>OX465297.1:5012341-9812341 GCA_949987735.1 Leucophora obtusa
CACTTTACCAATTGCGTTGAGCAATGTGATACCTCGCCAGTTTTTACATAGTGTAAGATCGCCTTTTTTGGGGATTGTGATAACCACACCTTCTTTCCAGTTTGTGGGGATTTGATTACTTTCCCATGCACTTCTGATGTGTGGTGTTAGATACTCCGCAAGGGCGCCGGCTCCATATTTCAACAGTTCGGCCGGGATGTTGTCAGGACCTGATGCCTTGCCATTTTTCATCCTGTTTAATGCCGAAACAACTTCAACATACGTTGGCAGATCTGTTGAGATATCTCTTCTAGGGTTGCGTCGTATAGAAGATATCAAATTTGTTACCTCATTTTCATCATTTTCTGCGGAAGGTTGTGATGTAAAGAAATCCCGCCACCGTTCAAGTTGTCCATCAGTGGTGGTTAACTCGGATCCATCAACTGCCTTTAGAATCGCGGTGCCTCTGATGTTGTTTCCGCTCATTTGCTTAATGGATGAGTAAACGCCGCGTAGATTTCCTGTATTTGCGGCTTGTTCGGCCTGTTCCGCTATATCATTATAATACTTTTCGCGGTCATTACGCACCATATAGGTAACTTTGCGAGCCGATTGTCTATATGCAAGTCTTGCCTGCTCTTTTAATGTTGGTGTTTTGGCCCGTATGCGTTCGTTGTGAAGACGTTTGCGATTTTGGATCTCAGCCCAGGAATCAGAGCTAATCCAAGGTTTGATTTTACCTTGTTTTAGTCCCAGGACTAACTTTGCAGCATCCTTACATGTCACAGCAAATTCTGCCCATGTTTGGTGTTCGGTTAAAGCCAATTTAGATCGTAAAGTCTGATTATATTTAGCAGATACAGCTGGGTCTCGTAGGCGGTCTATACTGTACTTATACTGTACCAAATTCTGGTGGTTAACAGGCTTTAAATCTTGTAGATGTTTCCATTTACTAGGCTGAATTGGGAGTTGACCTATATGTAAGGGTTTTGGTTCAGTATATCATGTATATTCTTAATTTGGGTAGGTAAGCTATTGTATTCATCATTAAAGTTCACTTTAAACATAATTTCACCACTTGGTAAATACTTAAGTGATCTTAATTGTGAAACTTTTGGATCATTTTTGGCTCGACCAGGTCTAATGCTGGAAAAGCGAATAAGTTTGGCATCATTGTAGTTTTAAAAAAATCGTAATTTAAATACATTGCATCGAATGGTTTATTGGTTACAGTATTTCTAATTTTTACTGAATAGTTTGTTATCAAAAAACATTTGAATGGAAAGTTTTGATAGGGTGCATTTAATAGATGTCCCTGATACAAAGGTCTAAGTGAGAGCAGATTTGTATAATATTTTGGTACAATTCTAAAAAAAACTTTCAATTAATTTACTCAAATTAGGCAAACATGTTATTTCAGTCCACCATTTCAGGTACAAAATAAACATCCTAAAACAGGTTGGTAGACTAAAACGAGTGAAAAAGTTAAAGTCGGGCATGCCGACTATATAATACCCTACATCAGTCTGTCCGAAATTCGAATGGCTTAAAATGGACTTGTGTCAAAATTTTCTATAAAATGATAAAGAGTAGAAAATCGGAAATATAGCCCATATGGGCGATAGGTCCAAATATGAACCGATCCTATCTAGAATCAATAGCAAATTTCATAGAAATATCTTCATATTTGCGAACTGCAGGGTATAAACATCCAATTTTGGGGGGACCTTTATATGGGCACTAGGTCTAAACATTGGCCGATTTTAATCAAAATCAATAGGCCGACATAAGTCGGTATACCAAATTTCATCAAAATATCTTAATATTTGCGACCTGTAGAGTGCGCACAAGAATACATGGACAGACAGACGGACGGGCAGTCGGACATCGTTAAGTCGAAAATTCTGAGACGATCGGTATACTATAAGGCGGGTCTGGGTCCAATATTTTTTGGTGTTATAAACATCAGTACAAACTTATTATATCCTCTCCACGTAATGGTGTAGGGTATAATTACACCAAAGATCGTTGTAAAAAATATAGGGAAATCAATATCCAAAAGCACCATTTACTATAATTTTGGTCAAAAATTAATCTGTTACTTTATATATTTTTCCGTAGTGAGCACGTGTTCTATAAATTTTTATATGGAAAATCGAATTTGGAATTCCGAAAATGTATTTTAGGGGACCCACTAATAAACAAACATTTAAACGACCTTAATATATTAGGGACAGTTCTATATTATACTGTAGGGTAAATTTTGTTCAATATACACTCGCGATCACACGATTAGAACCACTTAAATTTCTTTTTTTAGTAGGCCATATCTTTTTAAATTTTTTGTCGACAGCTAAAATTTACCATCGCAAAGAGGATTTTCTTAGGATATCAAAAATAACAACAACATAAAAGTTTAATGCAACAATATTTTAATGGTCCTTTTCCAAAAAAAGACAAAAAAAATACAAGATTTTCCGTTCATATGATTAGAACCAGTTTGCATTTTTAAATTTTTTGCAAGAAGTTGGCTTTGATTTATACATTAAACTATTAGTATTAGAAAAATATTACTTTCTAATAAACTTAAGTGAAAAATGGACAAGAAAAATATTTTAAATATAGCGGAAAGAGCCAAAATCGACGTTTATCGTTCGCAAGGATATTCCTATCGCGCCATTGCGCGGGAGATTGGGCGAAGCCACAAAACTGTGCTCGGATACTTAAAAGATACTGAAAACTATGGAAAGAATTACAAAGGAAGGATTCCAACCGCTTTAACTGCAACCGAAAAGGGAAAAATCTTGAGAATTGCGTCAAACTCTGCTCTTTCAGCACCAAAAATCAGGTCTCAAGCTGGTATCCAGGCAAGTATCTCAACGGTGAAAAGAGCCATTGCAAGCTGCGAACACCTGAAATTAAAAAAACTGAAGAAAAAACCGCCGCTGAATAATGTACGCAAAGAAAATCGATTACAATTTACTAGAGAGCATATGACATGTGATATTCAAGTAAGAGGTCATATTAATGACTGGTTTTTAGTGACGAAAAGAAATTTAATTTGGACGGCCCAGATGGCTACAATTATTATTTTCACGATATGAGAAAAGAGGAGCTATTTTTAAATCGTCATCACAGCAGAGAGGGTGGAGTTATGGTCTGGGGTGCTATAACGTATTATGACACAATCGATTTATAATTTCAAAGTGCAAAAAAGACTGGAGAAACTAACAAGACTCTGTTGCAATCAGCTTTCCCAAAAGTAAATGATATTTTTGGACCAATCCCATGGATTCTGAAACAAGATAATGCTCCTATACATAATGCCAGAGTTGTAAAAGAATTTATTTTAAGCCAAAATGTTCGTCTTCTTAACTGGCCACCATATTATCCCGACCTAAACGTAATTGAACATTTTTGGGGTTGGCTTTCTCGCAAGGTTTATGACGGGGGAAGACAATACGATGATAAGGAATCACTAATTCCAGCCATTAAGGACTCCTGGAATGACATTTCTTTGGATTACTTGAAGTCACTTTATGATTCAATAAAAAACCGTATATTTGAAGTTATTTTAAATAAGGGAGGTAGCACCCACTATTAAAATATGTAAAATATTATCAATAAACTTAATATTATTGGTTCTTATTACTAAATTACAAAAAAAGTGCATTTTTAATTAAAACGAGTAAAAAGGTTAAAGTCGGGCATGCCGACTATACAATACCCTACACCAGTCTGATTAAAAGCCAACTAATGTTTGTAATGTTGCAGCGTATAAACAATATAATTTTGGTAGGACCCTTATATGGGCACTAGGTCTAAACATGGACCGATTTTAACCAAAATTCAATAGGCGTTGTCCTTGGGCCGACATAAGTCGGTGTACCGAGTTTCATCAAAATATCTTAATATTTGCGACCTGTAGAGTGCGCACAAGAATGCATGGACAGACAGACAGACAGACGGACGGACAGACGGACGTCGTTAAATCGAAATAAATAAAAAATTCTGAGCCGATCGATATACTATAAGGTGGGTCTGGGACCAATATTTTTAGGTGTTACAAACATCAGCACAAACTTATAATACCCTGACCACATAGTGTTGTAGGGTATAATTAGTTAAATGGTTCTAATCATATGAACGACAAAAAATTGTAAATTTTTCGTCTTTTTCTGGAAAAGGGACTTTAAAATACTGTTCAAACTAAGTATATTTTTCGTAGTTGATATTTTTGTGATCTCAACTAAATGCACTTTCCGATGGTCGTTCTCGGCAGAAATTAAAAAAAGATATGGCCTAAAAAAAAAAATTAAGTGGTTCTAATCATATGATCGGGAGTGTATGTAGTAGTATTATATTTTTAATAAGTCGAAGAGCTGATGGTAAATATAGTGCTCTATATTTTTTTTTTTTTTTTTTATTAATTCTTCAATTACATAACCGAGCCCTTAGGGCCTTATATGGTTAATTAAAGCTACTAACTAAATAACAAACTTCTATATAAAATTAAAGTTAATTATTAAAATATATAATAAATCGCAATATAAAAAATTCCTAATTAAATATGTATATGAGATCACATAAAATAAAGCATTACAAATTAAAAACAAGAACCAAAATAAAATCACAGTGAATGCCAAGAATCAATTTCCATAAGAAGCCTTAATATCACAAAGATAAATACATATTATTACAACATTCTTTCCTTTCGCACTTTCAAAAACCTACATTTTACAAAACCTCCAACAAATGCAGTTTCGCAAATTCTACTAATTTGGACTTGAATTGAAGCAATGTATAATTAAACATTCTCAATTCTCTCGGCAAAGCATTCCATGTTCTTGACACACGAATCTGAAATGATTTCACAAAAATATTTAAATGCCTTATAGGCGGTATTATCTGGGGATTTCTAATCGAACGAGTGAAATTAAATTGATCAACTATATAAACAGGATAACCATTAACAATGCATTTATAAAAAAACAGTAATATCCTAATGCTAATAAAATTCTTAAAAGACGATCCAAGAAAATTAAATGTATGTTGAGATACATGATCTCTTCTTTTCAAATTGAAAACATAACGGATAATCCTGTTAAAGGTAAGGTGATATTTCCTCAAGGCGTAATTCCCAGTACCCGAAAAGATCTCCATGCAGTACAATATATGTGGCATCAAGATAGAAGTGGCAACCCGCCTTTTAACTGAACGAGGTAAATAAATATTCAAAGAATACAACCTTTTCAAAAGAAATGATACCCGTGAGGATAAATAATTAATATGTGGAGAAAAATTTAATTGATTATCCAAGACAAGACCTAAGCATTTCATTTTATCGACAAACTCAACAATTCTAACATCTATGTCATCAGTATCAAATCCAAACCTCATCAATTTTGTCTTTGCCGGATTGACACTAAGTCCATTATCAGATGCCCAAGATACAACTTCCCGAATTATATAATTGACACCCTCTTGTAACACATCTACAAATTCAGCATTCGAATAACAAACGAACTGAACATCATCAGCGTATATAAAAGGCACGCAAGAAACGCCATTAACCACTTGTAAAAGGTCATTTAAATAAATCATAAATAAAAGTGGTCCGATAACGGATCCCTGTGGGACACCACTAGTGATACGTCGAGTTCGTGAGTTAGCGGTACCAACTACTAATTCATTTACTAATTCATTATTATATAAGCTGTGTTTTCGACTTAACTATATCCGTTAACTCAGAAAAAAACTCAAAGTACACAAAAACGTTTTTAAGACAAAATCTAATACATAACTTTTCCTATACACGCTAACTTTCAACGCGGATAATTTTCAACGTTGAAAACTCAACGTTAATGCATTTTAACATCAAACATAACTTCTTCGCGTTACTTTCTAAAAAGTTTTGCTGGCGTACGTAAAAAATTAAAAAACTAACAAATAAAGGTTTTAATTAAATTTTTTTTTATGAAATATGTTTAGAAAAAAAAACTACACCTGACCAAATACATATTTTTCATCTTGGACATGGAGAAATAGCTGAAATAGAAATGGCAATTTTTCACTCTACAGTAAGTAATTTAATTAAATCCAATTAGTGAATATTAAATATTGCAATGGAATGTGTAAAAATATAAATTGAAGTGATAAAACTGAAAAGGCAGATTGTTTATCGCTGTTTTATACAAAATATAATTACGAATTAAAAGTAAAATCCTTCATCATCGAATTCGGTATTAAAATTAGGGTGAAAGAAGTGTCGGACAGAAAATTGTTTTTAAAATAGGGAGAATCTAACCCCATCTGTTGAGCACTTTTAGAAATACTTTTTGGATTTATTAAATCCAAGTGATTAGAAAAAACGGCTATTATTTTTTTCTGATTTTAGCAGGTTATGTCGTTATTTACTGTTAACTAAAATTTATTCAAATATACCTAAAATTTTGTATATGTGACCTTCTCCGAGAAAAGGGACCTAGTGTGTGAAAATGAAGTTTTGAGAAGAACGCATTTAAAGTTTCAAATTTTAATGTTTTTCTCATTTTTTATCGATTTTCCCAAGTTCCCGTTTTTTGACACACTAGGTCCTTTTTCTCGAAAAGGTCACATGTATTTAATAGTTTGGTTTTTTTGGTTCTTATCTTACTAATTTTTTACAAAAGTAATCTGATTGTATTTTTTTATGCAAGGTAATATTTTACTAATTTTTAGTAGTTTTAACTAAAATTTTTTCGTTTCTCTATTGCTGTATGAGGTAGATACAACAGAACTCTTTATTTTTATGAGTTTTTATTTGTTAATTTATAATGATAATAAAAAATTAAATGAAAAAAAATTTTGGTACTATAGAGGTCGAAAAAGTACTATTTTTTAAGGTGGTTGGTACTATTTTAAAAATCCAATTTATCATCCCTGTACCACACCATGTTGATATAGCGGTAGCTAATCAAATCGTTCACCAGATTGTTGAGTAGCGGATTAGCAACAGTTGAGCGTCTGGTAAACGCAATAAATGGTAGCATTCGGCAGAGAAACCTTAAACTGATACTGGTGACTTGTAGCACTTTGTGATTACTTACTCTGCTGAACGATGTTTTCTTTGTTTTGTTTTTAAATACATTTTTTCTATATTTCCCATTGATTTTTTAAATTTTTTGTTTTTGAATTATATTTGTATGTATGTTTATATTTGTCATTCATACAAAACAAAAATTTTTTAAAATCAACAACAACAAATGTATCACTATTTGATCAAAAGTAGCAAACATTTTTTACGCTACCAAAATATGACAGCGCTACCTGAGCGCTCAGACTGAACTGCACAACTGTTGTAGAACTGTTGACTGTCAAATTGTATCTGCCGAACGCACCCAATGACTTAGTTTTATTTTTTTACTTAAATAATCGTCATTTTTAGTTACTACTGCTACTTAGCAGTGATGGTATTTGAGAATTTTCGTTTGGTGCCTAAAGTGCCAAAAAAGCTTTAAAAGTGACAAAAAAAAAAAACTAAGCAACATGCAAATGTTTTAAAAAAAATATGTTCAGCTTTTATTTCAAATATTTATACATTTACACCCTTATTTTAAACTTTATAACAAGAAGAAAATTGTCACAAAACTGGTGTGAATGAAAATTATTATAATTTTGGTATTCTCAGAAAAATTGTCACAGCAAAACCTTGATAAAATTGTCTGTAATAAAAAGCACATAACAAACAAATATTTTTAATTGTCAACAATTTAAAATATAAAAATTGTATTTTCTTTTGAAGAATTTTAAAATTTTTCTTCACAGAAATAAAATATGAAATACCTCATTCATATTTTGAGATATTATTTTAAGATGCATCGAACCTTTTACCGACTCTAACATTCCTGCAAATTCCTCCAAAAGATTACGTATTAACATGGGATTTTTGGGGCTAACGTTGTTTAGAATAAGCTCAGGGTGCTTGATGCTAAAATTTAAAGGAAACTCCTAGTGCTTAGAACTAGTTCTCTCGTGTTCTGCGGTTCCTGACCATTTTTTTAATTTTAATTAGGAGTGCCATAGTGCCATTGAAGAGTGCCATGGTGTCATTGAACATTCAATAGTGCCACAAATGGCACTTTTGTGCCACTTTTACCAACAGTGCTACTTAGTCGTAGCCTTTTCAACACTGGCTATGCGTTTCCTCGCTCCGAATAGGATAAAATTAGTTCGAGCCACGACATAATATGTGCGTTCCCGTACGTTATCGAGGGTACCCGCGGGAACCCAAAACAGGGAGTTCGCCCAAAGGCGTTCCCGTACTCAAAATTGCGTGTAAATTGTTGTTTGGGCTGTTTTGGGTTCCCGCGGTAACGTACGGGAACGCACATAATATTGCGTGAAAATACAAGTTTTACTTTATTACGACACTTTTCTATTTTACGATATATGCGAAGAACACCAATCCTTTGGGATATTTACCAAATTAAAAATTTTTATACTTCTGCCATGTAAATAATCTACATCGATTTGCCGCGAAAAAAAGTAGACGCCATATGCATAAAATTTTTTTAATTGTGGTGGAATGTTTTCGTATCATTTTAACAACAACAAAACCCATTTGAAAATGAAGGGAAGTTTAGATTTTATATCAATGGAAAAATTTATTTTTATTAGTTTAATTCAAATCATTAGATTCCGGTACGGGAACTCTTCGATTGGTTTATCGCGATATAGTACGAGAACAAAGATTTGGTTTTTTTTTAACTTTATAAAAACTAAAATTTTATAACTTACATCCTTTCACCAAAGAGACTACTTTAACTTTACAGACTCCTTTTTTAAGTTGCACTTTGTTGCGACCAGAAATACAAGTTGGGTGATGCATAGTTAATGCGCCGCCGCCGCTGACTTTTTGGAAGTCGAGCAGCCGCTTATGCGGCCTATAGACTAAACAAGTTACTCGCACAATAACGAGATTGTACAAATCACTTGAACAGTGTGTGGCCTGGTTTGTATACTTGTACAAATATATTTTTGGACTTGAGCAAGTCGTGTATGCTGAAATTAGCACATTTCAGCAGAAATTTTTTGAAGATACAAGATACAGATAAAAAAATTAAAAATATGAATAAACGTAGAATAAAAAATGTTAGTATTTCTCATAGTGTAAAATAAAGCTTTTAATGGCTAATATTGCCTCATAGCAATAACAATCCGCTACATGTTTCTGCTGCTACGAGTAAATTAAAATTGCACAATTTTCTTGAATGGTATATGGCGAGTAAGGTGACTTGAACAAACTCTTTTAAGGACTAATATTGCCTATAGCAATAACAACCCGCTCCATATTTCTGCTGCTATGTGTAAATTAAAATGAAAATTGCACAATTTTCTTGAATGGTGTGTGGCGAGTAAGGTGACTTGAACAAACTCTTTATTGTGCAAGTGACTTGCATAGTCTTTTTGCCGCATTATATTTGTTAGCTCGTAATGGCAACTTGTTTTTAATTTTTCAATTATTTAATTTTAAAGTTTCCTTTTGCGTCTAAAAAAATTTTAAGTTCTTTTGATTTCTTTACAAGAATGTCAGAAAATCTTTCAGGCCGAAATCCTTCAGCCGCCACTGATTTTTCTTTGCTGCCGCTGACTATTTTGTGACGAGTTGTATTAAGCTTTTAGTACTTATAGTTGCCAGATGCGTGCAACGCCAAATATTTTGGATTTTTGGCCAATGCATGGTTGCCAGATTGCCGTGATGTTACTCAACTTGCAGTCTAAAGCGGAGTATACACGAAGGAACATTAGTAAAAAAAATTTAAATTTTTTTACGAATGTTCATTCGTGTATGTTAATGTGTCGTGATGACATTCGTGCAATTCGTGTTATAAAAGTTTTTTGTTTCCAAACTCAATGTTCCTTCGTGTATACTCCGCTTAAGGACCCACTTGGAAACAATACGGCAATCTGGCAGGTGTGTTCACTTCCTTATTTTTAGTACAAAATACAACACTGTAGCACAGGGTTGTCAAAACATCGGTGATGTCACCTATCATTTGAGGCACTTTAAAATTAATTTCGTTGTTGTTGTTTTGTGTGTTATTTTCAAATTTCTTTGCACATTTCATTGCATTTGAAGACACCAGGTTATACACTTTTATGTGAATATGTGTTGAAAGTACACAGAAAAAATTTACAAAATTCTGTTTGTAATGTTAAACACCTTTTTTGCATAAACAAACAAAAAATTTTTTAAAAAGGCACCAACAATGGAATTTGTATATACAAATCCCTTTTTGTAACTTTTTTGTAATTTGTTAAAAATAAAATCAATTTTTTTTTAACAATGTGTTTTGTAAATACAATAATTTTTTTTTGTAACATGTTTGTATTTGTTAAAAATAAAAAAATAAAATTCAACAACGAGTTTGTTATATTAAAACAATTATTCGCTTTATGTTGTCGTATTGACAAAAAAAAAATACTTTTTTGAAATTTTTGTTACAATTTACAAACATTTGAGCAATTGAAAACAAAAATAAATGATTTGTTTTTTTTTTTGTTTCAAAATTTCTAAGGCTATTTTTTTTGATATTTTTGATACAATTTACAAACATTTAATAAAAAAATTGTTAGATATCTAAGTAAAAAGCCAACAATTTTTTTTAATTACTTAAAATTTTGTGATACTTTTTTCTGTGTACAGTACATAATCGTAGCGTTTGCGTTCATCAGACAATCGTAGCTGTCCGCATACGGTTTGTGTACAAACACACAACCGCTTAAACGATAGATACGGTATGTGTTCCTTAGCCGTACCCTACATGTCGTGTACAGTTTATTTTTCTACTCTGCTCCTAATTACTTGGCAACAATTTTTTTGTGTACAGCTTAATTTTCTCCTACTCTATAATTTCATGTAAATGCCTTGCAAACCTATAATAGGTTTACAAATAGAATTCATTTTTCGAAGCACTGTTTATATGAATACCGAAAATTCTCAAAATTAATTTTATTAAACGGCGAAAATTTTAAAATCGAAAAATTTTGGTTTCATTTCTACCAGGGGTATGTCATCATCAAAAAAAATAAGTTATAAAAATATTTTTATCACTAGATGGCACTTTGTTCAAAAAATTGGCAATTTTCTTTTTTTTATTTAAATTTAAATAATAACAAACAAAGCAAAAAAAAAAAACAAACGAATATCTTAAATTTTATTATTTGAATATATTCCCCTTTGTTTTTTCCTTATTTTGAGCAGTTTTTAGGTTTTGAGATATAGGCTCAGCTGATACTAAATAGTTGCTCAGGTAATACTAAATTTCAGCGCCCTCTATCGGTGAGTAGTGTTAGTTTTGATTTCCTATCTCTCTACCACTACACAACTTTTCAACAAATAGCGATAAGTCAGAACTAAGAGCGATTTTTTTTTTAATTTTAGTTGGGTAACAAATTTTTAACAAAACTTTTTATTTTTTGACTTCTTAGTTCATTAGAGCAGAGAGATAGGAAATCAAAACTTACATTACTCACCGGTAGAGGGCGCTGAAATTTAGTATTACTATTTAGTATCAGTTTAGTATCAGCGGAGCCTATATTTAAAAACTCAAAAACTGCTGAAACTGCTCAAAATAAGAAAACAAGCGCGGATATATTCAAATAATAAAATTTAAGATATCCGTTTGTTTTTTATTTGCTTTGTTGTTTGTTATTATTTAAATTTAAATCAAAAAGAAAATTATCAATTTTTTGAACAAAGTGCCATCTAGTGATAACGATGTTTTTATAACTTATTTCTTGGTGATGCCATAACCCTGCATTAGAGTGTAATATATTGTATTTTTTACGTGTCAGTGAAATATAAGAATTAAATAAGAAAAATATATAATATTTGTGTGTTTAAGTACTTAAATCATATACTTTATTTTGCATTTCTTTTGTAAGGACTAATGAAATTTGGGAAAATTTTCTTTAACTCAAAAAATATATATAATTTTCCTTTAGAGTTTTTGAATGTGTACTTATTTTTTAAGATGAATGGCCGTATTTATTTTAAATTTGCATTTTAATACATTTTTATTTAAAAGAGAAAAACTATATAGTGTGTTGCATATAGGGGAAGCTTTTAAAGGGCGTTTTTTTTTTGTTGTTAAAGAATAGTTATTTCTTACTAGAAATAATTTAAAATATCAGATGTATTGAAATATGATTGTTCTTTTTTGGAAATTAGTTTTATTATTTTTCTCCATCATTTTATTACAATTACAAAGAATTTTAATTGGAAAAATAAACATAAAAAATATGTGGAGAATATTAAAATTAAACGCATTATAAATAAATGTTTGTAGTGTTTAGAATTCAAATGTACACAAGAATAAATTTATTACTATTAAAAAACAGCAAAAAAGGATCTTTATTTGTTTAAAAAATTTAGTATATAAACTTTAATACTAAAAAGTATTATTTTTTTTTATACACAAAATAAAAAACATGAAGATAACTGAAGTACAAAGTTGAAAATTGAAATTGTTACTATTTATTTTATTATTTTTATTTAATTACTATACTTTTCCCTCATCATCATGATCATCTTTCCTTTTTCGTTTTTATTTATTTTATTTTTTTCTACATAACTGTAAAATATATAGCTTAAATTCAGCCGATTTTTTTGTGTTTGTGGTATCTGTTTTTTCATTATTTTATGTAATTTTGTTGGTTTTTTAGTTTTTTATTAATAATTTCGTCACGTGTTTTTGTGGTTTTTATTATAATGGTAGTTTTATTATTTTTAAATTTAGTTTTAAGCTAATTTAACCGCTCTTGAATAATAAAATTGCCACCTGGCCTAAGTAAAAGTAAATGAAATGACGTGTTTCATGTGTGACATAGGATCCAAAATTTCTTCCTACAATACAATGCCATGTTGGGTTGTATTTTTTATCGAATTCCTTCTTGATGAAAGCGGCAATATCCTAAAAAGATAAATATAAAAATATAATATATAATTTTTTTTTATGAAATTGTATTTAAATATAAGATTGTATTTCAAAATGTATTGCATATGCCAAGGCGGAAAATATAACAAATATATAACATCAGCTTATTATTGGTTTGACCCACTGAACAAGTCTTAAAGAATTGAGATAGGAATGATTCATCTATACTTGAAACATCCCCTTTTCTGATTCCGAAACCCGTTTTTCGATAATCTTGTTTCGTATCTGAGATATGGAAAATAATTTAGATATTATTCATTTTTGTTTTGTAACAAAATTACTTCCAATTTTTTTAAATTCAGATAAGAGATTGTTTTCCGAAAATTATGTAAAACTCCGACAACGTTAACCCTTTCTCTACCAAGGTCGAAAGTGACATTTTTGAAAATTTTCCATTTTCCTGAAAGTATATCAAAATATTGTGTTGGTTCTTCCGGAATTTGGCAAAAGTCGTCCAACTAACTCTTGTTAACAACAAATTTTATATACAGTAATAAAAAATTTGAAATTAACCCTTAAAGGCACAAGGGGTCAATATGATCTCAATTTTATAAAATGTAAAAAGGTGCTATTTGACATGAAATTCGACAAAAAAAACTTCAATTAAGCATTTTCTAGAAAAAAAATCGAAACTAACCTGTTTGAGAGCACGGTATCTCTATGTATAAACTATTTTGAATTTACAAATAATATTTTTGTATATGCATTTAGAATTCTAAAATTTCTACTCAGGAGTATTCTATGTAATACATTTATTTGGCCTGAATTTGTATTATAGATGAATTATGAATAAATAAATAAATTATAAATAAATAAAATAATGTTAACGCTGGCTGGCTGAAACCATAAATTATTGTTTAAAGAAAAAGGAAATCGAAATAAACCACATTCTTCACATTAAAAATAACCATAATCGATTTGGATATTGCTAAAATAAAACTATTGATAAGCAACAAAATATATAAACGCAATCACCTATTATATAAGCCCTACGGGAAATTTTAACAAACTGTCACCTAACTGGCCCCTTTATATGGAATAGACTGGTCACTTTTACATGGCGTTGTCATAGGAGGTGAAAATTGACCCCTTGTGACATGTCACAAGACAAATCCTAGGACAGGTTACTGAACTCTCATAAAAAACAAAGTTCAGGGACCTGTCCTGGGATTTGTCTTGTGACATGTCACAAGGGGTCAATTTCCACCTCCTATGACAACGCCATGTAAAAGTGACCAGTCTATTCCATATAAAGGGGCCAGTTCGGTGACAGTTTGTTAAAATTTCCCGTAGGGAGGTTATAAAAAAACAAGTTATTGGCATAAAATGCATAAAAATATTTTAAATGACATATTTTATATTTCATTTTAACATAGATGCAGACATTAAAAATGCAGTACAAACATTTGTAAGAAATTTTTGGAACAAAGAAAATATAGCCTACGTTTTGGCGCCATAAAAACAAAGTTTTCCTTTGATTGATGACAGGCATTCAGTTTCAGTTTTATTTAACTTGAATTTTATATTTAGTGCCGTTGCTAAAATTGATATAATTAAACACGCGATACACGAAAAAACCAAGAAACAATATCAAAGCATGATATTGTTTTACAGTAGAGTTATTGTCTCTACTTCTCTATGAAAATGTTATATTACACTAATACATTATAGACAACATTGTATTTGTTGTTAAATCAATAAATTCTATAGAATATGCATATTAACATAGTTGTCATACTCAACTCCTTATATTGCTAATTTAGTTTTTGTTATTATTGTTACCAAGGCTCGGCCTAAATGTATACTTTACTTTTAAGTATGATTATAGTAGTTACATATACATATGGGAAATTTCAAAAATTTTCGAGATCCGTTTAAACCTTCCAGTTAGAAAATTTTGAAGGATCCAGCAATGCACTTGCTGTGCTTTATCAACTCCAAATAACATCGTTCCCCGATAATCCCAAAGAGGCATCGCCTCTTTCGAACATTAACAGTTTGTTTCGAGAAATGTTAGCATTTGCAGACATGTGTAATTCTTATTGCAAAATTTTTCGATACAAATTAAGAAGAGAGTGACTTAACAGATGTAGGAGAGTTGGTACCTCTTTTAAATTATGTGCTCGTTGGTGCCAATGCCTTACAAAGCAGGGATGGAAAATGAGATTTTCATTTCGGTATCAAAAAAATTTTTCAAGAGTACTTTTTCGATCCTCAGAGTACTAAAAAAAAAGTTCTCTTTTTAATAAATAACAAAAATTACGTAAACGCTTGATTTCCGCGTAATTGCATGTTTTTAGTCAGTAGCCTAAACACGATTTTTAACAAATACTTTTTCGAATATAAGGATTTGCAACCCAAAGGCGGATTTTTGTTTAAAAAGTAGCAATATTTAAATTAGGTGGTGCTTATTTTTCAGTCCCATTAAACTGCGTAAATCGAAAGTTTTATCTAAACAATAAATTAAAATAATATCAATTGCTCAAAAGTAATGCAATCTTCAAGGTCTTAAAATTGACTTTTTATTTTTTTAATCAGAAATCTATTTTTTTTTATTTTCTTTAATTTTATAACAACAAATCGTTTGACAAATTTTCTATTAAAACTGAGGCGTTATTATGTAATTCGATTTGAAAAGAAAACGCTTTCGAACAGAATTTTCATATTAAAAATTCAGTAACAGAAAATAGTTGTTATTGAAGGAAAATGTTGAAAACGTGTAGGCAATGTCTAGTAAAAGCGAAAAGTAAAAACGAGGTTGGTTTTTCAAGAACGGATATCTATTTACAAGAGTTAAAATTTTTTTCGAATCCGCTTACGTAATTACCCCCTGGTAAATGCCTAAGTGCTTATGCATATTAATTTAAAAACATAATAGGTTTATAAAATGAGTTATGTATGAAAAATTTGTTTTATAAGTCATTTGTAAATTTTAGAATTGATTATGAATAATTATGACCCCATTGAGATAAACCGATAAATTACTGGAACTTTTCCAGATACTTTTTACAAATTAGCGTAAAATAGAAAAAAACATCGAATTTTCTTAAAAATTTAGCGATAAATCACTAAATGTTTCTAACACTTCAATATTTACTTACAAATTTAACATTGCTTAAAAACGTCCGGACGACTTAAAATTCGCTAGATTTCCCGATAATAGCAAATCATATTTAATACCGCTAAATGCGTTTGAAAATCGCTAGATTTGATAAGATATTAGCAAAATTGGCAGTGGAGGAAAAAGCAAATATCAGCTGGTGTCTTCACTTGCAATTAAATGATAGCAAGCATGTCAAAATGATATCATCTCAAGTGAAGGCACTTAATTTCAATGATATTGCAAAATCATAATATCTCTGACATGCAAGCTGCTTTCGATATCGAACAAGCTAACGTATCGAACAAAAATTCGTTACCTATCGAATAGCCGAATCACGGCATTCCAACGCTATCGTATCGAATTTTTAAGCTAATTTACTTCACTGAACGTACACAGTTGAAAACAAAAACTTGTCAACAAACACATTTTGTATATGAATTTGTTAAATAAAACTAAAACACAACTTGTATGTGCAGAATATGCAATATAATTTAAAAATGAAATTGTTAATTGCAGGAATAAAGTATTTTAGACCTAAAATTGTGATAATTTGTCTAAAGGAAAAAATGTATTACATTGATTTTTTGATTGATTTTTACTAGTTTCACTCAAAAATTCGTTCAAGTACAAAAAAAAAATAGAAAAAACTAGTGAAGAAGTTAAGGGGGAACTAGTTTTATAAAGTAAATGCTCTAAAGTTGCATTCCGTGTGCGATTTTTCCCTGTTTTCGTAATTTTTTTTTGTCTGTTTACTATTTTTATAATTTTTTGCTTCGAGCACATTTTTACATTTTCACAACTTTTTCTTTTTTACTATTTTTACCTGAAATGTATTCATTTAAACCTTATTGGTTGTAAAATAAAAATTATAAATTCTATTTGGTATATGTAATATTTGATCTTAAACCGAACAAAAATAACACTCATTGCAACAATCTTCAGATCAACTAAAAATCTGCAATAAAATTTTTAACTTAAAAAAAAAAAACAAACATAAAACGTTACTTACAGCTATGGACATATCATTGGCACAAATTTAAATTGCGCATAAATTTAAGTATTTTCCATCTAAATATATTTTAAAATGCAAGTTTTATCTCTTCTGATTACCGTTATCATTTTTGCGTTAACAATGCTGATTTAAAGTGGACATATAAATGGCACAATTTACTTAAAATAGGCAGTAGTCGTGTAGATTTAATTTAAAGCAATAAATATTTTCCGTAGTTCAAAAATAAATATTAAAAGTTAAAAAATTTTTAAAATGGGATCAGGAAAACATACCACAGGTGAGGAAAGGCGGATCATATGGAAAATGTATGAAGATGGAAAAACGGTAGCGGAAATTACTGAGATAATGCAAATTTTTCGCAAAAAAGTATACAATGCAATTAATTCTTGAGTTGAGGATCCCGAAATATTGACTAAGGGTAAAATTCGGAAGCCAAGGTCACGAAAAGCAGATGAGCGTACGGATGCAGCTATAGTACGAATGGTGAAAATTGATCCATTCAAGTCATCAAGGCAGATAGCATCGGATATTAATGAAAATTTTAACATGGAAATATCAAGCAGACTTGTCAGAAGAAGACTAAACGAGGCAAATTTATTTGGGCGCATTTCCAGAAAAAAGCCCCTGCTCTCAAAAAAAAAAAAAAATATTTCAAAACGACTAACCTTCGCCAGAACCCATAAGGAAAATCCCATTAGTTTTTGGAAAAACGTGTTATGGAGTGACGAAACAAAAATTAACAGGAGAGGACCAGATGGCAGAAGCTTTGTTCGTCGTTTTAAAGGCCAAGAGTTTAATACTCGGTTCACTCAGAAGACGGTAAAACATGGAGGTGGCAGTATTATGGTTTGGGCTGCATTTTCTTGGCATGGCGTAGGTCCGCTTATAATAATCAATGGAAAAATGTACAAGTTTCAGTATTTAGATATTTTAAAAAACCATATGGAGCCATATGCCTTCAACTCCATGCCAATAAAATGGAAATTCATGCAAGATAATGACCCCAAACACTCCTCCAAACTAGTAAAAAAAATGGTTTTATGCGGAGAAGATTGATGTTTTGGATTGGCCAGCCCAGAGCCCTGTCTTAAATCCAATAGAGAACCTGTGGAATGAAGTCAAGGTTGTAATCAAGAAAAATTACAAAAATATGGACGAACTGTGGTCGGCCGCACAGGAAGCTTGGTACGCCATCCCCAAAACAAAATGCCAAAAACTAGTGGAAAGTATGCAGGTGCGAAGCTGTCATCAAAAACAAAGGCCACAGCACTAAATATTAACGGTAAAATATTTGTACATACCAAAAAATTTAACAAATGCAATATTAAAACCATTTCTTCTCTTATTTAAGATTGTGCCATTTATGTGTCCAGCTCATTTCAACGGATTTTTTTCATAATGATAAGTTTTTATTTACATTAATTAATTTCAATTAAAGTTTATAGCAATATTAAATGTGCATAATAAACATTTGGAAAAAACAAAAACTTGTTGGTTGTTAATAGTATTGGTTGTTGGTTGTTAATAGCAATTTAGTAGCATAAGAAAGAATTCATGGTAAAATGTGCCATTTATATGTCCATAGCTGTATGTCGTTAAGCAAATTTTTTTAAAATAATTTTTCTAAAACTAGGTATGTTTGGGTACTTTTCCAGTAAGGGCCAGTAAAAATTACTCAGTAACAAATTTACAGAGAGTAAGACAAAATTTACTCTCAAAAAGAAAAATATCTAAAAATGTACGCAAACAGCAAAATTGTAAGAATTAGTAAAAAACTGCTGCCAACTTCTTTCCTAAAAATATCGCTAAATCAAACTAAAAATCACTAGAAAATATCTAAATTATAAAAAAAATAAAAAAGCGATAAATCGCTGAATAATAATGATTCAAAAATTCTGTCAAGAAAATAAATGTAAAAAATGCTAAGAAAATGTCTAGATTGTCTTAAAAAGAAAAATCGCTAGTTTTCCCGCTAATAGCTAAATTATATTTTATCCCGCTAAACGAGTTGAAATATCGCTAGATTTGCCGACAAAATAGCTAAATTGGCAACAGTTATTAAAATAGCTGATTGCGAAATAAATCTATTCAAATTATTGGATTAATAAATAAAACCTAATAAAATTATCACTTACTTACTCCTTCCATCGTAAATAAGCTTAAATTTAAATATTTTTTATTTTTACAAAAAATTATTTCAAAATTACAACTGGACAATTTTCTTGAGCTTAAGGTTTTGTTTTTTATGTATAAAAAGTTTTTTATTTCAATATTTCGCTACTCCAATGTGTAGCATCTTCAGGAAATAACAATTAAATTAAAAAATTATAAACAATTATAAACAAAACGAGTAAAAAGGTTAAAGTCGGGCATGCCGACTATACAATACCCTACACCAATCTGGTTAAAGCCAACTAATGTTTGGATCCCAAATTCGAATGGGTTAAAATGGGACTTGTGTCAAAATTTTCTATAATGTGAGTCAGCGAACCAAATTTCATTAAAATATCTTAATATTTGCGACCTGCAGTTTGTAACCAAGCCAATTTTGGGGGGACCCTTATATGGGTACTAGGTCTAAACATGGACCGGTGTTAACCAAAATCGATAGGCTTCGTCCTTGGGCCAACATAGGACTGTGTACCAAATTTCATCAAAATATCTTAATATTTGCAACCTGCAGCGTATAAACAACATTATTTTGGGGGAACCCTTATATGGGCACTAGGTCTAAACATAGACCGGTGTTAACCCAAATCAATAGGCTTCGTCCTTGGGCTGATATAAATCGGTGTACCAAATTTCATCAAAATATCTTAATATTTGCGACCTGCAGCGTATAAACAATATAATTTTGGTAGGACCCTTATATGGGCACTAGGTCTAAACATGGACCGATGTTCACCAAAATCAACAGGCTTCGTCCTTGGGCCAACATAGGCCTGTGAACCGAATTTCATCAAAATATCTTAATATTTGCGACCTGCAGCGTATAAACAATATAATTTTGGTAGGACCCTTATATGGGCACTAGGTCTAAACATGGACCGATTTTAACCAAAATCAATAGGCTTCGTCCTTGGGCCGATATAAGTCGGTGTACCAAGTTTCATCAAAATATCTTAATATTTGTGACCTGTAGAGTGCGCACAAGAATGCATGGAGAGACCACAGCTTTCTTGAAGGGTCGATAGGTGTGATGAAAATGTAGCTAAAATCGGCTTTCGAGGTTTCATTTATACTCGTTTTAAAGTCAAAAAAATGCAAACCCCGAAATCGTAGCTGATCATCTTCTCAAAATATCGCGAAAATACATTTTTAGGCTAAACTGCACTCCTCAAAAAAGAAAAACTAAGTAGGTGGTCCGCTCCCCCCTCCCTGAGGCCCCCCGGCTACGCCCCAAAAGTTAATGGACGTGTAGAATACTTAAGTTAGTGGACGCCAACAAATCTTTTTTTTTTTTTGGAAATCTACTTTTCAATTAAAACTAGGTTTTATTATGTCTTTTCTACTAAAAACTTCAAATTTTATTGCAATACTAAACTATTACAACAAATTGCATTTTTGCACTAAAAATATTCACTAAAAAGTACAACATTGACAAGTTTTTACAATTTTCGATCAATTACCACAACTCAATAAAAGTTAACGTACGATAACAATATTAATATAATAAGAGGAACGCCCAATGGTATATGGTCATAATACTGTCGATTATCCCGTACGAAAATACCTACTAGATATTTTTTGAATGTTATTTTTTGTTGATAATGTGTATGTTTGTGTGTATGAAGCATATGTCATTGATCAGTACTAAGTGGGGCAGCATATTATTGGCAATTATTTCGACTGGGAGCGCGAAACATTATTGATAGAATTTTGGTAGCGAATTTTTTTATTTCATAATGCCTACTTTTAAATGTTGCCACGAAGAAAATAGAAAAAAAGTATGTGCGCCGTGTGGAAAGAAAATTGTCTTCGGGAAAAAAAACCTGACTCATTTCTGATCAATAAAAAGATTGAAGATCTAATTAAGGGTCTGTTGAATAAACATTTCAATATTTCAGATAACAAATTTCCATTAGGCATTTGCGGCACATGTTACGTAACTCTTACCGATCATCACAAGGGTATTTTTAAGAGACCTATTCAAACTATGCCGAATTACGAGGATATAGAATTGCTGAAAGAAACTCGTCAAAATAATGATTCGTGCAATTGTTATATCTGTCTAACTGGGAGATTCAAAGGTCATACACAAATCAAGAGAGGTAAAAGCAATGTACGATCGTTATCTAATCACATAGATACTTTTAATGGGCTTTATGGATCTTCCAAAAATGGCCGACTTTCATTAAAGACGCCATTATGTAAGAATGAATCGTATAATTCGATGACATTGTGCACAAAATGTCTTCAAGAAACAGGTAAAGGTAAAAAACATACCTGTAAATCTAATCCTGAAAATGTTGTTAAAATTATGGATAGGCTTCCTTCGACACAACAAGACCAAGTTGTAATGTCATTATTAAAGACAAAAATGCATCAGCAAACTGTGGATGTTGGTAACAGTCCCTCTGTCAGTAACGTCGAACTAACATTAGGTACTGGAGGTTCAAAAGCAAAAGTAATTTTCAACCCGAAATTTAAACATACTGAAGCAGTTTTCACTACCGAAAACCTGGATAATTATCAAGTAAATACAGGTGCGTCGGGTAGTGACATGAAAAAGTTAACAAATTTTATAAGATGCAATAGTGGAAGAAAATCCGTACCGTCGTATTACGCTCAACATGCTTCCCAAAATTCAAAAACAGTAGAGAATAAATATAATGATGGCATTTTTGAATTCGATTGTGAAAATTCAACGAATAAACAAAATAGACCTGTTGTTTGGGCAGATGCTGAAAAACTAGTAGAAGCGATAGTTAGTGAACGAAACATAATCGGCAATTATGTTATAAAAGTTATGGCCGATGGCGGACAGGGTTTTTTTAAAATTTCTATGGCAATACTTCCAGATAATTATTCGGAATTCAATACTGCTGACGATGAATCTAATCAGGATTATAATGTCCCGATGAAAAAGCGACGATTGTATTCTGAGGGAGGTACTATAGGTAATAAAAGCAAATTAACAAGTGTCCATAGGTTAATACTTTTATGCATTGTACCTTGCGTAAAAGAAACCTATGAAAATATGGAACTTTTATTTAATTTAACCAAACTCAATAATATATCTTTTAAGTTTGTTTCAGATTTTAAATTGCTATTAATAATCAATGGTCAGCAAACTGCGACATCCATGTATCCATGTCCGTTTTGTTTTATAACAGCAATAGATTTAAAGAATCGTATAGATTTGAAGGACAATAACCAATCACAGTCACAACTGAATAATGAGCAGAAGGGACTAAAAACATATGGAGATTTGAAAAAAGACTACGAACTGTTTTGTGCTATGGGAAAAGATAAAAAAAAACATTCTCAGCAATGTCGTAGTACAATTCATGCTCCTCTTCTGATTGAAAATGACCAAACTTATGTTCTTGAAAAGTGTATCATTCCCGAATTACATATTTTACAAGGATTAGTTAATCATATCTTCTGGAAAGGTTTAGTTCCTCTTGTGGGTCGAGAAAAAGCATTGATCTGGCCAAAAAAATTAAATGTTATTCCCAAAAGTTATCACGGTGAAATTTTTGAAGGAAATGCGTGCAGAAAACTGTTAAAAGAGGCAGACAAATTATTCGATCCAGACATTTCTGTTAATGTGGGAAATTGGTGCCCTTTGTTACTACTCTGAAAGCTATGAATAAAGTTGTTAACTGCTGCTTTACAACTAATACTGTAGGCCCTGAGTTAGATAGTCATCTTTCTGAATTGCGGAAAGCTTTTGGAAGCCTTGAGGATGTCTCTGAAACATTAAAAATACACGTTTCCCTAAAGCACATACAATATTGTGTGCATTTTTTAAATAACAATGGATTAGGGCTGTGGTCCGAACAAGCCGGGGAATCTATTCATGGGGACTTCTTAACATTCTGGAATAGATACAAAATAAACAACCTAGAGGAACTTTCGTATAGATTAAGGCTTAAAAAGGCAGTTACTGCCTTCTCGTCGTTTCATATTTAAACAAATTAAGTTATTTTATTATTTAAATTATTTCTAAAATACAAAAATGTAAAAAAATATATAAAAGCAAAATCTAAAAAAAAAATTATAGTAATAGTTAAGTATTGTAATAAAATTTGAGGTTTTTAGTAGAAGACATAATAAAACCTAGTTTTAATTGAAATGTAGATTTCCAAAAAAAAGAAAGTTTTGTTGGCGTCCACTAAAAGTCCATTAACTATTGGGGCGTGGCCGGGGGGCCCCAGCGGGGTAGGGGACCACCTACGTTTTTTTTCTTTTTTAAGGAGTGCAGTTTAGCCTAAAAATGTATTTTCGCGATATTTTGAGAAGATGATCTGCTACGATTTCGGGGTTTGCATTTTTTTGACTTTAAAACGAATACAAATGAAACCCTGAAAGCCGATTTTAGCTACATTTTCATCACACCTATCGACCCTTCAAGACAGCTGTGAGACAGACAGACGGACATAGTTAAATCGAAATAAAAAAAATTCTGAGTCGATCGGTATACTATAAGGTGGGTCTGGGACCAATATTTTTTGGTGTTACAAACATCAGCACAAACTTATAATACCCTGACCACATAATGGTGTAGGGTATAAAAATTGTTTATAATTTTTTAATTTAATTGTTATTTCCTGAAGATGCTACACATTGGAGTAGCGAAATATTGAAATAAAAAACTTTTTATACATAAAAAACAAAACCTTAAGCTCAAGAAAATTGTGGAGTTGAAATAGAAAAAGAAGGTTAAATAAACTACAAGAATTTATTTCAAAATTATTTAGGCAAATGTTTTGTTTCTTCAATCATATGTTTTTTTTTCTTACAAATTCTTACTAGCAAAAATTCATCCAGTAAAAACTTGTAAGTTCTGTGGTATTGAACTGTCACTTTACTCTCTATTTTTCCTCTCTCCTTACTGAGTAATTGTGTAAACAAACACCTTCCAGTAAAAACTTGTACAAATTTGTACGAATTTGTACAAATTTTTGGGTACCCAAACACACTTACTATTAAAAAATTTTGAGAATTCTCATATGTACAAATACCTATATGTAGGTATTTGTAGCATATTTGTAGGCTGCGTTATTCTTGTGTGTGTTTTTGTGTATTTTGTTATTTTTGAAACCCGAATTTTCGGTATGTATGTACATATATGTGACGCGCAAAATAGAAAGGGACCTAAGGGTAAAAAAGGGTTTTGTTCAGGAGAGCCATTTTAAAGATTTAAATACGTGTATGTTTGGTGTACCATCAAAAAAAATTGATTTTTTTACCCTTAGGTCCCTTTTCTCTATGCGCTGTCACATATGTATAATAGAGGTTAATATGTTGTTTTTTATTAAAAGTCACTTAACAGCAGTTTAAGAGAAAACTTGTTGTTTACCTTAAATAGTTGCAATAAAAGCAGAATAATGTTTTGTTCATTTCAACTTCACACGCGCTTTTTAACCCAAATTCTTAAAAAATTGAAGGCTTATCCTTTTTTATAGGTTACCAGTATCAATGAAATATTCGAAAAATACCTAGCAACCCATTTATACAAAAAATTGATATTATAGTTGTTTAAAAGCCATGACATTAGTTTTATTGATATTATTTTAGAATTTTTTAAGATAACACAGTCCTGCATGGTTCAGTTACAGAAAAGAGGTAGATTTGGCATATATTTTTTCTACGCTGAACAGGTATAAACTCTCAAAAACTGTATAGCATCTTAGGTTTCGAAGTTTGTTAAAGGTAAAATGTGCAAAAATTACAATTTTAGTTAAAAATAACGACTCCACAACGGATGAATAACTTTCGAATATGGGAATTTGTATTAAAAAGTTGTCCACTCGATGTTATCATTATTTTAACTTATGCGCAACATGTATGATTTTTTCAAGGTGACATGCCAGTTTGAAATTCTTTTCTGTAACTAATAAAGCGTCATCATTTGAAGGACTGTGTAATTTATCCTAACATTATCCTTATAATTTTCTAATACCGGTAAGTGCTTCTTTAAATTTTATTTGTATTTTTAAGTTTTTCCTAGTTACAAATTAAATTTCCGTTTTCAATTAAACTTGTTCACTATATTTTATGTACATACAAAACTGTGTTACTTAATTTTACTTTTGGCCCAGCTTTAGTTTAAAAAGTTTTTAGTTTAAACATATATATTGATAGTATATGACAGAAATATTAATCGAAACTAATGTACGTTTATTGATTTTAATGGCAGTTTCCATTTTTCGCTTGAATTATTCGATTCAGTTAGATTTTTAATTTTTTGAGGTATAAAACGTAAGATAAAACGTTCAAAAGTTTGAGCAAAAATGTGGAGGTAGTAATTAAAATTAGAAGTATGTATTCTATATCCACTTCGAATTAAGGGTTTTATTTTATTTATTTATTACAAAATATTTTTATAAACCTTTGGCCCACAGGGCTTGGTTACGGTTTGTATACTACTATATAACATTTTACAATAATAAACTAAATTTATTAAATCTGCCCAAAATTGAATTATAACTATAAATTTTTTTTTTACAGTCCGACTTGTAGCAATAAAAACATTAGGAAGAATGTAGATCTGAGAAATATAGATAAGAGAAATTTGGAAACGTTTTCTTGAATTATCAAACTTCTAGAGAAGGTGATTGTACATCGAAATGCTGTCTAATTTTGCGTTTTAAAGTAGTATTTGAAAAAGCAAAATTTTTCAGATGCCTAGGTAGCGAATTCCACACTCTTGTTATCCTGACATTAAATGATCTTTCATAAATTGAAGAAGTTATGCGGTGAAAAACAATCTGAGGGTTTCTACTAGATCTAGTAAACTTAAAATGTTTAACTATGTAACCTTGGCAATTCGACCTTATTACTTTGTAAAACAATAGCAAAATTCTCAAAAGAAACCCCAACAAAATCTAATACAAATGGGGAAACATGTTCCCTATCATGTTCCCCGTATCAACTACAATTCCACATGAATAATTAAGTATTTTTCTGAACTATTTCTTTAATAGCACCCAGATAGAAATTGCCGATGTTGCAGCAAAAATTGTACTGGGAGAGCACTGTTTTTTACGAAATGCCAGTACTACTTAAAACGTGCTTTGCCAGTACTGATGTCTGAAAGTTACCGAGCTTTTTTTAATTTATTAAAGTTATTATTTTATAAATTTTATGTATTTTTGCATCTATTACACAATTATTTATGTAAGAGAGACATAGCCATTCTTTTCTTGTGAAGTTTCGAAAGAATATATTAAAAATCTGTGATGTACACTAAAAGGGCAGTAAATTACAAGCAAACTAATAAATTTGTTATAAAATGTACTGAGATAATACCAAAAAAAATAAAATCCCAAGCTTGCGCCAACATTGGGAAATATCTACGGCCAAGCGTTTATTGGTGTTATCATTTCGACAACATGCCATTACAGTGAAAGTTTAAAATCCGACGCATTGCCAGTACATGTACTACCGTCTCCAATACAGGGCCGACATTGTGCCGTTTGTATTTTTCTACCTGGGCATTCATGTAACTAAGAAGTGTTATAAGAACTTGTTATATAATGCGTTAAAAGCTGCTATAAAGAACTTATTCCTAGAGTGGTAATTTCGAACAAAAGTAAAGACGGCAATCCCAGAGAAGCATTTTTAAACTTAAAATAAAAAATTATCAATAAAAACTCTTAATTTTTATTTGATATTTAAAAAGAGACAACTAAAAAAAATAAATTCAGGGGCAATACCGCACGAAATTCCCGAGATTACGTGAATAAAAATGCCCAAGTTTCCCGGTAATTTTCATTTGTCTTACAAATTGTGAAGGAATCCACAATAGCATCCACAAGGTGACTTACTTTTTTTTCTATGGATCACTGCCGGACGTGGCCTATTTTTATTATCGGAGTGTGTCAAGGAATCCACAATATCATCCACAGGTGGACTTATTTTTCCCCCTCGGGATCTAAGGCCTATTTTTATTATCGTAGTGCGTTAAAGAAGCAAAAATGTTGTCCGTTTTGCAAGCTCGACAATGATCAGACTCCTATTATTCAGATGAGGTACGTCCGAGAGGGATCCCAAAGAAATTATTTTTTGAAACAGGCATTTTCATGAAATTTATTATGTATATGAAATTGTTTATAGCTTCAGTTAAACAAAAAACTGATGGAAAATAAATCCTTTTCAAAAATAAGGTTCAATAACACATTGAAAGATGTAATTAATATATAAAATGGTAATATTCATTTTCCTAAAAGCAAATTGATGTTAAAACGGAAATATAGTAAGCATGTACACGAGCATGATGGGAAAGATGATTATAAAGAATAAGTGTGTTCCTTTACTTTTTGGGTAAATTTCAGTAAAATGAGTGTAAGAACAAAATCCTCTCACAGAATGACAAAAGTAGCCAAAAGTACAGGAAAAAAAATATTCCAAAGAATGACTTGAAAATGCATATAATTTCAGTTTTAAAAAGTTCACAAATACACATATTTATTTGCATTTAAGTTATTTTTGATTTTATTCAATTCTTATAAAAAAAAAGTTTCGTTTATGTACTTCTTTATTAAATTAAAATTCTGAATTTATTTTCAAAAATGTTTTGTTTAACTTTGCATCAGTTGATCGTTTTATATGTTACCAAAATTACCCGAAGAAAAAGTATGGGTAACTTTTGGTAAAAAAGATAAAGACAATATAAAGCGCTTTCATTTACCCAACTTTTGAATACGAGAACGCTTTTGGGTAAATTTCGGTAAGTTTGGGTAATAGAAAAAAGTCTGTTAAAAGTTTAGTTAAAACTACTAAAAGTTAGTTTAAAATGATGCTGCAGGAAAAAAACTGCAACAGCAAATATAAAACTGTTAAATATACAGAATTTTAGTTATATTTGAGTTAAATTTTTGCTAATAGAAAATAACAAATTAACCTGCTAAAATCAGAAAAAAAATGTTGCTAAATAATTAGTAGGTCTAAAAAATCACACAAATTGTAATTTTCAAAGTTTTTTTTGGATTTTTTTTTTAATTCAAATAAAAATTGAGTCTTTTGAAATCGGCAGTTTACAAATTTGTTTAGCCTAATATTTCTGTTAATTTAACAGGATAAACTGCAATTTGCATTCAACTCAATTTAGATTAAAAATAACAAAAATTTAATTATTAACCCTTTCGACCCCAAAGTTGCCTACAAGCAACTTCGTTGTTATGTGCCTATAACTCCCGTTATATTTATGTTTTTTTCTAACAAATTTTTTCACTCATTAGCATTGAAGTTCTACAATACCTGTGTATAATTTCATATATCAGTCTTTGATAGTTTTCATTTGCCAGCTATTTTTCATAGTGTCAACAGACATTTTTTCTCACAGCAAAATTTAGGGAAAAATAAAATTTTTATTTAAATTAGTCTCAAAAATTGTGTGATGAAGAAAATTCAAAAAATCAAAAAATTTTATATAGAGTTTAGTAATAGAAAAAATATAAAATTAAAATTTTTAAAAAAATCTTAACCCGTTCGGGACCGGCAACATGTTAATTTTTGAACTTTAATTCAAAATATCTCCGCTAGGGGGAGCGGCAAAGCCATAAAAGTAATAAAAAATATTTCTTTGGAATAGATCTACATTTACAAGAAGTTTGGTCGCAAAATTCCCAGCCATTTAAAATTGGGGTCGAAAGGGTTAAATTTTTAATTATTTGTTTTTTCTTTTCTTTTTTGGTTTAATTTAATTTATTTTTATATGTATATTTTTTATTTTTTTAATATTATATGTGATGAATTTTTTAAGTGGAAATTAATTAATTAAGAGTGGAATAATGTAATTTATTAATTGGCCAATGAGGCTTTCTAATTATAAATGTTAAAAAATAAATAAAATTTGGAGATATAACAGTTTGTTTTTGCTATTTTTAGTCTACTAACACATATTTAGAAAAATTTGTCATTTTCAAATAACTAAAAGTTAACTTATTATGCTATTATTTTACTAGTACTTAACAAAAAAAATTTTTTAATTGAACAGTTTTTTCTGCAACAACATTTTTAATTAATTTTTATTTGTTTTTTCTGCTATTTTACAGATTTATTTCTATGCTTGTACCGCTTTAACGTACGGGAAAACACTTAATATATGAACAACACACAAGAAAAAAATCAATAATTCCAATATAGTGACACTGAAAATGTACAAGGAACGTAGACGACAACAAAAGTAGACGTACCAAAATACCCACCGTAGTATTACGAGGAAAAGAGTTTTATACATTATACCCGAACACAAACACGCACTTATAAAATGAGATCTAACCTGTAAGCATTTGGAAGATATCTTCCAAGAAGATACTAAAGCGATATCCTCTAATTTTCATTTGAATGAATATAATCAAGTAGTATTTTGAAATTCTCTTTCTTTTATCGTTTGGAAGATAATTCGGTGATATTTGGAAAAAATAATTCAAAAATTGAATTTTTTGTCATCATTTTTTATGATAATATTGCGGCAATATTACCCTTTTATCATCCGGAAGATAAAGAAAATTTGTTTGAAATTTTTTGTCATTTTGGAAAAACTTAAAACAAAATTTGTACAAAAACAAAGAACAGACACATGGAAAACAAATTTCTCGAAAAAATCAAGATTTAATGCGCGGAAAAAATCGGCTACGATGAAATCAAGATAATTAATGTGTTGGTCAATGGACTATGTATGCAGATATTCTCTTTCAGATTTAAATTTAATAATGAAAAAATAAATCGTTTATTTTTTACAGGGGAGTTTATTTGATATCACCTTTTTATCTTCCACGTGATATTTTTTTCGTATTGCCTGGAAGTATTGCTTTCGGGTAACAGTTGTTCCCGACGGAGGAAACTTCCGCAATACGAAATTGATATTGCCGGCAATAAATGTTTTCTTCCTGGCAATATGATCGGTGAATCTTCTTCGTATTGCCATGCTTGCTGGGTTCACTTTAAAACTCATACCTTATCAACAACCAGAGCTTGAAAAGGATGATTCTTTTTTGAATCAACTCGCATAAAATTTGATTAATTTTGTGAATCAGTGAATAATTTATATTCATTTAAAATCAATGATTTGAAATTGAATAAAGTGAGATATGAGTTATTTGAACTTCTGGATTAAAAATGAAATTATTTAACATTATTATTATTTATTATTTTTTTTGATTTTAGTGGGGCTCCAGTTGAAATTAAAAATTTGTCTTTTATGTTAGATTTTTTTTCTAAAACATTTCTGCAGATTTTTTTCTAACTTCTTTTTCTAAAATTTTTAAATCCAAATTGTTTATTCAAATTAAATTCAAAATAGTATTCGTAAACTTACGAGAGAGTTCTCCCGACGCGGTCCCACAGATCGAACTTTGAATATGTTGTAGAGGAAACGAAACTGCGAGAAACGTATTTAGCGGCCCAATCCCACGATTATGGATTAAAAAGTGAAGCCAAAAATTAACCCGTTTTTGTATGCAAATATGTCTGAAATTTACTAAAATTAGTGATTTAGCAGATTTTTTAGCATAACAAAAATTACACCTTTTCAATTTTTCGTTTGTCAGATTTTTAGCATATTTTTCTTTTTCTTGATTTTGCAGAAAGCATATTTTTTGGATGATTTAGCATAATTCGAAATGAAGTTTTTGGCAATACTGCATATGATTGAAAAACATACATATGCCAATTTGCTGTAAATAAAAAATATTTTACAATTGTATGCAAATGCAAAGCAACAAATTTTGAAAAGTAATTTATGGAAAAGATAAGAAAAACCCTTCTAAAATGTTTCTACTTAACATTTAACCTCAAACTAAGACTTAAGACAAACTAAGATTTAGTTGTATATTTTTTCCGTAACATTTATGATTTTAGATTAAATTTCAGTTCAACAAATTTTTATCAAAACATTTTCTTTTATAATGGTCTTAATTCTTTAATGCAATTGCATTATTCCGTTCAAGTAAAATTGTATAATTACAAGCACTTGTGCTAAATAAGTATATTAAAAAAAAAACTTGTTTTATAATTTGATTCCGGAACTATATATAAATCAAGGAATCCATTTTTGATTAAATTGAATTGTTAGAATAGAAATCAACAAAAATCAAATTGATTCTTGGAATAAGATATTGACTGAATAAAATATGAAATAATTCAATCAATAATATATTTTGCAAATCTATTCGTTGAAATTTGAATCATATATAAAAACCGAATTAAAACGAATGTTTTTAAAGGTCTGTCAACTACCTTAGTTAACTATATAAATGGAAATAAATATTGGGTTAAGAGATGGGAGACGTCGTCTCTTATTTGCTAACTATAACATCACCACATTTATATATACAGATTTTTGCCTACACAATATCTAAGTTTAAAGGCAATTGCTCTGTGAGTATGTTTGTGCCTAACTGTTTGTATACCATGGCATTTAGCCAAGGTGATGACAGTGATTTTGTTCATTCCCTAATATGTAGTTTAGAGGTTAGTTTGGAAAAATAAACCATGGTTAAATTTACCTAAAGGTAATTGTGTTAGCTGTGTTGAATAATGTGGAAATTTAGAATAATGTAGACTACAAAAAAGCTCATGTGTTGTTTGTTATAAATATTTTGTATTGCATACTCTCAGGGGTGATAATTTTTTAGACTGAGTGTAAATTAGCTCATTTAGTAGTATTTGTGTGTGGGTCTTTTGTTTGTATATTTTAAACGTTTAATAATATATTTTGCAATTTACAACACGTGTAAAAATGTATTACAAAAATAATTTAAATTACATTTAAACCCCAAACAGTTTAAATTTTTTAATAACGCGGGATTAATATATGAAATTTAGAGCACAATTTTATGGTGTGAAACTAGCTATAATTAAATAGACTACGAATGTTAAGAAATACTGTAGCATATTTATGGAGTATAATTTTTTACAACTACAATATTTAGTAATTTAGATGATTACTAATATATTGAATAAACGATAAGTACGCCAGAATCTTATTTTTTCTATAAAGAAAAACCTAAAGAAATCTAAAGAGCATTTTTTATCTAAAGCATTTAAGCAACGAGCATAGAATCTCAACGAGCATAGAATCTCTTAACCAACCTCTTGCTGAGGTCTGGGCAAATTTGAAGAAATTTTACAATAGTTGAGAGTCTTATTATTTTGGTTAAATATTAATAAACATCAATCACTTTCATGACAAGTAATTGATGTGAAAAGCATAGGATAGTATACAATTTTGACTGCAACCACTAATAAAAGTTTTAAATAATTATTTTAATTTTTGCATTAAAAAATACAAAAATTGTTTTTTCGGACTTTCTATATTTTTTGAAACAACAAATAAAAATCTAATATGACATTATCATATTAGAATTTGGACTTGAGGTGGAAGAATATTCTAACTAAATATATAAAAGTTTTAAATTTTCATTCCGGATTTGACAAAAATCTCAATGTCGGATTTTTAAAAAATAAAAATTTTAAGAATACTTAAAATTGAAAAAGAACAAATTGTAAATGTAATTTGAAAAATCTGAATCTATTGGAAGTCAATATTTTTACAACTGAAATTACATGTTGTCTAACAATAAACTTTTATCATCAAAAGACCGTAACTTACAACGATAAAAAAATAAATTTTAACAAAATATTTCGAAATTCAAGTGTTCAAGGTTCTAAGGAAGGCAAAAACTAATTTTATATAATAAATCAGCCTTATTGCGGTTGTCGTTGTCGTATTACGACAGCAGGCGTTGTCGTTGTCGTTTTTATTATATTTTGGTATTGTGTAAAATATACGACAGAGAATATAAGAAAATTGAATATTTCATCTATTTTTGTGTTGTTTTCATAAAATAATCAAAAAAATTAAATTTTGTAATAATAAAACGATTATTGTTTCATAAAATCAAGGTGTCAGAGTGAAACTTTTCATTTTAAGGATAGTGTGTTTTTCCACAAATTGTAAAATACCCAGTGCGTTATATTTTTTTAATTTTTCTTTAAAAAAATTATTATTTTAATAAAAAAATGTCTTCTTTAATTTAACTTGTTAATATATTAAAGTGATTTTATGTTTAATTTAACTTATTTTAATACTTTTTTTAAAAGTTTTTTGAGGCTGTCGTGCACAAAAATTTATACGACAGTTTTTGGTGTTTTGACCGAAAAAAACGACACTCGCGGTACCAAAAAATGCCTTTTGGCAAAAACGACAAATTTTCTTGTCGTATACGACAACCGCAATTAGGCCGAATATTTGACAACTCCAGATAACATTTTTCTACAATTTCTTTATTTACGTTTGTGGCCAAGATGTTAAACCATCTAATGGTTTTTAAACCACTGAATTATTTTTATTCATTAAAAAAATATAACCGTTTAAATTAGAGATGAGCGATATTTTCATACCGGTGATTTAATCACAGTTATTGATAAATCACTGGTAACGGCAGTGATCAAATATTTCAAGTCGCAGTTACTCGGAATGTCGTTCTTTTAATATTTTTGTACTATTCTTTCTTGCAAACTTCATTGTGCACAGTAATACATGTTTTTTTTTCAATAACAGTGAATTGCTTTCACACTCTTCTGAATAAAATGTCTCCTTCTATCATGTCTTTGTTACCGGTCGCAACTATTCTTCTTTTAAGGCCCAGTTTTTAGGAAGTGGATTATCTTTAAACTTAGTGTAACGCAGTTTGTAACTGGAATACTGCTTTTAAAATGGGTTTATTTTGTTTTATTTCAATAAAGAAATAAATTATACTCGAGAAAAAGATTTTCCGGCAAATTTTTGTTAATAAACTTTGAAATGGCTGACAAAATTCGTTTTCGGTTTAACTAAGCCAAGTTTAACTGACATCTTAAAAACTCGCCATTAATATTATTTCGTTTATTTATCAGAAAATCGCAGTCTTTTCCATAGAAAAACCGTGATCACGATCACAGTTTAAAAGAACAACGATTTGCAAATCACATTCACTGAGAAATCGCCGGATCGCCCATCTCTATTACAAACCCGTGATCACGGTCACTGTTTAAAAGAACGGTGATTTGAAAATCACGATCACTGGTAGCAGCGTTATTCAAAAATCACCGGATCGCTCATCTCTAGTTTAAATGTACTGGGTTGAAAATAGAACAGTACATCCATATTTAGTTAGTGAACCCATAAATAATATAGTTAAATAAACTAAGATAAAAAAGTTAACAGTTAAAAGATATTTAAAGTAAATTATCTTTGTTTTTTTTCGTTGCACAAACAAAAGAAAATAAAAAAGTTTTGTATAGAAATAAAAGTAAATTCCAACCCCAGTATAATACATACGTTATGGTTAAAAAAATTTAAATTTTAAAATGCAATATCATCATTTTATGAGTATATACCGTATACACTTAAGTCTCTTTTTATGCGGATTTAAAGTTATGCGGTTTTAAAACTTGCGTTGTATTTTTTACAACTTTTATAACACTTTTTATTTAATTTAAAATAAAAAAATTTGTCTTATTTTTAAAGGTTTTCTTGAAAGAAATGGATAAAACCAAGAAAAATATACAGTAATTTCGCTAGAAACAAAAATAGTAATTTTAGATCGCATAAAAATAGTGAAAGATATGCCTCTATTGGAAAATATTTTAAACTTAGAGAATTAAAATATTTTAAAAACGGTTAAAACGAATGAGTCTCAGACAAGCAAATCTGTTATTTCTGGCTCACAACCGAGTTGAACATTGTCATCGAATTCTCGGGAATACGATCGTATTCTCATTAGTGCACAAGTGTGGACATACAGCTATGGACATATAAATGGCACATTTTACCATGAATTCTTTCTTATGCTACAATATTGCAAATACTATTAACAACCAATAAGTTTTTGTTTTTTCCAAATGTTTATTATGAACATTTAATATTGCTATAAATTTTAATTGAAATTCATTAATGTAAATAAAAAAATTATCATTATGAAAAAAACCCATTGAAATGAGCTGGACACATAAATGGCACAATCTTAAAAAAGAGAAGAAATGGTTTTAATATTGCATTTGTTAAATTTTTTGGTATGTACAAATATTTTACCGTAATATTTAGTGCTGTGGCCTTTGTTTCTGATGACAGCTTCGCAACTGCGATCTATACTTTCCACTAGTTTTTGGCATTTTGTTTTGGGGATGGCGTACCAAGCTTCCTGTGCGGCCGACCACAGTTCGTCCATATTTTTGTAATTTTTCTTGATTTCAACCTTGACTTCATTCCACAGGTTCTCTATTGGATTTAAGTCAGGGCTATGGACTGGCCAATCAGGAACATCAATCTACTCCGCACAAAACCATTTTTTACTAGTTTGGAGGAGTGTTTGGGGTCATTATCTTGCATGAATTTCCATTTTATTTGCATGGAGTTAAAGGCATATGGCTCCATATGGTTTTTTAAAATATCTAAATACTGAAACTTGTAAATTTTTCCATTGATTTTTATAAGCGGACCTACGCCATGCCAAGAAAATGCACCCCAAACCATATTACTGCCACCTCCATGTTTTACCGTCTTCTGAGTGAACCGAGGATTAAACTCTTGGCCTTTAGGACGACGAACAAAGATTCTGCCATCTGGTCCTATCCTGTTAATGTTTGTTTCGTCACTCCATAACACGTTTTTTCAAAAACTAATGGGATTTTCCTTATGGGTTCTGGCGAAGGTTAGTCGTTTTGAAATATTTTTTTTTTGGGATATTTTGGGATATTTCCATGTTAAAATTTTCATTAATATCCGATGCTATCTGCCTTGATGACTTGAATGGATTAATTTTCACCATTCGTACTATAGCTGCATCCGTGCGCTCACTGTTTTTCGTGGCCTTGGCTTCCGAATTTTACCCTTAGTCAATATATCGGGATCCTCAACACAAGAATTAATTGCATTGTAGACTTTTTTGCGAGAAATTTGCATTATCTCAGCAATTTCCGCTACTTTTTTACCATCTTCATACATTTTCCATATGATCCGCCTTTCCTCACCTGTGGTATGTTTTCCTGATCCCATTTTAAAAATTTTTTAACTTTTAATAATTATTTTTGAACTACGAAAAATATTTATTGCTTTGAATTAAATCTACACGACTACTGCCTATTTTAAGTAAATTGTGCCATTTATATGTCCACTTTAAATCAGCATTGTTAACGCAAAAATGATAACGGTAAATAATAAGCAAAACATAATGGAACATTTGACCACTATTAAGACAAACATCTTTTTCAACAACAATCAGAAGATATAAAACTTGCATTTTTAAATATATTTAGTTGGAAAATACTTAAATTTATGCGCAATTTAAATTTGTGCCAATTATATGTCCATAGCTGTATGTGGATGCATGTATGGAGATTTATGTATCCATGTATGGAAAACCATTCATGTTTATGATCTTGCACAAACATACATTAAACCTGTATGGATGTAGGTTTTTAGCAGGGGTATTATTTTTTATTGATTTTTTTGTTATGTACTGTATGAATACAAGTGTTATTTTGCGTTAAAAGTAAAAATAATTTTTTTTTTTAAATTTTTTATTCTATAGTTTTTTTATGTGATTTTAGTTCAATTTTCTCACCTTATTTTAAAGTTATGCGGTTTTTGAAATATTCGGAACGCATCTCCCATTTTTGTATGGAAGTAGAGTTCTTTTTTATGCGATTTTTTAGGAACGCATCTACCGCATAAAAAAAGACTTAAGTGTATATGAATTAATAAATATCCTCTAATATTCTTATTGCTATAGGTTTTGAAACATCCTTACATAATTTTATTTTGCTTCCCAAGGAATTTATTATATATAATGTTATTAACCTCTTTTTTATAATTAAGCCTCTTCATTTGTAATTTTGTTCTGCATTTCAAAAAAATGGAAATTTTATTGAAAATCAATATTAATTAGTAACTTACCTTTTCAATATTATATTTTTCCAATGCTTGTGTCGCACAATCTACAGCATCTTGTTGCATTTCTTCGCTCATATCAGCATTTTTAATGACAGCTTTGCGGTCCGACATATTTGTGGCTTGTGTGTGTTTATTGTGTTAGTAAGTAGGGAGATTTACTTATAAAATATATATAAATATTTTGTACAAAAAAGCAACGATTTTTTTTTAACTAAAAATCCAAAATAGAGAACTGTAAAAAATGAATAAAAAAAACACTATTATAAAAACAGTTTTAAAATTTATCAAAATATTTAAAAATGTATCCGAATCATAAAATATTTGAGTTAAATATTTTTGAATACATGTGTTTTATAAATGCAAAGTAAAAATTTTAAATGAATGCATAGCATAATCTATATTGAAATTTTTTTTTAAATGTGTTGCCTTCTTCAAGGAATCTATTTTCCAATTTTAAAACTTAACCTTTCTTAAAGTTTTAATTTACTTTTACCTTTTTAAAGTTATGCCGTAGAAATTTTAGGAATACTTTACTTGTAACCAGGGTAATGAAATACATGTTTGTTGTCGTTAGCTTGAGAAATCAATAATTTTGCCACAAAATGGCATCGATTTGATAATTCATATTTTACTTCAAATGCATATTTTTTAATATACTGCTGCAAATGCATATTTTGTTTTTTTTATAACGGAAACTTAAATGTCAAAAAATTACAATTACTTTCCCCGACGATAATAAGCGGTCATTTTCAACGTTTAAACTACTTTGTAGGACAAACAAAAAAAACTACTTAAATTAAATTGATATTATTGAAAACGCTGAAATATCCAATAATAAATGCATATTTTTAAAACTTTAAGCTCATATTTTTCCGATTTTTAATGCATATTTTATGTAAATAAAACACGATTTTAATGCATGAATCTTTCCCTGCTCTCGACATAAAGCATAATTTAATACCTAATTCACAAAGAAAAGTTAATCTAGTAAAAGTTGGATTAACTGCTTAATCAAACACTAAATAAGTCGATTAAAACATATTTTAATCTTTTTGATTAATAACACTATGCTCGAATTTGAAGTTCTTTTTAACAAGCTGGGTACTAGAGCGTACCGTACACCCTCCAATATGAAGAATTTTTGCAAGGTTTCAAAAAAAAAATTTTTTTTGCCGAACGTAGTGGTCGCCATTTTACATTTTTCGTTATATCTTTGGCATTTACAGACGGATCTTAAAGTTTGATACATCGATGTTTTTCTCTCAAGGAGACAAGTGTTTTGCTCTAAGGGTCATTTACCACAAATATCCCGTTCTAGTAGTTACCCACCAGATCTCAGTTGCTAAAAATCGATATTTCACACTTTAAAATCCGACTTTAAATGCCGAAGCTATAACGAAAAATTGAAAAAGCCGACCCCTACGTTCGGCCCACCCCAGACCGGCCTAAGCCCGCCAATGCTGATATTAGTTTCCAAGTGTCGCAATTTTGGTCTGTTCACCCTTTATATCAGCATATTTAATTACCTAAATTTTAATTCATTTTTTCAAAATCTTTATATTTTATCTGATGAATCATCAAACAAATAATAAAAATACTTTTAGGAGGTATTTCCCATAAATGTATTAGTGTTGTCTGTTTATATTTATTTAAACAAATTAGAAAAGAAATAAAAAATATATTCAACTGCCACTCACAGCAATCAGATTAAACAATAATAATAAAAAACAAACCGGCAAATTTGTTTACATTTCTACAAATCGCAATACATTTGAAATTGTATGTATTATTAAAAATTCAAACAAAGCAATTGAAAAATAAAATATGACGTTTAAATAAAATATTACGTATTTAAGTGGTGTTCAGGTGAATGATAATAGTGGTCAACTTTTTTTTATCAATGAAAGTAAAAGTAAATAAATTGAAAACATTAAATAAATAATGGGAAATAAATCTAAGAGAAGTATATTTTACACTTTACGGAATAGTTTTATGACAATTTCAAATTTAATAGAACAATTTATTTGTAAATTTTTATTATTTTTTTTTTTAATTTATAAATATCTCTGAGCTTGGTATCACACTGCGCTGAACAGACCAAACCTTTAAAAAAAGTTTTACAAGTCTGTCCAAAAACTTTGTCGAGTATTGTAATTGTGATGTTTCTGTTGAATTAGCTACTTATTTTAGGGGATATAAGAAATAAAATCTCTAAGGTGTGCAAGTGACACTTAAGTTATTTCTACATAGTAAAATAATCTGTGTTTGCGTACGGATAAATTTCGGTAAAATGAGAGTTAACAAAAAAACTGTCACAAAGTGACAAAATGTAAAAAAGTACGGAACGCAAAAAACCTTACTTCAAGCCCAAAAAACAACGTCGTTCGTTTTAGTGAGCGCTCTTTCTGTTCTAATTCAATTTGTAGCCAAATGTCAATTTTACGCTAAATTTTTAAATGGTCCTGTCAATTAAATTAATGCAAAAAAAATTCCACACAAATTTTGCAACAATTCCACGCAAGTAAGAAATTATTTTTTTATATGGAGTTTGACAGCTTTTCGAACTGTGCCGATTTTTCGAACTGTGCCGGAACTTTTTCAGATCAACGCCCAGACAAATTCTTGTGGTTACTATTTAACGCAAAAAAAATTGTTTTTGTAAGTAGTTGTCCATATTCGCTGCATGAAAAAACGCACAAAATTTGTGCACCCGCTTACCCGCTGCATTACAAAAGTATTTAAAAGAAGTAGTTACCAAAATAAGTATTTATTCGTGTGCTTATACGCAGTTAACAAATAAGCGGTTACAAGTTGTTAAATAATACGACTTACTAATATACTTAAGAGTGGTTAAAAAATAAGTAGTTACCAAATTCACATTATCTTTATAAATAAATAAGTGGTCGCGAGTAAGCTAGACTAATAAAAACGGCTTCGCCTAACAAAAATAACTAGTACTGACGCCGAGTTATAAGTAGTAAAAAATTTTAGTTTCATTATATAACCACTTATTTGGTAATAAAAGATTTTGCTGTGGAGATTTGAAAATTAAACACAAAAGAGCACCGAAAACGGATTTTCTGCGCCGCCGCCGTTAATTTTGGGTCGGATTGGTGGTCTAGACTTCTTCGAACGAACACAGCTATTATTTTTTAATTTGATATTCATAAAGCCCATTAATTTCGATTTCTGGAATGTTTTTTGTTTTAAAAAATTCAAAATAATTTTAAGATAAAATAATAAAAACATTGGTAACAGAAACGTATCTAAACCGAATATTCTGTTTCGGTATTTGCAAAGCCACGGTTTCGGTCTTTCATTTATTTATAACAGAGTATACAATGTATACTATGTTTGTCACTTCGGGAAATAGCAAATCTTATAAAAAACTTAATATTTTCCATTCTATCGATAAAGTAATTAACAAGTTAAAAAGATCACAACAAATTCCGTTAAAAAACTTGTAACAACAATACAAAAATCCTTCATTTACTGAAATCTTTCTAAGAAATCTTTCAAAATGTTATTAAACTCTGTAAAATATTTGCTTTACCTCAAACTGACGTCATTTTTAATTTAAATTAAATATCGAATAGCTGGAAAACTATTTTTGGCTTAAACAAAAAATAACAGTGAAGAAACCCGTTTTCATATCAACCAAATAAGGTAGACAAATTGAATTTAAATATTAAAAATATGTATGACCGAACGAACAATCTCACACACGTTATGTGGTTAAGGTGATGGTATGTTTATAAAAACCGCATTTTAGCAATCAATAAATTTAGAATAGTTAATGTTACAATAGTATTATAAAATAATACAAAAACATAGTCTACACTTAAGGTTATAATACGAACTACTGTTTAGTATACTTTTAGGCCAACAAAAAGAAATAGCAAAAAGCACACAAACTAGCACAGTGACATGGTTGTAGTATTAAAAAAAAACAAAATTAATACATATTTTTTTCATCTATTATGCTAATTTAACACCTACTTAAATTGTTTTTTACGTTTTTTGTTTACACCAAAATTAACTTGTATTTCATATATGACTTAACATTGATGCATCATCACCAACCAACATCATCTCTAAATATATTGGATTGGCTGCTAACTTTGACTGCCTACATTGTTTGCTGCCATAAAGGCGATTTTCTCGTCAGATCTAGTGATTTTATTTCGCCCCTATCGGTAAAAATTGTCCTGTAGCTATTAGCCAAAAATCTAGCTTTTTATCAGCCGTAATATAATTTATAAAAATGAGTTTTATGTTGAAAAATATTGTAAAATTCGCATATTGATATTCTTTTATTATAAAAAAAAAACAGCTTCTTAAACGATTTTAGTAAAAAAAAAAAACTTTCTTTCGATAAAATAAGGGTATGTTGTTTTTCACTGTAGAATGCACTCTTTTGAATATTTTCAATACTAATATTAATTCAATGAAAATCGGGATTCTTTATTTGCAGCTTAATCGTAAATTTTTTTATTATTTACAAGTTTGTAGCACTTCTTATGAACATATTAAAGAAATTTTTGAGTAAAAAACTCCTTTAAGTACCATTTTTCGACAATCTAGCGATATAAAGCTAAATTCTTGCACTGTTTATAAATCTAGCGATTTTCAATCGATTTTTGGGTCTGATCTAGCCATTTATTTTGAAAATTTTTTGGCAACACTAACTGTCTAAATGGCCAAGAAAATTAACTATAGTAAATATTTTAAATACAATAGACAACGTCGCTATTGTATATAATCTGTTACAAATACTAATAAAAGTTTGCAAAGCAAACAATAAAATTTAATACAAATAAAATAAAGTGTTAAATAAAATTTAAATATAATAATCTTAAAAACAAAAAACAATCAGTGTGTTCCCGTACGTTCCCAATGTTACCGAAATTTACCCAAAGTTACCGAAATTTACCCGAAAGCGTTCCCGTACTCGAGAATTGGGTAAATGAGAGCGCTAATGAGAGTGTATTAGTGCTTCTCTTTTTAGCAAAATTTACCCAGACTTTTTCTTCGGGTAAACTTTGGTAAAACAGCTGATGAAAATATAAACAAAAAACAATTGTGAAATTAAATTAAAAATTGTAATTAAATAAAGAAATAAGCAAAAGAAAATTGGTTTTTTTTTTGTTAAAGTTAATTGAATAAAATCAAAAACAACTTTTAAATGCGAATATGTCTATTTGTGCCGATTTGCAAACTGAAATTTTACATATTTTCACATCAGTGATGGGATTTTTGGCACAATCTAAGATTGATTGGTACTATGGCACAACCGATACTATTTTGGCACATTTTGGTTATCTACAAAATTTAATAGAAAATGAATTTAAAAAATAACAATTCTTTAATTTTTAGTTTCTAAGCATTTACTGGTATTAAAATACATTTTCGAATAAAGCGAAACTAAAAAATGGCATCGAAGATATTACCGAATAAAGCACCGTAAGTTGTTTTTCACGTGAAAAAATTTCTCTCAGACTTTAAATGCTTTAAATTGCAATTTAAGTTAAAAAAAATTAACAATATTTTAATTTTATAACAAAGCCACAATCTCAATTAACACAAAATGTCACTTTTTCACCAAAAAAATAATAGTCTTGTACATTAAATTTGCGTGAAAACTAAGTTTGCACAATTTTCACGTGAAACTCATTGTCGTGAAAAATAATTTTTTTATATGGAGTATAACAGTTTTTTCACGTGAAAACTGAACAACTTACGGTGCTTAATCCATAGAATTTTAAAAATTCAAATGCTATAAATTTATCTTAGAGCTTCGAAAGAATTAATTTAAGTTTAATTCATAAAAAAATTAATTCAGTTTTAGAAAATGTTTATATGTATACCATTTCGTGCAAACATTCCTAAAGAATTCATTCATTGGCTGCATTCCCAAATCTTTAATAAGTATCGGATGAATTTAATTTATCATTCACCTTTTAATTGAAAGAAAATTTTAATTCATTCAAATATAATTAATTCCATAAGAATTCAAAATAATTCCATAAGAATTCAAAATAATTCCATAAGAATGCATTTACAAAATGAAAGTTGAAAACACGGTTTCTAAGTGAAAATTGAGTTTTGGCACAATAAAGGCCCATTTGGCACATTTTAGTCGCACACTTGGCACAAAACAAAATTTTTCAAGTCCCATCACTGTTTAACATTATTCTTTGAAATAAGTTTTTGGGCTAGAAAAGTGGTTTTTTGCGTTCCTGTACTATTGGGTAATTTTGTCATTTTGTGAGAGGATTTTGTGCTTACTCTCATTTTACCGAACTTTACCCAAAAAGTAAAGAAACACACCTAATATGGGGTTTCATATAAACTCGTATTCCACTACTCGTAAACGGTGTAAACCTGGTATGTTTATGAGTTTCATGTCAAACGCCATATATAAAAAATATGGTTTGTATACAAGGTTTACAAGGCACATACGATTTTATATGAAAACCCATAATATAAATAATAAATAAGATTGATAACAGATTTCTATTCAGTTCCCAGGTCTTTGAGAAAATTTGAGAGAAAAAATAAAAATGTTCAAAAATAATAATAAATTATTTGAAAAAGTTTTTCTTAATTTTTTTTATAACAAAGCCGAAAATATTAGAAAAATTACAATTACGAACTTTCCGACGATGTTAAACGGTTACTTTCAATGTATAAACTACTTTTTAAGACAAAAAAACTACAAAAATTGAATTGATCATATTGAAAATGCTGAAGAAATCCAATAATAAATTCATATTTTTATAATTTTAATTACATACTTTTCGGTGTTTAATACATCTTTTATGTATGTACATAAAACAGGATTTTTAGTACATGAACTTCCTTGCCCTGGTAATAACACTTGATTGCATTTATATATGGATCGGTTGCTGCTACAAGTCTATTGTTCAGTGTTTTTTTTTGTAATTTTTCCTTTCTAAGTTTATAAGTCAATCATACAAATCTATCGTATATATGATGTTATTGTTTGAGAGCAGACATCATCAACATCATTGTCAATATTATGACAACACCAATTAGGGGTTTTTTTATATGTGCTATTTGTTATCTTCTCTTGTCTGTTTGGGCAGTACTCAATTTTGGCATATGGATGTATACAAATTTTTTTTAAGAAACACCTGTAACTGTTTTAAAAATCTTTTAAAACGTATTAATAAAAAATATGTTTCAACAACTCTTGAACAACAAAATACTTATACTTGAAAGTTTTTATGTCGTAACGAAATAAGAAGATTTCTTGTATAAAAATTGTATCGATTGGCAGGTTTACCAGAGAAATCCCATTTGGTCAACGATTTTGTTTTTTAAATAAAAATGTTTAGATAATTTTCTTCGATTTTTATATTTATTAATATTTGAACTTTTACTACCCATTCTCTAAAATGAATTTAAAAAAACAAACAGATGATAGTGATATTATTTGATCAAAAGTTGTATAATTTTCAAACTCAAATATCTTTTTTTTAAGAGCTAACCTAGAAAAACGGATAGCACCGCTAGATTCAGCGTACACGAATTAGTTTTACCCACTGGGTGCCCCACCTGTTGGGAAAAAAGTCTCCTTTTCGTTCACAGTGTTATTAATCATGGCTTTTTAATGAGAAAAAAACACCGCTCAAGCCAAAGTTTGGCTCTGGTCGCCCAAAAGAGGTGGTAATGCCGGAAAACATCAAAAAGTTCACAAAATTGTTTTGGCAGACCGTATAGTGAATTTGCAGGAGAAAGATGATACCTTAAAGATGTCGAAGGAACATTTGTCCATGAGAAAGCTATTTTCGAAAAGGTTGCCGCCTTTGCTCACAGTGCACCAAAAACAACGTGTCGATAATTCTGAGATCTGTTTCGGCGTCGGCCTCTTTCGAACATTGACAATTTGTATCAAAAATGTTAGCCTTTGCAGACGTGTGTAATTCTTAAGGCTGAATTTTCGATACAAATTAAGAAGAGAGTGACTTAACAGGGGTAGGGAGAGTTGGTACCTCTTTTTTAAATTATATGCTCGTTGCTTGGCTCTGCCACTTCACTCCAGAGCCGAATCGGCAGTCAGCTGAGTGAACAGCAATCTGGAAAGTGTATGAAAACCACACAAATTCGAGATGGTTCTCGCATGTTTGCATTGTTCAACACAAGAAACTATAAAATGAAAATTATGAATGAATAAAAATTAAAAAAACGCACTCATAAAATGGTACGACGAATCCCTTAAATCCCCACTCACATTAAAAAATAAACTACTCCTCTGTTACTTCAAAGGGGAAATACACCATAACCATGTTTTTACAAACTCCAATATTTCATTTATAAACATTACCATTTTTTTAGTTTTTAGGAATTTTAAACTAATTTAAAAAATTTATGCAATTTGCATTTAACTTCACTTCCCCCTTTTAACTTTTTGACAACTTTGTACACTTCTATATTTACTGCTTTTTTGGTTCACATACCATTTCATTGAAACTTCGTGGTCGTTGCCGCTTAACCTTAATTTTTTTTTGCCAGAAATGAAACTCACCGCTTTGAATTTCTTTTTTTAAAAGATATTTCCAACAATATTTTTTCAAGTATTTTTTCAATATCACTTAAAATGTTTTTTTTTATTTTCTTGCTTTTATAATTTTCACATGTACTTCTTTTGTAAAAATTTTCAATGTAAACTTTGTTTTATTCAACTCAAATTAATTTTTATTTTCACAACTTTTTATAAAAAATGTGAGATTTATAGCATATAATTTACTTTTTTTGTTGCTGTCAGAATTCAGTTGCTTCTTTGGCGCTTAATATTTGTATATTACCGCAGCGGTTGGAATACTTTTCGAATTTTTGCGTGTTGCTCGCACGGTGTTTTTAATATGAATATTTATTTCGCAGTGCATGTGTGTTTTTACTCAATACAGTATGTTGATTGGTTGAAGTCAGCCGGCTTCTATCAGGCGACTTCTAACTTTTTCAATATGTTGTGCATTGCTACCAGATGTCTCTCATATTGTTATTACTGGTAATTTTCCAAAAAAAGAACTATAAAGTTATAAAAATACTTCAATATTTTTAGCAAACATTTCTAAAAAGAAAATAAAGTAAGACTTGTAGAACTATATAAAGCTCATTGAATTATTAACTGGTGTTTAAATAATTGTTTTTGAAAAAGTTGAAAATCCCAGTTTATATTAATTAACGATCCGGCATTACGACATCCTTTTTTGAGAATTGTGTTTCATTGTCAATATAATTGTGAATGGTAGTTGTCTTAGCTAAATGCCTATTATGAACAGTGTTGCCAACAAATTTTTAAAATAAATGGCTAGATCAGACCCAAAAATCACTAGAAAATCACTACACCGAAAAAATTCCATAGTAAGATAGTTAACAAAATCTATAGTTGAATTTTAAAAAAAGTTAAATAACTACCCGTGAAAAAACGATTAGATTCAATGAAGTTAGGTTTGATCCAATTATATCTATTCATATTAGAGAGTGAATAACAACGTATAAAATTAGATTTGAGTTTATCTGCGATTCCGATTTTCAAAATTTTTTTATTCGTTGCCTTATATATTCATATCCGAAAATATCTTTTCTTTTATATCATTTTATATGCCATATACTTGATCAAATTATATCTCGTTGAAGATAAATTTGTATATTGCTTCGAACAACATTTTAGAAAACTAAATGTGACCCAAGACCAAAAATATTTTAGATAAAATTATTTACTATCTCGAATCAAACAACATGTATGTTGATTTAAATACAATTATACGGTGTTATGTATAAATTTTCATAACAGTTTAATTACACGTTTTTAAGCTTATTTGGCAAAAACAGTATGCATAATTCGTTTAATAAGGACAAAATTAGGGTAAAGCCTAAAATAAGCATTTCATAAAATTTGGAAAGCAAATGTCTCAGTTGAAATCATAAATAGTGAGTTTTTATCTATTTAAAGACTTTTTTAAGGGTCATCCACCCAAGAATATGTAAACTCCAATATTTTATGTCCAACAAATTAAAAAAATCTGGAACAATTGCACCAGTGAATTAAAAAAAAATACGTTCATTGAACTCAAAGATTGTTTTCTGCCGTTCAGTAGAGGAAAACATTTATTTACAAATAAAATTTGCAACTAAGCAATTTTACAGCGTTTGCTAGTGAAAATAAACAAATTCCATATATATTAAGTGTTAGAGAAACCCGATGCACTTTATCAACCTACATGATTAAAAAATAAAGCCTTTTACTATTAAAAATAAAAACTTTACAGATATAGATGAATTTGGAAAAAAATATAACTATTAATTTTTCAAACTTATGCTTTCCAGTAAAATGTAGATGCTTCACTATGACGTATTTCATTTTTACGTTTTTACAATACAATGTTTTCTTCTACTGAACGGCAGAAAACAGGCTTTTAATTCAGCATACGTAATTTTTGTTTTTCAATTAAGTGAACGTAATTTTTTTTTTTCAATTCAGTGAACGTATTTTTTTCTTTTTTAATTCACTGAACTTAATTTAATTTTTTTTAATTCACTGAATGTAATTTTATTTTTTTTAATTCACTGCATGTAATTTTATTTTTTTTAATTCACTGAATGAAAATGAAATTGAATTATTTCAGTGGTGAATTAATTCACTAAGGAATTAATTTACTTTTTTCCGTTCAATTTATAAAATTGAACGCGTTCACCAGTGAATTAATTCATTTGATTTAATAAAGAGAACTATTGCAATGGAATTAATTCTTTGAATTTATTGTTTGATGGACGCGTTCAGTTGAACGAATTCCGTGAATGACTTAAGAAAAGGAATTCATTCAATTCTAAACATAATTGAATTCGATTGGTAGTGAATTCATTCAATAAAGAATTAATTCTTCAAAGCTCTGCTCCGCTTAACGCTATGAAATTGCTTTTTTCGGTACCATTGGCAACAAACGCTTTGGCAGCGCTTTGCTTTTTGTACCGTCTCAAATTTCTACATGGGTATAGAAATACAGTGTTGCCATAACGGCGATTTTCTTGTCAGATCTAGCGATTTTATTTCGCCCCTAGCGGGAAAAATTGCCCTGTAGCTATTAGCCAAAAATCTAGCGATTTTTTATCAGCCGTAATATAATTTCTAAAAATTGGTGTTATGTTGAAAAATATTGTAAAATTCGCATATTGATATTGTTTTATTATAAAAACAACTTCTTAAACGATTTTAGTAAAAAAAAAACTTTCTAAAAAATGGACATTTCCATAAAATATGGGTATGTACTTTTTTACCGCACAATGCCCTCTATTGAGTATTTTAAATACTAATATTAATTCAATGAAAATCGGGATTCATTATTTAAAGCTTAATCGTAAAATATTTCATTATTTAAAAGTTTATAACACTTCTTATGAACATATTAAAGAAATTTTTGAGTAAAAAACTCCTTTAAGTACCATTTTTCAACAATCTAGCGATAAAAACTAGCCATTTATTTTGAAAATTTGTTGGCAACACTGTAGAAATACGAACACACCAGAAAAAAAAACAAGAAAGCAAAATAAATACATAAACAACACTGTGTGTGGGGAAAATACATGGTCATGACAGGGTTGCCAAAACTCAATTCTAAATAACTCATAGTTTTAGATAAAATTTCCAAAAAAATAAGAAATTACCCAATGTATCAATTGAATTTTTTTCCCCTTCTGACATTTGAGCGCAGAGTCTTAACCTAGTGTCTTCAAATGCAATAAAAATACCATAAAATTTACGAATTACACACAAAACAACAAAATTATTTTCGTTGTTGTTGCTTTGTGTGTTATTTTCAAATTTCTTTGCATATTTCATTGCATTTTAGCCACTAGGTGACTGAGCCAGAAAATTACCTGTAAACATATAATATATTTTTTCCCTAATTTCTGATCTTCGATAACCACCATGCGGTTATCGGTGGTGAAGGTCAATTCACACGGCGACTACCCCTATGCCCAGTATTAGGGATATAAATTGTAAAATTTGTGTAAATTCTCTTTCGAAAATGACATTTCATATCTTGAATACTAGGAAATAGTATATATGGATGGACAGGGATGGATAGAGTGTGAATCAAATTTGAAATTAAAATTGAGGAAAAAGCTTTCGGCAGCTTAAACGCCTCACGGCGATTGGTTTGTGTCTCTGGGTATTGAAAACATGAATTAGGCAAATTTAAAGAAAAAATTAAATTCTTTAGAAATTGAAAAAAAAAATTTAATTCAGTAGGAAATGAACTTTTTGAAAAAAAAAATTGAATTAACTAGAACTGTATCAGAGATCAGCAATGAATTGATCTTTTGCTTTTCATAGTCACTCATGAAATTTAAAATATAAGTGAGTAGAAATCATTGAAATTCAACAACTCTGACGTACTCATACTCACAATGAAGTTGATTTATAATTTTAAGTTGCAATAAATATGAATTCCACGTTGACATCATACTCATACCATCGCAAATCTGTTTGACTCATCAATCTACTCATTAAGATTCATAATTTTAGAAAAATACTTATAATACTCACTATTGACTTAACTCATTCAGCTCATTCAACTCATTAATCTATAAACACATCTATATAGTAAAGTATAGTAAACCCATGTATATAGTGAACACATGTATAGTATTTTAATGTTCGTATTCGAGTCATATTCATTTTGCATCTTGCATACACATTAAGTGAAGCAGAGTCGAAATCAGCAACGACATAAATGTTGTTAGGTATAAGTATGATGAGTACATTAATACGTATAAATGCGTATAAGTACATTAGCTGTGTTTGTGTGACTGCATATCAGTGTTATCTAGCACGATTTTGACAGTTTTTTCACTTATTCCGGCTTTCTACTGTCAAAATTGTTCGAGATAGCGTTGATAGGAATGCCACACAAACACAGCTAATAAATCATGAATCATGATTCAACTCTACTCACTTTTTTACTACTCATTGCTGATCTATGAACTGTATACATTTATTAAATAAGTAGAGTGAAAAAAAGAATTCGTTGAATTTCTTAACTGTGGGCAGGAAATTCATTCCCAGAATAGAAGTTCAGTTAAAAAATGGGTATTAGAGAGTTATTTTCTTCAAATCTCTACATTTAAGTCACTAATTTAATTATATTTTCACATAGGAAATTGAATAAACCCTTAAAAATTAATCCGCTACTCTATACAACAATTTTTAAAATATTTCGGGTGGTAGTATGTTTTAGCTTCATTAGTTTGAAAAGTTTTTGATTGGTTGATTTGTGCAGGGTTTGATAAAATTTATATTTTTCTGGAATTTTTGTACACAAAATGAAATAATATGGAATTTATTTTGATTGGTGGAATTCACAGTCCGTACTATTTTTAAGTAGCAAATTAACGTTAATCTTAAATTTGACCCTTTTTTAAATTTGATCATACTATTCTACAACGATACTCGTAGCAAGTTAGCGCTTAAACTGTGAATTCCTTCATTGTTTTTTATAAAATCAGTGATAAAATATATAATTTTTTAAATAAAAAAATATTTTTTAAAATAAGTTTTCGTGGTATTTAAGAAAAAACGCGCAAAGTGAATCCAAAATATGAACGGTCGTAAAATTAACCAATTAAGCCACGCCATACATTGAAACTAAAAACCCGCGGTTTACGTATTTATGAGTGGTGCGGCATCACTAGATCATGGTGATTAAGTACACTCACACAGTCACACGATTTCATGCACACAACTACAAAAAACACCTCCTGCTGTCTCTGTCTTTACGCTGGAATACGGGTGGTATAATTTTATACTGACAGAAGTTTGGCAGATACAGAGTTGCAGTCAAGGCGCGTAGACAGCTAATACAGAGTTTACCGAATAGTTTTTGTGTCGTTTTCAATAAAAAAAAATTATAGAAATCAATTACTTTGGGAAATATTAATATGATTTTGGTAAAAATGTTATTTTGAAATTTTGCAAAGTTAAAAACATGTATTTAAAGTTTGTGCAATTAATAAAAAAAAATTGTACTGAGAAACATTAAAAAATTTCCAAAAAAAAAAGGAAATTAACAGAAAGAGGTCGTTTTGTGGATGTTTTAAAAAAACATAAAAGTGTAGAAGAAGAAGCAGAAACGTAAAGAGGAAAAGCAAAAAGAAGATTAATAAAAAGCAAGCATATAGAAAACATAAAAGAGCAGTTTTGCTCTCTTTCCCACTCAACTCGCACATTAGAATGTGTGAGTGTGAAAGCTGTCATTTCCTAAATGCAGCCATAAAAACAATAATAAGAATATTGAATAAAAGGGAAGAGTGCAAATGTCAAGCAAATTTCTACAAACAAAAAAACCCAACATTAAACATTTATAAAAACAGAAATTTTTACAAATCCTGTTTCAAGAAATATAAACAAAATGCAAACGGACACAACAATGATAAACAGTATGCAGCAACAACAACAGCAACATTATATGAGCCATCTATCTCAAGAGCATCTAATGCCAGAACAGCATCAGCAACAACAACAATACCATCAAGTCTTTACACACTTGTCCTCCACAACAAACAATATTGCACAACAACAACCATCCCTAGCAGCTACAAAAATATCCTTGAACGAAGGTCTATATACTCCACCCCACTTGACGTCAGAAGAATGTCCTCCACAGTACTATAGTAATATGGCATCAAGGCTTAACTACAGTACCTCCGCCACTTCCTACTCATCCTCCAGTTCAAGTTCATCAAATGACAGTAATTATCCCTGTTCCACTTCTTCATCTTCGGATATTTATAATAAAAATAACAAAAATGATAATCCCTCTATAGGGGTCAATTTGCGGGTGACTGGCCAGTGTAGCCAGGGAGGTCGCAAATATATGGAGGATTATTTTTCGGTTGCCTACCAACAATCGGAGAATGCCAAAGATTTAGAATATGCTTTTATTGGTATATATGATGGACATGGTGGCGCGGAAGCAGCTAAGTTTGCTAAAGAACACTTGATGATGGAAATTATAAATCAGAGGCTTTTTTGGTCAGATAATGATCATGATGTATTAAGAGCAATACGCGAGGGATATATAGCAACACACTATGCTATGTGGAGAGAACAAGGTTAGTAAACTATCTACATAGTAATATATATTTAGATCTTTTAAGATATTATTCATATCAAAGATTTATTATAGCATTGGTACCGTTTTGTCTTTGGCAAAATTTTTGTTATGCGATAGGCAAAAGATAAACCTGCCTTGATTTTGGTGTCATATTATAAATAATTTATTTGTCGATTTCAGTAAGTCAGTTTAGCTGAAAGTACATTATTTGATGACTTTCTTTAAACTCAAGCGTGCGCTAAATATACAGTTTGAATTATTACTTAAGATTCGTTATATTTGATATATTATAGTCACATACTCCACTCTTTTTTTCAAATTACCCACCGTTTTCAGGTTTATTAACGGTTAAAAATAAATATAAAAATATTTCTTGTAAACATTTGATAACAGATTTGATTAAATACCAAAATCCCCAGCTTATATAAAAAAAATCAGATGCTTTAAAAACATTATGTCCGCCATATTGGATCCGCAATTTTAGATTTTTCAAGTATGTCTTCAGATTTGAAATTAGAAACTTAAAACGCTTTATTTTATATATTATAGTCATACAATCCACTTTTATAAAAAAAAGAACTTGCATGACTAGTGTTTTTAACCCGATAATTCCCAGAATTTTTGGCTCTTTTTTACTTTCCGATTCCCGGGAATTTTCCTTATAATTCCCGTAGATCTTAGCTTTAAAATTCCCAAAAAACCTAGCAAATCTTAAATAATCTTTATGTATTTTAAATTTTAAACGGAGATCTCCAAAGATGATTCAAAGTCTATGTTTACTGGAAGAAATCAAATGTATATAGTGCGTTTTATCCTAATTAGCTTCTTTAAATTTTTTTCCGAAATATATAAATTTCGATATTTTCATTGGAATTAAATATAAAAAAAAAACATTTCTGAATTGTAATTTTTCGTTAAATTGAAACTGTTTTTTGAACATGCTATTAAAATCTGAGCAAAAAATAACGTCAGTATTTCCCGAATGTCAAAAAATCCCGTTTCCCGGGAGTTCAAAAATGTCGGGAATTCGAAAACCCTATAAATGTCTTTCATGAGGTTTACAAATAGTTAAAATGTTTTAAGCAAAGCGGATTGCAAGATCGGATTGCAAAAACATTGAATTTGATTGTCTTCACGTGCAACTGAAAAAGCTAGGTTAATGAAATAATTTTACCAGTTTTGGGGTTGTATTTGAATTGGATAAACAAATATCTGCAAGGGCAAGAAACCGATATTATTTTATTGAAATTAGGGAATGCAATCCGGGAATCCCTAGAAATAGCATTTTTTTGTTCCTTCATCCCTAGAGTTTTCTTTTTTTGAAATTTTAATTTAATTAAACCAACTAGGGTAAGACTAAAGAGGATTTACGACACTCAAACTTATTTAAGGGGTCTCTAAAATGTTCTATGCCAACTGGGATTGGAAATGCTGGGATTTTTAATGCTTATTTTTCAATATACATCATTGAAAAATCGTGTTAATTATGCACTATTAATGTAGGGTATATTTATGATAAATAACACAAAGAAAACGTAATATTGAATAAAAATAGTTTGAAAACTAAAAAAAGAAAATGAACACAATTTTAACACTTTGCAAAACTCTCTGAATCCCAGTTCCATTTTTAGAAGAGAGGCGAGGATAGTGGTTTATTACACATATGTGTTTAAACATTTTCCCGTACACCTTTTATTTTATTTTGTATGTAATTATTTTATTTATTTGATTAGTTATTACGAAAATGTTCATAATGTAGTACTCTCCAACAAAGGAACTCTCCCGACGTGGACCCATAGATCTTAATGAACCGAGGATCCTGGAAAATAAAGGCGAGAGGAGTTTTAAAAATATACTCGTATGTACATAACAAAATCTTCAAAAGGTCATACCGAAAACTTAGTTGTATATATTTTACAAAAGTGTTGTACTGTGTAAGTGTTGTATTGCCCTATTAAAAAATAGAGTTTTAAAAGTGTTTATCTCCTTGACGACGATTTTCTCTTGTTTTCATTTTTTTAATTGAAAATTTATTTCAAACAATTTTTTTGTTTGAAATGTTTGTAAATTTTACCGTTTTTTTACCGTAGACTTTTAGTTGTTTTTTTTGTATTTACAAAAACGGTATGAGAAAGATGTTTAAATATTTAATTAGAATTTTATAAATTCTGTCTAAGCACAAATGTTGAATCGTCCTATCATAAATTGTTGCATATTTTGCAGTTAAATTTCAACCACTTTGTTTTTAAAAGCATAATACAACACTTACAATCTATATATGTGACCTTCTCCGAGAAAAGGGACCTATGGTGTCAAAAAACGGGTTTGGACTTAAGAGTGGATTCTGGTACCTAAAAGGGTGTAGAATAAGATGAAATGAGTTAGATTTTTGATAAAAATTTATTTACCCCATAATCGCATCTCCCAACTGGAGGTGTGTTCAAAGTGATAATGCGTTATGAAACTTTAAATGCGTTCTTCTCAAAACTTCATTTTCACACACTAGGTCCCTTTTCTCGGAGAAGGTCAAATATGTATATATTATTTTTGTGACCTGCATAAAGTAATAAAATCACAAAATCAATTTTTATACAAATAGGTACTTTACATTTATGACAGTTACAAAGATAAACATGATTTATTCAATTATAAGGGATTTCTTACAACGATTGGCTACAAACGTTTCCCCATGTACAGTAGACCGTACCACCTTACAGGAAAAAAAAGTGCGCCGTACACCCTCTAATATGAAGTATTTTTGCAAAAAAGTTCCAAAAAAAAAATTATTATTTTTTTTGCCGAACGTAGGGGTCGACATTTTACATTTTTCATTATATCATTGGCATTTACAGTCGGATCGTAAAGTGTAATACATCGATGTTTTTCTCTCGAGGGGACCAATGTTTTGCTCTAAGGGCCATTGACCTCAAGTATCCCGTTCTATTATTTACCCACCATATCTCCGTTGCTACAACCCTAATGTCAGAAAATTAAAGCTCGCATAAAATCATTAAACTTTTGCTAAGGAAGTTTTTCGAAAAACCCAGCAGAAATTTTCTTTATTTTTTTTGTTGCCGAACGTAGCGGTCGCCTTTAAACATTTTTTTATTCGATTTTTTCTTTATAGCAAAACACTGGTCTCCTCGAGGCAAAAAATCGCCAAAGCTATAACGAAAAATTAAAAAAACGACCCCTACGTTCGGCAAAAAAAAATATTTTTGTTTCGTTTAGTTCAGTTGATAGAATATGAGACTCAATTTCAAAATTATGGCTTTCAGTCCCACGTTGTTCGTCATTTGTAACGAATTTTAAGCGGAGGAATAATCAATAATCTATTCAATGGTTTATAATTAAAAATAAAAAAAAAGTATTGCAGATTTTTAACTAAAAAATTTAGTTGAAATCGAAACAAGGAAACTATGTTAGCGTACGTAGCAATTACATTTAAAAATAATCAATTTCAATTTTATTTCAAATGCAGTTTAACTTTTTAATACTAATTGAATTGAAAATTCATCCAAGACACTTTATCTTATTCTGTACTTAATCATTACTAACTTAAGCTCGCTCATATGTGTATATTGTTCTTTAATTTCAACAATTACAGTTTCCTTTTTGGTTTTTTGTTGTTTTGTCTACATCATCTTAACCAAAGACCACAACCTTTTAGCTAAAAAATCATTTAATACCGCCAAATATATTTGTCATGTATTTAATGTTTAAATTTTTACTACTAACAGTCGCCAGTAGTAGTCATTTATACTCATTTTCGATATGCTCGTTCATCCATGTATGCATTTAGTATCACATAGATACATTTTGTATACCTACAAAATTCGTAAGTTGTTTTCTCGTTACTGCTAGCAACCAATATCATCATCATAAACGAAACGAAAGGCGAAACAGCCAAGCAACTTATATAAAAATAATCGAATTTCACCACCACAGAAAACTTTGCATCTGGTTTATTTTTTTTTTTTTCATTCCTATTTTATATATTTTGTTGATTTTCTATCCAACACGCTGAGTATGTAGTATACAAAACGTTTTGAAATTGTACACACAGCGCTGGTTTTTTTCTGTATTTAAAGTTGTTTTCTATATCATGCATGCATGGGCTTGGTTAAATTAACATGTACCCATTTCTATGGTATTTAAAAACAAAATTATACACGCTGTGATGTGAAAAACTGCCAACAAATTTTATAAAATCAATTACTTTGTATGAATGGAAAAAATACTCAAAATTGCATACAAAAAAATCATTGCCAAGTAATTAGGAGGATTTCAACTAATAAAGTATTCTAGCTTATATTATGCGAAAACTAGAAATACGTTACCAAGTTTTTAGTTGTTTCAACTTAAGTTTTGAATAATTTATTCAAAAAAACTTTATATTACGTTTTCCCGAGATTTCGGGAAAACGTAATATACCACCACTCTGAAAAAAACATTGAAGGAAATCATATAAATGTTCAATTTTGAATAATGCACATATAGTTAGCTGTAATAAATACGCTATAAAAATTTAACGTCTATAAGCTTTTCTTCATTGTTTTTTCACAGTGGTGGATATCGAAATATCGGAATTTCGATAAAAGTGTAATCGCAACCTTATTAGTTGAAATCAGAGCTTCGAAAAACTTAATTCAATTTAAGCTTAAATCACGAAAAATTAAATTCAGATTTTAAAAATATTCATGTACCATTCCCCTAAACCATTCGTAAAGAATTCAATCATAAGCTTCATTCCCAAAGCTTTAATATGAATTGAATGAATTCCTAACTTGAATCATTCAAATCGCATATTTAACCCAAATTTCATTAATTTTTAAAAAGTGAATGAAAGAATTAAGCCTTTTAAACCTTTGGTTGAAATGCTCCTAATTACTTGGCAACATTTTTTGTGTGTGTGAATTTAGAAGAAAGAAAATGCAAATAAATTGCAAATAAATAAAACAGTTTGATTAAAGGATTGGTCCTCCAATCAGCAATCCACTGTATATTTAGGGGTTATGAAAATTTGAAAACATATTGACCTTGCCAACAAGGTTTCTTTGTCCGTACCCCAAGAGCTGCCGGCTAGCGACTTAAGGACCTTGTTCCTACTCTGCATCTTGTTGCAAATTGCAGTGGTGTGCGCTGAGGACATGAACAGGCTGTCGAATGTGACCCCAAGAATTTTGGGGTGATTAAGAGTCGGAATTTGTACGCCATCGACTACTACATTTAGTTCCAGCGTTACTTCTTTCGTCAAAGTGGTAAAAAGAGTTGCCGAGGATTTTGCAGGGGAGAGCTGCATATTCCTTCCAGTGAAGAAATTCGTAAGATCGTAAGATAACTGTTCAAATTACCGCATAAGCCATCAATATCGTGACCCGTCGCACTATGCTTCGTCCCATTGACAAAAATAAAAAATTTTGTCTCAAATTGTGATTAAAGAAGGATTTTTTTAATGATAAGTAACTCAAATAAATGTGAAAAAAAAATATTTGGTGTGATTGCTTTTGCCGCCTAGAGAGGGCGCTAAACTCAGAGGATTTTTTTGCAAAAATGACTTAACAGAAAAATGGGTTTTAATTGTTTCACGAAAATAATTCTCAAAAATACATTTTTTTAAAAACTTGTTCGAAGATTTGTTTTTTAATTACTTCAATATGTGACGAGCAAAGGAGAGCATGGCATCGGTCTCATTCGATGCTCAGATGTTATCCACAAAAAAAAAATGATTTTTTTACCCTTAGGTCCCTTTCTCTATGCGCTGTCACATATATTTGTAGTTAAATTAAAATATGGATTTTAGTATATGTTTAAAAACAATTATTTTTATTGCTCCGAAAAACACATTTTTTTTGTTGAAAATCCAAAAATTACTTAAGTTTGATCGAGTATAAAAAAAAATTATATAAAATTAGATATTTTTATTTTCCTTTTTTTTAAGTTTATACTGCTATATAATAGATCATTAAAAATTAATTACTATTTTTTACCACAAATTAAAAAAATTCATGATTTTCACACATTTAAGAATGTTTATGTATTCAAACCATGTGAACCTTCCATTTTCGGTATACATCCTATACCGGACTTTTGTAAAACACTACGAGGAACATTTTTGTGGAACATTCTAACGCTCTAACTCTGAACATATACCTATGGAGGATTCACATGGTTTCCTATTTTAATCCTATTTAATTTTTTTTTGTTTTAGAAAAATAATTTAAGCGTTTAAAACCCATTTCTTGTGAAAGGTATTTTTTTTAATGAATCGATTTTACCCAAATTTGGCCTGACCTTATATCAATTCACGAGCTAAATTTCATCGCAATCGGATAATTTTTGCAGGTTTTATAAAGATTTTAAAATAAAGTATATATGTCAGGACTAAGAGTCCTTGCTTCGATTTTGATAAAGATTGACACAAACGTTTCCAGTTTTATGTGCATCTCAATGGATACTTTTTGTAATTTTACGTCCATTTATGTAGCTAATATATTTTTAAATTTCAGGACCTATGGGAGGTGGGTGTGTCCTTGGCCCGATATTTCCAAAAATTAAAATTTTTCTTAACTAAGGGGTTCTATGTCAGTATACCGAATTTCAAAACTCTGTCTCCACTCCTATTTTTGTCCAATCGTTATATGGGATCAAAGCACTGTGCGTCGCCAGTATCGTACAGTCGTCGGCGTATAAAATCAATTCCACTCCTTCTGGTGGAGCCGATAGTTTCGAAACGTAGAAATTAACCCTAGAAGTGCATTGTTAGTCGATTTGCCTAACATCAACCGTGCTTTACAAATAGCGATTCACTTCTAGAGAACTCTACCCTAAGGGACTCCTTGTTTAATTCTGTGAGGTTTGGACTTTGTTTCGAAACTCCACAATTCACTATCCACCTCTTCGTACTATTTGGGAGACTGTATTCGGCGAAGTCTCTGAAGAGGGTCGCGTGGCTGACCGTATCAAACGCCTTCGGTGGTCAAGCGCCACTAGAACCGTCATTTCGCCAGGGGCTGCTCTGATTTAGACTGCTAGTTATCTGTGTGGCAATGGCGGTTAAAGCTGTTGTTGTACTATGTTGCTTTCGGAATCCATGCTGGTGCTGATCCATGCCTCAAGCGTCTTTGCGACCAGTGACAGTAGGGAGATGGGTCTGTAGGATGCTCCATGGTTCGAGTCCTTTCCTGGCTTCGAAAGCGGTACCTCCCTGCCCATTTTCCAGACCTCAGGCACGATTAGGGTGGATAAGAAAAGGTTAAAGACCTTTGTCAGTCAGGTACTCGACTCCTGGCATATCCAGTTGCTTGATAATCAGCATGGAGATTCCGTCCGGTCCTAGAGCTCTAGATGGCTCAACCTCTGTTGACGTAAAAGCTATAGGCTCGTCACTGACTCGGAGTTCTTGAAGTTTTCTTACGATAATCCTTTTCGCCTTATCTCTCTCGGGGTGCTCTATAAATTGTCGGCTAAAAAAGCTAAAGAGGTTGCATGACTTCAAGTGATCTACCCGTTTGTTCCGCTTGTGCTCGTTGACCAACTTGCTGATCTCCCGGTTGAGTTGGCTGATCCTACAATGTTAAGTGGTTGGTGGCTCTGCTATAAATAAAATAGTATGTTCTACAACCCTTAAACTATATAAGGCTGCACTTAACGTAGGAAGGAGAAGTCGCGCATTAGCATTTGTGGAGTTCAGTTGTAGTCTACACTAGGGTTTGGGATTTCCTGGACTTTTTTATTTCCCGGGAAACGGGAATAAAAAAATTTGATTCCCGGGAAATATTTTTGAACAAAATTGTTAATGAAAACCACCTATATAAGTAATTTTTGTTAAAAAAAACACTATTTCAGTACAAATGCAGTCTGTGTAGTAAGAATTCAAAGTAAAAAATATCAGAATGTTGAACATTTGATTTCACATAAATTACTCGCAGCACTGCGAAATGAATTGCATGATTCCAGCAGAAAGCTGGCCCATTAGATATGGTGGCCACAATGTTATTTTCCAAAGACAAATAAAACTCTTCTAGTCTTATTTCTACAATTATTCTTATTTCATCAGCATTACATCTTCCTGATATATAAACCAACCCCAGGTTATAAAACGAATTATTTCCGTTTATACATATGTTCAAATATCTCTTTTGTAATATTCTTCCCCTCTTCCCGGCAAACTTTTCCCCGGATTTCTCGCCCGGGAATTCTCGAACCCCAAACCCTAATCTACACACAGAAAAAAAAGGGGGAATATTGCCTAAGAGCTATGTAATTATACAACTATATAATTATCAAGATAGTTTTACAAAGTTCTAGTAAAATATGCACATTTTTTGTAAAATATATACAATCCTTGCAAAATATATACATGTATATAGTATATAGCTAGTAAATTGTAAAACTTACTTCGACCTTATGTAGTTGTATAATTTCATAGCACTTAGATAAAGGTCCACGTGTATTTTTCTGAGTAGCGTTTGTGTAATAATGTAATAATCCACGAGAAAAATATCAAGGTAAACATCTTGTCTTTTGCTAGTCTTAATGATTTTTTGTCGTCCATTGTATATCAGACCTCTATTTTTATACTGTTGTATACAATTTTCTTTCTACAATACAAAATAGTCACGTATAAATTGTGAGAAATTGTAAAAAAGAGTAGTAGATTTTTTTAGCGCTAGTACAAAAAGAAAAAACTTAAGAGTTGCCACTAAAACAACTAACGGTAATCAATATTTAAAATTTAGTTTTTCTAAGTTTATCAATGTTAATTTTAATTTGATATACACACACATTTTTTCATTTCGAAAATTTTAAACCTTGATATTTAATACTATTTGTATATTTAAAGGGGCAACCCTAAAATTGTGAAATTTTGTTTAAGTATTGTGTACAGAAATATCTTGTATGTCTCGGATGCCACACAATGGAATATTCCCAAAGTGCCATACCGTTTTCTCGTATACCTACATTATTTTCGTTTTTTTTCTGTTTTCAAATACAAATATACTACTAAATACTTTTCTACATTAGCACAACGGCAGAGTGTGTTGTGTATAATATTTTGTAGATTGTATATTTATACTGGCTGGCTGACTGGTTCGTTCGATTTGTTCGTATCCATTTTGATGTTTCTGTTATATACTACCACCAAACAATACTACTCTACACCAACCATTAGCCCCAGCCGTACCCAAATGTATTGAATTTTCAACCATTACCAGATGAGAATTATCGTATATTCCGTTTTGTGCTCGTTCGTTTCTCTACATTCATTCGGTGACTAAAAACGGTTTTGAGGTAAAAAAACTTAAAACGTTTCTCTTTTTTCGAGAAATTTGTACGTGAGTCCGATTGTGTTGTAAAATTTGTACTTTGTAATGGTGTGTGTTAGTAAAAAATCTACCTAAGTGTGGTGTGATGGTGGTGGTTTTTGTATTTATTTTTTGTATTATTGAGTTTACATAAGCCAGTCACTTTAGCTGTCAGGCGAACAGGCAAGCAAGTAAAACTGGCAAGTAGTTATGCAGTCGTACAGTGAGTTTCACTTAAATTCGTACAACCACAGATTTTTCTTATTAAATAATAGTAAGGTTAATAGTTATATCTACAAGAGAGGAGGGCCATCCACCGATTGTGCTGAAAATTGGAAACATGATAGCGGAGAAAAACCTCATTTTTTTATCGGCCCATTCTCTAGTGGTAAAAAAAAGTGGTTGAAAGAAGGGGGGAGCGGGTTAAAAACGTTTCACATTTTTTTTCACAGCAACTAGGTGTGTGGGGAATCAAATGAAAGGTATCAAAGAGCTATCTCATGGTACACATGGCATGTAGCTGCATGTTCAAATGTTTGTAAATTTTTAAATCTTTCTAAATAAATAAAATAAAAAAAATAAAAAAATAAAATAAATAAAGTATTTTAATGGGGTACATTCGGCAATACAATTTATGCGCCACTCTTTTTAACTCATTGGCAGAGTTGCCAATTTAGCAATTTTTAAACTCGTTCAGCTGGAAATTTTGGGATTTAGCCATTATTTTCGCCATTATTAATTTTTATACAAAATATAATTTTTAGTGTCCGACCGAAGGCACTTTTTTGCGCCGATACCGAACATCGGCAAAAATTTACAGTAATCGGCCTTAGCCGATTATCTTTATTAGGCCCAAAAAGCAGTATACCTACACACACTTTTGAGTACGGGAACGCTTTTGGGCTACCGCGGTAAAGTAAGGGAAAAGACATATTTTAAGCAATAATTTATCCTAGTAACTTAAAACTGCCTAAAAACGTTTCCTACCGGAAAATCTTTATTATGCATATTTTTAAATATTTTTTCAAAAAGATCCCTTCATAAAATATTAAAAACCGATATTTTCGAATTCTATATTTGTTTATAAATTAAAAGTAATATTATAGAATTAACCCAGGAAGAAACTAAAAAACCTTTAAAATGTTCCTGGTCCAAATTCTTCACCAATTTTCAACTCTTCCATATTATTCAGTATTAATTTTGTACATTTGTTATTTCTAATCAGCTGTTTTAACTGTTTTACTAATTCTTACAATTTTTCTGTTTGCGTACTTTTGTAGATATTTTTCTTTCTAAGAGTAAATTTTCTCTTATATAATAATATTTATTTAGCATAATTGCTATTAAGTATACAATTTAATAAATTTTAAATTATAAATTTCTGGATTTTTTGCATTAAAAAAGTTGTTTTACATATAATACAATTCTACATTTGAACACAAAAAAATTATTTTCGATTTTTAATTCTAATGGAATTGCATTAAATAATTTAAGACCGTTATAAAATAAAAGATTCTGATAAAAATTTGTTGTACTAAAATTTAATCTAAAATGAGAAATGTTGCGTAAATTATACGGTTGTACGTCGTTGTACTGCTTTTGCATATAATTCGGCAGCATTCCATTTTTCATTTTAAATACGAATATTAAACGTTCTTACTCTCTTAAAAAGTTTTAATCAACAATTTTTACTGGACTAGTGGAAAAGATACCAAACGGACTTATTTGCACTAATATTGCACGATGTATATGTAGCTTAAGCTTTTGAAGGTATGAAATTTATTTGGCAATATTTGCATATCATTGCAAATATTGCCAACATCGTCGTAAGATGTACAATACTCTTGCACAAGATATGGCACATCTGTTTCCTTCTAAATATATAAAAATGGCACAATATGACCTACAGTTTTCATGCTTGCGCAATAAGAATGAAAAACGTTCTGTTTTTTTCCAATATATTGTACAACCTTCCATACATACACACAGGTAATTTTACCAAAAGTTGCACAAGAATGTTGCGTAGTGTATGGCCAGCTTAAGAAAAAAGATAAATGACTAAACAGATCTGTTATTTATTAAAGATTTTTTGAAATATTGACAATTTTTCATAACAAAACTATTTGAGATAATTGAATTTTTTTTAATCGTTTTGTAACAGGGTTGGCAGGCAATACCGCTAAAATACCGTTATCGATTCAAAACCCTTTCAACTGACTACCGTTACCCCTTAAATACCGTTACCGAAATAACTGAAATACTGATATCCTTCAAATACCGATACCGAAATAAATGAAATATCAATACCCTTAAAATACCGTTACCGAAACAAATGAAATATTGTTATCCCTAAAATACCGTTACCGTTATTTTTAATTTTCTGCTTTTGGTAATTTCACGTGGTTATTGAGTATTTTTTGTACAGTAAGTTGATAAATTGACTCTGTTTTTAATCTCGTTTGTTTTCTGTAAAAAAAATTACGGGGTGCATCGAAATAACTGACTACCGTTATCCTTAAAATACAGTTACCGATATAACTAAAATACCGCTAACCTTAAAATACCGCTACCGAAATCACCCTAATATCTTTAAAATACCGTTACCGAAATAACTCAAATACCGTTATCCTTAAAATACCGATACCGAAATAAATGAAATAGCGTTACCGTTAAAATACCGTTACCGAAATAACCTAAAATATCGTTACCCTAACGATAACCGCATTCGTTTCGGTTACCATCCATGTTTTGTAATCTTGGTCATTTTTTTATTTTAATTCGTGCTTAAGGGACACTAAATTGTTTCCGTTTCAGTAAAAAAAATGTTATAATTCATATATAAATTATATATATTTTTTGCGACAATGACTTTCATGTGAAAAGTGTGTAGGATTTGTTTTTACGTAAATTTAATATACATGACTATTATTTTTCTTGTGAAAAAGTGACAACTTGTGTTTATTCTGATTGTGTCTTTCTAATAAAATAAATAAAATCATTTTCTGAATTTAAAATACGATTTTAAAAAAATATTTGTGATAAAAATATTTGAAATTTTGGTATTTTTAATTTGATAAAATATCAATGAATGATGTGTTTATTTGTTAGTAAAGGTGGGGGTGGGAATACAATATAATTGCTCTATTTCGCGTTTTGGAGAAGTCTATGTGTGAAAACAGATTTCGTACAAAGGCGGCCCAAATGTTTAAATTTCATTTGTTTACAAAAAATAAAAGTCACGTAAGTAGGGATAGTTGTTTAATGTAGATATAAAATTCGTAAAAAAACAAACCTAATGTTCATAAATTGTAATGTACGATTTTAAGTGAGTCTCACTGTATATGAACGTACAAACGAACAAATGAATGTATATTATATGACTCAGTCATGGTTAAACTAAATTTTTGTGCTTGTTTATGAAAGCAAAATATAAAATGTAGATATAGATATTTTTAACAGGAAATTGTAGAAATTTTATTTTTATTGATTTTCTGAAAAAACTATAATATGAAAATTTAATTTTTGATTAATGTATATAAATTTTTTTGATTACTTTCTTTCCTAATTAGAGTCCTCTTAAATTCATGTTTAAAACAAATTGCAACACTGTTAAATGGACACTTTTTAACACTTTTTTGAATTATAAATATTGACACTTGCTTGTTATGATAAACTCACCTCAATTTACTTTTTTTTGATTGTTTCTTTTTATCATCCTCCATCCAGCAAAACACTACAAATAAAAAATAAAAAAACACTAATAAGCATTTGTTTCGTTTGTTTTGATTATCTTTTTAATTTGCCGCTATTTATGTATCAAAAATAAACAATTGATGACCATTTAGCACTTTGCATTTGTAACTGTAAAGGAATTATCATGAATTCAAATTACTTAAACTGAGCTGAAATGAGTCCTATAATATGAATTTAAAATTAGTTATAAGGAACTTTTTTAATTTCTTCTTGAATGATGTTCCCATATTTGAAAACAAAAGTGTTAATTCATAAACGCCTTATAAAGTTAATGCAGATTTACAAAACGAATTTTTAATATAAAATTTGTTCCATAAGCGTATAATTTTATAAATCGCTTATGAATTAAGGGGTAAGAATATATCAATAATAGGAAATATGAACTAAACAAGAACTTTGAAAAACAACGAATTTTTTTATTTTTTAAATAACTAACAAAAATAGCTGTTTACAGTAAAATTACTGTTTTGGTAATTGTTTTATGATATAAAAAAATAACTGCTTTAAACAACTGTTGCGAAATAACAGTACTTTTGGTTAGTTTTTTTATTATTAAATAATAATAAATTTTTTATTATTAACTAATTTTACCAGAAAGCATTTCTATTATTTAAATTGTGTGTAAATTGTTGTTTCGGGTAAATTGGGTTTCCGCGGGCACCCGCGGTAACGACGTCGAACTGCCCCTAATATTTCTTTGCTAAATGTGTAAATAAACTTCTCCATCTTAAAAAAAAAATAGTAAACTTTTTTACATTCAAAAGTGTTAACTTGAAAGCCCGCAAACAAATTTCGGTGTTTATTCAAAATTTGGAAAGACCGAGTTGAATAATTTGTTTAGGTTTCTTTTGCAAAACAAATTTTTTTCTCTTAAGATTTCCAATTAAATATTTTCAAAAACTAAAATTTTTATTTATTTTCTTTATTCCAGATAAATGGCCCAAAACTGCTAATGGTTTACCCAGTACAGCGGGTACCACAGCCACTGTGGCCTTTATAAGAAGGGAAAAAATCTACATAGGACATGTCGGAGATTCCGGTATAGTGTTAGGTTATCAAAATGAAAATGAGAATTTCTGGAGAGCTAAGCAACTAACGACGGATCATAAACCCGAATCAGTAGAAGAAAGAACACGTATAATGAATTCTGGCGGTAAAGTTGTAGTAAAGTCAGGTGTACCCAGAGTAGTATGGAATAGACCAAGAAATGGTGAGTTCTTAAGACAGCTAACAATGTTTTTAATTATACTTAATAAGAAAATTTTCCAAATTTTAGCCAGTCATCGCGGACCCATAAGGAAAAAAACTCTTGTGGACGAAATTCCTTTTTTGGCGGTGGCCAGAAGTTTGGGTGATTTATGGAGTTACAATTCAGAACGCAATGAATTTGTGGTTAGTCCCGATCCAGATGTTAAAGTTATACACATAAATCCAAATACATTCCGTTGTTTAGTATTTGGCACCGATGGTTTATGGAATGTTGTAAGTGCACAAGAGGCAGTTAACACGGTGAGGGAAAAAGAAGTTGTAAATGAACGCTTACACGCCCACCGTGGTGACAGCCCGCACGAGGGTAATCAATGGACAAATCCTAGTAAATCTTTAGTAGAACAAGCCTTAAAAACTTGGTCGGCTAAAAAAATGAGAGCTGACAATACCTCAGTGGTAACAGTGATACTATATCCGCCGGGACAAGGAGATTATAATGCTAATACACCGGCTTCCTCTAAAGATACTTGCGCTTTAACAAATCCCCCATCCTTTGTGCAGCCAATAAGCTATGGTCTGGAATATACTCAGGTGCAGGCAGAAGTACCAACGTATGATAATGCTACAACCTATAAAGAAATGGCCTTAAAATATTTGCCCCCCGAGGCCTATAGGAATTTCAATTATTATGCAGATGAATCGGATACCGAAGAAGCCGATACTGATGAAAGTGAAGAGGAGGAGCAAGAAATAATGAATACAAAAACTCCTGGAGATTTACTTACAAATCATATGCAATACCAACAACATTTGGCAGCTAACAATTGGAATTGGCAGCATTCTAATATTGGTGTCAATAATGCAGCAGCAGTAAATCAACATGGAGAGGCTGATTGTGTGGATGAGGACGAAGATGAAGATATGGAGGAAGAGGAAGAAGACGATGAAGATGAGTCAGCGGCGGCTAATGAACGGGAAATTAGTATTATTAATTATCAAAATTATGTTCATATGGAAGCAGAAGAAACTAATAATGCAACTGATTCCTATATTAATACCTTTACTGAATCCTATAATACTATGTTAACAGCAACATCACATGAAGAATGTGCTACTTCTGCACCAAACAGTGCTGCTTCAACCTCTTCATCGTCTTCTAGTAATAGTAATTCAAATTCAAATTGTCAAAGTGTTACACCACCCAATGGCATACATGCCATTCTACAAGAACAACAATTATATCAACAACAATGTATGTCCGAAGAAGATGGTTATTCATTAACCAAATTGGAAACAAGAAGAGAGCAACAATCATTGAAAACTTCAGGAATTTCACATACAACAACTGAGTTGGCGACTAGTGCACAAACATTCAAAATCTTTCATGAAGCTCATCATCAGACTAATCAACAACAAAATCCACAACTGAATATGTACCATACAAATACAGATGCAAGATTTTATCATCATCAGCCGTTTATGCCACAATTGCAGCAACAAAAACCTTTAGAGTTACATTCTTTGCTACAACAGGAACGAGAAGAAGAACAACAAGTGGCCTTTGAACGTTTACAAATGGAAAATAAATTAGCCGTTGCAGCTCAACACCATCAAAATATTACTGCTTATGCCTGTTTACAAGCTGTTAGACCTACTGAGCCCGCAGTACCGTTTATACAACCTTCAGTAATTGCTCCAATGGAAGAAGAAAAACCTGTCCTAGAGGAAGAAGTAAAATATATTGAGGAAGATATCATAACCGATACGGAATCGATTACTATATCACAAGATAAATCAGTGCAAATTTATGAAATATCTTCTTCATCATGTGAAGATATAGCTCAGCAGGAGCAAACCTTTGTACCTACTCTTAGTAGCATTTCACAAGATGTTATCTTTGAATCGCCCGAAGAAACAGAAGAAGGAGATTTAGTATTAAGCGCCATTTCAAAATCAACTTCTTTAACGATATCCAAATCTAAAATTTGTCTTCCACCGCCATCGCCACTTGCCTTAACACCTATTAAATCAAGCTTAACACCTCATACGAAACGTTCAAAATCGTCTTATTTATATCCAAATGTACCTAATGAAAATTTACAAAGAATCTCACACACAAACCAACATAGTATTTTCTCTACCAAAAAACGGAGCATATGTAGTAACATGACACCACCAACAGCTACATCCACACCCATGATCCAAAGACAATTACGTAGTACAACCACACCATGTTCATCGAATACTCCTATGGATTATGGTAAACGCACTTTACGAACTCGTAATTCCTTGTCCAAAGATATGAAAGCTAAAACATCATTAGTGCAAGCAGCTCTTAAATATCCTCATAGTGCAGTAACCCGTACTTTTCTAAGAACAACAGCTGCCAGTTTATTACAAGGCAAATCGACACCAACAATGCTTTTAAATGATAGCCACTTAACATCCTGCAATCGTCGATCTCTTGTTACCAATACAGCACGTTCGGTGAATCGCAGTATTAAAACAAGTCATAGAGATAAGGAGAGAAGTAGTTTGAATCAAAATAAGGCAAATTTACAACATTCTCCACATCATCTTAATTTAAGATCCAGACAGAGCCCGCCGTCATCACCACCAAATACAAATACTTCAGCATTAAGAACACCTGCACCAGCAGTCACCTCACCTGAACTAAAACGTGCCTCTCTAACAGATTGTCGTTCACTACGTACCATACATACACGTTCCTCGTCATCGAAAGGTTTCCAAACAATGGGTAATTTCAGTAAATCCACTAGAACTCAAAGTACGGGCAGTAATTTAGCCGCTCCGCCGCCTTCACCCAAATTGATAAATGCTGCTGCTGCAGTAGCTGCTGCTACAAGAGCCAGATCTTTGCTATCCGCCAAACATACAGCAGCCGAAAATGGCACACAAACGGCGGTATCAGCCGTATTTGGTAAGAGAACAAGTTTAAGAAGTAACGGTGCAACAAATGTTACAAATGTGTGTGTTAGTAATTCTCCCAACAATAGCAATTCCTCAATTGTCTCTTCTAAACCTCATCAAACATTAAGGGGTCGTATAGTAAAAAAATTGAAACGGTAAATAGGCCTACCTATGAAAGAAACGCAAAAGTAGTGATTTAATTTAGTTTCATTCTCAAGACTTAGCAAAAAGCTTTTTGGGAAAGCTATTTTATATGTACCGGGTTTAAAAAGAACCAATTTTAAAACGAAAGTTTTGTCAGCTGTCATAAAGCTTTTACTCCTACGTATTAACGGATTTTTAAAAAAGTTTCTCATTCAATCCATCCATAATTCAATATTATTAAAGCTTTTAAAATTAATTTTTTTTATTTATTATAATAATAATATATCTGTTTCCTTGAAAAAGCTCTTATTTTAAAATAAATTAAAAAAGTTCTTGATTTAAATCTTCTTCATTAAGCATTAAACACATAGACGACTGCAGCTACACGACTACAGCCTGTCAAAAATAAAATACACACGTTTATATGAAAACGATTATTTTGACACCAACACAGCTACACGGCTACACGACTACTTTTGCCGCTGTAGTCAACTTAGGATAATTTCTATTTTTGTTGGCTACAAAACAAAAATAGTGTTGACAATATAACAAAATATGTAAAACAGGACAATTTTTCCCGCTAGAGGCGAAATAAAATCGCTAGTTCTGACTAGAAAATCACCGTTTTGGGAACACTGAAGAAACAGCTGTTTATATTTTACAATTATTTGAAGGTTTCATTAATTTATATTTGGAAATAACTTTATTGTGATGTTTTGTAAAAAAAAATGGATCTTACAAAATTAACAAAATATTCCTCAGCCATTATTTTAGAAGCACAAACCAAAAAAGATTAATATTTATCAAAATGTCAAATATTTAGGATTATCTGTTTACATGTTGCTGTCGTTTTCAAAAAAATTAAGTAGCTGACTACACGACTACAATTGCAGCCAGCAGCATTTGTAGTCGTGTAGCTGCAGTCGTCTATGTGTTTAATGCATTATTGTAAATCGGTTTTAAATGGAAGACTTACATAAAGAACTCGTTTCGTAAACTTTAAATTAATTGCATGTAAGTTTTCCAAAAGCTCTCTACAATATTTTATTTTAAATATTAAAGCTTTTGAGAGTTTTAAATCTTTCAAACAAAACCTCCTAAGAGCAAAACACTTGAAAAGCTATGCTCATTTTTAAAACCATTTGAAAAGCAGTTAAACAAAAACACTAATTTGAAAAATATGTTATTTCAAAATTGTACCTGTTTTACAAAATTATGCACATTCATAAACAAATTTAAAAAGCTCTTAAGTTAAAGCAGTTTCAAAAATAATTTTTTGAAATCTGTTTTGTATTAAAAGCTTTTAAAATATATTTAACATTGCAGCTGTATTAGATTCAATTTAATCTAATAAAGCCAGTTGAAAAGTTAGAAAAATTTAAAAGCTTTTAATATTATACTACATTATATAATATTACATTTGCATTAACTAAAAACTAGTAGGTTTTGAAAACTACTTGTATTTACTTGTCGAATTCCGTACAAATTATAAATCAAAAACTAGAAAGTTTTTAAAAAATACAAGTTTTTGGTTGTCGTGTAAATTGTACTTTAAATATAATAAAACTTTAAGATGTATAATATTTATAAAAGCTTTGCTGGATTTTTATCAAACTCATTTTAGTATAAAAATGCTTTCACAAGCTGAAATTATAATTAAATGTTACTAGCTTGTTAAACAAAAGAACTCAGCATAATTTGCTAAGATGGAACAATAAGCTTTTAAAAAGCTCTTGATGTAAAACAGTAAATATTTATGTCAATATTTTTAATCTGTTTGATATTAAAAGCTTTAAAAAAATCAATTCCTTAGAACGTTTCAAAATTTCTCGTATAAAGTTCTTTATTTAAAACAGAATTATTTTAGAACTGTTTTAAATAGATAGCTTTAACATTGACAAATGCTTAAGTTTTTACAACTATTTAAAGAATGGCAGTAATTTCAACATCAAACTATTAATGAATTTTTAAATTAAACGCTTACAAGAATTAAAAGTTTTTAAAAACGTGATTTAAACTAAAAAAATTTTTTGTAAATTAAATTTTAATCTTGACTTCGAGATATCAGGATATAGAGCTTTTAAGCTGTTTTCAAAAAGAACTTTTTTTTTTTTTGAATCAAAAGCTTTAAAATAGTAAGTTATTTATTAAAACTCCGGTAAAAAAAAAGAATTTAGGAAAAATGGCACACTACAAGTAGTTTTACCTTAAAATGGATCATGAATATTTAGTACAAAACGTCAAAATTAAAAATAATTATTTAAAACTTGTTAAAAACAACAAGAACTATTCATACTGAATAGTAATGCAATTTTTATATAAAGCTGATATGTAAACAAATATTGTTGGATGTTCTGAAAAACGAATATACATAACATAAAATTATGTGTTGTGGAAAAAAGAAAAATTTTATGTAAAAACGAATAATTTTATGTAAAATTATGTGTTGAAGAAAAACCAATTATTTTATGTAGATTCTTTTTCAGAATAGAATAAAATGTATAATTTATATATATCTATAAAACAATTTCTGTTTACATTTGTCACCAAATTTTGATTTAATAAAAAATATTTCTTTTATAAAATTGTATACTGTAATGTAAATAATTTTATTAAAAACAAATCTTATTCGTATATTTATTTTAAAATTTAATAAAATTGTACTAACAAATAAAAATTTATATTTATAACATAAAAGAAAAATATTTTAAAATATTAACTTAGTTTAAACTTTAAAAAACAGTTTTTTTAAAAAAACTTTTTTTTACATAATCAGAAAAAGATGCTATAATTTTAATTTGTTTATATTTAAAACAAAACACTAATAATTCGAATATTTGTAATGAATTCTTAATTATTTTCCCTTCATTTGTAAATGAAATTCCATTAATTTTTAATTATATGTATTATGTAAATAACTTATTTAATTTTTTCTATTCCTTTTTTGAAAGTCTTTATTATTAGTTTTATAAGTTTTGTATTCTAATGTTTCTATAATACATAAAAAACATTTATTCAACGTGGTTTAGTGTTGTTTTAGGATAGTTAATCTAATCTAGAGATTTATTAATACCCAGAGATAAATTATATAAAATTACAAAAAAACCTACATTAAAAAAATTTATGAAAAATAAAATTATTTTTTCAAAAATGAATATAAAATCAAATTTATGTGTGTTTTATTTAAAAAATGTGGGGCCAGTTTGGAATGCATCGCTGGTTTGCATGTGATGTACAGCGCGTTCGTAAAAACATCAGTTGGTAACACTGTAGACTTGGGCATTCTAGTTTGCTTTGATGATCGCTCTTTCTAGTTCAATTTGTTGTGCAGAACTAGATCGCTCTGCTAGTTCAATCGCTCTTTGACAATTTCGTTCAATCGTTCATAGTACAATTTTTCGATCGTTCGCTTGGTAATTTCGCTAGCTACTCATATTTTATTTAAGAAATATGTAAAATATCCGAGAAATTAAGAATTTTAAGGAAAAAGAAAAATGTTTTATGTAAAATTTTTATTTTAATTAAAAAGAAAAAATGATCCCGACCAAAGGTAATAAAATTAACGATTGAAATAAAAGAGCGATTAGAAGTGAACTAGGTCTTTCGAGCTATATAGTTCCTTCACGAAAATGCATCATCAAATCAGATGTTGCGTTAGGAAAACATTTGTCAACAGCGCCAAAATCACAAACATACATATGTTAGAAAGTCATGTTCTCTATGTTTATTGTTTTTCCAATTGTTACATTGCTGTTTTTTGATATTAATTAGAATGAAACGGCGCTAAAATGTTTTGCTTCTCTTACGTAATATGTAAATGTAAAAAGTTAAACCGTTTGCTGTCACTAATTCATGCAACCATGTTACCTTACTATTTCTTGTACTGTGGCCAAAATATTTTTGCGGCAGCGTGTAAACTACAGAAAATATACATATCTATATATATGTGACGCGCAAAATAGAAAGGGACCTAAGGATAGAAAGGGACCTAAGGTCAGGAGAGCATGGGATCGGTCTCATTCGATGCTCAGATGTTGTCCACAAAAAAAAAAAATTGATTTTTTTACCTTTAGGTCCCTTTCTCTATGCGCTGTCATATATATATATATATATATATATATATATATATATATATATATATATAGGTGGGTCGATTTAGCAATCGATATTGCGTACTCGATTTTTCGAAAGCTTTTAGCACGGGGAAAAAAAAGTTCCTCTACGACATATCAAAAAAATCATTTTCGAGGCTCCAAATTTAAATTTTCTAATAAATGCTAGATTAGCGCCTTCCCGGTTCAAATTCCCGGGATTGCGGGAACTGAAAAATGCTTAATTTCCCGGGAATCCCGGAACGGGAAATCCCGGGATGCATTCCCTAGTAACCACCTAAAGACTGCCGTTTTTAATTTCTAGAAATTCTAAAAAAAAATTACTAGAGGTGCAAAATTACATTTTGGTTTACTTGACGTCTCCACGAGTCATAAAATCAATGTTAAAACACGATTAGGGAATATGTAGACAAACAAGTCTGTTTAATAACCTATATCAGTCATTTTAATCGGGCAAGTTATAATATGGTTGTCATTTTTTTAAAATTTCTATTATTGACAATTTTAAAAAGCCGTTTAACAAAATAATGTACATCAGAAAAAATATATATTTTAAAATAAGATAAAATACACAATATACACATAAAAGAAAAAAAACAGAAATCCCCAAAAGTACTTAAGCACATGGGTAAAATCCCCAAACTTTTGTGAAATCCCCAAATCCCTCCCCACAATAATCTGTACCCAAACCGAAGTTGAAATCCGTGGCGAAATCCCCTTATCTGACAACACTGCCCATATACATATAGAAATATAACTTCTCTATATTTTTTGTTTTTCCAATATGGAAATCAAATGCTTCTTCTCGTTATATTGTTATTTGGCATTAGTTAGAATGAAACGGCGCGAAAATGTTATCGTGTTGTTGCTGTTTTCTTATGTATTTTGTGAACGTCAAAAGTTAAATCGTTTGCTGTCACTAATGTTATCTTACTATGATGTCTGGTACTGTGGTCTTAACGAGATTAAGGCCCAATTACTGAATGTTCAGTTAAAATTTAACTAGGACTTTAGCCATTAGTTAACATCAGGGGTATGGTATCACCAAAAAAATAAGTTATAACAACTTCGTTATCACTAGATGGCACTTTGTTTAAAAATTTCAAATTCAAATTTTATTATTTGAATTTGAAATGGAAAAAATATATTCCGCGCTTGTTTTTTCCTTATTTTTAGCTGCTTTCAGCAGTTTTTGAGCTTTTAAATATAGGCTCAGCTGATACTAAACTGATACTAAATAGTTGCTTAGGTAATACTAAATTTCAGCGTCCTCTACCGGTGAGTAGTGTAAGTTTTGATTGATTTACACGCAATTTCGAGTACGGCAACGCTTTCGGTATGGTTTGGCTTTTGGTCTGCAAAAAGCTCTCAAAAGCTCTTCAGGAATATAATATTAAATATAAAATAATATAAATTAATATAAAATTATAAAATAAATTTTATAATTTTTTATATAATTCTGAAGCTTATTTGCTTTTATTTTGAAAATTTTAGGTTTGTTTTTTTTTACAATTCTGAGAGAGATTTTCATATAATAAATGTTCCAGAATCTGAAATATTGTTTATAGGAAAAACCCATCATACACTAAAAAAAAAGTCAGTAAAAAATGTTGCTGTGTCAGCAAATTTTTAGTCAGGAGCGTGCTTGCAAAAAGTTGGTAATTTCAGCAAAAGGTTTGCTAAAAATCAGCGAGCTGATTTTTACCAAAAAAATAGTAGTCTTCAGCAAAAGATTTGCTATCACTTAGTCGACAGCAAATGAAAAAATCCTTGCTAAAATCACTAAACTTTTTGCTGAATATTAGTAGACTGAAAAAAACTCAAAAAACTTGTAGCGAAATTTTACTTTAGTTAATTTATTTGCTGAAAATTTAAATATAGAATATGTGTAGAGTTGTTTTTCTTTTTTTGTCATTTCCGTTTCCAGACAAGCTGCGACATATACATCTTGTCAATCTGGTTGTCGTCCACGCTATGATTGAGGTTATCAGCATAATTTTTGTAGCAAAATAAATTAATAAAACATTAGTTCAAAAATAGTTTAGTGCTAAAAAAATATAACTAAAATTTTTGCTTAAAACGGAATTTCAGCAAAAAAATTGCTGAAAACAAGTACACTTGATATACAAGACGTTTTACTAATTTTTCTACTAACTTATTTTTTGAGTGTATATTTAATAGGCAAACTTGTAAAATTCTTATCTATAGGCCAATCAGATGAACGAGATAACTAAATCTATTCATTTGTATTTTTATTCTATTACCAACCACATAAAGTAATTTTTTGATATTATGTGGTAGTAGAATAAAGAAACAAAAACAAGGATATTAGTAATCTCGTTTAAGTGTATGGCCTATAAGAATTCTTAATAAATTTCTTAAAATCTTGAAAATTAAAAACAAATTTTAGTATTCGATTGTTTTTTTTCCTGTTCCTGTATTATGAGAATCTTTCGGGGCATGTATATGAAAGCAATCTCAGAATTCTTAAAACTAGTACATACTTTTATTTTTAAAATTCGTGGAAATTAAATAAACTCTACAATATTAAAAAAAAAAATTTTGTGATTTGGGGATTTTTCGGGAATTTTGAGATTTTCTTGGGGATGACGAAAAAAATCTGGCAAGCCTGACTCTTCGTATAAATAATTTTGCCACTTTGATTCAAACATGTTCGAGTTACATTGTTGTTACAACATTTGTTACCAATTAAAACCATTAATTAAATTCTTGACTCTTTTGTTGTCTTTTACAAATCAATAAGGTATAAAAAAGGTAGTTATTTTTAGTTTAGTTTAGTTTAGTTTAATAAAATTGTACCAAAACTTTTCAACAAACACCAATCGAAGATGAGCCATACAGTTGTGTTTAATGTTGGTTGTAAAATTTAAGGGGATTTTCCACTTGGTGGTTATTTTGTTAAACTAAATTTAATTTAAAATAATTCTTTAGAAGTGTTTTGCGCATGAGTAAGTATGATTTAATTAACCAGATTCTATTCAATATGAAAGGGTATTTTTTGCATTCTGTGTTGAAACCGGTTTAATAATCAACAAATTAAAACTAACTTACGCTTATGGACCAAATCACGTTGTGGTTTAACATTTGCTGTATTTAATTTGTTGGGAACATAGAAAAATAATAAAAAGTAAACAACAGACAGAGTGGGCAGGCAGTCAATATTGTACTTATGACAGCAAATCTAAAATAATTTGCATGTGACGTCACGATTTTTTGTAAGATTCAAGTCGAAAATTAAATCATTATCTTAATAGTAACAAGGAGATAATTTTTGAAAAATTAACATCTAGACCTTAAACCACGCCCCTTTTATTTAATAGCTAACATGCCATGAGTTTACATACATATCACGATTTTAAACAGGTGTCTATTACTAAAAGTTGAAAGATTGTTTAATAAAGCGTGTTCGGATTAAGATCATTTAAGATTTATGACTATTTATTATAGAAAACCATAAACTTTTACTTTCCTATATGTAAAAAAGGAAATAAAAAAATTGTTAAAAATTTTTAAATTGTAAAAAGCGGTGCCAAATGTTATGTTAAACTTCCGGCGCTGTCACAAACAAAGCTGCCAGATTTTGATAAATTAATACTTCCTGTAAGTCACAGTAGAAAGTCATAAACTTCCGTTTAAAAGTTATATGCAGAGTAGAGAACACAATCCACACTAGTCTGGAAATGGAGTTGATGTTAAGGTATTCTAGAATATGGCTACCACAGTATCAAATCAATTGCTGAATCTCATGTATTTGCTGAATGTCATGTATTTGACATCCTACCGTGGGATGTCATTAATACATAGAAATGGCAAAGGCAACTCTGTTTCAAGACTAATGGTGGACTATGGTTGAAACATAGTAGAATAACATGGTCGCATTGATCATTAACATGTATTAGTGACAGCAAACGGTTTAACCTTTGACGTTTATAAAATACATAACTTATAGTCTTGACTAGCCATGGTTTTGTGCGAACATGAAACAAATCACACGTGAAACAACAACAAATTTTATTTGTTGTTTTTGTTTTGCATGTAATTCGTTTCATGTTCGCACAAATCCATGGCTAGTCAAGACTATAGGTAAGAAAGCAGCAACAACAGGATAACATTTTCGCGCCGTTTCATTCTAACCAATGTCAATCAACAACGTGATAAGAAGCAGCAATTTGATCTCCAGATTGGAGAAAACAAATAGATACAGGGAACTTAAGTTTCTATGTACATATCGCACTTGATCAACAAGAGTAGGGTGACCATTCGTACTGATTTGATCAGTACATGTACTGATTTTTGGTCACGTGTACTGATGAAAAAGTCGTGTACTGATTTGTACTGATTTCTTTAAAATTTGTACTGATTGTACTGATTTTTGGCATTTAAAAAAATATTACATTTTTTAACAAAAAAAAAACCAAAATGCAAGTTTTTTATAGGATAAATTTTTGTGAATGTGAGAGGTTTACTCTACTAGAAAGCATTCAAAATGATTTTTCTACATGTAAATTTCTTAATCTAATATGTAGTTTCATACACAGAGAAGATTCGTGGTGACAACCGAATTTATCAAATGGTTCCATTGCACTAATAGAAAATCAGTTGATACAACAGTTATTTGACTGTGATTAAAATATTTTAATTATCCGGTTGTCAGAGCAGATGTCAGAATTATTCTGTTTTCTGAGTGTAGGAAACAACATCAAAAGCTAAAGTTTTTTTCGTACAAAAATCCTTAAAATCTGAAAAAATATATGTGGGTATTTCCATGGAAAAATTTTCGAATCTGTGGGATTTGCAATAGAAAAAAGTACACAAAACCTCAAGATTTTCATTTTTAAAAACGTTACGTGTTTTTGTAGAAAATGGTAGCCAAAATGTGAAGTTTTTCTATTTCAGAAATCATACAGAAATTAGCAAAGAGAAAAAAGATTTGTTCTGACAGCTAAATTTGTAGCCAATTGATTGGTTAGATTGTAAAGTGGTTTAGACAATGTAATTTGCTCGTGACAACAGAAATTCTTTGGCCTGAATAAACATTGACGTTCATACTATCCTTGGGTCGTATTTGACTCCATTTGTAGCATGGCTATATTTCATCAATTTGTTAAAAAAAAAAAATAGAAAGGGAATGGTAACAGATCATTGAAATTTCTAAATAATGGGTCCGTTTCCTGTACTTAAAAAACTGAATTTTTGTCTTGGGAAAAATGTGTAAGGCTTTTTTGGATGGTATGATGGTTAAACGAAAAATTTTGTTGCCTCAACCAAACCATTCTATTGACAACAAATTAGGTTGGCTGCATAATCATTTTTTTTTTTGGATGATAATATTTTTTAAAATTTGTACTGATTTGAAGTCAGAAAAAAATGGTCACCCTAAACAAGAGGGTATAAATCAAAATTTTTAAAATTTCACTTTTTGCAAGAAATCAACTAACAACATCAATATCTATCTACTGTAAAAATTTCAACGTATTCCGATTTCTCTTTCATTTCGAAAACCACTTTTGAGACCATTTTCGTGATAGTGTAGTGACTACCTTTATATTTAAAAAAAAATATCAGGAAAATGGTATTAACTCAAAAAATAGATTTTTTGCAACAGTTGCAAAAATTTAAAAGAAAAACAATTTCAAATGGAATTTGCTTACTATGATGTATTCGGATTTTCAAATTCTCTTGAAATGTAACCACAAACAGTTTTTCACATCTACAGAAAATTTAAAAATTTTGAGTTAATAACCTCTTGTTGATCAAGTGCGATATGTACCTATGTTCTGTGATTTGGATGATTTAGAGCCAGTTTTATCGTCAGAAGTTATGCGGCATTCACATATACCAGCTTAACTCGATTTGACGTGTTTAAGCTTTAAGAGATGTTTTACAGTACATTTTTTCTACCCTTAAACACGCGAAAATATCGTGTTTAATTTTTAAACACGTTGTTAAACACGATAAAATTGATATCAATTGGTGTTGAATGACAAGTTTGAAGCAGAAGAAGACACAACAAGAAAAATAAAAAAATTAAAATTGAATAAAATAAACGAAATTTAAATAAAAACCTGGTAATTTTTTTTTTCTTATGAACAAAACAATTAATTAAACTTGTCGCGATTGTCTAGTACATCTCATCCGTTTGTGGTCAATTGTCCAGTTAGTCGCACAACGCATTATAGAGAGAATTCGTTCATTAGTCGAACCGCCCGTCTATGGAATAAACTCCCAAACAAATGTCTTCCCTGATACTTACAATTTAGAGAAATTCAAGTCTAACGTTCACAAACACTACTCCCTATTTCCTCCTTCCCATAACATATTTTCCTGATATCAACTCATGCATTGCATTAGTAGGGGGCATCCCCTGAGTGTTGGTCTATAATAAAAAAAATAAAACAAATTCTTCAATCTAATTAAAATTTAATTAATTTAAATTAGACTTAATCACTTTGTTTCATATTAAATCATTCATTTAAAGTGGTTATGGGATTTCTAGAAGAGATTGTTGCTGGTTATCAGACGAAGTGATGACTACATGTATTTTGTTTTCGTATTATATGCATTTTGTTGGATTTTCGTTCGTCCGAGACAAAATATCATCTGGACATTTTAATGCGGGTTGATTCAATAAAAAAATTATCTTTTTAAGCTCTATTTCTGACTTTTTAAGAATTTTTTCCTATATCAGAAAAATTTGATTTTCCTATCAAAAAATTCAATTTTTTTTAGATATTTGAGTTATTTGCCCTGTAAAGAAATTATCATACTTTTTAGTCATATTTAATATCAGATTTTGAGCTAACTGCCTCAGATATTAAAGTGAAAAAATGACTTCTTCGTTTATGTCTATTTGTATGCAAAAATACAGCACGTTGTCATTCTGTTTCTACACTTATATAGATCGATTTTGACAGTTTTTCAACGTATTCCTTTTTAACGCTGATATTTATAAGGCTAAATAGAATGTAAACTTCCGCTTAATTAACACAAAAAAAACGCATATTAACAATTTTTCAAAGAAATTATATGACGCTGTATTTTATAAAATGTGAAAACGTTATAAAAAATATTCTCCTAAATTTGTTTTCTTCCTAAAGTCAATAATCTTTGTCTTTAACCTTAAAAACATATTACTTTGTTTTCTGTTTAATTGTTAAAAAATAACTAAAAGCATCTTCAAAAATTTATAAAATTTACTTCTACTAATCAATTATTATTTGATGTTTACGGTATACCGGTGTCTTATTTTTGTTTTATTTTTAACATGCTGTTAATGGGAAGCAAATTCTTTGTTTTAAAAAAACCACCTACCACAAAAAGTTTAATTTTTATGATGACAATTATGTTGTTTTTGACAACTTGTCTATTATGATTTTTTTCAACTATAACATTGAAACCTCTTGAGAGGCTATCTAAAGTAGTAAATGTTTTACTGAAAAAAATGTTTGCCAATAAATTGGTTAAAATAGCTAAATTCAAGTTTTTCTATCAATTATATAAATTTTTAAATTTTTCAGTCAAAAACAAATTTACCAAGTTTGGTTTATTGAGTTAAGATGAAATTCACTTACGAGCTCTAGCTCTGTTTTCTAATCTCCACTATCACAAATGTCTAATCAGCTGAAATCAAAAAGTTTTTTCCATTCAAGTTTTGAGTTAAATAAGAGATTTACACTCAAAAAAAAAATCAGTAAAGTCAGCAAAAAATGTTGCTGTGTGAGCAAATTTTTAGTCAGGAGCGTGCTTGCAAAAAAGTTGGTAATTTCAGCAAAAGGTTTGCTGAAAATCAGCGAGCTGATTTTTACCAAAAAAAATAGTAATCTTCAGCAAAAGTTTTGCTAACACTTAGTCGACTGCAAATGAAAAAAATCCTTGCTAAAATCACTAAACTTTTTGCTGAATATTAGTAGACTGAAAAAAACTCAAAAAACTTGTAGCGAAATTTTACTTTAGTTAATTTATTTGCTGAAAATTTAAATATAGAATATGTGTAGAGTTGTTTTCCTTTTTTTGTCATTTCCGTTTCCAGACAAGCTGCGACATCTACATCTAGTCTATCTGGTTGTCGTCCACACTATGAATGCTGTTATCAGCACAATTTTTGTAGCAAAATAAATTAGTAAAACATTAGTTCAAAATTAGTTTAGTGCTAAAAAAATATAACTAAAATTTTTGCTGAAAACGGAATTTTAGCAAAAAAATTGCTGAAAACTAGTACACTTGATATACAAGACGTTTTACTAATTTTTCTACTAACTTATTTTTTTGAGTGTACAGTTAAAAATATAAGACTCGAAGAATATTGATAAAGGTTGTAGCTGATTAGGAAATGCAATCCATGCGGATATGGTTTAACCGACTTGTTTAGTGCTCGATAAGCAGTTAACCCGACTTTTACTAGATCAACTTTTCTGTGTGATTTGGGTGTAATAGCGCTTTAGTAAAAGGCAAGGTCGATTTTTGATGAGTAGTGTTCTTAGTGTGGCTTTGTTGAAAACCACTTCATTGTCAACGATAAACGGTAAAATAAATATATCTATCTTTCAAAACAATTAGTGCATTGTTGCTCCGTTAATAATTATTCATGTTTTATTTATCTCAACATTTTTAGAAAAACCAGGTGCAATAAACTTTTAAAAGGGAAGTAAAAAGTATTTTAATTGCATGTTTAACACATAATCAACGAACAAAAACTAATTAAATTGTAATTTAATAATAATTAAAAAATTGTTAAAGATTAATTTCGTATGTCAAATATATGATAATGAACTTGAGAATTTTATTGCAATTGTTCTCAATTACAAAATATTACTTAATCAAGCACAGGATTTTTAATTAAAAATAATTAATACACTCAAAAAATTTTGACAGTTACTACATGTTGTTGCATATTAATCAGTTGTTTGTATAGTAATCAGTAGTTGGTTTTAACTGTAATTACAGTTGTTTTTCTATAGAAAAATTAACAAATATTTTCACAGTTATTTAAAAAACCAACGGTAACAGTTGTTTAAAGCAGTTATTTTTAATATTATAGTATGCAACCACCAAAACCAACTAAGATACCAGTATTTTTGCATAAAATAGTTCTTACCAATTTTGTCAGTTGTTTAAATTTTTTTTTGTAAAAATAAAACGGCACGAAAATGTTATTGTGTTGTTGCTGTTTTCTTATGTTTTTTGTTAATGCTTTACATGCTTATTCGCGAAAAACTATTTGTCTTATTAAAGACTAATTGAAGGAGTTTTGTTGTTTTTTTTTGCATGTAAATTTCTTTTTGTTAAACGGTAATAAAATTCAAAACATTTTGTGAATACAAGCCTTAAGCCCGTATGACACTAGCTTTTTTCTGCACTTTTTCTCGACTTTTTTTTAGGGATTTTGTCAAAGTTTTTGGTTATTTACGAAAAATTTAAAAAGGAATAGAAAAAATCAAATAAAAAGGTCAAGAAAAAGTGAAGAAAATAGCTGTTGTCATACGGGCTTTAATCTTTAAAACTTTAAAAAGTTGCTGAGCTCATTTTAACTGATATATTAAAGTTATGATAACAATAACTCATACACTCAAAAAAATAAGTTTGTAGAAAAATTAGTAAAACGTCTTGTATATCAAGTGTACTAGTTTTCAGCAATTTTTTTTGCTGAAATTCCGTTTTCACCAAAAATTTTAGTTATATTTTCTTAGCACTAAACTAATTTTGAACTAATGTTTTACTAATTTATTTTGCTACAAAAATTGTGCTGATAACCGCATTCATAGCGTGGATGACAACCAGATAGACAAGATGTAGATGTCGCAGCTTGTCTGGAAACGGAAATGACAAAAAAAGAAAAACAACTCTACACATATTCTATATTTAAATTTTCAACAAATAAATTAAAAATTAAAATTTCGCTACAAGTTTTTTGAGTTTTTTTCAGTCTACTACTAATATTCAGCAAAAAGTTTAGTGATATTAGCAAGGATTTTTTTCATTTGAAGTCGACTAAGTGTTAGCAAAACTTTTGCTGAAGATTACTATTTTTTTGGTAAAAATCAGCTCGCTGATTTTGAGCAAACCTTTTGTTGAAATTACCAACTTTTTTGCAAACACGCTCCTGATTAAAAATTTGCTGACACAGCAACATTTTTTGCTGACTTTACTGACTTTTTTTTGAGTGTACAATACCTTAACACAATTCAAATTAAGTTATTGGCTAGGACACAATAATATAATAAGATGTAGTACAACTAAATATAACCGAATCCTTTCTCTTTTGACAACAAAAACCTTTTCTTTTTTTAAACTGAATCATATACTCGTCAACTAATGTATTAAAAATAAACACCAAAATTACTTGTTTCTTTTTAATTAAAAAAATTAGTTATGTACATCAAGTTTGAGTGCAACTTGTTTGATTTCAAACATACACTTTTTCGTTCTGGGTATAATCAAGCTTAAAACAAGAATGTTTTCGTCGGTGCTGTTTCTTTATTTTTTTTAATAATTTTTTTGTTTTCGTTTTTTAATTGTTGAAATCAAGACAACCCTTTTAACGATTGACTGACTGAATATTTATTTGTTTGTTCTTTTAAAACTCATTGTATATGTTAGCAAAGTGATCAGTTCTGTGCCTAAGGAGCTCCATGAAGCTAGGCTTCATAAGCGGTATTTTTAAAATATTAAACAAAATAATTAATAAAGTGAGAAAGCATTTAAGTGAATCAATAAAGAAAAATATAAGTTTTATTAGTGTGCGCGAATATATTTAATTAAAAGCGTGCAAATTTCAAAACACTATAAAGTTTTTATAGAAAACACAAAATACTTAAAAAAAACATTGAACAACAACTATACAAGAAAAAAAATCGGAAAATTATTTTAATACATAATTTTACTGATTTTGTTTATATATATTAAAAAAAAATAATATTTAAAAGTAATAAAGGTGAGTTTGAAATAAAAATCATTGTAAAAAGTAGAATAAAAAAAATATAATTAAATAATGATGCAATTAAAGTTTTATGATTACACGCTAGAGATTTAAACTAATATTTTGTGTTTTGTGTTAAGGTTTTTAAAAGATTTATATAAATTAAGCTTAGGAATGGCATTATAATTAACAAAACGAAAATTACAACAAGCATTTCTAAAAAAATTAAAAAAAAAAAATAACAACTCCAAGTATGATATTGAAACTATGGAAGAACCATTTTAAAATAGTATTTTTGAGTGGTGTCTTCAGGCTTTTTGCGCTTATGTTACAATCGAAATCTAGTTTAAACCTGATTTTTATACAATATAAACGCTTTATATGAAATAAAGGCTGGCAAGAATTACATAATTACATCATTCTTTAATTTATTTATTTTTAAATCAATTAAATTCGAATTTTCATGAATATTTTTAATGCAGAATTCACTTTTTTCGTGAATTAAGCTCAAACTGAATTAATTCTTTTGAAGCTCTTATAAATCAGGTTCTTGGTTCGCATGGTTTACTTCTTCGAATGGGGTTTCACGAGTAAAGAGAATTGCTTTCTTATTGTGAGTTTTTACACAAAAAGAAAATTTAGAAAAAATTTAAAACGACAAAATAATTCTAATTCGATTAGATATCAACAACATAACTATCTTTTAATCGATAATTACCCAGTCAGAAAAATACAAATGGGAAATCGATGGCAAAGCACTTTAACTTGTGGTACAAGTACTGCCAAAAGGTGCTTTCCCATTCCCAAAATGATAACATCATTAGACAAAAGGACCGTCTGTTCAAAAAGCGCCGTCTGTTAAAAATAGTTCATATGTATTTTTTTTGGTCCTGCCGTGATTTGAACCCAGGCCGTCAGATTGGCAGTCGATTGCTGTACCCACTGAGCTAACGAGACATAATATTTGATGGCTAAACACATAAATGAGTGATAATAGCTGGACAACTACTGGCTGTGCTAAAATGCTAGCACTGGCAAAGTTTTTTGGAACTAATATGCCAGCGTTGGGAGAGCAAAAAAAAGTTGCTAGGCTAGGTAGCACTGTTGGTAAAAGTGGCACAAAAGTGCCATTTGTGGCACTATTGAATGTTCAATGGCACCTTGGCACTCTCCATAGAATTTTGGCACTTTTTACGAAAATTTCTATATAATTTGATAAAAGGTCGATATCGCTGGTTTTTCATTAAAAGCCACGCCTATTAAGAAGGGGTAGCAAAATTAAAAAACAAATGCTACACTAAAAATATCTACAATTTTTTGGACCACCTTCCAGTTCTTCGGGGACAATTTAATCATTATTTTGATATTTAAAAATAAAAGCAACGGGGATAAAATTAGAAAAACTTTAATTGATTCTATTGTATTAACAAATTTAATTGTAAAATTTTTTGAAAGTCTTGGACCTGCTAACTTATCTTAAAATAACGTAAGTTTAGTGCTTTACTATAGTTAAGAACGGCATTTTTATATGAAAATATTTGTGGTAGGTAATGTTAAACTCGGGTTACTTTTTAGATAAGTTGGCCGCCTTGTTTTTGTCTTTTTACTTAACCCTTAAATGCATGATCTCTACAATTTTAACCATTTTTTTATATATGATTTCTAAAGGCGTGTACACTTCAAGAAGAATACCAAAAAAATTTATTTAAAAAAAAGTTGATTTTTATTGAAAAGTATGGTTTTTTGCCAAATACATAGCTAAATTGTGATTATTTTAACGTGGATGAAAAAAAAGAAACAAAAAAAAAATAGATGAAATATTAATTATAAATTTATTGTTGCCAAAATTAATTTTATTGCGAGAATACCACTTTAAATATTTAAACAAACATTTTTGAATATTGCACTTTTTGAAACAAAATCGCGTGTTTTAGATTTTTCACAAACATACGAAGCAAAACCAAAATTTTTCCTATAACTGTTTAAAAAATCTGAGTTATTATTTCTAAGAGCACTTTCTGCAGAAAGGGCCCCAATGCCCAAAAATGGAGTTTTATGCATCATGTGGCGTTTTTTATTAAGAAACTGGTATGTTGCCAAATGGCTACACCACGCATTTAAGGGTTAAAGTAACTAAATGTATAAATATTTGAAATAAAAGCTGAACATATTTTTTTTGAAACATTAAATGTTGCTTAATTTTTTTTTTTTTTGGCACTTTTAAGCTTTTTTGGCACTTTTTTGGCATCATTGAGGCACCAAACGAAAATTCTCAAATACCATCACTGCTAGGTAGCACTGGATAGCCACTGGTTGCAAACCTTGGCATATCACTCTTAGACCATTCTTTGCCAGTGGTTTTTTTTTTATAAACCACCGAAATTTTTGTAAAACGATTTTTGCAAACGCTGGTAAAGCGTTACAAATGAGTGTTCTCCCAGTCATATATTTTTAACACCGTGATTAACCAGTGGTATGCCAGTGCTTGATTTTTTGTACCACTGGCGAATTCTGATTGGGTAATTTAATTTTATTATCGATAACAATTGAATAAATATTATTTTGACGTTTTTCGATTTTTTCCAAGTTTTCCGGTTATTTGTAAAAATTTTGTTGGGCACAAAGAATTTAGCCAATACTGAGAAAAGGAGGATATGGGAGGTTACATGTCATAATTGTCACGGACATTATTTCCGATTTGGAGATTATGGCCGAAAATTTTTCTGTTATAAAATTAAACTATTGTTATAAAACCTCTAAATATGTAGCTCTGTTGTGAATGCTTTAAGCTATTTAGGGTTGCTTTTTGCTCTATCCCTAGCAAGGTTGGTTACCGTTATCGTTATAATACCGTTATCGCTAAAATACCGTTTCAAATTGAAACCGTTACCGATACCTCTAAAATACCGTTATCGTTACCGATACCATTATTTTTATGGGTAGTTACCGGTATTTTACCGGTATTTATTATTTTATATAAAAATTACAATTTTTTTATTTTTTATTTTATAATCTTGAGTGTTTTTTTTTACAAAAAATTTATAGATAATAATTTTACTTATTAAAACTACCAGTATTGAATTTATAGCTTAAAATCTGTATTTTCACTACTTAAAATTAAAAATATGCCATGTTTTTACTTGTTTTTATATGTTTTTAACATAATTTTTAATACCGGTACGTAACGGTACAGTTTACGAAACAGTCTTAAATACCGTTACCTTTACCGTTACCTAAACAAACGAAATCTGATACCGTTACCCTTACCGTTATACGTTTCGGTAACCAAACTTGATCGCTAGCAGTTTTCTCTCGCGTGTACATGTGCTTTAAGAACTATGACCAACATGATTTTGTCATAATTCCCAGTTAACATTGACCTATTCGCAAGCCCGCTTTTGAAAAGGACATAATGCCCATTGTTATTATCGTCATAATTACATTAATATTTTTCTGTGTAGCCGGCCTGTGGCTCTTTATTCGCTGAGTAAAGATTTTCTGCGTAACCGGCCTTCAGCTGGTTTTAGGCGGTTATCGCTTAGGAAAGGTTTTCTGCGCAGATGCCTTCGGTCGGGCTTAGTAGTTTTTAGTCTGTGCAAAGCCGGCATTTAAACAAAACCGGTTTTCTGTTTATTCAAAAAAACGTTTTTTCTAAAAACCGGTGTCGGTTTTTGCTCAAAAAACTTGTTTTTTATTAAACTTAGTCCATATATTAAAAAAGCATTAAAACTTTTTGAAACGCTGTAAAAAATTCAAATAACGATATTAAAAACAAAAAACCTATTAAGGATTTATAATATTTTTAAAAAGTGCGGATTCATGTAAAGTTGTATACATTGAAATGTCGTATTTTAAGCGCATTTGTGTCAAAAAATCCTTCTACATTTCTGTGCAAAATTTGTCTCAAAAAACATCTGAAACTGCACTGTTGCCAATTTTCTCGATAGTTTAAACAATTTTAAAAGCAAAAAAAAATTATTTTTTTAAACCAGTTGTAAAATTCACAAATTGATATTATTTTTTTTTATGAAAAAACAACCTTTAAAATAATTTTTTTTTATTAAAAATCGATATTTCGATAAGAAATGGTTTCTATTTTTTCATCTATTGAGTAACTTAAGAATAAAATTTTTAAAACATAGGATTGATAATTTGACAGTAAAATTTTAAATGTTTTCATTATTAATTAGAAATTTATTAATTCAGTTCGAGGCAATTTCCTTATTATGAATTAATATTTGTAATTAAATTTTGTAAAACATCCTAGACAAAAAAGCCAGATTTCGATTTATTTGAATTCAGACAAGAAACCGAAACCGGTCGGTTTTTTAAAAATTAATAAACCGGTTAACCCGTTTTCGGTTTTGAATACTCTATATAAAACCCAAAATAGAAATGGCAATAATGTCCGTGAGGGTTATGACCTGTTACCGATGTGGGTGGACGGGGATGGTTAGCGAGTGACTCCACCTTTAAAAATACAAAAAAGCAAAAAATTGTAAGAATTAAGTGAAGTAAAAATGTCTTTGTTCGCAACAGTAAAAAACTAAATTTAATGCCCTAAAATTGATAAAAAAAAATTCAAAAATTTTACATAGTCAAAGCTACAATCAAAATCTGTTCTATTAAATTGATGCGAAGACAATTCGACCGCAATTTCGAAACAATTCGACTCAAGTGGAAAATATTTTTTTTAGCTTTTTCGCAAATCGTTGAAAAATCCAATATTGCCATAACATTCTAGCAGGCTCTATAAGACGAATTCCGGTGGACCAGGAAAATTACTTCGTTGTAAGCGAGGTTCGTAATAACCGGATCAAAATTTTATATAAATTTTTTTATTTATCCATAAAATGTTAATATTTCTAAAAATAATTTCAAAAATTGTAAAAATTTTTATTTTATTTCTGAAATAACTTGTTTGTAATATATTTAAGAAAAATGTATGTGTGTTCGGTTTAAAATTTGTCAAAATACAAAAACAAAAAAAATATATATAAAAAAATTGCAAATTTTGGAAAGTTCGTATTAAAAATAGAAAATTGTATGAAAATTTGTTTGTGAGACCATCAAAAACAGTTCGTTGTAACTGAGGGTTCGTCTTAAGCGAGTTCGTATTAAAGAATGTTTTTTATATTGAATTTTTTAATATTTATTAAAATTTAATCATAAAACTTAACTTATCATCTTCTAATAAAATTTCTTGAAATCTCGGCCAGAGCCAGTTAACAGAGGACCAGTGTTATTTTTTACAAATCCCCCTAAATTGTCCAAAAACCCCCTAAATATGCTCTACCACTAAAAACATCACCTAAAAGGAATTTTCCAAAAATCCAACAATTTTCTAAGTTTTTGTTTCAAATTATTTTTAATAAATGCAAATAATTGATTTTTTTGTTGTTCAAATAAAAAAACTTCGTTATATTTTAGCTGGTTTTCTTTGCTTTACTAGTCACAGTTTAAAATTTTTAAACTTCAAAAATATGTAGGCTAAAAGAAAATTAAAATTTATATGAGAAACTATCAACAATTTGACAAAACCAATCATCGGACTCAAAAATTAATTTTTTTTTCAAGGAAAAAATACCAAGGTTGGTTACCGAAACGTATAACGGTAAGGATAACGGTAACGGTATCGAATTTCGTTTGTTTCGGTAACGGTAAAGGTAACGGTATGTAAGATTGATTCGGTAACGGTATACCGTTATCGAAACAGCAATACCGGTACGTACCGGTATTAAAAATTACGATAAAAACATATAAAAACAAGTAAAAACATAGCATATTCTTGCTTTTAAGTCTTAAAAATACAGATTTTAACCTATAAATTCAATGCTGGTAGTTTTAGTAATTAAAATTATTTTCTATAAATTTTGTTGCAAAAATAACTCAAGATTATAAAATAAAAAAGTTAAAAAATTTTAATTTTTTATATAAATTAATAAATACCGGTAAAATACCGGTAACTGCCCATAAAAATAACGGTATCGGTAACGATAACGGTATTGGGAAATTTTTTTAGAGGTATCGGTAACGGTAACAGTATTCAATTTGAAACGGTATTTTAGCGATAACGGTAACCAACCTTGAAAAATATCCCTAAATTGATTTTCATATCCCCCAAATTTGCCCCTAACAAATTGAAACCCCCTAAAATTCCCCCTAAGCTGTTGAAAACCCCCTAAATCTAGGGGGAAAACGTTTGAGATTTTATGCTCGTTGGTTCTAGTGTGTAAAATTTCCACACTGAATAAAAGAAAAAAGCCATGAAATTGGAAGAAATTTAACAGCAAATGAGAGAAAATTAAGGAAATCGAAAAAGTTAATAAAAGCGTTTTTACAAGCAAGAAACAAAACTAAAACAAACAAAAAAAAATATTGAAAATTAACCCCTCAATTCATAAACACTTTGTAAAGATATAGAAAGTTTACAAAACAAATTTTTCATACAAAATTTGTTTAATAAACCTTCAATAACTTTATAAAGCGTTTATGAATTGCGGGTTAATTATTTATTATTTTTTCATTATTATACTTATTTTGTTTCCGTTTCATTCAATAATCACAGGAAACAAAAGAAAAATACACTGTTAACTTTGTGCTGCTAGTTCTTTATGGAAATTAATAGAACTGAGAGCGGATTATACCAGATAGAAAACAGTTAAGCAATATGGCGGTTGGAAAATGAGCAAAAGCAAATGCAAAAATTTAAGAAAAACTCAAAAGAAACGGTTGACAAGTCTAAAAAGAGTCAGATATATGAAAAAAAAAATGTGCAACAGAATATGGCCTTGGCTAACTTTAATATTTATTTAGAACACGAATTGATTTACTTAATCTAAGTTTTCGTTAACATTGCATGTAAATATCTAGATTTCGAGATTTACCAGTCTGAAAAAATAGTTTTCTATAGAAAATTTGTTAAGAAATATCGTAGATTTTGCGCTCAATTTGTCATCTCTAATATAGTTGGCACTAATTTTTATCGTAAAAGTATCATCTCTAGTTGTCAAGTATTTGTTTTTATTAAAATTGTTGTATTTCAAAGAATAATTTTTTCTCCAAATACCAAAAAGTGCATTTAATCAACTGAAATGTTCAATAATGTAACAAAACATTTTCAAAATTATTACTAATTAAAAAAATTGTGTATGACAGAAACTGTCAATGGTTTAGAGATTATAATTCGTAGACTTATACAGAGCTGTATTTTCATAAAATCTCGCGAGTTTTCTATCCCGTGTAGATGTGCCTTTAAATTTATAACACTATAGGTTAGTTCCTAATGACATGCACGTGCTAAATTCATGGAAATACCAATTTCGAACTACATACTTTTATTTTAGAGTAGGGTAGAGGGGGGATTCTTCGCCAGTGGGGCACATACACTAATCCCATTTTTCTCCGATGTTAAGGGAGATTGACATTGACTTTGACGAATTTATATCACATGTTGTGGTAGACAGACGTGTTTTTGTGTTTTTTTGGGTGCCAAAAAATAATTGAAAGCAACTACATTTTGCAATAACTTCCTCAAATCGTGTGATAAAAAAATAATTTTTCATTATGTTAGACCTATGATCCTAATCTTTCAAATAATAGTAATTTGATTTTAATAAATGCTTAAAAAGTGTGAAAAAATATTAATTTTATGTTAGTGACTGTCTCTGGGGCACAATCACCAGATGGCCCCTGGAGCTTCAAAGAGTTGGTGCATCCCTGCCTAAAATGCTCTATAAGACTTTTCTATATCTTTAAAATATGTTTAATAGTAAATTATAACAATCGTGTTCATTCTTAAATTTATATTAATTATTCAGTATTCTGTAATTTTGAAGAATCATTATATTATAGTTTTAAATTATTTTTTTTTAATATAGTGGAGATTTATTGATTAAAAAGAATCATATACCTTAAAGAACTTATTCTTAATTATTTATTTCAGTCATTAAAACATTGACTTTGCCGTATTAACAATATTTTTTTGTTGAAATTGTATCTAGCTCTTTTGGCGAATATCCCCCAAGTTTGGTGCAGTTACGCCGATTTGGTTTACTTTGAAAATCATTAAAAAAGTAATAGAAAATATGCAAATAATTAGAATAAAAATCATAGAAATTAAAGCCGAGATATGTAGATCTTTATGGGTTAAGAAATGACAATGCTTTGGAAAAAAGTGGCGAAGGATCCCCCTCTACCCTAGTATTTTTTCTGGAACTGGCAGTAGTTCAAAATTTGGCATTTCCATCAATGAATTTAACATGTGCGTGCCAAAGGAAAGAACCAAATTTTCAGTAGAAAACTATGCTTGTGCGTGAAATTTCTATGTGTTGTTGTATTTAATTTTGTATCTTATTTTGAATGTAGAGAAAAAAGTCATGCTTAAAACAGTGGATGCTTTATTTTTGCAGGGTCGTTGTTTTGAAAATCTGTATAAATTTTTTCATAATCAAAACTACGTTGTATAAATTTCATTGCAACTTATTGTGTAACTGTACAAATTTATTAAAATGCTAATTTAACTCTAGTTTTTTTTTGTCAATTTGTATCATTTTTACATATTTAATTTTCCAATTAATGAAGTTCATTATTATTTATTAATTTCCATTTTATATACTATTTTAAAACATTGTACTAGTATCATCGTGACTTTGAAAAATCTTAATAAATTGATTAAAAATCTTTATAATAACAATTGTATAATACAATTACGAAATTAAGTAACAAGGAAGGTATTCTTGGGGCCCGGTTTAAAATCTAGAGTGTAAGAAATGGAATTCAAAAACGTTTAAAACTTTTTTGTTTTCAGATTTTTTAAACAATTTTATGCACTTAAGTTTGGTACCTCAAATACCATTTCTTTGATACCTAATTTACCCTTACATAATTTGGGAAAGTATGAAAAAACGAAGTAACAAAAACCCATAATTTTGTATCACCCTTTATACCTTCTAAATGTGAGTTTGGAAAGCTAAAAGAATCATTGTTCCTTAATTTTTCTCTATCACATCCAAATCTCAACGAAATCGTTGGCTAACCCTGGAGATACCTTCCTTGTAAGCACAGAATAAGACAGTTTTTTAATTATGAAAAACAAGTCTAAAAAAAATAAAACAAATACTGTGCTATGTATGACAGAATAATATTCACTTTGAACTTAAATTTTTAATTTTTCCATAAAACTGAAAATGATTTCTTTGCATGTTATTATTTCGTATTATCTAATTTTAATTAGGAAATCAATACCTAAAAATATGAATAATAATGAATAATTGAAACAATATTTTTTTTATATTTGACTGTAATTTGTTCTGAATGGGGAAACAAACATACCAACAATTAAGTTGATATCTTTAGTAAAGTTTACGGGGGGAAAAAAACTTAAGTGTTTTCCCTTGTTATATTCGCTTGAATCATGTTTTGTTATACCTTTAAACAATTCTTTTTTGTATTCAAAAAGTTGAAATCTTTTTAATGACTATTTTTTGTTTGTTTTGCAATGATCTTACTATGATTTGAATAAAATTCATATTATTTCAGAAAAATGTGGTTTTTTATATTTACAATATTTTAACACCTGCTGTCCAGTAGTTGTTTTTTCTATTTTTGTATCAAGTATTTAAGTCATTAAGGAACCATGAATATTCTAAACTTGCCTACACGTTTAAGTATATTTGAAAAATTTTCTATGTTCATTAGGGGTATAACTTTTCTCATGCAAACAACCCACATGCAACACAATATGAACAAGACTATTTTGATTATAACTCGTTTTTTTGGTAATTTTTGGAAAAAAAAAACTTTTCGCAACGAGGCCGATTTCTAAAGCCCGTATGACGCTAGCTTTATTTTGTATTGATCAATTATTTGCGAACAGTGCAAATCTATAGTCATAAAAAAATTACATAAGTGAGAAAAGTACAATAATACTTACATATCAGGGAAATCAATAACAAACTCAAAAAATTTATAAAAATTTTCAACTTTAAAATGACATTTACACCCTTATTCTAAATTTAATAACAAAACTGTGACAACTCCGACAATTCACCTCAGTGCTCTCACAATTTTGTTATTATTATAAAGTTTAGAATAAGGGTGTTAGTATTTGATTCTAGAGTATGTTGTGAATTTCCTAAGTTTTTCTCTGTTCCTCGCGACTTTTAGTTCGAACGAAGTGTGCATCATTGTTTACAAATTGTATTTCTTACTCTCTCTAATATTTGTTATTTCATCAATCCTATATCAATTCAATACAAAATAAGCAAGAATCAAACGGGCTTAAAATACCTCATTGACAGGCATGATTATACTCAAATGACAAAACTTTTACAAAAATGTTAAAACTGAATAGTCCAATTTCCAAAAAGCGACAAATTGAAAAAAATCTGCTTTCCAAATTTCTACGCATTTGGTGCAGGAACTTTTTTAACGATCGCGAAAAAGTAATATCATATTTCTTTATATTATTCCAAGACCTAGACTTATTTCTGACAATTGGAAAAAATTAAAAAAAGTTATAACCCTAATGTTTATATTTAAAAATAAGTACATATTGTTAACTATCTATTAATAATTATAATTTGTATACTCCGGGTCTCATACTACAGCCTTAACTTTAACCTAACTATTGAATAATAGAAATTGTCAAAAAATTGTCTAGAAAAACAGTAAATTTTTGAGTTAACCAATAATTAACTGATGAACTTTAAGTATGAAACCTATCGATAGTATATTTCATTTAATTAGCATTAGGAAATGTAATTTAATAAAGCAAAATTAAATAGTAAAGTAAAATAAAAATAAAATTGATGTTAAATTTTAACACTTACATTCACAAAAATATTTTTAATTTTATTTTACAATTTAACGCTCGTATTTAAAATGAAAAGTTAGTAGCTTCTTATACATCGCACACAACGAGCTGTTAACTAGAATGTTTTTTGGGCCAAGCAACTTGTTAGCATAGAGTTTATTCAAAATGATTTCTTAGCACACCGATTAAGAACAACCCTGTGTTTGATAATACAAGGCTTTTTTATTATTGTGAATGGAATTTTTTGTTTTTTGGCGTTTGATAACAGATACTTAGAAGGAATTTAGCAACAACAATAGAATGAGTTTAACAACAGTATTATGAATAAAACTCATCTTAACTCTATGCTAAATTTTCATTTTGAATACCGCTGTAATAAAATAAATTAATATGCAAAACATTAACAAAAATCCTTAGCCTGTAATAACACAGTTATCTCGTTCATGTGAATGGCATGTTATACTAGAACTGTTATAGGCCATTCACATGAACAAGATAACAAAATCTCTTCACTTTTGATCTTTATTCTTTTACCACATAATGTCATTATTTGACATTACATGGTAATAGAATAAAGAACCAAAACCAAGGAGATTAATAATCTCGTTCATGTGAATGGCGTTTTATATAGATTTCTATATTCTATAACTATTCTCCATTTTTAATATAATAGAAACCATTTATTAATAAACAGTATAAAAATATTTTTAAAAGAGACATATGTATGACTATATGATACATTAGACATTCCTGTTTAATTAATTTTTATATCATTATAATTTTATATAAAAAGCCAATGTCAATTATTTGTAATTAACGCGACAATTATTTTTTAGTTTCATGTTTAATGACGTTTTTTCTTATTGGATAATTAAAGAAAAAAAAGAAATTATATGCTTGAGAACTTATTGACATATATTAATTAAGTCTGTTCTATTCCCGGACCTTAGATTTTCCCGAGAAAGCGGGATTAATTTTTAAATTTCCCGGAATACTGATTTTCTGATTTTACATCTGAAAAATTAAATTAAAAATCCTACGAAATGATGTGATTGCCAAAAAAAATTTTGTATATGTGTTTCATCATCAAATACAATCAGATGAAAACAGTTGTTACCATCGGGTTCTCATAATTTTATGAAATATTTATAAAGCAATCGGACTATCAAAATTTTTCGATCGGATTTTCCGTATATATCAGATAAAAAAGTGTTTACAATATAGGATTTTGGCTATCTGACTAACTTCTGTGACAGATACTATGACTGATGGTATAATTTAACCCCGCTTAACTAAATAACATCTTATTTAAAATCCTCATTTAAAATTAAATTATTACCTACATTAAAACACATAAAAAATGTATGAAAATCTTTTTATATCATGTCTATAGGCAAATTTTTTATTATTTTTTATTGACGCAGAATAGAATAATTCAGTTTTAAAGGCTTTTTTCATCTAAAATTTTTTTTACTCATCCCAAAGTAGACTTAATATTAATAATGTCAGAGCAAACAGCATTTTGATTGAGCAAAAACTGTCTAGTTTTTGGCTCTTGATTGTTTTGTCAAAACACATATATAAAAAACAAGCAAGAACTAGTTTTTGTACGAAAACTAAGTAGTTTCTGCTCAGTATAAATTCAATATTAGAATTTTTCTTAAATATTGCACAGAGAAAACTGTTTCATCGTTAAGTAAGTTGGTTTTCACGTGGAAAATTTTCAGTCAGTCTTTAAAGGCCTTAGAGCACCGTAAGTTGTTTTTCACGTTTTCTTTTTTGATTTTGAATTACATAAGTAGAATTATTTTAGAATTAAATGCATTGATCCACATTGCCGCGGAATCGGCCAACGAAAATTTGAAAACTCAATGAGTTATAAGAGTCTAAATATTATTCCGACAACAAAAACATGTACAAAAATTCCTAGCTTCCTGGATTCAAATTTTTATTTAACAATTTCTTTGCGCTCATCATAAAAAATCACGCCCTTTAAAGAGACACTATGCACTAAAGGTTAATTTAAACGATGATTGCAAACTTAAAGATTTACCCCTAAATTCATAAACGCTTTGTAAAATTATAGGAGATTTATTGAACAAATTTTGTATGAAAATGACGTTTTGTAAACCTGCTATAACTTTACAAAGCATTTATGAATTGAGGGGTAAGTCAGCAATTAAGGTGCTTTTGATAAATTAAAACGCCGACTTTTTCACACAGACCAATGCGGAGCAAAATTAAGACCATTGCGGTGCATTATTATAGTCAGCACTCAGTACGAATTTTAATAAATCTTTAGTTGAGTAATAAATTTTGAAACAAAATTTCTCACCAATTATTTTAATTTTTGCATTAAAAAATACAAAAATTGTTTTTTCGGACTTTCTATATTTTCATATATTTAGTTAGAATATTCTTCCACCTCAAGTCCAAATTCTAATATGATATTGTCATATTAGATTTTTATATGTTGTTTCAAAAAGGGTTGATCATTTTCATGATAGACAATACAATTGTTTCGTAGACATCACTCTACTCTTCAGTTGTCCGCAATAAGAAAATGATAACTTTCTTACTCAAACCGAGACATTACATAAGGTACAAAAAACCAACTGGATGAGAATTTTGTACTTTCGTATATATAACTCACTATAAAACTCGCCCACTCAACATAACTCTGTAATGGCTCCTGAAAATTTTGATGTTATTACTGGAAATTTAAATATTTTACGCCCTTCGGTATATTTTGTTAATTTTAACAACTCAAGCTTACTGATTTGTAGTATAATAAAATTAGTAGAAAAAATTAGTAACGGCTTAAAAAAATTGTTTTAAGCTGTAATTTAAAAATTATTTGCTAAAATTAGCAAAAAATTTTAGTGAATATTAGTATCACTCGAAGGAAAATCTCGTCATATTTAAAAAAAGTTTCATAAATGTAATAAAGAAACAGAAATAAAACTTGACAAATGTGATAAAAAAAATTTTAATGCAAAATGACATTTTTGTTTTATTTATGAAATGATAATTTCTTATGTATTTGTAAATGTCGGCATGTTTCGTAAAAGAAGTTGAATTTATTTTGTAAAGAATTAATTAAAGGCCAGTTTTATAGCCAGATCTAAGAATTTTATACTAAAATGACCATAAGGGTAAGATCGATTGTTCCTTTAAATATCTTTTAAGTATGCAATTTTCAAATTGATCTTAGTTCCGACTATGTATAAAATTGGCACTAATTTTTTTATCTAAAAATTTTAGAAATAAAAAAATAAAATAATTGCGAAATAAAATATTAAAAAAAAGTTTTTAACTAAAAAAAATCGAAATTTGAATTTCAACAAGGGCCGCACAAAAATCAGCAAAGGGCCGCATTTGCCCGCCGTTGGTATATATATATATAAAACCGGTAAATTGCAAAATCTGTCACAAAAACTGTGATGTGCTTATATTTAAAAATCAAAATACAAATACAATAATAAACAAATATAAAATATTAAAAAGCCTATGCATAATACTCGTAATTTGAAAACCTTATAACACGTTTATAAAATTTATTTTATAAGCCACTTATAAATTTTTAAAGTGTTTATGCATATGACATTTAATATGTGAATAACTTAAAGAATTGTTAAAACAGTAAAAAATTCCATATTTTATCTCAAATATGCTAATTAAATTACTATTGAGATGGAAAAAATACTGAATCATACATGCGTACGTACTACTTTAATTAAACCAGTTCTTAAACTATAGCATTTAAAACAACTATTGGTATTTCCCCTAAAGAAAAAAAACTGCATAAAGCTTTGTGCTAAAATCAGACACGAAAAAACACATGTTTCATAGCAAGGTACGCAATGATCATATGTATATGTGTTTCAATTCCGTGTTAAATGCTGTCACGCATAATACCGGATAAAATTTATACCTTGACATTGAATATTTTTTTTCAAATTTAATCCACATTTATTTTGTTTTTTGGTCACAAATCGAGATTACTTGATTTGTTAATTAACCAGTTAAATAACCATTCAATCACATCACAATTTTCAGCCTCATGCTGTTGCACCGAAAATTAACAAGACCGAAGCTAAAACGGCATTCAGACTTAAATTCTAAACACGTGTTTAGCCAAAACGAGCGTAAAATCCATTCCATTCTTTATTCTATTACCATATAATGTTATATGGTAACAGAGCAAATAACACAAATGAGGAGATTTATTTATCTCTTTATTCTATTAAGCCCAGTTGACATTATCACATAAGTGCTTATACTTTTCTTCACACAAGTATGACAAAAAGTAGGCTGAAATTGTCTGGTTGTCAAAAAAGTATAAAAGAAAATCTTTTCAGTGTTCAGACTGTTATCGACACACACAACAAATAAATTAAAACAGTTATTTTTTCTTCTATTATTACTTTTTTCACAATTATATTATGTCCTATGGTTCCATTAGTAACAAAGGGCCACTATTAGTTGTTTTTATTCTTTATTTAAATTTATTTATGAATAATACAACACTTGTGTTGAGACAAGTGGTAACTTTATGAAATATTTCAAAAAATAAATCTTGTTAAAAAAGTGTGACCGCTTTTTAAAATTTGTGACCCATTTTGACATGTGTGTAACGAACAGTGTTCACACTATTATACATTTTCGTTATACAACACATTTCTGACATGTATAACACACTTGTGTGGTAATCTAAACGGGGCTTTACATGTGTTTTTAGCAGTCTATGTATAAGGCTGCGTTCACACCTAGTTCTTAAACACGTGTTTAGCGAAAACATGTATTTAAGCTATTTACTCTATTACAGAAGTTTAGGTGTGAATGCCGTTTAAATGTTGACGCCGAATTCACAAAAATGTTATTGTATCATGTTTCATATATTGACAGGACGAGTACACTCATCTTAAGCATTAAGTGGTTAATCTTAATATAGATAGTAAATATTCAAATAGCATTTATATTTATTGTATATTAATAAAGACTGAAATAGATAATAAACTAGTTGTTTCTCATAAAAAATATTTAAATTTCTTGTTCAATAATTTAAATCTTTATTAATAAAACAGGTGTTAAAAATTTATCGTTTAGATTTTTTTCTACAAAATTTTAGAGGCACTTCTACACGAGATGGAAAACTGCTATATAGATTAAATTATTCACAATAGCGAAATTTGAAGGTGCTTTTGCTCTAACTTTAGTAGTTCTTTTGTCTCGTGTAAATGTGTCTTAATAAATGTAATTTATATATTTTGTTTTGCAGACTATATAGTAAACCAAATAAACTCAATTTAAGAATCAATAATATTTGTATAGAGAAATCTATGAATTAAATTATAAACACTTATATTTATAATATTTGTAAAAATTTAAAACTTCAATTTGCAATTATTTAATTACCAACTTTTCAACAATAATTATTATGTGTTAATTTATGTTTTATTACACGCGTTAAACATCATTGTTTAAATATCAACATTCAAACAAAGTGTCAATCTTCAATGCTAAAATACAATAACTTGTTTACATCTTTTTGATTAGAATAAATGAACATGCAATGAAAACCTCATTATTTGAATTACACTCTGGAAGTTATGTGGGTAGAATCAACTGCAAATGACAGCTAAAATAACGGCATTTGCAGTTGAAAAGGTGACACTAAATTTTCATTTAAATTAACTACAATAAGTAGTTATTTTTAACTGATAAAATCAACCAACGAAGGTAGTAAAAACAACTTCTTTAATCTTTTACGTTCGTTTTGGCTAAACACGTGTTTAGAAGTTAATTGTGAATGCCGTTTTAGCTTCGGTCTAGTTAAACGGCATTCACACCTAAATGAAAATTATTGTAAAACTGTACAAATAACTACAAATGCAGTTAAAACAACAGACATAACAATTATTGTGAAATTGTAAAATTATAGTTTTTGTTAGTATAACTTGCTGCTAACACCAATTATTAATTTAACAAAAACAAATTTATGTAAATGCTCTTAACCCTCTTATGCTCTTTCTTCTGATTGCGATAATATTTAAATTATATATTTGGCATTGAAAATCTGCTACGAAACAAAAATTAAAATTTTAATTTACCGGTTTATTTAGGTGATGGAGCACAATAAAGGTTGAAAGCGAAACGGTTTTTGCTATAAATAATACTATCAGTAAAATAAAATTGCATACCGAAAATAGTTGATCTAGTATTGTTATTTCAGAAGTTATAGCGATTTCGAAATTTGGCGAATTTGGCACTAAACATCAATAAACTTGATGAAAAATAAAATTGATGAAATTAGTTTGGTTTCTACTATCTCCGAGTATATAATCCGCGTTTAATTTTAAAAACATCTGCCAGCTAGTTTTTGAGTTAGAGATATATTCGTAAGACGTATCCTGATGTTATCCTGTGATTTCTGGAGCAAAAATTTTAACTCATATCATAAGTAGAGACTCTAAGCTAGCTTTGTTATTATCAACAATGCACTATGCCAGATCATCAATGTATTTTTGACGTTTTTCAAAAAAAAAATCTGTTTTAAAAAGTTATTTATTTTTTCTGCAAATGTTATTTAGCTAAAAGCTATTTAAAATTTTTTGTGTCTGGAATATTTGAACAAGGGACTAATACACACACACTTCAAAATTAATGTGGTTCGTTTGTTGTAAAACTGCATAAGTGTAAACAAAACAATTGCAATTAAAATAACTACAATCGCTCTACTACATAAATAACTGTCATAGTAACTGCAGAACTTTTCTGAGTGTAATATGCCATTCAAATGTGACAAAAAATTTACTTATGTGGTAATAGAATAAAGAACAAAAATGAGGAGATATAGTTATTTCGTTCATGTAAATGGCCTATAAGCAGTCAGTATTATGTCGGTAAAATTAACTGCATTAGCAGTTAAAAAAGTGTACACTTCAATTGCATTTGAATTAACTACAAATGCAGTTAATTTTACCGACATAATTCTCTTAGTGTCTGTATTCAATATCACTATTATTATCATGATCAGACAACAATTTGTTAAAATGGATAGATTATTTAATTTACATAATTAAAAAACGAGCATTAAACAAATAATATAAATTAGAACAAATATGATTAGAAATAATTGTGGAAAAATGTATTAAGATTGATATTGATGTAAAACTTTGAAACATGATGTAATACAATTTTAATAATTTTATTTTAAATACTACGCTCTGCAACATACAATTAAATTTAAAAAATTGTGTACAATAGGGGTATAACCAAAACTCGGCCCTATCTCCAAATGGTTCCCAATGTAGTATTAATTATGAAAACAATTTATTTGTACAATTTTAAAACAAAAACAAAAAAAGGCAGTTTAGGAAATACCCCATTTTTAAATTTCTTACAGACATGAAGAGGCTTAAATGAAAGGTTAATACACTCAAAAAAGTTTGACAGTTACTACATGACGGTTGTTTGTGTTCTATGTTATTCATAGATTTGGTATTTTCAAAAATTTTTCAAAAGCTATACACCTATACCCGTATTCAAAATGAAAAAATTTATGCTAACTAACTTGGTGCTAACTTTTTTACACACAAATTCCCATAAGGGAAAGCTGGCAGCTAGTTAGTTAGCATATGCTTTTTCATTTTGAATACGGGGGCTAGTGTACAAATTTCAAAATGATGTTTATTGATAAAAAATATAGTTATTTAAAAATATAAAGGGGAATCACAATTACCCGCGGTGTATTGGGTTCATATAAAATTACATGTTGTTGTTGTAAAAATCGCGTGATTTTATGTGGATTCGTTTCTGACGTTTAGCACAAACGAACAATGTCATTAAATATATCCTAAGCGCCGAAGGCCGGCTAACGCAATGCCCAGTTAAAATTGAACCTAAAGTTAAATATGGTAAACAACAACAAATGTGTCAGTTAAAGTCCCAGTTAGTAGCCAACAGGGGGTTATTCAAACACAAATTTAACTTTTTTGAGCAAATAAAAAGTTGCATTCAAAATTGCTATAATATTTGTTCCTGAAATCCCCTATTAAAACAACATATGAAAATTTACAATGTAATAATTTTAATATCATTTTAAAAGTTGTAGTTGTTAATACTTATTTGTTTCAATTTCAGTTTAATATCAATAGGAGTTTTTTGTATTAACCGCATTCAAGGTTAACAACACTTGACCACACCATATTAGAATTAAAAGTTATAATTTTTATAAAATTATAAAAAAAAACATATATTTATTATCATTTAAAATAAGCTTTTATATTTTTTTATAACTTTGTTATCCCAACTATTGTAAAATTAAATAACTTTTGTGTAATTCAATTTAGTTAATCGTTTTAAGACAAGTAGAGAAAACAAATATGCATATAATTTGCTTATAGTTTAACACTTTATTAGTTTATATAATTCAATGTTAGATATAAAGATAAATCCGGTTTTAATCTCAGTCTATCATTATCCAAAATAATAGAATAACTATCTACTACCAGATGTTTTTAATTGTATAGTTATTTTGAATAATTTATGTAAATTTATATTAAATTGTGTTAAACCCATGTAAATTTGTCAACATAGCAACACAGATGATGTTTTTAAAAGAAATGTTTGTATTACACTCAAATAAAAAAGGCTTTAAAAGTTACAGAAAAAAACTGTTATTTTACAGAAAAATTAACTAATATTAGAACAGCAGACCGTTTAGCTAATTTTAGCAAAACGTGTAATTATTAGTAAAGTGAAAGAGTAGAAAACATTTTGTGAAAATTACTAAAATTTAGTAAAATTTTAGTAAATTCATAATGGAAATAGATTTGCTTAAATCAGCCAAATTTTTTACTAAATATTAGTAAAATTAATTTTATAGAAAAAATTTGTTAATTTGAATAAATATTAGTAAAATTTATGCAAAATGGATATGAAAATAAAACCGCTAAAATTAGCAAAAAGCTTTACAAAATATTAGTAAATTTAATAAAAAAGTTTTGGAACAAGTTGAGCTTAGGGGCACAGCTCCGATTATTTTTTGCTTTTTCTCCAGATAGTACTTTTTGGGCTGAATAGGAAAAAACATTTTTTTGTCGGATACCTCTATTTCGGGTGTGATTTGGTATTAAAGCTGAAACATGGACTTGTCGTATCTCCCCGTATTATCGGATTTGGACAATATGAGCTCCATTGGAAAGGTAATAATTTGAAATGTATTAACCCATTACGAGCCAGTTCCGTTTTTTTTAAATTTTTAGAGGAAGTTTTATAGGAAAATTCTTTGAATATAAAAAAGTGCTTATACGATGGTATGATTTGTTTACACATAATTGTAGCTAAGATTATAAGCTTTAATTTTAGATACAACTTTTTGCTTCTAACCCTTTTACGGGCAAAGTTGTTAAGTTAATTTTTTTTTTTTTATTAAATGATAATAAAAATTATAATAAAAAACCGACCTCAAGCTTTACTATTAATTTAATAAAATTAAAAAAAGTAAAAATCAAGGTTGATTACCGAAACGAATAACGGAAAGGGTAACGGTATCAGATTTCGTTTGTTTAGGTAACGGCAAAGGTAACGGTATTTAAGACTGTTTCGGTAACGGTATACCGTAATCGAAACAGCAATACCGTTACGTACCGGTATTAAAAATTATGTGAAAAACATATAAAAACAAGTAAAATCATGGCATATTTTTAATTTTAAGTACTGAAAATACAGATTTTAAGCTATAAATTCAATACTGGTAGTTTTAATAAGTAAAATTATTATCTATAAATTTTTTGTAAAAAAAAACACTCAAGATTATAAAATAAAAAATAAAAAAATTGTAATTTTTATATAAAATAATAAATACCGGTAAAATACCGGTAACTACCCATAAAAATAACGGTAACGATAACGGTATTTAGAATTTTTTTTAGAGGTATCGATAACGATAACGGTAACCAACCTTGGTAAAAATTGAAAGAAACAACCCCTATTTTTGCAAAAATCGCGCGATATTTTTTTTCCAAATAATTGCGCGATTTTTTCTTTTCTTTCTAAATATAGCTATTTTTTGCGAAATTCTAGTCTTACCATGAAAAAGTCTCTTGAAAAGTTTCTTGTTTCTCAATGGGTTAAATCATCGGTCTTATTTTGGGACCTAGTGAAAGATATTTCTATAACCTTATATTGACAAAACAAATTTTGAGTTAATGTAAAAGAAAAAACAGTAAAAGTTTGACCCCTAAAAACTTTGTTGTTAGTGATGGGTTAAAACGTCGAGCTATATTATATCTTGAATGAAAGGTATAAGTCTCAACAATAAACTAATAGGTAAGTGCAAATTATATTGTTTTGTAAAAACCTTCAAAAAATAAAAATTTTTAACTGGGCGATAAAGGGTTGTTATAAAAATCTAATGCCATATGAAAGATATTTTAAATTCCTTTCCAATATTGCGCGTACTGTCCAAAACCGACCATAAATCAAAAAACCGACAAAAAAAAGTTGTTTTGGAATAAAAATAAAGTTTTATATGTGGTACAATTTGGACCCGATCGGAGTTGTGCCCCTAAACTCAACTTTAACCTAAATCTTTCTTTCACCAACCCGGAAGAGGTTAAAACAAATACACCCTATACTGGAGGATTACCAAAATGAGTTAATGATGACCTAAAATCCATCCGTTCGAATTTGTCAGCATATGCCTGCAAATCTTTCTTTGTTATTGAACACTTACCATTATGGAACAATTTTGCACTTAAAATCTCCACTGGGCAAATTTGCCTTATACAGCAATATCCAATTATTAATGCCATGTTGTTTGGTTGAACATACCTCACAAAATCCATTTTTATAGCCCACAATTAAACAGCTCACCCGTTTGATTCCATTTCAAAACAGTTTTTGGATGTATTCAATTTTAAACTTTGGCAAGGTGTCACTATATCGCAGATATAGATGTTAATTTGCAATCCTTGATGTACACAAACAAATGCAAAATTTTTGCATTTTACATAAAACACTATTGGGCAATGGATAACTGTCCTTACTGCCACCAGGATTTTGAATCTTATATAAAATTTTCATTTTCTTTTTTAATAACCCCAAATTTTCACAGTTGAAATTAATTTCAAAAAACAAGTGTATAAATAAATACAAAACAAAAAAAGTGCTGCCAGATTTAAACATTTTTATGCGCTAACAAAAAATCGTCGTGTTCGCGAACATATTCGTGACCTATATGTTTTAACGAGCGAACTCATGTTCGCGAACACACCGATTTTTGTTTTGGTTAACATTTAATTCAATTTCTCATCAATTTTAAATTTGATTTATGAAATATGGTAACCTCATAATATAAACAAGTTTTATTAGTTATAATAACTTGGCAGCATTGTTTCTTTCTTATTGTGGGCAACGAAACGAAAATAAATAGTAAATCAAAAAGAACAAAGAGAATGAAAAAATGACAGAATTGAAAAAAAGTGTCGACAGTGAAAAATGGCTTTCTTAAATAAAATAGTTAAAAAAAAATAAAAATACCTAAAAAATATTAGAAAATTTTAAAGAATATTTATAATAATTGATAAAACTAACAATTTAACAACAAAATAATAGAAAACAAAAGCATTTATTAGTGTATGGCCGAAATTTTATAATTTTTTTTGTTTCTTTTTGTGATGGAAAATATTTTTTGTGTATAACAAAATTTCGTAAAAAACTTTTCCAACCATACAATAAAAAAAGTAAAGAGGAGTGTAATTTTTTTATATTTTATGGATAAGATATCCATTTAACTATTAAATTATTTATAAATTTAGAAAAAAAGAGTCAATAATACTACAACGAGATGACTTAAGGAGGCGACTTTAGTGAATAAAACGTTTATATGTTTTTAATAATATTAGTAACCATTAAACAACCACCTAGAAAATAAAAAACTCGGAAACAAACGAACGACACACAAGAGCGCCCAATATGTCTTCAGCTACATTAACAACTTTAACATTGCCATCATTAACATCTTCAGAAGAAACGGCCGCAACAACAGCAGCAGCAGTCTCTTCTGCAAATTTTACCACAACACCATACTTACATGCAATTTATCCTAAAAATAAACGCAAATGTTATAATAAAATACACAAGGAACGTAGAAAACGTCACGTTACAAACGATGATGGCGTTAATAGTTATTTAAGTTTAATATTAATAGTAACATTAACGAAACCTTTAACACTGTGGTATCGTCTTATAAAAAGTATTATCTTGACTTCATCATTATCAACATCACCTACATCCACAACAACAAAAACACAAAGACTTTCTAGTAAAGGTTCTATAAAATCTTCTACTTCAACCACCACCACCACCGCCTCCACCTCCAAAAACAACAAATTCTTTTCCCCCTCCACAAATAAAAAATCCTCATCCTCTTCAAAATTATCGCCACCGTCTTCGTCGTCGTCATCGTCCTACTCTTCAACACATAGTAAATATATACGCGTTTTACCACCCATAGGAACAACTACTTCATTTTTTACATTACTAACCATCATCTGTCTGGAGACCATCTTACTCTCTACCATGTCCTCCTGTGCAAAAACTTTCTACATGCACTGGAACACTTCGAATAGCATATTTCGCATTGATAATACCGATCATATAATCGATGTTAACAAGGGCAATCTGGCATTTGAATTCGATCAGGTGCACATTATCTGCCCGGTCTATGAGCCCGGAACATTTGACAATGAAACGGAGAAATATATTATCTATAATGTCTCGAAGGTGGAATATGAAACATGTCGGATTACAAATGCGGATCCACGTGTAATTGCCATATGTGATAAGCCACAAAAATTGATGTTTTTTACCATAACGTTCCGGCCATTTACACCACAACCCGGTGGTTTGGAGTTCCTTCCTGGGAATGATTATTATTTCATTTCAACATCATCAAAAGATGATCTCTATCGACGAATAGGCGGTCGTTGTAGCACTAATAATATGAAAGTTGTCTTTAAAGTCTGTTGTGCCTCCGAGGAAAAGAATAAAACCACTACCATATCAACGGCAGGTGGTGGTGGTTCATCACAATCAGGTGGTGGCAATATTGCGGGCGGTTCTTCTACTACTGCCATAGGTAGTGCGTTACCTACAGATTCGGCGGGTGGCAGCGGTGAAGATATAACGAATCTCAATCACAATAACCAACAACAATCGAATCATCCTCATCATTCGAATAATATTAACACAATAGGTATAAATGGCATTAATAATGGTATGCTACCCAATGGTGTCATCAACTCCCAAGGTATGGGCAATAATCAACACAATGGTTTACAACTGAATCCCATAATGAATAGTCCTAGTGGAAATGTTGCCACCTCCATAAATACCAATATAGATCAATTTAATCGTATACCCATGCAACCGAATAGTATTAACGTTCTTAGCAATAATATAGGACAGGGTGGTATGAATGGTATGATGGGTCAACCCGGTATGAGTGGCAATAATGGTTTGGGCTTGGGTACGCACGGTGGTTCAGGTATAATGTTAACACCAGGTCATAATGGCATTAATATGATAGCCTCGGGAGGCAATGTGGGTGGTCTACCCGGTATACATCAATATCCTGGCCATGGCTATCATGGCCAGACGGGTATACGCATAAACAATGTGCCATCATCACATCATAATACCAACTTAAAGAATATGCAAAATAACAACGATCAAGATCATCATCACTATGATAAACATCCAAATGAGGTTGTAAAAAATGAAGAACTTACCTATAATAGAGCAGCTTCTTCTATATCCCTAACGGCAGCATCATTATCCTTCTTCTTTGTGCTAGCATTGGCCACACAGTTAAGCTACTGGGTTTAAAAGCTGGTGTCATCATTTAACAACATTCAGACATCACACACTATACACAGCAGCTTAATGAGAGAAAATGAGAAAAAAGTTTGTACATTTTAAGTCTATTTTATATAATATAATTTTAGTTTATATCATAAACAACAGAAAAAACACTTTTTGTAATTTTATTAATACAAATATTAAAGGCCTAACCATAATTAGATTAAGTTAACTTAAAAAACAAAAAACAACAGAAAATAATTAAGCAAGTGAAGAATTTACACAAAACACAATTTAATGTAAACAAAAAAAAAAAAAACAAATGACAGCTACAACTTATTTATTTTTACATAAAAAAAGTTGTATTTCATTTTATACATCAAGTTTTAAAAAATGTCAACTTATGGCCAAAAAGGGTTAAAACGTTACTTGTTAAATTTAACTAAGTTTGCAATACTTTTTTTTTTTTTAAAGAGATATAGGAAAGTGTTAAAAATAAATCAAGTTAAACTATTTTGCTAAAATTAACGAAAAAATTCAAGTTTAGCAAGTGTTTTGAGATTTGTCATGACATACATATTTATGTCAATTCAAAGAAAATCAAAATTTTAAGGAATTATTTTTTGTAAATGTATTTTTCTCAGAAATCAGCATGCCATTTACTAAGACTGCTTAGTTTTTTGACCCATTTTTATCGATCTATTTACTTAATGCAATGATTATCATTAATTTAATTGTCGTTAATCAGTTGAAAATAGAGTAGAGTGTATCAGAGTGACTTGGTCTCTTTAAACATACTCCTTGAAATATTCTAAAATATCTGTCATAATATGAAAGAAAATCAAAACTTGATACTTTTGTGTCAAACATTTAATATTTTTTTACAGCCGAATAATTATGTCGGTAATAACTGCAATTGTTGCTAAAAAAAACTGAACAATGCAATTTCAGTTTAAACTGGGTACAGTAAATTTTAACTGTTTAACTAACACAAATAGTTAAAAATTACTGTAACAACAGGTCATTTTAAATTAATTTGCAGTATTTTTTGTAACATTAACTGCATTAAATTTTACCGACATTATTTTGTGAGTGTATGTACTTAATTTTTAAAATATTTTTTTCTATATTACTAAAATATTTAACAATTTTTTTAAAAAGTTAGTCAATTTGTTAAACTATTTTTATCGCCTGGAATCCAATCAGCGAGTTTAACAAAATTTCACTAAAATTTAGTCATTTTGCTAAAATATTGTAACATAATTAAAATTTAGTAGATTTACTAAACTTTTGTACTTCACTTAAATTCGGTAAATTTGCTAATATTTTGTAAATCGATAAAATATTTGTAATTCATAAGCAAATTTTTGTCTTAAATTGTAAATTTAATTAAACTTTCTAAAATTTTGTAAATTTAATAAAAAATTTAGTAAATTTGGTATATTTACTAAAAAATTTTAATTTCGCAAATTTTTTTAGCTTTTAAAATTTAGTAAAATAAATTAAAAATTTTTGTTTTAAACTTTGTTTAATAGTATTACTTAAATTTGTTTAAACCTACTATACTTCCAAAAAAATAAGGATCGTTTATTTTTTTAGTTTCTTTTTTTAACATAATGTAAATTTACTTAATTTTGTTAGCTTGCTTAAATTTTATCTTAAATTTCTAAATTTTCTAAAATTGTGTAAATTTACTAAACTTGTGTAAATTTACAAAAATTTTGTAAATTTACAAAAAAAAATTATAAAATGTAATTTTGCTAAAATTAAGTAAGTTTACTAAAATTTTGTGTATTTTAAAAATTGTATAAAATAATTTCAAAAAATTAAGTTTAGTAAATTTTGTTAAAATTTAATTAAATTCCTTAAATTTGTTTAATTTTACACAACTTGGTATTAAAATTGGGAACGCTTTTTAATTTCAATTAAAAAGTTTGTAAACTTTCTATAAATATAATTTTTGTTGAAAAATTTCAATAAAAAACACAACATTTTACCATTTTTTAAAAATGTCTCAATTTGTTTTAAAATTTTTTTAATCTTAAACTTTTACGATTTTAAATTGAAAATTTCTTAATTTTAAATGGAAATGGTTTAATTAAATTTATTAAAATTTACTACCATTTTCTGTAGCGACTTTATTTGTGTATAAATTACTTATTTGACTTCTGATTTAGTATTATGTGCCCTTAAATTAGACTAGTTTCAGATGGTCCCTCCCCCTTTTTCAAAAGATGCGAACACTGTAGTGTAGAAAAAATTAATTTAATTTTAAAAAGACTTCTGTTTTTCTATTAATTTGTTTAAACTTTGAAAATTTTTGTATAGTATGTGGTAAAATTTTTATGTTTGTTCAAATTTTGTAAAATTTTTTTAAAATAATATAAAATTGTTTAAATTTTTTATAAGTGACAGCAGTTTTTCAGCCACAAGTTCTATGTTTTTATTTATATTTATTTTAATAAAAACCGTGAGTATAAGTTATCAAAGTTGTTGTTCTTGCAAACAAGATATATAGACCGTTAAATATTTTATGTAGTTTTCAGAATGAGATGCTAAAAATTTTCAAAATTTTCCATGATAGTTTTGATAAAAATGATTATTTAAAAACTTTAATAATTTGGGCTAAAATAATGACAACTATTTCTGCAGTACATAAAAAATAATAATTTATGTTATTAACAAAATTTGTCTCTTTGTAAAAATAATCATCAAACTTTGTTAATTTTTCACAAGTATTAAAGACTTAACCCGGCCGATTACTTTAACATCTAACAATGTTAAGTTTACAATATGAAAACCAATCACAGTCAACTTAAGCAAACCATCAACAAACAAAACATTTGATAGAAACAAAATAATTGAATTAAACTTAATAATTAATAAAAAAAAAAAACAAAAAACTCATTTAAAAACACATAAAAGATGTAAACAGTTTTTAAACAGTATAAAAACAATTAAAACCATTAAATTAAACATAAATAGACATAAATAATAAATGAATGAAAATGACATTAATTTAAGTTCAACAAATTCTATTATGGGCACAACACAATTCTATTAAAACAAAAAAGGCCTAACCATAATAAGATTAAGTTAACTTAAGGGTTTAACATATACACATACACACACTTGAACAATTTCAAATAGTAAATCAAATTGAAATTTTGTTAGCAAAATAATTAAATATTTTAAGAGATTTAAGCAAATTTTTTAAATTAAATATTTTTTATTAACTAACTAGCAAAACTTTTTAAATTTTTCATGCTATTTTTAATTATTCATAAAAGTGTTCAAATCCCTTAAAAACGAACAAATACATGTAAACATATGAGAACCCATAATAGATTAAGTTGTACTTTTCAAGTCAAGTTTTCGTTAACTTAAACTTAAATAAATAAACATTAAGTTGCATACGAAACTTAACACAAATAACTTAAGAAAACGAAAACAATTGATTAAAACACACTTACACACATTATAGATCTCCCTAATACAACAGAAATATTCGGCTAAATTTCAAAGTCTAAATTAACAGTCATAAAAAGTCTTAAGTTGTAAAATTTATTGCAATTCTAACACTTAATTTTTTTTTCTTTGCCGTTATTTATTCTATGAAATTTAGCACAAAAAGTCTGATTTGATAGTAGAAAAACTTAAGATTTTAAGAAATTTTTTTTTACATAAATTTCTACTCAAAACTTTTACTATTGAAACAGGTTTTTTTTTTGGAATATCTATAACATTTTTAAAGGTAATTAGGAATATTATAGTGATATATGTAAAAGATTTATTTAAATTAAAGAAATTGTTAATAATATTTAGGGAAAAAAACCGAATTTCCAAAATAATATTTAAAATTACATTAATTTACATTTAAAAAAATTAGTCTGACGATATCATAGCGAAAATTTTTGTAATCGTTTTTCGAAAGTGTTATTTTGACAGCTAATTTGGTTTCCATAAGCACAAAATCATCCAAACGATATCGTCAAAACGTTCATAAAACACAAAACAAGTTTTATTTTTACTTTACCTCCACTTTTAGTCATTAAAGTTATAATTTCATATAAAAAATATTTTAAAAATCGTATAATTCAACATTTTTATATGCACACATTTTTTAAAGAATTCATGACAAGCGAACCCTGTTGCCTATTTAGCTATTTTCTCGTCAAATCTAGCGATATTTCAACGCTTTTAGCGGGATAAAATATGATTTAGCTATTATAGTCTTACTAGCCATTGATCTGTGCGAACATGAAACGAATTACATGCGAAACAATAACAAATAAAATTTGTTATTTTTCACTTGTGATTCGTTTTATTCTCGCTCAGATGCATGGCTAGTCAAGGCTATTTTCTAGCGATTTTTTATTCTGATTTAGAGATGTTGGCAACAGTGCAAATCAACTAATTATCATCTACAAAATGATATTTGAAACGATACGATAGTAATGAGTAGGGCAAGGAATATAATGCACTTAAAAAACGATAATATGCGCCTCAAAAATGCAGCTAAAAAAGAAAAATATGCACTAAAACATGAAAAATATGAACTTAAAAAATAACTCACTTTAATACTCATCGCGTTTTCTTAGGTCAATTAGATTTTATGGAATGTCTATTTTCAAAATTACAAAAAAAAAATATTTTGTTTGAATCAAAATATGAAAATGTGGCCATTTTTATAATTTTAACACATTAAAAAAATGATACTGAAAAATTAAAAAATATGCACAAATATGCATTAAAAGCCACAAAATATGCATTGAAAAGGAACCACATATGCATTTCAAGATAAAATTTACAAAAACATGCATTTTTATTAAAATATGCAAAAATATGCAACTACAAATCGATGCCATTTTGTGTTAAAATTGGTGATTCAAATAAATATTTAGTCAACACTAGTTTTGGGCTATCGAGAAAAAACATGCATTTGCATGGAATACCTTGCCCTAGTGATGAGTGTATAGAATTTTTTTTTTTTTGCCAAAAAATGACTAAAATAGGCTTTATGCAAAAACTTGGGAAAATTTTCCAAGTTAATCGCCAAAGTAAGTAAAAACTTGTTAAAATTTTCCATGAGCTTGAATAGTTTATACAAACATTTAGGTAAATCTTATTTTATCAATCTTTTGGAAACAATTTTTTGCTCATTGGATGAAAATATTCGGTAATAAAAATATATCAATTGTAAATTAAAAATTCTTTTTGAAATTATTCCAAATCTCAACAATTTTAATTGAATTAAAAAGCTGGGAAAATAGTACCTGTATGCGCCTGCAGAATTTTCAATGAAGTTTAGAATTATGGTCTGCTAAATTTTAGCTAAGAAATTTGAAATAAATTCAACAGAAACTTTACCTGATTTATCTGAAAATTTCTGCTAAAATGTAACTTAAAATCTGTGCTTTTGAACTCTCCGGATCTGTCCCGTGACAGATGCATATTTATTATTGGGAATATTAGGTGGTTTATGAGGACTAATAAGTAAAGAGTAACGTATTTTTTTCCATTTTGCTCTATTTCGCTTGTCAAATTAGTAAAAATTAATTTAAAGACGAATAATATTAGTTCAATCCTAAATTTTTAGACAAAATAACCGAAAAATTAGCTCAATTGAATCAGAACCCGTTTAATAGACTTTTGTACTAACTTTTTTATGAGTTTACTAGGGGACGATTTATCATGACTAACCAATGGTCAAACCAGGCTGCACAGTGTATACTTGATAAAACCAAATGCTTAAATATTAACCCCTCAATTCATAAACGCTTTGTAAAGTTATAGGAGGATTACAAAACGAAAATTTCATACAAAATTTGTTCAATAAACCTACTACAATTTTACAAAGCGTTTATGAATTTTTTTCAAAAATTATAAACAATATTTTCCTCAATTATAATTGGTTGTTGTTGTTGTAGCAACATAACCTGAAATTATCGTATAAAGAAAATAGAGCAATGTTTGAGCGAGACAGATTTCGATAGAAAACCACTGATACCACAGGAATTTTTATCCTCTTTACTCCAGTATCATCTTTTTCATCTATCTGATTTTGACTTAAGATAATACACAGAGAGAATTTTCTTGGACGAGTTTTAATGAAAATTTTCATTAAACTAATAAAGTTCTCATTACAAAGTGAATAAAAAATTTCTTAAATTTTATGAAAAAGCCACAAACTATTTTTAATAAATTTTTTTCATTGCATGTATGAAATTTTTAATAATTAATATGACAATTTCCATACAATTTTATGAAAATTTGCATTGATTTAATGAAAAGTTTCAATTTGCAAATTCCAGTGACACATTGTGGATTTAATGTAAAAAATTATTAATATCATGCGGATAATTCTCTCAGTGCACAGTGTGGTTTCTACAAGGTATTTGCCTTCCGATCAAGAAAACAAATTTTTATTGAGGTAGAAAACGTTATTAATAAAAATTAAAAAAAAACCTCTAAATTTATTAAGATCGGGGGAAACTATATAAGTATAGTTTCTTGTAAGCCGTCATGGACGCCTTCATGGCATTTACGGAAAAATAAATAAATTGAATTTTAAATTATAGTTGGTATTTTTTTAATATCATTTGCAAAGAGTATAGTTTGGTATACACTTTTCACTTAGAAATGTATTGAATACAATATTTTTGTTTATTTAAAAAGTTATTTAATTATTTTTTTTTATATATTAAGATTTATTTATTATAGAAAATTCTGCGTGTTACGGTCGTTGGCACATTCAAACGCAATTTAAAAAAATTCAATATTTTAATAAATTTCTCAAAGAAATATTTAACTTTTATTAGATTTTCTTTAATTTTCAAATTAGTTACAAATTTTAATAAATCTTTTTCAAATATTATTTCATTAATTTCCAAATAACCATTAAAAATAGTATAAGAATTAAAAGCGGAGGTGTATTTACGATAAAATTAATAAATATTAATATATAAAACATATATTTAAAACAAAACAAAAAAAAAGATGTAAAAAAATTTTAAAAAATATAAAACAAAAACAATTAAATTAAACATAAATAGATATTAAATAATGAAATGATATTATTTTAAGTTCAACAAATTCTATTATGGGCAAAACTTAAGCATTTGACAGAACTTAAATAAAACTCTTTTTCGTTTAATTTTATTTTTTCTCGAAATAATCATAAACTCACTCTCACTTAACTTAAGTTGATTATAGTTCTGCCTTTTATTTAGGCATAATATTTGACAAAACTTTGATAAAACAATTTTTGTGTTCCATTTTTTTTGGCATTAAAAAAACTTAAGCTGTTAATCCTAAACAAAAGAAAATCATTATATGGTAAAAGGCTTAAGACATTACACTCACTTCTCCATTGAGAAGATCACCATCATCATTAACAACTAAAAACAAAAACGTTCAACTTAAATTTCTTAACGTCCTATGAAAAAAAACTTGCCACAAGAAAAATTTAAACTAAAAATTAAAAAAAATCCCGGTGAACTTTGTTTTGTTTTTTTAACTCATTTATATATACCTTTTAAAAATATACAATTTCCCAAGAAAACAAAAATCAGAAATAGCATAAATTAAGCTTAAAGCATTTCATAAACTGGGCTAAAAATTAAGTAAAAACATAAAATGTAAATTTAATAACAAAAAGAAAAAAATTCAAATAAATCAATATTCTGAAAATATTCCAGTGTGTGTGGTATTCTTGATAATTAGCAATTACTTGGGCAAATGTGGTGATTATGGCAAAAAAAAAAAAAACAAAGACATTAACACTTCAAATAATAAATAATATACAAGAGAAACTTATTTCAATAAATTTGCCTTAAAAAATCTTGTTCTGCAAGGAAAGAATAATACAATTTAAATATTTTAGCTTCAATATATATTTTAAAAAATGACAAAATTTATTGTAAACTTCTGAATTATTTAAAAATTTCGACATCAAAATCCTCCATGTGAAAATATATTTTATAAATTTCCCGAGCAGTAATAAATCGGATTGGGCTATACTCTAACTATCTAAAAAGTCGTGCCGAAATATGTGACTCTTATATATTTAGTGAGTCAAATAATGTCATATTTATATTTAGGTAACTTTTACATACCTCTAGGAAAATTTGCCATTATATATAACTCTGTCTTAAATATTGTAGACTTGTATATTTCGACGTGACAACATTTCACATAGTTATAGAATCACCCTATTAAACAAATTAGTTTTTGGTGAAGATTTTGTGGTTTCACTTCTTTTCACCACCAAAAATGTGAATTTTTAATAACTTGTGTTTTAAGTCACCTGTAGGTTTCAAGACGATTTAGAACAACTTGTATAATTTTTGAAATTTTTAGATCAAGTTTATTAAAAATTGATCCTCTTGCACCAAATCCTTTAATTCTGCATATTCAAAAAGTTGCAATGGTTTTCTTCTTTAATTTTTTAATCTTGAAACAGGAAAACAGATTTGAATTCAGGAATGTTGAAAATATACAAGCCAAACACTTCAAATTATCTACCTTCCAGACAAATTTCCAATATATAAAAGTTCATTTATTTTGCGCTATTTTAATATATTTTAATGATTTTGCACATTAAACAAGAGCTGGGCAGGAAATTTTGGTCCTATTAGATCCGCTAGTATCATGAACTTAAGGTGAATGTTATAATCTAGATGTTATATTCCCAGCAAACTCTGCGGATGACAGCAACATTTGTCATTAGTTTTCTTTCGATCATCGGCCAGGCATTTGAGAGATTGTGGGAAAATGACACACCTAATTAAGACCTTTTAACAATCTCAGAGTGGATTCTTTAACGTCATATGTTGAAATGAGTGGTATCAATATTTAGGAATCGGAATCTCTGATGTTCTGGGCATGAGATTTCAATTGGAATAATGTGATGTCCGTTGGAATAAAGAGACCTTTAAGTGTTACGGGCTTTCGTTTGGTTAGTTATGTCCTGCCTTTGTACTCTGTTCATTAACTATCCCTGGCTGGTTCTCTCTGATTCATTAAGAACATTTTAGAAATTCTCGATAGAGTTCTTCAGTTGGCTATTATTATTTTAATCTAACTGCTCTAACTTCTCATGTTCTTTAAGAACATTTGAAAAATTCTAGACAGAGACTACTTCATTTTTCTATTTTACCCTTCTATTGTTTTCTTCTTTAGTTGTTCAATTCATAGTTTGAGCGCCATGTGCTTATCCACCCGACAACCCACTCAACTATGTCTTTTGAAACGGTAAAAGAAGGATTTTACCCCATTCGATCTTCTGAATTTATATACTACTCATATTCGGCTAAATGTTGAATACAACTCTCATATACACCTACAAAAAAATTTTGTTGTCCCAACCGAATTTCGTTCCAACCGAATCGTTCGGTTGCTGCAACCGAAAGTTCAGTTGTTTCAACCCTATTTCGGTTGTCACAACCCTATTTTGGTTGCCACAACCCTATCTTAGTTGGAGTAACAGAAATAGGGTTGTAACAATTGAATTATCGGTTGCAGCAACCGAACGATTCGGTTGGAACCAAACTCGGTTGGGACAACAAAATTTTTTTGTAGGTGTATGGACTGGAGCTTTAAAGCCTATTTTGAAGCTTTTAAACTTTGTATAAAGGAGGTCGTCGGCGCTGACAGGAGTTTATCTAGCTTTATTGATTCATTGAACCATCGTCGGATTAAGGGTTGTGAGAAACTGTTCTATCGATATTACCATGGGAGGTGTATTTGTGCTCAGATAAGTTAGGTTGAAGCGGCAGACGGCGTTTGTTGACATCAGCACATTTAGAGGTCCGTTTTAAGGTCACCAAACTGACGGATCATCACGGACCGATCAGACCACACCGTTGTACCACTACGAGCTTCCCACGAAGCTGAAATGATATAAAATATCCACATCCAAGAGATCACCAAGATCATGAATGTACGCTGATTTCTGTGAAACCATCCTGCGCCCCGCGGGCACTGGACACGAGCTCTCCTCCTCCTCCATGCAGCTCTTACAGAATTCGTGCGAAAGTCCCATTTACGATCTTGCGGCAGTTATGGGTAGTCAGAGACGACGTTAACGCCAACTACTCGAGCGCGGCCAGACTGTCATAGAAAATGTTGACGTTTATCATGAACAGAACATTACGACCAAGCGCCAAACTCTCATATCGCTATAAAATCAGCCTGAGTGATCCGGCAACCTCCGAGCTAGCCTCAGATCACCGGCCAAGGCCAACTTGTGCTGCGATAAGTGAAATTATCCCTGGATCCCTGGAGTTTTTGTCTGAAATACTCGCTTATCCGATACTTTTCATCCGTTTGTAGTCGATTGTCGCACTAGTCGTCTATGGTATAACAATTTTCATAAATACTATCCTCTTTCTCATAACCTGTTTTCCTATAAGTTGCAACCCTTCAAGTAAAAATCTAATTGGATCTCAGTGTAAAAGCATTTTAAGTAGCATCGAGTGAATAGTTGAAAAGTTTTAAGTTGTATCGAGTTGTGAAAAGTATCCACATTTTGCTACTCTACAAAACAATGAAAATTTATTTATGACGAAAGTAATTATCAATTTCAATCTTTTAGACTATTTTCGTATTGGACAACAATTAGATTTTCAATTTTCAAAAATACTTCAATTGAAATCGAAAAATAAATTTTAATTAGGATTTTCTATTTAAAATTGATAAAATAACAATTAAAATTTGTTCGCAGACAAATTTTAAATCTCATCTGGAAATGGTGTAGATCTGTTTTACTCTATAACAACGACATTTGGATGTAAGACTTAAAAAACGGTTAGTTCAATTATTAATTTGATAAAATACTAATAGTTCATGTCTTTAGCCAATTTTCGATTTTTACAAAATACAAAATGGTATTTTTTTAATTTATAAATTTTAAAAAAAAGTTTCTTCTTAAAAAGTTGTCCACAATTCATCATTAATGTTTGAGAACTTGTAGGGCCTAGTACTTAACTCACTGGTTAACATTATTAATCACTCAATTCATATGTATAAATTAATTATCTTCCCATCACTTTAATCACAATAAAAATTAAAAGCAACATTTCTTAGAACATTTGTTTAAATGCTTACAAACTAGCTTACATTGTATAAAGAAAAGTAAGCAGGTTTTTGGTCTATCGTCCTCGCTCTATATTTTATTTGTATTAGTTTATTAAGAAAAATCCTAAAAAACCTTTACCTGATATCTTGAAAAATAATCTCGAAAAATGTTTGCTGAAAGTTAAAAATCCTAAATTTATCTTCAGTTCTGTTAAATTTGTTTTATTTCTAAATTTGCTTTAAATTAAGTAGTTTATCATATAAGTGGAAATGTAAACTGTAGATATTAAAAAAAAAAAAAATAATTTAATTTACATTTCTTTTAAATCATAGTAAGCTAGTTTTTAAGTCTTGATATTTGCATAAACTTCTTTTAATACAGCTTCTCATTCCATTGTTAGCAAAAATCAACAAAAAAAATGTAAGCCGGAAGCTCCATTCATATCTAGTTCTTGATTCCTTTGTAAGCTAGTTTGTAAGGTGACTATTGCTTAAATTATATCTTCGTACTTATTTTCTTAATTACACGTTGTAAGTGATTCGAAACATAAAAAATCAATTATTTATTCAATTATTTTTCGAATACTCTTATAATTTTGGTCTGGGTTGATTTTTTATTTGAAGATCATATTTTTAAATAAGTTCTTTTAAAAATTTGGAAAAACCTTTTTTATTTGTATTTTTGAAAGAGATAATAAAAAGAGAAAAATAATAAAATTTAAAACAAAAAAAACACATTTTTTTTAAACCCCAAGTAGAATGGCATGGTAAGATATTTATACTGGATTAAAAATTCTCCAAAACCTAGTTAAAGTATCGACAGGTATTGTGCTAAATAACCGATACTGAATTGTTATCAGCTTAAGAATGTTATAATCCCGATTATGGGATTTTACTTTTCTTCAACACGTTTCTCGAAGTAAGCCCTATATAAATATATTTTTTAAATGCAGCCAGTACCTATGATTTTATAATTGGTTTAGAATTGAACCAAAAATGAAAATTATGTCATCACGTTGGGCGCCATTTGATTATTCTAACCTGTAATTAGTTGCTCATATCTTAGAGCCTCCCAACGTTATATTCATCCAAACAGTTATTCGTTGTGGAATATTCGTTTGGACCCAAAAAAAGCGATAGTAAAAAAACATTTTTCTAGCCCAAAAGTGATTATTCTTCTTCTTAATATAATGGTTATAGACAGAGGTTTGTCACTCAATATATAAGCACCAGTCGATTAAAAAATGCTATTGAAAGACGGGATCTAAGCCCTAAAAAAGTCTTATAAGGGATCCAAATTTTCTTCTCGAAGTCATCTGGCCAGGTAAAAAACATTGGACAAAACGACTTTTTTGATTCTTGTGCATTAAATAGCTCCTATTGAAATTTTTGAATCCCGTAGAGGATTCCTACAGGAAATTCTTATGATTGTCTCATCAACTGACTTATAGGCTAAAAAGCACATTCAAATTAAGGACAACAAAAGATATCACAGTGTAACTATACAGAAAAAAGTAGGCACCAACATTTTTTTGGATTTACAAATTCTAAAGTTTTTTTTTTTATATACAAAAACGGTATGTAAAATATGTTTAATAACTTATTTAGAATTTTGTAAATTCTTTGTGTGTATAAATAATGAGGCCAAACCAGATAAAAGTACCCCAAATGGTTATCGTGTTAGACTCTTACACAGCAGGTTTGATCCCCAGAAAAATAATATGTATGAATTTTCTATGCATCATAACCCCACCGAAGTAAAATAAAATAACACGGTTATGAGCTATAATAAAAAGGCTGCAACAAGTTTGCCAACTTTCCATCAGATGTCGGGTAACAATTGTTCTAAGATTTAACATCTCGCGCAATTACAGTGTTTCCTTATTTGGAGCACTTCATATTTCACCATTTTTCATCTATCTTCTATCCTCTATCCAAAGAAAGCAACATATTTATTCATTTTGAATATACTCTATTCTAACAGGCTGCTTGTCCTAAAAACATTCTACTTAACAGCTGGTTGTGTGCGATGTATAAGGAGCTACTAACTTTTCATTATGAATACGGGGGTAATTGTTAATGAAACGTTAAGGGCATATAGAGAGCTTCACTGAATCAAGTTGTGTACTGAACATTAAAGTCGGCCATGTCCATGTTTCTGGATTTTGAATTTTTATTGTTCTGAGTTTAGTCGCAAATAACAGTTCTTGGTAATTCGTCTATTCTCCCCCGAAAATAGTAGACAAGTGACTAATAGAAAATCACAGGCAGGTTAAATTCCTAAAACTGACGAAACTATTATAGCAGGAAAAGTCTATAACTCCTCCAATGCGTGTTGATATTTGTTTTCCTAACTCATTAAATTCCTGAAATTAAAGGTCTTGATAACAGAAACAATCATAACTCCTTCAGTTTGTTTTGACATTAATCACATTTGGGTATTAAAACTCCTGGACACGATTGTAAACTCGAATAGCTTGCGACACTAGGGAGAGACACTGCCATGATAGACTAATCAACGAGGGACTATCAATAAGTCTGTGACTTTTTGAACTACACTCTTAATACTACACTTTTAATTAAAAATCAACATTGCTTCTGTCAACTATCACCTGCTGATAGGATAGGTCAAATTTTGAGCAATTTTCGTCATTATGTTTTTGTTTGGCAGTTAACAAGGCAACCTCATGAATGTTTGCAAAAATTATAAAAGTGAATTTCGAGTGCCTACAATTTTAATGGTAAAAAAGGGGTTCACTGAGATTCGTTATGGTCGCACTAGTAATGCCGATCGTTCAGACGGCCAATTAATCAGACTACACCCAGAAAAAAATTGACAGTGGCCTGTCGGAAAGTGAGATTGCACGAGATTGTTGATTCTATAGGTATTCTATAGATGCAATCCGACCTAAAATAGCGGAGGCTAAAGCCATAAACTTGGTCTGTGCCAAGCGATGGCTGTGTATACCTGTTTAGATTTATTGCATATCTGCACCTACAAAAAAAATTTGTTGTCCCAACCAAATTTGGTTCCAACCGAATCGTTCGGTTGTTGCAACTGAAAATTCGGTTGTTTCAACCCTATTTCTGTTGTCACAACCCTATTTCGGTTGCCGCAACCCTATTTCAGTTGGAGCAACAGAAATAGGGTTGTGACAACCGAATTATCGGTTGCAGCAACCGAACGATTCGGTTGGAACTAAATTCGGTTGGGACAACAAAATTTTTTTGTAGGTGTGAGCTGTGTTTTACATATATCTAAAAGTTTATAAGGAGGTTTTACCAATTTTCCATCGTAAAAACTTTCGTTATACCCTTGTGTTCGTCTATACGTTCATCCTGGTACTGCCGATTGTTTTTGGAGGACCTCATCCTTCGCAAGTCAGTCATTCTCCCTGCAATATCCCCGAAGAATTCCGATTTATCCGTTCAAGGTTTTCCAACTTGGCTATATCGAACCATCAAGGTCGGATATTATAGCCAAATAAATCTTGTCTTAATTGAAAGCGCGCATCAATTTCTAGGAGGAAGTTAAGTGACTCTTCTTGGGTAAAGATGAAGAGGAAAGTACCTAACACTGCATTGATCCAGTGCTATATAGGCAGAGGTGTTTGATAGTAGGATCCACAAGCTTTTAGGATTTTTCTGATCTATTAACCTTTACGAAGACCACTAGATTTTGCATGTTAGTGTATATTATAGTGACTATACCTCAAATCCAGTGAATAATGCATTCGCACTGTACTAAAGTGTAAATGGAACCTTAAGCAGTGTAATTGATGCAAATAAAACGTCTATTACCGTACTTTACACCGGTAACTCAAACCAGCCCAAAAGCGTTCCCGTATTCAAAATTGTGTGCAAATTGTTTGAGGTTTTGGGATGCCTCCCAGGTCTCACAGAAATTGTAAAACAAACCGTTGTTTAAAGCCGGGGAATATAAATTTGTTTTATTTCATCAATGAATGTAAGTGAACTTTAAAATGTTTAGAACTTGTTGTGCTATTAACTTTTTTGTTTTGTTTTACCCCCATTACCACAATTAACATCGTGTATGCCACTTAATAATTTCATTGTATAAAATATTTAATTAATGAATTCTTACATTCTATTGAAAAGAAATTAATAAATTAAATTTTTTATAACAATTATTTTTGAATGAAATATAAAATGAAAGCAAATGTGAAAAATATAGTATACATTGCAACATATAAAAAAATAACATGCAATTTGATGTCTGGTAAGATAGTTAAATATCAAACAAACTTATTCAGCTCATGTAGTTTCAATTCCCATGCGTTTGCACTTCACAATTGAATTAAATTAATATGTTTAAATACAAATAAATTGAAACGACTTTAAAATTATTTATATGTATAAGATAAATACATAAAGGCTGCATTAAAGAAAAAATATGTATGTAAAAAACGTGACCAGAAATTGAAAGTCAAATAATTTCAACAAAGTATTATCTATGTACTACTTCATAGACATTCTTTTATACCCTACACGAGTCTGCTTAAAAGTCAGCTAGTGTTTGGATCCGAAATTAAAGTGGGTTGAAATGGACTTATATCAAAATTTGTCTATAAAATGGTAACAAATTAGAAAATCTGTAAGAAATTTTGATTTTGCCTCATGTTAGATCCATTTAAAAGAACATGGAGTCCAAAGATAGAGCAATTTTATCTAAAATTAATGGGCTTTGTGCTTGGGTCCATATGAGTCAGTGTATCAAATTTCATTAAATTATCTTTATATTTGCGGACTGTAATGTGCACAGTACAAGGCATGGTAAGATATTCGTAACATTCATGGCATAACAATACCGGTAAGTCATTAGCAAAAATTGTGTTTTCTATTTGACATTCTATGGTTATTTGTTTACTTTTTGTATGAATATTTGACATTCTAGAGTTTTTTTTGTTGTAATCGAACATGCTCTCTAATGTGTCTACCAGTTATTGTTTTGACATAGTTGCATTCATTATACACATGTTTTAGTCAAATGGTCAAACTTTTAACGTTTACAATTTTCGGAGCACCTTTATATTTTGGTGTTGGTCTAAACAATGACTGATTTTAACCAAAATCAATAGGCTTTGTCTTTGGGCCGAGACGAGTCGGGATAGTAATTTCATCAAAATACCTTAATATTTGTGACCTAACATACAGCGTGAGTATGACAGACAAATGGACATCGCTAAATCGACTAAGTCGATCGGTATACTATAAAAGGTACCTAAGTAGGTGCAATATTTTTTGGTGTAACAAACATCAGCATAAAGTCCATTATACCCAGTCGACATAATGGTGTAGCGTATAATAAATTGTATTAAAAAAGTAACTGGTATATCCTATGTTTTAAGTTTGCAAAAACTTAACCAACAAAAAAGTGAACCGGAAATTACAATTAAGCTAATCACAATCCTTCATATTCTCTGTCATAACTGTAATACTTTTGTCATAAACTACAACTCTGTCTGTAGATGATATGGAAATGTGTGATGGGCTAAGAAAATACAAGTTTTTGTTGCTGTGCTAGTTTTTTTTTTTTTTTTCTTTATGTTAATTCTCTTTGTAGGCAAGGATGAAGCACAAAAAGGATAAAAAGAAAATTATGTACACAAACGTTATGTAGTATATGTGGTGCATAAACATTAATTAAATCAATAATATCAAACATATCAATAAAAAACACTACTTTCAATAAAATATGTTCTACTTTTAATTGAGAACATAAAGAATTATTAGAGGGGGAAAGAGGTTAGAGTTAGACATTTAACTTGAATTTGTAAATAATATGTGTTAGGGAAATTGAGGGTAGCGTATATATTTTACATACTTTTCTACACAATGTTATTTTACATACACACTGTATAATTTTAGTATTACGACAAAGATGATATTGAGACCGAAATTATCTTTAAACAAGGTTAGCTCTAGCTATCCTAGATTTATCAAAAACTCTTTCAAATGTAGTGTTCGAATTGGGATATTCTCTAGTAAAAGTATCATGCTGATGGCATAAACCGATAACTTAGCTGTGTATAATGGGGAGCACCATACAAGATCTGAAGAAAATGTTCTTGAAATTCATAGAATAACACTGTGGAACAAATTCAGGTTAGCAAAAGTTAGGTCGATTCTGAGAGTGAGGGGTGAAAATAGAGGCTAAATTAGAAGACCCGTATCGCGGCGTTTGCTTATGTTAGTTCGAATTTTTTATATGGTTTTTTGGCTATAACTCGTTGACTAATTGATATTTTTTAAATCTGTAAAAGCCAAATTATAGCTAGAGACCTGTGCAACAATTAAAAAAAAATCAATCAAATCAATTTTTTAAAAAAATTTTAATTGTTGCGCAGGTCTCTAGCAATAATTTGGCTTTTACAGATTTAAAAAATATCAATTAGTCGACGAGTTATAGCCAAAAAACCATATAAACAATATGAAAAAATTCGAACTAACATAAACAAACGCTCAGAATCTACCTAACTTTTGCTAACCTGAATTTGTTCCACAGTGTAACCGGAGTCATTCCGTTTGCTTTCTAAAAACAAGTGCTTAATATGGAATAAATAAGTTTACAAGGTAGAACTCATAATCATCGTTTTTTTCTAATATTTTTGATAAAATCAAGTACTTTTACTATTTCTTTTGAAAGTTTTATTGAAATATACATTACATTATTATAAAACTTATAAATTTTATAAAACACTTGTACTGAAAAGTAAAAGGTGTCATATAAACAAAAATTTTGTGAAATAAAAATTCAATCAACCGGAAACTTTATAGTGTACGGATAAAATAACAAGGTTAGTAAACAAAATTAAGATGTAGATTTAAACTTATATTTAAACTTGTTACACATTTTTGCAAAATTAAAAAAAATGTTTTATATTTTATAACAATAGTTATTATGGGAGTCTGTGAAGTGGCTAAATTGAAGCTAATACTACATTTACACTTAACCAAAAACTAGTAGTTTTTGAAAAGTAGGTACTTGTATTTACTTGTAAATTCAATACAAAATTTGAATCAAAAACTAAAAGTGTTTAAATTTAATAGTTTTAGGCTGTAGTCTAAATTGCACTTAAACTAATTTATTAACTAAACTTCCAGTTTTCAAAAAATCAGTCTAATGAGTGACAGTTCTGTCAAACTTTGTTCTTGAATTTCGTGAAAGCTATTCAATATCTTTTAGAATTTCGTACTGAATTTTGTTCGTTTGTCGATAGTGAGGAATTAGGAAATTTCTCAAATAATCAAGAGCTGCTTTCAAACAAAATTTAATAAAAAATTTGTAAAAATAGTTAATAGTCGCATTTTTCGCGAAAAAATTTGACGGAACTGTTGCAGTTCACTGGCCAACCAGGCTGTATCGAACTTTATAGAATCGAGAAGTTCATATGAAATTAGGATAAGGATTTTATATAAATTGATAGAGTTGGCATCCCGATGAGTAACTACCTCACATTTTAGAAAGTTCTTCCACAAAATTCTTATAGGTTAAAATAACAAGTACACTCAGAGAATTATGTTGGTAAAATTTACTGCAATAGCATTTAAAAAAGTGTATACTACAATTGGAGTTATTTTTAACTGTAATTGTAGTTAAAATAACTGCACAATCACATCATTTTTTGCAGTTAAATTTACCGACATAATTCTCTTACCCACCCCAAATGCGTTAAAAACTTTTTTATAAAAAAAGATATTGTTTAGTTTAAATTTAACCACTTCGCACACAGCCTAAAACCATTTTGTACTATAAATTGTTTGAAGAAGTTAAGAATTTAAAAGAATCTCAAAATTCTGTATCTTCTTTTGTTCAATCATTACAAAGCAAACTACATCCGTATTATATTTACGATCTTTATAAATTGTTGATTTACTTCATATTTTATTATGTTTATTATTTATATAATTACCGGTTTTTTGTGTTTTCTTTTTAGTTTTACCACTTGTTTTTATTTAATTCAAGAATATTGGAAAGATTTTGTTTAACCTTGAGTGCCATAAAATGTTTTAAATGATTGATTTGTTTAAGCTTAATGTTTTTTATACAAATTTCTATACAAAGCCAATGACTTGTGCGAATTTTCTATAAACAAAAAACTTCTATGATATATTCTTTTATAAGGAAAAAATTCGTTCAATTCTCTAATTACCGTTTTTTTCGTATAAACAAAGCTTTAGAATTTTAGATGATTAATTTGTTTACAAGTTTTGCTTTTAACCCTTTCACTATCGACTTTTTGTTTGCGGATGTATCGTTATTGTGACTTCAGATTCTTTTTAAGGTTCCTCAAATTAGAAAAAAATATGCAACATATTTTGCCCCCTCCCCCTCCTGCCCACCAAAAATGACCGTCGAAAATCGATTTTTTCAAACTTCTGAGCCCCGTTTTACCCCTTAAATATTCGAGTAGCCAAAAATCTTTTGGTTGGTTTTCTTCTCGTCATAAAACGAAGATATATGCCAAATTTCAATTATCTATCTTCATTAGTTTAGGAGAAACACCAAAACCACCTTTTCACGGAGATTATGATTTATTTATTCTTTTAAAGATGTGTACACTGTAGTGTACAATGGTAGTGAAAGAGTTAAAGCACAGTAAATTGTTTTGCACGTGAAAAAATTTCACTCGACTTCATAGGTCTCAAATCGTAATTTGAATTGAATTATTTATTTTGAAAAGTGCAACAAAGTGTTTGAGAGATATTAAAAACAGTGCCCGAATTCATACGACGATTATCGTCTGATGATATCGTTTTGGCGAAGGTGTTGTAATTGTTTTTGTAATCGTTTTTTCGAAATAGTTATTTTGACAGCTAATTTGTTTTCCATAACACACAAAATCTACCAAACGACATCTTCTTGTGTTTTAAATTTGGAGCATAAACTGTTCTTTCAAGTGAAACCCAAACACGTGAAATCCAAAGAAATTCGTTCATCAACATGCTATTTGTCTAATTTGCATTGTTGGAAAACACTAGCCCTAAAATACCAATAACGATTTAAACTTAAAACACTAACAAAAATAACTGTTTACTGCAAAAATATTGTTTCAGTAGTTTATTATTATTGTATATTAAAAATAACTGCTTTAAACAATCTGTAATTACAGTTAAATCCAGCAAACACTGATTACTACACAAACTTTTTTTAGTGTGGATCATCAATTTTCAGTACACTCAGGTAAAATTAACTGCAAATGACAGCTAAAATAATTGCATTTGCAGTTAAAAAGGTGTAGACTACATTTGGATTTAAATCAACGGCAATGTGAAGTTATTTTTAACTGTTAAAAATCAACTGACAAATGTAAAAACAACTACAAATGCTATTAAAACAACATACATGAAAAGTATTGTAAAACTGTACAAACAACTGCAAATGTAGGTAAAATAACATAAACAAAAATTATTTTAAAAATTATTAATTTAATAAAAACAAATATATGTAAATACTCTTAACTTTATTTTATTCTATAATAAATTTAAAATTGAGAAATAAAAATTTACACTTAATATCACTTTTACTGTTCACTAATAAGAAATTGTTCTAAATGTCCGTCTGTGAGGGATGAAATTATTGTTTGGCTTCCTTTTATTCTCCAGGTAGAAAGGGATGAAAATATAAAAGAACGGAAAGATAATCCAAAACAACTGCATAAAATAAATGTTACTACAATGTAGTAGTTTTTGTAGTTTAAAACAAAAAAATAACTGTCAAAAACATTGAAAAATTTTGCTCTAAGCAAATTAACTGCAATTGTAGTTAAAATAACTACAACCGCATTACTACACAAATAACTGTCATGTAGTAACTGCAGAACTTTCCTGAGTGTATATTTTTTTAAATAAATATAAAAACAGTAGTTTTTTTTGTTGTTTTTACTACCCTTTTTGTTATTTTTAACTGTTAAAAATAACTATATTTTTAGTTATTTTGTCGCCTTTTCAACTGCATATACATTTAACTATTTGCAGTAGATTCTGCCGACACCCTTTTGTGTGTGTTTTCTTATTTTAGAAGTTTTGGCTACTTTCGCTTTTTGCAGCCCTTTTTTGAAAAGGGCTACAAAACATTTTACTAACTGAGCATATCAGATGTAATTACCCAGGTAGAAAAATACAAACGGCTAAACGTTGGCAAATCAATGTATATGGTGGTACAAGCGCTGGCAGAGCGTCCGTTTTTCGAAAATTAAAGTACTGGGTCAACCTTGAAATGATAACGTCGATCTTCGGTTGGCCGTTTATCTTTCCGAACGTTGGCAAAGCGTTGGTAACAATAGTAAAATAAGTGCTCTGCCAATCGGTATTTTAGATCAACGGTTTTTAATTCAATTCTTCATGAAAAAATCTGTAAAATCCCAAATACCGAAAAAAAGAGAAAAGTATATTTTAGTATAGCAGCACTGTATCTAATAAGCGAATACATCTCTGCTTAAAACTACAAATTCAATAGATTTTCACACAAATTTTACCATAAGAACAATTTTCCAGTTTTATCAATAGACTTGAAAACTGGTACTTAAATAGGGTGAACATTAAGTGATCAGTTTGTGTATTTTTTACATACAGTCATAAGTTTCGTAAAACAAGTACTGGCAAAATCCTTTTTGCAAATGTTGGCAAAGCGCTGCAATCCAATGTTTTGCCAGTAGTATTTTTTCATGTACAGTCGTAAATTTTGTGAAACAAGTACTGGCAAAGTCCTTTTACCTAACGTTGGCAAATCGTTTTGAACCGATGTTTTACCGGTGGTTTTTTTCATAAACAGTGGTAAACTTTGTAAAACAAGTATTGGGAAAGCACTCTTTCCAAAGGTTGGCAAAGCACTAATTTAGCTTTTGCAATGCTTTTTTTTTGTACCATTATAAAGCAACGCTTTGCCAGTGCTTTGTTTTTTGTACCGTCGGCAATTTCTACCTGGGCAGTGGTAAACTTTATAAAACAAGTATTGGGAAAGCACTATTTCCAAAGGTTGGCAAAGCGTTCTAAATAACTGCTTTTGCAATGCTTTTTTTGTATCATTGTAAACCAACGCTTTGCCAGTGCTTTGTTTTTTGTACCGTCGGCAATTTCTACCTGGGTAATTTCAGAAAAATCTGTTTGCTATTGTAATTTTTGACTTATAGATAAGAACGTTCGTAAAACGTGTCCTGACGGTATCCTGTGGCTCCTGAAGTAAATATAATAACGCATTTTTCAAGTAGAGGCTACACAGAAAAAACAGTAGGCATCAACAATGGGATTTGTAGAAGCAATCACATTTTCTTTTAAATTGAAATTTTATTTCCAAAAATTTTTTTGTTTGAAATATTTGTAACTCGTTTGTAAATTGTTATCTTTCATATAAAAATTGTTTAAAAATAAAAATTCAAAGTTACAAAAAACAAAAGAAATTTTTTTTTGGATTTACAAATTTCTTTGTTGGTGCCTTTTTAAAAAGTGTTTTTTTTTTGTATTTACAAGTTTGGTATGAGAAAGGTGTTTAAAAATTTAATTAGAATTTTGTAAATTCTTTCTGTGTACGCTTGCTTTGATATTAGCTCTGTTCCACGTACGTTACCGCGGGTACCTGCGGGAATCCAATCTTACCAAAAAGCGTTTATATTGTTAAAATTGGGTAAATGAGAGCGTTGATGAGAGAATAATTTGTTTCTCTTTTTACCAGAAGTTACCCGTACTTTTTTTGCGGGTAAAATGGTAAAACTGTCAAATCACTAGTTGTTTGTAAATTAGCTGTTTTAAATTTGTAAAAACAATTTAAATATTAACCAAACTTGTAAACAATAATTAATATCGTTAACAAATACCACGTTCTAACATTTTTTTCTTTATTCCCTTCGATATTTTATTCTTAAAAGTAGCTTTTGTTTATATGAATAACTTTGATGTTAATTTTTGGGCTTGAAATGTGGTTTTGTGCGTTCCAGGTATTGTGAGCAATTTTACCATTTTTTGAGATTATTATTTGTTTACTCTCATTTTACCAAACTTTACCCAGAATTACGTGGAACAAACCTATTATGTGCGTTCCCGTACGTTACCGAGGGTACCCGCGGGATCACAAAACAGCCCAAACAACAACAATTTACACACAATTTTGAGTACGGGAACGCATTTGGGCTAGTTTGGGTAACCGCGGTAAAGTACGGGAACAGAAATATTATATAAATGCCAGAGCGTGTATTTTTGACGATTTTAAAATATTTTTTTCTGTTTTAAAGTTATTTTTCAAATTTCCGAAAATTTGACTTTACATTCTTCTCGCTTGAAAATCATTCGTTGTTGAAGAGGTTAAAGTATATACACTCAGATAATTGACGGTTAAAATAAGTGCAGTTTACATTATAAATCTGTTCAAGGCAATTGCATTCAAATTAATTGACAATTACAGTTATTTTTAACTGTTAACAAATTTAAAATGCACTAAAAACAACTGCAATGTAATAAAATTTACAACTGACAAATGTAGTAAAATTTTCAAACATTTTGTTTTATAGTTTAGCTTTTTCACTTTCTTTTTCAACTTAAAACCCATATATTCTTTAGATTTTGGGAGAAGCTATGTAAACAAACTATATATTTGACAAAACAGAACATGCGAATTATTAAGCAATTAAAATTGCAAAAAAATAATATTAAAAACTAGATATTTTAAAAGTTACTGAAATGCAATATATTTCGTTAGTTAAATTTAAAAATAACTGACGAAACAAATGTTTTACAAAAAAAAGAAAAAATAATAACAATAATAATTTCAAGCTGTTCTACAATAAAAGCTTTTCCAAGAACACAAATTTTAGTATCTTTAATTTCAAGTTTAATAAGATGCATATTTTCATTTCTTTCAGCTCTTTTCTTAAAGCAAGATGATACCAATATTATCAAAACTAAGCAACTACTATAGTGTCTATGTGTTGGGTGTCCTAACAGTGGGTTACATTTTGGGTGAATTAGGCCATTATTTGATTGGTGTCACTTCCAAACAGACCGCAATAGAATTGGATTATGGTGACATAGCTTGTCAACAAAATAATACAAATTTCCTTAGAACAGAAGTACCGCTGCAATGTGCAGAGATTAAAAATGAAACGAGGTAAGTAACTAAAAAGTACCTTAATTTGTGAGACTATAAAAATAATTTTTTTGTTTCAGTTGCTTGGCACAGGATGTAAATGGTACATTATATTGTGAGTGGAATTACAATGGTTTGGGTATTGAATATCAGATATTGGCTGGTCCAACTTTTATATTGGTCTTCACCATTGCTGGTGTATTTATGGGTATTGCCGCCGATAAATATAATCGTGTTAAAATGTTGACTGTATGTACATTTATCTTTGCGGTCGCGATAATATTACAAGGCACAGTTAAGGAATATTGGCAATTGGCATTGTTGAGAATGATTATGGCAGCAGGGTGAGTAACTAGAACATAGAATTCTCTATTGCTTCTTGAGATTGGACTGTAAAATAGCCACATTCATTTTATAAAATGTTAAAAGACTTTGGGTGGTTTAAAATGCAGTATAGTTTGAAGAAATTTAAAGATTTTAGGTTGTTTAAAAACCGTTAAAGTTGGAAGAGATTGAAAATTGTTTTTACACATTGGAGAAAAGATTAAAAGTCTTTGGTTAGTTGAAAATTCACGGTAGTTAGAAGACTGAAAATTCAAAGACTTGATTCTTCAAAGCCCACTAGTCGAGTTTGGAAATCAATTTTTGGGCGACATTCAAAGATTATAAATTGCATAAAATCTACGATTGTTAAAATACATGAAATTTGTGAAAAATTCGAAAACTTTGAACATGCTAGGAAATTATCTTTTGGATGAAAATCAAATACTTTAGATTTTTTAAAAAGCCATGGTAGTTATAAGAACAAATTTCAAAGACTTTGTGTTCTTAAAAATCGAAAATTGTTGATTGAGTTGTTTGGACGAGATTATCAGACTTAAAGATGCTAAAAATCATCGAGAGTAAAAGGAAATTAAAGATCTTGAAAAGGTTATAAGGATTTATAGACTTTGGATTGTTTAAAAATTGACGATAGAGCAAAAGTAACTCGAATACTTTGTTTATTAAAAAGGTTGGGCTGCTTGAAATCCACCCAGCAAAACTTTGGTAATGGGTGCAATATACTCACGCATTACCTTCTAATGATAACTCGTTATCTTCTGTATTATTTCAAAACAAACCGCAATGACTTACCGAGCACTGATTATGTATTGCATGATTTATAAATGCAAAGTAATGATTTAAATATTTTTGAAAATTTTTAGACACTGTGTTTTTTTTTTGGTAAGCATGGCGGAAAGGTGTATATTAGGGAAATAGGAGTCACAATAATTCATTTACTTTTTAAGCAATCAAATGTTATATGTGTACACAGCTCTGGTGGTAGTGTTCTTGGCTAACAAGCGGGGATCCCAGGTTCGAATCCCAACGTAACCACGTCTATTAAAAAAAAAAGATATGTGTAATACATTTTTTTTTTAAATAAAAATTTGTTTTCTGAAAATCTATTTTTAGACACACTACATTTTCCATTCTCGTAACCTCATAAGTAACCACTTACTATTTCACTTCCTCCCCATATAATGGGTTTTTCAATAAGAGCGCTACAAAAGTTTTTTTAAATAAAACAAAAACGGTTTTGGATATCAATGAAATTCTTTATTCCTGTCAAAGTACGTTCGATGCCATTATGTATAGAAATCGATCTCTTTTGCATGGCTACCACGGGCACTCTTGCAGAAGTCCAGACGCTGAACCCAATTTTCGACGGGTTTCAAGCATAAATCGGCCGATATTCGTACAAAGTTCATCAATCGTCGCTGGCTTGTTGGCATATACCATAGATTTGACGTAGCCCCACAGGAAATAGTCTAACGGCGTCAAATCGCACGACCGAGGCGGCCAATCGACTGGACCATTTCGTGAGATAACACGTTCTCCAAACTTGGTTTGCAATAAATTGATTGTGACATTCGCTGTGTGGCTTGTGGGGCCGTCGTGTTGGAACCACATGTCTTCCAAGTCCATATCATCCAATTGGGGCCAAAAATATTCGGTTATCATTGAACGGTAGCGATTCCCATTCACAGTAACGTGCCGGTCTTGATCATCTCGGAAGAAGTACGACCCAATGACGCCGCCGGCCCATAAACCGCACCAAACCGTAATTTTTTCGGGATCCAATGATGACTCATGGAGTACGTGTGGATTGCTGTCTGACCAATAACGCATAATTTGTTTATTGGCGAAGCCATTCATTATGACGACCATAAATTGGATGTAGCGCTCTTAACGTTGAGGCCACTGACTCCGAATGTCGGTAGTAAATTTAAATAATTTCGACTCGTTGTTGGCTCGTATATCTTTCCATCATGAAATGGCAAACCTTACTGAAGAGAAATGTCAAAAGAGCGGCAAGAAATATGGCGTCGTTTGCTGTCCCTGTCTTTCTACTTTTGTAGCGTCCCTGTTGAAGAACCCTTTATTACCTGGGGCTCATCGCATGTAAAATGTATCAATGAAGTAAAGTATAAAGTAATGCATGGGCCCCTACTTTATACATTATTTGGTAAAGTGCGTGATTTCGGTAGGCTCGATAGTTAAAAGAAAATTAAAGACTTTGAGTGGTTTAGAATCCATTCGAGTTGTAAAAAATCAAAGACTGCAATATTAAAAATACACCATAGTTAGAAAAAACTTGAAGACTTTCGCTGGGTTCAATACTGAAGGTTTTTGAGTTCACTATTAGTTAACTCGAAAATTTGTTACGGTGGGTCTCATATCGTAGGTTTAACTTTAACTTAACTATTAAAGAAAAGAAAATGTCCAAACATTGTATATACAACAACAACAACAAATTTTTGGGCTAAATATTAGTTAACGCTAAAATCTGCGGTGAGTCTCACACCGTTATTGTTTTGTAAATCATTTTTTGTAATTTTTTGTTTAAAAGTTAAGTGAAAGTTAACCCTTCAGTATTAGACCCACCGTAAATAGTTTAAAATTCGTTTAATATGAACAAGATTCTATAACTATTGGTTGATGAAGTTCTATGACTGCTGATCGAATTTGAATATAATTTGTAGAACGGGATTAAATGACTAAATGTTGTTTAAACTCTACTCTAGGTGGGAGGACTTTTAATTAATTTGAAATCTTGTTTTGACTTTGAAACTAAATGACCTGTCTGAACTATTTAAAGACTGTGGTTACATCTTTTAATAAATTATAATTTTTATATATTGTATTTTGTTTACAGTGAATCTGGTTGTAATCCCTTGGCTACTGGCATTATGTCTGACATATTCCCTGAAGACAAAAGAGCTCTGGTTATGGCCATTTTCAATTGGGGTATTTACGGTGGTTATGGTATAGCCTTCCCTGTAGGCCGTTATATAACACAAGCGAACTTCTTCGATATGGGTTGGCGTATTTGCTATTTGGGTGCTGGAGTCTTGGCCATTTTAATAGCTGCCCTTACTGGTACAACTCTCAAAGAACCGGAACGTAAATCGATTGGTGAAAATGAAATGCGCACAAAAGATGGCAAAAAGGCGAATCTGTGGTCGGTTTTGAAAAATCCAGCCATGATTATGTTAATGATAGCTGCCTCTATAAGACATTCTGGTGGCATGACATTTGCTTACAATGCTGATTTGTACTATAACTCATATTTCCCTGACACCGATTTGGGTTGGTGGTTATTTGCTGTTACTATTGGTATTGGCAGCATTGGTGTTGTAGTTGGAGGTGTGGTGTCAGACAAGATTGTTGCCAAAATGGGTATTCGCTCAAGAGCTTTTGTTTTGGCTATAAGTCAATTGATTGCCACCTTACCAGCATTTGGCTCTGTGTACTTTGACCCTCTGTGGGCTATGATCACCTTGGGTGCTTCATACTTCTTTGCTGAAATGTGGTTTGGCATTGTATTTGCCATTGTTGTGGAAATCGTGCCATTGCAAGTACGATCATCAACTATTGGTGTCTTTTTGTTTGTCATGAACAATATTGGTGGCAATTTGCCCATATTTGTAGATCCAGTAGCTAAAGCTATTGGTTATAGAGGTGCTATTATGATTTTCTATGCTGGCATGTATGGTATAAGTAAGTATATAACACCTAACATATTTTGAAAACACTCACTGCCATTGTTTTCTTGTTATTTCTTTAAAGGTTCTATTCTCTTCCTTATCACTTGCTTTATGTTGGAAGGCAAACCAAAACCTACTCCCGCTGAAAAGGTTGAAAATGGCATGGAAGCTCATACCAGACAAATTCAGGGTCATGATAATTCAGTATTCTCGGCCGATGAGGCGCCAGTTTATTCCAATGGTAAAAATTCTGTGTTGCCAACTCATTTACATATGCACAACAGTAATAATAATTCACATAAACCTCAAATTCAAGAGAGTAGTAGACTGTAGGATTTAATTATAGTTTCAAAATTTGTTGTATAATATTTTAATTAGTATTAGTAGCTAAGATCATTTTTAAAACTAAATCTTAATACTCATGTCAAAAGAGTAAAATTAAATAAGAAAAAACACATATTTTTTGTACCTTCATTAAACAAGTATTACTTGTACATATTTAAATCATAATTAACAACAATGTGTTTTATACTTAGGCATTTTTTTTGCAAGATTCAATAAGTAAATGCAATTTTTTTGTTTAATTTGTTATTAAATATATGTCTTTTTATAATTGATATTAAATTTTGTGTTTTATTGTATGTAAAACATTTGTTTATGAATCAGCCTTTACAAAATTCATTTATTTACTTCAATATGTCACCCTGTAAAATATTAATGGTTGCGTTCGGCAGAAAAACCAGTCGAGTGGTAGCGTATTCTGATACATTTTCTCTGTAGAACGTTGTGTTTATAATTTTAAATAAGAAATAAAATAATCTTCAATTTACTTCAACTTTGAATTTCCTTTATTTTAAATTTCCTTTTCAATTTAGGGCAATAGAAGCATAACATATTCTTTAGGTCCGACCGAGTATTCGGCTGTTTTTATTTTAATTAAAAAAAAAAAACAGAGTATTATTCACTGAACAAAATGCCACCTAGTGATAACGATGTCTTTATGATTCTTTTTTTAGCAACGCCTGCGTAAAGTACAGGAAAAAATTTTTATGGTAGGATTCTCATCAAATATGCATTTTGTTTTAAATTCCAAAATGAATTTTTTCCACTAGACAGTTCATTGTGCGGCGCTTTAAAGCATCGTAACCGCCATTTGCAGTCGAATAAAAAAAAACAAACGAGATTAAAAAAAACCAATTTACCAACTTAAAGTACGAAAAATACTCAATAGCCACGTGCAATTACCAAAATTAAAAATAACGGTAACGGTTATTTTTTATTTCGGTAACGGTATTTTAAGGGTATCGATATTTCATTTATTTCGGTATCGGGATTTTAAGGATAACGGTATTTCAGTTATTTCGGTAACGGTATTTTAAGGATAACGGTATTTCAGTTGAAAGGGTTTTGAATCGATAACGGTATTTTAGCGGTATTGCCAACCCTGCAAAAAATTGAATACAAAACGAACAAATTTTTGGGTTAACTATTAGTTAACCCTTAAACCTTCGTAATTATTGATTACAAAATTAAGCGTTTTTGTATTTTAAGAAAGGCGTTGACTACAGCTAAAGCGGTACGGAAACACTAATCTAAAGAATTTCGGCTTGATATCAATAATAAACACGTACTATGAATCAGTTGATATTTGAGGTTCCAACGTTGAGGAACTTACATTTTTTAAGTAGTGTTCCCTTTGTTAATTTTAACGTTAAAATAAAAAAAATTAAACTCTGTTTAGATTAGTTTTTTTTTTGATAAGAGCGTCAATTTAAGTTTACGCTGACATTAATTGTTAGTAAATCAAATTATATAAAGGAAATCATTTAAATGGAACAATTACATGGCTATGTATCGTATAAAGTGTTGGTTTTTTGTTGTTGTTTTTCTCGTTAATTTGTTTTATAAAATTGTTATTAAATTTTTAAAAAATGTGCATATAGTGATTAATATACATACATACACATTATTTTTTGCCATATTTGCAAGCTATATTTTTTTGATTTGTAAACATTTTTGTGTTATTTATTTTTTTTGACAGCTCTAAGGAAGAAAGAGTAGACCGAAATTCAAAAAATGCTGAATCTTAACACAAAGTAGTGTGGGAAAATGTTGAATGCGTATGAAAAATTTGTGGCAAATAAATGTAAAGATTACGGTTATAAATGCGTTTCAAGATAGCAAACACAATTTTTATTAAAAATAAAATTTTCGTAACTCGTCAACTCTTTAAACAATTTTAAAAATAGTTACAATATATCAAAGATTGAAAAGAATTTATTCCTTATTTCACTTTTTCAAAAATTAATAAAGTTGGACTTTAATTCAATTCGAATTCCGAATTTTTTGGAAGTTTATAACAAGGTTTTAAATTTATACTGTTTCTTAAAAATTATTAATCTGCATAAATTTAAATTTCATTTAAGTATAATCATGTCGGCAGGTGTTCAAGGATACTTGACTGACGATTTAGTAATGTCCGTCTGTATGTCCATGTATTCTTGTGCACACGCTACAGGTCGCAAAAATAAAGATATTTCATGAAATTTGTTACACCGACTAACATCAGCCCAAGGATGGGGCCTATTGATTTTGATTAAAATCCGTCCATGTTTTTCGACCTAGTGCTTATATAAAGGTCCCCTCAAAATTGGCTTGTTCATACCCTACAGGTCGCGGGAAGAGCCTATTGATTTTCGCTAAATCGGTTTATGTCTGGGCCTAGTGCCAATATAAATGATCCCTAAAATTGACTTTTTCTCACGCTACAGGTCGCAAATACGAAGAATGAATGAATTTTTCTACGCTGACTCACATGTGTCCAAGTACAAAGCCTTTTGATTCTAAATAGGATCGGTCAATATTTAGACCTATCGCCCATATGGACTATATTTCCGATTTTCTCTAATACTAGGTAAAATCAAAATTTCTAACCATTATTCTATTTTTTATCATTTTATAAACAAATTTTAACATATGTAAGTCCATTTCAAACCCATTCGAATTTCAAATACAAACATTAGTTGGCTTTTAACCAGACTGGTGTAGGGTAACATATAGTCGGCATTAAGTTTTTTTTTACTCATTTAAAACTGAATTAAATTTTTCTTAAATTAAGCTCAAACTGAATCAATTCTTTCGAAGCTCTGTAATTTACATACGATTTTAGCGGCCAAACTTTTTTAGAAACCACCTCTGACAAGATGTTATTTAATTATAAGTGAACCAAATGAAAAAATTACAATAATCGCAGTAATCTGGCCCATTCATAGATCGTTCGCACTTCCTTTTTTTGAGATTCGAAATTATATAAATTTCGGCTCACTCTAATAAACATATCAAGTTTTTATTGTAATTTTGTTTTTTCTTGCTGTTGTGGGTTTTTGTAGAAATTTTGATGATTAGTACAGTATTCAAAATGGGGTTACGAAAACTCGCGATGGGTAATGCAAACCATAAATAATACAATAAATAATTTTGACAGTAAAACATTTTCTGGTGTTAGATAAAGTAGTGTTATATTCCTCAAAAGGGTCAGTTTTATTGTCAGAACTAAAAACGATTTTTGTCTTAATGTTACTTAAGAAATATCTTTTGAAAATTTCTTAAATAAAATTTTAGTCAGCACTAAGAACGTTTTTTGTCTTAAATATTTCTTAAGTTACAAATTTTGTTTAAAAATTTTTGACTTAAGTAAAAGTAAAAATTGTTTTTTCTACAATTGTTTTATTTATTAAGGAAAAGCTTCAAAACAAATACAAAATTAAATTAATTTATGCAGTGATGCAGATGTAATTTCATTTTCCTGAACTTCGAGAATTTACCTATGCCAAATTTTACTTTTTAAGATTTATTATGTAAATAATGGGCTATTAGGTATTTTCTCTACCACAGCAGGTATACCCCGTATTAAATTATAAATGTAATAATTATAGTATATTAAGCGCTACCTGAATACGCCCCCAGCATTTTGACAGAAAGTTGTTGAGTAGCACGTATTTGAAGCGAGCGTATTTAGGTAGCGGCTCCAAAAATATTTTGCCTTTATTAACAGCCCACGCTGGATTAATGGTTTAACTATTAGTTAACCCAAATATTTTTTGTTGTTTTGTACATCATTTTTTGAAATTTAAAAGTTAAGTTAAAGTTAACCCGCAGTATAAGACCCACCGCTAATCTATTATTAAAAAAGTTTAGCTTCTAAAAAGTCTAACTTTTTACTCAAAACAAAATGGCTGATGCACAATATGAAGCCAAATTTAAGGAAATGCAAAAATACCTACCATTCCTACAAAAGGTCATCGAAGAGCTTAAAGAGGCCAATGCCCAACAAGGAGATAATCCTCGCGAAACGCGATTGAAAAAAATAGAAAGGTTACGAGAATTTCTGGCAAATAAACCTAAACAGTAAGTATTACCGAAATTAATTACAAAACCTCTGAACACATTTTTAAGTATCTGGCAACTCTGGCTGTGATATAAAAACGCCTATTTTCCTAAGGGTTCATATCCAGTTTATTTGAAATTTGAATGTGTAACATTCTAGGAACCTTTCTTTTTTACACAAATTCGCACAATTAATATAAAATGTTGGATTTTAATAAATATGGAGAAATTTTTTTGTCCACTTTTAGGCTAAAAATGGAAACTCTAATGAAATTTGAAGGAATCTTAATAAAGTTACATAGCACATATGAAAAGGTATGTAAATTATTTTTATCTTCTGTTTACAAGTATTTGTTTCCAATATTGCATTAAAAATTTTACTGTTTCATTCACAGCAGAATGATCGTGGTAGGAAGGATCAAGATCATCGAAAACATCTGCATCATAATAGACCAGGGCAAAAACTTTTCTCAGATAAACAAAAATTTAAGGAAAATGTTGAAAAATTAGAGGGTGGTAAAAGTGATTATACTGGAGAAAGTCTGACTCCACAAGATAAAAATTGTCACCATCAAGAGGAATCTTCTAAATTTTCCCGTAATACTACCGAAAATTATCATCAAAATACTTCAACAGATTTAAACTCTACAAGACTTAATAGTCCATTGGAAATGGAACAGAATTTATCGGAAGTTTCTCATATTCCTAAACAATCACCAAAGAAAACTATTGCTCCCATCCCTTCTCAAAAATTGCAAGCTGGTAAAGTAATTACAACTGAATCTGTACCAGTTAATATAAAACAATGTATAAAATCTTGTCATCAACATTCAACTCAAAATTATAAACCAAAAGAATCTTTATGTGATAATTATCTTAAAACTTTCCCACGGGAGCCAGCACTGGAGGATAAAGTGGATCATAGTCCAGAACTATTATGGGAGGAATATAATGAAAGCAATATCAACAAATCTACAGAAACATCATTATTCCAATTGGGTAAAAAAGTTTCAGAAATTACTTCCGTTAGTAAAGCTAATTTTGCACCAATTTCCATATCAGAACACTGTACATCAATACAAGGTGTTTCGAAAACTCCTCGCCCAACAAACGATATAAATAAATTGTTTTCGAATTCGGTACGATATGATGAACTTGCAAATTATATATCTAAAATATGCAATAAAGGGCCACAAAGACCAGTAGAACCTGGAAAAGATGACGGTAGTGATATTATTATAATTTCTTCTGATGAAGAGCTAATCTTAGAATCAGAAACGGTTAAAGAAATCTATACAAGTAAAGATGTAAACCATAAGCAGGCCACTAGAGATGAAGATAAATATAATAACAAAGCTTTGGGTGAGAAATCCTCTAAGAAAAATACAGAAACAACACTTCCTATTGCAGAAATTTATGAAATACCACCAAAAGGTACGAAACCACAGGAGGATAATAAACCAGAAGCTGGAACCATAGTAAAGCCAGAAGAGAAATATCGGAATTGTGCGAACTCTAGTAAAAAAAGTGAACACCATTGTGAAAATCAATTAGAATCTTCATGTTCTTCCACTTTCCTCACAACTTTTACAAAAGTATCAGATGACAATGATATAGCAACTATTTCTTCTTATACTTTCCCCACAACTTTTAAAAAAGAACCAGAAGATACTGAACCGATTAGTATGACAAATATATCAACTTTTTCCACGCTGGAAGCTAACATAGATGCACCAAACGATGATGAACAACAAATCATAAAACCTAATGTCGATAGACATAATATATTAAAATTGGAAATTACAAAAACGAAAAAAGAAAGTATTTGGCAAACTGAAGAACTAGAGAAAGATGCAATTAAGGAACACATAACTAAAAACCAAACTTCTGGAGTTAAGGAAGAACACAATGACGATGGAGAAAAGGGTCATATTTTTTCATCTTCTAAAATAATGAAAGAAAAAAGCCAAACCTTTATACCGGTCACTAAAATTAAACCAAAGGAAGCGGATCGAAGGCGTATTACAATGGGTCACTCAAATGAAACTAATATTGAAAACTCGTCCAACAAAACTGAAACTACAGTTAGAAGAATGGAAGCCAAAATAGACGCTTCGAAACCTTTAAGGGTTACCATCAAAATTTATGCAACTAACGGAGACGGCGAGAAAGATGAGACGGAAGTCGATTGTTTGAAGAGTGATACTGCTATATCAAACGGTGATTTTAATTCAACCCCAGATACGAATAATGTAGCTATTTCCCTACAAAGAAAACCTATGACAGATAAATATTATACTCCTTTTAAATTGTTGGAAGAAAAAAGTTCACCCATAAAGGCGGCATGCCATGAAAAATCTGAAGCAGTAAATAGAAGAAAACTTTGTAATAGAACTAACCAAAATCCCAAAAATTTTCAAGAAAACAATGAAGATTCGGAAGATACCTCAAAAACAGAAAATGAAATGAAAAATCAATCCGAAGCACAAAATGTGGAAAATTCAATGGAAACCAAAAATACGAATATGAACTGGCATAACCAATCGAAATACGCCAACTTGTGTTTGATATGTAGAAAAAAACTACCACCAAAAACTAGCACAAATCATTATAAAATGCATCATGGGGAAAATTATATTTCCCGGTTAGCCCCGGATTTGCTTCAAAAATTTAAACAGTTCCAATTCAGAAAACCTATATTTGGTGTTGATAAAACACCCAAACAGCCTTCATGGTTCCATAGATGTCCGTTTTGTTTGGAATATTTAAATAAACCCATGACCGCGTGGTTAAAACATTTTCAAATACATACGGCTGAATTTAGGTATAAATGTTCCCAGTGCCATAAATGCAATAATCGCGCGTATGTCATACGTAGACATATTAAGGAGCATTGTAAAGGAGCTACTATTGTACATTCGCAGGTAAAGCAAACCAGTTCTACAACGATAAAAGCTCACGTTTGCCATTTGTGTAATTTTATACAATTGAAAAGAACCAACTTGGATCGGCACTATATAGTTCAACATGAATTTGAGACGCAAAATTTAGATTTATTGGGCTATACAATAACATTGTTTGATGCAAAAAATGTCGAAATGGTGGAAGAAGATGAAGAAATCCAGGCATGGCAATCTATAAAATCTGAAGAACAACTTAAAGGTATTATAGAAAAAATTAATGAATTGGGGGTTCAAGATTTATTAACTAAAATGAAAACTACCAAAGAAGCCAAAAATGAATCAAACGATAATATTATATCAACCCCAGACACGAATGTAGAAAATCCTTCTCCAACAAGAAAAGAAAAATTAGCATATGAGGACAGCCCACTAAATAGGACAGCTAATACAGAAAACCCGGATAATATTGCATATCCTCAAACAAAAATATCTCAAAATTGTAGAGTTAACAATGAAGATTTCAACGATTACCCAGAAACAGATAGTGAAATGGAAAATGAGTCTCTCCCCTCTGAATCTTTTAACCAAGAAGAGGCTAAAGATGAAGAAAAGGCAATACGGCTAAAAAATATAAATATTCACTGGCATAATCAATCAAAATACACTAAACTGTGTATGATATGTAAAAAAAAGATACCAGGAAAATGCAGTGCATTTCATTATAACATGCATCATGGTGAAAATTACATTTCACGTTTAGCTCCGGATGTGCTACAACAATTTAAACAAGGAAAATTCAGTAAGCCCTTATTTGGTATTGAGAGAAAACCACCCAACAGGCCTTCATGGTTCTATAGATGTCCTTTCTGTTTGAAATACTTTAATACGAGCATACCCGTGTGGTTGCAACATTTTAAAGATCATACTGCTGAATTTTTGTTTGAGTGTTCCCGTTGCCATAGAGGCAATAATAGGAAGGACATAATACTAAGACATATTAAAGAACAATGCAAAGAAGCAACTGTTGTACGTTCGGATGTAAATCGAAGCGTTCATACATTAATAAATGCTTACGTGTGTCATTTATGTAATTTTATGCAATTGAAGAGGTCTAACTTGGATAGGCACTATTTAGAACAACATGAATTCGAAAAGAAAAATGTGGCTTTATTAGGCTATACAATAACATTATTTGATGCGAAAAATGTCGAAATGTTACCAGAAGATAAAGCAATGGAAAAAGAAAACGATATGTGGAAGTATTTAAAATCAAAAGAACAGGTTAGAGACATGGGAGAAACTGATGAACGAGGAAATCAAGTTATAACTGATAAGGAAACTATTAAAACTTCGAAAGAGAATAATGATGAAGCAGCTGCTCAGAAGGATATAACAGTTAATACATATGAAACTCCAATAGATAAAGAGTTAGACAAAACTACATTGAATCAAAACAAATATGACGATTATGAGACAGCAGAAGATACGAGAACTAAAGAGCCTTTGTTATTAGAATTCTCAAACTCAATACCGTTGAAAGATTTAAGCCAAGATGGTTATTTAATTCCACAAATGGAATTAGTAGAGACAACCCAAATACCCAAAATATCAATTGTACGTAATTTAGCTACTATGGCGGGTAGTCAATTTAGGTTAGCTGGTATGAGTCCAGAAAATCTAAACAGCATTGAAAGAGTTTTCGATAGTACGACGTATTTGGCCTCATCTTCATTGCCTTCGTCATCCACATTACATAAAAAATCTGATAATTCGGAAGATAGAACATCTACATTAGTTGTTGCAGGTGAGTTTGTCCATATAACCAACAACCATATAATGGGGAAATTTGTTTGTTAAGAAATACGTTATCAACTGAAAACCAGTGTTGCCATTTCAGTGCTTTTCGGGTATTTTTTGGTGCTTTTTTCCTTCCCGTACCCGGTGATTTTTTACAAATACCCGTTTAAAAAAAGCGGGTATTTACAGTGCTTTTTTAGATTTCTGACAGTGCTTTTAGTGCTTTTTGTACAATTTATATTTTTGGTATTTGATCCACTTTTTTAAATTTTTCTTGAATTTTCTGTCAAGGTTGAAAAAATAATACGAACTATACAAAAAATACATTTTTTCACAATGTTTATTGTACAATTTTATATAGCAACTTCGTTATATTTAAACTTTAAAAATCTTTAAATGTTAGTTTGATGCTTTTTTATCCCTTTTTTGGTTATTTTTTTGACCTTTTTTACACGATTTTGCAAAGCCAAAATTTGTTTTTAAATTCTTGACTTAATTTTTCAAAAAATTAACATTGTGCTCTTTTATCCCATTTTTGGTAAATTTTTACCCTTTTTACCCGTTTCCACAATGCTCACGGTGCTTTCCTTTCTTCAAGAGTTGGCAACACTGCTGAAAACCCTATACGGGAGAGAAATGGTGATAGAGATAGAGAATCAACACCTCTGTATAGCCCAAATTATTCACAATGGAGCTCTTAATAGATGTTTTTTCTCTATTTATAGCAGTTTTACCTACTATCTAGTTATCGCTTAAAACCTATTCTATATTAACTTATTGAAAAAATAATTTTAAAAATTTTCTATTTCGTTGCAGCTAAAAACTACGACGACATTTCTAATTCCAATCAAAACCCGAAAAACTTCACATCAAACACAACTACAGGTTTTTTAAATGGTGAATCTTCCAATCCAAATCCTGATGATAAATCCAGAAGTAATCCTTTACAAGATGAAAATGAAGATGATAAAATTTTGGGGCATTCGATTAGCGCCGAGGACGGTGAGAAAGGAGAGTTACACGTTATAAGCTCTAACTATTTATTGAATTACGAATTTAGCTGTTTTCATTGTGATTTCAAAACGCAAAGATTTGATGATTTGAAAACACATTACCAAAATATTCACAATTGTGAGCTTGAGACGGCAAAACCGTTTTGGTATTTTCTTTATTTGAAATCGCATTATTTCCCGCAAGTCGTACCTAAATATGATAATGACGACTTAATAAATTTTCTAATATTGGGAGAATCACAGAATTCCTATCAATGTATTTTATGTGGTGAAATTTTTCCTAATAGTGTGGCTATAGTACAACATGCTTGTAATATACATGCAGCAGAAGAATGTTTTTCTTTTAGTCAACTCAATAACACTATTATCTATCGTTGTGCCTTGTGCTATTTTACGAGCACAAATGAAATGGATTTATTACGCCACATGATTGATCATTATTGTAAATTTCAGAAATGTAACTTTTGCAGTAGTCTCCAGAGCTCATTCGTTGGCTATATGCACCATTGTTATGCTGAACATAGAAATGATATACTTAGATTCCGAGAACTATATCCAATAAGTCAGATAACCGAGTATTTGGTAAACATGTTTATTATATTCCCAAATGGACTAATTCTAAAAAAAAGTAATCTTTTAAATACCGAATACGGCAAAACAGAAGTTATTAAAAAACTGTATGAGGAAATGTGCAAAATATCACAACAGCCTCCTATACCTAGGCTATCAATAGCTGTCCTTGTGGCACAACATAAGATCAATTCTTTATCCTCACATCATGGGTTGGAAAACGAATCAAAATTGTTAGAATCTTTGAGAGCTAAGAAAATTTTGAAAAGAAGATATACGGTAGCAGTCAACCAGGAGGATCATGAATTTTGTGAACGTAAACCTAAACTAACAAATGAGGCATTACAAAAACCTAAAAAGATAACACAAAGAAGAAAAACTGGAAACATAAAAATAGAAGAACATCAAGATGAATTTAATGCACTTCCACTGGAAGAACCTAAGAAAATATCCCAAAGAAGAAGCACAGTGGCAATTGATCATACAACTTTCCCTCTTGATGCTACATCGGATTAACTACTTAAACAAGCACTAAACAAGTCGATTACACTCTATATTAATCTTTTTGATTAACAGATAATCCAACTTTTAATGAGGTTATTATTTCTAAACGACTCTGTATTTATACTACAAAGGGTTGGAAGCACTAAAAAAGACACACCTAAAGTCAAACAAAAATTAACGTTAAGACGCTGCCGCAAAAATATTTTGGCGCTGTCGGCAAATATATTGCTAACGCCGACATTTTCCATATTCATTATGTGCCAGACCACAATCGGCGCCACCTTGGTATTTTAAAATGACAGAGTAAAACTTTTTACTGTCAAATAAATCAAAAAATGCATGTGTAAACGATGAAGATTAAAAGGTTGGATTAACTTTTATTAAGTATATATTAATTTCTTTGTCTAAAAGCACTATAAGTTGTGAAAAGTTTTTTTATTTATAATACAGTACTTGAAATGATAATTTCTTACTTCCCAGCAAAATCTTTCATTACCAAATAAGCGGTTATATAATGAAACTAAAATTTTTTACTACTTATAATTCGGCGTCAGTACTAGTTATTTTTGTTAGGCGAAGCCGTTTTTATAAGCAGTGTAGCTTACTCGCGACTAATTTATTTATAAAGATAATATACATTTGGTAACTACTTATTTTTTAACCAGTAGTAAGTATATAAGTCGTATTATTTAACAACTTGTAACAACTTATTTTTTCACTGCGTATAAGCACACGAATAACTACTTATTTTGGTAACTACTTATTTTATATACTTATGTAATGCAGCGGGTAAGCGGGTGAATATGGACAACTACTTACAAAAACGACCTTGTCGAACAAAAATAATGAGTTTTGACACCGAATTATAAGCAGTAGACCCTAATTCTACTACTTATTATTTAGATATTAGTAATGAGCACCCATTACTGAGATTTTGCTGAGTTGTAATAAAAGAATAAACAAATATATACAAAAAAAATTTAATACTAAATAAAAAATATGTGATCTTTAATATAATAATAAAAACAGAAAAAAATAAATAAATAGAATTTTTCAAACCCATTAAAAATATGTTGATTCAATACGAGGGTAGTTCGAAATGTTCTTAGCCTAACAATAAAAAACAAAAGCTAGATTTTTAAAATTATTTTATTTTTCAATATAATCTCATGAAACTTCAATACACTAGTCCAACGTTTTTATAGCAATTCTATTCCTTGATTAAAATAATTTTCCTGAAGCTCCTTAAAATAATCGTTTACAGCCATTGCATCTTCATTCGAGGTAAAACGTTTGCCAGCAAGGATTTTTTTTAGATTTGGGAACAGGTAGAAGTCATAGGCAGCTAAATCAGAGAAATGATAAGAAATGAGAAATTTTCATTCGAATGCGTTTTTGGCACACTGTTAACAAATGTGGCACCCATCTTGCAAAAAGCTTTTTCATCTGTAATTCTTGATGCATAATAAAATGTACTCGATCATTTGAGATGGCTATGGATTACATATTTCACGCACTTTCACTCGTCGATCGTCTAATACCATATCATGGACTTTAGCTATGATTTCTGGTGTTGTTGCAGTTTTTGTACGACCACGTTTAAATCCAGCAACCAAATTTTTTACTGTTGCATATTAAGGAGCACTTTCACCTAACACATTCACCATATCATTATGAATTTCTTGTCCCGATAAACCTTTCTTATGTATATTTTTAATCACACCACGAATTTCTAATTTTTCCATTATAAAAAAATCACTAAAGCGCCTTTTGTGAATACCTGTTACTATATGAATGAGTTGACAGATCGAAATTAAATTTAAAATGTGTTCATATGACGGATGGAAGTTTCCATTATACAAAGCTTTTTGCTGTTTATACCGCCATCTCTATGTCAGGCTAAGAACACTTTGTACTGCGCTCGTATTTAAAGCATATTTTAAAACTTATTTATTAGGGTTTCCAAGCTTGTTTGGAGGAAAATAAATTTATAGTTATTGACCGGGCTACCCCCTGGAAATATTTATTTGGGTATAAAAATACATCCCCAAAAAATTAGGATAATTGTATAACGGGAAGGCGTGCCCATTGGCCCTGAAATTTGCAACATGGATTACAAGGGGAAAATATGACTTTTTGTGCATTTTCTCGAAAATATTGATATTTTAAAACAATTTGAATTAAAAACATTAAAAAATCGTGATTCGGAGTGAATTGTCTTTGTAAAAAAGCAATAAAAACTTAAATCGGTAAAAAAACAGCGAGTTATTAATATTTCCTCCTGCAACTGATGTGTCGCAAAACACTTAATCAAGAAATTCGGGTCCAAATTTTTAAATTTATTGAAGGTTTTATTAAGAATATATTAGAGAATAAAACTACAAAAATTGCAGGAATTCTTATTTTCATTTGGCTAGAGCAGAGATTTTATTTCAGCGGATTTCGAGAAAACAGCGATTTTTGGCATTTATTTAACTTTTAAGCAAGTTTTTATTTTTCTTCTTTTAATTCCAAATAATTTTGGCCGGAATATAACAACACAAGATTAAATACTTCAATCCTGAAAATTAGTGCAAAATAGAAATACATTAAATTGACCCTGTGTAGGGTCAAAGGTCATATTAATATAACAGATATTCCTGAGCGGATATTGATGAAACTTCTTGATATTATTTTTATAGATCTAAAAATAATATTCTTAATTTAATTTGAGAAAGTTGTGATCCAATGATCACAACGGGAGTCTCTTTGCGCCCCAGCTCGAATAAACAATAGTACTCTTGTTGTCTTTACTTGTAATTTAATTTATTAGTTTGAAATTATTTGTTGTTTGTGTATAATTTGTAAGTCACAATTATTGCTTTGTATTGGATGAATAAATGGATATACGTATGGATATATGAATGTATGATGGATAAATAATATAATGGAATGTAATGTAATGCAATGTTTATTCTCTATAAATATATAAATTATAAGTTACCGAATAAAATGGAAATAATATAATCAATAACAAATTTCTAACTTACGTGGTTTCTTGCTGAAGGTCTTGGCGCAAAGTAATGGTAAAATGGTTTCCTTTTTTAACTTTTCTCTACCTTTATTTCTTTACCATATTTGCACCAATACACTTTCAAGAACCGGTTTTCTTTTCGTCAAACTCATACAAACGATTTGATTTCTAAATATACAAATACAATAACATAAACAAATACATAAAGGATACAATACGTTCATCGAAATTCATTTCTACGACAAGGTTGCCGTGTCGCCAACACTCCCACCCCCGTGAGTCGACTCCGGTGGAGGAGAATCACCAGCTTGTTCATCGGGCGACACCTCTACGTCTAGCAATGCTAATTTGGAAATAGGTCGTTTGAAAACACCCACTGATGTATCCACTTCAGCTGATCTGGCAATACCGTCTTTCCCGTGATACAATTCAAGCACCCTTCCACGTCTCCATTGCGACCTGGGGGCATCAGGGTCACAAATTAAAACTAGGCATCCTTTGTTGATCGTGTGGGCCGGAAAGCACCACTTCGGGCGTCTAGTGAGTTCGGGCAAGTACTCCCTCATCCATCTTTTCCAAAAACAATTTTTCATATTTACCAACACTCTCCATTGTTTGCGTAAGCATATCAAACGAGGTTCAAAGGATGATGGGGTTTGCGTAGAATTCGTGCAGCCCAATAAAAAATGGTTTGGAGTCAAAGGTTCAGGTTCATCAGGGGTGACCGGAAGGTGAGTGAGTGGCCGTGAGTTAACGATACATTCGGCTTCAATTAATAGACTGGTCAAAGTGTCCAATCTGGGTGCTTCTTCTTTTAACATGTTGTATAGCGCCCTCTTCACGGATTGGACCAGGCGCTCCCATACTCCTCCTTGAGCTGGATTGACTGGAGTATTAAATATCCATTTAATACCCAAAGGAGCAAGCTTTGCGGTAATATCAGTATGGTCAAGAAAATCTGTTGTGTTTTTTAATTCGGTGGCCACACCCACAAAATTTGTGCCATTGTCACTCCTTATTTGTAGTGGCACTCCTCTCCGGTTTATAAAATTTCTTAGGCATAATATGAAAGTATCGCTAGACAAATTGGTGGCCACTTCCAGGTGAACGGCCCGCACAGTTAAACATGTAAAAAGGCAAATCCATCTTTTTTCACGGGCTCGCCTTATGGTGACATTAATTGGACCAAAAAAGTCTACACCTGTGTAGGTAAACGGACGTACAAAGGGCTGAACTCGATCAATTGGAAGCGCACTCATCTGTGGTTGAATTGGTTTAGCTTTCCTCAGCTTACACACCATGCACTTGGACTGAGCAGTGTTGACCAGACGGCGCAAAGACGGTATCCAAAAGGTTTGCCTTATTTCACTAATAATAGTTGAGTTGTTAATGTGCCGAAACTTGTTGTGGTAATATTGAACTATGAGTCGAGTCAATGCATGGTTATTTGGTAAGATTATGGGTCTTCTAGCTGAAGCTGAAATACACTCTGCCCGTTCCAAACGGCTGTTGCAATGAATAAGCCCATCTTCACACACAATTGGGCTTAACGTCTTCAATGGGCTACCTTTGGAGACTGCATTGTTGCTAATAATATCGGCTAAGTCATCTGCGTAAGCTTGCATTTGCGTCCAACGACACAAATAAATTTCAGCGGCACGTTCTTCATCGGCAGTCAATGGACCATGTACAAAATCCTGCTTTTTTGAGCGCCTCTTTAGATTTGTAACATAGCGCAACAACCAGGCAGTCGCGCGCTTATACCTCGAATAGTTAGAAAAACGATTAATATTTGGTACTTCATAACATACCTGACGTGCAGCAACAAAAACAAATTTGGTTCGCATTTCATCTACAGCCAGTTCATCAATATGGGGGCCAAAGGTTTCCTGTGGCCAAAATTGTTCATCTTGCATCAAAAACTCTGGGCCAAGTTTCCATCTACTGTCGGCATTATATTGAGGTGAAATTTTAGCACGGGTGCCGTCATCAGCCGGGTTTAAATCACCTGGACACCACCTCCATTGTTCAATAGCGGTAGATTCTAAAATTTCAGCAACACGGTTGGCAACATATTGCTTGTACTTTCTGTGGTCAGACCTGATCCACCGCAAAACCGTGTTTGAATCGCTCCAAAATATTGAATTTCGAATTTTTATACTATGGTAGGCAGCTATTGTTTGTTTAAGTCGAACGCCCATGGTTGCTGCTTGTAGTTCCATTTTTGGTATAGTGTGGTAACGAATTGGTGCACAGCTGCTTTTCGCAGCTACAAACGCCAAATTTACTTGCCCAGCCGTAACCACACGCCAGTACGCTACAACTGCTAATGCTTGCTCACTTGCGTCAACAAAAATATGCAAATCGACCGCCGTTGTTTCAAATGCAATGTCATAACATCTTGGTATTTTAAATTGCAAAACCTTAGATAATTCTTGCATCCACGGTTTCCAACGCATGTACAGATCATCAGATATTTGCTCGTCCCATTGTATACGTGCTTTCCAAACAGCTTGCATTATAATTTGTGCCGTCACCATAAAGTTAACAAGAAAGCCATATGGGTCAAATATTGACATGTGCAGTTTCAGCAGCTCTCTTTTTGTTGGCTTTCGCTGAAATTCAAGAATTTCTTGTGGAATGTTATTAAACTTTAATTTAAATATAAAATTATCTGATTCGGTAAGCCAGTGCATACCCAATATGCGATCAAAATCTTTTTCTATTTTTACTGCTTCTTGTTCAGCTTGACCACCACAAAAACGTTTCACTTTCTCCGAATTGGAATTTATATGATGTATGTTAAATCCTGCAGCTTTATGAATTTCAATTATTTGTTTTACCACTTTGATTGCCTCATCTTCCGTTTGGAAGCAGTCTGCATAATCATCAACGTAATGTCGTTCACATATTCCATGCACTGCCCTTGGGTAAATGTTTATAAAGGTTTTTGCATTCAAATTTTTCACATATTGAGCCACAGCCGGGGAACATGTTGCCCCAAATATAAGTCTTTTCATAATGTATGTTTCTACTGGGTTTTCTGGCTTACCTTTTCTCCATATAAATCTCTGGCTATCGCAGTCTTCAGTCCTCACAGAAATTTGGTGAAACATTTCTTGTATATCGCCAGTAACTGCCACTGGAGCTTGGCGGAATTTAAAAAGGATTGCTAGCAGCGGCTGGTTGGTGTCTGGACCTGGCAACAAGAATTTATTTAATGAAATATTTCTCACCTCTGCAGCTGCGTCGAACACCAATCTAATTCCACTTTTATTGGGATTTTTAACTCCAAAGTGTGGGATATAAAATGTCTTGGCAGTGCGTCTTTTTGCATCTTCTTCACTTAAACGTTCAGCGTATCCCATTTTAATGTAATGTTCAACTTTTTCACAATATTCGGCTGCAAAAACTGGGTCTTTAGCCATTTTCCTTTCTACACCTTCTAGCCGTCTCATAGCCATAGCAAAACTTTCAGGGAATGGCGGGCAAAATTCCTTCCACAGCAAGGCAACTTCATATCTGTTCTTTAATTTTCTCGTTTTATTTTCCAAAATTTGTATGGCTCGAGCGTCATCTTTCGATACAGGTGGCTTTACGTCTGGTTTTATGCCAAAAGTTTCCATCGAGAAATAACTAGAAATCAGATTATTTATATCTGTCAAATTATTATTCTTTTTTAGGTAAGTATGACAACACCAGTTTGTACTTTCCGATACGTTATTATTCAAAGGGCCATATGCTAGCCACCCCAGTCTTGTCTTCACAGCTATTGGCCCAAATCCTGTTCTTGGCACTTCGATTGGCACAGTCAAATAAGCATGAATTAGGCTAATTATAACTTTTGGCTGCACAGTTTCATAACTATTCAACGGCAATCCAGATAAATATAAATTTTGTTCAGTGTATTCATTGACGTTAAAAGACTGGGTTGGCAACGCTAGCTTAGCAGATGTATGGACGTTTGACATTCTGTATATTTTTGATTGTTTGTCAACACCGCTTATTTCAAGTTCAATAATTTCTGACGATTCTGACGTCATTTCTCGGTTTAACCAATATAATTCAAGAATACTTTTCTTACCACTGATACCCAATTGACGTGCTATTTGACTGTCTACAATGGTAGCATTTGCACCATCATCAATAAAGGCATAAGTACTAACCTCAATTCCTTGGCCATACAATTTTACGGGGATTACTTGAAACAACACATCATTGGAGGCAAGATTTTCGTTGTAGTGGCAGCTAATATGATTACTAGTATGTGAATTTTGAGTGTGAGTTACTTCGGTGGTTGCCGGTTGCCGATTTTGTGGTGCTATATTCGACAAATTAACTTTATTTGTATTGTGTAATAAACTATGATGAACTCTGCTGCATCCATCTACACCGCATTTTCTTTTCTTAAAGCAAGTAGCTGTTTGATGGCCTTTCTTCAAACACGAAAAACAGACCCTCAAGTCTTTAACTTTCTCCCAACGGGCGTCCACTGCAAGTGATTTAAATAATTTACAAAGTTCAATGCTACTGCACTCACCACTGCATAAAATACATTTTCCATCGACAACTGCAACGTGAACAAATTTGCGACCACTATTTTTTGTAAAATTTGTTGAAGCTGGCGCAGCTGTGGTTGTTGGTTGACGTCTTTGTAAAGTAGTAGGAAGCGAGTCTGACACCATATTTGCAATACGGCGTATACCGTTTAGATAATTACTGAACTCGACTAATGTGGCTGGCCTATCGAGTAAGAGACATTTTTCAGCCCATTGCAACTGACGGGCAATAGGCAATTTTCCTACTATTTCACTCAAAAGTGTTGGGTTTGTCAAATGATGTTCACCGTTGGCGTTTTTCAAAAAAAATTGTCATATTGGTTACTTTGTTGGCCAAATCAACAATTTGATCCAGATTGTCATCGGCTATTGGTGATATTCGTCTAATTTTCTCTATTTGGCTTTTAATTAATTGTTCGGGTCTACCATAAGTCTCTTCTAAAATTTCCAATATGGCGGTCACATTAGCCGAGTTTGACAAAAGTGCCTCAACGGTTTCTCTGGCCTTTCCGCTTATGGCTTCCCGTAGGCGCATAATGTTGTGAAGGTTTGAATAATCAAACTCACTCGTAGTACTTTTAAATGATTCAATAAAACTTTGCCACTCTTCTGGCTTACCCGTGAATGATGGCAGAGGGTAAATTTTCTTTTGCCGTTGTTCAAACGACCTCGCACTGTTCACGGTACTTATTGATGGTACGGATTCTTCTATTACGTCTACTGGTTGTTGAGTGGCATCTGTATTTTCTAAACGGCGTTCATTTCGTAATTCAAAAACACTATTATTTACCTGTTGGGCATTTGATCTCATTAATTCCTGCATGGCGTGCATTTGCCTTTGAAATTCATTTTTCATTTCAGTTAGTTTTCTATCAAAATCACGTGTCATTGTAGCCATGTACTCAGATGATACCTGTTGCTGTTCGTTTGGCCGAGTGTTGGACGAAGATTGGCCATATGGCTGAACTTGTGGCGACGGCTGGGCATTTGGGCGTGGATTTGATGACAAATTGGCGTTTGGCTGTGTTGTATTCCTTAGAGGTAGCGGCGTGTCTGCATTCCCCTGCGGCATTAAAGGTGTTTGTGGCTGACTTTTTGACATCTTGACGTTTCTAAACCTTGCAGGAGGAATACCTTTGTTACTTCTTTGGCTGATTCTCTTTGGCGTAGAGTCAGAATACGACATTGACTATTCACAGAAAATTATCTCACTTGGTGGTCTCGCAAATGCAAACAGAAATAATACAAGGCACAGAATAAAATAGAAGTCACAAAATAAAATAGAACCACAGAATAAAATATTGTGATCCAATGATCACAACGGGAGTCTCTTTGCGCCCCAGCTCGAATAAACAATAGTACTCTTGTTGTCTTTACTTGTAATTTAATTTATTAGTTTGAAATTATTTGTTGTTTGTGTATAATTTGTAAGTCACAATTATTGCTTTGTATTGGATGAATAAATGGATATACGTATGGATATATGAATGTATGATGGATAAATAATATAATGGAATGTAATGTAATGCAATGTTTATTCTCTATAAATATATAAATTATAAGTTACCGAATAAAATGGAAATAATATAATCAATAACAAATTTCTAACTTACGTGGTTTCTTGCTGAAGGTCTTGGCGCAAAGTAATGGTAAAATGGTTTCCTTTTTTAACTTTTCTCTACCTTTATTTCTTTACCATATTTGCACCAATACACTTTCAAGAACCGGTTTTCTTTTCGTCAAACTCATACAAACGATTTGATTTCTAAATATACAAATACAATAACATAAACAAATACATAAAGGATACAATACGTTCATCGAAATTCATTTCTACGACAAGGTTGCCGTGTCGCCAACAAAAGTTAAGACTTAAGTGCTCAATAGGTTAACTAATCGTTCTTATTTTTGGTCCTAGTGAGAGAATTTTTATAACTTAATAATTGCCATGAATTTTTTTAAGTTAACGTAAAATTAAAAATAGTAAGAGTTTGGCCCCTCATAACTTTGTTGTTTGATGGGTTAAAAGGTCGCGCCATATCTTGAATGAAAGGTTTAAGACTCAAAAATAAATTAGTAAGTACAAATTATATTGTTATATACGGAATATTCTTAAATAAAACTCTTTTTAAATTAATTAAAAATTTTAAACTGGGACGTATTGGGTTAATTGGTATAAAAATCTTTTATGTCATTGAAAGATTTTTTAAATACCTTTCACGGAGTTATAAGCAAGTTCAACTTTGAAATATAAACAAAAATAACTCCCGAAATAGGTGCGAACAACAAAAAAGTTTTTTTGGAATTCCATTAAAAAGTTTTACCTGTGGTTTGGACCCGATCGGAGCTGTGCCCCTAAACTCAAGTTTTTTATATTTTGATAGCGAAGTTAAATATTCGAAATCAGTAACATCAATTATCGTTAGTTTCTATTTGGTGTCTTTCAAGACACATTTATAAAAATGGTTTAATCCCCGTATAATTGGAAACTACGAATTAATTCACAGTTTAAGTGCCAACTATTACATCTATCATTGTAAAATATCAGGAATTTTGAAGTCTACCCAACAGGAAAATGCCAAATTTACAGTAAATGCTAATTTACTAGTTAGAACTGTGCGAAATGTGAACTCCTTCGACATACTTTAGGATCTTAATTAAATGTCTTACCTTGAAAATATGTATTTAAAGTATTTACATCGGCTTCATTAGAAAACAGGACATTCATTTTCTTATTATTTCTTTTTTTTTTATATATTATATATCACGAAATAACTATAACTATTAATTATATTTAAAATTTTACCACACTTTTAATTTAATTAGTAACATAAGAAGATCAGAAAATTTTCTTTTTTCTTAAACAAAATTTTTTCTTTACGATATTTTTTTACACTTTTAATATTATAACACGAAATAAATTCACCACACCCGTTACTATAGAAGAAAACTGAATATTTGCATGTATTGTATGCTCGATGATTTTGTAAATGTATTGGGTTGGGTGCAAAGCAATAATACAAGACCACAAAAACTAACAACAACAATTGAGACTGAACTAACTGAAAATAAGCCACCACTTGCATTGACAATTTTAACACTCTTTTTTAAGACATTTATTTGTTATATTTTGATAAATTAATTATATAATTATATTAAGTGATCATCACTAAACACTTTACTAATAGTTTATCTAAAATTTGTTTTATATTTTTATTGATATTCACAAAATTTAATCACAACACTTAAAGCGATCTGTTCATCACCGGATATTGAAGATCCACGTGCAATTACCAAAAGCAAAAAATTAAAAATAAATTTTAAGGATAACGGTATTTCAGTTATTTCGGTAACGGTATTTTAAGGATAACGGTACTTCGGTTATTTCGGTAACAATATTTTAGGGGTAACGGTACTTAGCTGAAAGGGTTTTGAATAGATAACGGTATTTTAGGGGTATTGCCTGCCCTTAAGGGCTCAGTTGGTTTATTTGAATAAATAAATAATTGCTTCCATTTTGACTTCTTCCTCCTGCTCCAAAAGGAGGAAGAAGTCTAGATGCTTGTAGTACCACAGTACTGGTTTATACACATCTGCCGCTCCAATACCAGATCTCATGCTTTCTTTCACTTTTCTAAACTCCCGTCTAAAGCAGGACCTATACGATTGTATTTTTTTTAAGATTATTGGCCTCCGGTTCCATTTCTCTATATTTGACCAACAATTTCTGATATGCTTCATCTTTTAAAAAGTGGTTTGTGTACTTAGGGTTCTTGGTTTGCCAGACCTCTGGTAGGCTTCGAAGTAATTCGAAAAGTTCTGCCATTCTTTTACCTGTCGTAGAATCTTCCATACAAGTAGCCATCTTCTACAAAAAATATAAAATCTTTAATTAATTTTTCAAATTCACAAAATTTTCTTTGCAGCACTTACAAAAAAAAACCGTACAATTTCTGTTTCTGACAACAATTGTCATATAGAAAAGGGTGCCAACCAGGGATGGAAAACATGGTACAACTGTACTTTTTTTTGGTACATTTTGACCTCCGTTGGTACCGTGTAAACTGTCACCGAACTGGCCCCTTTACATGAAATAGACTGGTCACTTTTACATGGCGTTGTCATAGGAGGGGGAAATTGACCCCTTGTGACATGTCACAAGACAAATCCTAGGACAGGTTACTGAACTCTCATAAAAAACAAAGTTCAGGGACCTGTCCTGGGATTTGTCTTGTGACATGTCACAAGGGGTCAATTTCTCCCTCCTATGACTACGCCATGTAAAATTGACCAGTCTATTTCATGTAAAGGGGCCAGTTCGGTGACAGTTTGTTAAAATTTCCCGAAGGGTAACAACTTTTTGGCCCAATTTTACAAAAAAATGTATTAAACTGCATTTATACCTGAGTAAAAACTACTTGATTTTTGGCTCTTGTAGTTTTTAACTTATCAAAATGCATACAAAAAAACAAGCAAAAACTAGTTTTGTACAAAAACTAGGTGGTTTTTGCTCAAGTGTAAATGTAATACATATTATTATTTTTCCGTAATCAGCTCTTCAATACGCATCGATTGAGTGCTGCTACTACATAAAATTCGGGAATTTAACCCTCCTCTTTCGTATAACATCATATATCTTCATATAAATTTGATATTCACAACTATTGATTATTTTAATATAGTTAGCAGGTCTTTGTGTTGCACAGAATAATATTTCATGCCAGCTTCACCTTGATCGCACGTACTTTTTATATCAAAAAAATTGGTGAGGGCTGAAAAAGAAGAATCTTTTCTGCAAATTTGGCATTCTTCGGACAAATTTTCTATATATGAAAAATTTTGGTACCGTCAGGGTCGAAAAAGTAAAATTTTTTTATGTGGATGTTACAAAATGAAAAAAATTTATTTCCATCCCTGGCGCCAACCAAAATGACACTAAAAAGTGTAGAACTCTAATGAAAAGCGCTAAAAAAAAAATCGTCGTGTTCGCGAACATGTTCGCGACCTATAAGTTTTAACGAGCGAACTTGTGTTCGCGAACACGACGATTTTTGTTTGAAAATCGGCGTTTTTAGTACAAAATACAACACTGATTTGCATGATCGCGTGCTTGTACGTTAACGGAGCTGGACTCAAGCAATTCTGCAAGCAAATCAAGCAAAATACTCCGAAATTGTGGTACTTTTTTGCAATTCTGATACATTTTACAAATGTCGGTACAATGTACTGGATTATTGCTAGGCCTCGAACGCTTCAAAATGTCAAAGATATATAAAAACAGTGCTGCCACATTAAAATTTTATTATTTTATTTTAGGAATTTAAAAAAGGAACTTCTTGTCGAAAACAACTTTGTGCTTTTTGCTAAACGAATTATTAGTGTTAATGTTGTTTAAAATTTTTATTGTGTATAATAAGAAATTTAATTTTTGTTAAAAGGCCTTTTGCGTAAAGAAAAATATCTTCTAATGACTTTTTAATACTTTTATTTGCATAATAAAAAATCTTAAAAGCCCTAAACACAATTACATTTTCTTAAAAGGAAGTGAAATCTTGTTAAAATGGCACATTTTTGTTTAAAAAAAAAATAGCTGTTGTTGAAAATGCCTACTGTCAGAAAGTAAATTCTGTGACAAAAGAAACAATTTCAGTAATACCTCACTCTTCTTTTGAGCCTTTACTTTAGTCCTAAATTTATTGAATGAAAATTCGAGTGAAATCTAACATCTCAACCCGAGATTAAAAAATTTTAATTATTGCGATTTTTGCCGCTCCAATGTGTAATTGTATTTTTCAGTTCTGGCAACACAAGAGTAAGTAACAAGAGCTTTTTCGAATATACCTTGAAATGAGATAAAAGCTGTGCCGTGAAATGAGATAATTTTCGAATTTATCTATTTTATTCAGCACGAACAGCGCCATCTTCTCAAATTACGTGAAGCTCATTTGGTGGGGGTTTGGTTTAGGTTGAATGGGAGCCCGCCAGAACGGCGAGTTCACTCGGAGGCCATAAGGCTCATAGCGATTCCCTTAGTCTTCCCCTCATCCACATGGAAAGAAATACCACGACCCGAGAAATCTAAAACCATCCCGATCCCCTAAAAAAGTTCACAAGACCAGACAGAGAAACATCGAGTAGACTGTCCAGGACGTCAAAGAACCTGTATCCCAGATATCTGAGTCGCTACACTATTCACAAAGCAGATGATGCACTGCCTCCTCCTCCTCGTCCCCACAGCCCCTGCAGTAGTCCGCATGGGTGTAACCCCAACGCACAGCCATTCGGCCTATCGCGCTGTGTCCCGTTAGGACTCTTACAAGCATTCCGATCGTCCGCTTTCCAAATCCAAGAGGAATCTTTGTCCTCCCCGGATCAGACAGTGGCCATAGGCTCCGAGATATCCTACAATTGGTCAAGGTTGTCCGCCTCGCCCTCTTCTCCCTATCCGATCACACCAAATAGCTCCACCAGAGGAACCAAGACCTCTGTTTGTACAGGGTGCTCAACCGAGTGAGGGATTCAATACAGTGCCGCACACACCCCGATCTGACAGTATCGGATTCCAGGGCTTTCATAGCAGCAAGACTGTCCGCATAGATGCTAATGGATTATGGAGCCAAATCCCGTTCCATTATCATCCGTGCGGCTACGTCATACACTTCCACCTGGAACACGCTACAATCGCCCGGGCGTCTTATGAAGATTCGAAGGTCCAGTTCGCCAGTACTACAAACATTTTAAAACAACTGACAAAATCAGTAAAATCTGTTTTTTTTACAGTTAATTCTTTTGGTATTATAAAAGTACATTTTAATAAAAAAAAATATTTTTCTTCCTTCGATTACAAAAATATGTGTTATTACTTCAGCCTATTTAAAATTTGCAGTAAAAATGCCAACCTGTGCTCCAGTTATTATGCTTTTATGCATTAGAGATGCAATACAAGTTTCTGCACTCAAAAAAGTGTGACAGTTACTACATGACAGTTGTTTGTGTAGTAATCAGTAGTTGTTATTTTTAATAGAAGTTACAGTTGTTTTCCTATAGAAAAATGCAAAACAACTTTTATGACGGTTATTTAAGAAAACAACTAAAGAAAAGTACTGTAATTTCGTAACAGTTGTTTAAAGCAGTTATTTTTATTATCATAATAAACAACTACCAAAACAGTAATTTTGCAGTGAACAGTTATTTTTGGTAGTTATTTAAAAAATAAAAAATTTCGTTGAATTTTAAAAATTCTTTACTAGAGCTGATTTATAGGGAGAAGAAGAAGAAAACATTTTTATTGAAAAATTTAACAGACACAAGGGAATCACAAGACTGCCGCAGTTTCGTCTCACCCAAAGAAATATATAATATATATAATATAATATATATACTCCTATTTTACAAATAACTAGTTACACTTTGGCCATATAAGTTTCAATTGGTTCATGACTTAAAACCAAATGATGCACAAATACGTATCCATTATAGTCGCAGTTTACAAGAATTGTGCCTAGAAAACAACGAGTTTATTCACAAACTCATAATGAACGATGGGGGGCACCCAAAATCCAAGAATAGTTGTTGAACATCAATTACACCCTTTTAAATGCACAGTATAGTGTGGAATAACTTTAGAAATGATCATTGGACCATATTTTTTCGAAAACGACGAACAAGTTGCGGTTAATGTGAAAGGCAATCAATACCGGGTAATGATTGAAAACTTTTTAAGGCCAGAGGTGAAAATCTAGAATTGTGGATATGGAGCCACAGCTCATCCAACTATGGCTCTCCTGCGCGAAATTTTTGGCAATCGAATAATATCGCGCTTTTCTGATTTTAACTGGCCACCGCGTTCGCCCGATTTAACGGCGATTAAATTTTTTTGGGGTTACCTAAAGATCTGAAATTCTAAGAAAAAGTTATGGAAAATTCTCTGGAAAGAGCACTTCTGGTCAAAGCAAACAATGGGCACCATTTGAAAGATCCCAGTGTAGAAAATCATTACCAGATATGTAGTTATGTAACTACATACTTGGTAATGGTAACTAGTTACTTTTGTTATTACATTTCTTATTACCTTTATATGGCGATGTCGCGAAAAATAATGAGTTGTCGTTACACACCAGCATTCGAAAAATCAAAAAATATATCGTTACCTATGTGCTTACCAGTACTGACAAAAATAATGAGTCTAAAAATAGATTTTCTAAAAAATAAATTATATAAAAAAAATATTTTTTATTGTATTTTTTTTTTAAATAAAATTTGCTGGTGCGGGAATCGAACCTGGGTCAACAGATTGCCAGTCAACAGCTCTACCATCTGAGCTATATCGACATGTAATATTTAATAGATAAAAACATAATTGACCTGCTGCACACAAGTAAGCTTACTCGCCAACATACAAAAAATCAAAAAATATGTGGTTACATATATCCTTACCAGTGTTTAAAAAATATTGAATCTAAAAATAGATTTCAAAAAATTTTCAAAAAAATCTAAAAAATTATTTTCTATTTGAAATAATGATAAAAATTAGTCATTATCAGTAACTCATTATTACATGTTTTAAAATAATACAGAATGTAAGTGGGTGTCATTACTGGTAGTCCAAAAAATAATGATATGTCATTACCGTTTCTACACTGGGATATTATATTAAAAACATAAGTGAACATATTTCAAAACTATAATCTAAATTTTAGTAAATTCCAACGTTAAATAAAATCAGAAAGAAAAGTTATTCATTAAAAAAATCATAACGTTACTTATGCGACACCCTGTAAAAATAAACACTGCCCCCATAATTTTCCAAAAAAAAACTGCTAGAAAATCGCTACATTTATAAACATTCCGAAAAATAGCTTCGCGACAATTTTGCCCGCTAGGAGCAAAATTTTAAGTATTTGCAAAAAAAATTCTAAAAGTAACTGTCCAAAACATTGAAAATGTTGTCCCTAAGTAAAACAACGATTGTAGTTAAAATAACTACAACCGCATTACTACACAAATAACTGTCATGTAGTAACTGCAGAACTTTTCTGAGTGTATTTAATTAAATAGGTTTTTGGTGCCTAATTTTTTGCTTGATGGTTACATGTGACCTACGGTGGGTCTCATTCTGCAGCTTTAAGCGTTAACTAATAGTTAACCTAAAAATTTGTTGTTGTTTTGTATATTTACAATTTTTTGACAGTTTAATTAAGATAAAGTCAAACTTACAATATGAGACCCACCGTTTGTTACTTATGCAGAGTGCATAAGACAACGTTCTACATATGGATATGTGATAGAGTAAATTAATCGAAGAACAACCTGCCTCAGAAACAAGAATTTTAAAAAATCAGCGAAATTTTTATTTTTTAAATCATTATAAAAATAGTGTTTTGATAGTTGTTTGTAATGATATTAAAAAAACTGCTTTAAACAACTGTTATGAAATTAGAGTAGTTTTCGTAAGTTGTTTTCTGAAATAACTATAAAAAACAACTACTGCAACTGACATGTACTAACTGTCATTTCTAGAGTTGCCAATACTTAATTATACAAATGCCTATAAAAAGCGTTAAATTTTTTAAACTTTTTCACAGAGATGACAATTCTCAAATGTAAATATTTGACAATATTTTGTTGTTATTGTTTTGATTTTATTTTTCGTGTTTTAACAGTAATTTTATATCTTGTCTAGACGTCAAGTAACGCGAAAGTCAATCACGAAGACGTCGGGATTTACAAAATACCATATCCCGCGTTAGGTGAGTGATGAACCCAGGTGATTACCAAATTAATACATAAGTTTTTAAATAAATAATAGGTTGGTTTTTTTCGAATTATATATATATATATCTATAACTACTTGTAAAAAAACGATTATCCGTACTTACGTGAGTTGTTTTTATTTTTTGTAAACAAATAAAATGTAAGCATTTGAGTCCGCCTTTGGACGAAATCTGTTTTCGTATATGGGCTTGTCCGGAACGCGAAATAGAGCAATTACCTTGAGTGGCATGCTCTCCCTTTACTAACAACCACATAATTCATTTGTTAGCATTTGTTGTTTTTAATATTTTATCAATTTGAAAATACTAAAATTTCAAAAAATGCTATGACAAATATTTTTGTTTACATTTAAAAGAGAAAAGCCAAGAATTTTCAAGACGGCAGCATTTTTATAACGTCTTAAGTTTTAAGAAGCTAAATTTATACCTACTTAAAATTTTTATAAAATCTTAAATTTGTATGGAATATTTATATAAAATTCGAAAAAACCAAACCTAATACATTTTTGCATTCTGTAAGAATTTACCGATTTTAATTTTTAAATCTAGACATTTTTATGTAGTATAGTTGCCAACCTTGATATCAAATAGTTTCTTTTAATAGTAATGCATCACCTTTTTTTCGCTAATTTGGTTTTGGTCAACAGAGAAATTAGTAGCTATTAGCTCCTCTTGAGTTTCTACAGCTTCTACAACAGCTGCTGAGCCTCGCAATTTATTGACTGCCAATTGGGATTAAAATCGCAATTATTAGTAAGTTCATAGTCTCCAACCAGGAGACAATTGGTTTTGGCTGTTGGTGCCAATGCAATAATTCTAAAGGAAAGCATGCGTGCAGTATTATATTGTACATCTCTCACTGAGGGATTGTCACTGTTACCCAGACGTGATCGTAGTATTGCAAAGAAATGCTCAAGGTCATCTTGATTTATGCCACCAACGGCTATCAATATTATTTCCGGCTGGGAAGTAAAAATGTCTTCGCATATTTCTTCCAAACATTCGATAGCTCGAATCCATTTTTTTAAGGAATTATTCTGAACATGCCTTTCAGCATCACCAATGTAAACTTGCGTGCTGGTGTAGGCATTCGTTCACCATTGCTAAAGTCCTGGAATCCATCGATTTTGTCATGTTTGATGTTATATTCCAGCTCTAAACGTCAGGAAACTTCATCAACCAGTACGATGGACTCTTTATCTATAGGAGTCATTGATTCCACCATTATCTTTAGGGTCTCCAACGTCACAGGATTTCTTCCGCAATGTAATATTTTTACGGGACTCCATCTATATAATGTTGAATCTGAGGGTAGATTCATTCCTAATCCATCTCTCAAATATCTATATCCCTTTGTTGAGTTGTAGTTTATATTTATTGGGAGATTTTTCTGTTGCTCCCTATAAACTCTACTCTTTCTTGGGTCCATTATAATTCTGCTAAATTCCACAGAATTTATATTTATATTTTCTAGAATTTACACAATTCCACCTTTTGCTGTTTTAAAATAAGGATTTAATTTCCTAAATTCCTTATTCTTTCCCGTAAATATCCTTTTTCTTCATTATTTCCTATTTCCAATAATAATTAACGATTTTCTTGATCGAACACATGGATACAGTTTTTGTATAAGGTGTTCATTTCAGGGGTAACAATGGGGAATTTTTTGATGCCTCAAATGGAAATTTGGTGGGGTAGCATAATTTTTTAAAATTCCCTTACCGACCATGCGAGGTTCAAAATGTTCAATGCAAATGAAAAGTTCTTTCAAATGCAAATTTTTTGTCTCTACTCTACACAATTTAATCCATTCATCCTTTTTACTTTGTTCTTTTGGGAATGAAAATAATTTGTGTTCTGGAAAAGTATTGGGGCAATCACGTACATGACAATGACGTTTTATTGGCGAAAATTTTTTGGTTTGAATAATGAACGAGTTCTTCGACGTACATGGTTCCTCTTCATCAGCTAATTCGAGTGCTGATAGTACGTCGTGATAGCTTCTTAAAACCGATGCAGGTTCTTCCAATTCTATTTGACCTATTGGTTCATTAAAAACCTGGGGATTTTTTAATACAAATTCTTGTTTTCTTAGAAACATCAGCGCGTTCTTAGACGTACAGGGAATCTAGGTGATTACCAAATATAAGTTTTTAAATAAATATACATTTTGGCATTCTTTAAGAATTTACCGATTTTAATTTTTAAATCTAGCCATTTTTGTGTAGTATAGTTGGCAAGCTTGACATAAAATATACGCACCCATACAGATAGATGTTATACGCAATAATTTAATAAAGATTTTCCAAAGAACAATCAACCACCATCAACAGCACATAAGAACCCACTGCCTATACAAAATGAAAACCACTGTGTATAACGTTTGTTTAACAACTAAAATTTACTTAACGGTAACACTTCTATTTAAACATTTTCGTAGACAAGCCAACAGCAACTGATATTCAGGGCGAAAACAGTGCCACATAAACTTTGAATTTGCTTTGAGTGGTGTTGTATTGTATTGAGTGAGTGAATTATAATCGTGCCAGACAACGACGTTGACTGCAGCTAAACTAAAAGCAGGCCCACACAAACGAGAACTAAAATAAAATGACGCCTTGATATCAGCATTTAACAATTACTATGATTCAGTTGAGATTTGAGGTTCCAACACTGACGAACGTACGTATTTAAAATGGTGTTTTTTTTTGGTTCATTTTGAAATTAAAACAAGGAGGATAGAACACATCTACACAAACATACAATAAAGATTGAAAGAAAAAACGACTTAACTAAAAGACGGACAGAATATAATATAGGAAATCATTAATAATTATCTGCCATATTTTAAGTTGTCTTTTTGCATAGCAAAAAAAATTCTTCGGCATGCAAAAATTTGTGCTCAACTTTTATTTCTTGAAGTGCATTGCATTAAGATTTTATTCAAAAAGTTAAACAAAATTAAAGGAAACATTTGAAAGTATTTAAAAACATAAAAATATTTTAATATATAGTAAGTTAAAACATTGAAATATTAAAGGAAAAGCTGGGTTTCTTCCACCGAAAGTATTACGTGATAAATTGTGTTGTTGTAGTAGTGGTGTTGCTTGTTTTAGGTCATAGCAACTGCTGTTTTATATACTAAAAAATTTTGTTATACACACAAAAAAAATTTCGTATTCTGATTGTTGTTGCAGTTTTCAATAGATGTATTTTTCTTTAGGTATAAATTGAATCACACCCTTATTTCTTTGTGTTTATATAATACTGCTATTAAATAGGTTCTTCTAACAATTTTTGAAGATTCTAACGATTGGTGCAAAAAAAATTAACCAAGAAATACTAATTAATTTATTAAGTTATAATTACATAATACAATATTGGTAAGTATTGTAAAAACAAGTCTTCAATAATGAAGTCAATGCAGTGCTGTGTTGAATTAATTATATTTAGTATGCATGTATCTCTTAATAAGAACTAATTAACGTGTTATTATTGATTTTACAATTAATTTGTTCTTTAAAAAATGTTAAAAATTTTTTTATTTAAAACGCATAATATTGTGAGGAACGATTACAGCACGGTTGCCAACATGTTTAATTCACGATCTTTTAAAAACTGTACCTATACATGTACGCCCGCCACAGCGTTTTGGAAGCGAATTTTGTGTTTTATAGCGAATTTACATTATGCCCGAAATCGAGTTAAAAGTTGATTTCGAGAGATTTCGGCTGAAATCTAATAAAAATTTGGGATTTCAAACAGATTTCCTATACGAAATGAAATCCCAATCTAATTTGGATTTCAGCGAAATCTCATCGAAATCCAAATTGAAATCCAATTTTTCTCCCATATTTGCAGAAAAGTAGGGAAATTTACAGAAAAAGTGGCAACATTTATCAGCTGTTTATTTTATAAAAAACTAATAAATAATAAATTTTAATAACTTTAAAAAATTAAGGAATAATATATTAAAGTCGGTTATTTTTAATTGAAAGAAATATTTAAAGTTGAAAACGGCTATTTTATTGTATCCGACGAAGAGAAACTATGAAAAATCATTTGATGGTGCCGCCTAGACCACTGACAAAACATTGAATATTTTAGCTTTCTACTAATCATCCCTATAATTAAACACATTTCTTAGCAAATATAACATTGTATCTTTCATATAATAAATGATTTTATATATTTAGTTAGAATATTCTTCTGATTTTTGTGTTCCGCCATTAAATAAAATGGTTTTTAGAAAATCTTTCAATTTTGGTTATTTTTTAAGGTTAGTTTGTTAACAAAAAAATTGTTGTTGGCCGATCGAAATCCCATTCATCTGTCAAATATTCTAATGTAAACGATATAGATTTCGAATTGGATTTCAAAACGAAATCTAGTGAACATTTTAACAATGTAAATTCGCTATTAAATATTTTTGTCAAATTTAAAAACAAGTTTTAAAAAAAGCAACCAATTTTAAAACCTGACTACATTTTAGCCGTGATTTGGAAGTGTGGAATTTTTAAGAGAGTTGCCAGCATGTTTAATCAGAGATAAAATCCGATTTTCATTAAACAGAGCCGTACATTACACAAAAGCAAACCAAAGCGATCTTATTAGTTATGCTCTGTCGGCGATGCCCAGTATTCTATTCAATACAGTGCATTAACCACGATGTATAAAGCCCTGAAACTCTAAAAAAAAGCTGTGAATTTGCCAAATTGTTTGCAGTCGGGAGGAAGCCACCATCACAAAGTTAAATGTCAATTTTTCGCTGGGTTTTCAAATAGCGGTGTTTATTAAATTGATGCCTAAAAATTTCAACGGCAATTTGGCAACAACAATTCCACGCAACAATTCCACACAAGTGAAAATTCTTTCGAAAAAAGTGAAAATTGTTTGGGTTTGACAGATATTTTCGCAAAAGTACCAACATAATACCGACTTAAGCCCAAATTAGTTTGGAATGCATAAATTTGTGAAATCATTAACACAGGGTTGCCAATATTTTTAATTCACGGTCTTTTAAAAACTGTACCTATATATGTATGTACGTTTGCTCCAGCGAAATTTTTTGTCCCACATATTTTTCCCAAATTTAAACACGTGTTTCTTTACAACAATTCCTGCCTTGTTCAAAGCGTGGTGTTTTTAACGTGTGTAATCAACGATCTTTCAGAAGGGGAAAATAGAAGTTCTGGGTTTCATTAAACAGAGAGGGACGCTTACACATAAGCAAATTTAAACGATCTTATTTGCTATGCTTTGTTGGTAATAAAAGTATTATATTCAATACACGAATAAATGACGCACTATATATAAAGCCCTAAAACTCACAAAAGCTATGAAATTACCAAAAAAGTTTTAATCATAAGGAAGCCGCAATCGCAAGGATAAGTGCCAATTTTTCGCAACGCTTTCGAACGGTGTTGTCTATTAAATTGATTGATTTAATGGCGCAGCTTCAAAGCTCACAAATTGCCAGGTTTTATAATCCAAAATGGCCCAAAACTAAAATTATGCCTTCACAAAAGAGGGTCAGGAACTAGAGATGGGCGCGTGACACGAAAGTTGCGTGATTCACGTGTGAGTTAAAATGATAGCACTCACGTAAGTCGTTCGTGAGTGAGTCGCGCGTGAGTAAATTTTTGTGCGTGTGTTTGCGCGATTATATTAAACCAGATTGCGATATTTTACAATTTTGGAAAAATGCCAGATTTCTTCCCCTCCTTCAACAACTATACCAATAATGTGTAACATATTCCAGTCAGTTCAGCGAACGTTTGTTTTCTACTTCTGCCAGAATTCTTGAGGAAAGAAGAAACCGACTTCTTGGACAGAACGTTGACAAAATTTTGTTCCTCCACAAAAATTTGGAATAATATTTAAAGATTTCCAGTGAATTTTTTTAATTATTTTAAAATTTTATTAAATTAAATTTTTAACAAATTTTTTTTATATCGGGAGTCCAAACAAGAGCGCCGCATTTAAATTTGCCGCCACTTTGTTAATACGAGTTGTACGGTGAGTTTTTGACAGTGTCACGTACATACCACGCGATTTAAGAATATGGAGAAGTATTCAAACGAAAAACGTTTAATTATTGTGAAACAATGGTGTTACTGTGGACCAAGTTCCCAGGCCGCGTCATTTCTCGATTTGGGGATTAATATTGGCCACCAAGATCGTGCAATTTAACACCGATGGGCTTTTTTCTTTGGTTCTATGTGAAGAAAAAGGGGCTATGCGAATAAGCCTGAAACAGTTGAACATCTTAAAGGGGAAATACGGCGCGTTATTGGTGAAATACAGCCACATTTATGCGAAAACATTATTCAAAATTGCAACAAAAGATTAACCCTTGCCAGAGGTTTCGTGGTGGCCATTTGCCTGATGTTGTATTTCACGTTTAATCGCTTGAAAATTTCCAATGTAGAAACCCCCTAACAGAATATCCTTCCTGCAGATTGCGATGTAATTTTGATATTTTATATTCGCAGCCTGTGGCGTGCCAATAAGCATATGAGCCAATTTTTGGCAACCTTTATACGGTCACTAGGCCTAAATAAGGACCGATTCTAACCAAATTCAAACAGTGTACAATGTTAAACAGTGTACGAAGTTAGAAATTCTTTATATTTGTGACCTGTAGGCACTAAGAGCCAATTTTTGTGGTCTGGCCTTTATATTTTCTGCAAAGTCAATACACTCCATCTGTGGGCCGATATAAGTTTAGCAAATTTCATCAATACGTAGGTATATCATGGACAGGCGGGCATCGTTAGTCACTCAGAAAGTGATTCTGATTCGATCGGTATACTAAGAGGTTGGTCTAGGTCCAATATTTCTGGTTTTACAAACATCAGCATAAACTTATGATATCCTCTCTGGGTAGTAGTGGAGGGTATGACAAAAATACACATGTCATCCAGCAAGTTGGGCGGTCATGTATGTCAATCTAATAGGCCCTTAAATAACTTACAAAATATAATGGAATACATTGGGAGTCTTAAATAAGTCATGCATGCTGATATTGTTTACGTGTTTGACTTATGTTTATGACACGTAAAGAGTGATTAGCTAAGGCTAAGGTAGCTTTTGCACCTGTATAAGACCATGCCAAATAATCGCAGTGTCGTAGCAGTTACAATATGGATATGCACGTTGACCTCTGTTGGGAATATGAATATTTTTGAAAATTACATTTCATATCCCCAATACTGGGATATAGTAGATATGAATATAAACGCGGTTTAATTATAAAAGGTTAGCTACATAGATGCTTTTTTCGGTTGCCCTAGATCATTTTGACAACAATGAAAACAATAATATTTACGAATTTGCAAAAAGGAATAAGAAAATAAAATTCGGCGTATGTAAACGACAAATGTTTACACTAAAATATTTTTGTTCAAAAAATGTGAAAGAATTTTGAATATTCTGCTTTGCGATTGTGAGAAATTTAATTGATAATTATCAATTTATAGGCTAAAATCTAATTTTTATGAATCGTAAAGGGCATATATTAATCTTAAATGAAGCAAGTTCTGTACTGAATATTAGTCGACCATGGTAATATTTCTGGATTGTGAAATGTTATTGTTCTGATTAATGTCACAAAGAACAGTCATTGGTAATTGGTCTATGAATTTACATAGAGACGCGCATCGGGTACAAACCCTTCGCTCTTAATTAAAAACCAGTATTCTGTTCAATGTCGTGAAAAATAGTTACTCGTTCCTAAAGGCCTCGAATAATTATTTAACTTCGGTTTATGTAGTACGAAAATGGTCTCAACGAAAATTTGTTTTTGATTCTAATGTACAGTTTTAAGTTGTTGTAAAGGCACATCTACACGAGAGAGAAAACTTCTAGAGATAGAGCAAAAACACCTCTAATTAGATCTATTGTGAATGATTTAAGCTATTTAGAGGTATTTTTTGCTCTACCTCTAGTTATTTTCTCTCTCGTGTAGATGTGCCTTAAGAAATTGCAGTAATAAAATCCACAGTTTTAAATTGTTATATAATATATTCTTATATAAGGGATTGAAATAATAAAATCCACCAACAGCACACAGTTGCAATAAAATACTTTTGTAAAAATATTATATTTCAATCAAACTTTCTTTGATTTAAAATTAATCTATCAAATAAAAATTGATAAAATAAATTTTAGTTTAGACGGAAAGTAATAATAAACGTCGTCTTCTGTGCACTTTTAAATATTTGTCTTATTTTCAAGTTATATCTTATCTGGTGGTTTGCAAAAATAACCGAATTTTCCAGTTGTAGACATTTATTCCGTGATTTTGGATTAATACAATTTACTTCTGTTGTCTATTTACTGAACTTATGTAGAGGCTATTTATTTGACTTCCTTTTTAAAAATTTACCTGTTCCTGATTGTCGAGCCATAATGTGTGCAGTTAACATTGCAGTTTTTATACAAAAAACTATGTGAGTTAAGATCAATTTTGTTAACTCTTCATTGACGAACCAAATTAGTTTGGAAATGTGAGTTTTAAATCATATTTACCCTTTAGGCCCAATTACTGGATGTCCAGTTAAAATTAACCAACGTTTAAATTTAAATGTTATATGGAAAATATAAGGTTAAGGAACTCGTGTATAATAAGAGAAATTTTGTTAACTCTCTTCATTGACGGAGTATCAGGCTTCGAAATGAAAAATTTGGGCTTAAAGCACCGTAAGTTGTTTGAGTTTCACGTGAAAAAACTGTCATACTCCATATAAAAAAACTAATTTTTCACGTCAATGAATTTCACTTAAATTTAATATACAAGACTATTATTTTTCTTGTGAAAAAGTGACACTGTGCTTATTGTGTTTGTTGCTTGCTAATTGCATTAAAAAAAATTCATTTTCAGAATTTAAATTATTTAAGGCCTTTAAAGTTTGAGTGAAATTTTTCCACGTGAAAAACAACTTATGGTGCTTTAAGCGCCGTAAGTTCCAGTTTCACGTGAAAAAACTGTTATACTCCATATAAAAATAATGATTTTTCACGACGATAAGTTTCACATGAAAATTGTGTAGAGTTGGTTTTAACTCGAATTTAATGTACAAGACTATTATTTTTCTTGGGAAAAAGTGACATTTTGTGTTTATTTTGATTGTGTCTTTGTTATAAAATTAAAAAATTGTTCATTTGTTTAAATTAAATTGCAATTTGAGGCATTTAAAGTTCGAGTGAAATTTTTCCATGTGAAAAACAACTTACGGTGCTTAAAGCCCAAATTAGTTTGGAAGTAAAGTGTGGCGAAATAAGTTATCGTGAGGTAGAAATCTATTTTCAATAGATTTTCTTACCTCAAATGTACTTCGAAATTAAGTAGTTGTGTATACTGTCATTAACTAAAAGTAAACAGCTGACACGATACTATTAGACTAATGGAGCTTTAATGGAGCCTTTAAGGCCAATACCGCAGATCATACACAGATAGGAAACAGCTTATTTGGCAATGGTGAATTGAAATTGAGCAAAATGAAATGAAAAAATTTAAGAAAAACACAAGTCTGAAAATAGACAGAGATATTCAAAAAATGTGCAATACAAATGTATGAAAGCTTCTATCTCCCTCTTGACATTACTACCATGTAATCAAAACCTTACGGTTGGACAATACTTTTCTAGCATCTGTCATTGGTAACACATCTGTGTATAATCTGTAGCCAATACTTTGGATGTAAAGTACATCGAAATGAGGTATCGTGGGGCAGAGATCTTAAGACTCCATTAAAGCTCAAATTAGTTTGGAGGTGAAGTGCGGCGAAATGAGGTATCGCGAAGTAGAAATCTATTTTGAATAGATTTTCTTACCTAAAATCTACTTCCGAACTAAGTAGTTGTGTATACTGTCATTAACTAAAAGTAAACAGCTGACATGATACTTTACGATACTACTAGACTAAAGGAGCTTTTAGTTTGGTAGTATCGTGTACTATCGGCTGAGCTGTTTACTTTTAACTAATGATTGTATACTTACCCCTCAATTCATGAACGCTTTGTAATAGGAGGTTTACTAAACGAAATTTTCATACAAAATTTGTTCAATAAACCTCCTATAATTTTACAAAGCGTTTATGAATTTAGGGTTTACTTTGTAGGTAGGCTTGACGTAAGAAAATCTATTAAGAATAGATTTATACCTCACGATACCTCATTTCGCGGCACTTCCAAACTAATTTGAGCTTAAGCCCTACTATGAATAGTTAAAAGTAAATAACGATACTTCACGATACTACCAAACTAATGGAGCTTTTTAAAGGCTTCATTAGTCATTCATTGGTAGTTTAGTCCCACTCAGAGATTGTCAAAAGGCCCCGATTAAAATATAATCTACCTCTTGGTCTAAAAGGCTTGGCCTACGATAGAAGGAAAATGAATAACATATGTTGCTGTCATCTGCAAAAGATTGAATAGGGTTGAAAGTTTCAACAAGAAGGTCATTACGATAAGATAGATGAGAAAAAGAGAAGCAGAAGGAATAGAACACAGTGGTATTCCTTAATTTACATGAAACACGTCAAATGAGATCCCATCTACATATAAGAACAAGAATAGAGCGCACTCTGAGAAAGCTCGAAATATATCATTACCTACAGCAATAGCAATTAGCTTTGATATAATTGCGCCGTGCCGCACATGATCGAACGCCTCCGAAATATCTAAAGCAATAATCTTACTCTCACCAAACCGGTGAATGAACCTACTCCAACGTTCCGAAAGGAACACTAACAGGTCTCTCTTAGAACGATTTCTACGAAGGTATGAAGGGAAGATACTCTCACGGTATGAAAAGCTGTAAAGGTTAGCCAATGAACGGGCTAGCGTCAAAGAGCTCTACTTCAGCACCAGTGCTTGTGTACCATCCGGCTCGGATATTTTTCCAGCAACATCGAATTTCCCGCAAACTTTTCAGACAAAGGTTAGCTTTATCAACCGGTCCCATGAATATTTTAACACTCTATAAGAGATGGGATAGCTGAACTAGCATTGTCCCTTACTATTTCAACAAATGACCAGAAGCTCTTGCTGCCCCGTTGAGCAGAACAAATTTTAGCACAAAGACGCTATTCATAAAGAAACTTCACGTCTTAGTACTCTGGAACACACAGTTCTCTCCCGTTTGCGAAGTAATTCAGTATTAAGGTTTTTGTTGACATCCCAATTACTGAACGCTTCCTCTCTGGAGCTGACAGCATTTCTGCAAGTCTGGTTAAATCAACACTTACCCTTTGGCTTAGCCGAAATGCGCTTCGTAGTAATAAAAGACTTAATTCTAAGCAAAATAATAGTCCAATTATTTCTGCAGCGCTATCGACATTGTAGTCTAGAAAACTGAGTTTCCAATTGAAAATATCGAAACGTTCCGATGTTTGAAGAACGAACATGGTGGAGACATGCCAGAATAATCCAAAATACCGAGAGATGCAAGAATTTCCACTTCATACTTTTCATAAAGGCACATCTACACGAGAGAGAAAATTGCTAGAGATAGAGCAAAAAACACCTCTAATTAGCTCTATTGTGAATGATTTAAGATATTTAGGGGTGTTTTTTGCTCTATCTCTAGAATTTTTCTCTCTCGTGTAGATGTGCCTTAAGAAAAAGGTCGAGAGTATTATGGCGTTCATCTTCAACGTACAGAATGTGCTTTGGTTCATTCGCAAGGTGCGGCAGGTGGTTATGCGCAGCAAACAGCTCTGCGAAAATGCCTTCGGGAGTTGTATGTCTCGAATGGCGAAGCCAAGTATAATTGTGGATATTAAAATCGCCAGCAAAAACGATTTCACCATCCGAGCAACTCTCGCAAGACTCTTGAAATGGAATCGGAAAGTGGGTCTTAGCCTTTCCATACACAGAAAGAATTTACAAAATTGTAATTAAATTTTTCTTTCTCATACCAAATTTGTAAATACAAAAAAAAACTTTTTAAAAAGGCACAAACAAAGAAATTTGTAAATCCAAAAAAATTTTCTTTTTTTCTTGTAACTTTGAATTTTGATTTTTAAACAATTTTTATATGGAAGATAACAATTTACAAACGAGTTACAAATATTTCAAACAAAAAAATTGTTGGGAATAAAATTTCAATTTAAAAGAAAATGTGATTGCTTTTACAAATTCCCATTATTGGTGCCTACTGTTTTTTCTGTGTATTTGGGCTACTATATAAGAGACCGAAGGTTATTTGGGCTTTGAGCGAGGAATCGGCACGCCGCAGCTGATTCCTGAAAAGACGAAAAATATTTGCCATTGTATAAAATTAATGGTAATGAAAATCTTTGTCTGATTTTCTAAAAGCATTTACACGCGAGAGAAAACTGCTAGAGATAGAGCAAAAATCACCTCTAAATAGCTCTATTGTGAATGATTGAAGCTATTTAGGGTTGCTTTTTACTCTATCTCTAGCAATTTTCTCTCGCGTGTAAATGTGCCTTAATGAAAATGAGAATAATATTTTATTACCATATCTTAAACTTAATGGAAATGAAAAAATATTTCGTTGCGAATCATTAACGACGACCAGTTCTGAATTCAAATATGACGAAATAATTCATTTAACAAAATAATCCTCTGTATACACTGACGGGCCTTGACAGGGATTGACATATTGTGATAAGTTGTGAAGTGTCACTTCACTAATTAAAAACGTGTGAAAAAAATATCATAATTTATCATTTATTTTTAACGCCCAATCTACCGATTGATGTCTTCAGAAACTTAAAGTAGAATTTCATAACCAATATTTTTGCTGAACATTTTAACCGTCTAACTCTTCAATTTACGTGTCGTTTATGTCCCTTTTTAAAAAAGGGCGTTCTTCTGTCCCGACTCGTTTCGTTTACGTAGGGTAATTGCTTGTGAGTGTTTTCCATAAGACAGGGTGAATCAGCTGACTCGTCATGTAACGTTTACGTATGACTAATTTTACCTTTATAAATAAGTCATTTATAGACTTCTATGTTTTTTCAAAGTGGGGAATATCGAAACCACGGGATTTCCATGCAAATGCAAAGGCAAACGAGTTTTATTGATAATTTTTGAGAATCGTGTTTAGTCTGTGATGAGAACATAAACTAAAAATTGTCTGGCAATATTCTCTGCTGCTAAGAATCTGTTTTTTTTTTAATAACGTAAAAATTTGTTTTTCTATAAAAATATAACGGTTGTGGTAATTATTTTTATTGAGTTTTTAAACCCGATTTTTAAAACGATCTACATATTTGAGGTTTAATTATATATATGGCAACTGTGAAAAAATGGCTGACAATACTATTTTTCTTCCAAACAAATAAACGAATTAAATATTGTTTTTACTTACCAGTATATTTCTCACAATATAAAGTAAATTTTTGCAAAGTATAAACTATTTTTCATTCTTTTTAATGTCTAAGAAGAAAAATAAAAACACTCAAAACTAATTAAAACTGTGGTAACTGTACTAGTGATGGTATTTGAGGTTATAACGTGCCCTAACGTAGCGGGACGGGGCAGAAAATCTGCAGTTATAGATAAACGAAAACGTATCATATGTTTTTAACAAAAACTTTTAGTTTTCATTGTTATTCATTATTAGTTTTGAACAATTTTTAATTTTATCACTTAATATTATTATCTCTTTTGATTAGTTTTTTCAATTTTGTTTATTAAACATATCATGCAATATGAGCTGTAAATAAGCAAAGAAAATCAAATTTCCACAGAGTCGACCGTCCCGACTCGTTTACGTAGGATAAGTGCTTCTATGTATTTTCTATAAGATGGGTTGAGTCAGCCAGAGCTTTGAAGAATTAATTCCTTAATTCAATTTTTCAATTCTGAATTAAAAATTGGATGAATTAATTCACAAAGCACCATATATTGAATGGAATTAATTCACATTTGTTTTCGTTCGATTTATTTTGTTACGAATTAATTCAATTGCTATAGTTCTTTTTATTAAATCAAATGTATTAATTCACTGGTGAACGCGTTCAATTTTATAAATCAAACGGAAAAAAGTGAATTAATTCCTTACTGAATTAATTCACCACTGAATTCGTTCAATTTCATTTTCGTTCAGTGAATTAAAAAAAAATAAAATTACGTTCAATGAATTAAAAAAAATAAAATTACGTTCAGTGAATTAAAGCTTGTTTTCTTAATATTATCAACATGTTTTAAGTTCACGAGTTCGCATTCCAACAACAAAAATCGGTGAGGACGGTCGATTCTCTAGTAGTTCCATACTTTTTGGTTATAGGAAATCACAGATTAATACCAGATGTGAAACCAATGACAGGTGTCAAAAAAGTATTCTCGAACCGTATGGTTTTGTTTACATGGAAGTCAAGTCAAGAGGGAGATAACAATATAAAATCTCCATATATTTTGTATTGCGCATTTTTTGTATATATCTGTCTCTTTTTAGATTATTGTGATTTATCTTTTGGTTTTTTCTTAAATTTTTGCGTTTTGTTTTGCTAATTTTCTATCGGCCATATTGCCCAAATCAGCTGATTCATATCTGGTATAATTTGTGTAGGAAATAATAAATTGGTTGTCCTATAGTGTGTCAGTAAATGATTGTGTATTGTACTATTGTACAATATTTACCAACACTCAACTGCACTCATAAACACACTCATTTTGTCTAAACAAAATCTGACGCTTACGTGCGCAGTTGCTGCGTACATTACACTCAAGATTGACGTTATTGTCTTTCTGTTACTTTGTTTTAGTTACAGTTTCGCGTTCGTTCAATATCGAAGTTCTTTGTGAAAGAATTTGTTACCTTTTTATTAATTTTACATTTTACTTAATTATTTTTGCAAAATATATATATTTTATTTACTTTAATTATCAAGTGTAATAAAATTAAAAAGCAGGTCGTAAAAACATAGATTAAGGTGTTTAAGCAAAGAAAAACTATTTTTTCACAAAACCATGTGTTTTTCAGTGAATAAAACAACGACGTACAACACGAAATAAAAACAACCACTATAGAAATCTATGGATTGCTTACTTACCAATGCATGTATGTATCTCTTTAAATAAGGATTTTGTACGCAGGTAAACTATTTTCTATAATTGCATTTTAAGTGGTGTTTCTAGATGACGTTTAGTCTCAGACGAACAAAACTACAATATAAATTGAATGCAAAACAAAATAAATGCCGTCATTCATTTATCTAACAACGAACGTCTTCTAGAAACCCCATACATAATTGGTTTTCGTCGAAATTTAATCTGGAAATACATATTTTCTGTATACCTTTTCTGCCGGTAGTGTTGCTACGATCTTATATATATGTATTTACTTTATTTTCGTTGAGCTATTAAATTTTTAGTAAGTGTTGCTGAAATATGGAATATTTATTAAAATAAAAAACAAAAATCATTTATATTGTAATAGTAAAGTTTAATGAAATGCATAGAAATTTGTCAATCGACTAAAATGACCACACTAAGTTGAATGGTGGAAAAAAATTTTCGGCCAAGCCCTTTTTATAGTGGGTGAGCAATGGAAAATTTAAAAAGTTTATGAGCCAACTAAAGCATCTGCCAACACCGCCGCCGTACTTAAAAAAATTGTGCTTTTTTGGATTTTTATTTTAATACCATTAAAGCTGCCTACACACTAGGGAACATACTTAAAAAAAGAGAGCATTTTTTGTGAATGTGTGAGTGCGTTTGTGTGTGTGTGAGTGTTGAGAGCGTGCATTTCGTGTTTACAAAATTTTTTGATATTTTTTGTTCCCTCAACCATGTTCCCTAGTGTGTAGGCAGCTTAAAATTCAGTGGATAGTTTAGGCGCCGCCGATCCTTAATCGCAGGAGCCGCCGCAGTCATAAGTTGGTTACGCCGCCGCCATTGGGAGTACAAGAAGTGGGTTTTTATCAAGGTTGGTTACCGTTATCACTAAAATACGGTTTAAAATGGAATACCGTTACCAATACCTCTAAAATTATCGTTACCGATACCGTTATTTTTAATGGTAGTTACCGGTATTTTTTAATTTATATAAAAATGCAAATTTTTTGACTTTTTTGTAATAATCTTCATTTTTTCACTTTACTGATTACTTTTTTTATGTTTTTGATTTTTTTTATGGGATGGGCCGAACTGGGAGAGGATAATTCCCTTCTTTTTTTTTAATCAATTCACCAAAAGCCTGATCTATTTTTAAGACCAGTGTGCAATGTATTATCACTTTGGATCAAGGTTGGAAACCGATACCTTTTTAATACCGTTATAAACCTGTTCAAAACCCTTTCAAAGGTAATGCCGACCTGGGAAGGATTCCACGCGAACTAGCTGGCATCAGTACTGCAGTGCATTTGGGGGTAGGTAAGAATGGGTGCCTTTAGATATACAGTGAAATCAAAGATTAAACAGACGACACAATTGACAGATTGTCGATTGAATGTTGCAGTGCTGCAGAGAGCAAAATCTTTTTCGAGATAAGGGATTGAGACCCAATTACTGAATGTACGGCTAGAATTTAGCCGATAGCTAAATTGAAATTTCATATGGGAAACAACAACAAAAGTGTCAAGTCCCAGTTAGTAGCCAACTGGACATTCAGTAATCGGATCTAAAAAAGTTTTGTATTACTTTCCTCAAAAACTACACAATAAATAATGATGTAATTCACAGTTTCTGGCTGGCTTTCGACCACGAAAATCCTGTGTGGACCAAGTAAACACCCTTAGAGTAATGGTTGAACAGTCTGTGGAGATCTCCCTTATATCTCGTATTTATAGACTTCGAAAAAGCATTTGATAAGCTCGCTCATGACACCATCTGGAAGGTACTTAAATGCAAAGGCACCCCACTAAAACTTATCTCGCTTATTAGAAGTCTATACAATGGCTCTACTTGTAGAGTACTCCACGAGAATAATCTTGGGAATAAATGTAAATACCGGGGTACGGCAGGGATGCGTTATGTCACCTCTACTGTTTAACATTTTTCTTTATGTAGTGATGAAGTCCGCTACAGAATACTCCACCGGAATTCAATGGGGCATATGTAAGCGGTTAGGTGACTTAGATTACGCCGATGATATTTGCCTCATGGCATACACGTTTAACGACATTTCTGAAAAATTAAGACTCCTAGAAGCAGCGACAGCAGGGTTAAAAATAAATTTAGCAAATACTAAATGCATGCGTATGAACACCGACAACAGGCAGTCCCTTCAGATGAATGGTACGGCGGATATCGAAAACCGTATTAATTGTGACAGACGGTCCTAATAGTGCCAGACGGTCCATATATACATAAAGACCAATTATGGCGGTGCTCGCGACTTAAACGCACTTCAAGTTTTTGCCAATAGGTGATTGAGATAGATTTTAAGAATATTTTGGACTAATGTGATGTCCAATAACGACCTGCGGACAGCCACCAATCAAGTTCCTCTGCGCACCGAAATATTGAGGCGTAAGTGGAATTGGCTAGGTCACACATTACGTAAACCAGCAGATGACATAACACGTGCAGCCATTGACTGGAATCCACAGGGCACCAGAAGAAGAGGAAGACCCTCCCACACTTGGAGAAGACAGTTGGACTCCGAAATAATCACAGGGAAGTCTTGGAATGAGATTAAACTGATAGCTAGTAACAGGTCTCAATGGAATACATTTGTAATGGCCCTGTTCAGAATTGAACATAAATATTTTATGACCATATTTGGGTCATAAAATATTTATGTTCAATTCTGAATATTCTGCCAGGGGCCATTAAACTGTATAGCTAGTAACCGTCTGCGCAGTGTTATCTGATAAAAGGCATACACCATTAATATGATTACAATCAAAGTAGATATCCCTGCTTCTGAAGAATTTCGGCTACTACAAAACCAGGAAGAAAAAGAAGGTTCCTGTTGATGACAGTTTCCCTGCCATATAACCCCTGGCAGCATGTTCAGAATTGAACATAAATATTTTAAATGAATTTAAATATTTTATTTTTTGTAGTTAACTAGCTACACAATTTAATGGCCCCCGGCAGAATGTTCAGAATTGAACATAAATATTTTATGACCATATTTGGGTCATAAAATATTTTCATATATCTTTATTTGTTTTGGGATTTCCCATAGATTGATTGTTATCTTGTTTCGGAGAATCCGTTCTTCACATTAGAAGACAATAGAATAATGAATCTATGTAGTATTAGCTCTGTTCCACGTACGTTACCGCGGGTACCCGCGGGAACCCAATCTTACCAAAAAGCGTTTCTATTGTTAAAAATTGGGTAAATGAGAGCGTTGATGAGAGAATAATTTGTTTCTCTTTTTACCAGAAGTTACCCGTACTTTTTTTGCGGGTAAAATGGTAAAACTGTCAAATCACTAGTTGTTTATAAATCAGCTGTTTTAAATTTGTAAAAATAATTAAAATATTAACAAAACTTGTAAACAATAATTAATATCGTTAACAAATACCACTTTATAACATTTTTTCTTTATTCCCTTCGATATTTTATTCTTAAAAATAGCTTTTGTTTATATGAATAACTTTGACGTTAATTTTTGGGCTTGAAATGTGGTTTTGTGCGTTCCAGGTATTGTGAGCAATTTTACCATTTTTTGAGATAATTATTTGTTTACTCTCATTTTACCAGACTTTACCCAGAATTACGTGGAACAAACCTATTATTATATTACCTGCCTCAGTGTTGCCAACAAATTTTCAAAATAAATGGCTAGATCAGACCCAAAAATCACTAGAAAATCACTAGATTTATAAACAGTGCAAGAATTTAGCGATTTTATCACTAGATTGTTGAAAAATGGTACTTAAAGGAATTTTTACTGAAAAATTTTTTTAACATGTTCATTAGAAGTGTTATAAAGTTTTAAATAAAAAAAAAAAAATTACGATTAAGTTGCAAATAATGAATCCCCATTTTTATTGAATTAATATTAGTATTGAAAATATTCAAAAGAGTGCAATCTACGGTGAAAAACAACATATTTTATCGAAATGTGTATTTTTTCGAAAGTTTTTTTACTAAAATCGTTTAAGAAGTTATTTTTTATAATAAAAGAATATCAATATGCCAATTTTATAACTGATTTTAAAAATTATATTACGGCTGATAAAAAATCGCTAGATTTTTGGCTAATAGCTACAGGACAATTTTTACCGCTGGGGGCGAAATCGCTAGATCTTACGAGAAAATCGCCGTTATGGCAACATTGCCTGCACTTATCAGGAAACGATTAGTGAGGGCAACGGATAAAACATGCGTATAACCTGCATGTTATGTACAAGCACTACAGGCAGTGTTGCCAACAAATTTTCAAAATAAATGGCTAGATCAGACCCGAAAATCACTAGATTTATGTCAGTGCAAGAATGTAGCGATTTTATCGCTAGATTGTTGAAAAATGGTACTTAAAGGAGCTTTTTACTAAAAAATTTCTTTAATATGTCCATAAGAAGTGTTATAAACTATTATAAATAATAAAAAATGTATGATTAAGCTGCAAATAATGAATCATGATTTTCATTGAATTAATATTGAAAATATTCAAAAGAGTGCGGTGAAAAACTACATACCCATATTTAATCGAAATGTGTATTTTTTTACTAAAATCGTTTAAGAAGTTGTTTTTTTTATAATAAAAAAATATCAATATGCGAATTTTATAATACTTTTCAACATAAAACTGATTTTTAAAAATTATATTACTGCTGATAAAAAAATCGCTAGATTTTTGGCTAATAGCTACAATACAATTTTTACCGCTAGGGGCGAAATAAAATCGCTAGATCTGACGAGAAAATCGCCGTTATGGCAACACTGACTACAGGGTACATAGCAACCAAATGCAGTGTATGGATAATCCTAAATAAAGATTTGGCCACACACACGCACACAAATATTATAAGGCCGTATCTAAGCATGCGTACCTACTTATTTAGTTTTAAGTTATTTTGTAAATTAGCTTTTAGAATTGAAAATAAATAGTTAGTGTTCAACTTGAATCCGAGCTGCAAATAGCAGTCTTCTTTTAATTCGGCTAAAGTTACCTAGGCCTTAGGAAGTTACATAATTGTGGGCTGCGTCTTCAATTGAAGGTAAATTATACTGCAGCTTATGCATTGTTGTCTCATGTTAATTATTGCATTGATATTGATTCTGGCACATGGGATAATTATTTAATTAAACTTGAACGTATTGTTAAAAGGCTTGTAAAGCAGACTGCACACGAAGGAACAACCGGCACAAAATGCTCATTTTTTGTAGAATGTTCCTTCGTGTATATCAATGTATCCTGTTAAAATTCGTGTTATTAAAATTTTTTGATATTTTGTGTTTCCAAACTCAATCTTACATCGTGTGTATCGATGTTAATGTTTTTGCTCTGTTAGTACATCGAGAGCAGTGTTATTGTGAGATGCTCTTGTAATTGCGCAGTAAATAAAATAAACAAATAATGAAAAGTGGATTAATTTTATAAATGAATATAAAAATTTTCGACAATTATGGGACATAAAATGTGATAGCTAAAAAAATAAAATTAAAAAACAGCAGCATATGAAAAATTACCAATTAAGAAATTAATTAATTTGATTTTCTTCCGCTCATATTTGATGTGATCAGTTCAGCAAACAAACAAAACTGATGTTTCATTTGAGATTTTGTTTTTGTGTGGCATCGTCTGTATTAAAAAATGGTAAAAAATAGAAACACGAATGTTCCTCGCTTAAGATTTGTTTGTGTTATTTGCTATCTTGATCATGTTTCTGAGGATATGAATAGATTTCTGGGCCGTTCCTTTACTTGCAATTAAGAAACTTGTTATTCTTTTATAAGATAATATATAATTGTATCCCAAATTATATATTTTCAAGATCTGCATTCACGAGATATGCAACAACCCCACGTACTGTTGAACCACTTATTTCATGTACTATCTTTGATCATTCTTTTATATGTAAAAATAACTTGTAGGAACTGTAATTATTTACTATACCATTTGCACGATTTTACGTTAACAACTGGCGTTTTTAAGCATAGAATTTTGACTTATACTACATTTACAATTGACCAAAAACTAGTAGTTTTTGAAAACTACTTGTATTTATAAGTGAAATGCCATACAAATTATTAATTATTTCTACTTATAACTGCTGACTTATCTCAAATTAACCAGAGCTTAGTGCTTAACAACTGCTATGAAATCCAATTTTGTATGGAGTTTGCAATGGTTAATGTTTATCCTTGGATATGCTTTGACTTTAACTGGTTAATGTTTATCCTTGGATATGTTTTGACTTTAACCTAACTATTAAACGAAAGAAAATGTCAATAAATTATATAAGAAGAAAAAATTTTTGGGTTAACAAATAGTTAAATCTTTTTTGTTAAAAAAAATGTATAACTCAATTGAAACAGTAACTTTCATTAAAAAATCTATTAATATAATACTATTATTAAATTTTTCTTTTCAGCTGAACTTTATACTGATTAATAAATGGCTTATTTAAAAGAAAATTATACATTTAAATTATACATTTAAAAAAAGTGAAAAATCCTCGTTTTAAACAGTATACAAAAACTAACTGCAACAAAATGACTGATGCACAATATGAAACCAAATTTAAGGAAATGCAAAAATACATACCATTCCTGCAGAAGGTCATTGAAAAGCTTAAAGTTAACAATGCACAACAGGAAGATAATCCACGCAAAGCGCAGTTACAAAAAATGGAAATGTTACATGAATTGCTTACAAATAAAGCTAAAAAGTAAGGATAAGTATATATTTGCAATACCAAAAGGTAAGAATGGTAACTGAAATGGTTAGGGATTTCGTACGGCCTATTCTTTTTTTTTTAAAACATCTGTTGCGATATTTCAATCGGTGGTTACGGGTTTCAATTTGAATCGAAATTTTAGCTGTTATATCCATCCAGGAATGGCGTTTAAAACGCATATCGCTTACAGTTTTCGTACATGATAGTTCGGCCAGGAAATATACTAGGTCGGTCTTCGGTATTTTCAAATTTTATCAAAAAAACATTTTTTTCTATGTTAGCCTACGAACTTTTCACCCAAACTTTTATTTTACATTTATTCGATTTTATTTGTTAAAAATTCAGCATATTATTTAGATTTTTATTATTTAGTGGAATAGTCATTATTTTTAATTATTCCTTTCATTCGTGAAGGTTTGGAATTCACGAGCGCAACCACCTGTTTTGCAACAATTTCGAAATTCCCTAAATTTTAACTCTTTCTTTCGTATTTCGCTGTCTACAAGCTCCCATAGATTCTCTATGGGATTTAAATCGGGTGATTGTGCTGGCCACTGTAAACTTGCACACCGTTGTTACTTAGAAATTGTCTAGCTAAACGACTGGTGTGCTTAAGTCCATTGTCGCATGGGAATATGCTTCCAATAGCCATTTTTTCAGGCATGTGAGGAAGCATGTGCTCTTGTAGTAACCTTCTGCGTTTATTCTGTCATCAATTTTGACTTTTGGTCCAACACCATCACGTGAATAAATAAAATTTTTATTCTTACCTGATACATATTATTCTTTCGTTTCATTTTTTTTGCTCGCACAAAAGAGCCACTAGTTTCAAAAACTAATTCGTAAAAACTAATTCACATAAATAAATGCAAATCAAACGACCTAAAATATGAAAATACATATCAACGAATATATTAACAAGAGATAAGCGCATAAAAAAAACATTAAAAGAAATCAAAGCATACTTAGATGATTTAGCGTAGCGTTGCATATTTTATGCTCACTACTGTAGCTCAGTTGAGCTTTAACAAATCGTTGGTAAACTTCTGTATGTTATACTGTTGTATGTAAAGTAAAATTTAAGTAAAGTAATTTAACACTTTAGTGTTAAATAAATAAGTGCATAAGAAACAAAAGTGTGGTTGTTTTGATTGCAGTAGAAAAGAAACCGGGTTATATAAAAGATATAAACCAGTAAATAAACTAGGATCCCAATGTTGACTACGCGAACACAGCTAATGTGTATGTTCCCGAACTAGCCCAAAAACGTTTGGCAACTCAAAATAGCGTGTAAATTGTTGTTGTTTGGACTGCTTTGGATTCCCGCGGGTACACGCGGTAACGTACGGGAGCGCACAAAAATTTTTTTTATAAAAAAAAAACATCTAAAAATTAATTATTTTAATACACAATATATGAGTAGTTTTTGATAGTATAACGTCCTCTATATTTAAAATCGAAGGATTAATTCAATAAACATACACTGAAAAAAATGCATACACCAAACCTTTCGTACATATTTCGCTAAGTATATGAAATTTGTTTGTGTTATTTTAAAATGACTGTATTAAATGCATTTATTAAAAGTACCTTTAAATAAAAAGATTTTATATGAAAAAACACACACACAAAATGTGTCTTTTTTTATTAAAGATATTTGCTATTTCTACTTTGAAAAATATAATTTTTTTGTTCACAATTTCGGAGATCATTTTATATTAAAAATATTTTTAAATAATTTCAAATTTTGTTGGTTTCGAAAAAGTAGAAACTGCTCCGTATTTTCTTAAAAAAATAAATAAATAACCCTTTAAAATACAAAAAAAAACAAAAATTTTCGATAATTTTGTAAAATTAATCAATTCTTGACTATACTGAATTTCTTATAAAATACACGAAATATTCTACGATATTCTAGGAAAAAAATACCTACGAAAGTTTTTTTTCGTAAAATTTCGCATGATTTTTTTTAGTTTATGAATTCATAAGTTCAATATAAATTGTAAGTTTTTTATTATTTAAAAGTTTAGAATTTTTATTATGACTACTAAAACATAATCAGCGTGTTTGTATCAGTGGCCTAAAGTATCAGTTTTTGATAATCTAATGAAAAAATTGCTAAATTTTTGAGCTGTTTATAAATCTAGTGATTTTCGGGCGATTTTTGGGTCTGATCAAGCCATGTTTAAGAAATAATTGACATCAGTGGTTTTCTCTTTGTTAGTACTAGAGTATTCAAAACCGAAACGCCGTGAACAGGTTAAAAAGACACCAACTGTGGAATTTGTAAATCCAAAAAAATTTCAATTTTTTGTAACTGAATTTTTATTTTTAAACAAATTTATATATGAAAAATATCAATTTACAAACATTTCGAACAAAAATATTGCGTCTATTTGTTTACATTTCTAATAAAAAATAGTAAAGTTGGAAAATACGAAAGCATTACAAAAAATTAATGCTTTTCATTTTCAAAAGTAATAAATAAAAGCAACTGACAATGAAAGATTTCCATCGCGAACTGGCAGATCTTAATGATCTTCGGATATGTTGTAGAGGAGAAAAATTTAATGGACACGTATATTTTTTTTAGCTGCCCAGTCTCATATTTAAGGGTTAAAAATGTGCAAATTTTTCGTTTTTTTGGGTTTATTTCATATTTGTTCCAAAGTAACTATACACAGAAAAAACAGTCACCAACAATGGGAATTTGTAAAAGCAATCACATTTTCTTTAAAATTGAAATTTTATTCCAACAATTTTTTTGTTTGAAATATTTGTAACTAGTTTGTAAATTGTTATCTTTCATATAAAAATTGTTAAAAAATAAAAATTCAAAGTTACAAAAAATAAAAGAAATTTTTTTTTGGATTTACAAATTTCTTTGTTGGCGCCTTTTTAAAAAGTTTTTTTTTTGTATTTACAAATTTGGTATGAGAAAGGTGTTTAAAAATTTAATTAGAATTTTGTAAATTCGTTCTGTGTAGGAAATGTCTTAGGAAAGGTATTTGAGAGGCCTATTTACCGGTGTATAAAACATGCTAATTTGTTTATGGCATAACACAAAACATCAAAATTTTAGGTGGTTGTGTATGGGGACGTATACAGGGTTAAGGGTCAAATTCACATATATTAATCCTTATAATATTTAAGTGAGGGGGTGTTTCAGTTTTTTCGATATTCGGTCTACTTCGGGTTTGAGACGAATTTTCCCGAAGGTCTACATTTTTAAAGATTTGTGAACCCCTGACTACTTAATATATACAATATGGGTTCCAAACTTTTTCTTTTTGAGAGTACATTCCGGTTATGTAAAAATAAATTTAAATTTCATAAATTTCAGACATATCGCCATTCAAAAACTTATGAAAAATAGAGTTTTTCCGAAATATCTTTTTCAGCGCTTTTTCCTCATATGCATTTTTTTATTTAAAATATTTCAGTTGCCTTCAAAAACTTTAAAATTTTTAAATATGTGTATGTATATATTTTTTTGTTTTTATTACAAATTTTCAGATTAAAAATGGAAACTCTGATGAAATGTGAAGGAGTTTTAATAAAGTTATATGCTAAAATTGAAAAGGTAAATATTTTCTGTTTTATTTTAAATTATTTTTACCGAATATATATTTTTTCTAAATTATTTTTACCTAATATATTTTTTAAAATTGTTTTTACCTACACAGAAAAAACAATACGCACCAACAATTGGAATTTGTAAAAGACATCATATTTTCTTTTAAATTGAAATTTTATTTCCAACAATTTTTTTGTTTGAAATATTTGTAACTCATTTGTAAATTGTTATCTTTCATATAAAAATTGTTTAAAAATAAAAATTCAAAGTTACAAAAATAAAATTTTTTTTTTTCGATTTACAAATTTCTTTGTTGGTGCCTTTTTAAAAAGTTTTTTTGTATTTACAAATTTGTTATCAGAAAGGTGTTTCAACATTTAATTAGAATTTTGTAAATTCTTCCTGTGTAATATTTTTTTTAAAATTATTTTTACCTAATATTTTTAAAAAAATTATTTTTACTTAATATTTTTTTTTTTTTGTTATTTTTACTTAATATTTTTTTTTTTTTTTGTTATTTTTACTTAATATATTTTTTTTTTTTTTAATTTTCCTTGAAAATATTAAAGCAGTCAACTTTATTACAGAATGAAGATTCCATATTAAATAATATTAAATTGAAAGCCAATAATAATACTTCCACATCTACAACTGCAACATATAAATCCAATAATGAAGAAGTTGGAGATATATCAGGACCAGCAAGTCCACCACCGGAAGTTATAATCCTAGATGATATTGAACAGCCAGTAGTTATACCTACAGAAAGACGTTGTTCTCCCGTAATGGTTAAAGAAAAGCCAACAAATTCTCATAACAAACCACAGCAACAACAGCAACATCGTAGCAGGCAGGATCAATATCAGCAACAACATAATAAACCAGGACAACAATCGCCCTCAGATAAAAATAAAACTGAAGATAATTTTAAAAATCTAAGAGAAAAAGTTTTTTCTACACATAAAATTCAAGAACAAAAAAGTGGTGGGGGTGACGCAAAAGCTACCACATCACAAGATAAACACGGTCATCATCATCATCGTCATCATCATGATTCTCCTAAGGATAATCGTAATTTTAAAGAACATCATCATCATAGTACACCAAAGGATTTAAACTCTCCAATACAAAATAGTCCCTCGGATAGAGGTGGTCAAAATATAACTAAAGATTCTCATATTTCTAGACAATCACCCATCACTTCCAAGTCTACACCTACACATCCAGCTCAAACATTGCAAACAGTCAAAGTAGTTATAACTGAACCCTTACCAGCTCATATAAAACAACAGCATTTTGCCTCCTACCGTCAGTATCCAACACAAAGTTTCAACCCAATAGATTCCATATGTCATAGCAATCTTAAAACTTTACCTCAGATATCAAATCAATATGCTAGAATCGAACCAGCAAGGGAAGTCCATGAGGCATACAGCCCTGAAGAATTATGGGAGGAATATAATGAATCGCATAACAAACGTAACACTAATAAATCCTCAAATACAGTATTTTCACGATTGGGTGATAAAGTTCCAGGAAGTCCTAGTACGAGCTCACCTAAATCGGCTCCTATTTCCATACCGGGACGTTATACACCAATACCAGATGTTTTGAAAAGTCCCCCACTGTCAGCACACGATATAAATAATCTATTGCTAGAATCGGGTGGTGATAAGCTTTCAAATGATATTTCCGAAATAGGCTCTAGGCGGCCACAGAAACCTTCGAATGATACACAAGATAAACGACGTGAATCACCAGTTAATTCTTTAGATTTTTTGCGTAAAAAATTAACACAAATAGCAAAACTGAATTCACCGCAACCTGAAACACCAGCCTCTCCCACAATGGAGTTAGAAAACCCTAAAGGAAAAGATGCTAATAAAATAAATTCTCCCTTACCCAAAGAAAGAGTAGCTTTAAAATACAATCCTCATCCCAGACAAGAAAGACTACTGTCAATATCTTCCAGTGAGGGTAGTGAATGTAGTACGCAATCTCGATTTAATGATCCTAGGTTAAAAGCAAAATTACACTCAACAAATCCTTTGCAGAATCCTGCATCCCACATAATTTCCCCCAATGTAAATGTATTGCCGTCTATAAATTATTGTGATCCACGGTTGAAAAGACAAAATCCATCAACAATGTTAACAACACCTCCAATTGCCAGAACAAATTTTTTACCAACACCAACTTCAAGTCAAACCCCTGTTGCTAATAGTCAAACGGGTTTAACATACGTGGGAGGAAAAAATCACAGAATTTCAAGAGTTCAAACGAATCAGCCTAATTCAGCATTACCACCAGCCAGAAGATTAAGTACAACACAACCTCATTATAGTTCCGAAGAAAACTGGGATTCAGAGCCAGAGGAAACGACTCGAACAAAATCTAAAGTGGTAGAAGCTTCCCCAGTACAAGCTAGAATTGATGCCAGACTATCAAACAGTTTCGATCGTAGTAATCACAGTGCTTCTAGAGGACCACCACCCAATCGAAGACAAAGTATAAGCCAACCACGTCCGATGAATAAAGAATCTGATTTACAAAAACAAGATACAACAAAAGAACCCCCCAAACGGAGACAAAGTATAAGCGAAGTACGGGCGATTAGGGAAAGCGAACCACCTCTTGTTAAAGCAAAACCACCAAAATCCGATTCTGAAGAAAATTGGGACTCAGAATCGGAAACTGAAGCAAAAAGCAGTAAAGAGCCAAACACACAAGACGAAGCTCTGTCTAAACCCCAAATTTCTGTAAGCAAACCACAAATTCCGCAAATTGCAGTCTCAACAACTAGCGGAAGTCCCCAAGTCGAAAAGGGAGGACCAATTAATTCAGAAATACAGAAAAATATTGCTAAAACAACATCAATACAACAAAAACCAAAACGAAATTCTGATAGCGAGGAGGATTGGGACTCTGAACCAGAAGTAATAACCACTAAACCAGCAGCAGCAATTACAAATGATCTTCCACCACCAAAGGTGCCAATACCACAGCTTATCTCACCGCATAGTCAAGCACATATTTTACCAAATACTTTTGGAAATCCAATGCAGAACCAAACACATGTTTCACCAAATACTTTTGGAGGAAATCCAGTGCAGAACCAAACTCATATTATACCGAATAATTTTGCAAAACCAATGCATCATAATATAACTCCATCAGTACCGCTAGGACATCATCATATGTCACCAAATCTTTTTAACAAAGCTCCATATCACATGGCGACAAACTTTTATGTACCACCGCCAGGAATACAAACTTCTGAAGTCCACAGTCGATTTAGTGCGATATTAAATGATAAATCCGAAAGAATTAAATATTTTGAAGCTAAAAAGCAAAAAACAGCCGAACCTCGAACTTATAAAGAATTTAGAGAAGCCAAACAGCGGGCTCAAGCTCAGGAAGAAGCCTTTAAAAGAGCCGCCCGAGAAGCGGAAACAAAGAAAATGGCGGAAGAAATGAAATTAAATAAAGAAAAAGAGGTAGTTGAAACGGAATGCCACAAAAAGACAATAGATTCTGTAACCGATAAAAAACCAACCCAGCAAAAACCACAAGTTGCATCGGCAAAATCGTCTTCGTCTTCATCAATAAAGGATAGCCAAAAAACTCCAGCCGCCGGAGAATCGACTTTAGATAAAATGTATAGAACGCAAAATTTTAGTTCTAAATTTCCCAAAGCTTATACAAGTTTCAAAATACCCAAAAAGAAAACTGAAGATAAGCAACAAGAAGAAACAAATAAGACTAAACTTGAAACAAAAAAACCAACTGAAGGAACTAAGAATGCTACTGAAGAAACTAAAAAGACTAATGAAGAAACCAAGAAGAAAAGTGGTGAGGAAGCAAATAAGACTAATGAGGCAGCTAAGAAAACTAATGAGGCTACAAATAATAAGTCTAAAGAGTTAGACAATTCCGCAATAACTTCAAAACAATCTGATGTTTCTCAGACTCGAAAAACTGTTACACCAGATAAATTAGAAAAGATTTTAGATGATGAGAAAACCTCAACACAAGAAAATGTTAACAATAAAAAATCTGCTGGTCAGAAAAAAACACAAACTAAACAGGATGGAAAGGAAATTAACACAAATCTTATACAAAAAGACGACAACCAGAAAGAAAAACTTGTGGAAAAGAAAACACAAGAAGAAAAATCTGAAACTTTAGAACAAAAATCACAAGATAGCAAGAATTCAATAGATTATAATAAAAATAATCGTGATCCAAGATGTAGACCTAAAACTCAAACGAACAACAAAGAAATGGAAAAGGAAACTGAAACTGAAACAGATAATGATGTCGTTGTGACATCTTCGGAAACTGAGGTTACCTTGAATCCACGAACAGAAACCACTACAAATAAAGAATTAGATGAAAAGTACAAAGCTGCATTGGATAAATTTAATAAGGCTACTCAAGAATTGGCTCCTAAACCACAAAGAATATTACGTAGACGTGATACCATGATACAGTTTGGTAGTGCTCCCCTAGTGGACAAAGATAAACTAATGAAAGCTAATGCTCTACTCTTCGAAGATGTACAGGAGCAAGAGAAACGTAAGCATAAGAAAGAGGAGGAGGAACGACAAAATGCTCGTCGCAATAAACATTTGGAGGAAATGTTTCAAAAAACCGATGATAATTGTACCGTGTCCACACAAAATATTATTATGGGTAAGCGGAGAACACGTACCTTAATAAACTTTAATGAAACGGTATTGGGTTTGAATGTATTTAAACATATATCCAAAAGAGATTCAACAGGGGGCAATACAAATACCACACCAATATCAACAGCTAAAACAACTCGAGCTTCTTCTAAAACTAAAAACAAAACTGAAGAGGATAAGCCTAAACATACAGATACAGAAGAAGAAACGGAAGGGGATAATTATGATAAGAAAGATGAAGAGAAAACCTCCAAAGAAGCAAGAACTGTTAATCGTCAAAAGCAAAAATTACAGCAAAATTTTAAAGATGAAGAAAACGTATACGAGGTCGAATCGAAATTCGAAAACCAACCCTCCACATCTAAGGGAAAAGCTGTAAAGAAAAACATAGCAGCTACTAGGTTAATTATTAAAGATACAAAAACACAAAAGGATAATTTAACGGTAAAAGAAATACCAACAGTTTGTATACCTAGTACGAACATTAAGAATATCTCAGAAGATGAACATCAAAACTGTGCGGTATCTAGTACATCGATCGAGATTCCTTATGAAAAAAGTACATCTATTTGTTCTTCCAATTCCTCTGCTACTTGTAAAAAAGATCCAGATGATAATGAACCTACTAGTACGGCTAATAAATCGAATACCTCTACTCCGACACCAGATGTTTTAAATGATATTGTACAACAAATCATAAAACCCAATGCTAATAAGCAACATATTTTAGGATTGTTGGAACAGATTTTGAGTGAAGATCATTTGGAAATGTTTAAAACCATAATAGAAAAAAACGCTTTAAAGCAAAATGAAGAACAACATAAACAAGCAAAGAAAAAACAAATATCAAAAACAGAATCTGAACAACAAGAGGAAGAAGAAGAACAAAATGAAGATGATGAACAGGAAGATGAGGATCATTTAGCATCCTCATCAAAATCAGAAAAAATACAGAACAAAAAAGCTACACCAGCAGCTAAAAAGAAACGCAATGAACTGGATCGTTTAAATGAAGATATACGAGATATGTTTATATGTGAGGGTGTATTAACTGCTACTGGACGTAGAATGTGTACTATAATGGGTCAATCAAATGCGAAAGGTTATGAATCCAATAATAAAAAATCTACCAATCCTATAAAAGAACCCGAAACTGCATCTAAAAGAAGGGGACCTAAGACACTCCTAGAGAAAAGAAAAATAGCCGCAATAACACCCTTAAGAAGATCTTTAAGAAGTTGTAAACAAAATGAAGAAGATGAGGAAGATGAAGTAGAAAGTAATGGTACCACTGATGATGATTTAAGTTCAACCACAGATTCTAATAGTACAGATACTCCACCACGAAGAAAAATGCCGATACTTAAACCTAATACACCCATCAAATTACCAGAGGAAGAAAATCACCCAAAGGAACTAGCTAATAAAAGAAAATCGGATAACAAACCGTGTCCTAAATCTAAAAAATCTAAGAACTCTACTGTAATAAATGACGATTCGAAAGATAACTCAGAAGCAGAGAGTGAAATGGAAAATGACTCCCCACTACAATCAGAACAACTGAACCAAGAAGAAGAAATGGATGATGGCAATGCCAAACTAATCAGAAATACTAATACACACTGGCATAATCAGTCCAAATACACTAATTGGTGTATGTTATGTGAAAAAAAGATACCACCAAGCACTAGTGCATTTCATTATAAAATGCATCATGGTGAAAATTACATTTCACGATTAGCACCGGTTCTGCTACAAAAATTCAAACAAGGCAAAATGAGTCAACCCCTATTTGGTGTTGATAAAAAAACCAAACAGCCTTATTGGTTCTATAGATGTCCTTTCTGTTTGCAATACTTTAACACACCTTTGCCCTTGTGGTTGGAACATTTTCAAAACCATACCGCAGAATTTCGGTATGAATGTTCGCGTTGTTATAGAGGTAGCAATCGACCAGCTACCACACGTAGACACATAAACAGTCAATGCAAAGGAGCTACTATGATACAGTCGACCGTAAAACTAACAGTGCCTACACTAATAAAAGCTCATGTTTGTCATCTATGTAATTTTATGCAATTAAAAAGAACCAACTTGGAAAGACATTATATCGAACAACATCGATTGGAAAAGAAAAATGTCGATGTTCTAGGTTACACCATAACATTGTTTGATGTGGCTAATGTAGAAAAAGTACCGGAAGATAAAGCAACGGAAAGAGAAAGTGAAGCATGGAAGTCGATACAATCAGAAGAACAGGTTATAGATATTTTAGATGATGAGGAAGAAGAAGTAACTGAGCAACAAGGACATGAAAAAAGCAGAAATGAAAAGGATAGTGAAAAAGATAATAATAAATCAGCCAAGCAATTAAACAAAACTGTGGATAACGATACTGAAGATAAACAAAACGAAAATGCTTTTAAAGGGAAACCAAACTTAAAAGTAAATATAAAAAAGCAAGCTTCTACAATTACACAAACTCAAAAAGAAATTGCTAAAACTTCACAAGAAACTGAAAACGAAAAATTAAAAGCAACAGATAATCAAAACAATCTAACTAAGTTTGAGTCTAAAACTCAAAAAATTCATGATAAAATATCCCAAGAATCTGAAAAAGAGAAATCAGAAACAATAGTTTATAAAACTAAAGAAATAACCGAAAAAGAGATCACAAAATCTCCAACAGATAATCAAAAGGATGAAAATGTTACATTAGCTAAAAAGCAAAATGTAAAATTATTTAAAACAGCTTCTGATAAGAAAACTGTGCTGGATTCTAAAACTCTAGCTGGAAATAATGTAACATTAGCTAAAAAGGTAATAATTCTAGAATCTCCAACTCAACAAGTAGAAACAATAAATGATACTGAAAAAGAAAAACCTGTAACATTAGCTAAAAAAGTATTTACTCTAGAATCCGCCAAGGAGCAAAATGAAACCACACAAGAAGAGAAAAAAGTACAGAGTTCTGACACTCAAAAAGAGAAAAGTGAAACGAAAGATTGTAAACAATATGTGAATAAAAAACTGAAAAATAAGAAAAACGAATCTGTACCAATTATTGATTTAGTAATAATTGAAGATGATGCAATACAAGATGTACAAGATGAACTACTGGCATTAGCAGCCCAACATGCTGCACAAGAAGTAAAAGATACCAATGCACACAATTTGATAACAATGGGAATAGAAAATGAGAGACAAATCTCGAAAGAAAGAGAAGAGATTTCAACCAAATCTCTACAAAATGAACTACTTACAATGGCAGCCCAACATGCAAAGGCAGTAGAAAGTGAAAGAAAAGTCTTAAAAGCTCACGAAGAAGAAGAAAAATCTAAAAGAGAAGCGAAATCAACAAAATCTCTTCAAAATGAACTACTTGCAATGGCAGCCCAACATGCTGCGCAAGAAGAAGATAGAACTTATGAACAGAATTTGATCTCAAAACAAACAACTTCATCATCAGCTCTAGAAACCCATACCACAATTTCAGACTTAATATCTAGCTCCATCGATAGGATCTATAATAAACGTAAGTCTGTTGAAATGCCCGCCTCAACAGAGGCTAAAAAATTGTGTCTAAGTAATTCCACTTCAAATGCGTTTATGCCAACAAGAGACGAAAATACTTCTTCACCCACTATACAAATACTGGCTCAATCTATAATTAGTATAGAAGAACAAACCCAACAATCTGAATTACATATTGAAAAACCTGTAAGCATATCCATAGCAGAAAGATTATCACAAAGATTTAAAGGTTTACAGGATAAAGCTAACGCCAATAGTCAACAGACACCATCTCTTACAGTAACAACTACAGAAATTCCTATGCCCAAGAAACCTAATCCATTTGAACAGCTCTTCAATGATACAGTTAAAGAATTGGAAAAGGAAAAAAATAAGATTTCCGACAATCAAACATTCGCGCATACTGAAACTACTAAAGAATTACATAAACCTTCAGCTCTTGACGATATTACCGTTATTAGTGATGATGAGGATTGGGAAGACATTGAGATAACTGAATCGGCTCCGACAGCTACTACGACCGCAACAACAGGTAATATAACAAAAGCTAAAAATAAGGGAATTTTCCAGAAATTTAGTATGTTTAAGGGTAATAATACTAAAACCAAAAAACATGTTCCACCTATGGTATTCTTACCAAAAAAGAAAACCACTAAAGAAAAGTCCCAAACAACACCACAACAATCTACTACATCATCACCTACACCTACTACTAAATCTACAACTTCTTGCACTGATAAATCTGATGTAACTACAACTAATTCTAATGCTAATCTAGGTTTCAAGCCTGTTGCTAATATAATGGATGATCTACTACCCGATTCCCCTTGTAATGATCCTATTGATTTGGTACCGGAATTGGCTCCACTCGAACCTTTGCAAGATCTTAATGATATATCCTCAATATTGGACTCAAATTTAAGTGTTATAGAGATTAATATTGATGCTGATCATCATACCAGCATGGAAGATGCTTTAGATTTTATATCAGAACAACAAGCCCAGGATAAACAGAAAACTGGCTTGGGCCATGTTGTCACTACCACACAACCCTTAACGCAAACTCAGGGCAAGTCTATTATAAATAATATAACACATGTGGGTTATTCAGTGCAGACTGCAGGAGAAAATCCTTTCAAATTCTATTGCTTATTACAAAATTGCACCTTTTTGTATTCGAGTGATTCCATAGGACTGGAAAATCATTTTATGTGCGAACATTCGCAAATTAAATGGAATGGTTACTGTTTAATGTGTCAGTCTCAATGTTTTCCAAATGGTGAAGAATATTCCATAACTAAAGAAATTAAACATATGTTGGAAAAACATGCCAATAAACCACAATTGGATTTGATAAATGAACACTTCACATCCTCTAGTCAAGGAAGTGGTGAGGAAAGGCCAAAAATTAAACTAAGACGTATGACTGGAGATTGCCTATCTACCGCCACAACAGAGAATGCTACTACTGCCTTAGAGGATACCAGTATAAATGTGATACCAACAGCTGCAACATCTGCTACTCCTTTAACCATGTTGGGAGCTTTATTAAATGCTAAACCTAAACCGCCTACTAAAGAAATGCCTCCTCAACCACAAATGCCCTTAACAGAACCTTTACTGTTGGATAACAATGAAGTGGCATCATCTACCACAACACCATTTAAAAATATAAGTCAGGACTTTTTAATTACCTCGGTAACCTCAGCTGCCATACAGCCTAAAGGTAGTCCTTTACAAATTGCCAATGTAATAAGTTTAAATCCCCAACCAATCACAGCAGCAGCAGCAGCAACAACCACTTTGGAAGCTCAAATACCCAAAATATCAAATGTACGTACTCTGGCACCAAAAGCGGGTAATTTATGGTCTCAACAAATAGAACAGGATCGGCAAGAGTTAATGGAATCGGCCGCTGAATCTTTAGAAGTTTCTCAAATATTGGCGAATGCAGGTAGACCTTCTATCACAAGAGAACCAACACGAGTTTTAGATGATTCTCCAGGGCCGGTAGTAGTAGCAGAAACTGTTCCAGTAGCTCAAGCTAAAACTGGAGATTTTCTTATTACACAAACTGTATCAGCTCAATATGATGAAAATTCTTCGGCAGCCGTAGGTTTTAATATAAATATAGCTTCATCTTCAGCTATAGCCAATACTCCGAATCAAGAAGCCATACCCACGGATATAACAACACCTATAACTTCTCGACAATATAAATGCATGGCTAAAGGTTGTAAATTTGTGAGTCGTGTTCGCGTAGCCATGAGTGACCATTTACGTTTTCATGAAAGACGTAATCTATCTCTTAAATGTGATTATTTTGCCTGTGCCTTTTGTGCTCATCAAGCTACCAATGTCGAGGATTATATGCAACATGCTGATCAGTATCATATTATAAATAAAGGAGGTGTAGCATCAACAATAACGACGACAACTGCATCAAGTGATTCCAATGCAAATACAGCTAATTCTTTAACTCGGAAGATACATGATATTTTAAACAGTAATAAAACGTCAAATGCTAATAGGAATGCGGAAAGCCTTTCCAAAAATCAAAATCTTCCTGAACAGGATTCTGAAGAAGTTTATTTAAAGAAATTAAGAGATACTATAGAGGAGATTGTACAACCTACCGGATTAACAGGTTAGTTGTTATAGTTATTAATTGATTTTAATTACTTGAGGTAATATGTTTTCAATTACCGATTTAATTAATAATTTTCGCGACGTTGAAATGTTTGTATGAGATATTTTTCGACAATTAAAAAAAAACTAATGCACACAAAATGTCTGTTCCCGTACTTTACCGCAGTTACCCAAACTAGCACAAAGGCGTTGCCGTACTCAAAATTGCGTGTAAATATGCTTGTTTTGGCTGTTTTGGGTTCCCGCGGGTACTACCAACATCGAATTTATAGCTTATAATCAGTGTTTTTAACACTAAAAATACCGGTATACCGTTACCGAAACACTCTTAAATACCGTTACCTTATTATTTATTTATTATTTATTTTTTTTTTTTTATTTTTTTTTTTTTTTTTATTTTTTTTTTTTTATTTTTTTTTTTTTATTTTTTTTTTTTTATTTTTTTTTTTTTATTTTTTTTTTTTTATTTTTTTTTTTTTATTTATTTTTTTATTTATTATTCAAATAAACCAAATTTAAGTTCTAATTTAGTTTAAAAAAAGCGCAAGGCTGTATCTCTAGTCCAGGGGTGCGCGTTTCATAGCACAATTGTGAAATTACTACCTCACACATATTCTTATGCTCTTTAATTTAGTCGTCACTGAGACAGCGACGAGTGCACATGCTTAACGGGTGTTTTGGTGTTTTGATATTTTTTTCATATGCATTGAAAAAAATTAATTACGACATTCAGAAAATATATGATGAAAAAGTTTTTGATATCATGCAATGCCTTTTACGTTATAAAACTTTTCAGGAATCTAGGGAATATGTTATTAAAAGACATTATGCTTATTTCCATAGTAAAATCTTTCATAGTATACCTTTAATAGAAATAAAGAAGAAAAAAAAAATTGTCATAAAAGTATTAACATAGAAGATTTTGTTTAAAATCTATAAAAATAGGTTGCAGAAAATTTCATTAAGATTCTATAAAAATATGGAGATTGACAAATATGTAAAAGACATATTTTTTAATTCGCTCAATTGTTTTGTTCAGCTCTTGCTCACTAATACAATTGCAAATCAATTTAGCGCATCCCTGCTCTAGTCTAACACACAGGTCTTCATATCTACAGAGTAGGAGTAAAGCCCAAATTAGTTTGGAAGTAACGTAAAAAAGTAACGTAGCACTCTTACAATGAATAAAAAGAGTATAAAAAATATTGTTTTTTTATCTTTTTCTTGTGCATAGAATACAATAAATTAGAAATTTTCTATATTCAATAGAACTTTTTTACGATTTTACTTGACAGCAGTTTCAATGCATAGAAAAAAGACAAAAATATTTTTATATTATTTGAACACATTGAAATGATTACAGATATGTTTTTTTACTTTACGGTTAGACTAATGTAGCCTTAAAGCTTTAAGAATGTTAGGGACACAAACACTTCACAGTGTTTTAAAATTGATCAAGTTGTCAGTAAAAAATATTCAAGAGCTAGCAGTTTTTACAAATATAGACCGATTCACAAAATTTTGACTTTGCGTTCATCTTTAGCAAAAGAAATACAGCAATGCTTGCAGTGGATTTTGAAAAATGTGTTTAAAAAACTTTTTTCAATTACCTCAGTTGGTTTTAAAATTGTTATTTCAAAACAAATGTCGAAAATTGTTACATGTTGCTTGAAATGTACCCAATTTTACTAAGTTTTTTTTTTTTGAGGTAGTTGTAGTAAAATTGTACATATTTTTCCACTAAAAAACAGACTGAGGCCCGATTAGTGAATGTCTAGTTAAAATCAAATTTTATATGGCAAACATATGTGTAAGTTAAAGTCCCGGGTAGTAGCTACGGGGCCTTGAGAAAATCAGGCTAAGAAGAGTTAAATGTAATTTTGTAAATTTTTGGACAAGCACTTTGACTTTTCGGGCAGAATCACAGACTAATTTGTTTAAAATAATTTACCGAAAATTATCCAAATTCTGAGTGTAAATATTGTAAGGAGCTGAATCTGTGTGAGAAATTCCGAGTAAAAACGCTTATATACAATCATATCTTATTTAATATAATATTGTATAAAATAATCGAGTACCGAGTAAAAAAGTTTATATAATATGTAACTGGATATAAATTTCATCAGAAAAATGGTTGTATAAAATTGTATCAAATTGGATATAATTGTATTCACAAGGATACAGAGTTAATTCAAATGGTCCACTTATATCAGAGATTTGTACCAATCAAATTATATATGTTTATACAATATGATATGATTAAATTTAAATTATAAAAATACTGTATTAGAGTATTGAACATACGTTCTGATTTCACTACCAACGAACCATAGTCTACTCTTGATAATGAGTAACTGTATGATGACTAATGAGTTACGGTGGGTCTCTTACTGCAGTTTTAAACTTTAGTTAATAGTTAACCCAAAAATTTGTTGTTTTGTGTACATTTTTTAGACATTTTCTTTTGTTTATAGTTAAGTTAAAGTTAAACCTACAGTATGAGACCCACCGTAAATGGAAACTTTTTTTGTACTTAGATTTTTTTTAATTAAAAAAAATTTAATGGCTAGCCCGGCAATGAATTTGTTTTTTGTTGATGGCTCATAGCATGCTCATAGTTCCCGAGTTATAGAATTGCAAACAATATCTTATTATATAAGTAAAACAATCAATGTTTTGTTTAATACCTACTATGTAGGTTGTTTTATTAATCTTTATTTTTATTTAAAGTCTTAATATTAGTTTAAAATTTTATTTTCAATTATTGACTTAATAATATTAATTTTTAAATCTGTTTTGTTTTTACCCTACTATGTAGGTTTTATTTTTATTTCCCTACTATGTAGGTTTGTCGTTCAATAAAAGACTGCCTCTATCTTTTCACAATCATTCTTTATTAAGGCAACCAACAATTTGAATTTGCTGACTTTGTAGAACGTGCAGACAGACTTACTAGAGAATTTATAAAATTGCAAAGCTACTTGACACCGCTGCTTTGACCATAGGATTTTAGCATTTATGAAAATACAACAGAATTTACTTGACAAAAATACAACTCATACAAAAAGTAAAACCATTTTGCAACCAATGCAGAAAATTTGGGTTGCTTGGGAACGAATACAGAAATATTGGTATAAATTGAGTTATGTTGTCACGTTGAGGGCAACGTGCCTTAACTTCTCCCCCCCTTGAGATCCAGACGTCCCCGGCTGGTCGTAATTATTTAGGATATTACTTATCTCAATTTTACGGTTCCTCCTGGCTACAAAGTATGCAGCACAAAGTGCCAAAATCAGGAAAAAAAGAGAAGCGGAGATATAACAAGTTCCTCTGACTTTGGAATGCAAGTGGGAAATATGGTCCATATTTTTAATATTTAGCTCGTGTAAGTATGGGAGTGATAAGATAGAGGTATAATCAGCAAGACTGACAGAGTGAGCTATGGGCATTTCCGGACTTTTGAAAACAATTTTGCGAAGATTTTCGAACTTTGTAGAATTAATAAATATCTCACTCTCATAAGTTATTAGAAAAGTTCCTCTTTGGACGATTGTGGTTTCATTTTTGTCAATTAATTTAAAAGGTCGGTCATTGATAATGACGATCCCATCATCGATTTCCGAGATGGATGGCATGTTATGAGCCGAAAGAGTATTGCAAGTAGCCGTGTAGTTATTCAACAAGCCATTAAGGCATGAGTTATTGGCGTATTTTAGTTCTTGGCAAAATGAAATTGTTGATTTCCTTTTACAATTCGTTAATATCAAATATTTAGAATCACATTTTAAAACACTTTCACTTTCAAATGACAGAATTTTGTTTTCATGGATAACAGGATATATGTGTTTTTTATTACATACAGATTTAATTCTGGGAAATTTTATTAAAAATGTTATTATATTTTCATCTTGCAAAATTTTGAGCTTAGAGTTTACAACTATTTCACTGATGCTAATGTTCAAATTTACTTCTGACTTTAAAATGAAATCTACTTCCGAGCTATCCAACAAAATGGGGTTGATCATTTGTAGCTTTCCCAAAGTTATTGACAACGCTAAATTATCCAGTTCCCTAATGATTGCCCTATTTCTACAGCTAAGCAGATCGTATAAATGACCGGTGTCTACATCTGTGGCCTTTGTTTTGCTAAGCAAAATGTTAAGGGTTTTTGTTAAGTTATTTATTTGGTATTGCATGGCCGTGTTGATATTTATTTGTGTGTTACTTGCCGTAATTAACTCTTTTTGTTTGTTGTCAATTTCTGCAAAGTCGTCGTAGTCAGGGGTACCAGCTATATACTTCAGCGCTGTTCCAATAAAATTTATGCTGCGCGAATGCCTGTGGTGTATTTGAAGAGATTTCGTAATTTTAAGTATTTGGTCCACGTCAGCTTCCAACAGTTTCCTCATGTGCGACTGCGGCAGTAATTCGGTTAACTTCTTAGTGTCATAGGATATTCTGATGAAGTCTGTTAAGTTTGTAATGTGGGCCAAAATTCCATAGTTGTCAAAAATTGCTGCATTCCCATCTGATATCGGGATGTAATGCGAGGAAGAGTAGTCCAGAATGGTGCCATGGTTGAAAACAAGGGTGTTGAGAATCATTGAGCAGCTGCAACGAGGAATCGGATATTATCTTTATGGAAAATTTTATCGTCTATTTTAAGGGTTGTGCCCAGATCTTGTTGAACAGTTTTCTCGACAAAGACCTTGCTGAATTTATTCCCTAATCTCTTATTAACCTTGACAAAAACCTTATCTCCAGGGTTATATGTTCTAATTACTTTCTTTTTGTTATGATAATTGAGGTCTGATTTCTGTTTGGCAAGAATTTTCGCACGAATATTTTTCCTCAAGTCCTCTGGAGTTGATTGAATTATATCTATGGGCTTATGGTTGGTAGTAGAATGGATTGTTGTATTTTGCGGTTGCCATCAAGACAAGCTCCGTAGAGTCATCCACTGCGCACTCTAGTTTCAGGCATCTTGCGATTTCTGTAAGTGTTCCGTGAAAACGCTCGACTTGGCCATTAGAGGTGCTATGCATGGGTGGTGTCGCGTAAATTTCCGCTCCGAAGTTATTTTTTATCAATGACTTTACGGTCTGTGAATTTAAAGATTTTTCGTTGTCGCATACTATGGTTTTTGTGCCCTTGTAAAAGTTAAGTATCTCTAGAAGGGCTGGCTTGACATCTACTATGGCTCGAGAGGGTATAGGTTTGACAATGGCGAACTTAGAAAATTTATCCAGGCATGTTAAGTAGGATTTCTTGTCCGTATTGTAAATATCAACATGCAGGATCTCGCCCGGAAAAGAGGGTATGGGAGTCTCAGCGATTTCATGTTTCCTTGGGTGCCTTTGATATTTCGCTTGCCGACAGATTTTGCAGGTTGCCGTAATTTCCTTTAGCTTTTTCTTTATATCTGGGAAGAAATAGTCCTGAAGAATTTGTTTCGTGTTTTCCGAAACCGAACGATGTGCCCTATTGTGTTCATTCGTTAAAATTTCAATTTGATCGCTTGTATTAAAGATGTCCGTAACAAATTTATCAGTGTGCCGGAATTTTACATTCGGGAAATTCGAAATGAGAAGGTGTTGGATTTGAGCGAGAGTATGTAGGTCGCAATAAATTGCATTCACTACTTCTGGGTTTATGCAGTCCTTAAGTGTACTCAAAAGATCGTCAATCTCCCGGTATGCAATGCGGTGTCGAATGCGGTTCTTAAAAAGAATCTTCGTTTCCCTTTTCTGTTCTGTACTCTGATTAATTAAAATCTGGTTTCTGAAACAGTTAATTGGATTCTCGGCCGCGGGAATAATTTCGGTGAGTGACATTTCACTTCCACAAGCTTGTAATGAGCATGTGGATGTGGTGTTCATCGTAATGTTAACAAATTGCCTGGAGAGGGCGTCGGCAACGACATTGTCTTTGCCGGGTTTGTAAAAAAATTTTGGGGAGTACTCTTCAATAAAGGCTCTCCAGCGCTTTAATTTCGAATTCGGGTTTTTATCTGACATCGAAAAGGTGAGGGGTTGGTGGTCGGTGAAGATATTCAAGCTACTCACCCCGTACAGATAGTGCCTAAGACTTTTCAAGGCCCACACGATAGCTAAGAGTTCGCGTTCGTTGGTTGCATAGTTCTCTTCGGCGGGTGACAAGGTTCTAGAGATCATGGTAATTGGGCGACCATTCTGTGAAAGGACGGCGCCAATAGCATGGGACGACGCATCTGTCGTAAGGTCAAAGGGTCTGTCGAAATTTGGATAAAGGAGGAGTACATCTTCAGAAGAAAGGATCTTCTTTATCTTCTCAAAGGAGTGAAGAGCATCAGTATCCAGGTCAATCTTAACCTGCTTCGAATGTTTTGTCCCAACATGTCCGTTTTCCCCGCGCAAATATTTAGTGAGGGGTTTCGCTATGGCTGCATAGTCCTTCACGAATCTTCTATAATAACCGGCCAACCCTAGAAATGACCTGAGGCCCCTTAAGGTTGTAGGTGTTTCGTAGTTGACTATGGCTTCAATTTTACTTGGACATGTTCTAATACCGTCGGTTGAAACGACAAAGCCTAAATACTCGACTGAGGTTCTGAAGAATTTGGATTTTTCTAAAGAGACCTTCATTCTAGCATTATACAGTTTTCGCAAAATGTTTTCAATGTCATCAATGTGTTTCTGCTCGGAGTCGGAAAATATGATGATATCGTCGATGTACACATGACATGACTTCCCGATTTCATCACGTAAAACATCATCGATAGCGCGTTGAAAAATGCTCGGGGCATTCTTCAATCCAAATGGTAAGCGACAAAACTCGTATTTATCATTATTCACGCTGAAAGCAGTTTTCTCCCGGTCGGGTTCAGACAAGTTAATTTGGTGAAAACCGCTTTTCAAATCCAATGTCGTGAAGAATTTGGATTTGCCGAGATTTGCAAGTATGACAGATGGATCAGGTATAGGATATTTATCCGGGATAGTCTTCGAATTAAGTTTAGTGTAGTCGAACACGAGACGTTTATTGGGCTTGCCCATTTCGTCTGTGCCTTTCTTGTCGACAACCAAAACGGGGCTGTTATATGGAGATCGGGATGGCCTTATAATGCCATTTTTCAATAGTTCTCCAACCTCTTTATTGACAAATTCCATCATCGAGAACGGGTAGGATTGGTATCTGGAATATATGGGCTCCCGATCCTTTGTTCTAATTGTCGCGGAAATCCCCGTGTTAAAGGGCAAAGCTTCGTTTGGGTTAGCGAAAACACCAGCATTTTCGTTTATTATTTGAAAAAACTTTTTTTCCACATTCTCTGGGATGGAGGCGTTTTCTATTAAAGAATTCACCGCATCTAGCTCAAGATATTTCAATTTTTCCTCACCGCCGTTATAGTAAATCATGCCCTTTCCCGTGTCGATCACGCCTTTTATACTCTTTATGAAGCTAAAACCTATTATGCCGTCAAATATAGACAGATTCGGTAAGATAAAAAATGTTTCTGTATGATTAAGTACATTTACCAATGTTTTGTTGGTAATTATGTCAGCACCATGAATGGATTTGACTAAAAATATTTTCTCTACTCCTTTAATGTTTTTCAGTCCGTTAATATTGGTAATATAACTTTTAGAGGCACCAGTGTCGATCAATAGTCTAATGTTCCTGCCGCCTATCATTCGTTCAATGTAGGGGAGAACTGACCCTCCTCTAAAAAATTAATCTCGTCTTCGAAAGATGGATCAGGAAAAGTCGGGTTTTCATATGACTCCTGGTTACCAGAGAAATCCGGCTCATTGGCGTAGTCATCCGTTCCGCAGGTTTCAAGAACCCCGTTTTGCATGACCTCATGGCCAAGGTGGTTAATCCTTTGAACCTTCTGAGGGGACTGTCTGTCAGATGCTAAACCCCGCTTATGTGCTTGAAAACCCTGAAAGTTATTCGTTCGCACTGTACGCATACTTACATCAGTGTCAAGGGATTGGGATACTGGTTGAGAGTCAATAGCTTGTTGGCCTACAGCCTGAAAAGGATTTTGAGCGCAATTTCCGAAATTTGAATTCGCGACATTATGTCGTTGTGACTGGTTAGATACCTGCTGAGGGCGATTTTGGTAAAATGTAGAAATCTTTTGACCGACATAGTTTTGCGAAGGCTGCAAATAATTATCTTGTTTGCCAAGGGAGTTCTGTCTAACATGCTGCATGTTCTGTCCCGAGGCTGTGTGTGTTGGGGAACTTTGTAAAGCCTTGTTCAAACCATTATTGTAAATGGCAGAAAAATGATAGCGGTTTTGGTTTGCTTCCAGCTCTTGGGCTAATGCCAGGGCTGATGGCAAGTCCGCAGGCTTGCATGAAAACAAAGTGTCACATAAGGGCTTCCTTACCCCTGAAACAAAGACACGTAAGGCCTGTTCGCGGTATTTTCGGTTCAGTGACTGAATCAAATTTGCATCCCCCTCATTCGACATTATAATCTTATTCACAATTGCAGTTAACTTACGCTCTACTTCGTCGTAAAATTGGATAATAGTTTTCTGGCCCTGCCTTAAGGTGGAGAGCTCCTGATCTAATGTGAAGATTGATTTTTTCTCCATGTATGTAAAGTCCAACCTTGCCATAATAGCCTTAAAGTTAAGGACTGTGTTGTAGGCGCTTAACGCGGCGTCTGCATTACCCACGACCTTGTTCCTCAAAATAGCTACAGCCTGGTAGTACTTTGAACTTCCCGCATATGGTTCAAATAATCTGTGGGCCGTAATAGCGGCCTGACGCCACGAGACGTATCTGGTGGGGTCGCCTTTAAATTCTGGTACAGACTTAATTATATCTAAAGTTTCTTCACACGGCCTATTGGGTATAATTTCTATTTCCTTATATTCTTCTACGGCGACAGACGGCTCTAGGGATTGGAGCCGCCTAGTTAGGTCGGCAATAGTTGCCTCGAAACTCTCCTTGGTTCTTCGCACCGCCTGTTCAATGGCGGTGTCCAGGAGTACTTGCAAATTTGCGGAGTTCATTTCGTTTCTATCCTCACCTAGTTCTTCGGAAACTCCTAATGCTTGTAACCTAGCTAAAATATCCTCCAATCCTTGTGTTTCTGGCATGAACTTAGGGAAAAACAATGATCAATTTGGGAGCCCTTTTGTGTAAATTTCGTTTCAAATTCAGAAGATAATCTTTTTACTTTCGTTTTTCTTTGAAGAAGAAAAACAAACTATGTCAAACTGTTAAAATTAAAGGGCTTTGAGTTTATCTAAGTTTGAGGTGAATCTTAATTATTTTATATTACTTAAATACCTTTACAAATAAGCTACTATATTGGTTGTTTAATTCTTACATCTAGCACTTACAAAAAGATAAACATGATGAAGATTGAAACTGCAGCAGCAAATTGTTGAATCCTTAAAACCCCTTTTTTTGGAGAAAGCTGAAGTTGATTTCGGCCGTTGAAGGGATTTTTGGTCGTCTTTATTGGTAAAGATGATTATGTGGGTTTTTTTTGGATATGTGTGGCACTTCTGACTGTCCTTTCATTAACCTCATGCACTTTTTTTCTGTATTATGCTTCCTCTCACGATGAAAGTTTTATTTATTTTATTAGTTTTCACAACGTTTTTGTGTTTTTGTGAACACCTTTTTTTTTTTTTTTTCTTTTTTAGAAAATTTAGGTTCAATATTTCTTATGAAGTTTGTTTTTATTTTATTAGAAACTTTGTTTTCTAACACATAAAGTTTGGCTTTATTCGGCTCAGAACTAATTTTTATTTGTTTTGTATCTTGTATTTTTACAAAGATAGTCACTGCTTCACTATGTGAACTTGTTCAATAAATTTTACCTTCTATGAAGATTGTCACTTTTTCACACTATGGTAAACCGTTCTTTTTTTTTTTGATCCTTAAAAGGATATCACGTGTTGGGCGCCAGTAAAACAATCAATGTTTTGTTTAATACCTACTATGTAGGTTGTTTTATTAATCTTTATTTTTATTTAAAGTCTTAATATTAGTTTAAAATTTTATTTTCAATTATTGACTTAATAATATTAATTTTTAAATCTGTTTTGTTTTTACCCTACTATGTAGGTTTTATTTTTATTTCCCTACTATGTAGGTTTGTCGTTCAATAAAAGACTGCCTCTATCTTTTCACAATCATTCTTTATTAAGGCAACCAACAATTTGAATTTGCTGACTTTGTAGAACGTGCAGACAGACTTACTAGAGAATTTATAAAATTACAAAGCTACTTGACACCGCTGCTTTGACCATAGGATTTTAGCATTTATGAAAATACAACAGAATTTACTTGACAAAAATACAACTCATACAAAAAGTAAAACCATTTTGCAACCAATGCAGAAAATTTGGGTTGCTTGGGAACGAATACAGAAATATTGGTATAAATTGAGTTATGTTGTCACGTTGAGGGCAACGTGCCTTAACTTATATAACAATATTCATCGGCTCATTTCTGCTTTAAAAACTTATCGGACCAGAACAAAATATATGACGTGGAAAGGTACTTGAAATACCTATCCTACGGAATGCAACATGTCTCAATTGAACCGGATCATGATTTTATATTTAGCCCTAGTTTATGTATTTTCGTAATAGATAAACAGGCCCTTATTTTTTCTCAAATTGGATTTTTCTAATTAAAAGAAAATAGTTTTTAAAAGCAAAAAATCTCAAATATTAAGGTGGTTCACAAGGGGTGTGCTATTTGTTGTATCGTCCTAACAAAAACAGAGTTGTTAGAATTTAAATTGAAAAAATACAACATTTGAGAATAGAACGATACAACATGCTCACGTATGTTTAGTGTCCTATGCTTGAGTGTGCTAACAGATAGAAAACCAAAAGAAAATCACTGTTAAAGCCAAATAAAAATTTTAACAACTCTGTTTTTTGTTAGGACGATACAACAGATAGCACACCCCTTGTGAACAACCTAATTAATTTAATGAAAAATTTGAGTAAAAATAATAAAAGATATAGTTTTTGCCTTAATCGGATGAGCTGAGTTTTGATCTTGGGTCTGAGGTCTGTATACTAGTTTTCAGCATTTTTTTTTTGTGTTTTCAGCAAAAGATTTATTAATATTTTTTCAGCACTAAACTATCAATCTTTACCTCCTGGTGGTCTTAAAGTAGGCATCGGACTTTAAATGATACTACATTCCAAAAAGTTACATTTTATTACAATGTCCAAGTATTTAAATAAACCCGAGTAAAAAAGTTTATATATCGTCGACCGGCCTGCAAAATGTCACATGTGTTTTTTAATAGATTTCCAGGAGAGCGAAAAAACTGTTACAAAATCTACTTTTAAGATATTTTATTGGCATCATATGCCTTAATGATGATTTTACTAAATAAGATCGTGAATCTTTAAGGCATATGATGCCAATAAATAACACTATGCGACAGTCAAAATCGGGATGGGATGAAACCAACGGGAAATGTTATATCGGTCAAAAACAAGTTTTACGTGTCCCGGCGTTTCGCTGGGTCACCCCTAGGAATCGAGATATATCTTTTTTTTGATATAACTCGAGAACCACTAGTCCGATTTTGCTCAAACAATTTTAAAAAAATTAAAAATTACAATTCCTTTAATCTGTTCATATAACGTTTTTCTATATACTCAACAGTTTTGCCGGTAAAAATAAATGTTTGTTACCGCTACCATAAAAATCAATAACCTTTTGTTTATTACTTTTTATTAATATTTTAGGCAAAAAATATTTTTTTCTTCATACATTTATTTTTACCGGCAAAACTGTTGAGTATATAGAAAAACGTTATATGAACAGATTAAAGGAATTGTAATTTTTAATTTTTTTAAAATTGTTTGAGCAAAATCGGACTAGTGGTTCTCGAGTTATGTCAAAAAAAAGACCACCAAAGGTCAAATCGATATATCTCGATTCCTAGGGGTGACCCAGCGAAACGCCGGGACTCGTATAACTTCTTTTTTACCGATATAACTTTCCCCGATAGTTTGAACCCTTCCCGATCACTGACCCCTACCATTTGTCTCACAGTGTAATCTTAAAAGTAGATTTTGCAACAGTTTTTTCGCTCTCCTAAAAATCTATTAAAAAACACATGTGACATTTTGCAGGCCGGTCGACGATATCTTATATATAAGAACATAAAATAATCATATAAGTTATTATATTATCTGATCCGCAAAATGGGTCTATAGAATTATACCAGATTGTATTATTTTAGGTACAATTCAATTTATCCCAAAATTGGGCACATCTAATTGAATCTTATTATATCTAATATGATATAGTTATATACTATTTAATACAATTGGATTTCAAGATTTATACCCAAAATATGTTGGTTTTTAAAATATGTTTGAATTGTAAAACTTACAAAAAATATTTTTCCTTTCGAACTTTGAAATTTTTTTAATTTTAAATAATATAACCCGAGTAAAAATAGTTATATAGGAAATTATATAATTTAATATGGACTAATATGTTTATATACATATAGTCAAGTGTGATACTATATGCAATGACAATTTTAATACAGCGTCATATATAATTAAAAATGGCTTTATCGGAAAACATATAAAGCATACAATTTTTTTTAAAGCATGCATTTTCGGAAACGGTTTTTCCGCAAAATTTGTGTTAATTTTTTTTACATTTGTTAAAGAAATTTTTTTGGTGTTGATTCCTATTTAACATAAGTTGAACGAAAAGTCAGAAGAAACGCTGAAACTCGATGAAATTAAAACCACTTTACAAAATATAAAATAAAGGATTTATTTATAATTTTTTTATTGAATTTGTTAAGGGCAATTCACACATCGACTACCCATTTATTGGGTAATAACCTAGTATTGGGGATACGAATTGTAAAATTTTTGTAAATTCTCTTTTGAAAATGGCATTTTGTATTCCCGATACTGGGAAATAATAGACATGGATGGATAAGGATGAATAAAGCTTCTGGCACTTCCGACTACAAAACATATATTGTGTAGGCTGTGATCGAAAAAACTTCAATTAATCACGATATACACCACGATCGCTGTGCCGACCGTGATGTATCTCGTTAAATGGTAATGCTACGAGTCATAGCCTGTGTAGAGAGTTGCCGGTTCGATTCCCGGTGATGGCATACGCAAAAAGTTCTTCATATAAAGACAATTTAAGCATTAAATATACTTTGATCAATTGACACAAAATAACCACTGACGAGTCTTTGGCTGAGACGAAACTGTAGCAGTCTAGTCATTCCCTTGTGTCTGTTAAATTTTTCAGTAATAAACAGTAAGTAAATTCTTCTTCCTGTAAACGAGCAACTGTTACAAACAATCTTTGTTTTTTCTTTGATATTTTAAATGTTTAATAATGCTCCTAGACGAGAACAAAAAATTCTCATTGAGTTTGGAATTTAACTTAACAAATATTTCCAGAAATTCTAAAAACGTCGTCCCCTGACGATTTCCTTAGGCAAGAATGAAATCCAGATAGGGACATGCCTGCAGCGGATTATTTTTCACAATTTGTTAAATACTTTTGGGATTTTTAGCATATTTAATTCCTGTGATGCAATTAATGTTTATCCCGATGAAATTAAAATTTAAATCACTACTCAAAGCTTTATACTTTATACTTTATTTTTTAAATATTTTAATTTTCATTTCTCTTTCTTTTATAGATGATAAACTTTATCGTTGTGTAGTAAAAAATTGTCGTACTAATTTAACCGAAAGCACCTTTCTCAATCATATTATGTATCACATCACATCTCAGGGTGGAAATCCCAACAATTATAACTTTAAATGCCCCCATTGTCAGGCCCAGTATCATCGTGTATCTGGCATTAAGGCTCACATTAAAAATCATGCTGTTGATCGATTTTTCTGCTATCTCTGTGAACAAACTTCTACCAATCCGGCACAATTATTAAAACACTTTTCTGAAAAACATTGGAATACCATAAATATGTACACTAAAGTGTTATTACAACCTAAAACATCCAATGATGGCTCTAATGAGGTTTTAGATTCTGGATATTACGTGGCCTACACTCAAGAGCTAAGTGATGAGGATGTTAAGAAATTCGGTGAGAAATTAATACTGGAATGGCAACGTAAAAAGTCAGGTTCCAAGACGCATTTCAAATCATCAGAAATAGATTTATTGCCTTTACCGGCCATATTTCAACGTGAGGTTAATTGTGGAGAATGTGAATATAAAACCAAAGTACGAACCAATATGTATCGGCATTTGTTAATGCATAAGCAAAATCCTGGCCTAGCCAATAATGGTGGTGGTCAATCTAAAGTTGCTAGTGTTGATCCTGTAAATCCAGTACCGTGTCTTAACAGCACAGAAAGGTTTTTCGATAAAATGACTAATTTGGCTTCATCTTCATTAATACCATCATCTTCTACGTCATCTACATTGCAAGCTAATACAAACAATTCTTCAAAACCCGTTTACAAAATACCTTATTCTTACGTCTCAGAGACTAAACGTTTTACTTGTGGCTGCACTAATTGCACTTTTCTAACTCTATCTGAGGATTTGTTCCGCACACATTTATCTTCTGTACACAACAATCATGTAGTATTTCGTTGTCCATTTTGTCAAGAGGATATTTGTAAAAAAAGTCTTGCAGTTGATCGCATTATGAATCATACACGTTTTCATTGCGCCACCGTCTATCGTTGTGAAGAATGTAATTATCTTCATCATATGCGTTATGTTGTAGAGCGGCATATCAACGAAAAACATAGCACATTAAAAGTGAATATTGTGACACATGAGCGATCAAGCCAAAATACTTTGGAAGGTATTACTTCTACCATAGCTTTTGCAGGTAAGTTTCAAAATGTTTGGTTGTAGATAAAGCAATGTTTATACAAGGAAATGAGTACAAAATTTTAAAGAAATATAGAACCGAAGAATTTAAAATACGACATAATAATTTGCAGACAACGAGGATTTTGTTTTATAAGAAAGCTTATATATTTGGATGATCGAAGACATTTTTTTATATATATTTTTTTTTTCTTTTAAAAACTGAACAACAGTCAAAATCGGCTTGTAGTTTCTTCTTAAATAATATTCAGAGAAAATTCATCATATTTAAAGAGAACTTCCAGAGACTATACAGGTAAATTATTTAGAAATTACTTTTAATTGGAAAGAACCACTTCAGATTTTCTATTTTTATTTGAAAAGTTCCCAAATCCTTGTATTCAAACAAGGTATGCGAATTCTAAAAAAATTTCATCAATTTCACAGTACGGAAGATTATGCTGCAAATATGCAACCCATTTACTATAGGTTTGCACAGAAGAATAAATAAAATATTTATTATAGCATACGCTTAGGTTATAATTTACTCTTACCGCAATAGTCCTGTTTTAAAGCTTTAAGAAAATTCTACCACACCTAAATATATTCAACCCATTGTTAAATGAAAAAAAAACAAAAATATCTATTTCGTTTTAGGTAAAAAGTATAAAGAAATTTGTAATCCTTATCAACAACCACAAACCTCTGCATACGCCTCTACAACGCGTTCTTCCAATAGTGAATCTTCCATCTCATCTAATTCAACAAAAGGTAAAGGTACATGGGTATGTGTATTATGTGCCTATAACGCAACCACATTAGCACAAATACAAACACATTGTCAACAACAACATGGACAGAAAAATCAATATAAATGTGCCCATTGTAATTTTGGTTCGCAACAACTTGCTCAAATTCTCTATCACATTGATGAAAAACATACGGGTAAGACACGGGAAGCTTGTTCTATGTATAACAAATCGGAAAATTCCAATGATGAAGTAGCTGATACTCGTCCTCTGTGGCAAAGAAATGATCCTACAAGAGTAAGACACATCAGAGGAATTCTTATGGAAGATGAAGAAGAATCTGAAGAATATCGTAAGAAATTAGGGTTGTCAGAAGACGCCGAAGATATTGAGGAAGATGAAGAATTGAATGTCATTAACCCAGACTATATATTGGGATATGAATTTAGCTGTTTTCATTGTGATTTTAAAGCACAAAAATTTGATGATTTAAAAACACACTATCAAAATGATCACAATTCCTCTCAAGAAACAGCAAAGCCATTTTGGTATCGCATATTAAGACGTTTATGCTGCGCAGATTGTCGTCAGTTTATTGGAAATTTTATGGAACTTCAAAAACATTTACTTAGTACACACAATACTAATCGTTATTATGCCGCGGATATAACTATGTCAGAAAATGATGACTCCTCGCTAAGATTATTATGTGGTTATTGTTCATTCCATTGTGTTAGTTCAGAACAATTGTACAGACATCATTATAAATCGCAACATTTGGCACAAGATGTACGAATTGAAAATAATTTAGAAATTTTAAATCTGGGAATTTCACAAATAACCTATAAATGTACCTTATGTGCTGATATTTTCCCTAATAAAGTGGCTATAGTACAACATGCTTGTAATGCCCATGCTGGAGAAGACAGTTTTTCATTTAGGGAACTTAGCAACACTCTTATCTATCGTTGTGTCTCCTGCTGCTTTACCAGCACCAATGAAATGGATTTACTTCGTCACATGATAAATCATTATTACAGTTTTAATAAATGCGTTTTTTGTCGTAAACTTCAGACCACATTCGTTGGCTATATGCAACACTGTTATGCTGAACATAAAAATGATATATGTAGATTCCGAGATCTATATCCATGTGCTAGTATAAGCAAATATTTAGTAAATATGCTTATCATATTCCCAAGGGGCCTAGTGCTTACCAAGAGAAACCTTATGAATACAAAATATGGTAACACAGATATTATTGAAGAATTTTATGAGGAAATATATAAAATATCACAACAACCACCCATACCTAGACTATCAATAGCTAGGTTAGTGGCCCGTAAATCTATAGAGGCACAGCAAAAACATAGATCATCCTCATCTTCTCCTCAAGCATTGGAAAACGAACCGGAGTTATTAAAAATATTGCAGCCACAAGCAAAGAAAATTTCAAAAAGAAGATGTACAGTTGCAGTAAGTCAAGAGGATAATGACACGAATATGCCTAAACCTAAACTAACTGCAAATGAGACTTTGTTACAAAAACCCATTACTGTAACACATAGAAGGAAAACTGTTACCATAGAACCAGAAGAACAACACAATGAATCTGATGCACCCGCTTTGTTACAAACTAAGAAAATATCGAAAAGGAGATGTACAGTAGCAGCAGATTATGAAACGTTTCCCTACAATATAAATTTATCATCTCCCTACTCTCTACTAATCGAAAAAGATGCATCTTCCAAAAAGCGTAAAACTTCGAGTAGTACAGCATCACCTTTAATGGCCCAAGAACCTCCACATTATCCCTCAAATTTAGATATGGAACCTTTTTCTTATTATGGTGTAAAATCCGAACCTGCCGATTTGTCAAAAATCTATACAAAGGTAGCCATAGGTGGCATTAAAACTCCTTTAACCATAGACAAATTTAAGCAACTCTTTAATATAGATTGTCGAATAGAATTAATAAAATGTGATCATATCCAAACGCTGGATTATACAGATTATAAACATATTAAAAAAGCTTGTCCAGCAAGCCATAAAATAAGATATAATTAAAATGAAAGTTTAAAACTTCCTTAGATAAAATAAGATTGATTTCTAAGAATTTCCTAAATAAAAATTTAGGAATTATATTTTAGTAATAAGATTTTTTTAGCCTAAGAGTCTTGTTGAGGTTTTCGTAGGAAAAATTATATTTTCAACAAAGAAAATTGAAATAGTTTCCATTATATAATGCCTTACCTAGTGTCTTCAAATGCAATGATATGTGCAAAGAAAATTGAAAATAACACACAAAACAACAACAACGAAAATAATTTTGTTGTTGCTTTGTGTGTTATTTTCAAATTTCTTTGCACATTTCATTGCATTTGAAGACACTAGGTTAAGGAATAGTTTTATTTTCATTTGTTTTAATTATCTTTCGAAAATCTTATTAAGTCTTTGTATATAAAAAAACATTACACTTATTTTTTAACACCGAATTTTGTTATTTGAATTGTGTCCTTTTACCTTGAATATGATTTATTCATACCAAAAAAGGACGGCAAAAGTTTGTTTCCTTTTTATTATCTAAGTTTTGGTTGTTTAAGAAATTTATAGTTTTTTTCCTACAAATGAATTTTATTGTTTTTTTTATTATTTTATAGAAATTACTTTTAATTATTCAACTGAAATAAATTTAAATAACAACTTAATATACGATACTTTAATATGTATGATGAAGACATTTTTTTACATATTCTGCAGACATGTATTTAATGGCTAAGAATATGTCCGTTCCCGTACTTTACCGCAGTTACCCACCCAAATCAACCCAAAGGCGTTCCCGTACTCACAATTACGTGCAAATTGTTGTTGTTTGGGCTGTTTTGGGTTCCCGCGGTAACGTACGGGAACGCACATAATATGTTGATAAAAATGTCAATTCTATATAGTTTTGTATGGTTTAATTCCACATTTTGTTTTTAGGAAAAAAATATTGTGAAAATCATCATTATGTTGTCTGTAAAAAGTAATAAAAAGAAAATTGTATAACGTTGTCATGGCAATGGGGATTATGTTTAGGGTTTGGGGTTCGGGAATTCCCGGGCGGGAATTCCCGGGAAATCCCGGGAAAAGTTTACCGGGAATTCCCGGGAAAATAATATATTTTTCCCGGGAAAACGGGAAATTTTAAAAATATTAAATTTTTTAAATTGTTTTTGTTTCGAATAGGATTTTTTAATTTTAGTCATAAAAAACATTTTAAATACCAAAACAAAAATGTCATTGTTAAAATCTTTTAAAAGGGAATACATTTATTTGACACAGAAATAAAATCTTTGCCAAGTTATTAGGAGCATTTCAACTAATAAAGATTTTTCGCATAACTTATTCAAAATTTAAGTAGTAAAACCTAAAAACTTGGTAAAATGTTTAAAAGAAATATGAAAAAATAGCTTTGTCTCTTACAAATAATCGCCCTTAGTATCTTAATTTTTCAAATGTATAATTTAGGTAAAGCCGACTTTAGTTAAAATATTGGGTAGCAGTATACCTTGACTTGGTTTATTTTTGGAGCATTCTGATTGGTTAATTTATTTTTAACCAATCAAAATATTTGAAAATATAAATATTTTTGTAAGGTTTTCATACACAAAATGAACAAAAGCGTTTGATTAAAAATAAAGTCGACTTTAAATTTAAAATACTCCTTTATATTAAGGGTCAATAATTTTATAAATAACGTTTTCATTAATAAATATGAAAAGAAAGACTAATGGTTAACGGTGGTATCTAAATTTGGTTATCCGACCTCTAAATTTGGTTCACAAAGAAAATTGATGGTCATGCAACTTCTCTTGAAGAAAACAACAACAAGAACAACGTTTCAGCTAAAATTAGCAAAATACCCGAAGAAAAAAGTGTAAGCTGAATAGGCATTAAAGGTTTTATGGTAGGGCAAACATTTCCTGAAATGGTTCCAAATTAGCCGCAGTCAATCCGCACCATAACTAGACCTTCGTTTATTCGAGAAAGTTTTTATAATAAAAACCTGGCATTGCAAAAAAATGAAACCGATATAAAGAACATTATATTAAATTACTACAATCATGTAAAAGATATCATGATAAAAGAAATATCGAGCAATATTTCTAACGATAGGAGATTTACTATATTCTTAGATGAATGGACAAGAATATCACAAAAGAGATATTTGAACATATGTATAAAGGGAAATAATTCATTTTATAACCTGGGGTTGGTTTATATATCAGGAAGATCTAATGCCGATGAAATAAGAAGAATTGTAGAAATAAGACTAGAAGAGTTTTATTTGTTTTTGAAAAATAACATTGTGGCCACCATATGTAATGGGCCAAATGTGATGAAACGGTTTGTTTCCGACAGTCCAGTAGTGGGTGCTTTCTGCTGGAATCATGAAATTCATTTGGCAGTGCTTAGAGTAATTTATGTGAAATCAAATGTTCAACATTCTGATATTTTTACTTTGAATTCTCACTACACAGACTGAATTTGTACTAAAATAGTGTTTTTTTTTAACAAAAATTACTTATATAGGTGGTTTTCATTAACAATTTTGTTCAAAAATATTTCCCGGGAATCCCGGGAATCAAATTTTTTCATTCCCGTTTCCCGGGAAATAAAAAAGTCCGGGAAATCCCAAACCCTAATTATGTTCCAAAAATCAGCTTCAAGTTGTCTACAACAACGATGTACTCTTTCCAGCACTCTTCAGTTGACATGTTTGCAAAGGATGCAAAATATGTTATACAAATTTATACATAAGTTGAACCAAATTACATGAGGGAAAGTATATAGTTTTGCTTGCTCAACCTAACAAAGAAACCCAATAAGCACATAGGTTTTAAAAATTCAAGTGCTTTAAATTTAGCTTGAAGTAAAGTATATTTCAAATTCTAGCATTTGTATATTTAAAAAAAAATAGTTCAAACTTGAATTTTTGTTTCCCTTTTGCTGGAGTATGCTATTGAAATAAAATGTAATTAAAGTTTTATTCATTTATTCAAGCCAAGGAAAACAGGGCTGGAATTGGACTTGTTTTCAACTTGAATTCCAGTGAAATTGTTTATAGGGAAATAACTATACGGTGTTACAAAAATAGAAAAAAATTTAATATTCTTTTCTTATATCGTCGCCAAAAATGCAAAATGGCGTAACAACACTTGTTATTTTTTTTACAGGCGAAGAAAAAAATGTAGAATTAAAGATATTTTATATTTATAGGACATATGTTGTTATCTTGTTTAAAACATGACTATGTATATACTTATTTCTATACATACATATATAAATTTAACATTTTTTAGGGATATGTAATTTAGTATAGTTCGTTATAATCAATTAGAAATTCTATTTAAAATTTTTTTGTTGTTACGCCCTTGTGCATTTTAGGTGACGATAAATATGATATATATTTATTAGGGCGGGTCGATTTAATAATCGCCCATGGCTCAGTGAAAATCGTATTCTAGGGATCAAAATAAGAAACTCTGCCGAAGGAACCATACCTCTAAAACGAATTCTACTACCCCCAACTGTTGACTTTTGTCCCGTAGGGTCAAGTTTTGAAAAATCCCACTTTGACCCATTTAGAGTGCCCCAATCGAGTCCAAATGTATGACCGACCCCCACTAACTTTGGAGGGCCGATCCACCCATGCCAGTGGCACACCCCCTGGAACTCCCCTGGGGGGTTCCCCATACAAACATTTTAAAAAATCACCATTTTTGGCACTTTATTTTATTATTTTTTATTTATTTTATTTATTTTTATTATTTTATTTATTTTTTCTCTTTAGAAATTTATTTAGTCAGAACATATGTAAATGAAAAAATTAATTTAACTTAGTAATAGAAAAGAAAATAAAAAAAATTACTGTTTGAAGTCTTTTTTGCTTTCAAGTCTGGGCATTTTTTCTTTTCTATTACTAAGTTAAATTAATTTTTTCATTTACATATGTTCTGACTAAATAAATTTCTAAGGAGAAAAAATAAATAAAATAATAAAAATAAATAAAATAAATAAAAAATAATAAAATAAAGTGCCAAAAATGGTGATTTTTTAAAATGTTTGTATGGGGAACCCCCCAGGGGAGTTTCAGGGGGTGTACCACTGGCATGGGTGGATCGGCCCTCCAAAGTTAGTGGGGGTCGGTCATACATTTGGACTCGATTGGGGCACTCTAAATGGGTCAAAGTGGGATTTTTCAAAACTTGACCCTACGGGACAAAAGTCAACAGTTAGGGGTAGTAGAATTCGTTTTAGAGGTATGGTTCCTTCGGCAAAGTTTCTTATTTTGATCCCTAGAATACGATTTTCCCTGAGCCATGGGCGATTTTTTTGCCTCCCCACAAATCGACCCAGCCTAATATTTATACATATCTTATTTTTGTTACACTATATATACACTCAAAAAACAGTTTGTGTAGAAATCCGCAAACCGATCGAATTCCTTTGGAAACATCGTTTACGCTTCCATTGCAACGGCAATAGTTTTTTCCACGTGTTGGTCCATCGGCATTCGTTAATGTTCTGGCGTGTTGGGGCATCATCTCACTGAAACTCCATTGTGAAGGTGATGATTGTTACGTGTTGCTGTTCTGGCACGTCTATATTTTATTAATGAATTGGTGTTGGCAGTATGTAGTTCGGACAGCCAAATAATTTACTTGTGCTTGTCGCAGTAACCTCTATAGTCTTATAGAGTAAATTTAAATCGCAAAAAAAAATAAGTATACACCTCAGCTATGATGGAGAAAATGGAAGAAAACTATAAAAATGAAAGAACACTCTAAAAAATGGAAGAAAACTCTAGAAAGATAATAGAGAAAATGGAAGAAAACTTTAGAGCAGGTAATCAGAAACTTTTGGGCAAATGAGAAACTTGTAGATGAAGCTCTGGAAACTCTTGCCCCCATTAACACGATGTCCTGTTAGCTACTAACTGGGACTTTAACTTACACATTTGTTGTTGTTTACCATATAAATTTTAACGGAACATTGTGTTATCCGGCCTTAAACGGCCTATATACGAGCAAGCATTCTGTCCAGCTTGTTTGACAAACAAAAAATGGATTTTGGAATACACGGACAAGCATACTGTTAAATTTGACTTCAAACCAGTGGTCGGCACAAAGAGAGAATGTGAATGTATTGTGTTTCTACACTGTGAGAAATTAGTTTATCATTTTTATTATTTTTAATTTGTATATTAAGAACATGAATTAATCCCCCTGATTATGTAAGGCGTTGGCGTAGATGTTTTTAAGCGTTTTTACAGAAAAGTCGTTAGAACAAATATTTTTGCAATATTTAACAGGAGAGTAAGACTTGTATTTTATCCAAATTGTATTAGATTCGCCAGGAAAATTCCACTTTTTTTTAATTTCGCCTTACATAATCAGGGGTAATGAAGAAATGTAGTAATGAAAGCATTAATGAATTAAAGAAATGAAAAAAAGTAATTTAATTTTTTTTAATAATTCATAATAAATTTTATTATACACATTATTTAAAAAATATTTATTTTTTTGTATATAAATTATTTATTCTTAAAAAAGTATTCCATTAGTTAGTAAATTTTAATGAACTAAAGAAATAAAAATAATTCATAATAAATTTCCTGTTCTTGTAAAATTTTAAGAGTGTAATATTTTTCTAAAATTTATTAAACAAAGCGACGTCAACCTGCTTTGTTGAAAGCTACCATGCTACTAAATAAATTTTACGCTCTTAGTTGAGAGTTTTGTTGCCATTCGTGTTGTGTACGTGTGAAAAGCCGATTATGATCGGCCACTGGTGGCTATGGGTGCCGACCAGTGCTTCGAACCCACTAAATCAACTCAGCGGATGATAATAACAAAATTATTTTTATTAATTTTTTTCTTGGAATTTCATTTTTTAATTTATGTTTCTGCATTTTTTAGTTTATTTATTAACGTTATCCCTTGTCACAAAATAATTTATTAAAAATGTAAAATTCTCCAATGTTTGCTGATTTTTTTCATTAGACGGTAAAGCGTCGAAAAAACAAAAAGTTTTGACATTATATGGTCAAATTCAAAGACATTACATGGTCAAATTCATACAGCCGTCCAGCATGCTGTATCGTATATAGGTCGCTTTAGAGGCACAAATAAGAAACCTCTAGAGGAAGTTCGGGAAACTTCTAAAGCTACAAATGAACTTTAAATGAAGCTAGAGCTACAAATGAGAAACATCTAGATGATATTCACGAAACTTCTAAAGCTACAAATGCGAAACTTCTAGTTGAAGATCGGGAAATTTCTAGAAACCGCAGGAAATCTCAGAGGTCATAAACCAAGGAGTGGATTGCATTGAGTTACAAGTCAACAAATTTGATGAGAGTAAAATTAATAATCTGGAAAATAACCTATAGCCAAAAATTAACAATCTTCAATGCCAAGGTGGACCGATTCCAGTTAGCTCTAGTAGATAATGACGCCATGTTTCAATAGCAGAAAAGAAATTTCTTCAACTTTGCCGGTTTGGTTACAATTGGAGAGAAAACAGTATTTGCTAATATGGCAGCGGCTTTGGAAAGTTTTATAGAACATGAAGTTGTGATTGATACCGCTCCTACTGAGCTTTTGAATGTTGGCTATGGTGATGTTCAGGTTAAAAAGGGTAATGTCTTGATTCAGAATAAGAGCGCAGAGGCTAGCGATTTACGCTCTGAGAAAAATGGCGCCCGAAATAACGACGTACAGCGGCAGCGACATAATTGAGCATGTGTTATATCCCTACGGGAAATTTTAACAAACTGTCACCGAACTGGCCCCTTTACATGAAATAGACTGGTCACTTTTACATGGCGTTGTCATAGGAGGGGGAAATTGACCCCTTGTGACATGTCACAAGACAAATCCCAGGACAGGTCCCTGAACTTTGTTTTTTATGAGAGTTCGGTGACAGTTTGTTAAAATTTCCCGTAGGGATATAACAAGGAGGCTTTACGCCACACATATGTCTCTTAGTTTACTGCAAACATAATACACAATGCTAAACGATGAATTAACGACCTACTAATAATGTTCAATATCTCAATTGAATAAAGAAAACAAAATTTTAATAATTCTAAAATTTTATTTATTTTTTTTGATTGCCTTTGTTAGCTGTACTCTTTTATGTAGTAAAACACCAGCAAAAATAACAATAGAGTTGACAACATTGGTGAGAGTATGAGAAAGAAAAAATGGGAGAATAACAAAAACCGGCATTAAAATAAAATAGATTCTATCTCACAACAGCTACGCCCAGCGATTTTTAAATATCAAAATGTATGGAAAAAGTCTCTGCGCTCTTATTCTGGGCCTACACTAAATCTGGAATGCAGACGCCAATGCATTTTATACTGCGTGTATGACTAATCCGGATACGCCAAATCGTAAGGAAACCACATACCGAGAATGTCATCATTGGCTAGTGCGAAAGGCTTAAACCAGTTAAGAGTTTAAAAGACGTGGTTGATAGAATACAGACTTACAACAGTCCAAGATCTGAAAAAAGTTTGAACATCACGAGGGGAATACAGTCACAGACTTTTAGTAGGAATAGGCACGTTAATTTTCATATTTTTTTTTCAAACTTGTCATTCAACACCAATTTATATCAAACTTATCGTGTTTAACAACGTGTTTAGAAATTAGAAATGATAATTTAGCGTGTTTAAGGACAGAAAAATGTACTGTAAAAAATCTCACTTATACATGATTAATAGCGAATTTACATTATGATCGAAATCGAGTTAAATATTTCGACGGAAATCGAATAAAAATTTGGAATTTCAAACAGATTTCCCATAGGAAATGAAATCCCAATTTAATTTGGGTTTCAGCGAAATCTCATCGAAATCCAATTTTTCTCCCATATTTGCAGAAAAGTAGGGAAGTTTGCAGAGCAAGTGGCTGTTCATGTCATACATGTTCATTTTTTTATTATCGCTGCACTTAGGAAAATCTGGTGATTGTATTATTTTTTTTTTAAATATCTATTTATATTATTCAAGATAATGTTTTCAGTATTTTTTTTTTATATGATAGTTTTACTGTATTTTTTACTTATTTTTTTTTTATTATTTTTTTTTATTATTATTTATTTTTATTATTATTTATTTTTATTATTTTTTTTTTTATTATCTTTATTTAAATTATTTTTTTGTAGTAGCTTTTATTAATCATATATGGCCCCAGGGCTTTGGTTATGTAATTTGAAGTAAATAAATGCTGTATTTATTATTAAAAAAAAAAATTAATAACTTTAAAAAATTAAGGAATAACATATAACATTGTATCTTTGAAAATATAAATGATTTTTGTGTTCCACCATTAAAGAAAATGGTTTTTAGAAAATATTTTAATTTTGGTTATTTTTTAAGGTTAGTTTGTTTAAAAAAAATTGTTGTTGGCCGATCTAAATCCCATTCATCTGTCAAATATTCTAATGTAAACGATATAGATTTCGAATTGGATTTCAAAACGAAATCTAGTGAACATTTTAACAATGTAAATTCGATTTCGCTGAAATCCAAATTAAATTGGGATTTCATTTCATGGATTTCCGTCGAAATCTATAAAAAAATCTACTTTTAACGCGATTTCGATTATAGTGTGAATTCGCTATAAAGCGGCGTATATACGACCAAGCATGCTGTCCAGCTTGTTTGACAAACAAAAAATGGTTTTTGGAGTACACGTTCAAGCATGCCGTAAAATTTTACTTCAAAAACGCAAAATCAACACAATCACAATATTATTTTTATTCATTTGTTTTCTTTGAGTCGTATTTTTAAATTTCTGTTATTACATTTTTTAGTTTATTTATTAACGTTATCCCTTTATTGTCACAAAATAACTAATTAAAATTGTAAAATTCTCCAATGTTTGATGATTTTTTTTTCATTAGACGGTAAAGCGTGTTTGTCAAACCTGCGGAAAAATCAAAAAATTTTGTTTTTCGTCGAACATGCTTGACAAACCGTCAAGCGGAGAATACACGAGGGAACATTCGTGAAAAAATTCCCATTTTTTGTGAATGTGTGTGTGTGTGTGTGCGCGTGCGTGCTGGTATCGTGCAATTCGTGTTTACAAAATTTTTTGATATTTTTTGTTCCCTATTGAATGTTCCTCCGTGTATTCTCCGCTTCAAACTTGATATTACATGATCAAATTCATACAGCCGTCCAGCATGCTGTACAGCATGCTTGCTCGTATATAGGCCGCTTAACGCATGTTCAATTGTAATGCCAATGAAATCAATTAATTGGTCCGTTCAATTAAGTAGTCCCAAGTATGTGTCAATTAACCGCTCACAGTACTTGTGCAAACAGAAATTGAAAGACCGAAGAAAAGAAAATATATGAAGGTGATAAAAGAGCAGACAAGGAAGTCGAGCAACCCAGAGTGGACGCGCATTAATATGCTACAAATTTTAAGCGGCATATAGACGAACACAATAAAAACAGCAGAGGATAATAAAATTATTTTTTTTCTTTAAATTTAATTTTTTGTTTTGCTTTTGCATTTCTTTAGTTAATTTATTGATGTTTTACCTTTTTTTGTCACAAAAAACATATTTAATAATGTAAAATTGGTCAATGTTTGATGAATTTTTTCACTTTTAAAGCCCGGTATTTTGTTGGTACTTTTGCGAAAAAAAGCCGGGTACGTGTATTACGAACCGTTAACTTACCGTAAAAGCAGGATTCATGTTTCTTCGGAACGCTATTAATATTTCTAAATTTAAGCTAACCATACCTGTCCATCCATATATGTACACTTTTTCATAGTATTGGGGATATGTAATGTCACTTCAAAAGAAAATTTGGAAAAAGACCTCAACAAACCTTAACCGCTCATCGTAGATTAAATAAAGAAAAACTAGTTAAAATATCTATTTTTTGTTGTAATGCCATGAGCAATACCAGAATCAAATTTCCTTCCTTTTGAATATTATTAGTAACTTAAAAATTACCATACACCCCCTGTTTTTATAAAGCGAACGGAATAATTCCGCCTTAGGAATGTGTGTATTTTGTTATTATAAGAAAAACAGAATACACACATTCTTTTGGAGGAATAATTTCGTTTTCTTTATAAAAACGGGGTTAAGTTTTTGAAAAAACAACGTCTGCACTCAATTTTGATCATCCGCCGCCGAAAATTCTCTAATCGGCATCCTTCTCTGCTCGTTCTTTGCAAGTCAGGAATTTTTTTCTTTTGTTACTTATTTTTTATTAGCAAAAATATATTGTTTATTAGGAGAAAAATTAAACTTTATACACTTTCGTATTATCAAAAAAAAAACGTTTTTAATCATCATTATTTTGCTTAAGTAAAGGTAAGTGGAAATGCAAGCATAGACTTTTTATTAGTGAAAAAGTCGAATGTGCTTTCTAATAAATTGGTTTTGAATAAATTTTTTTAGGGTTTGGAAAGTTAAATTTTAAAATTAAACTTGAGCCTTAATTTTTCCATATTTTTGTAATTTGCTAATTATGAACTATGAACCAAAAATAGCGAAATATGTATATTAAGACAACAACAAATTAAATTAACAAAAACATCTGTGCAATGTTAACATTTTTTTTCCATATACGAATTAGCATACATACCGTATGTATATACAAATGTGATGCTGTTTTTTTAATTTTATTTGTGGAAAAATTTTGTTTGAAAAAAGTGATAATTTCCATTCCTGTTTACATTTTATTTATAAATAAAGTAAAAAAATTGTTTCAAAATAAACAGGTCACCTTGATTAATGGACAAAGGTCATTTTTGTTTTGTCATATTTAATAGTTTACTAATATGTTTTCTAATAACATGGTTCTTTTTTAAATTTTACTTTCAGCCCGTAAATATACTATAAGCTGTTTGCTAAGATGTTAAAATTAAAAAGTGTAGTAAATGTAGGCAACGCTACTGCATTGCGGTAAGTTTAAAACAGTAGAGAGGAGTGCAAATATCGCTAGCACAGTAAAAGCCATAGAAAGATAACATGGTTGCATTCATCATCCACATGTATTAGTGATAGAGAGAAGGAGTGCAAATATCGCTAGCACAGTAAAAACCATAGAAAAATAACATGGTTGCATTCATCATCCAGGATAGGATGCAAGTCGCTCACCTACTGTTAAACCACAGTCAACCATGTTAAACTCTATCACTGGCTCTGTCTGAGATTTCAAGAAGTTCAATTGCAGCTAATACTGAATTTAGACTGAGCAAAAACTACCTAGTTTTTGTACAAAACTGGTTTTTGATGTTTTTTTATGTAGGCGTTTTGACAAGTAAAAACTAGCAACGGCCAAACGATAGTTTTTGCTTAGTCTAAATGCAGTATAAAGCTAGAATTTAGTTATACGTAACGTAAAGTGACGAATTAGCTGATTCAATCTAAAATAATGAGTAAAAAAGAAATAAACTGTCAGCTATGGTCTGTTGACTCATTAGGTTTTCCATAAGGATATAAGTCACGTCGCATAAGGAGATATATCACAGAATTAATGCATACGTCAAAATATGAAATTGATGTACATATTTTCTATATTTAGCACAAAAATCGGCGTAAATTATTAAAAAATTACCAAAACAGTGTTTCAGGAAAAATTTTTCCAAACCTTATGTAGTGCGAATATTGAAAAACGCAAAAACCCAAAATTTTGGAAAATTTTAAAGTAGCAAATTCAAAAGAGCAAAAAAGAACCAAAAAAAATTAAATTAAAACCTAAAAAGGACCCATTTTTGAACCCTTAAAATTCCGAGGTGTCCGATAAGCTGAGACAGGATCTTAGATTTTTTTCTCATATCACATATCCAAATTTCAACAAAATAGGACTGTTTAGGAAGAAGTACTTCCCTTTTAAGTCGATTTCTTGCATTTTTCTATTGATTTTGACAACCAGCGCCATATAAGCGATTGCAAGCTACAACTTTCGTGATCTGGATAGTTTTTATCTGTGTCGCGTAAACATTTGGAAGATATGATCCAGAGAAATTATTGCGACAATATCTTATTTTTTTTTTATAAAAAACACAGTTTTTAAAGCGTAGCAGATTTTTATTCGCGGTTTTACCTTTCCGGCTATAATTTGGCGTTAAAAATGCCTCAAAATGTCGCAGATTAATCTTCCTGGGGAAGTGCTTTCCCATTGCCTGGAAGTATTGCTTTTCGGTAACAGTTTTTCCCGAAAGAGGAAACTTCCGCAATACGAAATTGTTATTGTCGGCAATAAAGCTTGAAGTTCGACTACCCCTATCTGTTATTACCCTGTAATAGGGATATAAAATGTAATTTTTAAAAGAGAATTTACAAAAATTTGGCAATTCATATCCGCAATACTGGGTAATAGTAGATAGGGGTAGTCGACGTATGAATTTTTTCTTGCAGTCGCTATGATCGGGCAATCTTCGTATTGCCAAGCTTGCTGAAGAGAGACTAAAATGTATAGATTTGCCCAGCATATTTATTTTTCAGGAAATTTGGAATCAAGAGTTACAGAATCATTGTTATTTTATTGTTTATTTACAGTTCCATTTCAACGACTGCTTCTTTAAATGAATCGGATTCTTGGCTTTCTAAATTGCTGGTGCGTAAAATTGAACCAACCAAAGAGTCTCACAGTCGTATGTTAAGTGACAAGGAAATTATATATGCCTTGCACACACATAATGTGCGGCCAGATTCTATGGCCGAATACTTGAACAATTAGTAAGTTAAGAAATTAAAAGGCACATAAAACAAAGGTTTACAACAATTTTTTTAATAGCAAAACTACTGTTGAACTTATTAAATCAAAAAAAGCCAACTTATCTTGTGATTTGGTGGCCTCTTGGACCGTCCATGTGGGTGATATGGATCAATGTTTGCATTTATGGAAATATACTGGAGGTTTTGAAAAAATCGATATAGCCAAAGAAGACTTATGGCATGATCCGGTAAGTTCTTAATAATAATTCCTAGAGTCCTACAGATTTTTTTTGTTTGTAAATAACGAAAACGATTATTCGGTTCAAAAGCTTAGGGGAGGGAATCCCCTGAGTGTTGGTCCAACAAAAAAAAGGCTTATTCGGCCGAAGAAGAATCTTTTTTTATACTACATTTAGACTGAGCAAAAACGGCATATTTTTTGGTACCTACTTGCTAGTTTTTATTTGTCAAAACAAATATGTATGCATATAAAGCTGCCTACACACTAGGGAACATGGTTGAGGGAACAAAAAATATCAAAAAATTTTGTAAACACGAAATGCACGCTCTCAACACGCACACACACACAAACGCACTCACACATTCACAAAAAAATGCTCTCTTTTTTTAAGTATGTTCCCTAGTGTGTAGGCAGCTTAAAAAAGAAGGAGACACTAGTTTTGTACGAAAACTTACGGTAGGTCTCATACTGTAGGTTTAACTTTAACTTAACTATAAACAAAAGAAAATGTCAAAAAATTGTACACAAAACAACAACAAATTTTTGGGTTAACTATTAACTAAAGTTTAAACCTGCAGTATGAGACACAGAATTTTTACTCAGTCTAAATTCAGTATTATTGTTTTTGTTATTAATATTTTTAATACTATTTCTAAAGCTGCCCACACACTAGGGAACATTTTTGAAAAAGAGATAATTTTTTTGTGAATGTGTGAGTGCGTTTGTGTGTGTATGTTGAGATCGTGCAATTCGTGTTTACAAAATTTTTTGATATTTTTTGTTCCGTCAACCATGTTCCCTAGTGTGTGGGCAGCTTAAAGGCTCATTTACACTAGTGCTAGTAAAAATATGAGTAGTGGGTATCGAGTATTTGTCTTTTTTTTGGGTGCTCGATATTCAAAACTACTACTCGATATTTTCAGAGTTGCATTTTGGACAGACAAAATAAATAAAAAATGTGAATCCGCTAAATATTTGCCACAAAAATGTGACTGCTAAAATATTTTTCACAAAATTACAACTCTGCTAAAAGAAAAAATCGGAAGTAAAATATTTAAAACTAGCGGGCGCAGCCCGCTACGTTGTTAGCGTGCCTTAAAGGTTAAGGGGGGGGCTGCGCCCTCCCCCCGGGGGCTGCGCCCCCCACAATTTTTATTAAATTCGTTTTTTTATTTAAAGTTTTTTTATTTAAAGCCTTCACCCAGCCACCACAAATAAATAATTCTGCACAACAATGGGTTTAAAATAAATAAATATTTAATCACTTTTTCTCATGAAAGTGGATTGTTAGTAATGAATCCATAATAAATTGCAATATACGTGTGTATGTTAAGATAATTTGGTAAAGTGCGAACTTAGGTAGATAGACCCGTAAGTAGTTTTGTTCATTTGTGTTTTGAATGAAAATAAATAACGTAAATCAGGGTTGGAAAGCATTTTATAATATTAAAAATAGCGGGCAAAGCCCGCTACGTTGTTAGCGTGTCTTAAAGTTTTTTTTTTAATTCCAGTTTATGTAAAGGTAGACCTGGCAATTCAAGTAAATTCACAAATTCAGTTGGAAAATTTACTGCGTCGGTTTCTTCCACCGGTGCTTCGTTACATGAAGTTTAAATATCGGAATATATAAGTTCCATTCCTTTTCTAAGGTTTTTTCTCTTTCAGAAAATTTGTTTAACTTTTTGGGGAGTATGTTTCAATGCTACATAAGTTTCATATTCCGTTGATAGTGTTTGAACAGGTAATTCCCTCTTCCAATCAATTTGCATTGTCTATAATTTCAATTCCACTCGTTCAACGTTTATATCCATTTCATTCCACTTGTGTAGTGTTTCAATCCCACTCGTTTCCTATTTAGTTTCTTAATTTTAGTGTTTCATATACACTTGTTCTTTAAGTTTTAGGTTTCTAGCTAAAGACGCAGACGTTAAGGGGGGGGGGGGCAATTTTCCCCTTTTGAACCACCATTTTTACCACGTTCCTGTCCAAAGTCCTAGAAATGCCTTGTCGATAAGTTAGCCCATACTCCAAGGAAAACATATTATATATTACAGGTTTCTAGCCGAAGGGTTCGGTTAGGCCATCAAGGTGGAGAATTATTCCGTTTTTACCCCTCCCGGTAGGAATTTCCAAAAATTCCGTCTTAGAGGACGTCTGCGTTGGAGGAGGAACCTACTACATACATAATTTTAGGTCTCTATATCCAGCAGTTTGGCCAGGCCATCAAGGGGGAAGTTTTTTCACTTTTTACCCCTCCCGTTATGAATTTCCAAAAATACCATCTTAGGGGACGTCAACGTTGGAGAAGGAACCTAATTTAAGATCCCTTGTTCCAGCAGTTTGGCCAGGCCGTTAAGGGGGAGACTTTTCCTGTTTTTGACCCTACCTGTAGAAATTTCCAAAAATCTCATCTTAGCGGATGTCTACAATAGAGGAGGAACTTTAATACCAAATTTCAACTTCCTACCTCCAGCGGTTTGGGCAGGCCTTTAAGCGGCACTTTTCGCTTCATTAATCCCCATTTTTGCAATGTCCCTGTCCAAAAAGCACCGTCTCGGTAAGTGAGCAGATACTCCAAGTAACATATGTTTTACATTTCAGGTTTCTAGCCAACTTTTACTATTTGTGCCCCTCTCGGTAGGAACTTCTGAAAATCCATCGACAGGGAATTCCAGTTTCCTAGTTCCAGCAGTTTGAGCAGGCTGAGAGGAACTTAAGTACCGAATTTCAGCTTCCTAGTTCCAGCAGTTTGGACAGGTCGTTAAGGGGCAACTTTCCCTTTTTGAGCTCCCATTTTATAACGACCCTGTCCAAAATTCAAAAAGTATCTTTCTAATACGTTAGCCCTCACTCCAGGGACCCACATTTTAAGCTTCAGGTTTCTAGCCGAAGGGGTTTTTACCGGCCCCCAAGGTGAGGCTTTTCTTCTTTTTGCCCCTCCCTTTAGGAATTTATAAAAATTCCATCTTCGCGGCTATCTGCGATGGATGAGGAACATTCATACCAAATTTCAACTGCATTGCCTAAGCGGTTTGGGCAGGCCGTTAGTGGGGACATTTTTCCCTTTCAACCACCATTTTTACTATGTTGCTGTTCCAAAATAGAAAAATTACGTTGCCGGTGAGTTAGTCCTACTCCAAGGAATACATATTTAAAATTTTAGGTTGGCCAAAAGGGATTGGGCCAGCCGTCAGGAGGAGACTTTTACCTTATTTCCCCTCCCGATAGGAATTTCAAAAATTCCGTCTAAGCGGACGCCTACACAGAAGGAGGAACTCACATACCGAGTTTCCTTTTGGGATATCCTGTAGGGAATTCCAAAAATACAAACTTAGTCGTGTCTACTACAGTGGAGGAACCTTTATACCAAATTTCAACTTCTTACCTCCAGTGGTTTGGGCAGGCACTTTTCCAATTTGTGAGACTGTTTATGGGGAGACTTTTCCCCTTTTTGCCCGTTCCGGTAGGAATTTCCAAAAATCCCGTCTTAGCGCACGTCTATGCCGAATATCAAGAAACCTTGTTTTAGTGGAGATATCCGTGGGTGGAGGAAAAAAAGTAGTTTTTGGAATTTTTTGGAAAAAGATACTTTGTTTTTACAAAGTACTTTATTTGTACTTTTTTTGCAAAAGGTATTTTTTTTAAAAAGTTGTTTTTTTTTGAAAAATGTATGTTTTTTGGAAAAAGGTACTTTTTTTGGAAAAGGTACTTCTTTTGGAAAAGGAAAATTTTTTTAGAAAAAGGTACTTTTTTTTGGGAAAAGGTACTTTTTTTTGGAAAAGGTACTTTTTTTGAAAAAGGTATTTTTTTGAAAAAATGTATGTTTTTTGGGAAAAGGAACATTTTTTTAGAAAAAGGTACTTTTTTTTGGAAAAGGTAGGTACTTTTTTTGAATAAGTTATTTTTTTGGAAAAATGTATGTTTTTCGGGAAAAGGTACTTTTTTTTTTGGAAAAGGTAAATTTTTTTAGAAAAAGGTACATTTTTTGGAAAAAGGTACTTTTTTAAAAAAGGTACATTTTTTGGAAAAAGGTACTTTTTTTGGAAAAAGGTACTTTTTTTGGAAAAAGGTACTTTTTTTGTAAAAAGGTACTTTTTTGGAAAAAGGTACTTTTTTGGAAAAAGGTACTTTTTTCGGGAAAAGGTACTTTTTTTTGGAAAATAGTACTTTTTTTGGAAAAAGGTACTTCTTTTGAAAAAAGGTACTTTTTTTGGAAAAAGGTACTTTTTTTGGAAAAAGGTACTTTTTTTGGAAAAAGGTACTTTTTTGGAAAAAAGTACTTTTTTTGGAAAAAGGTACTTTTTTTGGAAAAAGGTACTTTTTTTTGGAAAAGGGTACTTTTTTTGGAAAAAGGTACTTTTTTTGGAAAAGGTACTTTTTTTGGAAAAAGGTACTTTTTTTGGAAAAAGGTACTTTTTTTTTGGAAAAAGGTACTTTTTTTGGAAAAAGGTACTTTTTTTTGGAAAAAGGTACTTTTTTTGGAAAAAGGTACTTTTTTTGGAAAAAGGTACTTTTTTTGGGAAAAGGTACTTTTTTTGGGAAAAGGTACTTTTTTGGAAAAAGGTACTTTTTTTGTCCCCTTTTTGCCCCTCCCGATAAGAATTTCCAAAAATGCCGTCTCAACGGACGTCTACACCGGTCGAGGAACCTACATACCAAATTTCAACTTCATAGCTCCAGCAGTTTGAGCAGGCCGTCAAGGGGGAGACTTTTTCCCCGTTTTGCCCGTCCCTGTAAAAATTTCCAAAACTCCCGTCTTGGTGGATGTCTACGATAGTGGAGGAACCTTTATACCAAATTTCAACTTCCTACCTCCAGCGGTTTGGGCAGGCCGTCAAGGGGGGCCTTTTTCCCCTTTTTAACCCCCATTTTTACAACGTTCCTGTCCAAAATTCTAGAAAGTACTTTCCAGAAAAGTTAGCCCCTACTCCAAGGAACACATATCTTAAATTTCAGCTTTCTAGCCAAAGGGGTTTTGGCAGGCCGTCAAGGGGGACACTTTCCCCCTTTTTGCCCGTTCCGGTAGGAATTTCCAAAAATCCCGTCTTAGTGGACGTCTACCCCGAAAGAGGAACCTACATACCAAATTTCAACTTCCTAGCTTCAGCGGTTTGGGCTGGGCGATGTTGAGTCAGTCAGTCAGTCACGTTATTCTTTTATATATAGAGATAAAATGTTAAAAAACTATGAAAAACGCAATGAATAGTTGGTGAAAAAGTTTAAAAATATGTTTATAAATTAAAATATAGAATTACCATAGACATTTCCAAAGAATTTTACCAAAAAATTTTAAATAATTTCAAATTTAAAAACCGTTAAAAGTATCGAGTATCCAATCAAAAATATCGAGTAATATCGAGTATTGAAAAGTAACCGAACTTACCCGCACTAATTTACACGCGAAAAACGGTTAACTCATTCACAATAGAGCTATTTAGAAGTGTTTTTCTCTATCTAATTTTACTTCTATACTTTTACCTCTAGTTGCCACATTTTTTGTCCAATTTTCATAAGTAATAAATTTCTGGAAAGGTTGTAATCCTATATTGTTTACAACTTCATTAGTTTCAAAAAAAGCACCGCAAAATGGCGCTAATATAGCATTTATTAGAAAATTGTAAAACATTGAAGTTTAGACGCCTCGAAAATGATTTTTTTGATATGTCGTAGTGGAACTTTTTTTCCTCATGCAAAAAGCTATCGAAAAATCGATGGCACAATATCAAAAAAAAATTTTGTCTATACAAATTGGCCCCCGTAATGTAGATACATTAGGGCGGGTCAATTTGTATGGAGGCAAAAAAATGAAAAATCGTAGGGGGGGGGGGAATGGTTCTACGAAGAATTCTAAGCAACTTTGCCCTAGAAACCATAGGTCTAAAATGGATTTCGAGCTTGCGGAAATTCAAAAATATGTTTTTAGTAGTGCTTCACTGCAATGTTTGTGTAAAATTTGTGTTAACATGTAAGTATTGTTAACCAGGATAATAGTCCTGGACTTTTTAGATAGGAGTCTTCATCGGCTTTCCTTATTATAAGAAAAAAATCTCAAATTTTTTTTATTTTTGACTAAACTGCTAAGCTGATGACATAAATCAGCCTAAAAATGATGGCACGCTACAGGTTGGAAATGCTAAGATATTTTGATAAAATTCGGTATACCGACTTATATCATCCCAGGGACGAAACATATTAATTTTGTTTGAAATCGGTCCACGTTTGGACTTAGTGCCCATTGTACCCCCAAAATTGGTATTTTTGCACGCTACAGGTTACAAATACGAAGTTAATGAAATTTGGTTCATCGACTTATATCTGCCCAAGGTCGAAGTCTGTTGATTATGGTTAATATTGGTCCATGCTTAGACCTAGTGCCCATATAAAGGTTCCTCCCAAAATCCGTAACTGTAAAATCCGTAACCACAATTGTTTGCATCAGATTTCATTCAAATAAATGTAGATAAATGTTTAAAATATTTTAAAATAACCGTAAACAGAGGTGATTCAACTAATATTTATGCGTCAAAAGACGATTCAACTAATAATTTTGCATCCTACAGGTTCAAATACGAATATATGTTAATGAAATTAGGTACGCTAATTCACTTTGGCATACGGACAAAGCCTATTGCTTGTTTTTACAATTGGTAAATTTTTAGGTTTAGTGCTTGTATAAAGGTCCCCCAAAAGTTTGCATATCCGCAAGCTACAATTCGCACATATTAAGATATTGTGATGAAATTATGATTAAAATCGGTCCATGGATACACCCAGTGCCTATATAAAGGTCACCCAAAAATTGATTTTTCGCATTATACAGGTCGCAAATACGAAGTTATTTCAATGAAATTTGGTACGTTGACTCATATGGGCCCAAGAAGAAAGTCCATTAATTCTAAATAGGATCGGTCCATATTTGAACCTATGGACTATATTTCCGATTTTATCTTAAATACATCTAACTTTCGATGAAATCAAAATTTCTTACCGTTTTTCTAATTTTTTATAATTTTATAGACAAATTTTGGCACAAGTACATGTCAAGCCATTCGAATTTCAGATCAAAACATTTCAGACTAGTGTAGGGTATCATACAGTCAGGCATGCCGACTATACGATACCCTACACTAGTCTGGATTAAAGCCAAAAAGTTTCATCCTTGGGCTGGTATAAGTCTGTGTACCAAATTTTATCAAAGTATTTTAATATTTGCGACCTTCAGCGAACGAATATGCCTATTTTTGGGGGACCGTTATACGGGCACTAGGTCTAAACATGGACCGATTCCATATAAAATCAATAGCCTTTCGAATCCGTGTATAAAATTTCATTAAAATATCTTCGTATTTGCGACCTGTAGTGTGCAAACAATATAATTTTGGGGGAACCTTTATATAGGCATTAGGTCTAACCATGGACCGATTTGAACCAAAATCAATAGGCTTTGCCCTTGGGTCGGAATTAGTCGGTATACCAAATTTTGTACAAATATCTTAATATTTACCATGCGCACAAAAATATGTGGATATACAGACAGACGGACGAACAGACGGATATCGTTATATCGAAACAAAATGTTATTCTGGATCAATCGATATACTTAAAGGTGGTTAGTTTCAATATTTTTGGGAATTATAAACATCAGTATAAACTTATTATATCCTGTCCATGTACTGGTGTAGGGTATAGTTAATAAAACTCATTATTCAAACTCATAAAGCACCACTCACAACATATTTTGGAATTTCCGCAAGCTCGAAATCCATTTTAGACCTATGGTTTCTAGGGCAAAGTTGCTTAGAATTCTTCGTAGAATCATTTCCCCCCCCCCCCCCCCCTACGATTTTTTGTCCCAGAAATTGACCCTCCCTAACATACATACATAGAATTTTAGAAAAAAGCAAAAAAAAAAATATATAATATTCTATTCGTTAAAGGATTAAAAAAAGCTTCGTTTTCGGGAATTACTTGGTCAAATTTTTGCCGAACACAGAATCACTGTCACGTAGCTATTAGACAAAAATCTAGCGATTTTTTTTATGTTGCAAAATATCATAAAATTTAACAAAAACGATTTGTGAAAACTTCTATATACTGTTTTACACCGCACAACGCCTCTACAATATTATTTTAAATACTATACATATAATCAATAAAACTCGGTATTCATAATTCGAAGGTTATTCGTAAAACTTCATTATTTAAAGGTATAGAACTCTTCTTATGAACTTCTTAAAACTGCAAAATTTTTGGGCTGTTTATAATATAGTGATTTTCTAGCGATTTTTGGGTCCCATCCAGCTTTTTTTCCATTGGCAACGGTCAGAGCTTTGAAGAATTAATTCCTTTTTGAATGAATTCACTACCAATCGAATTCAATTTTCTCTAGAATTGAATGAATTCCTTTAAGTAATTCACTGAATTCATTCAACTGAATGCGTTCATCAAACAACAAATTCAAAGAATTAATTCAATTGCAATAGTTCTTTTCATTAAATCAAATGAATTAATTCACCGGTGAACGCGTTCAATTTTATAAATCGAACGGAAAAAAAAGTGAATTAATTCCTTACTGAATTAATTCACCACTCAATTCATTCAATTTCATTTTAATTCAGTGAATTAAAAAAAAATTAATTACATTCAGTGAATTAAAAAAAAAATAATAAGTTCACTGAATTGAAAAAAAAATAAAATAAGTTCACTGAATTGAAAAAAAATAAAATAAGTTCACTGAATTCAAAGCCTGTTTTCTGCCGTTCAGTAGAAGAAAACAATAATGTACAAATAAAAGTTTTAAATAAGCAATTTTACAGCGTGTGCTAGTAACAAATTAGAAACCGGATGCTGTTTATCAACCTACATGATTCAAAAAAAAAAAGCCTTTTACTATTAAAAATAAAAACTTTACAGATATAGATAAATTTGGAAAAAAAATATAACTATATAACTAGTTTGAAAAATTAATAGATATATTTTTTTCCAAATTTATCTATACCTGTAAAGTTTTTATTTTTAATAGTAAAAGGCTTTATTTTTGAATCATGTAGGTTGATAAACAGCATCCGGTTTCTAATTTGTTACTAGCACAAGCTGTAAAATTGCTTATTTAAAACTTTTATTTGTACATTATTGTTTTCTTCTACTGAACGGCAGAAAACAGGCTTTGAATTCAGTGAACTTATTTTATTTTTTTTTAATTCAGTGAACTTATTTTTTTTTTCAATTCAGTGAACTTATTATTTTTTTTTTAATTCACTGAATGTAATTTTATTTTTTTTAATTCACTGAATGAAAATGAAATTGAATGAATTCAGTGGTGAATTAATTCAGTAAGGAATTAATTCACTTTTTTTCTGTTCTATTTATAAAATTGAACGCGTTCACCGGTGAATTTATTCATTTGATTTAATAAAAAGAACTATTGCAATTGAATTAATTCGTAACAAAATAAATCGAACGAAAGCAAATATGAATTAATTCCATTCAATATATGGTGCTTAGTGAATTAATTCATCGAATTTTTAATTCAGAATTGAAAAATTGAATTAAGGAATTAATTCTTCAAAGCTCAGAGGTATTGCCAAATGTTACTTTTTCACCGAAACCAAATATTCGGTCGGACTATAATAATTGAAATTATTAACTTCCTAATTTTTGACTAATGCTTAATTTTTAATGTAATTACAATTATTTAAGGAATATATGGGTTTAATGAAAGAACGCTCTAAATTTTTGCGATCACGACATTTACAGTATTTGTTGGCTTTCAGCTACTGGCCACAAATACAAATGCGATCTGGCAGCAATATCTACGAGATGCGGTAAGTGTTTTTATATAGGTTTTTTTCGAATTTTATATCTATATCCATAGGAAATCAAAACTTACACTACTCACCGGTAGAGGGACTAAAGCTTAATACTACCTGAGCAACTATTTTTAGTATCAGTTAAGTATCAGCTGAGCTGATACGTAATTAAAAACGCAAAAATTGTTGAAAACAACGCAAAATTAATTAGCCCAAGGGTATATAATATGGCATCACCAAAACAATAAGTTATAACGACATCGTTATCACTAGGTGGCACTTTGTTCAAAAAATGTACACTTCTCTTTTTTTATTTAAATTTAAATAATAAACAAGAAAGATAAAAACAAACGGATATCTCAAAGTTAATTATTTGAATATATCCGCGCAGTTTTCAACAATTTATCAATTTTTAAATATAGGCTGAAATAAATGAAATGAAATTTATGTCTACTTAAAAGTTTTATAAATTCATAAATTTGTATGCAATATTTATATAAAATTCGGAAAAACCTAATATATATTTAAACAATATTTTTTTTTTTTTACCAATTTTTGTACTTTTCTCGAAAAAAGTTCTTATCGTTTGAAACCCGGTACAATGATTGAATGGGGCAATAACTGGGCTCGTGCTGTTAATTTCCGTAAACAAAATAATGAAGCTTTTGCTGGTTTCTTTTCACAAATTGGTCGTCTTTACAATGTTCATCATATTTGGTGTAAGTTTTTGAATTATTAATATTATTATTTTATTTGTTAATTTTTCCTTAGGCTATAAGTCATTGCAAGACCGTAAGGAAACTCGCGAAGCAGCTTGGCGTTCCCCCGGTTGGGATGAATGTGTAGCTTATACCGTGCCATTAATTAGAGAAATGCACTGCCGAGTTTTGGCTCCCACTGAATTTTCACCCACACAATAATTTTGTTATATATTATTGGAATACACTATATACAAAAAAAATAAATTGAATTTAAGGCAATTTTTTAAGTGATCTTAGCTTCAACGAAACGCACATTTTATGATCTATATATGTTATAAAAATTTCATTTTGCTATAATTTGCATATAAAATACAAATTGTTATATATAATACGAAAAAAATTGTTAAAAATTCTATTGGCTTTGATAAAAAAGAAATTTGTTATGATATAAGATAAATATTTATATATATATATACATATGATAATAACACTGTTAAACAGCATTTAATAAATAAAATATAAAAGATTTTTTAAAGATACATTTGAAATAAGAAAATTTTGACGAGTTTAATTTTGAGGAATGGGCTATTTATTAGCTTTAGTTATTTTTAAAGAAATAAAACTCAACGGTGGTTCTCATACTGAAGGTTTTAGAGTTAACTAAGAGTTAAACCAAGAAATTGTTTTTTCGTATATAAAAAAGAGAGCATTTTTTCTGAATGTGTGAGTGCGTTTGTGTGTGTATGCGTGTTGAGAGCGTGCATTTCGTGTTTACAAAATTTTTTGATATTTTTTGTTCCCTCAACCATGTTCCCTAGTGTGTAGGCAGCTTAATATGTGCGTTCCCGTACGTTACCGCGGGAACCCAAAACAGGTAACTGCGGTAAAGTACGGGAACAGACATAATATGTATGAACAAATTGATACCATATATAAAAGTTTTTGTTTTTACTTTTGAATGTATCAAGTTCGAAATAAAAATGAACTGCCAAAAAACATTTTCTTTCTGCAAGTAGAAAACAAATTTTCAATATTTTGGCGGTGAAAATTAAAACTTATGCTTAAAGAAAATTCTTTTTCGTGTACTTTTACGGTGGGTTTCATACTGCAGGTTTAACTTTTACTGGACCATTAAACAAAGAAAATGAAAAATTATATAGAATACAAAATTGTGGGTTAACTAATAGTTAACTCACAAATCTTCAGTGTGAAAACCAGCTCTAGTTAATTAGTACAAGGTGGCGCAAAAATAACCTTCCGATGTTTTTTGGCTGTAATTAAAAAAAAAATGAAAAACTGATTCTTCTTGTGGATTATTTTTATTTGGTCTTTTAATTTTTTTTACATCAAGTCGAGAATATGATGTCATGTAAATGGCCGCCGCCACAGTTGATTGTCATTTGAGCCCTTTTTATGGCATTTTCCATCACTTTGGCCAAAACTTCCGGCGATAGGTCCTCACATTCTTGACGGATATTGTCTTTAAGAGCTGCAAGAGTCTGAGACTTGTTGACATAAACCCGCGACTTCAAAAAGCCCCACAAAAAGAAGTCTGGAGCGGTCAAATCAGGCGATCTTGCTGGCCAGTGCAAATCGCCAAAACGGGAGATTAGGCGCCCGGGAAATGCATCCTTCAGCATATCGGTTGTGGCACGTGCAGTGTGTGCCGTTGCACCGTCCTGTTGGAACCACATGTTTTCCAATCCCAATTCATCAAGTTGCGGCAAAAAGAACTCGGTGATCATTGCTCTGTAGCGCTCACCACATGATGAAAAATCATCTTCCTGTTGGTGGTTGCCACGCCTGGCAGCATCTCGTGTTGTGCCAGTCTCTTCGAGGCGAGCGGCTAAACGTCGCAGTGTTTCACCAGTAGGCGTTGGACGACTAGGAAATCTAGCGACGAAATTCACGTTGTGCCAAAGTCACCGACCGATTATTGGTCAAATAAATAGTCACCAATATTCCGCGTTCTGGAGCAGTGTAGCGTAACATTGTTTATTAACGTGTATTTCGCATGTGTTTACTACACAAATGTCAAAACGGAACTGACATTAGAGGCCAATCGCAAAATTTATAGCATTTTCTGACAGTGATAGTATTTGAGAATTTTTGTTTGGTGCCTAAATGATGCCAAAAAATGTGCCAAAAAAGCTTTAAAAGTGCCAAAAAAAAAATTAAGCAACATTTAATGTTTCAAAAAATATATTCAGCTTTTATTTCAAATATTTATACATCTACAACCTTATTCTAAACTTTATAACAATAACAAAATTGTGAGAAAACTGGGTTGTATGGAAATTATTATAATTTTGGTATTATAAGAAAAATTGTCATGTAATAAAAAGCACATAACAAACAAATATTTTCATTTGTCAACAATTTAAAATATAAAAATTTTATTTTCTTTTGAAGAATTTAATAATTTTACTTCACAGAAATAAAATAAGAAATACCTCATTCATATCCAGTCAGAAATCGCCAGTGGTACAAAAAATCAAGCACTGGCATACCACTGGGTAACCACGGTGTTAAAAATAAATGACTGGCAGAACACTCATTTGGGACGCTTTGCCAGCGTTTGCAAAAAGCGTTTTACCAGTATTTGTTTTACAAAAATTTCGGTGGTTTATAAAAAAAACCACTGGCAAAGAATTGGCTTAGAGTGATATGCCAAGGTTTGCAACCAGTGGTTATCCAGTGCTACCTAGCCAATGCTACCAGGCGTACAAGAATCAATTCACTGGTAGACCAATGATTTTATAAAAATGCTGACACTTCGTTAAAAAATGTTTCTAGTCAGGAGGTTCCGAGTTCAAATCCGGTTGCAATCAAAAAATTTTTTTTGGATTTTTTTTAATTTAAAATTTTTTTTGTTTTATAAAATCAATTTTTTTGTTTGTGGGAAAGCTCCTTCAAGACCAACTTTTTTTTGCCCTCCCAACACTGGCATACTAGTTAAAAAAAATTGTTTGCCAGTACTAGCATTTTGGCACAGCCAGTAGTTGTCCAGCTATTATCACTCATTTATATGTTTAGTAGGGCGGGTCGATTTAATAATCGCTCATGCCTCAGTGAAAATCGTATTCTAGGGATCAAAATAAGAAACTTTGCCAAAGGAACCATACCTCTAAAACGAATTCTACTACCCCCAACTGTTGACTTTTGTCCCGTAGGGTCAAGTTTTGAAAAATCCCACTTTGACCCATTTAGAGTGCCCCAATCGAGTCCAAATGTATGACCGACCCCCACTAACTTTGGAGGGCCGATCCACCCATGCCAGTGGCACACCCCCTGGAACTCCCCTGGGGGGTTCCCCATACAAACATTTTAAAAAATCACCATTTTTGTAACTTTATTTTATTATTTTTTATTTATTTTATTTATTTTTATTATTTTATTTATTTTTTTTCTTTAGAAATTTATTTAGTCAGAACATATGTAAATGAAAAAATTAATTTAACTTAGTAATAGAAAAGAAAAAATGCCCAGACTTGAAAGCAAAAAAGACTTCAAACAGTAATTTTTTTTATTTTCTTTTCTATTACTAAGTTAAATTAATTTTTTCATTTACATATGTTCTGACTAAATAAATTTCTAAAGAGAAAAAATAAATAAAATAATAAAAATAAATAAAATAAATAAAAAATAATAAAATAAAGTGCCAAAAATGGTGATTTTTTAAAATGTTTGTATGGGGAACCCCCCAGGGGAGTTCCAGGGGGTGTACCACTGGCATGGGTGGATCGGCCCTCCAAAGTTAGTGGGGGTCGGTCATACATTTGGACTCGATTGGGGCACTCTAAATGGGTCAAAGTGGGATTTTTCAAAACTTGACCCTACGGGAAAAAAGTCAACAGTTGGGGGTAGTAGAATTCGTTTTAGAGGTATGGTTCCTTCGGCAAAGTTTCTTATTTTGATCCCTAGAATACGATTTTCACTGAGGCATGGGCGATTTTTTTGCCTCCCCACAAATCGACCCAGCCTAATGTTTAGCCATCAAATATTATATGTCTCGTTAGCTCAGTGGGTAGAGCAATCGTCTGCCAATCTGATGGCCTGGGTTCAAATCACGGCAGGACCAAAAAAAATACATATGAACTTTTTTTGAATTTTATTTTGGAAAATATATTTCTAGACCACCTATCTATTGGTTTTGCCAGCGTTTTGCCAACGTTTAAAAATTTTGTTCTTCCAGTGCTTTTCCGGCGCTTTTTGAACAGCCGGTCCTTTTGTCTAATGATGTTATCATTTTGGGAATGGGAAAGCACTTTTTGCCAGTACTTGTACCACCTGTTAAAGTGCTTTGTCACCGCTTTCCCGTTTGTATTTTTCTGACTGGGTATTTTGAGATATTATTTTAGGATGCGTCTTGTTTTTTTAATTTTTGTAACGAAGGAGTTGTGCATCTCAGCTACTCATATATATACACAGTGACGGACAATACAATAGAATCAATCAAAGTTTTTCTAATTTTATCCCCGCTGCTTTTATTTTTAAAGATCAAAATAATGATCAAATTGTCCCCGAAGAACTGGAAGCTGGTCCAGAAAATTGTAGAAATTTTTAGTGTAGCGTTTGTTTTTTAATTTTGCTACCCGTTCTAAGTAGGCGTGGCTTTTAATGAAAAACCAGCGATATCGAGCTTTTAACAAATTATATAGAAATTTTCTTAAAAAGTGCCAAAATACTATGGAGAGTGCCAAGGTGCCATTGAAAATTTAATAGTGCCACAAATGGCACTTTTCTGCCACTTTTACCAACAGTGTTTTCTGATAGGAGGATTACTTTTGCGCCACCTTGTACTTCCAAATACAACTCTGTAAACGTAGTTATAGGTTGGCAACGTAGTTTATCTATATTTTACTTGTCATCAGTGCTGCCAAGTTATGGGTTCGCCTAATTTAGGGGATTTTAGTGGGAATTTTAAGTGGCAAAAAACTGAACTGAGGAATTTGCGGGTAAAAATATGCAATTTTCAAAAAAAAAAAAAAAAAAATATATATTAAAATCTCCTCAAAAAAAAAAAAAAATATAACTATTATATTATTTTTTTCTAGCTTCTAATAAAATTGTGCACTAAATAATGCATAATATCTTTCATTTAAAAAAAATTTTTCTGTTTAAAATAAAATTTAAAACTTTGCACAAGAAATGAATCTTAATTAATCTTAATTCACACGCCAACTATGTATCTCTGTCCTTGTATTCCCAGTGTTCGGGATATAAGATATAATTTTCAAAAGAGATTTTAAACAAATTTTACAATTCATATCCCCAACTCAGACCTTCAAATTCATTCAATCATCAAAGCCCGATTCACAATGCTGACTGGAGTACTCCACACTGCAGAGTGGAATTTGTTCTCTGCACTCTGCAGAGTGGAGTACTCCTCTTAAATATTACTTAATAATTCAGTTTTAAAAATAAATCAATAAAAATATATATTAATTTTTTGATTCACGAATTAAAATTGTTTTTTATGAATCGCGAATTCACTTTAGTCTTTCATATGCCTGTAAGAATAAAACTTTCACTCATATTGTATTGATTTAATAAAAATTTCATACACAAAATTAAATTTACTCCAAGTAAATCAATGTTGTAAATGAAAATCGAATCCTCTCGACGAATTAAAAAATTAACATTAATTTGCGAATCAAAACAAAAATTTTTGATCCGTGAATCAAATAATAAATAAATAAATCGTTAGTTTTATTTTTTGCTTCGCGCATTTTAAAATAAATCGTATTTTTGCATCTTTGAAAATAGCTCGTTTTGAATCTGAATAGCATATATATATAATATAAAGGAGTAGTATACGTGTTGTATAATCACTTTAAGGCATTGATTTGAAATTGAATAAAGTTGATATGACAAAAATATAAAAAATCTGCAAACATTTTCATATTTTGCAATAAATTTTTTTCAGGTGATTTTTGATGTGATGGAGTAGAGTAGATTTAGGTGGGTTTTTTAACGATAGACGGATTTGTAAAAAAATACTTGGCAACACTGCTTGTCATTCTATTCACAAAAATAATTTTTTTTCTTTGACAGTGAAGTGTATTAAGTTGTATATTAAATTAATAATTTTTAATGGAAAAAATGACAAATTAATTATAAATTGTATATAAATATAAAGTGTAGTGTTGTTGTTAATATAAAACTAAGAAAATATAGTGAAAATAGCTTAAAATAACAAAAATATACAACAAGAAAATTTTTTCCTACAGTCTTATAAAAAGAAGAAGACTTACGAACGACGAAAACAAAAGGAAAAAAATCAGGAGACGTCTCATGTGTATTTGAAAATTATTTTTTTTTCAATTCTAATAAAAAGTAAATTAAATTTGAAAAAAAATAAAATTATATGAATAAACACCGCCTTAAAAGTGGCTGGTATTTTATAACACACATCACCGTGCACACACAAACAAGATGGACACTTCAATGGATACTATAACCTGCAAAATACAATCTCTGGAACAACGTTTACAGGCTGAAAATGAATCTGGATTACCAAGATTGCCTTTTGCTAGGCCAAATACCCTTCAACGTCCTCAATTACCAGGTTGTAAGTATTAAAACAAATTTTTACAAATTTCGACTTTTTAGGAACCGTTTTTTGTTGATAAAAAGTCACTTTGCATTCGATAAAAAACATCCATAAAATAAAAAAAATGGGGGGGGGGGAAGGAAGGAACGTTGATGGATCGAATTGTATTGTCCTCAGTCGCCTGTCATTTACACAGGCACTCTTACATTTATTCGCAATTTTCGCTTTGGTTATTTTAATTTCAGCCACCACTTTTTTCTCCTTCGTTAATATATGTGTAGTTCTGCCACCACCACCACCCACCCTCTATAATTTGTTTTTGCAAAAACTTTAACCATGTCTCCAAATCTTTTTGTTGTATTTTGTTTTTATTTGCTTTTATATTGAATTTTTTTATACATTTTATTATGTTGTGTATTTTTTGCGAGAGTAAATTTTTAATCTAAACAGCCTATTGGAATTCTTTTTTTGATTTTGGCATTTCCGGAGTTTTTATTAATGTTGGAACATTTCATGGTGCAGGAGAAAAATGGAAATTTGAATAAAGTTTTTAATTCAATAATTGAAAAGGATTCATTGTTGAAATGATTTAATAAAAATGATTTAAAAGCATACATAAGTTTTACATTATGTAAAGTATACCAAAATTATTAAACTAGTACTAACTAAACTAATAAAATCAAATAGTTTTAAATTTTTCTATAAATTATTTTTTTTTGTAATTGTAACATAAAAATTTACATTTACATTTGGAAATTTTATTTCTTCATAATAGTTTCGTGAAAAATTACACTAAAAAATATGTTGGTTTGTCAAAAATAATTGCTCTGTTTCTTTACTTTTTGGGTAAAGTTCGGTAAAATGAGAGTTAACAAGAAATACTCTCCCGAAATGACAAAAATGCACAAAAGTAAACGGACGCGAAAAACCACATTTGAAGCCCGAAAAACAAATGTTAATAAATTTGTGCATTATAGTTCGTTTTGGTGAGCGCTCTTTCTAGTTCTTGTTCAATTTGTTGTAAAAATCTAGATAGCTTTTCTAGTTAAACCCCTTTTTAAATCAAAAATTTAATAAAAATTCCTTTTTAGGCATTTCTGTTTACAGAAAGGAATACATAGTATATTAAATTTGGAAAAGATTTTAATATTAAACAAAAGCTTCGATTTATTTACATATATAACTCTTTAACACATTTAAACAAGCGTCTTCAAAAAATTGTCGGTAATTTTATGGAGTTGTAAAATCACCGATAGGCTTTTGCAACTATTAAGCTGCCCACACACTAGGAAACATTCTTAAAAAATAGAGCTTTTTTTTTGTGAATGAGTGAGTGCGTTTATGTGTGTGTGCGTGTTGAGAGCGTGCAATTCGTGTTTACAAAATTTTTTGATATTTTTTGTTCCGTCAACCATGTTCCCTAGTGTGTGGTAGAGTTGTGTCGTTCATGAACGAACTAGGGTGAGTTCCAAAACGTCATTTGCAATGCAACTGAACAAAGTCATGCATTCCTAAACGCAATTGATGCGCATAGAAAAAGCAAACTGTGCATCACAAATTTTGTTGATGCTTTGTTGACATGTTTTTATAACAAAGTAAACAACACACTTGTTTGCTTTGTATCTTAACAGTAGTACAACCGCATCACTGCAATGTATTTTGACGTTTAGGAACTCACCCCTACTTCATTTGAACGGTTCAGTTTATTGAACGATATGACATCGTTCACCATTATTCGTTCTTTTCGTTCATCGTTCATTTCGTTATTTTTTGTATTCATAAAAAGTTTGTATACCTTTCTTATTAATTTTATTACAGAATTAAATGTTTTTCTTAATAATTTAAAATTTTTAATAAAATTGTAATTTTCTGACACTATTAGTCTATGCACAATAAAATTAATATAAACATGTAGTGCGCCAATAAATTGTCGAATGAACGACATCGTTCACGAATCACTGTTCAGATACAGCTCATGACAAAAAAGAACGATAACAAAAAAGAACGATTGAACGATGTGAACGAACTAGTTCAATGAATTTTATTGAACGATATGACCGAGTCACCAAAAAGAACGATTAAGCCCAACTCTAGTGTGTGGGCAGCTTTATACTAATTTTTGTAAATGATGAAACATATTTTCTGAATGAATGAAATGATCGATTGAACTAAAAGAGCTATTAGTTGTGAATTAGGTCTTTGGTTCAAATTAGTGAAGAGTTCAATTGAACTAGTTGCACCCAACTTATGATATAACAGCTGATAAAAACAATTTACCCAAATTTACACGAAAAAAAGTCTGGGCTTTTTTTTGCAAGAAGAACAAGAATATTACTCTCATGACAGCTCTTATTTACCCAATGTGTAGTAAGAAAACGCTTTTTGGTAAAATTGGGATCCCGCGGGATCCCAATGTTGAGTACCCGAACGCAGCTAATAATGAAAATAATTCTTTTATTAATGAAAAGCTGAATAAAACAATGAAGTTTTGTAGGTCTCCTTACAAAAAAGTTTTTCACAAAATAGCTATTTTCTATGTAAGTTTTGTCATTTTTTTTTTTAATTTAAGAACTTTTTTAGGAAAAAGTTGTTTTGCCGAAAAGAATTTAGAATTCGTTTGTACTTACAGCATTGATTACACAAACGCAGACATATCTTTTAGAACTTGTTCAAAAGTTTTATTGATCAAAAAGTGTTGAAAATTTTCTTAAGTCAACGTAATTGCTTTTTCCAAAAGCACAGAAATATTTATGTATATTAGAAACTTCTAACTCTCTATACAAAAAACTGCACAGATTCTCATAATGTTTCTTTACCTAAAATTGCTTACATTCTAATAATTTTCCATACAAAAAATTCCTGAAATTCTAAAAATTTTTCTATACAAAAAGTTGCTAGAATCTGACATTTTTTTATTAAAAAATTTGCTTTATTCTACTAAAAGTTGCTTAGCTTCTAACAACTTTTCCATTCAAAAAGTTGCTGCGATTCTTCCAACTTTTCTATAGAATATGTTGCACAGATTCTGGCGACTTTTTTATACACTAAAGTTTTTTAGATGAATTTGACAACTTTAATTGATTCCGGCAATATTTCTATACAAAAAATTTCTGAGATTCTGATAAATCTTCCGACAACTTTTCAAGAGCAAAAACTTGCTCATATTCTGACTATTGGATCAGATTCCGATAAAATTTTTTTGTAGAAAATTGGATCAGATTATGACAACTTTTTTATACAAAAATTGCCCAGATTCTGACATCTTTTTTTATACAAAAAGATGTTCAGATTGTGATAAATTTTCTATAAAAAAATTGGCAGATTCTCACAAGTTTCATATAAAAGAGTTTGCTTATATTCTAACAATGTTTTTAGAGAAATATTTGCTTTTTATTGAAATATTTGCTTTTTTATTGAAATATTTACACTGATACTGTCCTCTTTTTTACAAAAAACTTGCTCTGATTCTGAAAATTTTTCTATCAAAAAGTTGCTCAGATCCGGACAACTTTTCTGAATAAAAAGTCATTTAGTTTCTGAAAATTTTTCTATACAAAAAGTTGTTCAGATTCAAATTTAGATTTGCTTTTTTATTCAAAAAGTTGCTCATATTTTGACAACTTTTTTGTAAAAAAAAAAAATTGTTCAAATTTTGACAACTTTTCTATACAAAAAAATTACTCTAATTCTGACAGCTTTTCTACACAAAAAATTGCTTTTCTACACAAAAAAAAAAAAAAAAAATGACTCAGATTCTGGCAACTTTTCTGTACATAAATTATTTCAAATTCGGACAACTTTTCTATAAAAAAATGCCCAGATTCTGACATTTTTTTGCTTTTAATAATGTGGCTCATTTATGGTAAACCAAAATAAAAAAAACCAAAAATTTAAAGAAACAAATGAAAATATGGAAATTAAGAAACTGTTCATTTCTTGCAATATTTTTTATACATTTTGATATTTTTATTATTATTTTAATATTTCTCTTAATTATTATTATTGCTTTTCTACACAAAAAAAAAAAAATGACTCAGATTCTGGCAACTTTTCTGTACATAAATTATTTCAAATTCGGACAACTTTTCTATAAAAAAATGCCCAGATTCTGACATTTTTTTGCTAGAGAAAAACTTGCTCAGATTCCGACAACTTTTCTATAGAGAAGGTTGCTCAGGTTCTAACAACTTTTCCATAGAAAAATTTGATCACAATCTAACACGATTTTCTCTACAAAAAGTTGTTTAGATTCTGACAACTTTTTATATAAAAAATTGCTCAGATTCAGGTAAATTTTCTTTACAAAAAGTTGCTCAGATTCTGCGACTTTTCTATAGAAAAAGTTGCTGAGATTCGAACAATTTTTCTACACAAAAAGGTGCTTAGATGCCATCTTATGAATATTTTACTACTATCAGAGTTTGGAGTGATTAATTACTTTGTAAAGACCATTACCTGTTTTCATAACCATTATTTGAATAAAAAAAATTCCATTTTTTTACGTTATGGTAAGTTCAATAAGCGCATATTTTTAATAATGTGGCTAATTTATGGTAAACCAAAATAAAAAAAAAACCAAAAATTTAAAGAAACAAATGAAAATATGGAAATTAAGAAACTGTTCATTTCTTGCAATATTTTTTTATACATTTTGATATTTTTATTATTATTTTAATATTTCTCTCAATTATTAATACTATTTTTATTTTTTAACTTCGCAGTGGAAAATATACCAAATCGACCTAATATGACAAATCGTACAAATATGTCATTAAATTTCACTAAACCATCTGGTCCTGCCGCTGAATCTGAAACCGATAGAAAATTGAAAAAAATCCATGAACAAAACGGCATATTAACAATAAATAATCAACCATATCCATCCAATATTAAAGATCTTGAACATTTGGGCGATCTCGGTAATGGCACCAGCGGGAATGTCGTTAAAATGAGTCATAAACCCAGTAATACAATAATTGCTGTTAAGCAAATGCGTCGTACGGGTAATTCAGAAGAAAATAAACGTATACTAATGGATTTGGATGTTGTTTTAAAATCACATGACTGCCAATATATAGTACAATGTTTGGGTTGTTTTGTAACAGATGCTGATGTATGGATATGTATGGAGTTGATGTCGATGTGTTTTGATAAATTATTAAAGTTATCAAAAAAACCAGTGCCAGAGAGTATATTAGGAAAGGTTACAGTGGCGGTAAGTTTTGGCTGATTTTGACTGACGGTTTTATAGCAAAAATGTTAGTATCTAGGCAATTGTTACTACAAAAAATAATTGGCAATAAGAGCAACAGTTTTTATAGAAAATTTGTGACGGTCTGCATTAATTTTTCTTTATAAAAGTAAAATAGAGCTACAAATTTTTTCTAAAAAAGAATCAAAGATACTTTTCTTTAAAAAAAACTTGTTTTCTGTATCATCTTTTCAATAAAGTTTTTATATTTTGAGCTACTTTTCTATAGAAAATTATTCAGAATATGACAAAATTTGCATTTGCCAAAGTTGTCAGAATCTAATAAATTTTTCGATTCTGCGACGTTTTTTAACTTGAGACATTTTAATTTCAGACAGTTAAAGCTTTGTCATATTTAAAAGAAAAACATGGTGTCATACATCGTGATGTTAAACCTTCAAATATATTAATAGATGAACGTGGTAATATAAAATTATGTGATTTTGGTATAAGTGGACGTTTAGTAGATTCCAAAGCTGCAACAAGATCAGCAGGCTGTGCGGCTTATATGGCGGTATTATACAATTTGTGATTGCAATATTTTAGAAATTAATATTAATATTTATTATTTACTTAGCCTGAACGTATAGATCCTAAAAAACCAAAGTATGATATACGAGCCGATGTTTGGTCTTTGGGTATAACACTGGTTGAATTGGCTACGGCGAGATCACCATATGAAGGCTGTAATACTGATTTTGAAGTATTGACAAAAGTTTTAGACTCAGATCCTCCACGTTTGCCAGAAGATGATAAATTTCATTTTAGTAAAGAATTTCATGGATTTGTTACTAAATGGTATGAAAATGTTAATAATAATAATTATAATTTGTTTGTTCAGTATTGTTAAAACTACGTTTAGATTTAAAAAATGTAACATACTTTTAGGGGTACTTAAAAAATGTATTGACCTTTTTATGGCCATTTTAATATAAAATCAAATTTGTGAAAATTTTGTGATTTAGTTTCGTTATCACCTAAATGTATGTACATTTTAATCATCATTTTAGTAAAATGTTAACTTAACCCGAAACACGCAATAGTTTCCATCAAAAATTAAATTAAAAAATAAACTAGGAACCTTGAAAGGAAGTTTATAAAATTATTTTTATTTACTACAATATCCAATAATCCATATTTTCATAAAGTAAGATTTTTTGCTTCATTTTGTTCCATCTAGAAAATATTGTCCTTTAACAGTTAATATGTTGTATGATGTTTTTCGGGTTAATAGAATATTAGAAATATTTTTGGAGTAATAAAATAAAAGAAAATCATTAAAACGATTAAAATTTATATTGATCTTTTCATTATAGTTTAACAAAGAATTATGATTTAAGACCTAAATATCCAGAGCTATTAAGACAACCTTTTATAAAATATTATGAAGTGGCTGAGGTGGATATACCGCAATGGTTTAGATCTGTTGTAGATTCGGCTGGCATCAAAACTCATCGTAGGCAAGTATACTTAATTATAATTGTCTCATTTTAAACATATTTTAGTTGAAAACTTTAAACAAAAATTTAAATTTCTATTGCTTGCAATTTTTAGTTGATTTTTCCCCTTTAAAAAGTTGTTTTTTATAATTAAACTAACAAAATTGTAAAAATACTTGAATTTTTATTTTAAGTTTTTCTTAATATTATTAACTTTTTAATTAATATGGTTATTTTGTAAATTTTAAAATGCTGTATTTAGAATATGTTATAAACAGAATAAGAATTTAATATACTTATAGGGGCTACTGACAAAATTTAATATATCGTCAGCTTATTATTGGTTTGACCTGACCCATGTGCCAAAAATTCGGTATCGTGAAGTACGATAAAGATTGTTTATATTAATTTTTCTTAAAATCTACATGATAAATATATTTTTTTATTTCCACCCTTAATTTCGGCATACATATATTTTTAACAAAACTATAAATTTTCATAAATTTATATACAATAAATCAAAAGCTTTCGAAAAAATAAATTTTCTTGTTTTGTGCTGCATATCAAGTTTTATTTTTCAATTTGAAAGTCTTTGCTGCATATCCATACTTTTAAGTGCTCCTGAAAGCAGATCTCTGTTTTATTTTAATTTACTAGAGCTGTAAATTCTCGGTAATTTTGAGGACTCGATTATACTCAATACTTTTCCAATTGTGTACTCAACACTGCTCAATAGTTTTTCATACAACCTTTTTTCCGAAAGAGTTATAAGGCAGATTTATGTTGTCGTAGGCTATTTCCATGGCAAAATTATTTGGGAAAATACAAAACTGAAACTATTTAACTATTCAATAGGGTATTGAGTACTCGGTATTGAATACTTAGCCAAATATTCAATACTTTTACAACTCTTTGGTTGTTATGTTAATGCATCACAAAAATAACAAAGTCATTTTATTTTAGTTTTGTATGTAATTTTATTTTTGCTTTTATGCCAAAGAGTGGTGTATACAGCAAAACAATGCTTATAAATTGTTAAAATTGCAAATTTGATGCTGGATATCTCTGATATGAAACAATGTATCGAAAAACTAGTTCCGGAATGAGAAAGGGGGCATTTACAGTATATATGATTCATTCCTATTTTAATTTTTTCAAATTTTGACTGTGGGTCAAACCAATAATAAGCTGACGATACGTCATTAGCCCTTAAAATTATGTTAAATTTATTTCGGTTTATCACTATTTTTCAAATAGATGTTAAAATTACAGAATAAAGGCATACTTTTTTGTTAATGATTTTTTTCGTAAAATTTGTTTAATTTCCTTTTTTACCTTCTAATTTTTGTTTTGTTTATTATTTTTATTATTTTTTATTAATCTTTTTATTTGTAGGTAACTTAAAACCTTAAATATAAAACTTTAAATTCCCCCCAAATACAATAAAAACAAATTTAAAGAATTTTATAATTTTATAAAACCAATACGAAAAAATACATAAATCATACAATTATACGAAAAATATATAAACAAATATATATATAAAACCTTTCATGAACTACTCTCCCACCCCTCGTAAGTATTACACTGATTTATTCATTAAAAACATTTATTTTCTCCACTGTGATTATTAACAAATTACATTTATATTCTAGTATTGTTATTAACATTTGCATTTTTAATAAATATGATATTTTTAATAATTTATTAAAGTTTTGCATGTATCATTTCATTTTATACTAAAAATTTAATAATTGTACTTGTTTATTCGGTTGGATATAAGTTTTAACTATCTAATACATTTGTAGGGAATTAAGGTTGTCTGTAAAATTTACAGATTTCAGCGGTATTTTCTTATAAAAAACCAGGAATTCTGAGGATATTTTTGATGGAATCCCTCTTATATTTTATTGACTTTTTTAATGAAAACCTGTAATATCTAGGGATATTTTTTCAATAAAAATAAATATTTGCACATTTTCTAATAGAAAAATTCTAATAATCGGAGGAAGTTTTCCATTGCAAACACTCCCAGTTTTTGTTTTTAAATATCTCATAATTAAAAAAATCAACACACCTGGAAATTGGAGACTTTCCCTATTTACAAATAAGATTCCCAAAACATTAAATACTTCACAATATCCAAAAATTAAAGTACCCTCAAAGTCTTAAAATCCTCAGGTTCTAAGGAATAATGTATTCAGACGAATTTTATATATTTAAAAGTCTTGAGATTTTGAGCACATTTCCTATTCAAAGACTATGATTAAGGGGACAATCTAATTTAGAGCCTTTAAGAAATCATTATTTTTTAACTAAATCGGCGTGCCTTTCCAGAAAAATTAAAAGGGCAATTCTGAAATGATTGCCTATTAAGATAAAGTAGAAACACAATCAAAGTTAAAACTAAAAGCGAAAAAAATTTCCCATATATTTTGTATGAAACGGAAAGATTCGTCGGGCTACTGACTGAATTTCGCCAGAATAGAATCTATTCTATGTTCATTACGAAAATTTTACAGCTCTCTCATTTACTCTCAATATTTGTTTTTAGGGTTGCAACATTTTAACAAAAAACAATGTTTTAAAGTACAGCGGTTGTTTTTTTTAATGGCAGATAACGCGCTGGTTTAACAATTGCCTTCCGTATCTTTTAGCTTAATTAATCGCCAATGACCAATATCTTTCAATAGCTTTTTCTCTACCCTTTGTTTTCATAAAGTTACTTTACTGCGTACGCGATGGGTCGTTATTTGAATTGAAATTGGAGAAAAATAAAATATATGCTATACTTTATAAAATTTTCTTGAATTTTCTTTTGTTTCTCTTCACGGAAACTAACAGACCAGAATATCCACACAAATAATAAGAGCACAATTTACCATAAATTCTTGGGATGAGAATTCTTTCCCATTAGATCCTCTTTGGATGCAGCTCCAAATATATTCAAGCTCTATATCGAAATTATGTGCATTCTAATCATTATCCTTTTTGCACCAAATATAAGATGTTGTCATCTTAGAATATATTAAAAAAAATTGTTGCATTACAAAAAATAAGTATTTCAAAAAAAGATTGCACATAACTTTTCAATCTACCTTCCCAAGGCCCGCGAAATATCTCAAATCAGCGTTTTTTTTAATAATTCCCATATTCATATGGATAGTTTTGTTTACTTTTTGTATTGAATTTTTCCAGATGTAGTAAAAATAATAACTTGTAGTAAGTAAACGAGCAAGCATATTATAAAATACCAAATGAATTAAATTGATTTATTTGATGGCATAACTGGAACCCATTCTAATGGCATTTGCTACTCCCGTATGGTATTTTTCCAACCGTCTGGCAATTTCGGGGTTAGAAAGACCTTCATCTTTATACGTCTTTATTTTTTCAATATCTTCGGAAAACGATTTTCTCCGCGGCATTTTGTGCAAATAAAACGATATATTTAATGCGGTTCACAATTTGAATAAGCAAAACAATAAACTTTAAATATAATAACAATTGCATAGCCTACTGGATTAAAACTTAACATTCTAATTTTGTGGAAGTATATTTATCTCCTTCCAATAAATAATTCAGACTATAAAAACTTAAGTCAATAAATGCAAAAAAGAAATGAAAAAAATTAATTTTTTGTTTTGGAAGTATATTACTTTCCTTGAGTGTATTTATGAACAAAATGAGTTCTGTGTTATGGGAAGTTGTGAGTAGAAAAAGTTGTGCATCCGATGTTAGTCATTAGTTTTAACTTATGTAAATAGTGTAAAAAGATAGAAATATGGGTGTTCAAAAATTTTATTGGTTACAAAAAACTTGAAAAATTTCTTAATTTATTTTGCATAACCGCTTATGTCGAAATTCATAGTTTTCAGATATTAAAGTTGATCACTCTGAACCACGAGAATAGCCTAAACCAGATAGTGAAAGTGCCCGTGAACAGTGGCAGTGCTCTTAAATTTTGTTCCTAAATTTCGCGAAAACTACTTAATATTTTTAAGAATTTCTTATTCAATTTTGTTTGAAGACAGCTCTTGCTTATTTATAAATTTTCTAATTTCTCGGCAGTGACAAATAAAGAAAATACAAAAACCTGCTTTATCGACAAAATTTCGCACTGCGGAACAGCAATGCCGAAACTGCGTTTATCTGCTAATCTATTGAATTGTGTCCCTTTTTTCTTCGAAGAAGAGTATTCGCAAAAGCATCTAACTCATTTTTATTAAAAGATTCTGGAACGTTTATTTTTGTAAAAGTCGCTTCAAGATTTAAAAATTTTATTTTTTTAATAAAAAACAGTCTAACGTAGTGCGCCCACTGAGGATATTTTTATGAAACTCCATCAAAACGTAAAAAATGTTTGAAAGATTCTGAACAAATTTGTTATACAAAAAAAATAATTAACTTTTCTAATCAGATCTTTTTTTCTTGACTTTCTTTACTTCAAAAGCCTCCCAAGTTGGGCGCCATAACGAACGTAAACCATTGTTACAGTTTTCTAAACATTCATTTGATATCTATATGTTTTAAAAGTAATTTCGACAAAAACCGAAAAATTTGAAAAAAAAAATTCTGGCCTTAATCCATAGTTTACCTTTTCTTCGAATTAAGATAACGGTATATAGAGCCATTAAGGAATCTACTGGTTTTGTTCCTATCATGTTGCCCATAGATTTTTTTTAACAAGAAGTTTATTTTTCGATATTCTGTTACAAACAAAAGTATTGAATTAAAAAACTTTTATTTTGAAAGTTACAGCTTCTTCAAAAGAAATAAACACATTTGTTTAAACTATCAGGAAACTGAATTTATTGTTGTTTTTTAATTGAAACTTAAAAAATTTCTAGATGAACTTCTTTTGGCTCATACAGAAAATACATCTATTAAACTATTTTTTTCATCTCCTTTACATTATCTTAATGTTTGTTATAAAACAATCTCAATTGTTTTTAATTTCAATTGTTTGTTGTTTAAATTTTAGGACACAAATACCAACCTCAACGCCGGCTACATATGATGCTACAAAGCACCATTATAAAAATCCTATAACCGCATTGGCCTCATCATCATCATCAATAAACTCCTCGTCCTCAATAATAGGAGCAACAACAATAGCAGCAACAACGACTACAATGACAATAAATACTTTAACCAAACAAACCCAGCAATCACAAATACCCAGTTATCATGGCGGTAACCAGCAGCAACAACAGCGTTCTAATAGTTTCAAACAGCATCATCAACAATACCAACAGCAGCCATCACAACTACCTCAATCTTTAAATCAATATAACAACACAAATACTATAAGTAATACAATACCAACAGCAGCAACAATAAATAATTATCAGGGATCAGCAACAATAACTGCAGGCAGCGGAGGACAACAATATAGTTATGGTCAGAGTGGCCAAGGTGGAAATAATGATAGAATTAGTGGCGGGAGTAGTGGTGGTGGATATAATCCTGGTTCTGGCAGTAGTTCAGCTACTAGTTCAAGTCCTTTATCACCACCTAGTGTTTCTTATAATCTTAATAAAGATGATACAAAATTAGTAAATGAAATGAATAAATTATATCGTAAATCGCCATTTATGCAAAAGAAATTTAATGGTTGTTCTACAACTACGTTTCAACGTTACAATTCTTCGCCAGGAGATGAAAGTCCTAAAAAAGAATCGGTATTAAGTTCAATAGGTAAATATTATATAACTTATGTCAGTAATAAATTCTTTTCCATGTTAGACAAAACATGAAAATTTATTTATAAGCCCCTGAAAATATGTTAAATTTATATATTAAACGTATTCGTTTACTTACTACAAGTTACTACTTTTACTACAGCTGGAAAACTGCAACACAACAAGTAAATAAAACTTTCCAATTGTAGTAAAATTAGTAAAAATTTCGAGTAAATGTTAACTTAACAGAATAAAAGAAAATAAACATAACATATATTTTAACTTTTACTTTATGTCCTTTTTAGGTCAATCAATTTTACGTAATTTGACTACTTCACCCTTTAGTCAAAAGAAAAATACTCCCAACAGTAATGTACAACCAAATCAAATTGATCCCTTATGGCGTATGCCTACAACACAAGATGTTTCATTAGGTTTTGATGCGTGTGATAATCATACTTATTCTACGGTTGCTAACCCCCAAACAACCGACTCTCCAGCTTTTCAACGTAAAAGGTTTCAAATTGGGACAGATTCAAAATTTAATATGGAATCAGCTAAAAAAACTACCATTGAGACGGAGAAAGAACATCAGCAACAAGAAACAAAACCCTCAATGATACCTTTAACCAAAAATGAAGCACAACCTCAACGTGTTTCAGGAAATCATAGTCCTATAGGTAAAAATTTCCAAAAAAAAACATGTTTTTTAGAAATATTCATTAGGGTGGGTCGATTTAATAATCAATATTGTTGCATCGATTTTTCGATAGCTTTTGGCATGAGGAAAAAAAAAGTTCCACTACGACATATCAAAAAACTCATTTTCGAGGCGCCCAAATTTCAATTTTTTGACTTTTTAAGGTTTTTTTAGTAGGTAATAAAAAAAAAAATCGGCTGATTTAATTTTTTTTAAATATTAACTTTCCAAGGTGAAATTGTAAGCTAAAAACGATGGTGATGGCATTTTTTCCAAAAAAAATGTTTTTCTTGAGGTTTTTAGACGACCCAGTAGCAAATGGTCGAACTAGTTCTAAAAAGTACTAGTTTTTTGACTAGAAACTACAAAACTAGTTCTCAAAATAACCATTTTGAACCAGTTGTGTACTAGTCAAATACGATCTATGTAGGGACTCTCATTTCGTTTATATTTGTATTTAATAAAATATCAGAGTTTGCAAATAAACACCCAAATTTTTTTACTGTAAATTGCCTTGACGTGCAAATCAACTGGTACAGTACTGGTACCGAAGAGTCACGCCGGAACTAGTTTGGTAAATTTTTCAAAAGTACTTTACAGCTCCCTGTTTTTATTCTTAAAACAATTTTGAATCATTTGGGTACCTATTAGTTTGATTGAAACAATGCGAGACTATTTCGAAAGAATAAATTTAAATAGGAGTTTTGAAATTCTAGTTTTGTTTACATTTGTTGTTAGTAATATAGTCTGAAGTTGCGAATAAACACTAACATTTTTTATTGTGATTAGAAATCATAAACACGAAATATTTTAGATTTCGTTTGGTAAGTGGACCTAATTATCTCAGTAAGGAAACTATCGGTCTAATCTACGTTTCATCAAAGAAAAAGTGTTTGTTTTTTATCTACGTATATAATTTAGATCTTTGCCAAATGGTACAGTACTATTTCCAAAGAGTCACTTCGGAACTGGTTCCGCGAGTGTCACATAAGTACCAGTTTTGCTCCCTATTTTTTGTCCTTAAATTGTAATTTTCAAACTAGTTCTACAACTAGTACCAAAGTGGGAGTTTGGCGACAATAGTCCCCATCCCTATGACATCTCCATGTTAAATTCTACAGTTGTTTGTATGGAGAGGCGGTAGAACTCGTACTAGTTGCCTGATTCACATAAACTAGTAAAAAACTGGTCCTGAACTAGTATTTTTTGCTACTGGGGAGTTTTTGTCGAAATTTGGGCGCCTCGAAAATGATTTTTTTGATATGTCGTAGTGGAATCATGCCAAAAGATATCGAAAAATCGATGGCACAATATCGACAAATTTTTGTCCTTACAAATCGGCCACCCTAATATTCATATTCTGAGAGATTTATTTAATCAGATTCAGATTCCTGGAACTTCTGCAATATTTTATTTAAGATCTGGGCAAATTATTTTATACAGAATATGTCAGCATCTAAGCAACAATCTATAGAAAAGTTGTCAGAATCTGTGAACAACTTTTTCTATAGAAAAGTTGTCAGTATCTGAGCAACTTTTGTCACAATCTAAGCTTATTTTCTATAAAGAACCTTTCGTTTAAAAAATTAATCAATATAATGTCTTCTTTCTTTTTTAATGCATATCAGTTCTTCAACGATTTTATCATCAACAAAATCAATTACGTGAAAAAGAATTAGAGCGACAACATCAATATTCAACACTTTATACCAAACATTCTCCTTCGGAAGGCACAAATCCATTTCATACGAATTTCTATCAAACATCGTCATCACCTCAACAATATAATTCCCATATACCAATCGCTTCAACCTCAACATTATCATCATATTCAACCTCTAGTCAATCATCAACACAATCTTCACAATGTTCACAAATTGGTGGTGATGGGGGATGCTCGACAGCAGTAGCAGCAGCAACAACTACTTCATTTTCATCAACAACACAAACTAAGCAAGGACCAAGAAGTTTACCTTTAATGTTAACAAATGAAACAATAACAAAAACTTCACCAACATCACCAGCTACATTAGGTTTTGGTACTAGGACAACATCACCAACGGCACATTTGCAATATCAACCACTGCCACAACAATATTTAAATAATACTCCTTATAGTGCTGGTGGTGGTGGTGGTAATAGCGGCAGTATAATGCGAAATTCTAGATCGCCTCCAACTTCGCCTGAAACTTTATCAGATTCGGTGGTATTAAGCAAACAACAAATGGTAGGCTCGAATAATCATAGATTAATGAATGTCACAAGTCCTACTCTTACAAAGTTAAGTAAATTATATAATCAACGTCAGTTACATCAATGTGGAAGTTCTGTTTCTTCTGCTCCAACTTCTTTGATAAATGCAAATACCACGAGAGGAGGAGGAGCATATAAAGAAAATAATTTCAAAACCGAAAGTGGTAAGTCAAATGTTTCTATTTATAAATACTTGGAACTCTTCAAGTAATGCCTGGCTTATGCTTATCAAATTAACCAAAAAAATATGCTTATCCAGCACAAAATGCTTTTATTTAATATTTTTCGTTCGTTTTGTCAAATTATTGTAAACATTATAAAAATGTAAGTTAGGGGATAGTAAACAATACTTGTTAAAATAACGAATGTATACTTACTAACGACCTGCTAACTATTTTATACACACATCTCCATAAGTCAAAGTGAGCAGGTATGATAGTTTAAAAGTTTCATCCATTCCCTTAAAGTATGTTACATTTTTAGCCCCTAAATAAATAAAATAAATAAAATCGAAAAATTTTCAAAACGATAAAACAAACGAAAAAAACTTACATATTAACCACATAAATTTTCACTCACACTCTATTTTTTTCTTTATTTCCACTCATTCCATATTATAATAACGGTTTGCACTAAATTGCACTTTCTCTTATTTAAAACGTTTGTGAACTGTGTTGTCTACTTTTTAAACATAAATGCCTTTAACATTTGCACCATTTATTACTATAAATATAAAAAAACTCATTATGCTCCTTCATTATGCGCTGTTGTGTATGTTTGTTAAAATGCTTTAGGCTGGTTTAATTCTTTGGCCGGTGCCATGAAACGCCAGCTATCACATTATGTTAAATCACACTCGAATAATAATTCTCAAACTTCAAACGCTTCAGCAGCTACATCAACTACAAATGGTTTAGCTACACATCATGCTCATCATGAATCGTTGGCAGAACGACAACAGCCCTATCGTTATTATCATCGCACGATGTCAACTGGTAGCAGTTGTTCTAGTAATTCACAAACAACATCACCTTCTACGGAAACATGTAAGGGTGATGGGGGTTCAGAAGGCTTTCAGGAAGGTTCTAGTGCTGCTGGTTTTATAAGACGTTATGCTGCTACTGGTGGGGCGGGGGTTGGTTCGAATGTTAATAGTGGCGGTCCTCCAGGTTCATCATTACCAGCTACTCACACTCCTGCTCATATATTGGCAAATTTAGATAGACGACATCGTTCGCCAGATCCTCCACCACGTTATAATCGTGGTCAGTCTCCTTTGCTGTTGCGTAAGAATATTTTGGAATTAAGTGGTCAACCACCAGGCACTTCGCCAATGTTAAACAGAAGGTAAGTTTAAGAATAACATATTAAAGTATACCCTACACTACTAAGTGAACATAGTATAATACGTTTATGCTGATGTTTGTAACACCAAAATAAATTGGATCTAAAGACACCTTTTTGTATACCGATCGAGTCAGGATCACTTTTTGGTTCGATTTAACGATGTCCGTCTGTCCGTCCTTCTGTCAATATTTAGACCTAGTGCCCATATAAAGATCCCCCAAAATTGGCTTGTTCGCATGCTACAGTTCCGAAATATGAAGATATTTTAATGAAATTTGGTACACTGATTGACATGGACATGATTTTGTTTAGAATCCGTCCATGTTTTTAGACCTAGTGCCCGTATAAACATCTCCAAAAAATTGACATGTTTCCTCGCTGCTGGTCTCAAACATTGTGATGAAATTTGGAGCGCATATTTATTTTATATTGGCCCAAGGATGGTTAAAATCGATCCATGGGTAGACCTAGTGCTCATATAAAGGTCCCCTTCTTCAGTCATTCTATCAAATGTTAAATGAAAAATTTTTGTACCAAGATACAGCAATGTTATGTGTAAGAAAGAAATTAAATGGTCGACAGCGGACTAATGAATGTCAATTCAATCTTCGGAATTCCCGAATTAAGGGATTTGTGTAAATTGGAGGTGGAACTGTCATTCATGCTACATTAATTGGTTTTTGGGCCATACTAGAAAAGGTAGCGTACAGTCAATAAATAAAATATGTCCCATATTGGGGACTAACACATCTGTATAGGGAACAAATAGAAACAGTCAACAACAGACAACGTAAAGATCTTGATGTGTAAAAAATTTGGAATGCGCAATTTAGAAAAATAATATGTGTGAGTTTTCTAACCCCACCGAAGAAAAATAACATAACAGGGCTATCAACTAAAAAGCTTCAACAAAAGTTCGCCAACTCTTCATCAGAAGGCGCGCAACAACTGTTCTATGATTCAACATATTTCGCAAATATAATGGTGCCATATTTGAAGCCCTTCATCTTTAACCACCTTTCATTGCTTTGCTATCCCCTTTCCACGGAAAGTAACACGTTAATTAATAGGGAGAATTTCCTGAGTGTTCTTAAAAAAAATTATATATGTTCCAGGTTGGGCGCCAAAGTGGAACACTCTTATATAAAAGGAACAAATGTGAATGGGAGACAACAGACATATAATTCAGAATTTTTAAGTTAAGCCGTTAAAATTGCCATCCCTTGTGCAGAAGAACACTTAAAAAGTAAGTGTCCTAATACGAAATAAACGTGTTCTTGCAACAAATACACTAAGTTAGTAGAAAAATTAGTAAAATGTCTAGTATATCAAGTGCAAAAGTTTTACTTATATTTTTTTTAGCACTAAACTAATTTTTTACTAATTTATTTTGCTACAAAATTTATAGCGTGGACGACAACCAGATAGACAAATGTAGATGTCGCAGCTTGTCTGGATGTAGTACATACAACGGAAATGATAATTTAAAAAACAACTCTACACAATTTCTATATTCAAATTTTCAGCAAATAAATTAACTAAAGTAAAATTTCTCTACAAATTTTTTGAGTTTTTTGAGTCTACTAATATTCAGGAAAAAGTTAGTAATTTTAGCAAGGATTTCTTTCATTTGCAATCGACTAAATGTTAGCAAAACTTTTTCTGAGATTGTTATTTTTTTGGTTAAAATTAGAAAACACCAAAAATTTGCTGACACAGGAACATATTGGTGACTTTATTGACTTATTTTTTTTGAATGTATTTAAAAGAAGTCACTCTAATTTACACTTTTCTAACTAATCAGTGGCCTCAACGTCATACATACCCATACGTAACAGTCCCTTGTATGGGGATGAAAGTGTAATTTTTAAAATGAGTCTATATCTTATCGAAATATTGTCCTAAGGAGTTTCACTGACTCTAAAACTCGACGTGTGGCGTATTTTTTTCTTTTCTTTCAATGTTTCCTTGGGTATTCAGAGAATCGTGCCCCAGGTTGGGCGCCAAAATGAGACAGATTGTTTTATGGTCTAACAAATCGGTATTTGTTTGGCTCTGGTGTTACTTAATATGAAATATGCCCTAATTTGGACGCCAGTGTGTCAGATTCTTGTGTTAGATTCTTGGGAAAGCGAAACTGTGCTTTTAATAAATTTTAATGTTTTACTTTTTCATTTGCTTTTGTTTTATCTTTCATGTTTTTCTGATTTATTGTGTATCTATTACCATAGATTTGTTAATTCATCTCCTCCTCTGCCACCACCAAGACGTGGTTCGGAAAGTGTACCCGGTTCACCACAACACTTTCGCACTCGTATCCATTATACACCCGAACCACAAAGACGTATCTATCGTACTATAGATCAATGAGTAGCACTACAAATAATGGTTATGTGATATTGGTATGGTTTTGTGGATGATGATAATGCTGCTGCTAACAATGACACTACTGCGGCGGATAATATGGATGAGGTCCCTTCGACATCAACAACAGCCAGAGATTTTTTGCTGGCTACAGGTGGTGTACGTAGTTTTAGTCATAGTGGTAGTGTTAATGAACGTTTGGATGCCATGATCGCTTCTGGTCTGGATAACGAAAAAGTCGAAGTAGATTGTATACCAGCTTCGGCACCAGCATTTTCATCACTATCATTGGATGCTGATGATATGGATACGGCTCGCATGCGTCGTGCTAAATATTGGTTACAAAAGTAGCAGCTTTTTGTGTCTTTCTTTTGGTTTTATTTTGGCTTAAGATTTAAGGAAAACCCCGACAAATGGTAAGCGTTTTCGTATTTTTTGACTTATAACGAAAAAATTAACTTTGAGAGATTTTTTTCTGCTAAAGAACTCCTAAAAGTAGACCATAAATTATATATAATTTAAAAGTCTAATTATACGCTTTATATATTAAACAATTATTATAAAATTATAAAGTAAATTTCCCAAAAAGGATAAAAACACCAAAATAAAGCAATATTTATTAAAAAAGAAATATATATAAAAGAATATTAAGAACCACTAAAGAACACAAAAACTATAAAAAAAATCAACGTATATATTTCAAATATAGGAAAAAAATATGCCTAAAATTATGCAATATGTTATTATACTTTTTACTCTATAACTACATAAACAAAAGTATATAATGTATAAATTAGTTTGCCTATTTTAGGATTTGTTGTTGCTTCTTTAAACTTCGATTCGTTTTTTATATACAAACAAACAAAAAAGTTCCTTGTGTTAATATCTTTGTTTGGCATTTTTTAAAGGCAGAAATGTAATTACCTTCAAGTTTTTAAATAAATATATTGAAAAATAATATCAGTCGTTCTATTAGCACATGCTAAAATAAAATTTTTGATATAAATTTGCTAAAAATGTAGCCTATTTAATAGTAATTTTCATAAAAAAAAAATATATTTAAAAGAAAACTTAGCCCTTAAAAGTATGTAATATAGGACTGTTTAAGCTTAATAGACGTGAATGCAACAAACGACGGATTTAATAAATTTAGTCTTAAATTTCAATATATTTTTCGACTTAAAACTTAGCTTCAATTATAGTTCTTGCCTCAAGACTTTTTAAGCCCTCTTCTAATTTTTCAATTTGTTTTTTATTAAACTTTACTGACTGAATAATTTTAATTTTAATTTTTATGACCCAAATGATAAAAGAAAACCATAAATATCTTTAAAAAAGCCTCTAAAAATGACAATCTTAAAAACTTGACCATTTAGATTTTATTTAAATATTTGCTATTTTTTTATTTTAAGTTAATAAAATGTTTATATTTTGTTTTTATAATTTTTATTGAGAGCCTGCTTCTTTTTATAAAAAGAAATAGTAATTAAAAAATTACCAAAAGAGAAAAGGATGTAACATAATTTGTTAGTTTTGATAATTATATAATCGAAATTAGTCTACTATACTATGTATTTAAATTATTATTATGATAACATATAAACAAATATTTAAATTAAATCGAAAACAAAAAAATCACAATATTAAGTAAAAGAAAATCCCCCAATACTTAGATTTCTTTGGTATTTAACTGTATATATTGTTATATACGATTTAATAGTAATTATAAAATGCTATGTAAAAAAAAAAAAACAAAACGAAAAACATAAAGAAATATATAAAACAAAAAGATTGAAGTACTAAAATTTTTAGTACAATACAAAAAATATTAAGAAAAAATAAAATATTCATTCGGAAACAAACTTAAAACTTCTATTTTTTGTGAAACTTAATTTTTTATAAATATGTCTTGTTTTTTAAACTTAAGCCATACTTTAGTAATTAAACCTCGATATCCGCAATCAACATTTTTGAAACACCAAGCAAAAAATTTTTGTATTTTATTCTAAACTCTACAAATAAATGATGCAGTTTTGTAGATAATTTAGTCTTCAATATAAAACACCAAAAAAAATTATACAAATATCAACATTGAACGATTTATTGAAAAAAAAAAAACTAAACAAACACATAATTCTCATGTCACAATAAGCTTCGTGTGTTGGTCTTTATTCTTATGTTTTTTGAAAATAACGGATTTTAAAAGCTAACGGTAGATCAAAACATAAATAATACAAGTAATAATATCAGAAAGAGTGCGTCTATTCAAAAGTATTAAAATCAGTTATAATTGCGTGCTTTTACTTCACTCCAGAGTCGAATCGGCAATCAGCTGAGTGGACAACAACTGGCGAACCTCGCCCGAAGAAGCCAAAAACGCAACAGTCAGCTGGTAAAGTTATGGTATCAGTATTGGATGTGGCTGAAATTTTGTACATTGATTGCCTTGTAAAAGGCCAGACCATCAATAGCGATCGCTACCAGAGAACTGCAACTGCTGATTGTAAAACCATCATACGTACTCAACACCCGAATAAACATTCGTTTTTGTTCAAGCGCCGAATATACTCAAATACAGATTCATTGCTGATTTTAAATCAATCAAACCAAGTGATTTTTTTGCATCGTTGATTTAATCATTTGTCGCTTTCATACCATTCATTTCATTCATATTCGTTCAGATCAACGATGATTATTTTGATGTAGAATAAAATTAGAAAAAATAAAAATGAACGCGTTTGAGCTTATTCATGATTGCAACCAAATAAAAGGAAAATAATTTCATAACAATAAAGAGGGGGTTTACAGTATCAGCAACGACAATATTTTGTAGAAACACATTTAATACACATACATTCCCATTTTAAAACAATAACAGCGGTATTCAAAATGAAAATTTAGCATAGAGTTAACATGAGTTTTATTCATAATACTGTTGTTAAACTCATTCTAGTATTGTTGCTAAATTCCTTCTAATGTTCTGTTATCAAACGCCATAAAACAAAAAATTCCATTCACAATAATTAAAAAAGTTTTGTATTTTCAAACACAGGGTTGCTCTTAATCGGTGTGCTAAGAAATCATTTTGAATAAACTCTATTCTAACAAGCTGCTAGGCCTAAAAAATATTCTAGTTAACAGTTCGTTGTGTGCGATGTATAAGAAGCTACTAAATTTTCATTTTGAATACGGTGGTAAGATTTTATTTATTTTTTTTATTTTATAAAACAACTAATACTTCGATTTATTCATGTGAGTTCAAATGTTCGATCAGTTTGATTTTATTCAACAGTTTGATTTTATTCAACAGTATGATTTTATTCAACAGTATGATTTTATTCAACAGTGAGTTTTTTGAGCGATTACATGTGAATAAAACATGTTTGACAGACGACTAAAACTGATCCGAACTACGCGTTTAGCTGCATGAAAGTGATTTTATTCAACATTGTATATTGTTGAGCGATTAAATGTGAATAAGAATTTTAGTGCATGATTTAATCAAGAAAAAGTTGATTTTGCAGTTCTCTGATCGCTATATGGGCCAACTGGTGCGTTTGAAGGAGGAAATCGCAAAAAACCGGCCTCATATGAAGAAGAAAAAAGTGCTCTTTCACCAAGACAATGCGCCGTGTCACAAGTCGTTGGATATCATGGTCAATTACAGGAATTGCAGGAATTACACTTAATTGTTTCCGCACCCAGCGTATTCGCCAATTTTAGCTCCAAGCGATTTTTACCTGTTTTCAGACTTCAAAAAACTGCTCGCTAGAAAGAGATTTGGTTCGAATGAAGAGGTGATTGCGGAAACAGAGGCCTATTTTGAGGCCAAAGATAAATCATTCTATAAAAAAGGTATCGAGGTGTTAGAAAGGCGTTGGAGTGATTGTATCGCTCTTGAAGGAGACTACGTTGATGAATAAAGTCGAATTTAGCCAAAAAATTGTTGTTTTATTGATTATTCTACCCTCATAGGAATAAATCTGTAACTAAAAATTAGTTAAAAATGATGCTGCAGAAAAAACTTCTGAAATTAGCAGAATTTTTTGCTAAACACTACTAAAATAAGAACAGCATAATTAAAACTGTTAAATTTACAGAATTTAAGTTATATTTAAGTTAACTTTTAGTTCATTGAAAATAACAAATTGTACTATAAAATCTGCAGAAAATTTTGCTAAATATTAGTAGACTAAAAATAGCAAAAATAAACTGTTATATCTACAAAATTTTTGCTATTTTTAAGCTAAATTTAGTTGAATGCAAATAGCAGTCTATCCTGCTAAAATCAGCAGAAATATTTGCTAAAAAAATTGTAAAGTGCTATTTTCAAAAGGCTCGATTTTTATTTGCATTTAAAAAAGAAATCGAAAAAAACTTCGAAAATTTAAAATTTTTTGTGTTTTTTTAGGCTACAAATTATTTAGCAAAATGTTTTGCTTATTTTAGTAGGTTAATTTGTTATTTTTCATTAACAAAAATTTTAATCAAATATACATAAAATTTTGTATATTTAACAGATTTTTTTTCCTGTTCCTATATTACTAATATATAGCAAAAATAATCTGCTAATTTTAGCAGTTTTTTCTGCAGCATCATTTTGAATTAATTTTTAGTAGTTTTAACAGAAATTTGTAGTTAAATTAACAGAAATTTGTAGTTAAATCAGGTAAATTTTCTGTTGAATTCAGCTCAAATTTCCTAGCTAATTTAACTAAAATTGTCTGTAAATTTAGCAGTATGTAAAATTTAGCTAACCTTAATTTAGAAGACCATGAAACATAGGTTTAATTTTCAGTTATTTTAGCAGTGTTTTCACCTATTTGTGCGGTATTTTTTATGAGTGTACGATTATTGATATTATAAAAAACACCTCTGGATTACGCAAGAGTTAAAAGATTATGAAAAGAAGACAAAAAATTGGTACTCTTCAAATACATCACGGAAACATTTGAAATTAATTTCAATTAGAATTAATTAAACAAAAGAAACTAAAATTTAAAGATAAATTTTTGTTCGTTATTTCCAATATTCTGTTCAATACAACAAAACTGTATAACTATAAAAAATCTAAAAAAATAATTACAATTTTGCGCTACATTTCAAAATGGTCTTGTCCATGGTTTAATTATAAAGGTTAGCCGATTCAAGAAAGTTTGTCACCATAACAACTTTTTTTGACAACTTCCAGTACAATAATATTTACGAAAACACAAAAGAGAATAATAACATTTTGTTCGGCATAAACGACTCAAATTCACACAAAATTTTTGTAGTGTTAATATATTTAAAAATTTATTAACATATTAAGTTGTTATTTCTAAAACTTAATGCAGTTTCAATTTAAAGATAAACATTGTACTCGTATTGTATTTGCAACATTAAAGTTAAGTTTTTAAAAGTGATATGTGAATTTATGTAGTAAACGTTGAAGTCGTTTATGCCGACGTTTCTTTATTTTGAAATGTTATTGTTCTGATAAACGTCGCAGATGGCAGTCCTTGGTAATTAGTCTATAGTCTTGTCTATTAAATTGATGTGAAAAAAATTTCCATCACATTTCGCAACAATTCCACGCAAGTGGAAAATAATTTTTTTATACACAGGAAATTATCTGATATTAATGAATTTTTACATTAATTCAATGAAGTTTCGAAGGAATTTGTCCATTGAAACTTTTCATTAAATCAATGCAGTTTTACATAAAATTTTACGAAAATGTTCCTAAAAAAAAAAAAAGGTTTCATTAAAATAATAATTTCATTAAAATTATGAAGCTTTTTCGTAAAATTTGAGAAATTTTTCATTCACTTTGTGAAGAAAACTTCATTGGTTTAGTCAACAATTTAATTAAAACTCGTCCAAGAAAATTGTCTCTGTGTATGAAGTTAGGCGATATTTTCGCAAAAGTACTAACAGAATACCGGGCTTTATGCAGAAAAAATATTACTTCTGGTTCATAGAACTTTATAGGTAATTAATTTTCTCTGTTCTACCCACAAATAACGTGCCTATTGTCTTCAATTTGTTCTCTTTTTTTTTTGTTATTAATGAAAAATTTTCTCCATAATCAAATAATATACTGATTATATTATACTTTAATAAATAACCCAGTAAAACTTTCGGTTTCAAAGAAATAATTTTACTTAATTTCCACAAAAAAAATTAAAATCAAGCTGAAACCACATTAAATTGAATAGGAAAAAGCAAGGAAAGATATCTCCGGGGTTCGCCCACTAATTGCTGTGACATTTGCATATGTGGAGAGAAAATAAATGAACATGTCGCTTTTCTAGAATCCCAATCCCAAATTAAGGAGTTAAGAAGGCCTGTTTTTGTTTCTTTTTTTTACGTTTCTTTCATACTCTCATTACTAATTATTCACACAGAAAAGAAAAATTAAATCAAGCAGAAACAACATTAAATTAAATAGAAACAGCTTTGGATTCAAACTTTGTTTTATGTTTAATTTAATTATGTTCCTATTATACTTATTTTTAAAATGCGAAAACAAAAATATTAGCTGTATTTTCGCTCTTACCTGTCAACGTTAAGTATTTAATGCAAATATACCTTTAACCGCACATAGTATAAAAAATTTTAAACAGATAATGTTTATAATATTCTCGGTGTAATCGAAAGTATGCCAGCGAATCTTTTTAGGAAGTAACGCGAATAAGTTACGTTAGATGTGAACATTTATAAACGTTGAGATTTCAACGTTGATAATTATCGGCGTTGAAAGTTAACGTGCATATGAAAAGTAATGTCTTAGTTTTTGTTTCAAACACGTTTCTGTGTACTTCGATTTTTTTTCTGAGTTAACGGATATATGTATGTAGTTAAGTCGAGAACACAGCTATTAATATTTACTTTAATAAGATTAATATTTACTTTAATAAGATTCATAAGCCATTTTTGTTGCTCACACTTACCATGAATACGAAAAAAAACATATTTTTTTATACAATCTGACGGTTGCCCGTCGACGAATCGAAGGAGTTATGATATAATAGTTGATTTAACTCTGATTTTTTCTATCTTTGAAAGACCAATCGTATAATAAATAACATTTTTTTAAAAGTGTCGAAACAAAAAAGGTTCTTGTATTCCAATTTTTGCTTCCTAGATTTTAGATTGGACTGTTAAAAATGTATAGATGCACACACTGAACCAAAAGTCGTAAGTGAAATCAACATAAAAAATTTGTTACTTTTTGATGAAACGAATTGTTAAAACAATATTTGTTTTATTCAAATTAATGTGTTTTTTTAAATCAACTACTTTTTTTTTTTTAAATGAACATACTTATTTCCGTCAATAATTCTCTACAAAACAATTGTTGTTTTGATAATTTTTTTGTCCATTTTTTTAACAAAATTTAATTTGTTAACTCTAAAAAATTTTGTAAAAAGGCAGTAACGTAAATTTGATATAATTTTTCTTCAATTTGAAAAAAAAGAAGTATTAAATCTGTGGAAAAAAGTTTAGTGAGGTTAGTTTTGTCGCGTCACTACTTGTGCTAGCATGTGTATTTGTAATTGTCGGAAATATCAATAAATTGACATTAAGTGTTTTTGTTTTTCATTTTAATTTAAATAAATTTATATAATTTTGAACGTTCTCAATTAAATCGTACATTTAAATTTCTGTCAATAATTTTGATATTATCTATCTTTTTGTTATTTTGTTTAAGGCAAACTATTAATGAAAGTTATATAATAGCTGTGTTTGTGCGGCAGTCTATCAACATTGGCTTATGTCATTCACATACAAATTTGACATTAGTAACGTTAAGAGTTAACACTAAACGTTGGCTAATGTCAAATTTATATGGGAATGACATTAGCCAACGTTGATAGCTTGCCGCACAAACACAGCTAATGTATTTGAATTATTAATTTAAATAAAGTTATATGTTTTTGTATATAAAATGGTACATGTGTTTTAAATAAAGAGTTTTTAGTATGTGCTATATTATAATTTCAATTTTATATTTCATTATTTTTTATATTTTATCAAATTCATTATAAAAAAGACATTGTATGTATATTGTTAAAAAAAAAATTTGAAATTGGTGAAATAGAAAAAATAATGAAATATTAGTCTAAAAATTAATAATAAATCGATAAAAAATTAATTAAATAAAATGCATTGTTGAATTTAATAAAATGCATTGGTGAAACAACAAAATCATTATGCAATTTAATTAAATTTTTTGTTAATACATTTGACGATATTTTGTCAAAATAATACCACATAAAATAGTTAAACGTCAAAATATAAACCTACTAAACAATGCATTAAATTGATGGACAGGTTTTGTTAGTTGTATAGTGATCACCCATTCATCAATTTAATATGGATTTTAGTTGATTTCACAGCTGTTTTTGGTTCAGTGCAGAGAAAATAAATTCAAATTTTATTTTTTACAAACATTTTTAAATTAGCCAGTGTAGAAACTCACTATCTGAAAATCACTATCTGATGTAACTACACACCTAGTAATTGTAATTAGTTACTTATATAATTACCTTTCTTATAACTTTTGTATGGCGATGTCGCATAAAATAACCCGGTGTCTGCAAATGCAATAAATTATATAATATGAAATGTCAAAAGGATTGTCGAGAAACGTCAAAATGATATAAATTGCACTGTGGTGGAGAACAATTGAGCATTTCATTGCTAAGAAATATCATATTTTTTTCTTTGAAAAACACAAAATTTTATCAAATATTAATTTTTATCTACAAATAACAATTAAATTCTTTCTTGTCCTTGTTTTTACCAAAATTTCTGTAATTTTTTGATTACACAATTAAAATTAAAACGAAAAGTGACATTTGATGGCTGGAAATATTGTAAAAGCCGTTTGCATGTCGGCGATATCATGATATTGTAACAAAATTAAAATTGAGTGTCTTTACTTGAGATGATATCACTTTGAAAATTACTTGCTATTTAAAAAATTGCATGTCGGGACACTAGGTAATGAGTTATGATTACACCCCAGCATACGAAAAATCCAAAAAAAATCTAGAACATTACTTTACATTTGAAATAATGATAAAAATAAGTCATTATTGGTAAAGCATTATTTTTGTTTTGAAATAATGGAAAAAGTAACTAGTTATTAGTAACTCATTATTATATATTTTAAAATAATGGAGAAAGTAATTCGGTGTCATTACTGGTAGTCAAAAAAATAATGATATGTCATTACCATTTCTACACTGGGTAATTATGAAAATAAGTGCAAACAACGCTGTTTCTGCTTGATTCAAATTTTCTCTTGTGAGCGTGTGCGATAGTTTTCGGGTCCCCCAAAAAAATATCTTCCTTGTAAATTTGTTTTCTGTTTGATTTTAATATGTTTCTACTTATTTTTCATTAATTTAAATAAGATGAAGTTTATTGTAAATATAGTTATATATAATCATATTTATTTTAATAAGATTTTTATTTATTTTAATAAGATTTTTATTTAATTTAAAAGTGTTCGTAAAAAGATAAGATGTTAATTTAAATATGATTATACAATTGATTTAACTCTATTTTCTCTGTATAACAGCGATAATAAAAACAATCGGTTCTTTTATACATTTAAATCAGAGCAAAAGTACCTAGTTTTTGTACAAAACCAGTTTTTGCTTGTTTTTTATGTATGCGTTTTGTCAAGTAAAAACTAACAAGAGCCAAAAACCATGTAGTTTTTGCTCAGCTCTAAATGTAGTATAACTCTAAACTTAAAATGCTTTCCTTAAGCCCATATGAGATTAGCTTTTTCTTCTCTTTTTCATGACTTTTTTAAGGGGTTTTATTTGATTTTTTCTATTCCGTTTTAACTTTTTCACAAACAAGGAAAATCTTTCAACAAATCTTTCGCTAAAAAAGTCAAGAAAAAAGCTAGTGTCATACGGACGTTAGGACTAGTTTTTGTATCAGTAATTAAAACTTAAATACATAAAATTTTACAGTTTTATTCCTGGGAACAAGAACCAGTTCCACACAAGCAGTGTTAGCAGAACCTGTTGAAGTAAAAGTGATTTTAAGAACTGCTTCTATAAAAGTTTACTGGGATAAGATACATTTGTAACAGCTACGACGAATGCTCAATATAATACAAAACAATGAATGTTACGTCTCATCTGTGAGATTATATTAAAACACAATACGAGTACAACGACTGCTTTTTGTGAATGTGTCATATTCAGTAATACGACTGAGTTCTAAGTAGTTGAATGCTTTGTGTTGGGGTTGGCATTTAAAACGGGAAGAACAAAAAAAAAAGGAAATCAATTTGTAAAAAGTTTGTGAGTGTTTGTTATTAAAAATATCTCTAAAGTTTTTACATATTTTAAAATAAAAGTTTTATTGATTTAAAAAAAGTTAAAAATGTCTGCTGGTACACCATCTCAGAAAGAATTAACTCCCTTAACCAGGGCAGCTTTACAAGTTGTAGCTGGTGGTTCAGCTGGTTTTGTGGAAGTATGTATTATGCAGCCTTTAGATGTGGTTAAAACTCGTATGCAGTTAGGAGGAGGTGCGGTAAGTACAAAATAATTGCAAGAAAAGTTTGATTTTGCTAACATTTTTCATTGAGTGTTAAAAAGGTAACCATTAATAACAAACAGCCGGCTGTAAATAATAAAAATTATTAACGGCTAATAATAAATTATGAAATATAAAGGCCGAGTTTTTGGGATGTCAGTTAAACCTGGTTTAGTTAAACCGAAAACGAATTATGTCAGCCATTTCCAAGTTTATTAACAAAAAGTTGCAGCGACAACTTTTTCTCGTTTGAAAATTTGGTCTTCGTTGAAATAAAACAAACAAGATAATTTACATCCTAAAAACTGGGCCTAAAGGTCATATGCATAATAACTTTTGAAATTTATAAATGGCTTATAAAACAAAATTTTCATAAAAAATTCATTTTACAAACGTGTTATCAGCAGCATTAAATTTAATAGAAACAACTTTGAAGTCAAACGAAATTTGTTTTTATTTCATTTAAATATGTTTCCACTAATTTTTCATATTTGAAAACCAAGTCAAAATTGTTTAAATATTAATTTAAAAAAATTTAAATACAAAAAAGTTTGTTTTAACTAGAACCATATTTACTTTAATAATATTCATACTTAATTTAAAACTGTTCGAAAAAATTAGATGTTATTCAAATGTATTAAAATGTAATGTAAAGCTGCCTACACACTAGGGAACATACTCAAAAAAAGAGAGCATTTTTTGTGAATGTGTGAGTGCGTTTGTGTGTGTGTGCGTGTTGAGAGCGTGCATTTCGTGTTTACAAAATTTTTTGATATTTTTTGTTCCCTCAACCATGTTCCCTAGTGTGTAGGCAGCTTAAAGGCGCAACTACACGGGATAGAAAACTCGCTAGACTTTATGAAAATGCAGCTCTGTATAAGTCTACGAAATTTAATCTCTAGGCCATTTACAATTGCTGTCATACATAATTTCTTTAATTAGTAACAATTTATAAAGCTGCCTACACACTAGGGAACATGGTTGAGGGAACAAAAAATATCAAAAAATTTTGTAAACACGAAATGCACGCTCTCAACACTCACACACACACAAACGCACTCACACATTCACAAAAAATGCTCTCTTTTTTTAAGTATGTTCCCTAGTGTGTAGGCAGCTTAAGATATCTTGTAACATTGCTTATAGTAAAACAACTGCAATGGAGGTTAAAAACAGCAATTAAATCAAATAAACACATGGAATATTTGAAGAAGTTCTCCAATTAGTTGATATTCACCTTTATGTAAAACATTATTCGGCTGAGCACTATTATTTACCAAGCACATTTTATTATTTTTTCACTTTCATACTTCACTTCAATTATATTTGTATGTCAGTTTTTGCTTTTACTATTGTTTTTATCAGTAGTTAATGTCGCTTTGTTGAAATGTATGTATAACATATACATACATACTTATCTACTCGTATCAAAAGTGTGGAAAAGTATATAATTCCCATATCTTAAAGCCAGAGAAATTTGGTATGCAAATCCCTGTTATATTTAAAATGCGTTTTATAATTGTTTATCTTTTAATGCTTTTTTTTGATAGGGCGGATCAAGGTTATTATGTTAATAAAAAAAATTAAGTTTTTATTTAAATTCATTAATATCTGTGGACTTTTGACAAAATCACTTATTTAAAAAACACCATTTCACAGGAGAACTAAAAACACCTTTACAGTTGCACAAAACTGTTACGGTGGGTCTCATGCTGTAGGTTTAACTTTAACTTAACTAAAAACAAAAGAAAATGTCAAAAAAATTTACACAAAACAACAACAAATTTTTGGGTTAACTAATAACTAAAGTTTAAACCAGAAGTATGAGACCCACCGTTAGTATAAAATTTGTAACAAAGTTTTAAAGCTTGAATATTTTGTTTTACTCGTATTCACGACAGTTTTGTGAGAAAAATTGATAAAAACTAAGAAATAATATATGGAATTTGGTATCTCATTTGACTTAAATTGTTTCGTCGAAGGAAAAGAATACATTTTGAAAAAATTTAAGATCTTAAGTAGAAGCAAGTTGTTTTGTCAAAAAAAGTAACACAAATAAACTTTATTGCATTATTTTTAAAAATTTGCATTGTTTGCATTGAATAATCGCTGAAGTAAAAAACGCCCAATGTTAGAAACGAAATAAGTCCTTTTATTAAAGAAAATTAATGCTATTTTTAAATAAGTCGATTTTTGGGTTAGCATGTATTTTAGTGTATAAAGTGTAGAAATGTGAGAACCAGGCAGAAAAATGCGTGTTCAAAAGTTTTATTGATTACAAAATTCTTGGAAAATTTTCTTAAGTCGACTTAAGTGCTTCTGTCAAAAATCCATAGACATATTAATAACAATTTAATTGTGAATATCAGCTGTCTACACTCAATGCAAATGAGTACAATACTAAAATTTAGAATCGGCAATATTACTATAGACCAGGGGTGGCAAGACTTTTTACGTTGCGTGTCAAAAATGACATATATTTTGTAACAGTACGTCGCGTGCCACCTTCATTTAACATTTGTAGTGAAATCCCTTTTTATTGAATACTTATAACTTTCAGAACAATATTTCCTTTCAGAGTGCCATGTCAGATTTACAGATTTTTATTTTTTAAAAACACAAGGAAGATATTCCCAGCTAAAAACTTTAATTTTTTAACCTTGGATATGTTGCAGGAAAATAAATTGTGATTAAACCGCAATTATAGCGTGGATGACAACCAGATAGGCAAGATGTAGATGTCGCAGCTTGTCTGACACAGCAACATTTTTTACTGACTTTACTGACTTTTTTTTTTGAGTGTATTTGTGGAAAGAAACTTTTGACTTTTTGCTACTTTTTTTTTAAATGTTGCTGTAAAAATGTATACTTTGGTTGATTCATCACCACATAGATGTATACTACTACACTAAGATAAAAAAGTTAGTAAAAAAATTTGTAAACAGTTTCCAAATCGCACTTTACTATTTTTATACTGATTTTTAGTACAATTTTTCTTAGTAATCATTTTTGCTATTGTCTTATTACAAATTACGGATTTTTTTTTCTAATTTTCGCTGCTGATTTCAGCAAAACATTTTACTAATTGTTGGTTTTTTAATTTTTATTTTAAAATAAAAATTGCTTTTTTTCGACCTTTTTAATTGATGAAAGCAAAAACTCTGTGAAGATCCTTACACTCAACCAAAAAAGTCTGTAATGGCTACTAAAAATTTTGCTGTTATTACGGGAAATATAACTGTTTTGAGCCCTGTGGTATATTTTGCTAATTTTAGCAACACATTTCTGCTGATCTGTAGTAAATCAAAATTAGTAGAAAGAATCAGCAAATTGTTGTAAACTGGAACTTAAAATCAATCTGCTGAAATTAGCAAAAAAGTGTTCTAAAAAATAAACAAACTGTAAAATCTAAAAAAAAAACAAATTAAATAAAATTTAATAAAAAAAAATGTTTTTTTCTTCTTTCGATTGTAAAAAAGATATAATTACTTCATAACCCTTGTAATTTGGAGTAAAATTGCAAACGGTTCTCCAGTTATTACCTTTTTATGCATTGGAGATATAAGAAAAATTTTCTGAGAAATATGTACATATATGGGTGATATCAAAAAATGTGATAAAAACCATGTAACCAGCTAATTTCTAATGCATGGATTACATTTGAGTTATATATTTCGATATATATCAGCGTATTGTCACACGTTTTACAAAATTTATAACAATCTGACCAATTTTTGGTTAATACATAAAATTTGTGACCAATTTTATAGACCAAATGTAAACTCCGTAACCAGTAACTCATAAGGTTTTGTTTAACTTTAATAGCTTATATTTTAATAACCAATGAAGCTAAACACTAACTGTAAAAATTTTTATGAAGAGGAAAGGTAACGTTTTTAGTAAAAATTAATATATTTTACAAACTTTTCCGTATGTCTATGCTAACACGATATCAACTCTGTAACAATTTTTCGTCATAATTTTTGATAAAAATGCATACACGCGAATTTTGGAGTTATCTATTAATTATATTTCGAAAAGTATAATGTTATTTATACTCAAATGATCGCTGGACTGTAAATAATCATCTAGTATAACAAACTTTAGGTTTTTCTGCAGCATGTAACATTCTCGAGATGAAAAAGGATGTCTTTCATAAGATTTGAAAAAATATTGTAAATTCCGTTCCTAATTTTTACACCAAACTATTTAACGAGTAAAAAAAAACGATGGCATATTTGGATTCACCTTGTAGGCATCATACGATTTTGTTTCGGAAAGCAAATTTGGACAAAGCGTTTCTGAAAGAAAACGAAAAAAGTAACCAAATGTAAACTCCGTAACTGTAAACTCCGTAACCAAAATTGTTTTCATCAGATTGCGTTCAAAAAAATGTAGGTAAATGTTTAAAATACTATAAAATAACCATAAACAGAGGTGATGCAACTAATATTTATGCGTCAACAGACGATTCAACTAATAATTTTGCGTCAAATCAAAAAAAGTTATCAGTTTGTTGTCCTAAACTGCTAGAGCGAAAAACGATTGATTTTGCATTTCATTGGTTTGGAATCAATATTTCTAGCCATTACTGACATTAGTTTGACAAACTAAATTTGTTTCACACAATTTAAGAATTTTTTGATTATATTTTTAATATATTATTTTGTAACTTCGCAACCGCTGATTGGATTTCCAAAAATTTAATATTAAAAAAAATAAAAACATTTTTTCGCGGAATCAATTGTATTTTTATTCGCGAAACCGCCAATTTCATAAACACAAATTGTATATTAATGAAAAGCATTTTAAAAACCCAAATACGAAAAACTAATAAATTGAAGAAAATTCGTTCGCAATTTTTTTTTGTAATATCTTCTGCTTGTGAAAATGTAAACTCCGTTACCACAAAAAAAATTAAAATTGTGCAAAAAAGTTATTGCGACAACTTGTAGAAGAGATTTTTTGCAATAAGGTTTATAATGACTAAACTTACTGATTCCATTAAGAAAAAACCGAAATATTAACACTTTTTGTTTCTCACAAATTTGGACCAAAAACTTATCACATTTTTTGATTTCACCCATATCAATAATAACAAATATTAACTAAACAAGAATTCTAAAAAATCAAAGAATTCTTGTAAATAAAATTTTCTTAAGGTATCCACTTGTTAAATTAGTATATTTTTTTGGTAAGTTTTTTTTTGACAGGTGTCAAAAAAGTATTCTCGAACCGTATGGTTTTGTTTACATGGAAGTAAAGTCAAGAGGGAGATAACCATATAAAATCTCCATACATTTTGTATTGCGCATTTTTTGTATATATCTGTCTCTTTTTAGATTATTGTGCTATATCTTTTGTGTTTTTCTTAAATGTTTGCGTTTTGCTTTGCTCATTTTCTGTCGGCCATTTTGCCCAAATCAGCTGATTCATATCTGGTATAATTTGTGGTAGTAACGATAGAACAGTGTTCATAACCCACATTCCGACGATGCTCCAACGAGTCAATAGAGCTGGATACCCTACTGTCATTAATGAGCGCCGACACCCTCCTTTGTACACGGTCCAAAAGCTCCAAAGCTTTGAAGCCTCTGCCCATATATGGTAGTTGTGTTCCATCTTCGGCCGGATATAGGTGGTATAAATAGTAAGGAGATCAGAAGAAGTGAAGTAGTTCTTACACCGGATAAGAAAGCCAAGACACTTGAATGCCTCTTTCGACACTTGAATGACGTGATCTTTCCAACCGACATCACACTGGATTCTCATGCCCAGAACATCAAGAGCTTCTGATTCCTTAATATTGATACCACCCATGTATACAGATGACAATGATGGCTCCGCGGTCTTATGAGTCAGTAAACAACATTGGGTTTTACGTGGATTAAAATCGACCGTATTCACGCGACCCCACTCAGAGATTGTAATAAGGTCTTGATTGAGTGTGTCATTCATAATCTGCCTCCTGCCCCCAATCTCTGCAAGGCTTGGCCTATGATCGAAGGAATATGAATGGCAAATGTTGCTGTCATCTGCAAAAGAGTAGGTAGGATTGGAAGTCTGACAGAGGAAGTCATTTAGAAAGATAAGAAATAGAGAAGGAGAAAGAACAGAGCCTTGCGGTACCCCTGCATTCAACTGAAACTCATTAGATGAGACCCCATCTATAACAACTCTTATAGTGCGATCCCTGAGAAAACTCGATATAAATCGAGAGAAGTCATCACCAACACCAAAAGCAATGAGCTTTGACACGAGTGCTTTATGCCACACACGATCAAACGCTTTGGAAATATCCAGCGCAACCACTTTGCTTTCACCAAAGTTAGTTAGTTTTTTCAAAGTTTAGCACTCGGTTTTGAAAAATTAGTAAAATGTTTTTCTGAAACCAGCAACGAAAATTAGTAAAAAAATCCGTAATTTGTAATAAGAGAATAGCAAAAATTATTACTAAAAAAAATTGTAATAAAAATCAGTACAAAAATAGTAAAGTGTGATCGATAACTACCCTACGGGAAATTTTAACAAACTGTCACCGAACTGGCCCCTTTATATGAAATAGACTGGTCACTTTTACATGGCGTTGTCATAGGAGGTGGAAATTGACCCCTTGTGACATGTCACAAGACAAATCCTAGGACAGATTACTGAACTCTCAATTTCAGGGACCTGTCCTGGGATTTGCCTTGTGACATGTCACAAGGGGTCAATTTCCACCTCCTATGACAACGCCATGTAAAAGTGACCAGTCTATTTCATATAAAGGGGCCAGTTCGGTGACAGTTTGTTAAAATTTCCCGTAGGGTATTTACAATTTTTTTATTAACTTTTTTATCTGAGTATTTATGGGAGTGTGTAAGGCAAACTGGTTAAAGCGTTCCTTAGTAAGACTTGTCATCCTTAAAATTGACAAGTATAAGGTAAAGTGTTCCCACTATCCTTAGTAAGTCACTCCAAGTCGACTTGTAGGTCAGCGTGCTGATCCCATTGCTACTGCAGTGGCCTCCTCGTGGTACTCCCTGGGGACCACCTCTGTTGAGATGGAAGCGAATTCGAGCGACGGTCTGTAGCATGTCCGAATGGTCACTAAGGGAAAATAAAGTGACGTCTCGGGAAGTAGGTATTTTTGCTAAGTTTGCTACTGACTTTCACCAAGCCAGGCTGGTGGCTTTGCTGGCAGCCCCAGCACCAGCCTAGGAGAGCTATAGGCCAATCACTTATTCTCCCCGAAATTGAAATGATTACTGAAACCTAGCGGCCCTATGTTCCACTGGGAATTAAAGGATTAAATATATATATATATTTAGTTAGAATATTCTTCTACCTCAAGTCCAAATTCTAATATGATATTGTCTGAGTGTATGAGCATTGTTCCGAAATAAGTTCGTATCAGTGCACCTGATAACAAAATTTGAAAATATTTAACAGAACGTCACGTGCCACTACTGGCGCGCGTGCCATAGTTTTACCACTCCTCCTATAGACAATCACATGTTTATACTTAGCATGGACAAGTTTTGAAAAGTGTGTCAACTAGAACGTGAATTTGAATATGCATTTTATTTTGTAATAAAATATGTACATATTTTTTTTTAATAATGCAAATCTTAATTTCTATGCTTTGGAAACTGAAAGTCATTAACTGCATATGTTCCCAATTTCACACACATTGAACAAAAAATGCATTTTTAATGTGGGAGTTGTATTCCCATATGAATTTGTAACTTTGTTTTTATTGAAAAATTTATTTCTTACAAATAGTTTAACGCAATTCTATTAAGAGAGCTTGATAAAAGTAATACCACAATTATCAGAATTTATTTGCTGAATAAGGCCAAATATACGTCAGTTAATAAATAATTTATTATTGTTTATGTTTGCCGTAAACATTGTATAAATTCTTGTTAATATAAACATACATAATAATTAAGACGTGTAATGGGCTATACACAAAATCAGTGTTTCACAAATTGTTTTTAGCAAGTCCAAATTTTTTTAATATTTTAATTGTAGATGTTAATTGTAGTTGTTTTTCTACTACACATTATTAGCCGCAGTTGAAGTTTTTTTGGTCCATTTTTAGCACTTATCTCAATTTTATATTTAAGTCCGTATGACACTAGTTTTTTTAGGGTTTTTATTTAATTTTTTTCATCCCCCTTTAGCTTTTTCGTAAATAAGCTTTAACAGAAACCCTAAAAAATTCAAGAAAAAGTGAAGAACAAAGCTAGTGTTATACGGGCTTTAGTAAATTCTTTCTTGATTATAATTTTTATTCAGACCCATTTTAACCTAAGTTCACAATGTTGGCTTTCCCTCTAGATCTAACAATTATTTTATTCCATTTCGAGACTAAAAAAAATTCTCCACTCAGAAAATGTATGCAGTTACTTCATGTCAGTTATTCGTGTAAGTTAACTGTAGTAATTATTTTCAACTATAATTGCATCTACTATGCACTCAGATAAAAAAGTTAGTAAAAAAATTTGTAAACAGTTTCCATTCGCACTTTACTGTTTTTATACTAATTTTTAGTACAATTTTTTTTAGTAATCACTTTTGCTATTCTCTAATTATAAATTACGGATTTTTTACTAATTTTCGCTGCTGATTTCAGCAAAACATTTTACTAATTTTTCAAAACGAGTGCTAAATTTAGCAGAAAAATATACTAATTTAAAAAATTTTATTTACGAGAATTCGTTGATTTTTTAAAATTCTTGTTTAGTTTATATTTGTTACTATTTATATATCCTTAGTTTGTAAATCACACTCGGAAAATTTTATTGTATCTCCAATGCATAAAAAGGTAATAACTGGAGAACCGTTTGCAATTTTGACTCCAAATTTGAACTACGAGTACGCTTGTTACAAGCCAAAGAAAAAAAGTTTTTTTTATTAATTTTTTGTTTAGATTTTACAGTTTGTTTTTTTTTTTAGTACACTTTTTTGCTAATTTCATCAGATTGATTTTAAATTACAGTTTACAACAATTTACGTAAATTTAGTAGCCGAAACTAATTATTTATACTAATTTCATTGTACTAAAATTATTGATATTTAGTAAGTTTTTTAGCAAATCGATTTTGAATTGCAGTTTACAACAATTTTGCTGAAATTTAGTAGAGACTACTAATTTTGTTGTACTACAGATCAGCAGACATGTGTTGCTAAAATTAGCAGAAAATACCGCTGGGCTCAAAACAGTTAAATTTCCCGTTATAACAGCAAAATTTTCAGTAGCCATTACAAACTTTTTTTTGGTTGAGTGTAATAACTGGAGAACCGTTTGCAATTTTTACTCCAAATTTCAAGTAAGATGATAATATGCAGTAACCCGTAATAACAGCAAAATTTTCAGGAGCCATTACAGAATTTTTTGGTTGAGTGTAGGCTGGAAAAAAGTAAATAAATAAAAATATAGTTTTATGTTCTTTCTGATAGATTTTTTGTTATTTCTGCAGACAGGGCAATAGAATTGTTGGTTATTTCTGGGCTCCACGCAATGAACTTCCGAGCTCGAGTAATTAAGAGTGTTCTTGCTGACCTTAACGTAAATAAGTCATTGGAGCCGGATGGTATACCCGCACTGGTGCTGAAACAGTGCTCTTCGACGCTAGCTCGTCCATGGCTATGCTTTTTAGCGCTTCTTACCATACGGGAGTTTTCCCTCGTGCTGGAAGGTTGCCAATATCCAGCCAATCCCTAAAAAGGGTGTGGCTTAAAACCCTTTGTCGCCTGATCGCAATATGCTCTGCGGTGATGGAGAGTGTGGTACATTACCATCTTGTGAATTATCTAGAGTCTAACTCACTTCTAAATGACCGACAGAATGGCTTCCGTAGAAATCGTTCTACGGCAGACCTGTTAGGGTTCCTCTCGTAGCGTTGGAGTCGGTCCATTCACCGTTTTAGTGAGAGCAAAGTGGTTGCTCTGGATATTTAAAAATTTGTGAATCACTGACTAATTTCATTTGAAATAACATAGCTAAGCACAGCAATTTTTTTTTAATAAAATGGTTAAATGCTATTTGTACACTGAAAAAAATTTGTTTTTATCATAACTTTTATATACTTTTAGCATCAATATAAAGGAGTATTTGATTGTTTTGGTAAAATGTATCGTCAGGAAGGACTGTTCTCCTTTTGGAAAGGTATTTTACCACCAGTAATAGCTGAAACGCCGAAAAGAGCCATCAAATTTGTGTGTTTTGAGCAAACAAAACCGTTATTTCTGTTTGGAGCACCAGCACCGACACCATTGGTAAATTTAGCTAAATTTTTCTACTATTGTTTTTAATTTAAATATCTTTCTCTAGACTTTTTCTTTAGCTGGTTTAACTGCTGGTCTCCTTGAAGCCATTGCCGTTAATCCTTTCGAAGTTGTAAAAGTGGCCCAACAAGCTGATAAATCTAAAATGAAAGAAGCTCAAAGTACTTGGGCGGTAACCAAACAAATCGTGCAAAAAGATGGCTTTGGTTTTCGTGGTCTTAATAAGGGTGTTACGGCTACTATGGGCCGTAATGGTGTTTTCAATATGGTTTATTTTGGTTTCTATCATAGCGTTAAGAATATTGTGCCTGCCTATAATGATTCTACCAAAGAATTCCTACGTAAAGTAGTTATTGGATTTACCTCCGGTACCTTGGCATGTTTCGTTAATATACCCTTTGATGTGGCGAAATCTCGAATCCAGGGTCCTCAACCCCAACCGGGTGTTATTAAATATAAATCAACTTTCGGTTCTATTCATTTGGTATATCGTGAAGAAGGTTTCCGTTCTCTCTACAAGGGTTTAGTTCCTAAAATTATGCGTTTAGGTCCTGGTGGCGCTATAATGTTATTAGTATTTGAATATGCTTATGAATTTTTAGAAAAGAAATGTCTATAGAGAATTTTGTTGAATTTTTGACTGTGTAAAATGTTAATTATTATATTTTTTTTAAGATTTATATTAAAGATTTTGTTTTTTATATTTAAAACTAGTTTATTGACTTTAATATACATACATATAGCTGCTAAATAAATTTTGAATTAGTTTGAAGTCTCAAGGAAATTTAAGATTATTAACTTAAAATTCTGAAATTTTGTTACACTCAGTACTTATTTGGCAAGATAAAGCCAAAAAAACGAAAAGTCAATATTTCCGTCTAGAATAAAACCAAAAACAACAGGGTTTATAAAAATTGGAACGAAATGTTAAAATTCGTTTAGAATTTTGATCTCTAGGCAAAATTTGTCAATAAATTTTCCCCCACTATGAACTGGATCTGGTTTGTTTTAGTTTAAAAAATTTGTTTAATCTCATTCTTTTCTCGTTGTGCCATATTTAGAACTGCATTAAATCAATGAACAATGTCATTAACAATATCAATAGTTTACTTAAGTTTTTGCTTAAACCAAAACGATTTTTTCTTACTTAAAATGTTGCCAAACTTGCCAAGGAAACTACACAATGGTGTATCCCACAAATTCTAATGGAACTTGAATATGTTGTGGAGGAGAAAAAATTAAGGAACAAACACTTTTTTAGATGAGCAATCTCATGATTAAAAGTGTGGCCGTTTTTTGTTTTTTGCATTTTTTTTCATAAAACAAATTTCATTAAATTATTCAAAAGTTTTCAAACAAAAAAGTTTCGAACAAACTTCAACCCCATTTTTTAAACCCTAAAAATTAGATTGGGCTGATTAGTTTTTTACGGAATGTTTATTACTTTTGTCCCCTCTATTACATATCCAAGTTTTATTAAGATCTGTAGATGACACCACTATGTAGTTTTCTTGTTAGTATTTCAGCTTCCTAAGAAATCGATAGGAAAATGGTAATATAAACTCTGGTAGCTATATTACTACAAAAACGGGTATTTTAATATAAGTTATTGTTATATAATATTCACTTGCAATTTTTTTTTGGAAAACCAAACGAATTATAATTTTTGCTACTTTGTAGTGTGTGACTTTTTTAACAGGCACAGTGGTTAGGTTAGCTAAAACTTTCAGGCACCGCTGTGTGTACCAGCAAACACAGACTAAGGTCCGTTGCATTGCCATGGGATTATGGACATTTCCCCTTTGAAAACCCACCGCTGAAGATATACATACATATATAAGATAGTTTAAAACTAACGAAATATTGACATTTGGATTTGTTGTGTCTCTGGCCTTCTTATAACTGTTAAACACTGCTGATTCCCATGCCCAGGTAGAAAATTACAAAGGGGCCAGCACTGACAAAGCACCGAAATGGGTGAATTGCTTCTGAAATATTTTAGGACATTTCCAATGGATTTGCAACTTTGATATAAAATAAACATAGTTCATTAAAGTGTATCTTTTATATATTAATATAAAGCGATGAAATCTATTAACTGTTGTAAGAATAAAAAGGATTAAACTAAAAATCAGAATTTTGTGAATTCTTACAAAATTCTGAATACATCCTTGAACATTAAAAGACATTTAACTCAAATTAAATCTTAACTTCTGCTGATTTCAAAATCATAAAAAATTGAGCCAAACCCGCTGAAGAAAAGTGGAAAAATTTCGAAAACTGCCCGACCGACTTAAAATTGTTTGCCAATTTGTGTAGAAACATAAGATGTATTGCAAGAGGAGGCATTTCCAAAAATAAAAATGTTAATTGTCCTTTTTATTTAAATAAAACTTTTTTATCTGCCAATATTTTGAATAACATCGCCTTTCATCATCCGGACGTATCTAAAAATTTATAATATAAGTTAACAATAAAATCATATAAGTTAACAATAAAATCATATAAGTTAACAATAATACATATAGAATATGTTAGTGTTATTAAATAATAAAAACTATTATTTTATTTAATGTTTTTAACAAAAAAAAAAAAGTACAAAAAAGAAGAACGGAGGCTAAAAATGTACTTTTGCATACTTTCTTAGAAATTATTCAGAAAAGTACTCGTACTGCTGAAAACAATAAGTCTGTCAAGCCTAAACTAACTGTATTAACTCCCCACAGATGTCTTTCCTGTTTCATACTAAGCAGGGTTGGCAGGCAATACCGCTAAAATATCGTTATCGATTCAAAACCCTTTCAACTGACTACCGTTACCCCTAAAATACCGTTACCGAAATAACCGAAATATCGCTATCTTTAAAATACCGTTACCGAAATAACTGAAATACCGTTATCCTTAAAATACCGATACCGAAATAAATTAAATATCGATACCCTTAAAATACCCTTACCGATATAAATGAAATACCGTTACCACTAAAATACCCTTACCGATATTTTTAATTTTCTGTTTTTGGCAATTGCACTGGATTATTGAGTATTTTTCGTACATTAAGTTGGTAAATTGGTTCTGTTTTAATCTCGTTTGTTTTTCGAAAAAAAATTAAGGGATGCATCGATAAAACTGACTACCGATATCCTTAAAATACCGTTACCGAAATACCGCTAACCTATTTTAAGGTTAGCGGAATATTCAAAAAGGTTGCCGGAATTTTCAAAAAACCGTTATCCTTAAAATACAGTTACCGAAATAACTAAAAACCCGTTATTCTTAAAATACCGATACCGAAATAAATGAAATAGCGTTACCCTTGAAATACCGTTACCGAAATAATCTGAAATATCGTTACCATTACCGATAACCGCAACGTTTTGGTTACCATCCATGATACTAAGCAAAGGAATTCAAGTCAAATTTCAACAAAGGACTACTCCATCTTACCTCTTTCCCATAATCTTGTTTTTTTTATCGGTAGAAACCATTCTTAAGCTAGCCATACACTTGCAATATTATTGTACAACTTCTCGTTTTAAGTCTTTAATCTACTACCACACATGGTAATAGAATAAAGAATAAAACCGGGAAGTTATACAATAATATTGCAAGTGTATGGCCAGCTTTAGAGAGTTGGTTTATAATTCGCTTAAATCAAAAAAATTATGGGTTATCCCAAGGAAGGTATCCTATCCTACCTTTTGAGTTTATAATGTTTTGAATTTTCAAACGTTACAACATAAAAAATAAAATGCATAAATCAACTTTTAGAAGAAAACATTTCCAGCAAAACCGGTTATAGAACAACTTGATTGCAGGTTCTAAATATATTCTACTATCGGTTCTATCACTGATGATTTTAGAACGAGTTCTAGCTCAGCTATACCTTACATTTTAATTCTGTGGGATGGGTTTCAGAAATTTATTCCATGAAATGGGTCCTACAGAAACCAATTCTAAAAGAGATGGGGTTGGGAATTGATTCTTAAAACATTTCTCGCGGTTAATATTATTTCGCTTTTTGGAATTCTGCCAAAGAACAAAAGTTTAGGATTATTAATATTTTCCTTCAGAAATTTTTTCTTATCAGCAATATTTTGTTTACGAAAATCGAAATCCTCACTACTGTAAAACGTTGTGCAAAACAGTCACACAAATTATAATCACAAACTAATGCTAATATTAACCTGGACAATTGGTCCGTCGGTCATTTATTTGAAAGAAGAAAAAAGAGTATAACTGAAATAGAAAAACAAAAGCCATGTTACATGCATACAAGATCATAACAAGCAAGAACTTGACAAACTTGTTGATTTACAGCCCAAACAACCAACCAACCAGTGTACTGGTTGCAAGCAGCTATAGAGGAGGTAAGATTAATTTTGAATTGTGGCACTGTCAGTTACAGTTCTTATTTTGTGATCAAACATAACGGTTGAATTATAGAAAAAATCCGGCTAATAACATTTATTTATTAAATATGAGATTCAAGTTTCAAGCAGTAATTGCATTGTTGTTTGCAATTACTTGCAATGTAATTTCTAAAGCGCAGATGGCTGAAAAGGATTTTATAATGACGACTGAGGAAAGAGATAAAAGAGCTTTGGATTTGGGAGATTTACTGCGCAATTTGTTATTGAAAAGTGCTACGGCTAGTAATGTTAAGGGCAATATTGCGAGAAATGTGGTAAAGGTAAAGGCTACTACACCAGCTCCTCGGAGACGTACTACGACAACATTGGCTCCTTTATTTGTTAAGGGTCCCTTAAAATTTCCCTTTGATTTAAGTGCCTTAAGTGGACCGCCAATTAACAAATTTAATCCGGTTAATAAGTTCAACCCAATTAATAAATTTAATAATGCTGGTTATATAAATTTCGATTATAATGATTATGGCGACTTACGACCTGTTCAACCGGCTCTTAAACGAAGGCCAACAACTACTACCACAACAACGACAACTACTACAACTACAGCACCTTTGCCAGCCAGACGTCGACCAATACGACCCATACATTATGGCAAATTTGGTAAACCAAAACTAAACTATTATGATTCCTACGATGACTATGATTATAATTATGATGATCCAACTGCTACAGCAGCTCCTCCACCACCTCCTCCTGCAGTACATCCTAGAAAATCTCTTACCGCCAACCGGGCTCGTATACAAAATCGTTTGCCTCAACTGCGTAGTCGTTTGGTGTACAAGTATGCTCAACCAGATGGTAACATAAAAGAACTTGAAAATATTTGCCGTTATATCGGATATACCCAATCCCTTTGCAGATACCTCTACCAATGATGACACTGATTACGCTGATGTCAATACAGCTGCAGCTTCTGACGGTAATGCCAATGAACAACCACAACAGCAACTACAACCAACCAATGCTAATGAAGAAGACTCCAATAATGAAACCTCAGCAAATACCAATGACTATAATGATGATACTGACGAAACTGCCAATAATTCGGCTGATCCTAATAATGTAGAGGTCTATAACGATTCTAGTGATAATAATAATGCTACTGCTAACATCAATGACAATGATGATAATGCTAGATTAAACAATGAAAATAATATTAATAATTCACCTAATGTTAATACAAATTTTATTCCTGACAATCCTAATATTTACTTCAGTGTTAATCCTCCTCAATTTGCAGCTTCTGCAGATTTAGCTGGTAATAACGCTCAATTCCAATTAAATGGTCCTGGGAGTGCTAATACTTATGGTGCTTCAGCTGGCTTCCAATATCCTTCATACAATGATTTCACAACACAATATCAGCAACCATCTTCTCCAGCCGCCTATTCTGTACGTTATTTTTAAGCTTAATTTTGAATATTCCCTCGTTTTTATTGCTGGATACACATTTATAGTTTCATATATAGATTTCATATACATACAACTTATATTTTAGTGTTAAATAAATCATTTTATCTAAAAATCTATAGTATTTTGAAATACCTATTCAATATCAAGGGTAGATTTTAATATCCCGAATAAAATAATTGATCTGATTTGATATACAGGTTTTGGAATACCGGTATTTTTAAAAATCCAGTTTCAGTATTATTGGTATCAACGGTTATCAATTTGAAAGGGTTTTGCAACAGATAACGGTATTATAAAGGTATCGGTTGGCAACCTTGATAGAAACAAAGTGTTTAATAAAAAAGTGATGTGACAAAGAAAAACTAAATAACCAGTGTAAATGACTTACATATCGTCATATAAAATCAAAAAAGCCGTAAGTTACAAAAATTTAAAATCGACTTTTTGATCGATTATGATGCACCATATCAAAATACATATTCCTGGAAAATTTTACACGACGATTTTATTAGCAAAATTCTGAACAGCCCCCAGTGTAAATGCAAGCAATTTTAAAAAGTTTTTTGCTTATCCTGTAAAATTTTTTAAATGTAACTTACGGCTTTTTTGATTTCATATGACGATATGCAGAAAGAATTCACAAAATTATAAATTAATTTTTAAGCATCTTTCTCATACCGTTTTTGTAAACACAAAAAGGCACCAATAATGGAAATTGTATTTAAATCCAAAAAAAAAAAAATATTTTTTTTGTAACTTGGAATTTTTATTTTTAAATAATTTTTTTATGAGAAATAAATAATTTACAAACTTTTAACCCAAAAAAAATTGTTGGAAATAAAATTTCAATTAAAAGAAATGTGTTTGTTTTTACATATTCCATTGTTGGTGCCTAGTTTTTTTCGCACCAAGTTCTTAAACAAATGTTTAGCTAAACACGTATTTAATTAAGCTTCTATTCTATTCTATTACGAAAAGTCTTTATTCTTTTACACCCTATTGGAATTATGTTTCGTCGCTTCAGCTGTATCAGCTATATCCATTTACATATTTTTCTATTTTTTATTTTAAATATAGAACGAAGTATTAAGGATTAAAATTTCAAAAACGATCGATTTGACCAATATTTTGTTCAAAAGAGCGAAAAAATTTCGCTCTATGTTTGGAGCTCAAAAACTATAATAAAAACTTAAAATGCACAAATTTTTTATGGTCTATAAAAATGTAGAATCATAATTAATCCAAATGACACTTTTTTGCTACATTTTCAAATGATCCTGTCTATTAAATTCATGTAAAAAAAATTCTACCGCATATGGATTTTGGCAGCTTTTTTTCGCAAAAGTACGAACAAAATATTCACAAACAATTTTTTATCTATTACACTATGCGACAGTCAAAATCGGGATGGGATGAAACCAACGGGAAATGTTATATCGGTCAAAAACAAGTTATTCGTGTCCCGGCGTTTCGCTGGGTCACCCCTAGGAATCGAGATATATCTTTTTTTTGACATAACTCGAGAACCACTAGTCCGATGTTGCTCAAACAATTTTAAAAAAATTAAAAATTACAATTCCTTTAATCTGTTCATATAACGTTTTTCTATATACTCAACAGTTTTGCCGGTAAAAATAAATGTTTGTTACCGCTACCATAAAAATCAATAACCTTTTGTTTATTACTTTTTCTTAATATTTTAGGCAAAAAATATTTTTTTCTTCATACATTTATTTTTACCGGCAAAACTGTTGAGTATATAGAAAAACGTTATATGAACAGATTAAAGGAATTGTAATTTTTAATTTTTTTTAAATTGTTTGAGCAAAATCGGACTAGTGGTTCTCGAGTTATGGCAAAAAAAAGACCACCAAAGGTCAAATCGATATATCTCGATTCCTAGGGTTGACCCAACGAAACGCCGGGACACGTATAACTTCTTTTTTACCGATATAACTTTCCCCGGTAGTTTGAACCCTTCCCGATCACTGACCTCTACCATTTGTCTCACAGTGTTATTGAAGAAATTTTGTTGTTTTACATGTTAATTTGTTTTATTAAACTGTTATTAAATTCAAAAGATTTTTGTGAATACAATAGTAAAAATAATAAAATATTCGGAATTAACGGTAATACAGAGAACCAATTGTGCAATTTCTGGCAAAATTGTGCCTCAATTCCATCTCTGCTCGATACTGACTTCTTTTGTAGCTCAATACATAGTATAATATAGTAGCCACAGATTAATACCAGATGTGAAACTAATGACAGGTGTCAAAAAAGTATTCTCAAACCGTATTGTTTTGTTTACATGAAAGTCAAGTCAAGAGGGATTTAACAATATAAAATCTCTATACCATTTGTATTGCGAATTTTTTTGAATATATATGTCTCTTTTTAGATTATTGTGCTTTATCTTTTGTGTTTTTCTTAAATTTTTGCGTTTTGTTTTGCTCATTTTCTGTCGGCCATTTCGCCCAAATCAGCTGATTCTTATCTGGTATAATTTGTGATAGTAATTTAAAAAGAGACAGATATATACAAAAAATGCGCAATACAAAATGTATAGAGATTTTATATTGTTATCTCCCTCTTGACTTGACTTCCATGTAAACAAAACCATACGGTTTGAGAATACTTTTTTGACACCTGTCATTAGTTTCACATCTCGTATTAATCTGTGTAGTAGCTTTACTCATTTTCTGTCATTTGAAAAAATGAAGTAGTGTTTGTAATTTTACTTGTACATATTGACAAATTTTGTTCAAAAAATTATATTGGCAACTCTCCTACTTAGGGTAGAATGACACGAATATGCACAATGCGCAGAGATACAAGTCTACGCGGCCGATAGCCGTCTGAAACCAATGTATTTAATAAATTATTAATTAGTTTCAAAATTATTAGTTCAGTTTTCTTTGTACTGTAAGCTCGGATTAAATTAAAGAAATGTTGCCACGTTGTTGGCGATGCTGCCATGCCCGTGTTTGAGCTCGGCTAGAGTTCGCTGGTTTTGGGGGTGGTTCTTGCCAATATTCGACAGTAACAAAAAATTTATTCATGCCAGGCTTAAAAAAATAAATTATAAAAAAATTGAATAGCAATTTAAATTTAATGTACAGACCAGGTAAACTTCCTGCTATACACTCAAAAAAGTTAATTTCAAATGACTTGGCAGATGTTTCGCCAGGCAAGGGTCCCACTCGAAATCCATACGGATTTCAAAATGACACCCAACACGCATATTCTTACGGATGTCCCAAACATACTTACGCCCTTTTAATTTTTCCCTACTATCCCTTCATATCAATTTACGGTGGGTCTCATACTGCAGGTTTAACTTAACTATAAACAAAAGAAAATGTCAAAAAAATGTATACAAAACAACAATTTTTTTGGGTTAACTATTAACTAAAGTTTAAACCTGAAGTATGAGACCCACCGTTAGCAGTTCATTATTTTAAATGATAAAACTTTTCCGAAACTTTTGTTTAAACATTATAAACATTTTTATTGTATTTGGTCAAAATTATATTTAATGTACAAAAATCATATATATGGATTACTTGATTTTTTTAAATAAAAAATTATTTAAAAAAGCAAATTTACTGAAGAATAAAATTTAAAAAAGAGATCTATTGAAAACCAATTTTAGTATAAAAAAGAAAAAACCACATAAAAGAAAAATATTTAAATTGATTCGTTTAGCTTTTTCCACTTAAAAATCATTACATAAATTTGTCACAAATTATAGACTTTAAAATTCAATATAAAATCAACAATAACATAGTCCGATTTCTCTTGATATTAATTCACAATTTTAGAATTCACAGGTTCGGCAATGAAAACAAAAAATTATTCTGATTTAGAAAATTTTAATGGTTTTAAGCCGGGTATATATTACAAATTTTAAAGTACTCCGAATAGCAAAATAAAAATACAATAAGTAAAGCCCAAACCACATAGTGAAAGTGCCAGTGAACAGTGGCAGTGCTGTCCAACTTTGTTCTTGAATTTCGCGAAAACGATTTAATATTTTTAAAAAATTCTAATTTCGTTTTGTTTAAAAACAGCTCTTGTTTATTTAGAAACTTTTCTAGTTTCTCGGCAGTGACAAATAGAGAAAATACAAAAACTGCTTTATCGACAAAACGTCACACTGCCGTCGACACTGCATTTATGTGGTTTAGGCTTAAGGGTGAGTTAAGAAATCAGGTATTACTTTCCGACGGTAAGTAAAATTTCGAATAAATTTCTCCTTTCGCCTTCCAGGTTTCAAAATATCTTCTCTGCTGTTGATTTTAGGAGCTTTCACAGTTTTAATTTGGCCAGTGGTATTTCCCAATCGGCTTTACGACACTCGACTTGTATCTCTGAGCACAGATTAAACATACACGACACAAATGACAGCTGCCAAAAAAGTTTTTAAAAAACTTATGTTTTTCGTTCTCTATTGAAGTGTGAGTCTTTAATTAAAAACAAATAAAATTAGTAATTAATATTTGTTACAACATGAAGAGTCGAAAATACATAAAATATTGTGAATAATTAATAAATTTGTATAAAAATACAAAGTTTTAATTGCATGAAAAAAAGAAAATACGAAGTGATTAATGTGGTAGAAAAGAAAAAAAAAGTGAAATTCAGTAGAATATGACGAAAAAACACGACAATTATTGAAAAATCAAAGTAAAAGTTAATAGGATTCATTGAATCCCATGTAAGATTAATAACCCAGATTATCAAACAAAGAAATTAAAAAAAATTTGTTCATAATAATGCAAAATAAATTTACACAGAAAAAGAAAATAAAATTGTATACTAAAGTGAGTGGTGTGAAAAAATATACAACATAAAAGTACTCCCCTCTGCTGGCGGGGAGTCTGCATTCGGGTTACACACATTGAAAGACAACAAAACAAGACAGACGAACGAAGAAGAAAACTTCAAGGTTTTTCTGGAGTAGTCCGTTAAACGATTTTCATATTTTGAGGCATTTCTAAGGAAAATAATTGCATTAAAGGTTTTTCTTATTGGCAATGCCTGGGCGTAAGCCATGGGTTCTCAGACGTTGGAAATATTACGTCAAGGTGTCTGGGCCTCTTTAACTGGTGGCTGGTTTTATGATCCACATCAAAGTGTCTTCTGCAATATAGTCCACTTGTATTTATGGTTATTTTTATTATGCACTCCGTTTGTAGCCTATTTATATTTTCCTGGAACATGGCTGAAGTGGTGTATATATTGCACTCTAACCAGTGTCGCAGTGCTCTTACTCAAAGTGGCCAATATGACATTACATCGTCTATACGATCGTGCCCAGTCAATGTCAGAGGCCAATATAAAACAACATTTTTTCAAGGTTACCAAGGAAACGGCCACAGAAAGGTAGGTGACCTACATACAATGTGTGGGTTATAAACTTTAATTTTTGTAATTTAAAGCAGTGTTCTTACTAAACGAATAAAATGCGTTTGCATTACAAAATTGTATATTCCTTTTTTCTGTTTTTTTTTCTTGTGTGTTCTGTACGTCACAGAATTCGTAGCAATGAACCTGGCATTGAAATGAAGGTAATGCATGAGGGAGAAGTTGATATGGAAGCATCTGTGGATAAAGCCATCAATGAAATAAGTGGAGAAAATAGTATGGTTTCTATAGATAATGTCAATAGTATTATTGGTAAGTTATTAAGGAAATAAAAGAATTTTAGATCACATACGTTACCTATATATAACCGCTAAACATTCACTGAATCCAAAATAGAGTTGTCAAAACCGGTTTCCGAGTTATTCGATAAACCGATTTTTCTATATTTCCGGGTTTTTTAAACCGGCTTTTGAAAAAGGGCGGTTTTCGAATTATACGAGAAACCGGATTTTTCGTGTCGAATAATTCGACATTTTCCAATACTTATAAGGTGAAAATTTCTAATAAATTTTCTTCATTTGTTCAATAATTATGCAAAATATGTAAGTGCCTATGCACAGAGCTTTGAAAAATTAATTCCTTAATTCCTTAATTCAATTTTTTAATTCTGAATTAAAAATTCGATGAATTAATTCACAAAGCATATATTGAATGGAATTAATTCATATTTGTGTTCGTTCGATTTATTTTGCTACGAATTAATTCAATTGCTATAGTTCTTTTTATTAAATCAAATGAATTAATTCACTGGTGAACGCGTTCAATTTTAGAAATTGAACGGAAAAAAAGTTAATTAATTCCTTACTGAATTAATTCGCCACTGAATTCGTTCAATTTCATTTTCGTTCAGTGAATTAAAAAAAAAAAAATTACGTTCAGTGAATTAAAAATAAAATAAAATTACGTTCAGTGAATTAAAAAAAATAATATTACCTTCAGTGAATTAAAAAAAAATACGTTCACTGAATTAAAAAAACAACTAAGCAATTTTACAGTGTTTGCTAGTAAAAATAAACAAATTACATATATCTATATTAAGTGATAGGGAAACCCGATGCATTTTATCAACCTACATGTTTAAAAATTAAGCATTTTACTATTAAAAATAAAAACTTTACAGATATAGATGAATTTGGAAAAAATATAAATATTAATTTTTCAAACTTATGCTCCCCAGTAAAATGTAGATGCTTGACTATGAACGGCAGAAAACAGGCTTTAAATTCAGCGATCGTAATATTTGTTTTTCGATTAAGTGAACGTAATTTTTTTTTCAATTCAGTGAACGTATTTTTTTTTCTTTTTTAATTCACTGAACGTAATTTAATTTTTTTTAATTCACTGAACGTAATTTTATTGCAATGGAATTAATTCTTTGAATTTATTATTTGATGAACGCGTTCAGTTGAACGAATTCAGTGAATTACTTAAGAAAAAGAATTCATTCAATTCTAGAGAAAAATGAATTCGATTGATTGGTAGTGAATTCATTCAAAAAATAATTAATTCTTCAAAGCTCTGCCTATGCATAATAATTTGAAAACCTTATAACACATTTATAAATTGAATTTTGTATGCAAAATTTGTTTTATAAGTTACTTGAAAATTTTCAAAGTGATTATGTATATGACCCTTAATGTTTGATTCCCCCCTTTAGGTAGGGTTTATTAACTTTGTCGTTGCTATGACGTACATTAGTAAACTCCCTACGGGAAATTTTAACAAACTGTCACCGAACTGGCCCATTTATATGAAATAGACTGGTCACTTTTACATGGCGTTGTCATAGGAGGGGGAAATTGACCCCTTGTGACATGTCGCAAGACAAATCCTAGGACAGGTTACTGAACTCTCATAAAAAACAAAGTTCAGGGACCTGTCCTGGGATTTGTCTTGTGACATGTCACAAGGGGTCAATTTCCCCCTCCTATGACAACGCCATGTAAAAGTGACAAGTCTATTTCATATAAAGGGGCCAGTTCGGTGACAGTTTGTTAAAATTTCCCGTAGGGCTGTTATCAAAATAATTTATTTTTGAAATTCTTTTAAGAGACTGTTTTTCTTTTGCAGAATTCTACATTTTATCTCTATTTTAAAAAAGTCATACTTTTTGACAATAAGTTAAGTAGGAAAGATCTAAAAGTTTGTCCTAAAATGCATATAAGCTCAATATTTTCATTTCCTTAATAAATAAAAGGAGTTTTTTCTCATTTTTTAGCTTTTCTACCCCCGTAATTTAACATGTTGCGATTTGAAACCGTAAAATTGTAATAAAAATTTTAAAAGTCACAAATTGTTTCACATTAATTGGAAAACTACAGTCTTCATAAGGCCAAAGTTATTTTTTGCGACATTTTCAAATCGCCCTGTCTATTAATGTGAAAAAACTTCCACCGCAATTTTGTAACAATTCCAGAGCAAGTGAAAAAATCATTTTTGTTTTTTATGGATGTTAATAGCTTTTTTCGCGAAAATTACGAACAAAATACTGGCCTTTTAGATCTGTCCGAATGTGTTTCTATTTAGAAAGAAAAAAAAAACACACACAAACAGCGCTTTTAGAAATAATAACTTTTAGTTTTAAAGATGGATTCGCACTAATGGAATAATTTGCGCTGCGAATTGCTTTCAAGAAAGGAAGAAAATAGCAAGTTTCAAGATTTTTAGCAATTCTTTGCAAGTTTTATAAGCAAATTTGCATATATAGCAATACAAAATGATTATTTACTAAAACCGGAAAACCGGTTATTCGAACCGGTTTTGAATTAAAAATCGAAAACCGGTTTTTCAAAAAGGCGGTTTTTGTAAATATTCGAAAACTATTTTTTCAAATAGGTCGAATACTTGACAACTCTAATCGAAAAAGAAAATTTAATAGAATATTTCAAGTCTGAAGTCAATTTTTTCTGGAAAAATTTTTAAAGTTCCCTAATTTCTCCCTAAAATTTGCATATATAGCAATACAAAATGATTATTTACTAAAACCGGAAAACCGGTTATTCGAACCGGTTTTGAATTAAAAATCGAAAACCGGTTTTTCAAAAAGGCGGTTTTTGTAAATATTCGAAAACTATTTTTTCAAATAGGTCGAATACTTGACAACTCTAATCGAAAAAGGAAATTTAATAGAATATTTCAAGTCTGAAGTCAATTTTTTCTGGAAAAATTTTTAAAGTTCCCTAATTTCTCTTCTAACTAGGGTTGGCAGACAATCCCGCTAAAATACCCTTATCGATTCAAAACCCCTTCGACTGACTACCGTTACCCCTAAAATACCGTTACCGAAATAACCGAAATACCGTTACCCTTAAAATACCGTTACCGAAATAACTGAAATACCGTTATCCTTAAAATACCGATACCGAAATAAATGAAATATCGATACCCTTAAAATACCGTTACCGGAATAAATGAAATAGCGTTACCATTAAAATACCGTTACCGAAATAATCTAAAATAGCGTTACCCTTATCGATAACCGCATCGTTTTGGTTACCATCCATGCTTCTAACAAATTTTCTTTAGAAATTTTAGCTGACTGAACAAATTTTTCTATAGAATATTTTTAGACTTTGAGCAAATTTTTCTGTCAAACATTTCTTAGACTCTGGGCAAAATTTTCTATAGAAATTTTTTTGAATTTTTTTTTATTCCATTAATATTAAATTTTTTTTTATTTCTATTTTTTCTAGATTTAAAAGTTGATGTACACCGTAAAAATAGTTCAGAATCTATAGAATTAATGTTTTATGCACCCTCAATGATTTCCGGTAATAGCCAACATGATCAACAGTCATTAGCTGGTACAGCTAGTAACTCAAAATCTATACGTTCCTCGCATACGATAAGCCACAATAGCCACAATAATAATAACAATAACTCAATAACGGTAACAGATCCACAAGCCAAATATATATCGGTATATCCCAAAGATAACAGTCCTATAACATCAACCAGTTCTAATTGTAATAATCATAACATAAATGCGGGTAACTCTACACAAATGAATACATTAAATGGTCCCAAGCCTCCACATTTAATACGAAAATCATCAGAAATTGTAAGGGGTCATCAAAGACGACGTTTGGAAAGACAGTCTAGTTTAGATGCGGCTGCAGAATCAGCAATAGTAGCTAAGTTATTAAGGCAATCTTCGGATACTTCTTCAACAAAACCTTTACCAGGGGCGGCTACGGCAACAACCAATGCGGAAAAATGTGATAGTTTTTTACACGCACAAATATCGAAGTCTGGTTCTTCTGCTTCCTCGGCGGCAACCGGACATGCAGGAAATTTACAATTACAGGCACAACGATCAAATACAACGACCTCAACAAATACAAGTTTTGGAACTTCAGCTGGTCTTAAGACTACACGTTTACAAAGACATCGATCTTCCGAAACACATGATGAACGTTTAAAACAACAACAAAGAGGAGGAGGTGGTACTGCAACTGGTGGTACAACCCACGGTGGTGGTATTTTTCTATCAATACACCATGAAAATGGTCATCACCATCATCATAGACATCATCACACCCATAGAAGAGGTGGTAGTGGTGGTGTTCCCCCTATAGCCAGCAGTGGTTCTGTTGTGGTTTTAGGTTCTGGTGTTAATACCAGTGATAGTTTTGATGTTGATGATATGGAATTGGGTTTAGGTGGTAGTGCCAATGTTGTAGCTCATGGTAGTCATTTAAGTGGTGACGGTAGAATGAGAGCTTTACCCTCATGGATTTTAGGTAAGTTTTAAAATTTTTATAAAAAATTGTCAGATTCTTAACTAAATTTTTTTTTAAAAAAACTTACAGATTCTGATTGTATTTTTTAAAAAAATTTCAAGCTTTTATACAAATTTTCCTAAAGAAAAATTCTTAGATTAAAAAAAAATCTATAGAAATTTTCTTAGAATTCCGACAATTTTTTCTATAGAAAATTTCTTAGATTTTAGGAAATTTTTCTATGGCATATTTTTTAGATTCTGATAAAATTTTGACAGATTCTGAGCAAAATTTTTGCCGAAAATTTGTCATATTTTGAGCAAAATTTGCTGTGAAAATTTATCAGATTCCAGATTTCTTTAGAACATTTCTTAGATTCTGAGCACATTTTTCTGTAGAATATTTCTTATATTCTTAGCAATTTTTTTCTTTTACATAAAATTTATCAGATTTTTCTATAAAATAATTTTCCGATATATTTTCTATAAAAAATTGTTCATATTCTTAAAAATTTTTTATAGAAAAATTACATCAGAATTAGAGTATTTAAAACCGAAAACCGGTTTTTTCATTTTATAAAAACCAACCGATTTCGTTTTTTGTCCAAATTTAAATAAACCGAAACCCGGTTTTTGGTACACCTCTTTTTATTACAATATGTATATTTTAATTTCAACTATTTTGCATAGTTTGCCGAACGGGATAATGACATAATTAACATTAAATAACTAAAGCCTGGTAAAAAGTTGTTAAAAGTAGCCCTTTTTTAACTTTCAAGTACAAAAATTTAGCAATAGCAAGCTGACTGAAAAGTTTTAAAAAGTTCAGAGTCAGCATATAAAATTTAGACTTCAAATTTTCGATATTTCACAAAAACCGAATAAAACAATACGTTTTGTTCGGCTATGTAATTTGATAAAATTTTATTAAAATACGACATTTCAAGGAATACAATTTTACACGAATCCGACCTTTTTAAAAATATTACAAATCCTGCAAAAAGTTTTTTATTTTTGTTATTGTTATTTGAATTTTTACAGCCGTTGAAGAAATTTTAAAGCTTTCTTAATGCAAAAAAAAAAAATAATAATAAAACAAACGAGAAAAACCGGTTAGCCGACCGGAATCGATATGATTTATTTAAGGGGGGACATGACATTGGCCGTTTTTTGAAATCGACTTTTTTATAATTTTGTATTTTAGTAAATATTCTTAAGATTCTAAAAAAAAATTTCATGGAAAAATTCCTACGGGTTCAAAAGTTACAGCTGGATTAGTGAGAGCGCATTTTTAATTTTCGCGCTACCTACGTACGGCAGCTGGTATATACTTGTTTTACTTGCTACCTGACTTTTGGTGGTTGTTATTTCGTACCTACTTGAAGGGTGAGTTTTTTTTTTGTGTTTTTGAATTTCTTGAAAAAAAGTAATCTTTATACCTCATATAGTGGAATTTTTATTTTATATGCTCAGTTATTTGGCATCTTTTGCAGCGTGAAGTCGTGGCAGGCATGGCAGATTGAAGGTAACCTTTTTTTTCTATGTTCACAAACTTTGAACGCGTTTATCTAGAAACCATGTTTTTCGTACTGGTTGCGGCACTAGCGGATTCATTTTTTGAAGAATTTTTTTTCTTTTGTATTTTTTTAAACTTGATTCGCTATCGTATGACACGAGCTTTTTTAAAATTTTTTTTTTCAATTTTTTATGCATTTTTAAAAGTCAATATTTTTTTTCCAAAAAACACACTTTCAAATTTGGAACATCACCAAAAATTGAAAAAAATTTAAAAAAAAGCTCGTGCCATACGATAACCAATTTTGTTAAGATTTAAAAAAAGTCATGTTTTTGACTGAGTTATGAATTTTTAAAAAAGGTATGTTTTCTCTGCCGCGAATGTAATGTCCCCCTTAATGAATAAATTTTTTCTTATTTTATTTAACGCTGGCATTTATTAAAATTTAGATTATAGTTTGGAAATATGTACACATTATGTTTCGAAGATAATCTTTCAAATAATGCCCATTGTTTACTTCGACCAGACGTGCTCTTTCCAGAGCATTTTCCATAACTTTTTTGAATTTCAGGTCACAGCGCCCGCAATTCTTCTCGGATGTTGGCCTTAAGTTGTTGGATGGCTCTTGGCTTATTGGCATATAACTTACCCTTAAAAATTTTTTTGAGCAAATTTTTGCATACAAAAATTTGTTTAGTTTTAGACAAAACTTTCTTAAATTCAGTTCTAGTTTTTCTATATTTTGGGCAAATTTTTCAGTAGAAAATTTGTCAGATTTGTCTAGAAAATTTTCCAGATTATGAGCAAATTTTCTATATAAAAAAGGTGGTTAAAGCCAAAAAGGTGGTTAACATCATGCGGACCTCTTTGTCATGCGGGACACGTGTTCGGAATGGTGGGCTCGATCCGAGACCAATATGAGTTGAGGAGTGAACACCATCCCGAGCGCAATTGTGCAAGAAGTACTCTCGTTCATGGCAGAGTTTTCTCCTCGTCTTCGGCAATCGGTAGGGGGGGCGACCTCCAAGAACGATATTCATCCGGTAAGAATTGATGGCGTCATTTACCGTGTCCCGATGGATATTGTTAAGACCTGCCCTGTAGGATGCTTCGTCCAGCCGATCTCTTACGTAGTGCTGGATTGTACCCCCATAGATGCGAAGGTCCTTCCTGACATGCCTCGGGTGAGGGGGAGGTTATACCTCCGTCGGATGATGATTCGGATGACCCCTCCGATGGCATCTCTGCGGGAACTGCTTCGAAAGCATTTAGCAGTGTTCCTTTACTGTAAGTGAGGACATCTGAATGCATCCAGTAATAGTCCTGAGGGAAGAGGTTAGCAGGTTTGAAGTTTTCTCCACTGGGTATCGCTGGCTCTAGGCGACCACACAGGCGCAGCATAATTGACCACTGACCGACCAATCGTTTTGTAGGTTGCCAACAAGGTTTCATTGTCCAAGAGCTGCCGGCTAGCGACTTGAAGACCTTGTTCCTACTCTGCATTATATTGCAAATTGCAGTGGCGTGCACTGAGGACATGAACAGGATGTCGAATGTGACCCCGAGAATTTTGGAGTGGTTAAGTGTCTGAATACGTACGCCATCGACTACTACATTCAGTTCCAGCATTACTTCTTTTGTTCAAGTGCTGAAGAGAGTTGCCGAGGATTTTGCAGGGGAGAGCTGCATATTCCTTTCAGAGAAGAAATTTGTAGGATCCTGAAGGTAACTGTTCATGACCCTTCGTCAGTATCGTAAAGTCGTCGGCATACGAAATCAACTCCACTCCTTTCGTAGGTGCCGGGACTTGCGAGACGTAGAAATTAAGCAATATCGGGGAAAGAACCACACCCTGAAGGACTCCTTGTTTAATTCTACGGGTTTGGACTTTGGTTCGAAACTCCACAAATGATTGGCGACCACACAGATAATTTACTATCCACCTTTTCGTACCATTTGGGAGACTCGTTTTGGCAATGTCTCTGAAAAGGGTCGCGTGGCTGACCATATCAAATGCCTTTGATGGTTTGAGCGCCACTAGATACGTCCTTTCACAAGGGCGGCTCTGATTCAGACCGTTAGTTATATGTGACAATGGCAGTTAAAGCTGTTGTGCTGTGTTGCTTGCGGAATCCATGCTGGTGCTGAGCAAGCCCAAAATGTCAGGCTGGGGAGCAGTAATGTCTCAAGAGTATCTGCGACCGGTGACAATAGGGATATGGTCTGTAGGATGCTCCCTGGTCAGCGTCCTTTCCTGGCTTTAAAAGCGGTACCACCATGCCCATTTTCCAGCATGGACATTCCGTCGGGTCTTAGGGCTCTAGATGGTTTGGCTCGTTTGATGGCTTCGGCAACCTCTAATGATGTAAAAGCTAATGGCTCGGCACTGAGTCGGAGTTCGTGAAGTTTCCTTATGATACTCCTTTTCGCCTTGTCTCTCTCGGGGTGCTCAATAAACTGCCGGCTAAAAAGCTAGCGCACCTGTTTTATGGTTGATGTACGCGATGTCTGTCGAGCGTATACCTTGGTGTTCTAGGTATGTGTGACGTATATTTGGGTCAGGCGTGATAAATCTGTAGGTACTGCACGTTGTCAATAATGAATGTGATGCCCCCGCCTCCGCTCCATTTGCGGTCTTTGCGCTGAATGTTGTAGTTACTACAACTCTGAAGGCTACAGGTGGATTTGTTTTTTATATAAGGAACACTCAGGAAATTCTTCCTATTAATTAACGTGTTGCTTTTTTTTTGGAAAGGGGATAGAGAAGAGATGAAAGGTGGTGAAATAAATATTGCAAGACTGTAATTGCGTGAGATGTTGAATCTTAGAACAGTTGTTGCATGCCTTCTGATGGAGAGTTGGCGAACTTTGTTGAAGCTGTTTAGTTCATAGCCCTGTCATATTAGCTTACTTCGGTGGGGTGAAGACTATAGGAGGACCCTGCGATATGTGTGAGGGATAGAAAAATCATACATATTATTTTTTCCAAATGATGTTGCTCTCGCTGGGGATCGAACGCGCAACCTTGTGTGTAACAGTCCAAGCGCTAACCATTACACCATAGCGCTCACATTGAGCATATTTTCTTGGACTGCAGCGACCATGACTTTGTGGAGCTGCATGAATCGGGTGTTCTTGGTGTTGTAGCTGTTGTGGTTGCTGTTGGGAGGGAATCGAGGTCATCGTAACCGATGATATCAGAGCCGACGATGTTGCCGACGTTAACGACTCCGATGACGATGAGCTATTATGTAGGCTGGTACAACTTGAGGTCACGTAGTTTTCGTCCCAGTCCCTGTGGCTTCTTAACCCACTGCAGTTTCTACTGCTGTCCTTTCTGAGGTGAACCCACTGATTACAGATGTTGCACCTGACTGATGTTCCGCCAGAGTGTAACTGGTCCTGACAAACTGAGCAGAACCAAGGTCCCGGGTTTTATTCGATTCCGGCACGGACCAAAAGATTTTTAGCAAGTTTGCCGGATAAAGTTTCTCCATGTTAGAAAAAAGAAGCTACACATAAGTTTTGTAGGTTGGGTTGGTATTCCTTGGTCTTTAGTAATAAATTCTAATATTACTTACGATTGTCCTATGCGACGGTTCTGAGAAAAAAATTTTATAAAAAAATTTTTCATATTCTGGAGAGATTTTTCCTGAACAAATTTCTTAATATCTATGAAGATTTTTTGTTTTTAGATTTTGAGTACTTTTTCGCTGAAAATGATTTTATAGAAAAATTTTCAGTTTCTGATTAAATTTTTATATAGAAAATTTTCAAAATTATGAGTAAATTTTTTTCATAGAACATTTTTCAAATCCTTTCCAAATGTTTCTATAGAAACTGTCAGATTATGGGAAAATTTCGCTGTAGCAAATTTCTGAAATATGTACTAAACAAAATTTTCCACGCAAATGTTGCTATTGAAAATTTTGTAGAATACAGCAAATTTTTTATTTAATATTTATTAGTTTGTCTTAAAAATTGTATTGTTTAAAATATTAATTTTGCATTTTGATTTTTGTAGGTTCCTCTTCTGATGTTTTTATTGAAGATGACAGCTTTACAAAATCCGATTTAGGTATTGAACAATTAGATGATCGTTCAGCTTCATCCTCGACGCGAGTGCATCCTAATGTGAATCAGTATAGACTAAATCATTCTCAACAAAATACACGTCTAGCCCAAATAACAAAAGACCCTATTTATACAATATCAGCATTACAATTGCACAAAAGACCACGAAGGGAGGGTGCCATAAAACGTCGAAGGCATTCAAATGCTACAACATTATTTAAAACACCCACTGAAAGTTCCTCTATTGTTGATAATCAGCGTTCCAACGTAACATCGGTACGACGCATAAAATCGGCGGCTTTAGAAGTGGCTTGTCCTCGGCCTTCGGTTTCAAATCTGTGTCCTCATCCGAATAGTGTAGAAGCTATAAATGGTCAACAGCAAATAAAAAATCCTCAAAATGCTTTATTACCACCACCCAGTAAATGTTTGGTGCGTAATCCTCACTTGAATTTATGTCCCAAATTTGGTGGCAGTTTTGGTGGCAGTTCTACTAACAGTAGTTTAGATTTTGGTTCCACAAATGCTCTAATAGATCCGATATATGAATTAAAAGAACAAAAAGAAAAACAAAAGAAATTGGAATTGAAAAAACAGCAAGAGGAAGAAGACATGTGTAAAGATAAAGAGGACCCAATAAAAGCTAAACAAGATCAATCAGAAGATATTTTGGATGATGAATCTCTAGGAGCTGTGGGAGGAGTATGTCCCCATCATTTTCTACATTCTCATACGCAACAAACACATCATCATAGCGCTGAATCGGATGTGGGTCAAATATTAAATGATGATAGAAATGATGATGACGATGATGATGAGGAGGATGATGAAGAAGAAGCTGGAAATTTGCAGCGAGACTCGGAAAATAATGATCAAGATGGCGAAGAAGAAGACGACGATGATGATAATGATGAATTTAAAGATTTTGATTATAATGTGGAACATATATTAGAAGTTTTAGAACATACCCATAATCAATTAGACGATGATTTAAGAAACCAACAACATTTGAACAAAGAAAATGAAACAAAATCTTTAACACTAGAAAATAATATACAGGAAATTAAAAATAATGATGATGAAGAAGAGGAGGATGAAGATGATGATAATGAGGGAGCTATAGTCTTAAGAGAACGTTTACATTCCACTGATTCTGAAACTGATAATAATGGTTCAAGGTCACCTTTATTAAGTACCAACAAAAAATGGGTTTGTTCTTCTTCGTCTTCCAACAAAGAAAAACTAAATGAAAGAGTTTTAAAAGAAGAGGTTAAAGCGGTACAAAAACAAAAGCATACCTTAAATAAAAATCAGATTAACATAGCAAATCTAGAACAGCCAGATGGTGATCCGCAAGCTCCACCTTGTTTGCCTACAAACCAACAACAACCACAAAATCCGGTTAATGTAAGAAGAAATGAAGCCGATTCGGGTTGTCCTTCCAGCGATTGTGAACAGATAAGTGCTTCATCGAAAGATGTTTTATTGTCATCCATGGAATTGCCAAAAACTATTAAAGATATTGAAATTATCGAGAAAGCTAAAAATTCTTTAGATATACCCGACTGCTCCAATTCTTCCTCATCGACAGTGGGTAAACGTTTGGGAGCCATACCGAAACAAGTGCAATATAGAGAAATTGATGAAAGACCAGAAGATAATTTTCAATTATCCGGTTGTCGCTTAAGTTATAAACGTCATGCTGGTAATTGGAGTTCTGTGGCCCCCTCCAGCCAATCAACCCAAACTTCCACATCTGCGGCCTTGAAAGGTATCTCTAGAACTTCTTCCTCTTCCAATAGTTCACATAGTGTTAGTGCGGAATCATTTACTGCTGATATACATAAAATGTTATGGCTTATGCATGGTGGTGCAGTAGATGATAGGGGTCGTCCTATAAATACTGAAGATATAGCGGGCCTACCTTCTGCCAATCAGGGTAATATGTCTAACGCTCATTTACAATTTTATCAAGACGCTTTAAAGGCATTAAACTCAGCCTCCTCGGCCGAAAGACTAGCATTAACAGAACGTTTATATCATCGGGAACAATTGTTAAGACGTAAAGATGATTTGTTAAGGCAAAGAGATGATTTGTTAAGGCAACGAGAACAATGGCCAACAGATAGTAATGCAGCCATGTCTCATATAATGACCTCAACAGCTTCAAGATCCCAACCATTAACACAAGTAATGATAGATTCTCCCTCTTCCTCTACGGTATTAAATAATCGTAATGTTAGCACCGCCACCACAGTATCTCTAAAAGGATTTATACAAGAAATTATCAACGATGAGTTAAGAAATATGGGTTCAGCCCAACGGGTAGGATCAACACCTTTAGCTACCGCCAATAATTCAGCCGCCATGGCTGCTATACTTAATGTTGATGGTCATCATAGAGAAAATTACTGTGATTATTGGCGTCCTGCCTGTATGCTGACTTCGGAAAAACCTTCCATAACTCCCAAATCCTTTTATAAATATCGTTTTAAATTGGGCAACTATAAGCAGGAATTTAAAATTTCCATGGATCGTTTAGAGTTGTTGGCTTTATTTGATCGTGATATCCATTGGATTCATATATTACTATCGTTCTTACTCAGTGCTGCCGTAGCCTATTTAGGCGCTTCGATTTTACAACATAACTATTACAAAGATGTATTTGCGCTTCTCTTTTGTGCCGTCATTGCGGGTTCACAATATTCTCTATTGAAAAGTGTACAACCAGATGCTGCCTCTCCTATACATGGTTTTAATAAAACGGTAGCCTATTCTAGAGCCATTTATTTTTGCCTATGCTCGGGATTATTATTAGTATTTCAACAGTTGAAGCTGAACTATGATATGTCATTGATGAAGGGTGAAGATCAGCCAGAATATACATTTTTTGGTATACAATTTCATCCAGCCCATCTTAATGGCTTGGTTTTACAAGCCCTTTACATCTTTTTGCTAAGTTTTCCATTGATATTTTCTTTGGGATTGTTTCCACAAATTAATACTTTTATGATGTATTTAATGGAACAAATTGATATGCATATTTTTGGTGGCAATGCTGCGGGAAGTTTAATGGGTGAGTGATCAAACGTTGTTAAATTAAATTCTTAAGAGAGTGTTATCAGCTTCTTTAAAGACAATTTGTTGTTGTGCAAACAAATTTAATAACTTGTGAGAGTTTATAAAATTTTACACAATTTAAACAAGTTTAATGAAAAAAAATGCACAATTATCAATAAATTATACAAGTTTAATTTAGTTTTCAAAATTTTCAAAAATTTTCACTAAATTTTAGCATTTTTCTTTTATAATTTCAAGATCTGTAATACAATTTTAAAATATTCAACAAAATTTTGGCTTTAATATAAACACTTTTGACAAAATTTAAAATTAATTGATTTAAATTCAACAATTTTTATTTATTTATTTATTTATTATTTTGTTTCTTTTATATTTAATTTTCAACATTTTTATATTAAATTTTGCACAAATTTTTTCTATTACAGTTTTTTATTTTAAACAATTTTGTATTAAATTTAAATTCATTTTTATAAAATGTTCGTTTATTTCAAAAAATTTAATAAAATTTGACTAAATTTTAATATATTTGATTATTTTAATTAATTTGAATTTCACAATTTTTAATAAATTTAAGTAAATTTGATTAAATTTCAACAAATTTGTTGAAAACTAGTCAAGGGTGTAATAAGTTTATGCTGATGTCTGTAACTACCAAAAACTTTCAAAGTCGATTCAGCGATATAGGTCTAACCATGAAAACCTTTTACTCAAAATACAGTTCGCAAATTGCTCTGCGCCTAATGATAAACCCTATTAGCTTAAATGAAATTTAGACACACAAAGCCGTATGTGTATGGTTATTTGGTTTGTGAATATTATATAGAACCATAAACAGTACTTTCAGATTTAAAGACAGTTGGACCACATTTGGAGTTAGTCCCCACATAAACTTATCTTCCAGGTATCTACTTAAATGATTTTTTCGGCAATTTTATTAAGATTTTTCACAAATTTATACACCGTTAATTTATCCAGCCATATTACAAGTGTCAGGTCCCTTTCCGGAATTAGGTTCGTTTCCTGCGATATGACCCAAATCATAGTGTAGTGCAAGGTATCTCATATTCGGCCTTGACCGACTGTAGTTTGTTACTTGTTTTTTATTCTAATTTTGTCAAATTTGATATTTTTGTTTTCTTTAGCTAATTTTTCCAAATTTTTTTTATTTTATGTATTCATTTCAACAAATTAGTAGTATTTAGGAAGGTGACAAAGAAAATTGTGGTAATTTGTTAATTGTATTTAATGTTTATCCCGATAAAGGTAAATTTGAAAACATTTTTTGCACATTTAGCGAATTTACCAAAAATTACGAACAGAAAATGACAATTTTAAAAATTTGAGCAATTTTAAATAAGTTTACAAATTTTACCAACGTATTTCAAGTTTCAACAAATTTTTATTAAATTTAAATATATTTTATCCAAAACTAAGAAATTTATAGGTTTTAATAAATATCTAAAACATTTATTTTTTTTATCAACATTTAACCACTTTTTGAAAATAAAAATAATTTTTTTCAAAGTTTGAGCAAAGCAAAATAAAATTCAAAACTTGTGTAAAATTTAACAAATTATGATAAAATTAACACCAAAAATTTAACATGTAACATCAGAATAAGGAAATTTTGAATTAAATTAAATTTTAAAAAATTACAATAAATTAAGCTTAACTTATTAAACTACCAGTTTGTTGATCCAAGGCGAGTACTGTATCCAAAAGTTCCATGGCTGTTGATAATTTTTTTCTTCTGTGGTTCGGCTTACTGTTTAATGTAATTTGACCCATAAAAACATTAAACAATCGTCAATAGATCTCTGTATTAGGCTAATTAATTGGCAAGTTGCTTTATTACTGGTCTAAACAATATAAAATAAAGACAATTTATTTTCGTTTCCCATGTACAATATTTATGACGAAATTGATAATTTCGAACGTTTAGGCCCCCTTAGGTAGTTTCCCCCCTTTATGACTCGTTACAGTGTTCTAAGCATAAGTTTGCCTAGAAAAATACGATATCATAACTTTTGGCGCCCAACGCCCACTTCAAAAAAATATTACAATTCGGAACACTGAAGAATTTGAAATCATATTTTGCGCGATTCGGATATAAACAAGGCTATAAATTTGGCGCCCAACGCCCAGTACAAACACACATATTTCAGTACAATGAAGAATGTGAGATCGAATTTTGGGCGATTCGGATATTATGATTTCAAAAAAAAATTATATTTTAATTTAATTTAGCCTTTTGAGTTTGAAACTAAAACAAATTTTACAATTTTTTTTCTTTAATTTGACTATACAGGAACGAAATAATTATAGGTTCACTTATACACTCAAAAAAATAAGTTAGTAGAATAATTAGTAAAACGGCTTGTATATCAAGTGTACTAGTTTTCAGCAATTTTTTTTTGCTGAAATTCCGTTTTCAGCAAAAGTTTTAGTTATATTTTTTTTTAGCACTAAACTAATTTTGAACTAATGTTTTATTAATTTATTTTGCTACAGAAATTGTTCTGATAACCGCATTTATAGCGTGGAAGACAACCAGATAGACAAGAAGTAGATGTCGCAGCTTGTCTGGATTTAGTACAGACAACGGAAATGATAAAAAAGAAAAACAACTCTACACAATTTCTCTATTTAAATTTTCAGCAAATAAATTAACTAAAATAAAATTTCGCTACAAGTTTTTAAAATTTTTTTCAGTCTACTAATATTCAGCAAAAAGTTTAGTGATTTTGGCAAGAATTTTTTTCATTTGCAATCGACTAAGTGTTAGCAAAACTTTTGCTGAAGATTACTTTTTTTTTTTTGGTAAAACTCAAAGGCCTTTGATAGCACGGGGCGCTTATATCAAAGCTTATTACTTTTGGTGTGGGTAATGTCTTCGCTCGTTTTATTTCGAGTTTTCTCGGAGATCGCACAATTCGTGTGGTTGTAGTTGGGGTCTCCTCCGACGAGTTTCAGCTGAATTCAGGGGTGCCGCAGGGATCTGTTCTTTCTCCTTCCCCATTTCTTATCTTTCTCAATGGTCTTCTTGGTCAAACTTTCAATCCATAGGGCTGTTGGGTCAACACTGCAATCTCTTGATGTTTTGTGAATGAAAATGCAGTGTGATCTTCGTTGGAATAAGCATGTTTCTCAGGTGTCGAAAGAAGCATTCAAGTGTCTAGGTTATCTACGTTGGTGCAATAAGTACTTCGTCCGATTTACTTACTATTTATACCACTTATATTCGTCCGAATATAGAATACAACTCTCATATATGGGCAGGAGCTTCGAAGTCTATTTTTGAGCTTCTGGGCCGTGTGCAAAGGAGGGCGTCGGTACTTATTAATGACAGTAGGGTATCTAAATAGCTCTATTGACTTATTGGAGCATCGTCGAAATATGGGTTGTGTGTGTTACTGAAGTAATCTACAATTTCCTAAGTGAACCTATAATTATTTCGGTCGCCGTATTTCACCAATTTCATCAACATTTTTTTATAGATAAAAATTCTAACAAACGAATTATATAAAAAAAAAAGTTGCTCAACATCATCTCTCTATCTAAAAAATATTTCGTAATAATTTTTAAATTTAAATAAAATTTGTCTTCTAGGATCAATTTTATGTGTAATACGTTCATTTTTGGGTGTTTTACTATTATATGGCCCTTTGTATGCCGCTTTAAATGAAGGCAAAGGCACACAACATATTATCTTTTCAATATTTTGTGCTCTTTTAATACCTTTGGGTTATCATCTGTCACGTTCTGCCAGTGACTTTAGCCACATATGGGCTATTGTGAAAAACTGTATTATGTCTACTTATCACGACGATGATGATGAATTAAGTAGTACCAGTACCAGTCAAAAATTAACCACTAGTACACCGAAAAAGAATTCGGCTTCTAAAAAACGCGATAAAGATGATGAAAACACTCAACAAAGTGAAAATATTGAAATGTCTTCTTTAGAAAAGATTGGAGAAAATAATGAGCTACAAGAAGCGCAAGAAGGAGAATCGGATAAAGATCATTTGTCTTTGGCGCAAAAGCACAGTAAATCGAAAGATTCATCTTTGGGTAGTAGCAGTCAAACATTGGGAAAAACTTTATCAACCAGTAAAAAAGCTATAACAGCTTCATCATCATCTTGTAATTCAAATTTAGAAACAGAAACCAATATTAAGGACTTGGAAGAACAAAATACTAAAAAAGGAAATTCTTCTAATCCTTTAAAAGAAAGTGAAGTAGATAAAATGTCTACTTCCTCTACCACTAACCCAGCTGAAATGTCTACTTTGACGGGTATACTAAATGACAATGAGGGTTTTACCATGAATTGTCCAGATAACTCGAGTGCTGAATCGGAAACTAATTCCGATCCTTTACCTAAAAAATTACAACATACAGTTAATACTAGACTGAAAAATGATTTTGTTGTAACGATATTTCTAGCTGTCGTAGTATTAGGTTTACATTGTAGTACCGTATTTACGGTATTACAGCCAGATTTGAATGTAGTATTATATGGTTTTACTGGAGCTTTGGGCTTTTTGCTACACTATGTTATACCACAGATGCGTAAACATATGCCCTGGTTGTGTTTTGCCAAACCTTTGTTAAGACAAAAAGAATATGGACGTTATGAAGTTTCACATGCTCCCAAAATAATGTGGTTTGAAAAGTTTTATATTTATTTATGTCTTCTAGAAAGGAATGTTTTATTTCCCTTATTGGCTGTATCAGCTCTAACAGCAGATGCTTCAGTTATAGCGGTAAAATATGGTATTGCTTGGGGTACTTTAATTATAGCCGTATGTGCTCTAAAGTGTAAGATTTCCTGATTTTATTTTCGAAATGAATAAATTGTAATTTAAATTTATTGTATTACAGTTATACGCAATGCTTATTCAGATCCTACCAACCAGTACCTGATTGTTATGTTTACTGTATTATTCTTTCGTATTGATTTTGCCATGGCGTCGGAAACTTTTCTAATTGATTACTTTTTTGTTTCTTTGGGTTTTCGCAAATGTTGTGATTTCTTTTTAAAGGTAAGTTGGAGAACAATATTAAAATTCAAAGTTTTAAAAGAAAAATCTGTAAAAATTTCAATTACAAAAAATTTGCATTAATTTTTCAATAATCTGCATACATTTTATTGAAATCTGTAAAAGAATTTAAATTAAATTTAACAAAAAGTATCGGATAATTAAAAAAAAATAACTAAAGTCCAAATTCTAATATGAGATTGTCATATTAGATTTTTATTTGTTTTTTCTAAAAGGGTTGATCATTTTCATGATAGACAATACAATTGTTTCGTAGACATCACTCAACTCTTCAGTTGTCCGCAATAAGAAAATGATAACTTTCCTACTCAAACCGAGACATTACATAAGGTACAAAAAACCAACGGGATGAGAATTTTGTACTTTCGTATATGAACTGTCTGATTTGGTAAAACCAGTTATAAATCAACTCCTTTTTGAAAGCAACAATTACATAAAAGTACCCTTTGGTTACTATTTATATGTATGTCTGTTGTCAATACATTTTGTAAAAACAACTAATTTTAAACTCAAAACAAAATAAATATTTGAATGAGATGAAACAACAAATAATAATCTAATATGACAATATCATATTAGAATTTGGACTTGAGGTGGAAGAATATTCTAACTAAATATATGAAAATATAGAAAGTCCGAAAAACAATTTTTGTATTTTTTAATGCAAAAATTAAAATAATTGTTGAAAATAAGCACACCACGGCTAAAATCTCATTCAAATATTTATTTTGTTTTGAGTTTAAAATTAGTTGTTTTTACAAAATGTATTGACAACAGACATACATATAAATAGTAACCAAAGGGTACTTTTATGTAATTTTTGCTTTCAAAAAGGAGTTGATTTATAACTGGTTTTACCAAATCAGACAGTTCATATACGAAAGTACAAAATTCTCATCCCGTTGGTTTTTTGTACCTTATGTAATGTCTCGGTTTGAGTAGGAAAGTTATCATTTTCTTATTGCGGAAAACTGAAGAGTAGAGTGATGTCTACGAAACAATTGTATTGTCTATCATGAAAATGATCAACCCTTTTTGAAACAACAAATAAAAATCTAATATGACAATACATATTAGAATTTGGACTTGAGGTGGAAGAATATTCTAACTAAATATATGAAAATATAGAAAGTCCGAAAAAACAATTTTTGTAGTTTTTAATGCAAAAATTAAAATAATTGTTGAATATAAGCACACCACGGCTAAAATCTCATTCAAATATTTATTTTGTTTTGAGTTTAAAATTAATTGTTTTTACAAAATGTATTGACAACAGACATACATATAAATAGTAACCAAAGGGTACTTTTATGTAATTGTTGCTTTCAAAAAGGAGTTGATTTATAACTGGTTTTACCAAATCAGACAGTTCATATACGAAAGTACAAAATTCTCATCCCGTTGGTTTTTTGTACCTTATGTAATGTCTCGGTTTGAGTAGGAAAGTTATCATTTTCTTATTGCGGACAACTGAAGAGTAGAGTGATGTCTACGAAACAATTGTATTGTCTATCATGAAAATGATCAACCCTTTTTGAAACAACAAATAAAAATCTAATATGACAATATCATATTAGAATTTGGACTTGAGGTGGAAGAATATTCTAACTAAATATATGAAAATATAGAAAGTCCGAAAAAACAATTTTTGTATTTTTTAACGCAAAAATTAAAATAATTGTTGAAAATAACTAAAGGTTAAAACTAACCATTGTAACTCCATAAAAATTTGACATTCATAACAATTGTTAAGCACTAAGGACCATTTTTATATTCAGTACTAAGAGCAATATTTCCCTTAAATAATTCTTAAGTAAGAAATTTTGCTTAACCCTCTAATGCCCAAGGCCGCTAAAAAGCGGTCTTCAAATTTTAAACAGTTTTTGGCTAAATAACAATTTTTTTATAAAACAAGTTATATTATATATATCAATAGAAAAGATAATTACCTACTTTTTGCCTTCAAACTTTTTTTGTATAAGGAACGATTTTCAAGCGAGAAGAATGTAAATTGAAAATTTCGTAAATTTGAAAAAATTAACTTTCTAAAACAGAAAAGAATATTTGAAAAATCGTCAAAAATACATTTACGATCTAGCTTATATTATAACATAGATTAGAGTTTCTAGTTGTAAAATGAGTTATAATTTTTGCTCCAGGACTCACAGGATAACGTCAGGATTCGTCTTACAAATATCCCTCTAACTCAAAAACTAGCGCACAGATTTTTTTGAAACTAAACAGATTATATACTCAGAGTAAGTAGTAAGAAAAACTAATTTCGTCAAAATTTATTGATTTTTAGTGCAAAATTCGCTAAATTTCGTAATTTTCAAAAAGCGAAAATAACCATAACTTCTGAAATAATAACACTAGATCAACAATTTTCGGTAGGTGATATTATTTTACTAATAGTGTTATTTATTCCAAAAATCTAAATTTTTTGACTATGGGATTTCTTGATTCGTCTTCAACCTTTATTGTGCTATATCGCCAAAATAAAGCCATAAATTAAAATTTTAATATTTGTTCCATAGTAGATTTTCAATTTCAAATATATAATTCAAATATTATCGCAATCAGAAGAAAGAGCATTAGAGGGTTATATATTTCTGACTTAACCCTTTCAGACCCAGCATACACGATTGTGAGATGTGATGTTTTCTCTTAAAATTACAAATATTTTCAATACCAATAGGTTCATTTAGATAAAAAAAATTCAGTTATGCTTTTAGCTAAATTATATTTCATAAAATATGAATTGACACCAGGAAATTTTTACCTTAAAGTTATAAAATAAATACATTTTTGAAAGTTGTTTGGGTCTGAAAGGGTTAAGCAAAATTTTAGAAAGAATTCGTTCTTAGTTCTGACTATAAAACTGGCCCTAAGCTCTGATTATTTTGAGATAAGTTAGTAGCCAATAATCTTTTTACATCACACGAATCTTTCATCTTTTCAACTCATCTGCAAAAATTGTACTGCAACATAAATTTTACTATGTTTAGAAACTTACATATATTACATGAAACAAATCCGCGTACTTTTTCGTATATCCTTCATAAACCTACATAAATTTAACTGTATTTAAAAAATACTGTAATAAAATTTACAAAATATGCACATGTTACACAATTTTTTCACAATTCTTTGCACAATCTGAATATTTTTTTCTTTACTATTGCGTGTATAACTTAAAAATGCGGGATTCACAAACAGATGACGTATCTTTTACACGTGGTTTGTGTCTTTGATAACTTATATGGCGTTTTGGAGTGTAAACATCTGTCATTTGCTCTAACTTAGTCATTGAACGAAATAGTGTAAAGAACAAAGCTTTTTTTGCTTTGAAAATGCCGAACTTTGTGCCAACAAAGCATCATTTGCGGGAAGTTTTGCTTTACTTCTTCAATATCAAAAAAGTGGAGCTGAAGCACATCAATTGCTCACCGCAGCTTATCTGAATATGATTAATAAGCATGCTTACATTTGACACATCTTTTTGTTAAATCTTGATAAATTTTCACAAATCCAAATTTTTTATAAATTGCATAAATTAGTACGAATCAGCACCTTTTGGTTACTGAATTAAATAATACAAAAATTAAATATTTTTAAATTTCAAAAATTTTGCTAAAGTCTAAAGATACTGAACAAAACTTTAACAAACTGCGTGAATTTATTTTAACAATTTTAAATAATTTTCAGCTACTTTTTCAAAAAAAAATTTCTAAAAAATACGAAATAATTCCCTATAATATTTATTTTACTTTTCAGCTGCAATTTATTGTTACCTATATTGCACCTTGGCAAATAACTTGGGGTTCAGCATTTCATGCTTTTGCTCAACCCTTTAGTGTGCCACACTCGGCTATGTTATTTTTACAAGCAGTCATTTCATCTTTACTATCGACGCCTCTAAATCCCTTTCTCGGCAGTGCTATATTTTTAACATCCTATGTAAGACCTATTAAATTTTGGGAACGTGATTACAATACCCGGCGTATAGATCATTCAAATACACGCCTTAGTTCTCAACTAGAACGTGATTTGGGAGCAGATGATAATAATTTAAATTCCATATTCTATGAGCATTTAACTCGTTCATTACAACATTCATTATGTGGTGATTTACTTATGGGTAGATGGGGCAATGTTAATCAAGGAGACTGTTTTGGTAGGTGGAATAAATGTCTTTGAATTTTGTTGATACTAAGCTATTTCTTTTGGTTTCTTATTTAAGTATTGGCATCCGATTATTTAAATTGTTTGGTTCATATCATCGAATTGGGCAATGGTTTGTGTACCTTTCAAATGCGTGGTTTGGAATTTAGGGGTACCTATTGCCAGCAGCGTGAGGTGGAAGCTATCACTGAAGATGTGGAAGATAATGATGGTTGCTGTTGCTGTGATCCCGGCCATTTACCACGTATGCTTAGTGCTAATGCTATGTTTTCTACACGTTGGTTAGCTTGGCAGGTAGTGGCTTCACAATATGTGGTAGAAGGTTATTCAATATCTGATAATTTAGCCAGTGCTACTTTGCAAGTTTTTGAATATCGTAAGGTGTTGATTACGTATTATGTTAAGGTAAGTTTGTTTTTTCCAAAAATTGGGGAGAATTCCAGTACATCTTTGGTTTTTTGTAACAAGAGTTTAGTTTTCAATATATTTTCTTTAATTTTCCATAAAATTTACTAATTTGTCTTAGTTTTCAGAATCATTTCTTCATTTCCAACACAATCTTTTAATTTTTTTTAACTTAAGTTTAACTTTCAAAACATTTTGTTTAACATTTTCAACATGATTTAATTTTCAACATGATTATAATAATTTATTACATACTATTACTAATGTGTCAAAAATTTCATAATTATTATTTTTCATGTAAACATGCTTTTCTTTTCTTAGCTATTTCTTCTTTTTTAACATAATCTGTTATTTTTACAACTTCATTTAAACTTTCAACGTGTTTTGTTTAATAAACCATTTTTAACATAAACTGTTTATTTTTTAACATGCGTGGTTTTTGTTACTGTTTTTTATGTAAATTTCTATTTTTTTCAAAACAATATATATATTTTTTTAATTTCATTTGATTTTTGTCATATTTCTTTAATTTTCAAATTATTTTGTTTAATTTTTAATTTGATTTTAATTCAAAAATCATTACCTTAAAAAATATGTATTAAATTAAATTAGTTTTCAAAACTTTCTACATGATCTGAGAAATTTTCAGATAATTTGTTTAAACTTAAATTTGATTTAAATCAACACACAATTTGGTGTATTTTATATATATGAAATGTAAATAAATTAATTTTTATAACCGCCTTCTACAAACATTTTTTTAATTTATGCGATTTAAATTATTTTATGATTAAATAAATTTTACATTTAAATTACAGATAAATTTCTAAATAATTAGTTTATAAATTCATATTTTAATTTATAAAATACGTGTATAATTTCAAACGTTTTTAATTTTATTCTATTTCAATAATTTTTACAGCATAAGCATTTTTCATATATAAATCATTTTTACACAATATGTTTAGTATTCAGTATATAAAAATCTTTAACATACTATGTTTAAATTTGGAACTACATATTTTCATTTCACACAAAATTTTTGTAAATTTAGACGTTATTTAAATTTTTTGTAACACCGACATGTGTTTTCCCCATTTGTTAATGTGTATCGTATATCACATTCTTTACTATTTTTCAACAATAATTGTTTAGTTTTATTTTTTGTTAATATTAATTATTAAAAAAAAATTTTCTTTCTTATCTAACATGTAGTTCAGTTTTAAATTAATGTTGGTTTAAATTTATATTTATTTTAATCATTTGATATTGTTTAATTTTTAACACAAATTGTCGAATATTAAAGTATTTTGATTTACTTTAAAATTGAAAAAAAAATTTTTTCTTTTCTGGTTTTCAACTTTTACGATTAATTTCCACACACGTTACTTGATGTACAATATATGTTTAATTTTCAACAAAATTTATTACATTCTTCAACAAATTTTTTTTTGATTTAAAACGTTCCAAGAATACAGTTTCGTGTTTTATTATAGAAGATACGATTATTTAATTTTAAACTTGAGTTGTGAATTTAAACAAAACTATGTTTAGTTAAAATATTGTTCTACGTTAATTTCAAGATTTACTGCCTGTTTTTATAAAAAGAATCAGACGAATTTGTTAAACCATTTGTAAGAAAGCCACAAAATTTCTGCCTGTTTTTATAAAAAGAATCAGACGAATTCGTTAAAACATTTTTGTGGAAAACACGAACTGAAAAACATTTTTCTTTAAATTTTTTTAGCCGCATTTGTTCCACATAGAAGTCCTAACAAATTTGTGCAAAACTTCTAAACAAAAATGTTTTTAAATTAGTGTTTTTCACACAAATTTTGTAACGAATTCGTCTGATTCTTTTTACAAAAACACCCAGTTAAAAACATTTTTCTTTAAAATTTTTTAGCCGCATATATTCTACATAGATGTCATAACAAATGTGTGAAATAATTTTGAAACGAAAAAGTTTGCAAAGTAGTGTTTTTTATACAAATTTTTTAACGAATTCGTCTGATTCTTTTTACAAAAACACCCACTTAATATGATATTTTCATATTAGAATTTATTTGTTTCTATCAACAAAATTTTTTAAACAATCACTTAATATTATATTAAAATATTTTAAACAAAATGTTGTTTCTTTTCCAACTAAACATATTGGCTTAAAATATATTCTGACCAAGAAAAAAATATCCATATCCAAATTCAAATATTTTTTTATTTAAGACTATTATTTAATTTTTAGAATTTTTTCTATGAAATTTGTTGAATTTTCCATATTTATGAAAACTTTCAATTTATTTGTATAATTTCTTCTAATTTTCTATAGAGCATCATTTATTATGTCATTAAAAATCCTAAATTGGATGAATGGTTAAATTCTCCAGTCATACAAGAAGCCTTGCAGCACACCATGAGTCGTCAGTTTGTTGATTTGGATCCCATTTTCAATTTTAATCTAGATGAAGATTTTGATTTTCGAGCTGTTGGTATAACACGAACTAGCTTTTGCTATATCTATTTAAGTTGGCTTAACTACTGTTATGATAAACGTAAAGAATCTTTAAATCCTACACAAAATCCGACGCAAAATGCCACACCCACATCCGCACATGGTGCTACCACACAACAACAGCCGACAGCTGCAGCCTCAACAAGTACTTTGGCAAGTACTCCAAATCTTTCAACGGCCCAACAAAAATCACAATCGCAGCAACAGTTAAGGATAAGGCCACAAAAAAGTGCCACCATGACGGGTAGTAATGAGGGTGTAGTTAATTCCGTAGAACAAATATCTACTTCACACTCATTGGCTAATATATCCCGGCAGACTTCGGAAAGTGCTCCAGGATTAACCAGCACTACTCCTTTAACAAGATCTAGTAAATCTGCTCCTTCGGGTAGTAAACATGGTTATCAAAAGGGTGATTATTCTCCTTCAGCCCGTCAAGAAACCAGAGCTTCCTCGGCCGAGCCTTCTAGAGGAGCGGGTGTAAATGAAAAACTTCCTCAAATCAAATTAAAAGTACCTTCTATAGCAAAAGATTCACCTATTGTTTCTTTATGTTTGGCTTTGAGTTTACTAGCACGCAGATCTTTAGCTACAGCTTCTCACAGTTCTCTGACGGGAGTGGAATTCTTTTTACATGGTTTGCATGCTTTATTTAAAGGAGATTTTCGTATAACCTCTCCCCGGGATGAATGGGTATTCGCTGATATGGATTTATTGCATGCTGTAGTAGCACCAGCCGTTAAAATGGCTTTGAAATTACAACAAGATCATATTTCTAATCCTGATGAATTTCGAGATCCCGACGCATTATTTGAAGCTATTGATACCTGTGCCAAAGATTTAGTCATTTCTCATGAGGCTGATCCTGTATGGCGTAGTGCTGTTTTACGTGGAGCTCCTAATCTTTTAGCTCTTCGTCATGTTATGGAAGATGGTTCAGATGAATATCGCATTATACGTTTGACAAAAAGATTTCTAACATTTCGTGTTATTAAATTAAATCGTGAATGTGTGAGGGGTTTATGGGCTGGGCAACAGCAGGAATTGATTTATTTACGCAATCGTAATCCTGAACGCGGTAGCATACAAAATGCCAAGCAGGCTTTACGTAATATTATTAATTCCAGTTGTGATCAACCTATTGGTTATCCTATTTATGTATCACCCTTAACCACTTCATATGCTGATACTAATGAACAATTGAAAGATATTATAGGTGGACCTATAACACCGGAAGCCATAAAAACAAATATATTAGACTGGTGGCATCATATAAGAGAAAAATGTCGTCAGGGTTGTAGTTCTGGTTCATCGATAGAAACTACACATTTAGGATTACCCTCTGGAGCTTGTTCGAATTTAGGAGAAAGTGGTGATTTAAGGCCAATGTATATATCACCACCCATTTATAATACTCTCACCGCCAGTACAATGTTTAGTCGTGCCAATGCTGCAACCACAATACCAGGAGCTACTACTCTCCTAAGTTCTCAATTTGGCAGTGATGGTCTCTCATCATTGCGTAGTTCTATAACCGTAATAAAACCTTCATCCACTACTCTCTTGGCGGGTTTATTGAATCGTGAACAGGAGTTGTTAAGAGAAGCTCGTACTTCATCAAACAAACATCAACTTTCTTCGTCGGGCATTCGAAGCTCCGAACGTGAAAGGAGAGCTACTTTACCAATAGCCAGTACTAGTTCTGTATTACCGGAAGTGATAAAAGATTCGGATGATTCTACTCAAACCTTAGATAAGGATGCTTCAAATGATAGTGTAGCTGCAGGTGGTTGTGGTATCAGTTGTAGTGCTGCTACTGGTAGCCCCCGTTATACCAAAATCTATTGTTCCTCGGGCAATCTTGGTATTGGTAATATAATTACTAATCCCGGTGATTACCCGCGTAAAACAAAAGGTCCTATATGTTTAACAGCGGCTGCAGCAGCAGTTCAACAGCAGGGTGGTGCTACAGCAACAAATGTAAATACAAATAGCACAGGAGTCTCCATAATACACGGCGATGTCGGAGCTTGTTCTAGTAGAACGAACACACAAGATCAACAAGGAAGTCAACCTAGATTTGCTTTATATGAAAAAGTTATAATCGTAGATGAAAGGGAGGTAAGTGTTATGACATGGTTTTTTATAGTTAAAGTATGGAATTTATTTTTATATTCTCCGCAAAAGAAAATATTTTTATAAAGATTTGAAATCAGGCTTCATTTGTTGTTTATATGTAGAACCTATAAAGCAGTCTTGTAATCTAGTACTATAGAGCCTTTAATCGCGATTTCATAGAAGTGTAATACATCCTTCAATTGTGCTTTCAAATCCAGATTTTAACATAGCTCTAAAGCTTTCAATCAATTTTGTGATTTATAGAGGTTCTAACTGGGCTTTAATCTTACGTTTATATATCTTTTTAAATCCAGTCTAAATTGCAATGCCATAGAGATTTTAATACTGGTGGACTTAATAGAGTTTTAATCTCAGCTTCAATCGTTATATAGAGCCTTAACTGAAGGGTTCTACAGAGCTGTTAATTCTTTTTCTCTCGAAACAAGATTCTTTGGTTTTGTGGACCTTTCGCGTATTTCAATCCCAGACATTCTGAAGACGTTACTCTGCTGAACAACCTTTAGATTAATAAGACTTCCAAACAAACGGCTTTAATATTAAATTTTTTCAGAATTCATCAATTCTTATTAAAAATATATAAATTTTTTTTCATTTATTATTTTCAGATATTTCATAACATCGATCAATGTCGTAGAATTGTTTGGCCCTTTGAAGCCTTACGTCAAAAGGGTGGTCGTCTCTCTTGGGATGGCTGGGAGCCTCAAGCTGGTATGGTAGGTTATGTTATACACATATGGCGTCCTAATCATCCCAATAAAGTGTGTCGTACTCCTCTCAACCGCGATGTATATTTAATAGAAATTGGTGAAAATTATGTTCCTGTAACTGCCAGCGGTTTAAGACAATACAATCAAGCTATGGATAGTAATCAAAAAGAATTCGAAAGTTCACGACGTAATTCACTGCAACGTGAAATGGCTGAGCTAAGACAACAACAAGCAGATAGAGGTTTAACACCTATACTAGGCAGCAGTTTGGAATCTCCTACCTCTCTAATGGCTGAAGCTGGGCGTACTTCTTCCATGGGTAATAAATCGAAAATACAAGCGGTGAGTAGTAGCTCATCGGAAGATGAAAGTTGTTTGTTAAATTTACAAAAAGAAAGGCAAGAGGAATATTTAAAAAATTTATGGCAACAAGTAGTAGAACATGAACAAAAAGTTAAAGAAGAAACTGTTAAAGAAAACGGTACTGATAATGTAGCAGAACATTTGATTCCGGGTGATAGTATTGAAAAAAGCGAAGAAAAAATCCCCGAAAATTACCAAAATGTTAAAAATTTACAAACTGATAAGTCTGAAGAATCTACTGCCCTTAAAGATTCAATTCCTAAAGAGGCTTCGTTAGACTCTTATATTACTAATGATTGTGCTAAAGAGCTAGTAGAACAATTGGTAGATCATGTCGTTGATGTTTTATGTGATTCCGTTGAAACTGAAACGGAATTATTGGAAGATGATGTAAAAATCACTACCAATATGGAAAATAACGATAATGATGAGGTTGATGTTGTTGAAACTCCAGATGTTGAATTAAAAGTAATTGAATCAAAACCAAGTGATAATTGTACAGATGTTTAGCATTTAAATATTTTAAAATTATTAAAATTTCTATTACTCTAAGTATTTAAAGTTTTTTTCAAAGTAAAACACCATTTCTTTAAGTCAAAATTAAGATAGAGGAAGTGAGAGATTTTTTTAATAACGTTTTCTGGCTTAATTTTTATATTTAAAATCATGGAATTTCCGTACAGGCTTGTGGGATACTGTTTAGTTAGATAATTTATTTAAAGTTATCAGATGCTTCATAAAATTTGTTAAGTGCGAGCTCCATGCTGGGCGCCATATAGTGCATTAGACCGTACCACCTTGGAGGCAAAAAAAAGTGCGCAGTACACCCTCTAATATAATGTATTTTTGCAAGGCAGTTTCAAAAAAAAATTTTTATTTTTTTACGTTATATCTTTGGCATTTACTGTCGGATCTTAAAGTATGATACATCGATGTTTTTCTCTCGTGGGGATCAATGTTTTGCTCTAACAGCCATTGACCTCAAGTATCCCGTTCTAGTATTTACCCACCAGATCTCCGTTGCTACCACCCTAATGTACAACCCTAATGTCAGAAAATTAAAGCTCGCAAAAAATCATTAAAGTTTTGCTAAGGAAGTTTATCGATAAACCCAGCAGAAATTTTTTTTATTTTTTTGTTGCCGAACGTAGGGGTCGCCTTTAAAAAATTTTTTTATTGGATTTTTTCCTATATAGCAAAACACTGGTCTCCTCGAGGCAAAAAAAATCCATATATAACACTTTAAAATCCGACTGTAAATGCCAAAGCTATTACGAAAAATTAAAAAAAAATAAATTTCTTTTTTTGAAATCGCCTTCCAAAAATTTTCATATTGGAGGGTGTACGGCGAACTTTTTTTTTTTGAGGTACGGTCTGTTGTGCATGTTTGGCTTACATCCAGAAACGCCATATTCTGATGAATTTCCACGTTGAGTGCCATATGTTAGCACACTTACAACGACTGACTCCCAAGGTGTCTTCTCCGATTGCGATGAAATATGGATATGTGATAGAGTAGTCAAAATATGCACTGATATTTTTATTAGCAGCTCTCCTATAGAACATCCAAATATTATTAAGAGTTGGGGTTCCTTGTTAGTGCTACATGATAATATGACCCCAATGAAGGTCTCCAAATTATTGTGATAAACTTTTTGTTCAAAAATCTTTTTCGACCGAAAGTCGAAAAAGGAATTGTCTTCAGGGCAGAGCCACAGATAGTAGTGCAATTTGGTTATGTATTTTAGGAAACAAAACTAACTGACATGTTCTTTTTATTGGCCTAATCCCATGTCTAGGGGATAAAAAGGAGTTATAAACATGGTTTAATTACAAAAGGTCAGCTACATCGATGTTTTTTCTGTTGCCCTAGACCATTTTGACAAAATTGAAAACAAAAATCTCGAGTTTTTGGATAAAATAGGACTCAAGGGTTTGATAGTGTCGAGCAACAAGTAATTTTTATTTGTTTTGTTTTAGAAATCTATTGAAAACTTGAATTTTTTATAATTTTAGTGATATGAAGTAGTTATTAGATATGACATGACCACATATCTAAATAGAAAAAAAGACAAAAAAAGAGAACTATTTTTTTAATCTTAAATGATGCTGCGGTGGACAAAATTACTCCATGTAATTTTTTAAAATATTTTTCCGTAATAAGCCCAGCACTACCAAACGTTTTAGCCTTATTGTCAATCAATTCGAGAAAAAAATTTAAAAATGAAGAACGAAGGTCATTTGCGGGTAGCAAACTATAAGTACTACCTTCAAAATTATTTCTGATATTTTTAGCCTGTTTATACGCATTGTTCGAGTGCTATTATGTAAGATTTCTGAATTTCGGCACACCCTAGTAAGCATAAGTCAATCAAGTTGTATACTGAACATTAATGTCTGCCATCGCGATGTTATTATTTTTTATCTATGAGATTAGTCCTTTAAATTTCGTCTCTTCTATCATATTTCCTAATTTGTTTACGATTTGATTGCTAGTGCCACAGATTTGATTGCATCCCCCAAGCGGAATGTCATGTTAGGATATGACAAACTGTTAAAATGTATACCTGAATTTTTTTAAATATGGGTCTTATGTTGCCCCCCATGTTGTTTAGCATTCCATTATGTGCTTAAAATCCATTTTAGATAAAAACTAACTTTTTAAGCTAATTTTTTTTTAATTAAAAATTGTCAGATAGTGCAAAATTTGAAGGTGGTTTTAGTGGCTTAAGATGGGCAGTCAGAATGACACTGCCAGTTAAGGAAATATATAAGGAATATATAATATTAATGAAATAAATAAATAATATAATGGCGCCCAACGTATAGCTTTAACAAGGAAAGTTAAATAGAGAATTCGAAATTAATGGACCCGTATTTTTTTTTATCGGCCCAATCTCAAATTTTAATGGTAAAAGTGGCGTAGAAAAAAGGGAGTTGAATATGTTTTTTTTAAGGTTATTCATATTTCTTCTAATGTAATGGTAGGAAGATTGGTATCAAATGAAAAGTATTTTAAAGAGCTGTAATATAATATAAAAAAATGTTATGCGAATGAGCTACCAAAATTTAATATTTTATAGGTAATTCAAATGAAGCAAATTGGATATTTCAGAAGTTGTTGATATTCGTGGTAGCTACCAAATTTTAATATTTTATAGGTAATTCAAATGCAGCAAATTGGATATTTCAGAAGTTTTTGATATTCGTGGTAGGTTGCGGTTAATATGACTTTTCTGAAGCTTTTTTGAAAGCTTTTTATTTCGATGGGTGATAATGCTGGGCCCATAATATAAGCTTTATTAGCATAACTTATTTTTTATTTTTCGAACTCTTTGACATTTTGTGCACAAAGAAAAATAAACTTTAAACATTTTAGCCATGCTTTAACCCCCCAAAACTTACACTCACAAAATACAAGATTCGGCCGATACAAAAAATACGAATCCATTAGTTTAGTATTCTCTTAAATTTTTTAAACCAATTGTTAGATTTGTTTTATCTCATCCATAACTTTTTTAAGCAAATTTGTAAGATTTTAAAAATTTTTTTAAAAGAAAAATTTTAAATTTCGAACTTTTTTCTTATTTTAAAATAATGTTCCAATCAGCTTCAAAAATTTTTGTATTTAAGGACTATTATAGAAAAGTGTTCAAAAGAAAAAAATTTAACAATTTTTAAAGCAGAAATTTCAAATTTTAATTAGAATCATCTAAATTTTGCCAGAAAATATTATTAAGTAGAAAACTTAAGTTTTATCCAAAATTATTATCACTCATCTAAAGTAGGGATTTTTAATAAAATTTGAACTAAGTTGGAAATTTTGTTCGAAAACTTCTTAAAAAAATTTAAGTAAAAAATCCTACTAAGTGCTGACTATAATACTGGCCCTAGAAGTAAGTCTTAATGATTGTATATTTTGAATTTAAATCAAAACGGATTTCTAAAATATTTCATTCACAAAATTCCAAGACAAGAAAACATTAGAAGCAGGATGATCTCTTCATATGATTTTCGTTCGAACTGTATATAGTAGAACTAAAGCAATTTATAAAAATTCGGTTAACAATTTTTTACCGAATTTTTTTTTTTACAATTTTCAACCAGTTTGTTTTATTTCTGAGAATATTTTCAAAAATCATTGTAAATATGTATTTGTTACTCATAGTTAACTAATAATTAAAAAAAAAATATGGTTGTTTAATTGAAAGAAATATAATTAATTATTGAAAAATTCATGTTATAAAAAACAGGGTTATTTGTTTAATTTAAAAATATAAAATTATGGTTAATATATAAAAATATATTGTTAAATATTGTAAAATTCTTTATAACTGCTTTATTAGCTGCATATTTCATCTATGTTAAAATTATGTAATATTAAAATTTAAAAAATATGTATTTATAATATAATAAATAAAAAAATAGGTAATATCAATACAAATACTCCCATTTTGTAAAGCGTTTCAAACAAAAGATTACGGGCTGTATTTATAAGTTAAAAATAACGACTGCACAACGAATGCACAACTTTCCCTTATGGGAATTTGTGTGTATAAAAAGTTGTGCACTGGATGTTAGTCGTTAGTTTTAACTTATGAATACCGCTATACGTCTTTATAATAATATTATTAATTGACAAAATTATTTAAAATAAATTTCCCTTCCCCGCTCTTTACAAAATGCACAGTTGTTTTTAAAAAGCTATATGTACTGTAATGATTAAAAATATAAAAAAATTAAAAAAAAAATAAAATGTAGGGTAGTATGGGGTAATATCAGAAATCAAACTATTTCGAAAAATCCGAAAAGTTGAATTAGTTGAAAGTTGAAATTACACCACAGATCACTCTGTGAAAAGAGTACCTCAAAAGGAGCTAACATAAGTACCGAGGTAGAAAATTACAAAGGGGCCAGCACTGGCAGAGCACCGAAATGGGTGGTATGAGTGCTTATTAGCCGCGCTTTCCCAATGCCCAAATGATAACACCGTTCCACGGTGGTGCCAACGCTTTACCAAGCCCTGGGAAAGCACCCATAAACATACAAATCAAATGCTTTGACAACGCTTAAATAAAAAAACGAGTAAAAAGGTTAAAGTCGGGCATGCCGACTATATAATACCCTACACCAGTCTGACTTAAAGGCAAATAATGTTTGGATCCGAAATTTGAAGGGTTAAAATGGACTTGTGTCAAAATTTTCTATAAAATCATAAAAGAAGAGAGAATCGAAAATATGCCCATATGGGCGATAGGTCCAAATATGGGCCGATCCTATCTAGAATCAATAGGCTTTTTCCTTGGGACCATGTAAGTCAGCGAACCAAATTTCATTGAAATATCTTCGTATTTGCGACCTGCAGCGTGTAACCAAGCCCTTATATGAGCACTAGGTCTAAACATGGACCGATTTTAACCAAAATCAATAGGATTCGTCCTTGGGCCGACATATGTAGGTCTGTGTACCAAATTTCATTGAGATATCTTCGTATTTGCGACCTGCAGCGTGTAAAAAAATTTTTTTGGGTGGTACCCTTATATGGGCACTATGTCTAAACATTTTAAAAATATTTTGGCCTAATGTGATGTCCAATAACGACCTGTTGGCAGCCACCAATCAAGTTCATCTGCGCACCGAAATACTAAGGCGTAAGTGGAATTGGCTAGGCCACACATTACGTAAACCTGCAGATGACATAACACGTGCAGCCATTGACTGGAATCCACAGGGCACCAGAAGGAGAGGAAGACCCGCCCACACTTGGAGAAGACAGTTGGACTCCGAAATAACAATCACAAGGAAGTCCTGGAATGAGATTAAACTAATTGCTTGTAACAGATCTCTATGGAGTACATTTGTAATGGCCCTATGCTCCAACTTGGAACGACGGGAATAAATAATATATAATTAAAGTGCTTTCCTGATAACACCGATCTATTTAATGGTTTGGAAAGTATCGAGAGTCGAGTATACCAAGAACACACAAAAATCAAGTGTTTTCCCTGGCACCAAATTATGTGCCCTCATCACTGAAGAATTTTAAATTACTCTAAAAATAGATGATTCTTGGAGTTATTGTATTGTGGAGTCAAAAATTATCTAAATGTCCACTCTTTTTTGGAGCTTCTTTTAAAAACAAAACAATGTTTTAGGAAAACAAGCGCTGGGAAATCACCCTTTTCAAGCGTTGGTAAAGCGTCAAAATTTATTGTTATACTCTTGGTACTTTTTTGGATCCAATTTAGTTTTCCACTTTGCCCCACATTATCCTAATAATCCAGCTGTAGTTATTTGAAAAGTTTTGAAATTTTTCTATGAAAACTAATAAGTTTCTAAATAAATTGTATGTTGTTGTTGCTCCACAACTTTTACGACGCGCAGTGAGTCCATTTAAATAGCGCTCTATAATAGACATAATCAAAATATGTATTTGTTTAACTAATTCATGCGACAAAACGGTATAGTTTAATTCAATTTTTTTGATTGAAAAGCGCTAAAAAGCACTATATTAAGAAAATAAAATTAATTTTACATTTTTATTGCTTTGAAAATGTAGCATTCAGCAGAGAAACCTTAAACTGATACCGGTGACTTGTAGCGCTTTATGATTACTACTAACTCTGCTGAACGCTGTTTTCTTTGTTTTGTTTTTAAATATATTTTTTCATTCATATAAGCAAACAACAACTATTTGATCAAAAGTAGCAAACATTTTTTTAAATCAACAACAACAAATTTATCACTATTTGATCAAAAGTAGCAAACATTTTTTACGCTACCAAAATATGACAGCGCTACCTGAGCGCTCAGACTGAGCGGTTAGTAATCAAGTCATTCAGCAAATAGTTGTACAACTGTTCACTATTAAATTGTATCTGCCAAACTCCCCCATTCTCTCATTTGTACTATGCGGCAGTTTGTTGGAGTTTGTTAATGAACTCCTTGTCTCACGGCTGAAGTGTTTAAAGTTCATTTCATTGTTATTTCTCATAATTTTAATGTAAAAACGATCGAAACTTTTAGATTAACTAGAGCTGGATATAGAAAAAAATCTAAATTAGGTTAAAATAAGTTAATAGTAAAAATAAAATAAAACAAAAAGCTCTCATGTTGCCTTACAAAATTAGACTGATTTTTCTAACAATATTATGAAGGAAATTAAAAAAAACTAAATAAAATAATAAGAATAAAACAAAGTTAATATCCTAATTTAATACAGATATTCTATAATTTTACCATAAGATCGGTTAAAATCTGTTTTCATATTACTAAAATTATAATAAAAATGTAATACACTTTAAAGATATTAGAAAAACTACAAAAAAAGTAATAACTTTGCTATTGTTTGATAGCATCAGGCGGTTTCTAACTCTCCTGGAGATTGAAATTTTGTATGGAAAAATGTTAGCCTTTGCAAACATCTGAAATTCATACGCTAACATTTTTCGATACAAAAAAAAAAAAAAAAGAAAAGAGGCATTTAACAGAGTCTAAGGGAGAAGGCTTTTAACTATAGCTAGTCTTTGATAGCATTTTCGTAGGCCCCTAAAAGTATACTGCATTTTGTTTAAACGTTAACAGATTTTATGATATCATTATAGAATTTTCTTTTAAACCCTATTCTAAATAACAATTTTACGTTTTTTAAACAAGCTTAACCTACAAAAATGTTATAACCATTATTCAAATAAATCCTCTAAATAAAATATAAAGTATATACTCCTTTCTCTTCCTAATTAGTTAATAATAATAATGAAATAAAAAATAAAAGAACATACACTTCCCTTTTTTTATTAAAATATCCGTAAAAACCCAAAGAATTTTGTTTATTAAAATTATTTATTTATTTTCATTTTTATATAAACATTTTTTCTACATAGTTAAAATTTAGATTGTAATATATAAAATGTATATAATATTTATACAAACATTATTATAAACTAATTAAGAGTAAAAAAAATAAAAAAGCATATCAATTACATAAGAAAATTAACTTTACAATAATCTATATTGGTGCATATATTTTTTTTAAAGAAATAAGTTGAAAAAATACATTTTTATTTAAGTTCATTGTAAAAACCTAAAAAAACCCATAATATAACCTTAACAACAGGTAAAAAAAATAGCTAATACATTTTTAAAACTCTCCAAATTCATTTTATCTCTATGTAATGATAATATTCAAAATAATTATATAGATTTAACAAAAATATATATCAATATTAGCTTTGTAAATATTATAAACAAATTATTACAAAATATATTATGTAAAATCAATTAATATTATATTAACAACAAAAAAAGCAAGAAAAAAAGAAATAAAATTATTGAGTTAATAAACATTATTTAAAAAAATTTAACACTTAATGGCTTTGACGAAACAGCACATTTAATATTTGAAAGGACTTTTAAGGACTCAAAAAATGCATCCTCTTCATGTTCTGAATTTCATTGATGATTTCTGAGTTGCAAAAAGTGTAGTGAATGTTTCACAGCCTGTTTTAAATGCATTCATGCTATAATAAATAATCTCCACAATGTAACATTTTAGAAAATACTCAAAATTCCGTAAGTATCAATGATAATCAAATGAAAAGTAGAGGAAAAAGTAGTATATAATTCCACGAAAACAATAATCGTCTAGTTCCAACATTTTCTGAATCAGGAAATAATTATATATCCTGGAATTCATATAGGTTGCGTACACTGGACGGACATAGGACACTATTTTTACCAATAAAGGCTAATCAGCTTTGTTTTTTTTCAAAAACTTCTAAGGCTACTTTTTTGAAATTTTTGTTACAATTTCCAAAACATTTAATAAAAAAAAAATTGTTAGACATCTAAGTAGAAAGCCAAAGAATTTTTTTAATTACTTAAAATTTTGTGATACTTTTTTCTGTGCATAGTTTAAAAATGTAAAAAAACTGGGAAGCTTGAAATCTGGGTGAAAGATTCGGAAAGAGCATCGAAAATCCAACACAGTAGGTTTTGCAGCCAATCGGGATGTCGCATCAATTTTAATAAAAATAGAAACTAATAAAGGACTTAAGAAACGAACTTGGGTTTATTTTAAATTGTCACAATCTTACATTTTGGAAAAAACTCAAAATTTCGTAAATATAAAAGATATTCAAATGCTATTTGGCAAACAAAAAGATGAAAATATGATCTACAATTCTATCAACCTAATAGTTATCTAGCTTCAATATTTTCTGAATAAAATAAATAATTATATTTCCCGAAATTCATATAAGTTGCATCGCACTGGATGGTAATAGAACAGCACATTAAATAAATTAAATTCCATTCTATTATCTCTCAAAAATTTCGTTCAAATATCTGCACAGGCTTATGAACGGAATCCTTCCACGAAAACTTAAAAAATAAACAAAAAATTAAAAGGATTAAGAAACAAACTTGGTTTTATTTTAAATTATCGTCACAATGTTATATTTAGGTAAGTACTCAAAATTCTGAAAGTATGAAAGATATTGAAATGAACCTTGGCAATCAAGCGATCTACAATTCTATGAAACTAATAATTATTTTGCTCCAATATTGACAACGACGATTAATGAATATCGATTAGGAAAACTTTATTGCAAAGAATTATATACTCTTTAATAGGCATTGAAATGCCCGTTCATTTGAGTATAACATTGGGGGGAAATTGAGAAAAAAAATTTTCGATAAAAAAAAAAATTATTTTTTCTTTTGGTCAAAATTATACTCAAACGAAAGGAAATTTGAAAAGCAATGAAAAAACATGCTTTTCAGTGCGAAGCTCCTTTTAGTTTTTGAGAAAATGACGATTAAGGAATATCGAGACAAAAAAATGACAATTAAAGAATATCGATTAGGAAAACTTTATTGCACGGAATTTTCCAAAGAATTATATACCCTTTAATAGGCCTTGAAATGTCCGTTTATTTGAGTATAATATTGGAAATGTATAGGGCATCCAATAAAAATGGTTTTCAGTGCCAAGTTCCTTTTTTAATTAACGAATATCGATTAGGAAAACTTCATTGGACGGAATTTTCCAAAAAATTATATACTGTTTAATAGGCCTTGAAATGCCCATCCATTTGAGTATAATATTGCTAATAATGGGGGGGAAATTGAGAAAACACATTTTTTCGGTCACAAAAAAAGACAGTGTATAGTCCATTGATTTATTTGGCCTAAAAATTTTTTTTTTGGTTAAAATTACATAGTATATTTTTCTGCTAAATTTAGCACTCGGTTTTGAAAAATTAGTAAAATGTTTTGCTAAAATCAGCAGCGAGAATTAGTAAAAAATCCGTAATTTGTAATAAGAGAATAGCAAAAATGATTACTAAAAAAAAATTTTTTGTACTAAAAATCAGTATAAAAATAGTAAAGTTCGATTGGAAACTGTTTACAAATTTTTTTACTAACTTTTTTTATCTGAGTGTAGTCAAGAAATTTTGGTTTTACTTTTATACTTCTAGAAATTCTAATAAATGCTCTTTAAATTGATATATATATATATTGAGTTTCCCGTTCTGTCTTTTCATTTAAAAGTTAATAAAAGAAACATTAGTTGCGATTTGAATTGAACCGCTCTGTAGAAAAATAAAAATCGAAATAAGAGAAATGTGCATTTTCATAAGACGTATTTATAAATAAATAAAATATTTAATAAATAGCTTAAGTAATGATTTTTTGGAAATAAACGCTTTTTTATTTTAATTGGAAAGAACAAGTAAGTATATAAATAACTAAATATTAGAGTTTGTCGACAACTCAATAATAATTCAAAAGAAATGGAATTTGTGAAATTGCCAATAATTTAGATTGGAAACAAATTTTCTAGTGTATTTTGTTCTCTGTATCCATTAAGGGTACACCACTACGTATACTCAATATGAATAGGTACAATAACTATAACTCATACGTAAAAAAAATATAGAAAATAAAAATTCATACGATTTCCCCGTTTTTTGAATATCTCGGGAAATACTGGTCCAATTTGGCTGGAAAACCTACTGTTCCAGATTCGCGATGCTCTTTCAGAATTTTTCACCCAAATTTGATTTCAAGCTTCCCCGTTTTATTTTCCATTTTCAAAATGTGGCAACCCTGGATAGTGTATGCTTTAAATTTTCTTTTAATTGCAATAACTTTGAAACCGTTGGAGATAAATGACCGAAATTTTCGCCAAATGGTAGAATAAAATTTAGGCCATTTATAGGGCATCCAATAAAAATGGTTTTCAGTGCCAAGTTCCTTTTTTAATTAACGAATATCGATTAGGAAAACTTCATTGGACGGAATTTTCCAAAAAAATATATACTGTTTAATAGGCCTTGAGATGCCCGTTCATTTGAGTATAATATTGGGGGGAATTGAGAAAAAAAAATTTTCGATCAAAAAAAAAAGACAGTGTATAGTCCATTGATTTTGGCAAAAAAAAAATTTTTTTTTCTTTTGGTCAAAATTAGACTCAAACGAAAGGAAATTTCAAAAGCAATTAAAAAACATGCCTTTCAGTGCCAAGCTCCTTTTAGTTTTTGAGAAAATGACGATTAATGAATATCGAGACAAAAAATTGACAATTAATGAATATCGATTAGGAAAACTTTATTGCACGGAATTTTCCAAAGAATTATATACTGTTTAATAGGCGTTGAGATGCCCGTTCATTTGAGTATAATATTGGAAATTTATAGGGCATCCAATAAAAATGGTTTTCAGTGCCAAGTTCCTTTTTTAATTAACGAATATCGATTAGGAAAACTTCATTGGACGGAATTTTCCAAAAAAATATATACTGTTTAATAGGCCTTGAGATGCCCGTTCATTTGAGTATAATATTGGAAATTTATAGGGCATCCAATAAAAATGGTTTTCAGTGCCAAGTTCCTTTTTTAATTAACGAATATCGATTAGGAAAACTTCATTGGACGGAATTTTCAAAAAAATTATATACTGTTTAATAGGCCTTGAGATGCCCGTTCATTTGAGTATAATATTGGGGGGAATTGAGAAAAAAAAATTTTCGATAAAAAAAAAAGACAGTGTATAGTCCATTGATTTTGGCAAAAAAAAATTTTTTTTTCTTTTGGTCAAAATTAGACTCAAACGAAAGGAAATTTCAAAAGCAATTAAAAAACATGCCTTTCAGTGCCAAGCTCCTTTTAGTTTTTGAGAAAATGACGATTAATGAATATCGAGACAAAAAATTGACAATTAATGAATATCGATTAGGAAAACTTTATTGCACGGAATTTTCCAAAGAATTATATACTGTTTAATAGGCGTTGAGATGCCCGTTCATTTGAGTATAATATTGGAAATTTATAGGGCATCCAATAAAAATGGTTTTCAGTGCCAAGTTCCTTTTTTAATTAACGAATATCGATTAGGAAAACTTCATTGGACGGAATTTTCCAAAAAAATATATACTGTTTAATAGGCCTTGAGATGCCCGTTCATTTGAGTATAATATTGGGGGGAATTGAGAAAAAAAAATTTTCGATCAAAAAAAAAAGACAGTGTATAGTCCATTGATTTTGGCAAAAAAAATTTTTTTTTTCTTTTGGTCAAAATTAGACTCAAACGAAAGGAAATTTCAAAAGCAATTAAAAAACATGCCTTTCAGTGCCAAGCTCCTTTTAGTTTTTGAGAAAATGACGATTAATGAATATCGAGACAAAAAATGACAATTAATGAATATCGATTAGGAAAACTTTATTGCACGGAATTTTCCAAAGAATTATATACTCTTTAATAGGCGTTGAGATGCCCGTTCATTTGAGTATAATATTGGAAATTTATAGGGCATCCAATAAAAATGGTTTTCAGTGCCAAGTTCCTTTTTTAATTAACGAATATCGATTAGGAAAACTTCATTGGACGGAATTTTCCAAAAAAATATATACTGTTTAATAGGCCTTGAGATGCCCGTTCATTTGAGTATAATATTGGGGGGAATTGAGAAAAAAAAATTTTCGATCAAAAAAAAAAGACAGTGTATAGTCCATTGATTTTGGCAAAAAAAAATTTTTTTTTTCTTTTGGTCAAAATTAGACTCAAACGAAAGGAAATTTCAAAAGCAATTAAAAAACATGCCTTTCAGTGCCAAGCTCCTTTTAGTTTTTGAGAAAATGACGATTAATGAATATCGAGACAAAAAATTGACAATTAATGAATATCGATTAGGAAAACTTTATTGCACGGAATTTTCCAAAGAATTATATACTGTTTAATAGGCGTTGAGATGCCCGTTCATTTGAGTATAATATTGGAAATTTATAGGGCATCCAATAAAAATGGTTTTCAGTGCCAAGTTCCTTTTTTAATTAACGAATATCGATTAGGAAAACTTTATTGGACGGAATTTTCCAAAAAAATATATACTGTTTAATAGGCCTTGAGATGCCCGTTCATTTGAGTATAATATTGGGGGGAATTGAGAAAAAAAAATTTTCGATCAAAAAAAAAAGACAGTGTATAGCCTTGAGATGCCCGTTCATTTGAGTATAATATTGGGGGGAATTGAGAAAAAAAAATTTTCGATCAAAAAAAAAAGACAGTGTATAGTCCATTGATTTTGGCAAAAAAAAATTTTTTTTTCTTTTGGTCAAAATTAGACTCAAACGAAAGGAAATTTCAAAAGCAATTAAAAAACATGCCTTTCAGTGCCAAGCTCCTTTTAGTTTTTGAGAAAATGACGATTAATGAATATCGAGACAAAAAAATGACAATTAATGAATATCGATTAGGAAAACTTTATTGCACGGAATTTTCCAAAGAATTATATACTCTTTAATAGGCCTTGAAATGCCCGTTCATTTGAGTATAATATTGGAAATTTATAGGGCATCCAATAAAAATGGTTTTCAGTGCCAAGTTCCTTTTTTAATTAACGAATATCGATTAGGAAAACTTCATTGGACGGAATTTTCAAAAAAATTATATACTGTTTAATAGGCCTTGAGATGCCCGTTCATTTGAGTATAATATTGGGGGGAATTGAGAAAAAAAAATTTTCGATCAAAAAAAAAAGACAGTGTATAGTCCATTGATTTTGGCAAAAAAAAATTTTTTTTTCTTTTGGTCAAAATTAGACTCAAACGAAAGGAAATTTCAAAAGCAATTAAAAAACATGCCTTTCAGTGCCAAGCTCCTTTTAGTTTTTGAGAAAATGACGATTAATGAATATCGAGACAAAAAATTGACAATTAATGAATATCGATTAGGAAAACTTTATTGCACGGAATTTTCCAAAGAATTATATACTGTTTAATAGGCGTTGAGATGCCCGTTCATTTGAGTATAATATTGGAAATTTATAGGGCATCCAATAAAAATGGTTTTCAGTGCCAAGTTCCTTTTTTAATTAACGAATATCGATTAGGAAAACTTTATTGGACGGAATTTTCCAAAAAAATATATACTGTTTAATAGGCCTTGAGATGCCCGTTCATTTGAGTATAATATTGGGGGGAATTGAGAAAAAAAAATTTTCGATCAAAAAAAAAAGACAGTGTATAGTCCATTGATTTTGGCAAAAAAAAATTTTTTTTTCTTTTGGTCAAAATTAGACTCAAACGAAAGGAAATTTCAAAAGCAATTAAAAAACATGCCTTTCAGTGCCAAGCTCCTTTTAGTTTTTGAGAAAATGACGATTAATGAATATCGAGACAAAAAATTGACAATTAATGAATATCGATTAGGAAAACTTTATTGCACGGAATTTTCCAAAGAATTATATACTGTTTAATAGGCGTTGAGATGCCCGTTCATTTGAGTATAATATTGGAAATTTATAGGGCATCCAATAAAAATGGTTTTCAGTGCCAAGTTCCTTTTTTAATTAACGAATATCGATTAGGAAAACTTTATTGGACGGAATTTTCCAAAAAAATATATACTGTTTAATAGGCCTTGAGATGCCCGTTCATTTGAGTATAATATTGGGGGGAATTGAGAAAAAAAAATTTTCGATCAAAAAAAAAAGACAGTGTATAGTCCATTGATTTTGGCAAAAAAAAATTTTTTTTTCTTTTGGTCAAAATTAGACTCAAACGAAAGGAAATTTCAAAAGCAATTAAAAAACATGCCTTTCAGTGCCAAGCTCCTTTTAGTTTTTGAGAAAATGACGATTAATGAATATCGAGACAAAAAAATGACAATTAACGAATATCGATTAGGAAAACTTTATTGCACGGAATTTTCCAAAGAATTATATACTCTTTAATAGGCCTTGAAATGCCCGTTCATTTGAGTATAATATTGGAAATTTATAGGGCATCCAATAAAAATGGTTTTCAGTGCCAAGTTCCTTTTTTAATTAACGAATATCGATTAGGAAAACTTCATTGGACGGAATTTTCCAAAAAAATATATACTGTTTAATAGGCCTTGAGATGCCCGTTCATTTGAGTATAATATTGGGGGGAAATTGAGAAAAAAAATTTTCGATCAAAAAAAAAAGACAGTGTATTATAGTCCATTGATTTTGGCAAAAAAAAATTTTTTTTTCTTTTGGTCAAAATTAGACTCAAACGAAAGGAAATTTCAAAAGCAATTAAAAAACATGCTTTTCAGTACGAAGCTCCTTTTAGTTTTCGAGAAAATGACGATTAATGAATATCGAGACAAAAAATGACAATTAATGAATATCGATTAGGAAAACTTTATTGCACGGAATTTTCCAAAGAATTATATACTCTTTAATAGGCCTTGAAATGCCCGTTCATTTGAGTATAATATTGGAAATTTATAGGGCATCCAATAAAAATGGTTTTCAGTGCCAAGTTCCTTTTTTAATTAACGAATATCGATTAGGAAAACTTCATTGGACGGAATTTTCCAAAAAAATATATACTGTTTAATAGGCCTTGAGATGCCCGTTCATTTGAGTATAATATTGGGGGGAATTGAGAAAAAAAAATTTTCGATCAAAAAAAAAAGACAGTGTATAGTCCATTGATTTTGGCAAAAAAAAATTTTTTTTTCTTTTGGTCAAAATTAGACTCAAACGAAAGGAAATTTCAAAAGCAATTAAAAAACATGCCTTTCAGTGCCAAGCTCCTTTTAGTTTTTGAGAAAATGACGATTAATGAATATCGAGACAAAAAATTGACAATTAATGAATATCGATTAGGAAAACTTTATTGCACGGAATTTTCCAAAGAATTATATACTGTTTAATAGGCGTTGAGATGCCCGTTCATTTGAGTATAATATTGGAAATTTATAGGGCATCCAATAAAAATGGTTTTCAGTGCCAAGTTCCTTTTTTAATTAACGAATATCGATTAGGAAAACTTTATTGGACGGAATTTTCCAAAAAAATATATACTGTTTAATAGGCCTTGAGATGCCCGTTCATTTGAGTATAATATTGGGGGGAATTGAGAAAAAAAAATTTTCGATCAAAAAAAAAAGACAGTGTATAGTCCATTGATTTTGGCAAAAAAAAATTTTTTTTTCTTTTGGTCAAAATTAGACTCAAACGAAAGGAAATTTCAAAAGCAATTAAAAAACATGCCTTTCAGTGCCAAGCTCCTTTTAGTTTTTGAGAAAATGACGATTAATGAATATCGAGACAAAAAAATGACAATTAATGAATATCGATTAGGAAAACTTTATTGCACGGAATTTTCCAAAGAATTATATACTCTTTAATAGGCCTTGAAATGCCCGTTCATTTGAGTATAATATTGGAAATTTATAGGGCATCCAATAAAAATGGTTTTCAGTGCCAAGTTCCTTTTTTAATTAACGAATATCGATTAGGAAAACTTCATTGGACGGAATTTTCCAAAAAAATATATACTGTTTAATAGGCCTTGAGATGCCCGTTCATTTGAGTATAATATTGGGGGGAATTGAGAAAAAAAAATTTTCGATCAAAAAAAAAAGACAGTGTATAGTCCATTGATTTTGGCAAAAAAAAATTTTTTTTTCTTTTGGTCAAAATTAAACTCAAACGAAAGGAAATTTCAAAAGCAATTAAAAAACATGCCTTTCAGTGCCAAGCTCCTTTTAGTTTTGAGAAAATGACGATTAATGAATATCGAGACAAAAAATTGACAATTAATGAATATCGATTAGGAAAACTTTATTGCACGGAATTTTCCAAAGAATTATATACTGTTTAATAGGCGTTGAGATGCCCGTTCATTTGAGTATAATATTGGAAATTTATAGGGCATCCAATAAAAATGGTTTTCAGTGCCAAGTTCCTTTTTTAATTAACGAATATCGATTAGGAAAACTTCATTGGACGGAATTTTCCAAAAAAATATATACTGTTTAATAGGCCTTGAGATGCCCGTTCATTTGAGTATAATATTGGGGGGAATTGAGAAAAAAAAATTTTCGATCAAAAAAAAAAGACAGTGTATAGTCCATTGATTTTGGCAAAAAAAAATTTTTTTTTCTTTTGGTCAAAATTAGACTCAAACGAAAGGAAATTTCAAAAGCAATTAAAAAACATGCCTTTCAGTGCCAAGCTCCTTTTAGTTTTTGAGAAAATGACGATTAATGAATATCGAGACAAAAAAATGACAATTAACGAATATCGATTAGGAAAACTTTATTGCACGGAATTTTCCAAAGAATTATATACTCTTTAATAGGCCTTGAAATGCCCGTTCATTTGAGTATAATATTGGAAATTTATAGGGCATCCAATAAAAATGGTTTTCAGTGCCAAGTTCCTTTTTTAATTAACGAATATCGATTAGGAAAACTTCATTGGACGGAATTTTCCAAAAAAATATATACTGTTTAATAGGCCTTGAGATGCCCGTTCATTTGAGTATAATATTGGGGGGAATTGAGAAAAAAAAATTTTCGATCAAAAAAAAAAGACAGTGTATAGTCCATTGATTTTGGCAAAAAAAAATTTTTTTTTCTTTTGGTCAAAATTAAACTCAAACGAAAGGAAATTTCAAAAGCAATTAAAAAACATGCCTTTCAGTGCCAAGCTCCTTTTAGTTTTGAGAAAATGACGATTAATGAATATCGAGACAAAAAATTGACAATTAATGAATATCGATTAGGAAAACTTTATTGCACGGAATTTTCCAAAGAATTATATACTGTTTAATAGGCGTTGAGATGCCCGTTCATTTGAGTATAATATTGGAAATTTATAGGGCATCCAATAAAAATGGTTTTCAGTGCCAAGTTCCTTTTTTAATTAACGAATATCGATTAGGAAAACTTCATTGCACGGAATTTTCAAAAAAATTATATACTGTTCAATAGGCCTTGAAATGCCCGTTCATTTGAGTATAATATTGGGGGGAAATTGAGAAAAAAAAATTTTCGATCAAAAAAAAAAGACAGTGTATAGTCCATTGATTTTGGCAAAAAAAAATTTTTTTTTCTTTTGGTCAAAATTAGACTCAAACGAAAGGAAATTTCAAAAGCAATTAAAAAACATGCTTTTCAGTACGAATCTCCTTTTAGTTTTCGAGAAAATGACGATTAATGAATATCGAGACAAAAAATGACAATTAATGAATATCGATTAGGAAAACTTTATTGCACGGAATTTTCCAAAGAATTATATACTCTTTAATAGGCCTTGAAATGCCCGTTCATTTGAGTATAATATTGGAAATTTATAGGGCATCCAATAAAAATGGTTTTCAGTGCCAAGTTCCTTTTTTAATTAACGGATATCGATTAGGAAAACTTCATTGGACGGAATTTTCCAAAAAAATATATACTGTTTAATAGGCCTTGAGATGCCCGTTCATTTGAGTATAATATTGGGGGGAATTGAGAAAAAAAAATTTTCGATCAAAAAAAAAAGACAGTGTATAGTCCATTGATTTTGGCAAAAAAAAATTTTTTTTTCTTTTGGTCAAAATTAGACTCAAACGAAAGGAAATTTCAAAAGCAATTAAAAAACATGCCTTTCAGTGCCAAGCTCCTTTTAGTTTTTGAGAAAATGACGATTAATGAATATCGAGACAAAAAATTGACAATTAATGAATATCGATTAGGAAAACTTTATTGCACGGAATTTTCCAAAGAATTATATACTGTTTAATAGGCGTTGAGATGCCCGTTCCTTTGAGTATAATATTGGAAATTTATAGGGCATCCAATAAAAATGGTTTTCAGTGCCAAGTTCCTTTTTTAATTAACGAATATCGATTAGGAAAACTTTATTGGACGGAATTTTCCAAAAAAATATATACTGTTTAATAGGCCTTGAGATGCCCGTTCATTTGAGTATAATATTGGGGGGAATTGAGAAAAAAAAATTTTCGATCAAAAAAAAAAGACAGTGTATAGTCCATTGATTTTGGCAAAAAAAAATTTTTTTTTCTTTTGGTCAAAATTAGACTCAAACGAAAGGAAATTTCAAAAGCAATTAAAAAACATGCCTTTCAGTGCCAAGCTCCTTTTAGTTTTTGAGAAAATGACGATTAATGAATATCGAGACAAGCAAAAATGACGATTTATGAATATCGATTAGCAAAACTTTATTGCACGAAATTTTCCAAAGAATTATATACCCTTTAATAGGCCTTGAAATGCCCGTTCATTTGAGTATAATATTGGAAATTTATAGGGCATCCAATAAAAATGGTTTTCAGTGCCAAGTTCCTTTTTTAATTAACGAATATCGATTAGGAAAACTTTATTGCACGGAATTTTCCAAAGAATTATATACCCTTTAATAGGCCTTGAAATGTCCGTTTATTTGAGTATAATATTGGAAATGTATAGGGCATCCAATAAAAATGGTTTTCAGTGCCAAGTTCCTTTTTTAATTAACGAATATTGATTAGGAAAACTTCATTGGACGGAATTTTCCAAAAAATTATATACTGTTTAATAGGCCTTGAGATGCCCGTTCATTTGAGTATAATATTGGGGGGAATTGAGAAAAAAAAATTTTCGATCAAAAAAAAAAGACAGTGTATAGTCCATTGATTTTGGCAAAAAAAAATTTTTTTTTCTTTTGGTCAAAATTAGACTCAAACGAAAGGAAATTTCAAAAGCAATTAAAAGACATGCCTTTCAGTGCCAAGCTCCTTTTAGTTTTTGAGAAAATGACGATTAATGAATATCGAGACAAAAAATTGACAATTAATGAATATCGATTAGGAAAACTTTATTGCACGGAATTTTCCAAAGAATTATATACTGTTTAATAGGCGTTGAGATGCCCGTTCATTTGAGTATAATATTGGAAATTTATAGGGCATCCAATAAAAATGGTTTTCAGTGCCAAGTTCCTTTTTTAATTAACGAATATCGATTAGGAAAACTTTATTGGACGGAATTTTCCAAAAAAATATATACTGTTTAATAGGCCTTGAGATGCCCGTTCATTTGAGTATAATATTGGGGGGAAATTGAGAAAAAAAATTTTCGATCAAAAAAAAAAGACAGTGTATAGTCCATTGATTTTGGCAAAAAAAAATTTTTTTTTCTTTTGGTCAAAATTAGACTCAAACGAAAGGAAATTTCAAAAGCAATTAAAAAACATGCTTTTCAGTACGAAGCTCCTTTTAGTTTTCGAGAAAATGACGATTAATGAATATCGAGACAAAAAATGACAATTAATGAATATCGATTAGGAAAACTTTATTGCACGGAATTTTCCAAAGAATTATATACTCTTTAATAGGCCTTGAAATGCCCGTTCATTTGAGTATAATATTGGAAATTTATAGGGCATCCAATAAAAATGGTTTTCAGTGCCAAGTTCCTTTTTTAATTAACGGATATCGATTAGGAAAACTTCATTGGACGGAATTTTCCAAAAAAATATATACTGTTTAATAGGCCTTGAGATGCCCGTTCATTTGAGTATAATATTGGGGGGAATTGAGAAAAAAAAATTTTCGATCAAAAAAAAAAGACAGTGTATAGTCCATTGATTTTGGCAAAAAAAAAATTTTTTTTTCTTTTGGTCAAAATTAGACTCAAACGAAAGGAAATTTCAAAAGCAATTAAAAAACATGCCTTTCAGTGCCAAGCTCCTTTTAGTTTTTGAGAAAATGACGATTAATGAATATCGAGACAAGCAAAAATGACGATTTATGAATATCGATTAGCAAAACTTTATTGCACGAAATTTTCCAAAGAATTATATACCCTTTAATAGGCCTTGAAATGCCCGTTCATTTGAGTATAATATTGGAAATTTATAGGGCATCCAATAAAAATGGTTTTCAGTGCCAAGTTCCTTTTTTAATTAACGAATATCGATTAGGAAAACTTTATTGCACGGAATTTTCCAAAGAATTATATACCCTTTAATAGGCCTTGAAATGTCCGTTTATTTGAGTATAATATTGGAAATGTATAGGGCATCCAATAAAAATGGTTTTCAGTGCCAAGTTCCTTTTTTAATTAACGAATATTGATTAGGAAAACTTCATTGGACGGAATTTTCCAAAAAATTATATACTGTTTAATAGGCCTTGAGATCCCCTTTCATTTGAGTATAATATTGGGGGGAATTGAGAAAAAAAAATTTTCGATCAAAAAAAAAAGGCAGTGTATAGTCCATTGATTTTGGCAAAAAAAAATTTTTTTTTCTTTTGGTCAAAATTAGACTCAAACGAAAGGAAATTTCAAAAGCAATTAAAAAACATGCCTTTCAGTGCCAAGCTCCTTTTAGTTTTTGAGAAAATGACGATTAATGAATATCGAGACAAAAAATTGACAATTAATGAATATCGATTAGGAAAACTTTATTGCACGGAATTTTCCAAAGAATTATATACTGTTTAATAGGCGTTGAGATGCCCGTTCATTTGAGTATAATATTGGAAATTTATAGGGCATCCAATAAAAATGGTTTTCAGTGCCAAGTTCCTTTTTTAATTAACGAATATCGATTAGGAAAACTTCATTGGACGGAATTTTCCAAAAAAATATATACTGTTTAATAGGCCTTGAGATGCCCGTTCATTTGAGTATAATATTGGGGGGAATTGAGAAAAAAAAATTTTCGATCAAAAAAAAAAGACAGTGTATAGTCCATTGATTTTGGCAAAAAAAATTTTTTTTTTCTTTTGGTCAAAATTAGACTCAAACGAAAGGAAATTTCAAAAGCAATTAAAAAACATGCCTTTCAGTGCCAAGCTCCTTTTAGTTTTTGAGAAAATGACGATTAATGAATATCGAGACAAAAAATGACAATTAATGAATATCGATTAGGAAAACTTTATTGCACGGAATTTTCCAAAGAATTATATACTCTTTAATAGGCGTTGAGATGCCCGTTCATTTGAGTATAATATTGGAAATTTATAGGGCATCCAATAAAAATGGTTTTCAGTGCCAAGTTCCTTTTTTAATTAACGAATATCGATTAGGAAAACTTCATTGGACGGAATTTTCCAAAAAAATATATACTGTTTAATAGGCCTTGAGATGCCCGTTCATTTGAGTATAATATTGGGGGGAATTGAGAAAAAAAAATTTTCGATCAAAAAAAAAAGACAGTGTATAGTCCATTGATTTTGGCAAAAAAAAAATTTTTTTTTCTTTTGGTCAAAATTAGACTCAAACGAAAGGAAATTTCAAAAGCAATTAAAAAACATGCCTTTCAGTGCCAAGCTCCTTTTAGTTTTTGAGAAAATGACGATTAATGAATATCGAGACAAGCAAAAATGACGATTTATGAATATCGATTAGCAAAACTTTATTGCACGAAATTTTCCAAAGAATTATATACCCTTTAATAGGCCTTGAAATGCCCGTTCATTTGAGTATAATATTGGAAATTTATAGGGCATCCAATAAAAATGGTTTTCAGTGCCAAGTTCCTTTTTTAATTAACGAATATCGATTAGGAAAACTTTATTGCACGGAATTTTCCAAAGAATTATATACCCTTTAATAGGCCTTGAAATGTCCGTTTATTTGAGTATAATATTGGAAATGTATAGGGCATCCAATAAAAATGGTTTTCAGTGCCACGTTCCTTTTTTAATTAACGAATATTGATTAGGAAAACTTCATTGGACGGAATTTTCCAAAAAATTATATACTGTTTAATAGGCCTTGAGATGCCCGTTCATTTGAGTATAATATTGGGGGGAATTGAGAAAAAAAAATTTTCGATCAAAAAAAAAAGACAGTGTATAGTCCATTGATTTTGGCAAAAAAAAATTTTTTTTTCTTTTGGTCAAAATTAGACTCAAACGAAAGGAAATTTCAAAAGCAATTAAAAAACATGCCTTTCAGTGCCAAGCTCCTTTTAGTTTTTGAGAAAATGACGATTAATGAATATCGAGACAAGCAAAAATGACAAATTTTCTAGTGTATTTTGTTCTCTGTATCGATTAAGGGTACACCACTACGTATACTCAATATGAATAGGTACAATAACTATAACTAATACGTAAAAAAAATATAGAAAATAAAAATTCATACGATTTCCCCGTTTTTTGAATATCTCGGGAAATACTGGTCCAATTTGGCTGGAAAACCTACTGTTCCAGATTCGCGATGCTCTTTCAGAATTTTTCACCCAAATTTGATTCCAAGCTTCCCCGTTTTATTTTCCATTTTCAAAATGTGGCAACCCTGGATAGTGTATGCTTTAAATTTTCTTTTAATTGCAATAACTTTGAAACCGTTGGAGATAAATGACCGAAATTTTCGCCAAATGGTAGAATGAAATTTAGGCCATTTATAGGGCATCCAATAAAAATGGTTTTCAGTGCCAAGTTCCTTTTTTAATTAACGAATATCGATTAGGAAAACTTCATTGGACGGAATTTTCCAAAAAAAATATATACTGTTTAATAGGCCTTGAAATGCCCGTTCATTTGAGTATAATATTGGGGGGAATTGAGAAAAAAAATTTTTCGAGCAAAAAAAATTATTTTTCTTTTGGTCAAAATTATACTCAAACGAAAGGAAATTTCAAAAGCAATTAAAAAATATGCACCAAATTTTCAAAAGATTTATATATTGTTTAATAGGCCTTGAGATGCCCGTTCATGTGAGTATAATATTGGGGGGAAATTGAGAAAAAAATTGTTCACTAAAAAAAAAAATACAGTGTATAGTCCATCCATTTTTTCGGCCAAAAAATATATTTTTTTGTAATATTTTCGCCAAAATATTACACTGTGACTGTAATTTAAAATAAAACCAAGTCTTTTTCTTAACATTGTTATTCACAAAAAACCTTTTTGTCTTATTAAATTCTAATTGATGGATTTTAGTTGTTGTTTTGCATTGATCAATGCAATGTATAATTAAACTAAATAAAATCAAAAGATTTCTGTGATAGTTAAATTTCAGTCCAGTGTTGCGCAATCTATATGAGTTTTGTGAATTCTCGTCTATGTTCCTAATATTTCATCAGACAAAAGTATCACAATAGTCAAATATCTGTTATATTTTTTATTTTATTTTTAAATATAAGGTTTATTTAACATAATTTATTAGAAAATAAAAAAAATGGTAAGTTTTAGAGCAAAAATTACAAATTTCTTATGTTATTATCAATGATATCCATACCAGCAGACAGTCGGTGTAGAACATCTTCTCTTCTGGATTATTTGTCAATAGGGGGTGTTTCAAATTTTGTTTTTGTTACAATAAATTTATATCAATAATTTTTGTGGCATCACTAGCTAACGGTATAAATTTCTAATCTAATTTATTAGCTAAAGCATTAAATAGTTTTTCAGTATTTTAACTTCTAATATTTTTCCATTACACATTTTGTACAAATTTGAAATTATAAAATTCTTATAAAACTTATATCTTCTCTTCTAATTTAGTTGGTGGCCAGATGCTTGTTAATTCTGTTAAGGTGACATCATACAACATATTGTGATATTCCTGAAGAAGGACTGTAAAAGGAAAAGAAATTAATTTTTTATAAACTAAAACAATAGGCCTTTTCTTAAATCATTGGATTTATTTTTGGATTTCTTATCTTTTTATTGAAAAATTCACATTTTGTATTAAAATTTTCAAAATTTAATATTTTTATCCAAATCTAACACTTATTCGCTAATATAATGTGAAAGAAAAAAATTAAATTTTGCGAAAATTAAATTTCTGTAATTAAATTAAGCTAAATCTAAAACGGATTTATTTATTTTTTAAATCCATTTTAGATTTATTTTAATTCAATTCCTGTGTTCACATTTTTACAAAATCTATTGATTTTCTTGCACATTATTTTAAGGAATAAGTTTTTTATTTTGATAAAAATATTAAATTTTGAACATTAAAAAAATAAAATGTGGATTTTTTAACAAAATGAAATAAATCCAAAAATAAATCCAGTGATTAAAAAAAAAACGCCTAATATATTTAAGGCGTGTAAAACTTACAATTAGGATTTTTCACCCACTGCTCAAATAACTTTTCCCGGGTATTAATTCGTTTGGCCATAAAACAACGTTTGAATTTCAGGATATATTCATTTAAGTTAGACCAACTTTTTGTTAAAGATGAAGGTGTGGATTTTAGTTTTGATTTGTAGGATAAAAGTTGAGGACAAACTTGACCATCCAAAACAAACATGGCAAAGTAACTGGAATTGAAAAGAAAAATAAGTGGAAAAGTTGGTTATTGGAAATGAACAACTTGTTCAGAATCCGAGAAATTTTTTGTAAAAAAATTTCTAAGAACCTGATAAACTATTTAAAATTGCAGATATCTACTATAGAAAAATTTGCTTGCTTTAAAAAAAATTTATATTTTATATAGAAAAATTAATGCAGTATCTGTGAAAATTTCTATACAACAAGTCCCTTGACCTCGCATACAAATGACGTTTTTATTAGCAATATTTTTTTTGTTTTTTTCAGTAGTACTAACCTTAACTAGTCTTTAGTAAAAATTTCAGGACATTATAAGTGTGTTCCTTTACTTTTTGGGCAAAGTTCGGTAAAATGAGAGTAAGCACAAAATCCTCTCACCAAATGATAAAATTACCCAATAGTACGGGTACGCAAAAACACTTTTCTAGCCCAAAAATTTATTTCAAAGAATAATGTGAAAATGGGTATAATTTCAGTTTGTTAAATTGCACAAATATTTATCATATTTATTTGCATTTAACAGTTGTTTTTGATTTTATTCAATTAATTCTTATAACAAAATAATTTTTTTTGCGTATTTCCCTTTAGAAAAACGGGTAAGTCCACACAATGTAATCGATTTCGTGTACTTCACATTGTGCGTACTTACCATATGGGATACTTGTGTATAACAATTGTATATGAAACTATAAATATTTGAAATTTTTTAAAAATTTTGTCTAACATACATGCCACTATACTTGTGTGTACTTACGAAGTATATTGGCTTGTGGGCCATTACAATGCGGCCATACCCTGGGTAAAGTAAGCCAGCATGTGTGTAGAGTTTGAAAGCACTCGGGGGTTCTAGTAAGTACACACAAGTATCTCCGAGTTGGTTCAAACCCTACACACAAGCTGGCTTACTTTACCCCGGGTATGACCGCATTGTAATGCCCCACAAGCCAATATACTTCGTAAGTACACACAATTATAGTGGCAAGTAAGTTAGACAAAATTTTTGAAAATCTTCAAATATTTTTAGTTTTATATATAATTGTTATACACAAGTTTCCCATATCGTAAGTACGCACAATGTGAAGTTCACAAAATCGATTACATTGTGTGGACTTACACGTTTTTCTAAAGGGTTATTTATTTAATTAAAATTTTGAATTTATTTTCACAATTATTTTTTGATTATCTTTGCATCAGTTGTTCGTTTTATAACTTACCAAAGTTTACCCGAAGAAAAAGTCTCGGTAAGTTTTGGTAAAAAGAGAAACACAAATACATTCTCATGAGCGCTCCCATTTACCCAATTTTCGAGCACGGGACAGTGTTGCCATTGGGTACAAAATCGTCAAATATTTTTGAAAAAATCGTCATTGCGTTTTGAAATATCGTCAAAATATTGTTAAAAATCTTCAAAACTTTAAATTAGAATATTTTTTATTATTTTAACGCTAAAATCATAATATAAAATTTAAAAAATCACCCGGTTTTCGGTGTCAGCTGTAATTTAAGAAAAATTCTAGAACTTTAGTTTTTTATTTGATTGGTTGAAGTGAAGGAAACTTTAAATGTAAATTGATTTTGTAACAAAAAGAATTTCTTTAGAAACAACGCAACACTTCACCGAAGTGTTTTAGAAAATAATCCTTTAATACTCGTATCTCCAAATTTCAAACAATTTTATGTATGTATTGAAAATTTACCATATACTGAAATTAATTGTTCGAAAGAAAAAGTTCACTTAAAAAAAATCGTATCGAAAAACTTTAGATTTTAATGTACTTGGTCTAGAGATATTTCAAAGGTACCTACTAAAGAATTTATATGAAAAAAGAGTCCGATATGAGATATATATACATCCCTTCGAAAAACACGTTATATTTATTACTGATTTAGGAAAAACTATTTACGTACGGCAACGCACTATATGTTGATTAAAAAAAGTATCGTTAAAAAGTTGATACTACTTCTGAGGTTTAAGAAAAAATGAATTTTAAAGTTTTGATTAAACAATTTTTTTCGAATTTCTCAGCACTGACAAAAAAAAAAAAAAAAAAAAAAAACAAACACGGCTTTATCTGGTTCAGAGCTTTGAAGAATTAATTCTTTTTTGAATGAATTCACTACCAATCGAATTCAATTTTCTTTAGAATTGAATGAATTCCTTTTCTTAAGTAATTCACTGAATTCGTTCAACTGAACGCGTTCATCAAACAATTTGCGTGTTTTTTAATCACCTGGATTTAGAATTTTTCATACAAAAAATGGATTTATTAAATCCAAAAAAAAGCTGGATGTAATAAATCCACAATAAAAGCACAAATATATGAAACAGCCTATTAATTTAATGTCAGAAAAAAAATACGAATGAAAATTAAAAGAGAAACAAAAAAATTGAAAAACTAACAAATAAGAGGTTTTTATTAAATTTTTTTTTATGAAATATGTTTAGAAAAAAAACTACACCTCACCAAATACATATTTTTCATCTTGGACATGGAGAAATAGCTCAAATAGAAATGGCAATTTATCACTCTACAGTAAGTAATTTAATTAAATCCAATTAGTGAATATTAAATATTGCAATGGAATTTTTCAATTGTGTAAAAATATAAATTGAAGTGATAAAACTGAAAAGGCAGACTGTTTATCGCTGTTTTATGTAAAATATAATTATAAATTAAAAGTTAGAGTAAAATCCTTCATCATCGAATTCCGTATTAAAAATTAGGGTGAAAGAAGTGTCGGACAGAAAATTTTTTTAAAATAGGAAGAATCTAACCCCATCTGATGAGCACTTTTAGAAATACTTTTTGGATTTATTAAATCCAAGTGATTAGAAAAAACGGCTAATAAATTCAAAGAATTAATTCCATTGCAATAGTTCTCTTTATTAAATAAAATGAATTAATTCACTGGTGAATGCGTTCAATTTTATAAATCGAACGGAAAAAAGTGAATTAATTCCTTACTAAATTAATTCACCACTGAATTCATTCAATTTCATTTTCATTCAGTGAATTAAAAATAAAATTACTTTCAGTGAATTAAAAAAAAAAAATAAAATTACATTCAGTGAATTAAAAAAAATTAAATTACGTTCAGTGAATTAAAAAAAACAAACAAAAAACGTTCACTGAATTGTAAAATTTGTTATTAATCTGACAAATTTGCTAAAAGAAAAATTGAATCAAAATTAAAACAATTATCTATAAAAAATCAGCTCGGAGTCTAAGAAATTTTCTATAGAAAAACTTGCTACGGATTTTCTAAAGAGAAAATATTAAAAATGTAATAAATTTTCTTAATATGTGAAAATTTTTTATATGTATGAATTACTTTTTGTCTGTGTAGAGAAATTTGCTAATAATCTAAGAAATTCTCTATAGAAGTTTGCTTTTCCTTAAAAATTTTGGTGAAAATCTAAGAAATTTTCTATAGAAAAACTTGAAAATTAACTCAGAATCTAAAAAAAAACGTTTATATTAAAAACTTACCAATAAGCTTTTTCCTCTAAAGGCATTTCAATTTCTGTTAAAGGCAACTCCCAGCCAGCTTTGCCAAATGTAGCATCTACATAACAGTACACCTTACCATCTTCTATCTTATATCTAGGTAAAGGATCTTCTTTTATAGCCGTAATATTACACAATAAGGGAACATACATCAACAACCATTCAGGTTCTATAGCAGTTATACCTCTTATAAACATTTTTGTGGTATCACCATTTTGTATCTCATAGGCCTCTTGATAAATAACCCATTCGGGTAATTTTTGTTTAAGAACTGAGGAAGAATGCATAAATACGGGCTCCTCCATATCTAGACAATTGTAGGCATATTTAAGTCTACGTTTTTCATCTTTATCACTTATATCGTTTAGAGATACTTTACGAGCAACTTTATCACCCATGCCGGCTAATAAAATTTGCCTTAAAAATCTGGCCTGAGCATCCGATGGAGGAGACATAGCTGGATCTACGCAAAGATTAACATGGGCGATACTTAAGTTTATTTCATTGGTTAGCTGGACCCTTAATTTACGAACTTCTGTTATGGCTTTATGTCTAAGACCATTTTCAGCACAGAATTTGGAGAGTTCTCCCTTTGAACCGGAGTATTCAGCTGCTCCTACTGCTCTTAGCAGAACCATAGGGTCTCCTAGTAATTGATAGTTACCTGTACAAGCCCATGATTGTCTTTTCTTTTGCCATTTATTAAGCGTAAGTGAAGCATCTTCTTTTTCACGATCAAAATTAACTTCCATTAATACTTCTTGTACGGATAGGGCTGCTACTAGGCATACAGTATAGGGTAATAGATTTTGTTGGTGTGATAGAGCCAACATTTTACCAAATCTAGGAGCTACCGGAAATCTAGATATAATATGCCCTAATCTCGAAACTTTCGGTGGTATTTCTTTTGTTAGATCAGAAGTTGCTATAACTTTTTCTAAAGCTCCCAAGATCACCAATCTATGTTCAGCTGCTTTAAGTTGTTCGGCATCGGGGGGAGATGGAAAAGGAAAATTGATGACTCTATCTATGCCCATACATCTCATTTGTAACATTAAATCATCTACCGGTTTCTTTTGTATATCTGGCACGGAGAAGTCCTCAAATTCATTATTATATACAGCACTGGAGTATAAACGGTAACAGTGACCAGCACTTACTCTACCAGCACGGCCAGCTCTTTGATCTGCCGATGCCTTAGAGGAATAAGTAACCACAAAAGCACTTACCCCTGTGATTTTATCATACAATCTCGTCTTTTGTTTTCCACTATCGACCACATATTTAATATTTGGTATAGTTAATGAAGTTTCCGCCACATTTGTGCTAACAATACATAGTCGACAACCCTCGGGAGCAGGTTGAAAAATACGATTTTGTTTTTCGGTAGACAGCAAAGAGTACAGAGGTAATACCCATAATGGCTGTTTGGTAGTAGACGCTGCAGATTCTTCATCCATTTCATGTTGATTTTCATCCTCGTCTTCTAAATCATCATTCGCTAAATCTTCCATAGCATTTTCTGAATCAGAATCTTGATTTTCTACTAAATCAGCTTCAGTATCATCACCAGGTAATTTATAATCATCCAAATTAATTTTCGGTAAAGCCAATTGAGTTAAAAATTTCTTTTTGGATTTGCGCACGTTTCGAATAGCTCTTTTCATATCAAATTCATCATCGGTATCATGACTAGCTTTAACTTCCATAGTTTTTCCCTTCTCCCTATTACTTCCACCAGCTTCTGCGTCATTATTTTCTAATTTTTCTTCCACTTTCTTATAGGGAAATGTTCTTCTCAGTTTTCTAACCAATTGATTAACCTCTTGTTGACCGGTTACAAATATTAAAATACCACCCTCTGGTAGTTTCGAGTGTATTTTAACCGTTTTTCTATAGGCCTCCTCCACGTAATTTTCGGGAGTTTTCTTTTGAAAGTGTACCGTCACGGGAAACTGTCTGGCTTCTACTTTTATTAAAGGTGGTGGTATTTTAAATAATCTAGAATTAGAGGTAAAATCTTCTACTCTTAAGGTGGCAGACATGATAATCAATTTTAAAGGATTGCCACCTCTTTTTATTCTCAATGGCACTATTCTGGATAAAAGACCCACTAATATATCAGTATAAGAACTTCTTTCATGGGCCTCATCTAATATTATGACGGAATAATTCCTTAACAAAAAATCTGATTCAATTTCTTTAAGTAAGACACCATCTGTCATGAATTTAATCTTCGTTTCAGGGGTAACATTACCTTCAAAACGTATCAGATAAGAAACTTCTTTATTGCTCAGATTCATTTCTTGGCCCACACGTTTAGACATGGCTATGGCTGCTACTCTCCGGGGTTCGGTAATGCCTATTAATTTGCCATTTTCACAATAGCCTGCCTCGTAGAGGAATTGGGGTATTTGAGTAGTTTTACCTGAACCTGTTTCACCCGCAACTATAATAATATTGTTTTCATTTATAATCTCCATAACTTGCTGTTCTTCGGCAAGTATGGGTAACTTTAAACGGGCTGCTTGTATTTCTGGATCTCTTTCGACCGGCACGTAAACGGTAGTTCTAGCAGGAGCTAAAGATTTTAAAGGTTCTTTAACATCTTTCTTATATTTAGAAGTAGTTTTGGTTAAATCATTTGTATTTTCTTGAATTTCTTGGGGCTTTTCTTTGTTTTCTGGATTATGGTCATCTTTTATATCGAACTTTTCTTGTTTTTCGTTATCTTCCTGTTTTTCTACTAGATCTTCTTCTTCTTCTTCATCCGCTGTTGTATCATCATCATCATCTGTTGTATCATCAACATCTTCCATACCCACTATATTTGGATTTTTTCTTTTAGCTTCTATATCTTCTTCTTCCTCTAGAAGAAGTTTACGTTTTGCTGCTCCTTTAATGGAGCTTATTATTTTGCCTCCAACTGCCACATTTATATTTTGTTGTCTCTGTTGTTTTCGGGCCATTATCTCATCCAAAGAATTCAACTTTTTAACGCCCACTGTTTGTACTTGGCTAATGGAAGTATATTGCTTAAGTTCGTTTTCGGGTAGTTGAACTTTTCCCAAAGCTTCTAATAAATCAGCGCGCTAAAATAAAACATTAAAAAGATACATTTTAATAAAAAAAAAACACTTTTCTGAAGAAAAAAAATTGAATTTAATAATTTTTTTTTAGAAAATTTTGAACAAAACTGAGAAATGTTCTATAAAAAATTTTTTTTGGAATTTTTTACAATCAAAATTTAAGAAAATTACTTTTGAAAAAATTTAACAAATTTTCTATAAAAAAAATATTTAGAATCAGACAAATTTTCTGTATAACAATATTCTATACAAAAATTTATATCTATGAAATATCCCAGTCCCGTGTAGAAACGGTAATGACATATCAATATTTTTTGGACAACCAGTAATGACACCGACTTAGTTTCTGCATTATTTTAAAACATATAATAATAAGTTACTAATAACTAGTTACTTGTTCTATTATTTCAAAATAAAAAATAACGCGTTACCAGTAACGACTTATTTTTATCATTACTTCAAACAAGTATTGTTCTAATTTAAAAAAAAAAATTTTTTTGAAATCAATTTTTATACTCAATATTTTTTTAACACTAGTAAGGGTATATGCATGTTACAACATGATTTCTTGTATGTTAAGTAAGCTGACTTGTGCGTAGCAGGTCAATTATGTTTTTATCTATCAAAAATTACATGTTATGTAATAACATGTTTTATAACTTATTTTTTTGAAAATCTATTTTAGAATCATTATTTTTGTCAATACTGGCAAGCACATAGGCAACGACTTATTTTTGATAATAAAATAATAAACTCTCTCTTGAAAGTGAACGGACGTGTATTTGATGGCTGCTTAAAAAATTTGGATTTTTTACATAAATCAATCAAATAAAAATAAAAAAATATACATATATATTTGAAAATATTTTATTTATTTTTAATAATTTCTGATGAAGAATCATAGATTTGAGCTGTGGGAAGTGTAATGCTAGTTGTCGAGATGGAAATATACTTTGTGGTGGCTTTTGTGATAAATACTTTCATTTCAAATGTGTTTGTTTATCCAAATATGAATATGACACAATTTTTAAGTATCAAAACATCAAATTTATATGTGATGGATGCTTAAATTATATTAAATTAACAAACGAAAATTATAAAAACTTATTGTCACTTATAAAGGAAAATGAAATAAAAATGGCTAATGAAATTAATAAAACTAACAAAATTGTTGAAGAGGCAAAAACTGAAATTGTTAAAAAAATAAAAAAAGTCAACTAAACGAATAAAAAGAAACATACGCAAGTAAATTGAAAAAACAACAAACAGTATGCCCGTTATTTTGAAACCAAGAAGTAAACAAGACAGTGCATTAACAGAAAAAGAAGTTAAAGAAAAAATAAAACCTTCTTCTCTTAACTTACAAGTTAAAGGAATAGCAAAGAGAAACGATGGTGTGGTTGCCATAAGATATGAAAATGATAGTGCGAGGAATATTTTATCCGAGGAGACCAAAGATAAGATGGGGAAGGAATATGATGTCCATATGCCAAAGATGTTGCGGTGCTTTAAATGTTGTTGGCTTAATCATACCTCTAAACACTTTTAGAGTGAAAATCAAGTATGTGCTAAGTGTAGCGAAAATGGTCATTCCTACAAGGAGTGTAAAAACGATAATGTAAAATGAATAAATTTTGTAAAAGCTAAAGAAAGGTATAACTTGAGAGAAATTGATACTAACCATGATTGTAGAAGTGTCGATTGTCGTATTTTACAGCGAAAGAATAAATTAGCGTCAGCAAGGATAGAATATTAGCAACTATATTCAATTATTGGATTATATTTAAATATTGAAGGTTTGTGCTCAAATTTTAACCAACTTGAAGCTATATGTTCCGAAGAAAACTTCGACTTTATATGTCTTTCGGAAACGCATTTAACGAGTAGTATAGAAGATGGAGAAATTATGCTTAAAAATTATAATCTCTTTAGATGTAATAGTGAGTCAAGGCAACCAGGTGGTGTTTGATTTAGTGGTTATGTATTGAAATCGAAAATAAAAAGTATAAGTTAGCTGATTTGTATAGATCACCAGAAAGACAATTCTCACCAGAAGGCATTTTTACAGATTTCTTTGAAGCGGAATTGGATAAAGTTTGTGAAAATGAAAGTTTTTTAATGATTGGTGATGTAAATATTGACTGGTTGGAAAATAATATTGATAAAAATAGATTGCAAAAAATAATGATTGATAATTTTTTTAAACAAATTATAACACAACCAACAAGGCTCCAAGTACTACTGCTACTCTTATTGATTATGCTGTAACAAATATCTTAAACATTACGGCTAAAACAAACGTTGAAATGAAAATTAGTGATCATGAATCTATAGAAATTTCAATACCTTTAAATCATAAATTGGAAGCCCCTAAAATAAAAAAGATAACAACATTACATTTTAATAATGGGAGATTTCGCAATAATTTACTTGCTGGTGAAATGAATAGCCTTGGTAATCCATTGTATAACGGAGTAGTAAACAGCATTAATGTTGCTTTAAGCTCAATGATTGTAACGAAAAGAATAAGCAATATCACAACCATTTAATGGTTTAACAATAATTTAAAGGTCATGAAGCAAATGAAAATACAACTTTATCAGACTGCCGTCTGGTTTAACAATGATTTTCATTGGAATAATTATCAAGTTTTTAGAAACAAATACGTATCAGAACTTTCAACTACACTTATAAAAAAAAGTTATTACAAAAGTCTGTTAAACGCGTTCTGATTAAATTGAACTAAATTTTCTGTTATTATCTCTAAAAAAGTCCGTACAAATACGTCAAAATTCTGCTAAAATAGCGCCAGCACAATTTTGACCTATTTGTACGGACTTTTTTTTATGAGTGTACAAAAAGAAATTGCATTAATAATAAAATCAATAACTGTTTGGACCAAAAAACCATTAGGAGGACAATAAAATCCCCCGTACTTAATAAAGAAAATTCAAAAATACAAGATATTGAGATAAATGGTAGAACTATAGCAAATGAAGAAGAAGTAGCCAATGAATTAAATTCTTTTTTTTTATTAGTAGTGTACAACAAATCATTGAGACCATACCATCCGTTAAATATGAAAATCTTATTGAATAAAATTTGCAATTAATATTTAAATTTGAGATTATCGACATGATGAGGCTACGAAATATAATGAAAACAAAGAATAATAAAAAAGATCAAAATTTTCTTACAGTTAAGACGCTGCTTGATAATTATGATATTATCGGAACATATTTACACCGAATTGTTACGTCATCTTTATATACGGGAGTTTTTTCAGATTTTTTTTAAAGAATCGTATGTTGTGCCAATCCGAAAAATAAAAAGTACAAAAGATCCTCAAGAAATTCGTCCGGTTAATATGTTAATGACAATAAGCTAAATTTTGGAAAAAGTAGTATACGGTCAATTAAATAAATACTTTGAAGAAAACAATTTATTGAACAAAACACAATCTGGCTTCAGACACAATCATAGTTGTGCATTTTTGTTAAATTTGGTAGTATCAATGGAAGACAGAAGTTACAAATAAAAATTGTGTGTTGGCAGTCTTTATAGATTTAAAACGAGCGTTTGAAACAATTAACAGAGAAATACTTTTGGAAAAGCTTCAAAGATACGGAATAAAAAATATTGAATTAAAGTTGTTTAGCAGTTATCTAGAAAATAGAACTCAACGAACAAAATTAGGAGAATATATATCACATGTAGTAGCGTCAATGTAGGTGTACCTCAAGGGGCAGTTTTAGGAACACTACTTTTTCTAATATATATCAATGATTTAGAGAAAATATTAAGAAAGGCAAAAGTTTGCATGTTCGCAGATGATGCTCTTATATATATATAAGTGGAAAAACTCCAGAAGAATGTGTTAGTAGTTGGAATATCGAATTAAAAGAAGTTGAGAAATATCTGAAAATGAACAAACTAAAGCTTAATACAAATAAAACAAAGGCAATGGTAATAAATGGAATGTCTGATGAAAACATAATTCTTGATGGTGTGCGAATAGAACAGGTTGCAGAAATTAAATATCTTGGAGTTATGATAGATAAAAATCTAAAATTTGACTTGGACTACAACTATATTTGCAAAAAAATTTAAAAAAAAATCGCTTTCCTAAGAAGAATACGTAAAAAAATATCTATAATCACAGCCATAAGAATTTATAACACAACCGTAAAACCACATTTTGAATATTGTTCAACATTACTATTCCTTGGTAGTCAACAGATGTATTCTACAATGTCACAGATTAAGCCATATACATAAATGACATGTTACAAAAATTGCAGTGGCTTTAAGTTAATCAAAGAATGGTGATAAATGTTTTAATATTTGTATTCAAAATAAAAAATGGAATGTTACCGAAGTACATGCAAAAGCAGTTGGTGTATGTAGCTGATGTCCAGCCCTACTATCTAAGAAATGTTAGCGACTTTAGACTAAATTTTAGTACAACAAATTTTTATCAAAATCTGTTATTTTATAATGGACTTAAGTTATATAATGAAATCCCAATAGAATTGAAAAATGAGAAAAATTTTTTATATTCAAACGTAAAATTACAGTTTATGTAAAACAATTTTATTAATGTAAAAATCCATAAATGTAACAAAACTGAATTTTTTATTTAATAGCATTATTGCTAAATAAATATATTACAAAAAAAAAAAAAGAAATGTAATAATAAAAGAAACTAGTTACCATTACCAGGTATGTAGTTACATAACCACATATCTATAATGATTTTCTAAACTGGGGTGCAGATACGATTATTGTCGCCATTGCGATATTGCGAGAATACCACTTTAAATATTTAAACAATCATGTTTGAATATTACTTCCTGTAAAAAAAGCGTGTTTTAGATTTTTCTCAAATATACGGAGCAAAACCAAGATTTTTCTCTAACTTTTTAAAAAATCTGCGCTAAACTATAAGAACACTGTGTACAGAAGGGGCCCCAATGCACAAAAATGCAGTTTTGTGCACCAAGTGGTTTTTTTTTTTATTAAAAAAACTGGTATGTTGCCAAATGGCTACACCATGCATTTAAGGGTTAAGGCTCTGCTGGAACGATTCGGATTTATTCTAATTTTCCGATTTTCCCACTTCGCCTTTAAGGAAAATTATTAACAATAAACTCTCTTTAAAGCCGCTACAACACAAAAATACAAATTTTTTGTTGCTTTGTGTGTAATTTTTAAATTTCATTGCACATTTTAAATCTGTTCCACGTCGTTACCGCAGGTACCAGCGGGCACCCAATTTACCGAAAAAACAATTTAGATACAATAGCAACGCTTTTTGGTACAGTTGGGTACCCGCGGTAACGTATGCGGAACAAACTATTTATTGCATTTGTAGCACACACTAGGTTATAAAAATTGTTTAATTCTATAAAATTTATTTTCTTTATATTTGTTCATTCTTACCCCTTCCTTTTTCTTCTTCTTGTCAACTATGGCCAGCAAATGTTTTCGTTGTTTTTTGGTCAGTATTTTAATATGTTGTTTATGCTCCACTTTAACTTTAGTAGCTCTTTTTTGGGAGGGTAATACCAAAGCATTCGATTCATCATAGCCAGCAGATGTCCCTTCACCCAATTCCGATAAATCCAGTTTCACCTGTTGAAAATTTTTATGCAGAAGACAAAATGAGACTCCCAGGTTCTTCCAACACAAAAATAAAAACTTACATTTTTTAGAGCGGAATTATCAACAATAGTTTGAGGATTTTGCCTTGCTTTGGCATTATAAACTTTTTTACCCATTTTGTTTAACAAATATTTACAAAATTTTCATAAATTAAAAAAGAAACAAATACTTCACTAGTATATAAATTTTCTTCAATACACGTTTTCTCTAATTCTCTTTTATACTAAACTTGTGTCGTTCGTGAACGAACTAGTTCAATTGAACTAGTCACTTAATTGATCGAAAGACCTAGCTCACTTTTAATCACTCTTTTAGTTCAATCGTTCATTTTATTACCTTTGGTATGGTAAATTTATTACTTTTTAATTAATTAAAAAACGTATTCTACACTAAACATTTTTCTTTTTTTCTTAAAATTGTTAATTTGTCTGAATTTTATATCTTTGATAACTGAAAGACGAGCAAAATGAAGAGGTGCTAACAAAATAGCCAAACGAACGATCGGAAAAATTGTTTTATGAACGATTGAACGAAATTGTCAAAGAGCAATTGAACTAGAAGAGCGAACTAGATCTTTACAACAAATTGAACTAGAATGCCCAAGTCTATTTTATACCAATAAATATAAACACATGTTGTTGTTGTCGTCACAGTATTACCGACCCAAACAGCTGTTTAACAGGGCGAGACGAATTACAATAAACTTAGAGAACTAAATCAGGCTAACCAAACGAAAAATACTTGACACTATTTTTTTTAATTTTTAAATAATTTAACTTATTTTAATTAAATTTTTAATTAAAATTTAGTTATAATTTACATCTCAGTTTTTTTTTATTTTACACTAAACTAAATTAATTTCATTACACATATATCTTACAATTTTAAACTAATGCCTTTCTATAAAATCATCATCTATTTCTTCATCCTGCGTTTTGTGTTCATAATTATGATGATGATGTATATGTTCTTCATCATCTTCGTACTCCTTTACCGGCTCTACATGTTTATGCTTATGTTTGTGTTCGTGATCATGTTTAGCCTCATGATGATGATGATGTTCATGCGAGACATGCTCATTTTTAATAATTGGATGATGTTCTTCGATAATTTTCTTTTCCTCTTTTAGAACAATCGGTTTGTGGTGATGGTGAATGTGTTTGATAATGGTATGGGTATGTTTCTCGATCTTTTTGTGGATGGGCACGTGAATGACAATTTTTTTCTTTTTTTGTTTACTGAAAGTGGAAAAGAGAACAAGAATGGAAATTACGTATTTTATTCGACCAAATTTTTGCTATAGAACACTCAAGAACACCAGATTATTGCATTGTACACTCGGTAGAATCTACCGAAAATAACAGTTAAAACAAAGGTAGGTACACACAAATTGTTGTAATTTTTTTAAAAAGAAAAAATTTACAAGAATTTTTTGTTTAAAATATTTCTTTGGATTTTGACCAACTTTTTTTTTAGAAAATTTGTCAGATTCTCAGTACATTTTTCTATAGAGAATTTGTCAGATCCTGAGCGAATTTATCTAATAAATTTTGTCAAATTTTAGGAAAATTTTTCTATAGAAAATTTTTTAGGTTCGGGCAAAATTTTTCTGTGAACATTTGTTGGATTCTATAGAAAATATCAGAACAAATTTTACTATAGAAAATATATCACATTCTTAACAATCTTTTTTTTTTGAAAAATTTTCCATAGACAATTTATTACATTCTGAGGGGCTATTCTGTAAAATTCGAATTTTGTCATTAAAATGTTAGAGAATTCCACTACTGATATTCTTTTTCCTTGGAAATTTTTCAAGATGCAAAGATCTTTTTTGTGATTGTTTAAGGCATTTTTTTCTGGCTCCGCTTAAGGTCTTTTCTTAAATTAAATCACAAATTTCGTATTTTTAATTGTTTATATTCTTCCAATATTTCGGTTAAATTTTTAACCGGAGAAATTTGTAAATGGAGAATAGTAAATTAACCTGCTAAAATCAGCAAAACATTTTGTTAAACAATTAGTAGCCTAAAAAATCACCATAAAATTTAATATTTCTGCTAATTTTAGCAGAATAGACTGCTATTTGCATTCAACTAAATTTAGCTTCAAAATAGCAAAAATTTTGTAGATATAACAGTTTATTTTTGCTATTTTTAGTATACAAATATTTAGCAAAATTTTCTGCAGATTTTACAGTACCATTTGCTATTTTCAATTAACTAAAATTTAGCTAAATATAACTAAAATTCTGTAAATTTTACAGTTTTAATTTTGTTGTTCTCATTTTACTAGTATTTAGTAAAAAAATCTGCTAATTTTAGCCGTTTTTTCTGCAGCATCATTTTTCAACTAATTTTTAGTAATTTTTTCTGCTCTTTTTACAGATTTATTTCTATGAGTGTAGTTTTCTAAAAAAAATTAGTTAGTTTCTTAGAAAATTTTTCTATGGAAAATATTTAAAATTCCCAGTAAATTTTTCTAAAGAAAATTGTTCGTTTCTGACATTTTTATTTTAAAAATTTTCCCTTTTTGTCACTGCCAAGAAATTAGGAAAGTTTTTAAATAAACTGTTTTCTTAGCAGTTTTTAAACAAAACGCGATAAGAAATTTTTAAAAATATTAAATCGTTTTCGCGAAATTCAAGAGCAAAGTTTGACAGCACTGCCACTGTCCACAGGTACTTTCACTATGTGGTTTGGGCTAAACGCAGTGTCAACAGTGTTTTACCACAGAGCGAAATTTTGCCGATAAAGCAGGCTTTTGTATTTTCTTTTTTAGATGTGTTTGTGTGACTGCTTATCAAAGTTATCTAGAACGATTTTGACAGTTTTTCAACGTATTCCGGCTTTCTACTTTCAAAATTATTCGATAGCATTGATAGGAATGCGGCACAACCACAGCTGTTATCACTGCCGAGAAATCAGAAAATTTTCTAAATAAACAAGAGCTGTTTTAAAAAAAAATTCAATTAAGCCTATATTGCTACACTAATAAAAAAATCCCGTACAAATTGTGCTGGCGCAAAAGCATGTACTATTTCCCGTTATTTTAGCAGAATTTTTACCTATTTGTACGGGCTTTTTTACAGAAAATAACAGAATAATTAGTTCAACTTAATCAGAACGCGTTTAACAGACTTTTGTACTAACTTTTTTTTATGAGTGTAGTTTCAGTATTAATAATACAAATGTGCTCGAATTTCCTTATGTGAGAAATAATGAAGGGAACATCTATGTATTTCGAAAAACTAACAAACTGCATTGTTGCCAGATTAACATATTTTCTGCTAGATTAAGCAGACTGAGTTCGATATATGTATATTTTTAAAGAAAATAATGTTAAATGCTTTTTAGCATATTTCGTTTGAATAAAGCATATTTTTGTCCACGCAAGATTCATTTTTTATTTTCTTTTTCAACAATTATTACGCTACTTTCTTAAGTGATTAACCGCATATACGCTACAAAAAAAGCTGTCAAAAATATTTATCTAATACGAAAACTTAACAAAAATGCGACTAGTATAGAAATATTGCAATATTTTTTAAGCAGCATATTTTTATCACATTTTTGTATGTGGTAATTTAGCAGATTTTTAGCATAATGAATATTTCAACTTTTTTATAATTTTTTGTTTGGCATATTTTTAGCATATTTTTTATTTTTAACGATTTAGCAGAATTTAGCATATTTACAACGAAAGTTTCTGGCAACTCTGGTATCTGTCAAATGAATATCGGTAATGCAGTTCTCCCATTTTATCTACATTGCTATCAATACCAGTCCAATAAAAAATAAAGCTAGTGTCATACGGGTTAAGAAATTTTTAAAAATACACTCAAAAAAGTTTGACAGTTACTAAATGACAATTGTTTGTGTAGTAATCTAGTTGTTGTTTTTAACAGAAATTTATTTACAGAAAAATGCAAAACAACTTTTATGACGGTTTTTAAGAAAACAACTAACGAAAAGTACTGTAATTTCGTAACAGTTGTTTAAGCAGGTATTTTTGATATCATAATAAACCACTACCAAAACAGTAATTTTACAGTAAACAGTTATTTTTGGTAGTTATTTTAAAAATAAAAAATTTCATTAGAAATTAATTAGAAATTTATTAATTTCGTTCGAGGCCAATTTCGTTGAATTTTTTTGAATTTTAAAAATTTTTGTTTAGTTTATATTTGTTATTATTGATATATCTCTAGTTTGCAAATAAAATTCAGAAACTTGTATTGTATCTCCAATGCATAAAAGCATAACTGGAGAATGGTTTGGAATTTTTACTTCTAATTTTAAACTGCTGAAATTAGAAGATTTTAGCCTAAAGCACGGTAAGTTGTTTTTCACGTGGAAACATTTCACTCGAACTTTAAAGGCCTCAAATTGCAATTTAATTTGTAAAAATTAACAATTTTTTAATTTTATAACAAAGGCACAATCACAATAAACACAAAATGTCACTTTTTCACAAGTAAAATAATAGTCCTGTATATTAAATTTGCGTGAAAACAAAGTCTACACAAATTACACGTGAAACTCATTGTCGTGAAAAATTATTTTTTTTTATATGGAGTATAACAGTATTTGCACTCAAACAACTTACGGTGCTTAAACCACATAAACGTTAAAGCAGTTTTTTGTATCTTCTCCATTTGTCACTGCCGAGAAATTAGAAAAGTTTCTAAATAAACAAGAGCTGTTTTTAAACAAAATGCAATAAGAAATTTTTAAATATATTAAATCGTGTTCGCGAAATTCAAGAACAAAGTTTGGTAGCACTACCACTGTTCACTGGCACTTTCACTATGTGGTTTGGGCTTTTTTTTTGCTAAATAATAGTAAAATAAGAACATCAAAATTTAAAGTGTAAGTTTACAGAATCTTAGTTATATTTGAGTTAACTTTTAGTTAATTTTAAATGAAAAATTATACTGTAAAATCTGGAGAAAAATTTCCTAAATATTAGTAGACTAAAAATAGCAAAAACAAACTGTTATATCTACTAATTTTTGGTTATTTTTAAGTTAAATTTAGTTGAATGCAATTAGCAGACCATACTGCTAAATTCAGTAGAAATATTTGCTAAAAACATAGTAAACTGCTGATTTCAGAAGCCTCGATTTTTATTTGGAATTTTTTTTTGTTGATTTTAGCAGGTTAAGTTGTTATTTTCTATTAACAAAAATTTAACTAAAATACTACTAAAATTCTGTATATTTAATAGTTTTATTTTTGCTGTTCCTACCTTACTAACATATAGCAAAATTAATGTGCTAATTTAAGCAGTTTTATTTCTGCAAGGATATTTTAACTAATTTTTAGTAGTTTTAACTATATTTTTTTACAGACTTTTCTCTATTAGTATAGTAATTTGAAAGCGTTTTAAATCATTGTTGGTATTTTAGGGTTAGTGTTTGCCAATCATGATATTTTTTGATAAAAACTGATAACTGAACAACTTTTTATTTTCCATAGAAAATTAGTTAGATTCTGAGCAAAAGTTGAATCCTTTTTTGAGTATAAATTTTGAGTATAAGCAGTTAAACATTTGTTATAGTTCTGAAAACGTGAAACGTGAAAACAGAAAAATAAAGTTTCGAGAATTGAAAGATTTCTGTAACTTTTAATCTTCGTTTTTTTCTAACAACTTACCCAGCTTCTGCATAATTTGAGTATAACACTAACGCCAATCCAATAACAACGAAAATTCGTAATAACTGCATGAAAAATAAAACAACAAGAAATGGTCCAAATAAATTGTTGAACATATATTCCAATAATTGTTGTATATTTTGTTTTAAATACTTCCTTACCAACACACGATTGTTCATTATATTTAAGTTAAAAAAAAGAGGATGAGGAGTTGAAACTTGAAACTACTAAAATTAAACTTTTCTTTTCGTTAAAAAAAATCAAATGAAAACTAAAAATATAACCGTTTTGATGGTAACACCAGAAAAGTGTTTTAAAAAATGTTTAATATTTAAACCAAAACAAGAGTTTTTATAACATGACGAGGAATATTTTATTTTAAATTGAAGAGCTTGAATAAAAATAGAGGGTATAAAAATGCAAAAAAAAAACTAAAAACATTTTGGCCAATATTTTTGTATTACTTCCTTAGACATGATTTTTTTTGTTGTTTATAGAGGCATATACAAACAAGACTTGGTAAAGTTGTAATTTAGTTTAGAGTTTCAAGAAATTGGGTGCATTATTGTAACGCAAAATTCATAATCACTGGGTTGTAACAGTTTTTTTAGTTTAGTTACTTTTACTGGCTTTTTTGAAATAGTTTCTTTGAATTAATTTTTTTAAGTTTTATATATTTTCTTTAACTTGGTGGGAGTTTTATTTTTACTATTTTCATTAATACTTATGTATTTTTGTGTTAATGTTTTTATTTATTTTTTTTAATAAGAAACGGAAGCTTTATAAAAAAAACTTAGCCAAACATCGGAAATGGTTTCGCTTTCAATTGTGAAAATTCATTCCAATTCTTAAATATATGTATTTAAAGTATTTTGAAATTTTTTGCCTTAAATAAAAAATAAAATATGTTGTTAAAACAACAGTGTTTTGAATTATAGCAAGAGTGCGTTAAGTGATAATTTAATTCATACATTATACATTAATTAAAATTATGTTAAACTTTTTTGTAAATTTAACAAAAAAATAAAACACAGCGGATTTTATTAAAGTTTTACAAATTGAGTGATTTTTTAGAATCTTTAGGAATTATTGTACAAAACGTTTAAAGTTTTCTCAATTTTTGCTAACAAATTTTTAAATAGCACTATATTATTTAATTAACATTAACTGCTCACAAGTAGCGTAAAATTTTTACGCTACCAAAACAAGGTAGGGCTACCACAATATGTTGACTTAGCGGTAGCTAGTCAAATCGTTCACCAGATTGTTGAGTAGCGGATTAGCAACAGTTGAGCGTCTGGTAAACGCACTCAATATAAATTCGCTATTCTACATTTCTTAAGTTAAAAATTTTGTTTGTAAATTTCTTATTTAAGAAATATTTGAGACAAAAATCGTTCTTATAAGAAGAAAACAGATTTGATGCTAACAACTGCATTTGCAGTCAATCGAATGGTTCGGTTGTGGTAGACGAGTTTTTCAGTTGTGACAACAGAAAACCAACTGAGACAAAACTAATTTGACACAGAAAACGGAATTTCAGTTGTAACAAGAATAATTCGGCAGTCGCAACCGAAAAATTCATTTGATACAACTGAATCATTCGATTGGCAACAAATTGGATTGTTAGCACCGAATCTTTTTTCTGGGACGAAAAAATTGGCCATTAAAATTCAAAATTTAAGATTTTAACAATATAAATTAAAAAAAAAAAAAATTAAATAAAAACTTTAATCTATATATCTATATCTATATGCGGCCCTATGTTCCACTGGGAATTAAAGGATTAAATATATTTAATCTATATAAAAATTTAATTGATAACTTCAACTTAAAACGATAAACCCACATAATTTTTTAACCTAGTTCTCATAAAACACAAGGTATTTATAATTTGCCCACCTTTTTTCTATTTTTTTTTTCAAATTCCTGTAAGTTAAACCGTTATCTATCTGATATTTTGATATGTTATATATTCTTTATAAAAACAAAATTAATTTTTCAAACATTTTTTTTCATTTAAACACCCAAAGGCACGCGTTATATTTGTTTAACCATCCAAAGAGTACCTATTAATTTTTGTTGTTTCTTTTTCCTATTCTTTGTGGGTTTTGATGAATGAATAACAATTCTTTAAAATAAATAGAAAAATTAGTTAAGATATTGTTAAAATAATGAAAAAAAAACTATTAAGCCAATTTATTAAAGTCTTAAATAAACGAAGAGTTAATAAGTTATATTAAGAAAATAAATTAAAATAGACAAGAAAACTTAATGAAAATATTTGAAAATCTGGTTTAAGTAAAATTGTTGATAGTAAACGTTTTTGTTGTTGTTGCTATAGTGTTTAAAAGAACATAAAACTATTAATTTAGCTAAAATTACAAGATATTATTTAAAGATAACATAATAAAAGACTTAAACAATACACTTGTTATAAGAATATGTATAAGAATAATACAAAAGAACTTAAAAACGGACTGTCTGTTGTGTTAAATATAATTAGTCAAAGACTTCAGGTTATGTGTAAAAACTTGGTTATGTGTAAAAGAGAAGACGAAAAAAAACAAGTAAAAGCGTTTAATTCGGCTTAACCGAATTTGTTTTTACACCCTCCCTTAGTGTGATAAATATTAGAAATGAAAAACTATTTTACAGGTGTTAAAAATGTCTAGTTGAAAAAAATATATGAGGTGAAAAACATATTTTAACAGGAAAACAAATTTTGAGGTGAAAAAAAATATGGAAATAGAAATCAATTTTAGAATAAAAAAAAAAAAAAAACAAAAAATATGCGACAACAATTGTTTAAGGTAAAAAATTTTGATTGTTATGAAGTTGAAAAGAATTTTTAAAGTTAAAAAATCAAATTTTGGACTGAAAAATTGTTTAAGGTGAATGTAAAATTTTATTCATTCTTAGGCGTGTGGTGCAAAATATTACAAAATAATTTATTCACCAGACGCCACTATAAATACTAACAGAAAAAAGTCTGTAATGTTTTAATTATAAAAGGTTGGCTACAGGGATATTTTTTCACTTTGGCAAAACTCGAAACAATAATATTTACGAATTTACAAAAGATAATAAAAAAATAAAATTCGCCATTAATGCTCTTGAACCTAAAAACCATATGTCAATTTGGCAACATTTGCGAAAAAGGAGACACGGAGGAGATTAGAAGATAAAAAAATCGAAAAATAGAATATTTGTATGTGTCTGTGTTGCTCACTTCCAAGTAAAAAGCAACAAGAGCAGATTTACTGAATCGTTAACGTAAATATGTTGTAAGTATAACGTGCCGTAGCTAAAAAGTACACTTATAAAAAACCGTAAACGAAATGAAAAATATGCACAAATATGCATCAAAAAGCACAAAATATGCATTCAAGAGGCACCAAATATGCATTTAAAGTCAAAATATGCAACTACAAATTGATGCCATTTTGTTTCAAAGTTGATGATTCAGATAAATATTTAGTCCATATTAGTATTGGACTATTGAGAAAAAACTTGCATTTGCATGGAATTCCTTGCCCTACAAATAACTAACAATGTTATAAAAATAACTAGCAAATTTTTACTGCAAAAACTTTAAAAGAACTGTTTTACAGTTAATTTTTCGTTATTACGATAATGATAAAAAAAAAGAAATAAGTCATCTAGACCTCACTGTATACCATCACTGGTGCTGAAACAGTGTCTAATCTTTATAGCGTACACTCAAAAAAGTTTCTTGGTAGAATCTACTGAAAATGACAGTAAAAACTTTAAAATAACGAATATCAAACAACATTCATAATAACTAACAATGTCGTTAAATTAACTACAAAAATTTCAAAATAACTGATAAAATAGATAAAAACCACTGCTTTTTATAGTTTATTTTGTTGATGTTATAAAAGCAAGATTATAAAAAAAAACTGTGCAATTACTTCATCATATTTGAAATTTGAAGTTAAAATTTCAAACGGTTCTCAAGTTATTTACCAAGTTATTCATTTTTTACACAGAAATACCTTACAAAGTTCTGTTTGTATTAAATATCTTTCACATACATTTTTTGTAAATACAAACAAAAAAAAATATGTTTGTCAATTTTTATTTTTAAATTAAAAATAAAGTTTTTCCGACCTTTAATTCTGCAATGAAATATTCATTTATTTTCGTTCGAGGCCAATTATTTCCTTATTATGAAATAACATAAATCCTTTTTTCAAAAACTCAGTTATATTTCTCTATCAGCATATTCTCCTAACATATACTTCACAGAGTTTTTGCTTTTAAAATATTCTACACCCTCAGAAATGAAAAGACGATCGTTTCGGAGATTTTCCAGTTCCCCATCATCAGTTGTCTTTAGAAAGTGTGGCTCTACTGCAAATTTTAAAAATCGAAATTTCATATTAAACATGATGTGACTAGATGTGAAGTGAATATGTTTTCGAAGTTGCTTTCCTTGTTTATTAAATCCTAGATTTTAGCATGGAACACTTTTCTTGTTAGACTTTTTTTAATACCTTTTTATTACTATATTCTTGGCTTTACAATTTTTTTTACTGAGAATTCTTGTTGCATCCGCTGCTTGCTCTATACAATTCAAGTTATACAAACTGTATTAAAGAAGTTTGTTTAAAGTGTAACATGAAAACCTTAAGTAACACTTACAATTTTTATTTTGAAATATTATTTCTTAATTGTTATTAATCCACTAAAAATTTAAAACTCATTAAATTTCGATTAAAATCTAATTTCCGAAACATTTTTAATTTTCATGCCTAAAAACCCGAAAAACACAAGTTCTTATTTTGGGAAATTTCAATTTCCTGGTTGTCTAAAGTTAGAAAATTAACAAATTTATTTACTAATAACAAATAATAACGGTCAAAAAGAATAAGAAATTTAAGCTAATAGACAGCTATAAAGTTGTAACAGAATAGTATGGATCAATCAAAATGCAATGAAGCCGAACACATAAACAGACACTTACATGATGGAATACATATAAAACATAAACTTGAAATGTAATAGTTTAAAACATGTAACAGATATACATACATATTTATGACTGATATAACATGAAAATTCTTGAATACAAATCTTTAAGACATTATTTCCATTAAGAGGGGGGTTTAGTACTGTACACACAGATTTTTTTTGTTAAATCATGCAGAAACAACAACAAGAACACAACTAAAGAAAAGTGCTGTAATTTCGTAACAGTTGTGTAAAACAGTTATTTTTAATATCATAATAAACAACTACCAAAACAGTATTTTGACAGTAAATAGTTATTTTTGTTAGTTATAAAAAAATAAAAATTTCGTTGAATTTTTCCTTTTGGAATTTTTACTTCAAATTTCAAGTACGCAGAAGTAATTTTTTCCATTAAAATATACTTTTATAACATCGACAAAATTAAATGAAATAGTAGTTTTTCAAATTTTTAATTTTTGGGTTAAAATTTTTTCATTTAATTCTACGATATTGTTAGTTATTTTTATTATTATTAGTTAAAACTAACTACATTTTTAGATATTTTTAAGGTAAATATCTTTTGTCAGTTTTTTAAGTGCATAACAAAGGTATATGTTTTTTTTTGTTTTTTTGTAGGGAAACTTACCAGTGAAACGAGCAGTTTCGAAACAATTTCTTATAAAAGTAAGAAAATATATTGTTATCTTATGATACAAAATTCCTGTTTCTAAAGGAAAAAGAAGAAAAAGTGTCATTAATCGGAATTTTTTTTATAAAAAAGGTGTTTAAAATCTAAAGAATTTCAATAACAAAAAGTGTTTAATATCTATCGCTTTTTCTATTACATATTTTTCATCGAAAAAGGCGAATAGTCTAGAATCTGGAACTTTTTCTAAAGGAACATGTGCTCAGATTCTGAGGCTTTTTCTATAGGAAAAATAGTTCAAAATCCAAGGCTTTTTCAATAAGAAAAAGTGGTCAGAAACTGACGAATTCTCTATGGGTTTTAGAAAAAATCTTCAGAAAATCCCCCTGAGAACGTTTTCTTAAGCCCATATGACACCAGCTTTTTTCTTCACTTTTTCTAGACTTTTTTTAGGGGTTTTGTTAAAGTTTTTGGTTATTTACGACAAAGTAAAAACCCAATGGAAAAAAATCAAACAAAAGTCCTAAAAAAGTTTAAGAAAAAGTGAAAAAAGCTAGCGTCATAGGGGCTTTAAGAAACAGCATAAGATTGTGATGACTTTTTCCTGTGAAAACCATCTGATTCTGAGCATGTTTTCCAGTGGAAACCCCCAGATTCCTGGGACTTCTCCTAAGAAAAGTCCCTTTTCCTCCGAGGACTATTTCCTATGGAAAACTCCTATGCTTCTGAGGACTTTTTCCTATAGAAAACCCTCCAACTCTGAATACTTTCTCTAACAGAAAAACCCTTAGGTTCTGAGGACTTCTTTCAGAAAAACTCACAGTTTTCTGGAACTTTTTCCTATAGAAATTCACAGAATTCCGCGGACTTCTTCCCATAGAAAATCATCTAAGGACTTTTTCCTATAGAAAAAGTTTGCTGAATTAGAAACGTTTCCTCGAGGTTATTTCTAAAGAAAAAATTCTCTAAATCTGATGGTTGTTCCATAGCAAAATTACACAGAATCTAAAGCATTATCTGTAGAAAGGTGGTTTTTCCTCCCCTAAGCTTCTGTTTTCTTTTTTGAAAAAAATGCCCAGAATGTAAGGCTTTTCTGTTGGAAAAAGTATTGATGCATTTTCTATAAGAAAAAGGGCTCAGAATCTGATCTGATCTCCTCAGAATCTTAAGATTGTATTGGGCTTAAATCTACCCAGCAAAAATATTTCTATAAAAAAGCTCTTTTAATTCGGAATTTTCATCGATCAATTTAATACGGGCTTGCCGCAGGATGGAATTATTTATTATTATTAGGATTCTGGGGATGTTGTTTTTCCTAAATAACTTCTTTGAAAGTTATTTTTTGTTAGATATTGTTTTGAAGCATTATATTATATCCCCGGGTCCAATTTAGGATCTTGGAACTGAGCCAAAGTTGGACTCGGGGTTTTTTTCCCAAATTAAGCACTATCTCATTCATTGGTAATATCATTTAAGAACAATATATTCAAGCTTAGATAGGCCCTTTCCATGGGTACTACGCCAATAGGGTCTGTACTTTTGGCAGTATTGACTTATATAACAAATTATATTCAGAAACGCGACCTGTAGTTTGATTACAGACGGACGGATGGAAATCATAAGCACAAACACAATATACCCTGTAGTTACCACAGAGGGATATAGGATATAATTTATTTCTACGGATTTTTTTTTGTTGAAATTTTAGGAGTATACAGAGAGAAAACGATCCATCGAAACAAAATATTGAAAGGAGATTTTTATTTCTACAAATTGTTTATTGAAATTTTAAGAGTATATAGATTGATTTTCTAGAGTATGCACCCCCCTTAAGTTTTTTTTTTTATTTTGTTTTGGATACAAAAAAGTGATTCATAAAAACAAATTGATGCACTTGATTTGTGTTTTTTTGAGATGTTTTGATGGATTTTTTTATTGATGTGGTCATTATTATGGTTAATGTTAATGTTTTGTAGTTGTTTGTGTTTTTGTGAGTTTAAACCCAAAAAAAACAAAAGGCTGTTAACCTTAACTTTCTTTAGAACTTAAAACAATGTTGACCCTTATTTAACTATTATTCTTTTAGCTTTTAAGATTTTGAAAGATATTGTTTTTAACTCAAAACATTTTAAACAAAATGCATTTTTAAAAAGCTAATTGTGCCACACACAAGTCAAAATAAAACAACAAAAAAACATTTCTTTTATCTAGTAAATTTTGATGGAAAACATTTTGTAAAACTGGCACAAATCAGTTTTTTTTTAATTTTACAACCAGTATGTTTTATGTATGTCTTTTGATTAATAACAGTTTTGACAGCCTTTATAATGTATAGATTTATAAACAAAAAATGAAAATATATGTTAAATATAATCAAACATATATACCTACTCATAAATATTTATATATGATTACATACATACAGCAGAAGTTACTACAGTAGCTTTTCTTTAAACATTCATATTGTTTTTCTATAGATTTTCTTGTTTTTTTTGTGCTATGGCAGTTTAAAGGTTTGTGTTATTGTTGCGTGTTAGTTTATTGGGTTTTTTATATTTTAAGAAAATAAAATTGAAAACAAAAAATCATAGAAAAAATTAGGTAAAAATACAAGATTTGTTATCCACTTTTAATTACTAATGAACATGCATTCAATCGAATTTTTTTTGTTTCAGTGTTTTTTAATTGAAAATACTAAAGACCTCAGCAACATAATACGAGTACAAACTTTAACAAATCGAGCTTTAATAGTGTATTTGATAACAATTTAAGTACCGCGATGGTCACAACTTGATACCTTGTTACTGAAAGTTAAATTCTAACTTGAATTTAGCAAGACAAACGATCTCTTAAACATACTGAAATCATTAGGCATCCTTGTCTCAAGTGTTAATTTCTTCTTGAGTAACGAGTTCTCAACTTATGACCATCGAAAGTTTTTATTTCTTGGAATAAATTAATTGTAAGTATTAAGTATAGTTTGTAGCTATAATTAGAATTATGTAATGATTTTAAGAAATATTTACATTGTAACCAATTTGTTTGTAATAATTTATTAATTATAAATTTACATAATATAGTTAATCATGTAACTATATTATGTACAACGTTTAAAATAATTCGTTTAAAATTTAACTTTCAAATTTTTCGATTTTCTAAAAATAAAAAAAGTTCGTTTTTTAAGTCTTTTAATTTTAGTTATGTTTTATGCAGACCGAGTTTGTGTTCCAAGTCTTTTGTTATAATATTATGTAGTTTGTATTTGTTTAATGCATTCTAGACAGTGATGTACTCAAAAAATTTTGACAGTTCTTTTGTTTTCTTTCTTGTTCTTAACTGTAATTCAGTTTTTGTTTTCCTATGGAAAAATACAAAAACAACGATTATGACAGTTATTAAAAAAAAAACAACTAACGAGAAGTACTGTATTTCGTAACAGTTGTTTAGAGCAGTTATTTTTAATTCAATAATAAACAACTAAGAAAACAGTACTTTTACTGTAAAAAGTGTTTTTTGTTCGTTTTTTAAAAAATAAAAAATATCGTTGAACTTCGTTGAATTTTTAAAAATTCTTGTATACCCATGTGAAAATCGAAATATATATGAACACACATGATAATACATTGACTTGTATATGATCATGCATGGGCATACATTGTCATATACGTACATGCATAGTTCAATGTATGACCACACATGATCTCATATATTTCCATATATCTTTGGATCCGAAATTTGAGGGTATATGACCGTACAAGTTCATATATGACCATTTATGCTCACATATGATTCATGTATGCTCAAATATGATCATATATGGCCATATACCTACATATACCCTCAAATTTCGGATCCAAAGGTATATGGAAATATATGAGATCATGTATGGTCATACATTGAACTATGCATGTACGTATATGACTATGTATGCCCATACATGATCACATACGAGCCAATGTGTGATCATGTATGCTCATATATATTTCGATTTTCACATGGGTAGTTTATATTTGTTATTATTGATATATTCTAAATTCTCAAATAAAATTCAGAAAATTGTTTTATCTTTAATGCATAAAAATATAACAACTGGAGAACTGTTTTTAATTTTGACTTCAAATTTTTAGTAAGATGAAGTAATCGTACATTTTTGTTGTTATCGAAAGGAGAAATTTTGTTTTTTTTTTATTAAAATATAATTTTATAATAAAAAACAAATTAACTGTAAAAACAGTAGTTTTTTACCATTTTGTAGTAAAAATCAGTTATTTTTATTTTTTACTTATTTTTTTTAGCAGTTAACTGTAATTGCAGTTTTTTTCTACGGAAATATACAAAAAAACTATTATGAAAGTTATTTAAGAAAACATAACGAAAAGTACAGTAATTTAGTAACAGTTGTTTAAAGCAGTTTTTTTTAATATCACAATAAACAACTACAAAAACAGTAGTTTTGAACTAAACAGTTATTTTTGTTAGTTATTTAAAAAAAAAAAACAAATTTCGTTGATTTTCGTTGAATTTTAAAAATTATTTAGTAGGTTTGAGGTTAAGAAGAAGAATAAACCTTCCTCAAAAGTTATAAACACATTAAATTTGCAAATCAGACTAGATCTAGTTTCTGCCTTTTTATGGACAGGCTTCATCAGTGATCTTCCATTAAATTGTATTATTGTTTATATTTTTATTGTCAGATTGTCTCTATATGAATAATTTCAGAAGTGATCAAACAGACATATACAAACATTCTACTTCAGATTTCCTCTGTTTATCTTCTTATTTCCTCCTCAAACCTACTAAATTAGAATTAATAAAAATACATTAATGACAATATTAATTGTATTTGGTCTATAAGACGCGTTTGAAAAAACAAAACTTTACTATAAAAAAATTATTGTTTATTTTATATTTGTTATTATTGATAATGCATAAAAGCATAATAACTGGAGAACCATTTGGAATTTTTATTTCAAATTTAAATAGTTTGTTGTAATTACATATATTTTTGTAATCGAAAGAAAAAAAATTGTTTTTGTTTTATTAGAATAAACGTTTCTAATACCAAAAGAATTAACTGTAAAAAAAAGTAGTTTTTACCCACTTTCCAGTTGTTTTAAAAATTTTGTAGTAAAAATTTGTCAGTTAATTTTACGACGTTGTTAATTATTTTTAATGCTTTTAATAGTTATTTTTTCAACAGTTGAAAATAACAAGTTTTTTAGGTGTTTTTTTGGAGCACTTTTAACTGCCTATATTTTTGTTTTAGCGGTATTTTCAGTAGATTCTACCGACAAATTTTTTTGAGTGTGTTTGTCAATTCTTCAAATATTGGTTGATATTTTACTTGAGACTTCTGAATTGTTTTACTTTCTGTAAATATATTTGCTTAACTCTTTCTATTAATTAACGTATTGCTTTTTTGGAATAGAGAAGATATGAAAGATGGTGAAAGATGAAGGGCTTGCGCGAAGTTTTAAATATTATAACAGCTGTTACGCCCCATTTGATGGGGAGTTGGTGAACTTCGTTGAAGCTTTTTAGTTCACACACTAATAGAAAAAAATCTGTAAAAGTTTTAGTTGAAACTAGTAAAAATTAGTTAAAAACCGCCTTGCAGAAAAAAACGCAGTAATTACCAGACTATTTTTGCTTAATACTAGTAAAATAAGAACAGCACAAATAAAATTCCCAGGAAAATTTTTTACAATCGGTAGCCAACCACACCCATTCTACAACTGGTTCCACTGCAACCGATTTCATGGAACTGGTTCCGGAACCAGTTCCTGGGATGCTATGTGGAAGGTGTGGGTGACGTAGAATCAGTTCCAGCACTAGTTCCAGAACTGATTCTAGAGCAACCGGTTCCACTTTGGAGCTATAGAAGGGGTTGCTTTTGGGACAATTTCAAACAAAAAGAATCGGTGTTAGAATCGACAGTAGAAGGGGTTGTGAATGAAAAATAGCTATTGTACAACCGATTCTTTGGAACAGAAAATTTTATTGGGTTGTAACGGAATTGCATTTTTAATTATATTAAAGTAAATAACTGAAATTGTCCAAAAATTTAAGCAACCATAAAACTGTTAAATTTACAGAGTTTTAGTTAATTTAAGTAAACTTTTAGTTAACCGAAAATGACAAATTATACCGTAAAGCCTAAAAAAAATTTTGCACTGCGAGAAAATTTTTTTCTTGGTAAAATTGAAATGGAAAAATTCAATTTTGTGTCTAGTTGAATATATAATTTTCTTAGCTAACTTGTGTGTCTGAATTTTATAGTTTTTTTTAAGCGTTTATAAACTTTAAACATTTTTACTAATTTAATCGCATTTTGACATAGCTGAATATATTTTCTCTCTGCTTAATACGAAAGTGTTTAATTATCAAAAGTTTTCATTACCAAATATTATTTTCTTTAAAAACCCTTCCTTTTCATAGTAATTTTAAAGATTTTTTTCAGCTAAATTAAATTAAAATTTAGCTGAATAACATTTATAATAGCTAGATATAATTCTCATTAATACAAATTTTACTTTTATAAATTTTCCTACCAGCTGAATTTAATTTTGTAGAAGTTTCTTTTAAAAATACATAGTTCTAAACTACTTTTCATAGCTGAATTGTTTAACTTTTAAAAAAGGTAAGTCAAATTTAAAGATTTTTCTTTATTTAGAGAATATCTTTTTAAAGCTTCTGATTTCTGCAAATTTTCTTCAGCAGAATTTTATATGAACGTTGCTGAATGTTTTTTAACTCTGCTGAATTATTAAAATCCCTTTGTTTTTCTTTACCATAACAAGTTTTGAAGAATTTACTTTAGCTGAATCAAATTAAGTCTTAGCTGAATAGCACTATATTACTAAGCAAGTTTTTATAGCTGAATTAGTTAATTCCGCTAAATTATCAAAAACCTTTTATTTTTCGAATACTTTTTTTAGCTGAATCAAATAAAGACTTAGCTGAATAGCACTTTCCTAACCAATTAGGTTTTTATTTTTTTAAAATATGAAGTTTTATGAAGTTTCTCCTAAAAAATACATATTACTAAGCAAGTTTTCATAGCTGAATTAGTTAATCATAATTTCATTCCATTTTGACATAAAATAAACAGAAATATGTGATTACATTTCTTTGTTACTTTGCTATTTATTGCATATTTTCCGTTTTATGTTCTTTAAAAAAAATTTTTAAGATTATTTTTCCTAAATTTTAAGCGGAAAAAGTTATTTTTATATTATACTTCAAAAGTTTGTGTTTTAAGTCTTTTGTTTTTAAGGTGTCAAAAGTTCAAAGAATTTTATGTTATACTTGTTATTTACTTGTCTTTTAATGTATAATTTTAAATGGTTAATAAAACCATGTTAGTGGGCCTGTTTTTACCTTTATAACCTGCAAATTTATTCCCACAAATGAAAGTGTTTTTCAAAACGAACAAAAATCTAGAAAATCAAGTTTACTTAAAAAGTAATATACATACGAGTATAAACTAAAGCAAATATAATATCTGTTAAAAGCCAGAAACTTGTAAAATTTAAACTAAAATTTTAAATAAATACAATTGTTTTTAGAAATATAGCTTTTAATTGAAAAACTACTAGCAAAAAGTTAAGAAGTTCTTTGAACGAAAAAGAAAAGTTAGGCAAAATAATGGTTTTAATAAAATATTTTTTAAAAAGAGTTTTAATGTTTGTTCTACTAAATATATTATATTGTCAAGCTTTAGTAAATAAACCCCCTAGTGATTTATATTTTAAAAATAATAACAATGGAAATTATAAAACTTTACAAAAGGGTACCTATTATTTAAATAGTGAAAATCCTTTATGGATTTTACAAGATCAAAAGGAAGAACAAGAATTTAGAAAACCTTTTAAAGAAAAAGTGAAATATCAACAAATTAAGCCTTTATATTATCACAACAGACAACAACAATTACAAAATGTTAATAAAAATTATAGAAATTTTAAAACAAAACGAATTTCATTTACAAATAATCAACAAATAAAACTACCTTATAATTATATACCGTTTAAAAGGTTAAAAGAATCCACCTTAACTAACAAAAGAAGATATCAAAATTCAAAATTTATACAAAATATGCCCATATTTGATGCAGTGCCTGGTGAGGAAACATATTTACAAACAAATTCTAATCCTATATTTATATACAGCGGCAACAAAGGAAAAATGTTAATGAATACTATGATGAGTAATAAGAAATATCCTATGCAGGAGCCTATACCAGGCCAAACATTATATCCTCCAACAAACTTAATATTTAAACCAAAACCATTGGTGGATAATTTGCAACAAAAATTGAATATAACAATGATACCATTTTATGCCTATGAAGCCATCGATCCAAGATTTATTAACTACAATACTCCCTCCTATGCAACAATTAACTCTTCTTACACTCCTTTTGCAACCTCCAGCTTTAAAGCTCCAAAAAAGTATAAAAAATTTAAACAATATTCAGCATTTTATTCTCCGCAAGAAGTTTTATCAGAACCTTTTAAGGATTTTTCCTCTTCATCATACCAACAGCCTTTGGAATATACCACCAACTTTCCTTTAACTTTACAAAAACCTTATGCTAATCATAGATTTGGAAATAATTATGAAACTTCTACTACTCCTTTACCTTATAAGAAATTTGAAGTTACCTACAATGATGGTGAAGATAAATTTCAAATTACCTATGAAGATGATTCAGCCAATTTGGAGAGACCCTTTGAAGAGGTAACTACTCAAATGCCAACGACTTTACCACCTGTGACCTATGAAAGTTATAAGTTTTCCAAAAATTATTATGCTTTTCCTTTATATTCGTTAAATAAACTTATGGAGAAAGATGATAAACAGGAATCTGGAAGTGATACATTAAAATTGGAACAAAATGAGGTTAATTCTCACATAGATAAAGCTTTGAAAGATGACAATGAGAAGTTACAAGAAACATCAAAAGAAAATACATGGTTTATATTAAATTCTAGGTAAAATTTATTAAATTCACAAATTTTTCAATACAGCATTGGGTACAAAATATTTTTTAATACAGCTGAATATATTTTTTGTAACGTTATTCTGGATATCATTTCGTTTTTATTTTCTTAGCTGAATAACAATTTATACTGTAATCAACAATTTAAAACAATTTCTCTAGGATTAATTAAACAAAAACTTTGCTGAATAGGACTTATCTCTGCTGAATAACATATGTTTTAATTTTTTTGAAAGTATTTGTCAGTTTTATATGATTTGTTAGTAATTCTTCATAGAAAATATTTTTTAACTGCTTATTTCTTTTAGAAACTCTAAAAACTAAAAATAATTAACTGTAAATCACATTTTGATATTTCTTAATTACTTTTTTTCCGGCTGAAATAGGGAAAAATCGTTTACGATATTGTTTCTCAAACTTTAAAATTTCGAATAATTTCTTTAAACTTAACTAACACAAACTTTGCTGAATATCTCTTATCTCTGCTGGATATCTCTGCTCTCTGGATAGTACCTATTTAAATAAAATTTTTTATAAAGTTTTTTCCAGCATAAAATTATTTTTTTCAGTACTTGCTTTAAAAATTTCTAAAGTTTATCGCATTTCGACATTGTTGAATAACTTTTTTTAAGTTCCTAAGTGGCTGAGTAGGTTTTTTGATTACTGCAATGAGTTTTAACTATGCTGAATAAATATTACTATAGCTGAATATCATTATTCTTTTGAAATGTTTTGCTCCTAATTTAACTTAAATTGCGTGATTTATTTTCGAATAGGCTGAATATTTTTTAATATAGCGGAATAAATATTTTCTTATATTTTTCTTTATTTAATGACATTTTCTTGCCTAATTAAATTCTTGGGCAAATTGAATTTCGACATTGCTGAATAGGTTTTTTGCTTGCTGAATTTAGTTTTGGCTAAGCTGAATAGAAATAAATAGCATTATTTTAAAAAACTTACGCTAATAATTTGTAATTAATTGCTGATTTAGGTTTAGGATATGCTGAATACAATTTAATGTAGCTGAATGACTTTTTGGTTCAATTGGGCTTTATGCTTTGACCTTAATAACTTTTGAAAATCAAAATCAACTTAAGCTTAATGCAATTTTAGGTTCCCAAGTTGGGTTTGCTGGATTTATTTTCGAATAGGAAGACAATTTTTTAACATAGCGGAATATTTTCTTATATTTTTCTTTATTTAATGAAATTTTCTTGCCAAATTAATTTTGGACAACATTTTATGTATCCTAATTAAATTTTTCCATTGCTGAATAGGTTTGTTACTTGCTGAATTTATTTTCTTTTAGGCTGAATAGAAATAAATAGCATTCTTCTTAAAAAATATTATGCTATTAATTTATAATTGATTGCCGATTTAAGGTTAGGGTATGCTGCATACGATTTGATGTAGCTGAATGACTTTTTGGTGCAATTAGGCTTTATTAAAACATGCTTTGACCTCAATAACTTTTGGAAATCGTAAATTTTAATGAATTTTCATAAGCTTAATGGAGTTTTAGGTTGTCAAATTGGGTTTGCATTGATTTTGACTATGCTGAATTGAAAAGTATAAGGCTGATTTCAATAACTTTGGAAAACCAAAAATTTTAATCAATTTTCTTAAGATTAATGCAGTTTTAGGTTCCCAAATTGGGTTTGCATTGATTTTGACTCCGCTGAATTGACAAGTATAAGGGCTGATTAGTTTGGTTTTGTAAATTGTTGTATTAGAAATTAATTTTTGATTAAAGAATTGAGTTTCAGATGTGCTGAATAAGGTTTTGTTTTAGTTTGGTTTCATTTAAATATGCTTCGCTAAGTGACAATATTTTACTTTGGCTTTATGGCTTACTTTATCACTATTTCTGTAAAATTTAATATTTCAACAATTTTTATTAAGCTGAATTGTATTTTTACTTAGCTGAATATATATTTTCATAGCTGAATATGTTTTCTATATTTATTTTCTTACTTATTTATATTTTTTTCTACTAAAATTGTATCTGTATTTTTTTCTTAATTTATTATTACAGATATAAAGGTCCACTTAAATCAAGTGTATCGAATTTACATTCCTCCAAATACATACAGAGTTCACCTACTATGTTACATAATAATTTGGATTTCTTTAAATCATCTACTCCCACAACCAATGCAATAACAAAACTAAAACCCCAAATGAGATCACTGTATGGAAAAGACATAAAAATTGTTTTATGATGATCGCTACTTAAGAAGGAAATTAATAAAAGTACAAACTAGCAAATCTATAATAGAAAACATTTCCTTTAGCTTTAATGACAATTTATAACATTATGTTTAAGATTTTAAAAATTTTATATGGCTCTTAAAAAATAAGGAAAGTTGTTTTATTTTTAATTTTTTGTTAAGGTGGAACATTGTTTTTTTACGATAGCAGTATTTTATATTGCACGTACATATTAAAGTTATGAAACCAAAATTTTTATAAAACATTAACAAAACTATAAAAATATTATTGTGTTAAAGCTAAAAGAAAAATTTCAACTTAATTATTAAAGTAGTTTTAATTAAAAAATTGTTATTTTAGGTTAAATTCAGAAAATTTTTTTCTTGAAGTTTTAACAAATTAATAAAAAAAATATCAAAAATATTTCGATTCGTTTTATTAGTTTCTTCAAACTTCAATAATTTTCTTTGTATACTTAGCATTCATATGCTAAGTAGCAATGCATTTATAAAAAAACAAATTGTGTGTATTTATTTGATATATTTCCTATTGGACTTTGAAAACCTTTCTTTGGATCATTGATTTGTGGCATGTGTTACTTTGTTCTGGCATGTTTAGATGTGTTATTATTTCTTCTTTATGATTTCTTTTATGTTTTTTTTTTGATGATCTTGTAATTCATTGATTTTTCTTGTTTTCTTTTGGGGTTTTTGTTTGAAACTGTTAAACGCTAAATTAATTTTAGGATTTTGTTGAAGGGGTTTACTTTTCTTGTGGTTAGAAATTTTAAACAAGTGCGTGTGTATAAAAGCAAGAGTTCAATGTGAAACTATTTTAGAATAATAATAACTGTTAAAGGTTTAAGAACCAATTGAAGATTTACTTTAGAAAAAAGTAAAAATACGATACATAAATAAATTTTATAGAAATTAAAAAAGGATAATAAATTATAAAAAAATAAGAAAATGTTAAGGAATATATTAAACTATTTAGTGGTATGTGGAGACAAAATTAATAAGTTTGTGTTTAAAAGTGGAAATTAAAGGATTTTAATACACGTAAAAAACAAAAGACTTAAGTAACAAACTTATTTAATTTATCTTTTAAATCAAGACCTAAGACACAAGCAGCATTAACAAGGATAAAAACTCATAAAGGAATTTTCGTATACAATCTAATAAAATTCTTTTTAAAATTATTGTTCTTCCTGAAGTTTTTACGTAAATACTGAAAACAACATTTTTCAATGCGAATCTTTTTATATAAAAGAGATACAGTGAATACGACAGTCTTGTGAATTCCCTTAAAAATTTTCTAGAAGATTATTATGATTTTGTTTATTATAAACAAACATAAAAAATTTAAAAATTTCAAAAACATTCTGACTAAATAAAAAAACAATCTTAAATAATTTGTAAATATTAATTTTTATTTTCCAATATTTCGTTAAGAATTCCTAATCATCTTCAGGGGTACATAAATGAAATATTTAAAAGCTTATAAAAAACACGTTTTTATAAATTTGTTAATAAATTTTGAATTAAAAGTAGTAGAACGAAATGAAAAGCTGGCTATGTTTTATTACCATCGAACAACGCCGTGAGATAAAAAAAAATCGATATACACGTTACACTGCAGGACATATGTACATACATATATAGTAATCATATTCCGATCTTTTTTTATTGTATAAAGGATTTGAAATTTCGAAGGATAAACAAGTGATAATATTTTCAAATTTACCATTACCGGGATAAACAGTAATTGCGTTAAAGGAGTTAAATGTTAAAATCCCAAAACTTGTTTAACAAATTCTGAAAAATAATTTGTTGAAGGCACGTCCCTATTCGGATTTTATTATAGAATAACACTGTGGAACAAATTCAGGTTAGCAAAAGTTAGGTCGATTCTGAGAGTGAGGGGTGAAAATAGAGGCTAAATTAGAAGACCCGTATGCGGCGTTTGCTTATGTTAGTTCGAATTTTTTCATATTGTTTATATGGTTTTTTGGCTATAACTCGTCGACTAATTGATATTTTTAAATCTGTAAAAGCCAAATTATTCCTAGAGACCTGTGCAACAATTAAAATTTAAAAAAAAATTGATTTGATTTTTTTTTTGTTTTTTTATTTTTTTTTCATTTCATTTTTACCCCTCACTCTCAGAATCGACCTAACTTTTGCTAACCTGAATTTGTTCCACAGTGTAATTAAATCGTCAGAGCACAACGTTTTTAAAATTTCTCGAAAGATTTATTAGGTTAAATTTCAAGTTCAGTGAGTTAAGGACCGTTATTCAATATTTAAAACATCAAAGAAAAAACAAAACAAACAACAAACAATTTACCACAATTTGCTTTGTCATCTTTCAAAATACTATCCTGTTGTTTTGACAGATCCAGCAACATCTATTTTGTATTTTATTCGACCTTTTTCCTATATTTTTAATTCTCCTTGAATATCAAATAACAATCAAGCTCGAGATCTAAATTGTTTTCAAAAATTTGTTTATTTATATAAAACCTTCAATATTTTGAATAGCATCTCTATTCATCATACGGGTGTAAACATTCTAAACTTAAACGTAAGCTATGCTTACTCGTCGTCAGTATTTAAAGCACTGATTTAAACCATCCACCTAAGCACTTTATTAAATAGAGGCTAAATGGGACGAAGAGGAGTGGCTACGCATATACAAAAAGAATAAAGTCGGGCATGCTGACTATATAATACTCTACGCCAGACTGATTAAAAGTTAACTAATGTTTGCATCCGAAATTATAATGGGTTGAAAGGAACTTGTCTCAAAATGCATTTAAAAATATGTAAAAAATAAGGAAATCAGTAAGAAATTTTCATTTTGCCACATGTTGGGTGCATTTAAGACTAAAACGAAAATATATTTCATATGAGCGCTAGATCCAGAGATGGATTGATTATACCCGAAAACACCCGTGGAACAACTATATTAGTCAATTTGCAAGGGGCCTTTATACGGGCACTAGGTCTAAATATGAAGCGATTCTAACTAAAATAAAAAGGCTTCGTCCTTGATCCGACTAAGTTTGTGTACCAAACTACCTTGATATTTGCTACATGTAGCGTGCATATTTTTGGGGGACCTTCATACACTCAAAAAAGTTTGTCTGTAGAATCTACTGAAAATGACAGTTAAAAGAAAGGTATATGCAGTTAAAAAGGCGACAAATTACCTTTAAAATAACTAAAAATTTTGTTATATTTTACTGTTGAAAAATAACTAACAAATGCATTAAAAATAACTAACAATGTCGCAAAATTAACTGAAAAATTTTTACTACGAAAATTTTAAAACAACTGACAAAATGGGTAAAATCTACTGTTTTTTACAGTTAATTCTTTTGGTATTATAAAAGTATATTCTAATAAAAACAATATTTTTTTTCTTTCGATTACAAAAAATGTGTTATTACTGCATTTTATTTAAAATTTAAAGTAAAAATTTCCAATCGTTGTCCAGTTATTATGATTTTATGTATTGGAGATAGAATACTAGTTTCTGATTTTTATTTGCAAACTAGGAATATATAAATATAAACTAAACAAAAGTTTTTAAAATTCAACGAAATTCAACTAATTTTTTTATTTTTTCATTCCAACAAATGGAATGAAAAGCGTATAAACATTCGATTAATAGTTACTATTTATAAAGGATCTGAAATTTCCACTATATTTATAATAAATCTTTCCAATTGTATGTTCTTACCTAGAGTAATTATAATTGGTTTTTTTCTTTCAGCTCCTTTTCCCTTTAATTTATCCCTCACAATCATTTTGGTGGCGTACACCTACTACGTAAGTATTGGTGTTAATAAAAAAAATTTCAAAGCCAAACATTTTAAGTTCTATTTCTTATTCTAGTGAACCACCACCGCCGATAATGAAACAAATACCTCTAACATATTTTCGTACATATACCTATCAACAACCTATGCCTGGAAAATCTTTACCATTTCCGCTCATGAGTTCAACAGATTATATAACAAATTATGGAGCTATGGGTAGCACGCCATACTATAATCCAATGATGCCTATGATGACGCCAAATGGTTTACCAACAAATAATGAAATACCAATGGCAACACGACCTTCGAAAGGTTATGCAGGAGTTGCTGTAGTAAGATCTTTAAATAGTAATACACAGCCTATGACTACCACAACAACTACAACGCCAAAACCCACTACCACGACTACCACAACAACTACCACTACACCAGCACCCACCACTACTACCACCAGTAGCACCACAGAAAATCCTACCACAATTATAGATACTGCTGCCTCGCCGGGGGCTTTAATTCAAACCGATTCATTAGTTAATATAGAAGCAGCCTATCCCGCATTTAATAGGAAAGTTTTTACAAATCACTTTAACATTAACTACAATCGTCCTGTATATCCTTATCCTGATTATTCGGTATATAAACCAAATTTACCTAATAATCCCAATGTAAATGAAGAAATTAAAGGTTTGAATAATGCACCCTCACAACCTAATGTTGAATTTGTACCCTGCATGTGTCCGGTAAATATGCAAGGTGGTGTTGGTTACCAACCGGGTTATCAACCTGGTTATCAACCTGTTTTCCAATCAGGTATACCTATAGCTGGTAATCCTTCCAACTCAATATTTTTAGCTCAGGGAAGAACAAATACTGATATAGAATCTTCTTTAGATTTACCAATGGTATCTGCGAATGCAGAATCTGTTAGTTCAGATCCTTCACAAATGGAATCAAATTTGGTGCAGCAGCTACAAATTGTCAAACTCGATGAGGAAGATAATGCTACACAAAGTGATTTATCGTAAAATAATAATTTCGTTTAAGGAATTTTACTCATAAGTATTATTAAATTTTAGACTGATTGTAAATTTGATCGATGTGAATAAAATGATGGAAAGAAATGATTATGAGCAATAGAGTTTTCTTTCGTTAAAGATGACTAGGTCTTAAAAGCTTTCTTAAAGCTTTAGTTTAAATTATCTAAACTAATGACAATAAGCAACTAACTAGATCAGGGTAGTTTTAAGAAAATTATTTAAAAGCTAAGAAACAAAAACCTTTCAACATTTAAGTCCTATTTAAATTTAAAGTGGGTGCGAACTTGCTGAACAAAATTCAGGTTTACAAGTTTCTTTGAGTTTTGAAAATATTTTCATAGTTTTATGGTATACTGAATTTAGACTGAGCAAAAACTAACTAGTTTTCGTACAAAAATAGCTTTTCTTGTTTTTGATATATACATTTTGACAAGTAAAAACTACCAAGAGCCAAAAATTATTTAATTATGCCTGGGTTATTCTGAATTGATGTAAGAGAATGAAAATAATTAAAAAACTTAAGCTCTGATAAACAAGAGAGATTTTAAAAGTTTCACAAAACTTTTCCAATTTTTAGTATTAAAAATTGTTAATGTCAGTAAAACTGTTGCTAAAAATTAGCGAACTGATTTTGCACAATTTATATTATAAAAATATTTCTTCGTATTTATGAATAATTTTTTGATTTCAACAAAATGCATCTAAAAAACAAAAATATGCAATTATTTAGCAATAATAGCATACCTTAGAATATAAAAAAATGCAAATAAATATATGTAAACTAGTTATTTTTTATATTGAAACAGAATACAAAGCTTTTTCTTAAGTCAACATTATTTTTAAGAATTTAACTAACACATTTGTTATTGCTTCTCATATACAGTGGGGAGCATTATTGAGTACATGTCAGTACTTGAGGAAACTTACAAGCGCAGGCATAAAAATATCAGATAAGGGGACTAAATGATACTTTTCTGAAAGCAAAGTGTTCGCATAATCTAAATCTGGCCTCAAAAATGACCTTCCATATCAGACTTTCGAGCTATATAAATGGAAAAAACTTAACTTTTCTTCTAAATATTTCGAATCGTATATTTTCTTGAAAAATATTTTTAACAAGATTCGTAACGGCATCTGTCATTGTCATTTTTTATTCTATTAATTACAATATTTAGCAAAATTTTAGCTAATTTTAGCAGGTTAAGTTGTTATTTTTTATTATTTTATTTATAACTAAAATTCTGTATATTTAACAAGATTATTTTCGTTGTTCTTGTTAATATTTAGCAGAAATAATCTTATACTTTCAGCGGCTTTTTTCTGTAAGGCCATTTTAAAATAGTTTGCAGTAGTTTTAACTAAAATGTTTTCAGCCTTTTTTCTATTAGTGTAGTTATCAGACTTGATATTTTGCATCTGTTGAAAAATTGCTAGAATTCCCCACAACTGCTAAAACGATATTTCCCTTCCGCTATGAGTAATCAAAAAAGAGCTAGATTAGCGAAAAAACCTACGAATTGCCAACAGTGTTTACACTATTGGGGGTGAGTAATAAGAAATTCCTACACAACATAATACCGTAAAATTTAATGCGCCGGTCTTAAGACAGTAAGGGATGGTTTTGTAACATTTTGAAAACAAAGAGTATAAAGTATAAAAGCCACATTAAGACAATAACAAGTGTTTTTAATGAAAGAGTATAAAACAAGAGATTTTTTTTGTGATATAAAAATAAAAAATGAATAAATGAGAATAATCGAGAATATGTAAAAAGAAATTAATAACGACATAGAAAAAGAAACAAACAGAGTTGTGTTTTAATTGACATGAAACTAACAAATATTAAAGAAAAATTGTTAATAAATTGAAAATATTATAAATGTTTTAATAGTGAATGTTTCAATGATGAATTAATTAATATTTTATTGTTGTTAAAAGGCTTTTATGGTTAAATTATTTTGTAAACTCCTTTTAAAAACAACTCTGTTGTTTGGCACTTTTTAAAAACACCCTTGTTTGTTTTTGGCATTAAACGGTATTTGTTGTTAGTTTTCGAATTTAATATTGGTATTCGAAATTCCTATTAGAGTGTATAGAGTGTATTTGAAAGGCTCGTAAAGGTTAATGATGAGTGCAAAATTTTTTCATACACCAATCGGATTTTGTAGACGCATCTTAAAGCATACATACAGTCGGTAATAAAATCTATTTCAATATTAAAATTATTGTTAAAGCCCACATTTAAAACAGATTTAAAGAAAAGAATTTTGTATATTATAAAAAAAGGAAAACGAAATAATTAAAATACAAAAATTTTGCGAAAATGTTGAAAATTTTCTTAAGAAATTTTCAACAAATTAAAAATTGTTAATGAAAAAATAGAAGAAAAAAAACTACAAAAAACAGCGTGTTTTTTATAATATACTTTAATACCCGAAAAAAAAGAATATATTTTTGTGCAAAAGGACTCCCTAAGCTTCATACCAACTAACATTGAGTTTAAGGGGAGCAAGCGTCGTCGTGGTGAAAGTAATAGTATTTTTTTCGGGGTGTGCCACACCAATTTTTCAATCTTTTTAATCAGAAATATATAAAAATAAAAAAGCCATTAAACTAAAACTAACAAAATTAACAAATTCTTAACAAATTATTGGAAAATTTTATTAACAGAAAGTGAGTGCATGAAAAGTTTAAAAAATCAAAGAGTAAATCTCAATATAAAAATCTCTTGAAAACATTTACGTCATTTTCGTTTTTCAAAACAAAGGTTTTTCCATTTTAATACCTAAAAGAACAAAATCCCTTTACAGACAAAAAATTCTATTTGGATTTTCAATTTTCCAGTTGGATCTACAAAATGTTGAGGATAATATCATTAGGCTTAATGGCCTTAATGGCTATTAGTGCGACACAGGTACAGGTAAGTGAGTCATTATAGTGATTTAAAATTCTTATTCAGACTTTATTATGTTTTATTATGAAAAATCATATAATAAAGTATGTATGTGTTAAGAAATAAATTGGGGGTTAAAATATATAAAAAGGAATATGTTGGAGCCAATTTAACAACAAAATATGTTGTAATTAGTTTTAATAGCCTATCATTATGTTTTATTATGAAATTATTATTGATTTTTTTTCTAATATGTAATGCTAATTACTGATTTCACAATATAAAACAAATTTGTTTTTGTAGTTGTAAAATGTAATTTGAGTTGTTCGTTTTTATATATTGTACGATACCGAAAGGGGGTTGGTGGTAATTTGGGCAATTATAAAAACTTAAGTGAAATTTAAACTAAATATTTCGATTAATAAAAGTTTAAAATTTTTTGAAAAATTGCAACATTTTTCTAGAAAATAAATACTTAAAGAAATTTGGATTTATTTAACTAAAATTGGATCTTTTTCCAAGTATTAATTATAAATATACCAAGAATTGGCCGTTTTTTTTAAGTTGCAGTGTTTTTGCTTTTTGAAAATCGCAAAATATGACGAAAACCTTACTTAACCTTAATATATTTTGTCTAAATTTGCACATTTGATAAAATTCTGTCTTAAGCTCTATATATTTTGTTTAAATTTGCATATTTTCCTGGTAATATAAATTGTATTTATTTTACGAAATTTCCTTCCAATCCTGCCGGCATTCTATAAGTCCTTGAGTCAGTATCATAATTTATATTCAAGGTAGAGACTTAAACCTAATTTCGTTATTTTCAACGTCTCTAAGACCCGATTATTAAAGTCCAGTTAAAATTTAGACAATACTTAAATTAAAATTGTATTGGGAAACAACAACAAATGTGTCAGTTAAAGTTAGTAGCTAAAGGGAAATTGTGAAAATGGAGCTAAGTAAGGTTATTTATTTTTGTAAATTTTGTTTTGTTGTAAAATAATAATATTTGATTAGCAGGGCCGCCTTTAGGCCGGTTTTAAGCCAAAAATTAGAGTTATATAGTTGCAGTTAACCACCGACTTAAGAAAATTTGTCGGTAGAATCTACTGAAAATGGCAGTTAAAATAAAGGTACATGCAGTTAAAAACACAACAAAGGTTTACCTTTAAAATAACTTGAAATGTATTTATTTTTAACTGTTCGAAAATAGCTAACAAATGAATATAAAATAACTTACAGTGTCGTAAAAATAGCTGAGAAATTTTATCTGTAATAATTTTAAAACAACTGACATAATTTGTAAAAACTACTGGTTTTTACCATTAATTTTTTTTGATATTATGAAAACATATTTAAATATAAAAGAAATTTTTATCTTTCGATTACAGACATATTTGTAATTTCTCCATACTACAAAAATCTGAAATCAAAATTCAAATCTGCAGTTCTCCAGTTACTACGTTTTTATTCATTGGGGTTATAATAATAATATCCTCTTCGAATGTATTTAAAAACAAATGAAATTTCACACTTGAAAACAGGACCACTAACATTTCATTAACTTCAACTTATATTTTCAAAAAGTTAATAAAATGAACCACAAATTAGTTAAAACAACTAATTTTTTTTTAGTTTATGTTTTTAATAAACAAAATGACAGAATAAAATGAATGTTAGGAATTCTCAGTATTTTATGTAGTTAAATTTAACTACGAATGTAGTTAAAATTTATATTTCTTCTGCAAATGAATGTTTATTTAAACAACTAACAAATTCTGACTGGATAAGTCCCCTGAGTGTAAGAATATAACAATAATAACAAACATTAACTATAAAAGAATTTTCAAAAACTCAAAGAATTTTTTATTTTTTAAATAACTAACAAAGCAAAAAAAAAAGAAAAAAAAAACTGTTTACTGCAAAAATACTGCTCTGGCAGTTGTTTGTTATAATATTAAAAATAACAGCCTTAAAAAATTTTATGGAATACAGTAATTTTCGGTAGTTGTTTTTCTAAATAAATGTTATAGTAGTTGTTTTGTATTTTGCCATATAAAAATATTTGTATTTACAGTTAAAACCAACAACTACTGATTACTACACAAAAAACTGTCACATAGTAACTGTAGAACTTTTCGAGTGCACTTTTCGACTTCTTAACTTTTTTCCAAGTAAAGTAGTTCAATAGCTCGTTTTGCGATCACTTAACCCATAACTGTAAGATAGCGCAACTTAAAAATTGTTAATTTTTTACTCTCTGAAACATTCTGGGGGGTTACCGCGTAACTCGATTCAAAAAAAAAAATTTTCGAATTAGTAAATTTTGTACCTTTTGTAAAAAGAAAAGTTTTAGCAAAAATCTTACTTTTTGAATTTTTATGTGTAGTGTAAAAGTTTTAGGATAAAAATAAATTAAAATGTAGAATTTTTATACAGAATTCTATTTTTAACAATATTTGCAAGATTTATCGAATCGAGTTACGCGGTTACCCCCCTGGTACATTCGGTTACCCCCTGGTACTTTTAACGGTTATTAAATTTGAAAAATTCTTCGGAAATGTTTACGTTGATTCAATATTTAAATTTATGAATATATTTTTAAGCTTTGTTACCAACTATTCATTTTATGTTTTTTATAGTTTCTATTTTTTTTTTTTTTCTTTTAGCAGAGTTGTAGTTTTGTTTGATGTATTTCTGAATTTATAGTGCATATTTTTGGGTTCTTAGCGCATATTTTGCTTTCTTACTACATATTTTATGAGAGTAATTTCGAATTTATAGTGCAAGAAAGTCGCTCCCCTGCTTATGACTTCGGTTTTTGTGCACTGGAAATTAAAAAGGCCTGTTTGGTTTTTAGTCTCGTGAACTTTGCGTTATTTTGTTCATTTTAGCGTTTTTATGTCATATTTCACGATTTTTATTATACTAACAGAATTGGCAATACTGGATTTATTTATGTGTTTTGGGTTATCGGCTGCAACAAGAAATTATTTTAAGCCAATATGGCAACATGTGCAAAAGTTGATTTTTCGATGTTTTCATTTGAGTAGTCGAATTTTTGACTGTTTCATGATAATTTTTTGCAAACAGTCGATTAGTCTTAAGTCGATTTATTGAACCCTACCGCAAAAGCTTAAAATAATTAAAACATTAGGTAGCTGTTTAGACAACAAATTTAATTTTCGAAAATTTTTGTGCAGAAAATTTTTGTATCAATATATGTGACAGCGCATAGAGAAAGGGACCTAAGGGTAAAAAATCAATTTTTTTTTGATGTGGACAACATCTGCGCATCGAATGAGACCGATCCCATGCCCTCCTGAGAAAGGGACCTAAGGGGACCTTAGGTCCCTTTCTATTTTGCGCGTCACATATGTTTATTTTTTTGCGATCTCTAACAAAAAGATGAAAGTTGTAAGTCTCGACATTAAACTAATGATTACAAATTATATTGTTATATACGCAATATTCTTAAGCAATCAACCAACATTGATATCCTGTCGCAAAAACACAGCTTTATTATACACTCACAATATTTAATCGTTAAATATTAAATTAATTGAAAACACAATTAAAAAAAGGACTACTGATTTTTCATTATATTCAAACCATTTTGCTATCTTTTTTCGAACTTTAAGCGTTTTTTTTAATCACCTGTAGTGGGATTCTCTAACTTTTTAACGACAAAATTCGGTTGCTAAGTTGTCAGTTTACTATGAAAACTTGTCAAGTTAACAACCGAATTTTATCGTTAAATAGTTACAGAATTGCCCCTCTGAATTTAGAATTTTCCATACAAAAAGTAGATTTATTAAATCCAAAAAAAAAAATTTAGATTTATTTATCTGGGTTTACACATAGCAACAAAAGTGCAAATATATGAAACAGCCTATTAATTTAAGAAAAAAAAGAAACGAATGAAAATTAAGAGAAACAAAAAAAATTCAAAACTAACAAATAAAAGGTTTTTATAAAATTTTTTGTATGAAATATGTTTAGAAAAAAAAAAACTACACCTCACCAAATACATATTTTCCATTTTGGATATGGAGAAATAGCTGAAATAGAAATGGCAATTTTTTACTCTACTGTATGTAATTTATATATGTGACAGCGCATAGAGAAAGGGACCTAAGGGTAAAAAAATCAATTTTTTTTTTTTTGTGGACAACATCTGAGCATCGAATGAGACCGATCCCATCCTCTCCTGACCTTAGGTCCCTTTCTTTCCTTAGGCCCCTTTCTATTTTTCGCGTCACATATATATTTATATTTCAATTGTGTAAAAAATATAAATTGAAGTGCTAAAACTGAAAAGGCAGACTGTTTATCGCTGTTTTATATAAAATATAATTAAAAATTAAAACTTAAAGTAAAATCCTTCATCATCGAATTCGGTACTAAAAATTAGGGTGAAAGAAGTGTCGGACAGAAAATTCTTTTTAAAATAGGGAGCATCTAACCCCATCTGTTGAGCACTTTTTGAACTACTTTTTGGATTTATTAAATCCAAGTGATTAGAAAATGCGGCTATTGTTTAAACAATCCATAAAAGAAATAAAAATAATTGAAAAGTCTGTTAAAACAATCTTCAATTTTTAACTGACAAAACGATAGAAAAAAAAAAAAACGATTTTGTGGTTTGTTTTTTCATATTTGAAAGTCTTTTTTTTTGAATTTTCAAAACACTACACACACAACACATACGTTCAAATTTTTATTGGCTATGTTTGTGTGTATGAGTAAAGAATTTCTTGTAATTTGAGTTTTTTGTTTTAAAACAGAAAACAACTAAATTATTAAAATTATTTTTTCAAAAATAGAAAACTAAACATAGAACATTTGACTGAAAATATCAACTCCTACAGACGATATGTATTGCTTGTAGTTTGTTTTTTATTGACTTACAAAAAAAGCTAAACAATATGTTTCCATGTATTTTAATTGATTCTTCAATTGAAAACAAACTTTACCTATTACTTTTCAAATAAACCTCAATCGGTTATGGAAAATATATTGTGAGTGTACTAACCGAACATTTTTTTTAAGAGAAGCAAAACTCAGGAAATTCTTCCTATTAATTAAAGTGTTTTTTTTTCTTTGGAACGGGAATAAAGAGGAGATGAAAGGTGGTGAAAGTTGGAGGTCTTTAAATATGGCAACACTGTAATTGGGCGAGATGCTGAATCTTATTTAGAACAGTTGTTGAGCATTGCTTTTAAAAAGTTAAAACTCCGATTTCTCCGATACTGTAACGTATCAGGATTCTGGGCTGTAAGCTAGTTGTTAGACTTGTGTTGTTCGTGAACAAACTAATTTAACTGAACTAGTCACTCAATTGAACGAAAGACCTAGTACACTACTAATCGCTCTTTTGGTTCAATCGGGGCTAATTTTATTTCTTTTTAATCAATTAAAAAACATTTATTTTCATAAAACATTTTTCTTTTTCCTTAAAATTCTTAATTTGTCATAGATATTAAATCTTCTTTAACTAAAAGGCGAGCAATATGAATAGGCAACTAATAAAATTGACAAGTGAACAATTGGAAAGTGTTTTATGAACGATTGCACGAAAATGTCAAAGAGCAATTGAACTAGAAAAGCGATTTAGTCTGTACAATAAATTGAACTAGAAAGAGCGATCTCCAAAACGAACTAGAATGTCCAAGCCTACTGTCCGTTATGTCCATAGGTTATAGAGATATCTTCTTCTTCTTTCGTCAACAAACACATTTTTCACATACAATCAAATATTAGGTGTATAGAACGTATGTCCAACACATGCTCATGACTTACGTGCACTGACAGCAAATGTCAAAGAGAAAGAGATCTATGTAATCTATGATTATGTCAGATATTCTAGTTTACGAATTGTAACTTTGCGTAAATATCGGCTTTACATTTTTCGAGATAAATCTCAAGTGGCCATCGTAAACTACTCGAGGTTTTTCGTTTTTTGTTTGTTTTGGGGTCTTGAAATTTTATGCTCCAAACTTTTGGTTTCTAGGTAGGTTAGGCAAAAGTTAATCTATCAGTTAGGCCTTGAGTTTCTGAATTGGTACGATTCATATAACAATGTTATACCGAAGAATGAAAGAGCCAGAAAAGAGCAATACAATTTTCGTACAATAAGTTTTCGAACTTTCAAATCGCTGTAAAAAAAACGGGGTCAAATGAGCTAAAGTTGCAAACGAGCTTTTTTTGCCCGGAACAAGCCCTATCTAATTCATCGATAAAAATATATAGGTCCCGTATAAAAAATTGCCTAAAATCGCTTCGGTTAGCTATTACCATTTAATATCAATACAGTTAAGCTCAGATAGCATCTGTATTTGGCGATTTTTAAGAAGGTTCGTCCTTGGACCAATACGAACTTATTTACCAAATTTCATACAATTGTCTTTAGAATTGCGACCTGATATTTGACTACAAAGATACATGGACAGACCGACTAAGAAAGTGATTTTCATAAAGAGAGTCTGTAAGGGGGTTCCCGCAGATCTCGATGAAATTTGGATGTGTGATAGAGGGGACAAAATTTAAAAAAATTTGGTCTTAAGCATATCGACATAGATTAGATTAGATACGAAGGCACTAATAAAGCCAATAATCGTGTTAGGAGAATTTCCCCAAACGTCCGAAGATGACACAAAGCGGTCACCCAGAAATCTGAGTCTCCTGTCACCCAGAAATCTGAGTCGATGTCTCATTTTCCAGCTCACAAAACCTGCAAACATCAGTGTCTGACCGGCCCTGTTTGTGAAGCTGGTACCTGAGCCCACAGTGCCCAGTTATCAACATAAGTTAATACGAGTATTTAGAGGCTAAAAATGAGGTTTAAAGTTATTGGAAAACTTTTTTATATTTTCTGTACTCCACTGGATAGATCTCCAAACTTTTTTATTATTTTTCTTTGGAACAAACATGATAGAAATTCAAAAACTTAAAGCCCAAACCAGATAAACGCAGTGTCGGCAGTGTTTTACAGCAGTGCGACGTTTTGTCGATAAAACAGGTTCAATTATTTACTTCATTTCTCACTCTCGAGAAATTAAAAATATTTCTAAATAAAAATAAACTGCCTTCAAACAAAATTCAATAACAAATTTGCAAAAATAGTGAATTGTTTTCGCGAGTTTCAGAAAACAAATTTTACAGCACTGCTGCAGTTCACTTGCACTCTATCTGGATTGGGCTTAAAAACAGGGGTAATTTTTTACCTCACTTTTAAACCCTTAAATGTGATATTGGACGTACTATGCTTGTTGTTTCTGCCGTTCTATCACTCATCTCAATTTTGTTCAAATCAGAGTGAATTGCACAGTTGAGTTTTCTTTTAAGTCGGTGGTATTTATATTCCCATTATTTTTGGTACTTAGAAACTAAAGCTAATATTTAGCAAATTCTTCAACAGATTTTAATTGTCATTTTCAAATAAAAAAAAAGTTAACTCTATAACTTAAATTCTGTAAATTTAACAGTATTATTTTTGCTGTTCTGATCTCACTAGATTAAGCAAAAAAAAAAACTTATAATTTCAGCAGTTTTTCTGAAAGGTCATTTTAACTAATTTTTAGTAGATTTTTCTGCTATTTTTATAGGTTTATTTCTATGATTGTAAAAACTTTTGCTGGGAAGTTTAGGTTTGTAATATAAAACCTTTATTCCTTTCAGACCCAACCAGCTTGCAAAAATGTATTCATTTTATAACTTTAAGGTAAAATGGTACACACATAATAATCCATGCATAAAAATACGAAATAAATGTCAAAACAACAAAAACTTTCGTAAAATAAACCACTTTTCGTATATTTTACAAATTTTTTTGTTATTTTGACATTTTTTCGTATTTTTATGCATGGATTGTTATGTGTGTATTAAAACTTTTAAAATTTCCTGGTGTCAATTCATATTTTATGAAATATGGGTCTGAAAGGGTTATGGTGAATTTAACGATAATCGTGAGGTTTGAAACCGAATAGTATGTTGAGTTCGCATCGATTCTCTTTATAATAAGTTTCATTTAACTTATTTAACTAGTACTTTTCTTTGAGTGTAATTTTTTGTAAATGAATACCATTGATGTATTTTTCGTTCCTTCCTTTGTACTTGTATACACTTTTTTTCCATTATTTATGTTCGACTTAAATGAAGACAGACAAATGTTAAATGAATACAAAACAACATGAATAGAAAAAAATTAAAAAAAAACAACAAGAAACTACACTGAACAAATGACACAATACCTTGGAAAATAAATGGTAAAAATATTAGAAAACCGTAAAAAACAGTAAAAAACATTGTTGTTTTGGTAAATGAAAGAAAAAAGTAGAGGAAAAAATAAAGAAAATGTGCTGAATAGTATAAAAAATGTAAAATAGTAGTAAATCTCTACATAAAACTGGTTAATGTGATGAACAAGAAGAGGGTCAGTTTATACCATCGTTCGTTCGTTGGTCTGTCAGTCTGCTTTGAATAGAATAATATTAAAATCCTAAGGCTTTAACAAACATTGATTGCTATGTAAGCCTTTTCAGTTCAGACTGACTACTAAAACACTTATACATTCATACAATGGTTAATACTGGCACACACCTTAACTTGAGTTTGTGTTGGTGTGATGTATAGGAGGAAAAAAAACGAACAGGCCATGGCAAGCATAGCATGGCTTTTTGGTTTATTAAATGAAAGAAATATCTTCCAACAAACAACAAAATAGCAAAAAATATTGCACTGAAACATGTTAGGAGGTTATAATAGAATCATGTATTGTATAGATAAAAATATTTATAAAATATGTTGTTTTTCAGATTTTTTTTTGTTATGATTTAAGCAATATATAAGTAGTTGAATAAAATATCAGAGGTTGTTTTATTATTAATTAAACTACAAAAATATATATAAACTGGAAAAAGGTGGAAAAATGTTGATCAAAATTATGTTCAGGTGTTAATAAATATATGAAGCGATTGAGAAATAAATATTCGTTTTAAAGGAAAGCAATATAACTATTTAAAACGTCTGTGAGACTGTCGAATCTTAATTAAAATTTGAAATCATACTGAGAGAATTATCAGCATGGTATTAATGAATTTTTGCATAACAATAACGAAGTTGCACTGGAACTCGTCCATTGAAACTTTTCATTGAATTAATGGAATTTTTCATAAAATGTAAAAAATTTCATTTCTTTTATTAAAACTTTCATACACTCAATGAAAAAGTTTCATTAAAACCAGATTCATAAAATATATGAAGCTTTTTCATTATATTTATGAAATTTTTAATTTACTTTGTGAAGAAAACTTCATTAGTTTACTGAAAAATTTATTTAAACACTAAAAATACATATAAGATTCAGGGCCAGATTTAAAGTCAGAACGATTTTTGTCTTAAGGATTTCTTAAGTTAGAAAATTTTGTGTAAAACTTTTTGGCTCAAGTGAAATTTCTGGTTCTTTGTTTTTAACTGGTTCTTGGTTCTTAGTTTTTAATATAAAACTGGCCTTCAGCTTACTTTCAGACATTAGCTGTGTTTTCGACTTAACTATATCCGTTAACTCATAAAAAAACTCAGAGTGCATAAAAATGTGTTTAGGACGAAAACAACACATTACTTTTATATGCACGTTAACATTTTTATACTTTTTTGTACTAACGCAGATATATATTTAAATACTTCACATTGATAGACATGAGTGAAAATACAGCTTTTATTGATATCTATCAGATATATGATTTTAGAAATCTTCAAAAATTTACTCAAAATAATGTCTTTAACTAGAGTTGATTTATAGGAAGAAGAAGAAAACATTTTTATTCTTCTTCTTCCTATAAATCAACTCTAGAAAAATTTCTTTAGTAATTAATTCTAATATTAATTACGATTGTCCTATGCGACGGTTACAAACACTTAACTAAAAATATGTCTTTAATTTAATAAAATTTTTCAAATCTTTCCTTGATCAATCAATTGAAAAATGGCTAAAAATTAGTAAATTCACAAACATTTCTGTTAAATTTTTTAAGCATTTTTAAGTGACATTGTACCTACTGCAAAAAAATTTGTACAGCTGCACTACTGGCCAGAATCTCCGACTTTTTGTCAAGAAAGCATTTTAGGTAAAGCGAACATCTGACTTTATATTTAGAATACAGCCACTTTGAGCATTGACTAACTGAACTATTTTGTTACTGCAATATTTTGGTGAAGACGTCAAAATAAAAATTAAAATTTTTTTGTAACTTCCCAGCAGAAAAATTTCAAAACAGGGAAACGAGTTGGGAATCAGGTATTTTTGGTAGAATCACTTCCCAATAGAGAAATATGGCAATCAGATTAGGTTATACCCAGCAAAATTGTCGGATGCCATGAACCGGTTGTAGAACAACTTATTAGAACAAGTTGTTCTACAACCGGTTCTTGTTCTACAGATTCTGTTCCTCCAAACTAGAACAGGTTGCTTTGGAACCGGTTCTAGAACCAGTTATATAACCGGTTCTGCGACAGTGAGGCCTTCCGTTTTGACTTCCAGGAATCAGTTCTAGAACCTGTTCCACGGAACCGGTGGTAAAAACACCTATTCTAGTAAAGATTCAAAGTCAACCAGTTCAATAAAATTTTTCTGGGTACGGTAATGCCTTAAGGTAATGTGTAATTTTTTCCTGGGTTGTTTCTCTGAAAAGGAATTTACCCCCTGTTTTTATAAAGCGAACGGAATAATTCCGCCTGAGGAATGTGTGTATTTTGTTATTGTAACAAAAACAAAATACACACAATTCCTCCGGAGGAATAATTCCGTTCGCTTTATAAAAACAGGGGGTTAAAATCTTAACCAAAATAGTATTCACTTGAATCTGCTATTTTGAATTTTGTAATTTTAATTTCAGATTCGTTATCAGCGACTTTTTAAACTTCCTTCACGCAGGCAAAACACATAGTTGAACATGATTGGGGAAACGATATTATCATAATATGATTATAGTGCTCATAAATATGATTCTTAGTGAATATATATTATGATCCCTAATGACGATTTGATCGTTATGGGATCATACTATAATCAATAGGATCATATTAGGATTATTACGTATTTCAATCAAAATATAATGATCTTTAACTAACATAACATGATGCTGTTTTCTCTGAGTGCTTGTAACAGTAAACAGTAGCTTTTGTTTTTTACTGTACTTAAAGTTGTTTTTCTATGGAAAAATACAAAACAACTACTATGACAGTTATCTAAAAAAAAAAAAAAAAAAACTAACGAAGAATACTGCATTTCGTAACAGTTATTTTTAAGTCAATAATATACAAATACCAAACAGTATTTTTTCAGTAAAGTTATTTTTATTTTAGTAGATTTGAAGTTATGAAGACGAATAAACCTTTTTCTCTAAAAATTATAAACATTAATTTTTAAATCAGGCTAGACTAGATCTAGTTTCTGCTTTTTTGTATGGACAGGCTTCATCAGTGATTTTTCATTAAATTGTTAATTGTTTATTGTCAGATTGTCTCTATAAGATAATTTTTTCAACAACATTACAAACCTAACTATGCTGAAGTGCGACAACAGCTTAGCCATCTCATTTAAGTAAGGCCTTGAATGCAATGCAACTAATTCATTGTTTTCTTTCCTATTCAGCTTTCTTCAATATCTTTTTTGTTAGTTATTTAAAAAATAAAAAATTTCATTCAGTTTTTTCTAAAGTTCTTGTTTATATTTGTTATTATAAAAACCCAGTTAATCGACTTTTACTTGACTTGAGAAGTCGTCTTTAAAAATCGAACAGTTATTTAGAAAAACAACTAGAGAAAATTACTGTATTCCATAAAACTTATTTAAGGCTTTTGTTTTTAATATTATAACAAACAACTGCCAGAGCAGTATTTTTGCTGTAAAAAGTTTTTTTTGTTTTGTTAGTTATTTAAAAAATAGAAAAGTTCGTTGAGTTTTTGAAAATTCATTTATGCTTAATATTTATTATTGTTGATATATTCTTACACTCAGGGAACTTATGCAGTCAGAATTTGTTAATTGTTTAAATAAACATTCATTTGTAGAGGAAATACAAATTTTAACTACATTCGTACGAGTAGGTTATTAAAAAAGAAATATTTTATTCAGTCTATTTGTTTATTAAAAAAATAAACAAAAAAAATGTATGTAAGTAATTTTTGTTAGTTGTTTTAACTAATTTGTGGTTCATGTTAATAACAGTCAGAAAAGAAAATGTAAGTTGAATTTAATGAAATGTTAGTGGTTCTGTTTTCAAGTGAAATTTCACTTGTTTTTAAATACATTTGCAGCGGTCTTTACATACAAATATTTTAAGTGAACGCAATTCAATTTAAAGGAGAAAAAAAATTAAGACAATAGTATTAATCATTTATTTATTTTGTTTGTAGCGAAATATCGAAAGACAAAAATGAAGAATACCCTTATCTAAAAATGACCTCGATTATTTATTAAATAAATTAAACTACAGCAAAAAGGTCGCAAAAACAAATTAATTATTAATTATTATGGTAAAGAAATATTTTTATATGTGAAAACAATCTTTAAGTTAAAATAAAATTTTTAGTTAAAAAAAATGTTGAGGTGGAAAAAATTTTGAAGTGGAAAAAATTTTAGGTGACCATAAATGGTTATTCACCTCTAAGCATCTGATTTAAAAATATGGTAAAATATTTTATTGATCAGACGCTAAAATTAAATTGCATTCAAATACACCAATTTGTATAGAAAATCTGGAGATATCTTCACATTCTAACTAAAGTTTTAAAACGCTGGACTGATTTTGCTCATTTTCAAAACTGCTGGGGAGCATTTCCATTAATTTGGGTAAAATGAGAAATCTCGTGTTTTCATGCCGTGATCGCTCATTTAGCAGACAAACAGATGGACTAGATCGTTTTAAGACTTCATAAGTATTAAAAACATATCGTCATATAAAATCAAAAAAGCTGTAAGTTACATAAAATTCAAATTGGACTTTTTGATTGATTATGATGCACCGTATCAAAATACATATTCCTGCAAAATTTTATACTCCTACGACTAAACACGACGATTTTATTAAAAAAATTCTTAACAGCCCCTAGTGTAAGCGCAAACAATTTTAAAAAGTTTTTTGCTTCTCCTGTAAATTTTTTTAAATGTAACTTACGGCTTTTTTGATTTCATATGACGATATATACTTTGTTGAGACTTAGACCAATATTTCGATAAGTTACGAATGGAACGACAAACTGTTTTGAAACAAAAACAAATTTAATAGTAAACATTTTTTTGTTGTTGTTTTTTCTTTGATATTTTGATATTTCAAATGTTTAACAACGTTCCTAGACGAGAACAGAAAATTCTCATTGAGTTTGTAATTTAACTTAACAAATATTTCTAGAAATTCTAAAACCATCGTCCCCTGACGAATCCTTAGGCAAGAATGAAATCCCGATAGGGATGTGCCTTCAAGAGATTATTTTTTCACAAGTTGTTCAATAAGTTTTGGGATTTTAGCAAATTTAATTCGTTTAATGTAGTTATTTTTTATTGTTACATTTATTTTAATAAAATGTATTCGTGCCGGTAATCGAACCTAAGACTTTAGACCGACAGTAGACAGCCAGTACCATATGAGCTATCTTGACATGCTATATTTGGTATGTATAAAAATAAATATTTTGGTGCCAAGAACCATGCTTACGCACCAGCATATAAAACATCAAAAGTACCTGCATTTAAAAGATATTGAGTCTAAATCAGAAATCGGCATTTCTATGCACGCGTGTAACTCTCTCACACCTACATACGCTCACACATTGAATAAAAACAAACAAATTTATTCAGTCTCGCTTGAGCATTCGTTCGATGAGGTTGTGTCGACGCATGTTGCTAGCGTTACACTGAACGAAATGTTTGACGAAGAATAGGAATTCGATTTCTCGTTTACTGAAATTTTTTTCGGTAAACGAAAATAGGTTATTTTTGTTGACAAAAGGACAATCGTTGTGTTTCGCCATCTATGAACCGAGTTTAATTATATATACCTTTATCGCCAGCTGATTAGCACAATAAAATTTAAATTTTTAACTGCAACTTTGCCAAGAATTCTAAAACGAGTTGTTCTTTCAAAATCTCATTTTTAAATTATTTCTATATTCTAATTGCACATAAATAAGTATGAGAAAATTATACAGAAATTTCTTTCAGTGCATTGAGAGAGGGAAAATTATATCTCACTCATACAAGCACAAAACTAAGGTTGTTTGCGTTTGCCGATCCCTGGTCTAAATATACTATTACTCTATATTAAAAAAGAATTGTTTACAATAAGCCTATTATGGGTAATACATTACTTTTGTGCTGAAATAATGGAAAAAGTAAATAGTTATTAGTAATTAATTACTAACCGTTTTAAAGTAATGCATAAAGTAAGTTGGCAGTACTGGCAGTCCAAAAATAATGATACCTTATTGCATTTTTTACACTGGGTATTTTTTTTTTGTTAATAAAATTGTTTCAATTTAAAATTCTTGCTAAATCTTTTGATGACATAATCCAGTAAATAAATTATATTTTAATATTGAAAATTTTTCGAAACAATCTGTAACTAAAAATAAAATATGTATGTTTTGGTATTAAATTCAATTGAAATAGTTCAATTAAAATATTTTCCAATTTAGCCTTAAGAAGTTTTCTTTGTTTAACTAACAAATTTTATAGAAATTAACTTTAAATAAAGTATTACCTAAGGACTATCACACAGATACATACATATGTAGTAGTCAAATGTAGATGAACTAAATAAATTGAATCCTTATAATAAATCAAAGGAATACATAGAAGTACAAAATAAAAATTCAATATTACAAATTATTTTCTCTAAAACCCTATATTAAAATTTATATAGTTACAATATACTAAACAGACATAAATATTTACTTGCATATATGCCAGTATAAAGTATTTTAAAATATTATAAAGTTGTATAAACTTACAAACCATATCAAACACTATATGGAAGGATAATAGAAGGATAATAAAACCCTTAAGCACACATTGAGAAACTAAGAAAAAATTTTGTTTTAAAATATAAAAACTGTAAAATATACAAAAAATTGTACAAGTAGTAGAAACTGATATAGTATAAAAGTGGTAAACTGGAAATTTTTAAATAAGACTCTTAAGGATTTTTCCTCATATTCCTTGTACTGTATACATTTTTTGGGGTAATATGCAAATGTAGGTTTGTCTTCATGTTGTTACAAAAAAAAACCAACTTGGCTTTAAAATGCATAAATAATTAGTAGAATGTGAAAAAATTACAGAATGTAGAAACGAAGAGAAGCATAAAGAAAATAATGTTTATAAGCATATTGAATTTCATGTGTACGAAAAAGTATTTCATTCACAAGCAAATAAATATTTATGTAATACAGAAATTTATACATTGAAAACAAATAAAAAAGGGAAGTAATCTTATTATTGTTACTTCCTAAATAACAGAAAAAAATTGGCTGGAAGAATTGCATTTCTTTGCTAAACATTCCAAATGAAATGTTAGTAAAATTTAAGCTTATGTGTTGTTATAAACCTTTCACAGTTGTTGGAAAATAAAATAATTGAGAGTATTATACATGCTTGAGTACTTAATACCATTCTTTATGTTATTGAGAAATTCGAATAATGAATTTGGGTGAAATATGTGAAGAAAAGTTTTCTTTAATCAAAAATTAGAGTAAAAAGGCCCCAAGTTGGGCGCCCAAATATAACCTCTGTATGCAGTTCAGAGAACCGTTTGAGTGCATTCGTTTTTATTTTGCATTCATACCATTCATTGCTTTTGCCATGTATTCATTCAACAACAGTAACTAATGCTATTGTTATTTATACATTCATTGTTTTTGATGAGAGATTTTTACGCAATATTTTTTATAATGCCACTACATGTCAAGCAACGAAATGAAGTGATCACGCATTAAAAAAATAAAATCAATCACAACATTCGGTTAGTATTCGTTGAACTGTTGCATTATTTTTTTTATTTAAATGTGAAATATGTATGTATTTTCTCATTTTTTTAATGTTTAAGTGAAAAAAATAAACACCAACAATATACTAAAATATTTCACCGAAAAATTATTTTAATTTTTATACAATCAACATTGAGACCATTCGTAGCAGTCGTTTTAATTCACACCAATCGTTTTGTATTCGTTGCTTTTGTGAGTGTTAGATAAGATTAACAGAAGACATGCAATGCAATGCATGGTTTCGTCATACTCACTTTTTTCAATTGTGTCTATATTGCTTCACTTACATGATGTGTATTGACAACAATATGCTCATTTTTTGTGATTGCATTCAAAATCGTAAAATAAGGCACTCAAACCGTTCTCTGATGCAGTTATAAAAGTGACGTGTTTGTATGTATACGATAAATTCGAAAACTAATGCATACATTTTATTTATAAGTTCTATGGGTCGTGGGAAGTGCTTTTGATATATGGCGCCATTTTTTTAAATGCCTATGTGAAAATCGTTACCGTTACTCATTTTTCCATCGCCTTTTCACTTTTAATTACATTTATTTATAACGACTAAAATTTTAACTCTTTTTTTAACACGTTATTGAACTCATTGTTACAGATAAAACGTTTTAATAATTATTATTTGTGTTATTTTTACAAATTGGATTTTATTAACACATCTTTATGTTAAATTCAATATCATTCGATTTTTCAAAATAAAACTATAATGTATAATTTACATGTAAATTTTACGCATTATATGGAGAATGACAAAAAATTTATATAAAAAGGAAGCAAAAATAATTTGTTACTGACTCACAATCAGTGACTTAATAGTTGGGTGGCTGGCTGGCAAATTTACAGTATGTATTTCTGGCTGACTCTCAATGAGTATCAGTCAATTAATTGCAAAATATTTTTAATGAAAAAATTGGAATTTAATTGCCAAACCGTAGTATACATAGTAAGTAAGCATTTGTAATAAAAAAATATATATAAATATAACAGGGATGGTAAAATTGAAGATTTATGTAAAATAGCTCAAAAGATCGGTCTTTATTACCAGTAGTTTTAAATATCGGAACATATCTATCTTAAAGGGTTGCCACAGGCCATTCAAGGTGACGATTGTTCTCTCTTAAACCTCATTTATAACACGTTTTTTTTTTTAAATCCAAAAGTATATTTTACAAGAAAGGTATTCCGATGGATTCTCTCCGATCTTACTGAAATTCTGTGGGCGCTGTGGTGTATAGTTAGCGCGTTGTACTGTTACACATGAGGTTGCAGGTTCAATCCCCAGCGATCGCAACATTAATTTGGAAAAATAATATGTATGATTTATCTATCCCTCATACATATCGCAGCGCTCTCCCTCGGTGTTCCCATAGCACTTAACACCATCGAAGATAAATAATATAACAGGGCTATGAACTAAACAGCTTCGCCAACTCTTCATCAAAAGGCGTGCAAAAACTGTTCTAAAATTCAACATCTCGCGCAATTACAGTGGTGCCATACGTGAAGCCCTTCTTTTTTCACCACCTTTTCATATCTTCTCTACCCCGTTTCCAAAAAGCAACACGTTAATATGAAGAATTTCCTAAGTGTTGCTTCTCTTAAAAAAAATCATGAAAAAGGAGAAAAAAATATGATACACGATTTTTTAATGGGGTCAAAAATTAACCAATTTTAGTAGGAAATTTACGAAATTTAAATTAGTACTCGAGAAAACAAATATATTGATAACCATATATTCGAATTCCCCGTAATTATTTTCACAAATATTATCTTAAAGGGAAATTATCTATTGGTGTAACCCACAGATATTAAATGAAATTCACAGAAAAAACTGCTGAAATTAGTAGATTATTTTTGCTAAATATTTGCAATATAGGAATATCAAAAATAAATCTTTTAAATATACAGAATTTTAGTTATATTTGAGCTAAAGTTTAGTAAATAGAAAATAACAACTTAACCTACTAAAATCAGCAGAAAATTTTGCTAAATAATTAGTAGACCAAAAAATCACAAAAAATTTAAATTTTTAAAGTTCTTTAATTCAAATAAAAATCCAGCCTTCTGAAATCAGCAGTTTACTAGTTTTTTTTGCAAATATTTCTAGCGAAAAAAAAACACATCTAAATAGCTCTATTGTGAATGATTTAAGAAAGTTAGGGGAATTGTTTACTCTATTTCTAGCAGTTTTCTCTCACGTGTAAATGTGCCTTTAGACACCCAGAAAATTGATCCGGTTCAGATAGCCCAATTTGTTGCTAATCGAATAGTTCAGTTGCATGAAAGAATTTTTCGATTGCGACTACAGAATTATTCTTGATACAACTGAAATTCGATTGTCACAGACAATAATAGTTCGATTAAGCAAGTGCTGTGTTACTTTTAAGAATGACAAATTTCTATAAATTACGAAATTCCCATCCCTGATATAATTTTTTTTTTATAAATTTATCATATATGTGCTTTTGCAGATAAAATGCGGATGGAAAAAATTAATATGAAGACACAGAAAAAAACCAAAATGCAAATTAAAAATTGTATTTTTTTTCAATACCATACATATGTATAAAGTAAGTGCGGGTTTAAATACGTTGGTAACGTAAAAAATCCACTTAACCCTTATTATCCTAGCGTCGTCATATGACGACACAACTTCAAGAACTAATATTTTTAAAACGATATTTGATATAACAGCGCAGTAAAAAGCATAATATTGTATAAAAGTTTGGCTATAATCATAAATAAAAAATTTTAGATTATCATTATACACACAGAAAAAAACAGGGGGAATATTATATAAGAGCTATGTATTTATACAACTACATAATTTTTAAGTTAGTTTTACAAAGTTCTAGTAAAATATGCACATTTTTTTGTAAAATATATACAATAATTTCAAAATATATACATGTGTAGCGGAAAATATCCGAAAAATTACATATATTTTGCTAGAAAATTGTAAGACTTACTTGGAACTTATGTAGTTGTATAATTACATAGCACTTAGGAAAAGTTTCACCTGTTTTTTTTTCTGCGTGTAGAGTTGCCATATACTGATTTTCAAATCTTAATGACGGTCTTCTTTTTAAATCTTAAAAAAATCGTGAAAATTACGAATTAATTTTTTTAGATTTAATTAAGAGAACAAATTAAAAACAAAATTTTAAATAAATCTGGATCCATTCAAATAAATCTGGATCCATTCAAGAATGCCAGCAGGTTAACGTTTCGACTTTTATTGCAAACACATCCGCTAAAGAGCGTGGCGCTTAATAAAAAATGCAGAAAAATTAAATTTTCGTTGAAAAATTCGCATTTCTTAATTCAGGAGAATATGGGTTAAATCTGAAACTAGTGTTTACTTTAGGGGGGAATAATGTCGAATATCACGATATCAAGGGATTTCTTTATATTCAAAATAACACGTCTGTAAGTTTCCTATGGAGCAAAGCACCGGTAATCATGTGGCTGATCCAAACTGGCAGTAACCTGGCCCTATATGTTAGATACTTTAATTAAAAGGGACGTGTCACAGAACTAACCTATAACGTCATGCTAGGTTTTGTATTTCAATTGAAATAGAAAAATTATTTTTAATTACAACACAAAAATCAGCAATAAAATCGAATTATCTACATAAAAACTCTACAATAATATTAAAAAAACTAAATAAAAAACATAAATAAGCCTTGAACCCACCTCCTTTCGATTACAAGGCAGACGCTCCAACGCTGAAAGAGTGTTTCATATTTATAATATTTAGCTGGCTTATAGTAAGCTCGTACTTTTGCTTAAAGCACGGAAAGTTGTTCCGAGTTCACGTGAAAACCTGTTATACTCCATATAAAAAAAAAAAAAATTCACGATAATCAATTTCACGTGAAAAGTGTGTAGAGTTTGTTTTCACGTAAATTTAATGTGCAAAAATATTGTTTTTCTGGTGAAAAATTGATATTTTATGTTTGTTGTGATTGTGTATTTCATATAAAATAAATAAAAATAAAAAAATTGCTCATTTTCGCAAATTAAATTAGGATTTAAGGCCTTTAAAGTACGAGTGAAATTTTTCCACATGAAAAACAACTTAAAGTGCTTAAGTGAAAACATCTATTTATTAATTATGATTGAAGACAAAAGAGTATCTCACTTTAACTTCCAATTTATTAATTTTAAACTATTTCTTGCTAACAAAAATTACACATGGTACTCCACATCACCCGCTTCTGCTCTACAAATTAAATTCGACAAATAAAAATCCGCCCTTACTAACTATTCCATAACGAAAATAACATCTGTATTATTAAATACTTACTACTACACCGTTTTCAATATTATTTACAAAATCTACCGATACCCTACACTAGTTTAGTTAAAAGTCAACTAATGTTTGGATAGCAAATTTTTATTGGATTTTTGTCGATAAAATGGTAAAAAAATTAAGAACTATTTATTTAGTAGGAAATTTCTAGTTTGCCTAATGTAAAATATTTAAATGCACAAAATAGCAACAAACCGGTTATTTTTGCCTAATGTAAGGTGTATTTAAAAGAAATTCGGAAATATACACCATACACTCAAGAAACTTGTCCATAGAATCTATTGATAATGACATTTAAAACAAAGATATATGCAGTTAAAAAGGCGACAAAGGAATTTACATTTAAAATAACTTAAAACGTAGTTATTTTTAACTGTTGAAAAATAACTAAAATATGCATTAAACTAAGTAACAAATGCTCTACCTACCTTAGTAACAAATGCCCTAACTACCAAAATGACAAATTTTTACCACAAAAATTCAAAACAACTTAGAAAATTGGTAAAAAAATAAAATTTTTGTAATATTATATTATATTATATAATATAATTTTTTTAATATTATAAAAATATATTTTAATGAAAAAATTAAGTTTTTATTTTAAGCGGTTTTTTGCTTAGCGTTTTTCACCCTTTGTAATGATATTTTTGGGAAACAATGCAAAAAAATTAATACTAAAACCAAAGCAACAAAAATATTGCGACAAAAAAATTTAGCAGAAGAAAAGTAGTACAAAACACCTTTTCGCGGAAAAATCTTTTCGTAAAAATCAAAGATAGCGAAAAAATCCTCGCAACTAAAATTTTACGTCAAAAAAAGTTGGGGGAAAAAATTAGCACAAATACTTTTTTCAAGAAAAACAAGTTCGAAGAAAAATATTTTTTTAAAAATTTTTTAGCAAAAACTAAAAATCATCAAAACAAAAATTCGCCGAAAAATCTTTTCGTGAAAATAAAAGATATTGCAAAAAAACTTATCACGAAAACAAAAAAATCATGGCAACAAAAATTTTGCGTAAAAAGGTTTGGGGGAAAAAATATTTTCGCGGTAAACAAGTTCGTGGAAAAAAATTTCTCGTGAACATTTTTTAGCGAAACCTAAAAAATCATCAAAATATTAAAAAGATATTAAAACTTACAAGAAGAAGTCGATAATAAATAATGTCGTAAATTGGGATACAGCTTCTTTTTAAAAATATATTATGATTTTGTTGTTGGGACCCTCAGGATTCCGGCAGTACACTCTGAAAATAAAAAAAAAATTTTTGGTGAGAGTATTTTTTTTATTTTATTAAAATATATTTTTATAATATCAGAAAAAAATAACTGTAAAAAACAGTAGTTTTCTAGAAATTTTGTCAGTTGTTTTAAAATTTTTGTAGTAAAAATCTGTTACTCATTTTTACGATTTTGTTAGTTAGTTTTAATGTATTTGTTATTTTTAATGCATTGGTACGTTATTTTTCAACAGTTAAAAATAACTATATTTTAAGTTATTACAAAGATAAATAAATACCTTTGTCGCTTTTTTTAATTTTATTTTATTTTAATTGTCATTTTCAGTAAATAAATGAAAATGTTTTATGTCTTATCGAGTTTTTTTTTTCTTTCATTTGAAAATAAATTAAAAGGAAAATTAGATAATATGTATATGATCCCAAATCAAACGAAAAATATTTATTTAACAAAATGAACAATTTAAATATTAAAATAGAATTTTGTGAAATTAACTTAAAAATGGTGTAGTGGATGTAAATATCACTGAATCGGTGTATGTGTATTCGTATTTGTGTTCAAGTCAGTGTGCTATAATTTAAGCGTGTTCACATTTATATTTGGTTGCAAAAATTTTCATTTCACTAATACAACAATATAATACATGTATGTGGTTGAAGTTACTGCTGCTGATGTTGTATATTTTTATGTTCTCGCACTATACTTATTTTGTTGAATCACGTTATTTCGATTTGTTCGAAATAATTTCAATTTGCATTTAATTTTTATGTATTTTTTCTTACGACTGCATACATTTATAAGCATACATATGTATATAGAGCACGTACATATGTATTAAATGTAAACATTATCGGGCTAAAAATGAAAATGTGATTGTGGAAAAAATCATATTACTACAAAATAATATTGTTATTTGAAAAATTTGCAATTTTCCTCTTTCTCAACAATATTTGTTCTGGTTAATAAGTTTTATTTTGTATTTATTTTTTTTGTTTTAAATTCTGTTAAAAAATTCTATACATTGTGTTTTATTTAAAAACTACACATATTTTATAAATTTGTGTTATTGTTTGCTTTGTTGGATATTTATTAAATAAATAATATATAAAAGCATTACTATTCGATAATATGTGTGGTATAAAATATGTAGATGATACAAAAATAAAATAACAATGTGAATCAGTAATTAAATTTTTTAACGACTAACAAAAATCAAATTAAATTATTTAGTACGAGATGTAAATAATTTAGTATTTAAACATTTTTTATAGGTATTAAAACATAAAACTATTTAAGTAACCGTTTAAATTTTGAGATATGAAAAAAATGATATAATTTACTATCAATCGTCTATAAAAAAGAATTTTTGAATAAAGATAATTTGATTTAAGGTATAAATTTTTATAAGAATTTTATTTGTTTTGTTAAAAAGCTTGTCAAACTTTAAAACGCCAAAAATTAATAAAAATTTTACGTGAAATATGTTAATTGAACAATAGCTGTATCATAACCGGTTCAGACAAATCACGAATTGATTTAAATTTTTTGAAAAAGATAAGAATTATAAAATATTTTGTTAAATAAGCTCTGCTTTTCTTTATAATCTTCCCATTTTATTATCAAGTTGTTTTTACACCTTGGTCTCACGTTGGCGCCCAACGTGGGACCTTTTGCAAATTTTAATTAAAACAATATGCTTTTGATAAAATAAACGTTCGACCGTTTCGAATCGGATATTCCTAATAACCATTTTTTTTATAAATTATATAAAAAAATATTCCATTAAGAGCTGATTTGTTTAGAATAAGCCCACTTTTTCTATTGTATTGTCAAAAAAAAAACCCTTTTGGCACCCAACATAGGGCCGCTTAAAAAATAGTAAAGAAAAAAAAATGTTTTTTTTTTAGTTTGACTCTAGATCATAAATTAATATCACTAGGACAAGGAATTTCATGCAAATGCATGTTTTTTCTCGATAGTCCAAAACTAATATGGACTAAATATTTATCCGAATCATCAAATTCAGAACAAAATGGCATCGATTTGTAGTTGCATGTTTTTGCATATTTTGTCAAAAATGCATGTTTTTGCATATTTTGACTTTAAATGCATATTTGGTACCTTTTTAATGCATATTTTGTACTTTTTAATGCATATTTGTGCATATTTTTCCTTTTTAGGAACATTTTTTGTATTGTAAAAAAATATAAAAAATTGATACGTTTTCATATTTTGATTTAATCAAAATAAACATTCTTAAAAACCTTATTGATTAATGGAAAATCTTCGAGTTCTGTGCCTGTTTGCAAAATAACTAACTTAAATATATTTTTAAGTTTTAAAGTGCATTAGTTTTGCAAAAATAATAGTTTTCAGTGCATATTTCTTATATTTTTAATGCATATTTTTCTTTTTTAGCCGCATATTTTAGCCGCATATTTTCCATTTTTAAGTGCATGAAATTCCTTGCCCTAAATATCACTTTCTGTTTAAATTATTTTTTTCAAATTATAGAAAGTTGATGCAATTTTAACAAGTAAATTACAAGGAATAAAAAATTAAAAAAAAAATAATTTTAAATTTATGATTCAAAATTAATTTTAATCGAATAAACTCACTTTTCAACTTTTTCTGTATATTATTATCATTTACTAACCAATTGTATTTTGGCGCCCAACCTGGGCCGTACAAATTTCAACAAACGGAGGTTTTCTAAAAAATGAAGCCACATAAAATTATACAATTTTTAACAAAAAAAATATGTAATTTATATGAAAACCAACGATTCCATGTAGATTCCTTTTCCAGAATAGCCCCAAAAGTCTTTCCTATAAAATGTACTGAAAATTTAACTATTTCTTATAAGTTTTGCCTTCTTCATAAACAGTTGTACGTTATTAACACACTAATTAAAAATAATAAAAATACCGCAACTTTTTTTAAATATGGCCCATAATGTCTCTTTAAAAAGGAATTACTGTTCTAAATATAAAAATTTTATAAAAAAAACATTTAAAAAACATTAAATTCTAAGCATTTTATATTAATTATGTTATTACACAGGAATCATTTCATAACCGGTTCGGTCAAATCAAAACCAGTTTAACCATTACGAATCGGTTATATCAAAAAACTATTTTCTGTGTTAATTTAATTAACAAATATAGAATTTGGAGTTATTTTTTTTTAATAGAGTTAAATTCTTAAAAACTTTTTCTATTTTATTATTACATATTAAATACACATTGACAATTTTGTCGCCCAACATTAGAGCTTTTACAAAATTTTAGTAAAAATAATAATCATTGCGATAAAATACTTTAAGTAAAACCTATCATTGTAGAACAAAATACTCGTATATTTTCTTGCATAATTTTCCAATTTTACACTAATTAAACCACAATATTTTATATTTGGCGCCCAACGCGGAACCTTTGAAAAATTTCAATGAGAAAAACCGGGTTTATACATAAAATTCTTCTTAATAAATTAAAACTTTCTTCTAGACCGTTGTATTTAATAATCATATGCCAATTAAGTATAAGATTTTTAAATATTTTCCCATATTGTTCCATTAAAAAGGAATTTTTGTTTTAATAAAGAAAATTTGTTAAAAAAAATATGGAAAAATAAAAATTTTTAATTTATAGTTTATTTTATTAAATACGAGTAAGTATTTATGTTTAAATACAACTTTCGAACAATAACCGTTTCAATCATCCATACCCGATTCAACAGTTTCGAATCGGTTATGTCTAGAAATAATTTATGTATTATTCTTATTTAAAAATTTATAATTTAGAGCTTATTTTATTAAATTAAAACATTTCTTTCAACAAATTTTCATTTTAAATATAAGATATTGAATATTGCCCATATTGTTTCATTAAAAAATAATTTTTTGTTCTAATAAAGAAAAATTGATACAAAAATACTTACAAACATTGCAAAGAGAATTGTATCATAAGATTTTGGTTTGAATACAACATTCAAACCATAACCGGTTCAATCATAGTATAACCGATTTAACCGCTTCGAAACGGTTATATCTAAAAATCATTTCTATATTATTTTTTTCAAAAATGTTTAATTTAGAGCTTATTTTATTAAACATTGGTGATCAAATAAAAGAAAAGATTCACACAATTTAAAAATTGTTTTTATTTTTCGACAAAACGTGGTTCTAACTAGATCGATCCATTTTAGAACATTTTTTTTGAGTGTTAAGGGTGATATAATACACTATGTAGGCAAATTATATAAAATAAAAAATTGCTCGATTAAAAAAAATATTGTTTTTTGAAAATTTTTTGGGAAACTGTCCAATTTTTAATGCATTCTTAGATCTTAGAAAAATATCTTAATTTTTGTAATCTTTCCGAAATTTTTTTTTCATTTAAGTACTATTTTTGCATATAAAAGAAATTGGTCATATTTTTTGCCTCCATTTTATGTTCTTCCTTTTGGCGCCTAACGTAACACATATTAAAAATTTCAATGAAATTGTCAATCTTTATTATCAACTGAATAAAAAATAAAATTTTAACTAATACAAACTTTTAAATTTATCCCATAGTGCCCTATCAGAAACATGACTTTTTAATCTAACATTATAAAATTGTTAAAAAAATATTTTAAAACTTTAAAAACAAAATTTTTATAAAAACTTCGATTATATGATAATAAAATCATAACCGATTCAACCGTTTCGAATAATTTTTGCATAAAAATATTATTCACATTTTTTCTTAAAGCAACACAACTAAGGGCCAGTTTTATAGTCCGAACTAAATACGAATTTTGTATCAAATATTACACTAATAGCTCTGCAACTCTGCAAAAATTGCAGAAAAAGTTACTAAAAATAATCTGCTAATTTCAGCAATTTTTTCTGCAAAATAATTTTTAAGTAATTCTTAGTAGTTTTAATTAAAATTCGTACACACTTTTTTTATTAGTGTACTTATATAAGAACATTTATTTCTTCATTTTTTATTTAAATAAAATTTTAGAAAATATTCCTACTTAGTTCGAACTATAAAACTGCATTTTTAAACCACAAATCCCATTTTTTCACAAAATTTAACGATTTGAAATCGGTTATACCTTTTTAAATTTTCCTTTAAAAAATATACAATTTATAATAGCAAATATGCAATTCCATTTCTTTAAACAATTTTCCCTATTTCATATTCGTTATTCATATTTTTTTTTTATTTGCCATGAATAAATCATTTGTTTCACTAATCTTTTAATAATTTCAGCTACAAAAACTGTACAGCAATTCAATTTTCATTTGCTTTATCTCTATACTGACCATTTTATTTGCACCATTTAACTACTTTAAAACAAACTAAATTGGGTCAAAACTTGGTTTTTGTATCTTTTTATTATTTTTTTTCCTCATTTCTATTCAAACATTTCAACTCGTTTTCATCGAAAAACAAAAGCTAAAAACATGTAGAAAAATATTCATAGAAATAACAGTTTAATCAAGATTTTATCCTTAGTTAAATACTACATACAACAGTAATCATTAATAGTAGCTATCACCAACAGCATCAGAATCGAAATCAGTTGCACAGCATCAATGGTATCAACATCATGCTTATAGTCATAGTCATCATAAACAAAATTTTAAATAGAAAAGAAAAATAGAATAAAAACAAATTGAAAAGTGAACAAAAATAATAGAAAAAAATTCTATTAGAGATAACTGGAAAAAGCTAAATATTGTTTATAGCAAAATATTTACTATTGTTGTTTAACCTTTTTCATTTTATGTCTTGACTATTACATATTTTCAAATAAAATTTTATTTCTAGGAATTTTTCCTATTAAATAAAATAAATGTATTAAAGATTGTTTTTGCAATTATTATAATGGTTTACAGCTTTACTATTATCTATTTTAAATTGCTTATAGCCAAAGACCTAAAATACTAAGAAAAATATAAAGTTAAAAGAACTCAAATTACAATCCTTGTTAATAAAAATAACAAACAAAAAGCGTTTCAACTAAGAGTGTTAAATTGGTATGAGCTAAAAAATGCTTGAAATGCCCTTAAGCAATATTTACTTTGTAGGTTAAAATTTCTAACTAAAGGGGGGAGAAAATGAAAATACCTTAGGGAAATTTTTAGTTTTATTTATAGATTTAAATACTTTTGTTTGAAACTAACTCTGATTAAATGTTTATAAAAGTTGTGAGATTTTCAGAAAATATCTAGATTATAATTAACTTCCCAGCAAAAAAAATTTAAAGTAATGCTTTACAAACTACTTCTTTCACTGCTTCACAAGTATCCGTTAGCGTATTTTTACTGGCTTTTTAGAAGTAATTCTGAACAATTTCAAAAAATCACTTCTTTCATTGCTTCAAAAGTATCCGTTAGTAGATTTTACAGCTTTTTTAGAATTACTTCTGAACAATATCCAAAAAATCCCTTAAGTATTCCCTACGGGGAATTTTAACAAACTGTCACCGAACTGGCCCCTTTATATGAAATAGACTGGTCACTTTTACATGGCGTTGTCATAGGAGGTGGAAATTGACCCCTTGTGACATGTCACAAGACAAATCCTAGGACAGGTTACTGAATTCTCATAAAAAACAAAGTTCAGGGACCTCTCCTGCAATTTGTCTTGTGACATGCCACAACGGGTCAATTTCCCCCTCCTATGACAACGCCATGTAAAAGTTACCAGTCTATTTCATATAAAGGGGCCAGTTCGGTGACAGTTTGTTAAAATTTCCCGTAGGGATTGCTTCTAAAGCATAATTGCTCCAAAAGTGTTACTAAAAAGTGATTTTGGTATCATTCGGTATTTCTAAACAGACAATCGCGGGTTGTGTTTTTTTAATATTTATAATTAATTTGTTTAAATTCAATATTTTTTCAATTTTTAAAAATATATAAAATAAAAATTATGAAAATATTGCTTTTTATGAGCGAATGAAAATAGTACTGAAAATAGTACTAAAAACAATTGCAGTGCATCTTTTGCACTTAATTAATAAGTAATTTTAGTGAAGAGAATATACCACTATATCTCGCAATGACAAAGTGGTGTTTTTATGCTAGTCAACTTTCATATCAAAGAATAGCTTGAGATCGCAAGTTCGATACGCGGTGGCGGCAATAAAAAACTTTTGTAAAATAAAAAATATATAAAATAAATAAACCCATGTGAAAATCGAAATATATATGAACACACATGATCATACATTGACTTGTATATGATCATGCATGGGCATACATTGTCATATACGTACATGCATAGTTCAATGTATGACCATACATGATCTCATATATGTCCATATATCTTCGGATCCGAAATTTAAGGGCATATGACCGTACATGTTCATATATGACCATATATGCTCACATATGATTCATGTATGCTCATATATGATCATATATGGCCATATACCGCCATATAACCTCAAATTTCGGATCCAAAGGTATATGGAAATATATGAGATCATGTATGATCATACATTGAACTATGCATGTACCTATATGACTATGTATGCCCATGCATGATCACATACGACCCAATGTATAATCATGTGTGCTCATATATATTTCGATTTTCACATAGGAAAATATATTTTTTTTGCTATGAATTTTTTTGAAAGTTTTAATTGGTGAAAAAGAGCTTCCTCTGCACTCGTTCAAAAAGTACTGCAAAATGTTGAAGTGGGAGTACTCCTCTCCTATGACAACTCAATGTTAAAATCGTTAAATGTTTCTGTTAAAAAAGAATCTTAATCATTAATTGCAGTGATTTTCCTACTGCTTTGGCATCTCTTTTTCGCTGGTTTTCTATTTATTTTTTTTGATATTATTTTCTTTTATTCCACTTGAAAATAAATTAGTTTTTGGCAACCACGTCAAACCCCATTTCATTCGTAAGATTTCCGTTTTGCCAAATTGCCGCATTTTCACAAAAAATTTAAAGTATTTATCTAGAATATTCTCGCATAATTCATATGACCCACTCTTGCTTAATGTAGGGTATCAAAATTATCCAAATAAATCTAAAACCTTATTTTACTATGTAGTTTTCAATTTTGTTTCTTTTCCAATTTATATTTTTCCAATCAATATTGGCAAATATTTTATAAAGCACAAAGATCATGTGCTATATACAATAATGTCGTTGTGTGCACATGTGTTTGTGTGTTTCATACAAACAAAAATGTATTTTTTTCCCCATCCATAACTATTTAGGGTATTCATATAAGACCTCGTATATCGTGTATAGCGTGGAAAGTTGATAAGTTTACTAGTTTATACATTATACTTTATAAATATACGAACTTTTCATGAATCTCCTCATTGTATGTTCTCGTATATTCTGCAATATTTGTCAGAGTATGTGTATTGATGCATGAGTTAGTGTGTGTAATATTCTTTGTATTACTTACGGTACACATTTTTAATATTCTTTTAAAGCAAGCATTTAGTTTACAAACTTTATATTTTATTTTATTTTTTTCTGTTTTCATACTATTCAGTATACAATATTTTTTTTAATTTTTTCTTATTGTACTTCCTTTTGTGCCATTTTTTTTTTTGTATAGTTGTTGTTAATACTGATGTCGATGTCGATGTTGTTGGTATCGTAGTAGTTGCTGTTGTTTAAGCTCAAATACAAGTTTTTTTTAAACAACAAACATTACATATATTTTATAAGAATCTTTCATTTGCAGAGAATGGGTGAAATGCTCCCAAGAGTGTAAACTTATACACTATCCTTATTATTATTTTGTAGTATGTAGTTTTAGTTAAACTACGAACGAATTGTTCCTACAATGAGTATTTTTTCAAATCTTTTATATGTGTATAAGTATATTTGTTTAACCGTTATTTCCTGTTACATTTTTGTTGCTATTTTCTTGTTCTTGTATTTTGTTTCTTTAAAGCTTCTCTTCTCTTGTAGTATATTTTTACGTTCATTTGTCTACAATATCTTGTTGTGTATTTCTTATCCGACACTTCTATTTCCGTTAGCGTTAAAAGGTGCTTTGATGTAAAAAGAAAAACAAAAACAACACTAACACACTTATACACTCTAACACTTATACTAATACACCCAAGTCGTAGGTACTACTACTACTAATACCACTGCTGCTACTGCTCGTTTACCAAGTGTAATGTTTGTATACATATTTTTTGTTATTCCTTGGAGCCCTCTCTTCTTTTACGTTTCCTGCCCAGTGTCTTCTTGCTGTTGTTATTATTGTTGTTTGCTCTCTCCCAAAGCCTTTTTATATTAATATTGTTGTTGGATATTTTCCCTTTAGAATTTTGTAGCCGTTTTTTGTGTGTGTGTGTTTTTGTTTCATTCTCTATTCATTTCAGTTCATTTGCTTGATTGTCTGAATCATCGTCGTCATCATCATGGGTCTTTACATTTTTATTGGGGTTGAGTAGTTTGTTATACGAGCATTAATATAAGTCTGTGTCTATGTGTATATTTTCTCTATAGGGTTGCCAGCATTTTAATACATAAAGGGGTGTTTAAAAAGTTTCGTTCTTAAAACTCTTGCTCATTTTTTTGTTGTTGTTTTACAATAATGAAATGAATATAAATTGTTTAGTCAAGTAAGCATAAGTAATTAATTAGTTTAAAAATTTTTTAGAAAATTTTAAATGTTGAATACATTTTTAATGTATTTTAAATAGTTGCAAAAAAAAAAAAAATAAAACCTTAAGGGTCGAAGTTTGATTTTTAGACAACCGGAAACTTAAGAGTTTGAGAAAAGTTTTCTGTTAGCGAAAAGTTTAGCAATTAAATAAATTAAGGGGGTAACTTAATGTAAAATTAAAACGAATTTATTTATAAGTATACTTAAAACAAATGTCATATTGTAGTTTACAAAGTTAGAAGTGTTAACAAGGTTTGCTGTTGTTACCTTAAGTGTTAATAATAAAATTTATTAGTTTTTCGGGCAATAAATTTAAAAAGGATAATTTTTTTATTGAAATTTTTAAAATAGAGTAAAAATGACATTATTGATGCCTTAATTTTTAACGACCTGAAATGAGGACATCTAAACAATATAAAAGTAATCGTAAAAAATACTGGCTGAGTGGTGTCAGCTTATGATGATCGATATAATTATTGTCAATGCTTTAATATTTGATTCTCATAACACTGTGCAACACTATTTCCGGAAATTGATGAATAATGCTATGGTTGATGAATGTGTTAGGTTATTATAGTTAAACTCCCTAAGTGTTTGGCGATGTGTTTCCATTGTATTCAAAATCGCAAAAGTAGCGTCACTAAAACAGCTGTAACTTGTTCACTAATGAACGAATTGTCATTCAATTTTGACAGGTATCATCTAAAGTTTGGTAGTCCCAAAAAATCATACGGATTATTCATTATGTGTCACCCTACGAACTTTTCAGCCGATGTGTTAAATAGAAACATTGGAGTGTAATTTACGATGTTACAAGGGGACAGAGAGGAAATGAAAGGTGATGAAGGATGATGGGCTTCGAATATGGCAACACTGTAATTGCGCGAAATGTTGAGTCTTAGAACAGTTGTTGAGCATCATCTGATGAAAATTTATCGAACTTTGTTGAAGATTTTTATTGTAGTCCATAGCCCTATCGTGTTATTTTACTTCGGTGGGGTTAAGTTCTGTGCGAACACCGAAGGAGGACACTACGTTAGATATGAGGAATAAAAAACTCATACATATTATTTTTCTAAATTGATGTTACTGAGGATCGAACGCGTAACCTTATGTGTAAAAATCTAACGCGCTGACCAATAAACCACAAACTTTTCTTTTGTAAATTTATAACAGTTTGGACTTATTTCTGAGAATTTCATGACAAATATTTTTGCGAAACATTTTAACCCTCTAACCTCTAACAAAAGTACCTTTAATTGAAGAGTAAGAGGGTTAAAATGTTCCGCAAAAATATTTGTCATGAAATTCTTCTATAAGTCTCTGAAGACATCAAAGTTGAAAATTTAAATTATGCCAGAAATAAGTCAAAACTTAAATGTGTTTAAGGGTTAATCTCGTACTTATTAAGAATTGGCGCTCAAATGTCCAACAAACCTGGATTTTAGGGGGAAACCATGTGAATCTTTCACTTTAGGTGTAAGATGTGTTTAGCGAACTTATGTAAAATACTACGAAAAACATTTTTGACAAACATTTTAACCCTCTAACTCTTCAACTTACGGATCTTTTTTGTCCCTTTTTAAAAAGGGGCCAAATAAGTCCCTTTAAGTGAACAGTTAGAGAGTTAAAAAGTTCCAAAGAAATGTTCCTTGTAGTGTTTTACATAAGTTCGCTGAACACATCCTATACCTAAAATTGAAGATTCGCATGGTTTGCTATACCGATTCACAATAAACGTTTGCAAAAGGGGGGAAACTTTAACCTCACCTAAAATAAAATTCCCATGTGATCTTTCAAAACGCCGACACAAGTATATTTTTTTTGGTCTCCTCTACTAGAATTCATTCTCAGAACACAGCAGACCAAACAATCATAAAAAATTAAGAATTTTTGAAACTATTTTCCAATTTTTTTAATGCAAATAAACATCAAGCCTTCTGAAATCAGCAGTTCACTAATTTTTAGCAAATATTTCTATTGATTTTAGCAGGACAGACTGCAATTTGCATTCAACTAAATTTAATTTAAAAATAATGAAAATTTTGAAGATTTAATATTTTTTTTTTACCTATTTTTGGTTTATCAATATTTAATAAAATTTTCCGCAGATGCTACAGAATAATTTTTAATTTTCAATTAACTAAAAGGTAACTCAAATATAATTAGAATTATATAAATTTAACAGTTTTATTTTTTCTGTTATTATCTTACTAGTATTTAGCAAAAAAAATTGTGCCAATTTCAGCAGTTTTTTCTGCAAGGTAATTTTTAACCAATTTTTAGTAGCTTTTTGTGCTATTTTAAGGGGTTTATTTCTATGAAAGTAGTATTTAACAGTACTTAAATTTTATTTATTATCTCACTAAAAAAAAGAGATTCCAATTAATATATCAAGAATATTAAAATTTGGATTAAAATTTTGATACATCATGTAATATATTTCTGCATCCATTGCACGGAATACCAAGTTTGATACAAAATTTTATTAACTCAAATGTCTAGTTTACGCTGGAGAAGAAAATGTAAAATTTGATTGGCAATTATTAAATTTACAAGGATTAAACTATAAAACGACAATTTCAAATTTTCTTGCATCACCAGTACTAACTATATCCTAGAACACTTAACAGCATGATTATATTCAAATGGAAGGCTAATTTATAGAGATTTATTATCTTTAAACAAATTTTATGAAAAATTTAGTAAAAAGTAATAAAAACGGGATTATCCGCCAAAAATATAGAAACGGCGATTTTTCGAAAACGGTCCATTGCAAATTCTTTTTCATTTCAAATTTGGATTTAGCTCCCTAAAGTTTATTAGAAATTATGTATTGCAACAGCAGGTTTTTGAGATTGTTATATAGTGTTATTTAAAATCTTTATAAGTGTTCTATTATTTTGCTTTCTATAATTTATATGTATATTTAAAAAAATAATCCCCAACTTTGATTTTTTCCTTATTATGACTAATTTTTATTCTTTGAGCTTATAAATTATCTTAAAATAAAATGATATTTGTCAATTTTTATATATTTTTTTATAAATAAAATTCACATATTTTATGACATGTGAGGTCGTTATTATTTTCTTTCGTATGTTATATTTTTTTTATTTCCTTTGAGTATTTCAATATATTTTTTTTTGTCGTAATAGAACCCTAGAGACGTAAAATATGTATGTTTGTCAAATGTTATTTTTACTTACACATACACATAAGCAAACACTTCATAAGTTAGAACATACAATAGACACACACACATACATATGTACTGGTATAGATAAACTTAAATACAAACTTCAAGTCTCTAAGGTACTTTCAAATGTTGAAAGATTAGGGTGTGAAAAGGGGGACAGTAGTAGCTAAAGAATGTTTGAGATTCAGAGGAGGGCGTTTAAAATAGAATGACTTTATATACATACATACACACTCCATCATATAGTACCAAGTGACAATGTAGTTATCACTGTGGTTTTGCCCTGTTTGTGTGCATGCAGTATACCACATAATAATGTTTCCACCTTATAACCACATGCAAAGACAGCATAATTTCATTAAATCCCAAAAAAGAAATACGAAAAAAACGAATAAAATTCAACCAACCTTATAAATTCATATGAATCACACGTTTTTTCTACTATATATAGTAGAAAAATATTTACTATACTACGACGAGTACAAAAAAACGAGCATGTGTAATAATAGCACTCTGGGTCGTTTGGTCGGTCTTTTATTTTTAAAGGTTACTTTGAGTATGTTTGTCTGTCTGTAGAAATGTTTGTATAACAACCAGAAATTGTAAAAGTATTTGTCATTTTATTTGTATTTGTTTCACTTCCTTACACTCACACATATGTAACACACACACACACCCCCACACAAAAGCCAAGAGATATTACAATTTAACTTTAATGTTTGTTTGTTGTTATAATGGTCACTCAAGTGTATTAAAGTAAAAACAACATAAAAAAAGAAACAAAATAAACAGAGTATAAGAATAAACATTAAAAGAAAGCAAAATACTCGTATAAAATCTAGCGGCCAGTTTTATAGTCTACGTTGAGCACGATTTTTTACTCATATTTTGCTTAAGTCAGAAATATTGTATTGTATGAAAATTTCATATTTCAATAAAATTTTAGTACAAATTTCATACTTAGTGCTGACTATAATATTGGCCCGAGGTTGCTGTAAAAATACTGTATTTTTTTAACAAAAAGTCTATGAGGAAATATTTACTTTAAGTTTTTATTTAAAAGTTGTTAAAACATACACCTACATGCATATATGGGGCTTTGCATAACAACTATACAGCTGAAAAAAAACATATGTATGTAGCATCAATGTCAAATTTGCAGTACTTATTGTTATACACGTTATGATAGTTTGAGAACATCATATTGATATGATCGTAATGCTCGTAGGAACGTAAATGATGCTAAAATCGTAATTAGTGATCACAATATGATCCGTGAGAATCATATTTATAATCATTAGAATCATATTATGAAAATTTCGTTACCCCAATCACGCCCAATTATATTTTTACTCTGAGTGTATGGTATATGAACTTTTACGGGCCGTTTTTGTCCCTTTTTAAAAAGGGCCCAAAAAGGTCCCTTTCATTGAAGAGTTAGAGGGTTGATATGTTTCACAAAAATGTTCCTCGTAGTGTTAAAAAGGGTTGAAACCCCCCGCCACAAAAAAAAAAATTCCGAAGTGATCTTTCAAAAAGCCGACAACGTATATTTTTCTTTGGTCTCCTCTACCAGAATGCATTATGAGAACCAAGTAATTTTGTAAAAAATTGTTGTACAGTGTTATTATGAACAATATACTAAAAAATTGTAAAATTTGTCAATACACATATAACCACGCCTACAAAGAAAAAACTAAAAACGAGATTTAATTACGAAATTGATTACGTTAATTAAAATTTTAATTGATTTTGCACCTATCACCCAAATGATACTATTAATTATAAAAATTGTATACGATTAATTGTAGCAATTAAAATATTAATTGATTCAATTAAATATTTGATTAAAAGCAGTTTTTATTTTTATCATATTTTTAATTGGATATTTTAGGTTAATTATTTTTTCTGTGTAATTCGACAAATTTTTGAAAAAATTAAAAAATTATTTCCATATTTTATTAGTATCATATTGGACCATAAATCATGGAAAGTTGGTATGGAAAAACTCATATGTACGAGGGCAGTTCGAAATGTTCTTAGCCTAACAATGAAAAAGAAGAGCTAGACTTTTAAAATTATTTTATTTTTCAATATAATCTCCTTGCAAAGTTGGTATGGAAAACCTCATATGTACGAGTATGTATTTGTATATGTCATTGTTGTTGGCTCTATTTGTATTTATTAATTATTTCGTTTTTTTTTTGTTCAAGTGTAAATATGAATGTTTGTTTTATCCTTAAGAGAGAATTCATTGGGCTATAAATAATTTTTTTTTATTATTAAAATCCCTTTTGGAGACTATCATCAGTATGGATTTTATTATTATAGACATAATATTATACAATATGAGAAAAAAGAAAACAGGACAAATCAACAGTAAATCTATATTTAATATTATTTTTGTAATAGGCTTAAGTTGCAAACAAAAAGGAAATTAAATTTGTGTTTAATGTTATAAAAAATATAAAATATTTTTATAAACACAGGATTTAATAAATATAAAAAAATAACAATTTCCGCTAAATAGATAAAAAAATTATATTGGAGCCCAAGATACTAAAAAAAACGAATACTCAAGAAATATTTTATTATCCTAATCTCATATTTAGAGGCTAGCACTTTTATATTTTTTCTACAAAAATCTTTACAAAACAGAAAAAGTATATTTTAGAAAATTTCATGGATAAATTTCAAAGTTATGTCTAATTATGTGCAACATAATATATGAATTTATTTAATAAATTAACACGTACGAGTATCTAATAAATCTTTATGTATGAGTGTGTTTTATTACTTTTTTTTATTGCAGATAATTTGTCAGAACTTTGATATTTATCCATGGATTTTCTTAAAATTTATCTTACATTATTTGTTATACAAGCTGCTGTAAAAATGGATTAATGTAGAAAACGTGTATTTTTACAAAAAAAAAATTATACATATTATATGTAAATTTAAATAAAATCCATGGATAAACTTCGATAAAAATAAATTCGATAAAGATAAAAATTGTTTGTAAATACAATTAAACTTTTTGTAAATACAATTAAACTTTTTAAATGAAATTAAGCCTACAACAATTGTAATACAAACCACATATTCGTTACTTGATTATTGAATTTAATTCAATTAAATAGCAAACAAACACTTTTATTGAAATTCAAAGCAAATTTTAACAACGGATGTTGTCATACTAATAAACGAATTTGATGAAATTCAAAGCAAAATTTTATGATCAAATTTGTTGATTTACATTTTGATTTATTTTTTCAAAATTTCAATCATAAAAAAATCTAATTTAAATCAAATCATATCCCCGTGTAAAAAAGATCAGATCTGGCCAGATCTCAATATTGGGAATAAATTTGAGATCTAAATAGATCTGATCAGATCTAGGCATATCTAGCGCATTTGTCCAGATCACTTTAGATTTGAACAGATTTGGCACTAGATCTGATCAGATCTTGCCACAAAGTATTATCACATATGCCATATCTGATCATATTTGATGAGATCTGGTACAGGATCTAATTAGATTCAATCATATCTATTTAGATCCAAAAAGATCTGATCAGATCTAAACTTTTTTACACGGGTCAATTTAATTTCACTTAAAACTGAATCGACCGTTTATTGATTTTATTTTAACTTTCAATTAAATTGTTTGCAACTGAATTTTTTTTTAGGAAATAGTAATATTTTTATTGGAAAACAGTCAAACTTCGTAAAAAGAAAAAAAAAATTTTTAAAGTAATTAAATGTGCTAAAATCCCACAACGTAATTAACTAGTATTTTTCCACAAAACCATTTTTTTTTTATTTTTTATAAAGTTGCAGATTTTCTGAGCTTGTAAACAATTACATAAAAAATGACGCAAAAAGTTAATAGAGCTTAAAAAATGTGTTAAACGAACAAAACAGAACGATTTGAACGAACTAGTTCACTGACTCGAATTGACGATTATGACCGAGTAGGCGAAGAACTTGTTGAGTTTCACCAATTAAATTTAATTAAAAAAAACTTAAAAATTTGTCATCCCAGGTAAAAATGGGATCGTATATGAACATATATGATCTTATATGGGCTCATATATGATCATATATGGTTATATCTGATCATATATTTCCATATATAGTCCCATACACAATCATATATGGTTTCATATATGACCATATATGTTTGGATCCGAAATTTGAGGGTATATATCCATATGTAATCATATATGAGCATATATTAATCATATATGCGCATATATGAGCATATATTAATCATATATGAGCATGTAATAATCATATATGCGCATATATGACCATATACCCCCAAATTTCGGATCCGAACATATATGGTCATATACATATGAGACCATATATTGTATATATATGTCCATATATGATCAGCTTTAGCCATATATGATCATTTACGAAACCATATATGATCTTATATGTTTATATACGATCCCATTTTCACCTGGGATATCAACAAAATATGCTATTGATTCAATTAAAAATGTTTCTAAATTGGAAGCTGAATTTTTACAATTATTATTGTCATTGAAAATTAGGTGATATTTTTATTTGTGCATTTATCTTATAATTTACACAATGCAACACTAGTTTTTCTCATCGATGAATATATTAGATTAGTATAGTAAAACCACCAAAGGGTTTGGCGCTGTGTGGGCACAGTCCGTTTAAATTTTAATTTAAAATTTTTTTGGCCAAAACTGTAAGAAATAAGACACAAAAACAGTACAAAAGTTCTTTAGGTCTTAATTCTGTGTTCGGATGCCAACACAATGATATATTATGTGGAGTTTTTGTAGAATTTTTTTCAGCTTTTTTAGGGGTCATCAGCTTTTTTATGGGGCATTTAAGCCCTTTTTTCATGTAGGCCTTTTTTTTCAACCAAAAAGTTGCTAGAATCTATTGAAAATTACGCTTAAAACAAAGTGCGTTCTGAGTATGGAATGAAAAATTTTCGTATATAATTTTGAAATTTTAAGGTGAGCTATATAAAAGTTTGCTCGCTCACTGAAAATATTTATGTGAATACCAAAAATATCAATACAGGCAAAAAAAAATTTTTCAATAGCAAAATACCGTTTTTTAATCCCGATTCGGTATTGGAAACACTAGTCGGAGTGGAATAGGCAACCAATAATCCTAAAATACCAATAATGATTTCAAATCCCTTCAAATGACTACCGTTAACTATAATATAACACAAACGAAATAACTTAAAATACCGTTAACCTTAAAATAACGAAAAGAAATAACTTCAAATACCGTTAATCTTAAAATACCCTAATGAAATACTGGTGAAATAACGTTATCCATTGTCACTAACCTTCTGAATCGGTTGCCAACCCTGGAAAATATTGTTAGACAAAAAAGTGATTCTAATTCTGAATTCAAGGAATACAAATTTTCAAAACATTCACATTTTATAGTATTATTATATATTGTATTATATATGACCATATATGTTGGGATCCGAAATTTGAGGGTATATTGATATATGCTTATATATGAGCATATATTACTCATATATGCGCATATATGAAAAAATTTGATCATATACCCTCAAGTTTCGGATCCGAAGATATATGGGCATATATGATGCCACATATGATCATATATGGAATTATATATGGATATATATGATCGGCTATTCATATATGATCGTGTAGGAGCACATACATATATGTTCAAATATGATCCCGTTTTCACCTGGTGTTTTTAAATTTTTTCTCATACCAATATTTTGAGTTCTACTAAGTTTTTTTAACAAAACTTTTAAGGCCAGTTTTATGGTACTAAGATCGATTTAAGTTCTGTCTCTAAAGCTGATTCCAATAAGAAAACTCTCAGATTCTAAAATATAGTTTTCCTTATTTTTAGCCAAAAGTTTCTATAAAAAAGCTCAAATACGAGTTTTTAAGACATTTTCTACAAAAGTCACAGGATTCTAATTTTATATATATATATATATTCCCATCGTTCCTATAAGGAGCATAGGGCCTTAACAAACTTCTTCCATTCAGATCTGTCCATCGCAATATTTTTTACTTCACTCCAGCTTTTATTCACTCCCCTCGTCTCGCTATCAATTTGCCTTCGCCATGTGTGCGCTGGTCGCCCTCTTCTGCGACTTCCCTGGGGATTCCACTCGATAGCATTTCTGGCAATATCGGACACTGGTTTGCAGAGTGTGTGTCCAATTCAGTTCCACTTTCCTCCCTGTATCTCTACACATAGTGGTATTTGACGTGTTTCATCCCACAGACTGTTGTTTGAGATGGTTCGTGGCCAGAAAATTCGTAGGATTCTAATTTTAGTTTTGTTTTAATTTCTTAAACATTTGCACATTTGTTTGTATAAAAAAAAAAATTTTTTTTTTGAAGAAGCCTGGGTCATAAAATGTCGTGTGACGCCATAAAAAAATGGAAAATAACAGCATTTATGTTATAGATGTGTATGTTTGTGCTCTTGTTGTTATATTATTATGCATTTTATTTAATTTATAGCCATGCTATAATAAAAAACAGTTAAAAAAGCTACAAAAATGGTTACAAGAAATTAAACACAAATAACGTATTATTAAGAATAAATTGTGTATAATTTTACTTTGATTTTAGGTTGGATTTAGAAAGAGAGACAAAGAGTTTTGCATAAATTTAGTGGAAATATTTTAAAATGTTAAAGAAAAGTCAAGGAATTATTATGAGATTACGTGAAGGAACATTTCTAAAAGATCAATCAATTTTAATATATCACTTCCCAAACTATGGCTTTTGAGTTTTTGCGACTTCTGCTCTAAGTTTTAAAAAATTTTTTTTAACAGATAGTTTTTTCCGACAAAAAGCACTAAACTTGAATAAAAAAAAGTCTCCATATAAAAAAAAATCGCTAAAATAAATAAAAAACGCTTAAATACAGAGTAAACAATCATTAATGAGTTAAAAATAAGCTCCACAAGCATAAACATTTAAAAAAATTGGCCTAGAACTGACTTTGATACAAAAAATTTTTTTTTGTATCAAAGTGGCCTGTAAAATTAACATTTTTCGCCGCCTTGAAGAAGGTAAAGTTGAGTTGAAATTTTTTAAAAATATTTTATTGTATTCAAAATGATTCGTAAAAGTAATGGTATTCCAAAAACAAAATTTTGAAACGGACTCTGCACGCAAAAAAAAAATTACATAAAGGGAAAACGTTAAAATGGGCCCGTAATATAATTACTAAATTACTAAAATTTACTAAAATTTAGAACAAAATGTCTCTAATAATACCGACCTATAAAATAATTTAGAACCACTAAAATGATAAAAATTATCTATAAAAATTGGAAAAATCGTAAAAAACTACACTACAAAAATGGCTTAAATAAATAAAAATTACTTAAAGAGAAACAAATCTCTAGAATTGGAAAAATAGTCAAAATCGCTTATTGACAAAAATTACTCAAAAGGGGGAAAACGCCAAAATGGAGAAAAAAAGCCAAAATAGATAAAAATTGCTATAGTTGGAAAAAAGTTCCCTATAGGGGACTAAAAATTAAAAAAAAATAGACAAAATAAATAAAAATCTACAAAAATTGTTTAAAATCGATGAAATTCTCTAAGAGTAAAAAATCGTCAAAAGCAAAAAATCGCCAAAATGGCGAAAAACGCTAAACACAAATCAAATAAATTGCTAAAAAGGTATAAATTGTTAAATTGCTTAACAGGAAAAACCATAAAATAAGAAAAAACTATAAAATTAAAAAAAAAAATCGCTAAAATCAGTAAAACTCTATTAAAAAAGAAAATACTTATATGGTGAAGGCAATATAGAGCCGCTAGTATGGCGCATGTTTTTTATTAAAATGTGACTGAAATCGTATCAAATATTTTCTCAGATATTACACTCATAGAAATAAATCAGAAAAAGTTACTAAAAATTAGTTAAAAATTATGCTGCAGAGAAAACTGCAATAAAAAATTAGCAGATTATTTTTGCTATATATTAGTAATATAGGAACAGCAAATATAAAACTGTTAAATATATAGTTATATTTGAGTTAAATTTTTTTTGATGGAAAATAGCAAATTAACCCGCTAAAATCAGCAAAAAATTTTGCTATAATTAGTAGCCTAAAAAATCACAAACAAATTTAAAATTTTCCAAGTTTTTTTTTCTGCTAATTTCAGCAGTTTTTTCTCCAAGGTAATTTTTAACTAATTTTTGGTAACTTTTTTTTGCTATTTTTAAAGGTTTATTTCTATGAGTGTATATTTAAAGATCTCTGTCCAATATTTTTTGTTTTTTAGAAACATTAGCTTAAAGTAGGGTAGAAAAAAATGGAAAAAAATCCCTGAAAAACGAATTGCTCATACATATAGAAAAATACTTATATCAAGCAACAGAGTAGTATATTGGAAGATGACAAAGCGAATTGTGTTAAATTTTTTGTTGTTATTTTTGTTTTTTCTTTGATATTTTAAATGTTTAATAAAGCTCCTAGACGAGAACAAGAAATTCTCATTGAGTTTGTAATTTAACAAATATTTCCAGAAATTCTAAAAACGTCGTTCTTTGATGATTTCCTTAGGCAAGAATGAAATCCGAATAGGGACATGCCTACAAAGGATTATTTTTCGCAATTTATTAAATACGTTTGGGATTTTAGCGCATTTAATTCCTTTAATGCAATTAATGTATATCCCGATAGAAATAAATTTAAGAAACAACATTAAATTGCAAGAGTCTTGAAATCAAAGGAAGTTTGTTTTCTTTTTAATTTAAAGATGTTTCTATTTATTTTTCAAGTACGAAAGTCAAGTCAAGTCTAAAATGTTGAAATATTAACTTAAATAAGAGAAAGTTTATTTCAACCCGAAACATATTAACTTTAATAAGTTTCATACTTAATCTTAAAATGCTCATAAAAAATAAGATGACGATTCAAATATGATATAACAATTGATTTAATATTTTTTTCTTTGTGTATGCCTCAGTGATGGTGATAGGGTTAAACAATAAAATAATGGTAGTAACAGCCGTTATTTCAACACTTTAATATCCTTTTGTAAACGTCCTTTAAAATCTGTCCTTTTTCTATAAGTCATATGCTATGTATCTACTAAATTACAATAAAAACCCCCTTATAAACTACATATAAAGAGTGGGTTCTTTACAAAACAAATCCAATTGTATACCATTCATTTCCAATTTAAATATAAAATCTTTCAAACTATATTGTTATTTCGAAAAAAATGTATTCATGTGTCAAACACAAAATCACAATTTAAGCACTCTTCACACAACAAACAACACCAATCAATATTTACATACAAAAGGAGAAAAATAACTGAAAACAAAAACGTTTTATAAAAATTAACCAAATAAAAAATCACGTTAACATCCACACACTTCCTTTTCTTTTTTGACAATTTAAAACATCAACAAAAAAAAAACAACAACAAAAACAGCAGAAAAGTGTTTACTTTAATAACGTATGCTGTTTAAATTTTTCATAAAACGAATGAAAATAAAAAAGTAACAACCAAACTGAATTCGTTTAAGCCTAATTTGTTGTATAAACTTAAAAAGAATGAAGAGCAAGAGATGGTGGCAAAGGGGGGCACATAAGGCAGCATTAGTAACACAACTGGGCTGATGATGGTAATATCGATATGGCTTTCAATACAACTTTCTATATGTATGAAATACAACATACATTATAAACAATCCTTATAAAAATTGATATAATAAACTACCATATGAATACAATGCAGATAAGTGGCTTTTTTTTTAGAAAATTTATAATGTAAAAACTCACACATACACACTGCCAGAGCACGACTGACTACATACAGTTATAATATTCATATATTTAGTAGTAGTACATGAAAACATATGAAAACCTATGAGTACACACTAACAAGCAGTCTTTTCAGCCTAGTTGAATAATGTTAGAACCATAGATGGGAAATAATAAATAATTATATATGCATAAGCAAAGTATTTCATGTTAAACTCTTCGATTTGTAGGAGATCGAAAAAAGATATCTAAGAAGAACATAACTCATTTGTTAGTCACTTCATCTGCTTAGTGTCTTGACGTGCAATAAAATGATAGCAAGCAATTGTCAAAATGATTTCATCTCAAGTGCAGACACTCAATTTCAATTTTATTTTCAATATCCCACATAGCATTTTATGAAATTTTTGATCACATTCGAGGCATTTATGACTCCTCTGGACGATTAAAATGATCATATTTGAGCTCATTTTCTGATCATAAATGACTGTTTTGTCGGGAGAAAATGGTACCCTACCCGCGACTCTTCTTGATGAGTCTTTTATGACTCGCTTTTCTGATCAGTTTCGACTCATTTTGGCTCTTATTTATAATTATTTGTAAGTCTTCTTCGAGTCATTTTTTAGTCGTTTTCTAATCATTTGCGAATCTTTTTCGAGTCATTTTTGGTCGTGATTATGATCGTTTGGGAGTCTTTTTCGTGTCATTTTTTAGCCGTATTTCTAATTGTTTACATTAAAAAAACAAAATATTTATTTGATGTAAATTGTTATTTAATTAAGTTTATTAAAATTATATACAATAATATAAACAAAATTATAATAAAATAGCAAAAATGTTTGTTAATGAAAATTTCCTGAGAACTTATTTTTGGGTTCTATTAATTTTTCGGCTTCTTTTTTTTTTGCTTTTTAATTGTTTGGCTGACATCATCTTTTTTAATTTAAAAATCACTTTTCACTAAAATTATAATATATAAATATTATAATATTAAATTACTTATATTTACTTTTATAAAATTACACAACTTTATACCACGAATTCACTGAGATAAATAAACAAAAATTTACAATATTCAAATATTGGACGGACGTCTGCTTCAAAGCAAGTAAAATATTGTACCGTTATAAGCAAAAACAACAACATAATAAGCACTTTTTCAGCTGCGCAAAATATTATTCTAAAATAACATTGAAAACAGTCACATTTCAAGCACCTGTATGATCAATTTGTGATTGCTGTAGGTTTTGTTATTGTATTTTTAATAAATCACTTTTTAAACAAAAACAACATAACAAGCATTTTTTAAATGCGCAATATAATTTTCAATAAATCTCTTTTAAGCATAAGCGAGAATCATTTTCGATTCTTTTTTCAAGCGCGCAAGTGATTAATCAGTATTTGGTCATCAAAAGTACTCGAAGAAGACTCTATTAGGTGATTTTTGACAAAACAATCTTCCAAATGCTATGTGGGATCAGGCTAGCGCTGACATGCAAGCGACTATTGCAATGATGCCTGCCATCAAATGTCACTTTTCGTTTTCATTTTAATTTTATAATAAAAAAATAATAGAAATTTGGTAAATAAGAATGGGAATGGGTTTAATTACTTATTATTTGTACACAGATAAAAATTAATGTTTGATAAAATTTTGTGTTTTTCGAAAAAAATGTATGATAATTCTTAGCCATGAAATGGTCAAGTGTTCTATACCACTTTGCAATTGTTATCATTTTGACGTTTCTCTGCAATGGTTTCGACATTTCATATCATATATTTTATTGCATTTGAAGACACCGGGTCACCGGTGATTTAAAATTTTTTATGTAATATGTAAAGTAGCAAAAAGTAATGGATTTTTTATAACAACAACTTTGAAATAAGACAAAAAGTACTTGGGAATTGCCTTTACAAATCCCTTTCCAACGATACCTCATTATCCTACAAGTCTTTTGGATGAAATGTCAAGTATTATTTACATTGGAATGTTTAGCTTAAAGTAAATTTTCTGTTCATTTTTTTTAAGACCAATAACATGTTCAAAATAGTTGTAATTCTTGTTCGTCTGCCCATCTATGGTTAGAACAGTTTATACTGCCTTGGTTTTCAACAGTATATTTAGTACTAACAGTTTGTGTGTATTTTATGTTATTTTATTCATTGTATTACTCAATAAAAGGGAGGTTTATATGCTTGACTGAATTTGAGTTCATATACCCTTCTTCAAAACAAAAAAAAAAACATAAAAATACATATAAAAAAAGTTGAAGGTTTCAATGAATCATTAGGTATGTATGTTTTGTATGTTGGCAAAAAAACAATTGAATAAAAATTGAAATGGGGTCAAAATTTATTTATGTTCACAGTGTTTTTCAATAATTTCCATACAAATGACATACTCATGTATACACGCACATGCACACACACCCAAACACACACACTCAACCCAACATGTCTAGATAACAAATAACATAAATTATAATGAGAAGTTCACTTGAATACGTATGTATTGAATATTTAGATAAGAATGATACATATTTTGTGAAAAAAATTCTAAATACATACACTTATGGAAATATTAAAAGATGATTTATAATATTTTTGCTGATTTCAAATATTTTTGCTTTAACAGTAATGAGGTGATATTTTGAAGTGGATAAAATTTACAGCACGTTTACTAATTAAAGTTTATTTTCTAGAAAAAAATATAAAAATTATGTAAAACCTAGCTAAATGTATATCCCTAATTGCTATTTTTGAAATTTTTCATATTTTTTTTTTATATTTAAGGAGCTTTTTATGCATTTTGTCGTTTTTTTAGATTTTAGCAATTTTTACTTCTAAGCGAGTTTAAACGATTTTATCCATTTTATAGTCCTTATTTTTTTTAAATATTGCTGACATTATAGAATTTTACCGAATTTGGCAATGTTGTTTTTTAACATTACCGATTTTTATTTTTCCAGTATGATGGAGTTTTACCGACTTTAGGCGATTTTCCCAATTTCGGCGTTTTTTTCTATGTTATAGTTCTTTGTCCATTTTATTGATTTTTAATGATTGATGAAATTTATCGCGATTAAACAATTTGTTCAAATTGAAGTCACTTTTGTTTTGGCATTTTTCTTTGTTTCGGTATTTTTTTATTTTTTGGGGTTTCGATGACAATGAAACTGGCGATTTTTCTTAATTTTAACGATTTTTTTTTAAATTAGGGTTTTTCCCCATTTTGTCTACTTTTAATGATTTATCTCGATTGAGCATTTTGCTCAAACTGAAGTGACTTTTTGTTTAGCGTTTTTTATATGTTAGTGTTTTTAGATTTTAGAGTTTTTTTGCTTTTATACGTTATTTTTGCTTTAGGCGTATTTAATTTATTACTTCTAGTCTAGTTTTATCGATGTTAGTCGTTTTATAATCTAAATATTGTTTAGATTTTCATTGATATTACAGATTTTTATTATGATTGATTTTTTCTATGTTGTTTTAATTTCAGCGATTTTTCTAGCCTTTTTTTTCTCTATTTACTAAATTTATTTTAGCAATTCTTTTTTCATAGTTTAAGCAATTCATTTCCCTTTTAACGAGTTTTATTGACTTTAGCATTTTCATTGATTTTTTGCGATTTTCCAATATAATCGATTTTTAATGACTTTGGTGATTTTTCCCTATAATTTAAAAAACTTAAGTTTTTTTAAAATCCAATTAGTCATACTTTAGCAATTTACTTGTCAAGGACTTTCATTATATATGACACTGATTTTAATTTTAAAAAGGACAACAGATATCTTTGTAAATTGACTTAAAATTTGACTTTTTTTATTATTTCGCTATTATTTAGCGTGCCTTAAATTTTATTGTTAACAAAAATCCTATCTCACATAAGAGAATATTCCATAGATTAATGCAAAAAAGAAATTTTCATAGCAGTATATATACACAAGAAAACTTGCTGATCAAAATTGAAAATTTTTTGTACGAAATTTTCAAATTACGCAAAACCCGCGATTTCGATTTTAATTTGGATTTTATATTCGTAATGTACACCTAAAAATATATTACAATTGATATGTCGCGATCGTAATAATTATATTTAATTTTACTCATTTTTCCATCATTTTTAATTAATTAAAAATAATAGAACAAGTACTACTTTGAAACTTCAATTGCGATCTGCTACCTCTAAACCAACGTTTTTTTTTTGGAGATTTTGTTTTGGTAGACCATATTTATTTTCATAATGGCATATTTGTAGGTTTGTGGAGCATGAGAATTACTAATTAAATCCTTTAAACAGGATAGCAAAAAAATTAATATAATATATTAAACTGTACACTTAACGTTTTTTGATACGGTTCAGCTGGCCAAACACTACCAAAGATGTTTAAGTCCATATCAGATTCTCAGCAAAATTTTTCTATAGAAATAGTGTTAGGATCTGAGCAAATTCCTTAGTATCTTTAGATATTTTTATAATATTTATAGATAAAGAAAATTTTCAAATTCCGATTAAAATTTTTTATAGAAAAATATGATCAGATTTCCCTTAACCTTAAATAATGTAATAAGCAGTGAAATTTGAAAATAACACACAAAAGCAACAACAACGAATACAATTTTGTGGGGATAAGAGAAATTGAAGCGAATTCAGATGATTAATTTGTTCACACAGCCAATCATTTACAATTGCCAACCTCACCGAAAGTCCACCTCGGACATGATGTCCCCAGTTAAGGCTGAGCAGGAACGATTCGGATAAATTTCAATATTCCTATTTCCCCAGCAAGAATTACCACTCCGGGTTTAAGGAAAATTTATTACCAATAAACAAAAATACAAATTTGTTGTTGGTTTGTGAGCAATTTTCAATTTTCATTGCCCGTTTCACGTCATTACCGGAGGTACCAGAGGGAACCCAATTTACCAAAACAACGAACCCAATTTACCAAAACAAACACTATTTTCACAATAGCAACGATTTTAAGTAAAACTGGTACCAGCAGTAACGTATGTGGAACAATCTATTTACTGCATTTGTAAACAGGCACTAGGTCAGAAAAACTGTTTAATTCTATAAAATTTATTTTCTCTATATTTCATTCTTCATTCTTACCCCTTCTTTTTTCTTCTTAACCACTTTGGCAGCAAGTATTTTCGTTATTTTTTGGTCAATATTTTAACATGTTGTTTATGCTCCACTTTAACTTTAGTAGCTGTTTTTTGGGAGGGTTATACCAAAGCATTAGATTCATCATAGCCAGCAGTAGTGCCTTCACCCAATTCCGATAAATCCAGTTTCAACTGTTGAAAATTTTTATGCAGAAGACAAAATGAGACTCCAATGAGACTTCCAACACAAAAGTACAAACTTACATATTTTAGATCGGAATTATGATTAGTTTGAGCATTTTGCCTAGCTTTGGCATTATAAACTTTTTTTACCCATTTTGTTTAGCAAATATTTACAAAATTTTCATAAATTTATAAAAATTAATTCACTAGTATGTAAATTTTCTACAATAACCGTTTTTTCCACTTCTCTTTTATATCAATAAAATTAAACACTGTATTACCGACGCAAACAACTGTTTAACAGGACGAGACGAATAACAATAAAACTAAAGAACTAAAACAGGCTAACCAAATAAAAATACTTAGCATTATTTTTTCTCAATTTTTAAATAATTTATTTGAATTAAATTGTTCCTTTACAGGTGCTTTCACAATGATAGAGTAACTCTACTCTGCGGCACAGATTAAAATGTTAACTGTTCACAATGCAGAGTAGTTACTTCAAAAAATACTTGACACTTAAATACTTACATTTTATTTCGCGAATTCCTAGCTTTATTCCATCTGAAATAAGCCTAAACCACATAAATGCAGTGTCGACCGCAGTGTGACGTTTTGTCGATAAGGCAGTTTTTGTATCTTCTCTATTTGTCACTACCGAGAAATTAGAAAAGTTTCTAAATAAACAAGAGCTGTTTTTAAACACAACGCCATAAGAAATTTTTAAAAATATTAAATCGCAAAATTCAAGAACAAAGTTTGACAGCACTGCCACTGTCCACTGGCACTTTCACTATGTGGTTTGGGCTATAGTTTTGAAATAATTTTTTATTTTATTATAAATTTTCCAATACAAATATTTTGTGTTGGTTTTATGTTTTTTTTAATTTGTTGACAATTAGAGATGTGAACAAATTAGCGATGTGTTTTTTAGTTATATTTGTCATGTTAAATAGTTAACAGATCAATGTTAACTCTAGAGTGAAACAAATCCGCACTCCAGAGTAGAACAAGTTTGACTCTGGAGTGGAATAAAAAAAGATAGCAAAATACAAAAATGTATTAGTAAGAAAGAGAAAAGAACTAAATTTGCTACAGATTGGAGTACACTCCATCATTGTAAACGCACCTTACCGGTTCTACATATGTACACGGAAAAAACAAAAAGTGTATAATTATCGAAGTACTTAGGTAAAATGCAACTTCAAAAGTATATTTTGTAAGTTAGTTAAAAACTACATGTAGATTTATCAATTTTTGGTTTTTGTCAACTTGCCTTAGTTTTTGACCTACATTACCTATTTTTACGCACTACAAAATATGTTAAGTTACCTAAGTTTTTTATTTTATAAATTGTCTTAGAAAATGTTATATTTTAATTGAAGAATTGTGTAACTTAGCAGAAAACTTTTGTAGTTGTATTTTACCGAAGTACTTCGGCAATTATCCACTTTTTATTTTTTGCGTGTATGCTTATGTTCGTGATCATGTTTCGTCTCATTGTTGTTTTATTGGTTATACTACGGATTTTTCTGCCGATTTGTTAAGCCCAAACCACATAGTGAAAATGGCAGTGGACAATGGCAGTGCTGTCAAACTTTGTTCTTGAATTTCGCGAAAACGATTTAATAGCCACTTTTTTTAATCACTTGGATTTATTAAATCCAAAAATTAGCTCTCAAAGTGCTCAATAGATGGTGTTAGTTTTCACCTATTTTAAAAGAATTTTTCTATCCGACCTTCTTTCACCCTACTTTTTCATAATAAATGCAATGATGCAGGATTTTATTGTAACTTTAAATTTTTTATTATTTTATATTTTATATAAAACAGCAGGAAACAGTTTTTTTTTAGTTTCATCACTTCAATTTATATCAATTACACAACTGAAATATTACACTGCAATATTAAATATGAAAAATTACTATTTCTATTTAAGTTATTTCTCCATGTTCAAGATGGAAAATATGTATTTGGTGAATTACACATTTATTTTTCTAATAGACCGACATTTTTTTTTATTGAAATATATTTTTATAATATATAAAAATTTAACTATAAAAAACAGTAGTTTTTTTTTTTTTGCAATTTTGTTAGTTGTTTTAAAATTTTTGTAGTAAAAATTTGTCTGTTATTTTTACGACATTTTTTAGTTATTTTCCAACAGTAAGAAATAACTAAATTTTTTAGTTATTTTAAAGGTAAATAACTTTGTCGCCTTTTTAACTGCGTATACCTTTATTTTAACTGCTATTTTTAGTAAATTCTACCGACGGACATTTTTGAGGGTGCAAATGTTAACATACTTTAGAAAAAACAAATAAAATTCTATACTTTCTTATATTTTCATTTTTATTTCTCTTTTTTGGCCTAAAACAATTTAATTAATTAAATTTTCTTTCTTTTTTCAGGTATGTATATTTGATGTTTCCTGTTTAAATAACAACAAATGGTACACAGAGAAAAAAAAGTCATAGTTAATACAATTATTATATCATATTTGAACAAAAATCTTGTATTTAATGAAAGCTTTTAAATTAAATATGAATCTTATTAAAGTAAGTATGATTTTAGTTAAAATAAACTTTTTCGTATTTAAATAATATTGAAACATTTGAGATTAGTTGTTATGTTTTCTGTTTAAATAATAACAAATGGATGCATAGATAAAAATCATGGTTGATTTGAGATTGTATTTGAGGTCATATATTATCTAATTTTCCTTTTAATAAATAGAATATGTAATTAAATTTAAAAGAAAGCAAATTTATTTTGATTTCAAAGCCGTTTATATTTAATTTTATAATGTTTCGGTTTGATTTTATATATTTTTATCTATTACGGAATTTAGACTGAGCAAAAACCAGATGGTTTTTGTACAAAACTAAATTACAAAAGCCAATTCATTTACACTGAATTTTTAGTTTTTCTTTGTCACATCACTTTTTTGTTAAGCACTTTTCTTTATGTTTTTATGGTTAAATTAAATTAAAAAAATTATTAACACATTTAAAAATATATAACAACAAACAATTTTAAACTAAAACTGAAATATTTAAAAAAAAATAAAAAATATATTTTTGACACTTGCTTTAATTATATATTCGTTGTAACAGAATGTATCGAAAATTAGTTATAAAAGAAATCGGGTGTATCAAAAATACAAATTTCAGATATTTTTACTTGGTTTTTGACAAAAACCAGGTAGAATCTGGTTTTCAGTTTGTATGAAAATTGTATGGAAAAACTAAATTAATTTTATAGTTTTCGGCTCAAAACCTAAAAATTACCAAAAACTACTAGTTTTTGCCCAGTCTAAATATACTATATATCTACTTTGTTTATAGTAAAATTACACGTAAAACATTTTTAAAATTTAAAACTAAAGTCCAAACCACATAGTGAAAGTGCCAGTGGACAGTGGCAGTGCTGTCAAACTTTGTTCTTGAATTTCGCGAAAACGATTTAATATTTTTAAAAATTACTTGCTGCCTTTTGTTTAAAAACTGCTCTTTTTTATTTAGAAACTTTTCTAATTTCTCGGCAGTGACAAATAGAGAAGATACAAAAAACTGCTTTATAGACAAAAGCCTAAACCACATAAACGCAGTGTCGATCGCAGTGCGACGTTTTGTCGATAAAGCAGTTTTTTATCTTCTCTGTTTGTCACTGCTGAGAAATTAGAAAAGTTTCTAAATAAACAGGAGCTGTTTTTAAACAAAACGCGATCAGAAATTTTTAAAAATATTAAATCGTTTTCGCGAAATTAAAACGTCGCGCTGCGGTCGACACAGCGTTTATCTGGTTTGCTGATAATTCTTTTTATAAAGTGCTTTAAGCTTTTTTATTGAAGAGTTGCTTTACTATGTTTACAATTGGGGCAAAATTTTGATCCAAATCAAAATACCGCAGCTAAAAATGAGATCGTATATGAACATATATGAGCGTATATGGGCTAGTATATTATCACATATGAGTATAGATGATTATATATGTTCATATATAGTTTCATATACGAATATATATGGTATCATGCATGCCCACATGTATTCGGATCCGATATTTCAGGATATATGGCCGTATATAATCGCATATGAGCATATATGTACATATACACTAAAAAATTTCGGATCCGAACATATATGGTTACATATGAGACCATATATGGTCAAATATTGTAGTATATATGAACATATACGATCAGCTTTAGCCATATATGATCATATACAAGCCCATATGTGATTATATATGTTTATATAAATATTCTATTTTCAGCTGGGATATAAAAATTATTGTATATTATTGATAATAAATTACTTTTCTATCAAACTGCAGTCATTTGGATTTTTTATTTCAATTTCTAAACAAAATTGTAACCCAAGTAAAAAAGTTTTGATATAGTCATATATTATCATATAAAATTTTTTATAATTATATATTGGTACATATATATCAAGATGTAATTATATAAAATTTTACGAAATTATATCCTAAATATATAACTATATCTTGTAATATATTGCACAATATATAGTGCAACATATTACAATATCCAATTATATATAGACCGATATATTGTTAGATATGCCTCATATAATTATGTATAATTGTATCGAATTATATACCATTATATCTAGTTGCATATGATTATATTATATTTGATACATTTGGATGAGGACAAAACCCGGATAAAATTGTATCAAACCATATCTTATTCCATCAAATTAGAACTAATTATGTCAAATTAGATCTAATATGATCTAATTTGATACAACTAGATGTTCTCATTATTTGGATACTATTATATATTATATCAAAAGACATACAATTTTTTTTAGTAGGGAAGTTACAAGTTGTGAATTTATTAAAAATTTTGGAAAAATGCTATTTTTATGATGTATATAATATCTTGTATGTTAAACGCATTTCTTTATAATTTCCTTACAATTTAGTTTTTTTTTACAAATTTAAATAATAACTATTTTTACTGCTGGCTTTTTCCCCCTTAAAATAAACAAATTTTATGTGCACAACAATATATTTTGTTAAAAAAAATTGAAATTTAACCATAATGTCCGCAAATTTTTCTGGAATCCTGTTTACTTTACTTTATATGTTTAATATAAAACAGGTGCTAAATACAAAAATTGTTCAAAGGACATTTTGTAAATAATGAGTTTTTGTTCATTCCTTCATTTCAAACCCCCCTTTTTAGGGTTTTAACAATATTTTTTAGTTTCCAGTTTTTGTAGTTTGGAAAAACCAGCCACTATAGAAACTGTCAGCAACTGACAAACAAAATATTTAGAACCACCATGATAAACAAAGTACAGAGAGAATATATATACACAACAGCAAGTGAAGCTAAACTGGTAAAGAAAAGGCCCCGGCAAAAATTTAAATGGGAATTTTTTTCGGTTCCTTCTTTGGAGTTTTTTTTTTAAATAAACAAGGTAATAAATTAAAAGCACACCAACAAAATAACAACAAACAGACAATAACTACATATACACACACTTTTACAAATACAGAATATAGAAATGAATGAGAAAAAGAAAAATAATGATTATTGTGTGTAAAATAAAATGAAGTACAGAAAAAAAACTAAGAAAAAAAGAAAAACAACCTACCACAAGGCTGTGCTAACACAAAACAAAAAAAGCTTTAAAGCTTTTTTATGTTATTTTTCTTACTTTCCTTTCTGAGACTATACTCGTATGTGCACCTAAGAGTAGGTAGTAGGTATGTGCATATTATAGTTAAACTAACATATTAGTTTACAGGCACCAACACGTACCAACATATATCCTTTGTGGCTTGTATATAATATAAATACCTTATCTGCACACATACACCTATACAATATTATTATACAAATTCATATGTGTGTTTTTTTTTTTTTTTTTTGATAAACCATGTGTGGTTATAATTTCTTTTAAAACAGCAAATAGCTGGAAAAAAATAATAATATAAACACGTGTGTATGTATGTCGGGGTAGGCGTAGATAAAGTAGTCTATATTAATTTTGTTAACCCATACCAAGTCTGTTCTTTTATACCTTAAACGTAGAGTATGATTTTGTAACCCCTACGCTATTGTGTGAAAGGATATAAAAAAAAATCCTTAATGTCTTTAATATGCCGGGTCAATTTCATAATATTCTTCTGTCCGCCGTTAAACGGCTATTAGAAATGTATATGGAAAAATTCGTTGAATATAAAAAAACTGCTGCAAATAAGATTTCTTTTGAAAAATATGATTCAATGAAGAATGAAGAACAAGTAAAACTAGTGTTTCGAATACTAAAATTAAAATTTTTCTAGAAAAGAACAAAGAAATTTAAATTTGACAAATCAATGAAATTTTTTTTAACTCTTGGCGCATCACTTCAAAACTATGCAAATGTCGGGCGATAATGCATCAACAATCATCAGGAAATAAAAATAAAAAATTGAGAAAAAACAATTATCTCCAAATAAATATTACTGGAGGGTGACCTGGTCAATAACTCACAATTTTGATTTCTTCATACGTGCAAAAACTTTTTGCACATCAAGAGTTAGTGCATAAGCATGTGCCCGGAGAAAATACCAATAAATGGCGAAAACCCGCTAAAATTGACAAAAATCCGAAAATTTAAAATTGACAAAATTTAAAAAAATCCCAAAAATTAAAGTCTTAAAGACTTGAAAAAAAAATTGAAAAAGATGGAAAAAAATTTTAAAATTGAAAAAAATTGCAATACAAGGTAAAATTGTGATCGTATATGAATATATATGAGCATATATGGGTTCGTATATGATCATATATGCGTACAGCTTACCATATATGTTCAAGTATAGTACAATATATGACCATATTTGAAGGTATATAGCCGTATATGATCATATATGCACAAATATGAATCATCATATATGAGCGTATATGAACATATATGATCATATGCGACCATATACCGTCAAATTTCTGATCCTAATATATATGGGCATATATGAGACCATATGTGGTCATATATTATATATGCACATATATGATCAGCTATACGCATATATGAGCAGATCATATATGAATGAATATATGATCATATATGTATGTTCATATACGATATCATTTCCACCTCGGTTTTTTAGAATTTCATTTTTAATTTTCAACTAGGAAACTAAAAACAAAACCGCCAAAATTGAAAAATCGTCAACATTAAAAAATCCTCTAAAATTAAGAAAAAAAAAATAATAGAATTAAGAGAGGAAACACTCTAATTGAAAAATAAAGTTAATTCTGGCTCTTCTGATTACAAAACATACATTGTATAGGCTGTGATTGAAAAACTTCAATTAGCCACACTCGCCGAGGAGGTGATACTATGAGTCATAGCCTGTGCAGAGGGCTGCCGGTTCGATCCCCGGCAAAAAGTTTTTAAAGTAGAGACAAATTAACAATTAAAAATTACTTTCATCAGTTGACACATAAACTAACCACTGACGAGTCTTTGAGTGAGACGAAACTGAGGCAGTCTGGTGATTCCCTTGTGTCTGTTAAATTTTTCAATAAAAATGTTTTCTTCTTTTTCTTCCTATAAATAAGCTCTAGAAAAAATTCTTTTGGAAATAATTCTAATATTAATTACGATTGTCCTATGCGACGGTTACAAACTCTTAACTAAAAAAAATATCGTTCAAGTTGAAAAATTCGCTAAATTTAAAATTCGCCAAAATTAAAAAAAAAATCGTCAAAACTGAAAAGGAAAAATCGCCAAAATTAAGAAATCTCCAAGATTGAAACAATTTTAAAATTGAGAAAATCGCCATAATTGAAAAATTCGGCAAAGTAAACTAAACGCCAAAATTGAAAAAGAAAAATCGCCAAGATTGATTCAAAAATATCCCAAAAATTTGACAAAATTGTAAAAATTTTAAAAAATCTGTCAAATTTAAAAACAAAATCACCAGTATTAAAAAAATCAGCAAAATTTAAAAAAAAAATTGCAACAATTAAAAAAAAACGCTAAAATTGAAAAAAGATCGCTAGAATTAAAAAAAAAATTCATTAAAAATTCGCCAAAGTTTAAGAAAAAAACGCCAAAATTAAAAAAAATCGCAAATCTTTAGTTAAAAAAAATTGCTTAGGTTCAAAAAAATGTTAAAAACTAAAAAAAATTTAATGAGGGGTATGTATAGTTGATCTTTATTTGGTAATTGAATGTTTGATTTTAGATCATAAATTAATAGAGTCCGACCTAGCAGTTCGGCCACAAAATGTATTTGCACGATATTCGGCATGTTGAAGCGTTATGGACAAATTTTGCTTATGGAAACATGTTTGTTGCGCCTATTGGAATCCATTTTGAGTGTAAAATTTAGGGAAAAGTCCGAAGTTAAGCAATGAATTCACTGTTCGGCTGCCGAAAGGTCGGCCAAATTGTAAAAAGTTCGGCGGCCGAACAGTTAACTTTACAGCTAAACTACGGCGTTTTCCTTAAATTTGACATTCAAAATCGCATTAAATCGGTTCAATTAACATTTTCCCAGTATTAGAATTGCTCAAGAATGCCTATAAATACCGAAAAATCGAACAAATGTCGCTTTTTGGCCGAACTGTTCGGTCGGACACTATAAATTAATATCACTTTCTGTTTAAATTATTTTTCAAATTAAAGCAAGATGATACAATTTTCATAAGTAAATTATGTAGGTACAAAGAATAAAAAAAATTTGTAAAAATTTAAAAAAATCGTTCAAATTTAAAAAAATCTTTCAAATTTAAAAAAATCGTTCAAATTTAAATAAATTTCCAAAATTTGAAAACATCCTCAAAATTAAAAAATCGCGGAATTAAAAAAAAATACCAAAACTGAAAGAAATCGCAAAAATTGAAAAAAAAATTGCCAAAAAAAAATTTTTTTTGTTTTTTAATCTCTAAAATTTGCAAAATCGTCATAACTGAAAAAATCGTTAGAGTTAAAAAATTCACCAAAATTGAACTATGGAAAAATTATCAAATTCATAAAGCATAAAATAGAAAAGACATTTTCTACTTCTTAAGGGTTCAATAAATAAAATTCTATCTAAAAAAGAAAATTTTTAAGATTTCTTAAAAAGAGGTTTCAAATTAGAAAAACTACTTCCTTAAGCAAACATAAAAAATTTCTACTGGCAAATACTTACATTTATATTTTAAAAACAATTCCTTATTAAAAAATTATTAAAATCTGTGTACTGGTTTGAAAAATAGTATTTCCTTTCAAAAAACATGTAAAATGCAAACAATTTCTAAAGAAATGAAGAAAACATTTCAAATTATGAAGAAAACATTTCAAATTAGTATTTAATTCATAAGTCCCAAACATGGAAAATCCAAAAAAAGTGTACCATATAAGTAAAAATACCTTAAATAATGTCTGCGTGACGTTTCGTGGAAATCTGATAAAGTAATCAGGGGTCTGTCGTTAATTAAGAAATATATTCGGATTTAGTACTACATTACGTATGATTAATATTATTTGTGAACTTAAGTTACAAAAATAGAAATAACTTGTTTAATTTCTGACAAATCATTAAAAGCTAAATCATGGAAAAATTCTCTTATTCAGAAAGTATTCAATTCTGGGTTCAGAACTTAGAAAGCATTCACTTATATTCCTTCTAAAAAAGCTTATAAAATGTAATCAATTTATAAAAAAAAATTAATGAAGGATACTTTAAATATCAGTGATTATTTCTTAAGTCCCAGGTACGGCAGATCCCAAAAGAATAAATCATGTCAAAGGAAATGTCTTAAGTATTATCTGTGTGAACTTTCGTGCAAATCGAGCAAAGGAATCGGGTGTCTGCTCTTAATAGATTAATATACTCAAATTTGGTACTACACTTCGTATGATTAATATTAATTAAGGTCTTTACTGACAAAAACAGGAATTTTTTTGTCTATTTGTGGCAAATTCAAAAAACTTTATTAATAGAAAAATTCTCAAGTTCTAGAAGCATTCAGTTATAGAGAAATTTTCTACGTTTTAAGATTTTGTTACGGAAAATTTTGTTATTCATTTACTCTTTTATAATGTGACTGATTTAAAATTCTGTCACTAATATCAGCTTTAAGATACTTAAATACGAAAACTACATTTTTTTGCAATCTACTTTCCTCAAAGGGTTAATATAACATATTTCTTGTAATTTATTTAAGTTTTTCTTTACATTTTTCTTTGGTTTACTGTCTTCTAGTGTAATACTTTCAAGCTTTCTTTCTACGTTGTTTTTTTTTTTTAATTTTTTTTTATTTGCAAAAATGTTTATTTTAATTTAAATTTTCTTCTTCTTCTATGTCTGCATAATTCTTCTCCTTTAAGTCTAAAGAAATTATATGCTGCTGTTTACAAATTTTCTGCGCTGTGTGATGATAACAAGTTATAAGCATAAAATTTAACGTTAATATATGGGTTTGTTGTTGCTGTTTAGCTTGAACGACAGATATTTATGTTCTCTCGTAAATATGCTAATAAAGTAGCATTTTTTTTAGGCCAATTATGCATGTGTTTTGTCAAGTTTCTTAGGTTAAGTTAAAAAGTTTATGTTAAAATTGTAAATGTAGAGGAAAGGGTAAAATAAAATTGCATAATTTTTGTTCATTTGAGCGCTTGGAGAAAAAAATTTAAGTAGCTGAAAATGTTTTTTTTATTAAAGAATCTACATTAAATTAATGGAAATTTTTAAAAGAGAGTAATTGATAAAGAATTGATAATATTACAGGAGGATTAGGTTAAGTGAAGGCTAGAGGTGATAATGAACTGCTTTTAGACGTTAATTGAAAGTTGGTTTTAAGCTTATTTGAGATCGATTATTGTTAATACTGATCGGTATTAAGGTGCGTATGATTAATATTAAAAAGTTATTTTACAAAAAAACTTAATAAGTTGGAAATTTTTCAAGATATTTTGAATGTTTAAGTGTTATTGAATGTCTTTTGTTTTAAACTTTTATTGGTTTTAAAAAAACTTTTATAAGCAGCTTCTCTTGAGTCTCGATTTGACAACTGATAATTTCTCAAAAATTTACCTAAAAGTTTGAATGCAAGATTTGTATTTGAAAATTTTAAAATTAAGTTTTGTTTTATACAAAACTAATCCCATGTACTTTAAATTTATATTTTGATTTTAAATTTTTCACATATCGCATTAAACATAAAAGTTATTGAAGTTTTTCAATTTATCTAATAATTAATATTAATCATACGCCATGTTGTTCTTTTAAGCAAAATCTTTATAATAAAAAAAGCATTTTAGTTTTAATTCGCACTATCTAGGAAATTATTTCAAAGAAATGTATTTCATAAGAACGAAACGAAAATATATTAATATTACGCCAGTTCTGTGGTACTAACAAATTTATAAAATATAAAAAGTGGGTATGCCGACTATATTAAACCCTAGGTTAAAACAAGAACTAATATCAACCATTTTGATAATGTTCGCCCTTAGAGCCGCGCATGTCTTTAGTATATTGACATCTAGTTTGAACTTCAAGTATCGCTGATTTTACATATACAGACGGACGGACGGACATTATGCCCAACTCACGATACCCTGTTCCATATACCTGTGTGGGATATAAAAATTCTTTAATAAATTAATAATATTTTAGTGTTTTTCTCGGAAATACTACTATTCAAAATATTTACTTAAATTTAAGAGAATATTTGTTTGTAGAAATTTTAAATTTTTTTAACAAGAAGTTAATTTTTTTTATAGTTTCAAAAACTTTTAAATAAATCTTTAAAATTCTCGATAATAAAATCTTCAGAAGTTGAAAATGGTTCTATAACTAAATGCTTACAGAATTTGAGAATATTTCTATAAATAAACTTTTAAGAATTTGCCAAAAACAGACTGAAATATTGTTGTTTTTATAATAAATTTCATAATTAATATTACTCATACGTAATGTAGTACCAAATTCTAATATATTATTTAATGATCAGCAAACCCACGATTCCTTTGTCGGATTTGCACGAAAGTCCATACAAATAATACTTAAGATATTTCCTTTGACATGGTATATCCTTTTTTGGATCTGCCATACCTGGGACTTAAGAAATAATCGCCGATATTTGCTGTTTAACGCATTATTTTTGTTTTTCTTTTAGTTCAAATTTTTATTTTAATATTTAAGATATTTTCTTTGACATGATGTATCCATTTAGGATCTACCATACCTGGGATTTAAAAATTAATCGCCGATATTTACAGTTTAACTCATTATTTTTGTTTTTCTTTTAATTTTTTTTTTTTTTTTTTTTTTGTAAGAAATATCTGCTATTAATAATATTACACATATTTTGGTGATTATGCTATAATAAATTCTCTTCTATATTCTATAATAATTTCTCTTCTTTTCCTGCAGACAAGCACTTGGTTTCGCGGGACTAATTAAATTAATTTGTACAAACAAAAAATTTTAAGTAAATCTTGAATTTTTTTTAAATAAAATATAAATTTAAGTATTTATCTGTAGAAATTTATAGTTGTCTTGGAGTTTCAGTTTTCTTAGTTTGAAAACCTTTTGAAAATTTTCCATAACAAAATCTTAAAAAGCAGAAAATTCCTCTATAATTAAATGTTTCTAGAAATTGAAAATTTTTTCGCTATCAAACTTTTGAGAATTTACCAGAAATAGGCAAATATATTCCTGTTTTGTAAGTAAAGCCCCTAATTAATATTAATCAGACCTCTGATTATTTGATCAGATTTCTACGAAACGTAACGCAGACATTATTTAAGGTATGTATACTAATATCGTACACCTTTTTAGGATTTTCCATGTTTGGGACTTATAAATTAAATACTAATTTGAAAATTTTTCTTCATAATTTGAAATGTTTTTTCATTTCTTTATAAATTGGCATTTAAAAATTTTTTTTAATATTATTGCTCAAACCAATACACAGATTTTGATAATTTTTTAATAAGGAATTGTGCTTGGTAGCACTTGAAAATGCATTAATTGTCAACCATTGGTCCTGGGAAAGTTTTTGTTATAAGTTTTTTCTCTGTTTGTTGTAAAATAAATTGTGAATTCTATTTGGAATTTGTCATATTTGATCTAAAAACCGATCAAAAATAACATTGTAACAATCTTCAGATCAACTAAAATCTACGGTAAAATATTTTTGTTCCTCAGATTCGGGTCATTCTATAACAAGTTCTGCTTGATTACATCACTCTAATATTTTTTTGTAGACAATTTAAATTTTCTGTAGGAAAATCTTAGAATTTCTCGTTAATGAAATCTTTTGAAAAGGAATGTATCTTTATAAATGAATGCTTTAAGAATTAAAGAAATTTTCCATAATTTAACTTTCGCTAAATTGCCGGATATAAAACAAGTTATTCCTGTTTTTGTAAAAATAACTCTAATTAATATTAATCATACGTAGTGTAGTACTAAAAACAAGTATATTAAGCCAATAACGGCTGACCCTCGATTTCATTGTCCTATTTTGTGGAAACTCAACTCAGGCAATATTTAATTTATTTTTGTTGAAGTGATATTACATTTGTTAGATTTGCCATACCTGGGTGTTATGAATTAACCACTAATATATCAATATTACTTTTTATATTTCAAATAAAATAATTTTAATATGAGTTTCCACATAAAACTGTTAATTTTTATCAATATTCATTTTTATCTCCCAAATGAAATAATTTTAATATGAGTTTCCATATAAAAATGTTAATTTTTTTTTTATCAATATTCGTTTCTATCTTTCAAATGAAATAATTTCAATATGAGTTTCCACATAAAACCGTTAATTTTTATCTATATTCCTTTTTATCTTTCAAATGAAATAATTTTAATATGTGTTTCTAAGTTAAACTCTTGATTTTTCCTTGAAATATGTTTGGGTTTATTAAAGATTTTTGTTTATTCTGGTCTGGCAACATTTTGCTCTATTTTTTTTAATTCTCTAGTTTATTAAAATTACTGTTTTCCAAGAAACAAAAACATGTAGGAATTAATCCTTTTAAATCACTTAAAACAAATAAATCTCTGTCTGTTACAAGTTATTTTCATTTTCTTATCCACCTCCTGGTAAGATGTATGGTCGTAATGACAGTTTAAGGTATACAAAATACCAAACCATTGAGACATGAATTGTTTTTTGTTTATTATCATTATTTCGTTTTATATCTTGTTGTTCATCAGAGTATTCTTCTTTTCAATTTTTTTTTTGGCACAGAAGACAACATGTTATATTTTCCGTAGCTTAGTTTTTAGTAAAAACAAAATATTTGGGTTGTTTTTAATAACAAAAAATTTTTCCATTTATCTGCTGTAACACCTTAAAACCCTGGTGAAAATTGTGAAACTGTATTTGAGTTTAGGGTTTTGGTAAATGTTTGTTACATTTATTGTTGCCTGAATGTCGTTATAACAATGTTAAAACCAAAACACACAGAAAATATGTTAACTCAACCGACCACCCTCATTGAGGTGTAACTTTACAACAATAAAAATTTAAATTAAAAGACAACGCATTAGATTTTACGACAGCAAAAAGTATTAGAAATTTTCTGAATTGTCTGTAGTTTGGTATGCGGGCAACATTGCTGGCAATTGATTAAGATTATTAAGATAGTAACTAATGAATAAAATAGCAGCTTGAGTTAAAAAATTTAGGAGTTAAAAGACAGATGTAGCAGTTAAGTAATACAGTATTATATGGGTTATTACTTACAAATAAAAAAACTCCATAAAAAAAGGTGAAATAGGTATGACATTTTTAAATTCCACTTATAGCTGACTGGGATAAAATATTTGAAATTAATTTGTCGGAACAAGCATAAGACGAATTAAAATATTTTAGTAACGGCAACATAATGAGGGTATTTACAGTTTAAGTGCCAACGTGCTATCGTTGTAAAATAGCATGATTTTTGAAAATTTTTTAAAAAAATAAATTAAACAGAAAGTGATATTAATTTATGATCTTGAGTCAAACTAAAATAACATTCAAATTGGAAAATTGTCAAATTTACGACAAATTCTAATTTAGTACTTAATATAAACGTACTGAGAGAATTCCGTCAATATTTTTATAAATTTTAAATTTTTATAAGTTTTTTTTTGACTAGTTTAGAGAAAAAGTAATTCCTTTTATTAACACTTTATAAAATGACATTTTGAAAGTCTTGCTACAAATTTAAATGTTTTCTATATAAATTTTAAGATTTTTATTTTATGAAATGACTTTATATAAGAAGTATAAACATTTTTAAAATATGTTATAACAATTATTTAGCAGCTTATATTTATAGCTTTCATAAACATTTTCAATTTTAAAAATATCTTCAAAAACCAGCAAGCTATTGAAGTTTTTATAACTCAACCTTAAAATTAATATTAATCATACGCAGTGTAGTACCAAAAAACAAAATTTGATTTTAAAACTTTTTAAGTATTACAATTTCAAAAAAAGTATCACATTTAACGAAAGCTCACACTTATTCTCTTAAATAATAATACTTAATCTCTTAAATAATAAAAAAGTTATTTAAGATTTTGTAACTGACCTAAGAATATTAAACATACGGCACGTGTTACCTTAAGAAAACTTTTAATTTTCATCTACAAAAGTCTCAGAATATTTAGGTTTCAAAGAAATACGAAAATGTTTAAACAAGAAAATTAAATTGGATTAATGGATTTGCAGGAATTTAAAATCTGGTACTAAATAAAAAACTACGGTTTTATTATATAAATCCAAAGAATTTTCTAAAAGAAAAACTATTTAACATCCAGAGAAATCTCATTCCAAGTGATAATTGAAATATATATGAACATACATGATCGTACTTGGGCATATTTGATCATATACGTCCATGCATAGTTTAATTTCATATATCTTCGAATCCGAACTTTGAGGTTATATAACCGTATATGGTCATATATGCTCATATATAATTATATATGCTCATATATGATCATATATACTCATATATGATTTACATATTTACAAGTATGTTCATATATGACCATGTACTGCCGTATACCCTCAAATTCCGGGCCCGATGATATATGGTCATATATGAGATCACGTGTGGTCATATATTGAACTGTACATGGACGCATATGTTCATATATGCCCATGTATAATCATATACAACACCAAGTACGATCACCCAGGTATCGTATATGAATATATATGATCATATATGGGTATAGCTGACCATATATATCCATATATAGTTCATGTTACGATCATACATGGTATCATACAAACATATGTATATGTTAGGATCCGAAATTTTAGGGTATATATATGATCATATATGATATATATTAACCATATATGCGCATATATGAACATATATGATCAAATTTCGGATCCGAACATATATGGTCATATGTTAGACAATAGCATATATGGTTATATATTGTACCATTTATGAACATATATGATCAGCTATAGCCATATGTGATCATAAACGAGCCCATATCTGATCATATATGTTCATATTCATTAATGCGGCCAGGGGATATCCTCAGGGCAGATGGGTTGCTCGAGGGTCTTGAACCATGCATGCAAGTTTAAGATCATATATGCTCAGGTATGAGCATAGTGAATATATATACAAGATCGTATGTGCTCATGTATGTTCATATACATATACTTAAATTTTCACATGGGAATTGATTTCTTCCTTTACATTAAATATTTCTCTAATAGCAAAAGTTTTATTCAAGATGTTATTTGCCAAAGTTTCCTTTTTTTGTGATTTTTACATTATATTCAGTGTTTATATAAATTTCTACAAAAAAAAAAAATTCAAGTATCTAAACAAAAACCTTCAATTTACGTACTGTCATTTAAAAACCTTTTTATAGTTTTTCAGAATTACAAACAAACAACAAGAAAAAACTTTTGCCTTTTTAGTATTTACTATTTTGCCAATCAATTTAACCTACAAAAAACTTAATACCCCAATGAATATAATATTTGTGGTCAAGCCTGTGGTAAATACAGAAAAGAAACTTGAATAGCAGAAAACTAAAAAACACCATCATTTATCACGGACATCAGGCAAAAAAAAAAGTCAAAATACTATAAAAATAATAACGAGCCAAACATCACAACATCTACTAAATGCAGTAGTAAAACAAACAAAAAATGTAGAAAAGTCTAAAAAATGATGGTATTTTCTAGAGTTTGTTTTTTTCTATCTACAAATTTAAATTTATGTTGACAAAACAATAAAATCTATTCCCCTGACGTTGCCAAAACAAAAACACAAAATGAAAATAAAAATTGTTATAGAGGACAAAGAAAAACTTGGAAATTGTATTTTACAGTCACTATAGAATACCATACAATATAAAATAACAATTTTTTGAAATAGAAATATACTTTCAATACCAACATGCATAATAGAGGACATGAAGAGAAAATTGTTTGGAAACAAAGTATTGATTATATTTTATCGACATAAAGATGCCTTGGAAAAATAAGTAAACGTATACAAATGTTATACGAACTTTTCGTTTTCCACCCTTAAACAAAAATTATTTTAAACTTATACAAAATGTGTTCTTTTCTTTATAAAAGAAGAATTGTAAAATAAAATAAAAAAGAGATACCATGAATACAAACAAATTGTAATAATTTTAAATTGGAAAAGATAAAAATAAAACGTAAAGAAATATTTTACAGCTACTTGTAGTTGGTAGGAAATAGTGATAAACTTAAGAAAATATTTGAAATTCTTTAACAAAAGTTCAAGAGAGTATTTTAAGTAGCCAAGTAAAATAAGTTTATTAGCCACGAAATTTGAAAATTTAAAAGGATTTTGTGATGTTCTATATTTAGTAGTCATAACTAGAGTTTTTCATACATTTTAATAAACGATTTTCCACACAATTTGGTTTAGTAATGCTTATGAGCTTTTACTGAGATGGTAAATACACAGAGGCAAACTTAAAAACAACTTTAACGGCTATTTTTAAAGTTTGTATAAAATACTACCATTTCGTATAACAAATACAGCTTTTCCAAGATTTAATTAACTGTATTAAATAGAGCTTTTCTCAAAATCACGATTTAATCTAAAAAATAGAGCTTTTATAAGAAACTCGATTGTATGTATTAAATAAAGCTTTTATCACTATAAAACCTTACAAATAAAGCTTTTATAAGAACCTCGTTTTAATGTACTAAATAGAGCTTTTATAACAACCTTTGTTAAAGATTTTAAATAAAGCAATCATAAAAATCGATATTAAATCTCACAAATAGAACTTTTATTAAAAGCACTATTAAATCTAACAAAAAGAGATTTTATAAGAATCTCGACTAAATGCATTAAATAGAGCTTTTATAAAAATCACTATTAATTCTAGCAAATAGAGCTTTTATGTGAACCTCAGCTAATTGTATTAAATAGAGCTTTTATAAAAATCTCTACTAATTATAAAAAAATAAAACATTTTCGAAAATTACTTTGAAATTTACCACATACAGCTTTTAAAAGAACCTCGAATAAATGACTTAAATGGAACTTTTATGAAAACCTCTAATAAATGCATTAAATAGAGCTTTTAAAAAACCTCAACTAATAGTATTAAACAAAATTAACAAATAAAGCTTTTATGAAATAATCAATCTAACAAATAAAGCTTTTATGAAAATTGCCTTTAAATCAACCCAATAAAGCTTTCATATAACCAACAAATGAAATAAAGCTTTTAAGAAATCTCGAATAAATTAATTAAAGAGAGCTTTTATTAAAACCTCAAATAAATTTATTAAATAAAGCTTCTGAAAGAATATCAATAAATTATATTAAATAATTTTTTTTTACCAAAATCACTAATAAATTGGAAATAAAAAGCTTGTATGAAAAATGCATAAAAATCAACCAAATAAAGATGTTCTTATCAATAAATTAAACAGAGCTTTTATAAAAACCTCAAATAACTGTATTAACTAAAGCTTTTGAAAGATCATTAATTTATTTTATTTTATTAAATTAGATTTTTTACAAAAAAAAAAAAAAAAATCACTAATAAAACGACATTATAAAGCTTATACAAAAATTGCCTATAAATCAACCAAATAAAGCTTTTTTTAAACAATGAATTAAATAGAGCTATTATAAAAACCTCGCATAAATTAAAGAGAAAATAAACAAATTAAAGAGAACTTTTATAAAAGTACGAATAAAGGAATTTAATACCACGCTTAAATGTTAGAGATAGAGCTTCTATTAAAACTTCGATTAAATTTTTGCGATGGAGCTTTTATAAAAACCACGATTAAATGCTAACAATAGAGCTTTTAAAAGAATTACGATCAAACGTTAGCGATAGAGATTTTATAAAAGCGCGGATTTTATGAAGCTTTTACAAAAATCACTATTAAATGCTAACAATAGAGCTTTTATAAGAATTACGATTAAATTTTAGCTATAGAGATTTTCTAAAACCCATGATTGAATATTAAAAATTAAGCTTTAAATTACGATTAAATTGTAGGTATATATCTATTTTTAAAACCTTGATTAAAAGCTGCATATAAAGCTTTTACATAATTCACTATAAAAAGGGACAAATTTTACAAAAACCTTTGATTAAATGCTTTACAAAGCTTTTACAAAAATCTCGAATATAATTTAATATATAAAACTTTTAATAAAAATGAAGATTAATTTTAAAAGATAGAAGTTTTGTAAATGTCAAGATTTAATTTAATTAATAGAGCTTTTAGTAAAAATCAAGATTTAATGCAATAGATCGAGCTTTTATAAAAGTCGAGATTAAATAAATATTATACAGCTTTTATCAATCAATAGAGAAAGCTTAATGAAAATCAATAGAGCTTAATAAAAATCAATAGACAAAATGTAATAAATAGCGGTTTATAAATTTAATTAATAGAGCCTTTATAAAATTATTAAATTCAGCTTTTATAAATGTAATAAATACATATTTTAGAAATATAATAGAGCTTTTATAAATATAATAAATAGAGCTTTCATAAATTTAATAAATAGAGCTTTTATAAATTTAATAAATATAGCTTTTAAAGAAATCACTACTAAACTCAATAAGCTTTTATGAAATCTACTACTATGTGAACTTAAGTAAAACTACAGAGCTTTTAGAAGAAGAAAGATTAATTGTTGTACATAGAGCTTTATTTTATTTTAATAAGTAAAAATGTGAAATGTAATAAATCAAAGTGATAGATAGAGCTTTTTTCAAACAAGTTTTAATTGAAGCTTTTTTTTAAAAGTAAAGTTTATTTCGATCAGTATAAATTTCATGTGAGAAGTTTTTCGTTCGGTTCAAGATCATGAAAGATTTTTCTAAATGAATAGAAAAATTTTAAATTTTATTTTTTATAATGAAGAATAACCAAAAGATTTTCTGGACAGCTACAACGAGTAAAATTTATAATTTTTTTGAAAAGTTTCAATTAAAGCTTTAACTACAAATAAAAGTTTTATTGAAATTTTATTGAAAAAGTCACAAAAAACTAGATTAAAAATAATGAGACACATTTATATACAAAGCAGCTAAAATCTTTTACATATTACTGCCAAATGCTTTAGCTAGAGCTTTTTATAAATATTAAAGCTTTTATAATAATTAAGTTAATAAAATAGAGCTTTAATTAAAAAAAATATTTCAAAAGATCTTTTCGTATTTTTAGTAATCAATTTTGCTGTTATTTGTTGCCGCTTATTTTTAATAACCGAACTGCTCGGAAAAGTTATAAATTTTTGTATTAAAAATTCGCGACAATCACCCATTTCTTGAGGCAGGTTTAAACAAAATGAAATAAGTTATATATGTATGTTGTAAGTCTATAAGACCTGAATTTTTTTCTATTGCAACTCCGCAGTTATTAATAAACTCTTGTTTAATTAGAAAACAAGATTTTCTTTAAAATCTTAAAAAAAATTATTAATTTCTAAATATTTTGTTTTAATAAAAATTTTGCAAAAATCTGCTGTAATATTAACCCAATTATATTTTATAAGCCATATCATTTAAAAAATATAGTTAATAAGTATTTGCTTATTTTCTTCAATTTTAATTTACTTAATTTATTATGAATTGAAAATACAATTTGTTCTTAAAACTTTTTCGATAGATATTTTTAATTCTTTTCAATTATTTTGAATACCAAGAATTGCAAAGAAAAACTAATTCCAAAAGTTTTTACATGTACATATTATTTTCTTAACAAGTAACAAAAGATCTAAACTTTTAGTTTTACTATATATTTAGAATAAGTTGGTAAAACGAAGTAATTTGGTATTGTAAACAACACAAGATATTTGGTTTTCGTTGTGTAGGTTTTGAAAGAATATTGAGCTTTTTTTCTATTGCTTTCAACTTACCGTACTCATCTTTAAATTACCAATTAAAGTTGATTGCATTAAATCGTTTTTTTGTTTTGTTTTATAAAAAATATTTTCTTGGAATCTTTGTACTTTGTTCAGCTTGAAAACTAAATGAAAATATTTTTGGGGTAATTTTTTTTTTTTGGGATTATATTTTATCTCATTAAAGAGGTGTCCATAATAAAAGCGACAGACTAAAAACTACAGGTTAAAGAAAAAATAATATTAATTTAACGCTGCAGTACGTATGATTAATATTAATTATAAGCCAAAGTTACTAAAATATAAATAATTTGTTTATTTTTTAGGAAATTTATCCAATTTAAATTACATAATTCATTTTTAAGTAAATAATAAACTTAAGGACAATATTTAAAGTTTGCTATTTTAAATATTGATTTTAAAAATCCATTATGGATTTTGTTAAACTTGTATTTGGTTTATGTAGCTTGTTGCTTTAATTATAATTCATTTCTTATACCTTTTGTTAAGTTAAATAAATAAAATATATAAAAAAAATGAAAAAATCTAAAAGAAATGAGCAAATATTGACCAAGTTGTTTTCATGTTTAAAGCTGCTTTAACATTTAAACTTAAACGAGAAAAAAAACTGAAATATGAAAAACAAAAATCAAAAGAAGGTAAATATATAACAGGGTAAAAACATTTTATACTGTAAATACGTTAAAATACAAGTACAAGTTTACATAAAAGTTGAGCTAAAAACTGAACAAATTTTAACAGCACTAACAACTACAGTAGCATCCCCCAGTATCCAAGTAGTATCATCATCATTAACATCATATTCCTCGTCTTCATAATCATAATAAATATATGAAAGTATGCAACCATTTCTTGTTCTATCGTAACTACTGTTTGTTGTGTTGATAAGGATTATGATGAGAATGATGTTTATGTTGCTCTGCTGTGGATGATGAAAAGTATAATGTTCATTTTATTTTATATAATTTTTAAGAAACATTTAATAATATAAACATTCAACAGCTATATGGTTTACTTGTAAAAGGTACCAAAATACAAGTTTTTAATTGTTAATTTCAGTGAATAATTTATTAATTTTTAGTTTTTCATACATTTAAGCTGTAATGAGAATTATTTAAAATTCTTGCTACGGTATATATATTTAATCCTTTAATTCCCAGTGGAACATAGGGCCGCCTTGCTACAGTGCGTATGATTAATATTAATTCATAAGGAATTTACAAAATTAGCTATAACTTTTAAAATACGAAAGCAATTAAGAAGAAACTAAATTTTAAATAACGCTGTACAACAAAAAAATAAAAGAAAATAATAATAAATTTCTGACAACTGTTTATGGCAGAGGGGACAAAAAAAATATACGGGTATCGGCATTTTAAAGTTTAAGTCTGTCCCTATGTTTTTTTGGGGGCCTTTTGCAAATGTTTATTGCGAATCGCCATAGGAAACCATGTGAATCTTCTATTTTAGGTGTAGCTTGTGTTCAGCGAACTTATGTAAAACACTACGGGGAACATGTTTGTGGAACATTTTAACCCTCTAACTCTTCAACTAAAGGGACTTTTTTGGCCCCTTTCTAAAAAGGGTCAAAAAAGACCCGTAAGTTGAGGAGTTGGAGGATTAAAATGTTCCACAAAAATGTTCCCCTTAGTCATTTACATAAGTTCGCTGAACACATCCTATACCTAAAATGGATTTCAAAATTGGCGCCCAACTGTACCACAAACATGGATTTTAGGGGGTTAGTTTTAAGTTTTGACTGACATTGAAGTTAAATTTTCAACTTTAATGTATTCAGGGACTGATAGTAGAATTTGATGATTAATATTTTTGCGGAACATTTTAACCCTCTAACTTTTTAACTTATGGGTCTTTTTTGTCCCTTTTTAAAAAGGTCCACAAAAAGACACTTTAGTGGAAGATGACCAATGACGTTAGATCGAAATACTGGGATTTTAAATAAACAAATTATTGATTAAAATAAAAACTATTTGTTTTTAATTTTTAATATAAGACCTCAAGCCAGACTAAATAAACAACATCAACATTAAAGGTCAAATATTTTACTACATTTAACAGTCTTAATCATTTTTATTTTTTTATACTAAGGCGTATGATTAATATTAATTATTAAGGATTTAAGAAAATTCACTATAACTTTGTAATTATTAAAGCAATTTAAATGAACCATAATTTCGATAATACAACACAAGTTTGGCATTAAAAGAATAGATACCAATTCAAACGGATCACAATATTTAGTTACGAATAATTTTGCCAAAATTTGAAAAGCAATTTTCTTTAAAAATTAATCAATCCGTCAATGATTGTAAACTAACTTGTATTAAAAAACGAACTCGTATTGTTAAATTCTAAATTAGTTTAAGGTTGATATATATTTCTACAAATTTATACTTGTATATTCGATTATTGAAATTTTTGTATCTTTTGAAAATTTTAATCCAAAAGCTAAAACCGTTTAAAAAAAAAAATACTTTTATATTAAATTTTATCTGTTGGAAAATTGTACTTTTTTAATTCTAGTTATTATTTTAGTTAATTTTTTCTTAAATTTATGTTTAATATTACAGTTTTAATAATTTTACATTTGTTGTGCACTGGTACGTATGATTAATATTAATTATTCCGGATTTTACAAATTAAGCCATAACTTTTAAATTATTTAAGCAATTTGCAAAACTAAAATTTTGTATAATATAAGACAAAGTAAGTCTTCAATGCTTGTAATTATCTAGTCAGATTGCAAATGCTGTAAATTTTATAAATGTGATCAAAAATTAAAAACTTTCTAAAAAAATTAATTTTTCGTTTTTTCATTAAGGATTTGTAAGAAATAATAATTAAAAATATTGCATGACGTTTCGAATGAATTCTAAATTTATTTTTGTTGTCAAATTATTAATTCACAATACTTAGTTAAAACTTTATGTATTTTTTATATTATATATTGGTTTTTACTGTCTTTTTTAAGACTCCCATTTACAACGTTATGTTGTTAGTTTACTTTTTTTTTGTATAGATAAAGGTAAAATTTTCTATATTTCTAATAATGTTTACTTATACACAGTTGTAGTATAAAAGAATATATAAGGGTCATTGGATTATAACCTAAAAGTATTATAGAATATACTATACTTGGTTGGTTATAGAAATAATTAGATTTTTGTAAAAAAAAGGTAGATTTCTCATATTTATTAATAAAAATTTTTTTTATAAGTTAGCCCTTTTTAAAACATTTTCTTTTGAATTTCTATAAGAATCTCATAATTTGTATATTCCCAAACTTTTTCTTTTCAAGCTTGATTAAATTTTATACTAAATTGAACTCTTTACTTAATTATTATACTTAATTAACATGTCTATATTTAGGTAACTAAAAATATAACACATAAGAAAACTCCTTCATTTTTTTATATCATTTTTGTTTTACATAAACTTCTCGTTGTAAGTTTGTTATATAAAAAAACCTAGATATAAAATTTGTTTATTAAATTTTATGCTAAGTTGAGTTTTTTGCCCCTTAAAAAGAGCTTTTTACAGTCTGTAAACATTAACAAATAAAAAGCTATAAAGACAAATGTATGCATGAAAACTTTTAATGAAATCTCAATAGAAAATTATGGCATATAATAAAATTTTTTTTATTTCAAGCAAAGATAAAAACACAATGTAGTGAGAAAGAGATTTTGATAATTTAAAAAAAAAAGAAGAAATTAGTGAGAAAGTTGCTTGAAATGATGTTAGGTAAAGAAACAAATTTAAAAGTTTTTATACATGAATAAAAAATATAAAATAATAAAGAAAGGGAAATTTTACCTTTGTCAAGATTATTAGTTCAAAATATATATATTACAATGTGTTATCAATTTTGTAGACTACTCATACCTTACTTGATTTATAAATAGCTTCATAAATAATACAATTTTAAGAAAAGCCTAAGTTTTTTAAAAATATTTTCCAAACACCTCTATCCAATTGGTTGTGTAATTTCAAAGCCATTAATATATGTATATAGAATGTCACTTTCTTAAGCCCACTAAGCCTGTGATGAATATTAATTAATTCTGGAATGCTAAATGCTAATTTCCTACATCTTAAAAACTAATTAATTTTATCCAAAAATCTAAAATATTTTAGATAAATGGCCTTGAAATCAAAAGCTAATTAAAAATACATTTTAAATTATTAGTATGTGTAATTCCATTAACTAAAAAACTAGAAACTTCTAATAAACTGTTTTAAAAAGACAAACTCTTACTATAAAATTTGTCTATACAAGTCATTTTTATTGGTCCACTACCTTAGAAGAAATACTTATATTTATGAAGACCTTTGACCAAAGTTCCACTAGGCGTACGATTAATATTAGTTCATCTCTTATTCTACAAAACAGCTTATAACTCAAAAATGGGCAAATCAAATAAAAATTTGTTTAATAACACTGTACAACACTTTCGAACTTTTTATAAAATGGTTCTGACAATGGATTCTGGTAGAGGAGACAAAAAAAAAAATAAAAAAACATACGTGTGTCGGATCAATACAAAAATAATATCCGGATCGAAAGATCACATCGGAATTTTATTTTTTTTATTTTTCAAATGTGTATTGTGAATCGGCATAGGACCCCATGTGAATCTTCCACTTTAGGTATAGGATGTGTTCAGCGAACTTGTGTAAAACACTACCAGGAACATTTTTCTGTAACATTTTAACCGTTTAAGTCTTCAATTAAAGGTGACAATAATGAAATTTGTCTAAGATTTTAGTTTTCTGAAGCATTATTTTCGCAAAACTGCAAACATTTTTTTCTATGCAATATTAATTCCGCGAGAATTTTTTCTACACTTTTATTTTACGTGAATTTTTTTTAACTCAAAATAAGATTGTAAGATTTTGTTTGTGCGAATTTTTTAATCCGACAACTTTGATTCCGCGATATTTTCCGGGCGATTTTTTTTTGTTCAACTTAAAAAAATTACTTTGGAAATTTCTTTGGAAAATTTTGTTTTCGCGAATTTTTTATACAAATTCTTTGTTCCACGATTTTTTTGTTAAATTTTTTTTCGAGAGGCTGTAAACATTTTTTTCCGAAAGATTTTTTTTCTCCAATTTTGTTTTAAGTGAAATTTTTTAACTCAAAATATTATGCTACAATTTTGTTTGTTTTACATGAACTTTTTAACGTAATACATTTTTTTTAAGATTTTGTTTTCGCGAATTTTTAATACAAATATTTGTTTTCGCGGTTTTTTAGTTTGAATTTTTTTTTCGAAATTTTAAAATTTTTTTGTTAATTTTTTCTTTGGATTTTTCCGCGATTTTTTTTTTTTTCTTAATTTGCTGCATTTATTTATTATGAAAATTTTGGTATTTTCACACCTAGTTTCCGCGAACTCCTAACAGAGTTCTCCGTACAATTTCAATACCACGAAAATTTTAGTTTGTTTTTTTTGTGGTTTTTTTTCATCTTTTTTTATCTGAATACGCGATTTTTTCAAATATTTTTAACGAACCTTTTTTTGGCTAGATTTTTTATTTGTTTTTTTAATTTTGTAGCTCGTCTTTTTTCTTCCGGTAACTCAAAATATTTTTTCGCTAATTTTTGCTGGAATTATATTTGGATGGAATTTTGTTCTGTTTTACTTTACCTGAATTTTTTAACTAAAAGAACATTATTTCACAAATTTTATCAGAAGAATTTTTCTGAAGTTTTATTTTTTCTTTCGATTTTTCCGCTACTTATTTCTTTTCGCTAAATTTTTCACATTTTTTTGGTTTTTTTTTTGCTGAAATAATTTTTGTAGGATTTTGGTATTTTGACACTTAGTTTCTGCGAATTTCCTACATAGTTTTCAAAACCGCGAATTTTTTTCCGGATTTTTTATTCTTTTTTTTTATAGAAAAAGCGTTTTTTAAAATATTTTTTCATTATATTTTTTTTTTTGGATAAGAATTTAAAATTAATTTCGGAAATATTTTTTTTTTAATTATTCCGAATTTTTCGTTTAAACTGTTATTGCCTTTAAATTTAGTTTCCGCGAATTTTTAATCCACTTCATTTTATTATCTCGACCTTCATTCCGCGGAATGTTTTCCTTTATGCGCAGTCTATTCCGCTAAAATTATTTTCGGATATATATTTTTTTTAATTATTTCGAATTTTGCGTTTAAACTGTTTTAGCCTTTAAATTTAGTTTCCGCGAATTTTTAATCCACTTCATTTTATTATCTCGACCTTTATTCCGCGGAATGGTTTCCTTTATGCGCAGTCTATTTCGCTAAAATTATTATCGGAAATATTTTTTTTTAATTATTCCGAATTTTTCGTTTTAAATTTAGTTTCCGTGAATTTTTAATTCACTTCATTTTTATTTCGCGACTTTCATTCCGCGAAATTTTTAATAAGTTTAATTGTTAAAATTTTTTTTTAATTTTGTTTTCTCTAAATTTTTTTCAAAAGTTTCTTTTTAAATAAAATTTTGTTTCCGCGAATTTTTTTACGTAAGCTTTTCTAAGAAATTGTTTTGGCGAATTTTTTTTATCTAAAATTGGTTTGCGTGAACATATTTTGTTTTTAGTAAAATCAAGAAATATATAAATCAGGAAGACCAAGATCCTCATGAAAACGTGGCGTGAATGCCTCTTTCATTGTGTTAAATTTTTTTTGTAGCATTCGCTAGATTTGTTCGCCCCGATGAACAAGCCGCCGCACAGTTAGTTTGTACTTCCTCGTTCATGTGTTCCTTGGTAAAATTCTGTTTCTGCAAAATTATTTTTTATATCAGTTTGTGTTCACCTGATATTTCTTCTAACACATTTTTCATTTACGCGAATTTTTTCTTCCATTGAATTTTACGGTTTGGAATTTCTTTCCGCAAATTTTTTTCAGACGTTTTCTTTTATGTAACATTTTGCATATTTTTTTTTTTTTTTTGTGAAATTTGGTTTCCGAGAATTTTTAACGGAAAATTTTCTGCAGTTTTTTCAAAGAATATTTTTTATCTAAAATTTTTTCTTTTGGTAAAATCTGGTTTCTCATAAAATTTTTACAAAAATTTGTGTTATTTCAAATTTTTTCAGACGTTCTTTCATATAAAATTTTTCACATTTTTTTCTAAAATTTTGTCTCCGCGAATTTTTTCACGGAAAGTTTTCTGAAGTTGTTTTCCGCGAATATTTTTTATCTTAAAATTGTTTTTGGTAAAATTTGGTTTGTCAAAAATTTTTTACAGAAATTTGTGTTTTTGCTTGTAATTTCTTTGTTTACGCGAATTTTATTTACCTTATTTTACTGTTGCAAATTTCTTTCCGTGAATTTTTTTCGGACGTTTTTTTATGTAAATTTGATCACGTTTATTTTTAAAATTTTGTTTCCGCTAATGTTTTTACGGAAATTTTTCTGCGGTGATATTTCTATAAAAATTATTTGTGGCATTTTTTTTTTTTTGTAAAATTTGGTTTTCTCTAATTTTTTTTTAATTTGCGTTTACGCCAAGTTTTTTTTAAATTGTTTTGTTTAATTTTTTTTTGCCCTGAATTTCTTTTCGCAATTTTTCCATAATTTTTTTTTTTTAATTTAAGTGGTTAAATTTTTTTTTTCTGTAAAATTTTATTTCCAGGAATTTTTTATAAGTTTAATTTTGTAACATTTTTTTCTGTTAAATTTTATTTGCGGGAATTTTTTCACGCAAATTTTTCTAAAGTTTTGTTTCCACGAACATTTTTTTGTGAAACTTGTTTCGTCAAATTAATTTCTTAAGCGGGGTTTACATTATACCATAACTAATAGGATCTGTTAAAAAATTAGTCACATAGACAAATTCCTAAAGTGTAAACAAATTTTGTCTGATACGTACAGAAAATCCTATTGAAATTTTGACAGTCAGATTACTTTTGAAATATTTCATAAAATAATGAGAATCTGATGGTAATAGCTGTTTTCATCTGATTGCATTTGATGGTGTAAACAAATATACAAGATTTTTTTTGACAATCGCGTCATTTCTTAGGATTTTTAATTTGATTTGTCAGATGTAAACTCAGATGTAAAATCAGATAATGTAAACCACGCTTTAATAATTATTTCGTTTTTAGGAAATCCTTTTTCTCATAGTTTTTTTGTACCAAAAATTGTATTAAAAGTTTCGCTACTTCAGAATTTAATTTAATTAATTTAATAAACAATTTCTTTACTTCAATTTACCTAAAGTTCTTTCTGTGACTGTTAACCGCGCTAATTGATGGTTATTAGTAGTTTTTTAGTATAATTTATTTTTTTTTACTCTGTGTCGTATGATTAATTTTAATTATTTTAGATTTTTATAAAATTCCTTGTAACTTTAATAACTCTTGAATTAAAGTTTAGAATTAAAAACTAAAAAATAAAAGGCATATTAATTTTTCCAACAAAAAAATTGGGTTTTTTCTAAAATAGCTTGTAGAGTCTTCAAAAAATCGTCCACGGATGCAAATTCAGACAAATTACAAAATTTCAAAGACTTTTATTCAATCTTAAACCTTACTATGTGTTATGAACTTAAACTAGATACAAAATTTTGAATATAGTTTCCTGTTTTTGGTTAATTTCTCGTAATTTTTTTGTAAAATTGCTTAAAATTAAGAAAATTTTAATTTCATTTCAACAATTAAAAAAAAAAAAAAAAACTTTAAGGCAACACAGCAAAAAAAGTAAATTATTTCCTTTATATTAAAAATTGTAATTGTTTTTTGTTTTACCAAAATAACTTTTTTAGTGCTAAAATGTATTTAAAATGGCGTTGGACAGAAATGTGAATGTAGAATATTTGCTACTATTAATACTCCCACTCTTGGTCATACAAATATTGCGCATGTTGATACTTATTTTCCAACACACATTTATAGCAGCTACAAAAACAACAACTTAAATATTTATAGACCCACTAACTAACTATTAGCCACTGGTTATAGTGGCGACCGTCGTTGTTAGTACTAATGAGTCTGATATAAATATTTTGTTAACTCGCACCATACACATGATGATGACGTTGCTGTTGATGATAATATTGTTATTATTGTCCAGTGTATAAAATACTTCAGTCTATTGCATAATGAAACACACTGCTATTCAATTAACTGTTGCGAGCAGCAAAAAAAAAACTAATTAAATGTCTATGGCTATTAGTTAGGAAGATGTTAAAAAAGGACATTATACACAAAAATTATTATTTCCTGCATTTGTGAATAGATTGTATATGCTTTTATGTAAGCATCAGCTGTATTTTTTTAAGTATTGTAGAAAAAAAATTGAATTCAAAATGATTCATAAACAATTATAAAACTTAATTTTGACAAAATGTGAACTTTATTTTTAAAGGAACGTAATTGCCACGTAAATTTCTAAAAGTATTGGTAAAGGAAAAAAGTAGTAATCACAAAATTAAAATTAAGGTTTTCTTTAAAGCATGAACTATAGGAATTATATAGTTAAAATTAACTGCAGTTGCAGTTAAATAGGTGTACCTATACAATTCCTTTTTAAATTACTTTTACTGCAGTTGTTTGAACTAAAATTTCAGTTAAATATAACTGTAATTAAAGTCAGGTCAGTTATTTTTAACTATTATGACAGTTAAAAATAACTGCAATTGTAGTCAATCCAATTGCAATTATAATGTACACACTTTCGACTCGACTTGCTGCTTACAAGGGCCTGAGCTGCCACTCAAACAATACTGTACACTCTTTAACTGCAATTGCAGTAATTTTACTGAAATAATTCTACTAGGGTACATATTAAAAACTTTGTATAAAGAAGTTACAACAATTACAGTTAAAAATAACTGCAATTGTAGTAAATTAAAACGAAATTGTATTGTGCAAATTTTAACTGCAATTGCAGTTAATTTTAACTATGTAATTTTGTAACTGCAAATGCAGTTGAAAAATGTAACTACACGGTAATTTCATTTAAAATAAACTGTTATTGCAGTTATTTTAACTACAATTTCAGTTAAAAATAACTACAATTGCAGTCAATTCAGTTATTTTTAACTACAATGGCAGTTTAAAATAACTGCAATTGTAGTCAATTCAATTTCGATTATAGTGTACTCACGAGAGCGTCAGCTGCCACTTAAACCATAGTGTATACTTTTTAACTGCAATTGCAGTTAATTTAACCAAAATAATACTATTAGGGTTTTGGTACAAAACTTCTTAACATAGGCATATCTATTTAATTTTAACTTCCGTTTGTAATTTTGTTCGATTTGTGAAACATGAATATTCTTCCAAGTAGCAAAAGGAGTACAAAAATTTTGCAACAAAAAATTGTTTTAATGGCATGTTCACATACGTAATCAAAAAATTAAAAAAAAACTTTTTTTTCTTTGTATAACTTCATCATGTATTTTGTAATACAATAATAAAAAAAATCTTTTAACAAAAAAGTTTTATCCACAAATGTTTTATACAGAAAAACGAAAAACATATAAAAATAATGTATAACCTAATGTTACTTTTAAATCTACTCTTGGAAAAAATTCCATATGCTGTCTTTATAAAGGGTAATTGTAAAGAGAAGAAGAGGAAAAAAACTATATACCCAAACTTTCAAAACAAGTCTACTATCGTAATTTTTAACAAAATTTTAAAGTTTTTCTCATTTTTTTGTTGGTTTTAATACAGGAAAAAATAAACTTTGTCTTGGTTTATTTAACTATTAATTTTAAATTATTTTTCTTTTTTTTTTTTTTTTTGTATAAAAACGAACAAATATTGTTCGTGTTGAACAGAACCTATTTACATTGTTTGTAAGTTGTTTTTTTTTAGTTTTTGCGTTGATAAATTTGAAATTTAAGTTTTACAATTATGCAAATGAATTAAGAGATTTCAAAAGAAGTTGTCTTTCTTACGTGGAAAAGCACCAGAAATGTTAATAAGAACAAAATTTATAAGGCACAAGGGATTTGCTTGTAATATAAGAAAAAACTTACGATTTTTTTATATAAGATACATTAAATTTAATATACAAATCAAACTTTAATTAAATTTTAATATAGAAAGAAATTAAAAAAAAAAAATTGGATCCGGTTTTTGGCGGTATTATATTATATATTCAAATAAAGTTTTGAACTGTAGTTGCTTGTAAGAAGAAAGTTTAGATTGTTAACTATTTTAAAGCTTTTACATTTTTGATATAACGTAATTAGTTTTCAAGCCCTAAGCTATTTAGTAAAATTACCTTTGAATTAATATTAATCATACGCCTCATGGTACAAAAAATTTAAATATTCGATAAATTGCAGAATACACAGTAAAATAAATTATATATGATTAAAACTAATAACATTTAGCCCAAAACTATAGTTTTAAATACTGAGGGCCAATGACAATAAAAATAATAACCTACAATTTGAGTTTAGATATTAAATTCCTAAAAATTTGACACTTTTTTAATTTTAATTCATATTAACTTTAGGTTATTTATTTATTGTTAATGGCTCTAAGTATGTCTTTTCATGAGCATATTTTTTTTAAACAAGATACATTAAATTTTATATACAAATCCAAATTAAATTTAATTTTAAAATACAAAAAATTAATAAAAAATTTCGTGATAAGTTTTTTTGCGGTTAAGTATTATATATTTGAACTACAATTCCCAGTTATAGGAAAGTTTAGAATGTTAAGGATTTAAAAGCTTTTAGGTTTTTCAAATAACTTTATTAGTTTTCAAACTATAAGCTATTTGGTAAAATTATCTATGAATTAATATTAATCATACGCCTTATGGTACAAAAAATAAAATACGCAATAAAATATAATAAATATTAGGTAAACTAATAATATTTAGTTGAACTCTGTAGTATGTTTTTAATGGACATTTATTTATAATGAAATGAAAATAATCTTATTTATTTGTAGTACTGTTGGTTATAAACAATTATTTAATAATTAATAAAAATTAAGTAAAACATATTTGAAATTAATTTAGTAGCTAAATATGTTAAGTTATATATGGTTGAACAACTGTGGAAAGTTGTTGATTTTTTTTAAAGATACAGAGCACTTTCCATAATTACAGTGGAATTAATATTAATCATATGCATTCTGACTAAAAAATAGTAATTCTTAAAATAAATAAATATTGTACTTGCATTTTGCCCAGGTTTAGCTGCAAATATTTGTTTCCCTGACTGGAGCAATTGTAAAGTAGTAATAAGTAAATTAGTATTACTCATACGCTATATACAACAATGGTTGTCTTCGGCAGAAAAGCCTGTTCCACAACAGTTAAGTTAAGTTTACTCTGCTGAGGGTTGTTTTTATAAACTTAAAAAAGAAATTATTTTAAATTCTGAATTTTTCTTTTTCAAATTTGTTATTGAATTTATTTTCTTCAAGCAAATATAAAAATAAAATCAACTTTGAGCAAAACAACAAATGTAACACTTGCAGGTGTTATAGAAAATGAATACACAACATACAGAAAAATAATATTTAAAATCAAGCAGAAACAAAATTAAATTAAATATAAAGAGCTTTGAAATCAAACTAAGTTTGTTTGCTTTTAAATTTAATATATATTTCTACTTATTTTTAATATACGAAAATAAAATCAAAAATTTTGACACATTAATTTAAATACGAAAAAGTTATTTTAAATAGAATTATATTTACTTTTACAAGATTCGTATTTAATTTAAAAATTTTCATAAAACAATACGATGTTAATTCGCATATGATATAATAATTAATTTAACTATGATTCTTTTTCTCTGTGTAAAGTAGTTTGTTTTCATATAAAACTAAGTGTTGTTGTTGTTGTTGTTTAACATATTTGAAATTCCAGAGTTTTTTTTACATCTATGAAAATTTCAAACCTGATTGCACTTTAGTTGTTCAACTGTGAATTCCTTTAGTATTGGTTTTTGTTAAAAACACAGGGAAAAAAATTAGAATGCTTTAAAAATTACTTCTTTCACTACTTAACAAGTATCCGTTAGTGTATTTTTACTGCTTTTTTTAGAAGTAGTCCTGAACAACTTCAAAAAATCACTTCTTTCATTGCTTCCAAAGTATCCGTTAGTATATTTTTACAGCTTCTTTAGAATTACTTCTAAACAACTTTCAAAAATCACTTAAGTATTGCTTCTAAAACATAATTGCTCTAAAAGTGATGCTAAAAAGTGATTTTGGTATCATTTGACATTTCTAAACACAGGGTTCGATTCCCAGCGGGATCAATATTTTTTTTTTTTAATATTAATTTTTTTTGATATTTATAACTAATTTGTTTAAATTCAATATTTTTTAAATTTTTTAAAAATACACTCACAATATTTTATCCTTTAAAACAACCTAAAATACATATTAAATTAATTGAAAACACAATTAAAAAACGGACTACTGATTTTTCATTATATTCAAACCATTTTGCTATATATTTTCAAACATTGTCTAAAGAATCCATAAAAGAAATAAAAATAATTCAGAAGTCTGTTAAAACAATCTTCAATTTTTAACTGACAAAACGTTAAAAAAAAGTTTATGGGCAAGTAACTTTTATCCAACATAACCATGGTTAAACGTTAACCACCGATATTTCCATATAAATTTGCATATTGAATTGGAGTGCACCTTTTACACTTGTTTCATAAGTACTTTTATTGCCCGAGTAAAAATAGTTATATATTGTCATATATAATGTGATTGGGCTATATCTGACAATGAATGGAGTAACATTAAGACACATATCATTATATACAACTACATCTGATATTATTTTTTCAACGAATTTTATGTATGGTAATTGATATTATTACATATCCCCAAATCTGACTCCATATATAACTACATAAGCCTTATAAAACTAATCAAATTATATGTAGTGATCGATATGATTATATATGATTCGATACTAAGTTTTATAACACTGTATGTGTCGTTGTACTAAAAATATATTTTAATTTAATATAACTTTTTATATAATCCCATACAAATTAATTTATAGTTCAACATCAAAATTAGTTATCTGTAAATTCAGAGTTAATTACTCCATAGCCAAATAATTTTCACGTGATGGTTTTGCATGTAAAATCATATTAAAAAATGATGCGTACGATTTAGAAGACAAAAGTATTCAAATAAATTTTTATTTTATGTTTTAAAATTTGGGTCTTCAAAATTGTTAAAACCATAGACATTTCAATGTCAATTTAATAGCTGGTATGCATAAAAAGTATGCCTACTATCAGACAAAATTTTATAAAATCAGATATTTTTATATCGAATTAGATATAATTTGATGTCCTGGATATGGACAAATCTCGGATCAAACTGTATCAAAGTATATCTAATTTGATATAATTAGACACATGTAGATGACCCATTTTTCGGATCAAGTTGTATGTCGTTGTATATGGGGATTTATCAAAAAAGATATACCTATGTATGACAGCATATTAAGATTTTTACCCGGGTGAAGAGAATAAGGAACAATATTTTTACTTATTTTTTTTGTAGCTTGTTTTTTTATTGACTGATAAAAAAAAAGTTAAAAAATATGTTTCTATGTATTTTAGTTGATTTTTCAATTGAAAACAAACTTTACCTATTACTTTTCAAATAATCCTCAATCGGTTATGGAAAATATATTGTAAGTAACTGTATATTTAAAAAAAAATTATGAGAAATAGCTTTTTATGCCCCTGTAAAAATAGTACTGAAAACAATATTGAATAGGAGTGCACCTTTTACATTTGTTTCATTAGTACTTTTATTGAAGAGAATTAGGAACAATATCTCGCATTAACAAAGTGAAGTTTTTATGCCAGTCAACTTTCATATCAAATAATAGCTTAGCGGTAGAGCTCAGCGACTAGCAATCGTGAGGTCGCAAGTTCGATACCCGATGGCGGCAATAAAAAAACTTTTGTAAAATAAAAAAAAATATATAATTTATTTTGCGAAATTTTTTTTTCAACTTTTAATTGGTGAAAAAGAGCTTCCTTTGCACTAGTTCTAAAAGTACTGAAAAAATGTTGAAGTGGGAGTACTCCTCTACTATGACAACTCAATGTTAAAATCATTAGTGTTTATGTTAGAAAATAAGTACATCTAGATCATCAGATGTGCTTTTTTACTGCTTCGGGAATATTTTTGCTGGGAATATTTTACAAAAACATTTTTTCTGCCAATTGTGCTGTTTTTTCGTGCCTTTTTGAATGAAAATTTTAACTTTTTTTGTGCCATAATAAATCCGATATTTACAAATAGAGTTAATTCAGTATTTCAATTTACTTACGATCAATTTAAGTAATCCAGATTGTTGGCAGTATTTTACATTACAAAATTACAAAAGATTTTTCTAAAATTTCCAATAAATTAGTATTTATTATACGCTTCCTTAACACAATTATAATCTACACATATCTACGAGTATATATATTCTAAAACTATTGTTAGTATGTAAAATCCTCTTGAAATATCTGCTTTTTGTACTCAATGAATCTATAAAGAAATGCAATATCATGTAGGGACAGGCTTGCCATTGCAATACTGTGGGTGTTAGATTCGGGTTTTTTTAAATAAACAGCTGAAAGTTTAAGTACAGTAGAATAACATGAGGATAAGACAGTAAAAGTACTGACCGAATTATAATAAAAATATAACCTAAAAATCACAATACTTTTTATAAAAAATTCTACATAAAAATTTATTCCAAGTTTGCTGGTAGAGACAACTCCTGTGAATCTAGTAATTTTGCTTTAAAAATACAATTTAGAATATCAAAATACCATTTAGAATCTGCGGTAATTTTATCTCTTTTTGTATTGTCACTTTACTAAATTTTACTACTGCGGCTATTTATTCCTATTTCTATTGTAATATGTATTACTAAATTGTATTACTTCCTCTAGTTGGCAACTTTATTTGGTTATAAAACATAGTTTCATGATTGAATATTTTTTAGTTTGTTAGCCAATAATTGAAGAAATTTTCCAATGACAAAGCAATTCTTTTGTTCTACACATGAAATCTAAATAAATCTGATATGGAAAAATTTTTAAATAACTTTTTCAAATTGCTTTATTGCTTAAACAAAGTTTAAAAGGGATTCTTAAAGTTGTAAATAAGAGAATATTAATCATATGGCTTGAGAGTATTTGCATATTAAGTGCAATTAAAATGAAACTGATATCACATTTATATAATGTTTATTAGGCTGTGTAATCTTTAAAATATTATAGTTTTTGAAATTTAGAAAATTAAAGATTAAATCAAAAGTTATTAGGATATTTGTTAAGCTATAGCTGAATTATTAATAATCACATGCCTTGAAATCAAAATATTTAAAATTAAAATATTTTATGTTACTAAAGCAAAATTTGCAAATTTTCTGAAGTTAACAAATACTTCAATTAAAGAGATATATAAATTGTGTGTAAGCTTGTTGAAAGTGTGATTAATTAAATTTTTAGCACAGCATATTGGTTTGCTATCTTGAAAAGAAAGGCCACAATTGGTTCATAATACTGCAGAATAACATTTTTTTCAATTTCTTTTGGCCATCTCTTTGTTTTCAACAATTTCTACAGCCAATATTCTTTTTATTGTTGATATTTTATATTTTTAACGATTACCGCTCCTAATTATAAAAAATGTGAAATTACTTAATTAATGCAATATTATCTCTCGATTGTGTATTCAATTAAAACATAATATGATAATTACAAACAAAAAATATGTAATTGTAACCTAAATGTTTTATATGTTTTCAATATCCTTTAATCTTGTTTATTAAAAAAATACAGTAAAAACTTAATTATCTGGCAGGAAGACAGAATATTTTAAAATTTGTTCAAAAATTTTGTAAAAGTATTGTATATTAACACAAGTTTTCTTATTTTTAAATATTTTTACTATAAGAGACTCTATTATAATTAAAAGGACTTTTTAGCCCCTTTTTAAAAAAGGGACAAAAAAGGCCCCTAAATTGAAGAGTTAAAGGGTTAAAATGTTCTGCAAAAATATTTATCATGAAATTCTATTATAAGTCTCTGAAGACAATAAAGTTAAAAATTTAACTTCAATGCCAGAAATAAGTCAAAACTTAAAACTAACCCCCTAAAATCCAGGGTTGCGGAATATTTGGGCGCCAATTCTGAATAAGTATAAAATTAACCCTTAAACACATTTTACAATTTGATTTATTTCCGGCATTGACGTTAAATTTTCAACCTTGATGTCTTCAGAGAATTAAAGTAGAATTTCATGACAAATATTTTTGTGGAACATTTTAACCCTCTAACTCTACAATTTAGGGGTCTCTTTTGTCCCTTTTTAAAAAGGGGACAAAAAAGTCCCTTTAATTGAAGAGTTAGAGGGTTAAGATGTTTTACAAAAATGTTGCTCGTAGTGTTTTACATAAATTCGTTGAACACATGCTATATCGAAAATGAAAGATTCACATGGTTTAGTATGCCGATTCACAATAAACAATTGCAAAAGGGAAGAAAATTTAATCCCCAAAAAAACGTAGGGCCAGACGTAGGCCTTTAAAAGGCAGATACACTTCTATTTTTTGATCCCCTCTGCTAGAATCAGTTGTCAAAACCTTATTATTTTTTTATGTTGTACAGCTTACCTAATTGTTTGAGCATTTTTCTTTAAAAAAAAGTTTAAATTTAAATGATTTAAAACTTTAATATATGAGAAAATTAAAAATTTCAAATTAACACGTTAATGATTTTTAGATGAAAAGTTGTATTCTTCTTCTAAGCCTTAAACCCTACACTCATAGAAATAAATCTGTCAAAATAGCAGCAGAAAAAGAAACTAAAAATTAGTTAAAATTTATGCTGCAGAAAAAACTGCTGAAATTAGCAGATTTATTTTCCTAAATACTAGTAAAATAAGAACAGCAAAATTAAAACTGTTAAATTTACAGAATTTAAGTTATATTTAAGCTAAATTTTAGGTAATTGATAATAACAAATTGTACTGTAAAATATGCAGAAAATTTTGCTAAATATTAGTAGACAAAATTTTTGCTATTTTTAAGCTAAATTTAGTTGAATGCAAATACCAGTCTATCCTACTAAAATCAGCAGAAATATTTGCTAAAAAAAACTGTAAACTGCTGTTTTCAAAAAGCTCGATTTTTATTTGCATTTAAAAAAAAGTCAAAAAAAAAACTTAGAAAGTTTTAAATTTTTTTTGTGATTTTTTAGGCTACAAATTATTTAGCAAAATTTTTTGCTGATTTTAGCAGGTTAATTTGCTATTTTCCATTAACAAAAATTTAGCGCAAATATAACTAAAATTCCGTATATTTAACGGTCTTATTTTTGCTGTTCCTATATTACAAATATATGGCAAAAATAATCTGCTAATTTTAGCAGGTTTTTCTGCAGCTCAATTTTTTTTACTAATTTTTAGTAGTTTTAACTAAATTTTGTACAGAATTTTTTATATTAGTGTACTAAATTAAAAATTTATTTTAGTAGGTTTGAGTTTAAGAAGAAGAATAAACGTTTTTTTCAAAAGTTATAAACATATTAAATTTGCAAATCAGACTAGATCCAGTTTCTGCCTTTTTCTATGGACAGGCTTCATCAGTGATTTTCCATTAAAATTGTATTATTGTTTATATTTTATTGTCAGATTGTCTCTATATGATAATTTTTTCATCAACCCGTCGGCTGTAGGAATCGAACTCATGCACTCTTACATTACAAACGTAACTATACTAGAGTAGGACAGCTTAGCCATCTAACCCACGTAAGGCCTTGTATATAGTGCAGCTAATTCTTAGTTTCTTTTCCTATTCAGCTTTCTGTTATTGTTTTTAAACTTTCAGAAGTGATCAAACAGACACTTACAAACATTCTACTTGAGATTTTTTGTTTATGTTCTTATCTCCTCCATGTCACCTTTTCGAAAATGTTTCCACACTTAGGTACGTATGGTTTTTATTAATTTATTTAACTTTTTTAATCCTCTGAAAATGTTTGACTAGGACATTAGTTAAAATGAGAGGCTAATTTTGTAAATCACTTGGCCAAAAATTTCCATTAATTTTTTTTTTTAAATACAGCTTCTTTTTGTAACAAGTAATTTCCAAATTAGCCCTAAATATATTTTTACAATAGCTTTTCACAAAATTATGCGAAAAAGAATTTTTTTTTAAAATTTTAAGGTGGCGTATGATTAATATTATTTCATATATATTATTTGCAAAACCCAGATAACTTTTTTGTTACCTAAGTTAATTTCCAAATATGAAAGGCAGCAACTCAAGGAGACATAAGGCTTCCATATGAAATTTACAAACTGTTAAGGTCCTAACGATAAAACACAAATAAAAGGCCCAACAAATGCAAATGATAAAACACTGCAAAATTATTTTTAAGTATTTTTTTGGTTTTTGTTAAATTTGTTGGTTTTTATTCTAAAGGCAAGAATGCAGGTGAAATATTATTGATCAAGTTTTCAAATATCAATTAATCAGAATATTTTATTTTGATTTTCAATAAATTGATCAATAATATTGAACGTGTATTCTTGCCTTAACAATTAATTAGTTAAAAAGTCCAAAATTGAAGTTGTTTTATCGAGATTCTTCTGTATTTAATATTCAAATATTATAATTTTAAAATGTTAATATCAATAGTATAAAATTACCCACAAATTATGTATGTTGTTTTACATGCTATATTTTTTTATATTTATTTTGACAAAAAAAAAAAAATTATAAATTTGTGGTTGTATAATTTTCAGAGAGATTTTATACATATTACAAAATTTTTGTAAATGTGGTTAATTAAGTACAATTTTCCATGTTATGGTTAAAAACCAAAAACTAGTAGTTAATTATAGGAAAATAAGGGGAATTAAAGTTAAAACTAAATATAACATAAAGGAAATTATAAAAATATAGAAAAAATTAAAAAAAAAATCCATGAGATTTAACAATATTTGTTAATTTACAGAGATTTGAGATTTTGTTATTTGGAGCGTATGATTGATATTAATTAAAATATTGTAAATGAACGTTATTTTTGTCCGGATCTAAAATCAAATATGACAAATTCCAAATAGAATTCACAATTTATTTTACAACAAATAGAGAAAAAACTTATGAAAAAAAAACTTTCCTAAAACCAATGGTGGAAAATTAATGCATTTTAAAGTGCAACCAAGCACTTTCATCAAATTGTCTTTATGGGGTTCTCTCTAGGTTATAATGTAGATTTTAGATTTTGTATATATATTAACTTTCATTATATATATTAACTTCTCAAAAATATTTGGAGAAGTAAACTCAAATATTTTTACTTATTTATTTCATATTACAACGAAAATCACATGTTTTTGCTTTGACTGAAACTCCTTCAATAGCAAAGCAATGTATGTTGTGCTTTTAAACATTCAAGCTTTTAATTATATTTATAGTGATTATAATGTTTTTAAACTAAAATCTACATTTTAACCTAGAGAGAACCCCATAAAGAAAATCTGATGAAAGTGCTTGGTAGCACTTGAAAATGCATTAATTGTCAACCATTAGTTCAAGGAGTTTTGTTGCCACTCCATTTGTTGGTGTTTTTTTTTTAGAAAAAAGAAAAGTTGGCTGACAATGGCGAAAAAATAGGACCATTTTTTACACCAAATAAAATTTCCAGTCCTGATCGTGGCCCGATTTTCATTTTTTTTAAGTAGACAAACAAACAAAAAAATTTAAGTAAAGTTGAGTAGGTTTCCGAATCCTAAATTTATAACACTAAAATTAAAAAAGGGCCATAATAAGGACTGGAGATTTTAGTTGGCTACAAAATAAAAGGCGTAAAAAAAGTTAAAGTCGGGCATGCCGACTACATTGTTACGTTTCTACCCTTTTAAAAACATTGGTTATTTTCTTTAAATAAACCGAGTTCTTCTCTATTGCATTCAGAAAAAACCAATCCCAATTGCTGACACCAATTCTTACGTTTTGCCTTTTAAACGGTTCGTTTATATCCTTTATATAAACCGGATTGGTGCTCTTTGCAATTAAAACAACACACACGCACTCGTTTGTTTCATAATGACCTTAAACACTTATTTATTAAACACGCTATAACTTTACATACAACATTTTAACACACACACAAAGTCTAATGATTTCAATACAACGTTTTACTAGAGCGCTACTAACTAAACAAGCTCTAATACGCAACTAACTATATACAATCTTAGCGCAACTTAACAGTACAAATGCCAGAGTACAACTTCACTCCATAAATGGTAATGCGCAACTTCGATTTCCCTAGTAACTTTCGGTCTTTTATAGTTTAACGGTCGTGATTGTAGAACATGCTGCAATATTCCATATATATACCAAATTTATGACTTAAATGTATACTTAAATGTAGTGTTACCGGATTACGGGTTTTATAAATTCCGTCTCTTGGAATATTTTTTTTTCTTTTTCAAAAGGCTAATCCAATTTCGTTACAATATGATACTCTACACGAGGCTGGTTTAAAGTCAACTAATGTTTGGATCCTAAATTTCAATGGGCTGAAATGAACTTGAGTCGAAATTTGTCTATAAATTAGTATAAAAAAATTAGGAAATCTGTAAGAAATTCTGATTTTACCTAATGTTAGGTGTACTTAATACAAAGTTGTAAATATAGACTCAATAAATCCAAAATCTGTAGGCTTTGTTCTTGGGCCCATATGAGCAAGGGGTTTATATTTGTGATCTCTGGAATGCAAAAAAGCATATTTGCCCATTTTGGGGGACCTGGATCGATTCCAACCGAAATCAATTTGATGAAAATATCTTAATATTAATAAAATTTATTAAGGCTTTGAATTAAAATTTTTTAACGGGAGCGTATAATTAATATTAACTGTTCCAAACTTTTACAAAATTTGCTATAATTCTCAAAATATTCTACCAAATTTATTGAACATTGATTATTTAAAACTGGAAACAATTCTGGCTTTAATATAATTAAAACACATGATTAAAAAACTTTATTTATAAAGCTTTTATTGAATAAAAGTAAATTCCTTATGGATGGCGTATGATTAATATTAATTCCTGAACAATTTTACAAAATTCTTAGTAGTTCCTTTAAAATATTATCAAATTTGACAATTCAAATTGTATATAATTCTTAACATTCTAGTCTTTAATAGGCTTTAATTTAAATTTGTATAAATTAACAAACTTCATGGTAATATAAATTTTTTTATGTAAATTTATTGCAAACGCTTTTAATTTTATGCCAATTAAGTATTTTTTTTTTCTTTTATTCATGACATAATCAAATTATCAGACAAATAATTTCCGTTTGGAAAATTAAACGTTAAATTAAAGTTACTGTAAAGGTAATTAAAAATGTATTCAGAATAGAGAGAGTATAAGAAAAAAAACAACAAAATAAAAATGTGAGACACATATCCAGTAAATCAATTAAAAATGTTTTAAATACTCTATACACTGGGGAAACATTACCAGCATTACCGGAAAAAAACAACATGATGACAGGAGTAAAGAAAAAAAAAACTAAATACAAATACTAGAACTATATGTTGGTACATACAAATCCAATCAAAATCTTAAATGCAATCTATCAGCAAAAGGGAGCTTTTTTCAAATTGAAAACAAAATGGTTAAGGTAGTCCAGTCAATCAAGCAATTAAAACCGATGTAAAATATCCACATAAAATATAATAGAAGTATATGGGAAAAGATGTAAGCAAAGGTTTTTTTCGTTTTACACAAAAAATGTTATAAAAAATTCAATATGTAATGGAAAAAGTTTGTTAAAAATATTCCAACACGTACCTTTTTCTGAGTTAAAGTATATATTTTTTTCTTAAATTGTTTTTTTTTTCAACACGTTTAGACATTTATACTGTCAGTCGTGGGATTCTATAAAAACTTATATTTTTATTACTTAAAACATTGAAAAAGGATGTTTTGTAGATTGCATTAAGATTATAAATGTATATTGATTTTTCTGCAGATTAAATTACAAACACATGCTGAGCTTTTGTTTTTCAAATAACTGATTGTTTAATTTACAAAACTGATTGGGGATAATAATAAATATTTAGAAAAATATAAAAATAAAGATAATAAATATTTATAAAGACATAAAAATAAGGCTTATTTAATTTAAGTAATAATTAAATCAATATTTGTCATAAGAGAACTTGTAAAATATCTATAAGCTCTTTAACACAGCAATTCATAAAAATATTTATGTTAGTAATATGTAGCTAATATTTGTTTAAGAAAAAGCTCGGAATAGTTGCTTACACTTTAACAATTGATTTTTATTTGAAAACTGAAATAGTTTACTAAAATAAATATTTTGAATTTTTCAAATTACTTTACTGGTTAAAAAGTTATTGTAGATATTGTAAAATTAGATATGAATTAATATTAATCATACGCCACCAATGGCACAATTTTTAAATTTAATAATTTTTAGTGAATTAAAGAAAATTTAATTAGTAATTTAAACTAAATCAAAAATCTAAATAGTTTACTATTTTAAAATTTTGCAATTTATTAAAAACAATAAAAAGTTCAAATTATATTTCAATTAATTTTAATTATATGCTTCATATAACAAAGTTGAAAATTCAATAAACCAAACGCACAGAAAACAGAAGTGATCAACAAAATATCATTCCCTCTTTTTATTTGATTTTATTTTGTCTATCTACTGTAGGAAAAACTTTTAATATTATTGGCTAGTTTTAGTAAGAACTATAAACGATTTTTTCCAATCATTTTTCTTTAAAAAAATTTTCAAACAAAATTTCTTTCAAAAGAATTATCGTATTTTAAAAAATCGTTCTTAGTTCTGACTATAAAACTGGCCTTAACCACTTCATTTTAAAGTTGTACTAATTCGACCTTTCAAATGTTCATAATGAAAATGCGCTGGTTCTGGAAGTCTGGTTTTACTATAAAAATCAATTTATTATCCAATATTTCGATATTCTTCGAATGTCATCTTCAGGGAAGTATTAGATGTTTTTATAATTTCATATCAATTGTAATGAAATTAGTTTAATTATCATTATTTAATTTAATAATAATGATTTAAGCATTGGAATTCAATGATCAACGATAATAATTTTAAATTTCTTTTCGAAAGAACGCAAAAATTGAGAAAAATCGGTACAGTAAAACATATGTTGAAATCGATATACAATATATCACAAAAATCTAAGCTCGGACGATTCCATTCCGTTCCCTATTTTTAGTGTTTTAATTCCTCTCGTTCCGTGTTCCATTCGTTCCAGTGTTTCAATTCTACTCGTTCCCCGTTCCTTTCTATTTTGTTTCCCAATTTTAGTATTCCAATTCCAGTCCAATTTCATTTCGTCCCCATTCCATTCCATGTTGTTTCCATTTTCTAGTGTTTTAATTTCAATTGTTCCACGTTCCTTTCTATTTCATTCCACTTGTATCAATTCCATTCGTTTTAAGTTTTATTTCATTTCGCGTCCCAATTTGAGTGTTCTAATTTCGCTCGTTCTCCATTCCATTCCATTTCACTCCCGTTGTCCAGTGTTTCAGTGTAATTCGTTCCTTCCAATTGTTTCCACTCGTCTAGTGATTTAATTCTAGCCGTCCTCTATTCTATTTAATTGCCCAATTCTAGAGTTCCATTTAGACACGTTCCACCTTTCGTTTAATTTCGTTTCCCTTTCAATTTTATTTCGTTCACATTATCCAGTGCGTCAATGTCAACCGTTCCTCGTTCTATTGAATATATTTCCACTTGTGGAGTATTCAATTCCACTTGTTTCCGTTCCATTCCATTTTGCTTCCCAATTTAAGTGTTCCAATTACAATCGTTCTTTAAATTTTAGATTTCTAGGCAAAGGGGTTTGCGCAGGCCGTTAAGGCGAACAATTTTTCTCTTTTATATCCCCATTTCTCCACGTTCCTGCCTACAATTCCAGAAGGTATGTTATCGATGGATTAGAACATACTCCAGGGAATACATATTTAAAATTTTAGATTTCTATTCAAATTCGTTTGGGAAGGTCTTTAAATGGAAGACTTTTCCCCTTTTACCCCTCCCGGTAGGAATTTCCAAAAAAGTACCAGCAGCTTCCTAATACCAGCAGTTTGGGCAGGCCGTAAAGGGGGAGAATTTCCCTCTTTTTGACCCTCGCTGTAGGAATTCCAAAAATTCCATCTTAACGGATGCCTACAATAGATCAGGAACCTTCATATCAAATTTAAGCTTCGAAGCAGCAGCGGTGTGGGCAGGCCGTCAAGGGGGGCACTTTTTCCCTTTTATACCCCCATTTTTTCCATTTTCTTGTCCAAAACTCAAGTGTCTTATAGAAAAATTAGCCTATGCTTCAAGGAATACATATTTTAAATTTCAGGTTTCTGACGAAAGGGGTTTGAGGGAGGGGGCATTATATGGCGGATACTCTCCGCATTATGCCCCTCCCGGTAGGAAGTTTTCAAATCCCCCCTAAGCGGATGTCTATGCTGGAGGACGAATGTTGAGTCACTGATCCAGTGAGTCAGTCACTTTATTCTTTTATATGTGCAGATTTGGTCGATAGTAAATTTACATTTATTTAATTTATTTAATCAATATTTCGCCACCCTTTGGCTGGCATTTTCAGGAATGAGTTACAATAACCAAACAATAATAAGAGTGACTTAATTACTATACCTTTAATATTGTACTGTGTTATAATCAGAGAAGACAGTAAAAAGCAAAATCCGGTGTGTTTAAATCAAAAAAATATTGTAAAAAAAGCAAGAAAAAAGCAAAAGTAAAAAACTTGTAAAAACAGTTTTGTTGAAAGAAAATTCAATGTTGAGAGAAAAAATATTTTTTTTGTGAGCAAAAAAAGTATTTTTGGGCAAAAAGTCTTAAAAAAAGCAATTCAAAGCTCAAAAATCTTAAGAAAAGGCTATTTTAAAGCTAAAAAATGGAAAATCCAAAAAAAGCAAAAAGAAGCAAATATGAGTAAAACAAGCAATAAAAAGCATAAAAAGCAAAACAGCAATTTTGTCTTCTCTGGTTATAATTGAGTCGTATTTGTTTTTTTGGTTATTGTTACTCATTCCTGAGAATGCCAGCTAAAGGGTGGCGAAATATTGATTGAATAAATTAAATAAATACAAATTTATTAAACAAATTTGACCTCGAGCTTAACTATTTTCCAAAAAAATTTAAATGAAGTTATTAATTACGTAAAATTTTAATTATTTAGAATTTTTAAAGCAGCTGCAATATTAACTGAGTTGTAGTAAATTTAGTTCCTAAATTAATATTAATCATACGCCCCTAACTTTAAAAGTCTTAAATATACTGAATTTTCAACACTTAAAAATTTTATAAAAGAAAACACTTGATATCTCAAAAATTGTATCTAAATCTGACCCTTAAATTAAACAGTTTAAATTTTATTGTATATTTCAAACAGGCTTGCATTTTTAGCCTTTAGCTTTTCCCCTGTTTAACCATATTTAAATGAAAGATTTATTTCTGTATTATTTGCCCCCTTAACTATTTGCAACCTTAACACTCTTTACGTTATCAAGGCAAAATAATTAAAATCATTCATACGTTATAACCGAACACATATTGCAACACCAACTTCAAGTTGAAAGAAATAAAAAAAAATTGGAAAAAACACCAGTTAAAAGAGTCCTTCAGTTTAAGGTCATGTTTATAAAACGTATAGAAGAGACAGGCATAACGGTTTTTTAAAAATGACTGAACCATGAAATCAAATAATATACTGGCAACATAAAAACTATAAACATAAATCATATAAACACAAAAAAAAAACAAGATACAGCAATATCAGGAAGGCAAACAAAAGTTGTCAGTTTTGAATAAAAAAAAACAACAGTTTAACATTTTTCCCCAAAAAGATACAGAATTAAAAAATATATATATGTACATATATACAATATATACAAAGAATTCACTAGACTGTAATTAACTTTAATATTAATGTTTTTTTGTTATTCATACACAAAAAAATAATACAAAATTATTGAAATATTATCTTAAATATCAATATCTTATACCCAAAGTTTTGTTATGTTGTTTGCGGAAACCCATACTTGAAAAATTTGTCAAAACTGTTGTAGCTTTTTCTACTTTCTCAAACTGTATAGTTTTTTTCTTCTACTTTAAATCCTTGACTCTGTTCTAGGATACCATATTTATACGATTTTTTTTATATTTTAGTTTGTTGTATAAAACATTCAGTCATATATTTAAAAAAAAGTTCATATTTTATATATGGTACTTGTACACACAACATATGACTATCAAAAAAAAAAAAAAAAAAAAGCAGAGACGTCCACCAGTACGAAAATTTAAAATTGTTGTTTTTAAAGATAATTGTTTAATTTAATCTAATTTTAGGGTGTATGTATTTAGAAAAACTAAGGAAATGAGTGTTATATTTGTTCGCTTTAACATAAAATGAATTCACAATTTTATTTTACAACAAATAGAGAAAAACCTTATGAAAAATACTTTCCTACAACCAATGGTTGACAATTAATGCATTTTCAAGTACTACCAAGCACTATCATCAGATTGTCTTTATGGGGTTCTCTCTTGGTTATAATGTAGATTTTTAGTTTTTGTATTTAGTTTACCTACCTACCCTGGATAATAACATGATGAGAAATAAATTCAGACATTTTTAACTTATTGTTTATGTATTACAACGAAAATCACATGTCTTTTTACAAAGCTATTATTTTTCTCTATGTTATAGTTGTACTTTAACCAAAGTTCCTTTAGTAGTATAGCAAATGTTTGTATTTTGTGTTTAAAATTCAAGCTTTAAATTATATATATAGTCACTAGAACGAGAGCAAAGAACTTCTTCCAGTTCTTTACTTCTAGTTCTTTGCTTTCGGTCTTGTGACTTTAAATAGAGTTAAAATCTCATAAAAAATTATTTTTAACTTTTTTGAAGCGATTTTTCTATGTTTTTCACTTTTTAAATACATAGAATTTCTCGTTTTACTACATGAATGACACAAAATAACTTACCATGTTCCCATTAAAATCTATTGATTTTACAGTTTTTTTGGTATTAGCAGTAAATTTCAGAATTAAAAATAGAAAATATACAAAAACCGTTGAAACTGGAAAAAAATCGCTAAAAATTATAAAAATCATTTAAATTGAAAAAATTCGCTAAAGTGAAAAAAGTCGTCAATAATTTAAAAAAATCGCTAAAGTGGAAAATGTCGTCAACATTTAAAAAAATCTCTTAAAAAGAAAAAATCGCTGAATTAAAAAAATCCCTTATTGCCGAATCGAAAAAATTTAAAAAAAAACGCTAGAAGTAAAAAGCTGCTGGAATTGACAAAAAACCGCCAAAAAAAAAAGTTAAAATATAAAAATAGAAAATTTTAATAAAAAACTTTAAAATTAAAAAAATTCCCATAAATAAAAATCGCTAAATTTGGAAAAAAAAGTCGCTAAAATTGAAAAGAAAGAAATATTCGTCACTAAAACTAGAAAAAACAAAACAATGAAACATACACTAGAACTAAAAATGCTAATGCCAAAATAAATCGCTCAAATTGAAGAAAAATCGCCAAAATTTAATTCATTTTATAAAAGTCGCCATAAATAAATAAAAACGAGAAAATTTAAATGAGAAAACGAGAAAATAAAATTTAATTAATTAAGAGATTGAAAAGAAAAAACTATAGAATTAAAAAAAATCGTTTAAAAAATGTAAAAGTCGTTATATGTAATTCAAAAACTCAAAAATAAAAAAATTTACAAAATTGAAATTCTATCTAAGTGAAATTCTATTCTATTTATTCACTGCTATTGTGAAGATTTTTTAAAAAATTTAGCATTTTCTTTTTTTTTAATTTTAGCGATTTAAAATTTTTTTTTTAATTTTGGCGTTTTTTTTTTAATTTTATGGTTTTTTTTTTAGTTTTAAAAAATTTTTTTAATTATAAATTTTTGAAATTTTGGCGGTTTATTAGATTCTAGTGATTTTTTGATTGTTGGAGGTTTTTTTCAATTTAAGCGATTTTCTTTATTTGAGCATTTTTTTAATTTTGACGTTTTTAGTAATTTTTTCACATTGTAGTGATTTTTTCCTTTTTGGCGATTTTTTTAATTTAAAGGTTTTTTTAGTGAGAATACTTTTTTTTAATTTAAAATTTTTCTTTATTTTTCCCTTTTATATAATTTTGACCAATTTTTCATGCTGGCGTTTTTTTAAAGTTTAGTTTTTTTTAAATTTTGTCGGTTTTTTATTATTATGTTTTAAATTTTGGCGATTCATGGCTTTTTTTAATGTCAGCGATTTGTTTAAATTTTCCTGATTTATTTTTAAATTTTAGCGTTTTTTTTGGTTTTAGAGAGTTTTTTTAATTATAGATTTTTGATATTTTGGCGATTTATTAGATTCTAGTGATTTTTTAATTGTTTGAGTTTTGTTTTCAGTTTAAGCGTTGTTTTTAATATAAGTGTTTTCTAATTTTGACGTGTTTAGTAATTTTTCATATTGGTCGCCTCAGTGTCCAACTCAATGTATTTGTTTACGGTGGCGTATGATTTTTCCCCTTATATTAATTGCTGGAACCGCGCATGGTCTTTTTCAAATTGCAATGACTTTTTAAATTGTAGCGATTTTTTAATTTAAGCATTTTTGCACTTTTAGCGTTTTTGTTAATTTAAGCGATTTTTTTAATTTTCCCAAATTTCTCAATTACAGCGCTTGTTTCAGTTTTGGAGATTTTGTCTACTTCTAGTTTTTTTACAGTTTCTAGAGAATTTTATAAATTTGATCGATTTTTTTTAACTTCAGTGATTTTTTTTAAACTAAGCGGTTTTATTTTAGAGGTTTTTTAATTTAAGCATTTTTCGCTCTTTTTTAAATGAAGGGGTTTATCATTTTGAGGTTTTTTTACCCACTTTTTTCATGCCGGTGATTTTTTTTAATATAAGCGTTTTTAATTTTTAGAGATGTTTTTTAAATTTTGGCAAATTTCTTAATTATTTCGCTTTTTTAAATCCTGGCAGTTTTGCGCTTTTTTCAATTTTCAGCGAATTTTTGAAATTTTAGTAATTTTTTCCGTTGTGGCGATTTTTTAATGTAAGCGTATTTTTCACTTTTAGCAATATTTAAATTTAAGTTTTGTTCATTTTGATTCTTTTTTAATTTTTGGCCCTATTTGTGCAAGAGTTTTTATTTTACCAATTTTTTGATTTTAATAAATGAAGCTTTTTTTTATCACTTATAACGATTTTCTTAAATTTGTGGCGATTTTTGTTAACTTAAGCTATTTTTTAAAATTTTTTATTCGAATTTTTCAAATATAGTGTTTTTTTTAAATCTTGGCGATGTCCATATCTAGATTTTATTTTCAATTTCTACTTCCACCACCAGCTGTTTCACACTTTCTAGAAGAGTTTTTAAAGTTTTATCTATTTTTTTTTTTGTAACTGCAGCGATTTTTTAATTTAAAAATTTTTTCGCTCATTTTCAACTGAGAGTTTTTAATTATGATATTTTTGCCAATTCTTTCTTGCTGGTGTTTTTTTTTTTTTTTATTTTAGCCGCTTTTCTCATGCCGGCGAGTTTTATTAAATTTAAGCGTTTTTTCACTTTAACGATTTTTTACATTTAGATAATTTTTTGTTAATTTTAGCGACTTTTTTTAAATTTTGCGAATTTTTTAATTATAGCGTTTTTTATCTTGATTTTTCCCATTTTCCGTTTTTTTTTTAATGTAAGCATATTTTTTCACTCTTAACGATTTTTAATATAATTTTGGCGAATTTTTCAACTAAATTCACTGCTTAAGTTTTTGTACCACTGCTAATTTTTGACTAGGTATATACTAAAATAGCAGCAAAACTGTTACTTTAACAGTTTCTGTAGGTAATTATACCCTACACCACTATGTGGTCAGGGTATTATAAGTTTGTGCTGATGTTTGTAACACCAAAAAATATTGGTCGTAGACCCACCTTATAGTATACCGATCGGTTCAGAATTTTTTTTTATTTCGATTTAACGATGTCCGTCTGTCCGTCCGTCCGTCCGTCTGTCTGTCTGTCCATGCAATCTTGTACGCACTCTACAGGTCGCACCTATTAAGATATTTCGATGAAATTTGGTACATAGACCTATGTTGGCCCAAGGACGAACAAGTTTGATTTTTTTGAACATCGGTCCATGTTTAGACCTAGTGCCCATATAAGGGTCCTACCAAAATTATATTGTTTATACGCTGCAGGTCGTAAATATTAAGATATTTTGATGAAATTTGGTACACAGACCTATATTGGCCCAATAACGCAGCCTATTGATTTTGGTGAACATCGGTCCATGTTTAGACCTAGTGCCCATATAAGGGTCCTACCAAAATTATACTGTTTATACGCTGCAGGTCGTAAATATTAAGATATTTTGATGAAATTTGGTACACAGACCTATATTGGCCCAATAACGCAGCCTATTGATTTTGGTGAACATCGGTCCATGTTTAGACCTAGTGCCCATATAAGGGTCCTACCAAAATTATATTGTTTATACGCTGCAGGTCGCAAATATTAAGATATTTTGATGAAATTTGGTACACCGACTTATGGCAGCCGAAGGACGAAGCCTATTGATTTTGGTGAACATCGGTCTATGTTTAGACCTAGTGCCCATATAAGGGTCCCCCCAAAATTATATTGTTTATACGATGCACGTCGTAAATATTAAGATATTTTGACGAAATTTGGTACACAGACCTATTTTGGCCCACGGACGAAGCCTATTGATTTTGATGAACATCGGTCCATGTTTAGACCTAGTGCCCATATAAGGGTCCTACCAAAATTATACTGTTTATACGCTGCAGGTCGCAAATATTAAGATATTTTGATGAAATTTGGTACACAGACCTATATTGGCCCAATAACGCAGCCTATTGATTTTGGTGACATTAGTTGGCTTTTACCCAGACTGGTGTAGGGTATTCTATAGTCGGCATGCCCGACTTTAACCTTTTTACTCGTTTTTATAACACATTTATAGTAAAAACAAGTGCAAATGCAGTTAATTTTACGGTTTGGGAAGTAATTTTTTTTGTGTCTGTAGTAGAACCAAAATCATTAATCACATATGAATATTTTACAATATTTAGATCTCAGAGTTGTACAAATACTTTTTCGAACTTTTTTTATCCTCAAAATATTTACAGCACCTCCCCAATTTATATAGAATGGTGTTAAGTGGAAAACTGATCTGAGTCCATAAGAGGTTTTAAAACAATTGTTTAGAGTTTTTGAAGGATCTTTTTTTTTATCGATTGCGGTAAAACAGTACAATGAATTTAACTTTTCAAAGAATTTTTTTTGATACAATTTGATTTCTCACATTGCCCCAACTTTTTCTCAACAAAAAATGCATCTGTGTAGAATAATTTCTTAAGAGTATTCATAGACTTTTAGCCGTGTTCATAAAAAAAACCAAAAAAATTTCATAATTTCGGAAAAATCTGGTTCAGAAAATTCCAGAATCTGAGACTTTGTGCAGTGCAAAGAAAAAATTTCCTACTTATGAAAATATGCTGGAGGTCCGATTAAAGTTTACATTCTAAGGATTTAAAATATGAAAATTTGTTTTAAATCTCCAGGCTTTTTAAAAAGGAAATATTCTACAAATCTAAGAAAAGGTGCTTAAAGGTTTTAAACGTGCTCTGATGAGGTGTATTTTGTAATAAAAAATTTTAAAAAAGAAAAGTTCTTCAGTAACTCTTGATATTTTTATCAAAAAATTTATGGAATAATAAACCAAATCTTTAAAACTCAATGCTAAATTTAATTCTTTTACTTTATTTCTCTCTCTAAATCTTGGCTCCCTTTTCTGTTACGTTCCTGTTTTTAGTACATGCTGTCATAAATACAACAAAATATTTATGCATGCTTTTATATTTTGTTGTATAGTTTTATTTTTTGTTGTGCTGCATAAAATTTTTGTGTTGTGCTTGCCTGGGCGCGTCATAAATACAATATGTATGTACTACACTCACACAAACACACATATATACCAACATATACACTTATACATTTAAAACTGACTCAGCATGACTCATGGCAAACGTATGTGTATTTGTATGGTTGGTTGGTTTGGAAGTATAGACTTACACACTTACATTTATATATATAAATACCTTAAAAGGCAACTAGAAATTTACTTTTTCTTATACATATATGTTGGGTTTGCTGGTATCTTGGTATATTTTTGTCATTGGTATAAAGAATCCTAAATGTTCTCTGTTGTGTTGACTGTACGACAATATATTATGACCTTTAAGTTTTTTGTGGAAACTATAAGAAAACTATAAAAAAAATATAAATTGTAAAGATATTTTTGTAAGATACATGATGATTTTTATATTCCTTTGGCAAATTGCTGTGACACGATAGACGACATGTTAATAAAAAAAATATATATAGAAAAAACATTTTAAAAATATATATTTCGATGGTCATAAGTTGAGATAAAGTAATTGATATTTAAATTACTACCTGTAATAATAATGACAAATGGCTTCAATGACATACAGAAGTCATTTGCTATGCTTAACTCATTTCGTGAATGCAATGTCAATTAGAAAATGTCAACTAATAACCAGCAATTTCAAAAATATTAAATAATAGCTGCAGATTCCATATAAAATATAATAAATTTACAAAGAATAAATATAAGTAACTTTTTCATCTGTAACTTGTTTATTAGTTTCAGTAAAATAATTTATATTTTTAAAATTTTTTCTATTGTTATAAAATTTTGTTATTAATGAAATTATTTTCTCTTCAAAGTATTCTTCTAACATAAGTTAATAGATTTTTATAACATCTATTAAAATGATGCCATTAACACTTCATAATTTATGACCAGAAATTAGTATTTCTTGTCATGTTTTTTTATAGCATACTTTATGGCGCATAATATTTTATATTAAGGAAATCATCACAAAAATAAAGACATGTTAAAAGCATATTAAAAAAAAATTAATGTATATTAAGTGTGGAATACAAAATTAATTTTTTTTTATGGAATATTTAGAATTTTTGTTTTTTTGCTCAATTATCAAAAATGTTTTGATTTCCACGACACAATTTAAATTTAAAGAAATATTTTTAAATTCAAGTAAAAGAGAATAATAAAAAAATTGTTAGAAATTTTATTTTCTTAACTCCATTAGTAAAGTTTTCATATTTATTCTTAACTTTCCCACCCCTAATATTTTCAAAATTCAACAATTTATATATTGTGATCCACCCTAAGTTACACCTCTTCTCAGCCATTTTTATTCAACAGTCCAGAATATATAAAAAACAACGACAAAGAATAACCAATTTGCAAAAATTAAAAAGCTATTTGTTTTTTTATTAAGTGATTTAGATTTCTTAAGATTTTTTGGTGCCTCAATGACCCAATTTTTTTAATTTTAATAACGCTAGTTAGCTCACAAATTTATGTAGAAAGCATAATCACTTCTGTCATTGCTTTCAAAATATCTGTTAGTATATTTTTACAGCTTCTTTAGAAGTAACTCTGAACAATATCTAAAAAATCACTTAACTAGTGCTTCTAAAGCAGTATTGCTCTAAAAATGATCCTAAGAAGTGATTTCGATGCAGGTTGTTTCGAACCAGATGATCTCGGGTGCGAATACTGGCTTAATCAAAATATTTTTTTTTAGGATTTTTAATTCACTTGTTTAATTCAATATTTTTTTTATTTTCCAATTTTCAAATAAAAATAAAAATGATGAAAAATTGCTTTTTATACACTTGTGAAAAAAGTACTCAAAAAAATATTAAATTGCACTGCATCTTTTGCACTTGTTTAATAAGTACTTTTATTCGAGAGAATAAGACGCAATAACTCGCTATGACAAAGTAGTGTTTTAAATCAGTGAACAATCATATCAAAGAACAGCTCAGCTGTAAAGATATGGACTAGTAATCTTGAGGTCGCACGTGGTAAAAAATAAAAATATTTTTAAAAATAACAAAAACTTTTTTGTTTGGAATTTTTAATTTTTTTACTTTCAATTGATGAAATTGCGTTTTCTTTGTACTCGTTTAAATTATACTGAAAATATATTGAAATGGTAGAACAACTAGGACAACTCGATGTTAAAATCATTAGAGTTTCCTTAATCACAATTCCACATATCAGAACAGTGCGGAAAGGGGGTTACCTCACGAATACTTTCTTTGTTAGATATAAATAAATTTTTTTAAAACATCCATTCCACATAACAGAACAGTGCGGAAAGGGGGTTACCGCAGGAATACTTTCTTTGTTAGATATAAATCAATTTTTTTAAAACATCCATCCCTAGCTAACATTTAAATAAATTTTTGTTCTAAAAACTTTTTTCCATAATGAAATATTTTCTCCATTCATCTTTCATCAATACATTATGTGAGACAGGCAGGCATATAATTAATATTAATTGTGAATAAAAAATTTTTTTTCTTCATATTCCCAGCTAATTTGATTAATATTCCAAAACCTCCCTTATCTTTAATATTTTTAAATTACTTAAACTTGTATTAACTTCAGATAGTCTACTCACTAAATAATGCACGGGTCGATTGCTGTTATTCTGTTGTATGACTAATGAATATTAATTTTAATAAATTTCCTTGAACTGCTCTCATACACGTCTATAGATTCTTTTTTTTTATAATATTTGTTATTAACAAGATTATCAAGCAAATTTTAATTTAATAAAATTCAAGGAATTTTTATACAATATAAATTAATTTAAGCATATTAATATTGAATTAAAAAAGAGGCAACTTTTGGCTCTAGTTTGTAGTAAATAAAAATTAATTAATTTAAATTTTACATTTTATAATACAAAATGTAAAAATGTATTTATACAAAAACTTGTAAAGAAAAAAATTCATTACATACCAGAGTAAACTAAAGTATTGACTTGTATTCCATGAAGCGTATGATTAATATGAATTAAATTTTAATATTCTTCTTACAAACATTTTAATAAAGTTTAACAATTTTGTGTGGAATAAAAAATGTAAAATTTTTATCAAAGACAACAGTTAAGTAGTGTTTAATTAATTTTATATATTTTATAATAAATAGCAACAACCGATGAAAAGTTGTAATTGTGTAACTAGTTAATGTTTTTACATTTTTTAAATTCATTATGTTAAATTTATAACACTATGCAACAACAAAATGAGGGTTATGTTCTTGGGCGTCTATAATTTCTATACAAGATGAATGTGAGAGAGATTAGTGTATGAGGTAGCTATTTATATTTTGAGCCTAACAATGAAAAAAAAAAACATAAATTTGTTATTGAAAATGTCTTTAATGTTTTTAAAAATATTCTCCTTTATGATCTATACACTTTTGCATGCGTTGGAACCACCTGTCAAAGCCTTTTTTTCCACTATGAGGGAGATACATACCTCCATAACATAGTTTTTGAATGAATATACCGGATTCTTCTGTTGACGAAAATCGTTTTCTATGTAGTTTATATTTGATGTGCGGGTCATTGGGCGCCAAAATAGGGCTGTACGGAGGATGACCCATTAATTCGATCTTTTGAAAAGTCACTTTCTTCAGCCGATGTCTGAGAGCTCGTGTTGTCATGATGAAGAATTATCAATTTTTGGGAGGTGTACCTCATGCCCAGTTAAAAAAAAAAAACAGGCGACCATTTGTTTCGGAGTGCTTTGAGAACGAACAACTTTTGTGGGATTTCGTTCACCATGAAAGATCCATACAGTCGACTGATGTTTAGTTTCAGGCTCATATGCATAGATCCATGATTAGTCACCAGTAACGATCTTATCTTTTGAAGCACCGATATTGTATTTCTTGAGCATTTGTTTGCACCAATAGACTCGATCATCTTTTGAGCTGTTGTTAAAGTATGAGGAATCAAACGCCAACAAAACTTTTTTACAGCTAAATTTTGATGCAGTATTTTATTTATGCTGGTGGAATTTATGCCTTACCACCTGTTTTTATAAAGCGAACGGAATAATTCCGCTTGAGGAATAATTCCGTTCGCTTTATAAAAACAAGGGGTTAGTTAGCCTCAATCTCAGAGTATGACGATCTTGCATTATCAGTTTTTGTACAGTATCAGTGTTTTCTGGCACAACAACTGATTTTGGATGACCTTCTCCAAATTCGTCCTGCATAAATATAAATATTGTTACGTTTTTACCTTTTAAAAACGTTGGTTTATTTCCTTTAAATAAACCGGGTGGGTTCTATTTTATTGCAATCAAAATAACCAGTCCCGACTCTGACACCAATTGTTACGTTTTACCTTATAAAACGTTCGTTTATCTCCCTTAGATAAACCGGCCTGGTGATCTCTCAGCAATAATAACAACTAATCAAAATAACCAAACACACTCTTAAGTTTGAAATAGCTTAAACACTCGTATTTGTTTACACACTATTACTTATACACAAACTCTATTTATTACGACGATTACTAGAGCGCTACTAACTCTTAGTGCAGTCTTAACAGCACAAATGTTAATAATTAACCTCAAATTTACTAATGTTAATGCCTGCCTTATATAGTTACAGCTATGTTTCTACAAAAGTATGGAAAATTCTAGCATGCTATAATTATAACACTTAACTTTGTATTACTCTTAAACACCGTAAACACCAACTATACAACATTATTTATGGCATTTAACCTTAGCATATGCTTAGGTGTATAATTAAATGTAGTTCTACATTGCCAGATTGACGTATTTTGTACATCCCGTCTCTTGGGCTATTTTCTTCCAGAAAATTCAAGAGTTTTCGATTCCAGACTTAATCAAAATTCGTAACAATATATAAATTCGTTATACCAGCGTTTCACAGTTGCAAAGGGTGGAGCTTCATCACCAAAAGTTGAATTTAATTTGTATAAATTAACTCTTGTCTAGATAATCTACATCAAAAATCGTAATAAATCATTGCCCAAAAATTTTCACGTGTTGATTCCATTTTTTGCGGACACACGACTTTCACTTTTTTGTAAACAACACAAATAATGCTCAAATGACAAAAAGTTCTAAGCAAGATTATGATAAAAAAATGTTAAACTTTCAGTGGAAATATCAGCTGGCGCCTAACAAGTGTTCAAGTGGCCAAGGCTCACAACATAAATAGTTACCATTGTACAGAGTGGAGAATCAATAAAAAAAAACAACAAAATGGAATTCGTGCCTTACAAATCACTTTTTTATTGCTTCTACGGTATCCTTTAGTGTATTTTTAATGCTTTTTAGAAATACTTCTGAACAACTTCAAAAAATCACTTACTTTATTACTTCCAAAGTATCCGTTGGTATATTTTTACAGCTTTTTTAAAAGTAATTCCGAAGAACATCTAAAAAATCTCTTAATTACTGCTTCTACAACTCTAAGTGATCCTGAGAAGTGATTTTCATATAGTTTTTTTTTTCCAAATAGATGATCGTGGGTTTAAATCCTGGCAGAATCAATCTTTTTAATTTTTTATTATTATATTTTCAATATTTATAATTAATTTATTTAAATTAAATTTAAAATTTTTTAAAATAAAATAAAATAAAATAAAAGGATGAAAAACTGATTTTTATGGACGTGCAAAAAAGTAATGAAAAAAAATTAAATTGTGGTGCACTGCTTGCTCTCGTTGAAAAAGTAATGAAAATGTGGAAGTGGCAGCACTTCCATCCTATGAAAACTCAATGTTAAAATCATTAGTGTTTCTGTTAAAAAAGAAGTCCTTCTAGAGCATTAAGTGTAGTGATTTTTCTGCTGCTTTTGCATTTCCTTTTTTTTTTTTTTTGCTGGGACTCCATCATTATGAATCTAGCTTTAGCTTCCTTATTATTTTCCTCAGTCTTTTTGTTTAAAATCTAATTTATAATCATTACTTAATATAGTGACTCATTTATTTTATTTTATTCTCTAGCAATATTCACTTGTTTATTTGCCAACGAACTTTGAACTCTATGGGAATTTACAAAATTTACTAAATTTATATCAACTCATACATGGACAATAAAATCAACATGCACAAGTGTTTATTTGCTGCTATGTATATGGCGTGTATAAAAATACAAGTGTCATTGTGTTTGTATGTGTTTGTAATATAATTTGGTGTTTCGTTTAAATTTGTTCTCTCTGGGCGTTTCTTTTTATTACGTTTCATTTGGATTTTTTTTTCTCACACACTTTTACGTCAATACTTAAGTGTAGCAGAGTCAAAAAAGAAAAAAAAATCATAAGTATTATTTTAAGATTTATAGTCATCTATTTTATGTTCATTTATTCGTTGGTATTTTTTTTTTTTTTTGCTGTTGCTCTTATTGTTGTTAAATTATGAGTTTTTTACGTTTTACTTCTAGAAGTTTACAGTACAAGATATTGCATGCCAAACACGTATTTACTTTGTTTGGTTATGTACGAGTACATATGATTCACAAAATGGTCCCCCGCGCCATCACTGTAGATATTTTGTTAAGTTATTTTTTTTTATTACAGAATAACAACTAATATTTTTTATTAATAATATTTAACAAAAATAACTTTTCACTAATATTTTTATAAAAATAAGTTTTTTTGTTTAATAATCAAACTGTTTAATTATTTAAATAAGTTTTAAGGTATTTTTTACTAAAAACTTAACTGAAGTTTTTGCTAAAAACTTCATTAAGTAGGACATTTTGTTTGAAAATTTCTTACTTAAGTCAAAAATCTTACTAAGTGCTCTCTATAATACTGCTCATAAAGATTTTTCAGTTTCCAAACATTTTCGACAAGACAAGTTTCTACTCTTTAAATAGTAAGGTCCAGTATTTTAAGCAGCACTTAATACTATTTTTGACTTGTATTTTACTAAATAAAGAAACTTTCAAATTAAATTTTCAAATAAAATTTTCGTATCCCAGCCAGCAATTTCGGAGCGCTCATAAATAAGATTTTTAAATGACTCATAAAAATGATTACTGTTTTTTTAAAAACAATCTTTTTTGGTAGAAAATATGAACCCTCAGAAAACAACCCAAAAAGCTGTATCTACAATCTAAAAAGCTGTGTGAAAATGAGTTTTAATTTTTCAGACTGAAAAAAGATTTCAAAATTATATAAATTTATGAGGAAAACTTCGGTTTTATAAGTTCTCTTTTTAATGAGTCATTTCTGAGTACAAAGAGGGCTCTTTTGGACGGACCACTTTAATACGAAAGTGAAAAAATGCTTATGTTTTTGGAGCTCATTTCCGAGTTATTAATGATAATCTTTGTTTGCTGGGATAATTAATATTAATTTTTAAAAATAGCAGGAGCGTAAAGCTGATACGGCTAAAATATGTAACAGCTTTTCCAATTTTATCAAAAAGTGGGCGAAGTAGGCGTGATTAAATATTGAACAATTTAGCGCTCATCTTTATTATATTATTCAATATAATTGAATGCAATTTGGGAAGTGCTGGCAAATTGATCTTAAAAAAACAGAGTAGTATTTTGGAAGATGACAAGGCGGATTGTGGAAATTCTTAATTGTTGTTTTTCTTTTTTCTTTGATATTGAAATTTTTAATAACGCTTCTGGATGAGAATAACGGACAGTTTTGTAGTCAAAACTAAGAACGATTTTTGTCTTGAATATTTTTTTAAGTTAGAAATTTTATGTTTGAAAGTTTCAGACTATAAAACTGACTGTAAGATATTCCGATTGAGTTTGTAATTTAAATTAACATATATTTCTAGAAATTCTATAAATTCTATCCCCTGACGATTTCCTCAGGCGAAAATAAAATACAGATGGAGAAAAGCCCACAACAAATTATTTTTGACAAATTGTTGAAAAAATTTTGGGATTTTAGTAAATTAAATTTTACTTAAGCAAGGAATTTTCAAACAAAATTTCCATATGATTAATATTAAACTTCAAGAGTAAAAGGCATGAAAAGCCTACCAACTGCCCTGCTAAAGTGGAAAATATGTCAAACTTGCTTTATTAAGTGTCCGATATGATATGAAGTATACAAATATGTACATGAAACAACTTTTAGAATTTTATCAAAAAGTGGGCGAAGTAGGCGTGGTTAAATACTAAATAATTTAGCGTTAATTTTTTCTATATTTTTCATTATAATTTAATGGAGTTTGGTGAATGTTGGAAAATTTACTGTTAGAAGATCCGTCAAAAGAACCGAGAAGTATTTTGGAAGATGACATAGCAAATTGTGGACATTTTTTATTGTTGTTTTTGTTCTATTTGTGATGCTGAAATGCTGGATAACGCTGCTGAATAGAAATAAGGGCCAGTTTTATAGTCAGAACTAAGAACGATTGTAGTCTTAAATATTTCTTAAGTTAGAAATTTTGTTTGAAATTTTTTTTTAATTAATATAATAAGTATACGTACAGATATACTAATTAATATTAGAACAAATATTTAAATTTTTATTGAATATTGGCGATAAAAAAAATATTCAATAAATACTTGTTACAGAACGAAGACGATTGAGGAGCTGATATTTTCTAAGATTTTTTTCAGAAATAAAAATAAAAACACTTTAACCACGCCTTCTTACTGGAAGGTACCTCATATGATAATCTCCGATATTGATGAAATTCGGATATGTTGTAGAGAAAATAATTCTAAGATTGTCAATTTTGGCTATTTTTTAAATTTCCCACGTGAAAATCGAAATATATATGAACACACATGACATTGACTTTTATATGATCATGCATGGGCATACGTGATTATATACGTCCGTGCGAAGTTCAATGTATGACCATACATGATCTCTTTTATTTCCATACATCTTCGTATCCGAAATTTAAAGATATATGTAGGTATATGGCCAATCATATGTGAGCCATATATAAGCATATATAGTCATATATGAACATGTACGGTGATAGACCCCTAAATTTCGGATCCGAAGATACATGGAAATATATTAGATAATGTATGGTATTACACTGAACTATGCATTTCCTCACAGAACCAGGTATACCCATGCATGATCATATACAAGGCAATGTATGACGATGTATGTTTATATATATTTCGATTTTCATTTGGCCCATCATGCCATATGATTTATTAAAATTTTTGGCAATTTTTTTTAAATTTTGCCAATTTTTTTAGATTTTGGCTTTTTTTTTGTGAATTTATACACTATCAAAATCAGAATTTACAAAAAGGAAACTAAATGGCATTTTGTAGTCCCCTTTACTTACAAAAAATTCAGTGCTTTAAAATATTTTTCAGTCTTTACTATTGACTAAAATATTTCCATATTTTTTGTTTCAAAACGATATTAAAAAAGTTATACTGCATTAGTTTTGTCTATATTGAGGTTGTTTTAAAAATTTCAACCGCAACTTTTCTTCATTTGAATCTTTAATGCTCATACGTAAACGTTGGTTACATACAAAATAAAATTTATATAATAATAAAAATTTATAAGAGAAAAAATGTAGTAAATTCTTAAAACCACAAACAAAAATAGTCAATATACTGTTTAAGCTACAAAGACTAACCAACAAAAGATAATTTTATAGAAAAACCAACAAACGACACTTAAATTTTTAAATCAGTCTTAAAAACACACACGAACACACTAACATATTTTCATACAAATGACTGCAAATGTATAGTATGCACACTTTGACGTCAAATAGTTTAAGTATTTGAGACAACAACTGAAAAAAAAATCCTTCTTGCCATTACATTTTAGTTCTTATTTGATCCTTATGCACTTGTACTAAGTATATGCAAGTATGGATGTGTGAGTGCATTTAGATTTTATTTAACAAAACTAATGCAACAAAACACTATCGTCATTGCTATATGATAGACAAAAGTCACATTATGAACATGCTATTGCACATATACATACATGGATACAAGTACTAGTACATATATGAGGCTCTCTATAGTAACTGTTTAGCTAAAATCATAAAGTAGGTATATCGTATGAATGGTAAACTTACAGTGTTTGTTGTGCTATATGATAAGAAATAAATATTTCAAATTTTATAGTAAATAAACGAAGTTAAATATTGACACATTTAGCACTTTTTTAAAAATATTATTTTTTATAGTAATTGTTGAGTATTATTCGACCTTTAAAATTGAATATGTTTATTAAATAATAGAGCTCGAGGTTTTTGTAGATTTTTGTAAAATATCTTTCTTTATTTTATAATACCGATATTCCATAATTCTTTGAATGACATCATCAGGGTTTATGTTAACAAAAAGAAATATTAAAAATACTTGAAAATATTGCCGCTAAACACCATGCATATCAACGTTACATTTAAAACTGTTTAAATTAATATAATTTTAAAATGCGTGGCGTGCAGCGGCAAAGTGTTTTAATATTTCTTGTTGTTTACATATACCCTGATGATGTCATTCACAGAATGACGAAATATCGGTATTATAAAATAAAGAAAGATATTTTATAAAAAAAACTAAAAAGAGCTCGAGCTCAATTATTTAATAATTTATATATTGTTTTTTATTATATTTATGTATTATAAAGTTGTTTTTATAATTTAAGGGAGTTAGAAAAATGCTATAAATTTGACTATATTAACTGAGTTTTATATAGTTGAAAAAAGAAAAAATTTCGGAACTAAATATATTATAGATAACTCAATTTATCTTAAAATCGGCTATAAATTTTATTTTTTTCTTTATTTTAAAAAAAAAAGTTCAGATACTTTTCTAGCGATTCTTAAAGTTTCAGTCGAGTAATAGACTTTGTTTTGGAGAAAATATTTGTTAACTAATGTGTATGGCAAATATTCATTAAAAATTCAAATATTTGTTCCATAATCAGTTAGTACCTCTGTACGTATGCTCATTATTATATTAATTAAACGCTCAAGTGTTATTAATACACATATATGTATGTAGAACAAAAATATTAACTTTTACTGAATACGTATTTGCAATGTACGAATATTTTCTATTAAACAAAGCCGAGAAATATGCTGAAACTTTCTAAAACGATAGAAAAGCATCTGAACTTTTAAATAGAAATAAAGAAATAAAAATAATAAAAAATGTCCAGCCAATTTTTAGATAAATTGAATTTCATTAAATTATAGTTATTAATATATTAAAAAAAAAAAATTGCTAAATTTGCCAATATTCAACCACGCCCAATTTACCCACTTTTTGAGAAAAAATAAAAAATTGTATTTTATTATTAAAATACTAATAAATATTTACTGTAAGTTTGACATTTTTCCGACACACTTTTTTCTGCAGTGGAACAGTTTGTATGAAAAACCACATATACACTAGCGACTTTCGATCCACCCTAATACACTTATTATCATACATTCTGTTTAAATAGTTATATGGAAAATAAGGAATTGTTGTTTATATATGTATGTAGTATGTGTAAGTAAGTATTGTTTATATATTCTATGTTTGCACATGAATTTGTTTGTATGCAAAAAAAACATCTTTTGTCACTTGTTTATTATTATTACACTGTGCAACAAATTTTGGGTCATCGACTTCGGCCACAATTGCTCCAAAGGGTTTTGCAAAGTTAGCTCGGATTTTGATTTTGTGCACGCAGAGAAAAAATACAGCTGAACGTGATTAGGGAAACAAAATAATCATAACATGATTCTAGTGATCATAAATTTGATTCTTACTAATCATATTATTTAATCACTTATGACGATTTTATTATCATTTAGGATCACACTATGATTGTTAGGACAATACTATGATAACTATTATCATATTATGATCACTAGTATCATATTATAATCACTAGAATCATATAATGATTACTACGTGTTTCAATCATAACATGGCGCACAATAGACATAACATGTCTGCATTTTAGTGTTACAAATTATAGCAATAGATCGGTTCAGATGTTGTTAGTGAAAATATGAGGAGATCTAGAAATGTTCCTTACAAAATACTGAATGTTAGTATACTACTTCTTCTGGTTGCAGATTTTAAAGGTATTTTCACTTACAACTTATGAACCGTTAAATTCTTTTCCATAATTTTAGACACCACAATGATCAATAGGACAACAAACTATTTGAGGAAAAACACCAAAACTTATCTTGAATCTTTGCGCAGTGATCGCTGTTAAAAGAAACAGATACTTTAAGAGGCCATAATATGAAAATCCAAGCTAATTTTACAAAAACCTTTGTGAACTTTTTATAACTGATGCTATATTTTGATTACGCGTTGAAACCATTGAGGCAGAAATTTCGTGTTGCATTATGTTATAAATACCATATAAGCATAAGTATGTGTTAGTAAGTTTATGTTATAATAAGTGTGATAGTGTATCAAATAGTGTATATGAATATGTGTTGATGTGAATCTCTGTCTGTGTATTTATGCCCACATAATATGAAAATATTGACTTAAATATTTTCTGCTGTTGTTTGGTTAATGTTGCATACATTCTCTGTGGTAGATAAAACACTATTATTATTAATAGTATTGTTATTTGGCTAAAGGCTTAAGTGTTATTGTAAATAGTATAAGTAGATACAAACCAAATACTTAAGAAATCTATAATACCTTATTAATGTAAATCTAATATCTATCATTAAATATCTTGCATATTTTAAATTTAACAATCATTATTAATAAGTATTTTGTCATTTTCCAATAAAATAGGGATTCGAATATTTTCCATGGAAAAGTTTTGCAGAATTAAACAAGTTAAATATTACTGATAATAGTTGGTATCCAAAAAGAGTCACAAAAGATCCCAAAACTAATTTCAAAATACGTAAAAAAAATATTTATCTTTAACTTAGTCTATAATCTAATGTAATTTACTGCAAATTCTATTGATATGTTTTAAGAGGAGCCGCAAATTTTGTACGATTGAAGTTTCACTGTTTTCTCTCTAAATAATGCATACGGAGAAAAAATATTGTTGAACATGATTGGAGAAAAAGATAATAGTATGATTCCAGTGATCATAAATATGATTCACACTGATAATACTGTGATCACTGATGACGACTTCATCATTATTTACGATCATACTATGAGCAGTAGGATCAAATTAGTCATATGGTCATATATGAGATCATATTTGGTGGTATACTGTACTATGCATGGACGTATATAATCAAGTATGCCAATATATGATCATATATACTTATATATAATTCATATATTAGATCATGTATGGTCATATATTATAATATGCATTAACGTATATGATCATATATGATGACCATATATGATGATATATGGCTATAGCTGATCCATATATTGTACAATATATGACCATATACGGTCTCATATATGACCATGTCTGTTCGTATCTGAAATTTGTGGATATATGCTCGTATATGATCATACATGTTCATATATGATTAATATATGCTCATATATGATTATATACGGCCATATATATCCTAAAATTTCAGCTCCTAATATATATGAGCATATATGATACCATATATGATCGCATATGAAACTATGTATGGACATATAGGATCAGCTATACCCATATACGATCATATACGACCCCATATATGATCATATATGTATGTTTATATGCGATCCCATTTCACTTGGGATGGGAATCAAAATAGAGTAAAATTCAAAAAAAGTACTATAGTTTTTTTTTATCAGAAAACAAATATTAAAAAATTCTAAAACTTACCGTTGGATATTGATAATGAGCACGAAATTAGATTGAGATCTCGTCTTTGAAAATAAATTATGATTTTAGTTCAAAGACTGACAGGAATCCGAAACCATACGGTTAAAAGACATCGTAACGATAACTGGGAAGAAAATTTAAATAATTTTTTATAAATTGTATACAATTTATGTAAATAACTAAGTAGTGAGTAAATTATAGAAATTTCAATACAATATTTTGAAGTTAAGTCAAATTTTACAAAAGAGTAAATAAGCATTTCTCAAACTTTGTCTTTTTACTTAATTTAAGAAATTTTGAATATAAATTTGTTGTTTTCTTTTTCTTGGCAAACATTTGGTTTAAATTTTAAAGTAAAAAAACAATTCAGCCATCAAAAGTTAAGAACATTTATCTAACAAAATATTTCTTCTAGGGGAGAATTCCTAGACATTTCAAATGTGGTTGCAAATATCTCCGCGTGGTGCGATAAAAAAATGCAGAGAAATCTTATTTCAGTACAAGTCATTGGGCATACCAATTTTCGTTGAAAAAATAGCACAATTTTTTAATTCAGTAGAATATGCATTGACTAGAATCATATTTACTGTCATAAGGTTCACACTTAATTTAAAAATGTGAGATAATAATTAAAATATATTATTAGTAATTGATAACCAGAGTTCAGTGCTTTACAATTAGTTGTTGAATGTCAAATTTGTATGGAGTTAACTATGGTTAGTGCTAAGCTCTGGTTATGTTTTAGATAACTTAGCCCACGTAGTTAAAATTAACATTTCGTCGACCGGCCTGCAAAATATCACATATGTTTTTTAATAGATTTTCAGGAGAGCGAAAAAACTGTTACAAAATCTACTTTTAAGATATTTTATTGGCATCATATGCCTTAATGATTCACGACCTCATTTAGTAAAATCATCATTAAGGCATATGATGCCAATAAAATATCTTAAAAGTAGATTTTGTTACAGTTTTTTCGCTCTCCTGAAAATCTATTCAAAAACACATGTGACATTTTGCAGGCCGGTCGACGATTTTCGTTTTTAAATTAACGTTTCAACATTTTAGATTTCATTTCAGCATTTTTAAAATAAGTAGAAACGTATTTAAATTAAGAAAAAAGACAAAAACAGTTTTCTGCTAAATTAAAATTGATAAAATGCATATTAATTACAATATTAATTGCAGCTGGTCTATATGATGTTAAAACAACACTGTACTAAAATACCTTATAAAAAAATTTGCACTGCGGCAACCCGTCTCATATATATATATATACCCAAGCTGCGTGCTCTTGAACGTAAAAACCATGCGTCAGTTTGGCAACATTTGCGAAAAAGGCGACACGGACGAGATTGGAAGATAAACAAAAATCTAAAAGTAGAATGTTTGTAAGTGTCTTCGTTCGATCACTTCTGAGTAAAAAACAATAACAGAAAGCTGAATAGGAAAGAAACCTATGAATTAGTTACATTGCATTCAAGGCCTTACTTGGGTGATATGGCTAAGCATTCACGCATTAGTATAGTTACGTTTGTAATGTAGGAATAGGCACAGGTACGATTCCTACAGCCGACTGGTTGTTAAAAAATTATCATATAGAGACAATCTGACGATAAAATATAAACAATAATAAAATTTAATGGAAAATCACTGATGAAGCCTGTCCATAGAAAGTCAGAAACTAGATCTGGTCTGATTTGCAAATTAATGTGTTTATAATTTTTAGAGAAAAAAGTTTATTCTTCTTCTTCTTAACCTCAAACATACTATGTTTGATTTGATTGCTGTTATTGCTTCATTTGAAAATTCCTCTCTTTTTGTGCGCCTTTGGGGGGAATTTAAACCTGCTTTTAAAGATAAGAATTACCAAGTCTGGTCGATATTACAATTAAAATTATTTCGTTCACTTATGAAAATTTTCTCAAAATTAAAATTTAAAGTCTTTATAACATATTATTGTTAATTTTTTCTATCGCATTTTTTTAATGCATTTTAGTAGATTAAAAAATTTCCACAGCATACTTTAAGGCTTTAAACCAAAAAAGTTTAAACACTTTCTCACCATGATTTTAAGCAAAAATATAATAAAAACAACTCTGTAAATGGCATTTTTTGTTGACACTCTTGACGTTGTGTGAAATTAAATAAAAATTCAAGCCATGAGTAGTTTATTCTTTTTTTTTTTTTATTGCACTTCATATTTTTGTCAGGAAAACAAAATTTTTCATGAAGTAGATGGATAGTTTTTTCTGTAGTGTTTCGCTGTTGTTTGTAATTTAATTGTGATTTTTCCTGTTTGGCTAGAGAGTGTTTTGTGCTTATATTGTTTAATGCTTTAATCAAATAAAATTAAGCTAAAGTTACATTTTGTAGGCTTTTTTTATCGTTGTTGTCATATTTCCTACGTTATCTTCTAGTTACGAGAGAAGATAATTTTGAATTTATATAAATTATGAACTTTAACAGCAAAATCATCATAAATTAAGTTTTATTTTGCATATTGTTTGAATGGATGTCTGTTTACAAAATAAAGTTTTGAAATTTCTTTGAAGTAATTGAAAAAAGTTGTAATTATTTATACAACTTAGAAATTAATGATTAATATAAAGTTGTTTATATAGAAAAGTTCAAAAATTATAGTATACTTTTTGAGCTATTAGTTGAAGCAAAACTATAGCATAACTTTAGGCTTAAAGAAAAAGTAAATTTTAAAAAATTTATAAAGTTTTTACAAACCTATAGTCTTAAAAGGAATTATAAAACTTTTTATGGCATAGGCAAATAACTTTAAATGAAATATAATGTATAAGACAATCAAAAACAAGAATTTATGATTTTAGTTTAGGCCTATAAAATAAGCAACATCAAATTTAAAATATCCACTATAGTTTCCCAATTGATTGCCTATTTTAAGGGCTAGAATTTAATACAGAAATGCTTATTTTTGTATGGCCTAGTAATTAGCAGGGCAGAGAGTTTCATGCACGTGTTAATACAATTTCATACCATATGATATATAACACTAAATTTCAATTCTCAACTTTTCTAGCAATTAATGTCAGCTTTTCGAATTTTTAGAACTTTAAACTTAGTTAATAAATTTATGAAAGTTGAATAGCCCTGGTTATTATAAACTTGAATATAATGATGCATACTTTTTGGCTTAATACATTTTGTTAAAGATTTATATTAAACTTTGGTGTGTGTCTGGCCTGGTATTGATTTAAAGTGTAATTTGTCACCATTAGATGACTCTCTTTATATTTTCTTAATGAAATATTAAATAAATTTCGCTTAAAGCTTTTATACACAGTCCCGTTTATATTGTTTGATTTCTATTGATAAACACCTTATAATTTCTTTTCAATAATTTCCGTAAAACATCTTTATTAAGTTTTTCAAGAAAATATACTTTCTTCCTAAATGAAACTTTTCTTTTATTAAAGTGTCTTAAGAGTTTTTTTTTCTTTTATAATTTTCATTTGTTTTTTTTTTTTTTTTTTTGTAATAGCTTTTTTTCCATTCACTTTCCAGAACAATGACATGAAATCTAAAGTATGTTTTCAAAATACAACAAGAACTACAATAAAAAATATTATAAGAATCAAAAGTATTGTTGATGGATTTTAATCAGGTTTTGTTTTTATATAACATTTTTTTTTCGTATTGTTACGCTTCTTCACTATTAAGGATCTTAAAAAATAAGGAGGCTTTGTTTAATGTAAAATATAAAAAAAAAGAAAATATTTAAAACAAAAAACTTTCAAGGTTTTCACTGAATTATGGACACAAAACCAGATTTGTTTACGCTTAAATAATGAAAGAGAAGAATACTTATGAAAACAAAAATATTTATAAGTAAGTTACAAAGCATTGTTGTAATATTTACCACCACCTTCATACCACAAATATTTTCTTGTAAACAATATAAGAAATGTAATTAAAAATTAAGGTTTCTTTCTTTATAAGATACAAAATTGAGACACTTAAAGAAAAGGCTTGGAATAGAGGAAAATGTATAAAAACTAAATCTAGCCTTACTTGAATTTGTTTTCTTTTTGTAGGAATTTAAAATTTTAAGATTGCTTTAATGGTCGCCAAGTTAAGAAGGTTTTTATAAAATTTTATATGAATTAATATTAATCATACGCACCCGGTTACTAAAAATGTTCAAATAAGAAAATTATAGCAACAGGTAGTAAAATTAACAGTGTACTCTGTGCTAAACTATAGAGAAGTGATGAAAAAATATTCCATACGAATGATACACTCAAAAAAATTCATCAGTACTGTAACAGTTATACTTCAAATTTTAAGTGTTATATAAAATTTTTTCAAATTAAAAAGTTTTCAGTAAAAAGTAAGTAAATCTACTTACTTTTATTATTGCCCAAAAAAAAAATTAAAGTCAAAAAATAACTTTTATATTTGTTCGAAAAAATGAAAATCAGAAAATACCTTTTATTTGTGCCCAAAAAAATAAAAGTAAAAAATGTAAAAAGCAAAGCAGCTTTTGGAAGACTAGTCCACAAGGATCAAGACTTGAATCAGTTCTAATTCAGTTAAAAATTCAAATAAAACTATTATTTTCGGTCCCTGATTTTAGCACTGAGTTGCCATAGGAAGGGAATACCCCCACTTGAACATTTTTCTAGTACTTTTTTAACGAGGGCATATAAAACTCAGCGTAATCTAAATATAAAAAGTAAAAAAGAAAATAATATTTTTTACTTTTTAAAAATGTTTTTATTACCGCCACCGGGTATCAAACTTGAGACCTCACGACTGCTAGTCTAGCGCTCTACCGCTGAGCTATTCTTTGATATGAAACTGGCATAAAAACACCACTTTGTTACTGCGAGACATTGTGCCTTATTCTCTTCAATAAAGGTACTTATAAAACAAGTGTAAAAGGTGCACTCCAATTCAATAATAAGGGTTTTCACAAGGGGTGTGCTATTTGTTGTATCGTTGTATCGTCCTAACAAAAAACAGAGTTGTTAAAAATTAAATTGAAAAAATACAACATTTGAGAATAGCACGATACAAGATTTTTACGTATGTTTAATGTCTTATGTTTGAGTGTGCTAACAGATAGAAAACTGAATAGAAAATCGTTGTTAAACACAAATAAAAATTTTAACAACTCTGTTTTTTGTTAGGACGATACAATGATACAACAGATAGCACACCCCTTATGAACAACCTAAATGTTTTCAGTACTATTTTTACAGGTGCATAAAAAACAAAGTCTAATAATTTTTTTGTATATACATATTTTTAAAAATTAAAAAAAATTGAATTTAAACAAATTACTTATAAATATTAAAAAAAATTAATAAAATAAAAAAATTTAAAAAAAAATAATAAAATATTGGTCTCGCCGGGAATCGAATCCACGACCCTCTGTTTGGAAATGCCAAATAATACCAAAATCACTTTTTAGGACCACTTTAAGAGCAATTACTCTTTAGAAGCAATACTTAAGTGATTTTTTGGATGTTGTTCAGAAGTAATTTTAAAAAAGCTGTAAAAATATACTAACGGATACTTTAGAAGCAATAAAAGAAGTGTTTTTTTGAAGTTGTTCAGAATAACTTCTAAAAAAGCAGTAAAAATACACTAAAGCCCAAACCACATAGTTAGAGCGTCAGTGCACAGTGGCAGTGCTGTCAAACTTTATTCTCGAATTTCGCGAAAACGATTTAATATTTTTTTTAAATTTCTTATTGCGTTTTGTTTAAAAACAGCTCTTGTTTATTTAGAAACTTTTCTAATTTCTCGGCAGTGACAAATGGAGAAGACACAACAAACTGCTTTATCGACAAAACGTAGCACTGCCGTCGACACTGCGTTTATGTGGTTTAGGCTTTACGGATACTTTTGAAGCAGTGAAAGAAGTAGTTTGTAAAACATTACTTTCATATTTTTTTTGCTGGGATACGATATATTTATTTGGTATTATTTACTTTATACACATATGTTATAAAAATTTATTAGAAATCTGTTTTATATTTTATGGGTTTTCATAGATTTTTACTTTTGATTATTCGTAGTTAAAAAAAAAAAACAATTTTATGTTCTGTTCCAAATAAGCTCCGATAGTTTTGTACTCCATTATTACATTTATTGTCATTTTATTGTAAATTTTCTTCATAATTTTGTTCTTTTCTTTTTTCTCTTTTCTTTTTTGTTTTATTTTATTTTATATTTTTAATAAAAACAACATACATAACAATAATTATTACCCAGATTGTCATTAAATATCATCATTAATGCCTTTTATAGTTTTATGTATACATATATCTCGTTGATGTGAACAACAAGAATTCGAATGAGCAATATATATAAGGCTTTCAATACCAACTGTCTAGTTTAAGTATTTGTTTTTCAAGTTTTCCAACGTTTCGGCAAATGAGGCGTGGTAAAATATTGACCAATTTATCATTATTTTTTATTATTATTTATTAAAATTTAATGGAATTTTGAAAATACTAGCAAAATTTGCTAAATCATGAGACTTTTCATGGGTAATTGGAAAAAAAAATTTTTTGTTTAAATGCAGAACTTGTTTTGAATTTTTCTGCTATAATGTGATGCATTTTATTTTCAACTAGGGTTTCGCTCGTTCAGTCCAGTTTCGTCAAAGGTCTATTGAAACTCTGGCGATGGTTTCAAATCAAAAAAAAAACACTCACAGAAACAATATGATTGGTGATTACGGCTGTACTTGGGGCCTACGGTGTAGTTTGGTAGCAGCTGTTTTTATGTTCACTTCTATTACAATTCTATGGTTTAGTATTTCTTTATTCTTTTTATATTCTTACACTTTTTTTCTTTCTTTGCAATAAAACTAATTTTATTATAAACTTTATAACTGTCCACAACTCCTTTTTTCTTCTTTTTATGTAGCTGCTGCGGTTTTCTGCGTCTTTCTGTTGATTAGTGTGTATAAACTCACCACACTAATCAAACAGTGCTACCAGATGCGGGATCGTCTAGGCAAGTGCAGTTGACTTTTTAGGCTATAACCACACTTGCGCAGCGTAAAGAATTGGGATGACCATATTCGAAGAGCGTCGCTCTTTAACCTAAACATTATGATTTCAAAATGATCCTTATATTACCATATTATAGTCATAAATATCACACTATATTCCCTATGGTACCTATTCTACCAACATTCTGTTTATGTAGAGAAAAATATGATTGAGGAGACGAAATGATCATATAGTAATGCTCATAAACATAATTCTAACTGATCATATTTATCATCACTGAGAACAATTTTACCATAACTTATGATCAGAATATGATCACTAGAATAATATTATGACCATTACTTAATCCAATCATAACATAATGCTCTTTAACTATTATAACATGACGTTCTTTCTCTGTGTATTAAAGCTGGATAAAAAAGTTATTCATGTATATCTTTTATGAATCTAAATAGTAAATATATTTGTATAATTATTCAATAATTAATTTACGCATTTAAATAAACTAATAATTAAATTAGTTTTAATAATCACTTCTAGTACAAAGTATATAAACAACAAAAATAGTATACATCATAAAGCGAAGCAGTTGGTATGGAAATCCCTATATATATACGAGTATATAAGAATGTATAGTACAACAACAATGGTATTGTTCAAGTATTCTGTCGTTATTGTGAATGTTGGCTGTTGGTAATACAACACATATGCTTATATGTAATTTTATGAAATTTATTATCATACATACGAATAAACATAGAGATAATGATTATTTCTGAATACATCAACATACTTACATACATGCACTATGGCACTATGGGATGTGTGTCAACATTTAAGGGTTAATTGACGTTTTAAAGAAAAGATCAAAGTTTAATAAAGATGTAATATGAGTAAATTTTCCTTTAAAAACATCACTATGTAAAGACTTTTAATACTTCAAAATCCATCAAATTCTACACATAGAAAAATAAATTTAAAATCAAGCAGAAACAATATTAAATTAATTAAAAACAGCTTTGAAATCAAACTAAAGTTTCTTATATTCCTACAAAATAACTGTGACTCGTAGTTGTGACTGTATTCCCCGTATGTTTGTTGTTACAAAGTCACAATTTATTCAAATTCTATTTTGAAATTTTCAAAAAAAAAAACATAACATTGACTAATAAAATTTTAATTTTATTGTTGTTTTGTGTTAAATATTATTACTTTCAGTCTTAAAAATAGTCTTGTGGCAGTCACAATGAGTCACAAGTAGGAATAGCCACCTAAGTTTATTTTTTTTTCAATTTAACCATTCGACTTACACATGGGTCCGCTCCGACCTTTTTCGATTTGAATAGTAATTAAAATCTGCAAAATTTTCAGCATATTTTACAGTCTAATTTGTCATTTTCTATTAATTAAAAGTTAACTAAAATATAAGAAAATTCTATAAATTTAACAGTCTTATTGTTGCTGTTCTTATCTTACTAGTATTTAGAAAAAATCTGCTAATTTCAGCAGTTTTTTCTGCAAGGTAATTTTTAACTAATTTTTAGTAGCTTTTTCTGCAATTTTTACATGTTTATTTGTATGGGTGTATATACAGTTAAAAATATGACTAAGGTATTTAGCCTTAAAATAACTAAAATTTCAGTTATTTTTAACTATTTTAGTTGCTGTTTGTTATAATATTAAAAATAACTGCCTTCAACAACAACTAACGAAGTACAGTAGTTGTTGTTTTTTAATAACTGTTATAGAATAGTTGCTACTTATTTTTTTATAGAAAACCAACTGTAATTACAGCTAAAAACAACTATTTCACACTACACAAACAACTATCATGTAGTCACTGCCAATCTTTTTAGAGTGTTTATTACGACAGAAGTCACTCTGCTCGTTTCTGTTTACACATGTTGCGATTTACTCTAGTTACTTGCGTGGTTCACTCAGATGTGATGAATTTCGGATATGTAATAGAGAACACAGAATATCAGTATGAACACCTTTTGAGCGGTTTAATTTCATATTTAAGGGTGGTTAACAAGTGGGATAAAATATAATGCAATTCAATTTTTTCATGTTTTCCCAAGAAAATATATACAAATTGAAGTTATAGTAAATGATGTACTAAAATTATCAAAAAGTTTTCATACAAAAAAGTTTCGAACAACTTTGCAATTCATTTTTACCCCCTAAATATCAATTTCGGCCGATATGTTTAGAACCGAATGTTATTTAATTTTATCCCCTCAATTACATATCCAAATTTCATCGAAGTTTGCCGGAATCCAGAAACAGACCCTCATTATTAGTAACGAAATTTACGCACTGTGGGCAGCTTATAATTCAGCCGTAAACGTGATCACAAGGTAATTTCTACGAATCTCTCTTTCGAGCTCTTGAGGAATTATCTCGATAACGACATGTGCCGTGCGCAGGTCTTATCCTTTGAGTTCCTACAAGTATCTGGCGAATGTCCTCTGTGGTCCTGAGAGTTCTTCTTGATTCTTGACGACTTATCTCGACAAGGACATGTGCCGTGAATGGATAACATTCTTCGAAGTCCTTAAAGTATCCTGCGAATATTCTTTGAGGTCCTTAGAATATTCTTTGAGATCCTGTTGATGTTCTTTGGGTCCTGCGAAAATCCTTTGTGGGCCAGAAAATATCATTTAAGATCCTGTGGATGTCCTTTGATGTACTTCGAGTATCCTTTGAGGTCCTGCGAACATCCTTTGAGATTCTTGCCAACATCCATGAACGTGTCCATAATGTAATTTCTACTAATCTCTCTTTCGAGGTATTGAGGACTTATCTCGGGAAGGACATGTGCCTTGCGCAGGTCACATCCTTTGTGGTCCTGCAAGTATCCTGCGCATATCCTTTGAGGTTCTGAGAATATGCTTTGTAATCCTGTGAATATCCTTTAGGTCCTGTGAATATATTTTAAGCACCAGTGAACAGCATTTGAGGTCCTATGAACGTCCTTCATGTACTGCGAGTATATTTTGAGATCCTGCAAATATCCCTTGAGATCTTGCGAATATGTTTGGAGCTCCTGTGAACCTCACCTCCCATGAATGTGCTTAAGTGTGTGCAGAGCTAATGTCACCTCCTACGAACATTCTGGAGTATGTGCTTCTCTCTTTCGGGCTCTTGAGGACTTATCTTGACAAGGACATGTGCCGTGCGCACGTCACATCCTTTGAGGTCCTCCAAGTATCCTGCGAATACCCTTTGATGTTCTGATAATATCCTTTAAGATCCTGTGAATGTCCCTCAGGTCCTGTGAATATCCTTTGAGGACCAGTGAACTACATTTAAGGTCCTGTATACGTCCTTTGAGGTACTGTCAGTATCTTTTGAGATACTTCGAGATCCTTGATCACCTCCTACGGCATCCTTGAGTATGTGCCAAGCTTAGGTTACCTGCTAAGAACATCTTTGAGAGTGTGCTGAGCATAAGTCCTCCTACGAACATCCTTGAGTATATTCTGAGCGCAGTTCACCTTCCATGAACATTCTTGAGTGTTTGCCAAGAGTAAGTCACTTCCTACGAATATCCCGATAGTATCCTAAGGAAAGCCTGTAAGCACACTTCGAGCGTGTTCGTCCTTCCTGCCTCAGCACGAAGCGTACCGCATCTCCTTTCCGCGATTTATTTATTTTACAATCTTTACCTTAAGGTGGTTGTTACAGCTTTGGTGTTTAATAATGAAGTTTAATAACACAACCACTTAATGTCGTAAATTTGTCAAAATTACAAAAAGTTATAAAAACTTTATAGAGTTCTAAATCAATGTTTTATCAATAGTACTAAAAATAGTGCTCAGCATCCACAAAATTTCATAATAAAATCTTGTGTCATAATTAAATTCTTAATTATACTGATCCATAGTACATACACTAGCAATGCAAACTTACATACATTGCGGTTTTAATAATAACGTAAAAATATGTTGTTTATATAGCTTTTTTACTTACATTCTTACACGTACACACACACACTCATTCATTCATTCATACACGTACTTATACACATAACTCTTATGCACACATTTATGCAAACAATGAACAATACTTAACAGTTATTTTTACTGCCAGGCATTTTATGTTTTTCCGAAACGCAACAACATATTTATAACTACACATAACGACAAACAACAACCGTGTTTCAGAAGAAGAAGAAGAATAAAATATGACTAGAATGAGATGCTGCTGATGATGATGATCATGACGATAGTGTTGTAAAAACCAAAAATAAAAATAACATTCATTTGCATAAAGTAGGGAGATAATTTTTTAATTACTGTCTCATTTTGAAGATTATGATTAACCATAGTAAAATGAGCAATATCTAAAGAAAATTGGTTTATTTTCACAATTCACAAGGTTAAATACATTTTCCAAACATTTTCATTAAAAGTTTTAAGAAATAAATCTCAGCTTTATAAACATTTTCCTACACTTAAGTTTTGAAAAATATGTATGATTATAAAAACCTCTAAAGAGTGAAGGGTACACATATATTTAAAAAAAAAACTCACACAAAATATATGTATATATAAAACAAAACAACAACTAAAAAAAAAGAGTGTGATATGTTTAATGTTTATTACATGGTTGTTAGACTTGGATTTTAATTATGGCCTAGTTTATAAACATGAGATGAATTAACGCAACAACAGCAACAACTTTTTAGAAATTGTTAAAAAATTTGAAATAAAAAATTCATAAAAAAATTTATTCTACCTACAGTACATTCAGTAAATAAAAATTCTATAATTTTTTAACTTTATGGTACACCATGACGTATGAGAAATATGTCGAAACTAATTAATATTACGTATACGTCATATTATAATACGATATAACATTTCATTATGCAAAACTTTATGTACTACAGCTAAGTACAATAAATCCTCATTGAATTATTAAAATTGTGTAAAGAAGATTATTTTAAATAATTTGTAATCTTTCTGATCTGTTATGCAAGAGTTAAAAAATGTTGTTGTCAAGATAAGTATCTGCTAATTGAATACAAAATGTATTTTATTCATGATTTGTAAGTAGTTTCAGCTGTTTAACATGTAAATTGAATTTTGAAATTGCTATAAATTTTTCATAAATCAAGTGCAAATCTTAAGTATATTTAATTCTGAATTCTGAAGTAACATTGAAAAACCTTAAAGCAATTATTTGTTGTTGCTTAGAGATAGTTTTTTTTTAATAATTTAATATAAATAATAATTTTTAAGGTTTTTCTTAATTTATTTTTATCAAGATACATATAAATTAATTGAATTAATTAACAAATTGTGAAAAATAATGTGTTGAAGGTTTGTAACTATTTCGTTCTTGTCTAATGAAATCATCAGGGAAATATCAAAGAAAAACAAAAACAACAACAAAAAATTTACCACAATTTGCTTTGTCATCTTCCAATATGCTACTCTGTTGTTGTGTACATTATCTTACATATATAGTTTTTTTTAATTCTTTCAGTATCTTTAATAATTTAAAAGTTATAGGGACTTGACGAAATTAGACCTGAGTTAATATTAATCATACGCACGCGGTTTAAAAATTGGTAAATTTAAGAAATCACTGTTATGATTAACTTTAAAAAGGCTGACAACAAGTAAGGCGTATTCGGAATAATTTTTCGCTTAAGATAAGCGATAAAGACTAAAAAAAGTTGAAAATAGTTTCTAAAAATCTGTAGGTTTTCCCGCAGACAGATTTTTTTGGTACCAACATTTTTCTCAAATTTTTAATTTTTAAAATAATTTTTTCCGCTAAATTTTTATTCCAAGTCTTTGTCCTCGATATTTTTATTCGGTGAATTTTCTGCCTAGTTTTTTGTTTGATTTTTTTCTCGTTTATGGATTTGTTTGTTTGTTTTCGTGAAATTTTTCCGCGAATTTTTCGATTTGCGTTTTTAATTTTTTTTTTTATAATTTTGAATTTGTATGCGTACAATAAAAAAAACGAAATTAAAGGAATTTTTTCTAGTCCCAAATTTTTTTACAGAATTTCATTTTTATTTTTTGTATATTTTTTGAGCAATTTTTATTGCGCGAATTTTTTTTTGTCCCAAATTTTTTTTCAAAAATTTTATTTTCTTTTTTTTTTGTATATTTTTTGATAAATTTTTATTCCGGTAATTTTTTTTGCCCAAATTTTTTTTTATTGTGAACATACTTTTATGCCAAATATTTTATTTTCGTGAAAGTTTTTCGCAAAATTTATTTGATCGATTTTTCCACAACCTTTTCTAATTTAAACTGATATAAGCGCCTAGTAAAATAATAAAGCAGTTCCTGAAAATTTTTCCTCCAGATTGTATTTTTTTTTATTAAAAAAAAATTGGACTTTCAAGAAAGGATATCTTTTTACAAGAGTTTTAAAATTTCCGAATTCGAACAATATTTTTCGAATCCGCTTACGTAATAACCCCCCAGTTTTGGTAAAACATTTATTCCGCGGAATATTTTTTTGCGAAATTTTAATTCTGCGAATTTCTCCTTGTTCTAATTTGTACAAATATTTTGAATTGTTAAATTGTTTTGATTAAAAAAGAAACAGTTTAACAAAAAAATTTTATTTCCGCGAAACTTTTACGTAAATTTTTTTTCAGAATTTTTTTCCTCGACTTTGTTTATTTCCGCCAAATTATTTCATGGTTTTTTAAAATATTTGCTTTTAGTTAAATTGTTTTAATTTTGATAACACTGTTTCACTAAAGTCTCGTTTTAGCGAAAATTTTCCGCGATTTATTGTTTAGGGAGTTTTCTTCCCTCTACTTTACTTTTCCCTAACTTTAATTCAAATTTGTATCAGCTCATGTAAAGTAATTCACAAAAGTTTTTCGCAAAAAAATATTTTTGAAAAAATTTTTTTCCCAAAATTTTTTTCGGGAATTATTTTTTAGCCACAAATTTTGCTTTAACACATTTTTTGATAAATATTTTTTTATAAAAATTTTAACCCCAAAAATTTAACACCATTTTCGGTGAAATATTTTTTGGCGGAATATTTTTTCGCAAAATTTTTATTCCAAAAATTTTTTTTCATTGTGATTTGTACTAATATTTTGCATTATTAAATTGTTTTGATTTAAAAGCAAATCAGTATTAGAACAGTTTTATTTTCGTGAAACTTTTTCACAATTTCTTTTCGCGAACTTTTTTCCTCCGAGTTGGTTTTTTCGCCAAATTGTTATTTTCAGAAATTTCTTCATTCTGGATTGTTAAAATATCAGTTTGTTGTTAAATGGTTTTAATTTTGATAGCACATGTTCACTAAAGTCTTGCTTTCGATAAAAATTTCCTAAAGTTTTTTGTTTCGCGATTTTTTTCTTTTACTTTGTTTTTTATAATTTTTAATTAAAATTTTTATAAGAATATAGAGACGTGAAGTAATTGACTTTGAAAACACTATTTTAGAAAAATTTTATGTTCCTCAAACTTTTCAGCGAACTTATTTCTCGATTTAGTGAAATAAGCTAATTCATGAAAATTTTATAGCAAAATTGACAAAGTTTTTTGTTTCAACATATTTTTACGAATTGAATTTTTTTTTAAATATTTTTTGGTCAGACAATTAATTCCGCGGAATATTTTATTCACGCCAAATTTTCCGCGAAATTGCCAAAGTAAATATTTGCCGCAAACGTCTTTTCTAAGAAATTTTTTGCTCCAAATCCAAATATTTTTCTCCTTGTTCTGGTTTATCCAAATATTTCTAATTAATTTTATTTTCCTGAAACTTTTCCGCGAACTTTTTTCCTCGACTTCGTTTTTCTTTAATTTTTTATTTAAATTTGAATAATAAAATAAGATAATTTACTAAAAAATTTCCGCGAAATTGTCAAACTTTTTTTGTTGCAAAATTTTTTCTGCGAACTAAATTTTTTCAAAAATTTTTTCATTAAACATTTATTTTGCGAAATATTTTTTCACGAAATTTTTATTCCACGAATTTTTCTTCATTCTGGTTTCTTCAAATATTTGTTTGTACAAAAATTGTTTTGGTTTTAAAAATAATATTTTAAAAAAATTTAATTTTAGTGAAATTTTTCCGCGAACTTTTTTCTTGAATTTGTTTTTTTCAGTTTTTTTATTTTAAATTTGTATAAGACCGTAGTGAAATAAGAAAATTTTTTTTTATAGATTTTGTTTGCGAAATATTTTTTCCGAAAAAATTTTTACTCTATAATGTTTTCGTGAATTTAGATTTTTTTTTAAATTTTTTTTGAAAATTTTTTTAAATATTATTTCCCACAAATATTTTTTTACACAAAATTTTTATTACATAAATTTCTTCTAGTTTTGATTTGTATAAATATTTGTTTATAAATTGTTCTATTATTCAGAGCACTATTTTATTTTCATTAAAACTTTGCGCGAATTTTTTGTTCGCTGTCTTTTTTTCCTCGACTTTGTTTTTCCATAATTTTTGTAAAATCCGTACTAGTGTCAAGTGGGGACGAAATTAAAGAAACTAAGTTTTTGGCCAAAACTTTATTTTAAACAATTGTTTTACCGAAAATTGTTTATGAATTATTATTAAAGCCAAAATTTTCAAGAAAAGTATTAGGAAGAATGAAAAAGTACAAAATTTAAAATATCAAACCTGGCTTAGGCAAAACTCAATTCTAAGTAGTTTTACGATTCAATCCGTTTTAAGAAAACCAAAGAAAATCAAAGCCTTGAAGTGTCTTAAATATTTAACTTTTTGAAATATTAAAAATACTTTTATAACAAAAACATTATAATGAATTTCACAAATTCTCTTGAATTAATATTAAGCATACGCCACCTAGACAGCACTTAAATATAAAAAAACCCTTTCAAATACTTGTTAGCACCATTTCAAAAAATCTCATTTAACATACCAAAACTTGAAATGACATTTAGTTATTATCACTTCAAAGACACATTCCCAACTTATTTATAATTTATTTAAGTTATAAATACTCATTAATTAGTTTTTTGTACTTATACATTTCTTTGTATACTTAAAACTTTTACAAATCCATCATAAAATAAGAGGAAGAAAAAACGTAATACTTAAATCTCTTATAAAAATCTTTGCATTTCTTGGATTCTATATAATTTCTTTAAATAAACTGTAGAAAAAAAAAACAGAAAATCCTATTCCCTTAAGTAACTTCAACATACCACATACATACATACATATAAAATGTAAGTTCAAAACTATAATCATCATCATAGCACACTTATACACGTACATTTTATGATATATTAACATAAACTAACATTTTTCATCATTTTTATTTTATAAAAAAAAAACTAAGAAAATGGTACTTAAATGGCAAAGAAAAAATATTAAAATTCTAGGTATGAATATTTTTTACAACACTTTCTTTACCCAGTTTGTTTTTTCTTGTTGTATTTACAGGCTGCTTCACCTCGTTGGGAACCACAGATTGCAGTATTATGTGAAGCCGGTCAAGTTTATCAACCTCAATATCTCTCTGAAGAGGGACGTTGGGTTACAGATTTGAATAAGAAATCAACGGGTGCAACATGTCTGCGTGATAAACTTGATTTGTTGGATTATTGTAAAAAGGTAAGTAGAAAAATTTTACATATAACTACTTGACTATTTATATAAAGTAGGGTGGCACATATTTCATAGCGGATCAAATATTTCATTGATTTCAGGAAATGGAAGAGAAACAAATCAATTTCTTTTTTTATTTGTTTTAAGCGTGTACTAAAATAAAAACATTGTGAGCATGAATGTACAATTTCATCAAAAATGTGGGAAAGTGTTTTTTCTAAAAAAAGTAGTACATTTTTGAATTGATGCAATTTTATTAATAAAATTTCAAAAATGATACACAGGTACTTTTTTATAAAAGGTACTTTTTATAAAAGGTACTTTTTTATAAAAGGTACTTTTTTATAAGAGGTACTTTTTTTAAAGATAATTTTTTATAAAAGGTACTATTTTATAAAAGGTACTTTTTTATAAAAGGTACTTTTTTATAAAAGGTACTTTTTTTATAAAAGGTACTTTTTTATAAAAGGTACTTTTTTATAAAAGGTACTTTTTTAATAGGTACTTTTTTATAAAAGGTACTTTTTTTTAAAGATAATTTTTTATAAAAGGTACTATTTTATAAAAGGTACTTTTTTATAAAAGGTACTCTTTTTAAAAAGTACTTTTTTATAAAAGGTACTTTTTTATAAAAGGTACTTTTTTATAAAATGTTAAAAGGTACTTTTTTATAAAATGTTAAAAGGTACTTTTTTATAAAAGGTACTTTTTTATAAAAGGTACTTTTTTATAAAAGGTACTTTTTTATAAAAGGTACTTTTTTTAAAGGTACTTTTTTTAAAGGTAATTTTTAGTAAAAGGTACTTTTTTATAAAAGGTACTTTTTTATAAGAGGTACTTTTTTATAAAAGGTACTTTTTTATAAAAGGTACTATTTTATAAAAGGTACTTTTTTATTAAAGGTACTTTTTATAAAAGGTACTTTTTTATAAAAGATACTTTTTTATAAAAGGTACTTTTTTATAAAAGGTACTTTTTTATAAAAGGTACTTTTTTATAAAAGGTACTATTTTTAAAAAGTACTTTTTTATAAAAGGTACTTTTTTATAAAAGGTACTTTTTTATAAAAGGTACTTTTTTATAAAAGGTACTTTTTTATAAAAGGTACTTTTTTATAAAAGGTACTTTTTTATAAAAGGTACTTTTTTATAAAAGGTACTTTTTATAAAAGGTACTTTTTTATAAAAGGTACATTTTTTAAAGGTACTTTTTTTAAAGGTAATTTTTAATAAAAGGTACTTTTTTATAAAAGGTACTTTTTTATAAAAGGTACTTTTTTGTAAAATGTACTTTTTTATAAAAGGTACTTTTTTATAAAAGGTACTTTTTTATAAAATGTTAAAAGGTACTTTTTTATAAAAGGTACTTTTTTATAAAATGTTAAAAGGTACTTTTTTAGAAAAGGTACTTTTTTATAAAAGGTACTTTTTTTAAAGGTACTTTTTTTAAAGGTACTTTTTTTAAAGGTAATTTTTTATAAAAGGTACTTTTTTATAAAAGGTACTTTTTTATAAAAGGTACTTTTTTATAAAAGGTACTTTTTTATAAAAGGTACTTTTTTTAACAGGTACTTTTTTATAAAAGGTACTTTTTTATAAAAGGTACTTTTTTATAAAACGTACTTTTTTATAAAAGGTACTTTTTGATAAATGGTACATTTTATAGAAAAAAAAACACAAACATTCTTATAAATATTTGTTTATACTTGTTATTACTTTTTTATTTTTAACTTTACAATTTCCTTGAGCTTAAGGTTTGTTTTTTATATATAAAAAGTTTTTTATTTTCAATATTTCGCTACTCCATTGTGTAGCATCTTCAGGAAATAACAATTAAATTAATATAATTTGTTAATTTATTCATTTAATTGTTATAATTTATTAATTTAATTGTTATTTCCTGAAGATGCTACACAATGGAGTAGCGAAATATTGAAAATAAAAAACTTTTTTATATAAAAAAACAAACCTTAAGCTCAAGGAAATTGTAAAATTAAAAATAAAAAAGTAATTTTATAAACAAAAATAGAAAAAGAAGGTTAAATAAACGACAAGAAATTACTTTTTTATAACAGCCCGAGTAAAAAAATTCATTGTCAGAACACCGTATTTTTTTTTCTTGTTGTACTGTGAAATTAGATTTTACAAGTTGTCATTGGTTTTCTCCCATGACACGTTGGTTTCTTATTAAGGCAGTTTATATAAATTCCGCTTACCTTGTTTTAAAAACTTAAAGTTTTTGAAATTGTTGTAAAAACTCCAAATAAGTTTCACCCTTTTCTTTATACACTTACCCACATTTGCTTGTATATTGAAGTTGGTTGTAAGATTAAGAAGAAAATTAAATCCATAAAAAGTAGATTATATTACGAAATATTAAGCAACAAGATAAAAAAAAAACAGAAACGAAAACATTGACTATACACAGAAGTATGGTATTTTTATACCACAAATTACTTTATGACTTTACAACAAGAAAAAACCACAAAACCCTTAAAAATTTGTTAGGAAAATTTTCTTTTTACACTCATTTTTCTCTCTCTCTGTCTATAAAATCCGTTTCTTCATTTCATTTTGCAATAATACTGTGTGTGTATTATGGATATAGTTTTGCCAGCTTTTCGTTTTCTGTGTGTTCGTGTATTGCAGTAAATTGTGTGCGTGCTTTAACCTAAAGTTAAGAAGATTATGCGGTTTTGGTTATCGTTCCATATCCGTATCGTTTGGTAATTGTGTATAGGAATAAAACAGGCCATATGAGATCTTATATAGAGTTATACTCGTATACATAGAAACAAATATTTGTATGTTTAATAACTATTACATTAGATTTTAAATAAACTTTTCAAGCTGGCTTAAAACTACAGTTTAATAAACATTTTGTGGTTACTAGTGGAGAAAAATAAGACAAAATAACAAGAAAACTAAAATAAATTACAAATTATATATGAAAAGAAAAAACTCTTTAACAAATTACAACAAAAAAATCGGTAAATATACAAAATCCATTCTTCAAATTTATTTTATATGAAAAAAAAAGAACTTGTAAATTTAAATCACAAATTTTATACAAAAAAGATAAATTGAATATGAATCTTATTAAATTTATTATGTTTCTAGTTAAAATAAACTTTTTCGTATTTAAATTTATATTTCAACATATTAGATTTTATATTTGCAATCTAAAAATAATTGGCAAAATTTTTAATTTCAAAAGAGTACAAATTACAATGAGAGTCTCTTTTTGGGTTGCTGCAGTTTTGAATATAATTTGGATATGTGATAGAAAAATGAGTTTCAAAGGTGTTTGAAACTCTTTTGTTTGAAAACTTTTCAACGATTTTAGTGCACCATTTAATAGATCTTTAAAATGCCTTTCATTTGATACCTAATTTTTATATATTTCCTTGGAACAAACATGAACAAAAATCTCAAAAGTGAAAAACGGGGTAATTTTTGACCTCGATTTTTAACTCTCAAATATGGGATTGGGCCACTAAGTATGTGCATGAGCTTATTTTCCTGCCTTCTCCATCACCTATCCAAATTTCATCCAAATCTGAGGGAAGCATGCAAGATCTTCCTTTTCAGTTTGATTTCAAAGCTGTTCCTATTTAATTTAATGTTATTTATGCTTAATTTAAACATTTTTTTCTGTGTGTATTCTATTAATTGTAGTTTTTTTGTTGCTATAATCGTGCCCCATATCCTTTGATTAATTTTTAATTACAATAATTTTTAACAACAATTTTACGCCCACTGATGCACTTCTCTTGTAATAATTAGTGTAAAAAGCAATCAAGTTTATTTACAGTAATTGCATTTTGTAATTGTGTTGATGCAAAAAATAAAATCAAACAATATAATTGCAAATTATTTATATAATACACCTTTTATTAGGTTATTTCTGTTACTTTTTAATTAAGTTCAAGTTTTTTTGTCTTCCCAGCGAGACTCCAGGTGAAATTTCTAGCCGAACATTTACGTAGAATATTTTAACCCTTTAAGCGCTCGTTTTTTGATAATTTTGTTTTGATATTTCTTGAAAAAAGGACTTAAATGACCCATGAGTGAGGTAGATATAGAGTTTAAATGTTCTACAAAAAAGTCCTCATAAACAGAGCATTAAGCTAAAAAGTACTTTTTTTGCGTTTTTGCGTCTTTTTTCACTGCCATTTTAAAATGAAAATTTTAAACTGCCATATAACTTGACTGTACCCACACAGCGCCAAATCTTTTAGCGATTTACTACACTAACCTAATACATTCATCTACGATAGAAAACAAACACGCCCGAAAATAAAGTTCCACAGTATTAAAAATTTTACACTGGTTACTATTTATAAAATTGACCGTTTTCACAATTTATTATCTTCGAAAGATTATTTCGTCTTTGTAACCCCTAGTGAAATTTGCAGCCGAACATATTAGTAGAATATTTTAAACCTTAAAGCGCTTGTTTTGAGGGACTTTTTTGGTAATCCTTGAAAACAGATTTAAAGGACCCATAAAAGGGCAGATATAGGCTTAAAATGTTCTTTAAAAAAATTCTGATAAATATTCATTATGAGCATACAAATAAGGATTCAAACTGAAAAAATTTTCTATACTGGTTTTTGTGTCATATTTCATACAGTGTAGGCCAATAATATGAAAACTTTAAACAGCCTTATAATTAAATTGACTTTTATATAAAATATATATTTCTTTTTTCATAATAGCGATATTTCGTCATTCTTTGAATTACATCATCAGGGTTTATATAAATAAATACTGCTGCATTATCACATATTGTAAGACAACATTGTGGATTATTATTTTCCTAATTTTTTTTTTTTTTTTTTTTTGTAAAAAATTATCTTTTTCAAAAACCACTATGAGTCATTTACAAATCTTATTTATGAACACTCTAAAATTTCTAGCCGGGTAGCAACATTTTGTATACTTAGAGAAGGAAAACAAATAAAGTTAGCAAACTCAAGCTGACCATTAATTGTCTTAAAATAAGTATTGTAGGAATACAAAAACCTTTTGTTTACTTTCCTGTTGTTTTCTTTTATATGTTTTTTTACTATTTTACAATTGTTTCCTATTCTTTATATATTCGAGTATGATGTTTTCAGAACAATTAAAATATATAGAGAAATATGAAATTTCTTATTTTTAGTTACAACCAATTTAGTGTAGGTTTAAGGTCACCTTCTTTGTCACTAAAAACTGAATTGAGTCATACAATGAGAGCTCATAAATAATATTAACCCTTAAAAATGCCGGAAGTTTAATATCCTTTCAAGCCCAAGATTTACTGGTTGTGGAGTCCACATAAGTTACTTCATTGCTGACAAATTCGAGTTAACCCTCTAATAACCAGGGCCATAGAAAAGCGGTCTTCACATCAAAGAACAATTGTTTATTGTGTTTATTGAGACAATTGTATTACTTATATTGACAGAAAACATAATTACCCACCTAGATGAAAATGGGATCGTATATGAACATATATGATCATATATGTGGTCGTATATAATCATATATGGCTATAGCTTATCATATATAACCCTATGTAGTAAAATATATGACCATATATGTTATTATATATGTTTGGATGTAAAATTAGAATGCATATATGCGCATATATGATTAATATATATTCATATATGATCATTTACGGCCATATATCCTCAAATTTCAGATCCGAACATAAATTTTTCAGCCAACCAGCGTTATTTAGCATAAACAAGTAAAAAAGTTAAAGTCGGGCATGCCGACTATACAATACCCTAAACCAATCTGGTTAAAAGCCAACTAATGTTTCGAAACCTCCTTGCAAAACTAATTTAGATTCGACGGTGTACGACGAACTTTTTTTTGTGGAACGGTATAATGAGCATTTATGTTGGGACCCAAAATTTAAACGTATGTGGTCGTATATGATCACATCTGTTTATATGTGGTCCCCCACATACCTCCACGTACACAATTGGCTAGAGGAAATAAAATTTTCTTTTGCTTCGATTCTTGAGTATTTTTGAAAAATACCTATTTTTAAAAATCCGTGGGCTTGAAGTTCATTTTTGAGCTATGATTTCTTCGGCAAAGTTTCTTGGAATGACCCATAGAACAAGAATCGCTACATGCCTTTGTACATTTTTCGGCCCCCACCCTAATATTAGGGCGGGTCGATTTTTGTGCCAAGAAATCGTAGTGGGGGGAAAATAATTATACGATGAATTATAAGCAACTTTACCCTAGAAACCATAGGTCTAAAATGGATTTCGGTTTTTCATTTTTTTTGCATCCATACAAATTGACCCTCCCTAGTATATATATAATTGCCAGTAATTATATTCAACAATATCTTTTTTCTACGTGTATTAAGTCACTTATTTTTCATTTCCTAAATTTAAAAAATTTCATTCAGGGTGTGTCATCCTACTGCCATCACTATTTGAAGTTTCGTGTTACATTTTTATATAAATTGTTTAAAAATAAATTTTATTTACTTTCATAAGTGAATTTTTGTTAAAAATTATAAAAAAAACTAAAAGGTTTTGTTTTAAACAAGCAAGAGTATTGTGTTCGGTTGTGCTAAAATGACTGCAGAAAAAACTGCTGAAATTAGCAAATTATTTTTGCTAAATATTATTAATACCCAAACAGCAATTATGCTTTAGAAGCAATACTTAAGTAATTATTTGGATGTTGTTCAGCAGTAATTCTAAAAAAGCTGTAAAAATATACTAGCGGATACTTTGGAAACAATGAAAAAAGTGATTTTTTGAAGTGATTTCAGAATTACTTCTAAAAAAGCAGTAAAAATACACTGTAAAGCAGTGAAAGAAAGGGTTTGTAAGGCATTACTTCCAATTTTTCCATATTTCCTTGAGTTTCCAACAAAAAGGCAAACTTTTTTATAACCTCTCCTTCAGTGTAAGATTTACAAAATGTTTTTCTACTTCCGTTGTTTGTTATATCGCTTCAGTTTTCTTTAAAGAAAAAACTATCCATATTATGTATTTCCAACACTTGTGTATATGTTTATAAACCTTGAAACTTTTTCTATAATTTCTTTTTATTATTATTTTAGTTTTTTTATGTATTTTATAGCCGCCTGCGAAAAAGAGTTTGTTAATATAGAGAAATTGTGTACATTTTAGCTTTGGCTATTAGATATTATTTAACTAACAAAGTTGCTTAACAATATAAATATTTTTTTTTGTATTTTCATTTTTCTTTTGCCAAGATAAGTTTGTTTATACATATTTTGTAAACCTTTTCTGAAAAGTTTTTTCTTTCTTTATCTAAATTGAGGTTAAATGCGACTAATTAAGAGTAATAGAAACAAAATTAAAGCCATTTAGATTTAACAACAAATATGGCTAGAAAGAAATTTAAGAGCAGAATTACTTTAGGGGGTTTCAATAGGGAAGGGTAGATGTTGAAAGTTAAGTGTAAAGACAAACCACAAGGGCTTCCATAGCTAGAGTCAGACAAGCTCTCCCAAGCTATGGCTTAGATATGTAGTTCCGGTTATTTTTTTACAAGTTTTTGATTGATAAAAAGTTCCAAAAATTATAAAACCATTATTGCTATTCCCTGCTTTTTTCGTTTTTTAGCATAAAATTTTTTAATGAATCAATCAACGAATTTCGGGGCTTTTTGTCCCTTTCTAAAAAGGGGTCAAAAAAGTCCCTTCAATTGAAAAGTTAGAGGGTCAAAATGTTCCGCAAAAATATTTGTCATGAAATTCTACTATAAGTCTTTGAAGACATCAAAGCTGGAAATTTAACTTCAATGCCAGAAATAAGTCAAAACTTAAAATGTGTTTGAGAGTTAATTTCGTACTTATTCAGAACTAGCGCTCAAATGCCCAACAAATCTGGATTTTAAGGGAAACCCTTCTAAATCTTCCATTTTAGGTATAGGATGTGTTTGGCGAACTTATGTAAATCACTACAAGGAACATTTTTGTGGAACATTTTAACCCTCTTACACTTCAACTTACGGGTCTTTTTTGTACTTGTTTAAAAACGGACCAAAAAAGTCCCTTTAATTGAAGAGTTAGATGGTTAAAATGTTCCACAAAAATGTTCCTCTTAGTGTTTTACATAAGTTCGCTGAAAACATTCTATACCTAAAATGGAAGATTCACATGGTTTCCTATGCCGATTCACAATAAACATTTGAAAAAGGGGGGAAATTTTAACCCCCGCTAAAATAAAATTTCGATGTGATCTTTCAAAACACCGACACATGTAGGTATATTTTTTTTTGTCTCCTTTACCAGAATCTATTGTCAGAACACTGTAATTTTTTTTGTGTTGTACTGTGTAATTGCTCAATAATCGCTCTATAATCGTACGTATGATAAATATAATATTAATCATACGCACTGTGGTTCGAATAGATTATAGAATAAATATTTACTCCTTTTTTCATATTGGACATTAAAAAAAATGCTTATATTGGCATTATCTATGAGTTTACACCTTGAGCTATTTTCCTTGCTATTTAGGACTATCTACAATTCATTTAGTCAAACCTTTATTGAAGCTTTTTTAAGCCTTTCTTTCAATCATAAACTTTCAATAACTTTTAATAACCACTTTTTAACATTTTTCCTATATATTATTACAAAAACTGTTTAATTTATTAAACATAAATATGCATAAATTTAATATATAACCTGTCTTGTCAAATTTTATTATTTTGATATAACAAACATTATTGATATAAATTAACAAGTAACTTATTGTATTTAAATTCGTGTGAGTTTTTTTTTCAAATTTTATATTGTTTGTAACCAACTCCCTTTATATAAAATCTGACATTTAATACTGGGTTTTGGTTTATATTAAGGTTAAAAATTGTAATAAAATGCATATGACATTGTTTTATTGTAAAATAACAATGACACCAACAACAACAACAACAAGCATAACAATGACCATATAAACACATGCAACTGCAGTATACCTATGCTTATACTCATACATATAAGAAATAATATAATGGCCCTTAAAATAGAGATTTATATGCTGTTTTACACACACATACATATATAAAAACAAACACTTGTCTATTTAGTTTATAAATATGTAACATGCATAATCATGTTGAAACAAAAAGGGATGAATATTTTTGTTGCTGTATAGGTTATGTATATATTTTTTTTAATAGTTTTACCATGAAATTGCAAATATTGTGTTTTTTATTGATTTATACAACATTAAAGGACAATATTGTTCATCAACAATTTACAAACTGCATACAAATACTTATATAGATCGATAAACATAAATTGACTACTGATAATTGATTTTTTTACCCAAAGTATTGCTCTGAAACTTAAAAAAACAAACTTCAACAATTATATATCAATTAAAATCAAAATTTCAAATTTATTATTTAGATTTCAAAGAAAACAAAACTTGTTTCTTTGAACTTTATCACAAATTAGTTTGAGCTGTTTCTTTTTTTTTTTTTTTGAATTACCAAATATCAATTTATAACCTTCTTTATATTTATGTTTATATATTGTTTATACATAGTAAGGTATTAAAAATGTCAGTAATTATTATTGTTGCAGTAGCATGTTAATGATTTACATGGCTTGTCTTATTTCTATATGGTTGAATAACTTTTGTAAAACAACAACAACAACAACAACACAAAAACAACGTAGTACATATAAATAACAACAGATGCAGATATGGGAGTGTTCTTTTTTTGTATAGAACAAGGATAATATCATGATAAAACGATTAAAATCACTAAGGTAGTGATAAAAATTTAAACAAGATTGAATTTAAGTAATTAAGATTATCATTTAAAATTTTACTAAATTTGTTTATACCGCGAATTTGGAAACGATTATCAATAGAAAATACAATTACATTTAAGTTAAATTAAATATTTTACGCACACCCTGTTGAAAATCAATCCATATATGAGCACGTGTGATTTATATATACACTTATATAAATAAACATCCCAGCTGAAAATGGGATCGTATATGAACATATATGATCATATATCAGCTCGTATATGATCATATATGGCTCTAGCTGATCATATATGTCAATATATTGTACAATGTATGACCATGTATGGTCTCATATATGATCATGTATATTCGGATTCTAATTTTGAGGTCGCATATGATCATATATTTTCATAAACATACCCAGTCAGAAAAATACAAACGGGAAAGCGGTGGCAAAGCACTTTAGCAGGTGGTACAAGTACTGACAAAAAGTGCTTTTTCATTCCCAAAATGATAACATCATTAGACAAAAGGACCGGCTGTTCAAAAAGCGCCGGAAAAGCACTGGAGGAACAAAATTTTTAAACGTTGGCAAAACGCTGGCAAAACCAATAAATAGGTGGTCTGGAAATATATTTTCCAAAATAAAATTTAAAAAAAGTTCATATGTATTTTTTTTGGTCCTGCCGTGATTTGAACCCAGGCCATCAGATTGGCAGACGTTTGCTCTACCCACTGAGCTAACGAGACATATAATATTTGATGGTTAAACACATAAATGAGTGATAATAGCTGGACAACTACTGGCTGTGCCAAAATGCTAGTACTGGCAAACAATTTTTTGTAACTAGTATGCCAGTGTTGGGAGTGCAAAAAAAAGTTGGTCTTGAAGGAGCTTTCCCACAAACAAAAAAAAATGATTTTATAAAAGAAAAAAAATTTTAAATTAAAAAAAATCCAAAAATAAAATGTTTGCTTGCAACCGGATTCGAACTCGGAACCTTCTGACTACAAACATTTTTTAACGAAGCGTCAGCATTTTTATAAAATCATTGGTCTACCAGTGAATTGATTTTGGTACGCCTGGTAGTATTGGCTAGGTAGCACTGGATAACCACTGGTTGCAAACCTTGGCATATCACTCTAAGCCAATTCTTTGCCAGTGGTTTTTTTTATAAACCACCGAAATTTTTGTAAAACAAATACTGGTAAAACGCTTTTTTCAAACGCTGGCAAAGCGTCCCAAATGAGTGTTCTGCCAGTCATTTATTTTTAACACCGTTGTTACCCAGTGGTATGCCAGTGCTTGATTTTTTGTACCACTGGCGATTTCTGACTGGGTATGTATGTATGTGCACATATGATTAATATATGCTCATATGATAATAACCATATACCCTCAAATTTTGGATCCGAACATATATGGACATATATGATCATATATCTAAATATATATGATTAACTATACCCATATATGATCATATACGAGCCCATATATGCATATATACGAGCTCATATATGGACATATATGATCATATATCTAAATATATATGATTAACTATACCCATATACGATCATATACGAGCCCATATATGATTATATACGAGCTCATATATGTTCACATACGATCCTTTTTTCATCTGGGCTGTAAAAATATCACAAAAAGCTACAAAAAAGTAGTTAAAATTTACATTGCAAAAAAAAACTGCTGAAATTAGCAAATTTTCTTGCTAAATACTCGTAAAATAAGAACATCAAAAATAATACTGTTAAATTTACAGAATTTTAGTTATATCTGATTTATCTTTAGTTAACTGGGGTCTTTCAAAGAGATACCTTTGGGTGGAAAGCTTTCTGTCTGCTATCCACTTGGGGATAGCGAGAAGTAATTCCTCTGATGAAATTTTCAAGCAGCTCACTACTTTCGGTCTTAAACCAAGTATTCCCTGTTAATGTCGTAGTACAGGCATCTGTTCGTCGGGAGTTAGAGTGAGAATGCTCAATAACCTCATTAGAATGCTAACACCGACGCGTTTCAGGTAATTAGGTGACAACCAGAATACATATAGTCACTGAAACTTAGTTGAGTCTAATAAGTCTGGATGTAGAATATGAACTGGCAACCGCAGTACCATCATAGGATACAGTTGACCAATCACCTGCTTATCTGAAGTGTAAGTGATTAACGAAACTAATACAAGAGCAATTTCGGCAGATATGGTTTGGCACCCAAGGCTCATCTGGAAAAACTTCCAATTCAAAATAAAGTTTACTATTGCAAAATAAAACCTTGTAATCCTTAAGGGTATGCTTGCCGCAGACATAGCAAAAGCAGTCAAGTTTTTCCTAATAGTCAGGCATTTTTATTCTTACAAATTCCCTTGTGGGACAATTAAAAAACGAAAAAGATTAAATTCCATTATGGAATCTGAAAATTAAGTGGCAAAAAGATAACGACAAAAAGAATGAAGAAGAACATAAGCACAAAACTGAAGTCATAGTGACATAGATATAAAAATATTCGGTAGTTTAGTGTCAAACCTTCTCGTCAGAGATGGGATGACCTACATATGTGAACAATTACTAAATTAACCCTTAATGGGAAATCTTACATTTGACTGGTTTTTGGGCTTTGGTGTGTTCTAACAGAATAAATTTTATGGCCAACATTTTTGTAGAACATTTCATCCCCGCCCTCCTCATTTTTAATGGTGTTTTTAACGATTTTTTAGAAAATAGCCAAAATTTACCGTTATGTAGGGAAGTTAAAGGGTTAATATGTTCCACAAAAATATTTGTCTTAATATTTGCTACAAAGTTGCTGAACATACCCTACACCTCAGATGTACAGAACATTTAGTTTCATATACCGATATGCTGCAGGAACAGGCCAAAAGGGTGAAACTTTAAACCACCTTAAAACAAAATTCCGATGTGATCTTTCAAAACGCCGACACAAGTATATTTTTTTTCTTGGTATCCTCTACCAGAATCCATTGTCAGAATTCCGTAATTTTGGAAAAAATTCGAAATTGTTGTACAGTATTATTAGAGTTTGATTGTGTGTTATACTGTTGTATTTAAAGTAATACAGTATTAAATAAAGAATGTTTTGTTATTTTTATTTGCTAAGAGCACCAACCCGATTTATCTAGAGCAGATAAACGTACGTTTTAGAAGGTAAAGCGTAACAATTGGTGTCAGCGGTGGGATTGATTGCAATAGAAAACAACCCGGTTTATTTAAAGGAAATAAACCATCGTTTTTAGAAGGTAGAAACGTAACAATATGTATGTTTGTTGGTGTTTTGTTTTTTGTCTGCTTGTCTGTGTGGTATTTTGTCGGTTTGTCTGTTTTTCTCTCTGCTATCACGCTACAGATAGCAAATATTAAAATACTTTGATCAAATTTTTTTAACCGACTTATATCGGCCCAATGATTAAACCATTTGAATTTTGTTAGATTCGGTTGTTATTAAGAGCTAAATACATAGGAACGGTTTTTGTCGATCTCGATCAACAAATTTGAATTTCACGAATATTCTTTTTATGAAGAATTCGCGCTCGAAGATAGTTGTAAAAATTTATTGGTAAAATTTGTGAATATCTTGGATTTTTTTACAACTTTTACTATGTCAGTGGTTTACGTTTAACCTCCACTATTTGTTAGATAAGTAACCGGTCCTAAATAGTTACTGAATTTATTATATTTAAAAGAAAAAACATAATTTTTGTCAAAGTCTTACTTATGTTCAAGGAAAAATTAATTTTGTTGTTTGTATATAATATACAGTAAATGTGTATTTTTGTAAATTTCGTGTTTAATCCTCAAAAGGCTGAAAGTTTTTTATGTTATTTTTAGTAGTAGCAAACGAATAAAAATAGAAGGCTGTTTCGTAAAAAAACCTCTGGCATATTTTTTCGTTTTCGTTTTGGTTTTTTTTTTTTTTTTGTTGAATGTTTAAAAATTGTGCAAATAGCAAATGTATAAAATGTATTTGGGTATATTTATGTGTATGTGTGTGTGTGTTTAAGTATGTATTTTGTTGTAGCTTAACAAGCAATTTTGTTCACTATGTAACATTGTGTTAGTAAATGTAAATTTAAATATTTTTCCTTCCCTAGAAACTCTATACATTTTCCTTCTTCTCTGCTAGTCTCTTGCATCCTTTTTATTGTTCGAAACCTACCGCTATGACGAGGTGTGTGTAGTGATATTGAAAATTATATTTTAATGCAGCATTGATGTTGTTTGCTATAGTGTGAATATGAAGTTGAGTGTGTGTAGGTGTGTGTATGTGTGAGAGCTGGAGGAAGTTTAACATTTTGTGTGGGTTTGAGGTTGTTATTATTTTTTAGTTTTACGGTAATGGTTTTATACTTAATACTTTTGTAAAGGTTTTCAATATGTAAATATTTGAATTGTTTTTTTTTTTTCAATTTTTCTACAAGATTTTTGTAGTTTAGCCTTTTTTTACTTAACTTAAATTTAATGCGTAGGATTAGGTTGATTTAGTTTAGTCGTAAGAAAAAAATTTTTATATTATACTTAAATTTATATAAATGAAGGTCATTTATTGAAAAGAAAAAAGAAAAAATATATTTAGAAGATGTATAGATTTTATGTTCTATAACATTAATAAATTCCATTGAAGTATAGAAAATATTCATGTATAGTCGTTTCATTAGATTTAAAAGCTCATTCATTAATGCGTGTATGAGTATTAATTATATAATTAGTAGAATTTTATACTAAACTATATAACATAATAATGTTATTTCTAAATCAATGAACTAATTTAGCAAAATAATGATAAAACAAGAAAAAATACACCCTTTATGCCCTTGATTATCTAATATATTTTTTAATTAAATATAGATACTACGTAGATAACATATTTTTGAGTAAACAGAGTTTATAAAGGATTTGTAGCACTGATAAAAATAGTTTGTAAATACAGTTAAACTTTTTGTATATACAACTAATATTTTAATCTTTAATTGAAATTGAGCCTACAATTGATTTTGTAAATACAAGCAATATGTTTGTTACTGGATTGTTGAATTTATTGAATTTATTTCAATTAAATAGCCGACAAATATATTTGTTGAAATTCAAAGCAAATTTTAACAATGTTGCCATATTAAAAAAAAGTTTGTTGAAATTCAAAACAAAATTTAACAATCGAATTTGATGATTTTAATTGAGTTTTTAATTAAAAAAGCATCCCTTGAATAAAAAATACATATTTTTTTATAATTATATGAATTGAATTTTATTTCGTGATACATACTTCTAACAATAAAGCTAGCATAAAAGTATAAATAAATTATGCGTCGTTGTAGATACATAAAGGTAGCCTTTAACTCTTCACCAGCAACCTAAACTTTTTACCAGTTTCCAACAGGTTTTTGTTATTTTTTTAAGCATATAAATTTACTTCCCGAGTAAAAAAGTTTTGATATAATCATATATTATTTTATGTAATTATATATAGTAACTTATAGTTACATATGGCCACATATGCTTTTAAATTGAAGCATATATACTTTTATATAGTCATTTATTAAATATTTTTTCCTCAAAGGTTTTAATATTGAGACATATGTGATTTTATATTATTACATACTGGCCTACATATAAGTGTATGTGCTATATATAAGTACATAAAGTAACATATAAAAGATATAATTACATATACGTTTATATATAATTTAGTATGACACTACACATAATAATATAAAACTATATATGGAGCCATTTAAGAAATATTATATAATAGGTGTTATATATGATTATATATTGACGGATATGAACCCATATATAACTTAGTATGGTTTCATATCTACAATATTTCATGCTTTCTTTTATATATAACGATATAACGTTCTTTATAAAATCATCTATAATTATATATCATCCCACATTAGCAATTTTTTCAAAGTGATTTTATATAAAAATATATAAGGTCCTTTTAAAACCGTATTGTATTAAATGTGGTTCCATATTAAAAATGATTTTGAACTAGTTTAAGATTTAGTAATTACTAGCGATTGGCGCATGACACGATCGTGAGTGAAGTTGTTCACAAGTGATCGTGAGTAATAATTACTATACCAAAGTAATTCGCGCGTGAGCGTGAGAATATATAATTCGTACGTGAGCGTGAGTAAGAATATATAACCCGTGCATGATTCGTGTGTGAGTTTATTTTTTGCATCATGTGTTTTTAGAAATTTTTACTGTTTTGCGTGAGAATTTTCTGATTGTGAGTAAGTTTTTAATATACTCATGTCTGCGTGAGTAAGACACGAAATGCTCGTGCGTGAGTAATTTGTTTTTGTTTAGGAGCGTGAGTCAAAATGGCTAACGCGCCCATAAAATTAACAATACTGAAGCTTTAATATGGAATTCTCTATACTATAACGCACACTTGACTGATCTCTTATATCTTGGTTGTATATCACAATCCTATTACGTTAAAAATTTCAGTGTTGTTAACCTTATTTTAAAATTACTAAAAACAAATAAAAATTTGTTCATGTTTCATGCACTGTCATGGTAAATATGGATAAAAGTAATGGAAGATTTATCGAAATTATAGGATATCCAGTAGACCTGGGGGTTAATCATTACAATTTGTAATTAATTACACATGCATTTACACAATTACATGTAATTGTAATTGAAAAAAAACTCAATTACAATTACAAATTATTTGTAATTACAATTACAAATTATTTGTAATTGTAATTCAAAAAAGAACAATTACAAGTAATTTGTAATTTGAAAAATGTCAATTACATTTTTTGGGAAAATAAATAATGACAAAAAGCACAAGTAAGCCCAACATGACGTATTCTTTTTATACGCATCCAAGCCTATGCAACCTATCCCAGTCAGATTTTTCTACAAAATTTTAACAAAAAACACTTTAATTCTAAATGTAATTGAAATTTGTAATTGAAATCACTTTCAATTACAATTACTAGTAATTTGTAATTGAAAATTTTCAATTGCAATTACTTGTAATTTCAATTACAAATTACAAGTAATTGTAATTGAAATCCCTCAGGTCTGATCTCCAGATATTGTATATCTTTTTTTATTTAAAAATATAATTTTGTATATTGTTTGATATGGTCATATATATTATGGTAAAAATATAGGGTCAATATTTAGGTATAATTGTATCAAACTATGTCCACTTTTATAACATTTTATATAATTTTATACAAAAAGATATAGTTTTATGTAATTGGATGAGGACAAAATTCGGATACAATTGTATCGAATTGCATAAAATTGTATCAAATTGTACCAAATTGTATACAATTGTATACAATTCGATACAATATGATACAATAAGACGTTCTCATTTTTCGGATATAATTATATCTAATTACATAAAAGATTATATATAATTAAATATAACTTTATATGACTCCATATCATTTTTTTTTTACTTGGGTTAACAAAGTTAAAATCTACGATAAAATTTCACACATGCCACAAAAAGATGAATGTATAAATAAATTACTTAAAGATGAATTGAAAACAATTTATAACATATTTGCTGAAAAATTTTAATTTTTAAAAGTAAATAAAAGAATTGAGAAAGCAATTAAAATAGCATTGGGTGGTTTTAATAAAAAAAAAAAAAATATGATGCCTTTTAAACTAGAGAATATAAATAAAACAAATTAAAGCATACTTTAAGGGATTAGGAATATTTCATACAAAAATTTAAAAGCATTGTTTAAGGCTTAATGAAAAATAAATAAAATCAGGCTTAATAACTAAAGCATGCTTTTTGGGATTATTTGATATAATTGGAATTCATAAAACTCTATTTATTTTAAATAAATTCTTTCTATACACTTCTTCATGTTTAAAAATCATCATAGTTTTATACGTAAAAATTTTGCAAAATCGTCAAGCGTCATTTAATCGAATTTCAGTTGAGTCAAATAGTCAAACTGAAGACAACCCGTCAACGTTGCCAGCGCTGCATACATAAATTTACATAAATCTTTCTCTTTTATTATAATTTTAATTGGAATTTATATTTTATTGAATTTATATTAATTTAAAACGATTAAATTCATTACATAAATGGGACTAATTTATTGACCATTTCATTATATTTAAAAATTAACTGTAAGCTTTTGAAAATCATTACAACCGGGGAAAAATCGCTGAAGTAGAATAAAATACGGTGAAGTAGAAAACAGAATAGGTGAAATGGAAAATAATATGTTTCAGTCGACAAATACAAGTAGAAACCAAGCTCGCTGTATTCCGTTTCATAACCTGTGTTTAGCGTTGCAATTTCACTCGTTTCCCGTTCCATCCCATTTCGTTCACATTGTATAGTATTTCACTTCCACAATGTTCAATTCCATAGATTCCATGACGTCCATAAAAATATCATGTATTATAATTTACCAGGCTAACATCGTCGCTTATTTCATTTATTAGGATTTTTTGTAAATAAATTTTTAATCAATTTTAATTTGTTTGTTAATGCATTACCGCAATTTCATTACCATTAAATGATGTAACGTTTCTTTACAATAGTTGCCACTATTACTACCAACGCACTCAGCTCCTATTTTATATACATAGACCAGAGCAGCAAATATGGTAAATCAGGGCCATTTGACAGAAGCGGTGAACATGATCACAAACTTATACTAAATTTTCTAGCTCTTGAAGACTTCCCCTGACACGGACGTGTGCCGTATATACGTCAGATCCTCTGAGATCCTGCAATCATCCTCTGGGTATCCTCTGTGGTCCTGTAAATATTCTCTGAGGTCCTTTGAATGCCCTTTGAGGTCTTGTGAATGTTCTTTGAGGTCCTCTGAATATTTTTAGATTTTCTGTGAATATATTTTATGGACCCGCGAACTTCCTTTGAGGTTCTGTGAATATCCTGTGAGGTCCTGTAGCCACAAACAAAAAATTTAGAGAAAATCGTTACAATCCTTGAAGTTTCTATGAATATTCTGTGCTCAAGAAATTATTTAAGATTTTAAAAATTTATTTAGAAAACAATTTTGAAAAAAATCTGATTTCTTGTCTGTTTCCATATGTCAAATGACTCAGCCACCAGCCGGATAAAGCCGTCGGCGAAGGCAGCAACTTACAAAAAGGATCTCCAAGGAGGCAGCTAAGCGGTTACTAATTGGCGGCGTATATCTCTGGGCCTATCAATATTCTACGAAGCCCTTTGAATATCCTTCTAGGTCTTTCTAACGTCCCGTGAGGGCCTGTGTTTATCTTTTGAGGTCCTCTTAATATCATCTGAGGTTCTGCAAATGTCCTTTGAGATCTTGTGAATAACCTTTGAAGACCTGTAAATATCCATTGAGTAGTGAATATCCATTAAACGTGAGATTTAGGAGGAAGTGCGCCCTACACAGATCACATGCTTCGAGTATTCTGAAATAGCGTGCAAGGAAGTGTGCTTGAGTAGGTCACATCCTTCTGAGGTTCTGCAGTCAACCGATGATTATCCTAAAACCGGATTAATTTATTCAAGCATGGTTTTAGATAAGAAGTGTGCCGTATATATGTCACCCCCTTCGACAAGCATGAAATATCCCGAGGCGAAGCGAAGCCAGGAAGTTTTCCGGGCACAGGTCACTTCCGTTAAGAGACCAATGAGCGTAGTTTCTGTAAGAAACTGTTCCGTACGTCCTTTGAGTATCCTCGAGTATACCGAAATTTTCCATGAGTCCCTTGAAGGGTGGTTTCTACAAGGAACTGTGCCGAACGTAGGTTATAGCCTTTGTGTGTACGTCGAGAATCCAGAATTATCCTGCGAGTGTTCTTGAGTATGCTTTCAACAAGAAATTGTACCGTAAGTGGGTCACAGCCTTTTTTCTTCCGTCGAGAATCCTTATATCTGGTGAGTATCCTTAAACAAGGTTTTCCATAGGCTGTGTGCTATACATATGGTCATATAGGGAGTCGTTCCGTACGTAGGTTACCCCTTAAAAGACATACTGCGGGTATCCTACGAAGATCTTGGAAGCCAGCGTGAATGCGCTGGAAACAGCCAAGTACATTTGCCCTTGCTAGGAGGCGTACAAAGACGTACTTTATATGAATGTTTATTTTCTAATCATTAGAGAATTCTTTTCAGTAGTTTTCTTTCGATTGATTTTATATACGAATCCTAGGAAGAGAAACTGGACTAAATTCCTTAGTCTTGTGCAAAATATACTGGCGATAAGCGCGGAAGACTTGGAAGATTTAGTATGTCTATGAGGATCAATCTTAGGGAAGCGAATCTGAATTCGTATCGTGAGCGCTTGTTATCGAAGAAAATTGACCAAACGTGGTGGACAGCGGAGCTTATTTTACTTAAAACGCAGAGCAGAAAACTCTGCAGTAGAGCGAAGAATAATAATAGACTGGCGGACTGGGAAGGGCATTCTCAGTCTCAGTTTTAATAATTTGAAGTAGGCAACTCGTAAATCAAAAAGATATCAAGATTCAGTGGAGAATTAGAGGGTTTTACCGAAGCTGCAAGGCTTCGTAAAGTTATTTTCAAGGCCCCCAGTTCACCAAGATTTCTTATGAGGCCAGATGGCAGCCAGGAAACTATTGAACTTCTAATAGGTACTCATTTTCCGGGTTGCATTCTTGAGATGAGATGCAATGTCTCGTTGAAAGCACTCACATCAAACGCAATTCAGACAAGCCAGCAGATTTGTTTAATGGTAGGCGAACGCGGATAAATTTAGATCTTAATAAATGCCAAAATATACTGCTGGATCTAGTTCGATCTGCCATTGTTCGGATAAATTTAGATCTTATTAAATCCCGAAATATATTGTTGGATTTAATTTGATCTGCGATTTTTCGGATCAAATTTATGGCCAAGGATATCAGCGACCAGGGAGGACTGGGCAGATGATTCCGTTATTGGGAGTTGTGAAATCTTGGTGTGTATGGACGGTTCGAAGATGGAGGGTCGTGAGTTTATTCTGACAAACTGGACATTCGGGTCTCCATGAGATTGTAGCGTTTTTCAGGCCGAGGTTTACGAAATTGACATGGCCGCGCTGACAATAATGTAACGAGATATGAAACCATCATCAATTAACTACTTCGTAGACAGTCATGCTCTAGAATACGATACGATTTGATCTCGGCATGTGGAGGGCGGTATTGAATCCGTTGGCCGGATTCGTCGACACTGAATCAGGCTGACATGGGCCCTCAAGTTCGAATGAATTAATTCTTTAATTCACTTTTGAATTAAAATTTATTAATATAGCATTCATTTATACCATTCTCTATGAATTCATTCACTAGGTTCATTCTTTTTAGTTTCGTATATGGTAAATGAATTCTTTCAGGAATTCATTCTTTTTATAATGATCATTCTCTGGAATGATAAAATATTTTATAAATTAAATTCTATAAAAAAGGCCGAAAATTGTTTATTTCGTCATTTATTCCAGCTAACGCAGAATAGCTCGTCGTTGAAATGGTAGTGCAATTTTTTTCAATTTGCATTAGTTTCAACTAATGGCAATGAAGTTTCAATGGTAATGAAGAATTTCCAAGTATGACTCATAATAATTATTCTTTATAAGTAGAAAAAAGAAAACACTTTCATGCAAAAAATCACTTTAACATCAAATGCATTTTTATATAAATATCAATTTGAAATCAATGCTTTTTTCTTTTTTTGTTTTAAATGCTGGGTGTTTTATTTATTTAAATTGCCGTTGCTGTTGTTGCCACAATATACATTTATGTCATTTGCATATTTCCTGTTAGTTTTTATAATAAAGTTTAACATTGAAGAAGAACAAACAGGGAGGCAAAAGATAGACTGAGTGTGGGAAAATATGAATTTTCAAATACAAACAGACAATTTATGTGAAAAATGCATGCATAAATATATCTATATAAATTTACATTAATTTTTAGAATTTTAAATAGACAAATATTTTCACAATTTTATTTAATAGCAAAATAGCATAAAAATATGCTTTAATTTTCGTTTTAATATAAAGCAAAAAACAATTTAATAATAGAATAGAATGTTAGGTTTCACTTTTTATTTTGAACAAGAGAATAAGCCGAAAAGTATGCTTTAAAATGTTTAAGGTTAAAATATACTAGTATAACAAAGCACCCCTAAAAGTATACTGTTTCTTTTGAGTTCTATAAATAGTCTATTGTTTTTGAGTTTTAAAATAAATAAAAACTCTTAAAAGTATGCTTTAATTTTTGTTTTCTGTTTAAAAATAGAAAACAATATATTCTGTATTTTTATAATAAAATACCCTCGCTAAAGTATTCTTTAATACTTGAAATAAAAAAAGACTATTAAACTTAATGGTTTTCATTTATGTTGGTTTAAAAAATATGCTACATATATAATTTATTATTTTGAAATAAAACTTCATTAACCTGTTAATTGTTAAGGATAAACATATATGTTTTAACTTGAAATCGAAAATTAAGTTTTATTTGCGTTATTTTATTTAAATTTTTTATTTAAACTTAAAAATTATCAATTTTAAATGTAAAAATTGTATGATAAGATTTAAGCTTATATGATTAAGCAGTTAACAGGTTAATTACTAAAAACCTGGTACATACATACATATATCTATGTTGGGTTTTCTATCCTTTTTACTCATTTTTATTATTATTTCATCCCCAAAAAAAAAAAAAAAAAACTAAACATTTCTTTTATTTTCTAAAACGTAAAACTATCAAAATTAATTGTTTCTTCTTGTTTCAACAAATGCCTGGAAAATTAATTTGAAAAATCTCTTTTTCAACACAAAAGTTTTATTACAAATATTTAATTTTCTCAGGCAACAGTTTTCTTCATCTTCTAACTAACAATAAATTTTAATATTGCAACAAATTCTGTAATAATGCTAAAATTTTCTATATTCAACTTAGTTTATGTGCACAAGAAAAGACTGAGGATAAATGTATAAGCACCTTGATTGCTTTGTATATACAATTGTCAAAATTGCAGCGGATGTAAAAGTCATTTCCTTATTTAAATGTTGTATAACTAGTAACAATATTCCTGTGATATAATGAAAATTTAATATATTTCAAGTGAAAAAAGTAGTTTTGCAAAGAAATTTATACAAAAAAAAATACATAGAAGAAATAGAATTGTAATAATTTGTTAGCAGATTATTTCCTTTTTCTATAAAGAATTATAATTAATATTTTCGTTTGCAGTTATACCTTAGAAAATGCTAAGGATCTTTGTAAATCATAATGGTATGTAAAGGCAAATTCTTAACGAAATCCTAAAAGTATGCTACACATTTTATTTTGAATATTTCTATTAGTTAGTAATTAACAAAATAGAAAATATTTTATTTACTTATACAAGAGACAGAATGTTATCCGCCGTACAAACAGAAATAATTTTATTAAAACTAAGACTCTTGTACCTAAACAACAAACAGGTAAGTTTTTCGAAAAATTTCCGTAAGGGAAAAAATCGTTGAAATGGAAAAATCAGTAAAATGGGAAAAATCGACAAAAAATTATTACCATAATCTGGTAACACTACATTTTAGTATACCCCACAGCATATATAGTATACCCCACAGTTATAATTATAGTTTTCTGAAATCGTCCAGTATGTTCCACAACCATGGCCGTTAAAATATATAAGGTTGCATTTGACAAATAAAGAGGAAGTCGCGCCAGGGGTATGGCATCACCAAAAACAAAAGTTATAACGACATAGTTATCACTAGATGGCACTTTGTTCATAAAATTGACAAATTTCTTTTTTTATTTAAATTGAAATAATAACAAACAAAAAAGCAAATCAAAAAAAATTTTATTATTTGAACATATTTTGCGCTTGAGTTTTTCTTATTTTGCGCAGTTTTCAGCAATTTTTGAGTTTTTAAATATAGGCTCAGCTGATACTAAAGTGATACTAAATAGTTTCTCACGTGATACTAAATTTCAGCGCCCTCTATTGGTGAGTAGTGTAAGTTTTGATTTCCTATCTCTATAATTAATAGGCTCTGAGTCGCGCATTGCCGTTTGTGGAGTTTAGTTGCGCTTTAGAGTTTGTATAGTCAATTGTCTACTAGAGTTCGTTACACACTAGCGTTTGTGTAGTTGTGTGTGTTGTATTGCTGTATGTAAAGTAATAAAGTGTTAAATAAATAAGTAAATAAGCTCAATATAAAACAAAAAAGTGTATGTTAATTTAATTGCAAAGAGCACCGACCCAGGTTATCTAAAGGAGATAAACGTACGTTTTTAAAGGTAAAACGTAACAATTGTGTCAGCAGTGGAATTGGTTATTTTGATTGCAATAGAAAAGAACCCGGTTTATTTCAAGGAAATAAACCAACGTTTTTAAGCGATAAAATGTTTGCTCAAATTTTATTTTTAAATTTTAAAATAAAAATAATTTTTTCGGCCTTTAATTCCAACAAAGAAAAAAATTGTTTTTTGTTTTCTTTATTAATTGTTTTACTAAAAAATAAACAAACTGTAAAATCTAAAAAAAAAAATTAATAAAAAAAATTTTTTTTTCTTTCGATTGTCAAAAGTGTACTTGAAATTTGGAGTCAAAATTGCAAACGGTTCTCCAGTTAATACCTTTTTATGCATTAGAGATACAATAAAATTTTCTGGGTCTTATTTACAAACTATGAATATATCAATAGTAACAAATATAAACTCAACAAGAATTGTAAAAAATCAACGAATTCTTTTAAATAAAATTTTGTAGTATATTTTTCTGCTAAGTTTAGCACTTGGTTTTGAAAAATTAGTAAAATGTTTTGCTGAAATCAGCAGCAAAAATTAGTAAAAAAAAATCACTAATTTGTAATAAGAGGTTAGCAAAAGTGATTACTAAAAAAAATTGTACTAAAAATCAGTACAAAAATAGTAAAGTGCAATTGGAAACTTTTTACAAATTTTTTTATTAATTTTTTTATCTGAGTGTAGATCCACATTTTCTAAGTTTGATTTTTTTAATTAATTTTTATATTCTTTTATTTCATTCTATTGACTATAAATAAAATTAAAAGCTTGAATGTTAAATACAACATACAAATATTTGCTTTACTACTAAAGGAACTTTGGTTAAAGCAACAACTATAACATAGAGAAAAAATAGCTTTGTACAAAACATGTGATTTTCGTTGTAATAGAGAAATATCTATAACAAATTGTTTTTAATTTATTTCTCAATTCGTTATTTAATTGGGAGTTTACATAAATAAAAAAAAAACTTAAATCTACATTATAACCTAGTGAGAACCCCATAAAGACAATCTGGTGATAGTGCTTGGTAGTACTTGAAAATGCATTAATTTTCAACCAATGGTTCTAGGAAAGTTTTTTTTCCTAAGTTTTTTTTCTGTATTTGTTGCAAAATAAATTGTGAATTCTATTGGAAATTTGTCATATTTGATTTTAACATCGAACAAAAATAACACTCATTGTAACAATCTTCAGATCAGCTAAAAATCTACGGTAAAATAAGTGTAATTAAATTTTATAAAATTTTGTATAATTAGATATCATGTCAGAGCAAACGAATTGTTACGCTTGCACCAAAGTGGTGAATTTCGAAACATTGTGTTCTCTGATAAAAAATTTTTTTCCATTTTTGTGCAATCACACAAACATTATTTTAAATTTCTGAATATTTCAGCAGTTGGCGCCTAAAAATTTACCACTATTTCTTAAGCTCTACGAAGGGTATTAAAAAATTCGGCTACGCCAAAATTAACACACTTTGTTGAAATTCATTTTAGTAATAAATTCATTTTTATATACAAAACTTTTAGAACTCATTTCAAAATTACAAAAATGCTGAATAGATTTATAATGTCAACAAATTTCCAACATATGTGGTCACATATCAAAGTAGTTCATAAATGTGTAAATATCATAAATGTAAAAAGGTAATGGGTTTTGATAACTGCAAAGCAAATTAAACAAAAAAAATATATAGTCTATTTTTTGGCATAAAATAGAGTTATAAAGTTAAATAAAATTTTCGATTTAAAAGTTTAACTAATAAAATTTTTTTCTCAATTATTTGACTATTGGAATAAAATAATAAAAATGCTGATTTGATAAATTTAAATGTAAGAAATTTTAATAATAAATATTGAAGTATTATTCGAACTTTGAAATTTGACTATGATTATTAGATTATTGAAATTGAGGTCTAGTTATAGTTTTTTATAAAATATACTATCGATATTTTGTTATTCTTTGAATAACATCATCAGGGTTTATGTAAACTACAACAAATATTAAAAACACTTAAAAATATTACCTCTGCAAAACACGCATGTCAACATTACATTTAAAACTGTTTTAAATAACGAAATATCGGTATTATAAAATACAGAAGTATATTTTATAAAAAACTACAAAGACCTCGAAATCAGTTATTTGATAATAATAGACATTTTATTATATATTTTTATATATTTTATTATATATTTTTTATACATATTCATTTTTCAAAAAAGTATATTTATGTATTTTGAAAAGTTCTGTTAAATCTAAGTAAATATTTCTAAAAAAATTATTTATTTAGGTGTTCATTTTAATTCTTATAAAAAAATATCTCATTAAAGTTGTCTACTTTTAGGCACTTGTTTAAATGTAATAAACACAAATCACATACATATTATCAACTTAAATTAAATAGTAATTTAAATTTATTTATTTTTTTCATTTTATCAATTCTTTTAATAAATAATATATGTATGTTTATTCAAAAACAAATCTAATGAATATTTATTTTAATTTAAAAATGTTATTTTATAATTTAGTTTTTCTACAAATTAAATCTGTGTGGAATTTAAATTTATTATGTACATAGTAGCCATTTTTACACACATACACATGAAATATGGTTAGGTATGTATGTAAATTTATATAACTTATATATTTATGTATATGTACAGGAGCACAATTAATCCACTGGGTTGTTCTAAGTGTGTGTTTGTGTATGTAGAACATTAACGAAATGTAATTATTTGCACTGAAAACTATGGCCCTAAATATTTACTAACGATAGAAAATAAAAAAAAAATGAAATCTACATGATGCTATTCGCAGTATTACTTTAGAACTTTGTGTGTAATATTTTTCAACTCTCTGAACTACATACAATATTTTTTAAAAGTTGTTTTATTACAAAAAAAAATAATATGTTTTACGGAAAAATATGTACAATGTACATTAAATAATAGAAGTAGGTATATAGGCTTATAAAGCGTTTAGACTACGCATGTGCCTTTTAGATGCCATTTTGGAGTATTTTCCCTAGGAACTCAAACATAATGATTTTAAATAGAAAATATCGGCTGGAAAAATATTTCGCGAGAAAAAATTTCGCGTAAAAAAATTTTGGGGGAAAAAAATTTGGGAAAAAAAATTTGCGTAAAAAAAAATTTTAGCGTTTTTGCTTAGCTTACTTTTTTGAAACTGTGAAACCATACAGTTGTGAATCCAAACCGCTTACAAAAAAACGCGCTTAAATGGAAAATACGTAAAAATCGCTAAGACTAAAAAAGCGCCAAAATAAAAAAAACGCTGAAATAAAATATTTGCTTAAATGGAAACCATATATTTTCCATTTAAAGTTCAGAAATCATAGATTTAAATCAAGGAAAATAAATTTAAATTAAAAATAAAATTATAAATTAAATAAAAGAAACCTCTAAAATGACAATAATGCGGAGAAAACGGAGAAATCTTTAAAAATGAAAATACACTAAAATGAACAAAAGCGCTTTAAAGTGAAAAACTGCAAACTAAAAAAACGCTAGAATAAAAATAAAATATAAAAAATTCACAACACAAGATTCAAATTCAAAAAATTTAAAAACAGAGAAAACGCCATTAAAGATTTACAAATGATTCATTTAATTAAAATAAAAAAGACCTTAAATTAAAAAAAGCATAAAAATGCGGAAAACTAGTAATTCCACTAAAAAACGCCAAAACGAAATTTCAATAGCTGTTAAGTGAAAAAGCGCTTTAACGGCAAAAACTAAAAAATTGCAGAAGTGAATGAAATTCTAAATACAAATATGTTTAAACTAAAGGCCCCTCGGATATCCCAATGTGGCACGGCCCAATAATCGATTTTATATTTGAAAGTGACCTGTCACTTTAACATGTCATTGTCATTGAAAGAGAGCAATTGCCATAGTTTAGACACCATTTGACATGTCGCTGGACTTTTTTAACAATAGTTGTGTTTTCGCGTTAACTATATCCGTTAACTCATAAAAAAACTCAAAGTACACAGAAATGCGTTTTAGGCAAAAATTCACATATTACTTTTCGTATGCACGGCAACTTTCAACGTGAATAGTAATCAACGTTGAAAACTCTAGGTTTATAATTTTCACCTCTAACATAACTTCTCCACGGTATTACCAAAAAAATTCTTTTGACATCCCAGCAAAAAAATTGCAAGTAGTGCTTTACAAACTACTTCTTTTAATGCTTCGCAAGTATCCGTTAGTTTATTTTTACTGCTTTTTTAGAAGTTATTCTGGACAACTTCAAGAAATCACTTCTTTCATTGCTTCCCAAGTATCCGTTATTACATTTTTACAGCTTTTTTAGAATTACTTCTGAACAACTTCAAAAAAGCACTTCTTTCATTGCTTTCCAAGTATCCGTTAGCATAGTTTTACAGCTTTTAAAGAAGTACTTCTGAACAACTTCCAAAAACTCACTTAGTATTTCTTCTACTAAGGAGTAATTGCTCTTAAAGTGATCCTAAAAAGTGATTTTGGAATCATTTGGCATTTCCAAATAGGGGGTCGCGGGTTCGATTCCCGGCGGGACCAATATTTTTTTTTAATTTTTTATTTTTTTTTTAATTTTTTTTTTTATTTTAATTTATTTTTTTTTTTATTTTAATAAGTTTTTTTAATATTTATAATTAATTTGTTTAAATTAAATTTTTTTTAATTCTTAAATTTTTGAAATATGTATATATAAAAAAAATAATGAGAAATTGCTTTTTATTCACCTGTAAAAATAGTACTGAAAACAATATTGAACTGGAGTGAACCTTTTACACTTGTTAAATAAGTACTTTTATTGAAGAGAATAAGACACAATATGTTGCAATAACAAAGTAGTGTTTTTATGCCTGTCAATATTTTTTTTTTTTTTTCTAAGAGAAGCAACACTCAGGAAATTTTTCCTATTAATTAACGTGTTGTTGTCTTTGGAAACTGGATAGAGAAGAGATGAAAAAGTTGTGAAAGATGAAGTGCTTCAAATATGGCAACACTGTAATTTCAGGTACTGTTGAATCTTAGAACAGTTGTTACGCGCCATCTGCTGGAGAGGTCGCGAACTTTGTTGAAGCTTTTTAGTTCTAGCCCTGTTATAATATTTTACTTCCCTGGGATTAAGTGATATAGGAACACGGAAGTAGGACGCTGCGATAAGAGTGAGGAATAGAAAACTCATATATATTATTTTTCTAAATTGATGTTGCCGCCGCTGGGAATCGAACCCGCAACCTTATATACAACAATCCAACGCGTTAAACATTAGACCACAACATCCACTAATACTCATATAAAAGAAAAGCTCATCTATAGAGGGCTAGACTAGCAATATTGATGTCACAAGTTCGAAAACCGGTGGCGGCAATAATTATTTTTTTAATAAAAAATAAATTAATTTAAATTTATATTTATTTGACATTTCAATTTCTAAGTAAATAAAATATGCGATTTCCAGGCCAGTTGTTGTTATTATAAAAATGTAAGAAAAGCCCATCAATAACAATATTGATGTCACAAGTTCGCCACCGGGGCAAAAAAAAATTTTTTTATAAAAAATAAATTAATTTAAATTTGTATTTATTCAACCTTTCAATTTTTAAGTAAATAAAATACCCGATTTCAAGGCCAGTTGTCGTTATTATAAAAATGTATGTATTTCTCAATATTTCGACATTCATTGAATTTCATCTTCAGGAGCATTATATTTAATATTTACATAAAAACCACACAGCTAACTATTTAAGGCATTTCCTCATAAATGCCATATATAAACTTTTCTTTGTTATTTTTCGTCTGTGTAAACGCCTTATTAGTTAATATGTATATTAGTTTGTAAAAGGTTTCATACATCTATTTACTTTTTTGTATAGTCAGCATGACTTTATTTGCAAGACCATGTACAAACATTATTTATGAGAGCATGTAGTTAAAGTAAAGTCATTGAAAAAAAAAACAAACCTAATTAAAACGCGTCCTTATGAATGCTAAAATTTTAAAATAAATATGAAGAGAAATATTTTAATAGAGGGTGCTTTTAAATTAAACAATGAAAGGGCTACAAAGAAGGCCGGCCTTCTGGGTAGAAGTTTGTAAATATTTATTAAGCCAAGTCTTTCTTATAATTCTACTTTTAATGGTCTATTAAATGTATTTGAGAGGTATTTTGAAGGGCTATTCAACGATACTTAGTATACTTATAATTGCTATAGAAGAATTGAAATCTTGAAAAAAACGAAGTTCGAAATATTGGGTATTTAGTTTTATTTTTTTATCACATATATATTAAGTGTTTTCCCGAGGAGACTTTCCTTGTAATATTTGCATATTTTGGGTACATTATTCTACTTGAGCATTTCGCAAAAAGATTTCTATTAAAATTGTATATATACCAAGAGTATTGCATTAATTTTAAATATTGTACGACCGAACAGTTCGGTCAGAAAATATATTTGGTCGGTAATCGGTATTCTAAAGCATTGTGGACAAATTTTGCAGATGGAAAAATGTTTGTTGGGCAGATTGCTTACCAAATTAAAGGAAAAGTCTGTTAGGCAACAAATTCACTGTTCGGCCAAGTTTGAGAAAGTTCGTCGGCCGATCAATCACCTCTATAGCTAAACAATAGGATTTTTCTTAAATCGGCCCAACAAACATTTTCCCAGCATTAAAATTTCTCCATAATGTCAAAAATTTTTGTGAAATATTCCGTGTATAAAAAGCTGGAAGTAAAAACGAATGCACTTTTTTTCTATGAAATATTTATTAAATTATTAAAACAACATTTGTGAACAAAATTTTTAAATGTTTTCTTTGTATTTTCACTAAAATATTGAAATTTGTAGAAAATTTAATACATAAAAAGATTATTTTAAAAACTGTCTATAAATTTTAACATTTTCTTTCGGAATCAAAAAAAGAAGCAGAAGAAGAAGAAAAAATTATTTAATCAAAATTTAAAATTTATTTTCACAATTGTTTTTTGTTTATATTTTATATCAGCTGTGTTACCAAAGTTTACCCGAAGAAAAAGTCTGGGTACATTTTGATAAAAAGAGAAACACTAATACACTCTCATTAACGCTCTCATTTACCCAATTTTCGAGTACGGGAATGCTTTTGGGTAAATTTCGCTAACTTTGGGTAAATTTCGTTAACTTTGGGTACGTATGGGAACGCACTAAATATGTGAATACCAAAACAGCAAAATTCCGAATATTTTAATTCCATGTGCTTTTAGAAACCCATTCTTAATCAAAACCCTCTAAACTCAGAACAGCAGTGATAAGCTTTTATAATACGTGAATTTTAACAGCCCACCATAGTTTTCTTAAAAATGCGTAGTGAATAGTTCAAATTTTTTGTGGCATATTTTAAGGGCTAAAATATTGTTGGTAAATGCATAATATTGGTTTTCTTGTTTATACGTAGATTTTTGTTTTTTGAACTTATATCAATCCCCTAAAAGTATGCATTACATTTACAAAAACCATACTCTGAAAATTTAGAAAATTTACAATATAAAAACTAAATTTAAAATTCTATTTAAACAAATGTCAAAGTGTTATTGTTTGTCTCACAAAATATACAAATAACTTTAAAAAAATCATAATTAGGCCAACGACTGTTATGTATTTATGAATAAAATTCCAGGCCTTAAGATATGCAACAGCTTATTTTGAATAAACAATAAAGTTTCCTACCCTATTGATAGCATATATTAAAATATAGTGTTGTATATTTTAAGGCCTAGAATTTAATAAATAAATGCCTGAAAGTCTTTGCCCTGATCATAATAATATATACAATTTTTACAAAGCCCCTTTAACTATGCCTCTTAAATAAAACTTATTAAAAATTACATATATAGAGTTAAGTAAATATTAAAAAGAATATTACTGACACATTACCAAAATGTCATAAATAATTTTGTAGATTTTTTATCTTTAACATAATTTAAAGCAATATTAAATTGCAATTTATCATACATACAGTTTTGATACCCCAAAGTATTTTTGTGTGTTTTTTAAGTGGTAAGGTGAAGGTAATATTTATGTACGTGCTTTTCATTTGTTAACATTATTTTCAAAGACCTTCACTGTGATTAACTTGAAAAATGGCCCCAAAAGTAGGCTACAGTAAGTTTTACTTTTACATTATGTATAATACCATTGAATGTAAAGTCACATATAAGCATTAAAAAAATATATATATATCCCCTGAAAATTGTAATAAAAGTTGTGACTAGTACCTTTATCAAATTACAATATGAAATGAAATACTGCAAAGTTGACATATACAAAAATCTATTCATGTCTTTTTTTTTTGCAAAAAGCTCTACCATACGATTTGATAAAATATCAATAGATTAGAGCCCAAAAGTATGCAATTATTTTTTCTTTTTAGAAATAACCCCTAATATACTGTTTAGAAGTAAAAAAGTGTCAAAGTCAAAAATACATAATTTTTTAAAAGATCTGCAAAAATATAAAATGTTACTTGAGGAGATTAATAATAATCACAAAATTAGATTAAAGTCTATTTTTGAAGAATAAATTACGACTTGGGTTCAAGGACTTACAGGACACCCTTAAAGGTCATCATCTCTTCTGGTTGCTTTTGGAACAATTTCAAATAAAAATCATCGGTGTTAGAATTAACAGTAGAAGGGGTTACAAAGGAAAATTAGCTATTCTTCAACCGATTCCTTGAAACAGAAAATTTTCCTTGGATGCTAACAAAAATCATCGATTAATTAGTTCCACGTATGGTATATATATTCATATGTTGGTACACTAATAGAAAAATGTCCGTAAAAATGTTGTTAAAACTTCACCCAGAAAACAGATTCGGTTCTGACAACCCCATTTGTTGCCAATCGAATGGTTCAGTTGCATCAAATTAATTTTTCGGTTGCGGCTACCGAATTATTCTTGATGCAACTGAGATTCCGATGCCACAGTCAAATTAGTCCTGTCTCAATTGGTTTTCTGTTGCCACAACTGAAAAATTCTGCTACCACAACTGAACCATGCGATTGGCTACAAATGCGGTTATCAGAACTGAATCTGTTTTATGGGTGTACTAAGAATTAGTTAAAAATGATGCTGCTGAAAAAAACTGCTAAATTAGCAGAGTATATTTGCTATCTATTAGTAATATAGGAACAGCAAATATAAAACTGTTAAATGTACAGAATTTTAGTTATATTTGAGTTAAATTTTTGTAAATGGAAAATAGCAAATTAACTTGAGCCTTTTGAACACAGCGGTTTACAATTTTTTAGCATATATTTCTACTGATTTTAGCAGTATAGACTGCTATTTGCATTCAACTAAATTTAGCTTAAAAATAGTAAAAAATAGAAATTTACTAATTCAGTCGAAAAAACAATTTTTATTATTTAAATAAAAATTAAAAACCAACATTTATAACAGTTTATTTCTTCTATTTTTAGTCTACTAATATTTAGCAAAATTTTCTGCAGATTTTAAAGTACAATTTGTTATTTTCAATTAACGAAAAGTTAGCTTAAATATAACTAAAATTCCGAAAATTTAACAGTTTTAATTTTGCTGTTCTTATTTTACTAGTAGTTAGCAAAAAAAAATCTGCTAATTTTAGCAGTTTTTTCTGCGGCATCATTTTTAACTAATGTTTAGTAACTTTTTCTGCTATTTTTACAGATTTATTTCTATGATTGCATAAAATATAATTTGTGCATAAATCCTATAATATTTAAGCACTGCTTCTCAAGATTCATTGTCAACTTTTTTCGCTTAAATTAAGCGATAAAATTAAATTTTAAAAACGCCTTCTTTCATAACATTACGGGCCAATTTCATGGAATTACTTTCAGTGCACTTAGTTTATAAGCAAAAATTGTTTTCAATTCCTATTCTCAGCTATTCGTAATTTGTTCTTCTTAAATCTAGTAAAATATTCTTTTCCACTTGAATTATTTCAAATGCCACTGAGCCAAATGCCACAAAATTTGATATTCTGTTTTTCGACATTCTCAAAATTTTGATTTGAGAAATGTAAGCTCCTTAATATGTTCCAATACATTTACTTTTATAAGTCTGCTGTCAATATACAAAGAGATCAACCACAACATATTTTGGCTTAAATGAACAGCATCATAATTTAATATTGTACAATATATAAAAGGCAATATAATACGTATAGCAATGATGGGCAGATCATTCACTCATCCATTCATCCATCCATCCATCCATCCATCCATCCATCTTATAAGAAATATTAATGTTATCATAATTTTTATAAATATACTTGTATGCGGATATAATGGTATAATAATTTTTCTACTTTTTTATGGCTTTCCTCTTTTTTTTAACAAAAACCTCAAAATCATAAAACAATTGACTGTTCATAATGAATGAATTGTTAAGAAAAAGAACTTGAGTTTTTCTAAATGAAAGAATTTTTCTAATTCCAAACAAATGCATTCTTAACGATGCATAAATGAAAATTTTTCAAGGCCTATATAAATATTTTTTTCTAAATATTTTTTTTTTTGTTGCCTTAAAAAATGTCCTTAGAAATAGTTTATGTTTTATATATAAACTATATTTTTTATATAATTTACATGCTGCTTTGAGCTTTGTTACACAATCTATAAAAAGAGACTATAAGAATGAGGATATCCTTTTTTTGTTCAGCATCATTTCCGTCTTTTTTATGTTTGTATATTTTTTAATGGTCAATATGGTGGTTTGATACTGTGTGTAGTTTATGGGTGGATGGATGTATATGTGACTGTGTAAGTTTAACTGTATATCATCAGTTTGCCGCTGTATAAGTTTATCTCTGTGTTTGTGCATCTGTTTGTTTTGTGTAGCACATTGATGTTGAGTTTCTTTTTCACTTGAAAGATGCTAATTTTAGTTAAACTACGCAGTAGTCTTTAATTTTGTTGTTGTAGGTTTTTTTTTTTGTTAATATAAATTAACTTTGTTGTTGGTTTAGCATGACGACCCAAATGTGCTTTGAAGCCTATTAAAGTTTATTTTTTTTTTTATTACATATTTAAGCTATAGGAATATTTAAGTAGGGATATGAGTATGAGAGAAAGGTTGGTTGTACTTTATTTTTAACATATACTTTAAGTGTGATTAAAGGTATATTAAGCTGATCATAATATTTGTAACATCACCAAGGGAAAAGGGATCGGTCCCTGGTGGCAAGGATCGCTACTTGATGTTTGTTCTTTTATTTGAAAGAGACAAGGTTTTTTAGCATGGCGTTATCGCCATTTTAGACATTTCTTGACATGCCACAAGACTAACCTTAACCAACACTCAAAAAAGTTTGACAGTTACTACATGACAGTTGTTTGTGTAGTAATCAGTAGTTGTTGTTTTAAACAGAAATTACAGTTGTTTTTCTATAGAAAAATGCAAAACAACTTTTATGACGGTTATTTAAGAGTTGGTTAGTTAAAAGTACTGTAATTTCGTAACAGTTGTTTAAAGCAGTTATTTTTAATATCATAATAAACAACTACCAAAACAGTAATTTTACAGTAAACAGTTATTTTTGGTAGTTATGTTATTTAAAAAATAAAAAATTCGTTGAATTTTTTTTAATTTTAAAAATTCTAGTTTAGTTTATATTTGTTATTATTGCTATATTTCTAGTTTGCAAATAAAAATCAGAAACTAGTATTGTATCTCCAATGCATAAAAGCATAAAAACTGGAGAACGGTTTGGAATTTTTACTTCAAATTTTAAATAGGCTGAAGTAATAACACATATTTTTGTAATCGAAAGAAACAAAAATTATTTTTTTTATTAAGATATACTTCCCAGCAGAAATTACTGCTTGCTTGGAAGCAGTTTTGTCGAGGAAAATTGAGCAGTGAAGCGATTGCATTATTGATGATATCATACCTGATTTTTGTTCGAGATAGCTCGCGTGAAAGCACTTGTTTCGAGATCCGAAAAGGCATGAATTCACCGCTTTTAATTAGTGCTCCCGTTTTTCATTTAAAATGTCGATAATTCATGCCTTCTCGGAAGTGCATATTATAAAGCTTTTCAACTATTTAAAATCATGCCTTCTCAAAAGCACAATATTCCTGCATTTTTAGTAAAACCTCTTATTTTCATTAAAATAACTTTTTTCCGCATTTTAAAAAATTTTGATAAAATAACCGCAAAAATATTTAAGCAATCAAAATGTATTGCTCATTTCATGCCTTTTTGAAAAGCACAGCAAAAAGCGATGTAAACAATTAATCAACTTAGGCCTTTCATTAGTGCTGTTTACGAAGCTATACATTTTTAGAAGCGGTAAAAGTAGCAGTAAGGAAGCAGTCAACGTTTTTACTGCTTCCACATTTTTGCTGGGTTTATAAACTAAAAGAATTGACTGTAAAAAACAGTAGTTTTTTTACCAAACTTGTAGTAGGAAACTATGCTCACAATACACATAAATTGGTTAAATTTACTCTGTGTGTGTGTGTGTGTAAAATATAAAAAATATGCTCGTTATTTGTAAGTTGGTGAACACAAAATGTGTAAATGTACAATAAAAGTGTGTAAAAATTAAACTAATTTGATCGCTTATTATTTAAACAGAACAAATTAACACTCATTATATAGCATGAAGTTGTTTTTTAAAACTTAATCATAAATTTAGTAAATTTGAGCGCCAAGAATATTGTTTTCAGGGGCACCAAGTGCATTAAAAATTTGTTATAGCGTAAATAACCCCCAACAAATGAGTATATTTACCAGCGTAGGGTTTATAGTTAACCAGCAAAAAAAAAACTTTATTTTTATTGTGTTTTATAAAAAAATCGCTTAAAATTGGTAAAAATCGCTCAACCGTAGAAACACTAAAATGAAAAATGAACTAGGAAAGTAAATTAAAATAGCTTAAATTGAAAAAAATCGTTAAAATTTAAAAAAAGAAATCTAAGTTGAAGAAAAAATTGGGAAAAGTCTACTAAAATAATAAAAAAAGTTGAAATGAAAAAAAAAAACACTAAAGTTTAAAAAATCGCTGAAAAAAGGCAAAAATTAAAAAAATCGCTAGAATTTAAAAGTCATTTAAGTTAAAAAGAAAAAATCTCTAGGAATTTAAACAAATCGCGCAAAAATTGGTTCATGCAATTTTTCTCTAGCTCATTTACTTTTTGAGATATAAACGATTTAAATTTTTGTATTTTTATTTAAAACAAATGTATCACTATGAATTCTTTGGGCCAAAGCCGTTTTCCGTTTTCATTTAACTCCTTTGGAATCAAAAAAATTGGTTCCTAAAATTTTGCTCTAGCTCATTTAATTTCCAAAATATGAACGATTCAAATTTTATTTAAGCGATTTTTAATTTTAATTTATCACAAAGGTTTTACTATGACTTCTTTGAACCACAGCCGTTTTCATGTGAAAGCCCTTTTCTTTCTGCGCATAAAAAATACGTAAATGCATAAATATCTCAAAAATGTGGGTAAACTTACCATAGCAATGTTTAAACTTAAACAGTAAAAAAACTCTTTCTATAAAACAATAAATTTATTTTTATTGTATTTTATAAAAAGTCGTTAAAATTAACAAAAATCGTTAAAATTAAAAAATCGTTAAAATAAAAAGAAATTCTAGTAGGTTTGAGGTTAAGACGAAGAATAAACATTTTTTCAAAAGTTATAAACACATTATTAATTTGCAAATCAGACTAGATCTAGTTTTTGCCTTTTTTATCGACAGGCTTCATCAGTGATTTTCCATTAAATTGTATTGTTGTTTATATTTTTATTGTCAGATTGTCTCTGTATGATAATTTTTTCAAGAACCTGTCGGCTGTAGGAATCGAACCCATGCACTCCTACATTACAAACGTAACTATACTAGAGTTCGACAGCTTAGCCATCTAACCCACGGTAAGACCTTGCTTATAGTGTGGCTAATTCATAGTTTTCTTTCCTGTTCAGCTTTCTGTTATTATTTTTACTCTCAGAAGTGATTAAGCAGACATACACATAGGAAAAAAAATTGCCAACCGAATTGCTAAGCCTATTTTGGTCGCTACAACCAATAAATTCAGTTGGTGAAACCATATTGGAATGTGATTCGTAAATATTTTGGTTATTGCAACTAAAATTCAGTTGTATAAACCAAATTTTGTTGTGATAACCAGTATTCAGTTGTACCAACCTATTTTAGTAGATGCAACCGAATTTTAGTTGGAAAATGTCATATTTTTTCTCTGTGTGTACAAACATTCTACTTCAGATTTTTTGTTTATCTTCTTATCTCCTCCTTGTCACCTTTTTCGCAAAAGTCGCCGAAATTAAAAAACGTTAAAATTAAAAAATCGCCAGAATTGACAAGAATCACTTAAATTTTAAAAAAATCGCTAGGAACTAAAAGAAGTTGCAAAAATTGAAAAAAATATCGCTAGAATCGAAAAAAATTTGTTTCTAGCTCATTAGGTTTTCAACATATGGCCGATTCAAATTTTATCTAAGCAATTTTTGTTTTTTTATTTATTACAAATGACTTACTATGACTTCTTTGGGTCATTCCCATTTTCCTTTTTTATTTATTTCATTTATTTTTTGAAATACAGGAGATATTCCCTTTTCTCTCTGCGATTCGTGATATTTAAACGTGATCTTAAAATCTAGCCTATAAAGTCGAAATTTGGGAGAGGAGTATTGGAGATAGGTTTCGACCTCTGCCGCAAACTCTTTTTCTCTAGCTCGTTCAGTTTTCAAGATGTGGACGATTCAAATTTTATCTAAGCGATTTTTGAAATTTTGTCATTTTAGCATTTTTTTAATAATTTTTTAATTCCAGCGTTTTTATTCAATTTCAAGTAATTTTTTCTAATTTCGATTGTTTGATTACTTTAACGATTTTTTTAATTTAGGCGATTTTTTTATTTCTATCGATTTTTCAATTTCGCCGATTTTTTAATTTTAGCGAATTGTTTTATATTAGCGATTTTTCAGGTTCTAGATTTTTTTTTAATTATAGTGATCTTTTTAATTTTTGGAGACTTTTTTAATTTTGGCGATTTTTAAATTTTTAGGATTTTTATAAAATTTAGCAATTTTTTTCCAATTCTGCAAATTTCTATACGCACTTGAGGTGCAAAGTAGAAATACTTAGAAGGACCGACAGAAAGACGGACAGATAGACAGACATCCAGAAGGACGGACAAGCAGCATACGGACATAGACCCCCACCTTGCCACTTATTTCATTTGTCAAGTACTCTTTATCAAATTAAAGAACGAAATAGAGACTTTTCGCCCACTACATTTTTGTCACCCACAACAGTCTTCTACAAATTACCATCTAACATATTTAGACTTTTTATAAAAATATGTTCTTTAAGTTTTTCCCTATTAACAACAATATTCAAGGATATTTAAGATTCGACTAGAGCGATTATAAAACTTATTGTTAAACTTTTTTTCTTCATGTTTACAAAAACTTCAATAGTTAAAATGAAACGATCTTTATAATATAAATGTATTTTAGACATTGTTATAACATTTTTTCGAAGAAAAAAAACACAGAAAGTTTAAAACTCCCACATACATACTTGTTTAACATTTATGCACTGATCCCTCGATGAACATTCGCATTACAATTAAGAACTAAACACTAAAAAAGAAAATCTAAACAACCCAAACTGTGTCTTTATATTATTTTGACTCACATCCGCGGATTATCAATAATTATTGTGTATTTTTTTGATTATTATAAAGAATTTGCAATTTTATCATCATTCTTTTCATTCAACATATGCATGAAATATTGACCAATATCGCAATAAAAATTTTACCAATAGCTGGGATCTTATTTTTAAACATTAGTAAGGCATTTTTAAAGTCAATTTAATGATCAGAATGTATTTTGAATTATTATAAAAATATTTTCATTTTTATCATTAATCTCTTCATTCAATATCCGCATAAATTATTGACTAATGTCGGAATACAAATTTTACCATTATCTGGATTTATTTTCTAAACACAATTTAGGCATATATATAGACTAAATAAGAAACTATGAATAATTTTAACTGCGTATTTTCAATATTTGCCAATTAATGCCATAAAACTGAAATTTTACATTTGAATAAATATCCGCAAAAGACGATGTGTGTAATAAAATAATATTTTATAATTCTGATAGATTTTATGTCATATCCGCATATGTATAGTCGCAAGATTTTAGAAATCTAAATGAAATTAAAAATGTTTTAGCACAAAACTAATACCACATCCGCATGCATTTTTTGTTGATTTAAGCGAAATTTTATAAAAGCAGACATACGATAAAATTCAAAGTAGTATTTTTAAAGTGCGATCAGTTTTTGTGCAATATGCGCAGTATTTTATATATTCATATTTAGTTAAAGTTGTTATCACCTCTACACTGAAAGGTAAAAAAGGTCTGGAATAAGTAAGTAAAAATTTTTATTGATATTAATGAAAGTCGCATTACGACTTTTCTCTTTATGTTGATTTTTTAGAAACAAAAATGGCCGTTAATTGTGACTTAGTTGTTTAGCACAGGAAAGGTTATTATTGTTGCTTTTTGCGCTGATGAATGAATGCGTGTGGGTGTATTTTATTTCTAAAATATGCATGAAAAACTTTTATTTCATAACACACTGACTGTATGGAGGCTTAAAACTAACCTCCGGGGAAATATTTTTGAATAAAAAAGAAGTTGGAAAGAAAAAAAAATGAATTTAAATTAAATCATAATAGGTTTTGGCTTTTATTTAAGTAAACATCAATTTTTAAATAAATATATTGGGAATTAAATTGAAATTATAACAAAATACAAAATGAGAAAGAATGAGAAAAAATATTTTTTTTAGAAATTAAGATAAAAACATCTACTTCTTCGAAGTTTTCCTACTCAAGGTAGATATAATTAAAATCTTTAAACTCATGTAATAATTAAAATATATATGAACATATATGATCATACATGGACTTGTATATGTTCATATTTGGACATAGATGATTATATACATTATTCAATGTAAAACCATATATGTTTTCATATATGACCATACGGCCATATATGATAATATATGCCCATATGTGATTCATATATAACCATTTTCGGTAATATACCCTCAAATTTCGTATCCAAAGAAATATAATCATAAATAAAATCAAATGTGGTCACATATTGAACTATGCAGAAACATATCTGATCATATATGCCCATGTATAAACATATACTAGTCCATGTACGATCATGAATCTCCATATATATTTCCATTTTCACATGGATTAATTAAAAGGTCCCTATCTAACAAAATTCCCTCTAAACAATTAAAATATTGCAGTTTAAAAACAAAAAATTACGCCCAAACGTTTCAAAATAAAAAAAAATAATTTAATTTGTAAAAATTGTAGTATGTACTTAAGAAAACATGTTTTAAAATAAAATAATTATTTTATTATATTAATTCTCAACTCCTTTAATCAAGCAGGTTATATAAACATATCAATTTAAATGTAGTAAATAGTCCTTAATTTCTTCTTTCAAACTTTAGAAATATTTCATCCTTAGGTTATATCCTAATTTTCTTTCACAAAAAGCTCCAACTATGACATACACATAAAAAGGGAAAAATTAACCAAAGTCCTTACACAGTTTATTCAAATTTGTTACAAAGAACGAAAAAGAGTTCTGTGTACGAGTTTAACAGTTAATGTTTCTATTTAGTCGTATTTGAAAAGTTAATGAGTTTACTTCCCTACTTTTTGTTGTTGTTGTCGTTGTTGCAAAACTACTTAACATACTCATGGAACCAGAGTCATTTGGCACACACACACACACCCACACACACACAAACATACAGCACACACCGGGTGTCAGTGAGTGAGTTGTTGTATTTGAATGTATAATTGTAGTTGTATTAAGCTTAGTGACTCTTGTATAACATATATGTCAAATACATACATAAATGAGGACAATTTCCAATTTCATGTTCCATACTTACATTGTAATAGTTTTAAAACTACACATACACATTAAAACCTTTCATTATTACACTCTCTAATGTACTTAAACACACACACATACATACGTTCACCCACTCATTTAGCTTTTTACCACCCAGTAACACTACACAGCAATAGCAACAACAGCAACATAAGTATAACTGTTTATGACTCAAGTACTAGAAGAAAAAAAACCGAACAGACCAGTCGCATGAATGTTTGAGTGTGTTGGTGTAGTAGTTAGTATAGTTCATGGTTTTAAACATGTACAAGCATGCATGTAAAGGGTATTTAGTATCAAGTATGTTGAAAAAAAATCAACACATGCCCACGATAGGGTTGCACTTATTTGGATAGAGATAAGTTTTCTTAATCCTCTAGTGGGATAGAAGAAAAATATTTATTTGGAAAATAATTCAGTCATTTCCTACTGAAAAACTGTATATAGCCCAAGTAATTTCAAGCTTCTTAAGTTATGACCACGGACCCCACAAATTTAAATATAGGAAATAGGGTTTACATATTCTGACCTCTAGGCAATATAAATCATAAGCCCACCATAGCTAAAAGGAGAATTTTTTTTATTAAAATTCAATTCCTATTTTCAGCTGTATAATAAAATTGGAAGAACCCATGGTTCTTATTCTGTTGATTATAAACGTATTAGATGGGTTAATTCAAATCTCTACAACATCTAATGTTATAGAGGATTTGAATTATGTCCATGTAGAGGATTGCAGTTCAGGAACATGCGATAAAAATTAGAATTCTTAAAGTATTGAGTATTTGTAAAAGTGTCTGCTCAATGCTACTCTCATAGTGTAGTAAGTAACCTGCAAAAATAGCAGAAAAATTTACTAAAAATCAGTTGCTGAAATTAGCAGATTTTTTTGTTAAATACTTGTAAAATAAGGACAGCAGAAATGAAGCTGTTAAATTTACGGAATTTCAGTTATATTTAAATTAACTTTAAGTAAATTGAAAATGACAAATTATACTGTAAAATCTGCGAAAAATATAGCTAAATATTAGTAGACTAAAGATAGCAAAAACAAACTGTTATATCCGCAAAATGTTTGTTATTTTTAAGTTAAATTTAGTTGAATGCAAATAGCAGAAATATTTGCTAAAGAAAATAGTAAACTGCTGATTTCAATATGCTCAAATTTTATTTGCATTAAAAAATTAAAAAAAAAACTTTAAAATTTTTTATGATTTTTAGCCTACTAATTATTTTGCAAAATTTTTTCCTGATTTACTAGGTTAAATTGTTATTTTCTATTACCTAAATTTAACTCCAATATAACTAAAATTCTGTATATTTAATAGTTTTATTTTTGCCATTCCTATTTTACTAATATTTAGCAGATTTTTCTGCAAGGTAATTTTTCACTAATTTTTAGTAGTTTTTACTAAAATTTGTAAAGTTTTTTTTTCTATTAGTGTAGTTATTTTTCAACAGTTAAAAACTTAGACCTCCTTAGAAACGATATTTTTAAAAATTTGTATGGTGAGCGGCAGAGGGGAAAATCTCTACCTTGTGCAAACCCTTTAAGCTAGATATCTGTATTTGAAATTTTAACATTAACTAAAAAAGGATAAACAAATTCGTTAGAAGAGGAAAATACGTAAAAAAGATAATTTACAATAATTTTCCTCCAAATACTTATATTCCGATATTTGAAACTGCCAGTAGCGAAGTATCGGGCTTTTGAGATGTTGGTATATAAAGTTATAATTGGTGTATATTAGAGTGTCCCTTAAAAATAGATTTGTCATTACACCCCCCAGTTTTATGGGAAATGGTCCCAAATGGAAGAAATCGATTTTTTTTTTGGAAACGTTAACCCGTGCCGAAAGTTGGACGAAAATGGCCCCTTTTGGAAAAAAGTGTATTACTATTAAAAATTCCCAAAATTCGAAATTTCAAAAAAAAATTATTTTTTATTCCATTTATTCATTTAATATAGTCAAAATGATTCATACATGGAATTTTGAATTCATAGGATATCATTAACCCACTTTAGCCTGGAATCCAAAATAACCAACAAATTTGATAAAAATGCAAAAACCTGTTTTTTTTTTTTAATTAATTTTTAAGATTTTTTAAAATGCCTAATTTGGAGATCCGATTGCTATTTGTACCACATAATAGTTGATATTAAAGAAAAAAAAAATAAATTGAAAAAATGATAATTCGAGTTTGTATTTGGAGCAACTGCTTTTCAGGACATTTTACAAAAATTGCTCATTTTGTCAAAAATTTTAAAAATTTTAAAGTTTTCATCAAATTTTATACGGTTTTCGGAAAAACTGCACTCAAATTAGGTTAGATTATAATTATCTTTTCATTTCTTTAAAAAAAATTTAACCCTTAGTGGCCTGAGGTCAGAAAAGACCCATGGAACTTAATATTAATTATGACTACGAGATTGTAAAGCCATTAAATTTATATAAAAAAAAAAATCTCAACTGGATAAAAATAATTATTTTGTGTAACGTGATCCATATGGGGTTAATTTTTATACTTTTGGCCAAAAACGCCCCACTAGAAAATTTACAGAATAACACCTTTCATAATTTTCGGAAAAATATCACTTTGAATGAATAAAAAAAAAAAATTTCCGCTTGATAAAAATAATTTTTTTTAGTCACTTGATCCATATAGGGTTAATGTTATCATTTTTCAAAAAAAAACCTACTAGGAAATTTACAGAATAACATTTATCAGATTTTTAATAAATTGGGATATGCGTCCACATCACATTCTCAGCAAATTTTTCTATAGAAATATAGTGTCAGGATCTGAGCAAATTTCTCAGTATCAAAATAAAATTTATAATATTCATAGCTAAAGAAAAGTTTCAAATTTCGATTAAATTTTTTTTTAGAAAGATTTGTTTAGATTCCCCATAACCTAGTAGGTAACTACAAATGCAATATGCAGTGAAATTGGAAAATAACACACAAAGCAACAACAACGAACAGATTACTCATCTATTCTGTTCACACAGCCAATCACTTACAATTGTCAACCTCATCGACAGTCCACTTTGGACATGATGTCCCCTGTTAAGGCTGTGCAGGAATAATTCGAATTTATTCCAATTTTCGGATTTTTCCCAGCAAGCAAAATTATTAACAATAAACTCTCTTTAAAGCCGTTAAAACACAAAAATACAATTTTGTTGCTACTTTGTGAGCAATTTTCATTGCACATTTTAAGTCTAGTTCACCTTGTTACCGTTGCAGGTACCAACAGGCATGCACCCAATTTTACTGAAACAACCACAATTTACACCCAATTTTCACAATAGTCAACGAACATTTAATTAGCAATACCAACGCTTTTTTGTAAAATTGGGTATTCGTGGCAACGTACGTGGAACAAACTTTTCATTGCACTTGTAGCACACACTAGGGCGAGTAACTTATTTCCAATATAACCACAGATATTTTCTATATAAATTTTACATTCATAACTACGATTAAGCATTAAACTCAGTTTAATTTACGATAAGTTAGCAGGTCTAGGTTAGAAAAATTCTTTATATTTGTTCATTCTTACCCCTTCCTTTTTCTTCTTCGGCCGGCAAATATTTTCGTTTTTATTTGTCAATGTTGTTTATGCTCCACTTTTGTAGGTCTTGTTTGGGAGTGTAATTCCAAAGCATTAGATTCATCATAGCCAGCAGATGTACCTTACCCCAATTCCGAGAAATCCAGTTTCACCTGTTGAACATTTATGTGTATGCAGAAGACAAAATGAGACTCCCAGTGGTACTTCCAACACAAAAGTAAAAACTTACATTTTTTAAAGCGGAATTATCAACAATAGTTTGAGGATTTTGCCTAGCTTTGGCATTATAAACTTTTTTAATCAAATATTTACAAAAACTTCATAAATTTATAAAAATTAATTAACTAGTATGTAAATTTTCTACAACAAAAAGTTTTTTCAAATTCTCTTTTGTATCAATAAACACAAACACATGTTGTTGTTGTAATAACAGTATTACCGACCCAAACAACTGTTTAACAGGGCGAGACGAATTACTATAAAACTACAGAAATAAAACAGGCTAACCAAATCAAAAATACTTGACAGTTATTTTTTTAATTTTTAATTAATTTAACCAGGAGGCAAACAGGATTTATTAAGGATATATGTATTAGGAATTAAAAACACCAAAAATTTTAATTTTTCCTGTTTTCATTTGGCGATTTTATTTAATCGGATTTCGAGAAAACTGCGATTTTTGTCACTTTATTTAGCTTTTAGGCAGTGGTAGGAAATTAAAACTTACACTACTCACCGGTAGAGGGCGCCGTAATTATGTATTACCTGAGGAACTATTTAACACCAGTTTAGTATCAGCTGAGCCTATATCCGTTTGTTTTTTTTGCTTTGTTATTTGTTATTATTTAAATTTAAATAAAAAAAAACAAAAACAAAATTGTCAATTTTTGAACAAAGTGCCATCTAGTGATAACGATGTTTTTATAACTTATTTTTTGGCGATACCATACCCCTGCTTTAAGGCAAAGCTTTTTCTTTCTTTTTTTTTTAAATTCCATACATTTTTGGTTGCAATATTACAGCATAAGATTTAGATACTTCAGTCCTCTAAATTAGGGCAAAATAGAGATGCAATAAATAACCCCTGTTTGAGGTCAAAAATCAAATTTTAGAAAATTTTAATTTAGCTTTTTAACATATTGTTACGCATTTGGATTAGATTAGTATAGAAAACTCTGGTATTTTCTGAAAGAAAATATCCGTAAAAACGGGATTTACTAAAATCGTCAACCTGGCAGCACTACAGTTAAGTAAAATGTTAGTACTCTAGCCCCCATTAACAATAAACAAATAACCTAAAGTTAACACAAACTGAAAGTTAAAAAATTCAAATATGTATGGAATTTGACATCTGTAACTCTAAGTTAGCTCTAACTTTAGGTTAATTTGTTTATTGTTAATGGCTAAACTATATAAGGCTGCCTTATCATTTAGTTAGTCAGTGGATTATTATCGATTGTGTAATTCAGTAGGGCTTCAATAAATCGTTGTGTTAAAATCACTAGAGTTTGTGTGAGTATTTATATTGTTGTGTTTAAAGTACTACAGAGTTAAATAAACAAGTGTAAAGCTAAATCAAACTAAAGAGAATGTAAATAAAGAATAGTATAAGCTTAATCAAACAAAGTGTAAGAGTTATTTTATTTGATAAGAGCACCAGCCCGGTTAATCTAAATGAGATAAACGAACGTTTTTATAAGGTAAAACGTAAAAATTGGTGTCAGCGTTGGGATTGGTTATCCCGGTTTATTTAAAGGACATAAACCATCGGTTTTAAAAGGTACAAACGTAACAATATTAATATAACAGATATTGCTGAGCGGATTTTGATAAAATTTCCTGATATTATTTTTCTATGTCTAAAAATAATATTCGTAACTTAATTTCAGAAAATTAACCCTTAGTTGCTGTTGGGGACTTTATGCCCCACTGTGAAAATTCTAGTCCATTTTCATCAAACGAAAATCCAAAGTAGAATTTTTGTTGCGACCCTAATATACATATATATTTGTATAAACTACTATGAATGAGTGCAGGAAAAAATCGGGTAGCTGCAGGGCAGCAAAAAAAAAATATGCCCACAATTAATAGCTTCGTTTGTATGGATAGTTTGTCTTTGTATACGTCTGTATATACTCGTATTTGGTTTTAATTTCACAAAAAATATACTGTATTTTTTAAGGCTTATAAAAAAATAACGTTATATGTATAGTTTGTATTTGCTCTGTATTTAAATACATGATTATAGTTTATGTATTAAATTTTTTTTTGTTCATCTTCTATATTCTTGCAAACTTATACACATGCAGTAGGTATGTGTATTATATAGCATGTCTGTGGTTGATTAATTGGGGTCATCATTACTGAAGGATATAAGTGGTTTCCTGTGAATTTTTTTTTAAACTTATTCACATATTACAATATATTTTTTCACAATATATATTGTGTATACAAAATGAGAAATTTTTATAGTAGCATTATGAATTGATAGGCAAAAAAAAAGGAGAGAGAAAAATTTGTCATTAAGTCAAGTGTGAAATTAGCATAAAATGGACACAAGTTTTTTTTTCTGTGACTGAACATAAAACCCCTAAAGGTAGGCTAACATAAATTTTTAACATAAAACAATTGAAGCGTGAAAAATATGCAAAATTGTTGTATATTGAAGGCTACTTAATATTAACAATAGGCTATATATAAGAATTATATATTTTCGCCACCTAAAAGTAGGCAACATTTTAGTAACCCCTAAAGTAGGCTATAAATTTCGAGAAAAAATTAATATTTGGTATATCTACTTAAAGTACTTAAAAAACAGACACCATATACATATATATTCTACATAAAAACTGTTCAATAATTTACCTACTTAAGAGTATTTACCTTTTTTACTTCTATTCATCTTATAAAAATATGTAAATTTAAATTTTATAAATCTTAAGACCTTTTTAAACTGTTATGCAGATTTTTCAATTTTGTATAATTTTGTTTAAATTTTATAAAATCCTTATTGTTCATTAATATTATCCTTGTAATACTAGCAATTAATATTTTGCATATAAAGAACTTATAATTCAAGTTATAAATTTCATCAATAAATCCCTATTGTAAAGTCTTTACAATGTAATTTTCTATACATGTCAAACAAACGTGGTATACTGCATCTAATAATTTTTGCATAGAAAATCAAAATTTCTATACACTAAACATAATGGAATCATTAAACTCAAAATTTCATATAATAAATAACTTAATGAAATTGTTAAATGTCTGAGTAGATAGTATATAATGCATGTGGTCACAAAACCACAAGTATAAAAATCTTAAATTGCACTGCATACAAAGAAAACTTAATTAACAAGACTTTTTGCCATTTTAGACACATCATAATAATGATAATAATACAAAATTATTTTAAAAGACATACCAGTTTGTTAAAGATTAAATTTCAATTTGTATATAAATATCAAAAGATATTAATGGTATTAGTATAATTTGAAAAACATGATTATATTAAGCTCTAAAAACTGCAAACATATACAATAAATTTTTGGGAAATGCAAAATAAATAGCATAAATATATTAATAAGATTTGAGCTTTAGATCATGCAGAATTTGAAAATATAACAGGGATATTTATAAACAATAAGGGGAAAATGCTTAACAATTGAAATCATCAAATTTGAGAATCTTTTAATATTTGGTCTAAAATGAAAATTGTTTAATACCCAGAAAAACCTTACTAAATGTTATCATAAACTTAGTTACCTTTTAAATTATTTTTAATTAAAAAGTAAAGCCCAAACCACATAGTGAAAATGCCAGTGAACAGTGGCAGTGCTGTCAAATTTTGCTCTGCATTTCTCGAAAACGATTTAATTCAATTCAAGAACAAAGTTTGACAGTACTGCCACTGTTCACTGGCACTTTCACTATAAAGCCTAAACCACATAAACGCAGTGTCGAGCGCAGTGCGACGTTTTGTCGATAAAGCAGTTTTTGTATATTCTCTAATTGTCACTGCCGAGAAATTCTAAAAGTTTCTAAATAAACAAGAGCTGTTTTTAAACAAAACGCAAAAGGAAATTTTGAAAAATATTAAATCGTTTTCGCGAAATTCAAGAACAAATTTTGACAGCACTGCCACTGTCTACTGGCACTTTCACTATGTGGTTTGGGCTTATGGCTTGGGCTTTAGGCCATTGGTAAAAAAATATTACAGTTGGGTAAAGGGTATTTTTTTTTTTCATTTAGTGTTGTCAGGCATTCGTTTTTAGTATTTTTTTTTTTTTACTGTATGTATCGTTGACCTATGATGTTGATGTGAGTTTTGTGTATTCGGCTTGATATCGATTATTTTAAATTAAAAATCAATAATTAAAACAATTAATCTTTTTTTATATTCTTTTAATTTATTTTAATCTTCGATATTTCGACTAATTTCGTTGGTCATCATCGGGGTCATAATTTAAACAATTAATTCATTTTTATTATTACTTTGAATTTATTTTAATCTTTGATATCTCGACCAACTTCGTTGGATATCATCTTGGAGTTGGTCGAAAGTTGCTATAAATATATATATTTTTTTTAATTCTTTCAAAGAATATATTCCATGGAGTTCTTCGTTTCCTAACTTTCTGCCTTACTAGCGAAAAATTATTATTTTTTTTTTTGGATTATTGTTGGCTGGATTTTTGAAACAGATAATTCTGGGGTAAATTGGGAAATGTTGGTCAAATAGTTCTCCTCTCATTATACAAACTTGTTGCACTCACATTTTTTGAACTTCCTTAATGTTTGCTATCTAAAAAAAACTCCATTTACAGGGCTTTTGTTTTTCTTAAATATACCTATAACAACAATATACTCGGTATAATATTTTGCCAAAATAGCAACATCAACAACAACAGAAAGAAGAATAAAAAACACACATAGAATAAACCTTTGATCGACAAATTCAATTTTAAGACTTCACTCTATTGAAATCGATTTGTTATGCTCCATTTCCTGTATTTTTTTGTTGTAATTTTTTTATCTCGTCGTTGCTGTTCATTTCATTTAAAACCCCTATGCTTCATTCAAATTTTAGTAGTACAAACACATGTATCTCCTTACTTATTTTGCAACATTTGTCTTGTTTTATATTGCAGGCATATCCCAACAGAGATATAACCAATATAGTTGAATCATCACACTATCAAAAAATTGGTGGCTGGTGTCGTCAGAGTGCATTGAATGCCAACAAATGCAAGGGTGCCCACCGTTGGATTAAACCATTCCGTTGTTTGGGTAAGTATTAAGGAGGGGATTGCAAACGAAAATCTAAGCTGGGGAATACTGAATGTATGTGTAGTTAAATAAAGCTGCCAAAGATGTACTCTGGGGCAAGCATACACTTGTATACACACATTTATGCCTCACAGAGTTAAAGAAAAACAAAATATTACAATGTGTGTGATTTGTTCTGGTTTTGAATTTTTATTTTTAGAAGGACCATTCCAATCGGATGCTTTGTTAGTACCCGAAGGTTGTCTATTCGATCATATACACAATGCTTCACGTTGCTGGCCATTCGTTAGGTGGAATCAAACTGGTGCTGCTGCTTGTCAAGAACGTGGCATGCAAATGCGTAGTTTTGCTATGTTGTTGCCATGTGGCATATCCCTGTTTTCGGGTGTTGAATTTGTATGTTGTCCTAAACATTTTAAAAGTGAGTATGAATCAATTTATAGTGTATATCGTAATGTATGTCTGCATTTAGATGCAACTAAATAAACTGGGTTTTGTTTGTTTTACAAATGACTTGAATAACAAGAGGCAAAGGAACAGAAATAATATAATATATATATAACCCAATTTCTGCATAGGAAGTGTTTGTTTAACGTGACCAAAAGCTGTGAATTGAAAAACAATTAAGTTTCCACAATTTGTGGTGAATTCGCCAACATTATTAAAATGTTAAGTGTTTTCGTTAAACTAAGTTATTTTAACCTACATGAAGGTTTCAAATTGTAAATTTCATTGAATACATAAACAATGTTTTACCTTGTTCGTCCAAGAGGAATTTTCGTTATCTGGAAACTAATTGTTATATTGAAAAAGTTTTTGAAATTTATTAGGAACTATAGATATTGTGTCGGCACTTAGGGGAAAACTCCCTCACGGTAAAAAGCGCTAAAAACGTTAGCCAATTAACCTGGTAGAGTCGAAGAGCACTTTCTCAGCACCAGTGCTGGTATACCATCCTTATTAACTCGTTCAGTGAATATTTGGTAATCCTTGACTCTTTTAATATATGGCCAATGTCTCTTTATACCCCGAGGATCAGAAAGAACTTTAGTACGATTCGCTTCGAATGAATGAACGATTTTATTCTAAGCAATACAGCATGTTCAACCATTTCCACCGCGACATCGACATTGTCATCGAGGAAATACGAGTTTCCAATCTGCTTTTTTGTAAATAAAAATTTAACGTTTGTTGTCGAAACGTTACGAAGTTCGGAAGACGAAAAAGATGAGGAAATGGTATAGTGATCCAAATTACCGAGAGGTGCAAGCGTTCTTTCTTCATATTTGCCCAGATGTGAGGTAAGGAAAATGTCGAAAGTATTCTGGTGTTCACCTTTAACGTACAGAATGTGCGTTACACAAATGATTGTGTGCGGAAAACAGCTCAATCTAAAGGTCTTCGGGAGGTGCATGGCTCTAGTGGTAAAGCCGAGAGGAGTTTTGAATATTAAAATCGCCAGCAACTACGATCGGCCAACCCTCCACAATTCTAGAAATGGAATCGGAAAGTACATCAAAGCTATTAAAGGTGTTCGTTCTCTCCATGTCTGGACTCTGTATAAGAACCCAAAATGCAATATGTGTGACCTGATTATGAACTTGACCCAAAGTGAGTTAAATTAATATTCAGACACTACTAATAACATTTTAGGGTGAGCCCATAACACGACTAGATCTTAAAGTTGTTAAATATTTCTTTAAGTTGGGCGTCTTTAGCTGTCAATAGATCTTTTGTAAAACTATTTAATTTTTAGACACTTTAGAACAAAACCTTAAAACTGAATCAGAAAAAATAGTTTTTATGAACTTTTCTCTGAGTTGGGCGCCAAAATTAGTCGAATAAGAGGGCTTCACTCAAATTTCTGTAAAATTTGAATATAATGATAGAAGGTATAAAATAAATAAGAATATATATCTTTTTAGTGCACTAATTGTATGTTTATGGGTTAAAGGATGAATTCAAAATGACCTTATTTTAGATTTTTTGTTTCTTCATGTTTGTTATAAAGAAAGTTTATTAAAAATTTTGGTATCAAAGGAAAGGTATTTAAAGGCCTATACAATATTAAGCCTATATATTAAGTTCTCAAACAAAATAATTTTGATCAGTTTTTAGTCCCTAAATATGAGATTTGGTTGCTAAAAAGTCACCTTGTTTTACCCCTTCTATCACTTATTCAAATTTTGTCGATATTTGAGGGAACTCCGCAACGCTATCTCCTTGTTAGAGTCTAAAATATTATATATATTGATTTTATCCTGCATAACTTGGGACAAAATCTATATATAATTAATTTGTTCAATAATTACCCAGGTAGAAAAATGCAAACGGCGCTACGTCGGCCCTATATTGGAGACAGTAGTACATGTACTGGCAATGCGTCGGATATTCAGGTTTTACTTTACTGACGTGTTGTTGAAATGATTACACCAATAAACGTAATTATTTGCCAACGGGATTTTACGGAATTTATTATTTCGGTATACCAGTACATTTAATAAAAATTTAGTAGTTTGCTAGTACTTGACTGTACTTTTAGTGCACATGGCAAATTTTTAATGTATTCTTACGGAATTTCACAAAAAAACAATGGATATGTCTCTTTCACATAAATAATAGTGTAATATATGTAAAATTAATAAAGTTAGTCATTTTTATAAATTAAAAAGGGTAGTTATTTATAGAAAACAGTACTGATAAAGAACGTTTCGAGTAGTAGAGGCATTTCGTCAAAAACCATGCTATTCCAGTACAATATGTTTTGTAACGTCGGCAATTTTTAACTGGGTAATTACTCACTTATAGAAACTTAGTCAAAATCTGAGGGAACCCCCTAACATAATCTCCTTGAAAATAAGAATTTTTCAAATTCTAAGAATATTCTATTATTTGTATTATTATTTTAATTATTTTTTTAAATTATTCTCATTTGCCAATTTTTATCTAATCAATTTGTATTGCGTTGTGTCAGATCAATATGGAAATGAATCAAGATAATGGGCGGGTAGGTTCCAGAGTTTGTTTAAGTAGCATGGTTCGTGTCTTATCTAAATATAGTAATGGGCTGAATATTTGCCACATTAATGCACAGAGTCTAAACAATAAGCTGGATGAGTTTCGTTTTGTATTTGAAAAGTCTGGTATAGATGTCATATGTGTATCTGAAACGTGGTTTCAACCTGATACAGGTGATAGATTATGTATCCTTAATGGGTATCGGCTGTTTCGCTCCGATAGAATAGCCCGATCTAACATAACAGGTCTTCCTGATAGAACAGGGCGTGCTGGTGGGGTTGCCATATTTCTTAGAAATGATATAAGTGGAAAGGTTATTGTTAGATCTGAAGTCGAAGATGATATGGAATACCTATTTCTGGATGTAACGTGTCATGGTAGTAAATTATTTCTTGGATGTGTTTATAGACCAAATAAGGACATTAAAATGGACACTCTAATTAAAAAACTTCAAACACTAACTGTGAGATATACCGATATTGTTATTGCTGGGGACTTCAATAGCAACATAATTGTTGAAGTCGAACTTACTGATCTAATGGGATCTATTGGTATGATATCGGTAAATACTATTACACCAACACACTTCACAAGTACCAGCAGCACACTACTGGATATTTTTCTTGTTAATGCCAAACAGAAGATAATGCATTATGACCAGTTATCCGCTCCAATGTTTTCTAAACACGATCTTATATTCTTAAATTACAATGTTCAGCCAAATATTATAAACCATACGTTTACATATCGTGATTTTAAGAATATAAACTTTGACCTTCTTCTATGTGATTTACAAACGATTGACTGGGAACAAATTTATTATATTCCAGATGTTGACGAACAGTTGCAATTACTGGAAAATAACATTCTTATTTTATATGATAAACATGTTCCAATAAGGACCAAAACAGTTCATCGCAAGGATAAAGCATGGTTTTCTAATGAAACTAAACGCTTAATAGAAGAACGTGATTATGCCTATGATAGATGGAAAAGGTTTAAGACTGATGAACTACACGAGGTTTATCGCAGACGAAGGAGGGCTGTTGTATCTAAAATTAGACTGGATAAGTCTTCTTATTACGAAGACAAATTCAATTCTGTTATTGGAGGTAATAAAACTTGGAAGGAAATAAAAAAGATTGGACTTGTTAAACAAATGGATCGTGAATATCGTGACTTAAATACTGAGGAACTGAATGGAAAATTTGTTAATATAGAAATGCCTGATGTCAATTTTTCATTTTATAATAATCATATGATCGCTGAAATGAACGAAAATCAATTCCATTTTCAGCGTTTTAATCAAGCTGACGTTTTACAATGTTTTTTGTCTATTAAATCGAATTCTGTTGGATATGATGATATACATCCAAAGTTTCTGAAAATTTTACTGCCCCATCTAATTGGTTATATTACACATTTATTTAATTCCATTTTAACAACAAGTAATTTTCCTTCTCTTTGGAAATATGCAAAAATTATACCGGTTCCAAAAGCTGGTAATGATTATCGTCCGATTGCTATTTTGCCATATATCTCAAAAGTATTTGAGAAACTTATTCATAAACAAATCCAGCAATATGTTCTTGATAAAGGGTTATTAACAAGTCGTCAGTCTGGCTTTAGACCAAAGCATAGTTGCTTAACTGCTCTTGCAGATGTAGTTGAGGATATTAGAAGCAAAATTGATGGTGATCAAATCACGTTTTTAGTACTGTTAGATCATTCAAAAGCCTTTGATACAGTTCATCATGCCACATTGTGTAAGAAGCTTAAACTTTTCTTCAATTTCTCATCAACTTCCACCAAGCTTATTTCAGCATACTTAAGTGACAGATATCAAGCTGTATTTGATGGTACCAGACACTCATCTTGGTTGGGTGTGACAAGGGGGGTTCCACAAGGATCAATTCTTGGGCCACTTCTATATTCGATGTACTCAAATGATTTACCAAAACAATTGAAATTTATGAATGTACAAATGTATGCCGATGATGTACAGCTGTTTATAGGATGCAAGCTCTCTACAGTCAATGATTGCATCATTAAGGTTAATTCAGACCTGTTAAAGATATATGAGTGGGCGATTGCAAATGGATTACGTTTAAACTCCACTAAGTCTAAGTGCATCCAGATTTCGAGAACTGCCATGGAACCTCTAAACAATATTAATGTGCTTCTTGGATCGTCTAAAATAGATATGGTGCCAACAGCCAAGAATCTAGGCGTCATTTTCAATACAACTCTCTCATGGTCTAACCAAATTAAAATAGCAACTGGTAAAACGTATGGGATGCTAAGAACTTTGTGGGCACATCAATATTTTACTCCCATTAAGATAAGAATGTTATTGGCAAAAACGTATTTGGTTCCTACGCTCCTATATGGTTGTGAGCTATTTGCCGGTTGTAACTCAACTGATAAACGGAAACTAAGGACAACGTATAATAATATCGCTAGATATATCTTTGGGTTAAAGAGCAGTGATAGAGTTTCTAATTTCTCGAAGAGGATATTTGGTGTGTCGTTTGACAATCTTTTAAAATGCAGAAGTCTTATTTTCTTGCAAAAAATAGTGTTTACGGAACAACCCCCTTATTTGTTTGAAAAGTTACATTTTGCCAGATCAAAAAGAGGCAAAATAATAACTCCGATTATGCGCCGATATCAATCATCTGATTGCCAATTTTTTATCTCTACTATAACTCTCTGGAACAAACTTCCCCATAATATTCAAAATTTAAGCAACGCAATACAGTTTAGGAAAGCAATTTTTATGTATTTTGGAAATAAATAACTTTACATGTATTTTTTACTTTATTTTTAATTTATTTTTAATTTATTTTATTATTAATAATTTTTTTTTTTTTTTACTTTTTATACTTTGATTATTAAATTTTAAAAGTCATTTAATGTTGTTATATAATAATTTTTTTTTCTTAATTTTACTATAATATATTAATATGTATAACAGTTTTAGTGTGCCACTATATGTTTACAGTGCTAAATTTAAAAGATAATTATATCTTACTGCACTGGTGTACAATTTAAATAAAATACAAAATACAAAATACAAATACAAACTTTCTTTACGCGGACCCTTAGATCTTAGTAACATTATTTAAAATCAGAGAATATATATTTTCCAATTAGCAACTTTCCTTTAAGATGGGCGCCAAAAGATTGCTTTCTAAAAGCGATTTAGCTTTTAGTAAATTAAAGAAATATATTTAAGAGCGGTCCTTTAGAATTCAATAAATGTATTAAAAACACACACACACACACACAATTTTAAAAAAGTCCTTTGAGTTGGGCGCCAACAATAACACATGGCTTTGTTAAATCGATTAGTTTTGAGAATAATAACTAATCATACATGGGACTAATTAATTAGGTGGACTAATTAATTGATGATTTCATTACCATTACATTGATATCAATTGTAATGAAATTATTTTCATTACCATTTTTTTAATTAATGGTAATGATTCTAAAATTTAATTTCATTGATTAATGACAATGATTTTAAATTTCATTACCATTGATAATGAATAAATTAAAAAAAATAATTGCCATTGACAGAAAAACGTAAAAATGGAGTAAAACTCGCAGAAATCGAATATGGAATATGCTCATTCAGGCTCATGCTCATTTGGAATTAAATATTACTTTCCATTCCATTGTTATTTGAATCCAGGTAAAGTTTAACGGAATTGAATGGATTCTCCTTAATAAATTATGTTTTATAACTTCCCTGGCCAAACCAGTTATTCGTTATCATTTGTCTGAATTTTTTTGTAAACAAATTGTTTTTAATCAATTGTAATTAGTTTTTTATACATTAGTGTAATTTCATTACCATTAGTAATGATTTTTCTAATGAAAAATATTTCATTACCATTAAATGGTAATGGAATTTTTTTCATTGTCATTAGTATGAACTAATGGTAATGAAAATTCAATGGTAATGAAAAATTCCCATGTATGTAACTAATAAATCAGGACTGACGCTTTTCTTAATATTATTTTTAATTACATAAAATGAGTTTTTGTGTAAACGTTCTCTAAATTGCTATAAAAAAAGAGATTAGATTAGATCAAGAGGCACTATGCATCACGACCAGTCTAGGTCTTTTGTGCTGCAATAAAAATGATTAATTTTGTTTAATAACTACTTATATTGAAGTAAAATTTCAAAAGATAATCGAGAAGATAACACGTTATTTCATTCTTTAAAAAAAATGTCCTAACCCTGAAATTTTTTTTAGAGGATATTTCTTAAAATATGAGTTACGAAATTCAAGAACAAAGTTTGATAGAACTGACACTATTCACTGGCAGTTTCACTATTTGATTTAGGCTTTAATGTTTTTTCTAATGATGGTAATAAAGTTTGGTCGCCTTATACTCCTTTGTTAGTTAGTTAATTTGGTTTTTCTTATTAATTAAAATTTTAAAACTCTTTGTAAACTAAACAAAATCCTTTTCAAATGATATCTTCCATTTTCCAACAAATTTTAAATTTATTTAGCTGATGAAATACGTGTAAAGAAAACTGATTTACCAGTAATGCCACCAGCAGCAGAAATTACTAATCCCGTTAATGATGATTTAGATGATATTAGCAGTGATGATAATGATTCCAACTATTCAAAAGACACTACTGATGATGTAGAGGATAACGATGATGATGAAGATGATTTATTGGCAGATGATGAAGAAGATGAAATGGCAGCCGATGAGGCGGCCGCTACAGGTGATGATGCCAATGCTGAGTACGATTCTGTAGAGGATAATTATGAAGAGGATACAGCAGATAACTACGATCAACAGGGTAGCTCTAGTGGTGCTAAACCATCTTTGTCGAAACTATCGAAGGATGATCAAAAATCACAGGCTTTAGATGCGACCAACAATAATAACAAAGTCAATTCTGATTTGCCTTTGCCTCCAACTACCGGACAACCTACACCAGATCCTTACTTTACTCATTTTGATCCCCATTATGAACACCAGAGCTACAAAGTAAGTCAAAAAGTAAGTGTTATCCCATGCTCATGCATTTTATTTATCAAAACCAAATAAATTCTAAAACAAGGAAGCCCAACAGCGCCTCGAGGAATCACACCGTGAAAAGGTAACCCGTGTCATGAAGGACTGGTCGGATTTGGAAGAGAAATATCAAGATATGCGCTTGGCCGATCCCAAGGCAGCCCAAAGTTTCAAACAAAGAATGACAGCACGTTTCCAGGTAAGTTTCCATACCATTTTCCTCCATTTAACTACCCTACCATACGAATACTTTTTTCAGTTGTCTGTTTTATATTTATAAAGGGAAAACTTCATTTTATGTTGCTAATTTTCATAATCATTTTTTTCTTCTTATCATTATTAAATACTATGTTTCCTTGTTATCCTTTTACAAATATCATTTCATAATTTTCCGTTACATTCTGTATACTCTCTCTATATATTGTTTGTATTAGTATGTGTTCATGTATATTAGTGTGTATTATTTTTTTTTAGTTGTAGTTGTGCATAATAATGGGAGCGAAAGAATCATCAGATATGAAGCTTTTATTTTTTTTTTGTAGTATGGTGATGATGATTATGATGAGTATCGATATAAATATATATTTACTCCATTATATATAAATACATCAATAGTATGATAATTATGATAATGTGCTGTAATAAGCTATAAATTGGTTATTAATCTGATTATTTTTCAAAGCTTTGTTGCTTTTACTATAAAATATTAACAAAATATGTAATTATTCTATACAAATTATAAATATAGTTAGTTGACAAATTATTTTAAATTTAATATAATTATCTATAACAAAAATTTGATTTGATATATTTGACCTTTTCTTAACTGAAACTATTTGTAAAACTTAATTTAAACCTTCTTGTCAACTGATATTGTAAAATACAGAAGACAGAATCCCTTCACTTCTGGGTTTACTTAAACTTTAAAGTTCTATTTTTACTGATTAATAAAATATTTTCATTTAATTTTATTAGAGTTCCCTTTAATCTTATAAAATTCCAATCCCAAAATTCTGAGTAAGCATTTCATTCTGGAATATAAAACGTCTTAATAATTCGGTGCAATAGTTACGCAACTCAACTTAGAAATAATCCTTCGGTTTTTCCATACCATCTAACACTACCGGCGTAAAAAACATAACAATGCTATAAACTAAAGAGCTTCAACAAAGTTTGCCAACTTTTCTTCAAATGGCGCCCAACAACTGTTCTAAGAATCAATACCTCGCGCAATTACTGTGTTGCCATATTTGAAGGCCTTCTCTTTCACCATCTTTAATCTCTTCTCTATCCCCTTTCCAAAGAAAGTAATACGTTAATTAACAGGAACAATTTCCTCAGCGTTGCTTCTCTTTATTAAAAAAATAAGAGTATTTGTTAATTTCACTTTTGGGAAGGCAACATTAGACATCAGACTTCACTTTCAATGGCACTTTTAGTATTTTCTCTTGCTGGACTCTTTAAGCATTAAAGAAACAATTAACAAGACCTTTTTCTCATAAATGTCATCCGCATATTAGTATCTTCAAAAACTTTTACTTTTCCTGGAAATTCTGAAAATATTTTCTTTTTATATGCAAGATATTTAAAACTTTCTCTATCTCAGACAACGTTTCTGTAATGGTTTTAGAGTCCATTTTTATTAATAATTCGTTAGTTTTAAAAGAAAATAATAATTACGATTGAAATATAAACTTTTCGAAAAACGTAAAATGGAAAAGTGGTGAAATCTCAAAAATATGTTGAAATCGATAAATATTACTAAAATCCAGGATAGATTCATTCTTTTTAGTTCCCTGTGTTTCTTTGATCTAGTATATCGAACTTAGCTAAATCTGTCGGTCTGATTGTTCTGGATGTCTAAGCAATTGAGTTCTATTATACTTTGGTAGATTTCGTTGCCTAGTCGGAGCTTCTCAAAGAACTGAGTGCGGCAGACTAATGTAAGTTGTTAAGGCGTTTTATATCTCAATTTTCATGGATTAGAAGAGAACGCGATTTGAGAATCTTTATACGAGCGAGTGAAACTTTTTCAAACAGATATTTATGCACCAACAATGCAGTAAAAAGAATATTGAAAATAGTTTTGGATCCATAATTCATAAGTAGCTTGAGAAATGTCTTGGCATATGGTTTTTTGTTTACTTTTTTTATGAAGTTTTGAAATTTTTTATTGTTAAAGATTAGATTATGTTGAAATACCTGGTCATAGATTTCGAATATACCATTGGTTCGAAATTACTGGATGAGAAACGATAACCCTTATGTAAGGTCGAACTGATGTGATGGCACCCAGAGTACTCCACACTCTCTTAGTAGAAGCTAGAAGTCTGAAAATTCCAATTCCAAAGAATTCGTCCGGATTTCGGAGTGGACAGTCTCCCACTGGAGCGCTCAAGAGCTGTACAGTGGCACATTATATGTTCCATTGTCTGCCTATTCCTCGGTACCCCACAAAAGCTGCAATAACAATCGCCAACTTTCCCGCTATCTTAGCAAGAACCGCAGTCTAGCAGCGACCTGTCAGTACCCCACTAAAATTCTAAGGTAGCTTCTGGTTAAGGATAGCAAACGTCCTATCGTCTTAGAAACGTAGGATTTCCTCATAATTTTCGACGCTGCATTTTTCGGTATTACTCCAAACCATCTGAACCCTGCTCATCATAGTAGAGTCTCCAACCCGTTTCAAGAACCGAAGTGGCACGTCCAAAGTCCAGGCAGCTGGACTCCTCGTCTCGCCAATTCATCCGCAACCTCATTACCCTCTAAGCCCGATGTCCACAAACCCAATAGATGTGTACTCCAATATTAAACTAAGTCTACCTAAAGAGTCCTAGCACTCTTAGGCAATCGATGAGTACACCAGATTGGCGGAAATCACCCACACTCGCCTTGAATTCAGAATATGCCTTAAGTAAACCTAGATTGCTTTTTTAGAATCGATTCTCAATCTTTTCTAGAAAAAGTTCATCTAATAGCGCTTCTTCAGAACAGATTTTGGAAGCTGTTTCTTGGAACCATAGTGAACTATTTACAAAACTGATTTAAGAAGAGAAACTTCATGTTCGGATTAAAAGTCTACAGGTGCTAATATTCTTACTGCAAATCTCGCTAGAGGCCGCCTGATTAGTCTGACAGAATTTAATTAATTTACCCATTCGAATTTGCGGACATCAGAGTTTTCCAATAGTGAAATTCAGTTATATCAACCAAATTCAATGATAACAACATTATTGTAGATGGAATTTATTATTATTAGATTGTAACAACCAAGTTTCAATTGATACAAAATTACTTTTATTCTACAGACCATTAAATTCGGTGTAAACTAACTTTAAAATCATAACAGCTTTCTTGGTGTTACACGCAGAAAACGGATTGGGTCTGACAATCGAGTTTGTTAGCAGTCGTAGCTATCGAACTTTTCAATTTTTTACTACATGCAGGTCATCCTCGGATGATATCATTGTCTTCACCGACAACCTAGTAGGTGTGTTTACACATATCCAAGATTGTCTTCGAATGCCGGGTATCTCTGTACGAGATGGCGAGACATTCGAAATTGACACTCATCTGGCTGGGCGTGGGCGATGCTTCACGAAGGGGATAAGTTTGTTCAGGATAACTTTGTTCATCAGGGAGTCTAACCGGTTTGGGGTTGTCGCACATTCGACCTTCTCATCTATTTTCGAGCGTCTTTACAGGAAGTTCCTTATGTTTTTGAAGTAGATTAGTATTTGGTGAACATCTTTATTGCCCTGTGATGATTTTCTTGACTTTTACGATACCGCTTTGTCCATTCAATCCAAAACCGTCCCTACGGGTTCGAATTCTGTCAAAACCGCTTGGCACCCTAGGTGCTAACACAACGGGAATATGATTTTGTAGGATCCACGTGAGCGAGCCATATTGGCGGCTGCCTATTTTAACTTAATCTAAACTGACTTAGCAGCCACCTCCTTCAACTTGCTGACGGCTGAGCTGTTTGATGAATGAAACAGACGAGAAAACTGATTTTTTTTAAATATTTTCAAAGGTTTTTCTTAAAACATAAATAAATTTGGTTTTAGCTTCAGTTGCCACCGTCGGCTTGCATCTCTGTTCGTCTTATATCTATGCTCTTATCTTAAATGGTGTTCCGTTGTCCTAACTGAAAAATTCAGTAGCCACAACTGACCCATTCGATTGGCTACAAATTCAGTTGTCATCACGAACTCATTAGAACTCTAGATAGTGCAGCAAATGTGGCGCCCAATGTGGGGTTACTAATGCATATTTTAAAAACGGTATTCATATTAGTTTCTCTAAGTGAATTAATATTGAGAAAAGACCAAGCGAAGTATGAAACATAACAATCGAGGCGCCCAACTCAGCGTCATCAATTAATATTTTTGAGGAATATTGTTTACACTACATAGGATTTTCCAAAGGTTTTACCTTGTTTTTTTAACCTGTGGTATATGTCATTGCTGTTTTGTTTATTAAATTCATGTGACTCATTTACTTTTAAATCCTTTCAACTCAACCCACTTCCATTTCAGTTGTCAATAACTCATATACACCTTACAGCATGTTAATGGTAGTTATAGGAATTCTAAGCAATTCATAGTATTTGTTGCCATAAGGATAATTTGTAGTTTTGCACTGTAGAAGTATTAGAAAAAAAAACAACAATAAAATAACTCGTTAACATCCATTAACATAACTCTAATCAAATCCCCTCAAAAACATTTTTATGTTACTAACCAAAAAACCTACATTCAACCTGTAGTTTAAAACAAATCAGTTAATCCAATTTCAAAATCAATTTTAAAATTTTTAAATCACCCAAGTCATAACACCAAAATAAATAAATCCAAAATAAAATTAAAAAATCAAAAAAAAAAAAAAAAACAAGTTGCAATTCTTCTTCTTTCTGATAATCTTTCTCTCTTAAATGTACAATACATCTTTATATGGGAATGTAATTTTAGACTTCTGTTCAGGCACTCGAAGAGGAAGGTAATGCGGAAAAACATCAATTGGCAGCCATGCATCAGCAACGTGTGTTGGCACACATAAATCAACGTAAACGTGAGGCGATGACATGCTATACACAGGCCTTAACAGAGCAACCACCAAATGTAAGTACGACACAGAATAAATTTATTTACCAAAGGGTATATATGTATATGTACATAAGTAGACGACGACCATAACCAAACATAAACACATGTAGATAGATAGTTAATTAAGTATTGATTTGAGAGAATGCTAATTTATGTTTCCACACATAACATTTAAAGGCTCATCATGTGGAGAAATGTTTGCAAAAACTATTACGCGCCTTACACAAAGATCGTGCTCATGCCTTGGCTCACTATAGACATCTATTGAATTCTGGAGGCGCTGGTGGTTTAGAGGCTGCTGCTTCGGAAAGGCCACGTACTTTGGAACGTTTAATTGACATTGATCGCGCTGTTAATCAATCGATGACCATGCTCAAACGTTATCCCGAATTGTCGAATAAGATATCTCAACTCATGAATGATTATATTTTGGCTTTACGCAGTAAAGATGATATACCCGGTTCTTCATTGGGTATGAGTGAAGAAGCTGAGGCTGCTATTCTCGATAAATATCGTATAGAAATTGAACGTAAAGTAGCGGAAAAAGAACGTTTACGGTTGGCTGAGAAACAGCGTAAAGAACAAAGAGCTGCTGAGCGGGAGAAATTGCGTGAAGAAAAGTTGCGTTTGGAGGCCAAAAAGGTGGATGATATGGTTAAGGCTGAGCAGGACTCGGGTTCATTTACCAGCGAAGAATCAAAAACCAGCAAAGATGATTCTTTAGTAGATCCCACAAAAATTGTTCATAGTGACAAAGATTTAGCAGCTGAAGAGTATATGGAAGCTACAATTAGGTTCGTGATTTAAATCCCTTATAATTATTTTAACTTAATATCATTTTATTATTCTCTTAACTCCCTCTTTAGCACCAAAACCCAAACCATCCTACCCACCGTGGATGATGAGGCTGTCCAACGTGCTGTTGAAGATGTTGCCGCTGCCGTGGCACATCAAGAAGCCGAACCAGCTGTCCAACATTTCATGTCTCATGATTTGGGTCATCGCGAATCGGTATTTCGCTTACGTTCCTTGATCCCCTATTTACCTAAAGCGTATCCTTTTTCTTTACAGAGCTTCTCTCTGCGCAGAGAATTCTCTCATACGCCTGCGCACGCGAATAAAGAAGGACGTAATGTCTATTTTACTTTATCCTTTGCTGGCATTGCTTTAATGGCAGCCATCTTTGTGGGCATTGCTGTAGCTAAGTGGAGAACAGCTCGTTCACCACATGCGCAAGGTTTTATTGAAGTTGATCAGGTAAGTGTTTTTTAAATTCAATATTTTGAAATCTTAAATACCCAGCTAGCAAATGGGCTCAAAAGTTAATCAAAAATTGGCTCAAAAATTATTAATAAAAATTAAAATTTTTCTATGATTGTGATTCATCTAAAAGATTTTTCTATTTGTACTCAAAAATTGTTCTAAAAATTGAGTGCATCAATACAAAATTCGGTTTCTTTTTTAAGTCACTTTGAGACTAATTGTACGAACTTTTTACTTTGATCTGAGTACTCCTGCTTAGAATTTTGGCGAAAGAGCCAACTTTTTCGATCCATTTTGTCAAATCAGCAGTAAAAAAAAGCAACGTTGCCAGATTAGTTTAGCTTTTTCTGTTCAGAATCATGAAATTATTAGATAATTTTAAGAACCGAGTTTTTGATCTAATTATATATTTCTGGTTCGCAATCATCAAATTAATACACGGTTTTAGCAAACTCGGATTTTGAACCTTCATAAATTTTAAATTAATTAATAAAAAAAAGTAATATTTGAGGCAACTAGTTTGTTCGATTAGCCTGCCAGATTGGTGATATTGCAGTTATTTTAACTATAATTGTAATTAAAAGTAAATGCAATTTTAGTTAATTTAAATGCAGTGCAGTTTACACTTTGTTAACTGCAATTGCAGTCAATTTTGCCGCTATAATTCTCTGAGTATAGGTTTAAATTATCTACTATAATTTTAAAAATTATTTAAAAATATTTACCTTTCAATATGGCTCACAAATTGTGATCGGATTTACTTGAGATTAATTTATAAAAATCTGAAAAGAAAAAAAAAATTTTTAATTATTTTTAAATTAATTTTAAATTTTGAAATAATTTTTTAAAAAGGTTTTGAAAAACAATTTGCTATCATTATGTGCAAGCCAGATAGTGTAATTGTATATTTTTAATACAAAGTTACTTGGGAGAATAATAAACAATCTTCGTAATAGTAAACGTCTTCGCGCAGGGATCGCCATTAATATAGGCAGATCTAGTAATTTTTTGAGTTTGATCTAGCCTTTTTTTTGAAAAATAGTTGAAATCAGCAAATAGATGCAGAGCACCAAGCAGCCATTTAAAAACATAGTTCCTTAATTTAATTTTTAAATCTCATTTTATTTTGAATGAAACAATTCACAAAACTCATTTTATTGATTGAATTATTTCCTACTTTATTCAGTCAATATTGTTACGTTTTTATTTTCTTTAAATAAACCGTGTTCTTTTCTATTGTAGTCAAAATAATCAAACACTCTTTTGTTTTACTATTGAGCTTATTTATTTAACACCTTATTACTTTACATATAACTGTATAGCACACACAACTATAAAAACTCCATTGCGCAACTCACTGTATATAAAAGTCTAATATGCAATTAACTACACAAACACAAGAGTACAACTGAACTCCACAAATGCTAATGCGCAACTTACTTTTCCTTCGTCAAGTGCATTCTTATATAGTAACGGTCGTGGTTGTAAAACATACTAGAAAATTCCTGTGGTACTCAAACCACTAAACATCATACTTATATGTAGTGCTACCAGATTGACAGTTTAGTAAATAACGTTTTTCGGGATATTTTTCTTCTAAAATTCCAGAATTTTCTATACCATTTTCGTAACAATATATTATTCAAAGAATTTTTGTTGATTCTTTTTATAGAATCAAGCGAATTGATTTAATTTTAAAAAATAAATTTAACAAAATAATGGTTGCCTTGATTTATAGTTCGGGCATCAAATCATTAAACAAGTCATTCAATCGAATCAGAATTGGATCAATTTAATCTTGGGTAAATCACATCCTCACTTTATTCAATATCAAATCATTGATTTAAAGTTATATTGAATTATTCACTGATTCATAAAATGAACCAATTTTAGTGCGAGTTTATTCAAAAAAGAATTTTTTTTTCAAGCTCTGGCACCAAACCGCTAAACTTGACAATAGATAAAAACATAAGCGACCGCGAGTATGGGACATGAAAACAAACCTTTTTGGTGCCAGACCTTTTTGGGCAAAAATCTTTAAAAATGTAAAAAAAAATCGTCAAAATCGTCAGCAATTTTATGAGAAATCGTTGAGAAATCGTCATCAGTTAAATATCATAAAAACAATAGTTTCATCTATTTTTTCATTCCAAATTCAATCCATTTTAATTGCTTGCCTATATTAAATAAGCCAAACACATCGTATTTCGGCATTTTTACCGCGAATGAGCTTTTGAAAACCCGATTTAGAACCAGCTTGTCTAAATCTATAAAAATGTTGTACCAAAGTTTAAATCCCTACAAAAATTCATTTTGTAAAGCTGTGTAAATTAAAAATAAACCTAGTTCCAACTTTTGTTTGTTAATTGTTTTCAACCATGAACATATTTTTCCACTCAGACCTGATGAGTATTGCGAATTCCAAAAACACGATTCGAAAAGAACAATTTTCAATTTTTTTAAAGGCTTTTCTATAGTGTTTTGCTTAAAATTCTTTAAAAAGTCAGTAATTTTTATAAATTGTCAAAACATATGGAGTTTTTATTCAAAAACGTTAATCGTCATTTGTATAATTGCGGCTAAAAAATCGTCAAAATAACGTAAAATAGTCACAACTAGTACGACTGGTTCGCTATCGTAAACCGTTTTTTAAGGCTGAGTTACCCAGCCGTAAAGGTATCTGTAACGAATCAGCTGTTTCGATACCACAAGAAGAAATGTATACGAATGGTTACTAACACGTAAATGTAAACGAACTTGCCGGATCATTCTGTTGAAATCAGAATTTTCAATCCGGCATCGAAACAGCTGACTGATTTTAGTCGGAAAAAATATGAAATGAATAAAGAAAAATGATTCAAACAACAAATAAGGAATAAAAATTAACAAATAAATGGAAAAATTTAGAATAAAATATAAAACCACATGAAATAGATGCTAAATAGTAATGTCGTTTACGATAATCTATAAGTGTACTTTTTAGCTACGGCTCGGTACAGTTACATCACATATACGTTTACGGTCCCATAATCCGCCCTTTAGTGTTCATGCCTTGTTCTCATCGTTACTCACTTTTTATTGATTATGTTATCTCTATGTTTGTTATTGTTACTCAATCTCTCGTTTTGCAAAGCAAACGACCTGAAGTAACTGTTAGGTTATCATGTTGTCTTGAATGTCATTTAAAACGTTCGCAACCCTCTACTATACACCAAACAGCTTTAACAACTGTTCTAAAATTTAACATCTAAAACAATTACAGTGTTGCCATATTTGAAGCCAAAGAAAGCAACATATTCACTAATAGAAAGAATTTCCAAAAGTGTTTTTTAAAGTAGCATATTAATTGTTTTGGATTTTCTTTTCTTACTACACTGAGAAAAAAATTTTAAATTTCTGAAATTTTTATTTTATTTTATTGTATTATTTGAACATTTTAAATATTTCTTTTACTTTTCTTTTCGTAGAATGCCACAGCACATCATCCCGTAGTCCCTGAGGAAAAAATTGTGCCGAGTATGCAAATTAATGGTTATGAAAATCCCACTTACAAATACTTTGAGGTTAAGGAGTAAACATATACATACAAAACCAAACAACAAAATGTTTAATAAATTTCTTTTTTTTTTTAATAAGAAAAAAATATATTCAAAAACCGAAAAAATCACTTTACAGAGGACTGTCAAAATCATATTAAATAAATTAATTGATATTTGAAAGCCAAGCAATTTCTAAAGTAATTAAACCAAAAAAACACAGATTTATAATACAAACCGAAAAAAATTCCCCCATAACAAACAAAAAATCAACTTAAATTCTAACTAAATAAAACATTAAATTCAATAAAACAAAAAAAAAAATATTTTCTTTTACTAACATTTAAACGTTGTTCTTGTTTAGAAAGTACATAAAATGATAAATTTAAAAAATAAATAAAAAATTGATTGTGTGTAATGCAAAAGATTATAAAAAAATTAGTTTTAAGAAGTAAATGTAAAAGAACACAAACAAAAGAAATTATTATTAATAAAATTAACAAAAAATATATTATTTCCTACGACAACAAAAGTAAAGACAACTTGTAATAAACAAATTTAATAAAAAAAATTTCAAACTAACAACATATTACAAACCAAAAAATCATAAAAAAATAATAATGGAGAGATTAGTAAAGGTAATAACAAAAAAATTTGGCCTATAATTTGTTAGGCTAACTTCTAGGCATTTTTGAGCAGCTTTCTCAACGCTTTTAAGCATGATTAAAACTATACATTTAAACTTGAGGAAAATTATACTATGAAACTTTTATGAATGAAAAAAAAATACCTAAAAAAATTATTACAACCAACCAAAAATCAAAATACTAAACAGCTACATATTTTTCCTTTAGAAAAATTGATAAATTTATTTATTGTTTTTTTTTTTATTTAAAATAAAACTAAAATAAATAAAATAATCATATCATTTTTATTAAGTTTAATTGAAGAAAAAAAGTTAATTTATATTTTATTGCAATTTAAGTTAAAAACATTTTATTTAGCTATAAGTTATAAAATAATTACAAAGTCCTAAAACTAAATATTCGTCAAACAAATTTTTTCTATTATGGTCCTTGGAAATGGTTTTAACAGAGGAGTGTTTTATGGTTAAATAATAATTTTTTCTAGAAAAAAAATCAAATAAATTGAACAGTTAAATAAAAATATTGTAGCTCGAAGCCAGTTGAGGTTATTAAAAAAATGTGTTTAATTTTTAATACAATATTTCCACATTCATCGAATGTCATCTTCAAGAGTATGATACTTAATGTTTACATAAAAAGCACACAGCTTAGAAATATCGTAGTTTGTTGACCATCACTTGTTTATTATTATAAGCTAAATAATAAGTAATGATGAAAAACCACAATAATTCTAATCTGGATATTTTCTATGTTAACATTTAAATGTAAAAATTAGCGCCCTATGCTCCAGTTGGAGTTAGAGGAATATATATATATATATAAACATTAAATATAATTCTCCTGAGGATGACATTTAATGAATGCCGAAATATTGAAAAATAAACAAATATTTATAAAAACAAGAACTGATCTCGAGCTCGAATATTTTTATTTAATTAAGAAATTGAATGATTAAATAAAAACAACTTTGAATCAATTTATTTACCTAGAACTAATAATTGATTTTAACTAAATTGGTCCTTCGCAGCAAAATTAAAATTTAGTACGTCATAATTGTGTTGTACAGTATTTTGTAGTTGGTTATACCCAATTTAATAAAAGAAATAATCCTAAAACTGAGCAACATTGGTCCTTCGCACCAGATTTAAAATATTAATTAATTTAATATCGAAACTAAGGAACTAATTAATGCTTAAGGAATACTGTCCTAAATAACATCAAATAAATTAAACAGTTTTAGCCTCATTTTTACGTCACAGGACGTACTCCACTAACTGTGACTTTAACTGTCATAATTGCTGTTGTCTACCATAACAAAAATTGACCTTAAAGGCTTGTTAAATTTAAAATGAATATTCAATAATCGGTCCTTAATATATTAAACCAAACTAAAACTTAACTTTATAAACCACTGGTCCTTCGAACACTTTGAAAACTTTGAACTATCGATTGTTCTAAATCATTCCAACTTTGTAATTATTTCTATAGTTTTAATTCTTTTAAGTTTTATTTATCAAATCTGTATAATATTTTATTTTGTATTCGAAAAACCAAAAAAAAAAAACTTTGCTGTGACAGTTATTATATATAAATATATCTATATATATATTAATCAATCTTTTCTTAATTTCATTATATATTTATTACATTTATGTCAACAAAAAGGAATGCTTAGTTTTCTGAAGGATAAGCCTAAATACTATGAAATGCTATTACAAATTAAGAAATTTAAAATGAAAATGATACATTTATGCTAAAACCAAATGATAAGTATTTACTTATATACAATTTAAAAAAAAAGTCTTAAGAAAACTATACACACATATGTTATATTTTATTTAAATTGCAAACAACAAAAAATATATACAAGTTTTAATTTTATTTTAAAAGTAGTTTGAAAAGAGCCACTTTAAACACAAAAAATCTCAATTTTGAAGACAGCAAATAATAAAAGAACAATAATACAGGGATCATATAAAAAAACTAAAGAGATATAAAGGATATCTGTGGAAATTAAAATAAAAAAAGAAAAAAGTATAAAACAGACATGCCCACAATTTTTCAATGCCTTTGTGTAATCAACTCTTCAATATTTTTTATATATTTTTAATTTAAACTACACATAGCCTAATAGTAGTCTGTTTTTAAATCAGGTTAACATTTCTATATGAAATTTCATATATTAAGAGATACATTGTTGTTAAGCGCCATTCCCTATAGCTAATGTTGACTGAAATTTGAAGAAACTACCGATTTTTAAAAATATTTTTCATAAAAGCAATTTTCAAAGCTTTCTAAATAAAATTTACGTTGCCTGAACGCCATTTTTGTCAATATTTGTTTTAAATAAATAACATATATAAAAAAATAAATACGTTGGGCGCCATATATTTTTACGACTTTTGTTATTTTATATTCAATATTTTCAATTTAAACTGCATATAGCATAGTAGCAGTCTATTTCTAATTAGCTTAAGATTTCTATATCAAATTTCATCTACTATGATTAAGAAAGACATCGGTATTGGGCGCCCTTTTGTTATGACTTTTGTTCTCTAAGTTTGAAGAAACTAGAGATTTTAAATCAAATTTTTATAAAGATAAAAATTTGCAATACCTTTTATATTAAAATTTACGTAGGCAGAGGTACTTTTGGTAAGACTTGTATAAAATTAAATATAAAGAAGAGGAATACGTTGGGCGCTATTTTGGTTACAACTTGTGTTTGCTGAAATTTGATGGAACTACAGATTTTTTAACCAAATTTTATCAACTGCATGAAAACTACATTGAACAGTCCTTTTCTCACAGAGTTTTTACAGAATTTTGAATCAAAACTCGGTTATATGTGAACTTTAAAATTTTTAAATATTTGCTTTTACCCCCTTTTTGTAATTATTACAAACTTTTTTGACAAAATTTTTACAACTCCACAATGCATTTTTAAATTATTTTAAATTTATCAAAAAAAAATACTTTCGTTAATTTTTGGTAAATTTTTAACATTTCTAACCCATTTTAAAATGCTCCCATTGCTTTTCTGGCTTCAGGAATTGCCAACACTGTTTTTCAGGCTCTTTCTTTTCTGATGTTTCTTTCTCTATCAGTGTTGCCAGTTTATGGTATATTACACATGGCTTAGGGGATTTTTTAGGGGGAAGAAAACAATATTTATGGTTTTTTAGGAGATTTGTTGCAAAATCATCTAAAAAATTATTATATTTTACAAAAATTGTGGTTTTTATCTTATTTAATTCATTGTTTAAGACAAATGTTTTAAAAACGATCTTCATTTTCATTTTTCAAATTATTCATCAAAGATTTCAAATAAAATTTACAATTAGTTTTACAAAAAATAGAGAAAAAAACTTTTATACTTTTTTTCCAATGAATTTGAAGAAATTTTATACAAGAAATTCTTGACGAATAACAAATTTTCAAATTTAAATAAATTTTCCTTACAAAAAAACTTTGAAAGTTAATGATATATTTTTCTTTAAAAAAAACTACATAATTCTAACCAGTGTTGCCAACTCTTGAAGACAGGAAAGCAAAAATGGGGTAAAAAAGCACGATATTAATTTTTTGAAAAATTTCAGTCAAGAATTTAAAAACACATTTTAGCTTTGTAAAATCGTATAAAACAGGTTTAAAAAAATAATAAAAAAGGGGTAAAAAAGCACCAAACTAACATTTCAAAATTTTGAAGATTAAATATAACGAAGTTGTTATTTAAAATTATACTACAGACATTGTAAAAAATGTACTTTTTGTATGGTTCGTATTATTTTTTCAACTTTGACAGAAAAATTTAAAAAAAACGAGAACAAATACCTAAAATATAAACTGTATAGAAAGCACTAAAAGCACTGGCAGAAATCTGAAAAAGCGCTGTAAATACCCGCTTTTTTTAAAAGGGTATTTGTAAAAAATCACCGGGTACGGGAAGGAAAAAAGCACCAAAAAATACCCGAAAAGCACTGAAATGGCAACACTGATTCTAACATATTTTTTCTACTCTTTTATAGTTTTTGCAATAAATTCATCTCTCCCTCTCTCTAAACAACACTCTTTCAAATCTTACACCCTTGCAAAATTGTTAGTCAAGTTCTTTTATATTTTTTGCAATAAATTCATTAAAATTATATCTCTTTCTCTCTCTCTCTCTCTCTCTCTCTATACAACTCTGTTTCAAACCTTACACCAATAAAAAAACCTTAGTGCAGCTCTTTTTAAACTACTCTTTTTTTAACAACTCAATATCAAAAATGTTGCTTATTTTTTAAAATTTATCATAAAGTATGTAAAATTTAATTTAATTTTCTAAGAAAAGAAAAAGCAAGAAAAACATCAACAACATACACTACACACTACTTAAGCTAAATTAATTACCAAAGCATTATATTACCAAAAAAATCTAGTCAAAACATCCAAAAAAAAAATCTTGCAAAATCAAGAATTACAAAAAAAAATGCTTAAAAAACTCATCTAATCATTTAAATTTATTATATAATATTTAAAACAAAAAACAAACAACATATTTATGTAAAACTTAGCATGAATGTAAGAGTAAAAAAAACAAGATAAAAACCCCGTCCTGCGTAAAACAAAAAATAATATAATATTAAAACAAAAACTTTACACAAAATAAAAAAAACTTATAATTAATAACAAAAAAAAACTTTTAATTAAAACTTATCATTTCAATTAATTTCTATTACTTTACATAATAAGTCATACAAAATAAAAACAAAAAATATAAAATATATAATTAAAATCTTTAATATATAAATGTACTCAAGACAATTGTAATTGCAACAATAATTGTACGCTAAACAAATAAAACAAAAAAAAAATATATTTAATAAATACAAGAAAAAACTCAAAAAACAAACAATTGTAAAATGTTTCAAAATACCAAAAAATTTGTCATGTAAAACACATTTTTTCCACTTAAACCAGACAAAAAACAAAATGAATTAGTTTAAAGAAATTCCCCCCTCGAAAACTCCCCTCAAAAAAAGTATTTGTGTTCTTCTTCTTTTGAAATATTTTGCATAAATATAAAATAACAAACAAAAACCAAAAAAAAAAATCTTTGAAAATTGTGTTTTTATTTCATTTGCTTTTACTGAAATTGGATTTTAAACTACAAAAAAGGTAATTATTACGATTCTTTTAATTAAAACAAATAATTGGTAAATATTTGACACTAACAAGGAAGGTCTTTGGAGTGGGATTTATACAGTCATAAAAATCCATAAAGAAGAATACGAAAAAATAACAAAATAAAAGAAAACTTGTACAAAGTAAACAAATTTTTGTTCATTTTACGAAAGTTTTCGTTATATTGACGTTTTTCGTAGTTTTATTTCTGAATTATTATGAGTGTGTCTAACAGGGCACAAACATAGTTATTTTTCTTCTCGCTGTACACACAGAATACAATTTTTTTAAATCAATTTAAAAAAAAAAACATAAATTAAAAAGAAACGGCTTTGAAATCAATCAAAATTTGTGCTTTTAATTATTTTGTTTATTTTAATTAGAATTGTATTTACTTTAATAATATTCATACTGAATTTAAAATTCATGTAACGAAATAAGTTTTTAATTCAAATATGATATAGTTATTGATTTAAATATAACCTATGGCCTCGTAGCCATGGCCATCGTATGCATGCACTCAGAGAATTTTGTCGTTAAAATTAACTGCAATTGCAGTTAACAAAGTATATACCGCAATTGTATTTAAATTAACTTAAATTGCCGATATTTTTAAGTGCAATTGTAGTTAAAAGTAACTGCAATATCAATTAATTTTAAAAGCAATTGCAGTGTACACTTTTTTAATTACAGTTGATTTTACCGACATAATTCTATTAGTGTAAGTTTATAATTTGCAATTATCCTCTAATGCTTAAATAAATAAACTATGATTTTCTTATCTGTGTAAGATTGTCTCCTTAGTTTGTCTCCCTTTACATATATTCAAACACATTGTAATTTTAGAAAGCCCCCCTAGAGACCTTTTCTACGAGAGCCAGATTTTCAGTGGTAAAATTTTAAAAACTTTTGAAAAGTTTTTATATTAATTTTATTCTATTGTTATGAAACAGGATTCTAAACTTTATAGTAAAGGCATTACTTAGGGAAATAAATGTGGTTTTCCAAATCAAGTGTCCAGCCATATGCCATGAATAAAATATGGAACAATTTTGTTTCTTTATTTTTCTAAAAAGTGGCCAGTAGGCAAAGTAGGCACACTTTTCACAAATTTGGAATTTTTAATATACAGTACACTCATAGAAATAAATCTGTAAAAATAGCAGAAAAAGTTACTAAAAATTAGTTAAAAATGATGCTGCAGAAAAAACTGCTAAAATTAGCAGATGTTTTTACTAAATACTAGTAAAATGAGAAAAGCAAAATTAAAACTGTTAAATTTACAGAATTTTAGTTACATTTAGTCTAACTTTTAGTTAATTTAAAATAGCAAATTGTACTGTAAAATCTGCAGAAAATTTTGCTAAATATTTGTAGACTAAAAATAGCAAAAATAAACTCTTAAATCTACAAAATTTTTGCTATTTTTAAGCTAAATTTAGTTGAATGCAAATAGCAGTTTATTCTGCTAATTTAGCAGTTTTTTTCTGCAGCATCATTTTTAACTAATTTTTAGTAGCTTTAACTAAATTTTTTACGGACTTTTTTCTATTAGTGTACTATTATTATTTATTATAATTTAATTCTATATGGGTACATTGGAAACAAATAAAAATTTTGATTAAATTCAATACTAAACTGAAAGAATTATCCTTCATGATATTAATGATAAATACAATTTCATAGACTTTTCTCGTAGATTCAATGAAGAATTTTATTATATATCACAATTCCATGGAATTTAAAAAAAAAATTGAAGGATTAACCCATTTTTATTTCAACAAAATCATTTCTATTAATTTTACAAAAAGTTTCATTAATTTTATGAACTTTTCATACACACTGACTTTAATGAAACTTGTTTCTTAGATTCTATGAAAAGTTTCATAGGACGAGTTCCAGAGATAATTTTCGATGAAACAATGAAGAAATTCATTAGAAATATTTTGTTAGAAATATGGTGTTTGTAATTATAAATTCCGTTGTTGGTGCCTATTGAAAAAGTTTTTCTTTGTACACAGATAAAAATAGTTTGTAAATACAATTAAAATTTTTGTAAACACAATTAAATTTGTAATTGAAATTGAGCCTACCATTGATTTTGAAAATACAAACATTATATTTGTTACTTGATTATTGGATTTATTTCAACTGAATAGCCGACAAACACATTTGTTTAAATTCAAAGCAAATTTTAACAAACGATGTTGTTGACTTAATTGTTAAATTTGTTTCGATTAAATAGTTTGTCATATTAACAAACGAGTCAAAGCTAAATTTTTGCAGTTGAATTTGTTTATTTTTATTTATTTTTTAATTTAAAACACATAAAAAAAATCATATTTTTTCATCATTTTTATTTCAATCATACAAAAATACAATTTAAATAAAGTCAAACAAATTTACCCCTAAATTCATAAACGCTTTGTAAAATTATAGGAGGTTTACAAAACGTCATTTGCATACAAAATTTGTTCAATTAACCTCCTATAATTTTACAAAGCGTTTATGAATTTAGGGGTTAAATTATATTTTGAAAGACTTTTTATTTAATATTTTCACTTTAATTTAATAAACTGTATTCATATAAACTTCACCCATTTTCTCTTATTTTTTATTTAATTTCGGCACTTTTACTATTTTTTGTCAGCATTTACGCGTGTGTATAACAGAGTTGTGTCGTTCGTAAACGAACTAGTTCAACTGAACAATTCACTCTGTTGAATGATATGAACTATTCCATCATTATAAGGTCTTTTCGTTTAATCCTTCTTTCGTTCGTTCGATGGATGAATTGTTTGTATCTCTTTCAAATGTTTTTTTAGGAAATAGCAATATTTTTTTACCGATAAAGTTGTATAAACTATAAACTATACTATTTCATAAAGATATATAATTTAACTTAATACTATTATATTGAACTTACACTTCTTTGAAATCTCATTTAAAACCAAGTTAAATCAAGTTTCTACCCTACGGGGAATGAGGGGCCAATTGCCCTCAAAGTAGCTATCCCGTCATTGGTTAAAGCAAAACTTGTCACAGGATTGGTGTAATTGACCATTTCTGTGGATTAAGCAGTGCCAGTTATACTTAAATGATTAGTCCCGTGACTGGTGAAACGATGACATACCACTCAATTGCCCTCAAAGTACCTATCCCGTGATTTATTAAAGCAGAACTTGTCACTGTGATTTAAGTAGTGTCAATTTTATTTAAAGGAATCTCCCCATGACTGCACCATTTTCAGTTTTATTTCAAAAAATTCTAAATATATTTCAAAATTATCTCAAAATATTTTAAAATTATCCAAAAATGTTTTAAGATTGTCCAAAAATATTTTAAAATTGTCCAAATATATTTTAAAATTATCCAAAAAGGTTTCAGAATTGTCTAAAATGTTTCAAAATTATCCAAAAATGTTTTAAATTTTTCCAAAAATGTTTTATATTTTTCAAAAAAATTTTTTTTTAAATTGTCCAAATATTGTTTAATATTGTGTAAAAAACTTTGATATTTGTCCAATTGCATTTCAAAATTTTCAAAATGTATTTCAAAATTATACAAATATATTTTAAAATATTACAAATATATTTTATTTGTATTTAAGAAAATTCCATTTGTATGTTAAAATCGTCCAAGTGTATTTCAAAATTATTCATTTGTATTTAAAAATTTTTAACTCTGTATTTCAAAATTTTCCAAATGCATTTCAAATAATTCCATTTGGAATTTTCTCAAATACATTTGGCAAATTTTTGTTAAATAATTAGTAGCCTAAAAAATCACGAAAAAATTTCTAATTTTCGAAGTTTCAATTGCACTTTATACGGAAACAAATGCAAATCATATTTGAAAATGTGCCGCAAAGTGATCCTACTGACGCCAAAATCCTAAGCGCGGTGACGATACGACACATTTGGGTTTTCGGCAACACTCTTACCGCTTCAACCAGTTCATTTGAACGTCTTGGGCGTTGATTAACGGCATGTGGACGATCTCCCACTGTCCAGTGCTCAATAAAATTCGACACTAAATAACGAATAGCGTTAACAGACGCTGCTTCTTGGCCACGATATTTTCGACGATATGTACGTTGAGTTAACACAACTAAACGACTATTTTCACTGTACAGTGTCACTATTTCGGCGCGTTATTTTAGTGTAAAGCGATAATGGTAAAAATTTTATTGAATTGACGTTTCAAAAACATGTGTTCTTAAGTCAGTCGGTTGACAAATGTCAATGTTTTTAAATGTTGCCATACCGACAAAAAATATGGCGCACCCTATAAAATGTTCAAATGTCTTAAAGAATAAAAACATTTCCTAGCCAAAAATTATTAAAAAGCATTTCTGTGGAAAAACGTTCTTAGAATCTGAAAGTTTTATTGCAAAATGATAAAAAATCTAAGAAACAAGTATTCTAGAATCTAAGAATTCCCCAAAAAAGAAATCGTTTTTATATTTTTCTAGTACTTTTTATTGATATATCAAGTTTTAGGAAATTTTCTTATTAAATACGATTATTGTACGGGTAAAAAAGTCTAAAAATTCTATTGGAGTCTAATGATTCTCTGTTAAAGAAATGTCTCAGAAAGAAAGAATATTTCTATAAAACCTATATCCAAACTTGAAAATTTTTCATAGAAAATGTCTAATCCCAGCAAACAAAGATGATCATTAATGACTCAGAAATTAGCTCCAAAAACATAAACATTTTCCCACTTTTTCCTATGAAAGTGGTCGGTCCAAAAGAGCCCCCTGTGTACTCAGAAAAAAGAACGTATAAAATCAAAATTTTCTTCATAAATTTAAATAATTTTGAACCTTCTTTGAGTCCGAAAAATGAACTGTTTTTTGAGGGTCCTATTTTCTACCAAAAAAAGAGTGTTTTCAAAAAAAAAATAATTCTTTCTATGAGCCAATTAAAAATCTTATTTATGAGCGCTCCGAAATTGCTGGCTGGGATACAAAAATTTTTCAAATTTTTCTTTTATAAAATTTTCACAGCTTTTTTTCATAAAATTTAATAATTTCAGATAATAATAAGCAAGCTAACAGTGCAACAGAATTGTGTTGCCATACTTATTTATATTAGCTCTCCTGAAGATGACCAACAGCGTGGGCTCGAAATATTGGGACTTAAAATAAATAAATTATAGATTTAAATAAAAACCACTATATTTGCTTTTAATTTTCAAGCCAGAGTAAAAAACAAGAACAATTTAATAATTTCATAAAAAAAAATCGTTAAATTTTAGAAATTATTAGGTTGTTCATAAGGGGTGTGCTATCTGTTGTATCGTTGTATCGTCCTAACAAAAAACAGAGTTGTTAAAATTTTTATTTGTGTTTGACAACGATTTTCTATTCAGTTTTCTATCTGTTAGCACACTCAAATATAGGACACTAAACATACGTAAAAATGTTGTATCGTGCTATTCTCAAATGTTGTATTATTTCAATTTAATTTTTAACAACTCCGTTTTTTGTTAGGACGATACAACGATACAACAAATAGTACACCCCTTGTGAAAACCCTTTAATCTTCATAAATTTAATGAAAATGTTGTTTGTTGAGGTGACTATTCCTTTTTGTGACTCATTGTGAGACTATATTTAAGACTAAGAGTCGTAACTTTTCATATAAAACAACAATAAAATTCTTAAATTCAAATTGTTTTGTCAATCTTATGATTGTGTCGATAACAGGTCTTAAGTTTTTTGAAGTTTTCAAACAAAAAATTTAATAAATATAATTTATTCTGACTTTGCAACAACAAATACATGGGGAATACAGTCACAGACTTTTCGTAGGAATATGCACGTTTGTCTGGCTTGAGGTCTTATATTAAGAATTGAAAACAAATAGTTATTATTCCCAATATTTCGAGCCAATGCCGTTGGTCATCTTCAGGGGAGATAATATAAATAAGTATGCGTTCACAATTCTGTTATACTCTTAGCTTTTATGTTTTCTATTATTATCTGAAATTATTAAATTTCATAAAAGAAAAATTGTAAAAATTTTATGAAAGAAAAGTTGTGAAAATTTTATGAAAGAAGAGTTTGAAAAAATTTCAGATTTTAGACATTTTCTATGAAAAATTTTTCAAATTTCTTCTTTCTTTCTGAGACAATTAATTTTAACAGAAAATTATTAGAATTTTAAGACTTTTTTAATGTGAGAACATTTTTCTGTAGAGAAATTCTTAGGTTTTGAACTATTTCTGACATTCAATGTATGTATATGAAATATATATGAAATTGTTCAACAGTACGTAATTTTTTTATTTTTTTATAAAATTTTGTAATTTTAATAATTTTCATAAATTTTGAAATATCTAAAAATCTCAAAATTTTTCAGAATCTGTAAATTTTTTTTTAGAATCAATAATTTTTTTAATCAAAACCCGCTTAAACTTCAGTTTTTTAAGAATTTTTTCTTAATTTTCTGTTCCCTTATTATTTTTAATATATGAAAATATATTTCAAACTTTTGTGGACTTCTGGTATTATGAGAATTTTTGTTAACGACAAAATCTGATATGACATTAGTTCTTCAGATTTCTCAATATTTTTTAAAGCAGTTTTAAACAACTACCACTGAAAATCTAGCTCTGAAAAAACAACAACAAAAAAATCTTAAATATTTTACACTAAACGCTACAAAACTTTAAACAAAAATGATATTCAACCAAAGCCACCGCACCTGCTTCATATTTACTCTTTAAAACAACAAAAAAACTCTATATACACTTGTTCCCCCATTGACACTTTTTTAGCTTTAAGCCCATATATATCTATCTTAAAAAAAAAGCTTATTAGAAAAAAAAAAATTTTAAAAAAAAATAAGAATATATAAATGTTTCAGGGTCTAATTTTTATCCTTATTTCCCATTTTTTTTTTTTTTCATTAATTTATGTCAAGTAGTTGTTTGTAACCTAAAAACCCCAAATACAAAAAAATCTCAAAATATTTTCTATAATTATAAGTGTATTACTCTACTGAAGAATTTTCGTGGGTGTAGTCTATGTATATAAATTTTACACTGTAAAAAATTTAAAATCACCATGAATATAAAAAGCGATATATATATTGAAATTTATCAAAATATACAAAAAAAAAACAATTTTTAGCTTTCTTAGAATTTTTGAAATCCATTTTTTCTTTTTTCATTTTATATACGTGCGCACAATAATAATTTCGTAAATAACAAAAACATAAATAAAATAACAAATTATTAAAAATTCATTTAATCGTCATATACTTTTATATTAAAAAAAAAAACAAGAAAAACTTAAATGTAACAGCTTGCATTAAAAACTCAATAAAATGAACAAAAAAAATCTGCTATAATTATGTTTTTAATTGTTTTATTAAAAAGTTTTAAGCAATTTTAGCTAGAAATCACAGAAATGATTAAACTAAAATAGAGATGGCATGATACAAATAAATTGTAAGTGTGAAGAAGAAAGCAACAGAATTTAATCTGCAGAGTGACCATTCCATTATTCTGAATCCATATTATAATAAACTATTCCAAAGTTGGAAATAATCTCTGCAAATTATTTTAAGCTAAAGAATCCTACGTAAAGCGCAATAGAGGGCAAACTGTAGTTCGAAGAATTAAAATTGGAATCACATGGGGAATGGCGCAATAAAGTCAAGTAAGTGAATTTAAAACATATATCTGTAACTTCGCCAAAATACTGCTAATTTTTGACCTCAAACACAATTTCGTGAACTTAAAACATCTCAGAGTTTTTACCCAGCAAAAAATTTCGGAACTCATTCTTTATAAACAACTTCTTTAAATGCTTCGAAAGTGTCCATTAGTGTATTTTTACTGCTCTTTTAGAAGTATTTCTGATAAAAACAACTTAGAATTGTATTAAAAAAACACTAAGAAAAGTAGTAAAATTTACCAATTTTTCGCAGTTAAATTTAACCACATTTGAATTTCTTTTAAAACCATAAGAACTTAAAGAGAACGAAGTATGTAGTTAAATTTGACTGCTAAATGTTGGTAAATTCGTATTAGAAAAAAAATCTTATACTTTCAAATAAACATACATTTTAATTATTATTAAAATTAAGTAGTTTTTGCCGGTTATTTCTTTCAATAACTGCCATGAAAGTTGTTTGATTTTTTTTCATACAAATTTTTACATAATATTTATTTAACTAATTTTGTTGTAATATTTATTTTATTAAAATTATATTTATATCTATATTTTTCAAGTTTATTTTCTTTTAATTAAATATCAAGATTTTTGCAAATTCATTTGTATCTATATTTTCTATATCATTTATAATTTTCTAACTTTTTTATTATAAAAACTTTTCAAGTGTTTTTTAAACAATAAATCACTTGAAATGTTACAAAATAACGACATATAATCGAAAAAATCTGTGTAAAGCACTTGTATGAAATTTTATAATAACAAGTGCTTTTTCAATATAAAATTGACGTAAAATTTTGATATACGAGAAATTTAAATTGTCCTTCTGCTGTAAAACACAAACTGTCGAACTAAATATTTTTAAAATATTATAAAATTTATATAAAAAAACAAAATGATTGATGGCCTGTCTTTCATAAGCAAAAAACTACAAATAGAAAGAGATAGATTGATAATATTGGACGTTTAGAAGGTCAGGGATTGTAGAAAATAACGGAGTTTAGACTTTAATTTCAAAAAGTGCATATCAAACAAATGACCTCCAGGTTTTGTTTCAAAGCACACTTGAGTTAACAAATTAAAAAAAAAAACTATTGAAGAAAAAATGTATATAAAAAATATATTGCAGAAAACGACAAGAAAGTTTTGATGAACAAAAATGTTTTAAAAAGAAATCCCAGAGTTTGTTCATTAAGCCAGTAAGATACTAGCTTTTTTGTTCACTTATTCTTGTAAGGTTGTTGACTCTTAACTATTTTTTTCTCCCCCAAAATCTGGCAAGACTGTGACCAACAAACATATCAAAATCAATTGTTATCTCTTAAATCATAAATGAATCTCTTACAAATACAGTAAGTTCAAACATTTTGACAGGTAAACAAATATGTATCAACAAACAAAAAAATTATAAATAAAAAAATATAATAACAATCGTAAAAATATCACTGTAACAAAAACTGAAATAAAATTGTTGAATATTGAAGTAGTAGACCTCCCTCTAACAAATAGAAAGAAATAAAGTAGCAGTAACGAAAAGTAATACCATATTTAAATAAATCATAAATTCACTACCATTTAATACTTATATATCATAAACAACAACACTACAACAATTGTAAATAACTTTTTTTTATAAAACCCATATAATCTTCGATTCAAATACGACAACACAAAAAAATATCGAGAATTTAGTGATAAGCTTTTTTCGAAAAAAAAAAAAAAAATTTAGCACAGAAAATTATACATATGAAAATCAGATAACATCATGATGTTTGAGCAACAGAAACAATATAATGGTTAAATATGTATTTACTGCACTATATAAATATATTAATGTGTAACAATTGCAGATTTTCAAGGAATTAATTCTTCAATAATGCTTTAACAGCACAACAGCTGTATGTACAAAAATTTTTTTGCAATTCAGCTAAGCTGAATTTGAAAGAAAAATTCAAATTATCAAAAATTTAAATTCCGAAAACTTTTAATAATTTTTTTGCAATTCAGCTAAGCTGAATTTGAAACAAAAACTAAAATTATTAAAATCTAAATCCTATAAATTTGATTTGGCGGATTTTCGCCAACTCAGCTGCCTGAATTTATGAAGCTTTAGAAATAAAAATTCAAATTATCAAAATTCAAATCCCAAAATTTTTAAATAATTTTTTTTAAAATCCAGCTAGGCTGAATTTGAAACACAAATTCAAATTATCAAAATCACCAAAATTTGTTTTTGGTGGAATTTTGTCAATTCAACTAGCTGAATTTGTTTAAGCTTCGTACACAAAAATTTAAATTAACAAAATTCAAATTCCAAATTTTTCAATATTTTTTTTAAAATTCACCTAGGCTGAATTTAAAACACAAATTAAAATTATCAAAATCCGAATCCCAAAAATTAAATTTGATGGATTTTTGTCAATTCAGCTCGCTGAATTTGTTTAAACTTTATAAACAAAAGTTCAATTTAGCAAAATTCAAATCCTAAAAGTTTTTAATAATTTTTTTTTTTGAAAAAAATTTAAATTATCAAAATCGAAATCCCAAAAATGTATTTTTGTTAGATTTTTGTCAATTTCGCTAGCTGCATTTGTTTAAGTAAATGAATGGTCTTTTTAGTTTGACTCTAGATCATAAATTAATATCACTTTCTGTTTAAATTTGTTTAAACTTTACTGTTGAGGCAAAATATTATTAATATAAAATAATATTAGTAGATACTAAATTTTATAGAAAAATTTTTGAAATTTAGCTCAATACAAGGAAAGTTCGCTGAATTTAAAATATTAAATTCACAAAGTTAACTTGGAAAAGAACATAAAAACTTCAATTTCTTCGAGCATTGAAACATGCCTAATTGAAACACCTAAAAGCATTTTTAATATTTTTAAATTATGAAAACAAATGGTAGCTGGGTTTTTGGGCAATTACGCCAGCTGAATTTGATAAATCTCATAATATTCGTGAAATTTCATAATATTCATGAAAACTCGAAATTTTTAAAGCTTAGCTTAATGTATGGCAAGTTTGCTGAATTTATAAGATTGTATTTACAAAGCTAAACTGAAAAAAATAATATAAAAATTTCCATTTTTTAGAGCATTGTAACATGCTGAATACGTAAACTGTTTACTTAAACCATTTTTTTTATTTTTAAATTAGGAAAACAAATTTTAGCTGTATTTTTGGGCAATTCCGCCAGCTGAATTTGTAAAATCTCAAACTATTCATGAAATTTCATAATATTCATTCATGAAAGCTTATAATGTTTAAATTTAAGTTGAATTTAGGGAAAGTTCGCTGAATTTTTTAGATTGCTTAAATAAAGTTTAATTGAAAACATAACATTAAAATTTTAATTTTTTCTAGTATTGGAATGTGCTTAATGGTTGAAGTGTTTATAAGAAACGTAAAACCAGTTCACTATATTATGAAAAAGACAATTGCCAGCTGAATTTGTAAAATCTGAAAATATTCATGAAATTTTACAATATTTGGCTGAATTTATTATATCTTTTTAAGAAAAATCTAATCAAAAATGAACTTCCCTCTTTCAAGCAGTAAATGCATAACAATTATATGAAACCACATGAAATCTATTTCAAGAATTATAATTCAGCCCAGCTGAATTTGAAATTAAAGTTAAAATATAAAAAATAGGGTAACATTAATCCTGACAGCATGTTTTGTTCATAATTCAGCAAGTCATAAATGTTTACAACTCATAACAGAAAACAATTTAAGTATATCATTTTTTGGAAATATTTCTAAATAGATAGAAATATTGCTGAATTTTGTATCGTTTACAAAAAAATCAACAAGAATTACAAAATTTAGTTTAAAATTTATTTCGGGCATTTCGTACCGCTGAATAGGTGTCAAGAATATAAAATAACCAAAAACACATTATGTGTATTTATTCAGTGATAATTCAGCCCAGCTGAATTTGCAATAAATATATTAAGGTTATTAAAATTGAATTTAAAAAAATTTCTTCGTCGTGTGTTACTAATTCAATTATTAGAAATCATTAAAACTTAATAAATGAAATTTTCGAATCGTGCTGAATATAAAAAATATAGCTAAATATTGTTTTTAAAAAAAATTAATTTTTCTTTAAAAAAAAAAAAATAAATATTTTTCAGAGGACACGAGTATTTTGACTTGGTGAATAGGAGCAAAGTGTGATCAATAGTCATATGAAATATGTAAAAAAAAATTAATTCAGCCTTACTGAATATGAAATAACTTTTAAAGCTATTACAATTGGTAAAAATTTATAGTTTTTAGAAAAATCCTTTCTTAGCTTTGCTGAATTTAGTGAAAGGAAACCAAATTTTTTACTTTTCAAAAAAACATAAATTTCAATATAATATGAACCTGCTGAATAGGTGTAATGTGTAAAAATCCGAGAAGTCATTTAATATATATTGAATTAAAGATAATTCAGCTGAGCTGAATTTAAAATTAATATTAAAATAATTACAATTCATAAAATTTTATGGTTGGAACAAAAAATAAATTTTTTTAGCTTTGCTGAATATAGAGAAATGGTGCTTGTTTCTTTATCTTTAAAAAAATCAATAAAATTTAAAACAAAATTTCTTTTGACCAATAACTGATGTCGTATAATATATTAAAATAATTATAATTCAGCTCAGCTGAATTTGAAATGTATATAGAATTATTATTATTATGTTTTGCATATTTATCCAGCTAAGTTTGTAAAAATTTCTTATGAAAAATGAATTTAAAACAAAAATAACTTTTTATATTCTCAATACAAATAAAGTCAGCTGAATACATAAATTATTTATATTAGAAAGAAATAATGAACATAAATAATAAAATAACTTCAAATATATTCAAGTAATGGTAATTCAGCTTAGCTGAATTTGTTTTAAACAAAGAAAATATTATAAGTTCAAGCCTTAGAAATTAGGTTCTTCTTATTTTATAACATAAATTTTGGAAAAAAGAGAAAATGTTGCAAAAAAGTGTATGTCGTCTTGTTGTCTGAGTTGAATTCTGTGTTAAACATTTAATTCTTTATCTTTCCTGACCAATAATCATACGAACTAACCAAACTGATTAAACTTAATATTGAAATAAATACAATTTTATAATCATATCAATATCAGTAAGACGAAATTTTTGTGCATACGTCACTTGTGGCTCATATGAATGCATGGTATCGTTTTCTGTTGTGGACATACAAGTACAGTAGTCAAGTTAACTGATGTGTCGTTGTAGCATGTTACCTGTACGTGTTGTCAACAGATAACAAAAGTAAACCATGTACACAACATAATTTTTGTTTTTGTTGAAGACTGATTAAAGTATATGGTCAACTAAAAATGATAATATGGGTTTTAAATATTAGGTCAATTTATGAAGATTTTCAAGTACCATAATAAGGGAGCTGGCTATACATAGGATCAATATCCATGCTCGTTTTTGAAGAGTTTTTGCTTCAGGTTGGATAAGTTTTACCTTGAACTATATTGTTCATTCACTTGAGAAAATTAAACATTTGTTGGAGATATCTATTGATTTATGAAGGCTATAAGATTTAAAGGGCAGACTTTCATGCGACATTCTGCCTTTTGTTCAAGCTATGGTCAAACATTAGCTTCTGCATAAAATTGAAATCCGTATAGGTCTGACATCTTGTTTTGATTCCAAATAGTCTGGATTTTATGGTATCCCATTTTAGCAGAAGAAGCTTAAGCTAAAGCGACCTTATCCGAAAGGATTAAGGCCCGATTACTGAACCTCCAGTTAACTTCTAACTGGGACTTTAACTGACACATTTGCTGTTGTTTTCCATATAAAATTTTAATATAACTGTCGGCTTAATTTAAACTGGACATTCAGTAACCGGGATAAGTCAGTAGTCGATATTTAAATTCAAATTAAATAATTTCAAGTATTTTCTACAATCTTAGGAGCTTTACAAACTCATTAAAAGGATTATGGTTTTTTATTAACAACTAAAAATTGATTTTTTCTGCTTTCAGATCTTTCATTGTTAATACATTATTCATATTTATAACAATATCTCTTGTTTATTAGGAACATTATTGTACTTATTTGTCAATACAAACAAAAACTAAACTAAAAACGTCAACCACACAGAATGTGTAAAAAACAAATAAAGTCGAAGAAAAATAAAGTTAAATGCTACCAATACTAACTGACACTTTGGTTTAAGTATACAAATACTCAAATACTAACAAAATTCCACCAACAACAACTACAATAAAAACAAATGTAAATACAAAAAAAATTGCTATCTCTGAAACGATATCGATAATATTGGTACCATACAATCAACTTAAGAATAGAGATATTGGTTAAAGAAAAGAGATAGTTCTTATATTGAAGAAATTTACACTGCGACATAAAATATTTTTTTATAAAACACGAATAACAACGAATATGGTTTTGAATTATTAATAGAAATATGCGATATTGACAGAAATGAACGATATCGCCTCAAAAATGAGGAGTAAGATAAATAAATTCTCCTTAGCTGCCTTTGATATTAACCGGTTTTAAGGATTTAAAAAATATTGTAAGAAATATACGAGAATAACCGATATCTGCGATATGACTAAAAATCTGTGATACCTACGATATTGCTGGAAATTGACGCAATATTCTTGTGTTTGTGATATTTATAAATATGTGGTATATTAACGCAAAACTTAGACATTGATAATAATCTGAGATAGAAAAGGCGAACTACGATATTGATAAAAAAAAATATAGCGGTATTTATAGATGCCTGCGACACCCACAGATATTTTTATTTTCTTTAATTTACGATATTAAAGAAATCTTAGATGTAGGTTGAAATTTGGAATATTATCAGCAAGCTACGACATTTTTGAAAATCTGCGATATTGTTCGTCAGTTATAATATTTTGTAAATTTTCAAAACTATTTTCACTTTATAAAATTGGTACACATCTGCGCTATTGAGCGAAATCTAAGTTGGGTTAGATTGAATAGAAACTTGCCAGAAAGTCGAGTTCACTCGGAGGCCATAAGACCCACTGCGATTCCCTCAGTCTCCCCACATCTACCTGAAAGAAAAAGCATGATCCGAAAAAACCTAAAACCATTCAGATTCCCTCAAAAAAGCCACAAAACCGGACAGTGATACATCCTGCGGACTGGCCAGATCGTCGAGGAACCTGCTTCCCAGATATCAGTCACGGACACTCGCAAAACAGATGCTGCGCTGTTTCCTACTCCTTCCCATAAACTCTACAGTAATCCACACGGCCTATCGCAAAATGAGTACAGATTGTGCGTTTACCAAAAAAAAAGAAGAGTACTCGTTCTCATTGGATTAGGCAGCGGGCATAGGGTCCGATATATTATTGTATACAATCGGTCAAGGCCGTTAACCTCGCCCTCGTCCCCCTATCGAATATGTCGTCTATCACAACGAATACCTTCACTAAAGAAACCAGTACGCCTGTCAGTGCCGGGCCCCCGACCGAGCCATTACTCGCGCACTCATCAGCTACGTCATTGCCCACGACCCCAACGTAGACTGGGACCCATGTCAGCCTGGCCAAATGCATAGGAATCCGACCAAGAAATTCAATACAGCGCTTCATTGTACAGCTAATCGTATCGGATTTCAGGGCATTTAAAGCAGCCAGACTGTTCACAAAGATGCTAATGGGTAATGGATCCATATTCCGTTACATTATTTTCCCGCGGCAATATCAATTGCGTAGACTTCCGCTTAAAAAATTCTACAATCGTCTGGGAGTCACATGGAGACCTGAATGTCAATTTAACCAGCCGACTCTTCCCCTGTCCGTATACAAGATCATCATTTCAAATAACGGAATCATCGGCCTAGTCCCCCTTGGTCAGTAAAACCACCTCAAAGTGATCCAGAATTTCGAGATCGGTAAAATGTAGTCCGTATCAAGACTCAATGTAGTCGGTAACAGATTCAATCAAGCACCAATCTCACGCAAAATGATAATATGACCACAGATACGTTGCATCAGCACCTGCATCTCCATCACTCTAAGAGCTGCCTTGGCCGCCCTACCTCTAAAATAAATATCCATTGGAGGGATTCCAAGCTTTACCTCCAAACTCCTCTGGTGTGTCGAACAGACGGCCCTCGTGGCACTCACACAAACCAGTCGCTGCATCGGTTTGTCAAATTCCAGAGGTTTATTAGTTAACAAGGGAAAAATTATATAAACCATTTAAAATAATCCATTGTGGACTAATAAAAAAATTGCAACAGAAGTATGCGTTATCAGGCAATGTGTTTCTACACTCAAAAAAATAAGTTAGTAGAAAAATTAGTAAAACTTCTTGTATATCAAGTGTACTAGTTTTCAGCAACTTTTTTGCTGAAATTCCGTTTTCAGCAAAACATTTAGTTATATTTTTTTTAGCACTAAACTAATTTTGAACTAATGTTTTACTAATTTATTTTGCTATAAAATTGTGCTGATAACCGCATGCATAGCGTGGACGACAACCAGATACACATCTTGATGTCGTAGCTTGTCTGGAAACGGAAATGACAAAAAAAGAAAAACAACTCTACACATATTCTATATTTAAATTTTCAGCAAATAAATTAACTAAAGTAAAATTTCGCTACAAGTTTTTTGAGTTTTTTTCAGTCTACTAATATTCAGCAAAAAGTTTAGTGATTTTAGCAAGGATTTTTTTCATTTGCAGTCGACTAAATGTTAGCAAAACTTTTGCTGAAGATTACTATTTTTTTGGTAAAAATCAGCTTGCTGATTTTCAGCAAACCTTTTGCTGAAATTACCAACTTTTTTGCAAGCACGCTCCTGACTAAAAATTTGCTGACACAGCAACATTTTTTGCTGACTTTACTGACTTTTTTTTTTAGTGTAGAGTAGTCAAAAATTCAACATGGACCTAATAATTGAAAGAAACCGGAAAGGGGTAAAGCAAAAGGAATCAGGAACGGAACCAAAGCCGAAAAGGCTGAGAAGCTATTAAGGGGGAATCCAAACATTTCTGACCGCGAAATGGAACTGAGCGTGCAAAGTTCGCAAGCTCATAAAGCTAATGTTTGGCTTAAAACATTTAAAGTTAAGAAATTTCTGGATAGAAATGCTAAAAAGAACGTTGATGCCAAAAACAAACGATCAAAACTTCTCTATGTTACAGTTTTAGTTACGCACTCCAGTGGATGATATAGGACCATTGTGATGTAATGGTTATCGCGTTGGACTGTTACACATAAGGTTGTAGGTTCGATTCCCAGGTTCGATTATGAGTTTTTACTTATATATCGTGGCGTCCTCCTTCGCTGTTCCCATAGCACTTAACTAAAAAGCTTCAACAGAATTTGTCAACTCTCAATCTGATGGCGCCCAATAACTCCTCTAAGATGCAAAGTTCCGCGCATTTATAATGGTGCCATATTTAAAGCCTTACATCTTTCACCACCTTTCATATCTTCTCTATTCTAATTAATAGAAATAATTTCTCGCGTATTGCTTCTTAAAAAAAACTAATAAGGCTATTTTCTTCGTATTCTAGGTGGTATCCCACTTCCAGGAAGTTTAGAGTCCATAATGACATCTAGGTACTTTACCTCCCATGATAGTGAAGAGTAGCCCCGTACAATCTAGGGAGATCAAAATTTTTCAGAGTGTATTTCTCTGTGAACAAAACAAGTTCAGTTTTCCCCGCATTGACTTGCAGACAGTTCTCATTCGTCTATATAGATAGTCTCACAAGCGCTGATTCCGTGAGATCAGTGATTGTTGGCAGAAATTTCCTCCTGATCAATAGCACAACGTAGTCAGCGTATGCCACAACTGTCGTCCCTGTTCGAGTCGTGGATTCCATTGATCACAAGATTCCACAGAAGAGGAGAAATGATATCCCCTTAGTAAGTGCCTCATGTAACCACCTTATCGCCCTGCTCCTGAGCATGTTGTCCATCGACAAGTTTATCTGCGGATCAGTGGCAATACTTTTAAAGTATTGGAGTCCAAGGCACCAATGATCAATGACATATTCATATTTCTGAACGCTCATTCCATTCCAGGTAATATACAAACACTTGAATATATTTCGAAAACCTCACTCAAAGTCGCTTCCATCGTGTTCGGCTCTACTGAAATTGTCTGCCGAGATGGTGCTTCTCAGAAAAGCATCTGTCTACCCGTCTTTTCAGTCATTTTAATAAAAAAGACAGAAGACTAGGTATTAGAGCGTAACTCAAAAAAAAGTTCGCCGTACACCCTCCAAAATGAAGTATTTTTGCAAAGCAATTTCAAAAACAATTTTTTTTTGCCGAACGTTTTCAATTTTTTGTTATAGCTTCGGCATTTAAAGTTGGATTTTCAAGTGTGATATATCGATTTTTTGCCTCGAGGAGACTAGTGTTTTGCTATAAAGGAAAAATCCAATGAAAAAAATTTAAAAAGGCGACCCCTACGTTCAGCAACCAATATATAAAAAAAAATTATACTGGGTTTATCGAAAAACTTCCTTAGCAAAAGTTTAATGATTTTTTGCGAGCTTTAATTTTCTGACATTAGGGTTTTAGCAACTGAGATCTGGTGGGTAACTACTAGAAAGGGACACTTGATGTCAATGGCCCTTAGAACTGGTCTCCTCGAGAGAAAAACATCGATGTATCATACTTTAAGATCCGACTGTAAATGACAAAGATATAACGAAAAATGTAAAACGGCGACCCCTACGTTCGTCAAAAAAAATTTTTTTTTTAAATTTCTTGCAAAAATACTTCATATTGGAGGGTGTACGGCGCACTTTTTTTTGCTTGTAAGGTGGTACGGTCTACTAGGTATGTAATCCTTAGCAGTGCTGTGGTTTACTTTTTCTGCTTTGAGGGTTAAGGCCACTCTGATCTCTATCCCAGATGCAAGACTACCAGTAAATATACGAAGCTACCTGCTGATTTATAGGGCTCTTCTCCCATTGTGAGTTCATTAGAAGTTCAATCGTTCCCGCGAATGCCCTCAGTGAAGGTACCATCTGGCCTCGTAAGAAATTCGGAAGATTTCGGTTGACGCAATTAAATAGCGAGGTTGTGGCAACCGAGACAATCCGATTGGAAAAAAATTCGATTATCACAACGAAATTATTATGAAAGTGTTTGATGAATCGGCGAGTCTTTGTTAGCTCAACAAATTTGATTGAAGGCAGATAGGATTGATCAATGAATTCTATTGTTGATCAGTAAATTGATCGACAAAATGTAGGTCTGAATAACTAAATCCACGATTTATCGAAACAATTTATATTGTAATTTATAAAATATCCGACGAAATATATGTTATTGACCAAAATATTTGCAGAAATCAACTATTGTTCAAATAAAACGACATACGATAGATCCACAAAATCTAAGATTGTCAATAAAATAAATGATTGATCGATATAATTTACAATATACCACCGTTAATTAGTGCTAAGGAATTAAATCCATAAGTGGTCAACAACTATTAATAACAAAAGACGAAATATAAAACTTTTTAATATAATCCATTGACAAAATCATATCTTTATTCACGAAACCTTAAATTGATTGAATAATTGAATTGAGGGTAGGTACAATATATTAGCAAAGTTCGCGACTGATCGATTAAATGTATCATTAATCATCAAAATGCTGAGGGTAGACCTGATAACTTCGGAGTAATGGTAGAAATCTTCGCCTTCTAAGATTAAGTGACAAAATCTGAGCCTAATAAAAATCAACCACTTACAGCTAACTGTTAAAGTTTTAATATTAATACCGCTCGAAATTACTGTCTCCTCCCACCCAATATATTTTTGACATTTGTTGCTGATGGGGAGGGAGCAATAAATATACCAACAACAACAAATATATCAGCAGTAGTTTGAAAATAAAATATATGATTTCTGTTCACACTTTTAATACCTTTTTGACTTTAATAACTGATTGCAGGCTTTTAAAGTACAAAATTGTAGCGCCCACTTTAGACGTGTGAACGGTTAAACGGGTCTTGGCATTTTTAGCGCACCGTATATGTCGTACAAACGATCTAGACGGGATTTACGGATACACTTGACACAAAATAAGTTTACACCTTAACTTTGAAGAGCTTGCCTAAACTACATGCCAATTATTATAATTTAGGTTGAAGTGTTCAAAAAAAAAAAAAATCATACATACAAAATAAAATTTTTTATTGAAGTTCTTAAAATTTTCATAATAAGAATTTATTAGAATTATTGAAGATTTTTATGACAGGCACTCCTGATACAACAAGAATTTAATAAGTTTTAAGTTTATTTTTGCATTAATTGAATTGTTATACTTCAAACCATAATTAAATAATAAACAAATAATTAATTGTAGAATAAGACAAGTAAATTGAAAAAACCCATTAACGGCTTATTTAACACAAAACATAAAGGATTAAAAAACAATTTCAAAACTAAATATTATAAAAAAAGATCATTATTCAGTCATAAAAAAATTACAGTTTAATTTGCTTTAATTAAACAAATTAAAAATCATTTAAGTTATTTAAAAATACAACTACAATATAAAAATAATTAAATCTAAATAAAAATATGACCAATTATAATCCAAATTGTGGTTATTATGAGGATTATAGTTCCGGTTACTATTCGACAACCGCAGCCACACCAAATGCCATATATCAACAGGATTATTATATGCAACAGGATTATGAATACAAACATGGTTATGAGTAAGTAGACCACAATTACTAAATACTTTTATGATTTTACTAATTCTTTTGCTTGACAATAGCTACAATGGTACGAGTATTTAAAATTGTAACATATTGTCATAACAACATGAAAACATACATTTGTGATTGACTGTCTATAAAGGAAATATGAATTTTTAATATGAAACAGCTGACCTAAAAATTTAACAACCCTTTTTATTGTTATGACTTTAAAGAAAGGATTAGAAATTTTTACTGAAATATTTTGTTTAGCTTCGCAAATGAGGAAATATTAAAAAGAAACCCACCGACGGAATTTTTAAGTTTCAAATTTTCATTATTCTTATAATTATTTTATATTCAGCTATGCTTAATTTGTTAAATTTGCTACTCCTTACCAATTCAGCTAAATATAATTGATATTCAGCACAATCTAAAAGCAAATTATGTAAGTAATTGCAACATTAACAGACTATCCAAAAAAAGCACCGTCGGAATATCGAATTTTGCACGTGTTAAATTGCTGATGATACATTCTAAGGCTAAAATATAAATATTTTGAAAAATTAATTCATATTCAGCCAGCTGAATTGCCCGAAGGAAATTTTTTAAGTTAAAATTTAAATATTTATTTAAAATTCAGCTAAGCTGAATAACAATTATTTAAAGAATTTGACTATTTGTTTGCCTTTATTAACCACATATCATCTATTCAGCTAATTAAATTAATGGTGGCAACGGTATCGAAATAGATACGACGAAATTTTGAATTTTGTGCATGTTAAATTGTTGACGAAAAATTCTAAAGCTTAAAGTAAACTAATTTCCAGATTTAATTCACATTCAGCCAGCTGAATTATCAAAAACTAATTTATAAAGTTGAAATATTACATTTTATTTATTATTGAAAGTTATTTTAACCAATGCAGACTATTAAATTTAAAATTCAGCTTAGCTAAATAATAATAATAATAATAATAATAATAATAATAATTTAAGCAATTTGTCTATTTCTTGGTCTTTATAAACCACATACAATGTATTGAGCTAATTAAATTTTTTAAAACAATTTATTATTGCCAAACGAATTGTAAGAATACCGACGGAATTCTGAATTTTACTCATTTTAAAATGCTTCATCAGCATTTTAAAGCTTTAATAAAAATAATTTCCAGATTTAATTTATATTGAGCCAGCTGAATTATCAAAAACAACATTTTAAAGTTAAAATATACTAATTCAGACTATTTAAGATTTATTCAGTTAAGCTGAAAATAAAAATTCTCATTAAGATCTTTTTAACTAAATTTCTGAAGAAAACACAGGCGGATACTTTAAAGCCTGAATTTAAATATTTATTTACAATTCAGCTGAGCTGAATAATAATAATTTAGACAATTTGTATTTTTCTTTGCCCTTACAAACCACATGTCATCTATTTAGCTAGCAAACTGTAAAGTTAAATTAACTATATGAGTTTTTAGCATATTCAGCAAGCTGAATCGCCGAAAACAAAGGTTTGAAATTAAAATAACAACTCAAAAGCAATTTTATTGTTATAATAAATTATTCTTGGCAAATATAAAAATATTAAAAACTCCACAGAAGGAATTTTTAAGTTTAACATTTTCGTAATTCTCACATTTCTTTTATATTAAGCAAAGCTTAATTGTTGTTCTAAAATAATTCAGCTTAACCTTTATTATATTCAACATAATGTAAAAGAAAATTTTGTAATTAATTAATATGTTGTATTAAGCATAAACAAACTGAGGTAAATGAAAAAACGCCGACGGAGTTTTTAATTCTTTAGTTTAAATTGAGTTCATTAGCTGAATTCCGCTAGCTGAATTGACAAAAACAAAATCTTAATATTACCTTATTTTTAATATTCTATAAAAGTTATTTTTAAGCAATTCAGCTTATTTGGGATTAATTCAGCAGGGATTAAACTTGATTTTCTTAAGAGGGCTATTATAGTTTTCTTAGTTCAGCAAGCTAAATTGATGAAGAAAATAACGACGATTATTTTAAAGTCTAAATTTAAATAACTTTAATATTTATTTGCAATTCAGCTGAGCTGAATAATAATTTAAGAAATTTTTCTATTTCTTATGAACCAAATAGCATCTATTCACCTTGTTAGATTGTGTAAAACAATTATGTAAATTTATTTGACCGATTTTTTAACAAATTTAAATAATATTAATGCTCATTTGTTTCTATAATGAATACTTCTGCAATTCAGCAAAGTAAAACTTGCTTCTAAATTAATTATAATAAGGTCAATAGCTGAATTGCGAAAACTAAAATTTTAAATTAAAATATAAACTCAAAAGTAGTTTTAGCCGAGCCAAATTTGAGATTTATTCGGAAAAGCTGAAAATAATCTATTTGATTAAATTTTGCCTCAGTGTAGTTTTTGTAATTTCGATCACTTTCTGCCTCAATGTACTTTTAAATTTCGATAGTTAAAACACCGACGGATTTTCTTCTTAAAACATAAATTTAAATAATTAAAGATTTAATTCATATTCAGCTAGGCTGAATTACCAATTGCTAATGAAACACATTACACTTACTGTTTGATTTCTTATGTGATTTGTTTATAAATTAATTCAGCTAGCTGAATTGTAATAACAGCAAACAAAGTAAAGAAAACCCCTATATAATATATGTATAGTATTGCTATTATATACAAAATTTTACTATTCAGCTAACTTAATAGTATTATTTTTAAGAATTATTTTCGGTATTGGTGTTCTTTCATCTATTCTTTTTTCATACCAACACTTCTTGGAAAATGTTTTCAATATTTTTACTTTTAATAAACACCTTGCCTAATCTTTCTTTATCCTTCTTTCTTTTTGATATATTCTGTATTTTTTGCTAACAAAATTACGTTACACCTATAATTAAATCTAATTTGGTTTAAAAATGTGTGTTAAAAATCTTCTGCTGTAAAAACAACTTAACATTTCGAATAACGGCATAAGTAATACTCACTCTCGGAACAAAGTTCAGCTAAAAATAATTTAAACAATAATTCACACATAAAATAAAAACAACAAATGAATTAATATAATGAAATTTATATTTTAAATGTATTTATAAAACAATAATACAAATCTATCATTGTATTTGAAATCCAATCCTGAATATTAATATAATCCAATGTTGCAACATTTAGTTAAAATAACATTACCCATATAAGACAAATCCAAAAGGAGAGTTAAACATGTCAAATTTGAACAATAGAAATTATTTCCACTTTGTCAACTTTTTTCTGTGATTTTTTTGCAATAAATACAGCAAAAAAAAAAGCAAATCACAGAATCTCTATGAACAAAGTACACATGGAATATTAAAGGACACCTTAAATTATTTCATGTTTTTGCTGTGTTATATGGGAAAATACGTTTATAGGTTTGTTGTGTTTTGGGTTTTTCTAAAATCTTGCCATTTTGGAACAACACCAAACACTTTGTTTTTAACAGTTGTTCCTGAAACACATGTGAGTGAAATCGTTTGGAAAATACCGCAACAACATGCTATATTTCCTTTATGTTTTGCAACGTTGGCAACCGAAACGAATAACGGTATTGGTATCGATTTTTTGTTTGTTTCGGTACTGGTATCGGTATTTTATTTGTATCAGTATTGGTATTACCGATACCGAAACATCAATACCGGTACGTACCGGTATTATCGAAGAATTTTGTTTTCACAATAAATTATGTGCTGTTGTAAAAAAACATCATGTTGCTAAACCAAATTAAAAAAAATAATAGCAATACGATTTTTTTTATTAAAAACACAGATAGAATTAAATTCATTTTAAATTTTGCATATTTTGTATAAAACCATTTATATTTTTTTGTGAAAAACGTAAGAAAAAATTATTTTATTAGAAACCGATTCAATACCGGTACAATACTGGTATTAAGGGAAAAGGTTTATGGATAACGGTAGTTTTTAAAATTAAGAATTTCGGTATCGGTATCGGTTATCAATTTGAAAGGGTTTTGAAACGGATAACGGTATTATAAAGGTATCGGTTGCCAACCTTGATATTTTGTTTAAATTTTCACAATTTTTCCCAATAGGTTCAACAACAGAGATTTCCCTATTGTTGTTGTTGTTGTTGTAGATTCATTTAATTGTTATAGCTAGACAAACTGTCTGTGATTGTTTTTGGAATGCGTATGATATTATTTGGCTGCTTGGTTAGCTGTTTGGTAAGTTGGGTATGTTTGTATGGTTTGTCTATGTAATTGGGTTTTGTTTCTAATCATTGTTTTTACCTTCGGATAATCTCAGCTAATACTGTTTGCCAATAATAGCATTTAAATGTATTTAAAACACCATGGAGGTTTTTTGTTTCTGAAATAAGGTTTTTTTTAAACTAGCCCTGTTTAAAAAGATAGGAGATCATTGTAATTGAAAAGCAATTTAAAAAAATGGTTTAGTGTTGTCTTTGAACACTTGCTATGTAATATTATGACAGTGGATATCCTTTTACAACAATTTATGAATACTTGAGTTGTTCCAGCCAGCTGAATTGCTTTGTTTTTGAATGTTGTCTAAAATAAATAAAGCATATTTCTCAAAATGACATTCAGTACATATTCAGCTAGCTGAATTACACTATTGTTTACATTGCATGGACAAATGTGAATTATGTTTAATTTATTTGAAAAAAAATTTTATATTCAGCTAGCTGAATTGTTTGATTTTTATAAGTTTGTTTTACAAAATCAAATCTGAATTATCGTAACTTTGGAATTAAGTAAAATGTAATAAACTTACTATAGAAATCAACCATTGCAAAAATTAAAGTTTTAGAAAAACATAGTAACTTTGTTTTAACTAATTAAGAATATTACCAGACTTTTTTAAAAAAAATGTACAAGAATAAATTTTTAATAAATATCTTGTTTAAGAATGTTCTAATAAACTGGCTGAATTTTTCTTTTTTTCTTATCATTAGTTAGTTTTGTATAAAAACAATATTTTGATTTGCTGAATAAATTAGATTTTCAATTTTTACATAAATTGTAAACATTATTTGTTAATAATATGTATTCAGCCGGCTGAATTGAATTATTAATTAGAGTTATATAAAAATATGACTGAAACGCGAACGTTTTTCGTAAGCAGCCTGAAAAAATAAAAACAGACAAGAAATAATTTATTTTTTTCAACATATTTCCTAAATTTACTTCTTAAATCGACACACAAACAGACAGAAAATAATATATTTTTTTACATTTATTTCCCAAACATACTTCGAAATTAGTAGAAGTTGCTAAACTACCGATTTTATCCAGCTGAATTGAATTTTTTTTTTTTCTAAAAATACAATATAATATTAATTAACTCAAATTCATATTATATTGCATTGTATTCTGTTCTAGCTGAATTAAATTTAAGGTTTCTAAAATATGATAAGAGCATAATTAACTCAAACTAATATAATTTTCTTTAAAAATTTACCTTTTTAAATAAAGGTTTTTTGTTAGATTTGAGATCATACAAATAAACTACAGAGAATAAAAATTGAAAAAATTCGATAAGGCCAGCAGGATAGAATACGTATTTTCGGGTCCCGCTATAGACCCATCTTCAGTATCCATGCCTTTATGGGTTAATAATTGATAATGCTCTACTTATATTGACTGCGAAACAAATAAACCAATGTAAACACAACTCAATCAGACTAACAGCAACGAAATTTTAACAATGATATTTTTATGCTCTGTTATAACTGTTTTTGCTTTAAACTTTAATTCTTAAAAAATTGTAGCTGGTTCTATTCAACTCTGATCGTCTGCTTATCAATCACAGATTTATTGAACGACAACGAACCGTTAATTTTAAATTTTAAATGCATATTCTAATTATTTTCAACCTACAACACAAATACATGTTGATAGGAAACAACTAGGCATATTAAATTATATTTTTAACTGTATCTAGTGTGTTGAGATTTATGAAGGTATGTATAGTTGATCTTTTAATTGGTAAATTAATGTTTTTTGTTAGATTTGAGATCATGCAAGTAAATTACAGAGAATAAAAATTTAAAAAATTTTATTTTTGTTGAATTACTTTCGCTTTTGAAATTGTAGAGAAAATAATGAATTCTTTAAACTTTAATGCAGTAAATAGTATTAAAAACTGCATAGGTACTTACTTATTCTTCTTTATATATTTTTTTAAAATCATGTTTTAACACAATATTTGTTTGAAAATGTAATATTCAGCTAGCTGAATTACTTTGTTAATGCTAAATTATTTGTTTTCATGTCTAAAAAGACCAATTTTTTAAATCAATTTAAAGAAAAAATTATTATATAACGTGTATTGCAGTAATTCAGCTAGCTGAATACAAACAAGATTTTAAAACTGTAGTAAATTAGTAAGCTAAATATCTATATTTCATCAAATTCTATAAAGACAATGCATAGGTATTGATAATAAAATATAAAAACTTTAGCCTGATGTTATTCTGTTTGAAAAATTCATTAAAATATACATATTCAGCTAGCTGAATACATTTTCCAGAATACATTATTAAAAAAATTAAGTTCAATTTTAAAAATGTTTATTTTCACATAAAACAAACTTTTATTATAAAAATAGGTGCATTTTGAATATACATATATACTGAAGATTTACATAATTTTTTTATATATTGAAATTTATTATGCACTCAGCTGGATTAATTTTTTGCAGAATTGCTTAGACTTTTTAGATTTCAATATACAATATTTGCTGAAACGGTAAGTATTCGTTTGGCTGAATTGTTTAGTTTTTTCTTTTAGTAACTTATTTTTGATACTTTTATATACAAATTAATTTTCTTTATCGTTTTTTTGCTGAAGAGTATATTATTCAGCTAGCTAGAAAATTTTATTTCAATAACTGATAGAAAAAATTTTGAAAAACACGTGTTGTTGAAGAATTAAGTATTTAGCCAGCTGAATTATTTTGTTTTTTATTGAATAACTTATTTTTATATATTTATTTATATAAATTGGTTTTGTAGTTGTATTTTTGCTTAAAAGTTTACTATTCAGCTAGCTGAATAACTTAGTTTTTGAATTTTTTATTGAAAACAATCTATTATTTTCATTAAAATCGCTGAAAATACGTATTCAGCTAGCTGAATTGACTTATTTTGCACATTTTTACCTAAATATACCTGTTTAAATAAAATTTTGCCTAATTATAGCCATTTTTTATAGAAAAATTACTTCATTAAACAAATTTTTAAATATAAATATATGAAAAAAATTCATTTAAACCTGATAATATTTAATTTTGCATGTTTTATTAAAAACATATCATATTTAAAGCATACTTGACTTTTAAAACTATTATTTTCTCATAAAAATAAACCCCTTTTATGTAAATAGGAAATAATAAACCAATGATTCAATCATTTCATAATAATTTTCAAGTACTTTTAAAGAATAAGGTGTTGTACCAGTTACCATTAAACTATAAATAGTATAAGAAAGACTACAGCGTTTAGTTGTCTAAGAATTCCCCTTGTATAGTAAATAATTTTTATGATATTTAGTTAATAAATATTTACGTATGAGTAGGCATACACATCATTATAATACATGTTACTAAACAATATATTAACTGTCATAAATGTCACAATGTCATGACATCTTGAAACTTGCAATACGTTCTATTTTTTTGTAGAAGTTTCCAAAAAAATCAAACTCTTGTCATAAGAGTGTCCTCAATTACTTAAAAAAGAAACGAAGGCAGAAATTGAAGAGTTTTTATTTTTCGATCAAAAGGTTTTTTATTCAGTTTTTTTTGCTGGTTTTTAATAGTGAGAATTTTAACAAATGTTTTTATAAATAAAAAATTGCATGTTTTCTAAGAAGTTTTTTGTTTCATTTTTTTTTCTGGTTGCCAAGAAAAATATTATAATTAATTTTAAGGCTTTAAGGAAGAATAAGGAAAAAAAATTGTTAAAAGCGGCTTTTAAAAGTGTCATAAGCCTTGAATATAAACAAAAAACTAAAAATCCCCCTCAAACCATTTAAGCCATTAAAAACAAAAGGTGTTTAAAACAATAACTCTATGGGAGACAAACAATATACGAAAAGCAATAACAACAAATTTCATTCATAAAAATATATCAATGAATACTTTTTTTAACTACAGTACTATGCTACAGCTTAGTTTCAAATGCATTAGAGATTTGAAATAAATAGACATCTGATTACTATTTGTCTATTACAGAGCGTTCATCTAGTTAAACATTTTACGATTTCAAGCTGTGTTTACTAAACGGAAGAAAAAGGAAGGAAATAAAATAAGGTTAAACTATATATTAACAAGTCAAAGATATCTGCTCTTGCTTATGTCTATAACATTCATATATCCCTCCTTTATAAATGAATATAGAAATGAAAATTGGTCCATAGAGAGTGTGTAAGAGTAAGAGTATTTATTCATAGAGAAGACAATGTTTAAAAGCCATTTGTCAATTTACAATTGCAATTCTTTTAAAATTGTATTTTTTTATTATAATTTTATTTAAGTTGTTTAAAGCCATTCATATAAATTTTTTCCTATCTTTTGTATATATTTTATATAATTTTGTTCAGTTTTTTTCTGTAAATACTACTCTAATAAAATGTATTGTTTAGTTTGTTTTTTGTTCCTTTTATATTTTTCAATTGAGTTTAATTTGTAATGGTATTGGCTTTTTTACACCTTTTTTATTATTATCTTTTAACAAAGTATAGTTTATTTTTTTTTTAAGGATTAAACATCCGGTTTTTATTGTATTTGAATTTAGTACTTATTTCCTGTATATGAAAATTATTGATGAGATTTTCTTTTTAATTCATTTTATGAGTTTTTTTCAAAAGATTCTTATAAAAAATATTTTCGAGTTTAAAATTGATTAATGGGTCGTGCATATTTGATTGAAATATTAATTTTTATAATTAATTCAGCTGGAGTAAAAGAAGTGTTATAGGCTTAAGTAATGTAAAACTATAATTAAGCTTACACAAAATAAACAAAACCGCTATTCAGCTAGCTGAATTGGTGAGAAAAAGAGTTTAAAAATGTATATACATATATTTGATAGTTTCTATAGAAATCAAATAGCAGCAATGCAATTCAGCTAGCTAAAAACAAGTGTTTTTAGCTTATTTGTAATTAAACCTTAATTCAGCTAACTTAATTCTAAGAAAACTTCTATTCAGCTGGCTGAATAATTTATATATATATTTATTACGTTATATTTACTTTAGAAAATAATTTTTGTATGAATTATAAAAGCAGATAACTAATTCAGCCAGCTAAAGTGGAGTATTACTAACTTCAGCAGTAAATTCTAACCTAATTCCAACAAATATGCTATTCAGCTAGCCGGAATAGTAAAGCATAATATTTATGATTTCATATTGTTTTAAGAAAATTTTGCTACAGAATTTATAGTTGCACATCACTAATTCAGCTAGCTAAATGAGATATTAACAACTGCAGAGGTACAAAAAACAATAATTCTATTAACTAAAGGCTGACAAAACAGTTTTTCAGTTAGCTGAGTTACATATATATTAGGGCGGGTCGATTTAATAATCGCCCATGGCTCAGTGAAAATCGTATTCTAGGGATCAAAATAAGAAACTTTGCCGAAGGAACCATACCTCTAAAACGAATTCTACTACCCCCAACTGTTGACTTTTGTCCCGTAGGGTCAAGTTTTGAAAAATCCCACTTTGACCCATTTAGAGTGCCCCAATCGAGTCCAAATGTATGACCGACCCCCACTAACTTTGGAGGGCCGATCCACCCATGCCAGTGGCACACCCCCTGGAACTCCCCTGGGGGGTTCCCCATACAAACATTTTAAAAAATCACCATTTTTGGCACTTTATTTTATTATTTTTTATTTATTTTATTTATTTTTATTATTTTATTTATTTTTTCTCTTTAGAAATTTATTTAGTCAGAACATATGTAAATGAAAAAATTAATTTAACTTAGTAATAGAAAAGAAAATAAAAAAAATTACTGTTTGAAGTCTTTTTTGCTTTCAAGTCTGGGCATTTTTTCTTTTCTATTACTAAGTTAAATTAATTTTTTCATTTACACATGTTCTGACTAAATAAATTTCTAAGGAGAAAAAATAAATAAAATAATAAAAATAAATAAAATAAATAAAAAATAATAAAATAAAGTGCCAAAAATGGTGATTTTTTAAAATGTTTGTATGGGGAACCCCCCAGGGGAGTTCCAGGGGGTGTACCACTGGCATGGGTGGATCGGCCCTCCAAAGTTAGTGGGGGTCGGTCATACATTTGGACTCGATTGGGGCACTCTAAATGGGTCAAAGTGGGATTTTTCAAAACTTGACCCTACGGGACAAAAGTCAACAGTTAGGGGTAGTAGAATTCGTTTTAGAGGTATGGTTCCTTCGGCAAAGTTTCTTATTTTGATCCCTAGAATACGATTTTCCCTGAGCCATGGGCGATTTTTTTGCCTCCCCACAAATCGACCCAGCCTAATATATATTGATGTTCGACCGATATTTAATTAGCTTTTTAGTACATAAATGCATTATGGACAATTTTTGAACATTTTTGTTTAGTCGGTTTAATGCATTTTTGGGTGTTATATTTTACAACAAAGTCGGAATTTAAAAGTTAGCTAAACGGTCAACGAACTTTTTACCAGTTGGCCAAATAGTGAATTTATTTAACTGCGGACGATTTTCTAAATTTGATACTCTGATGCAATCGACCCAAAATATATTTCTTCATTAGCAAAATTTATCCATAATGCTTCAAAATACCGAATATCGCTATATTAAGTATTCGAGTCAAAGTGTTCGGTTGGATACAGTTAGTTATACAGAATTTTTGTGCTTTTAGTAGAAGTGAAATAAATACTTCAATTCAGCTAAGGTTAGCTGACAAAAACCTGAGGAAGTAATACACAATATTTATAAATTCTTATTTGTTTCAAAAAATTGTTATATATGAATTTTAAAAGCAGATAACTTGTTTAGCCGGCTATAAAAAAGTTTTACTAACATCAAAGGTAAAAAAACAATAATCTTGATGGCTTTATTTTAGCAATACTGCTATTCAGCTGGCTGGATAGGCTATACATCATTTTATTGAATTCATAACTGTTTTGAACTGGAGTCTATTTAAAAAATTAAATTTCAATTTATTAATTTAGCTATATTTAAACAAGTGTTTCTAGCTTTAGTGCTACTAAATATTATTACAGCTATCTTGCAACTAAAAACACCTATATTTAGCCAGCTGAATTAGTGGCATTTAATATTTATGAATGCATGTGTGTTTAAAAATATAGGTTTGATTGAATATATACTAAAGATAGCTTATTCAGCTAGCTGAATACACGTTTTATTTAACTTTAGAGCTTTTAAGATAACAAAATTAGTAGTATATAATATTGTGTTACAGAAAACACAAAATTGTAGAAATTTACATTACTTGTAATTAATTCTGCGGGCTTTAGTGACATAAAATTAGAGCTACACTAACCCCAAATCAACAAACCCATATTCAGCTAGCTGAATTTTAAACAACGCTAAAAATTGATAATAAATGAACAAAGCTTTTATTCAGATAGCTGAATAGTAATATATAATATTAACAGCTCCGTCGGTACTTCTTTATCTAATTTTTACTTTGTTTTGGTTATTTTTTTAATCTCATTTATTATTTATTTACTGAAAAATAAAACTTCAACAAAACTTAATTGTTATATAAATTAAATCACAATAGTCTCAAATTTTTTTTATCGGAATGAACATTTATGGCATTAAAGGAATTAATTTTGCTAAAATCCCAAAACTTATTTAACAAATTGTGCAAATTAATCTGTTGAAGGCGATCCCTATTCGGATTTCATTTTGGCTTAAGCAAATCGTTAGGTGCGACTTTGTAAGCAAGCTGAATTTAAATTAGTCGCGAATTTATATATGTTCAACAATTTTTAAAGATATTAATGAGGAATTAAATAGAAAATATACCAACGGCAAATATTCAGCTAGCTGAATAGGGGTTTTGTGCATTGAAAACTTAGCTGAATTACCATATTTAACCCTGATTGATAATTCAGCTAGCTGAATGGAAGTTATATTAATTATTGAAAGTTAGCTCAATTATGACCGTAAACCACTGAAGCTAATAAGTCTTCTTTTAAGTCTGCTGAACTAATGATCATTCAATATAAATTTAAAAAAAACATTTTTGAAATATAGTATATATGTATAATAGATTCCGTTAGCTGAAAATGTGTTTTCTTTTATTAAATTAGCTGAATTATAGTTTTATGCAGACCTAGGCTTAGAAAAATATTTCTGTTTCATTTTCATTTATTTTAAGCTTGAGTTCAGAGTGAACGACCTAAAGACCGAACTTTCTGCAAAATCCCAATTTTTAACGAAACATACTACTTATACAATACATAGTATTAGCTGCTCCATCTATACTTTTTTATTTTATTTAATCTTTATTTATTTCAAACCTTTTTTTATTGATCGCTTAGTTTGAAAAAATATAAACAATTTAACATTAAATAAAACTAAATTTTTCAAGAAATTAAATCAGAATAGCTTTAATTTAGCTTAAAACTAAAATTCAGCCAGCTTAACATAATATAAATGTTCCTGTGAATAAAGATGTCATTCATATTTTCACTTATTGTTTTGAAATCCAGTTTGCTTAGAAACTTTTTTTAATTCATCTTCACAATAGTCCCACGTTGGGCGCCAAAATTAAAAGCGTTCCTTATTTATTATTTTAACACTCAAAATAATACAAAATTTTATTGAAATTGTAAATTTTAATAAAACTTTTATACCTTTATGTTAAAATTTTCGAAAAATTGCAATTTTTTTAAATCAGCAATAATTTCTATTGCAAACGATTTTTTTCTGTGTATAATTACAAATGACAAAACTTCTTTGACCTAGCTAAGAAAAGTATCTTAGCTTTTAATATAGGATATGCCAACAATTGGTTACCATCTATACAATTATTAAAATATATAATTATTTTAATAAAAATTGTTAATAACCACACATCCTTATTAACAATCACACCTCAATAACCATCCATTACATATTGTCATATTCTGAATATTTATTGTAACTAAATACATGCTATTTAATGTAGTTAATTACCCTTGAAATTTTATCATACAAACGATTTTGCTTAATAATTTTCTAACAATCACACTTTCAATACGATTTAAATTACAGTTGCATTAACAACAACCCCTCTCTAACTGGCTGGTATAAAAATAACGTATAAAATGTATGATGGCTTGACAAATGCCGCTTTTGGAAAAAAATAGGCGTAAAAAATCAAATAGAAAATTATGTACACAGCTTGGTGAACCCTTGAAAATCAAAAGTATAACAAGCATACGGTTAAACATCCAGCCAGTCAGTCATCTATTCATTCATTTAGCCATCCTTACAAAATAATATCAAAAGGTGAATATAAAAATAACCGCCATTATAAAAAACGAAGAGATGCATCTGCAATATACATCACCAGCAAACTATTAATGATGAGTGAGTGTTAGGTATCTACTTTTTTAATACTTCAATATCCGTGCCATTACAGGAAATGGGTTTTAACCCTTGAAAGTGACAATTATTTCTAATAGAAAAAGTGTTTCGAAGTAAGATACTTTTATCTTTTAAAATAAAATATATCATATTCAAAAATTTTATATTCGAAATATTTTTTCACATATGTATGCATGCAGAAATAAGAGATTGCTGAATACGCTGAATATGTTTACAATTGCCTGTATCTAATTTTACAAACTACTATATATATATTTCAAGTAGCTTCCAATTATTTTATTTTTATTGTTATTATACATATGTTTGTTTCTATCTAAACAAAGATATAATATTTGGAATTTTATTTTATCATTATTATTTTTGTGGAATGCAAATATAATAATGATAATAAATATACTTTCAAGCAAACATATATATATTTATCGTTATTATGTTTGCATTCCACAAAGATAATCTTAGCCTGGGAACATAATAATGATAAACATATATATATTTGCCTGCATTTCATATGATCTAAACATATGTATATTTACAGGCGAAGATATTACATTTGCAAGTAAACATCCCAGTCAGAAATCGCCAGTGGTACAAAAAATCAAGCACTGGCATACCACTGGGTAACCACTCATTTGGGACGCTTTGCCAGCGTTTGCGAAAAGCGTTTTACCAGTATTTGTTTAACAAAAATTTCGGTGGTTTATAAAAAAAACCACTGGCAAAGAATTGGCTTAGAGTGATATGCCAAGGTTTGCAACCAGTGGTTATCCAGTGCTACCTAGCCAATGCTACCAGGCGTACAAAAATCAATTCACTGGAAAACCAATGATTTTATAAAAATGCTGACGCTTCGTTAAAAAATGTTTGTAGTCGGAAGGTTCCGAGTTCAAATCCGGTTGCAAGCAAAAAATTTATTTTGGATTTTTTTTAATTTAAAATTTTTTTTGTTTTATAAAATCAATTTTTTTATTTGTGGGAAAGCTCCTTCAAGACCAACTTTTTTTTTGCCCTCCCAACACTGGCATACTAGTTACAAAAAATTGTTTGCCAGTACTAGCATTTTGGCATAGCCAGTAGTTGTCCAGCTATTATCACTCATTTATGTGTTTAGCCATTAAATATTATATGTCTCGTTAGCTCAGTGGGTAGAGCAATCGTCTGCCAATCTGACGGCCTGGGTTCAAATCATATGAACTTTTTTTTTAATTTTATTTTGGAAAATATATTTCCAGACCACCTATTTATTTGTTTTGCCAGCGTTTTGCCAACGTTTAACAATTTTGTTCCTCCATTGCTTTTCCGGCGCTTTTTGAACAGCCGGTCCTTTTGTCTAATGATGTTATCATTTTGGGAATGGGAAAACACTTTTTGCCAGTACTTGTACCACCTGTTAAAGTGCTTTGCCACCGCTTTCCCGTTTGTATTTTTCTGACTGGGATATTATATTAGAAATTTTTTTTTGTAGGAAAACGCCTGATAATCGGAATATAATCTCTAAAAAATCTAGTCACAAATATTGAATCAATTTCTTGCTATATTATTCCTTTGAGGGTTAATAACTATGAGTTTTTTATCCGTTTTTCATTGTTACTGTTTTTTTTTTAATAACAAATGTCATTCATTTTAATTCAGCTTTCCGGTTTTTGTTCATTTTTGAAAATATTTTTCGTAATTTATTAATTGTCAAACATTCGTTGCGCGGAAGTGATTTTAGAATTTAAGTACAATAATTTTCTATTCTTACCAATTTCTATAATATAATTTTTGTTTCTAATACTTTTACCGAAATTTAATGCAATCTATAACATTTTAATAGCCATTTGTTAATGATTACAAAAACAGATTGTTATTTTCAAATCTTAAAGAATTTTGTTTCTTATTAAAACCTTTTTATAAAATACATTTTTAAAAATCAATTGATTGGTAATGGGTCATACTTATTCTTTGAATTATTGTAGAGTTTCTTTCGACAATTTTTGTTTATTTGTAAAGGCTACAAGATGTTTTAAGGACTCTATGAACATCTTGTGTCATCTTGTCTCCAGTGGCGTGATTGTTGTATTTTTCAATTTGTCATTTGACTTTTTATTGTATTTTTCTATTGGTTTTGTTGCCAAATCGGAAGTTAGGTTTGTAGAAATTCTTAGCAAATTTACCGCTTTCAATATGTTGTTTTATATATATTTAGAATCAATTCACCGGAAGTAAATTCTTTTATAATTTATTTTCACTCAATCACTTAGGGTCATATGCATAATCATTTTTTAAATTTATAAATGGCTTGTAAAATAAAATTTTCATACAAAATTAATTTTTTAAACATGTTATAAGGTTTTTAAATTAGTATACATTAATATGACCCTAAGTCGATTCAAAAGTAGATTTATGAAAAACTTTAGAAAAATTTCAAAAACTACAATAACTACGGGTTGTTGAAAACATTATCATATAGAGTCAATCTGACATTAAACATATAAACAGTTGACAATTTAATGGAAAATCACTGATGAAGCCTGTCCCTATGGACATATAGATCTAGTCTGATTTAAAAACTAATATTTATAATTTTTAGAGAAAAGGTTTATTCTTCTTCTTAACCTCAAACCTACTACAACATTTTTAGTTTCCCAAGTATTTATGTATTAAGAAAGTAATTGTCAATTTCCATCGTTTAGCATATTTTCGTAATATATAAACAGACCTTAAATTTCAGGTTCCATTTTTCATTTAAAAATCCTAAATTTTGTATTTTGTAATAACTAGGGCAAGGAATTTCACTTAAAAAATTAAAATATGCAGCTAAAAAGTGCTGCCAAAAATTCACACTACAAACTAAAAATATATATAAAATATATATGTATATATACATATATTAGACTGTCCCTTAAAATAGCGATTTGTCGATTTTCGTTCTGTTATTCTGTAAATTTCCTAGTGGGGTGTTTTTGGCTAAAAGTATTAAAATTAACCCCATATGGATCACGTTACATAAAATAATTAGTTTTATCCAGTTGAGATTTTTTTTATCAATTTAATGGCTTTACAATCAATATTAAGTCCAATGGGTCTTTTCTGACCCCAGGCCACTAAGGGTTAAATTTTTTTTAAAGAAATGAAAAGATAATTATAATCTAACCAAATTTGAGTGCTGTTTTTCCGAAAACGGTGTAAAATTTGATGAAAACATTAAGATTTTTAAAATTTTTGACAAAATGAACAATTTTTGTAAAATGTCCTGAAAAGCAGTCGCTCCAAACACAAACTCGAATTATCATTTTTCCAATTTATTTTTTTTTTTTCTTTAATATCAACTATTATGTGGTACAAATAACAATCGACATCTCCAAATTAGGCATTTTAAAAAATTTTTAAAATTAATTTAAAAAAAAATACGTTTTTGCATTTTTATTAAATTCGTGGGTCATTTTGGATTCCAGGCTAAAGTTAATGATATCCGATGAAGTCAAAATTCCATGTATGAATCATTTTGACTATATTAAATGAATAAATGGAATAAAACATATTTTTTTCGAAATTTGGAATTTTGGGAATTTTTAATAATAATACACTTTTTTCCAAAAGGGGCCATTTTCGGTAACGTTTTCCAAAAAAAAAATCGATTTCTTCCATTTGGGACCATTTCCAATAAAACTGGGGGGTGTAATGACAAATCTATTTTTAAGGGACACTCTAATAAACATATATGCATTTTTCTTAAAATATGCAACAACAAATCAATGCAATTTTGATATAAATATGGTGAATCGCACAAATATTTAGTCCAGACAGTTTTTAAAGATATTAATGAGAAACTAAATTGAAAATATACCAAAGGCACTAGGAAATAATATATATATTACTAATTCAGCCAGCTGAATATAAGTTTTATTCATTTGTAATTTGCTGCAATATAATTTTATATCATGCTGTACTAATTCAGCCAGCTGAATAAGAGTTTTGGTCATTTAAAGTTAGCTAAATTATAACTGTATAAAACACCTTTAAAAGGAGATTACTCCAATATTTTTAAAACCGATTTCTCCAATATTGGACCGGATCGAGTATCAGGGCTTTATGCTTTCGATTTATCGATTCGTCAGAAATTGTATTGTCTTCAAAGTGTTACAGAAATTTGACGAAAAAGTGGATTAAAAAATCTAGTTTATGCTAAAATTTAAATTATTAGAACATTTTTCATAAAAAATACATTAAATTCGATAAGAAATTCCACTATGTAATCCGGAATATTAGCATGAAATATAAAACTGGTATTAACATTTTTATTATACAACATCCTTGAATTCAATGTGAAGTTTAAATAAACAAATACTTAAGATTTTCGAAACAAAAAAAATATAAATGATCCTTTTTAAGTACAAAAAAAACAAGTTTTACCCTTAAAAATTTACACAATTTAAAAAATCACACAGTCTAAAGATTAACCACTAAAACTATAGAATTCCCCATAGATCCTTTATATAAAAAAAAACAGAACAGAACAAAACAAGCTAATAATCACCGAAAACAAAAAACTAACTACAATAATAAAGTTGTCTAAATACAAACATTCTAAATGATTCCAACAATCTTTTGAAACCATACCATCTCCATATTCTATAACACGAGTAGTAGTAACCCAAACAATAAACTTCAAACTCAACCATCAGATGAAAAAAATACTAATGAGAGTACAACTACATTCAAATACTGCTAAATTCCTTTTTACATCAAAAAAAGGATACATTTTATAGTATCCTTGTTAGCAATATACATTACAAAAAAAAAACTACAGTAGCGCTTGAAATTGTATAAAATATTAAATTTGGTAAAACTGAAACGCCTTTTACTTAAGTACAAAATTGTTGTTAGCATTATAACTTCCTCCGTTTTTTTCTTTTTTTTTTTTTTTGTTTGTTAAAAAAATTTCAAGAGAGTCAGACAAAGAGGATTCTCAACAAAAAAATCATATTGGGTTTTTCACAAACTACTTAAATATTCCCACTTTAGCTATTAAAAATGAGGCGTTAACATTTTCAACAGGCAGTGATTTCAAAATTCTCTATCTCTCTCTACCTCTTAAAAAACAAAATTTCCCATATTCGATCCTTAAAAAATTTCCCTTTATATAGTTAACCTTGTCACTCATGTGGTAAAACCCATGTACCTGTGTTAGACCTCTTGTGATTGGTGTTCCTGGATGGCGTCATAGTGGTTGTTTATAGTTTTATCAACATTTCGGCTGTATGGCTATATGTCCGTCCATATATCAGTTGTATGTAGGAATGTATCTGTCTATCTTAAAACTTGTTTGTTAATATAAATGGGGTTTTTACTCCTCATGTCTTGTTTGTATCCTTTTCAAATTTAAATACCATACATGTTTCGTGTTTTTCTTTTTGCTTTTTGTAATCCTACTCAAGTTGTTATTTGGTTCTCATATTGTATTCCATGTGCAACTTGTAGAGAATATACGTTCAAAACACGCAAATATGGAGTTCATATGGAGTACCCTCTTATGTGTCACAAGAGTCCGTGAAAATAGGTTCATATACACATACATACACATACCATATTCAAAACATTCAGTTATAAGAGTTGCTAGATGATATTCGTTTCTTCTCTATATTTTGGTAAGGGAAATACCCCAGAAAAACCCAAAATTTCCAAAATATTTATTACCAAGTTCTTGTGTTAGATCCTCAAGAAAATAATTTTCGTTGAACAGAAGACAGTCAAAGCCACATATTTTGAGAAAACACATACCTACATACTCGTATTAAAAGACGAATATCCTTAGAAAAAAGCTTCAAGATTCTTATACAAGGAGCCGCAAAATTCATCACCCTAACGGAAGATGCTATAATTTATGCAAATGGCGGTAGTTGTCAGTTCTGCTTTGACATTTGTGAAGTAAACATCGCTATACTCCTCAAGAACGCGGAATAATTGTTGACCACGGGGAAGATAACTTTTCATCGAACATCATCATGAGCGATGAGGCCCATTTCCATCTTTTTGCATACGTGAATAAGCACAATTATCACTTCTGGGGCCGAATTATCACCAAAAATCTGCGTATAACACACGAGCCAATACCTACCCCCCCCCCTTCCCCACAAAGTCACTGTATGGTGTGGGAACACGCTGCGGGCCAAATGACTACTGTGAACGGCGAGCGTTAAAGAGCCATGATCAACGACTTTGTCGTTGGAGTAACGGCACATACTGCACGACCTACAATCAAAATTCTGAGGACTGCATTTCCGGATCGCCTAATCTTTCGTTTTGGTGATTTGCACTGGCCGGCGAGATCGCCCAATTAAATGGTTATAGACTTCCTTTTGTGGGGTTTTTTGAAGTCACGAGTCTACGAGTATGTCGACAAGCCTCAGACTCTTGAAGTCCTCAAAGAGAATATCCGTCAGGAATGCGGAAAACCTATAGGCGGAAGTTCTGGCAAGAGTGATGGAAAATGCCATAAATCGGGCCCGTATAGTCATCAATTCTGGCGGCGTCTACTTGGCCGATATCATTTTTTCTACTTAATGAAAGAAGAAGGAGGAGGCATAAGGTTTTGGGGATGTATGGCTGGCAACGGGTTTAGTTATCTCGTATTTATAGAATCTACAATGGATCAAATTGGATATATAAACATTTAAAAAAAAAATTTAAAGCCAAGCGCTCAAAAATTGGACTTTGGAGAAGACGTTGGGTTCCAACAGCATAATGATCGTAAACATACGGCGCAAAATGTCAAGCTTTGGTTGCTCTACAACACCAAAAATCAATTGAAATCACCCCCTCAGTCCCCCGATTTAAATCCAATTGAGCAGTTGTGGGATTTACTGGAGGGCAGAATCCGCCAACAAAAAATAACCTCCAAGGAAATGCTGGAAAACGTTATAATGGATGAGTGGAGCAAAATAAGCAAAGAGGAAACACTAAAGTTGGTTAAGTCAATGCCAAATCGCCTTCCAGAAGTCTTTAATCGTAAGGGATATCCGACAAGTTACTAACTGTCACAATATTTTATTTAGTTTTTTTACATAGCAAGTTACGTCATATCAAATCCGTTCAAGTTATAGTATTCAAAATTATAATATTTATAACATTTGTATTAAAATTAAAAATATAAACTGAATTTTAAAGTTCATATTACACACAGACTCTGGTATTGTTTACGAGTATTTTAAAACTGGTACGGGGACATGTCCTTTGGGATGAGTTCTGTTACATATTTTTTTGCGTTAATTCTGTGACCTTCTCTTTTTCGTTAGTTCTGTTACCTGGTCTTTTGCGTTAGTCCTCTGACCTGTTCTTTTTTGTTAGTCGTGTAACATATCACAAATCACAAAACACAGCCCACGTTAAAATCACCAGTCCCTTTCATATAAAAGAACTGGTCCGAGAACCTGTCGCTGTTCCAATTGACCAGTCACGTGACGTGTCCTGTGACAGGTCTGTTTCCCCACAGGCTACCGATAACGGTATTTGTAAATCTGTGCGAAAAAACTTGGAGGCAGATTACCGCCCTTAGTTCTTAGTTAAAATTTTCTTCATCCGGCAACTCTGTTCGTTTATAACATTTTTCTTTTTTCTAAACTGCTCCTTTTTTATTCTAGAGACAAGGATTTCCTATATACATCCATGCATCAGTATTTTGCATACATGGGAGTTTTTCAATACCATAGTGTCAACACTAATGTGAATACAAAGAATTTTATTAATATTTAATGGTAATGATTAGAACTCGGAAGTGAAATGAAATGAAGTTCATGTAAATACATGTCTGCTGTAGTTATCTGGAGAACAACGTTAACCAAATATCTTCGCGAATCAACAAATTTACAACAAAATGACATCGATTTGTTAATGCGAAATATGCATAAATTTCGCTGTAAGTGCATATTTTTACATATTTGGCTACACACAGAAAAAAACAGGGGGAACTTTATCTAAGTGCTATGTAATTATACAACTACATAAGTCCGAAGTAAGTTTTACAATTTTCTAGCAAAATATATGTATTTTTTCGGATAATTTCCATTACAAATGTATATATTTTGCAAGGATTGTATATATTTTACAAAACAATGTGCATACTTTACTAGAACTTTGTAAAACTAACTTGAAAATTATGTAGTTGTATAATTACATAGCACTTAGGTAATATTCCCCCAGTTTTTTTCTGCGTGTATAATGCATATTATGCTAAAACTGCATATTTTTCAGCAGGCTTTTTAATATTTTACTAAAAACTGTATTTTTCCTTAACTTGTATCTTTTATATTTTTTTTTTTTCAAATTTAAATATAAAACATAAAGCAAGCGATTTTCTTCAATTTTACGTTTTTCGAAGAACTTATCCGTCAATGGTAATAATTTTTTTTTATGAATATCAATGGAATGGTATTGAAATTATAAATTAATTAGTCCCATGTATAGTATGTTGTCGCCTTGCGTGTGCTGCTCTATCCGTACTAAATTTATACATTTGCCTCTAAATAGTTTCATATTTAGTTTGAATAGTTTATTTTATTTGATTTTTCCTTTTTCTGAAAGTAGTTTTTTTATGAGTCTTCATTATTGTTAGTGTTTTTTTTTCTTTATTTTTTTTTTCTTTTAAAGTTGAGTTTTTCTAATTGAGGTGGGTTATATTTAGCATATGCAGAAAAATCAATAGTTATAGAATTAGTTTTGTTGAAAAAAGTTTTTGAAAATAACAAAACTATTGAGTACTAGTTTTTAGAATAAATAACAAAATTGAAGTAGTTTTTGTAGAATTTATGATATGTCTCGTACATATTTGTTTTCATTCATTCAGTATTTAGGTAAATAAATTTAACTTTAGAGAATTGTTTTTGGAAAAACATACTTACCCCAACATTCCATCAACAAAACTAAACATTAAAAGTTATCGAAAATAGAGCTCGTATGGCTAAAGAAATTCTTATGGGGTTTACCCAATTTAGGTAAATTTTATTTTAAAAATTTTACAATCTCTACCAAGTTTAAGAGTTTAATTACAACTGGGTCGATGGCGGCAACGATAATTGCTTTTTCATATATTTTTGTAGAAGCAAAATGTTGCCATGTCGTCCGGCGATTTGTCGTCGTAATAGAAACTATTCTATATTCATGACGACATACTAACACACACTCAAAATATTTTTAACTAATTAATGGCTGCCATTAGAACAGAGTTGTTTTTGACAGAAGAAATATAATTGAAATCAAAAAATACAAAATTAAATACAATAAAATGTAAAACAACAAGAACTAATGCAAAACCAATTGAATTGATGAAGAATTGTGGCGAAATAAATACAACCATATTCTTGTTTTGTTTTCATTTTTTTCTAAACATCAACAAATGTCGACGACTTTTGCTGTCGTCGGTCGACTGATTAAACTCTAAGCGTAATGCATTGAACACATAGACGACTGCGGCTACACGACTACAAATGCTGCTGGCTGCAATTGTAGTTGTGTAGTCAGATTCAAAAATAAAGCCTTTTACTATTAAAAATAAAAACTTTACAGATATAGATAAATTTGGAAAAAATATAACTATATAACTAGTTTGAAAAATTAATAGTTATATTTTTTTCCAAATTTATCTATATCTGTAAAGTTTTTATTTTTAATAGTAAAAGGCTTTATTTTTGAATCATGTAGGTTGATAAACAGCATCCGGTTTCTAATTTGTTACTAGCACACGCTGTAAAATTGCTTATTTAAAAATTTTATTTGTACATTATTGTTTTCTTCTACTGAACGGCAGAAAACAGGCTTTGAATTCAGTGAACTTATTTTATTTTTTTTCAACTCAGTGAACTTATTTTATTTTTTTTTTTCAATTCAGTGAACTTATTATTTTTTTTTTTTAATTCACTGAATGTAATTTTATTTTTTTTTAATTCACTGAATGAAAATGAAATTAAATGAATTCAGTGATGAATTATTCAGTAAGGAATTAGTTCACTTTTTTCCGTTCGATTTATAAAATTGAACGCGTTCACCGGTGAATTAATTCATTTGATTTAATAAAAAGAACTATTGCAATTGAATTAATTCTTTGATTTTGTTGTTTGATGAACGCATTCAATTGAATGAATTCAGTGAATTACTTAAGAAAAGGAATTCATTAAATTCTAGAGAAAATTGAATTCGATTGGTAGTGAATTCATTCAAAAAGGAATTAATTCTTCAAAGCTCTGTGTGTAGTCAGCTACTTAATTTTTTTGAAAACGGCAGCTGATCCTAAAAATTTAACGTTTTGGTAAATATTAATCTTTTTTGGTGTGTGCTTCTAAAATAATGGCTGAGGAATATTTTGTTAATTTTGTAAGATCCATTTTTTTTACAAAACATCACAATAAAATTATTTTCAAATATAAATTAATGAAACCTTCAAACAATTGTAAAATATAAACAGCTGTTTCTTCAATGTACCCATAACGGCGATTTTCTAGTCAGAACTAGCGATTTTATTTCGCCTCCAGCGGGAAAAATTTTTCTGTTTTACATATTTTGTTATATTGTCAACACTATTTTTGTTTTGTAGCCAACAAAAATAGCAATTATCCTAACATAGGGGTTACACGATCAATTTTTGCCTTTCAAGTTTCAATACACTCACATTTTTTTACTAACACACTCACATTTTAAAAATTGAACAGCAACTTGATATCAATTTTTGCTTTCAAGTTTTGAGAAAATTTGACGGTCAAGTTTTAAACAGCTGATCAATTTTTTTTTTTTTACAAATATTGTGCGCAATAAAACACGATTGATAAAATACGGAATGTGAATATTTCGGTATATCGACGAAATGATTTTAAAATAAAAATAAATAAAAAATCAATTTCTGCTGATATGAAAATGTCTGTGGAATATGTGAAGAAAAAAATAAAGTCTTTTCGAACAGCCTGCAGTGCGGAACCAGCCCACAGAGGCGAGCATTTTTAGTTCTTTCCTTGACGACGGCATCTTGAAATAAAAATTGGCTATCAAGTTGCGTGCAGCCTACTTCACAGCTTCAAGTTCAACTGAATTTGACAAGCAGTATGTGTTATCAACTTGAAAGCGAAATCTTGATCGCGTAAACTCACTGTAAGTTGACTACAGCGTCAAAAGTTGTCGTGTAGCTGTGTTGGTGTCAAAATTATCGTTTTCATATAAACGTGTGTATTTTATTTTTGACAGGCTATAGTCGTGTAGCTGCAGTCGTCTATGTGTTTTATGCATTATGGTAATTTCCCATAGCAGGTCAATTTTAAACAATTTAGTTTTTGCTTTTTATTTCATTTATGCAGATTATAAAAACGTTTTACGGAAATTCCTTCAATAAGTCAAACATATTCAATATTTGTTTTCTGAAAATTCCAAGTTTAAAGCCATATTCACAATGATGGAGTACTGCACTCTGCAGAGTGGAGTGTACTAAAATAGAGATGGCATGATACAAAAAATATGTAGGTAAGTGCGAAAAAGAAAGGAACAAAATTCACTCTGTAGAGTGGAGTACTCCAGCATTGTAAATCTGGCTTAAATCAAAGATTATAATTGCAACAGCAGGGTTAGAAAAATCAAAATTCTTATAGAAAATCCCAGCTACATTTTAATTAAATCAGTGGGTATGATGTGCACTAAAACGCGGGAATTTAAATGGAAATATTATATTAGTTAGAGCTCAATATTTATCTCGTCACATTTTTTTTTGTTCAATTTAATAAGGTATTAAATATTAAACACATTAAACTGTAACATTTTTCTTTTTCATCTTTTTAATATTAAAAACGGAAGTATCGCCATTAAACTGTTTAAGTTCCTCTACACGATGACTGAGTGTGTAGTATTTTTATGGTAGCAATCTTAGTGTTGAACTGTACAATATATAATACTACATAAATCCCAGATTTAATAATGGAAAAAAATGAATTTAACTGAATGTAATAGAGCTGTAGACCCAAGGGTTAACAACAGTTACTGTAATGGCAATGAAGTATTGGATTGGAAAAAGAGTTACTTCGCATTTTCATCAAATCTAAGAAGTGATACCAATCATAGCAGCCAGATCTGACGATTTATCGTTATTTTGGCGATTTTTCATCCAAAATTTTCCGAATGAAATTTTCCAAAATGACAATTTTTAAAGTAAAAGAAAAAAATAAACAAATCTTGTATTTTCGTAAAACTTTTTAAAACTTGGTTAAATATAAATTACATGTAAATGTCTCGCCCGAATAAGAGTATAAAATCCCACTTTTGCTTGATTATATGTCAATATAATATATGTATGCTTGATTTCTTCAAAGTTTAAGATATTTTATAACTCTTTCTGTTAGCCTTAACGGCCATTTGACATATATAAATAAACAAGAAATGGGATTTCTTAAATCCTAAATAAATTAGTATTGTTTAGTAGAAAAGGCACAGTTTTGGAAAAACCTGTCAGATCAAGCCGACTAATCTTCCGTCGCCGCAAGTTTTTGGTTTTATCACTCCTCTATCACACAACAAAATCTCACCGGTTAACCCCGAAGATAACTTTCTTGCGAGCTCTTCTCAGTAAAGGATATTGCAAATCCGGCAAAAACAAAAGCATTAATACTCGTAAATTAGTAAAGGAAAATGTAAATCTCCTCGGAGGTCAAAGTTTTTCTCAAAACCTCCCACTTCGGAGGCACGCTCCACTTTTCTGGTACGGAGCAATTTAAGATTAGATATAATTTTAGAAACCTCTATAGAAGCTCTATGTTCCACAGGTAGTAGCATGTGATTACGGAAAGGTGAGCTAATGTACACTCAAAAATTTGAAATTCAGAAAATATCAATTGAAATTTAGAATTTCCATTTGAAATTCAGAAAAGATGAATTGAAATTCAGAATTTCCATTTGAAATTCAGAAAATATCATTTGAAATTCAGAAAATATCAATTGGAATTCAGAAAATATCATTTGAAATTCAGAAAATATCATTTGAAATTCACAAAATATCAATTTAAATTCAGAAAATATCAATTGAAATTCAGAACATATCAATTGAAATTCAAAAATCGTCATTTGAAATTCAGAAAATGTCAATTGAAATTCAGAAATTGTAATTTGAAATTCAGAAAATATCAATTGAAATTGAAGAAAATATCAATTGAAATTCAGAAATCGTCATTTGAAATTCAGAAAATATCAATTGAAATTCAGAAACCGTCATTTGAAATTCAGAAAATATTAATTGAAATTCAGAAAATATCATTTGAAATTCAGAAAATGTCAATTGAAATTCAGAAAATATCATTTGAAATTCAGAAAATATCATTTGAAATTCAGAAAATATCAATTGATATTCAGAAAACATCAATTGAAATTCAGAAAATATCAATTGAAATTCTATTGATAGTTTCTGAATTTCAAATGAAGATTTCTGAATTTCAATTGATATTTTCTGAATTTCAATTGATATTTTCTGAACATCAATTGATATTTTCTGAATTTCAAATGATATTTTCTGAATTTCAAATGATATTTTCTGAATTTCAATTGACATTTTTTGAATTTCAAATGATATTTTCTGAATTTCAATTGATATTTTCTGAATTTCAAATGACGGTTTCTGAACTTCAATTGATATTTTCTGAATTTCAAATGACGATTTCTGAATTTCAATTGATATTTTCTGAATTTCAATTGATATTTTCTGAATTTCAATTGATGTTTTCTGAATAATAATTGATATTTTCTGAATTTCAAATGATATTTTCTGAATTTCAAATGATATTTTCTGAATTTCAATTGATATTTTCTGAATTTCAAATGATAATTTCTGAATTTCAATTGATATTTTCTGAATTTCAAATGGAAAATCTGAATTTCAATTGATGTTTTCTGAATTTCAAATGGAAATTCTGAATTTCAATTGATGTTTTCTGAATTTCAAATGGAAATTCTAAATTTCAATTGATATTTTCTGAATTTCAATTGATATTTTCTGAATTACAATTGCAAAAGGTGTAGTTTTCAGCAATTTTTTTTGCTGAAATTCCGTTTTCAGCAAAAGTTTTAGTTATATTTTTTTAGCACTAAACTAATTTTGAACTAATGTTTTACTAATTTATTTTACTACAAAAATTGTGCTGATAACCGCATTTATAGCGTGGACGACAACCAGATAGACAAATGTAGATGTCGCAGCTTGTCTGGATGTAGTATAGACAACGGAAATGATAAAAAAGAAAAACAACTCTACACAATTTCTATATTAAATTTTCAGCAAATAAATTAACTAAAGTAAAATTTCGCTACAAGTTTTTTGAGTTTTTTTCAGTCTACTAATATTCAACAAAAAGTTTAGTGATTTTAGCAAGGATTTTTTTCATTTGCAATCGACTAAGTGTTAGCAAAACTTTTGCTGAAGATAACTATTTTTTTGGTGAAAATCAGCTCGCTGATTTTCAGCAAACTTTTTGCTGAAATTACCAACTTTTTTGCAAGCACGCTCCTCAATAAAAATTTGCTGACACAACAACATTTTTTGCTGACTTTACTGACTTTTTTCTTTGAGTGTAAGACATAGAAAAATTAGTTCTCTCTGAACATATTTGGATATGTGGTAGGTTACTCGTTATTTTCCACGAAAACTTATAAAAAATTGGTATTAAATAAAATATATTTGATTCAATACTCAAATTTCAACATAACGGTATTTTAAAACTGAGATAACCTTTTATAAGACCATCTAGCCTTGTATCTATAAGTTGATAAAGCACATATATTGTAAAAAATAGAATCAAAATTATTAGAATTTTAGATTTCTATACTCCATGCACATAAAAGGAGACCTAACCTTTTATTCTGACTATTGAAGTTTTAGAATCCATAAGATCGGCTGCAAGAAACTTGATTTTACGTAACCAAGTCAGTCGGCATTAGCTCGTCTATTGACAAACTGTTTTCGTTTTTGTGCTACACTGGGCACAAAAGAGGGCGGCTTTTAGGTTATGCTTAATGGCAATATAACTAAAAGAAAAGCACAATAGGAGAATACATGAAGACTACATCCTTGAACCATACACTAGTTCACGAGGCGAGACAGAGAATATTGTCTCATTATTTCCAAACCTTTGAAGAATGGTTATCCATATAACGAAATTGCTTCTCTTTTAGTGCTGGGCATTAGCGGATTAGATACACAATTATTGTCATTCCTACGGCCTCTAGTCTAACCCCAAATATGTAAAGCCATTTAGTTCACAGTGTACAGTGAGGATTCCTGTATATAAACACAGGTACTGGTTGCATAAACAACAGTTTTTGTTGTTTTTGCGATAGGTAACGGACACAGAGTATGATAAATCCTACACTTAGCTAAGATCGCCCACCTTGATCACATCTCCCTTTCAGCCATTTTATCAATCACATTAAAGTGCTTTATTAGAGGAACGACGTCATCAGTTTGTATCAAATTCCGAGTTACTCAAAGCCATTCCTTGAATATTCAGAAGTCAACTAATTGCAAAGGACATAATTTTAGACATCATTCTTTTATAGGGGCTCATGAGTTCCTCCGAATGGACTTCCAACCATGATTTTATATCCATTTTTGAGACATCCGTTAAAGCCGAGATCTTATCTCACTGAATTTCAGAGACTGCCACGTTGTCCTCTCTGGCCGTCACTTTTAACTTAAAAATCCATAGTAGGCTCATGATTGCTGATCGCGTTTGGACTGTATATACCTCACGCTGTTAATTAACCCCCATTAGACTTTTATGGGGTCTCAAAGTACATTTATGGAAGATTTTATATCGATTTATTTTTGTTTAGATTTCTGCCAGAAAAACGGTAAACTTTTTCCGAAAAATTTCCGTATAGATTCCCGAGTGTGTAGTTCCTCCGAATGGACTTCCAACCATGATTTAATTTCTATCTTTGAGCCATCCGTTAAAACCAAGATCTTATCTCACTGAATATCAGAGTATGCTACGCTGTCCTAACTGGCCGGCACTTTTAATTTAAAACTTCATAGGAAGCCCATGACCGCTGATCGTGATTGCACTGTACATACCTCACGCTGTCAATTAACCCCCATTAGTCTTTTATGGGTCCTCAAAGTATAGTTATGGGAGATCTGCCTTTTAGAACTTTACTGTCATTATTTTTAATGATTTGGCAAAGCAAAGTTTTCAAATTCTTTCCTCTACTCCTATCTGGACTACCCCATAATTTACAGTTAAAAGTTCACTGCATTCTGAGAAGAAACTTCCCTGTCTAATTCCTCTGTTACATAATTTCCTGCGATGTTTCTGTGCCCTGGAATTCATGTAAATTCATGTAAAGTCAATACTACACCTGCTAAAGAAGTTATTGATTCTCTTTTTGCACCCTAGAATAGTGGTGATCTTACAGAGTTTGAAGAGACTGAGTGGATTTTCTAGTAAAGATTCTTTTATTTCCAGAGATAGTTTGATATTAATAAATTTCAAGAATTCCGCGATTGCCAAGAGCTTCGCCTTTAAAATGGTCTTATAGTCCAGACTGAAGAATTTTCCCATAGCATGGTCGCAGTTATAGAAACTCAACCTCGTCCTTTTATCTCTCTTCCAAATATTCATACAAAAGCGAATATCTGAACCTTCCTCTAAAAAGGTACTTTCCAACTAGTTAGCATTCCTCATTCAGGATTCTTATACTGGACCTATTAGTTATTGACCTATCGGTTATTCTATTACAATTGAATTGAAATGTGAGTTGAATCCCGGTAATTCGCCAAAGTTATTTTGGTGGTTGGCTTTACAATTTATATTACCATAGAAGAGTATTCTGTTGATAAATTAACCCTAGAAAACGCTTATTTAGAATTTATTGTATACATTACATTTTTTTTTCTTCAATAGTAAATCTACCTAAGGTAGCCTGGTAAAGAGCAATATTTATATACCATTACAACGGTTCTCAGAAGACTAAAGCGTCATACTTCTACGGGACTATCTGCTCACTTCTTTTGACGTGAAACTCTTCTTTTCACTTGATTAAAATTTACTAATATTAAGTATAAGTACCTTAAGTATAGATTTAAGATGATTTATCTAACTAACTATAAGACTAATTAATTTTTGTCATTATCTGAGAGGTGTAATAAAAAATGGGAAACAAAAAAAATAAATTTTATTTGATTTGATTTTCTATACAGGTGTTCGATTACACTAAATTCTTACTACTTTTACTACAATTAGAAAGTTTCGTTTTTTTTTTTTTGTATTGAATTTTTCGAGCTGTAGTAAAAGTAGTAACTTGTAGTAAGTAAACGAACACGCTTATAATAGCATTTAAAAATACAAAAAGTTTCGTCAAATTAGGAAAAAAATTTCCAAATTATTTGATACAAATGGAGCTACTAGGCACGGATGTTAAAAGATAAAAAACTCAATACATTTGGCCTTTTTTTTAATAATTGGATTTATTTTTGGGTTTATTTTATTTTGTTAAAAAATCCACATTTTGTTATTTAATTTTCAAAATTTAATATTTTTAGCAAAATCTAATACTTATGCGCTAATATAATGTGAAAGAAAATTATTAAATTTTGTAAAAATTTGAGCACAGGAATGGAATTAAGCTAAATCCGAAACGGATTTATTTATTTTATAAAATAAATTATTTAATTCCAGGAATTGCATTCCCGCAAAATTAAAATTTTTTCTTTCACATTATAATAGCGAATAAGTGTTAGATTTGGATAAAAATATAAAATTTTAAAAATTCATTAAGAAAATGTAGATTTTTTAGGAAAATAAAATAAATCCAAAAATAAATCCAGTGATTAAAAAAAGGCCTAATTATGTGTCATTGTAAATCCATCAAGCAAAGGAAGGAAAAATGATCATGCAGCAACATTTACAAATCACCATATGCCAATTAAAAGTAAAGTATGACATTTAAATCGATTTAAATTCATTGTCCATATCATCTACGTTCCGGTTATTTGAATCGATTTATGTCTTAAATATTACTTAAGCATAATCTTATAAAAAAAATCATTTTCACCATAAAACTGGCACTACATTAAACTTTTTCCATAAAAACAATCCCTTTGAAATCCTCTGCTTCACAGCAAGTTTTCCAACTGGAACTAGTAGGCAAATAAAAAAAATTATATATATTTTCAATCTCGCACTTATCTGACTAATTGTCAATCCAACGTCAATTATAAAACAATTTGGCGCCCAACAATATTTTCTTTGTGAAAAAAACAAGACCAAGTTTATGCCTAATATGCGAAAATGACTTTACAATATATCAACATATTAAAAATTATAGATCACAACTAACCTTACTTAAGGTCTTAAGTAATGTATGGCAGAGTAAAGGTCAGTTTTATAGTCAGAACTAAAAACAAATGTTTTCTAATATTAAGTCAGAAATTTTCAAACTTATTTTCTAACTTAAGAAATGTTTAAGACTAAAATCGTTCTTCGATTTGACTATAAGATTGGCCCGACTTTAATATATTTTTTGTTTTTAAGAGAAGCAACAATCAGGAAAATTTTCCTATTAATTAACATGTGGCTTTCTTTGGAAAGGTTTAGAGAAGAGGTGAAAGGTGTTGAAAGATAAAGGGCTTTAAATATGGCAACACTGTAATTGCGCGAGATATTGAATCTTAGAACAGTTGCTACGCGCCATCTGATGGAGAGTTGAACTTTGTTGAAGCTGTTCAGTTCATAGCCCCGTTTTATTATGTTACTTCGGTGGGGTTAAGTGCTATGGGAACATCGAATGAGAGTGCTGCGATATGTATGAGGTATAGAAAAATCGTACATATGATTTTGTTCCAAAAATCATACATATCATTTTTGTTCCCAACGCGCTCACTATCCATTACACCACAGCGGTTATTGATTGATTAAGACTTCGAGAGAAAATTATGCAGGCGATTCTACTAGTATGTAATTAGGTGTGTTGTGATAGACTTATCGAAACGCTCAACACTTGTTTCAGCCCTTCTTTCCTAGTCTGAAAAAAATAATATTACAGAGTAATACGAAATGCTGCCAACTTAAGAAATATTTAGGACTAAAATCGTTCTTATTTATGACTATAAAACTGGCCCTGGTGACTTTAATATTTTGTCGGTTACAGCGGTTATGACGATTTATTCAGACTATGAGGGAAAATTATGGAGCCGATTTTACACGTATGTAATTAGGTATGTTGTGCAAGGTGCTTGTAAGAAAATTACTTTTGGCGCCCAACACTTGTTTCATATATTACTTAAAATTCAGCTCCTACGAAGTAATCTTCTTCCATAATCCAAAAAAAAATAATACTACAGAGTAATAAAAAATGCTGATGATGAAAATGATGATGACAGCACAAAGTATATAGATATTTAAATGGATGACTGGCTATAGAGCCAGCTAAAAAGGATATATGGGGTACAAGGAGTACAAGGAATAAGTAGCACATAAAAGCAAAATAAACACACAAAAAGAAAGCAATGCAAACAGAAATACATAATGGGCGCGTGAAACCCCTTAAATACATATTTAAAAAAAAATGATAATAATGAAAGTGTATAACACACCAGTTTACATACAGATGGAAAGCCCCGAGTACTTAAAAAGCAAGTGAAAAATGCTTGAAAAGAAGAGCCCAGAAATGTGAAACCCAATCATATATATACAGACAACAACACTATATATTTAAGCTCCAATCATGGTTGGTTGTGGAGATGACTAAATATGAATGAATGAAAAAAATTCCCTCAAACACTACAGTAAAGAGCAAAAGAGTAGTAAGTGTGAAAAAACAAAAACAACAATAAGGATTTCTTGTCTGCCTACTTACAACTCCACTAACTACTATCATATACAACATACCTAGTACTCAAGGCAACCATTTCAAATGATGATGATGATGGGAATTTTCTACAATAACAAAAACAACAAAAAACCTCAAGTACCCTCTCTGTAAGAGTATGCGCTTTATACATATAAGAGAAAAAGAGATAAATAGATATTATATTGTTTTAATACTCTAACATGTTATTTTAAAAGGATATTTGTGCTCAAAGGCAATTGGTGTTGATGATTGTATTGTGAAGAGCTCTACGACATAGTAAAATAAGGTAAAGAGAGTGCTTGTGCCTTGTTGAAAAGGACATGAGAGCCCACTTAGCACATAAAATCGATCGAATTTTATGGAGTTTGGGTGAATGGGTTTTTCGTAGTTGTTGTTCATTATAGTGCATATACAATGGCTGGAGGTGAAAGTGGATTTGTCTGGGTTTTTTTGGTATCGTTGGCATGGTGGTTGTTTGGAATTTCTGTTATTTTTTGTAACATGACTTAACCAACCACTTTCAAATGCTGAAATTTGGTTGGAATTATGTTGAGTTCTTGTTTTGAAGTTAGTTGTTGATGGCACTTCAAATAGTTAGCATCCTCGGCGCGAATTACAAAAACCCACAGAGGAACTAAGAAAAAAAACCACTTTAAATTAAAATAGTGGAAATTTTTTAAATTTGCGAAACTAAATACGCGAATTTTACAGCAAAAATTCCCAAAAGGATAATATAAAGTGTGAAAAAGGGGAAATCCCACTTAAAGGATTATTTATGAAAAACCCATGGAAAATTTTAAATTTTCTTTTTAAATAAATAAAAAAAGTAAAATAATTTATAAATTAAATAAAAGGAGTTGAACTCCTAGTAGTTGTGGTAAAATACCTTTACAATTCAAAGTGTGTAAAAACAGCTTCAAAGTGGCAGAAAAAAGGAAACGTTCTACTTCTCCGGGCCGTTCGCCGACTAGAAGAAAGTCTTGTGAGTCTAACAGTTCACAAGAAAGGCCATCACCTATAAAATCCCAATCGCAATCACCCCATAAGGATTCTGACATTTCTGTATGCTCTCCGGTTCAACCTACCAGAAGATCTAGATCTCCCCGATCCAGATCTTGTACTCCACCACCACCACCGCGCACTTCTACACCTACACCTGCAGCCAAGGATTTAAGAAGAGAAGAATTAACCCCCAAAACGGCCACCACAACAGTTCCTTCTAATACTCGTACTCCCTCTGTGGGTGTTCAAGATCACTTGAGAATACCTACTGGGGCCACCGGATTTAGCGGTTTCCCATCTCTGCATAGCATGAGTAGTTTAATGGTACCTTCGGCTGCCGCTGCAGCAGTAGCGGCAAATCCTTTTCTACCTTGGTCTCCTATGCTATTGCCACATTGGGGTCATGCTTTATTACCGGCGGCATTTTATCCGGCGGCTTTGCGAAATGCTTTACCAGGGTAAGGATATAATATATTGTAACTTTCTAAACAATATTACCTGACCAGTTTTTTTTTTAATTCGATTAAAAATCAACGTGTTATTTTACACTTAAATGAAATTGGTTATACGTACACACACACAGGAAAAAAAAATTGTCAACCGAATTGCTAAGCTTATTTTGGTTACTACAACCAATAAATTCGGTTGGTGAAACCATATTGGAATGTGATTCCTAAATATTTTGGGTATTGCAACTAAAATTCAGTTGTATAAACCGAATTTCGTTGTGATAGACAATATTCAGTTACACCAACCTATTTTAGTAGATGTAACCGAATTTTAGTTGGAAAATGGCATATTTTTTCTCTGTGTGCAGAGAAAACGAATGCATTATGACAAACGTGGTGGTTTCAGCCACTGATATATGTGTTTGTGGCGACAGAAAATCGGTTATTACAACAGATTTTCGGTGGGAACACTAATTTCAATTGATTTAAGACAATATGATTGCAACAACTAAACAATTTGTCTGCTGCAACCATTCCATACAGTTGGCTTGAAATTCAGTTGCCACAATAAATCTGTCTCTCTGTATATGATGAAATGTTTCAGAAATATCATAAAATCTTTTATTTAACTCTTTCACTTCACCTTGTATACTACAGTGTACACATTTTTAAAAGAATATATAAAATTTGATAATACAAAAAAAAACTTTATACTTTTTGTAAATAAATTTATTAGGATCTTGGACTTCAAATAAAAATCATTATATGTATAAGGAGTTCAAAATGGAAATATGGCCGCGATATTTGCTAATGATGTCAAATTTTTTTAATACATCATAATCTCCTAGAAAAGGGGGTTTTGGTGTTTCTGCTAAACTAGTGAAGATAAATAGTTGAAATTCGGCATAAAGATTCGTTTTATAATGAGAAAAAATCCAAACAAAGGCTACTCGAATGTTGAGGGGGTAAAACGGGGCTGAGAATTTTCAAAAAATCGATTTTCGAACGTCATTTTTGCTGGATAGGAGGGACTCTTAACAAGAATCTGAAGTCAAAATAACGGTACATCCGCAAACGAAAGGGTTAACAAAAATTTATGCAGTTTTTATAATTATTCACCAAATTGAGTTCAGTGATAATACACTTAAAATATTTAGTGTATTATTAGTATAAATACCGCTGCAAATTCATTTAAAAGCAAATGAAATTTCATTTAAAAACAAGACCACTAAAATTTCATTAAATTCAACTTTCTTTTATTTTTTACTTGTACTAAAATAAACCACAAATTCGTCAAAACAACTAACAAAAATTATGTAGCCATATGAAAATTGAAATATGAAATATTTTAAGTGAAAATAACGTTTATTTATACAAGAAATGTAAATTTTAACTAAATTCGTAAGTGATAAAAAAACATAAAATACTGAGAATTTGTAATATTCACTTTGTTTTTGTAAAAAAATAAATACAAAAAAACAAATGTATGTACCCATGTGAAAATTGAAGTATATATGAACTTACATGATCATACATTGACTTGTATATGATCATGCATGGGCATACATGGTCATATTCATCCATTCAATATCATATGTTTTCATGTATCTTCGGATCCGAAATTTGGTGTGAAAATTGAAGTATATATGAACTTACATGATCATACATTGACTTGTATATGATCATACATGGGCACACGTGATCATATACGTTCCTACATAATTCAATGTATGACCATACATGATCTCATATATTTCCATATAACTTCGGACCCGGAATTTGAGGATATATGGAGGTATATGGCCATATATGATTATATATGAGCATATATGAATCATTTTTGAGTATATATGCTCACATATGAACCCGTACGGTAATATACCTCCACATACCCTCAAATTCCGGATTCGAAGATATATGGAAATATGTGAGATCGTGTATGGTCATACACTGAACTATGTATGAACGTATATGATAACATATACCCATGCATGATCCTATATCTACAAGTCAATGTGTGATCATGTATGTTCACATATAGTTCGATTTTCATACCAAATTTCGGATCGGAAGATACATGAAAATATATGAGATCATGTATGGTCATATATTGAATTGACGAATATAACCATGTATGCCCCTGCATGATTATATACAAATGAATGTATGAGCATGTATGTTCATATATATTTCGATTTTCACAGGGATACATATATATTTTTTTATTTTTACAAAAACAAAGTGAATATTACGAATTCTCAGTATTTTATGTTTTTTGTTATCACTTACGAATTTAATTAAAATTTACATTTCTTCTATAAATGAATGTTATTTTCACTTAAAATAACAAAACTGAAATACTACTTAAACAACTAACAAATTCTGACTGCAGAAGTTCCCTGAGTGCACTAAAGCTTTTAGTTTAAATCGAATGAAAATGTCATACAAGGATAGGAAATTTGTTTTTTATTTAAAAAGTCCTCAAGATATGCACAAATAATATAAGAATCGGTGGAATTTATAAAAGGTATTAAATCATAACACCTTGTAAGAGGTAAGGATTATAAAAAAACTTAAAATTCATTAAAAGTAAACGAGTATTCGAAAAGAAAACTGATTTTGAAGGAATTCTAGTACGAAGTAGCCTCGAATTACAATGCATTTTTTATTTAAAATCTTTAAAAATCTAATTTTCCATCCCTGACAACAAAATGAAACATTGAACAAACAAATGAAAAGATCGATTGCTCACAAGGTTTGTGGGCGCTGCGGTGTAATGGTTAGCGCGTTGGAATGTTACACATAAGGTAGCGGGTTCTATTCCTAGCGACCGCAAATTTCAATTTGGAAAAATAACATGTATGATTTTTCTATCCCTTATACATATCGCAGCGTCCACCTTCGGTGTTCCCATACATTGGCGGACTTAGGCCCAGCCTAGACTGCATTTTGCCCACCCCATAATTTAAAAAAATAACTGCCTATAATTCTTGTATCTACGATTTTCATGGGAAAACGTATCACAATATTAATTTTTTTTTTAATTTCAATCCTATGTTTTTGGTTGGGAAAATGTCTACTGGTTTCCTAAGAAGATAATTTGTTGAAATCTAAGGGTCAGTTTTATAGTCAGAACTAAGATCGATTTTTGTCTTAAATACTTCTTAAATCAGAAATGTTGTTTGAAAAATTCTTAGTTAAGAAATATTTAAGACCCAAATCGATCTTAGTGTAATTCGATTCGAAACAAAAATGCTTTTGAATAAAATTTTCACATTGAAAATCAAGTTTCAAAAAACAGCTTTTAATGGGGGAAAATATTGTAAACATGTATGCGATAATCTAGCATACGTGTTTTGAATTTACTTGCCTAAGAGTTTTTCTTTAAGAAAAATTATTGAAATGAGAGAGTAATTCTAAGGCAGAGGTAGAATGACAGAGTAATTCTGATGGCATTTGATACGAAAATGGAAAAGCATTTTTAATAGGAAAATTAACATCTCTTTTGGTGAGATACATAAATATCCTAGATTTAATAGTTTGTTAAAGGAATAATTAGTTGATACGATAAGGTACGAGGATTACTGAATTTTTAAAATTATGAAAATTTTATCAGAGGGGGGGAGGGGTATATTAGTATAATGTCGGAAGTGCTTTTTAAGATTAAGAATCGGACAATATAAATAAACATCCCTTGCCCACCCCACAAAAATGTTCTAAGTACGCCTATGTTCCCATAGCACTTAACCCCACCAAAATAAAATAATTTAACAGGGCTATGAACAGGGCGCGCAACAACTGTTCTAAAATTGAACATATCGCGCAATTACAGTGTTGCCACACTTCATCTTTCACCACCTTTCATCCAAAGAAAGCAACACGTTAATTAAAAGAAAGAATTTCCTGAATGTTGCTTGTTGTTAAAACTTAATTTTAAAATATGCAGTGTTTAGTTTGCTATGTTAAAATGTTCTAACAAAGAGAAAACTCAATGGAATATCTGCGTTTAAGCGATATAAACATTTTAGCAACTCTGTTTTTTAACAGGACAATACAACACTTAGTACACCTTGTGAACTCCCTTTATGCATTATTAAAATACTGACAAACTTGATACTGACAAAAATACCTATAAGCTTTTTCTTTAATTTTATCTTGGAAGACCTATTTTTGAACTACCTTTTTCTTGCGTTTGCCAGAATTATGCCAACGTTAACAATTTTTTTTTTAGTTAAGTGTTTGTAACCGTCGCATAGGACAATCGTAATTAAGATTATTATTAATTTTGTTTCCCCAAACCAGGCAGTATCGAATTGATGTTAAATCCCAGTCAAAAAAATCCAGACGGCAAAGCGCTGGCATGGTGCTTTAACAGGTGTTAAAAGTACTGACAAAAAGTTTTTTCCCAATCCAAAATGACAACATCATTATACCAAAGCACTGGGATAACAAAACCTTTAACGTTGGCATAATGCTGGCAAAATCAAGAAAAAGGTAGTCTATAAATGGATTTTCCAAGATAAAATTAAAGAAAAAGCACAAATGTACTTTTTTAAATCGTGCCGTGATTTAATCCCACTCCATCGGAGCTCTACTCAATAGCAAGGAAGGTATACCAATGGGTTTTATCCGATTTTAATGGGATTGGAGTGTCTAATAGAGGAGAAAAATATAATGTACACGTTGTACAAAAAGTTGGGTCCAAATTAATAAAATTTTTTGTTTTCTTTTTAATTTATTTCATATAATTTCAAGGAAAAAATAAGGCATCATATGAAAGCTTTTCTGGAGATGCATCTACCGATATACAATCGGCATACATATGACTACTTTTTTCATAGCGTCTTTATCACCAATATTTCAAATATTTAAATCAAGTGGCAACCCTCGGTCCACAACACGGGCAATATGGGGTATTAACATTTTAGTAATTTAATTCTGTGCACAAATATGTTTTCAAAGAAATATAGGTTAGTTTTTGTTCACACTTTTTAACCCTTAAACGTGAGATGGGCCGCTAAAAATACTTGTCTCTTATTTTTTTCTTCTCTATATACGAATTTCATTAAAATTAAAGAGAACCCATTTGGATACCTGCCTGGTAAGCTAAGGAGACATTTAATATTTGAAAGCTAAAACCGTAATAGAACGAGAACAGCTGGATAACAGTTTGTAGCACTGATGTAAATACTAGTAGTGGTATAAAGTTTGTTGGGACTATCCAGGGGTATGGCATCAGCTAAAATAAAAGTTATAACATATGGCCTCAGCTGAAACAGAAGTTATAATTCGTTATCACCATCTATCGCATGTTGAAATCGGTGGAACATATTCAGGATAAACTTCGGTGAGCAATCGATTTGTTTCAGCTGAACTTTTTTTTAATTGGCACAAAATTCAACATTTCCGAAGCAAAATAAAAGCTTTAATTTCAATTTTTATTTTTATCGGGATAAATAATAATTGCATTAAATAAATCAAATGTGCTAAAATCCCAAAACTTATTTGGCAAATTGTGAAAAATAATCTGTTGCAGGCATGTCCCTATCCGGATTTCATTCTTGCCTAAGGAAATTGTCAGGGGACGACGTTTTAGAATTTCTAGAAATAATTATTAGGTTAAATCACAAACTCAATGAGAATTTCTAGTTCTCGTCTAGGAGCGTCATTTAACATTATTGTTTATCCCTGCTTGTAACTAATTATATAGCAGTTAAGAAGGCGTTCAGGCAGAGAAAAAAATATGGTTGCAATATGATCACGGCTACAAAACTATGTTCCCAACTACCATAGTTGGTTGTTGCAATCAAATTATTAATGTATTAATCATCCCAGTGTAGAAAATCATTAACAGATATGTGGTTATTATTACCTTTAGATGTCTCAAAAAATAATGAGTTATGGTTATACACCAGCATACGAAAAATCAAAAAATAAATAGTTATCTATGTGCTTACCAGTACCAGTACTAACAAAATAATGAGTCTAAAAATAGATTTTCAAAAAAAAAATTATATAAAACGAGTAAAAAGGTTAAAGTCGGGCATGCCGACTATACAATACCCTACACTAGTCTGGTTAAAAGCCAACTAATGTTTGGATCCGAAATTCGAATGGATTAAAATAGGGCTTGTGTCAAAATTTTCTATAATGTGAGTCAGCGCACCAAATTTCATTAAAATATCTTAATATTTGCGATCTGCAGTTTGTAACCAAGCCAATTTTGGGGGGACCCTTATATGGGCTCTAGGTCTAAACATGGACCGATGTTCACCAAAATCAATAGGCTTCGTCCTTGGGCCAACATAGGTCTGTGTACCAAATTTCATCAAAATATCTTAATATTTGCGACCTGCAGCGTATAAACAATATAATTTTGGGGGGACCTTTATATGGGCACTAGGTCTAAACATGGACCGGTGTTAAGCAAAATCAATAGGCTTCATCCTTGGGCCAACATATACCAAATTTCATCAAAATATCTTAATATTTGCGACCTGCAGCGTATAAACAGTATAATTTTGGTAGGACCCTTATATGGGCACTAGGTCTAACCATAGACCGATGTTCACCAAATTCAATAGGCTACGTTATTGGGCCAATATAGGTCTGTGTACCAAATTTCATCAAAATATCTTAATATTTGCGACCTGCAGCGTATAAACAGTATAATTTTGGTAGGACCCTTATATGGGCACTAGGTCTAAACATGGACCGATGTTCACCGACATAAGTCGGTGTACCAAGTTTCATCAAAATATCTTAATATTTGCGACCTGTAGAGTGCGCACAAGAATGCATGGACAGACAGACAGACGGACGGACGGACAGACGGACATCGTTAAATCGAAATAAAAAAAATTCTGAGCCGATCGGTATACTATAAGGTGGGTCTAGGACCAATATTTTTTGGTGTTATAAACATCAGCACAAACTTATAATACCCTGACCACATAGTGGTGTAGGGTATAAAAATATTTTTTTATTGAATTTTTTTTTTAATAAAATTTGCAGGTGCGGGAATAGAACCTGGGCTACAGATTTCCAGTCAATAGCTCTGAGCTATTTCGACATGTAATATTTAATAGATAAAAACAGAATTGACCTGCTGCACAAAAGTTTACTCGCCAACATACAAAAAATCAAAAAATATGTGGTTACATATATCCTTACCAGTGTTTAAAAAATATTGAGTCTAAAAATAGATTTCAAAAAATTTTTAAAAATCTAGAAAATTATTTTCTATTTGAAATAATGATAAAAATAAGTCATTATCAGTAACTCATTATTATATGTTTTAAAATAATCCAGAAGGTAAGTAGGTGTCATTACTGGTAGTCCAAAAAATAATGATATGCCATTACCGTTTCTACACTGGGATACTATACAAATGATATCTTCAGCGATAATCATTTTTTAGTTAAAATCTCTCTTTTTTCGGTTATCATGTTATTCTCTCGTCTACAATCATATATTATCTGGATAACCATGTTTATAACTTAATAAAAACATAACACTCAATTTTACACAAAAATCGCTTAAGTTAAGCGATAAAATTACAAAAACATTTTAATCCGACATTAAAAAGAATTTATTTAATGCAAACTAATTGATTTTCTTATAATTAAAAATTACTTGTTACAATTACAAAGTTAAACTTTATCCCTATTTAATCCTCAAAAATCAACCACAATTCCTTTAATCAAACTTCTTTAAATAGCATTATAGCAAAAATTTGCATACTCCTTTCTAATCCTGTAAAAAATCTTTAACATTTTAACCGCTAAATCACAATTTAAATCTTTTTTTTTAACTTTTCAAAAATTGACGTAATTTCCCCTGCCAGACCAGCGAAAAACACATGTGAGTATTATTTTAAACCCCAAGGTTAAAATTTAGGATTTACCAATCTCTAGGCGCGCAACAGGATCATCATTTAAAATTGTTGTATTTTTTGCTAATAAAAAACTAATCTCTTGTTAAGGAGTCATATAAAATTAAGGAAATTTTACACATTTAAAATTTCAACTGTAAAGCGAAAAATTTCCATAGGTGCAATAAGGAAAAACCATTAGAAAATTTGAAATTTTCGAACATGTGTTGAACAGACATTTAAAGGCGACAGGCAGTCTACTGTACAAGTGACACGGAGAATCCTACATAAAGGTTGAGGAAATTCCATTTTTAGGATATTGAACTTGTAAAGGTATTTGAAACATGTTGAAATAGTATAGGTGTTAAAATTGTGTGTGCGTATTGAAGAGAAACTAAATTTACTGCCTGAGTTTAAAAGGCGTGAGAATTTTGGTTAAGTAGCGAAAAATATTTTCATACCGGAAGAACTATAAAGAAATTTTGTTAAATTTTCTTCTACACATGTGTTTTGTATTAACAACACTTTTGTGGTTTCTAGTTCAAAATACCCAAAGAAAACAGGTACTAAAAATATTTGAAAATTTTAAAAATACATACATACATATATTAAGAAGCGTGCCTATTTAAATATATTTAAGCTAATCTTAATCTGTTCGATAATTGTTGATGGTTTTAAATTAAAAAAATCAAATGTCCTACAAAGATTATTAAACAAAATGTTTAACTTTGACAAATACACTAAAAATTTAAAAAAAAATGTGTCAATAATCCTAAGATTTACATAAAAATTAACAATATTTTAACACAAATATTCTACAAAAAATCTGTAAAAGAAAATCTAAAATACTTGCTGTCTTTCACTTTTTGTCTATTTAACTACAAAATATTGTCCAAAAATCATAAAGAATTTGAAAATGTGTTAATAATCTCAAGATTTCGTTAACAATTAAGACAATTTATACATCCTGTTTTATGTTTATTAGCAGGTAGAAAATAATTTCCCAAATCACATGTTATACTATATTGTGTGTTTTTCTGTTAATTTCATTTTTAATTTATCATTTCCTTTTCTTTCGTTTCTTTTCAGTCTATTTGATGCCAAAGTACCATCATCGCAAAGATCTTCCGGTTTTCATATATCGGATATTTTAAATTTAGAAAACTCTGAACTAAAACATTCGCCTCTTGTTCACCCTTCAGCCCACGCGACAGATATTACAAATCATAATACCGATTCTAATAGTAATCATTTAACGGTCGCAACTACTAATAGCGATTCTACTCACCTTCCCGCATCGGCTCAATCCCACAGTACTTTATTAGATCATAATAATGGTTCCGCAAATGTTACAGCCGTTTCGGCGGCAGCCGCTACCGCTACGGCCCAGGCTCAAGCGCAGGCGGCTGCCCAATTTATAGCAAATCATAATGCGGCAGCTGCTGTTGCGGCTGCTGGTCAATATTTGCCCAAAAATTTCCCTAATGGTTTTAACGATGATATGTCTTCGTATCATATTGCTCACACGATGTTAACGCATTCGGGACGATCACCATGGATTAAAGAAAATGATTTATACGGTAAGTTGAAAAATAAAATATGGCCAAGGAACTAAAGTGCAAAATAGGTATAAGTGTGCAATTTAACAGAACTATTTCTAATTTTTGGCTTAAAATAAATTTTGTTAAAACTAACAAGATTTTGCTTAAAGGAATTAAATGTGCTAAAATCCCAAAACTTATTTGACAAATTGTGAAAAATAATCTGTTGAAGGCATGTCCCTATCTGGATATCATTCTTGCCTAAGGAAATCGTCAGGGGACGACGCTCAGATCTTCGTCCCGATATAGCAAATCGGCAAAATTAGAGGAGTTATCGTAGAAGAATGAAATTCGGTGTGCTTGTTCAGAACATGCAAATTAAGAAAAATTCGAATCCATACATCCTTAATCTAAAATTTTTAATTTTAGCTACAATTATAAACAGAATAAAGCGAAAATTGGTTACTGCCGGTCAAATTATGTCCCTTATCTCAGTGGTTAATTTTGTTTCATTCGGGGCAAGGACATGACTACCTCCCATATATCATTTTTCTAAAAAACTATATTTTGGCTACATTTACGATCAGAATGCACTAAAATTTTAAAATAGTTTTTAAAATAATACTTTTTAGCTCTTAGGCAAATTTTTTTTCATTCGGTGCAAGGACATGACTACCTCCCATATATCCTTTTTCTCATAAACTGTATTTTGGCCAGATTTAAGACCAGAATGCACTAGAAGCTTACAATAGTTTATAAAATTATACTTTTTATCTCTGTGGCAAATTTTGTTTCATTCTGTGCAAGGATATGACTATCTTCCATATATCCTTTTTCTCATTCATTATCAATTTTAAGGTCGCCACAGGCCAGCAGTATTATTGCTCAGTTTTTACAAGTTTTTTATAGTGCAATGTTATTTTATTTTAGCAAAACCTTCAATATGACACACACATGGTCAAAAATATTGGTAACTTGCTAAAGTTTAGTGAAAATAATTTTTTACAAAATAATCAATTTTCATAAAATGTCCTGGAAAGGAGTCGCTCCCCACACAAAACCTGAATTGTCATTTTTTCAATTTATTATTTTTCTTTAATAATAACTATTATATTACAAAAATAGCTTTTGACATTTCCAAATTGTGTATTTTAAAAAAAATTTGAGAAATAAATAAAAAAAATCCGTTTTTGCATTTCTATAAAATTTATGGCCATTTCGGTTCTAGGTTAAAGTGGATTAATGATATCCAACGAAACCAAAATTCTGTATCCGAATAATTTTAAGTATATTTAATTTTAAGAAAAAACTTGTTTTTGCAAAAAATTCGAATTTTGTGAATTTTTAATTGATATGCTATTTTCCTTTTCAAAAATGGGCCATTTTCGGCCGCAATTCAGCACGGGTTAAAGTTTTCTAAAAAAAAAAATAAATTCTTTAATTTTGAACCTACTAGATGACAACTTGGCTGTGTAATGAATGAAAATCGAGAAATCGTATTTAAGGGACAGCATATACCTCTACATACATACATATATATCTACACTCAAAAAAATAAGTTAGTAGAAAAATTAGTAAAACGTCTTGTATATCAAGTGTACTAGTTTTCAGCAATTTTTTTGCTGAAATTCCGTTTTCAGCAAAAATTTTAGTTATATTATACATATATACACTAAACTAATTTTAAACTAATGTTTTACTAATTTATTTTGCTACAAAAATTGTGCTGATAACCGCATTCATAGCGTGGACGACAACCAGATAGACAAAATGTAGATGTCGCAGCTTGTCTGGAAACGGAAATGACAAAAAAAAGAGAAACAACTCTACACATATTCTATATTTAAATTTTCAGCAAATAAATTAACTAAAGTAAAATTTCGCTACAAGTTTTTTGAGTTTTTTTCAGTCTACTTATATTCAGCAAAAAGTTTAGTGATTTTAGCAAGCATTTTTTTCATTTGCAGTCGACTAAGTGTTAGCAAAACTTTTGCTGAAGATTACTATTTTTTTGGTAAAAATCAGCTCGCTGATTTTCAGCAAACCTTTTGCTGAAATTACCAACTTTTTTGCAAGCACGCTCCTGACTAAAAATTTGTTGACACAGCAACATTTTTTGCTGACTTTACTGACTTTTTTTTTAAGTGTACATAAAATTGAAAAATTGGGATACGTACACTCAAAAAAAAAAGTCAGTTAAGTCAGCAAAAAATGTTGCTGTGTCAGCAAATTTTTAGTCAGGAGCGTGCTTGCAAAAAAGTTGGTAATTTCAGCAATAGGTTTGCTGAAAATCAGCGAGATGATTTTTACCATAAAAAATAGTAATCTTCAGCAAAAGTTTTGCTAACACTTAGTCGACTGCAAATGAAAAAAATCCTTGTTAAAATCACTAAACTTTTTGCTGAATATTAGTAGACTGAAAAAAACTCAAAAAACTTGTAGCGAAATTTTACTTTAGTTAATTTATTTGCTGAAAATTTAAATATAGAATATGTGTAGAGTTGTTTTCCTTTTTTTGTCATTTCCGTTTCCAGACAGGCTGCGACATCTACATCTAGTCTATCTGGTTGTCGTCCACACTATGAATGCTGTTATCAGCACAATTTTTGTAGCAAAATAAATTAGTAAAACATTAGTTCAAAATTAGTGTAGTGCTAAAAAAATATAACTAAAATTTTTGCTGAAAACGGAATTTTAGCAAAAAAATTGCTGAAAACTAGTACACTTGATATACAAGACGTTTTACTAATTTTTCTACTAACTTATTTTTTTGAGTGTAGAAAAAGTTAAAAAATTAAAATTTGCGGTTAAAAATTTTAATTCTCTTCAGTAAGGTTTGCCATTTCATGATGGAAAGATATACAACGAGTCGAAATTATTAAAATTTACTACCAAAATTCGGAGTCAGTGGCCTCAACGTTAAGAGCGCTACGTCCAATTTATGGTCGTCAAAATGAATGGCTTCGTCAATAAACAAAATATGCGTCATTGGTCAGACAGCAATCCACACGTACTGCATGAGTCATCATTGCATCCCAAAAAATTACGGTTTGGTGCGGTTTATGGGCCGGCGGCGTCATTGGGCCGTACTTCTTCCGTGATGATCAAGACCAGCACGTTACTGTGAATGGGAATCGCTACCGTTCAATGATAACCGAATATTTTTGGCCCCAATTGGATGATGTGGACTTGGAGGACATGTGGTTCCAACAGGACGGCGCCACAAGCCACACAGCGAATGTCACAATAAATTTATTGCAAACCAAGTTTGGAGAACGTGTTATCTCACGAAATGGTCCAGTCGATTGGCCGCCTCGGTCGTGCGTTTTGACGCCGTTGGACTATTTCCTGTGGGGCTACGTCAAATCTATGGTCTATGCCAACAAGCCAGCGACAATTGATGAACTTCGTACGAATATCGGCCGATTTATGCTTGAAAACCGTCGAAAATTGGGTTCAGCGTCTGGACTTCTGCGAGCGTGCCCGTGGTGGCCATGCAAAAGAGATCGATTTCCATACATAATGGCATCGAACGTACTTTCACAGGAATAAAGAATTTCATTGATGTCCAAAACCGTTTTTGTTTTATTTAAAAAAAAACTTTTGTAGCGCTCTTATTGAAGAACCCTTTAAATGACTAACATTGAAATTAGGGAATATTACTTTTAACAAAATATATATTTTTTTGCGAATTTTTTTTTTTAATTTCTAATTAATAAAAAAGAGTTTCCTTTGCACTCGTTTAAAAAGTACTGAACAAATGTTAAAGTGGGAGTACTTCTCTCCTATGACAACACACAGAAAACAGTCTCAGTTGTGGCCACCGAATTTGTTGCCAATCGAATTCGTGCGGTTACGACAACTATCTTTATATTAAATTATATTTTTCGTCGTGAAAGCCAATATTCGGTTGTCTAATTCAATATTATGTTCCACATAAATATTATTATGTTCTACAAAATTTTATTGAAATTAAAAAACTTTTTTTGAATTTTCTGGTATTGAACCCGGCCCTTCAGGTTAATAGTTCACACTTTTACCCACTGCACCACAACTACTTTTAAATTTCTTAGCCATATTTACTGTTTCTACATATGAATATTTTATTTTAATTAAAAAAAAACATCTAAATTTTTGTCTTTTCCGGGTTTCGAACCCGGAAATCCGGCGTACTAGGCCAACTCCTCACCCACTACACCACAAACACTTAATAATTTTAATGACTAATTTTGAATTTATGTGTTTTATTAATACAGTATAAAATTCGTTTATCAATACCAATTAATAGTTGTGTGTGTTATCAATACAATCCACAATTCGGTTGGTTCTACAGAAACTTGAATTTAAGGTCATATTTGATTAGGATACTCGTATTTGTAGTTACCACTTTCGAATATTGAAATTTTTTTAAAAAAGGTTATAGATAACACCAATTTTCTTGTATATTCACTAAATGGCTGCTTCTACTGCATAGAATTACTAAACTGATACTAATTTTAAAATTGATTGGAGATACCAATAATTTGCTAAAAGGATTGTTTTTTAGTTCATTTTCCCTATTTTTAATACCTAGTAAAATATTTTTGATATAGTATTCAATTATAGGTAATTCCAAATAAAATAAAATCCTGACAAATTCATTTTAATGGTTTTGATCGAAAGCCAACCAATCTTTTTCCTGGGTGAACTTAATGTTAAAATCATTAGTTTTTCTGTTACAAAAAAGAATAACATCTAGATCATTAAATGTAATGCATTTTCTACTGTTTTGGCATCAATTTTTATGCTGGGAAATAACGCTTTACAACACAAAAAAAAAATAACGTTCTGACGGAGGGGACGAAACAAAAATATACGTGTATCGGCATTTTAATGGTTTACGCCTGGCCCTATGCTTTTTGGGGGGTTAAAATTTCCCGCCTTTTGTAAATGTTTTTTGTGAATCGACATAGGAAACCATGTGAATCTTCCATTTTAGATATAGGATTTGTTTAGCGAACTTAGTTAAAACACTACGAGGAAATTTTTGTGGAACATTTTAACCCTCTAACTCTTCAACTTACGGGTCTTTGTTACCCTTTTTAAAAGAGAATATTAACTCGCGATATATTGAGGTTAAGGCATGTTTTCCTCAAATTTCGCAATTTTCGAAAAGCAAACGTGGCAGTACTAATATTTAAATTCTTGTTATGTATATGTTTATATCTTGTGAAATATATAATTTGAGAAAATAACTGCAATATCAGTTAATTTTAAGTGTCTACACATTTTTTAACTACAATGTTAATATTACCGGCCTAATTCTATTAGTGTGCAATTACGAAGAAGAAAGGAAGAAAATCCTTGCTCTATCATTGTTAACCGAGCTTTATAGTCATCCTTTTAAGGTCCTTATCGGCCAAATGCAGCGATAAAGCAACATTTTAAAAACTTCAAATAAAAATATTAAATATATTCTGGGGGAACAACATTCTAATTATTAAAATGTTGTTGACTTTTAAAAATTGTATTTCAATTTTTCAATTTTTCACCTATTTTTAAAAGTAGATATTTGTAAATATTTTTACCAGAGACTATTAATTATAGAAATAGCAAATCAAAACTTACACTAATCACCGGTATTTAGTATTACCGCTGAAATTTAGTATTACCAGGGCAACTATTTAGTATCACTTTAGTATCAGCTGAGCCTATATTTAAAAACTCAGAAACTGCGCAAAATAAGAAAAAACAATGCCGAAATATGTTTAAATAATAAAATTTGGGATATCCGTTTGCTTTTTTGTTTGTTATTACCCTACGGGGAATGAGGAGTCAATTGCCCTCCAAGGACCTATCCCGTGACCGGTCAACCGAAGGCATATTACTAAATTAGGACAAATATGAACCAAAGAGAATGAATTAATTTTCTAAGTATATTCTGATTCGTTACTTTTACTGTTGCTTTTAAAAAACTTGACCGATACCGAAATAAAAAACAAAATTCGCGGCATATTTTTTTAAATATTTTTTTATTTATTTTACTCTTTTATTTATTTTGAACTTTATTTTTTTACGATTGGCTTATTTTAGCTCTTATTTTAAATTTTTATAATTTTTTGCTAAAAAATTTTAAGTGTTGTATTTTCAACGTTTTTTAATGTTAAAGCTGTTTTAGTTTTAACAATTGGTATTTCATTTAATTTTCTTTTTAACTTAAGGACAAATTTTTAAATTTTTATTTATATTATCAGAGTTTTTGAGGTAATTTTCTAATTTTTAATTGATTTTTTAATTTAATAATGGCTAACGCAAAAAACGAGTCAACTGCCATTAAAGGACCTATCCCGTGACCGGTCAATCGGGGGCATACTGAAGGCACTTCCACTATATTTGTGTGTGTGTTAGTGTGGTTTTGTTTTCTTTTCTATTTTTTTCTTTTCCATTTTTTTTATTTGCTTGTAGTGTTTGTTTTTTCTTTTTCTTTTTTATTTGAACAGAAACGAAAAATATATAACTTTACCATCAGCCAGCCATCACGCATAAGCAACATTAGCTCAGACCGTAGAGCGTTTGCCTTACAAGCAGGAGGTTGTGTTATCGAGCCCTACTCCGACGCCAAGTAGATTATTTTTCATTCTTAATTTTTTATTAGTTTATTTAAATGCTATTTTTAGACACACCACCTTACTGTCACAAGGTGTCTAAACTGTGGCAATTGGTCATTTCCAATGACAACGCCATGTTAAAGTGACGTGTCTCTTTCAAACAAAAAGACCAATCAACGACCGGTCTCCGCCCCCTTGGGACCTATCCTGCATGTTATCTGGGACCGGTCCCTCTCCCCGTAGGGTAGTTAAATTGAAATAAAAAAAAGAAAAGTGGCAATTTTTAACAAAGTGCCACCTAGTGATAACTATGTCGTTATAACTTATTTTTTTGGTGATGCCATACCCCTGATTTTTACAGTGGGAATTTACAAATATTTCATGCACGATCTTCTCAACAGCTACTTTTTTTAATTTTTGTACTCGTATTTAAGGCGTTAATAAATTACGATAATTTTTCATTTGTTGGTTATGTTTATTAATCCCAATAGACAATTGTACCCATTACAAACCGGAAGGATGGCATATTAGATCACACCTCTATTTGAGGTTTTTCAAATATTGCCTTTTTGGCTTTTTACTTAATATCGGGAGAGAGTGATAAACAACCCTATATTTGTAAAAATCTCAATGAAGGTCATAGAAAAAAAACTAAAAATACAGCAAAAAAGGAAGTAACAATTGTTTAATAGAAATTTTGCTAAATCTCCTGCAGAGTTATTCAAAAATTTTATGAATGAATCTTTGTTTTGAAAATTAGTTTGTCGTGGCATTTCATTTCATTTACAACCAGGTATCTAGGTTTGTAAATTTGGTTTTCAATGAATAGATATTCTGTTGTTGTAGTTCTTATATTAAAAATATAGGATTAATTGACATTTGATTTTTATATACAACATGCATTTAACATAAAATCCTTTTAAGATTGATGGTATGATTTACAAAAACCACCCTGTATTTTTATGATTTTTGAATGTAGAAAATAATGCCTTTTTGGCTATATAAATTTACCACCTATTTCACAAAATACATTATCCTGTTAAAATGTTGTCTATGTAAATATCCATGAATTGTTGTTTTTCTTTCTTTTTTTTCGTTGGGAATGCTGGGTCATAGGGTGTGTGTGTTTGTATTTATATACGAGCAGATCCTGTATGTCCTTTGTATAAATTATATATCAGTTTATTGTTTGATTCATTCAAATTGTGGACAAATTTTCCGTGTTAACTTCAATTGTTTGTTTTTCATCATCATTATGTTTCTAGTTTTAGCTGAATCTTGCTTGTCATTAATTGTAAGTTAAAAAGTTATTTGGGTTTTTATTTGTAGACTATCGATTTATTAACCTTCTCCAAATATGTGAGGTATGTTGTTTGGTCTTCTAAGGACTCGGTAACAAAAAGGCAGATGTTTTTTTGAAGTAATATTTGTAACGTTCTTTTATTGTAGTAGTAGTTTTTTTAATAACTCCTTTATTAACCTCCCCTAATTTGTTATTTTTTGTGAATTTTTTTTAGTTTTATATTTGAATTTGTATTTTTTTTTAATCTTGACTAATAGTTTGGGTGCTTCACACTTAAGGATTATTTTGTTTTTTTTTTAGTTAGTCTTTAGTATTTTTTATAAATATTTCAAAAATTGGCACGCACTTCCTTTTTTTGTGATTTTGAAAAACTGCTACTTCATATGAAGTGTATGTAAAAGTATATGGGAATTTATACAGCTGTTTGAGGGAGTTAAACTCCCTGGAGGTTTTTTCTTTAGTTTTATTAAGTTATTAGTTGGATAATGATAGGAAGTTGCTATGGTTCATATCATTAATCACTTTTAACAACAAGGATCGATTAAAATTAAACAAGGAGTTAAAAATTGTTTACTTTTAATACAATGAAGTAAAAATTTTCATGGAAATTCAATTAAAATAAATAGAAGAATTATAAAAATTTGGAACCTGGGTCGATTTAACGATATCCGTCCGTCCGTGTGTTCATACTAGCCTTGTAGTCAAACTACAGTTTGCAATTATAAAGATATTGAAATGAATTTTAACACATTAGTTTACACTGTCCCAAGGACAATTGTGAAAATTGGTCCATAATTAGAACTGCACAGAGAGAATTTTCTTGGATGAGTTTTAATGAAATTTTTCTATACACTAATAAAGTTTTCTTCACAAAGTGAATGAAATTTTCTTAAATTTTGACGAAACTTTTTCATTGGCTGTATGACATTTTTAATATTTAAATAATACGAAAATTTTCATAAGATTCTTTGAGAAACTGCACTAATTTAATGAAAAGTTTTAATGGACGTATTCCAGCTGAACTTCATAGAATTAATGTTAAAATTTATTAATAGCATACAGATAATTCTCTTAGTGTAAACTTAACAAAGTTTGACACTTACTACATGACTGTTGTTTGGGTAGAAATCAGTAATTGTTGTTTTTAACTGTTATTACAGTTGTTTTTCTATTAAAAATTACAACTATTATCACAGTCATTTTAAAAAATAACTAATGACAAATACTGTATTTGGTAACAGTTATTTAAAGCAGTTATTTATAATATTCTAATAAAAAACTACCAAAACAGTATTTTAGCAGTAAACAGTTATTTTTGTTAGTTATATTACAAAATAAAAACGAGTAAAAAGGTTAAAGTCGGGCATGCCGACTATACAATACACTACACCAGTCTGATTAAAAGCCAACTAATGTTTGAATCCGAAATTCGAAATGATAAAAGAAGCGAAAATCGAAAATTTATCCCTTATGGGCGATAGGTCCAAATACGAACTGATCCTATCTAAAATCAATAGGCTTTATCCTTGGGACCATGTTAGTCAGCGAACCAAATTTCATTGAAATATCTTCGTATTTGCGACCTACAGCGTGTAACTAAACCAATTTTGGGGGGACCCTTATATGGGCACTAGGTCTTAACTTGGGCCGATTTTAACCAAAATCAATAGGCTTCGTCCTTGGGCCGACATAAGTCTAAGTAATAATAATAAGTACCAAATTTCATTGAAATATCTTCGTATTTGCGACCTGCAGCGTGTAGAAAAGCCAATTTTGGGGAGACCCTTATATGGGCACTAGGTCTAAACATGGACCAGTTTTAATCAAAATCAATAGGCCTCGTCCTTGGGAAGGCCAAGAAGTCGGTGTACCAAATTTTATCAAAATATCTTAATATTTGCGACATGTAGAGTGCGCACAAGAATACATGGACATACAGACGGACAGTCGGACAGTCGGACGGACGGACAGACGGACATCGTTAAATCGAAGGTGGGTCTAGGTCCAATATTTTTTGGTGTTATAAACATCAGCATAAACTTATTATACCCTCTCCGATTGATCCTTATAGATACATTAAAAGTCCGCTTTATGCGGCACAGTGTAAAAAGATTTACCCCCTGTTTTTATAAAGCGAACAGAATTATTCCGCCAGAGGAATTGTGTGTATTTTGTTTTTGTTACAATAACAAAATACACACATTTCTCAGGCGGAATTTTTCCGCTCACTATATAAAAACAGGGGGGGTTAAATTAAACAATTAAAATAATTATTAAGTTTCTATTGAGGAGAGCTTTTTTATATAGCTTTTTTATGGCAATTTGTAGATTTCTTTTTCAGTACACAAAGCATTAAATTTTGTTACGTAAAGGAATTGCTAAAGCTTTAAAAAAAGCTTAATTAAAGCGTTGTTTACACAGTCCACATAACTCAAAGCTTTCTGTTGGTTTTTTTTTATAAAAACTAATTTTTCTTTTCCTTTTAATCTTATTTTAGGTGTACAACAACCTGCTAGTCCAGATAGTACCTCTCCCGTAAACTCTGAAGTTTCCTATACCTACATCGGTTCCAATTGCCAAACATCTCCAGCCCTATCGGGTGATTATAAAACCTATAGTAGATCGGTGGACAGTGATGCTTTATCTGTGGGAGGAGGTGATAATTCTAATCTCCATCATATGCATGCTCAGCAAACAAACGGTCATTTAATTAAACCCAATTCGGATAACAATAATAGTGCCGGGGGCAATTCTTCTAATCCTAATGATGATAGTTTAATTGAAGATGGTATTGATGAAGAAATTGATGATGAAAATGATCAAGATGGCAGCAATACTGGCACTGGTCCCGATGGCATGCCTAATAAGAAGAGAAAACGTCGAGTTTTATTTACAAAGGCACAAACTTATGAACTGGAAAGACGTTTTAGACAACAGCGTTATTTATCGGCTCCCGAAAGAGAACATTTAGCCAGTTTAATTAGATTGACGCCCACACAAGTGAAAATTTGGTTTCAAAATCATCGTTATAAGACAAAACGTGCACAAAGTGAAAAGGGCGTCTATGAACAACATCCTGCCTTACATGGTCATCATCATCACCCCTCTGCTTTGCCATCGCCACGTAGAGTAGCCGTTCCAGTGTTGGTGCGTAATGGCAAACCTTGTCTAAGCGATGGCACAAAATTACCTCAAGATTGTGTCTCAGCTTCTATGCAAAATGCAGCAGCCCATCATTTAGTATTAGCCAATGGAGCAGCATATCAACATGCAGCTGCTGCCGCTGCAGCAGGTATGCACGCAGCCCATGCTCATCAACGAGCCTGGTGGCATTGAAAATTGAAAGGATTGTTTACAAACTAGAAAATTATAGGATTGCTTTTCAAATAAACCAAAAGCTGCTGGGTGGCCAAAAGTTTTAAGAATAGGACCTCGTTAGGAAAAAAGTTAGATGTAAAAAAATCCATGTTAAAATGAATTTTAAAAATTCAATTTATTAACAAAATTTTCAATGACAACCAAAAAATCATAAGCAATAACAAAATAACGCCATCTAGAAGCGACTCGAATAATCATTGGACAATAAACCAACAAAAGATTATAAAATTAAACCAAAAAAACTGGTGCAATTTTTTTTAAATTTTATACAATCAGCACCAACTTTTTTTTACAAGAACATAAAATTAAACCCTTTATAATTGTAAATATTTAGCAAAAACAAAAGAAACTTTTGATTAAGTTTTAAAAACTGTACATGTTTCCTTTTGTTAATGATAAAAATCTTGTATATATAAAAAAAAATTAAAAAGAAAAAAATTGAAAAACTAACTTAAAAAAATTTGTAAATTTTTAGTTTTAAGTTCTGAAGATTGAATTTATTTCATGTAATTAAAGAAACATTTAAAATATAGTTGTGTTTTTCAAAGTCATTTTATTGGAATTTATAGTTTATAAATCAACAAACAAAATTTATTGTGTAATACTTACTGTAACATGAAAACAAAAACTAAAGAAAATGTTAATTTAGTTAATAAATAAAATTATTAAAAGAAAATGTAAAAAGAGTTTTTTTATTTGTAGAAAATTAAACATCATTTATGTTTTTGCCGCCAAGTATTATATGTAGCTCAGTGGGTCTGCCAATCTGACGGCCTGGGTTCAAATCAAGGCAGGACAAAAAAAAATACATATGAACTTTTTTTAAATTTTATTTTGGAAATTATATTTCCAGACCACCTATTTACTGGTTTTGCCAACGTTCAAAAATTTTGTTTCTCCAGTGTTTTTCCGGAGCTTTTTGAACAGCTTTTTTCTAATGATGTTATCATTTTGGGAATGGGAAAGCACTTTTTGCTAGTACTTGTACCACCTGTTAAAGTGCTTTGTCATCGCTTTCCCGTTTATATTTTTCTGACTGGGCTTTTAAAAAGTTTGCACTACCAGTGAATTGATTTTTGTACCGCCGCAATTTCTGATTATGTAGCACTGGAAAACCACTGGTTGCAAACGTTGGCATAGCAATCTAAGCCCATTCTTTGCCAGTGGTTTTTTTTTATAAACTACCGAAATTTTTGTAAAACAAATACTGACAATACGCTTTTTGCAAACACTGGCAAAGCGTCCGAACTTCGTGTTCTGCCAGTCATTTATTTTGAACACCGTGGTTACCCAGCGGTATGCCAGTGCTTGATTTTTTGTACCACTGGCAATTTCCGACCGAACATTTTAATATTTAAATATAAAGCAAGATTTTAATTGCTTTTTATTACAAAATAATATAAAAGTTAAAAATACATGATTATTACAGAAAGAAATATTTATTTATATTTAAATATAAAGCAAGATTTTAATTGCTTTTTATTACAAAATAATATAAAAGTTAAAAATACATGATTATTACAGAAAGAAACAAAAAGATTACAATTTCATCCAATTTTTTAAATCCAAAAATATTGAAAAATATTTTTAAATATTTCAAAATCACAAAAACTTAAAAAAGTTATATTTAGCACTCATGAAAAAAAATTAAGTTGAATTTGTATATTAGCTGTGTTTGTGTGACTCTCTATCAGTGTTATCAAGAACGATTTCAACAGTTTAACGTATTCCGGCTTTCTACTGTCAAAATTGTTCGAGATATCATTGATAGGAATGCCGCACAAACGCAGCTATTTTCATATGTTACTTAGCAAAATTTAAGAGCTAAATATTGGAAAATACTGGATTATTCAAATGTTCGGCCAAAAATTAACCCGAATACCGAACTTTGCCGAACATCCCTTTTTGGCCGAACTTCGAAGCCGAAAACTCGGTCGGACACTATCAATATCCCTCTACTATGACAACGCAAAAGTAACAGGTCCTTTTCACAAAAAATTGCAGGTCCTTTTCACAAGAAGTTACATGTTCTGTGGCAGCTCCTATAAATTTGAGTTGGAGTAAATTCTGGGAACCTCCCGAGTAAATTTCAGAAAACCAACTAAAAAATAACTGACATATTACCAAAACTATCGTAAATAAAACATTGCGGTGACAAATCCAAGATTAGTCTAATGGCAGTTCGTATAAAATTCTTCGTTTTTTCACAATGGTGAATATCAAAATCTCGAGACATAAATAAAGGGTTCTTCAACAGGGACGCTACAAAAGTAGAAAGACAGGGACAGCAAACGACGCCATATTTCTTGCCGCTCTTTTTACATTTCTCTTCAGTAAGGTTTGCCATTTCATGATGGAAAGATATACAACGAGTCGAAATTATTAAAATTTACTACCGAAATTCGGAGTCAGTGGCCTCAACGTTAAGAGCGCTACGTCCAATTTATGGTCGTCATAATGAATGGCTTCGTCAATAAACAAAATATGCGTTATTGGTCAGACAGCAATCCACACGTACTCCATGAGTCATCATTGCATCCCGAAAAAATTACGGTTTGGTGCGGTTTATGGGCCGGCGGCGTCATTGGGCCGTACTTCTTCCGTGATGATCAAGACCGGCACGTTACTGTGAATGGGAATCGCTACCGTTCAATGATAACCGAATATTTTTGGCCCCAATTGGATGATATGGACTTGAAGGACATGTGGTTCCAACAGGACGGCGCCACAAGCCACACAGCGAATGTCACAATCAATTTATTGCAAACCAAGTTTGGAGAACGTGTTATCTCACGAAATGGTCCAGTCGATTGGCCGCCTCGGTCGTGCGATTTGACGCCGTTGGACTATTTCCTGTGGGGCTACGTCAAATCTATGGTATATGCCAACAAGCCAGCGACGATTGATGAACTTCGTACGAATATCGGCCGATTTATGCTTGAAAAGCGTCGAAAATTGGGTTCAGCGTCTGGACTTCTGCAAGCGTGCCCGTGGTGGCCATGCAAAAGAGATCGATTTCCATACATAATGGCATCGAACGTACTTTCACAGGAATAAAGAATTTCATTGATATCCAAACCGTTTTTGTTTTATTTAAAAAAACTTTTGTAGCGCTCTTATTGAAGAACCCTTTACATATAATAAGGGACCTTTTTCAAGAAAATTATTAAGCCATGTCGAATGACTGTCTCGAAACTGCTAATTACATTCATATTTAAACAATAAAAATTCCATTTTACCGTCGGTAATTTAAACAACAAATTCAATCTCTCAATTTCACATTTTCCGCCGGTACTAAAAATTATTGATTTTTTTTTTTAACAATTTCAATATTTTAACATATATTTCAAGCACCAATAACAATATAATTTATTAGATAAATTTGCACCAATAAAAAAACAAAGTCATCTTCAGAAGTACCTATAATGAAAATAAAAAAATAAAAACCTACAGCACTCGAAAATTATGTGGTAATACAGAAATTAAGCGCTTGTGATACTTATTTGAAGTGTCTCCCATAAATGAATAGCGAACAACAAGTGTTATTCTAATAGAAAACGAAACAAAAATATATTAATTCAATAAAAAAAAATATATACTTATTACTCATCATCACTTGAGATCGAAAAAATAACGTAAACGTAATGTGGACAGACAGATACAAGTTAAGTATGAAATGTACTCGTAAAAGTACTCGAATAAATAATTGTAGTACAATTAATTTGTGAATAAGTGCAGTACATACTATGATCATACTATGAAACACCCAAGTAATGGGTTCAATATACATAGATGGTGTTGTTTTTTTTTTTTTTCAAAAATCAATCTATTGGAAATTACTTGCACTCGTATATTTGCTTTTGAAGGTAAATTGGTGTAAATTTTTGGTATAAAAAATGAAAACGTAAGTAAAATAAAAAAAAAAACACCTTCAATTCAAGTGCCATAAATTTGATTTATCAAAAATAATTAATCTAAGCAACAAAATACAAATTTAGGGTCATATGTATAATAACTTTTTAAATTTATAAATGGCTTATAAAACATGTTTTCCATGGAAAATTCATTTTATTAACGTTTTATGAGGTTTTCAAATTTTTATGCATAAGCACTTTATATTATAAAACAATTCTTATTTTTTATATTGAAATACTATAAATTTTTTTTCAAATCAATTAAAAAGGTATAGATAGATTATAGATTTTAGTCAATTTAGTTTGTTTTAAGCATTTATCAATTCAAAAAAAATTATTATGATGAAATTAAGGTTGTGCCAATATTGATTCGGTTCGAAATGAAAAAAAAACTCTTGATTGTAAAACCCATTTTTGTTTAACAATCAAATAATAGCAAAACTTTCTTATCTAACGTTTTTTTTTACTATTTATTTTTCGATTAAATTTATGTATCTCTGCATGTACATCAGTTATTATTGGCAGTGGTCCGTAGATAAGCGCTGTTCATAACCATTTTGACCAGTCAGCCTTAACGTGTTATCAGATCAAATTGTTTTTAACAAATCTACCTACCTAACAAATGAATAACTATGTTATTCAAAAGAATTTCAATATTTTATTTGATAGGAAAAATAAATACATGTACATTTAATACATAATTTATTCGCGCAGTAGGACGATATTTCGCTTAAGATTTAAAAACAATAATGAGTCCGAATAAAAGCCCCTTTTGCGCTATCTCTTATAGGGAAAGGTTGAAAAATATCACACAAAAATCAATTAGTTTATTCTAAATATTGTTGTTTCCATATAGAAATCCTCTTCTGTTTTTTCTGCTATTGTTTACGAAAAAAACGACTTTATCAGTTTTTATACACATCATTTTATTTCAAAATCTCTTTTTGAAAGAAAATATTGGTGATTCAAAATTTAAACTTTTTCTATTTTTATTTTACAGTGAACAAAATAAGGCCCATTTACAATTAAAATACCATCAAAAAAAAACGAGATGCAAAAACAGTAGAAAAAGCACTACAATTAATGATCCACACTTAAAAAAAAGTCAGTAAAGTCAGCAAAAGATGTTGCTGTGTCAGCAAATTTTTAGTCAGAGAGTAATTTCAGTAAAAGGCGTTTGCTGAAAATCTGCGAGCTGATTTTTACCGAAAAATAATAATCTCAGCAAAAGTTCTGCTAACACTTATTCGATTAAAAATCAAAAAAATTGCCCGTGCAGAATTTAATTTTTTACTTTACTAAAAAATATTTTAAGTGTGGCAATTTCTACACCTACAAAAAAATTTTGTTGTCCCAACCGAATTTGGTTCCAACCGAATCGTTCGGTTGCTGCACCCGATAATTCGGTTGTCACAACTATATTTCTGTTGCTCCAACTGAAATAGGGTTGCGGCAACCGAAATAAGGTTGTGACAACAGAAATAGGGTTGAAACAAGTTGCAGTAACCGAACGATTCGGTTGGAACCAAATTCGGTTGGGACAACAAATTTTTTTTGTAGGTGTAGTCTAACTTTTATAGTTTACCATAATTTTTGTATTTTTTTGTGCCGAAAAGATTTTATTTCGTGAATCTACGTGAATTTAATCACATGAACGTGAGGGAGTGTGAGTAGAAGAACATCTTCGTGAGTTATTTTGCGAGATTAAAATGTTTCTCTCGTGAGTGTGAGTCAAAATTCACTCATGTACCCATCTCTAATTCAATTAACAATATTTTAAGACTAAATCATAACTAGACATTGTAGCTATACAGTTTTTAAAGATTCATTCATTGATCTCGTTTTTCTTTATCTTGTACAAATATTGCAAAAAAAGCGATAAAGAAGTTACATATTGTACATCAATTGAAAACTTATGTTTAACTTAAACATATTTGTGTTACTGATATTCTTAACAACTTTTGTTTTGTTCTGAATGGTATGTGGTTCAGTTAGATAAAATCGCTTTTTTTTTTTCTTACTTTTATTTTTCTTTCCTGATGACCTGATATTCATTCGAAGAGATAAACAACTTAATAATAAACAAAAATATTGAATAAATGGAAAAAATATACAATAAATTGATAATATTGTATGAATAAGATAATATATTTTACATTAAGGTGATTATAGGCCAAACTCTACATTGAAATTGTATGTAGGAGAGGCGGAAAAGGGGGTAGCAAGGGGTAAACAAAATCTATAGTTAACAATAAGTTATATTGACGTGTTATAACAATAGTTATTAAATATTATAGGGCTATGGTATTAGGTTGGAAATATGATTAATGGAATTTTGTAGTCGAATTATATTTGAGGTAAAAAAATACATAGAATAGCAATTGGTCAATAGATAAGATAGCTAGATTAACAAAAAATGTGAAACTAATCATTGATTTCAAAACTAATGCAGATTTATAAATAATTATAAATTAACTTGTTTTATTTATGATTTTAAAAGAATGTGTCGTTATTTCTATAAGACCTTGTAGGAAAACAAGCGTTATATTCAATTTGGCGCCCAACGTGGATACCATAAGTAAAACAGTTTTAGTATTTTATAATTTTGTACAATAGCTGAATTTATAACAGAAAAATTCCCAAAGTTTTTTTGCCATTGAATATTACGCTAACTGATATCCCACGTTGGGCGTCATTAACATTTGTAAATGTTCTTACAGTTATCCTGGAATTTTAATTACTATAAGCAAATATAAATGTTAACGATTGCTCTATAAAGGGAGTTACCAGCAATCCGTATTTTGAGAACCTTTCTATGATTCATATATTATTTTTTTTTGTAATCCAAAATATTTTTAAATTAAATAAAGCAAACTTACATATAATTAGTTTGCGTTTAGCCGCAATCAATTTTAAACAATTTAATAAATTTTGCACACACGTCTACAGCACTAAAATGTTGGCATAAAAAGAACCACAGGAACGAACAAATCAAATTAAATGAGCAACATTACATTAATGGGGGGCTTTAAAATTGTTGTTTTACAATTTCATTAAGACGGCCTCGCGCAAAACGCGCAATCATCAACACAATACAACACACTTGCTACATAATATCTACACAAGTCTAGCACACTCCTCTATAAAATACTAGGCATTTATTTTATTCCTCTATTTTATTCCTGTGATGGTAACAAACACCCTCTCTTTGTACTACAGAGTAGATTTTTAAATACTTTGTTAAATGCCTTAGACTTTAGTTTGTTAAAAAGCCCTTGTCTGTTTTTTTTTTCTTTTTTTTTTGGGAATATGCCATCTATCCATACACAATGTTGATTATAAGCGAGGTGTTTATTATGTTGTCTTGGTATTATGCATTTAGCCGGTTTTGGTGTATTTATTGTGTTGTTCATTATTATTTTGTTTTTTTTTTTTGTAATTTCTCATTTTTAACGTCAATTAAGTCAATTACACGCCCTTTTAAAGGCAACACACAGCCACTGTTTGAATATGAAAACATTACTATGCAATTTTACACTCAAAAGAAAACTTATGTAGAAATTATGAAGAAAATTATGGACTGGCTTTCATGCAAACTTAATTTCAAAATTTTTGGCGCCGAATGTCTAACACATTTTAACACACACTCAAAAAATGTCAATGGGAAAGCAATGGCAAGACACTTTAACAGATGGTGCAAATACTGACAAAAAGTGCTCTCCCATCCCCAAAGTGATAACATCATTAGACAAAACGATCAGCTGTTCAAAAAGTGCCAAAAAAGCATTGGGGAAACAGTGTGTCCTCTATCTATGACTCGTGCCCCGATTATATTGAAAAACCTATGCGAAGTTACTAAAAAATCACAATCTTAACCGACTCAAAATTATTTCTCGGACATTCAATGTTCAAAAAGTTCGAAAGAAACTGTAAGCGACTCTTCTAAAAGAAGTACCCGGTTCGTAAAATGTTGGATCAAGAAACTAGAAAAATATCGCAGGATATTTATAAGATGATATTTTTCCGCTAAAGAAAACTATTGTATATAGGTTACATAAGGCTCGATTCTTTCCTTTTTTTCTATTTTTTGTTTTCTTTGTAAGTGTTCTTTCGCTCACATGACGATTCAGGTAAACAAATTTAAGGAAAATTTGCCACCCAACCAGAGGCATTAGTTAAGATAAGTATAAAATTATTGTATTTCAAAATCTAGTCACACTGTGTATAAGTTTAAAGACGTCATATATCTTTTTTTCGGTACATCGATTTTGGCGCCCAACGTTAAATAAAATTGAAAATAAACGTTATAAAATCGGCCTTTCAATTAGCTTTTCATTAAATTTATAACCAACATTTTATTGAAAGTGTAAAAATATACTGCGTGTCGTTGGTATATTTCCGTTTCCGTTGAAGAGCAATTTTGATGAATAGAAAAAAGAATTATCACAAAATAAGTAAATTTTTATTCAATATACTCTCTTCCCCTAATATTGCATAATGTTTACTAGTCCCTGTAAAATATTGTCGTTTTTCCCAAAAATTGGTATTCATTGCTCTTTTACACAATATTATTTTAAAGATTTTTAATATAAAAAAAAAAAATATTGTAACAAATATTTCAATAAACAAAAGGCGTCAAAAGTATTAATGGTTTAGAAAAAACTGCCTTATATGGTTTAGGTGGTGGGTGGGTTAGAGCGATTGCTACTTTTGGTTTGCTATTGCTGCTACTACTGACCACAATACGATGAGACCAGACAACCACATTGTACCAGTTCATAATCATACCCCTTGTTATTGTGTCTGTTTGGCATCTCTAAAGCGGAGTTAACAATTTCAAGCACTATAACGACACGTGGCAGCTGCTTTTAAAATTCAATTTCCGTCATGTAATCCTTGGTTAACATCAATTGTTTTATTAGCTAACGCTAACATATTGTAGCAGTCATTAAATATTGTTATTTTTTATAACAAAATGTATATTTTACACACTATATGAGAATTTATTTATTTATTCCTATTGAGTTAGAGGGTGGTTTTCATCACGTTAGCATAATTTAGTTGTTACATCTTTTTCCGGGTTATTGTAAAACAATTGTTCTGGTGCAGTAATTCGAGTACAAAAAGGACATACATATTTACTTCTGATATTAATAAGTTTTAGATATTTTACAAACTTGAGTTTGTACAAAGTTTTTAGTGAGATTTCGAAACTTGATAGGGAAAACAAAAAAACTTGTTGAAATAAGTTATTTAACATTGATATTGTTGGGCGCCATTGTATTTTCGCAACATAGCGTAACATCAGTCTAAAGAGAACGAGTAGCAAGTTTTTTGCATCTTTGAATATTTTAAAAAGGCGGATCCTCAAATAAAAAATTGCAGATTCATTAGATTTTTCTTCTCTATTTAAATTAAAAATGGTGGGACACATTAATTGGAAATCTTATTCAATATTAGAGGGTTAATGTAGATGATTAAAAGGTAGAAGACGCCTGCACTATCGCGAAGTCACTTTAAATGATTTGATTTATATTTCTTTCAGCATGTAGAAGAATTAATTTTTATTATTCCTTGCAAAACGGAGAAATTAAAGGAATGGAATGAAATCGAGTAAGGAAACTCTAGTTGGTCTGTATAAAAAATCTTGTCAACACAATAATGGCAAAAAAAGTGAAACTTTAAACGTGCACAAAACGCCTGTATCCCATCACCGCCAAACCCTTTGAGGGTTAAGCTCAGAGGAACATTTATAAAGGATTTTGAATCTTATCTAAAACTTCAAACGTCACATAACTTGACTGTACCCACACTGCCCCAAAACCTTTCGTTTCACCTAATATGTTCATCTGAAAGAGATGTATGTTTTAAGTAATGCAGAAAGTTGGTACCGTTACTACCCAGCAAAATGTTTATGAACTGGTTGCCTTTGAATCTGTTCTAGAATAGGTGTTTTTACCACCGGTTCTGTGGAACAGGTTCTAGAACTGATTCCTGGAAATCAAAATGGAAGGCCTCACTGTCGCAGAACCGGCTCCAAAGCAACCTGTTCTAGTTTAGAGGTACATAACCTGTTGCTTTTGGGACAAACTCCAACAAAAATCACCGATGATAGAACATAAATTAGAACAGGTTGCATGTAAGAACAAGTTGTTCTACAACCGCTTCTTTGCATCCGACAATTTTGCTGGGTAGTAGTTAAAAAAAATTATTCGCAAAAAAATTATATTTTTTTTTATTTTACAAAAGTTTTTTATTGTCGCCACCGGGTATCAAACTTACGACCTCATGATTGCTTTCTACCGCTTAGCTATACTTTGATATGAAATTTGACTGGCATAAAAATACCTCTTTATCATTGCGAGATATTGTGCTTTATTCTCCTCAATAAAAGTTCTTTTTAAACAAGTGCAAAAAGTGCACTGCAATTCAGTATTGTTTTCAGTACTATTTTCATAAGCGCATAAAAAGCAATTTTTCATCATTTTTATTTTATATATTTTTAAAAATTGAAAAATATAAAAAAACATATTATTTTCTATTGTTGGCTGTCCAAACAACAGAGAAGTATATTTGAAGATGACAAAGCAATTTGTGGTAATTTTAATTTAACTTAACAAATATTTCTAGAAATTCTAAAAACGTCATCCCCTGACGATTTCCTCAGGCAAGGATGAAATCCGGATAGGGACATTCCTTCAACAGATTATTTTTCACAATTTATTAAATAAGTTTTGGGATTTTAGTACATTTAATTCCTCTAATAAAAAAGTATTGAATTTAAACAAATTAATTAAATTAAAAAAAAAAAAAAAATTTTTAAATATTGGTCCCCCCAGGAATCGACCAGCGATCATCTGTTTAGAAATACTACACGATGCCAAAATCACTTTTTAGGATCACTTTTAAAGCAATTATGCTTTAGAAAGAATACTTAAATGATTTTTTGAATGTTGTTCAGAAGTAATTCTAAAAAAGCTGTAAAAATATACTAACAGATACTTTGGAAGCAATGAAAGAATTAATTTTTTGAAGTTGTTCAGAATTACTTGTGAAAAAGCAGTAAAAATACACTAACGGATACTTGTGAAGTAATGAAGCAAGTAGTTTGTAAGGCATTACTTCCAATTTTTTTTTTAATAAACTTTTGAAACTTTTTTTAAAGGGAAGCAACACTCAGGAAATTCTTCCTATTAATTATTGTGTAGCTTTCTTCGGGAAGGCCATAGAAGAGAGATGAAAGGTGGTAAAAAATGGACGGCTTCAAATATGGCAACACCGAAGGGGAGCGCTGCGATATGTATGAGGGATAGAAAATTCATGCATATTATTTTTTAATTGATGTTGCTGTCTTTGGAGATCGAATTCGTAACCTTTTGTGCAACAGTCCAACGCGCTAACTATTGCACCACAACGCCCTCACAAAGTGAACGAAATTTTTTTTTTAATTAGAGATAGAGCAAAAACACCTCTAATTAGCTCTATTGTGAATAATGTGAATAAATAATGTGAAGAATGTGAATAAATAGAGGAGTATTTTGCTCTATCTCTAGCAGTTTTAATCTAAAAATAATTATATATATTTTTTAAAAATAATTACTTAATACAAGATTTCTAAAGGTACAAAGTATGTTTACTATGAAAACAACTGTTGTGTGGAGCATACGTTTAGGCTTAAAGTTTGATTCGCAATGCTGGAGTAATCCAAGCTGCAGAGCGTAGTATATTAAAATAGAGATGATCTAATACATATAATACAATAAAGTTTCAAAATCCACCCTGCAGAGTGGAGTACTCCAGCAATGTGAATCCAGCTTAACATGTTTGAAAAGTGATTTGGATAGCCAAATAAATTTTGTGTCAGTAAAACAACACAATTTTGGGCTGCATGTAAATAACAAATATGCGTGTGAATTAAAGTATAGTGTTTTAAACAAATAAAAATACATATATGTATTACACATGATAAATATATCGATGGTCATAAATTGATCAACAGTAACTGAGGATGAAATTACCACTTAAGATCCGGATGCCAATTGACTACAGTACGATGAAGAAGTCGTTCGGCATGATTAACTCAAGTTGTAATTGAACTGTCAGTTGCGTGATGTCAACTTATAACTATTGTTAGCGTTATATAAAAATGTAACAGAAATTTATTATGACCATGCTTTTAAATTGAGTTCATATATGCTTTCGTCATACATTTAGGTGAACTTTGCAAACCAATATTATTAACGCATACTTTTAGGATTTACATAACCTAAAAATATGCAGTATGCTTTTCGATATTTAAATATAAAGAAAATATTAAAACAAGCCATTAATTTGTATATTTAATTATGTGAAATCCTTGATTTTCACTAACAAATCTTTTATATTTGTTTATTCATACTAAAGATGACCCTTTTAATAAAAGATAATACACGTTAACACTCATGTTTTCTATTTAGAAAAATCATATTAATATATTCCTTTGGAAAGATTATATATTTTCAATTATTATTTGTTTATGATTTATACATATTTGATGTCAATGTTCTATTTAACGACACGCGTCTTTTCTTGTCAATTGACTTTGTTAACGGAATGGGTAAGTGTTTCCTTAGCCAAATTTTAGTGAAATCTATAGAAAAAAACAACCCTGACCAACTACTTTTTAGGGAAAATGTGTATGAGTATTTTATAAGACACATCATATTTATATGACCATTTCGTGTATTGATCTTATAAGTAGGTACATATATATTGTGCATTTAAGTGGAAACTATAGATAACTATTAATTTTTACACTCGTTTCATTGGACATAAGTACTAACTAGTTTTAACCCAGTTAGGAAAGGAACTTGTAACAAACAGGATTTGTAGCGAAAGAAATTTGCAATCTTATGCCAAAATAGCGAAATCTTAATAAGAAGATAGCATAGAAAGGAAAGGAAGAGAAATATTAACTCTTTCGACCCCAACTATTTTTGGCTGGGAATTTATTTATTTATTTATTTATTTATTTATTTATTTATTTATTTATTTATTTATTTATTTATTTATTTATTTATTTATTTATTTATTTATTTATTTATTTATTTATTTATTTATTTATTTATTTATTTATTTATTTATTTATTTATTTATTTATTTATTTATTTATTTATTTATTTATTTATTTATTTATTTATTTATTTATTTATTTATTTATTTATTTATTTATTTATTTATTTATTTATTTATTTATTTATTTATTTATTTATTTATTTATTTATTTATTTATTTATTTATTTATTATTCAAATAAACCAACTGAGCCCTTAGGGCCATATATAGTTGGTAGACTAACAAAAACAGGTTATTTTATAATATTTCTTAAAACTATAGTCTTAAAAATTAATTAAATTTGTATATAAGAGCATTTGAAAGAGACTACAAGATAAAACAATTTGTAATAAAAATTTGTTTTACTTACAAAAAAAATTTTCCGACCAAACTTCTTCTAAAAGTAGATCTATGCCAAAGAAATACTTTTTTATTACTTTTATGGCTTTGCAGCACCCCCTAGCGGAGATATTTGGAATTAAAGTTCAAAAATTAATATGCTGCCGGTCCCGAACGGGTTAAAATTTTTTAAAAATTTTAATTTTATATTTTTTCTATTACTAAACTCTACAGAAAAATTTTAGATTTTTTGAATTTTATTCATCGCACCATTTTTGAGACTAATTTAAACAAAAATTTTATTTTTCCTTAAATTTTGCTTTGAGAAAAAATTTGTGTTGACACTATGAAAAATAGTTTCCAAATGAACACTGTCAAAGACTGCTATATGAAATTAAACGCAGGTATATACTGCAAATCTACTGAGTAAAAGAATTTGTTAGAAAAAAAATAAATATAACGGGAGTTATAGGCACATAACAACGAAGTTGCTTGTAGGCAACTTTGTGGTCGAAAGGGTTAATAGGAAGCATCATCCTATGTTGGGCGCCAAATTTTATGTAACGAAAATTGTCTCAGAAATGTACGATTGTGCTTAGGTCATTAAAAGGTGGATTTTGGTCAGCTCGTTACATATTTTTATGGAGGAATTACATAAGACAAGAAAGAAAAGATATAATAATTGGAAACTTCGTGCCGATGCGTGTCAAACCCCTAAAAAGGTCAAATAAATTCCCGAGAAGTTTTTAGAGCTCTTCGCACGATACAAATCATAAATATTTTCAGTGTTATAAAATTGTTCTATTGAGAATCATTGATTTCCTTTTGGGTCTGATATTCATTTTAATTTTTTCAAAATCTTACTTTTATAATGATTTATGATAATGATATATTTTCTTATTATATGTGGTCAACTATTTTCTTTATATTTGTTCTTTTGCAACTATCAGCAAAATGTTATAAGGATTATTAATAGTGTTTTTCTGTTAAAAGATGACCACATGACCAAGCATTTTTATAAGGATAAAAACAAACGTTTTTATTTCTAAAAATAAGCACATAATTTTAGGCTCTTCATTGTTAATGAAAATAAAGTATATTTTTTGGCATAAAAAAATTTGGTAAGTAGCAAAAGGATTTTTCCCCTTTTAATTTTAATATAAAAAATATATATCCTTTTTTTTATAACACTTTCCTTTTCAACCTACTCCATCAATCTAACTGACACTGAGTTTTTAATATCTTTCATGACTTTACAATAAAACAAGTGTTTTATTAACAAAAAAAAATTTACACCATCAAACGTTATGACTTTATTACATTAGAGCCCAAAAAATCGTTTGCCAAACAAATATTTTAATAAAATTGTGGTTGGTGGTTTGGTGTTTTTCCTAAAATTAGGGCTGCGGTTGGATTATGTGAAGGCATATAATAAGCAGCTTTGATTTCTTTTTTTGTGTTCCTTTTTTCATCCTTTAGTTTTTAATTTAAAATTTTAAGTTTCATTAAATTTTGATTGATGTGTGGTTTAGTGTTAAATGAAGGGAGAGTTGATATAATATTGTTTATATGCTAATTAACTTGAATTATAATTTTTTTAATATAAAAAAGAGGCGTAATGTTGGTAGAGTTCTTTAAACATATTAAAAAGTGGAAAATAAATATTTCAAAATCTAAGAATTTCAATTGCTACTAAGGTTGTTAGCAGTAGCATCAAATGTTTCTTCTTAAGGCCAAGATTCAACTCCCGCCATTTTATATGGATTATAAAATTCTAAGGATAAAAGCAAATAAAATCATCTTAAAAGACAAGTTGTGCTAAATTATATGAAAGAATTTACCTCGTGACTTGTGAAAACAAAACTTATTACCGAACTATTTAAAAGCAGTGCCAATTATTTTGACTAAAGAGATCACATTATTAGTGAAACAATGACTTTTCAGAGCCTTTACGCATTTTGAAGTTGAACAGATAGCGATAGTATTCATCCACAAAATCGAAACCAAAGTGCTGTGGAAACATCTTATTGAGCGCAGCTAAAGAGATAATCCGAAAAATATTATAACGAAGATGTTAAGGGTTTCGAGTCACAATTGTATTAGTATCTGTTACGTCTCCATTCTGATGCTTAAATATTTTGATATAATGAGATTTTTTTATACGTTTAAGTTTATTTTATTTTTGACAGAAATAAGATAAGTCTCTTAACATTATCTCAGACACTGAGTATACCATAGGTCTCAGAAATAGGTTCAGTAGACGGAATATAGAAAGCAAAAAATAGCGCAGACAAAGAGAAACTCACTCCTCTTACTGGAAGTGAAATCTCTTATACAACATCTTTTAGTTACTGACCACAACTGAACAGCTTCGAGGGCGGTCCCAGAAGTACCCGACCTGACGTAAACATGGCAGCAGTAGTTTTGAAAAGTGGCAACCTTATAAAACATATGTTCTAAGTTTAAAGGCGCCACGTTGTTTAGTATTTTGTTTTTTTTTTTTTTTTGAAGCCATCAGTAGTAAACGATCTCAGTGAATTTGTAAAGGTGAAAAAGAAAGTGTTTCATCAAGACAATGCATCAGTTCACACAGCAACTATTACGATGGCCAAACTCAATGTATTAAAGTTCGAATTGCTTCATCACGCAACTTATTTGGCAAATTTAACTCCCTCGAATTATTTTTTGAAAAAATGGCTCGGTGGTAAAAGATTTGCAAACAATTAAGAGGTGGAGTCTGCGGTTGATGGCTATTTTGAGGAGCTAGACTATTCTTACTATAAACGGGGTATCGAAGCTATTAAAAATCGCTGGGAAAAGTGTATCGATCTAAAAGAAAACTATGATATGTTGAGAAACAAAGCAAACTTTTCCCGAATTTGTTGTGTTTTCTTTATTAGGTCGGGTAGTTCTTGGACCGCCGTCGTACATGCCTACTTAACTCAGTTCCATTATTCCAGCCTCAAAACTGAGCTGAAACAGACAATCTTTTAAATTAGATTACGAGGGTTTTAATACAAGCAATTGCGTTGTGGAAAATGTCGAATTCGGATGCACTTGGCCTATTACTTGTTACCCACTTTCTGGACAGCCCTGCCACAATTATACGTTGGGAACAGAAATCGGATTAGTCAGTGTGCCTAGACTAACCTGGGTGATTAGAAGTTTTGAATCCTATAAACCATCTGGGTGCAATTTCAATATTCCAGCGGAACCTGTTAGTTCCATTCTTGATAGCGATTTTTACTGCCTGTATTCATATGGCGTATATATCTATGAGGGTGAGGGACACTACGGTAGTTTTTATTCCCAAATCTGGAAAGACGTCACATACGGTTCCTACACTCAAAAAAATAAGTTAGTAGAAAAATTAGTAAAACGTCTTGTATATCAAGTGTACTAGTTTTCAGCAATTTTTTTGCTGAAATTCCGTTTTCAGCAAAAATTTTAGTTATATTTTTTTAGCACTAAACTAATTTTGAACTAATGTTTTACTAATTTATTTTGCTAAAAAATTGTGCTGATAACCGCATTCATAGCGTGGACGACAACCAGATAGACAAGATGTAGATGTCGCAGCTTGTCTGGAAATGGAAATGACAAAAAAAGTAAAACAACTCTACACATATTCTATATTTAAATTTTCAGCAAATAAATTAACTAAAGTAAAATTTCGCTACAAGTTTTTTGAGTTTTTTTCAGTCTACAAATATTCAGCAAAAAGTTTAGTGATTGTAGCAAGGTTTTTTTTTCATTTACAGTAGTCTAAGTGTTAGCAAAACTTTTGCAAGCACGCTCCTGACTAAAAATTTGCTGACACAGCAACATTTTTTGCTGACTTTACTGCCTTTTTTTTTTGAGTGTACGAATTTCAGACCTATTATCATTTATATTGAAGATACTGGAAAGGATGATTAACCCTTATTTACGAGAAACCATTGACCCTTACTAAATGTAGTGTAAAATACTTTGTTCTGTTTGGTTGATTTTAAAAACATTGATCAATAATATTGAAGTGTAAGAATGCCTTAACAGCTTGTGCTGGCACCTTTAGGGGCATTATTCACTCAGCTCTGAGAGAGCTGGTCGCCTGGAAAAAAGCCTGTGGCCTTGAGATTAACCCCAATAAAACGGAACTTCAACTTTTTCAACGCCCCCCTTTTGAGCCTGTTACTCTCGACGGTGTGGAAATTTACCTTTTGGACAGAGCCAAGTGTCCTGGTATAAATATTTCTTGGCTGCAAGTTGCTTTTTAAGTACAACGTCCACGAAAGGATAAAATAGACGATGGTTGGTCTGGAAAAAGGTAGCGGCTGAAGCCAGCGTAAGGCTACGATCAACGTCACAATGAGCTGGCATTTCGTGTGGCCACACTGCGATATTGGGTAGCTGTAATTTCCAACTAAATGTGGGTCATACACAGAAAGAACCCTACGGGGAATGAGGAGTCAATTGCCCTCCAAGGACCTATCCCGTGACCGGTCAACCGAAGGCATATTACTAAATTAGTACAAATATGAACAAAAGAAAATGAATTAATTTTCTAAGTATTTTCTGATCCGTTATTTTCACTGTTGCTTTTAAAAAAACTTGACCGATACCGAAATAAAAAACAAAATTCGCGGCATATTTTTAAAAATATATTTTATTTATTTTACTCTTTTATTTATTTTTAACTTTGTTTTTTCACGATTTGCTTATTTTAGCTCTTATTTTAAATTTCTATAATGTTTTGCTAAGAAATTTTAAGTTTTGTATTTTCAACGTTTTTTTAATGTTAAAGCTGTTTTAGTTTTAACAATTGGTATTTCATTTAACTTTTCTTTTTAACTTAAGGGGAATTTTTTAAATTTGTATTTATATTATCAGAGGTTTTGAGGTAATTTTCTAATTTTTAATTGATTTTTTAATTTAATTATGGCCAACTCAAAAAACAAGTCAACTGCCATTAAGGGACATATCCCATGACCGGTCAATCGGGGGCATATTCAAGGCACTTCCACCATATTTGTGTGTGCCCTACGGGGAATGAGGAGTCAATTGCCCTCCAAGGACCTATCCCGTGACCGGTCAACCGAAGCCATATTACTAAATTAGTACAAATATGAACAATAGAAAATGAATTAATTTTCTAAGTATTTTCTGATCCGTTATTTTCACTGTTGCTTTTAAAAAAACTTGACCAATACCTAAATAAAAATTTATATAATCAGAGGTTTTGAGGTAGTTTTCTAATTTTTAATTGATTTTTTAATTTAATTATGGCCAACGCAAAATACGAGTCAACTTAAAGGACCTATCCCGTGACTGGTCAATCGGGGGCATATTCAAGACACTTCCACCATATTTGTGTGTGTGTTAAAGTTGTTTTATTTTCTATTTTTTTCTTTTCCATGTTTTTATTAGCTGTGTGTGTTTGTTTTTTCTTTCTCTTTTTTATTTGAACAGAAACGAACAACATATAACTTAACCATCAGCCAGCCATCACGCATAAGCAACGTTAGCTCAGACGGTAGAGCATTTGCCTTACAAGCAGAAGGTTGTGTTATCGAGCCCTACTTCAACGCCAAGTAGATTATTTTTAATTCTTAATTTTTTATTAGTTTATTTGAAAAGCTATTTTTAGACACACCACCTTACTGCCACAATGTGTCTAAAATGTGGCAATTGGTCATTTCCAATGACAACGCCATGTTAAAGTGATATGTCTCTTTCAAACAAAAAGACCGATCAGCGACCGGTCTCCGCCCCCTTGGGACCTATCCTGCGTGTCATCTGGGACCGGTCCCTTTCCCCGTAGGGAATTTACAAAATTCTAATTAAATTTTTAAACACCTTTCTCATACCAAATTTGTAAATACAAAAAAAAACTTTTTAAAAAAGCACCAACAAAGAATTTTGTAAATCCAAAAAAAAATTGTTTTTTTTTTGTAACTTTATTTTTAAACAATTTTTATATGAAAGTTAACAATTTAAAAACGAGTTCCAAATATTTCAAACAAAAAAATTGTTGGAAATAAAATTTCAATTTCAAAGAAAATGGGATTGCTTTTACAAATTCCCATTGTTGGTGCTTACTGTTTTTTCTGTGTATGTTTTCTGTAACTGCTCATGATCGTCTCTTTACTGTCTATATACCAACCAGGGATTCCTGGGCGTATGGTGTACCGGCAAGGATATGTCGTAGCAACTTTTATACGGACGGACCGAGGCTTAACGACAAAAGGGACTTTCTATTGCAATATCCACAAATGAAATAACTGAATAAAAAATCCCGAAGCTATTTACCTAAATACTCGCTATATCTGCCAGATTTTATCCGATATACGCGAATTTTATTGCAAACAACAATTAGATAAAAACTAGAAACAACGTCATCAACTCCCCAACCTGAAGTATAAATTATTTGTCGGCATCAGTAAGGTTTCTCTGTGCAACTCCACTAGATTTATTTATTTAAAAATCCATGAACTCTGAAATATTTTTCCAATAAAAAAAACCCGACAACATGCTGAAAGCAATTACCATAACTGCAAAATCCTTCAATTTTAGGATATTTATTCTTCTGAAGTCTCTTTCTGAAAACCGAAGCAATTTTCCTATTAAACCTTTTTAAATCATTTAGCAGGGACTTGATCCGGGATATGATATCAGTGTGTGTCTAGGAATCCCGAGAACTCAGGTTGCAGTCAGCAAACCAAAAGTCTGAAATAATTTTTAAAGTGCTTAGTTCCTGATAACTTTTTTATATAGAATATTAACGGTGGGTCTCATACCGTAGGTTTAACTTTAACTTAACTATAAACAAAAGAAAATGTCAAAAAATTGTACACAAAACAACAACAAATTTTTGGGTTAACTATTAACTAAAGTTTAAACCTGCAGTATGAGTCCCACCGTAATAATATTCAGTTGTTTTATTGAAAACTCCAAAAAACTTTCTCATGTATCATTTATTAAATCCCTGTGAAAATCTCAGCCATCGTTTATTTATGACTTCCACCCACCGTGAAACAACAACATCATTAACCAGATTTCAATTTGTGCTACAAAGTGTTTATGAGTTTTTTCATATAGTTGGATGTTTCTAACAGCCCCTTCTCTATTCTGTAACTAATATACTTAAGCAGAAAATGTGTTTAACCCTGTGAAACTCCACCCCTTATTTATTTTTATATGTTGTACAACAAATAACATTAACTAACAAATCTTACTCTCGCTCTCTGGGGGGTTTTTAGTGAGAACAAGCAATAAAAAAGAAAAGGGGGACTCTGTTAGGGGGAATAAGAAAATACTATAAAAATGGTTTTCAATAAACCTGGTTAACGTGCGATGTCTTTTTCGACGACATGATGCAGTTGATGATATTTGACATTTATGGTTATTTGCTAGGGAAAAAAGCAATGAAGAAATGAGTTTTAATGAAAAGTCTGGACAAACAATTGGTTAAGTAGTAGTGTTATCATATGTGGAAGAACATATACGTATGTTGGGATAATTAGGGTAGAATTTTTTTTGACAGCATATGGAATTATTTTCATCTATGTAAAAAAAAGACAATTTAAATTTATAGGGGCCTATAGACGATCAAGCATGATGTACAGAAGACCGTACCTCAAAAAAAAGTTCGCCGTACCAATATGAAGTATTTTTGGAAGGCGATTTCAAAAAAAAAAATTTTTTTGCCGAAAGTAGGGCTCGCTTTTTTTTAATTTTTCGTTATAGCTTTGGCATTTAAAGTGTGATATATCGATTTTTTGCCTCGAGGAGACCAGTGTTTTGCTATAAAGGAAAAATCCAATAACAAAAATTTTTTAAAGGCGATTAAAATTTTTTGTTCGGCAACAAAAAAAATAAAAAAATTTCTGCTGGGTTTATCGAAAAACTTCCTTAGCAAAAGTTTAATGATTTTTTGCGCGCTTTCTGACATTAGGGCAGTACATAGAGATGCCAATCGGGATTGATATTTAAAAATCCCGGGATTTTCGGGACTACGGGATTTTTCAGGATCCCGGGATTTTACGGGATTTCGGTATATTTCGGTATTCCGGGATTTAAATTTTACTTTATTTATAAAAATTTTATGTTATGTAACTAATTTTTTTTGTAGAATAAAGCGTTTTACAATTATTTAATAGTTGTTAATTAATAATGTGATACATTTTATAAATATTGAAACCTCCCAGTCAGAAATTGCCAGTGGTACAAAAAATCAAGTACCTGCATACCACTGGGTAACCGCGGTGTTAAAAATAAATGACTGGCAGAACACTCATTTGGGACGCTTTGTCAGCGTTTGCAAAAAGCGTTTTGCCAGTATTTGTTTTACAAAAATTTCGGTGGCAATGAATGGGCTTAGAGTGCTATGCCAACTTTAGCAACAAGTGGTTATCCAGTGATACTACCTAGTCAAAAATTGCAGCGGTGCAAAAATCAATTCACTGGTAGAGCAATGATATTATAAAAATGACTTCGTTAAAAAAAGAAAATTTTTTTTTGAAACTGCATTGCAAAAATACTTCATATTAGAGGGTGTACGGCGCACCTTTTTTTTTTGCCTGTAAGGTGGTACAGTCTAATGTACAGATTGGCTTCATAGTTCCGTGTATTTGTTTTTTTAATTTCCATCAAACAAGACATCACACGATCAAATGCTGCACAGCATATTTGACCGTATATAGACCACTTATAATTGATCCCAAATATCGTCTTTTGTTGATTTATATTACGAGATATTACGTCTTAAATTTAGGATTATGGTTCGCAGTGTATATATAAATGGTAATGGGATCATTTTTTTTTTTGAACTACCACAGTAACAATTTACTAACAAATCAACGCAACGCAAGGCGTTGCGTTTTACAAAATAACCCACAATACTTAAAATTTTATATCACTACAAACTCACAAAGGGTTACCACTTTAAAAATATTTTTAAAATTAAAAGATAAGTGGCGACATCTACCGGTTAATTAACAAAATCACATTTCAAATATTAAGCAGACAAAATGAGTTAAGGTTCTAAAAAATTCTAGTATTATTTTAAACTAAAATATTTTAATCACCATTTCAATAAAGAATTGGTAGAAAAAAGTATTTGAATTACTAATAAATTTGCGTCTACGAATAAGTAACACCCTACTGTGTATGCAAAGAGTGTTGATTGATAGCAAGAAGGTACATATAATGTGACAATGATGTAATCATTAAATCGATATTACTATAAAGAAAATTTATAGGTTTGTTTAGGGTAAATGAAAAAAAAAAAAAAAAAATCACCCAAAATATACATATTTACCATTTTAGTAATTGCTATTTAATGAATTTAAGGAAATATTTCATATTCATCTTTTTGGCTTACAAAAATTATTATATGGACCACTAAACTTTCAAGCCATTTATTTTCTACGGCTAAAAAAAAGTCTAAGTATAATAAATGTTGAAGAAGAAAAAAATAAAAACCAAAAGGATTCAGACCATTAAATTCCGGATGTTAGACAAGAGCAACAATAACGGGTAGTAAACTAACAAAAATAAGTTAAACCTAGAATGGATAAGAGTGATGGAAATGGAACCCTTAAAATCTTAAAACAACAAAAGTCCACATAAATTTATAACACTTCGATAGAAACTAAAACAAAAACTTTACTTTAATTTTATATGCTTTCTTCAAATTTTTTCCGAGCGATGATATAAAGTTATAAATCTTTTTCTTACATTGTCATTGTGAGGGAATACTAAAATTCCTGTAAAAGAAAAACCAATACTTTAATTTTTCATTAATCCCAGTTTAAATTATTAAGTTTTGTTTAAAACTTTACTTGCCTATTATTAATATAAAGGATAAAATTTACATTTTAAAAAAAATTGTTACATTTAAGGGTTAAACATAAAAATTTGCATGCAAAAACCTGCCAAAAATAAACAAAGAAGTAGTGAAAAAACCTTAAAACTAAATTTTAATTTATATATTTTTTGTTTTATTACAATGCACAAAATATAAAAAAAAATTAAGCAACCCTTCCGGTTAATAAATCATATAAAATCCTAAAGAAATTATAAGGAAATTTTAAAAAAAATTTTACAAAAAATTAAAAAAGAAAAAGGACTAATGTAACAGCTTCCTTCCCCTCCTAACCCTTTTCAGCTGTGTTTTTAAGCATCTTTATTTTAAATCATTTTATCATTTTCCTCACACTTCATTAAAAACCACATTATTTTATATATATTTTTTTTTGTAATAGTTGTTGGGGTTTTAAAATTTTATTTTAAACTGCTGTTTAAAAAAACGATATTTTTGTCAGTTTAAAATAAACTTGTTACAACTAGCATACTCTTTTCCATTTCCGTTTCCTTTCCTCATTTGTAATGTTTTGTAAAGTTTTTGAAATTCTACATAGCATTTTGTTGAATATTGTTTACATACCATTTAACATATAATTTCATTACATAAAAAAACTTGGGCCAAAAGAATAAAGAATTGAATAAAAGGATTTAAAATACACGCAGAAAAATCGGGCACTTGTTACAAAAATAATAAAAATGCACTACAAATAACCCTTGAGTTACTCAGTACATGATATTCAATATAAAAGAATAATATCCCGGTCAGAAATTTCGCATGATGCTAAAAATCAAGCACTGGCATACCGGGGTGTTAAAAATTACTGGAAGAACACCCATTTGGGACGCTTTGATAGCCTTTGCAAAAAGCGTTTCACCAGTAGTTGTTTTACAAAAATTTCAGTGGTTGCAGTGGCAACATTTCCAACCAGTGGTTATCCTGTATTGCCTAGTCATGTATCGTTGCATTTTTAATTCAGAATTCAAAAACTGAATTAAAAAATGAATTCTTCAAAGCTCTGATTCTATTAAATTGACCAAAGTCGAAAGTATTAGTGGATCTATAAAGGTTAAGTGGCATCAAATTATTAGTGGATCTATAAAGGTTAAGTGGCATCAAATCAAATAGTTATTACTGGGCCAATTAAAATCTAATCTTCCAACCGAAATTCTGTCACCACAAACAAAAACATCGGTGATTTCAACCAACCCATGAAGTCGGTAAAAAATTCGATCGCAAATTGTTATTGTCATTTGAAAATTGTCTAAATATGAGCATAATTTTGTTTAGCTAAATTCAAAGTTAGTTGACGACAAACGTCGTTAGTGTTGCTACTTAAGTATTGTGACATTTTTCGATAATTTTATAAAATAATAATTTTTTTTAATTTAACGATTTTCGACTTCTGACGATTGACTATTTCCCACTTTTAAACCGTACGATATACCCGAAAAATTTGTTGTTGAAAGATGTAGTAAACTATGTTTTCTATGGAAATTATTTAACTAATTTAATTAATTCACTGATTTTTTTTTTTTATTTTGAATGTCAACCATCCGTAGAGTATAACAAAAATTCCTCACATTTCTTTCAGTGGATTTATTGTATCAATTTCAAAACTACTCTCCCGTCTTATCGCTATTAGGTTAAGTCGTTTTTGTGCAAATTTAATTCAATAGACACAACAAGATTGTATGTATTTCTAGACAATATTTTGGCAATTGGTTTTTACAAATCACTGTTTATGACCTTTCGGTTGTATATTTTTTGTGTGCAGTTCGGCCAAATGGAATGGGGTGTTAAAAAAGAGAGGGTGCTATCTTTGTATCTTCTGTTACAAATCACTGGGCAATATGTTTTTTACTAAAGTTTTTTTTATCGAGTTTGTTTTTCCGCTTAAAGTATTTCCTTTTTATTGGTTTTGTATATTTTTGTTTTCCTTTTTGTTGTTTTCATCTTAACTTATACAAACTTGACAACTTCATTGTGATTTTTTATGGCCTTTTAACAATATTAAGTACTATTGTTGCGTCGAAAATGGGAGATGGGTTGGCTATATCGATGTTGTTGTTGATGTCAACATCATTATTGCTAATCTAAACAAATTTTTATCATTAGGGCGGCAAAAAATTGGTTGAAAATGTTATAAGTCTTCATTGTAGTTTTAGCTTTTTTATTATGCTAAGGGTCAACACAAGTGGGTATGGTTAAATAAAATATTGTCAATCAATTCAATTATGGAGAAGATGTTTTCAACGTAAGAAAAGAAATCTGAGAGCAGCATAACATTTCCGGTGATTTATTGAATGGTTTTTTTTCTTTTTTTGTTACTTTTAGAGATTTTCTCGTTAACATGATGTAACTATAAATTATAGTGTTTATTTTCTCTTACGAAAATTGGTCGTTATTAAGGGAGTGATTATTTTTATTGAAGATGTAAATTTAATTAATTTATAGGAGAATAAATTACTAGATATTTACAATATATCTAAACTTTGGCTTTATTTTTATTTAACTTATGTTGGCGGTTTACGAGTTAACTATTAGTTAGCCCAAAAATTTGTTGTTATTTTGTAGTAGTATATAATTTTTTGACATTTTCTTTTGTTAAATAGTTAAATTAAAAACATACTCGTTATTGATCAATGTTTTTAAAATCAACCAATCAGAACAAAGTATTTAAAAATAAAATGAACAAAGTATTTTAATAAAGACCTTAAATCCACTAAAAATGTAAGAATTATAGAAGTTCTCTAATTAAAAAGTCTTTAAATTCAAATGAGGTCATCAGGATCTGAGGATTTCGATAGAAAGGTAATTATTCGATTAAAACTTCTGTTGTGGTGAGAATTTCGGTATGTTTTAAAAAAAACACCCTTTTTATTGGAATCTGTGAATTTTTTTTTAACAATTTTTTTTAAATTGATATTTTTCGACTCAGTCTAGACTGTCTTAAAAGCGTTTCTTTGTCATTTGAATTTAAAAATGCAAATTTGATAAAATCTTATAAAAAAATTAAATAACCTTAATTTTCTGAAGTTTTTTTTTCTATAAAAAAATCTTAACAACCTAACAGTTTCACATTTTTCTTTTGCAATTCTACTTTATTTAGCATTTTATAAATAAATAAATAAATTTCGTTTTATATTTTTTGTTATTGATTTTTGGTATTGTTTTTTATAAAATAAAAAAGAGAAAATATATTTTTCGAAAAACATAAAATGTTGAATTAAAAGATAAAGCAAACTGCTAAAATAAAATTTAAAACATAAAAGTCTAACGGACACAGTTTCTTTTTAGGTTTACAGTGTGTGGAAGTTTGCTTTTTAAAAAATTAGACTAAAATTCTTTTGGGTAGTCAAAAAGCTTTATAATTTATTGTTTTTAATAAATTTTCAAACGTAAACATTGGGGGTTATTTTGTAATACGCAACGCCTTGCGTTGCGTTGTTTTCCACACACATTGTTTTTGTAACAATAACAATTTACACACAAATCAACGCAACGCAAGGTGTTGCGTTTTACAAAATAACCCACATAGTTTTAATTGCGAATGTTTCGAGTAAATTTTCGAAAATATTACTTCTGAAACTTTCTGAATGAAAAAAAAAAACGAAATCGCATTTTCCATAGGAATAAAAAATTTACACTTACTCGTATTATTTTATTCTACTGATAGCAAATTTTATACAGATTTTATATCTGGTTTTAAGTGGGACATACACGTTCAATATTATGGATCAATTTTTGATTGTTTACAAATTAATTGAAGGTCTGTACCCTATATTGAATGTTTATCAATTAAATTGAAAAATTCAAAATGTTTTGGATTTTTGTTTTTCAATTTCATATTATTGAAAAGTGTGTGGCCAATATTGAAATGTTAGTTTTTTTAAATTTGTTTTTTGTTGTTGAAAAATAAATAAATAAATAAAATTAAAAAAGCGTATAATTATTACAAAATAAAAAGGTAATCACTATACGTGGTTTTATTTTAAAATCTGCAAAATTTTTCAATTTTTCATGGGATGGAAAATATTGATCAATTTAATTTCAACTTATGTTTTTCTAATAACATTGAAAGTGTGTATGAAAAGATCAATTAAATTGAAATAAATTATATTGACCGTGTGTGCTCGGCTTTAGAATGATTTTGTTTCTAAAAATGTGAGTTTTGTATCTCGAAAACTAAACCGAAATGTCAAATTTTCATCACAAAAATAGTAGTCTTGTAAATTTGCATGAAAACAAATTCTACAAAATTTTCTCAAGAAACTTATCGTCAAAAATCAAATTTTTATACGGAGTTAAAACAGCTTTTTAACATAAAATCCAAACAAATTACAAATAATTTACGAAACTTAAAAAGTTTTAAACAAAAAAGTTTTGAAGTTTAAAACTCATTTTTATTCCCTAAATATCAACTCGGCCCGATAAGTTCATAACCAATAGTTTTCTTTTCAATTTCATTGAAATCTGAGAGATCCCATAAACAGATTCTTTAAAAGAATGGTTTTTGCCAGAAAATTTCAAACAAAATAACTTAAGAAATAGTTAAAGCTGAATTTACACTACAACCCAAAACTAATAGTTTTATTAAAAACTTTTATATTTGGTTCGAAATTTGTATGGAATTTGACAAGTAAATACAAGTACATAGTTGTCAAAAAAAGCTAGTTTTTGGTTAAGTATATAATATAGTATAAGTAGGGTTTATGTCCCGGGAATTCCCGGGACGGGATTCCCGGGAATCCCGGCCTTTTTTCAATCCCGCAATCCCGGGAATTTTGTGCGGGATTTCCCGGGATTTTTTTTATTCTTTTAAAGAAGTTTTAGCTATTATATATTGCAATTTTGGAAGCTAAATAAATTTAAATTTAAAGCATTGATTTGAAATTAATTTAAATAAGAAATATTTGAAACTATAAAATGCGATTTAAAATTTAATAAACTGAATTAGTATAAAAAAAATATTATTTAGGCCAAATTGTTTTTGGATGTCAATTGAATTTGGTTAAGTTAAACCGAAAACAAATTTTACCAAGTTTACCAACAAAAATACTCGAACTTCAGAACATTTTTTTTCTTTAAAATGGTAATCTTTGTTCAAATAAAGCAATATATACAACACTTCAACATCCGTATCTCAGTTCAAAATACCTCCAAAAACTAGGCATTAAAGAATTAGTAATATTTTCTTATTTTCAATTGAGTATTTTGAGGTTTTTTCACTTCAAATAATTTCATTTCAATTTCAAATGCTATTTCTTTATTTAAATTGTATTTTTTCAATATTATGCAAATGCTTTTTCAAATTATTTTGGATTTCTTTATATGTCAACTTAAAATGCAACTATGAAAATTAAATAATTTCTTTTTAAATAGTTGTGGCATAAAAAATTTCTATTCAGGAGATACCAATTAAACTTAAAAAATTATTTTAATTAATGTTTTTCGTTCAATTTGCGACCAAATATTATCACATTTTCCTTTAAATTATTATTATTTTAAAACAGAGATGATAATATTTTTACAAGTAAATTAGAGAGAATAAAAATTAAAAAAAAATCGATAAGGCAAGCAGGATAGAATATGTATTTTTGGGTCCTGCTACACAAATGTTCTATGCTTTTATGGGTTAATAATTGATGATGATCTATTTGTATTGAATTGAAACAAATAGCAAATTGAAACAACTCAACTAGACTAACATCAACGAAATTCTAGCAATGCTATTTTTATCTTCTATTATTACTGTTTTTGCTTTGAACTTTAATTCTTAAATTATCTTATAAACGACAACGAACCGTTAATTTTAAATGTATATTCTAATTATTTTTTAATCTAAGTACAATGTAAATCCATGTTGATAATAAGCAATTGTGCGTACGTAATAAATTATATTTTTCACTATATTTATCTAGTGTGTTAAGATGAATAAAATATTATATAATAAATAAATATAAAATAGTGTCGATTTTTATAAAAAGGGTTTAGAGAATTTGCATAATAATTTGTGTGAAAAATACTCACTTTTAAACTTTTTTATAAAATAATTCTATACGAATACTAATGAAAAACAAAATATTTAGAAATAGAAATTTTTGGATTCCATATTTAACAAATACTTAAGCAAAAAATCTATCTTAGTTCTGAAAGAAGGGAACAAATTAAAACACCAGTGTCTCTCACTTTTTCTATATCAATTAGTTTAACGGTTTAAACGGCGAATTAATATTTAGTTAATATATTTCATTTTAAAATTAAGACGGCCTTCCATATAAATATATTACCTTAATAGTAATTCGCGATTTAAACTGTTAAACGAATTGATCTAGAAAAAGTGGAAGTCATGGATATTTTATATTTAGCCCTCTTTTCAGAATATATTAAGTAGATTTTATCATGGGTACAACCAAAAGATGTACTTTGTAGGAAGGTGTTTTAATATAAATTGAGTTTTTCAAGTACAACATATGTCGGATTTATTTATTTTCTAACGAGCGGGAATTCCCGGGATCCCGGGAAATTCAGAAAAAAATCCCGATGTCCCGGGAAATGAAAAAGTCCGGGAAAAGAAAAACCCTAAGTATAAGACAAAAAATTTTATTAGTTCTGACTATAAAACTGGCCTTAAAACTTGCATGCTTTTTATTTAGAGGCAGTATTGCCAGAAACTTCATTTCGGAATATGCTAAATCACCCAAAAGAAATATGCTAAAATCTGCTCAATCATGAAGAAAAAAATATATGCTAAAAACAAGTGTTGCAATTTTTATTATGCTAAAAATCTGCTGAATGACCACACAAAAGAATATACGAAAAATATGCTGCATAAAAAAATTCAACACTTTTACAGTGTCTCGATAAACTTTTTTGTCAGTTTTGCAACATAGTTATATGCGTTTGGTAGTTCGAAAAAGTAGTGAAATTATTCAATCAATTAAAACTTAATTTCTATTATTGGTTATACCATAAACGCAAATAAAGATTAAAAACCCTGAAGTTTTAATAAATAAATGGCAAATGCCTTACCTTAAATATATGTATGTATGTATATGTATCCCAAATCACTTTCCATCATCTTGATATTTTTCTCAACAATACGACACTACTATAATCACAATACTTTTTTTTATATAGAAATATAAGCCATTGACTTTATATATTTTTTCTTTTTTATTTTCATTACATTTTAAATATATTTTTTTAATTTTCTTGAATTTTTATATTTTTATATTTTTTCTTTAATTTTATGAATTCAATATCCTTAATTTTAATACAAAACTTACATATTTTATTCATATTTAAGAATTTCAGCACACTCTAATTACTCCACTAACAAAAACCTACCACAAAACAAATACAAACACCAAACCAAAAACAAAACAAAAATGGGGCTCCATTAACAAAAGTTGAGCCTCCAATAATTTTGCAAACTTTTACATTCTTTTTTCACACTTTTATTTGTTGGATTTTAATTAACTAACACAATAATATTATAATATTATTATCACTAAACACTTTTCTAATGATTTATCTAAAATTTATTTGATAATTTTGTTGATAATTGCAAAATAAAACCACGACAATTAAAACGATCACAGTAAATCAGCGGACATTGCAACTAAACTAAATAAAATGTCATTTTAGTGGTAAAAGAATTTTAGTACACAGAGTTGTATTTTGAGAGAGTTGAATATATAAGTAGCGGATAATTTTAAATTTAAGTACATATACATAATTTAGAAAAATTTAATTAATAATTAATCAAATAATTATGAAGTAATTATAAAAAAAACTATAGAAGCGGGGTATATAGAAGTTGGAAAAAATTACCAAATTTAAATTAAATAAAACGTACCAATTTATATGGGAAATTTCGAGGTGTCTTCACATTTTCACCAAGGTTGGTTACCGTTATCGTTATAATACCGTTATCTCTAAAATACCTTTTCAAACTGAATACCGTTACCGGTATTTTCCGGTTACAGTTTCAAACTGAAAACCTCTAAAAAAATCCGAATACCGTTATCGTTACCGATACCGTTATTCTTGTGGGTAGTTACCGGTATTTTACCGGTATTTATTAGTTCATATAAAAAATGCAAATTTCTTAACTATTTTATTTTATAATCTTGAGTTTTTTTTTACAAAAAAAAATTATAGATAATAATTTAACTTATTAAAACTACCAGCATTGATACTAAAGATTATAAATTGTATTTTTAACATTTAAAATTAAAAATATGCTATGTCTTTACTTGTTTTTTTTTGTATTTTTAATGCAATTTATAATACCGATATGTAGCGGTATTGCTATTTCGATAACGGTATACCGTTACTGAAACAGCATTAAATACCGTTACCCTTACCGTTGCCGAAACAAACAAAATTTGATACCGTTATCGCTACTCTTGCCGTTATTCGTTTCGGTAACCAACCTTGATTTTCACTCACAACTTTTCAATCGCTGAACCGATTTTGATTATTTTTAACACAAGGCTGCTTGGGAGAATAGTAAACCATCTTGGAAAAAATCAACCTGTTGTGCATTTTCCCGCCGGTATTCCCATTAAAACAGACAGACATTTCAAGAGGCCATAAAATAAATGTCTGAGTGGACTTTACAAAACGCTTTCGGAGTTTTCTTTGTGTAGTGGTTAACAAAATTGTATACAACACAAAAACAAATTGTTGGGTTAACTAAAAAGCGGCGTTAATATTTGCATCGAAATCTCGAGATTTCGATATTTATTGCAAGTGTAAATTCAACTTATTTGTAAACTCAAAAACCATCAGTGTGAGAACCAGCGTTAAATCCCTTAAGAACCCAGGTATTTACCTTCAAAAGAACTAAAAATTTTTTAAGTGTTGTAAAATAATAAAATGCATTAAACTAACTACTAATGTCGTAAAACTAACTGATAAATGTTTAATACAAAAATTTCAAAACAACTAACAAGATAGTAAAAACTACTGTTTTTTACAGTCAATTCTTTTTGTTTATAAAAGTATATTTTAATAAAAAAAATATATTTTTTTTTCGATTACAAAAATATGTGTTATTACTTCAGCATATTTAAAATTCGAAGTAAAAATTCCAAACCGTTCTAAATTTATTACGCTTATATGCATTGTAGATTCAATACAAGTTTCTGATTTTTATTTGCAAACTAGAAATATATCAATAATAACAAATATAAACTAAACAAGAATTTTTAAAATTAAAAAAAATCAACGAAATTTTTTATTTTTTAAATAACTACCAAAAATAACTGTTTATTGTAAATTTACTGTTTTGGTAGTTGTTTATTATGATATTAAAAATAATTGCTTTAAACAACTGTTACGAAATTACAGTACGTTTCGTTAGTTGTTTTCTTAATTAACCGTCATAAAAGTTGTTTAGCATTTTTTTATAGAAAAACAACTGTAATTACTGTTAAAAACAACAACAACTACTGATTACTACACAAACAACTGTCATGTAGTAACTGTCAAACTTTTTTGAGTGTACTTCTATGTGAATGAATCACTTGTTTATTACATCACAAAGAAGTCCGCCTTTAAGGTACATTCACCTAAATATCTTAAATCATTCACATTAGAGCTTTTTTTGATATGTATATCTCTAGCAGTTTTCTTTAGCGCATAAATATACCTTTAAGAAGTTTTTATTTACAAGATCGCAAAATGCAATAAATGTACATTCAAAGCTATTTATCGGTAGAATCAACTGAAAATGGCAACTAAAACGTCTTTGTAGTTCTAAAACCGACAAAATTGAATAAGAACTAAAAATGAAGATATTTTTAACTGTTAAAAAACAACAGCTGCAATAAAAATAACAATCAATGTTGTATAAATACCTGACAAATTTTTACACAACTGCCAGAATTGTTAAAAACCATTACTTTTTTACAGTTAATCTTGATCGATATTATAAAAATATACACTCAAAAATGTTAGACAGTTACTACATGACAGTTGTTTGTGTAGTAACAGTAGTTGTTTCTATGAAAAAAAAGTACAAAACAACTATTATGAAAGTTGTTTAAGAAAACAACTAACGAAAAGTACTGTAATTTAATAACAGTTGTTTAAAACAGTTATTTTTAATATCGTAATAAACAAATACCAAAATAGTATTTTTACAGTAAACAGATACTCCTTGCAGGAGTGAAAGGAACAAATATATATATTTCAAAAATAAGAAATTTTGTTGATTTAATTAAATTCTTGTTTAGTTTATAATTGTTATTATTCCCAGCAAAATCTTTCATTACCAAATAAGTGGTTATATAATGAAACTAAAATTTTTTACTGCTTATAGTTCGGCGTCAGTACTAGTTATTTTTGTTAGACGAAGACGTGTTTGATATTGGTAACTACTTATTTTTTAACCACTAATAAGTATATGAGTAAGTCATATTTTTAACAACTTGTAGCCACTTATTTTTTAACTGCTTATTAGCACCCGAATAATTATTTATTTTGGTTACTACTTATTTTATATTTTTAAAATAATGTAGTAGGTAAGCGGGTGCAAAAATTTTGTGTTTTTTCCTGCAGCGATTATGGACAACTACTTACAAAAACGACTTTGTCGAACAAAAATAATGAGTTTTCACACCGAATTATATGTAGTAGACCCTAATTCTGCTACTTATCATTTGGATATTAGTAATGAGCACTCACTACTGAGATTTTGCTGGGTTAATATAATCTAATCTTAGTTTACAAAGAAAAATCAGAAAATTTTATTGCATCTCCAATGTATAAAAAGGTAATAACTGGAGAACCGTTAGAAATTTTTACTTCAAATATTACTTCATATTTACATTTTAATACAGAAAAAAATTGATTTTGTTTTATTAAAATATACTTTTAGAATATCAAAGAAATTAGCTTTAAAAACAATCAGCCTTACTAGCAATATTTTTCAAATGTATATTTTTTTTAAAGGCGACTTTATTTTTGTTTTAACCGTACTATACAAAATATTTAAAATAAACCTTTTAAAATAATGCCAATTCAAAACCAAAACAAAATATTCTAAAATAAAAAGGAAATTTGTAAATAAATTTATACAAAATTTGAAAACAATAAAAACAAAATACATAAATATAAAATAAAAACAAATGAAAACTTCAAATTTAAAACAGAATTTTAAGGTATATTTTAACCCATCAATTCATAAATGCTTTGTAAAGTTATAGCAGGTTTACAAAACGTCATTTTCATACAAAATTTGTTCAATAAACCTCCTTTAATTTTACAAAGCGTTTATGAATTAAGGGGTAAAAATTTTGTATGGTACGAAAATTAAAATCATAGTCGACTTTTGTGATTTAAAATCGAATTTTTCTTTTTTATAGTAAAGGTTAATATTTTTACCTATTTTGTTAGTTGTTTTAAAAGTTTCATAGTAAAGATTTTATCACTTAATTTTACGACATGGTTAGTTATTTTTATTGCATTTCTTAGTTATTGTTCATCAGCTAAAATAACTACATTTTTAGTTATTTTAAATATGTTTGTTTTAATTGCTATAAAATCTTTTAGAGTAGAGGTAAAGACAGATAGTTAAGTATTTTCTTAACAGTTTTTGTGAATTAAAAATTTACCTAGAAATTATAACCTATCAGAAATTTAAACTTCACGAAGAACGTGGCTCTAATTAGGTAGCGTTTACATCTGCACCGAAATCTCGAGATTTCGATATTCACCACTCTGAAAAAGCAATGAAGGAAAGCTTATAGATGTTCAATTTTGAGTACAGTAATCATATTTAGTTCTAATAAATACATTTTCCAAAAAAATTAAAGTTAATACGCATATCTTCACTGTTTTTTCGGAGTGGTGAATATCGAAATCTCGGGATTTCGGTGCAGATGTAAACGCAGCCTTAAGAATGAAACACATGTTTCAACGAATGTTGCATCGTGTGTAGCCAGCATAAGAAAACAGCAAAACAGCTGTGTTTGTGCGGCATTCCTATCAATGCTATCTCGAACAATTTTGACAGTAGAAAGCCGGAATACGTTGAAAAACTGTCAAAATCGTTCTTGATAACACTGATAGAGAGTCACACAAATACAGCTAATAAGATAACATTCTAACTAAGGTTGCGTTTACACTTGCATCGAAATCCCGAGATTTCGCTATTCACCACTCTCAAAAAACAATGAAGAAAAGCATATAAACGTTAAATTTTTAGAAAATGTATTTATTAGAGCCAACTATGTGTGCTTTATTAAAAATTGCACATATATATGCTTTTCTTCATTGTTTTTTCAGAGTGGTGAATAGCGAAATCTCGGGATTTCGATGCAAGTGTAAACGCAACCTAATGTCAAACAACAACAATGTAAAAAGAAATATTAGATCGCCGTATTGGGAAAAACATAAAATATAGGGAGCTTGACTTTATATGTACTCATTAGGGCGGGTCGATTTAATAATCGCCCATGGCTCAGTGAAAATCGTATTCTAGGGATCAAAATAAGAAACTTTGCCGAAGGAACCATACCTCTAAAACGAATTCTACTACCCCCAACTGTTGACTTTTGTCCCGTAGGGTCAAGTTTTGAAAAATCCCACTTTGACCCATTTAGAGTGCCCCAATCGAGTCCAAATGTATGACCGACCCCCACTAACTTTGGAGGGCCGATCCACCCATGCCAGTGGCACACCCCCTGGAACTCCCCTGGGGGGTTCCCCATACAAACATTTTAAAAAATCACCATTTTTGGCACTTTATTTTATTATTTTTTATTTATTTTATTTATTTTTATTATTTTATTTATTTTTTCTCTTTAGAAATTTATTTAGTCAGAACATATGTAAATGAAAAAATTAATTTAACTTAGTAATAGAAAAGAAAAAATGCCCAGACTTGAAAGCAAAAAAGACGTCAAACAGTAATTTTTTTTATTTTCTTTTCTATTACTAAGTTAAATTAATTTTTTCATTTACATATGTTCTGACTAAATAAATTTCTAAAGAGAAAAAATAAATAAAATAATAAAAATAAATAAAATAAATAAAAAATAATAAAATAAAGTGCCAAAAATGGTGATTTTTTAAAATGTTTGTATGGGGAACCCCCCAGGGGAGTTCCAGGGGGTGTACCACTGGCATGGGTGGATCGGCCCTCCAAAGTTAGTGGGGGTCGGTCATACATTTGGACTCGATTGGGGCACTCTAAATGGGTCAAAGTGGGATTTTTCAAAACTTGACCCTACGGGACAAAAGTCAACAGTTGGGGGTAGTAGAATTCGTTTTACAGGTATGGTTCCTTCGGCAAAGTTTCTTATTTTGATCCCTAGAATACGATTTTCCCTGAGCCATGGGCGATTTTTTTGCCTCCCCACAAATCGACCCAGCCTAGTACTCATGTTCTGTGGTTTATATCTGCAACGAAATCCCAAGATTTCGACATTTAAAAACTGTGGACAACTAATAAAGAAAATCTTAAATTTTGACAGAATATATTTAATTGAAGTGGTGAATATCAAAATCTCGGAATTTCGATGCAGATGTAAAAACGACCTTAACATTTGCATGCTCTGATTTATTGCATTTGAAGATGCGTGGTAAGGATTATTTATTTATTAATTTTAATCAATAACGAAATGAAAAATATCTTACCTTAAAAATATTTCCCTACACCACCTTCTGCAATCTTGATATTTTCTTGAACAATACAACTCTACTGTAATCACTACACTTTTTTTCTATCGAAAATATGCCATTGGTTTCATGTAAATATTTTCATTACTTTTTTATATGTATTTATACATAAAATATATATTTTTTTAATTTTTTATATATTTTTTTTACTTGAATTTAATTTTTTTATTTTTTATTTAACACAAAACTTACATATTTTATTTATATCTAAGAATTTCAGCACACTCTAATTACTCTACTAACAAAAACCTACCACAAAACAAATACAAACACTAAACCAAAAACAAAACAAAAATGGGGCTCCATTAACTAAAGTTGAGCCTCCACCAATTTTGCAAACTTTTGCATTCTTTTTTCACACTTTTATTTGTTAGATTTTTATTAAATAATACTATAATATTATAATATTATTATCACTAAACACTTTTCTAAAGAATTATCTTAAATTTATTTGATAATTTTGTTGATATTTCCAAAATTAAACGACGACACTTAAACGATCTATAAATCACCGGACATTGCAACTAAACTAAATAAAATGTCATTTTAGTGGTAGAATTTTACTCTACTAACAAAAACCTACCACAAAGCAAATACCAACACTAAACCAAAAACAAAACAAAAATGGGGCTCCAGTTGAGCCTCCAATAATTTTGCAAACTTTTACATTCTTTTTTCACACTTTTATCTATTGGATTTTAATTAACTAACACTATAATATTAAAATATTATTATCACTAAACACTTTTCTAAAGAATTATCTTAATTTTATTTGATAATTTTATCAATATTTGCAAAATTAAACCACGACTCTTAAAACGATCTGAGAATCACCGGACATTGCAACTAAATAAAGAAATGTCATTTTAGTGGTAGAAGAATTTTACTCTACTAACAAAAACCTACCACAAAACAAATACTCGTACACAACACTAAACCAAAAACAAAACAAAAATGGGGCTCTACTAATTAAAGTTGAGCCTCCACTAATTTTGCAAACTTTTGCATTCTTTTTTCACACTTTTATTTGTTAGATTTTAATTAACTAACACTATAATATTATAATATTATTATCACTTAACACTTTTCTTAAGAATTATCTTAAATTTATTTGATAATTTTATTCATATTTGGAAAATTAAACCACGACACTTAAAACGATATGAGAATCACCGGACATTGCAACTAAATAAAGAAATGTCATTTTAGTGGTAAAAAAAATGTTGTACACAGAGTTGTATTTTGAGAGCGTTGAAAATATAAGTAACAGAAAATTTTAAATTTAAGCAGAAATACTTATAATTTCGAAAAAAAAATTTTTTAAATTAAATAAATATGGTATAATTATAAGAAAAATTTACAGAAGCGAGGTATATAAAGGTGGAACCAAATTTAACTAAGCCTCATTAACGCACTTTAACTGACACATTTGTTTTTGTTTACCAAATAAATTTTAAATTTAACTTTAGGTTAAATTTTAACGGGACATTGTGTTATCCGGCCTAACATGTACCAATTTGTATAGAAAATTTCGGGGTGTCCTCACATTTTCACTCACAACTTTTTAACCGCTAAACCGATTATGATAATTTTTAACCTGTCCTACGTTTTTGCCGTTAAAATGAGAAACAATTTCCGGAGGCCATAAAATAAATGTTCGAGCGAACTTTGCAAAACCTTTTTCGTGATTAGTTTATGTAATGGGCGTTGGAATCAGTGAGTCTGAAATTTCTTATTGCACTGTGTATTTCAGGAACCCAGAAGAAAATTTAACTACATATTTCTAAATAAATTACTTGTTTATTGCATCATCAAAAAGTCCTCCTTTAGGAAGTTGTTTTCAAAAGCATTTTAAGATGTAATTAATATACACTCAAAAATGGTTGTTGGAGAATATACTAAAAATGACAATTAAAATAAAGGTCTTTACAGTTCAAAAGACGACAAAGGTATTTACATTTAAAATAACTAGTAATGTAGTAATTTTTATTATTAAAAAACAACTTACAACTGCAGTAAAAATATCAATAAACATATGTTGTACAAATAGCTGACAAATTTTGAAACAACTGCCAGAATTGTTTAAACTACTGTTTTTTCTAGTTAACCTGTTTCGATATTATAGAAATATATGCATTTGAATTAAAAGCACTATCTATGCTTGTGCGTAAAGTTTCTATATGTTGTTATATTTTTTTAAGTACTCTGTAATCCGTACTTCTGCCTCAAGTTCGATATTTTTATGATATATCCATATTTGACTCAAACCTTTGTATTCGTTAAAATTTCGTTGTTACTGCTGAAATCAACAATTTGGTTCTGACAGAATTAAAAATGGTAATTTGGTCCTTTTACAATCCGGGAAGGGCTTTTCAATGTTTTTTTTTAACTCCAAATAGAATCCAAAAAATATATAGAGCACTACTTTCCTTATCCGGTGTCTTCAAATGCAATAAATTATATGATATGAAATGTCAAAACCATTGCAGCGAAACGTCAAAATGATATCAATTGCAGAGTGGTGGAGAACACTTGACCATTTCATGGATAAGAAATATCATAGATTTTTCTTGAAAAACGCTAAATTTTATGAAACATTAATGTTTACCGACAAATAATAAAAAACTAAACACTTTTCCATTCCTTTTTACCAAATTTTTTTGTTGTTTTTCTATTACAAAATTAAAATGAAAACTAAAAGTGACATTTGATCTCTGGCATCATTGCAAGATCCGATGGCATGTCAGCGATATCATGATATTGCAATAAAATTGAAATTGAGTGTCTTCACTTGAGATGAGAGCATTTTGACAATTGCTTGCCATCATTTTATTGCATGTCAAGACACTAGGTTAAGCGTGTGTAGTAAAGTTCTTTATGAATTGTAATATGTTAACATTCCCTTGAGTCCCTGCATTATAACAGAGAACAATAAATCAAATAGTGCATACAACTTCCTTTTATAACTCCTGCGTCATATACATTGTATATAAAGTACATCTACTCCACTATGGACAATAAGTTTTGAAACAAGTACAATAGTTTTATTTGTATTGTTTTCCCTTTACATGTTTCAACGTCTATCATTTTCATTTCAAATCAAAAAAACAAACTAAAAGTATTGATTTGTATTGACCGGAAAAATCAAGTAAAATCTTTTGTTATCAATAAAAATGACTAGATGTTCTTGTATACTACTTCCATGGTCAAGGAAATGATTTGTTGTTTTTTTGACTACAATTTAACTTTTTTAGTCTTTTATTCAATTGTGTGTTAGTTTTCTTTCTTTTATCCAAAGACATTTTACCGGAAGCAGTAAATGTTTTTTTATTGATTTGAATTGCTTAATAATCCTTTGGGGAAAGAAGTAATTTGTTAAAAAACGCGTCATTTTTTAATATCTTTATAGGAAATAAAAATTTGTCATGGTGATTTAAAAAAACCTATTATAACAGGATTATTTACAAGCATATTTTTTTTATTGAGATTTCTTAACTTACATACGAAAATTTCGAAAAGAAAAAAATAAAGGGGTACACACAGAAATAAAAACAGGGGGAATATTACCTAAGGGCTATGTAATTATACAACTACATAATTTTCAAGTTAGTTTTACAAAGTTCTAGTAAAATATGCACATTTTTTTGTAAAATATATACATTCCCTGCAAAATATATACAAGTATAGCAGAAAATATCCGAAAAATTACATATATTTTGCTAGAAAATTGTAAAACTTACTTGGAACTTATGTAGTTCTATAATTACATAGCACTTAGATAAAGTTCCACCTGTTTTTTTTCTGCGTGTAACTTCCTAAAAAAATAGAAACAATGAAAATTTTATATTTTTCCCAATCGTTGTTTAAAATACACATAACATTTAAATTAAGTAATTAAATCTGTTTTTGTAAATGCACAAATTATTTTGTTATACTTCATTAGCTTTAAAATTAATTTCGTTGTCAGTGTGAACGCACTATAGGTTAAATACCTGTTGTATAGACTGTCAAAAGTGATATCAGCCATGTTCTGGTTTCAGATATGTTTTAATAAACTTAAATTAGAATGAAATTATTCGAAGTGCCAAATAAACAAAAACCATATGTGACAGCGCATAGAGAAAGGGACCTAAGGGTAAAAAATTCAATTTTTTTTTGTGAACAACATCTGAGCATCGAATGAGACCGATCCCATGCTCTCCTGACCTTAGGTCCCTTTCTATCCTTAGGTCCCTTTCTATTTTGCGCAGCACATATGTTCGTTTTATTGGCCACATGTTTTGCAATTAACTCTTAATATTGAATTTACATTATGCCCGTAATCTGGTTTAAATCGAACTCATTCGTACTAGTTAAAAAAAATACTAGTTTTTATGCCTGGTAATTGAAAACTAGTTCTAAAAATAATAATTTTGAAACAGTTGTGTACCAATTAGTAGAAAACGATCTATGTAGGGACTGCACATAAAAAAACTGTGAAAACATGACAGTTGTTTGTGTAGTAATCAGTTGTTTTAACTATAATTACAGTTGTTTTTCTATCGAAAAATACAAAAGAACTATAAAAGGGCGCTCGTACGACGTTTCGTAAAAAAAAAAAAAAATAACAATTTCAAAAAATTATATGGATTTTTTTTTTTTAATTTAAGAACTTAAGTAGAAATTTAAAAACTTAATAGTCTCTGGTAGAAACATGTTTTGTCAAAAATATTTAAAAATATGAAAACAGAAAAAAACCTTAGAATTAATTAATTTTTTAAAATTTAGATTTTTGCATGGAAAAATCGAAGAAGCCAAAATGCTTAATATTACAAATGTCAAACGGAAATTAATAAAATTTTGAAATAAGTTTATTTGAGGGGTCTCATACTTCAAGACTTACGGTGGGTCTCATAATGTAGGTTTAACTTTAACTTAACTATAAACAAAAGAAAATGTCAAAAAAATGTACACAAAACAACAACAAATTTTTGGGTTAACTATTAACTAAAGTTTAAACCTGCAGTATGAGACACACCGTTAATTGTTTTTGTTCAAACTCTACAGAAAAAAATGAAAAGTTTACGGTTCGAAATTAAAATGATTTTCAATTTTTTAATGGAAAAATATTGCCATTTTAACAGTTTTATAACTACCCAGGAAAATTTTTTACAATCGGTAGCCAACCACACATATTCTACAACTGGTTCCACTGCAACCGATTCCATGGAACTGGTTCCGGAACCAGTTCCTGGGATCCCATATGGAAGGTGTGGGTGCAACTGATTCTAGAACAACCGGTTCCACTTTGGAGCTATAGAAGGGGTTTCTTTTGGGGCAATTACAAACTAAAAGAATCGGTGTTAGAATCGACAGTAGAAGGGGTTGTGAATGAAAAGTAGCTATTCTACAACCGATTCTTTGGAACAGAAAATTTTCCTGGGTAGTTTTTATAGCGTTTATTATAATTTTGGTTTTAAAATTTCCAAAGCAATTAAATTTTATTTGAATTATAAATTTTTGTATTAATAACACGTGTATCCTGCTCTAAAATATAAATATTATACTAAAGTATTACACATTATAATAAAAAGTCCTTTTAACAAAAATATTCACATGACCTCTTTAGCTAATTTGAATATTACAAATGTAGTGTTCAAACACGCTTCCCACGCTACTAAAATATGTATATTTAAATATAAAATTATAAAATATTGAAAATCTATCTGAATAAATCAAATTATTAGTATAAAATGTATTATATGGCACACCGCCATGTCATCACTGATGAACCTAATAAAGTAAAAAAATCACCACAATATTTTTAATGACTTTGATGTTTTTCACATCCATTAACGTTTTCGTATACAATATAAAAAAATTACAATGTTAAACTAACAATGGAAAAATATGTACGTACAATATTACATTGTTGGCTAAAAGTGTGGTTGGTGTGATAGATTAATTTTCATATTATTTACATACATCATCGTCATCATCATATTCATAACATATCCATTTCATATTGTATGCATATAATTTGTTTTATATGAACAATTTAAATATAAAAAGAGGGCTTTTAGTTTGTATAAATTATCAACAACAAAAAAAAACTGAAAATCCATTAGTTTTAACGCGCGCACTTTTTCTTTCCTTTTCCCTGTGACTACAAAAAAAAGTTAAAAGGTCATACCATTTCCTTTTATAAATTTCCCACCAATGCACGTGATAGTGTAGGTGTAAAAAATAAACTGATTCCCAAATTTACAAGCATTTTACAATCAAAATCAAAACAAATTAAACGCAACATATCAAATTTCTATTATGTATGGCACCAAAAGCGAATATGTGTCAAACCCTTTTGTAAGATCAACATAAAGTGATTTCAAAATACAGGCAACCCTTTTCTTACAAATTTTTAATGACTTCCGTTTTGTTTGTTTGACTGTCTATCTGTCTGGCTGTGTGTTGCCAAAGTTAATTGTTACTGTAACTGGTGTTTGCTGGTTTTTATTTTTCGTCAATTGATTGTGTAATAACAGAATTGCTCATTGTTAATGATTTCCAAAGGTTTTATTGAGTGGGCTGTGCCAAAGGTTGTTATCAATAAACAAACTGAAAAAGGGGTTTCTGTTGGATTATTTAAGGACAATTCTATAAATCATAAAAGGATACTTTAAATATAGATTGATTTTGAAATTGACAATGTCCGAAGTAGATTTGCAGCACAATTAAAATAATAGATACCCAGTGTAGAAACAGTAATCAATATTTTTGGGAGCACCAAACTCAAAAAAGGTTGTCGGTAGAATCTATTGAAAATTACAAGTTAAACAAAGGCGACAAATAACTTAAAAGTTAATTATTTTTAACTGTGGAAAAGCAACAAACTAATCAGAGCTTTGAAGGATTAATTCGTTTTTGAATGAATTCACTACTAATCGAATTCAATTTTCTTAAGAATTGAATGAATTCCTTTTCTTAAGTAATTCACTGAATTCGTTCAACTGAACGCGTTCAACAAATTCAAAGAATTAATTCAATGTCTATAGTTCTTTTTATTAAATCAAGTGAATTAAATCATTACTGAATTAATTCACCACTGAATTCGTTCAATTTCATTTTCGATTAATTAATTTAAAAAAATAACGTTCAGTCAATTAAAAAATAAAAAATTACGTTCACTGAATTAAAAAAAAAAATTACGTTCACTGAATTTAAAAGCTGTTTTCTGCGTTCAGTACTAGGGATGCCGATCCCGAAATCCCGATCCCGAAAATCCCGGGATTTTCGGGATTTAGAAATCCCGAAATCCCGGGATTGGACTTGAAAAAATCCCGGGATTTCCGATTTCATTATTTGGCATATTTTACCTCTTTTTGTATTTGTTTTTATTGTTATATTCGACCAAAATCACATAAATCGAATATCTTATTAAATGTTATTAAAAAACTAATTTTTCCTATTCATACACTTATAAAAAAAATTAGTACAAAAGTCAAACGCTAAACGCGTTCTGATTAAATTGAACTAATTTTTCTGTTATTTTCTCTAAAAAAGTCCGTAGAAATAGGTCAAAATTCTGCTAAAATAACAGGAAATAGTACATGTATTTGCGCCAGCACAATTTTGACCTTTTGTACATAATTTTTTTATGAGTGTAAGTAATAGATTCAAATAGATTACAGATTGAATAAATCTGAATAAAAACCTTAATAATTTAAAAACTTTTATTCAGCTGTGAAACTTTTAAAAATCATAATTCAGCTTTATTTATTCTTTAAACGGATATGTTTTTATTTATTTTATTGATGATTTGCTAAAATCATAACTTCATTCAAAATAATTTTGCCGACTAAAAACAGCAAGTTTTTGTTAAATTATAAAAATCTCACAAACTGCCTTTCTGAAATCAGCAGAGGTATGTGTTTAATATAGTATGTAATGTTAGTTGATTTAAAAAAACTAATAGTCACTAAATATTTCTGATGATTTGGGCAGAGTAGTTTGTATTTGCATTCAATAAATTTTTTACAAATATAACTAAAAATTTGTAGATAAGCAGTGTTTCGGCTAGTTAAAAAGTTTCTTCAGAAGTAAATTGTAATTTGAAATTTACTTAAATTTAACTCATAAGTATATTACTTATATGTCGGAAATTTAACAATTGTTTAGCAAACAAGTTCTACTGATTTCAGTAGATTTAATCGCGGAACCTTTTTTACTAATTTTAAGTAGCTTTCTCTGCTATATTTACATACTTATTTCTATGAATGGAGTTTCTGTTTAAAGCCAGATTCACAATGCTGTAGTACTCCATATTTTTTGTATCATGCTATCTCTATTTTATATACTCCACTATGCAGCGAGGAGTACTCCAGCATTGTGAATCCGGCTTAATTTGTTTATTTCTTCATACTACAAAAAATAATGAGTAGATTTATAATGAATTATTTTAATTTGTAGGATTTATTTGAGCTATTTGGTTTTAAAATTAAAAATATGATGAAACAAGAAAATCCCGAAACCCCGAAAATTCCCGAAATCCCGAAAAATCCCGGGATCCCGATAAATCCCGGGATCCCGAAAAATCCCGGGATCCCGGGATTTCAATTTTCAAAATCCCGAATCCCGGGATTTGTAAAAACCAGTCCCGTTCGGCATCCCTATTCAGTACACATTGGTGTGTTTTAAAAATATTTTTTTGCAATAATTTTCATGAGAGCGCTCTCATATGAGGGGTTTGGGGTTAACCAAAATTAAAATTGTATTTAACACAAATAACAAGTTACAAAGCGAAGAAAACAATTACAGGCGGTTTTCAACTCTCTCTTTCGAAGTTTGACAATTTGAATCGAAAAATGTTAGCCTTTGCAGACATGTGTAAAGTGAAAAAAGTGCTTTAACAGAGGTTGGGAGAGTTGATACCTCTTTTAATTATATGTTCGTTGACAGTTATTTCAAAGCTAACTGAAAATATTCATGTTGGTTAAGGAAGCGTTATTCGACCAAGTATATTTTCAACATAAAATGAAAAAACTAAGATAATTTCTTTATTATTTTCTCTTTAAGAATTTTATTCAAAATTAAAAACACAGTAGTAACCATATGATAATTTCATACAGTAATGATTTTCCTTTCTTGTATTTTGAGACTTATGACAATTGATGTTTTTCTTTATAATAATAATTAATTGTAAAATACTATTGCTATTATTTTGTTTGTATTAAATATTTTTTTTTTAATATTAAACTGTATGTACGTATTGTTGCAAAACGTGAAAACTAAAAAAATTTCATTATTTATTTTATAAATAACAGAAAAGAACTAAGAGTTAAAATATTGTTAAAAAATAAATTATTAACCAAAACATTTCGTTGATTTTTGATAAATAAAAAGTTATAACAATGTAATTGAATTAAAATAATGATGAGATAAAAATTCCTATTAAATTTTAAAAAAAATTCCAGCTTTATTCTGTAGTTTTGCCGAACGATGTGTTAAGTACTGTTAAGTTAACATTTTTACTTACAACATGATTAAAAAAACTTAACATAATTTTAGGGGCTTTTATTTTAAAATGCCCAAAATGTTAACTTAACTGATGTTAATATAACGAACGTTTGAGTTACAGCAGGCTCTATCTAAATCGCTGTTACTGTTAACCGCTTACTCACTGGCTCTGTTTGACATTTCAAGAAGTTAAATTTCAGTTAATGGGTTCAGCTTTTGTATTATATTTTTTCATATTTTATGTATTTATTTAGTGTGTATTTATTAGAAAGCGATTAACAGTAACTGAGCCCTTTGCATAGAGCCTGGTTACAAAATTAAGTCATTCGTATTTAGTTTATTGATATTTTATGGTATTTACATAGAAACTGAAAAATATTGTATGTGTAGTTTAGGTAGTTATAAATTTCAAATATTTTTTTAGTAATTAGTTTGTATTGTTGTTACTGTTATTTAATAATTTTATTTTATTTTTTTTTTGTGGTTTTAAAAATTTCAAGATATGTTATACATCTAAAAAATTTAATTTTTATAAACTATATAATCTTATAGTCATTAATTTTTTTATTAATTCTAATATTTAAATCTTATAGAAAAAATATTTTAGTTACTAACAGAAAATTTAATTGAAAATAATAAAAAAAAAATAATTAAAAAATTCGAAATTTCTAAATAAGAAGGTCTGACCAAATTAATTGCCTTTATAAAGTCATTTTAGAATATTAAGGGCTTGTTTATCTATTACGAAAATAGTCTAAACGAAAGAAATTGACAATCACTTTCGTCAAAAATACATGGGAAACAAAAACAAATTTTCGTTACTTTGCTTTCGTTTGGAGTATTTTCGTAATACATAAACCAGGGCTAATATTCGTTCTGTTAATGAAGGTTGAAGTTAACATTTCAATGTTAAAATTATAAAAAAAAATCGTAATATAAGAACACATTTTTCTTAATAACTTCCGCCACCTTTAATTAAAATAATTTTTCTTGATCAAAATATCTTTGAGAAATATGTCAGATTTTAAGATCTTTCGGTTATTCCAATGCGAGTGGTTTATTAGTTTACAAAGGAGAATCAAAGACAAAGTGCACAAAAAAAAAATTATTGAAATTACTCAAAAAAATCCATCGTGAACTTATAAAACATTTTAAACAAAAGTACGTGTGACCAGGCAATGTATTTCCAGAGTGGTGAAAAAGTTCAGCAAGGACATCATAATTGAAAGAAAGCCTGGAACGGGTAAAGCAAAAGGACTCAAGAGCAAAACCAAAGCATTTGAGTTACAGCAGGTTTTCAAAAAAAAGTTCAGATAACCACTCGATTAAATTAAATACGTTACGTATAATAATTTGAGCTAAAACCAACAACATCTAGGTTATTTTTGATCACCCTTTTTAACCCATAAACATGAGGTTGGGGCGCTGTAACAAAATACGTGTACATTTGATTTTTCTCCTCTATCACATATCCGAATCTACCTAAGATCGGAGATTCGGATACCTTTCTTGTTGGATGGGAATAGTTTATTTAGGAACAACGCCCTCGTGCTGAAGACTTCCTTGAAAGAGCTTTTCTTAAGAAAAAATGTATCAGCGTGCCTAACATTTATTAGAAAAAATCTTTTAGGATCATTTTCTGTAAGAAAAAGTTCTCCGATTTTGATATTTCAAAATCTATAAACTTCTCATATTAAAATATCTCAGAATCTAATAATATCTGCCGTCACCAATATCTCAGAATTTTTATTTAGAACGACGTTGTGGAATTTATATAGCACCAGGCTCTATGCAAGTCGCTCGCATGCCTTTACTCGGTGTGTCCGCAACGATTTTCCATCGTGCTAATAATAAGACTCTCAACTACTGCAAATCATCAAATCTCCGCCAGACAAGGCAGGAGCTTAGAGGTTGAGTATCCTAAAACTCCTGTTAAATGTTCTTCCAAATTATATATGAATGTGAACAGGGATTGGGATAACTGTTGTGTTTTTTAAAGCATTTTTTTTTTATAAATAATCAAAATTTTCTGTTAATTATGCATAATCAATTTAAAGAATATAATCAGGGGTTTTCAACACTCTCTTTCGAAAATTGACATTTTGTATCGAAAAATGTTAACCTCTGCAGACATTTGTAATTCATATGCAAACATTTTTTGATACAAAATAAGAGAGTAATTTAACAGTTTGAGAGAGTTGGGAAGTCTTTTAATTATATACATATTCGTTGATATAATAACTGACACAAAGAAATTGTAAAATTTTAAACCGTTAAAAATAAATAATTAAAAAAACCACTGTTATAACAAAACTCTGAAAATTCCAGTTCACTTTTTGAATTTATAAATGGCATATAAAGCAAATTTTTCATACAAAAATAATTTTATAAACGTCCCGAGTAAAAAAGTTTAGATCTAATCAGATCTGTTAGATTTAAATAGATTTGATTGAATGTAATTAGATCCGTTGCCAGTTCCAATCACATACAATGAGATATGGCATATGTGAGACAGTTTATGGCCAGATCTGATTAATTCTATTGCCAGATCTGCTCATATCTAAGGTGATTTGGAAAATTGGGTGATTTTCATGGTAAGATAGGAACAGATCTGACCAGATATGGTACCACATCTGGTTCCCGATCTTATGCATTTAAGCTGGTACCAAAATATAAATGTACAAACAAGTTTTGTTTGAAGAAGTACTCGGTAAGAAGATCAAATTATAGGTATAACTTCTTTGATTTTGGTTTAAATTCAAAATTAAATTGAATCTCATTTTATATGGTGCTACAGATCTGCCTAGATCTGATCAGCTCTAATTAGATCCAAAATTTGTCCCCAATTTTGAGATCTAACTAGATCTGGTACAATCTGATCTAATGACATCTGTTCAGATCTGATCTTTTTTAGGCTTTTTGTAAGGCTTTCAAATTATTATGCATTAGCACTTACAAATTATTTCTGTTATAAAAAGGTCTCAGATTTTATATATTTATAAGAAAAATAACTTCAAATATTAATAATATTTGAATTTAAATTGTCACAGACTCTTTCAGAGAGTCGTTCAAGATCTAAGTACAAAACGTCTCGAAATTTTTAAATTTTCTATAATTACATTTTCTATAATTCTAAGAAAATGTTAACAGACATTCTAACAGAACGAACATTATACATATTTTTAAAATAACCTTAGTAAATTATTTTATTTACTTTTGTTTTTGTTTTTCGTCGTATTTTATTTAATTTGATTATTGGGTATATAACGAACTTTAACTTGATTACCCAAAATTAATTGATGTTGTTGCTGTTGTAGTAACTGTTGTTGCTGTTGTTGTGCCTGTGCTTGTTGTTGAGCTTGAGCTTGTGCCTGCTGTTGTTGCTGAATATGTTGATTTAATTGTTGTGGTATTGACAAACCACTAACATTATTCAAAACAGGCTGATTATAATTCAGAACATCATTAATTTCGATTTTTACCAACGATGGTATAGTTAAAGAATTTACCTTATTTTTATTTTTAGGGGGACGACCACCTAGAAATAAAATGTGTATAGAAAGGGACATTGATGGATGATTTTTGGAATTCGTTTGACGAAATTCGTTATATGATAAAGGATTTTTCAAGGATGGTGAAAAGTTCAAAGATCATGAGGGTGGTGGAGTGTAGGGGTAAGAGAATATAAAAAATATATTTAATAATCATGATTATTTGTTGTTATTTTAAGTGATGCAGTATTTAGTTAGATTTTATATAATTTTAGAAAATGAAAACTTGTTTTTGAATAAAATCTTAAATATTTATTTAAATATAGTTTAAAATCAAGAGGAAAATTATATGAAATATTATTTTTTTACATAATGTTTATATTAATGTAATTTTATATAATTTTTTTAGTAAATTTGTATTAATAAAATTTTTAAAATTAATATTTTAAAAAAATATTTAAAGCTTTTTATAAAAGTTAAAGATAATCAGGGTAGAAATTAATATTAAAAAATAGCGTAGAAATTCTACATTTATTATGCAGAAAAAAAAATATGGTTAAGAAAAACATAATACCCCTAAAATTAAAGCATTGGTTAAATAAAACGTATAAAAGCCGTAATAAACTTAAAGCATACTAGTAATAAAATAATAAGAGGTATTTAAGTTTTTAAAAAAATTTATAGAGATTTTTGAAAATTGAACACTGCAACTTGAAAAGTTTGAGACTTATCATGTTCTATTACATGCAAAACAGAACATATTCCAGAATAATTTTATTATAATTTTAAACTGTTAAGACAGAATTTTTGTACATTTAAGGCCCAAGTACTGAATGTTTAACCAACAGTTAAACTCAAATTTTATAGGCAAAACAAAAGGTGTCAGTATAAAGGGGCATTGTAAAAAAGGGACGAACAAGGAAAGTCGTTTGTGGGGGTAAAATTTAGTTTCAATGTAGTTCACAAAAATTTTTCATTTGAAAGTTTATTAATGTTTTTAGCACTCCATTGAATAGATCTCCAAAATTCCTTTCATTTAATACTCAATTTGGATATATTTATTTAAAATAAACATAAAAAAATCAAAGAAACGAATAGCGGGGTTATTTTTGACTGCACTTTTTAACCCTTTAACGTGAAATTGGGCCGCTGAAAAGATACACATGCTTATTATTACTGTAACTTATATCAAATATCCAAATTTCAACCAAATCGTAGTGAACCACATAGCAGACCTTCCTTGTAAGTATTATTTTGTATTATATTATAATTATTATATTATAATTAAAATTATTTTTTTATTACAAAACAGATATGTGAAACAGTTATATCAACTGTTATACAGTTTGAAATTGCACAAAATGATTTAACTTTAGACTAATATCTATTCTTATTTAAAATATACCGTGTTCGCAAAAATTTTGAAAATGTTATACACGATTATTATTTATTTAAAATCCGTTTTCATTAAAAAATTGCATAATTGAAACTGTTATACAAAATGATCATTTGGTCAAAGATAAAAAGACTGTTGGCATTTTTGTATAACGAAAATGGTCTAAACGAAAGCAAAGTAACTAAAATTTGCTTGTTTCCCATGTAATTTTGAATAAAGTAATTGTCAATTTCTATCGTTCAGGCTATTTTGCATATAAGATAAAAAGAGCTTTAGTTTATTAATGTAATTTCTCGAATTTCATGTCATAATCGCTTTTTTTGAAACTTGAAACTGACTAAAATCATTTTGTCTGTGTAAAAATTTTAAAGTTAACACTGTTTTAGAAAATATTTAGGTGTTATACTATAGATTTAAGACAAAATATTTAAAATTCTCAACTTAAATGCGATTTTATTTGTTCTACAACATGTTCAAAGAATTATACTAACAAAAACAAGTTAAATTAAGAAAAATCTTTATAAAACAATGTTTTTTTCTCAATAAAAATGGTCGTTTATTGCCAGAATTTCAGGTCTTAATATGTTATATTGAATTCCGAAACGGTTATACTAAATGTTATACATGTTAAATTTGCTAAATAAAAAAAGAAAGTTACTAAACTTTCTACTAAGCTTTCTTTTAATTCAAAAATTTTGCAATTGAATCTGTAATACAACGCCTCGAAAGTCTTATACTAGCAATCAAAGTCTCAAAAAAGAGTACAGGCCTATAAAAATGAGTTAATTTTTAACAAAAATACGCTTTATTATCAGAATTTTGTGTTTTTATCAATTAAATTGAGTTTAAAAACTGTTTATTTTCATTAAAAACACTTTTATTATTATTAAAATGAAATCAAAATGGAAACTGTTATACAGCATGTTCAGTGTGTTATACTATAAATCAAATTTATACTTATTTAATAATTCTCAACAAAAATACAATTTAATTCACAGAATTTCATGTTTTAATTTGGTGCATTGAGTTTCAAAACTGTTATACTAACTATTATACAGTGATTAGCATAATTTTTGACTAAAACATTTTTTCATAAAAAATTTCATTTTTAAAACTTCTATACATAATGATTAAAAATTGTTATATAGGCAATCAAAGATAAGACAGTGATGAAACTTTAGTTCTCAATTAAAATTGTGTTTTTTTAAGAGTTTGATGTGTATTCAGTTTAAAATCTTATACTAATTGTTATATAGAGGAAAATTCTTTTTCATTACAATATTTAATAATTAAAACTGTTATACATAACAAAGGCTCTATATTCAATACAATTGTCTTCGATTAAAATTTGTATTTATTTAAAAGTCAATCTATTTAAAAATTCTGTGTATACCCGACAACACTACGTCAAGCGGTTTTTTCGTGTGAGACCTGAACAATTTACTGTGCTTAACATCACGCAACATTGGTTCTAGACCCCCTATAGTATACCGTACGACTCAGAATCAATTTCTGAGTCGATTTAACGATGTCCGACCATCCGTCTGTCCATGTATTCTTATGCGCATGCTACGGGTTGCAAATATGAAGATATTTAGATGAAATTTGGTACACCGACTTATATCGGCCCAAGGGCGAAGCCTAATAATTTTCTGTAACATAAGTCCACGTTTAGACCCTCATATAATTGTCACTCTAATTGATTCTTATGTTTGTTCGCACGATACAGATAGTAATTATAAAGATATTGTGGAGAAATTTAGTACAACGTTTCACATGGTCCCAGGGACAAAGCTTATTGATTTAGATGAATGGGGGAAAAGTTAACAATGCTATTTTTATCCTTTTGTTATTATTACTCTTTTTTGCTTTGAACCTTAATTCTTAAGATATCTCTTGATTTAGGTTAGAATCGGTCCATGTTTAGATATAGTGCGGATTTTTTTTTTAATTCACCCTACATTAGGCAAAATCAAAATTTTTAACTGAATTTCAAATTTTTTTTACCATTTTATAGACCTATTTTGACACAAGTCTACTGCATGACATATAAATGGTGTAGGGTATCAAATGGTCGGCATGCTCTAATTCAACTTCTTTACTCGTTTTTAGCTAAATTTGTGTGAAGTTCTAATTGAATATGCAATTTTAGACCTTAATTCTTTATTAACAAATATTAAGCTGTCGCATGAGATTAAATTCAGAACTATTTTCAATTAAATAAAAAAAAAATTAGTTCTCAACTCTTAAATAGCGATCATATTTGTTTTTAACTCTTTCTTTAGGAACAATATGTCTGTTCCCGTACTTTACTGAAGTTACACAAACTAGCCCAAAGGCGTTCCCGTACTCAAAATTGCGTGTAAATTGTTGTTGTTGTTGTTGTTGTAACGGCTTTAAAATGAGAATTTGTAGTTAATAATTTTCATTTAAAGCCGGAGTGGCAATCCTTGCTCGGATAAATTCGAAGATTCGAATACATCCGAATCGTTCCGGCACATAGTCCGATTGCCGTGGGAACCGGGTTATACCGCCCATACTCGGTCGTCAGAGCCTCGTCAGCGTTAACAGGGGACACCATGTCCAAAGTGGACTGTGGGTGAGGTTGGCATTTGGAAATAATTTCTCTTGTCCCCCGCGTGTAAATTGTTGTTGTTTGGGCTGTTTTGTGTTCCCGCGAGGACCCTCGTTAACGTACGGGAACGCACATAATATCTACCTCGAAACGTTTTTACTCGTATGAAAGAGAATTAATTTTAAACTCATTTCATTTTCTTTAAAAGTTTTGGCCGATTCCATTTTAAAGAATAGAAATACCAAATATACTTATATTGCCAACTTATAAATTTGAATTTATTTTAATATTAAATTAATTAATAGAAAATTAAATTAATATCATACAATATTTGTTTGGAAAAATAATCTTAAAACAATTTTCAAAAATCTCTATTGTTAGTAAATAAAATTAAGAAGGTTACTTTGTATTTTGATTATAGAATAAATAATATTTTTAATCATCATCTGATTCATCTTTAATAAACATACGTTGAGGAGCATGTTGTAAAGACAATGGCTGGCCAACCATAGTAACAGGTTGTTGAGGCGGTTGTAATGTTATACATTTCTTAGAACGTTTTGGAGGCGGTAGTTCGGTATGTGAATGACTATTTAACAAATGTTTAGAGAGATGTTGGCGAACAGCAAAGGCCTCATTGCAATTGGCCACAGGACAAGTGAGGTACCTGCAGAGACAGTTGGGTGTATGGGAGGAGAGAAAAAAGAAAAGAACAAAAAAGAAATGGGAATATTAGAATTTGTTTCTTAACAATCGGCTGCGTAGTAAGCATGCGAACTTAAGTTCTTGCCAGCACCTGCCCTCTAAATGACGTTGTTCATGTTTCTTAAGTAATGACTCCTGATTGAATGAACTAGGACAAATATTGCATTTAAATTTGAACTCATCATGCATCTTCAGATGTTGCTCCAAATGGGCCTGTTGTAAGAATTTCTCATCGCATTTTGAACATTCAAATGGATATTGAAGACCATGGGATTTCATGTGGGTATGTAGTTGTGATTGTTGTTTAAATGTCTTTTCCGGACATCGTGGACAATAGTAACCGGTTATGCCGGCATGAGCTTGTAAATGTTGATTGAGCGAGGTGACTTGTGTGAATTTTTTCGGACATTGATTACAACAGTACTGTTGGACTTTATGGTGGGTTTTCATATGATTATTGAGATTTGTTACTTGGGCAAATGAACGGCCACATTCGGGTTCAATGCAAACAAACGGACGTTCGCCGGTGTGCAAGCGCCGATGATTATTTAAGTTTGTAATCTGAAAATTAATAAATTAACAACAACTATATAAAATGGATATTTAAAAACCTCAACTAACCTGTGTAAACGTTTTGCCGCAATCTCCGCAAACATAAGGACGATCATTGGTGTGTATGCGTTCATGGTTTCTTAAATTGGCCGCTTGAGTAAAACCTGCAAAATAATAAAAATATGGTATTACTGATTTTTTTTCAACATTTATTTATCATTAATTTTACCTTTATTACAATAATTGCATACAAATTTTCGTTCAGCTGCATGATTACGTATATGTGTTATCAAGGATGATTTCCTTGAAAATGTTTTATTGCATAAAGGACATGATCCTTCTTCATTAAATATTAAGTCCACCTAAGTAAAGACATTTTATGTTATGAAATTTTAAAAAGAAGAATAAGAAAGAACCAGGAATAAAGTATAATAGAAAGAATTTAAAGTATTTCAAATTTTTCATTAAAACGGCTATACTTTGTGGTATAACAGTTGAAATTTTTATTTGAAAATTTTTAATAATAAAAAATGTAAGCTTAGGTTGATATTAAACGCTGCAAAAATGTTTGAAAAACTTTCTATATGAAACTGTTATACAAAATTTTAAAAGATTTTTGTTAAACTGAAACAAAAACAACTTTATAATTAATTTTAAATTGTTCACAGTCTTAGCTAAAATCATTCTTCATTTTTAATATCATGTTTTAAGTTGTTTTATAGAATTTCAAAACAGTTATTAAAATTGTTATACTGGTAAGAAGTGTTTAATGACTTTTAATTTTCTTATTTAAAAATATAAAAATTCAAACGGTTATACAAAATTTTGAAAGTGTTATACATTAGTCAAAATTATAAAAAAAAATGTTTGAACTTCTAAGTAGCGTACAATAATATTTAAAAAATCATGTTTTCAGCTGATACACAATATTTGAAAACTGTTATAGCGTCGGTCAATGTCGTTAAAATTGTTAAAACAAACAAAAATTAGTTAGCCTCCATATAAAATATAAATTTATTTAAAAATAAATTATTTTAAATTGTTATACTTAGTTTTTAAACTGGTATACTAACTGTTATACTGATTAAAATTGCATAAAATTTACCACTTTCTCACAAGATTTATTTACTATTTGCAAACTTATATTTAAATAAGCTATTGAATTGGCCCCATTTCGGTCAGCATAAAGTTAATAATTATATTAACTTTATGCTGACCGAAATGGGGCCAATTCAATAGCTTATTTAAATAAAATTCCTAAAAGTTCTATGCTGTTAAATTTTTCCTACCTTAAATTGTTATACAAAAATTTAGAAATGTATCACAAAAATATTGGATTGTGCCCTGATTCACAAAGCCGTTACAAAATAGAATTTCCGTCTTGTGCGTGTGCTTTGTTTTTGTCCACAAAAACAAAATACCTTCGCAAGACAGAAATTTTATTTTGTGCAATCTTTGTAAATTAGGGGCTTGTTTAAAATTTTAAATTCTAAGCTTAAATTTTTTATTATTAACGGAAACAAAATTTAGAAACAAAACTAAAACAACCAACAAAAAAGATTTTTTTTTACTAAAATTGTTCTACTGTTTTTTCAAAAAAATGATATATACATCTAAATGTTGTATGGTCTTCTCCAATTCATAGGAGGACATCGTGATTTGTTGTATTTTATTAACACCGTTTTTACGAGGACGGCGTGTTTGTTGTTGAACTCTCTGCATGTATAAATAAGAAGAAAAAATTACACAGAAAGAAATATTTGTTTTGATATTAAAATATAACAAAATGTGAAATCAATCGTAGAATATATTTGAATTTGTAGATATAGGCAAAAAAAAAAAAATAAAAGCATAGAGAACAAACATTAAACGTGTAAAGGGAATATATAGAAAAATAGAGAAAAAACAAGAAGAACAAGACAAAATATTGTGTTAAAAAATAGACAAAATTTTGGTATTTTTAAGTGTTATAAGTAAATTATTAAGCTAAACAGAACTTTAAAGGAAATTATTCATTTAAAAACTAATCATGTCATTTAAATATTCTTGATTAAATATTACTTTACTATTAAAATATTTCGTCAGCAACTTATTTGTTTCTAACAGCGGTATTCAAAATGAAAATTTAGCATAGAGTTAACATGAGTTTTATTCATTATACTTTTGTTAAACTCATTCTAGTATTGTTGCTAAATTCCTTCTAATGTTCTGTTATCAAACGCCAAAAAAAAAAAATTTTTATTCACAATAATAAAAAAGCCTTGTATTTTCAAACACAGGGTTGGTCTTAATCGGTATGCTAAGAAATCATTTTGAATAAACTCTATTCTAACTAGCTGCTGGCCTAAAAAACATTCTAGTTAACAGCTCGTTGTGTGCGATGTATAAGAAGCTACTAACTTTTCATTTTGAATACGGTAGTAAGATTTTTGAATAGGTACGCATAATTTTTGCTGGTCCTCACGTTTCTACACATTGTAACATACAAATTATGGACAACCCTAAAATGAACTTATTTAAAAATTTTATTAATTTCCGTTTGACAGAATAACTTATTTCATTTGCAAATTTGGTCGTTTTTATTTCAGCGATTTTTTCAATGCAAAAAAAAACAAATTTTAAAAAGAATGTAATAAATTGTAACGTTTGATTCTGTGTTTGACAAAACAACTTAAGTAAATAAGCTACAAAATTCCGTATATTTTGTTTGTTAGTTTTTAGAATAACTTATTTTAAAACTGTTGTGAATTAAAATTTCCAAATGGAAAGCATTTTCTATTTTTATTTAATAAGACTAACTGGGTGTTTTTATAAAAAGAATTTTGTGTGAAAAACACTAATTTAAAAACGTTTTTCCTTCAAAATTATTGAACAAATTTGTTAGGACTTCTATGTAGGACAAATGAGGCTAAACATTTTTAAGATATATCTTTTTAAGTTTATGTTTTTCACACAAACGTTTTAACGAATTTCTCCAATTCTTTTTATAAAAACAGGTAGTAAGTTTTAAAAATTTGTTAGAAAATATATGTTAAATTTAATTAATTTTTTTCACCTTTAATATTTTTTTAAATTTTTTTATTTGTTTTCTTAAATTTCGAACTTGTTATCAATTAGAATAACATTAAACTTAAACAAGATGTTCAGATTTTCAACATAAGTGTTTGAGGGCCGAAAAATGTACTTTAAATCATCTCACTTAAATGTTTAAAGCTTAAACACGATTTGAGGTGTTTACACGTAAATGTGAATCACGCATAAAATGTGTTTTGGTTCCGCATCAGTACCTTTTCGTTAGTTCGATGATATATGTATCACAAATGTGACTGGTTCTTTTTCAGTTTCTTTAAGGTTAGTTAGGTGATATGTCACAGAATGTATAACATGTGTATCATTCTGGTTCAGTTCCTTTTGGGTTAGTACGGTGACATGTCCCTTTAGGTCATGTCCTCTTGATTTCTTTTTTTTTTTTTAACAACACTCAGGAAAATCTTTCTATTAATAAAAGTGGAAAGGGGATAGAGAAGAGATGAAAGTTAAAATATGTCATATTGGGTTAGTCCAGCGACATGTAAAAACGTGCCCAAACAGCGTCGTTTGGTCCTATCCCATGACAACGCCATGCTAAAGCAACCGGTCTCTTTCAAATACTGATCAAACTGCGTATCACCTGGGACCGGTCTCTTTCCCCGTAGGGTAGTATATAAAATTTTTTAAATAAAAAAAAAAAAATTAAATCAAATCTGCAACATAATATAAATTTAAAAGAATACATTCTTTTAAAGTTCTGTTAGGTTTTATTAACAAAAAATTCTTAAGTTAGATTAGTAAAAATAATATTAAAACAACTTTATTGTAAAAATTCACTTACATCTTCAGAATCGTCCTGCGATTGTAAACTATTAGTTGAATTTGTCGAGTTTTGTAATTGTTGTTGAGGCATTTGTTGTTGATTCAAACTATTCGCTGTTGTATTGTTGGTACTATTTGTAGCAGCTGTTGCCGCCGCCAGTGCCGGTTGACCACTTGCTGCAGTAGCAGCTACTGCCTGATAAAAACCATTACCACTGTTTGTCAAATGCTCCGAACACTTAACACAGGTGGGTATGTTATAGCCGGGAACTTGAAACAACTGCAATTTTTCAAACAATATTTTAAAAATAGGAAAAAAATTTAACAATAATATTTTATCCTTTTTAATAACTACTTCTGGGATTTTCAAAACTTTTCTCTATATTAAGATGTTTAAGGGAAAAGAAAATCTCTCTATCCTCTAAAGTAAAAAACTTAAACAGTACTTTAATAATAAACAGCTTTAAGGCTACTACTGGAAATATAGAAAATATAAAAAATTAAATAAAAAAAAAAGGAAAAAAAATATCAAGCCTCATCATACTGTTAACATCACATTGAATAAAAAAATAACACAGAAAAAAATCGAAATAATGAAAAAAAATAATAAAAATAAAGAAATATATAGCCAACTCAACTTGCAGTAAACTATTGTAAGGTTGGTTATCTTTACATCTCTGTCCCCTCGCTTAAACCCTGCCAAGAGACAGCTTTAAAAATAACAACAAAAACAGAAAAAAAAATAACATAACATAAAAGAAACGTATGAAATTGAAAAAATAAAAACATTGTGCGCGCTAAAGAGAAGTTGTATTGTATCTAAAAGGCGTACTTTAAAGAAAGGATTCAAAAACGAACTAAATCTGTAAGAAATTGGTAAAAGCCTAATTTCTCAAAACACAAGGCCTCACTTTACCTAATTTTTTTACAACTTTGTATTTTTTAAAACACGATAATGAAGGCGGTGACTATCCGTGTTGACTTAGGTAGTTTTCAAACAAAATTGTATGAAAAAGTAACTTTTGTAAATCAGCACAGTTTTATTTTTATCACTTTAATTGTTAAATTTTGCAATTTCATTTTATAGGTGTTGAATGAAACATAATGCAATAATACACAACAAAAAAACCAAAAAGCACTAAAAATACACACACAGAAAAAAACAGGGAGAATATTACCTAAGTGCTATGTAATTATACAACTACATAATTTCCAAGTTAGTTTTACAATTTTGCCGATCTGTGATTTCCAGCAAAACCACACGTAACCAAATAATGTGTTAAGTAATGTGTTGCCACAGGGGCCGATGCATTACTATACACCTTACTTCAGGAGGAGGAGGAGGAGGTGGAGGTGATAAAGTAATTGGTTACTTATGTGGTTACGAGAATGGGCAAAGTAATGGGTCTAAAAATAGACTTTCCTAAAAAAAATTTTATTTAAATAAAATTTATTGCAAATATTTTTTTATTAAATATATAAACGTGGTCACGCTGGGATTCGAACCTGGGATCCCTGCTTGTTAGCCGAGAACTCTACCACCTGAGCTATCGACACATAACATTTGATTGCTTAAAAAGTAAATGTGCTTCGTATTTTCGATCATAATGTCGAAAAATAAACACCTTACACCCATGCTTACAAAAAAACACAAAGTAATGTGTCTAAAAGTAGATTTTCAAAAATGTTTCAATCATTACTTTCCGTTTATAAATCATGCAATACATAATCAGTGATTGGTAAGTCATTACTTTTTGCTTTGAAATAATGCAGAAGGTAACGAACTATCATTGCAAGGTAATGCGTGAGTATATCGCACCCATTACCAAAGTTTTGCTGAAATGTTTATAGATTCGTAATCTATATTTAATTACCTTTTTAGAAATGCATAAAAATCCACAATCGGTCCGAAAATATTTAAGTAATTGCAATTACCCCCGAACATTGTAGGGATAAAATGAGATAAATTATGAAAATCGTAAGGTTCAAAGCAAAAAAAGAGTAATAATAACAAAGGATAAAAATAGCATTGTTAGATTTCGTTGATGTTAGTCTAACAAAGGATAAAAATAGCATTGTTAGATTTCGTTGATGTTAGTCTAAGTTGAGTTGTTAACATATTCGATTTGCTTTCAAATTTCACATAAGTAGACGATTAACAAAGTTTAACCTATCAAGGCAAATGACACTGATGACGGCTTTGTTGCGAAAACCGAAAATACGTATTCTGTCTTGCTGGCCTTATCGAATTCTTTCAAATTTTTTATTCTTTGTAATTCACTTGTAAAAATTGTATCATCTTTCTTTAATTTGAAAAATAATTTAAACAGAAAGTGATATTAATTTATGATCTAAAATCAAACTAAAAAACATTCATTTACCAAAAAAAGATCAACTATACATACCCCTCATTAATCGTAAAAAAATTAAATATTTTTGCAAAAACTTACAATGTTATACTCTAGTTTCATTTCCAAGATCTATAAATATTCATATATACATTTTTATCTCTCTTGGATTATGCTAACCTAGTCCCAGGTAAGGGATTTTTTTTATAAATTTGCAAAACTCCAATTTTGAATTTTTGAAATTTTTGTTCAATAAAATATAAAAAAGTGATCAACGCATAGTTTTTTTAAATACACCTTAGAGAATATTTCTACTGAAAATTACACATACCCCTCTTTTAACTAAGCAGTGACGGCATTTTGAATTTGAAGATTTTAGAGAAAAGCTAGCTGTAACAAAAGCTAGCTGTAACAAAATCACATCCGATTTTTTTTAATTCTGATACAAAAGATTGTTTTTCGAATATACTATAAAACTTCGACAACGTTATAACCCACGTCCAAGATGCTTGACAAGCAGTCAAATTAGACATTACATGATCAAATTCATACAGCCGTTCAGCATGTTATAGACCGCTCTACAGTTACTACATGACAGTTATTTATGTATTGCGGTTGTAGTTATTTTAACTGCAATTGCTACACTAATAGAAAAAAGTCTGTAAAAATTTTAGTTAAAACTATTAAATATTAGTTAAAAATTACCATGCAGAAAAACTGCAGAAATTAACAAATTATTTTTGCTAACTATTAGTAAAATAAAAACACCAAAAATAAAACTTTTAAATATACAAAATTTTAGTTATATTTGAGTTAAATTTTAGGTAATACAAAGTAAAAAATTATCCAACTATTTTTTTTTTTTTATTTATTTATTTATTTACTTTCAATACAATAAAAGTGCTTATGCATAATCATTTAAAAACCGTATAACGTTATAAAATGTATTCTATATACATTTTTTGTACTGAGTTTGACATTAGCTAAGTACTAGTAAAATAAGAACAGCAAAAATAAAATTGTTAAAATTACAGAATTTTATTTATATTTAAGTTAACTTTCATTTAATTGAAAATGATAAATTGTACTGTAAAATCTCCAGACTAAAAATACCAAAAACAAACTCTTATATCTACAAAATTTTTGTTATTTTTAAGCTAAATTTAGTTGAATGTAAATAGCAGGCTATCCTGTTAAGTTAGCAGAAATATTTGCTAAAAAAAATTGTAAACTGCTGTTTTCAAAAGGCTCGATTTTTATTTGCATTTAAAAAAACTTCGTAAATTTTAATTTTTTTGTGATTTTTTAGGCTACTAAAAATCATCAAAATCAATTATTTTATGCTGATTTTAGCAGGTTATTTTATTATTTTCTATTAACAAAAAGTTAACCTAAATATAACTAAAATTCTGTATATGTGACCTTCTCCGAGAAAAGGGACCTAGTGTGTCAAAAAACGGGTTTGGACTTAAGAGTGGATTCTGGTACCTAAAAGGGTGTAGAATAAGATGAAATGAGTTAGATGATTAGAATCATAACTAACCATACCAAATCGCATCTCCCAACTGAAGGTGTGTTCAAAGTGATAATGCGTTATGAAACGTTAAATGCGTTCTTCTCAAAACTTAATTTTCACACACTAGGTCCCTTTTCTAGGAGAAGGTCACATATGTATTTGTTTTATTTTAGCTGTTCCTATCTTACTAATATAATTTAGCAGTTTTTTATGCAGCATCATTTTTAAATAATTTTTAGTGGTTTTATTTACATATATTTCTTTCTCTGTGTAATAAATTTTTTCTGAGAGGTCTTAAGATTTCTCATTCTACACCTCTTCGATGCTACGCACCTATAGGTACATAATGTTGTTTTATTTTATATATACCCTACACCATGTAGTACAAGATTTTATGAGTTTGTGGTAATGTTTGTAATAAGTCGACCTACCTCACTTTATTAATCTACACGAAGAAAAAATACAATTGTTGAATACTTTTATAGGCATTTATATATATGATTACCAACTACTACATATATACACATTTGAAGTTCGCAAATACTGTAATATTTGTATGAGAGTAATATTTTCCCACTTAAGCAAAGATAGATATATTTGCAATTTTATATTATCATTATTATCTTTGTGGAATGCAAACATAAAGCGGCAAATACATTAAGGAACATTGAGTAGGGAACAAAAAATATCAAAAAATTTTGTAAACACGAATTGCACGAATGTCAACACGAACATTAACATACACAAATCAACATTCGTAAAAAAATTCACCGCTTAGGCTGGTTTTACACGACATGCATTTGTCATCTGACTTGTCACTTTTTACATTGTAAAATTTATACATGCCGTGTGAACCCTTTCAAACATTGCATGTGTAAAACCCATATGTAAAAGTCATCTGACAATATTCAATTAGAGCGTGTTCTATTTTGACCTGATAAACCAAATGTAATCAGCTGTTTTTGGCAAAACAAAAAAGAAATTGGCGGCAAAAAAACACAAAGTAAAACCTGGAAAAATTTGAAAAAAGCTGTTAAAAGCAACCAATGTCAGGCGTAAATACACATGTACGTTTAAACCCAAAAATTATAAACCTTATGTATATGATCATTTTGAGACATACAGAATTACATATAGGTCGTTAAATCGACAGGTCAGATGACAAATACATGTCGTGTAAAACCAGCTTTAATATATGTATATATAAATCAAATAGTGTGTAGGGTAACTCATGTTCGATCTTGACCGAAAATAATTTGGTTACTTGGTTTTTTGTTTGTATTCTCTTAAATGTGATTTTTTTTTATTATTTTATGTTAAATTTTTTTTTTTCCAAGTTAAAATCATTGAAGCAAATGGACGGTTTATAAGGGTGTACAAACTCAAAAATTAAAGACTTTAAAAAATATTTAGTATAAAATAGCAAAGAAAATTAATGAAATTTGTATGAAAAATATTGGGAAAACAACAAATATAAATATAGAAACAGTTTCAGATTATTCTAAAATTGCAAAATTTAGACCGAGAATTTTAATTTCAAATATCTCACATTTTTCCATCAAATTTTAATTAATTTTCCAAATGCCCTATACTTTGTGCTAATTAAGTTTTCCTTGGAAATAAAAATAATTTTATTATTCTTTAACATTTCTTTATTACTTGTTTGTTTTGATTATTCAAATTTTATTTTGTTTATATATTTTTTTAAAATATTCTTGATTTATTTGCAAACACAAAACACTTGTCGCTTTATAAAAAGTTTTTGTAAAACAAAAAACTTTTTAATTCGTTTACATACACTGTGTAACTACCCCTAAACACACAACAACAACAACCCCTAAAAATGAAAAACTGAAATGAATCAGTGATGCCAACTTCTTTGAAATCAAATTATATACTCTTTCAAGTAATGCCTGCCATCAAACAGTTTAAAATCGCTCATAGCCAATTATAATCTCAGTTTTGTTCTTAATAAAATGTCACTTAATAAAAAGTAAAATAAAAAGTAAAAAAAAAGAACTTCGCAGATTATTTTTGCTAAATATTAATAAGATAGGAACAGCAAAAATGAAACTGTTAACCCTCTAATGCTCTTTCTTCTGCTTACGATAATATTTAGACTATATATTTGGCGTTGAAAATCTACTACGGAACAAATATTAAAATTTTAATTTATCGCTTTATTTAGGCGATATAGCACAAAAAATATTGAAGGCGTATCTAGAAACCCAGTAGTCAAATAATTTCGGTTTTTTGCTATAAATAACACTAGCAGTAAAATAAAATTATGTACCGAAAATAGTTGATCAATTGTTGTTATTTCAGAAGTTATGGCGATTTTTGCTGTTTGAAAATTACGAAATTTTGGCGAATTTGACACTAAACATGAGTATATGCTGTGTTTAATTTCAAAAAATCTGTTGGCTAGTTTTTGAGTGAGAGAGATATTCGAAAGAAGTATCCTGCGGTTATCCTGTGGGCCCTGGAGAAAATTTTTTAACTGGTTTTACAATTAAAGACTCTAAACTAGCTTTGTTATCACGACAATGTACGCCAGATCGTAAATATATTTTTGGCGATTTTTCAAATATTTCTAATTATATTAATTACTAGCGGGCAAGGCCGCTAGATTTAGCGGCGTGCCTTAGGCCTAGTTTTTGGAACGTCAGTTAAACCGAAAAGGAATTTTGTCGTATCGGGTTAGCGTACCTTAAAGTTCAAAATGTAATTTGTTTTGTATAGGAATTAAATATTTTTATGAAAATAAAATACAATGTTTTTTATTAATGTAAAAATCTTCAAAATAAAAGCCCCCTTCGATGAGAATGCTTATTAGGAGCTTATATAAAAAATAAATAATTTCAAAAATTATTATTCAAAGGAAGCTTAGGTTAAAACAAATGTTCTACTTTTTAAGTAAAAATAAAATCAAATAGGTACACTTAATAATTAACAATAAATAATGATGACGATGTGAGAGATGTGGTGTAATGGTTACCGCGTTGAACTGTTACACATGTGGTTGTGTGTTCGATCCCCAGCGACCGCAACATCAATTTGGAAAAATAATGTGTATGATTTTTTTATCCCTAATACAGTCCTCCTTCACTATTCCCATAGCACTTAACCCCCCGAAGTAAAACAATATAACCTAGTGTCTTGACATGCAATAAAATGATAGCAAGCAATTGTCAAAATGCTCTCATCTCAAGTGAAGACACTCAATTTCAATTTTATTGCAATATATATCATGATATCGCTGACATGCCATCGGATCTTGCAATGATGCCAGAGATCAAATGTCACTTTTAGTTTTCATTTTAATTTTGTAATAGAAAAACAACAAAAAATTTGGTAAAAAGGAATGGAAAAGTGTTTAGTTTTTTTTTATATTTGTCGGTAAACATTAATGTTTCATAAAATTTGGTGTTTTTCGAAGAAAAATCTATGATATTTCTTATCTATGAAATGGTCAAGTGTTCTCCACCACTTTGCAATTGATATCATTTTGACGTTTCACTGAAATGGTTTTGACATTTCATATCATATAATTTATTGCATTTGAAGACACCGGGTAACAGGGCTATGAAATAAACAGCCGCAACAAAAGTTCACCAACTCACCATCAAATGTTGCAATATTTGAAGCCTCTCATCTTTCACCACCTCGTATATCTTCTTTATCCCCTTTCCAAATAAAGCAACACGTTAATTAATAGGAAGAATTTAATGAGTGTTGCTTCTCTAAAAAAAATAAAAAATTCCAAATTTCGAATCTGCAAATACTTTTCTAAATATAGTCGCTTAAAGTCAAGATTTAAAATTTTGTTAAGGTTTTAAAAAAAAAAATTTAAATCGAAGTCCGATTTTGAATATCAAAGCCAATTTGGAAAGAAAAAGGTCCAAAATTTTTGTGCATGTCATACTCCGTTAACAAATTATGTGCACTTTTAGAGCCTTTTGTAATTAAATTTAGACTTAAACAAAATTTCCACAAAAAAAAAGGTGTTTCCCCAAAAAAAAAGTGTTTTCACTACGGTTTGGGATTTCCCGGACTTTTTTATTTCCCGGGAAACGGGAATGAAAAAATTTTATTCCCGGGATTCCCGGGAATCCCGGGAAATACTTTTGAACAAAATTGTTAATGAAAACCACCTATATAAGTAATTTTTGTTAAAAAAAACAATATTTCAGTGCAAATGCAGTCTGTGTGGTGAGAATTCAAAGTAAAAATATCAGAATGTTGAACATTTGATTTCACATAAATTACTCGCAGCACTGACAAATGAATTGCATGATTCCAGTAGGCACCTACTACTGGACTGTCGGAAACAAACCGTTTCATCACACTTGGCCCATTAGATATGGTGGCCACAATGTTATTTTCCAAAGACAAATAAAACTCTTCTAGTCTTATTTCTACAATTCTTCTTATTTCATCAGCATTACATCTTCCTGATATATAAACCAACCCCAGGTTATAAAATGAATTATATCCGTTTGTACATATGTTCAAATATCTCTTTTGTGATATTCTTGTCCATTCATTTAAGATTATAGTAAATCTCCTATTGTTAGAAATATTGCTCGATATTTATTTTATCATGATATCTTTTACATGATTGTAGTAATTTAATATATTTCATTTTTTTGTAATGCCAGGTTTTTATTATAAAAACTTTCTCGAATAAACGAAGATCTAGTTATGGTGCGGATTGACTGCAGCTAATTTGGATACCATTTCAGGAAATGTTTTCCCTACCATAAAGCCTTTAATGCCTATTCAGCTTACACTTTTTTCTTCAGGTACCTTGCTAATTTTAGCTGAAACGTTATTCTTGTTGTTTTCTTCAAGAGAAGTTGCATGACCATCAATTTTTTTTTTTGTGAACCAAATTTAGATGTCGGATAACCAAATTTAGATACCACCGTTAACCAGTCTTTTCTTTTCACTATTATTAATGAAAACGTTACTTATAAAATTATTGACCCTTAATATAAAGGCGTATTTTAAATTTAAAGTCGACTTTATTTTTAATCAAACGGTTTTGTTCATTTTGTGTATGAAAACCTTACAAAAATATTTATATTTTCAAATATTTTGATTGGTTGAAAATAAATTAACCAATCAGAATGCTCCAAAAATAAACCAAGCCACCCAATATTTTAACAAAGTCGAATTTAACTAAAATATACATTTGAAAAATTTAGATTTGTAAGAAACAAGACTTTTTGTTCATATTTCTTTTAAACATTTTACGAAGTTTTTAGATTTTACTACTTAAATTTTGAATAAGTTATGCGAAAAATATTTATTAGTTGAAATGCTCCTTATTACTTGGCAAAGATTTTATTTGTGTGTCAAATAAATGAATTCCCTTTTAAAAGATTTTAACAATGACATTTTTGTTTTGGTATTTAAAATGTTTATTATGACTAAAATTAAAAAATCCTATTCGAAACAAAAACAATTTAAAAAATTTAATATTTTTAAAATTTCCCGTTTTCCCGGGAAAAATATATTATTTTCCCGGGAATTCCCGGCAAACTCTTCCCGGGATTTCCCGGCCGGGATTTCCCGAACCCCAAACCCTAGTTTTCACAAACAAAAATGTTTCCACAAAAAAAAAAAGTTTCCACAAAAAAATAAAAGTTTCCACAACAAAAAAAAAAATTTTCCACAAAAAAGTGTTTCAACAAAAAAAAAAGTGTGTCAACAAAAAAAGTTTCCACAAAAAAAATGTTTGCACAAAAAAAGTGTTTGCACAAAAAAAGTTTCCACAAAAAAAAGCCCTCAAAAAAGTTTCCACAAAAAAATAAAAAAAGTTTCCACAAAAAAAATGTTTCCACAAAAAGTGTTTCCAAAAAAAAAAAAAAAAAACTTTTTCCCCAAAAAAAAAATATTTCACAAAAAACCAGTTTTCACAAAAAAAATGTTTCCACAAAAAAGTGTTTCCACAAAAAAAAAAAAAAAGTTTCCACAAGTGTTTCCAAAAAAAAAACTTTTCCACAAAAAAAAAAGTCCACAAAAAAAATGTTTCCACAAAAAAAAAGTATTTCCACAAAAAAAAAAAAAAATTGAGATGAGATAAATGAGATAGGATGAGCTGAGATTAGATTAGGTTAATGCTATAAGTGCTGCCTGGTTGTCATAGTAACGCCATGGCCTGGTTGCCATCGCAACACGAAAATTTTGTATGGGAATATATAGGAAAATCTAAATGCTATATCTCCGGAACCACTGTGCCAATTTCGTTCAAACTTCACGTAAACCATCTACAGACCATCCACAAAGTACCCTGAAATTGAAATGGTTGAAATCGGTTGACCCGTTTCCGCAGTTAGTGGTGACATCAAAATGTACACTTCTTTTTATATAGTTATTAATTATTCAAACTAGTTATATAGTTATATTTTTTTCCAAATTTATCTATATCTGTAAAGTTTTTATTTTTAATAGTAAAAGGCTTTATTTTTGAATCATGTAGGTTGATAAACAGCATCCGGTTTCTAATTTGTTACTAGCACACGCTGTAAAATTGCTTATTTAAAACTTTTATTTGTACATTATTGTTTTCTTCTACTGAACGGCAGAAAACAGGCTTTGAATTCAGTGAACTTATTTTGTTTTTTTTTTTAATTCAGTGAACTTATTTTATTTTTTTTTCAATTCAGTGAACTTATTATTTTTTTTTTAATTCACTGAATGTAGTTTTATTTTTTTTTTAATTCACTGAATGAAAATGAAATTGAATGAATTCAGTGGTGAATTAATTCAGTAAGGAATTAATTCACTTTTTTTCTGTTCGATTTATAAAATTGAACGCGTTCACCGGTGAATTAATTCATTTGATTTAATAAAAAGAACTCATGCAATTGAATTAATTCTTTGAATTTGTTGTTTGATGAACGCATTCTGTTGAATGAATTCAGTGAATTACTTAAGAAAAGGAATTCATTCAATTCTAGAGAAAATTGAATTCGATTGGTAGTGAATTCATTCAAAAAGTAATTAATTCTTCAAAGCTCTGATAGTAGTAATATAGTATAATACCGACCGAACAATTGTTAAATTTAGTTGAATGCAAACAGTATTCCATCCTGCTAAAATTAACAGAAACATTTGCTAAAAAAAAAGTAAACTGCTGATTTCAGAAGGCTAAATTTTTATTTTCATTAAAAACGTTTAAAAAAAACTTTGAAAATTTAAAACTTTTTCTGTTTTCTGGTCCACTAAATATTTAGAAAAACTTTTTGCTAATTTTGACAGATTAAGTTGTTAAAATTTAACTTAAATATAACTAAAATTCTGTATATTTAAGTTTTATTTTTTGTTATTCCTATCTTACTAATATTTAGCAAAAACTTATCAGCTAATTTCAGGAATTTTTCTGAAAGGTCATTTTTAACTAATTTTTTGTAGTTATTACTAACATTTTAACAGACTTTTTTCTATTAGCATATAGTAATTTTCAATAAAACCCAAACACACACATTCCAAAACCAACTAAAATTGTTTTGAAAATTTTTGGAATGGCTCAAACAATTTTTCACAATTATTTTTAATTGTGCCACTTTCTTGTTTAGCGGCGAAAAAAACTAACATAATTACATTTAACTGAAATTGAACTAAAATTTAGTAGATTTAACAGTTTTTCTTTGTGGTATTTATTTAACTAATAATTAGTAAGCAGGTTCTGATAAAAAAGCATTTTTTAACGCAGGGCCCTTTTAAATTGAATTTTAACAGCCTTTTTGGACATTTTGACAGACATATTTCTATAAGTGTATGTTTCCACAAAGTTTGGTCTAAAAATTTGCAACAATTAACTTATGGTCTTGACTAGCCATGGATTTGTGCGAACATGAAACGAATTACATGCAAAACAAAAACAACAAAAAATTTGTTGTTGTTTCACGTGTGATTTGTTTCATGTTCGCACAAATCCATGGCTAGTCAAGACTATAAGTAAAATTCAAGTTCACGAAAGTTACAAAAATCGCTTAATTAATATAACCAAAAACCACCCAATTGATTTCACTGCTACCAAGTTTGCCAAGTTTCGTCCTAAATTATTCTGTATTTCTCTCTCCCTCATTTTTTGTCTCCTTTTCTTATTTTTTATGTACGTGTGGAAGTGTTGACATCAGTGTTGCCATAAGAGTTTCAGCTCATGTCTTAATTTTGCAAGTAGAAATACCCAAAATTCCCCCAAAAAATTTGTTGGATTCCCAAATTTGTCCAGAATTGTTAATCGAATTTTAACAAAAACCTATCGAAAACAAAACAGCGTTTGTGTGACTATCCAACGGTGTTATCTGGAACGATTTTGAGAGCTTCAATAAAAAGGTTACCCAGCAAACAAATTTTGGAGCGCTTCGAAAGACCCAATTTTTTTGGTGACCCAATCTGACATTCAGGTGTTTAAAGTGGGATTTATTTCTACAGAAGTCAAAAATTATCTCTTTAATGATGCCGATTATTTTAAAGAAAATACAGTGCAAGCTCAGTATTCGCGACTACCCATTATCGCGACGTCCCGGTTATCGCGACGGCTTTATTTTTATATAATCGGACAATTTATGAAAACATTACATTTTCGCGACTTTTATGTTTTTTTTAATTTGATTACAATGTCTATAACTAAAAAAGGGAAATCCCCGTCTTTTGGTGTATTAAACTTTTTGGATGATTTTGATCTTCAAGTTTATGCATGTCATTTATTGTGTAAATACATCTCTTAAAATGGGAAAAGTTCAATATATTTTAAAACCAAAAATTTCTCAAAAATTAGAGATTTAAAAAAACTTAAAAGTGGAGATTCTATAAATTCAATTTGCTTGAATTACAAGTTGCGCAAGTCTTCCGTTTAACGCATTATAAAGCAAGAAAATTCATTAAAAAAGTTCGTACGTACAACAGAAATTGGAACTGGCAAACGTTGCGCATTTTCTGCTCCGTCGTGTTACGTGAAGGTACGTTCGTCTACGTATGGCTAACGAGACTTAAGGTAAAACGATAAAAAAAAAAAAAAATACAATATGTGATGTATGGGTGGCTTTTTATTTAGTAATAATAAGGATGTTTTTTTTTTTTTTTTTTTTTTTTTTTTAAGAGAAGCAACACTCAGGAAATTCTTCCTATTAATTAACGTGTTGCTTCCTTTGGAAAGGGGATAGAGAAGTGAAAGGTGGTGAAAGATGAAGGGCTTCAAATATGGCAACACTGTAATTGCGCGAGATGTTGAATTTTTTAAGCTGCCTACACACTAGGGAACATGGTTGAGGGAACAAAAAATATCAAAAAATTTTGTAAACACGAAATGCACGCTCTCAACACGCACACACACACAAAAGCACTCACACATTCACAAAAAATGCTCTCTTTTTTTAAGTATGTTCCCTAGTGTGTAGGCAGCTTTAGAACAGTTGTTGCGCGCCATCTGATGGTGAGTTGGCGAACTTTGTTGAAGCTTTTTAGTTCATAGCCCTGTTATATTATTTTACTTCGGTGGGGTTAAGTGCTATGGGAACACCGAAGGAGGACGCTGCGATATGTATGAGGGATAGAAAAAACTCATACATATTACTATTTTTCATAAATTGATGTTGCCTTGGTTGGGGCTCGAACCCGCAACCTCACGTGTAACAGTCCAACGCGCTAACCATTACACCACAGCGCCCACAATAATAATTTGCTTAAAATTGTATCTACTTTGTAATACTTTATTTTGGCAATGAACGCCTTTTGTATTATCTGTCAAATAAAAATACTGTTCCCTAATCGATGTTGAAATCCCCAATTCGATGCCAAACCCCCTTATTTGGCAACACTGCCAAAAATACACAAAGTTGCAATTTTGTGGATGTTTTTACAAAAATTACGAATATGTACTTTAGGCAGCGTTTAGATGAAAAGTTAATCCAGTACCAATTCAAGCTTAATTTCATTGCAATCATAAACAGTTAATCCAATTTTTACTAGATTAGCTTTTACTCTAAACGCAGGATAAAAATTGAACAATTGTAAGTCATTTTCAAGCCTTTTCTAACTATGCAAGTTGTAGTTATTGTTGTACCCCCGCCCCTTTTGAGCGGGTGGTGTTTGGTGTTTACACTACATAGAACTCTACCTAAACAAAAAAAAGATGAACTTTACTCTAGCAAAAGCCGCATACTCCTAAAACCAGAAAATCAATAAAAACAACAAAATACACATTTTTGCAAAAGCAATAAAAAGACGCGCGCAAATTGTTATTTTAACCCAAGTAGATTTTTTTACAAAAAAATTATAAAATTCTTAAGATACAGAAAATTTTAAATGCACAAAAATTTGTTTAAACTTACCGCTGCAGGTTGAAAACACAATCTACAAATGCTTTCCATGTCCTTAATGAACAGCTAAAATTATATAAAAAAAATGTACAACCCAATTTTATATATATAGTCTTAATAAATCCCGGTAGATCATTAAAATTCAGTTTACACCGGGGGAGGTCTGTTTATTACAAATTTTAATTTCCCCCCTGTTTAAAACTTATTTTATTTTTAAGTTTTACTGGTTTTATACAAATTTTTTGTTTGGTTATTTTAGTATATATTTTTTTCTTTTTTGGCCAGCCTTTTTTTTCACACACACATTTTTCTCATTTTTTTTGACATTTTATTTAGGCTTGTCGCCTTTTGCTTCATAAACTTTTCATTTATATTTTGTTCACAATATTTTTACAAAATGTATTATTAATTTTCTTATTTGCCGTTTTTTGTATTGTTTATGATTTTTTTTTTAAATACTTTGAAATTTTTTTTATTCGACCGTCTAATCAAAATAATTTTTTTTTCTGCAGCACTGTTGCCAAATCGGCGGTTTTCTCGTCAATTTTAGCGATTGTAATTTGCATATAGATGGAAAAATTGTCGAGTAGCTATAACTTGACGTCTACACTAGCTATAAAATTAATGGTAAAACATGAACAATACATGCAAAACAATAACAAAAAATGTTATTGGTTATCATGTATTTTTCGTGTTTTAACATTAATTTTATGTCTCGTGCATAGATTACAAAGATATCTTATTCTTCTTTTGTCAACAAACGCATTTTTTCACACACATTAAAATCCTTTTTAACTTATTCGTAAATAACCGAAAAAAAGTCAAAAAATGTGAAGAAAAAAGCTAATGTCATACATGTTTTACTAAGTGGCTTCAAATGCAATAAAATATAAAAATTACACACAAAGCAACAACAATTTTTTTTCTTTGTTGTTTTGTGTATAAAATTTGTGCGTTTACCAGATTATCAACTGTTACTAATCTGCTACTCAACAATCTGGTGAAGGGTTTGATTACCGCTAAGTCAACATATTGAGGTAGCGCTACCTTATTTTGGTAGCGTAAAAATTTTATGCTAATTGTGATCACTTAGTGATACATTACCTGTCGTTTTTATTTTTTAAGAATAATAAAGAAGTTTAAATATAATTATAAATGAACAAAAAAAAAATTATAAAAATAAATTATTTTTATTTAAATACAAAACAAAAGTAGCATCGATTACCAGGATTAAGGTAATAATAATGCGCTTCATATCAATTGTAGCAGCGGTAGCGAGTTTCTCTGTTAAACCTGCCCATTTTCAAATTTCATTTTATTGCATTTGAAAAAACAGTAGGCACCAACAATGGGAATTTGTAGAAGTAATCACATTTTCTTTTAAATTGAAATTTTATTTCCAACAATTTTTTTGTTTGAAATATTTGTAACTCGTTTGTAAATTGTTATCTTTCATATAAAAATTGTTTAAAAATAAAAATTCAAAGTTACAAAAACAAAATAATTTTTTTTTGATTTACAAATTTCTTTGTTGGTGCCTTTTTAAAAAAGTTTTTTTATATTTACAAATTTGGTATGAGAAAGTTGTTTAAAAATTTAATTAGAATTTTGTAAATTTTTTCTGTGTAAATTAAAAATCGTGTAGTGTAGTGTAAACTTCCTTTATTTTTTTCCAAACAATTTTTTGGTCGGTACGGCGCTCCAATAATCAAACGGCTACTATTTTTGAGAAACTACACCCAAAAAAGTAGTCAACAAAATCCATAGTCAATTTAGATTTTTTATAAATTAACTATAATAAATAGTGGATTTTGTAATTACTACATAATTGTGAAATACAAATTGTCAAATAGAAAAATAAATAAAACAGCCAAATTAAAAAAAATCTTAAAAAATATATAAATTTCAAATAAGAGATGTTCCAATACAATTTCCCACCTAAAGTCCAAAACTAAAGGTAAATAATTGCAAAATATACGAATTTAATTTAAAATAATTTATTATATTTGTTTTCAGAATTTACAAAGAAAGGAAAATCCTATCTGCAGAATATTGAATATTATATATAACATAATGGTATATGCAAATAATTTAAAGTGTCATGTTTTAATTTAAATAAAAATATTGTGAACAAAAATATGTTTTTTTTAACGATTTTGTTTCTTGCTTAGCCATTTTTTCAAAAAAATTGTTGGCATCAGTGCCACGTAAGAAAACGTCAGAAACATGTTTTTTCACTCCATGTAGCTTTAATATATATCATTGTCTAGGCTTCAGCTTTTATATGTAAAGAATGTTCAAGTTTTCAATCCCCCACGCAAGATTGCCAGATTAACCCGTTTCCACATGCAAGTAAATGGTTGCAAGTTGATAATACGTATTATTATCACCGAAAATTACCGAAAAAACATGAAATTTGTTCTTAACAATTTTTTTTTCAAAAACTTTTAAAAATTATATATTATTACAATTTTTACAGGGTATTTGTTGAGCAACATCATGGCAATCTGGCAACCAAGCATTTACTAAAAGTCCAAAAAAAATTGTTACTGCACACATCTGGCAACTATAAGTAATTAAATAGTTTTTTTTCATCGCTTTATAACGGCAATTTTTTTTCATAAATTAAAGTTTTTTGATGACGCTAAGAGAGTAAGTGCAAAAGTTTTACAAAAATTTGTTTAAGAATAAAGGGAATATTTGTTAAAAAACAACATTATTCCATTAAAGATTTAAATCAAATCTATTAAATAGTGAAAAAATAAAAAGTTATGCATAAAATAAAAGTGGTATATATGAAAACAAGATACAAATAATTTAACATCACATTTGGAACATGCTGTCCGAAAAGCCGATTTGATATCCAGGCCTGCACGTTGTTTTTGCTTATCGTTATGGGCTTTTTTGGGAAGTGCTGTATTCGATCATAAAGGAATATACTACGGGAGATTTCACAGGTAAGTTTCCGCTGTTCTTGCTGGTAGATTAGTTTTTGTTCAAAATGACTAAAAAAAAAATAAATACAAATTAAAATAGTGTACATCCTAATTCCTTTAATTATAAATTTTTTCCTAATAGCGGTGATTTCACCCTAGTTTTACCAATTTGTAGTGTCCGACCGAACAGTTCGTCCAAAAAGTGGCATTTGATCGGTTTTTTGAGGCATTGTGGAGATTTTCTGATACTGAGAAAATGTTTCTTGAGCCGATTTAATTTTATTTTGAGTGTCAAATTTAAGAAAAACCCCGTAGTTTCATTGTAAAATTAATTGTTCGGCCGTCGAACTTTTTTCCAATTTGGCCGAACTTCCGGCGGCCGAACAGTGAATTCGTTGCTTAACTTCGAACCTTTCCTTAAATTTTACACTCAAAATGGTTTCTAATCGGCCCAACAAATATTTTTCCATAAGCAAAATTCGGCCGTAATGCTTCAAAATACGGAGTAACGACTAAATACATTTTCTCGCCGAACTGTTCGGTCAGACACTACCAATTTGAAACGAATTTTGCTGGCTTTTAGAAAAATGAAACAAGAAATATATGTTAATATAATAAATTTAGGTTTTTTCCTTGTGTATTGATAGAAATAATAACGCAGTACAACAATAAAATTGCATGACATGCGACACATCAATTGTGATAGATTTTAAGGTAAAAATCAAGAATGTGAATACCAAACTTTAAAATTAGCTCTACTTTTTGAAATATTCGCAAATTTAACTTTTAATTTAAATTTAATTTCTTTATTGATAACAATAACCTAGTCTAAAGGCCATAATCGGTTACAAATTTCTACTAAAAGTAACAAAACAAGCAATAAAATTTGTTTAAAATAAAAATAAAAAATAAACATATGTATAATTAGATAACAATGCAAATATAAAATTATTAAATGTAAAACTATTAAATGCATATAACGATTAAAAATAAAAGTTATAAAAAAATTAGCGATAATAGTTTTTACATTCGCAAAATTCTAAACAAAAAAAAAAAAAAATGACATGTAAGCTTTAATTCGAAAAATAATGCCTGAAAAATTAAGCATTAAGTGAAATTACTTCAAAAAGTTTCTTCTTGAACGTATCAATCGACAAATTAAAAGTCTTTAAGTTAGGTTGTAATTTGTTGTATATTCGAGCAACCCTTACAAAAAAGATCGGCCTAACAACGGTGTAAGCTTTGGAATAAATAATTGTCTATTCCTATTAGATCTACCAAATTCAAACATATCAACCAAGAACAACGGCATTTGCAATTTAGACACTTTATAAAAATGCATAATACTCCTAATTTGAACAAGGTTATCAAATGAACATCCTAAAAAATCTAAAACATACGACGAAATATGATGACGCAATCTAAGAGAGTATAAATATCTCATAACACGATTGAAAGCCAACTTTATATTCTTCATTACATAACCCAAAGCCCCCGAATAGACTTCCAAGCCATATAAAAAATTGGCATAATTAATGCATGGACAACCTTAAACTTAACATTAAATGGAAGCATAACGTCTAAGCTGTATAATTTTCTCAAAGTAAAATTTACTTTAGAAACAACATTATTAACATGATCCTCAAAACTCAGCTTGGTATCAAGAATCACACCAAGACATTTAATTTTGTCTACAAAAAAGTCAATTTTTTCTTTAAAATTTCTTATTCATTCATATACATGAAGAAATCACGAATAATGTTTAATATGCATAAGAATCCAGGGTACCCCCTAGGCAACAAAGTTGCGATTTGGCGGGCGAGAAAACTAAAGTATCAAGACGTTGACAAACAAAAAAAAAAAAAAAAAACGGGAACACAACCTTAAGTAGAGCTTACAAGAATGAATTCTATTTTGAATGAATTCCCTAAAACTACCATTCGAATCGCAGGGAATTCATTTTCGGTGTTTGGCCAAAATTTCGCCCAACGGCGTACTTGGACGAAGTCTGAAGCCGAATACTCGGTCGGATACTATAAATTCTTGACAAAACTCATACACTTTATTGAAACTTTGAAAATGTTGAATACTATTTATCCGCGGAATTCTAATCTTACTAGAAAGTGTTTCCGTACTCGAAAATTGGGTAAATAAGAGGGCTCAAGAGAGTGCATTTGTGTTTCTATTTTTACCAAAATTATCAAGTCTTTTCTTCGGGTAACTTTGGTAAATTGTAAAATAAACAGCTGATGCAAATGAACAAATTCAATAAGAACTTTTAAATGCAAATAAATATGTATGTGTATATGTGATTTTTTTCAAACTAAATTTATATGCATTTTCACACTTTTCTTTGAAATCAATTTTTGGGCTAGAAAAGTGGTTTTGTGCGTTTCCGTTAATTTTGGGTAAATTTGTCTTTTTGTGAGAGAATTTTTTGCTTACTCTAATTTTACAGAACTTTACCCAAATAGTAAAGGAACGTACTTACTGTTTTATTTTGTATACTCCCTTGCTTGAAAGAATAACAAATTTTCTTTAATTTACTTAGAAAATTTATTTAGGCCATTTTCATAATAATAAATCCAGAGCTTAATTTCATTACTTTTCATTCAAAACATATTTAAAAAAAATTGTTGAAATATTTCAGAGAAATTCTGGAAAATGTGAAACATTCAAAAATAAATTTTGCACATAAAACATTAAATAATCGAAAAGCGCTATACAAGCGGAAATAGCGCCACATTGGCAATTTTTTGCACACAACTAGTTCGCTCTTCTAATTCAATCGCTACTTGACAATTTCCTTCAATCGTTCATAAAACAGTTCGTTCGTTTGGGAATTTTGCTGTAGCTACACTCAGTAAAAAGCAGGGGGAACAATATCTAATTGCTATGTAATTATACAACTACATAAATTCCAAGTAAGTTTTATAATTTTCTGGTAAAATATGTATTTTTTTTGGATATTTTTCACTACATATGTATATATTTATTGCAAGGCTTGCATATATTTTACAAAAAAATGTGCATATTTTACTAGAACATTGTAAAACTAACTTGAAAATTATGTAGGTGTATAATTACCTACCTCTGAGGTAATATTCCCCCACTTTTTTTCTGTGTGTACCTATTCACATTGCTCATCTCTAAGTTAATATCATGGAATAACAATACCAGGTAGTCATTACCAAAATTTGAGGTTTTTATTTGAGGGTTTTCTTGTTTACTTTTTGTAGGAATATTTGCCGTTTTTATTGTTGTAATCGAGATAACTTCCTCTCTAATGTGTCTACCAAGTATTGTTTTGCCATTGTTAATACAACATTTATACGTGAAAAAAAAAACTACTTAATTTTTGTACAAAACTAGTTTTTTTATGTATGCGTTTTGACAAGTAAAATCTATTAGCCAAAAACAAAGTTTTTGCTCAGGTATGTAATCCTAGACAATATTATCAAATTAAGAATTTTAAGAATATAAATATGTTTAATTGTAAAAAGTGTTTTTTAATTAATTAAAAAGAAGTAAAATTATCTCCGAACGATTTAACTAAATGAGCGATTAGAAGTGAACTAGGTCTATTTATCAAATTGAGTGACTAGTTCAATTGAACTAGTTCGTTCACGAATGCCACAAGTCTACAGTTCTTCAATTGCAGTCAAAGTTAGTGCATGTCAATGTTCGTGGTAACGGCGTGGAAGCGTTCAAGAGAAAAAATAAACAATAAAGAAAATTGTCTATATGTTTAATTAAAAACAATTAAAATTAATTAACTTGAGCTTTAAAACGACAAGAAAATAAAGAAAAGTTTTGGAATATAAAAAAATACAATCAATCGAAAGAACAGCTGCAACACTGGTACAATATAAAAAAAAGTAGACAATTGGAAAAATCATTAAATTACAAATATTTTATATGTCCCAAGTGTTAGTGGAAAAGCAAATGTAAAAAGGTGGTGTTTTTTCTTGGCAAGTTTATGGTGTTTTTGTAGATATATTTTTCTTTTCAATTGGTTTTTCATTTTTGGAATCTACGGCTTAAAGATATAAAAGAAAATAAAAAAATATATTTTTTCTGTAATTGTTTTGTTTGTTGTGTAGAGAAAAAAGGCTGAAGCCATCAAACAGTCTCTAAGCACGTTCATTGAGACAACAACAAGAAATTAAAAAAACTACAACAACAAACTGTTTCTAAAACAATATATTTTCTTTTTGCGGTTTATTAAATTATAATAAAAAAAATAACTACAACTAAAGTGAGCAGAGAACTAAAGACTAATACCAAACAGTACCGTTATTTTCTTTAAAACTGGAAAAGGAATGTCAAATAATAGGTGTATTCCCATACGTTACCGCTGGTCCCCGGGGGAACCCAGACTAGCAGAAATTTCCACACAATTTTGCCTACTTGAACCCTTTCACGCTGGTTTGGATTGCCGCGATAAAGTACGGCATCAAATATAATTTAGATTTTAAATAAAAAAAGTTGAAATATGTAATTAAAAAAAGTATGTTGCAAATAAAAAACAAATTTTAAACTCTTTATTGCATGGCGTTACATATGTATACTATGTAACGGATACTTTAACTGCATGTAGCGCATAATATAAGTAACCAAGATACGTTTATTTTAATTAAATTAAGCATTTCTCGTAAGTTTGAGAACTTTATATTTGTTAAACTTAAAAATTTATACTATTTTAAAACAATACCACTTTAGCCAGAACGTTAGCACTTAAAGTAGCCATACAGTACTCAATACTATTACATATATTGTTGACAATATTATCGTCGTTTTGCCCCACATTATGCAATAAGATGTACAATACTTTCAGACTTGTATGTCACAACTCCTTTCTTCTATATAAAAATGTCACAAATGTGACTTACACATTACAAAATATTTTATGTTAATGCTTGCGCAATAAGAATCAAGCACCTTTGATAGATAATATCTTCAAAATAACGATATTTGATAATAAAGCCTTTTCGACTTTAGTTAAAATTTTGTGTGGCAGTATACTTTAACTTCGTTTATTTTTAAAGTATTCTGATTGGTTAACTTATTTTCAACCAATCATACTCATTTTATGTAACTCGTAAATTCCTTGTAAACCTTGTATAAATGCAAGCCATATTTTTTTGTATGTTGTATGACATTAAACTGTTAAACATACTAGGGTTACACCGATTACGGGTAGAATACGTATTCCCTAATGTTTTTAAATATAAATATTTTTGTAGTATTTTCTTACACAAAATGAACAAAACCGTATACAAAAAAATAAAGTCGACTTTAAATTTAAAATGCTCTTTTTTTAGCAAGGGCCATCATTTTTTATAGGTCCTACTCGTAAATTTACCCATTTTTTACCAAACATGAGTTCCGTGCATATTTTTGCCATTTTAAGATTTCCTCTAAACTATTTAAAATTCTACTAGGTTTAGCCGTTAAAAAAAAAATCTTTACAAAACAAAGCAAAAAACAAATTTGTTTTTTATAAATTTACTTTTTGTTTTTGATTAATTAAAAACTTAAAATTATGTATATGTTTTCAATACTTTGTATTCAAAAATATATTAAATAAGGCGAAGATTTATGAAATTTGCTATATTTACATTTTTTTTGCAAAAAATGCAATTTTTTATTTCCCTTAAAAAAGCCCCTAACAAAATTCTTCAACCTAAAAAGCCCTAAATCTAGGGTTAAAAACCATAAACAGGCAGTAGTGGAGGCCTAATCCACATAAAATCATGCAATTTTTAACATCAACAAAATTAGGCATAAATGGCTTATGTTTACACTAAAATATTTTTGGTTAAAAAATATGCATGAATTTAGAATATTTTGCTATGTTATTGCGAGAACTTTGTCATTTAATTTGTAGGCTAATACTAGTATCGTATCTAATTATTAAAGTGCATACAATGAGGCTAAGTGAATCAAGTTGTGTACTGAACATTAATCGACCATGGTCACGTTTCTAGATTTTGAAATGTTATTGTTGTTGTAGGTGCCTATTTTTCCATGCCCCTATCAGTATAAATATATAAAACTTTCACTTTCAAGATGTGGAGTTTCATGCAGTAAAGGGTAAAATACATAAAAACTAATTACTATCTATTATTATAATTTATATACATAATTATCTTTAAAATTACATAAACATTAATTGTTTGTTACGATAATTTGTTTTTTTATATACAAAATTAAGATTTCTTTTAAAATACCAACAACAACAAAAAACAATAGACAATTTTGTTAAAACATCATTAGCGTCGTCATCTTTATAATTATCTCTGCATAAGCATCGCAAGATAATTTATTATAACAAAATAGATTGGGTAAGTTTACAGATTTAACATAATTTTCTGTTTTGCAATAACATACTTTCGTTTTCCATCATTATATTTTACATTTTTTTTTCGTATGAAAATAAATTTTTATAGAAAATAAATTCTCCACAATGAATAAATAGAATAATTTTGCATTTAAATTAACAACAAAAATGTAATAAAAAGTTAAAAAGCATAGCAATCCCATCCCAATATTTTCTATTATTTTGCATACGGTGGAAAAAAAGTTAAGAAATTAATCACAACTGGGTCGACAACTGCAGCGACAATTGCTTTTTCATAAATTTTTTATGAAAAGCAAAATGTCGTCATGTCAAATTGTTGCCATATTATTACCTGAATTCATATTTCCTATCAGAAATGTATTGCCAAAATTCGTATCAGATCTGTAAAAATAAAATGAAATAAAAATAAAATAATAAATAATAGAATGACTAAAAATAATTGAAAATAAATATACGAGATTTATCGACATAAAGCTAAAATTAAAAACAAAATATAATTGCAAAATTAACTGACTCGGTGGAAAAATATGACATAAACAAATTCTTGTTTTGCTTTACTTTTCCTAAAAGATTAGTTTTTCTAATTTTAACTAATTGCGACGACGTTTATTGTCGTTAGTCGACCCAGTTGTGATTAGTATCTGAATCTGTCTTCCGTTTTTATAACCTACACAACTACGTGGACAGGGTAAAATAAGTTTGTGCTAATGTTTGTAACACCAAAAAATATTGGAACTAGACCCACCTTTTAGTATACCGATCGACTCGGAATCACTTTTTGTTTTGATTTATCGATGCCCGTCCGTCTGTCCATGCATTCTTGTGCGCCATCTACAGGTCGGAAATATTAAGATATTTTAATGAAATTTGGTACACCGACCAAGGACGAAGCCTATTGATTTTGGTTAAAATCGGTCCATGTGCCCATATAAGAGTACCCCCAAAATTGGCTCGTTTACACGCTGCAAGTCGCAAATGTGAAGATATTTTAATGCAATTTGGTTCTCTGACTCACATGGCCCCAAGGACAAAGCGTATTGATTCTAGATAGGATCGATCCATATTTGGGCCTATCGCCCATATGGGCTATATTTTCGATTTTCTCTTATTATTTTATAGAAAATTTTGACAAGTCCATTTTAACCCATTCGAATTTCGGATCCAAACATTAGTTGGGTTTTAACCAGGTGTAGGGTATTATATGGTCGGCATGCCCGACTTTATCTTTTTTACTCGTTTTACATTAACACCTTTACAATGTTGACAATTTGGCGTTTTTTTAAATATGGCTTGATTTTTTATTACATCAACACTAAGGGTAGTTTCTAGGATTTAGATTATCCTTAAGCTTAGTTTAACGCAGGTTATAACTGGAACACTGCTTTCGAAATCTGATTTATACAGTTCTATTTTAAAAAATTACAAAATTCGAAATGAAAAATAGTTGTTCCGACAAGTTTTTGTTAATAAACTTGGAAATGACAGACAAAATTCATTTCGTTTAACTGACATCCCAAAAACTTGTCCTAAGAGTAGAAACACAGTCGAAGGTCAAACAGAAACGATGCGGTTATCTGTAAGGGCAATGATATTTTAGCGATATATCGGAAATGCAGCTCTGTATTAGTCTACCAAATGTAATCTCTAGATTATTGACAGTTCATGTCCTACACAATTTTGTTAATTAGCACACGTTTTAAAAATGTTTTGTTTGAAAATTGCACAGTATTGCCAATACATCATGTAGTAATATGTTAAGCTGTACAATAAAAATAAAAAAATTGTTGAACCCATTTAAGTCTTCATATGAGATTGGGCAGCTAAAAACATAAGTTTACCCTATAATGTTCTCCTTTACAACATATCCAAAGTTCATTAAGATGTGCGGGTCCGCGTCGGGAGATCTCGCGTGAAAGCATATCTGAAATACACTTCTAACGATTTTGTACAGCTTATCTATCATTTTTTTTTGTTTACATTTTTTAACAACACTGTCTATGACACCTCTTTAATTTGTATAAGCTGTTTCATTTGTTATTTTGTGCCTTATTTTTATGCAGCTGCCGGGCTAACTACATAGATTTGAATTTATTTCATCTGCTAACGTTAGCAGCAGCTCTACTAATGTTTAATAGCTTTTTATGTGTGTTTTTTATATTACTAGTGTAGCTTTTTGTAACCCATGTTTTATCGCATTTTTGTATTTGAAACAGTTTTTTTTCTTTCTTCTTTCCCCTTTCTATTATTGAGTGTTTATTTGAAAACATGTCAATTATGTAAACGCAAGCAAGAGAAAATAACTGCAGTATAAAAAAGCGAGAAACATGTCAAGGAGAGTTATAAAGTGCATAAAATGCATCATTAAATTTATAATTTATGTTATAAGGACTCTAACAAAATAGAAAGGATGCCAGATTGTTAGTAATGGAATATGATAAAATAGGTCTGTTCCACGTTGTTACTGCGTCAACCTAATTAACCCGAGTGAACAACAATTTACACACAATTTTGACAATAGAAAAGCGTTTTGTTTTTCAATTAGAGAAACATCTATCTCAGTTTCGTTGACGTTTAATCTTTGCTGTAGAGTAGGGATATAACTTTTAGCATTTTTGTTAATATCAAAAATTCATACCATAGCAGTCTATTCTTTGTAAAAATATAAAAAAAAAATTGATATTAATTTACCATGTAATTTTTTCGCGTGTAAAAGTTATACCACGAATTTACAGCCACAAAAATAATGTTGCAATGTCTCGTTATCATCCTTGCAGGCCCTACAAATGGCTGAATGTGCACGACCCATTTGAAATAGTTGTGCTCTCGTGTTATTCTCGCCCATATCTGGGACATCCCTCGCCTATATTCGGGCTGTCCCACATTGTTCTGTTAGCAGTATTAATCCATTTGCATAATTCAGAGCTAAAATTATTCCAATTTTTTTAAGTTGTCTTCGTAAACCTTCTATGTAGATCTTACATTGTTTGAAGAAATTTGATAGCCAACTGTCTATACATGAATTAACTTATATTTGCGGTCATCCCTTCAATATTATTAAATATAATTTTAAAGGCATGGTTTAACCTCCGCCTGAAAGACGGTTTTATGAATCGATAGGGGGAAGCTTTTTTTAGACTTAAGACTGCCTGCTTTCCATATAGTATATATTCCCTGTTTATAGAATTTACTTAAGTTGCCAATCAAAGCTGCTTTAAACTTGTCGCAATGTCTTTGGAAATTAAATTTAATATTCTATAGCTGTTCTTGAAAGTAAACATCCATTGAACCAATCAATAAATCTAATCATCCATAATTTCAATTATATTAAAAAAAGAAATAATTGTCTATCAAAGCCCGATTACTGAATGTCCAGTTAAAATTTAGCCGGCAGTTAAATTAAAATTTTATATAGGAAACAACAACAAATGTGTCAGTTAAAGTCCCATTTAGCTGCTAACTGGACATTCAGTAATCGGGCCTAAGAAAATAATTAATTTTCCTTTCCTTGTATCTAAAAAAACCAAATATGACATATTCGTAAATACAGTTTATATTCATTCTCATGCACTTGTCTAATTAGAAATTGTTGAAAATCCAAATCAATCAATTATAAATATGCTCGTGCAATATTTGTATAATTTGTCGTCATATACACATTAAGTACAAGTTTTGAATTTTAAATAGAAATGAAAAAGAAAAAACGTCACTTTAATATTGCTATTGTAGCTGCTGCAGTTGTTATTGGTAAGAACCACAATTATTTTTAAAATTATATGTGGTTGGTTGGTAAAAACATTTTTATGTTTGGAATTTATTCTTCAGTTGTTTTTTTTTTTTTTTTTTGAACTCGTATTAAACATACCAACCAAACAACATTGAAGATACGCTTTCTAAATAATACTTGTATCTATATGAATGTATGCAAATACATATGTGTACAAATGTTGTAATATGGAGAAAAACGAATAAAATTAGAATACGTTTTACCAAAAAAAAAAGCAGCAAGAATAGTAATATAAAAATTTACAGATATATATTTTATCTTTAGAAAGAGTATCAAAATGTTTGCCAGTTGAGAATTTTTTATAACTGTATATTTTTTGTATAAATATTATGTCTGTTCCCGTACTTTACCGCGGTTACCCAAACTAGCCCAAAGGCGTTCCCGTACTCAAAATTGTGTGTAAATTATTGTTGTTTAGGCTGTTTTGGGTTCCCGCGGGTACCCGCGGTAAAGTACGGGAACAGACATATTATAGCCATCATAAGTCCATGCTAAATTATAGTGGTTTGAAAGAAAATTCATTTTCATTTTAGTGCGTATGTGCAGTTAAGAAGAGCGATTTATTAAAAGATATCAATCGTGGTGTTGAACGTGTTACCTAAGAAATACATCTCACACATCACATACCCAAAATTCAGCGAAATCGGTAGGTGACCTTCCTTGTGAGCAACTAAAAAAATTTAATAATAATTCCCATTAGGATATCTGCAGTGCGATTTCCTAACTTTTTAACGACAAACTTGGGTAGTTAATTTGTTTACTACAGTAAAACTCGGTTAAGATGAACTCCGAGGAACCAAAGACATTAGTTCGTCTTGAGCGAAGTTCGTATTAACGGACTGTGGTATTAGGTAAAGTTTGTCTAACATATTGTTGCTTCCAAAAAGTTTTGATTTATGGCTGGTTTTACCAAATCAGAAAGTTCATAAAAGTACAAAAATCTCGTCGAGTTAAATTTTTGTACCTTATGTAATGTCTCGATGTGTTTATTCAAGTCATCATTTTCTTATTGCGGACAACTGTCTTTTTCTTTTTTCTAATTTCTGGAAAAAATTATTGGCCGCTAATGCGTCGGAATAAAATTTTATCCGAAAGCAACACAAAAGTAATACTTTAGGAAGATGAATCCGTAAAATTTTAATTTATTTATTGTCGCTAAATACTTGTCTAGAAGATAAGTACAAGATATTGCCAGATGTTGCTTAAGAGCCGTTTATATTATAGCATTGAGTCATACGATTTTAAGTAAAATAAATCATAGCACTGGGAATATAATCCTATTTAAAATCCTAGGTTGTATAATTCAGGTGAAAATAGTCATCCTGGAAGAGCCGGTGGTGTCTGCCTGTACATATCGGACAAATTACGTTACAAGACAATTTTTTCAGGCAGGCGGTATGGGGTCTGCGAGTCATTTATCGTTGAAATATTTGGTGATGGCATATCTGTTATAGTTGGGGTAGTGTATTTGCCTCATGGTGATGTTGGCGCGTTTGAAGACCTTCATGGTGATTTATTTGATCGATATACTAATATTGTTGTTATGGGGGACTTTAATTACGACCTTTTTGATACTATTAAATCGAATAACTTCCGCTCTTTAATTTCAAGATGTGGTCTTACCTGTATTCATAACTGTCTGCCAACTCACCTTAATTTGCGAACTAATACTACCACGTTAATAGACTACTTTCTTCTGAGTGAACCTTCTATTGTTGCTTATTGTAGTCAAGTTCAATATCCATTTTTCTCTTCGTACCACAGCTTTATTATTATTTCTATTAAATTTTCTTCTCTAACTCGCAGTAATTGGATTGAATACAAGGATTATAAGCGGATCAATTATGATGAGTTTTATCAGCATCTAAATCTTTTTGATGTATCTCCTATTTTTTCTACTAATGATGTAGATTTGCAACTTTCTACATTAAATGATTTAGTGGATGGCCTGCATAATTTTGTTCCTACATCTAGGGTTAAATTAAACTCAAATAGTTCTAATTGGATGAATTCTAGTTGTATTGCTGATGCTAGATTGTCAAGAGACCGGGCTTATGGGGCTTATCTTAGTGATCGTACTGATACTAACTGGAGAGTTTATTGCAGACTAAGAAATAAAACCCAATCTATTATTAGAAAGGCTCGTAGGGATTATGGAAAAAATCTTTTTACTGGTGTGAATAATATACAAATGTGGAATAGGATTCGCGGACTAGGGTGTGTTGGTCGTGAGCATTCTACAATTGACGCTTCTAATGTTGAATCTATAGCAACAAGTTTTTTAAATAATCTGAACTCTAATCACCTTGGTGAATTAAGCTTTGATGAATTCTTTGAAAACTCCAATTCATTTTTTTTTAATCCCATTACTGAATATGACCTTTTGCTCGCTATAAATTTCATTAAGTCTAATGCGACCGGTTATGATAGGGTTCCCATAAAATTCATAAAACTGATTTTCCCGCTTATATCTAGACTACTTCTTCATCTTGTAAATTCTATTTTTACTACGTCTAAATTTCCGACTGCATGGAAGCTGGGTCGTGTTGTGCCAATTATGAAAAGTGGTCATTATGATATTGGTAATTTGAGACCGATAACCATTTTACCTGCTCTATCAAAAATTGTTGAAAGTATTATGAAAATGCAAATTTTATCTCATTGTGAGAGTTTCTCATTGATTCATCATCACCTTTAGGCGAAATCATAATACGACCTCACTGTTACTTTCTCTTACTGATACTATAAGGAAACGACTTGATGATCATGAATACTGTATTATGGTTTCTCTGGATCTTACAAAGGCATTTGACCGAGTCAACCACAACGTTTTGGTAAAGAAACTTTATGAGAATTTCAATTTTTCGAGATCTGCATGTAAGTTAGTTCACTCTTACCTATTAGAGCGATCTCAGTTTGTTTCAATTAATGGATCAAATTCTACTATTGGTGCAGTAACCTCAGGTGTGCCTCAGGGGTCTGTGCTGGGTCCTATTCTATTTCTTACTTACCTAAATGATTGTATTTCCCTTATGAACAATAATTTTTGTCAGCCATATGTATTTGCTGATGATATTTTGCTATTGTATACTGCAGATTCGAGTCAAATTGAGTATTTTGAAACCTATTTAAATAACCATCTCAGTTCAATATCCAATTGGATGTCTCTTAACTGTCTTGAGATTAATTCTGCTAAGACTAAGGCAATGACTTTTCATTTACATAACCGTAATTTTATATATCCTACGATATACACAGATGGACAAGTCATTGACTATGTGGATTCTATTCGGTGTCTCGGTGTTATTTTGGATTCCAGTCTAAATTTTGATAATCATATAAATTTCCTTTCCAATAAAATTTGTCTTATTTTAAGAAGATTATACTCAATAAAACCATACACACCTAGACTTGTAAGATATCGATTAGCTCACTCGCTGATTATGAGTCAATTTAATTATGGCCTTGAGGTCTTCTCTGGGTCTTGGTTGTATAACGTGGATATTCTTGGTGGAATTGTCAGAAAAGTTGTTCGTTATGTTTTTGATGTGAGAGTTCATGAACATGATCGTGTTAGGGAGCTTGTTCCTGAATTTTTGAAATGTAGTTTCGATGATTATTTAAAATTTCGTATTTTACTTCATTTTTATAAAATTATGAAATTACAACAACCGGAACTTCTAGTGAATGGATTTTCTTTTATACATTCAACACGGAATATCCAGATTGATGTGCCTTTAAGACATCTTTCAATATTTGATCGCTCTTTTGTAGTACGCGTCTACCAAGTTTGGAACTATTTGCCAAACAATCTTAAACTTTTTTCATATTCCTTTTTAACATATAAACGTAAACTACTTGATTATTTTAACGGAATTCTACCTTGACATATTTGGCATAAATCCGTTACGTATTCCTTTTCTTCTTCTTTGTCTCTTGCTATAGGTACTTATTTCCGTACTTTTTTCCAATATTCATATGGCTGGGGAGCCACTTATAAACTTGAATGGTAATATTTGTATATATATATTAATATATTTAAGTTGTATCTTAACTGTACATAGTTGATTATCTAACAATACATAAATAATTGGCAATGAAGGCTTTCTTTTTATTGATATTAAATAAATAAATAAAATAAATAAAAATAAAATAAAAATAAAATAAAAAAATGTGGGAGAGCTTACTCAAAAGAGACTTTGTGTAGGCAAATCTTATGAGAGACAACGATTTTTTACAGGATGTCTAAAAATAATATGTGCGTTCCCGTACGTTACCACGGGTACCCGCGAGAACCCAAAACAGCCCAAACAACAACAATTTACACGCAATTTTGAGTACGGGAACGCCTTTGGGCTAGTTTGTGTAACTTCGGTAAAGTACGGACATAATATGACTGAGAAAAAAATCTTAGGTACATGTTTTTTTTGACAGATCCTGACACTCATTAAATATCACCTGGAAAACATTTTTAACTGTTCGTGTAATTAACACCTACTTCGTCCAAATTCTTACAATGCTCTTTACTATGAAATAAGTAAGACAGGTGTTGGATTAAAAGATCGTGGTGATAGACATAGTTAAAATTTATTTTTCTTCGAAAAAAGGAATTAAAAGTAGTAAACGAAAATAGTTTGAGCTTCAATTACGCAATTGGTGTTCAATCAATTTAGTCTCTGTGTAAACGCACTATGTATTTTGTGCGTTTATTTTCAGTATTAGTTTTTTTTAATATAATTACAAATGTGCATATTTTTGCGTGTTAGAACAAGTTGTAAGTTATTATTGCATATACACGCATATCAATTACAATGCCAACAAAAACAACAAACTGAAAAAGAACTGCAACAATAATAATAACAAACGCCACTTTTTTCTTTATATTTTTATGGTGGACTCTAAAATGTACAGTTTTTGCAAATGGTAAAGGAGGAGGAACATGAATAACAATAACAGAAACAACTACGAAATCATGTCGTTAAACATAAACGTTATCAATTACAATAAGACATGTAAGGCTTTGTTGTGGTTTGTCGTCGTCTTCTGATTCTTCTTTTGTTTATCTAATAAAAACATCACTGAAAATAATTGTACAAGTCATCGAAGTCGTCGTCTTCATGTATCAAATATTTTTAAATTGTAATTGAGATAACAACTGTAACTAAAGCGAAAGAAAAAATTGTTATAAATCATTCAATTAAATGATTTTTCCGTTATATAAAACGAATACAATTTTCAATAAAAGTAAAGAAAAGGCAAAAAATGATCTAAAAAAATCTGCATTATCATCTTTGATTCCAATTTTTTTGTTTTGTTTGTATTAATACTTTGTTCTAAGAATTGGTATTTTAATCAATCTAGATAGAAAATAAAATTTTTGTATACCCTCAGAATCGATAAAATATTGAAAGACTTACGAGTTTAGTTAACATGATCATTTCTTGTCTGTTTAGAGCAACAACAACAGTAACAATAGCAACAACAAAAAGCTGATCTTTTATTTATTTTTGATGTCATCGTATTTTGTTATTGCTGCTGTTTGTCCACATTGTTGTTGCTTCTGCTGCTGCCGATGTTCTATAATTATCAACAAGTATCAAGTAAAGGCGCGACAACAGAGTCTGCTATGTCTACAAGAAAAGAAACAACAACAAAAATCTATATTAAAAACTAGTAAAAGTGTAATATATGCGATAAGGTCGAATCGATAATACCGTATATTTACAAATTCTAATAAGGAACAAATGTTTTTGATGTGATTTTCTAGTTTAAGCTTCTTTAGAAAATCAAAACCACTATCTGGCTTAATATTAGAAATATTGCAGATGTCTTAGATTCTTGTTAATTAGTTTTAGATTTTTCGAATAATGGCAGCACTGCGGTGCCATAGCGACTACCGAAGAGACTGTCACTTTGTGAAAATGCCAATGCTATGATATAAATGCAAAAAACTAGCACATTATAAATATCCTGAAGTATCACCTGTACGAAGCCAGGTTCACATACGAGGAATGATCTATTGCCAGTTTGTCCAGATATGAGTGCGAATACCATGGAAACTTCGACTTTATCACTAACGCGCATTGAAAGTGAATTCGTCAGGGAAGAAAAACATTAACTTTCTCAAAGTATACTGAAATATTTGATTCGTGATTTGAATTTATCGAAACAAAAAGCAGAGTTGCTCGGATAAAGGTTGCAGGAGTGATTATATCTTGACACTCGAACACAAATCACAGTATACGGAAACAGAAATTATACGCTTTTACAGTTTTCCAAAAAAAAGAAGAAAACATGTGATTCTACATTGACATCAAAAGTTTATTTAATTCGATGAACACACCGTAAAATAGAAATTAATGGCATTTGATATAAAACGGATATAAAAATTCATTCCGATTGCTCATGTAGTCCAAACTAGAGGCCAGTATGAATGTTTTGCAAAACATTCAAAAAACGTTTTCTTATACAACACCAAACATTTTTTTTTGTTTTGTTTTTTTTTTTTTTTGTAATGCTCTAAATTTGAATATCCTGTAAACAAGTACAAATAAGCAAAATTGTCAATTTTTGTTATATTTATTACTAAAAATCGTCAAATCTGGTATCAGCACATGCAAGAGAATGTTTTGTAAAATATTCATTCAGCCCTCTAGTCCAAACGGAAGAAAGCTACGACACAATATAGAACATTTTGGCCAACATATAATACAATGACCATCAATGTAAAATTTGTGTCGATCTAAAGGTTTGAAAATAAATTCTAATTAAACTTCAAATAATAAATGATTTACTCGTATGATATGACACTTATGCGTGAAACAGATCCCAAACTGTACAAACGCCTCGGTTCAACCGCTATTCATTTCTGGTTTATAATTTTTATTGAATAAAATTGCCAATAATTGTCAACAACAGTAATAAATGAATTTATTAAAAATCTATAAACTAGGACCAATTTTAAAAATCGAATTGAAGATTTTTCATGTCCAAAACCGTGTATACACGTGCCTACTTTGAATTTTTTAAAAATAACTCGATACTGTCTTTAATAAATAAATTGGCATTATAATTTCAATAAAGAAGCCCTGAAGAGTCGTATTTATAATTAGTAATTGAATAAAATCAAAAGAACTATAAAATGCAAAAATGGATATTTTTGCATTTTTCAAACTAAAATTTGCACACGTTTCATTGAAACAAATGTTTGTGTTCCCGTTCCTTTCGTTAATTTTGATTTCTTAGAGGATTTTTTGCTTACTCATTTTACTGAATTTTACTCAAAGAGCAAAGAAATACAGTCGCCTCCGATTTACACCCACTTTGGGTTTGTCCTAAACGGAACGCTAGTTCCGTAAATTTTGGACGATAAACTTCAAACGATGTTATTGTAAAATAAATATGTTCTTCATTTCAAAATATCGGGGTTTGAAGTTATACTTTAAAATGCTTTCGGTTCTCCAGATGTTTGGTAAACATAAATGAACCATACTTAATTATGTATTTAATATACCCATTTTCTTAAGCGCAGTGTAAAAAAAAGAAAATTCAGTAGTAGATTTTTGTTGTTATAGTTCTTGTTGTTATTACTATAGAAGCCATAACAAAAGAAAATTATCTTTTGTTGAACAATGTTTACTGATTTTTTCTCTGGTTTCCAGTTTCTTTAAACACTGGAGTTTCTACTATGACACTGATCGAAAAAGATCTAAATGAAAATATACTGTAAAAATTAGAACACAAAAAGAGGAAGAAAGAATTTATCATTATCACATTGAACAAAAAAAAATTCATTTCTTTTGTTTTTTTTTTAATTCAAAAACTAAATTATGATATCTAATTAATAATTTATTATTGTTAATTATTTATAAAAATGTTATTGTTTTGGATTAAATGACGTCAATTTTTATTTTTTATTCTGCAAACAGCAAGTAATTGGATTTCTTAGCTAACGGCATATATCGTGCATAACAGTTTTGCGCATATGCACAGGTTTTTTTTCTTATAATTTTTCAAAAGCTTGCAGCCAAAAACCAGTAATAGAAAAAATAACAATTGTTATACATAAAAAAGAAATATTCATAGTTTTGTTTATATTACACTACAATAGTAACAATAATTAACTAACAATATATTAAATATATACATAGAATTCATAATTCATAGGTATAAACCAATTGTGCCAGACCTTTTTGTGTCAAAAATCGTCAAAATCGTCAGTAATTTTATTAAAAATTGTCCAGAAATCGTCATCAGTTGTATATCATAAAAACACTAGTAGTTTCATAAATTTTTTTTCGAAATTCAATTCATTTTAAGTGCTTGCCCTTAACCCTCTAACCGGCCTAAGCTTTTTTGCAATGAAATTTATACCATGTGTTTCTCACGAAAAATAAACAATAAGTTCTTCGTTGCCTACTTTAGGCGATTTGGGCCAAAATAGTTTAAGGGTGAATCTCGAAAACTAGTGCATAAAAATTACTAGATTTAGGCACAAATTATTTCTCTTACCAAGATGTAATTACAATAAAAAAATTACATTTTTTGTGCTGTTACTTAAGAAGTTGTAGCGATTTTCGTTTTTCGAAAAATGCGAAATTGAGCGAAAACGCACCAAAACTTCAATATATATTATTCAAACTTAAAGCTTTGCTACCTATACCAAATATATTATTTTACCAAATTTCAGAAAAATCCGTCCATTCGTTTTGAAGTTAAGGCGATGTCCTTTGAAGGTATCCTTATGGAATCCTGTGCGTCCTTGGACCAAAGTAAGAAACTTTTTGAATAGCTTAAGCTCCAATCTTACTTCACCGTCACTATCAATGGTTTTAGTCAATTTAAATACGTTTTTAAGATTTTTGAAACTTTTGGTTGTTTTAAAATATTTAATTTTTGAAATTTTACGAAATTTTATCTTTGACACTTTCTCGCTTCCAAACCGTGCATTGTATACAAAAAAATTCTTCACAAAAAATTTTACAAATTTTGTTTTCTGTTGAAAAAGCATAATTTCTTATTATAAAATACCCCTTTGGCGCATTTCTGGTCAATTTAATATACCCCGCCTGGAGGCGGGCTTGCCGGTTAGAGGGTTAAGATAATTCACAGCTTTTATAAACTCGAATTATATATAACTGAACCTTATTTTTACTTCATCTGTAAAAAGGTGGTATTTATGCTACGAATAGTTACAAAAATTTTAAATTCTCATAAATAATTTATATAGAATTTTATTTCGTGGTTGCAACTTCAGTTTTTTTAAATTTTCAGTCACGCCTAATTTTCTATAATTTACAAATAAGCCAAACACGTAATTGTAACATTTGAAATACAGTGTTAGAATCAGCTTGTCTAAATCTACAAAAAATGTTTTGTCAAAGTTTAAATCCCTGCAAAAAAATTATTTTGTAAACCTGTGTAAATTAAAAATTAACCTAGTTCCAACTTTTGTTGTTAATTGCTTTCAACCTCGAACATATTTTTCCACTCAGACGCAACGAGTATTGCGAATTCCAAAAACACGATTCGAAAAGAACAATTGCAGTTTTTTTAAGCGCTTTATAGTTTAGCTCAAAATTCGTTAAAAAGTAATTTTCCTAAATCGTCAAAACATGGAGTTTTTATTAAAAAATCGTCATTTGTAAAATTTTTACTAAAAAAGCGTCAAAATGACGTAAAATCGTCACATCTGGCACCACTGGTATAAACGTAGAAAATGTATATATATGCATATACTACCTTAACCACTTTAATTTGGTACGGGTAATAACACGGCTTGAATCAGAGACTATTTTTCCGACAAGCAGGCACCCTTAATCCCTTAAAAAAATCTTACAATAATATGTATAAGCAACTGATTCTTTGTTTTCGAATTTTTTTTATATTTTATTTCGATATGCATGCTCAGAAAATTTAAATAAAATATTTGAAGGAATAAAATGTTTTGTTGTGAAAATTATTTTAGTCACAAAGTAATATTCTATGCATTAAATTTGTATACAAAATTTTTTGGGAGCGTTTTTATTTCATTGTCTTTATTAGAAATCTTATTTCGCATAGTACAGCAGTACAAAAAGAAAAAAACTACATCCAAAGATGTAACAATTGCACGCAGTCTTTAAAGAAAAGCCAATGACGATTCCTCGATTGTGGGCGAAGGCACGGGCAGGTGGCTTTATATTACACAGAACGAATTTACAAAATTCCAATTAAATTTTTAAACACCTTTCTCATACCAAATTTGTAAATACAAAAAAAAAACTTTTTAAAAAGGCACCAACAAAGAAATTTGTAAATCCAAAAAAAAAATTCTTTTATTTTTTGTAACTTTGATTTTTTATTTTTAAACAATTTTTATATGAAAGATAACATTTGCAAATGAGTTACAAAAATTTCAAACAAAAAAATTGTTGGGAATAAAAGTTCAATTTAAAAGAAAATGTGATTGTTTTTACAAATTTCCATTGTTGGTGCCTACTGTTTTTTCTGTGTAAAATTTAAAATTTATTTCTGAAATAATTTAAATAAAGATAATAAAAATAAATAATAATAAAAATAAGTAAAAAATACAGTAAAACTATCATATAAAAAAAATACTGAAAACATTATCTTGAATAATATAAATAGATATTCAAATAAAAATAATACAATCACCAGATTTTCCTAAGTGCAGCGATAATAAAAAAAGAAAAGGTCGAGAGAGATAAAAATAGTAGCACAAATAAAAAGCTATAACTCATGAATAGCTACATAATCCTTAAGCTTTCGCCTAAAGACCTGGGGTGAAAAAGCAAAACCTCTCGGGTATAGAGGTAGATCGTTCCATATTCTTGAAAGTCTAATCTGAAATGATCGCTCGAACATAGTAGTATGATGTGTTGGCCATATTATTAATAGAATGGAAAATTCAGATAATTATAAATAAATTTTTAAATAAGCTGTCGGAAAAGCCAAATTTTTTTCAGTTAAGTTGATTTCTACATAGTAACAAATTGAAAATATATGATGTATATTACCCACACCAAACTCAAGTGGTTAGGGTAGTATTCTATGACGAACTAAAAAAACAAAAATGTTCAACGAAGCTTAACATTTGAACAAGTGAAAATATATAGGTTTAAAGTTTCATTTGACTGTTAACTGATTTAATTGTACTATGTACAATTACATTAATTATACGATGAGGAAGATTCATCTTCAAAAATGCGTTAAATTATATTCTATTAATTGGCTCTGATTTTTTAAGGGTTTTTTTATTAAATATATTATGGTAATATAGGAATAAAAAGTTGAAATCACCAATACTAAAGTCAAGTTAAAGCATTAAAAAATATTTTTTTTGCTCCTTCCAAACCAGACGAAAAACCCTCTCGACGACCTGTGTAACATACATATACACTTTTGTCAAAATCGGTGCAGTAATTCTTGTGTTCATTCAATACTTTTTATTTTAAAAAATGTTTTATACAAAAAGACTGAATTACAAACTAATATGATAGAGATAAGATTTTAAATATTTTTAACTTTAAATATTAAAATGTCAATATCTCGTATTTTAACGATCAAATCATTAAAAGAAAATAAAAAAAATATTGTATTAATAAAAAAATAAAAATAAAAGCAAAATAAAAGTTCGTATGATAGCAACTTTTTTAATTAACATGTTGCAATGAGATTTTTCTATGAAAAAAATGTTTCAATTGCTTTCCCGAGCAACTAAAAAAAAAAACCAAACAAAGCGTGAATAGTGTAGTCTCTCTATTGAGTACTGTCTGATTTTTCTAGAGTTATTTTTAAGTCATAGTTTCCGTGGGCTTCGATATTTGCTGGCTGGCTATTTTTGAAAATTGTTTGCAAATCCTGTTAATATTATTATCTTATCTTGTGAGTGAGAATAAGACTGTTATTAACACGATTACCTTTATGATAACAGTTTCTTATCTTGTGAGCAGGGCTGCCAGAATTGTCGATTTTTCGGCATTTTGCCGATTTTTTATTAAAAAATATGCAAAATGCCGATTTGCCAATTTTTGGTCGAAAAATGCCGATTTTCTGTTAAAACTTAAAACACGAAATTTTAATTTTTAGTGTTTTACTATGCATTAATAAATAAGAAAATAATTCTATCTTTGACATTTCGAAAAATCATGTAAATTCATGTTTGTATTGTTAGCTGAAAAAGAATGTTAACAAAATATCTTTGCGATCAACAAATTTTTAGCAAAATCGATTTGTTAATGCTTGTTTTATTAAAATTTTGCTGCAAACGCATGTTTTTTAAATATTTGGTTGCATATTGTGGTATAAATACATATTTTTTTGCATTATTTGCTAAAAACGAATATTTTTTAGCATAGTTTTTGGTATTTACTTTAAAACTTTGTTTTTGCTTATACACTGTACAAAAATTTGCACTTTAGGTAGAACCATATTTTTAAAATTTTAAATGCATATTTTTAAAATTTTAAGTGCGTATTTTTTTTTTTTTTTTTTTTTTATTTATTTATTTTATTTATTTATTTAGTTATGTTCTCATATCCTGTACAACAAGATTAAATCTTATAATTAAAGTACAGGAAAGCAGTTTGTGAAAAACAGATATTGCAAAATATTTAAAGAAAAACTTAAAATTACACTAAATATGCTTTAGAAACGTAAACTATCTAAAAAATCACAAATAGTTGCAAAAATAAATATATTAATTAGGCTAACAAATTGTCAATATTGTAGAAAACAAAATTAAGTTTAAAAAATTCAAATAGAAATTGTTTGAAGTTGCTTGCGTTGCTGTTGAGTTGTTGATTGGATGGAAGATCTCCCCAAAGACGTGCGGCATTTATGAAGAAGTGCCATTCAGACACATGATAACTATGTTCAGGTATAATAGTCTTTCTACCCCTTGGGGATAATGCAAATTGAATAATTTCAAAAAGATATAAAGGATTTTTTGTGTAAATGATTTTGTGATAAAACAAAAGTACTCGAATTTTTAGAAGACTTTCAAAAGATACTCCATAGAGTTTTATGGCAAATGATGAAATTCGCTCAAATCTCGTTAGTCCATAAACATATCTAACAATATTATTGTACAAAATGGTTAATTTGCGTTTGCAAGTCCTGTCACAATTCCCAAAAAGCTCACAACCATAGATTAAACCGGGGATTAGGTATGTTTTATCAAGTAGAATTCTTACTTTTAAAGGAGTAAAAAATTGTGTTGACCAAAGAGACCTTAACTTGGCGTAAGTTTGACCAACAAGTGAATTGATATGGTCTGTCCAAGTTAAATGTTTGTTGAGAACGATGCCAAGGTTTTTAGCTGCTTTAACGAACTCAATTATTCCTCCATTTATCACAATATCATGTTCAATTACTGGTAGGCTTCGTTGCCTGTGAATTACTATACATTTAGATTTCCCCGGATTAAGGCAGAGCCCATTTGCCGAAGCCCATAAAAAAATTTTATTCAAATCAGAGTTAATCCTACTAATATTTTCCGTAATAAATTGCATTGGACTGCTCAAATACAATTGCACATCATCCGCATACATATGTATTTTGCAATACGAAAGCTGATTAGGCAAATCATTCGCGTACAATGAAAAAAGGAGGGGGCCAAGAATCGACCCTTGAGGCACACCTCTAGTGAGAGAAAGTGGATTAGACCAGACATTATTTACATATACGGATTGTGTACGATCAGTTATATATATATATAAGTTCCCGTAGTTCCTATACGGAACATAGGGCCACAATCGATCAGTTAGATATGAAGATATCAATCGAGTAGCAGTCGAAGAGAATTTAAAAAATTTTCTGAGTTTCATACATAGTGTAAAATGGTCTACTGTATCAAAGGCCTTAGAGTGGTCAAGGAGTACCAAGAAATTAACTTTACAATCATCCAGTTCACGTCGTATATATTCAGACACATCTGTCAAGGCTGTAACGCAGCTATGCTTTGGACGAAATCCAGATTGCTTTTCATACATTAGTCCTTTTTCCCTAATATATTTACCGATTTGTAGTAGTATTTTTCATCAAAATCATCTGGCAGCCCTGCTTGTGATTGAGAATAAGACTGTTATTAACACGATTGCCTTTATGATAACAGTTTCCCATTATTCATGTCAAGTTAGCATTTGTTTATATTTTTAGCAGTAATATTTTACAGATACATTTAACAGTAGCAGTGTTGCCGTCTTGGTTTTTTATAATTGATACAAATACAAATATATAAAACTGTATAAGCAGTATGAGTAAAAGCCAGGGATGGGGAGGAGAAATTAAATTCTGTATCAAACAATTAGGGTAAAGGAGGGAGCATTTGCCACTTTTTTCAAAGCACTATCATTTTGTAACCAATTATTATTTTTCAAACATTGTTTTTAAATTTAAGCCTAAAAATCAAACAAAATTTAATATAAATTTAAATACAACTATGGACAGTTTTATTTTGGCTGTTCTTATTTTACTAGTGTTTAGCAAAATAATCTGCTAATTTCAGCAGTCTTTTCTGCAACATAATTTTTAACTTATTTTTGGTTGCTTTTTCTGCTATTTTTTACAGATTTATTTCTATGAGTGCAGTAATTCAATCTTTTTTCAAGAATTCATTCAATTGTCCATTTAAGTCCCTGAAGGAATTAACTTTTTGTTAAATTCCCTAAGGAATTAACTTTTTCCTTTAATTCCCTAATTAACCCCCTGTTTTTATAAAGTGAAAGGAAATATTCCTCCAGAGGAATGTGTGTATTTTGTTTTTGTTACAATAACAACTATTGTAGATAACTATTTGTAGATAAAAATAATGCAAGACTTAGGGAAATTTTATAGGATTTTCAGAAATATACAGTATGGAACCGAACAGTACTGCCTAAATTTTACTATGTAATTTGATAAGAGGTTTATATCGCTAAATTTTCGTTAAAAGCCACGCCCACTTAAAACAAGTCACAAAATGAAAAAACAAACATTACGTTAAAATTCTGTATAATTTTCTGAACCATCTCCTTGCCTTTCGTGGCGAATTTAGCCACTATTTTGATCTTTAAAAATAAAGGCAACCACAATAAAATTAGAAAACTTGAATTGACTTAAATGCTTGGCCACAACTGTATGTAAATACTTTTTTTGATGGTTAAGGGCATAGTACACTCATTAATAAATTGAGAGCTTGTCCCTATATCATGTTGTTGTAGTGGTATTAACAACCAATATGTACAAGTAAAATTATAAACACTACTTCATTTTTTCCACTATATTATACTATGGTTAAGGGCCTAATAAACATATTGAAAAAAAAAAAATTTATAATTTTTTTGAAGTGTACAAAAGTAGCCAAAAGGTTAAATAGCGTCAAGGACATATTTGTTAAATAAAATATTTATATTAGTATTTTATAAATAAAAGTTTTGTTTTTCAATTTATAGCCTTACGTGAAAAGTTAAGTGCTTCTGGGCATTAAATGAAAAACTTAAATTCAGGGAATAAAATACAAAACTTAATTCCTTCGGGGAGTAAAACGAAAAAGGGAATTAAATGGAAAAGTTAAATTCTTAGAGAATTAAGTGAAAATGTTAATTCCTTCCGTAAAGAATGAATTCATTCGCTAAGTTTAAATCCTTTAAATTCATTCACAGGAATTAATTCCTATTTTTTTTTCTTATTAATGAATCCTGTCCTTGAATTAAAAAAATTTAATTAAATTTTAAGGAAATTTACTTCAAAAAGGAATTAGTTCTTTAAAGCTCTGGAGAAAATCAAAATTTTTTGCTTTTGTAAATTTTGAAATTTTCTATGAAAACGGGGAAGAGGTAAAAAAATAAATATTAATTGAAAACCGGATAAAATGTGAAAGATTATCAAATTTGTCGCGGGAGTACCACAGTACTTTTTTAAAACATCATAAAAAGTACATCTGTATCAACTTTTCCACCTCTGGTAAGATCGTTAAGTACTCTTATACGTTTATTTATTTCAATACCGGTCTCTTAATGGTTCTTTACATTAAAATAAAATCGTTGCCATTGAAAATATGGCTTTCGTAGATATTATTTTTGTTGACAATATTAGTCATCGTTTTTTATAATTTATATTTTTCTATAATTATATGTTTACATATATGATAAGAAGGGAATGGGATACTTTTATTATTATTAGTAGTAACAGGGGAGTAGTTCTCTCCGTTTTTAGTTGTTTTTCTTGTTTTTATCTTATTATCATGGATGGTAACCGCAACGAATGCGGTGATAGGGAACGTTTCTTTTTTTGATAATTTCGGTAATGGCATTTTAAAGGTAACGGTGTTTATTTATTTCGGTATTTTTATTTTGAGGAGAACGATATTTGAGTAATTTCTGTAATGGTAATTTAAGGATACCGATATTTTGGTTATTTTGTTAACATTATATTAAGATTAACGGTATTTTATTTATATCGGTAACGGTGTTCTATGGTAACAGTAATCGGTTACTTCGCTGCACGCCGCATTTTTTTTTTTTTTTTTGCAAAAAACTACACCATTTCCTGTTTTATTTAAAAATTCCAAATATATTTCAAAAATGTCTAAAAATGTTTTAAAATTATCCAAAAATGTTTTAAAATTGTCCAAAAATGTTTTAAAACTGTCCAAATATATTTTTAAATTGTCTAAAAAGTTTTCAAAATTGTCTAAAATGTTTCAAAATTATCAAAAAATGTTTTAAAATTGTCCAAAAATTATTCAAAATTGTCCAAAATGTTTTAGAATTGTCCAAATATTGTTTAACCCTTTCGACCCCAACTTTAAATGGCTGGGAATTTTCCGACCAAACTTCGTGCAAATGTAGATATATGCCAAATAAATATTTTTTATTACTTTTATGGCTTTGCAGCGCCCCCTAACGGAGATATTTAGAATTAAAGTTCATACATTTTTGATTTTAATTGATCACACAATTTTTGGGACTAATTTAAACAAAAAATTTATTTTTCCGTTAAATTTGCTGTAAGAAAAAATGTGTATGAACACCAGGAAAAACAGCTCTCAAATGAACACTATCAAAGCCTGCTATATGAAATTTATACACAGGCATTGTGGAACTGCACTGCTACTGAGTAAAAAAAATCGTTGTAAAAAAATAAATATAACGGGAGTTATAGGCACATAACAACGAAGTTGCTTGTAGGCAACTTTGGGGTCGAAAGGGTTAAAATTGTCTTAAAACTTTTGATATTTGTCCAACTGCATTTCAAAGTTGTCCAAAGTGTATTTTAAAATTTTAGAAATGTATTTCGAAATTATACAAATATATTTTAAAATATTTTATTTGTATATTTTTAGTTAGAATGATTTTATTTGTATTTAAGAAAATTCTATTTGTATTTTAAAATTGTCATTTCAAAATAAAAATTATTAATTTGTATTTAAAAATTTTAAATCTGTATTTCAAAATTGTCCAAATGCATTTCAAATAATTCCATTTGTTATTCAAAATTCTCTAAATGTATTTCAGAAATTTCCAAATGTATTTGAAAAGACTATTTGTATTCCAAAATTTTCCAAATGTATTTAATAAAATTCTAATTGCATTTCAAATTTTTCCAAATATATTTCAGAAATTTCTATATTGATTTTAAATTTTTATTATGAAAGAGAAAACATATGTATATGTTTGTAAAAATGCTTTTAAAATAAAAATATAAATTTCTGAAATACATTTGGAAAAATTTGAAATACAATTAGAATTTTATTAAATATATTTGGAATACAAATAGAGTATTTTTAAATACATTTTGGAAATTTCTTTGGAAATACAAGTGAATAATTTTGGAATGTATTTGGACAATTTTAAAATACAAATAGAATTTTCTTAAATACAAATAAATTATATTTGTAATATTTTAAAATATATTTGTATAATTTTGAAATACGTTTTGAAAATTTTAAAATACATTTTGGACAATTTTGAAATGCAATTGGACAAATATCAAAGTTTTTTTACACAATTTTACACCATATTTAGACAATTTTGAAAGATTTTTGGATAATTCTAAAATATTTTTGGAGAATTTTTAATGATTTTTGGACAATTTTAAAACATTCATGGAAAAATTTAAAACATTTTTCGATAATTTTGAAACTTTTTTAGACAATTTTAAAATATATTTGGACAATTTTAAAATAGTTTTGAACAATTTTAAAACATTTTTGGATAATTTTAAAATATTTTTTTTTAAAATATATTTGGAATTTTCTGAAATAAAATAACTCAAAATGGTGTAGAATAGAAATAAAAATTAATCAACTTTATTTATGAGAAATACGCAATAACCACGTGCAATTACAAGGAGCAGAGAACTAAGAATAATGGTAACGGTATTGTATGGACAACGGTATTTCATTTATTTTGGTAACGATATTTTAAGGTTTATCGATATTTCATTTACATATTTCGGTATCAGTACTTTAAGGATAACGGTATTTCAGTTATTTCGGCAACGATATTTTAAGGATATCGGTATTTTGGTAACGGTAGTCGAAAAGAGTTTTGAATCGATAACGGTATTTTAGCGTTATTGCTTGCCAGCCCTGCTTATTAAATATTTAATTTTTTGTCTTTCCTTTAGTAGAGGGCTCACGTGAGAGAGCGTAATGCTTTTGTTGAAGTTTTTTATATTTGTTTGAACTCTACTAAACGTACACTGAAAAATGTTAGTTCGTTTATACATTTCGTACAAAGTTGTTGTCTGTTAACGGGGAGTTTTATATTATTTTTTTATTCCTATGTGTGTTTAATTAATGTGTGTGATTTTTGCTTGTTTTTTCCATCTTTTACGATCGTAGTTTAAGATCGTTGCAGTGTAATGATTTCTTTACCATAATTTTATTAGTGTTTCTTGAAAAGTTACACAAGAAAATTGTGCCATTGTTGTTTGATTTAATATACAATTAACTATGAAGAAACTCTGCTAAATAAAATAATTTACATAATAAAAAATGCATTTAAGTGTCATTAAAATGCCAATCATTAATTTATATATATTTTTGTGATGCTGCCTGTTGCTTTAATAATAGGATTTTTTGATTTCAGTATGTTGCGACAAATATTACGATCATTTAAGAGTACTTTTTAAAATGATTATGAAAAAGAAACAGATAATAGTAATATTGTGCTTTCTCCGTCTAGCATATGTTAAGTTAAAAGGCAATGTTGCTAATGCTTGGGGTTAAAAAGCAGTCTTCTTTTGAAAAGCCAGAATTTAATTTTTAAATTTATAAATGGCTTATTTTTTTTTATTTATTTATTGTGAAGCATATTATAGATAGTTGACAATAATAATAAAATGAATATATAAAAAGCTTATAAAACAAGTTTTTCATACAAAATGCATTTTATAAACGTGCTATAAGGTATGTCGATCGCACCTATCTCGGGAGTTATTTCGGTTCAAAGTTTGAAGTTATCTTCGTCAGTAATAATCGGACACAGGGACATATAGGGTCTTACGCCTATATTTCGTCATGTTACAAAGGAAATGAAAAACATACCCTTATCATATATGGTGGAGGTTATACAAACGCTTTAAAAGCTATTTAAGAATCGCTTAATAAGCATTACTTGTGTTATTAAACTTGATGTGACGCGTCAAATTAAGCACAAAATAAATAGTAAATTTATGCATTTAAAAAACAAGATTTCATTTTATAATTTAAATCTACTACAAAAACGAATGGAGAGCCTTTTTTAAAAATATGTATTGCGATTAGGGAATGCAAAATACCGCACTTTTTGATTTCCCGGGAAAGCGGGAAATTTATTTTGAATTCCCTGGATTTAAAAATTTTTATAAATAAAATATCTTAAATACCTCAAATGTTCATGATCGTGAAAAAGCTCAGGTGGTTTTTCTGGAATTTTTGTAGTGGGAAAGAATTAATTTTATATTAGAAATTATATTGGACAAATTTGTCTTTAAATCTGTATATAATAAGTGCTATTCAAAATTTTTTATACAAACATTTTTTAATTGAGTGGTTTCCTTAAAAAATATTTTTTAAGTTCCTTATAGCGCCTGTTTTAAGAGGCACTACTAAAAAAATTCGATCAAGTATACAAATTAATCAGTGTATTCGTTTACTCGAAAATCTTACTACAACTGTTGTTTTGTTTACTTATTGAATTATTTCAGTTGTGGTAAAAGTAGCAAATTGTAGTAAGTAAACGAACAAGCCTAATGTAAAGTTTTACTATTTTCAAAAAGTTGGAAATTTTTGCATTAGAAAATTTGAAATAATTAACTTTAAACCCCGGGATTCCCGTTCCGAATTCCCGGGAATGCGGGAACTGAAAAATGCTTAATTTCCCGTGAAATCACGGGATGTATTCCCTAATTACCCTACAAATTGGCACAAATAAGAAAATAAATTAAAAATAGAAAAGAATTACTTGCAACCTAAATAAAAAAATCATAAAATATTTTATTTAGGCGCCTACAATTCCTTATTTGGTCAAAAAGGAATTAAACATGGTTCTAACAAAACTAGTTCAGAAACTCTTCGGTAGATTAAAATTAGATGTGTTTGTATGGCATGCCTGTCAACACTGTCTTGAACAATTTTGACATTAGAAAGATGGAATACGTTGAAAACCTGTTAAAATCGCCAATAAGCAATCACGCAAACACATCTATTGTTTATAGACTTATTTTATTTCAACATAGAAAAACTAGTGCCTGTTGAAAAGAAAATGCAAGAGAAATTTTCTTGTTTGAACAGAAAACATTCAGTCAGACGAGAAGACAAGCCACAAAACATAATACACAAAAAATATAAGCCAAAGCCATAACTTGAAAGCAGAGCTGTGACTTGTAAATAGATTTTAAGTATACTTTGCGATCAAATTGGAATATTTATGTTATTTTATTCAAAGTTAAATTTAATGATATAATTTTTATTTGCACTTTTAATCATTGAAGAAATAAAGACAAATTTATTCAAAATTTTCATAATTGTTTCTTTTTTTCTTTCGTTATTTTATTATTAATATTAAAGTTTTTTTTTAAAGCACCGTATGTGGGTTTTCACGTTGAAAAATTTCACTCGAACTTTAAATGCCTCAAATTCCAATTTAATTTAAACAAATGAAAAATTTTTTATTTTATAACAAAGACATAATCAAAATAAACACAAAATGTCACTTTTTCCCAAGAAAATTAATAGTCTTGTAAATTTAATTTGAGTGAAAACAAACTCTACACAATTTTCACGTGAAACTGATTTAGTTTTTGTTAATATTGATTTAAAAAAAATCGATTTGAATGGAGGTGTTTTTACTAAATGCGCCAACGCCTTACATAATAAGTCTGTTCCTTTCGTTTTTGGGTCAACTTCGGTAAAATGAGAGTGAGCTCAAAATACTCCCACCAAATGACGAAATTACCCAATAGTACGGGAACGCAAAAAAGCACTTCTAGCCCAAAAATTCATTTTAAAAAATAATTGAAAATGCGTCGAATTTAGCATTTATTTTCACTATTGTATTTTTCTTTGCAACAGCTGTTCGTTTTATAAGTTACCAAAGTTTACCCGATTAAAAAGTCTGGGTAAGTTTTGGTAAAAAGCATTCTCATGAGCGTTCTCATTTACCTAACTTTCGACTTCGGGAACGCTTTTGGGTAAATCTCGGTAACTTTGGGTAAATTTCGGTAACTTTGGCTACGTACGGGAACGCACTTAATCAGGGAGATTATTTTCATGACCTTCATGAAACAAAAAATGTTTTCATTGTTTTTATTTTTTAAAATAAATATTAAAAAATTTTATTTAAAAAATGTATATGTATATCGCCTTTGTGCAAAAGCTATTTTCGTACAAAGACTTCGTTGGAACGCGAAATGGAGCAATTATCTTGTGTGCCCTACTGTACACTTACTAACAAACGCATAATTCATCACTTTTAAGGCTTGTGTAGCATTTTTATAACTACTTAATTTTTAGGAAGCTAAATTTATACGTACTTAAAAATTTTATAAATGCTTAAATTTGTGTGGAATATTTATACAAAATTCGAAAAATTTAATTTAAATTTAATTTCGAAAGCATAAAGCTACATTCACAGTGATGGAGTACACCACTCTGCAGAGTGGAGTGTACTAAAATAGAGATGGCATGATACAAAAAATATGTAAGTGCGAAAAAGAAAGCAACAAAATCCACTCTGTAGAGTGGAGTACTCCATCACTGTGAATGTAGCTTAAAAGTTAACTGAAATTTCTTTCATTCCTATTCAAATATATATCTGTACTATTTTTATTCTTAAAAATTCGAATAAAAAAAAAGAATTTATTTTTATTTCTTTATTCAGAAATAAAATAAAAATATTTCTATATTCTATTCACAAGTCACAGCAACGCTTTAAAGTACTCTTAACAACAAATAAAAATCGTTTTTTTATACACAACATTCGTATAAGTACCTCCATTGAATTTAAAAAATAACTCAACAGATGACAGCCATGTTTTTAGGCTCCCTTTACAACTCTCAGCACTCCTCTATCATCATTGTTGGTTGTCTTCGTCGTCGTTAATGAGTAATAATGATTTACAGTATCAATTACCTTTACACATGCAATGAGATAGATACAAAACTTGTTGTCTACGTTTAAAATTTATCTACAGAACAGAAAGAAAATACTGTAGTTAAAAATTTTGTTTGTTTATATTTTTTATATGCAATAATAAAAACCGCTTTAAGGGGGGTGGTTACTTTCTAGAGAAATCAAGAATATTTAAACAATTATAAAAAAATAAAACATGGTATTTATTAATTCTTGTGATAGAAAGAAACATAATAATATATAAAATTCGGAAAACCATGGCAACCCTGGTGCGCATTTTTATCAGAGAACACATAGGAAGTCAATTCCATATTTTTCTTTTTGCTACGATCCAACGTATTGTTCTTGTTTGATATTATACTGCCTACACACGAAGGAACATTTGTCAGAACGTGGGCATGTTCTACTCAATGTTCTATCGTCTGTATCAACTGTGGTAAACGTCTAAAGGTAAATCCTTTGCTGTATGACGAAGTCAACCATGTAAATGCAGGGATACAACCTTGCGGCTTGTTCTGCGTTTGTTTTTTTTTTTTTTTTGTATAGATTTTTGACAAAAACGCACTGCCGATTCTCTCTAAAGGTTCAATTAGACGTGCCATATCGCCATAGCCGTAACCATAACGCCATAGCAGAAAACCAAAATTCAATTGGTTTCTACGGTTACGGTTATGGCGTTATGGCATGTCACCAATAATCGTATACATTGTAGCCCATAAGATTGGTTTGAACAGCTGTTTTATATGGTTATGGTTATGGCACGTCTAATTGAACCTTAAATTAAAACTTAATTTATCTGCGTTTTCTCTCATACTCGCATATTTTCATTCTCACACACTCTACAATGTTGAGATATTTTCAAAATAATCTGATATTTGAGGATGTTCAGAGATGGAAAAGTTGGAACGATTGGGCTTTTATTTTTAAAAATCATTGTTTTTCATGTTTATTACTAGTTTCGATCTTATTTAGCTTGTCATTGAATTGAATGAATTTTGATTCGATTAAATTTTTCGTTTTATGATTAGCGAACTATAAACCAGTGCAACCATTTTTGGTTAAATTGATTTTTTAAAATTTAATCAATTAACTATGAAAAGAATCAACAAAAATCAACCTGATTCTTTGAATAGGATATTGATTATGAAGTAGGAAATAATACAATCAATAAAATGAGTTTTGCGAATCGATTGGTTAAAAATTGAATCAGAGAAGATTGAATCAGACAGATTGTGTAGACAAAATTGAAAAATTCAAATTTATGAATTCTTTAAAAAATTAGTTCAAAATCTTGAAAATTTGAGCAAATTAAATAAACTCGGATTACCTTTTTTCTAGTTGGGGATTTCTTGGGGATATTTAAGATTTGTTTGGGGATATCGAAAAATAGTATCTGGCAAGCCTCGTTGTAATCAACAACGAATGTTTTAGTTAAAGTCCCAGTTAGTTACTAAAGGAACCAACGAGCATAGAATGGAACATAGTGGAGATATGGCTCAGTGCGACTTTTTACCTTTGTCTCTCTTATACAATGTATTTTTATATTTTTGTGATCTGTCTTTTATTTAGTTGCATCTTATGGATATCAAACTTGTATTTAAATGCAATACATGTCTTTGTTTCTTTCCTATTAAGATTTCTCTTTCTTCCTGTACGAGTATACTTTTTGAATTTCCATATTCTGTAAATTTTTGTCAGTATTTTAAATGATCTTCACGTATTAAACAAATGCAAACAATTGTTATTGTATACATTTTTTTTAATTAAAAGAAAATATTTAAGTGATAAAATAATATTAAAGCAACAGAATTTATTCGTACAAAAAATAGAAAACTTTTTAAACAACGAATTACGACAAACGAAAATATTTCCTAATATAAATTTAAGAAAATGAAGTGAAAAAGATATCCAGCGATTATAAATTAAATCTGAAAAATACAAAAATTTTCTATTATTCATTGTGTGGAGAGTTATAAACCATTAAAAAATTTATTTTAAAACCAAAAACTATAAAAAAATTTCAACATGATAAAATTAAAATCATTATTTCGTAGAGGGCAAACGCCTTCACAAAGTTCCTCCTCATCAGCTAAACATTCCAGTAATAATAATCGCAATAAATCCCAGTCAACACTGTCTTTAAATAGTGACCTCGACAACGAAAATAAAACTGCTACCAATAATACAGCGTCATCTTCCAAGTTCTATCCTGCCGTACAAAATCCCCTATTAAATATCGAAGGATCTTCAGCTGAACGTGGTGTAGATGTAGGAGATGATCAATTGACTTCCAGTAGTCATAGTTTGGAAACAAACAAGCTATCAATTGAAGCAGCTACAAATAAGAATTCAGCACAACACGCTAATACTTTGCCCCACAAAAAACAAAAAGGTACAACGCCAAAAAAAGGACAAAAACAACCAAAACCATTACCTAAAACACTTTCAGCTACTGTTGCTGAACCAACTAGTAAAAAATACAACACAGATTCTGCTGCTCCTCTATCTTCCGCAAACGCTAAAAGCGATGTAATGTCATCAATGGCTGCCGTAGTACCAGGACAACAAAGTTCTTCTGTGGGCACTGTTAAAAACAATAATTTCAATACAGCCTCCTCTGTAGCAACATCACACTCTAATCCTTCATTGTCTTCTTCAACGGCTGCTACTACATCTTCCAATGTGGCCAATGATCTGTATGCCTTAAATCCAGCATTTATGGCTGCTGCAGCTGCTGCCAGTTATCAGTTTATGAATAACGAACAGCAACAATTTTTAGAGGTTTGTCTTATGATATTTTTTAACAACATTTTTAACAAAATTTTGTAACTTTTTTTTAGGCTACTAATATCAAAATGCAGGAGCTCCAAACCCAATTAGATCGTTTGGGTCGTGAAAAACTGCTGGCAGAATCACGGATTAACGAATTATTGCCCTATCAAAACGAAGTAACTAAACTTAAGCAAGATTTAATAAAAATGCAGGTAAGAAAAACTTAAGATCTAAAGGGATTTGATGGATCTTTTAACAAACTATAGAAATATTTTTTATATAACATCAGGTTTCAAATGCACAGAAACTGTTGCAGAATCACAGAAGTTTTCTTAGAGTTTTTATAAGAACAATTCCACAAAGTTACAAAATTACAACGTTTAGAAAATTTTTACAGAATCGCGAAAGTGTTCTAAATAATATTTATTTATATTTATAATAATTTTATCTAATTTTGAACATTTTACTAAACTAAAGGGGTTTCATTATAAGATTTTTCAATAAGATTTTAAAGATTTTTTACAAAAATGTGCTGTCTTCAGATTAAAGTCGATTATTACAATCTGTGATATCTTTCAGATATTCCTAAATATGTAACACTTAAATATTATTAAAAATCGTATAATGTAAAAACCCCTAATCATTTGTTTATTGAAAAAGTTGTCTCAGATTCTGTAATATTATTTTCCGTTAAATTAATTCTATAAATTTTACTATCGGATACTTATTTTATAGTAATAATTTTGTTAAGTTTGAAAGTTTTTCTATTGGATCCGATATTGGACCGATATAAAGTTTCTATTGATGTAAATATTGAATAACTCTAAAAACGCAATTTAATTAAAACACGTACTGAAGAAAATAGTCTTATTTTCCAAGTAAATCAAATGAAGGGCAGGGAGAAAAACGTATATATAAATTTCATAAGGAAATTATTACCTACTTAAATTTTTTTTAAATGTAGTGCGAATTTTGTTCAACGAATTAAAAACATAAAGTTTTAATTAAATAAGTCTCGTGGATCACTTTAAGAAAAATTCGCGGTCAAAGATAGTTGTAAAAATTTGATTATAGCTGGATGTAGTTTCGATTAAAATATCGTGTGATATAAAAAACGCGTTTTCCAGAAGTTGGATTTAACATCCTTATTCAAGTGATTGAAATCGACATTTGATAATTTAATAAGAAATTGTGTAACAACAACAATTAACACAAAAATTAACGCAACGCAAGGCATTGCGTTTTACAAAATAACCCACTTATTTTTTTTTTCATTTTTAAACTGTACAATAAAGTATTTATAAAAACTAATTTTATACATACATTTTATTTAATTTTTTCAATCGTATTGTTATAATTTTTTTTAACAAAATATGATATATAAAGCACATGTTAGAAAAACGAGACTTTGGATATTTGTTATGTTTATTCAATCATGAAACCACAATTCGAAAACATTTCATTCGAAAATAAGCAAACCAAAAAAAGCTCAATAACAAAATCTAAATGGAAACCACAAATCTATCAAAAATTTCATGTATAAACTTTTGAGATCTCAGTAAAAGTAAAAGAGCAAAACAAATGAATCAGAGAAACAGTTATTTGGAAATACGAAAAATTAAACAGGAAAGAAATGACTGCTACTATACTCAAAACTAGACAGATTGATTAATTGATTTAGTTGAAGAGCGTTTGTTAAAAGAAAATCATTTTCCTTAGGAGGCTTCTGTAAACAAAAACAACAAAAAAAATATTTAATTGCTATAATAAAATTTTAATTTATTATAGAGCGCCCAAGAGAAAAATCAATTGGAAATTGCTAATTTAAAATATGAAAATGAATCATTAAGAAATCGTTTAAGAGACGTTGTCAATTCTCCATTATCTGATGCGGAAAAACATCAAATCATACAAGATTCGCAACGTTTGCACAGTTCAGCACCAGCTTCTATAGCACTACCAACAGTAAGCTTTAAATTTAAGGAAGTCAATAAATCATGATTTGAATTCTTAATTAACTATTCTGCTTTTCTAGTCCAATGATATTGATAATGGTGGCACTCCTTGTCTTACACCTGATTGGGATAAACATTCATCTTCAAGTGAGATATCAGTAGCCTGTTTGCAAGATAAAATCATACAAATGGAAGAAACCCATTATTCGACCAACGAAGAATTACAAGCAACTTTACAAGAATTATCTGATTTACAAGTGCAATTAAGTGATGCTCATACTGAAAATGAACGTTTGGCCGAAGAAAAAGACGTACTCTTCCAGTCGCTATGCAGACAAACAGAAAAACTAAATGAATCTCGTACACAAATCAATAACTTGCAAGAACTTTTACTAAGAGATGCTAAACAAAATAGTGCTGCCGAAGAAGTGGCCACAACAGAAAGAGAAAAGAAATTAATGGATTTAATTAAAAGCGCTCAAGATGAACGTGAAGCGGTTTTAGTTAAACACGAAGAACTTAATTGTGAATTACAAGATATGCGTCAATTGCATGAAGCTCAAAATTTAGAACAGTCTCGTTTAAGAGAACGTATTGTACTATTAGAATCTTCTATAGATGCTGAGCATGCTCAACGTAAACAATTGGAAGCCCAACTACTAACAGCTAAAGAAGAAATATCTCATGGTCTTATCGAAATAAATCGCTTGACTACTTTGCTAGAAAATGCTAAAGCTAAAATCGAAGAACTTGAGCAAGATTTAGCTCGTGGGGATAAAACTGACCTAAGTGAACTTTTGGATACGGCTCGTAAAGAAAAGGACATTTTAGAAGAAAAGGTGGCCGAAATACAAGATCAGTGGTCACGAAGCCAGGCTGAAGCTGGACGTTTAAAAGAACAATTAACTGATGTCTCAGAAGAATTAAAAGTTTCTAAAAACAATGCCAAATGCGCTCTTTCGCATCTCGAATATCGTTTTGAACAATTACAACAAGAAAAGGATAAACTTTCTCTCGAACATCAACAACTATGTGAGACATCCGCTGAATTGCAGGTGCAATCTAAATGTCACTTGGAAGATAAAACGCAATTACAAAATCTTTTAACTGAGACACAAAACCATTTATCCGAAACAGAACGTAAATTGAATGATACCCAATCGCAGTTAGAAGACTTGCAACAATTGCGTAAACAGGAAGTAGAAGAATGGCAGCAATTTCAATCGGATCTTTTAATGACCGTGCGTGTTGCCAATGATTTTAAGACTGAAGCCTTAAGTGCTAGAGAACAATTAGTGTTGGATAATAAGACACAAAAGGAAAAGATACGTATGCTAGAACAACAAATAGAAAAACTAAACAAACAACGTGGGTTTATTTTTGGAAATTAAAACAAAAAATAGTTTGTATTGATCTGTAATAAATTCTAGTTTCTTTTTCAGAACAACAACAAACGGAAACTCAACAATCTGTTTTGTCTACCGTTCAACAAGAGATGGCCTCTAGGCGCACTAAAATAGGCAGCTTTTCACGACAAGATTCACGTTTGTCGGTGAAAACTTTAATTGAAAGTATTGAAAATAATAAACAGGTAAGAAAGTAGTAAAAAGCTACAAAAAGTTTTAAAAGCAGTTCGGTAAACTTTGTAGGTAGTAGTGTTAAAAAAGTACTTAAAAAGTCAAAATCACAATGCCTTTAGTATATATTTTTTCTACAAAGCTTAATATGATTTTAAACTTCTCAAATTGGCAAACCCAAGTTGGTGAAATAATTTTGGAGTTTATAGAACTTCCTCAGCACTGAAAGCACCGAACAACAGGACAACAGTAGTCTCACTTCCTCTGGTGGGGCTTCCCTGCTGTGTGACATATAGCAGGAGGCAATTATGATGTTGAGGCCACCTGTCAGTTCAACTTTTGTTACGGTAAGGTCCGCTGAGCTAAATTGAATACATAGAAAAATCTATATTCTTTTTAGCTATTATACAGGATCTGGGCTTACCCTTGTCTTAAATGTAAAGTATGTTGTACGGAGCGCCCTGAAACCCTTTTACCAGCGAGTCATGGACCCAGGGTTCCTGAACTATGCTAGTATTGAGATTTTCCTCGGCTAGGAGGACCCGCAGATTGTCTGCAGCATTTCGAAAATGCTGCAGATTATTCTGCACGACCTTTAGCATTCCCATCTTTGTCCGCTATATTGGGAGGTTCCTCAAGCTGACGCCTGGTTGGCGTCATCGAGCTCATCCTTCTCGTCAACTTCACCGGACCCTGATGGACGGAATTCCTTCACCTTGGCTTCCCTGACACCAAAGAGCTTATGGCCTGCCTTCTCGAGTGCGGAGACACCCTGCTCCGAATTGACCAGCACATAGCTCATGCTGTTTTTCTGAGGCTCCTCGGGACGTATGACAGACTAGTCATCCATTGGAACCCCAGGGTTTTGAGCCTTGAGACACTCTTCCACTCTATGGTTGTCCATTACCATTCTGAGTAACCAAATACTGGCGCGAGGTCTCGAAGGTAGGTTGAACAGTTATCTTCAAGATCTTACGAATTTCTTCACTAGAAGGAATATGCAGCTCTCCCCTGCAAAATCTTCGGTGACTCTTTTTACCACTTGGACGAAAGAAGTAAGGCTGGAACTGAATGTAGTAGTCGATGGCGTGCGAATTCCGACACTTAACCACCCCAAAATTCTTGGGGTAGTTAAGTGTCGACAGCCTGTTTATGTCCTCAGCGCACACCACTGCAATTTGCAACAAGATGCAGAGTAGGAACAAGGTCCTCAAGTCGCTAGCCGGCAGCTCTTGGGGTACGGACAAAGAAACCTTGTTGGCAACATACAAAACAATTGGCCGGTCAGTGGTTAATTATGCTGCGCCAGTGTGGTCGCCTAGAGTCAGTGATACCCAGTGGAGAAAGCTCCCAACCTGCCAAAATTCTGCCCTCAGGACAATTACTGGATGCCTTCAAATGTCCTCAGTTCAACATCTTCACGAGGACACGAAGGTCCTAACAGTAAAGGAACACTGCCATATGCTGTCGAAGCAGTTCCTGCTGGGATGTCATCGGAGGAACCACCCGAATCACCATCTTGCGGAGGTGGATTCCCCCGAGGCATGTCAGAAAGGACCTTCGTATATTTGAGGGCACGGTCCAGCGTTACATGAGAGATCCGCTGGAAGAAGCATCCTACAGGGCAGGTATAAACGATATTCATCGGGACACGGTAAATGACGCCATTAATTCTTACCGGATGAATATCGTTCTTGGAGGTCGTCCCCCACCTATTGCAGAAAACGAGGAGAAAACTCTCCCACGATCTACGAGAGTCCTCCTCGCGCAATTGCGTTCGGGAGGACTCGCGTGAACACCACGCCTTAATTCATATTGGTCTCGGATCGAGCCAACCATAAACCACCTCTTTGGCTGCACGGCAAACCCGACTCACCTAGATCCCACGTCACTATGGACCCACCCGGTTGAGGCGGCCCGGTTCCTGGGTCTGGATCTAGCTGAGTCAGCAGAAGAACAAGATTAATATGCTTACATATTCAGGAGTCGTTGCTACAACAACAAAAACAACGCATTTGCTGAGAAATTCTCAAGATAACAGGTCCATACACTTGATCACCCTGCATCCCCTGGAGTCAAAACGATGTACCGGACTACCCTTGTTGGAGAGCACGTGGTCCATCACGAGCTCAGACAACTGGGATTCGATAGCACTCCATTCCGTTACTACAGGCGACGGCAACCCACCATTGACGTTTGCCAGAGCCACAAGTAAGTGATCCCTTACAACCTCGTTAAAGGGTCTTCGAGAGGTCGACATAGACTGCGCATCTGCTCGTGGACCTTTTTCGGCGATTTATCACCCTCAATCTATGAGCTATTTCGCTTACCTCCATCGACTTTCTAAGCTACTCATCCACCACAACTTGGTACTTTACGCGGTTCTTTTCGTCGCGCTCATGAACGCTCCCATTCAACGCGTTCTTGGCAACCTTGTCAATAAATCTCGCTCTTAAATATCGGGACCTCCACACGTCGCCTTAGGATTTTTTCTTTCGCTTACGTCTGGACTGGTCGCCGGTCTGGACGTCCTGCTCAGCCTGGATTATTATCTGTAATTTTGTCTGGTGAGACTCTGAAGTACTATGAATGTACCCTCAGCGCCTGAGAGGTTGATCACTCTCTCCTGACTCGAGGCGAGCAGATCTTCCTCCGACGAGTTGCCTAGCAACCCTCTTCCACTTTCCTCCTACTTCCACTACTTGTAAAAAAACGACTATCCGTACTTGAATTTTATTTTATTTTTGTAAACAAATAAAACTTAAACATTTGGGGTCGCCTTTGTACAAAAGCTATTTTTGTACAAAGACTACGCCGGAACTCGAAATGGTGCCCTGCTCTAAAAAAACAAACCTCTATAATATGGAATTGGGTTGTAATGTATTTTATTTCAGACCGCTAAACCTGAGGAACCAGAATCTCGTTATAGTTCTTCCTCTAGCTTAAATAGCAATTCAACACCCGAAACAACACCTAGTGCTGTACCATTAGTCAGTACAAATGCTAACACCACAGATTGGTCAGAAAATGTAAGTTATAAAAAAAAAACGCCATTGCAAGAAGACATTTTAATGGAAAATTATTTCATTTTGAAAACTTAAATTCCTTTAAGGTAACGCGGTTAACACCTTTAATAGGCAGCTTAAATACTACAACCACGGCAGCTTGTACACCAAATACTAATACCACATCAACATTGGTATCATCATTAAGCAATACAACAACCAAAGGTCCTTTAAGGGAACAACAACAACAGCAATCAAACATACACATTAGTAGTTTAAATAATGTGTCCAAATTATTAAGTGGTGAGTTTTTGAAATCATAAAAAAAATTTGTGTTGGTTTATTATTTCTCTACAGGTGAACGTAAGGATCCTTTAAATATGTTAGCCAAAAATGGTGGCTCCAAACGTAATGCTTTATTGAAATGGTGTCAGAACAAAACAGTGGGCTATCGTAATATAGACATCACAAATTTCAGTTCATCCTGGAATGATGGTTTAGCATTTTGTGCAATTTTACATTCCTATTTACCGGATCGCATTCCTTATGATACTTTAAGTCCAGCCAATAAAAGGCGTAATTTTTCTTTAGCATTTGCGGCAGCAGAATCTGTTGGCATTACCACAACTTTGGTAAGTTTTTTTTTTTTAAGAAACAATTTTTCAAACATAGATTAACCAATTTCCTTTTTAGAACATTAACGACATGTGTCAAATTGAACGTCCCGACTGGACTCAAGTAATGTCGTATGTTACTGCTATTTATAAACATTTTGAAACTTAAGTTAGTATTAGTTTTTAATGTCTCTTAATATTAATTTTGTTTAATTTTAAATTAATATTTACAAAACAAATGTTGGCTTATTTTATTGTTAACTATTATACATGTTATTTTTATTTTTTTATTAATTATAGGACTTGCCCGGAATTTTCTTATCTTATTATTTTTTAATTTCTATTTAAGTTTCTCTTAAAAATGAAACCAAATTGAATTTTTGTTTGTTTTTTTTCCTCTTGTCTCTTATGCTTTTATTATTTATTTTATATATTTTTATTAAATAAAATAATCGTAATAAATTTATTAAGAAAATGTAAATATTTGAAAATGGGGAAAAACACCAATTACTAAAAAAACATTTTAATTTATTTTTGATAAAAAAAGAAAACAAACAACAGAATAAACGAATAATTATCACTACAAACATAACTTTTCTGATTTTTTTTAAAGAAATATTTTGTATATTGTGCCATATAGGTTTTACCTCCGAAGCAGCGGAACTGCTTCGGGAGTATTTGGCAATGTTCGTTTACTGTAGGCACCTCCGTTTCCTCGCCGAGATGTTGTACTGATGACATCTGTATGCTTGCAGTAATTGTCCTGAGGGCAGAGTTTTGTCAGGTTTGGAGTTTTCTCTATTGGTTATAACTGGCTCTAGGTGACTACACAGGCTCAGCATAATTGACCACTGACCGATCAATCGCTTTGTAGGTTGTCAACAAGGTTTCTTTATCCGTACCCCAAGAGCTACCGGCTAGCGACTTGAGGACCTTGTTCCTACTCTGCATTTTATTGCAAATTGCAGTGGCGTGCGCTGAGGACATGATCAGGCTGTCGAATGGGACCCCAAGAATTTTGGGGTGGTTAAGCATCGGAATTCGTACGCCGTCGACAACAGTCCCAGCCTTACTTCTTTCGTCCAAGTGGTGAAGAGAGTCGCCGAGGTTTTGCAGGCGACAGCTGCATATTCCTTCCAGTGAAGAAATTCGTAATATCTTGAAGATAACTAACTGTTCAGCCTACCGCATAAGCCATCAATGTCATGACCCGTCGCTGAGGGACTTCTTGTTTAATTCTACGGGTTTGGACTTTTTGTTTCATAGCTCCACAAACGAATGGCTACCAAACAGATAATTTACTATCAACCTTTTCGTACCATTTAAGAGATTCGATTCGGTCTTAAGAGGGTCGCATGGCTGACCGTATCAAATGCCTTCGCTAGGTCGAGTGACACTATAACCGTCCTTTCGCAAGGGCGGCTCGGATTCAGACCATTGGTTATCTGTTAAACCTGGGAATTAAACCAAAAAGTCAATTCTTTAGGGAATTGAACGAAAAATTTAATTCCTTAGGGAATTAAATTCATTTTTTATAAACAGTGTACAAGAAATAGATGATAGCATACCAATCGTGCAATATGAAAATCTTATAAATGAAAATCCACAACTTATCTTTAAATTTGAGTTAATTAATATGAATACGTTAAGAGATATGATGAAAAAAATGAACAATAAAAAAGATCTAAATTTTTTTACCGTTAAGATGTTGCTGGATAACTATGATATTATTGGTACTTATTTACACCGTCTTATCGTATCATCTCTACAGACAGGAACATGTCCTGATTGCCTTAAAGAGTCGTGTATAGTGCCAATTCAGAAAATAAAAAATACTAAGGATCCACATGAAATTCGACCGGTAAATATGTTAACTACAATAAGCAAAATCTTGGAAAAAGTCGTCCACTATCAACTTAATAAATACTTCGAAGAGAACAATCTATTAAACGAAACACAGTCAGGTTTCAGGCATAGCCATAGTTGTGAATCGCTTCTAAACCTTGTAGTTACACAATGGAAAACAGAAGTAACTAATAAAAAGTGTGTAGTAGCAGTTTTCTTGGATTTAAAAAGAGCATTCGAGACAATCAATAGAGACATTTTGTTGATAAAGCTAGAAAAATATGGAATAAGGGAAACTGAATTAAAATGGTTTAAAAGTTACCTGGAGAACAGAACGCAAAGAACAAAATGCGGTGACTTTATGTCAACAAGTAAAAATGTCAATATAGGTGTACCACAAGGGGCAGTTTTGGGAACACTACTGTTCCTAATATATATTAATGATTTACAAGAAATCCTAAGAAAAGCAAAAGTATGCATGTTTGCGGATGACGCCCTTATATATATAAGTGGCGAAAATACAGAAGAGTGTGTGCGTAGTCTGAATATTGAGTTACAAGAAGTTGGAAAATATCTGAAAATGAATAAATTAAAACTTAACACAAAACAAAAACGATGGTGATAAATGGAACTACGGAGGAAAATATAAATATTGACGGTGTATCAATAGAGCAAGTGGCAGAAATAAAATACCTTGGCGTCATTATAGATAAAAACCTTAAGTTTGACTTACATTTTAATTATATCTGCAAAAAGATTTATAAAAAAATTGGTTTCCTAAGAAGAATTCGGAGCAAAGTTTCAACAATCACATCCTTAAATATATATAATACTACAGTAAAACCTCATTTTGAATATTGTTCAACTTTATTATTTCTTGGGAGTCAACAAATGAAGGAACGACTACAAAAGCTACAGAACAAGGGGATGAGATGTATATTAAGATGTCATAGACTAACTCACGTAAGGGATATGTTAAACAAATTGCAGTGGCTTTCTGTAAATCAAAGACTTGTGATGAACGTTTTAGTGTTTATATTCAAAATAAAGAATGGAATGTTGCCGACCTATATGCAAAAACACTTAGTGTATGTTGCCGATGTTCAACCTTATAATTTACGCAATGCCTTAGATTTCAGATTAAATTTCAGTTCAACAAACTTTTATCAAAATTTATTGTTTTATAATGGCCTTAAACTTTTTAATGAAATTCCATTAGAATTAAAAAATGAGAAAAACTTTTTTGTATTTAAACAGAATATAGTTAAATATGTAAAGCAATTATACTAATGTAACAAAGAATCCAAAGTTAGAATATTTTTTAATGTATTTTTATTAAATAGAATTAAATTCTAAATAAATAAATGAAAAAAAAAAAAAAAAAAAATTAAACGAAAAAGTTATTTCTTCAGGGAATTAAATGTACAAGGCAATGAATTCCTTGGCTAAAAATTTAATTAACTCATGTTGAATGAATTTTTTAATTTTTAATTATAATATCAGGGAATTCATTCTCTAAATTTGAATTCTATGAATTCATTCACAGAAATTAATTCCAAAAAGGCCTAAATTAACTGTTTTTTCTACAAAAAAAAACATCAAATTATTTCCTACTAATTTTCTTTAATATACCTTAAATTAACATAATACTAAACAAAACTATAAAATTGAATAATGTAAACCATTCAATTTATTAAGCTTGAGATTTTTCCTTTAACCTAAATTCTTCTAATTTTTAGTTTAAGCAACTTGTTTTGGTTGGTTGGTATTCATAGCATCCAATTCATTTTGTATACACTCAAATTGTTGATACAATTGCAGTAATTCCTCATGATTCATTTCCAAATTAATATCTTCTCCAGCACCAGTTTTCAATTGTAAAACAGCCAAAGCCGACTTTTCTCGCTGCTGGCATTGCGAAGAAATCTCAACATTAAGTTTCCAAGCTACATCGGAAATTTCATTTGATTCATAACGATCACTGGCTAAATTGTTCATAATGGGTGTTGTCTGACGTACCCATAAACGGACTATGGCATCAATTTTGGCTTCATCTTGTAATTGTAATTTATCACGTAATTCGGCCTGCAACAATGAGGGTTTAATTATGTAAGTACTGGTACGTCTTAAAATATAGGAAAATGTTTTAATCAATAATAGAAAATCTGGACGAGGTACGCCCACTAAACGCTCTAGCTCCTCTAAAGCATTTTCATTTTCTACTGACGATGAAATACCATCTTCAGAGGAATCGCCACCCATGTTACTACTAATCATTTGACGATGGACATACTGAAGAACTGTACTAAATGTATTGTAGGGTAAGGAGTTGATAATTTGAATGCCTTCTCGGGCTCTACAAATAAAATACAAAAATAAAGTGTGATCTCATATCAAACAGAGTGTATGGCAGTTACCAACCTGTCTGTTATTTTTATCCAATTAATGCTCATGATTTATTGTCCCGTAGTTTACAAACACAACCAAATAATAAAATCCTTTATTAAAAGCTACTATGCAGGGATGTAAAATGCTGTATTAATTTTTCGTATCTCTCCAGTTGCAAAAGTACCACGTACCCTCGACCAAGTTAGTACTTTTTCAGCAAATTAAAAACAAAAAATATTTTCAGAAATCTTAATGTTCAGGCTGCCCATATTCATATTGGAGAGTTGCACAATTTATTGAAAAAAATCTAAACGGATTTAATTCTTAAGCGGCCTAGATGCATGAATTTGAACATGTAATGTCTAATTTGACAGCTTGTCAAGCACAAGCACAAGCACAAAAATCACAAACATTCTTGAATTTTACATTTTTAATTAGTTTTTTATGACAAGGAAGGGATAACGTTAGTAAAAAAATGTAAAAACAGAAATTCAGAAATTAAATTAAAAATAAAATAATTTCGTCGGTATCATCCGCTGTGTTGGTTTCGTTTTTTCCAAAACAAATTTTACAGCATGCATTACCGTGTATTCCAAAAACCATATTTTGTTTGTCAAGCATGAAAAGTTAATATTTTGTAATGTTTAGGTCATATTGTGACATTTTTATATAGAAGAAAACAGTTGTGCCATATCTTGTGTAAAAGTATTGTACATCTTGTAGCACGGCGTAGCGAAAAACAACATCGCTTTATCTAACGACTATGTAGACTAAAGACAAACCACCAGCCTCAACTGCTGTTAAAAAGTCTGTTTAATTTTATATGCAAACTGGTTTTAAGAGAAACAGTTTTTTTTTTTTTTTTTTTTTTTGAATAATAAATACAGCATTTATTTACTTCAAATTACATAACCAAAGCCCTGGGGGCCATATATGATTAATAAAAGTTACTACAAAAAAATAAATTAAAGATAATAAAAATAAATAATAATATAAAAAATAATAAAAATAAGTAAAAAATACTGAAAACATTATCTTGAATAATATAAATAGATATTTAAATAAAAATAATATTAATAAGCAAAATTTTGTGCCAATTATACAAAACTAATGCAGAGAACATATCAAACAACACAAGTGCACTTTACAATTTAATTAAAATTGCTTAAAAATAATGAAAATAATTAATTAAAAATACCAAATGTTATTTTACATTGAAACTCTCTTAAAACTAGTTCAGTTTTTCAGATGAGAGCCGTGGATAGTGCCTGCTTTATCAAAGTAAAATTTGAAAAGCGTTTTTAGTAGGCAGTTTTGTTGTCTGATTGCATGGGTTAAAACAATGTACTTGTAGTACAACCAAAAAGTACAACTCTGTGAATGTTTTGAAACTATTGTGACTGTATTTTTGTGACACAATGATGTCAACTATTAAAAAAAAAATTATATTAGACCATAAAATAGCTGGATTTATGAACAGTCAAAAACTGTAGCGATTTTATTTACATTATCGAAAAATAATAGGAAAATATTTTTAGCAGAGGGTATTGTTGTTAAAAATTATGTTCATATGTGAATTTTATAAATATTAAATACGGCTGATAGAAATCTCTTGGCTAATAGCTACTCGTAAGTTCCAAGTTAGTTTTACAAAATTTCTTGTAAAATATATGTATTTTTCAGACCTTTTTTACTAGAAATGTATATATTACAAGACTTTTATATATTTTACAAAATAAATACATACATCTTACTTGAAAATGGTAAAACTAACTTTAATTTATGTAGTTGTATAATTACATTCCATTTAGATAATATTCCACCTGTTTTCTTTTCTGTGTAGTCAACAAATCGCTTATTTTGACTAACAAAATCGACAAATTGCCAACAGTGAAAACAAGACGTAAAATTCTGTTCCAATTTTCTCAATTCTTTTATTTAAATATTAATGTTTTTAATGTATATAAAAGTGAAATAGTGGTTTTTATAAAAATGTCGGCTACCTTAAGATATCGTGGTGATAAAAACAATCTCATAGAATTGGCTAAAAATCTAGATGCTTTTAAAAAAGTACCTGAAAAATACACAGAGCCTACAGAAATAGGCGGCACTTGTAAGTAAACGTGATATGTTTTAAGCAAGGTTTGGATAAGCCAGATTAATGGAATGAAATCAGGAATCTGGAAAGAATCTGCGTGAACCATCCTTCGGCAGGGATTAGAGGTTTTCTATGTGTCCGGAGATGGCTTCTCTGAGTAAAGCTTTAATTTTCTAGTGCTCGTGCACTTTAATGGCGGCGTGGCCGAAAAAATTGCACTATTCAACTGATTGTGAGCGTTTTAGTCCATGGACAGTTTTATAAATTTTTGAGCCACTTCGTTAAACTGTATTTAGGCCTTTTGTTAACCATGTCAAATTTGAATAAACTTGTTTGCTAAATAGGACATTTACCAATTGGGCCTCAGAGATTGAAAGAAAAGAAAGCCATTAATTCTTGTAAATGAATTAAAATTATTAAAATTCGGCGAATTAATTCCTTGGGCATAACATTAAGGGCGAGTTTTTGGGATGTCGGTTAAACTTAGTTTAGTTAAACCGAAAGAATTATGTCAACCATTTCAAAGTTTATGAACAAACATTTGCCGAACAACCTTTTCTCGATTAGAATTTTGTTCTTTATTGAAATAAAATTAAATTGAATTTTAGTAACGGTATTCCAGTTACAAACTGCGTTAAACTGAGGGCCTAAGCATTAAAAAAAGAATTCATTTACTAAAGTATTCATTCAAATCTTAATTCAACTATGTATTGGCTATTCCCTACTGAATAAATTCAGTAGGGAATAAATTCAATTGTGCACCGAATTCCCTCAAGTAATCAAAATTTTCGTTTAATTTCTTGAAATAATTAACTTTTTTCAATTCGTGAATTTTAGTTTAGCAATTAATGGCTTTTAGGGAATTAAACGAAAAATTGAATTGCTTGAGGGAATTAAGCAAAAATTTTAATTTTTCTGGAAACTGAGTGCATAATTGAAAAAGATTTATCTTTAAAATTTTTTAGCCGCATTTGTTGTACATAGAAGTCTTAACAAATTTATGCAAACATTTTTAAAGAAAAGCATTTTTAAATTAGTGTTTTTCACACAAATTTGTTAACGAATTCGTCAGATTCTTTTTATAAAAACCCAGTAAATTCATCCAATTCCTTAAGTTTAGTCAACAAAAGCATTCAGTTCCAAAGTATAAATTCAGTTCAAGAAAAGAAACAGAATTAGGGAATCAATTACTTCGAAGCGTTGTTGGTCCTCAAGAGTTAATTTTAACTTTTTAATTCTATATTAAGACAGAACTAAAAAATCTTAGTTTTTGACTTTGTTTAATCGGTTCGCACTCACACTTAAAAAAAACTTTCTTGAATTCAAAAAATTTAATTGAATTATATTTTATGCATTAAATATTTTAGTATCCCTAATTAGTCGTTTGCTAATAATATTCCTTATCTACAAAGAAGTAATGTACTACAAAGATGCTAAACTAAAGTATCAATTTGAGCCCGATATTGATACTGAAAAAGTACAAATGCATGTCGATATTACAGTGGGTATGCCTTGCAGTTCTTTATCGGGTGTTGATCTTATGGATGAAACTCAACAAGATGTGTTTGCTTACGGTACACTACAACGTCAAGGAGTATGGTGGGAATTATCTATGGAAGAACGTATAGAGTTTGAACGTCATCAATATATGAATCATTATCGTAGAGAACAGTATCATTCTATAGCTGATATACTATTTAAAGATATAATCAAAAGTAATGAAGTCCATGAACAACCATTAGGTAATAATGGTAAACCAGTGTCAGAAGATCAGTATGATGCTTGTCGTCTACATGGTACTTTAGGTATAAATAAAGTAGCCGGAGTATTACATTTAGTAGGCGGGGCTATGCCTGTAGTTGATCTATTTGGGGATCATTTAATGATTGGTTTCCGAAGAATACCAGCCAATTTTACACATCGTATAAATCGTTTAAGTTTCGGCCAATATTCTAAACATATTGTGCAACCTTTAGAGGGTGATGAGGTATTTATAGAGGAAGAAGAGACTACTATACAATATTTTCTTAATATTGTTCCAACCGAAATACACAATACATTTTCAACTATTAACACTTATCAGTATTCGGTTACAGAAAATAAGAGAGTATTAGGTAAGTAAGATTATTACCTATGCAGCACTTTCAGTAGGGTTTAATAAATGGAAATTAATTGAAAAATAATATATTTTTATACAATATTATTAAAATATGTCATACATACTCATTTATTATTATAAATATTACAATTGTTATTTAAAAATGTGAAATTCCGCAATATGTACTTCAAAATAACCTAACGTTGGGTCTCATACTGAGGAATTAACTTAATTATTACAAAACTTAACTAAATATATGAAAAAATGTTTCGGTTAACTAATAGTTAAGTTAAAGTCTTTCAGAAAGAAACCTAGCGTAAGCGTAAAAATTTAATTTTATTATGTATTAGTGTAAATTTTTCATTAATAAAATTTTAGATCCTGTTCAAAATTCCTATGGAAATCCTGGTATATACTTCAAATATGATTGGTCGGCTTTGAAAATAGTCGTTCGCACAGATCGCGATAATTTTGTACAATTTATAATACGATTAAGTTCCATAATATCGGGTATAATTATTATTTCAGGTAGGCTTTACTTAAAACATTTTATATTTAATTTTATTATTGAAATATAATTAAATCCAAATGCTATTGACATTTCCATTTTAATAGAGAATACTGAATTCAAATTAAATTATTCATTTAATAATAAAAAATTCTTTCACGTTAATTGGAAATTTCGCAATTTCAAACGAAAAAATTATATTTCATTTTGTTTTTTTCCCAATTGCAATTACAGGAATTTTAAATTATTTATTGGTTACCATCCAAAAATGTCTCTTACAAACCTTTGCTCCTGAATTACTTCACAAAAGATTAAAGAAGACGCCCAAGCATGTACCTCTAGTAACATCTTCACAAAGTCTAACATCAATACCACCCGCACCGGTAGTGGTAACCAATGATTTGATTACAAATGCCAATAAAATGTCAGCACAAGTGACTTCTGTTCTACCAACCACAAATACTATGGATTAGTATATTGGCTGTTATAACTAAAATATTGTATTCTCTAAAACTTCCAAAGAATCTCAAAATTTTTTACAATTTGTTCTATTTTGTATTTTATTTGTATAAATAAAAATGGCTTAAATTTATATAAAAACATAAATAAAGGCAGTTTTAATCATAAATTACTTTTATTATAAATTTTCCTCTATTCGCTTTTAATATTTACCAAACTTTCATCTATATTAACAAAAGTTCCTTTTCTTCTATAACCACCACATATTGTTTTTAAGATCTCCATAGTTGCCGATACTGTAGTTTGTACATCTTGTTTTGAGCCTAAACTTGGATTTAATTCAACCAAATCTATTCCTTGTATGCGTTTAGTTTCACTTAAAGATTCCACAACAAATATTCCTTCACGTAAAGAAAGACCACCATAAACGGCTGTACCAGTACTAGGTGCTACTTTACTATCCAAGGCATCAACATCAAAACTAACATGGATTTTGTTGTTAACATCCAAGGCATCTAAAGTCATTTCCATAATTTTGGCAATACCATATTTGTCAACAGACTGTGGAAGATAAAAAGAAATTTTAAAAGGTTAGAAAATTTGGAATTTCTATCAAGGATTTAATTCAGTGTAAACACTTTCCTAAATAAAAATTTTTAACACTTTTTGTCGTTATTTGGTGTCTTTAATAAAATTTTATGATGATATTTTACTTTATAGTCTAAGATTAGGTTGAATATTCATACGATTAATTTCCCTAGCAGATCTAACTAGATGCAACATATTTTTATCTGCCAGCATCACTAGAAGTTAATTTCGAAATCTATTAGAAATTAATTACAAAATCTGTCTAATGACATTCTTCTTATTTTGGATGTATAGAAAATAAACGCCAGAAACTAAAGGTTTAAAGTTCTGAATCTATTGAAATGCTAGATTTTTAATTCGATGACTACATATTTTAATTGTAATACTCTGGCTACCGTATTTACACTTTAAGTATATGTAGACGACAAGCATTATATTGATCTTCTGACACTGGTTTACGATTATTACCTTATGGTTGTTCATTACTTTTTATTAAATATATCAGTTATAGAATGATACTGTTCTTTAGGGTAATAATTCATATATTGGTAACGTTCAAACTCTACACGTTCTTCCATAGATAATTCCCGCCGTACTTACTCCCTGACCTTTAGTACTCGTATACCGTATAAGCAAACACCCGATAAAAAGCTTAAATGCCTGTAAAGCGGGTTATATACGATCAAGCATGCTGTACAAGATGTGTAACCAACGAGCATATAATTAAAAGAGGTACCAACTCACCCAAACTTTGTTAAATCACTCTCTTCATAATTTGTATCGAAAAATGTTACCATATGAATTACACATGTCTGTAAAGGCTAACATTTTTCGATACAAAATGTTAATGTTCGAAAGAGGCGATGAAAACCGCCTGGTGTAACGCCATGTTTGATGGAAATTACAGAAGCACATACACGGCTTCATCAAGCCAAGCTGTACAACATGCTTGGTCGTCCATAGGCCCCTTAATATCGACATGCATTTGTACTTTTTCGGGTATTAATATCAGACTCAAATTGTTATTTAAGAACTCTATACACAAGTTAAAAATAACGACTGTACAACGAATGCCCAACTTTCTCTTATGGGAATTTGAGTGTACGAAAAAGTTGTTCACTCAATGTTAGTCGTTAGTTTTAACTTATTAATAGCGCTATAAGATTATGGGTTGTTAACGGATACCAGATTAGGCTAGACGAACAGGTTAGAAGAAAATAATATAAATTAGTTTCCCCATGTTAAAAGGCAAAGTATTACCTAATATTATTTTGTTAATATCTAAGGGCTGTATTCATAAGCTAAAAATAATGACTGCACAACGAATGCACAACTATCCTTATGGGAATTTGTGTGTATAAAAAGTTGTGCACTGGATGTTAGTCGTTAGTTTTAACTTATGAATACCGCTATAAGTCTTTGATAGAAATAAAATTTTATTAAAAAAACGGTCCAAAGCATTAGTGTTAAGAAAAACGGTTACAAAATTTATGCTTCACGAAATATTGGAAAGTTTTTAATTTCCTTTTTCTTCTTTCCAATACTTTAAAAAATTGTTTTAAATTTACATTTATAATTTACGATAACGAGTTTACTGCAGACAGGAATATAAATCCTGTTTATTATAAAGTTTTTCAACATTGTATTCAAAAATGACAGCAACAACAACAAAAGCAATAATAAATTATTTGGAAAAAAATTACAAAATAATAATGAACCATACCCTACCCTATACTTACTATAAAGGAATATATATAAACACAAAACCAACAACCAAAGTATATCCCGAAATAAAAGCCTAATATCATATGTAGTGTGTTTCATACTTATGAGAACACTGTAATTTCTATTATTGTTGCATTATCATTATTACCTGGTGAAAGATATATAATTGTTGTTTTTTCTTTGTATTGTGGAGTTTTACCGTTTCTTATTGTTTTTAAATTATAAGAACACTTGAATAACAAAATTTGGTAACAAAAGAAAAAAAAAACATAAAAATTAGGTAATCTTTTTAATTATTTTAATTTTTGCCGTAAAAATACATAAAATGTTTTTTACGGACTTTCTATATTTTAAAGGGTAATTCTCACGTCGATTACTCCTATCTATCCTGAGAAATAGTTTGAAAGTTGGAGTTCGCGTTCTCCAAAATGTTGTCCATATTCCTTAATGTCTAAAAACTCTCTGTGCCAAGTTTCAACTAACTCTGCTTTTATTTAGATGTCACAGAAAATGTTATCTTTTAATAATAATTGTTAATTTGTCTCTAGAATAATTTACACAAAAAGTAGTGTTGACTTTAAATTGAATTCTTTCTTAAGCTATACGCTATACCTTAACAAATTTTTAATCCAGTCTTAATAAATATGCAGGAAAGGGAAATAAAAATTTTAAAAATTAAGTAACTTAAGTAGTTCCCTTTTTTTATAAACATACAAAAATATATTATATCGAGCCTGACCGCCAAAATCAAAATTTAAAAAATTAAGTAACTTAAGTAGTTCCCGTTTTTTATAAACATACAAAAATATATTTTAAGTAATAAAAAAAGCAAAACTTTACACTAGAAAGCTTTTTTTTGTTCTTGTTTTTAGTCTTAGAGATGATTAAATCTATACAGAAACCATTAAGAAAAGTGTTCTTATAAATTTGAAACACACTATATGACAAAGCAAAACAATAACAACCCCTATTCTCCACCCTCGTTTTGAGTTTTTTGTTATTGTATTGTGTGAAAGGCATATGGATTTTTTGTTACAAATGTTGTAACGTAACGAACGATTGACTATGATCGTTAAGAACACAACAATCAAGGGTGGTTGGTTTGCATTCTATTGTGTTGTGCTGATCATTACCCTTGTGTGATTATAACCTGAATAAAAAAATAGTGAATTTGATCCTTACAACAGCTACAAATACACGCAAACATTATACACATACAGTTGTACAATGTATATAGTTTATTAGTAGTATATTATAGGTTACTTACATCCATGGCATATGCTCGTATACCCAGCTTATTGAGTATGTAGGCTTCATAAGGGTCAATGTCCCTTAGACCAATGTAAACCAATTGATCAGCACGCAAGCTGAAATAAAAAAAATTATAACAAAATATTTAGGATATAAGAAAACAGGATATATGAAATTATAGAAATATAACTTGTAGGTTATGGGTTTCATGCCAAAAAGAGACTAAATTGTAACTAAAGTTCAAAAATCGCTTGAGCCAAAAACAATAGGACCAATAAAAAAAGATACAGAAGCCGAACTGATGTTCATAAGTAAAAAAAAAACATTTGTTTCTTTCCTGGAAAACCATAGAGTACGACAACAGGCGTTACAATTTTTTGTAATAATTAAAATTAAAAACGTGTTCCAATCCTGTTTTTGATCCTAATCACGTTTATGTCAGTAAAAAAACATAACGCTTAGAGGGTTGATTTTTTGTTATAAACATACATATAAAATATGGAAATTTTAAAATTTTTGTTTTCTAAAGTTTTTTAGAAACAGTGCTTTGATTTTTGTGATTGATTTTTTCATTTATTGTTTTAATGCCCTTCTGTTAGGGCAGACATAATCAATCAATTCATTTTTAAGGATTTTTTCTTTGAAAAGTTGTTGTGCATTGTATTTGCTGAAGGGTTAGTTCCGATTGTTTAAAAAAGCCTTTCAAGTGCTTTTCAATACACATATTTTTCAATTGTTTGTTTTATATTTAAGTTCTGGGAATAATATTTTTTCAAGTTTGTTATAAGAGAATAGTTAAGTTCAATGATTTTTTAAGGCAGTTAAAAAGTATATGACGTTGTTCTATTTACAAAGTCCAATTCTCTTCTGAAATTTGATTGTTAAGAAAAGAATTAATTTCTAGGAACTGTTACTGCTAAATATTCTTCACAAATAGGTACTTTGTAATAGTCTACCGACTTAGAATTCTATAAATTAATTGAGTCTACATAAGTTGTGTATATAGCCTACACAGGATATAAATACAGTGGTAAACTTTAATGGATACATGCTTTGGAAAAATTGGTTAATTCAGCTATAAGTCAAGAAAATTAAACTATGGTGTCAAAAACCTTTTAATGTGTAAAATGGTTTATTGTTAAAGAAACAAATACTTCACTTCAGTGAACGTAATTTTTATTTTTCAATTCAGTGAACGATTTTTTATTAATTCCGTGAACGTATTTTTTTTTTTAATTCACTGAACGAAAATGAAATTGAATGAATTCAGTGGTGAATTAATTCAGTAAGGAATTCAGTAAGGAATTAATTCACTTTTTTCCGTTCGATTTATAAAATTGAATGCTTTCACCAGTGAATTAATTCATTTGATTTAATAAAAATAACTATTGCAATTGAATTAATTCTTTAAATTTATTGTTTGATGAACGCGTTCAGTTGAACGAATTCAGTGAATTACTTAAGAAAAGGAATTCATTCAATTCTAGAGAAAATTAAATTCGATTGGTAGTGAATTCATTCAAAAAGGAATTAATTCTTCAAAGCTCTGATGTAGTCCAATGTATTTTTAAAATAATCTAAATTAGACCGACATACTACGATTCACAGTTCCATTCCTATTGATTTAATAATTCTAAATTCTTCATAAACATCACAAGCACTGAAAATAGTGCCAATTATTTGTAATACAATTAACAATATGACAAAATCTAGTGCAGACATGTGTTTTGTGCGAAATCTCACATCTGCAATTTTTGTCATTATACATTTCGTCTAACATGTGTATTCACCAGATCACACCAACACATTAGTTATATTGTGTTAATGACATCTCTTTGTGCCATTTACGGCACGAAGCATTCTCATACCACCGCCGCCGACCAGTCTAGTAATTGTTTCTGATTTAGTTGTATGTATGTAGTATTCAAACAAAATGTATGTAATGTTTGAAAGGTGGTTGAAATTATTTTGTTTTGATATAAAAAAATTGCTTCTACTATAAAATTAAAAATTGCGCCAAGTGAGGGAGAGTGGGAATAAAAACAAATGAATGTTTCGCTCGAATAAGGAGGTTAAATACAAGTTTTTGAAAATTAATTTTTTTTTTTGTTTGTTTTTTGTGTTAATTCGCTATTGACTCATAAATACATGCAGCTATTGTAGATTTTTGTCAAAATTTTTACATTCATTTTGACCGCGAAGTTTTTAAAAATATAATTTCCGTGGCCCGCGAAATTTATAATGTTTTGCTAAATTCTAAGGATTTCAAGATTTAGAAATTACTGTAGAATATGTAAAAAATATATTAGTTAGCTTAATTTATTCAATTTCTCTTAATAGCTCCAATTTAAAGGGCAAAATTTTAGATCCTCTCGGTCAGATTTTTGTATGAAACTTTGTGGATGGGCGCAACTAGACTCGTGCCACTAAATTATTGAAATAATAATCAAATGTATTAATTTATTACGAGTTTCCACATTCTTCTTGTCTTCCGTAAATTTCTCAAAATGAATTTAACGCCCTTATTCGATCGAGCCACTCAAACACTGAGCAAAAAAAGCTAAAATAGACTGAACTTAATGATCAATGAACGTAAAACTATGACCATATTCATCATGCACATTCAATAAAGTATTTTTTTCTTTTTCAAAATTGTTGTTGTCATATGCACAATATGTATGTGTACCCAATTAAAAAAATATTAAGGTGCAAAATACACATTTTTTTATGTAACCCAAAATATAATTTGATCGGAAAAATTGTGGATCACACTGTATTTATTTAAAACATCTTGGATATGTTATGATGGATTACGAAAATGGGTTTATTTAAGCATATTTATACATTAAAATTTGACATAATACAAGCAAAAACTATATTTAATAGAATAAACAATTTAATGCAATTTGAACGAACTTTGCATCAATTATTTTTTTCTAATTGCACTAAATATAATATAACTGTTTTTATATTAGATCTTATTTTATAAATTCTGTATGATTCACCATATATTAAAAAATTATGAATGCATTTTATATACTCGTAATATATAACATTTTTACTCGGGTAGTTTTTTGGCATGCGTTTATTTTTTGTCCTGATTATAATACGATAATTTATTAGTTTATGTCATGGTAAATTATAAATTATTTTTAGTTTTAAAACAAGAAAGAGAACAGCAAAAATACATATTAAAACAGTAGCAGTTTTTGTTGTTTAAATTTTATATACATATTAATTTAATTTACTAGAAAACGAAATATATTCTAAAAACTAGTTTTTTTATAAAAAAAAAAACACTGCTTTAGGGACATTTTAAATAATTGTTGTCAGTAAACATGTAAGCATATTATAAAAAGCTGTATCATGTAACCTCTCTGACCTATTTCAGACATCTATTTATTTAAAGCTAAATGTAAATAGAGAATTAAATGCTAGAACCACAGATGTGTATAACTTTAGAAACCGGAAACAGTACATGTAAGCACTTAATAGCACGTTTAGAGACCGAAATTAATCTTGTATCATTATTCTAAACTTTATAACAATAACAAAATTGTGACAAAAATTAGGTGAATGGAAATTGTTATAATTTTGGTATTCTAAGAAAAATTGTCACAATATCATGTTCATGATATGAAATATCTTTTAAGATGTTCGCGTCGAACCTTTTACCGTATCTAAAATTCCTGAAAATTCCTACCAAAAATTACGTATTAATTGTAGTTAAGGCTCTCAGCTTTAATTTAAGATATAATTTATTTATTTATTTAGTTGTGTTCTCATATCCTGTACAACAAGATTAAATCTTATAATTAAAGTACAGGAAAGCAGTTTTTGAAAAACAGATATTGCATGGGATTTTAAGGGCTAAAGCCATAGCTAAAGCTGTTAGTTTTTACATTTAATTTTCTGAAGTTTTCATAAATTACGATTTTTTGGTAATTTTAATTTTTTGCCAGAAAAAGCTTTCACCATAGTATGGTGAAATTTTTAAAACTTTTTCTTGTCATATAAAAAATAGAATACCATAACAAATTTTTGAAAAATGTCTATAACAAGAAACATGACAATTTTAATAACAAAACAAATTGTCACATTTTCCTAGAATAAGGGTGTTGATTAAACTTAATACACTTTTTATATGTATCGTTTACATATGCATTTTTTAGACAGTTAAAAGTTTAAATCGGCAATTAAGGCCCAGTTTTTAGGATGTAAATTGTCTCTAAACTTAGTTCAACGCAGTTTTTAACTGCACAGGTAGAAATTTCTAACGGTACAAAAATAGGTTTAAGTTTATTCCGGTTTAAAAAACGCCAAAATGTGTACATTAAATATGTTAAATCGGGACCAAAAACATAAATCGACCAGTTCGAGAGATAAATTAATCGATATAAATAATTGAAATTTTTTATACTAATTAGCTAAATGCTTTTTATAAGTTAAATTAAGTTATTTTCTCTAAAAATTATAAATTATGTTTTTTTTTTGAAATATTGCCGAATAAATGACGTTTTTGAATTTTTTAAATATTGTTTAAGCGCTATATTTTTAAAAATTTATTTATTTGGAAGTGTTTTTTTCATAAATAAAAAAAAATTGGAAGATGACAAAGCAAATTGTGGAAAATTTTTGTTGTTGTTGGTTTTGTTTTTTCTTTGATATTTTAAATGTTTAATAACGCTCCTAGACGAGAACAAGAAATTCTCAATGATTTTGTAACTTAACAAATATTTCCAGAAATTGTAAAAACGTCGTCCCCTGACGATTTCCTTAGGCAAGAATGAAATCCGGATAGGGACATGCTTACAACGGATTATTTTTCACAATTTAAGGAAAAAAAAAATATTTTTATCGGATGATTTTATTATAATACAAAAAAAAATTTTTTAGATTGTACTTTATATAGCTCCAAAGAAAAATGTCGAGAGATATGATATCACATGATATATGCGAATTGCACTGGTCCATTACTTTAACTTAACTGTTCACTGAATTGTTCTCACTATAATTACATGCTTTCACGGGCTGTGTGGTAAGTAGTGCCATCTTGTTGAAACCAAATGTTGTCGAGATCACGGTCTTTAACTTCAGGCAGCAATTGGACCGATATCATGGCGCTATAACCAAACAATTTTGTCTTGAAGCAATGGCAGCTCTAGAAGCTTTTCGAGTGGCTCTTTGAAGCTGAACCAAATTTTGCTCTAAACGCACGAAACACTCTCGTGAAATGCCGATTTTCATAATACAGCTAAATAATTTGTAGACGAACTTTGTCTTTCCACAATTAAATGTCAAACAATACTGCATACAAATATCATGACAGTTTGACACGACTCACGCGTTAACTGTCAAAAAATCCCTATTGAAAAAAAAAATACCTCACCTTTTAGAATGTTAAGCTTTCATATGAGCTAAGACTAGGAAAAATCTTATTATTGATTAAAAAGTATGGGCGGTTAAAAAATAAGGTATTTTCAATACTTTTACTAAAAAGTCGAATTTTCAAAGCACTGGCTACATACTGAATTATTTTATAAAAAGTACAGGGAATCTACTAAATCCAAGCGCGTTGCCAACGTTGGCAAATATTTCGACACAATACTAGTACTGTAAAAGGTAAAAATCTGACACATCGCCAGTACATGTACTACCGTCTCCAGCGCCGTTCCAACATTGTACCGTTTGTATTTTTCTACCTGTGTATTTATTTTTTACTGTTAAAATATAAGTAAAAAATGCATTAAAAACAACTAATAATGTAGTAAAATTAACTAACAAATTTTTTATTACAAACATTTTAAAACAACTGATAAAATAAGAAAAAAATAACTGTTTTTTACAGTTAATTTTTTTTTTTCATATTACAAAAGTATATTTTAATATAAAAACCAAGTTTTTTCTTTCGATTATAAAAAAATGTGTAATTACTTCAACGTACTTGAAATTTGAAGTAAAAATTCCAAAGCGTTCTGCAGTTATTACCTTGTTATGCGTTGGAGATACAATACAAATTTCTGATTTTTATTTGCAAACTAAGAATATTAACGAAATTTTTATTTTTTTAAATAACTAACAAAAATAACTGTTTATTGTTTAAATACTGTTTTGTAGTTGTTTATTATGATATTAAAAATAACTGCTTTAAACAACTGATACAAAACTACAGTATTTTTCGTTAGTTGCTTTCTTTAATAGCTATCATAACATTTGTTTCGTGTTTTTCGATAGAAAAACAAACAACTACTAATTTCTATACAAATCGGTAGTACCTGTCAAACTTTTTTGAGTGTGTTTATTAAACGTTAAAATTGCTGATAAAGTGCAAAGTCGATGCTGGATGCCTCAGTTATGATAAAAGATATCGAGAAACGGGCTTCGGAATCAGATTAAAGCAGTTAAAATACATATATAATGAAAAAGAAAATTTGTTTTAGTACGATCAGATAAAATTTGAACTTTATGCAAGTGTTACAAGCTTTTAACATAATATTCAAAAGGCATAGTAGACAAGTTTCATTTTTGCACCCCCCTCAAATAAGGGTGTTTTTGAAATAAAACTAGACTTGCGCAGTTGAGAAATCGTAATAAAACATACAAATCAAACAAGCGCCTGAAAATTGTATTTTGTATAATTTATTTTTATAAAAGCGGCGGAAGTAGACAAAATATATACCACACTGTAATAAGTACATCGACACAAAAGGCCAAACAACCCCCCTTTGCTATGCAAAACAGGTACATACGTACGTGTGCCTGTTGTGCTTTCCTAGATTTGTTTCAATTCTTATTGTAAATTTAACATCCCTTACTTTGATTACAAAACTTAAAACGGAAGTTGTAACCACGCTCACGTTTAAACTCTCACACATAACGCGCATAGAGAGCTGTCCTGATAGCTGTAAATCCTGCAGCATCTGGAATTGCAAAAATTTTCACGCGATTCTTTCTACTTACGTTTGATGACCTTTACTGTATTATAACCGGCATTATTGGAAATGACTTGGAATTTTTTGGCAAGAGGGTGCGGCTTTTATTGGAATAACAAACTGAATACTAAAAACTATTAAAAAGGAAAGAAAAATCATATCCTTCCTCTTCCTGAATTTATTTACAGCAATAGAAACATGAAATTATGTAGGTTTTTGAATAGGTAATTATCTAAGTATATTTATTAAGTTATGTTGAAGTCTATATTAAGCCCTGAAAATCAAGGGACATTTACGGTGGGTCTCATACTACAGGTTTAGACTTAGGTTAATAGTTAACCCAAAAATTTGTTGTTGTTTTGTGTACATTTTTTTGACATTTTATTTTGATTTTAGTTAAGTTAAAGTTAAACCTACAGTATGAGACCCTCCGTTAGAAATTAAAAATCAACTTTTTCTTATTTAAAGTACACCTAAAAAAGTTTGACGGTTACTAAATAACAGTTGTTTGTGTAATGAGTAGTTGTTTTTAACTGTAATTACAGTTGTTTTTCTATAGAAATATACAAAACAACACTAAGAGAATTATGTCGGATAAAATAAGTGCAATTGCAATTAAAAAATTGTAAACTGCAAATGCATTTATAATTAACTGATATTGCAGTTATTTTAACTACAATTGCAATTAAAATTAACTGAAATTGAAATTAATGCAATTGCAGTGTACACGGCAATGCACTTAATTTTAAGGCCGAGCGAACTAATGTTGTAGTTATTTAAGAAAACAACTAACGAAAAAGCAAAACAGTATTTTTGCAGTAAATATATATTTTTGTTATTTATTTAAAAAATAAATTTTCTTAATTTTGTTTTCAACTTTTGTTTAGTTTATATTTGTTATAATTGATATATTCTAGTTTCTAAATAAGAATCATAAAACTGTATTGTATCTCCAATACATAAAAAGGCAGTTAACTGTTTGGAATTTTTAACTTAAATTTCATTTACAATGAAGTTATTACACATTTTTTTAATAATCGAAAAAAAGTTTTTTTTATTAAAATAAACTTTTATAACATTAACAAAATTAGCTGCGAAAAAAGTAGTTTTTACCCATATTGTCAGTTATTTTAAAACTTTTTTGTAGTTCAAATTTGTCAGTTAATTTTACGACATTGTTAGTTATTTTTAATGCATATGTTAGTTATTTTTCAACAGTTAAAAATAACTAAATTTTTAGTTATTTTGAAGGCAAATAATACTCTTGTCGCCTTTTTAACTACATATACCTTTGTTCTAACTGTCCTTTTCAGTAGATTCTACCGATAACATTTTTTGAGTTTAATGCAAAAACTGCAAACCCAAACAGGCCAAATGATATAGAATATCAATAAATTTTTTGTTCTAAATTCTTAACGATATCGTTTTTTCAAGGAATTATGATACCGTTTTCGCTCTCGAAAATCCCTGGAATGACGATTTTATTTTTTAATAAATGCTTTGAAGTGTCGAAAATGATATTGGAATCTTATTGGAATAATATCGTTTGCGGTTATTTAAGGTGATAGGAATCAGGGATAGAGTTGTGAAATTTCGATACTTTTTGAGTACTCAATACTTTTCAATTGAGTACTCGATACTACTCAATACTTTTAACGGTTTTTTGAATTTAAAAATAAAAACGTTATGAATTGGTATTTATAAGGAAAAATAATAACAATTCACATACAAGTGTTAAATAATTATTGTTACTTACATTTTAATTAATTTAAAACATTTTAAATAAAGAAATTAAATAATTTTTCCCAAAAATTCGTTACAAATTTCTTTGCTTCACAAAGAGAGTTGTATTTTCAGAGCTGTATTTTTAGAGTACTATTTTTAGAGTTGTATTTTCATACGAAAAATACACATTTCTACGGAAAATTGCATCTTTAAAAGTATTGAGTAGTACCGTTTCAGTATTGAGTACTCAAAAAAACAGACAGTATTGAGTACTCAGTACCGGAATACTCAATACTTTTACAACTCTAATCAGGGATGATAAATGAGATTTTAAAAATAGTACAAACCTGCTTAAAAAATAGTACTTTTTCGACATCCATAGTACTAAAAAATATTTTATTCTACACCACTCTATGGATGTATTGAGCTGGTGCTTATGATGTCGGTTCTTCTGTCCATATAAAATGAACGGTCTTTATAATCAAACTACAGGTCGCATTTTAAAAGACAATTTGATGAAATTTTGGTAAATAAGTTTGTACTTCATCGATTACTAATGATATTGATAATTGTTAAAATAGGTCCATGTTTTGACCTAGTAATCATGAAGAGGTCCTACCTGATATTAAATGTATTGATATTTAATGGTAAACCCAAATCAAACGATTTTATACGATTTTTTCACGGGACCTATATCATTTTATTCGTTAATGAGGTAGTGATCAATGCGGGTAAAGACCAAGGCTCAAATTTGGCTACCGGCTCTTTTTTACAGAGTTTCGCGTACTCATAAAAGTTTGAAAAATTACAAATATTTTATTTTTCCCCGTGTTTTTTTATTCTTTGCTATTTATTCGCTATCTAGACTTAACTGTAAAGGCACATCTACACGGGATAGAAAACTCGCGAGATTTTATGAAAACGCAGCTCAAAATTATTCTTTGAAATACAAAAATTTTAATAAAAACAAATTCTTGACAACTAGAGATGGTACTTTTACGATAAAAATTAGTGCCAGCAATATTAGAGATGACAAATTTAACGCAAACTCTACGAGATTTCTATCCCGTGTAGATGTGCCTTTACAGTTAAGTCTAGATAGCGAATAAATAGCAAAGAATAAAAAAACACGGGGAAAAATAAAATATTTGTAAAATCGATGTTTGAACTTGTTAAACTTGTTGCTATAGAATTATAGCATGAATTATGTGGAATGGAATATAATAACTTTGTGCAGACGTTTGATTCAAATTGTGTATTTGAATAAAGTTGAAAGTCGTATTCAATTTCGTTTGAAAGCGAAAATTATTTTGAAGGGATTTAATCAATTTAGTTCATTTGATTTATTCAACCCTTAATCTTTACTACCATTAACTTGGGGTTTTCAACACTTTATTTTAAACTCCGATAGTTAATTTCTTCATTTTAAACACAATATTTGGCAGGCAAATTAAAATACGAAAATTTGTAAATATTACTAAATGAGTCATAGGAGTACCATAGTACTTTTGAGGTTCTAATAGTACCATAAAAAGTACTATAGTACTAACTTTATCATCCCTGATGTGAATACTTTCTACGCATGCATCGTTGGTAACCGGAACCATGCGGTTATCGGTAACGCCATTTTAGATTATTTTGGTAACGGTATTTTAAGGGTAACGATATTTCAATTAGTTTTGCTACCGGTATTTTAAGGATAACGATATTTCGGTAACGGTATTTTAAGGACCACGGCATTTCAACTATTTCGGTAACGGTTTTTAAGGGCGCCTACCACGATGTAAAATCCCCAATAATCAGGCGCAATCAACAAAAGCAGAGAAAGATAATGGTATTTTAAGGACATCGGCATTTCACTTATTACGGTAAGGGTGTAATGGTTATCGATATTACATTTATTTCGGGGTCGGTAAAGTGATTTCAAGGATAACGGTATTTTAGTTATCTCGGTAACGGTAGTTAGCTGAAATTGTTTTGAATTGATGACTGTATTTTATAGGTGTTGCGTACCAGCCTTGATAATTTGTTTTTTATTCCAATTAACAATTTTGAAATCGTATCGTTTTATTCTTTCCACTTAAAAAATACATTCCAATTTCCAACACTGAAAAGTTAATAAAATAAAATAAGAACGGGAACCCTACATAGCACGCAACGAACTTCCAGTGAAAAATATATACACTAGTTGTCTCTTTTACGAATATTATTTGTAAAGGGGTAAACAATTTAATAAGCAAAAGACAACTATATCGAGAGAGAGGAACAGAGCAGCCATTTTGGAATTTTCTTTTTTGCCAAGAAGAAAAGCAGCAAAGCAAAGAACGAACAAAAGTAATGTAGAGAATTCATTTTATAACAAACTTTCGTTGGCAGCAGACGTGTTGATAGTGGGATAAAACTTGTGAAAATAATTAAAATTAATAAACAATAATTATAAAATAAAGTATTTATTTAAACAAATAAAAAGTTACAATTAACTAAAGAACCACATTTTCAACAACTAAACTTCAAATTGGCAAAAAAAGACCTGTTATAAATATCTAATAACCATAGAAGAAAAAAGCAAAGGAAACTGAAAAAAGTGTATCTGTATCTATTAAATACCAGAAAAGTTAAATAGAAAAAATTGACATTTCCATTAGGAAGATTATTATATTAAATAATATTACAATTGCATTAAATATATAAAAAATTAAAAAGCAAGGAAAGAAAAAGTTTGCCATAATTGTGTAACAATCGCAAAGCAAAAAAATATATATATTAAAATATATTAAAAACACTTCATTTAATGAATGCATTAGCAAAAAGAAATTAACAAAAATTCTTTACAGTTGAAAAAAAAAATTAAGCAAATTAGCAAAAAATTTTGTGTTAAAAAAATACAAGTAGGAAAAATCAATAAATCGATTTTCATCGTTGGAAGAGAAGAACACTCCCCGTGTGTTAAATAGGAAAAAGTAGTATTGAAGCAAAACGTACATTAACGTCTACGTTCGCCATCATAGTTTACATACAAATTGAAATTTATCTAACAAAATAAACCTAGTAAAAACGCTCTAATCACCAACGTCTGCGTCTGCTGTTTTTTACAACACACGCAAACTCATACCAACACACCTTTATATTAAAAACAAAACGAATATAGTGGGAGAAAGAGATTTTTGATAAATCTCTTGGCGAAAAAATATACGACAAAAACTTCAAATAAAAGCTCAAGCATCTAATAAAACAACCAAAACAAAAAGTAAGTATATATCAAAAATATACCACCCTGGTTAGGTAGAGGGTTGTTGTTTAAGGGATTAACGTCGTTTGTTAATGACAGTTTTTATAAACATGTAGTATAGCGCTAGCATGTAAGGGAGTGTAAACAATCGATTTTTATTACATATTAGCTTTTTGTTTGTGTTTGTTCATTTTTTCTTATTACAATAGAGTTGCCATAGCAAAAATAAAATGTTTTTATGTAGGGATGTTACAGGCAAAATTCAGGTCCAGTTTCTAGTCGGGAATAATTTTACCTTTTCATGTAGACGACGTTTAAAATGAAAATCCGTCCAAAAGTATGCGATCAGGACAAAATGTACACCCCGATCACTCTAAAATGGGTGGGTTCTTTAAAATTGAAAATTTGAATTAGTCCGGAAGTACTTATCCGACTTTTTCTGATCGGACCAAAGGAAAGGTAAGGTACTTCACCAAAGGAAAGGTCTGTGAAATATCTTTTCATAGAGGTCTAATATGACCCCATATACATATTAACCCATTGTGGATCAGTTGACAATTTTTAATTTTTTTTCCATGACTTTTTGTAAAAAACGAATTTATTCAAAATTATGCCTTTATAATGATAAGTTTTCTATACATAAATGGATGACCAAGACTTAGCTTTCATTTGAGGTTTGACATGACCCACAGATTTTTAAATTCCAAAGTTATTGGCATGGGTTAATATATTGGGTCATACCTGACATTTCTTTTGGCTTCAATTTTTTGCTGATTGGATAAGTATTTCCAGACCTACATTTTTAATTTTTAACTTTAAGGCCCAATCCACCCGAAAGGGGGCTTGTCCGACAAAAAAATTATATTTTTGAAATTAGCTCAAAATATAACAAATAGGGGGGGGGGGGAAAGAATCAAAAAAAAATTGGGGCTATGCCCGTAAACTGCACTTGCTACAAGTTCTCTGAAATATCAAATAATTGAAGTCCCATATAATATCATACGTTAACCCATTGAAGACCATTTGAAAATTTAACAATTTTCTTGACCTTTTTTTGAAAACCCGATTCGTTTAAAATTATATCTACAGTCAGGAGAAAAAGTATTCGTCGATGGCACTAATTTTTTTTTTTAAATTTATAAAGAGGAATAAAGAAACGAAAAACTATTTTTTTTCTAATATGGTATTTATTAGATCTATTTGACATACAATACGAAGAAAAAAAGAAACAAAAACGAAATTATAATGGCTAAAAAATACAAAACTTATCAAGAGACATAAAATTAAAGAGAAAAAGTATTCGTCCATATTTAGACATATGGATTGCAGCGTATATTAACATAGAAAATTAATATTTTGTAGGGCCTCCTTTGCTAGCTATAACTGCTCTTAGTCGTCTTGGCATTGAGTTAACCAAATTTGAAGTCACTTCCTTTGATATTTTGTTCCATTCTTCTTTTAAGGCAACTCTCAAGTCGTGAGTGTTAGATATGTGCCGTTTTCTAATGTTTTGCTCCAGGATTTCCCAAATGTGTTCTATTGGGTTAATATCTGGGCTTTGGGGAGGGGTCTCCATCCATTTTGGTACATTGTATAATATCCATAGCTTTGTATTTAGAGCCACATGCTTAGGGTCGTTATCTTGAGTGAATATATAATTGCCTGTAAGACCCATTTTGTCAACACTTTTTTGAAGATTTTGCTTGAGTATCTCAATATACATCTTATGGTCCATTATGCTATCAATAAAGTGTAATTCACCGACTCCATTCGCACTGATGCATCCCCAACCATCTGAGACCCTCCCCCATGTTTTACTGAACAAGTTAAATTTCTTTCTTCCATCTCAGTGTTTGGCTTTCGCCATACTTTAACCTTTCCATCGGACTTAAACAAGTTGAACTTACTCTCGTCCGTAAAGATTATACGATTCCAGTGTTCAGCACCACTGCTAAGGTATGTTTTGGCATACTCTAAACGTTTTTTCTTATTTTTCTTTGATATTAAAGGTTTTCTCCTAGCAGTTCGAGAATTAAAATGGGCCTCATGGAGCACATTTCTTACGGTATAAACTGAAACTTGCTTACCATACTCTAAGGAAACCTCCGAGGCTATTTTTGACGCAGTTTGTCTTGGATTTTTTTTAATTTTTCGGACGATAGCAGACTTTTCTCGTTGAGTCAATACAGACGGGCGACCAGATCTTGCTTTATTTGCATACTGACCTGTACTTGCATATCTGTAAATTATTGTTTTGACTGTGCTGCGGGGTCTTTCAACTATTTCAGCGATTTCTTTATAGGAATGTCCTTTCTTTACTAAGTTAATGATTATTTTTCTCTCTTCTTCCGTAGTTTCTTTTGATTTACGTCCCATCTTCTAAATTGTACAATGTTCAAGCGTTATTTTACAAAAATCTAATAAATATAAAGAATACTTACGGCCAACTTATATATCATAAATATATTCAATTATTATTAGCGAAAAATTTTACGACATATGAAAGAGACGAATACTTTTTCTTGGTGAAAATTTTATTTTCCAGAAATTTTTGTATTTTATGCAAAGAAAATAAAATGGTTTGACAAAGCTGATTACTGATATAATAAAACAGGTATTTGAAAACATTTTAGAAGAAAAAAAATTGAATTAATATTAAAAGCCTACTAGTTATAAATGGTTTTTATAATAAATATAAATCGACGAATATTTTATCTCTGCACTGTATATAACTATAAGTTTTCTTACAGAAATAGTCAAAATTTTCTTACAGAAAAGTCAAAATTTAGAGCTTTCATTTGTGATATGGCATGACCCCTCAGCTTTTCAAATACCAAAGTTATTAACCCAGTTCAAAGTGATTTCATTGCACGAAAAGATTCTCAACTTTACGGTTATTGCAATATTATGATATCGTTAACATAAAATTGGCTCTTGCAAAGATGCCTGCCATCAAAATTCACTTTTCGTTTTAATTTTGAAATAAAAAACAGAAAATTAAAGCCAAATATCACTTGCCCTCATGTTCAATTAGTTCTGTGTATTTAATTTAATCGCGATTTCTCAATAATTATTGGCAAGTGAAAAACATTTATTTCTATATGGAGTTTGAGAGACTATTTTGGCAAAATTACGAACAAAATACCAGATCTTAAATTAAAAGTTTGATGTTATACACGGATAAACTTAGTTTTAATAGCTGTTCAATGTTTTATGGCTCTTCTTGACAGCATCAGGATAATATAATTGTTGAATTTATCAGTTCCATACCTTTAATTTATATTTTTAATAATTTTTGATAAAGAAAAAAATGACAACATAACTTTTATTAGGTTTTAGGAATTGAAATTAAAATTTAATGTTCCCGGAGTAAGAACTTCGTAGTTAATTTTTTCTCTTATTGTCTTTGTAAGAGCATATCTCATATATAAATATGGCGCCTCATTCCTTCGCGGAATTAAAAGCTTCTTAAATAAAAATATAGAATCAATACTAGTTATATTATATTACCCCCTTTAGTGTCATATTTCGTTGGGTTGTCACCTTCCAAAAGCGCCGGGAAATTAAATCCAATGCTTTTGCATTGGGTTCTATGCAAAATTTTTGCAAGTTAAATGTGTGAACACGGTTTTCAAAAAAATCCAACACAAGTGGCTAATATGCATAATAATTATTGGAGATTTATTACAGATATATCAAAGCATTGTTGTACGAAAACAGAGTTATTTAGCCTTAGGCTAGGATAGTAAATTTTAAAGTTTTGATAAAATCCTCAAATTTAACAAATTCATTGCAAGAATTTTGAAATAGTACACTGAATTTTGAAATAGCACCAACAATGCAAAATTGTAAAAGCAATCACGTTTTCTTTTAAATTGAAAATTTATTCCCAACCATTTTATTGTTTGAAATATTTGTAACTCGTTTGTAAATTGTTATCTTTCATATAAAAATTGTTTAAAAATAAAAATTCAAAGTTACAAAAAGAAAAAGAACATTTTTTTTTGGATTTACAGATTTTTTTTTTTATTTTTTTTATTTATTTATTTATTTATTTATTAATATCAATACAAAGAAAGCCTTCATGGCCAATTATTTATGTATTGTTAGATGATAAATTATGTACCGTAATAATATAACTTAAAAAATATTGAAAATATACAAATGACTTTTAATATTCAAGTTTCTTTGTTAATGCCTTTTTAAAAAGTGTCTTTTTGTATTTACAAATTTGGCAAGAGAGAGGTGTTTAAAAATTTTGTAAATTCTTTCTGTATAATCTATTCTTAATATAAAACCCCATGTAAACCACCCGTGTAAAGTTTTTGCATAGATGGCAACTCTTAAGATTACTTTTATAGAGAGGAATTTTTTTAAGGGTTGTTAATTTTTAAATAGAGGGTTGTAAAAATACTATTTTTTTCTTGGGTTAACTTTTAAATTTAGTTTTTTTTTATTTATTTTATTTCATTATTTGCATATATTTTTTTGTATTACAGTGGATTTCATAATGGCTAGTCCCGGAGGTGATAACCAAACTTCAATAATGCCGGCTACAAATGCCGCTGCCGCCGCCGCTGCAGCAGCTGCTGCGGCAGCCGCAGCGGCCGTTGCTTCTCCAGCACAGACTGCTGCCGCTGCTGCGGCCGCTGCTCAACTGCAACAGCAGCAGCAGGTGCAGCAAGCTATTTTACAAGTGCAACAACAGCAAACACAGCAAGCTGTAGCTGCAGCAGCTGCCGCAGTTACACAGCAGTTGCAACAAAATCAAGCTAATGGCAATTCAAATGGCGCTACCAATGGCTCCACAGAGACACGCACTAATCTCATAGTCAACTATTTGCCACAAACTATGACTGAAGATGAGATACGTTCATTATTCTCAAGTGTGGGTGAAATTGAGTCGGTTAAATTGATAAGAGACAAATCGCCAGGGTTCATTGATCCCCTAAATCCGCAAGCTTCATCTAAGGGACAAAGTTTGGGTTACGGTTTCGTTAATTATGTACGCCCACAAGATGCTGAACAAGCCGTTAATGTCTTAAATGGTTTACGTTTACAAAATAAAACCATTAAGGTATCATTTGCTCGCCCTTCCTCGGATGCTATTAAAGGGGCAAATTTATATGTGTCTGGCCTACCTAAAGCTATGACCCAACAAGATTTGGAACAAATTTTTGCTCCCTATGGACAAATAATTACATCGCGTATTTTACAAAACGCCGGCAATGATGTGCAGACTAAGGGTGTGGGTTTTATACGTTTTGATAAACGTGAAGAGGCTACTCGAGCTATAATTGCATTGAATGGTACTACTCCACCCAATTGTACAGACCCCATTGTAGTGAAATTTTCAAATACACCCGGTAGCACAAGTAAGATCATACAACCCCAATTACCAGCTTTTTTAAATCCTCAGCTAGTGCGGCGCATTGGTGGTGCCATGCACACACCTGTAAATAAGGGTTTGGCACGATTTTCTCCCATGGCCGGTGATATGCTAGATGTTATGTTACCAAATGGTTTGGGAGCTGCAGCAGCTGCTGCTACTTCTCTTGCTAATGGTCCCGGCGGTGCATATCCTATTTTTATTTACAATTTGGCTCCCGAAACAGAAGAATCATCGCTTTGGCAACTATTCGGCCCCTTTGGTGCAGTGCAATCGGTGAAAATCGTTAAAGATACAACAACAAATCAATGCAAAGGTTATGGATTCGTGTCAATGACCAATTATGACGAAGCTGCTATGTCTATTAGAGCTTTAAATGGTTATACATTGGGTAATCGTGTTTTACAAGTCAGTTTTAAAACCAACAAACAAAAGTAAATTAATTAATTTTTGATTTTTACAAAATATTTGAAAAAAAAAATCAAACACACACACAGAATAATATATGCTATAAAAAATTAAAACCCTTAAGAAAAAACAAGAAAAAATAGATATTACATGCAACAAAAAATATGACATAATGAAAAAATATGAGAGAAAAAGAGAGTTTTAAGGGTGGTTACTGAAAATAAAACAAAACAACTGAACTCTATTTTTTCACGAAATTTATAAAGCTCTCTTTGAAAATTAATAATGAAAACTAAATTACTAAAATAATGCATGTCTTTTTTCAGAAAAGCAAAGAAAATTAAGAAAAAACTTAAACAAAATATTGAAAAATATTAAAAAAATATTTTCAAAGAAAGAAAATTTAACAGAGTTTTAAATATGTTTCTTATAACAACTCTTTAAAACTTTCTATGGAATAAAGTAAGATATGTATATTATAATTTCTCCAAGAATATGTACTTTGAGCAGCTCGGCTGGTTCAGTAAAAATTTTTCTGTGAAAAAATAATGCTTTCTTTCTACTGGAAAGAAGTAAGACTTTTTTGTAATTCCAGTGAACAAAATTTTGTTACAAACTTGTTTTTTTTTTTAACCTTTAAGCTTTAATAATTTGTAGAAAACATAGATTTTTAAACATTTTTTATATACAAATCGTAATTTTCTAGGATATTCTTCCGACGAAAAAATAAGTTCTGTTTTGTTATCATTATGATAAACAATTTCTAGATTTAAATCATTTGTAAAAAAAAATATTAAATTTTCTTGGACAGAGTCCTAAAAAGTACTTATTGTAAATTTTCTTTACCTTGTTTTAGAGTTCAGGGGACTTATGTACATCGATTCGAAAAGAAAATGCTTACGAACAGATTTTTCCCCTACTAAATTAAATAACAAAAAAGTTTTTAATGAGAGAAATGTTTAAAACGTGCAGGCAATAGTCAAAAAAGTTGTATCCTTTCCAATTCGAACATAATTTTTTATGATTATGTAGAGGATACCCTAGAAACTTTTCTATTAGAATTTATTTGTAAAATGACATGGAATTAAAATTTTCGAAAATTTGTTTCGAAATTTTTTTTTATTTATGGACTAGGTTTGTTTAAGTCCAACATCATATACTTAAAATTTCAATGTACAAATCGATTTTTCGAACGCTATTTATTTCAATAAGATTACCAGTTAAAAACCAGATTTTGGTTTCTTAAATTAAAATTTATTTAATGTTTTTGCAATACTGCAAATGAATATTTATGGAATGTTTACAATTTCCAAACAAAAATAGTGTAATGCGAACTTAAGTCGTAAATGCCGAATCAATTTCTCTGATTTTCTTTTAAATATTTGTAAAAATTTCTGTGTTGAAATTTTTTAAAACAAATTGTCATGGTAGCCTTAGATTATTGAATAAAACTACCCGTTACCCTTTTATGGGTGTAGAGTCTCACTTCTACTTACAAATTTTTTTAATTTGTTGTTAAAAATTATAAAATTTTGCAACTTTGTAAAATAAACATTAAATTCAAATAAAATATTTGTTATTTTTAATAGGATTCTCGTGTGCATATGATGGACAATTTAAAAAAATATATATTTTATATCTTAATTGTTAAAAAAAATTTCATAATTTTTGAAGTTTTATTTTAACCAAGTTTTTCCGCACGAAAATTAATATTCGGATGTAGATCACAGAACAATAAAAAAAAATCTGAATATTTCAATTTTGAATTTTTATATGCAAAAATTCTACATTTATTCAAGAATGTATTAGAAATTACTATTTCTTTGAAAGGGCTCAACTGAACCCACTACTGTTCCTTCATTAGTTTTTGATTAACTACATATACATATATAATTTCAATATTTTGTTTTTTTTTTCTAATTTCTTTAAAGAGCTTTTTAAAACACATTTTCTTAAGTGAAATCTATTTTAAAGAAATCAACAAAAGAAATGATTCTTGCAATATTCTTTTCTATAAAGAAAAGAACACAAACATTAACTTCAATGATTTTTTTAATAGAGAATACTATTAAAAAACAAACTAAAAGCAAATAAAATCTTCCAAGAAAAACGCATAAATTTTTTTTTAAAAAGATCATTTACACTTGCCAGTAAAAAATCTAAAAGAAACGAAATAATTATCTTTTTTAAACAATATTATTTCTAACGAAAGATGAAATTTTTTATTTTAGAAAAAAGTTTTCATCCGAAAGCTAAAGAGGCTTTTTACAGTATTAAGCATTATTAGAACAAAAACATAAAATTAATTTTATAAAAATTTTTTTTACTGGTGAATGTTACAGAACATCCTAAAAATCCTTATTCCCTAAAAAAACTTAAAAAATCCTACCTAAAAAATAATACAATAATTAAAAAAAAAGAAAAACTCAAAGTAATAATACAACAAAAGGAAAAAAACGATGACTTATTTATTATATAAGTAGTAAATTTAAAAATAAATTTTTTCAAAACTAAACAAAACAATTTTAACTAAAAGTTTATAAAATCCCTAACACGAAAAACTACACTTACTACAAACAGCTATCGAAAAGAAAATAAATCTTACATTTTTTTAATTTTTAAAAAAATATATCATTTATTTTTTATTTTTTTAAAGCTTAAAAAAATTAGGTTTAACCTAAAAATAATTGACAAAAAGCACAAATATAAGGTAAACCTCATAAGGAGAACCTCATTTAAATTTTTTTTTTTTAATATACATCTTTGTTTATTTAAATTTATTTTCATTACAAATTTTGAAACTTTTATGCTTTGAGTTTGTTAATTTTCTTATGTAGTTTTCTAATTTGTTTAAAACAGATGCGTTTCTTTTAAGTTACTTATTTCTTTTGTTGATTTCTTTAAGTTTAATATACAGCAATTTTTAAGTTTTTATTCTTAAATAAGTTCTGTAAAAAGGCAGCATTATTTGTTTTCAATTTTTTGTTTTTTTATATCTGTGTCATTTTTGCATAATCATTTATGTCGAAATTTGAGGTTTGGAAAATTTAAGGTATTTGTATAAAATTGATATAATGGCAACTTGTTATAGCTTTGAACTGAAAGAAATATTGAGAAGACACAGACTACCATGTGCATTACTAATAATAATTGGATTCTTATGATAATTTAAATAAAAATGTGTTTGTCGAAGATTGCCGGTTAAAAAAAAGTTCTTATAATTTTCGAACTAAATGGCATATTTCAATGGGAGCAGATATGTATTTTCGTCATTTTTTGCAGTGTTGCCACCAGCAAAACAAAAAATACACAGCCGTAGGTTAAAAATTATCCAAAAATCTATGAAATTACACAAAAAAAAATATTGTTGTATTAGTTTAAAATAATTGTTTTTATCAAAAATTAATACACGCACATATGTGGCCCTTTGGATCCTCCTGCGCACAGTGGTGCAGAATCGAAATAATTTGGAAATAATTCAGCCACTTACCGGCTGGGGTTGAATTGCTATGCAATTTTACACTGTCATAGAGCTTAACAACAGGAGCTGTTGTGCCATTCAGCTCCAGAGAGAGGTGTAAATTTGGAAAGCCTGCCATTTTGCGATTTGTCAACAGATTTTAAAAACGTAACAAAAAATTATATTTGGTAGAAAGTTGACAAATGGTGTTTGAATTATATTCTACTACTATGTGCTAAATTTGGAGAAAATCGGTTAATATTTAGACCCAGTTTACCTGCAAAGGTCATATAAATAGTCAATTGTAGGGTGCAATTTACAATAAAAATAGCCTTTTCATGTCAATGAAGACTGAATTAATGAATTATTTAAAAGATATTTTAATCTGCCCTACTGTGCTGCCCAGTAACTGTTATAAAAACTTTGAAAATTACTAGTTTTTTTAGTTATGAGAAATTTACAATCATAACAAACCCAGATTTCTTTTGCCAAGAATAAAGCATTTATTTTGCATGCAGTTTGACAAATATTTTCTCAAAAAATTATCAAAATACGAGGCTTATATACAAATAAAATATAAAATAAGATTTTTGAAATCCTCTAACTAAACTGGGTTTCGTCTTGAGAAAATTTACGAAAATAATTTACCAGAAACGGGAAATTTGCTTCATTTATCATTTTTCATTTTATCTGCTGTGAGACTTGAAAGCATGGAATATAGTTAATTTTTTAGTAAAAAGCGAAATTACACAAAAACTACAAAAAAATTTCATTGTTAAAAAATTATTTAAAGAATGTGTAAGCAACACAGCATTTTTGCAGAATTGCTTAAATCGACTTAAGATCAAATAGAGTTTGTTGTTTATTATTGATGATTTCGTTATGACGTCTACATGCCTCTAAAACTCTTTCGAAATTCCATTTGTTTCGAAAATTATATAACAATTTCAAAATGGCAATTGTCGACAGAAACTTTAATATCGACAAAAGTATGAAGGTGTCCTTAGTAATTATCGTTGACCTTGTTAAGACGCGAATGGAAGTCCAAGCCTCTTCAAAATTCTATTTAGTTAAAAAGTTATAACAAATTTTTTTATAATAGCAATCTCATATAAATAGCTTAATATCTCAAAACTATAAATTTCGAATTAAGCGATTATACGAAAACGATATAGATATACATACAATAGAAAAAAATGTGGGAAGTTAAGGGGAAAATTTGGTTTGAAAAAGAAACAATAAAGCAAAAGGTCCTATAACCCCGCATAATAATGAATTTTTCCTTAATTCATTCTACTTGTCAAGCTACTGTCATTGTCATATTTTGTTAGAATTGGAGGTTATTCCTTGTCATGCTTTTGTAATTGTCTTATTTTGTATTTATTATTTTTGAGTAGAAGTGACCAAAAGGGCGCCTGCCATTAAAAAACTAATAAAAAAATACAGAGTTTAAAATGACTGGAAACAGTTTTAAAAACCTTTGACATAACCAGCTAATCTGACAATGACAAAAGTGTGACAACGAAATTTTGAAAAAAGCTTAATTGTCAAAATATAACAAAAGATATATTTAAAAATCATATCACTTGTAGATTAGTCGTTGCATCACACATTACAATTTTTGATATATGTATTTTAGTAAGTCATGCTGCCAATTTGACTAAAATTTACTGTTAAAACGCCAGATTTCTTAAATAAAATTTATCTTTTGTTGAATTAACAGTTTTAGACCTTTTGCAAATAATTTCTGATTTTAAACCAACATTTTTCGATTTTTCCCCCAAAATAAAATGGCTAATTAATAAACTATATTATCTGCTTTCATTTAATTTATTATTATATAAATATTTATCATTATATATGTATGCAATTATTTATTTATTTTTCAAAGTATATTTATTTATACATAAAAAACAAATATACACCTTTTAATTTAACCTTAATTTTTTTAGTTTTTAAGCTACAAAAAATACAAAAAATTATAAAAAATACACAAGAGACAAGTAAAACAAATTCAAGTAGATTTTAGTAGTTTAAACAAAAACAAAACGAAGCTTAAAAATTTAAAAACATAAAAATATGAAAAATGATTAAGAACAAAACATAAGCAACAAAAAAATCTAGTCAGTGAAAATATAAACATAAATTAAGTAAAAAAAAAAAACTACAAAAAAGTTATTAAAACAAGAAACTATAAAGAGTTACATTTAAGTTTACTAAAACTTAAATAAACTTAAAATTTTTTCTCTAAAAAAAAAAAAAAAAACAAACGAAGTTAAAAATTTAGGATTATATGCATAATCACTTTAAATTAATAAATGGTTTATAAAACAAACTTCATTTTATAAACGTGTTATAAGGTTTTCAAATTATTATGCATAAACACTTTAAAATTTAACTTCATTATATGCAAATTTTTTTTTTTCTTTTAATATTATTTTGATTAAACGCATAAAAACCCAAAGATTTTTTTTAAATAATGTAGTAAAATTCTATGCGAAAAAGAAAAAAACAATTTTAATAATTTGTACACATTTATATAAAGTTATTTTTATAACTAAACGTTTGTTTGGTAACATCTGTTAAATTTGTACAAAATTTTTGTTAAATCCTTACGCAAAGACATTCAAAAAGAATGATTGCATTGATCTTAAACATATATTAGTGACAGCAAACGGCTTAACTTTTGACGATTACCTAGTGTCTACAAATAGAATAAAATGTGCAATGGAATTTGACAATAATACACAAAGCAACAACAAAATTGTTTTCGTTGTTGTTGCTTTATGTGTGATTTCCAAATTTTATGAAATTTTTTATTGCATTTGAAGACATTAGGTTGCAAAATACATAAAACAGCAACAACAAAAAGGTATATAGAGACTCTTTAAATCCACATAAAGAGTATATAATTAACAACAAATATAGTATTTATGTTTTTACGAAAAACTACTTCATTTGGATGCGTTTTATGGAAAAACTATTCCCAGTCCCTATTTATTCTATTCCTAGACCCCTCCAAAATGACCGTTTTTATTTTAAATATAACCAAAATTTTCTCTGAATGCAAATCTGGGATTGAAAAACAAAAAGATGGAGCAAATTCTCCAAGATGGCACTAATGTAATAATTATTCAAAAAATGGCAACACTACAACACGATAATATATTGCCAATGCCAAACAACAACAATATAAAAAGAAGAAGCATTTGATCTCCATATTGGGGAAAACAAAAAATGGGAAAACAAAGAGAACTTATGTTTCTATGTATGTTCTGTGCCCTTACGGGGGTTTTTAACATATACGAAGTTCGTTGTTAGACAATTGAATGACTACATGCCTTTTATTTTTGCATTGCATGTACACGGTGTCGGTCAAAACATACTAAACAGAAATGCAATGTGTTTTTTCTTTGGGTGTTATTTTAAAACTGAAAGTGAATGTGAGCGTTAATTATCGCATTACAGCCAAAGGAATAAACATGATATTTTATTTTATTATTGTATTTTCGTTCGTCTGAGACAAAGCGTTATCTGGAAACATTTGTATGGTATTTATAATAAAATATTATTAACAGACGTTAACACAACCAACGTTATAGTTATGAAAGAAATTTATTATTATTATTATTTACCTTTTGATTGAAGCTCTAACAAAAATAGTGAAAATTTTGTAATTTTTTTTCTTTGTTTATGTAATGGAAAATCTTCTGTGCAATAGTTGAAATACACGAAGAAATTTAAAGAAAAATTAGGTTTAAATAAAAACTAAATATATATTTATGTTTATTTTTTAAAACAATAAATATATATTTAAAGCAATCTTTATTTTTTTTTTGACAAATGTAATTTAAAAACATTTTTTATATATATACCTATATTTAATACAATTTTATTTTGTTTTTGTCTTACATGTTAAGTGTAATTTAATTATATTTATTTATTTTTAACTTTTAAGGGAATCACAAGAAAACTTCAAACCTATTAAACAAGAAATTTAAATTCATTGAATTCTTGAAAAATACAAAACAAAAAATCGAATTGATCTGGTATCAATTTTGTAATGAATGCTGACATTTTTTCTATTATGAATGACAAATTATCAACCATGTTTTTAAGCAAATCAAGTTAAAAAAAAAAAAATCATCATATTAATTATAGTAATTTCTTTTAGTTTTCATTTTTTATTTTAATTTTAATATCTCATTTATTTTTTTTTTTTTTTTTTAATTTAATTTAAAATTTATGTAATTTTTATCTTGGGTTTTTTTTAGCTTAAAAACTTTATTATAATTTTTTCTTTAATATTTTTAGTTTGTAATTTTGTTTGTCAGTTAATTTTTTATTATTTGTCATAATTTTTTATTAATTATAATTTTATTATAATTTTAATTTTTTTCTTCTGTTTATTTCAATAAATGTAAAAATTACCAAAAAATTTTTTTGGAACAAAGTCATTTTATATTGTAATAATTATTAACATTTTCTTATAAAACGTTAATAAAAATAGATAATGACAAATGCAATTTTTTTAAAGGAAAGGCGTAAAGTGAAACAACTATATAAATCCATATTAAAAAATCTAAAGAAGTTTTAGGAACAAATTTTGACATTTTCAGATCTAGAACATACATTTTTATTACATAATATGTTTAAAGTTATATGACCAATTTTAGGTTATTCAAGGAATCTCAAAAGTAGAAATAAAAGATAGTTGTAAAGGGTTTTGCATTGGCAAACTATTAAACTTTAATCAGTGAGTGGTAGTTTGTTTTGTTTGCAACCTTAAAGCCCTTCAAATTTCCCATCAAATATTTGAAGTTTTGGAGAAAAAAGACTTCAAAAATTAAAAATGGCAGAGCCAATTTTCCTTGTCTTCTGGGTTTATATTTTTAAAATTTTATTAACATTAATAAATTAAATGTTCAATCTTAAAAAAATTACACCAATGAATTTGGCTGGCCGTATTATTCCACAAAAATACTGTATACAGGCTACAATAAAAAATGAAAAGAAAATTTTGTAGAATTTGTTTTTCCTTAAAAATTAAATAAACAAGACTATATTCTTTCGGGTGAAAAAGTGATATTTTAAATGACATTTTAAGCTTTTATTTTTTTTATTTTGCAAATTTCGACCAGTATAAAAATTGGTATAACAGTTTCAAAACACTGTATAATTGTAAAATTTTTTTGACCAGTGTAACAAATAAAATAAAAAAAATCGAATTTTAGCCATTCTGCAAAATTTGGACCATCAAAATTCTGTATAACGCAAAAAATATGTACGTACTCAGAGATTTTGAGAACTTTTATATCAAATTTTGAAATATTTACCCATTAATCAAACGGGGCTTTGTTATTTTCTATTTTTATTCATTTGTTGTTTTAAGAATTGTCTTTTTTTGTACCTTTTTTCATTATCTAAACAAATTAGTTTTTTATGTGTGTTGGTTTTAAAATTTATTATTTTTAATTATAATTTTATTTAAATTCTTCATTTGTTTTTAATTTTTTTATAATTTCTTTTTAAATTAAAATAACCACATTTTTATTAACTTTTAATTTATAATTATGTATGCATACAAATTTTTTATTAATAAAACAATATTTTACGTTTTTTTGTGAAAAACACAATTACTTATTTTCTTTTTTTTATATGATTGTTTTTTATTATTATTATTATTTTATTTACCAGAAAACTCAACAAATGGCTAACAAACAAACATCTTGTAGTATTATTTTCGTGAATATTCTTTTTCAGTTTCTTTTTTATTATTTTGTAATATTTAACCTATTTTCCTTTAATAAAGAATGATTTTGTGGGTTGCTTGCAATAATGTAGAAGGCTCATCTTTCATACTGTCAGGAATAACATTTAAATATTCTTAATTTTGATTTTCTGTAATCTCTATTTGGCGCCCAACGTGTGGGCGTACAAAAAAATCTAAGAAAGTGTTTAAGAATATAGAATATTTTCCTAAAAATTTTATAACAACTAAAAAATGGGGGGTTTTAAAAACTTATAAAGAAATCTCCCACATTTTTTTAAATCAAAAACATTCACCTTAAAAGAAATCTAGTCATTCTTTTAAAATATAATAATATGATCTCAAAGAAAGTATAAACAAAACATTCCTTTTTTACAAAGTTTAAAACATTTCAAAAAAAAAACAATACAACATACTTAAAAATATATGCTAGTCAAAATTATTATTATTATTAAAATTAAAATAAATCAACAAAATATTAGCTTAGTAAGGTCTTAATATTTTAATTTCTTTAAAAAAAAACGAAGTAGTGCTTAACAAACAAATTTTAAAATTGTTAATATTTTTTTGTCATAGCAACCAGAAAAAGATTAAAAATCTTAATTTTTCTTTTTCTTATTTAAATACTCAAGATTATTTATATATTTATATGAAATATTTCTTTTTTTATCACTTTTTAATTTTTAATTACGTGTATCGATTACTTAATTATTGATTAATTATCAAATATATTTATTTAATTTATTAAAAATTACTTAATTTTTTTCTCAATGATATTATTACCAGTAAATAATTTATTATTACTTATATTTATTATTATCATACAAAAAAAAAATCACAACAAAAAACCGCAAAAATTAATTTTTTTGAATTAAAAGAAAACCTAAATAATATTATAAATGTATTAAAAATTTTAAACAAATTATGAGTTTTTCATTATAACTTTTTAATAATAACAAAAATGCAGGTTTATTTCTTTTAATTTTTCAATTTTTTTTTAATTTTAGTTCAAGTTTTACTGGGTTATTAGTTTTTAATTTTTTTTATAAGTTATTTTTCAGGTTTTAATTATTTTGTCTATAATTTTTTAATTGAAAACTACATTTTTTATTATTTTGTATAATTGAATATTAATTTATATAAGTTATTATTATTTTGTTTTTTTTTTTTTTGTAATTAAAATTGCGTTTTTGGTTTCTTGGGTTATTATTTATATCTAAATTTATTTGCTAATAATGTTTTAATTTAATTACTTTTTACTTTCGTTTACTTCGGTTTTTCTTTTTTTTATAATTTTTATAATTTTGTTTACTGGGTTACTATTTTTTCTTTACAGCCCAGGAAAATTTTTTCCAATCGGTAGCCGGCCACACCAATTCTACAACTGGTTCCACTGCAACCGATTCCATGGAACTGGTTCCGGAACCAGTTCCTGGGATCCTATATGGAAGGTGTGGGTGACGTAGAATCAGTTCCAGAACTAGTTGCAGAACTGATTCTAGAGCAACCGGTTCCACTTTGGAGCTATAGAAGGGGTTGCTTTTGGGACAATTTCAAAAAAAAAGAATCGGTGTTAGAATTGACAGTAGAAGGGGTTGTGAATGAAAAGTAGCTATTCTACAACCGATTCTTTGGAACAGAAAATTTTCCTGGGAGGTTGTAATTTTTTCAGTTAGATGTATTGAATTTGTTCATTATATTTGTTTTGTATATGTCTAGGCTCTGGTTTCTTAATGTTGGCTTTAAATTTTTGTATAAATTTAAAATAAAAAAACAGCTTTACTAAATTTTTTTTCAAAAGCGAAGTTATAAAGAATCTGAAAATTGGAAATTAAAAAAAAAAATGGAAGAGCAGTGAAATCTTTAGAAAATGTGCATAACCTAGTGTCTACAAATGCAATGAAATGTGCAAAGAAATCTGAAAATAACACACAAAGCAACAACAACGAAAATAATTTTGTTATTGCTTGGTGTATAATTCGTCAATTTTATGGCATTTTGGATTGCATTTGAAGACACTAGGTAAGAAAATTAATTTTTTTGGCGAACGATGAAGACAAGACACTTTGGAGCGATATAAATCATTCTTTCATTTCGAGATTCATAAAAATTAGGTATTCTAAAAATTAAATGTATTTCTTAAATCTTTCCATACAAATACAGTCCATTTGATTTATAGATTTTCCCACTAATCGGTTATTGAAATCGCTAACGTTTAATTTGAGTTCGTCATTTGCAGCGTACTCTTTTTTAACTGCAACTGTAGTTAAACTCTTCGTCGTTAAGTGAGTTTTTTATGCACATTCACTAAAGATTTAATTAACTTCTCTGGTTTAAAATAATAAATAAATTGAAGCAAAATTTTGTATTGTTTACATATTTACACTCAGAGAAATTATGGAGATAAAATTAACTGGAATTGCAGTTAAAAACGTGAACATTGCATTAACTAACTGTAGTTAAAATAACTGCAATATCAGTTTATTTTAAAAGCAATTGCAGTGTGCACTTTTTCTTAACTGCAATTGTAGTTAATTTTACCGACATAATTCTCTTAGTGTAAGTATTGTTTACACTAATGTGTTACATATTGTAAACAATGTAAATTTTTATAAAAAATCATTTGTATTTGGTAATAATATAAAATATCCTAATTTTTGACATCTTTATTGAAGAAAATGTTAAAAAAAATCTATCGAGGGTGTTCTTTTTCAGACCCAGATTAAAAAAACGGTGTAGCCCGGTAATTCTTCGTAGTTCACCTTTTAAAAATTATTATAAGGTGCATATATTGACGGCGATCATTATGGGGTTAGCTAAATTTTCAGATTCTTATGTAGAGCTGTTTTTTCCAATCTTGTTTTCCTAAAAACCCTCTTCTAAATTTTTGAAAGCTTTGAAATTTCAGTTTTTCTCCACAATTTTGATTTTCTCTTAATAATTGTACACAAATATCCTTTAAAAAATTTTCTGTTGTTAATTTCTGTCAGTGTACAACATATAAAATCACCCATTACCAAAAACACCACCTGTCTTAAGAAATATTTCCAAAATTTTTGTTATTTCAGTTGTATTACAAAATGTATTCTATTACTTGGTTGTGTTCCTCTGTTTCCTTATTATTGATTAAAACAAAATGTCATCACGTTGGTTATAAAATTTTTCGTTCTGCGTATATAACTTTTTTCAGTTATTTTCTTACAGTGTATGTTTTTTTATCGAATAAAAAGCCATAAAATTATTTATTTTTTTTATTATTGCTGCGAAAAAAAACATGGAGCAAATTAAAATCCTTTAAAAAAAATTAATTTTGAAATATAAAATCAAGATTTTTTTTTTTTTGGTAACACATTTAATTGTAATTTGTTATCTAACTTTTATAAGTTTTTGGTAAGTAATATTTTAAATTAAAATTATAATTTTCTTTGGTATAAAAATGGCTCGTTTTCCAATTTTTCTTTCTTTTTCTTTCAGTGTAATTTTTTATCATTTTTTGTGCCACAAATAAATGAATTTTTATAATTTTCTTTTTGATTTCTTATTTTTCAGCGGAGTATATGTGTGCTAAAATATATCCAAAGTAAAAATCTGATATGATCGTTTTATAAATTTTAAGTTTAATTTTAACTCTAAGCATCATTTTATTTATTGGTTTTTCTTTAAAACAAAAAACAACTTCCAAGTGTAATATTATTTTTAAGTTTTTTCTCAATTATTTTTTCAAGCAATGTAATTTGTTCAAAAAACACAAGAAACCTTAGTATAAATACATAATTTTTCATTATAATTTGTAACGTATAAATGAAAATAACCAAAAATTAAAATCAAAATAGTTCAAAATTGCCCTGCAAGTATCAAAGTAAATTAATTGAAATAAAAAAAATTGTGAACGCGGGAATATGGTTTGTACACTAATAGAAATAAAGTCTGTACAATTTTTTGCCAAAGTTACTAAAAATTAGTTAAAAAACTTGCTAATCATCAGCATCTGTTTGCTAAACTTTAATAAGATAGAAACAGCAAGGAAATGTCTGTTAAATTTACAAAATTTTAGCTATATTTTAGTTAGTTAATTGAAATTATCATTTGCTATTAACAAAAATGTATTTCAAACATAACTAAAATTTTGTAGATGTATTAGTTTTTTTTTTTTTTTTTTTGCTTTTTCTTACTAATATATAGCAGATTCTGCTGATATCAGCAGTTGTTTCTGAAGTGCCCTTTTTAACTTATTTTTAGTAGCCTTTTCTGCTATTTGTATAGGTTTATTTTTGTAAGTGTAAGTATTGCAATGGCTTTAATTTTTGGTCTAAATCATCCTTTTAATTTAGTAATTATTTTATAATGTATTGTGTTTCATGTTAATAAATTAAGTTTTACTGAGGGAAAATTAAGATTTTAAAGAAGAGATTACATATAGTTTTAACGTTATTTTGCTAAGTTTCGCGCCCGACTTTATCAACAATTCAAAGAGACACTATCTCTATTTCAAAACATGTTGCTGCACTTTTTACAGATTTATTTCTTCTGAACTATTAGAAAACTCTCTTAGAATTATTTCGAAAAGTGAGCAATAATACTTACGAATTTTCAAAAGAAATTAAAATTGTTTCGGCAATTTCGAACTAAATTCACACATATTTTCTTCGAAACAACATCGGAATAGCAATTTTTCTTCAAATTGAAAAGTTTAAATAAAATTCAATTAATTCATTTGTGTTTTTAAAAGATTTAAACGACTCGACATATTACAGATACTTTAAGTCGTATTTGTCGACTTCATTTGATTCTGAAAACGTCAGTATTATCGTTTAGGGGGTGGTTAATTATGTATCTAAATGAGAGAAATTTCCTTCGAGAAAGAGTTTAGAATCTGTAAAGTTTTGTATAGAAATCTGCGTAAAAATCTAAAGGTCAGTTTTATAGTCGGAACTCAGAACGATTTTTGTCTTAAATATTTCTTAATTTAGAAATTTCTGTGTGTATAAAAATTGTACACTTACAAAAAAAATCTTTACCCTGTCCGCGTAGTGGTATAGGGTATAAACAGGGGAATATTATCTTAGAGCTATGTAATTATACAACTACATAATTTCCAAGTTAATATAACTACATAGAATTTTGAAAATGTTCCCTCCCCCTGCTTTTTTTTGTGTACATAAATATTCATTCAACATAAATTGTTATGAAAAGTTTCGCAAATATGTATGAGTAATTGTTACAAAAATATAATAAATTGTTTCTTTGGACAAAAAATCATCAAACTTTAACGGTGGGTCTCATACTTCAGGTTTAAACTATAGTTAATCCAAAAATTTGTTGTTGTTTTGTGTACATTTTTTTGACATTTTCTTTTGTTTATAGTTAAGTTAAACCTACAGTATGAGACCCACCGTAAGTTTAAAAACAAATAAGACGGGGGTTGTTATGTAATTCGATTCGAAACGGAAATGCTTTCGAACAGAATTTTCACATTGAAAATCAAGTACCAAAACCCAGTTTTTGATGGGGGAAAACATTGAAAAAGTGTATTCTGGACAATCTCATTTTCTTTTTTATACATGAACTTGAGATAGTTTTAAAACATCAGAGTTTTTTGTTTTAATTAACTCTCATCATAAACATCTCAAAATTTTGTTTTTTAATTATTATACTTTGTAATGTAAAAAAGCACCAGTAAAAAATCAATACTATTTTCAGTTTTATAATTTTTAGCTAAAAATTAATTATAATTAAAAAAAAACAAGCAGTCGTATTCATTTTTTAAAATTTTAAGTTTAAAGAACTTTGAGTTTAACATGTTTAATTTCAGTTGAAATAATTTAATTATATTTAATTTAATTTTTTATGAGTTTGTAAAAGAAACTTTATTTGAATTTGTTTAATTTACTTTTGTTTGATTTTTTTCAAGATCAATTTATTTTAAATTTTATTTGATTTTTTGTTTAAATAAAAAAGACTGATCATGCTGAAGTAATAAAGAAAAAGCATTAAAAAAAAATATTTAAAACAAATTATTATTAAAAAAAAATTTAGAAATTTATAAGACTGAAAATTTAAATTTAAGTATTTAAAAAAGTGTGATATTTACAAAAATTTGTTAAAAAAAAGTATATAAAATGTTTTATATATTAATTATTTTATAATAATATACAATGAAAAAAATGAAAAATAAATCTTTTTAAAAATGACTTACCAATTTGGAGCTATATCATCTAATTGAGCGTGTTTCCAAAAATCTCTTAACTCTTCTAATAGGAATGCCACCGGCATACCATGGATATTACCCGAGGACGTAGTGGAATGTAAGTTAATATCAGCATGAGCATCAACCCAGACTAAAGATAAATTTGGTGTATGCATTAAATGGCCAGCAACAGAACCTATTTTAATTTTAAAATTAAATTTTATTTATTTTATTTTAATTTTTTATAATCTTACCAAATCCTATAGCATGATCTCCACCCAAACATAAAAATTGTTCATTTTCTTGTAAGATTTGTGGTATTTTTTTAATCAACGCTTTATTGCAACTCATAAAGGAACCATAATTTTTCATATTTTTGTAGTAAGAAGATTCGGGTTCAGACAATGGATTGAAATTTAAATTACCATAATCGGTAATCAATAAATTTCCTTTAAAATAAATTATAAAAAAAGACATTATTTTGTTTTAATTTAGTTTGAAATAAAATTATTAATAAAAGGTAAGTAAAGATTTATTATTAAATTATATAAGGCCAACTGTGGTACAAATTATTTTAATTTTTTTGTAAATTTTGATCATATTTTCAGTAAAGTGTTTGTAACCGTTAGACAAGTTGTGCAAACAAATTGACAGTGTGTGTATTAAATTGATGGTTGGGCAATATTATAGAGTGAATCAAAACACTTGAGTTTTATTGGTTTATTTCAGGGTTGGCAGGCAATACCGCTAAAATACCATTATCGATTCAAAACCCTTTCAACTGACTATCGTTACCCCTAAAATACCGTTATCCTTAAAATGCCGTTATCTTTATAATACCGTTACCGAAATAATTGAAATATCGATACCCTTAAAATACCGTTACCGTTATTTTTAATTTTCTACTTTTGGTAATTGTACGTGGTTATTATTGAGTATTTTTCGTACATTAAGTTGGTAAATTGTTCTGATTTTAATCTCGTTTGTTTTTTGTAAAAAAAAAAACTTGCGGGATGCACCAAAATAACTGACTACCGAAATAACTACAATACCGTTATCCTTAAAGTGCCGTTACCGAAATAATCAAAAAACCGTTATCCTTAAAATACCGTTACCGAAATAACTGAAAACCCGTTATCTTTAAAATACCGATACTGATATTTTAAAGATAATCTAAAATAGCGTTACCCTTACTGATGACCGCATCGTTTCGTTTACCATCCATGGTTTATTTATATTGTATAATCTATTGGCAACACTGTAATTTTACGCTGTTAATGTTTGTGTAAATTTAGAGGTTATGTTGAAATTATATATTTCATTCTAAATGCAATTGTAGTGTACACTTTTTTAACTGCACTCGTAGTAAATTTTATCGACATAATTCTGTTAGTGTATAGTCTACCTAACTATCCATAATTTCTCTCTATTGGAAAAAAAGAGGCATCTAAATTCAGTTTCGTCCATTCTTTGAGTAAACACCAAGAATTCTCTATTTTTGACCTTGGGTTTTCTGATTTTAGTTATGTATTCCAGACATCTACTCTTTGGATCCATTTAAGGCCTTCCATTTTTGGTTTTTAAATTGAAAGATTTTGAGGATATCTCAAAAATGGGCGATATGTCATTTATTAAATATAGAAAAACAATTATTTTCGTTCTATTACAAAAATTGTGTAATTAGTTCATCCAACTGAAAATTTCAAATCCAAATTCCAGACGGTATTCCAGTTATAACGTTTTTACGCATTGGAGATACAATACAAATTTTTATTTGCAAACTTAGAATACATCAATAATAATAAGTATAAACTAAACATGAATTTTTATACAGTCAAAAATTCTTTTTAAATAACTCACACACAATAACTGTTTACTGCAATAATACTAATTTCAAAGTTGTTAATTACAGTAAAAAATAACTTTTTTTAAGCAACTGTTATGAAATACAGTACTTTTCTTAATTTGTTTTGCTTTTTTATAATGCAAATAACTGTCATATAGTAACTGGTAAATTTTTATGAGTGTATTATTATAAATTTTAAAATCTCTACCTCTTGAAGTATCTTGTAAAGTCTGTATTAAACCATGCTGTCTTAATAAATCGGGGGCTTGTTCTACACCACCTTTAGATTGACCCTTAGAAAAGGGTACACCTATAATACCCAATTTGTTTTTAACATCATTTAAATTGGATGTTGTGGAAAGCCGCCGCATTTTCTGCGCACAATTTTTAAACATTTTATTTTGGATTTTTTGAATTTTATTATATTAATTTCACAATTTCACTTTCTATTTTAATCAGTAAAAACAAAATCACCGACTAGTTACGTCTTCAAACGTACTCAAACTAAAATAAATATATTTTTTAATATTCTCATTTCAATTTGTTTTATGTTCCGCGCTGATACTGATAAAGCTTTAGTTTTTTTTGTGATAACCTTTACTTAAAATTCTGGGTGTTATTGAAAAAGAAATTATTCTTTCTTTATGATCCTACGATCATATGTCACTTAATAATAAACGTCACATCCTAGTACATGTATAATTTAAATACAGGGTAATGAGGAATAAAGTGGGAAATTGGGTTGGCTTGAAAAATTAGCATACAAAATATTTTTTGCTTCTTTTGAGGAATCCATTACATATGTACATATAATCCAGAATATAATTAACTTTTCGCAAAATATTCGAAATAGCTTGAATTCCCACGTTACCCAATGCTCCCTTACATACAGTGGTGGCCACGAATTTAACACAATTCAAGTTTTTTCTAATTTTATTGTTGTTGCCTTTATTTTTAAAGATTAAAATAGTGGCTAAATTCGCCACGAAAGGCAAGGAGATGGTTCAGAAAATTGTACAGAATTTTAACGTAATGTTTGTTTTTTCATTTTGTCACTTGTTTTAAGTGGGCGTGGATTTTAACGAAAAATTAGCGATATCAACCTTTTATCAAATTACATAGTAAAATTTAGGCAGTACTGATCGGTTCTGTACAAACTGTATAATTTTGGAAATCCTATAAAATTTTCTTAAGTCTTGCGTTATTTTTATCTACAAATAGTCACCAGACTTAAAATTGCATCACTTTAAACATGACCAAATTTTCCTTTGTTTTTAGCGATTTTAAAAGAAAGTTAACAACACTGAAATTTTAAAAAACGCAAACCAATATTCACAAATCCCACAATAACTTTTGAATGAGGGGCCAGAAATTAAAATACGGTATTGCAAATAAAATATCAGCGTTTGTGCTATAAAGTGTACACCAGAAAGGAATCTGATAGTTTCTCACTTCAATGCAAATTATTTGTAAATTTAGCCAATAATTTGTTAAATTGTTGCAATCTATAATTTGTGAAATATTTGTCCTTTTATGTGAGTGAAAATGTAAGGACACATCGAGTTGTCCTATAATTAATATAAATTTTGGTATATTTTTCCACTTTCTGTATACCCCGTTTCTATATTTTTTTTTTTATAATTATCTCTTAATTATTTGATTAATTTTTAATTAAATTACTCTAAATTATATCTATTTCTGCTTAAATTTAAAATTTTCCGTTACTCATATTTTCAACTCTCCCAAAATACAACTATGTGAACTAAAATTCTTCCACCACTTAAATGACATTTTATTTAGTTTAGTTGCAATGTCGGGTAATTTACAGATCGTTTTAAGTGTCGTGGTTTATTTTTGCAAGTATTAATAAAATTATCAAATAAATTTAAGATAAATCGTTAGAAAAGTGTTAAGTGATAATAATATTATAATAATATAGTGTTAGTTAATTAAAATCTAACAAATAAAAGTGTGAAAAAGCCTGTAAAAGTGTGCAAAATAATTGGAGGCTCAAATTTAGTTAGTGGAGCCCCATTTTTGTTTTTGGTTTAGTGTTTGTATTTGTGGTAGGTTTTTGTTAGCACAGTAATTAGAGTGTGCTGAAATTCTTAAATATAAATAAAATATTTAAGTTTTGTATTAATTTAAAAATAAAATTTAATTTAAGTAAAAATATATAAAAAGTTTAAAAGAATAAAAAGAAAAATATATATACATATATAAAAAGTAATGCAAATAATAAAGAAAATATAAGAAATATATAAAGCCAATGGCATATTTTCTGTAAAAACGATGTTGTGATTAAAGTCTGGTGTTGTTTAAGAAAATATGAAGATGGCGGAAGGTGATGTAGAGAAATATTTTTAAGGTAAGATATTTTAATTAAATAAAATATTCGAGCTCGAGGCCAGTTGTTATTATAAAAATGAATTTATTTCTCAATATTTCGACATTCATCGAATTTCCCTTCGTTGTCTAAAAAAGTTCGGGATTTTAAATAATCCTTACCCCGCATCTTCATAGTATGTAAATTTTAAGGTCGCTTTTACATCTGCATTTAAATTCCGAGATTTTGATATTCACCACTAAGTCGGCGTTTACATCTGCACCAAAATCCCGAGATTTCGATATTTACCACTTCGAAAAAACAGAAGACATGCGATTGGAAAATGTATTTATTAGAACTAAATATGTTTACTTTATTCAAAATTGAACATCTATAATCTTTCCTTCATTGCTTTTTCAGAGTGGTGAATATCGAGATTTCGGTGCAGATGTAAACGCAGCTTAAGAAGAAACTATGTTTTTTGAATAAGAAACTATGTTTTTTGAATAATAATGAATTTAGACTCAGCAAAAACTTTACTCAAAAAAGTATGACAGTTACACTCATCGAAATAAATCTGTAAAAATAGCAGAAAAATTTACTAAAAGTTAGTTAAAAATGATGCTGCAGAAAAAAACTGCTAAATTAGCAGATTATTTTTTCTATATATTAGTAATATAGGAACAGCAAAAATAAAACTGTTAAATATACAGAATTTTAGTTATATTGAGGCTAACTTTTAGTTAATTGAAAATAGCAAATTGTACTGTAAAATCTGCAGAAAATTTTGCTTAATATTTGTAGACAAAAAATCACCAAAAAATTAAAAATTTTCAACAAGAAATTTCAGTCTCAATAATTGCAACGCGTAATGAAAGTAGACCACTACACAAACAAATCCCTGAAAAGTTCCCTCGGACATTTATTATATGGCAGGACAGATTGTTAATTTTGTCCCAAGCAGCCTTGTGTTAAAATTTTTCAAAACGGTTGTAAATTTGTGAGTGAAAATCTGAGGACACCTCGAATTTTTTTCCTGGTGATTTAGGAAAATATTTTTAAGGTAAGATATTTTTCAGTTCGTTATCTAAAAAAGTTCAGGATTTTAAATAATCTTTACCCCGCATCTAGAGTGCCAAAAACCACAAATAATGATTTTTAGCGCTTTTTAAATGTTTGGTAGCGCTTTTTTGGGCCTGCGTGCAAGTTTTGTCATTAAAAGGCTTTCATCACTTCATCTGATGATGTAAACACAAAAAGATTTGCGAAAAGATTTTTTTGACAAGCACATCAACTAACAGGATTTTTTGTTTGTTTTGTCAGATGTAAAATCAGATATGGAATTTAAATCCTTAGCAGACAGATTAAGCTGATTCCAGTTATTGTTCCTGGAGGGCACTTTTAACTAATTTTTATTAGCTTTTTTGCTATTTGTACAGATCAACGACGATTGATGAACTTCGTACGAATATCGAACTTGAAATTGCAGCAGTATTTATGCTTGAAAACCGTCGAAAATTGGGTTCAGCGTCTGGACTTCTGCAAGCGTGCCCGTGGTGGCCATGCAAAAGAAATCGATTTCCATACATAATGGCATCGAACGTACTTTCACATGAATAAAGAATTTCATTGATATCCAAAACCGTGTTTGGACTTCTGCAAGCGTGCCCGTGGTGGCCATGCAAAAGAGATCGATTTCCATAAATAATGGCATCGAACGTACTTTCACAGGAATAAAGAATTTCATTGATATCCAAAACCGTTTTTGTACTTTTGTAGCGCTCTTATTGAAAAACCCTTTGCAGTTAAAAAGGAGACAAATGTATTTACCTTTAAAATAACCAAAAATTTACTTATTATAACTGTTGAAAAATAACTAAGATATGCATTAAAAATAACTAACAATGTCGTAAAATTAACTGATACATTTTTAGTACAAACATTTTAAAACAACTGACAAAATACGTAAAAACTACTGTTTTTACAGTTAATTTCTTTGATATTATAAAAGTATATTTTAATAAAATAGGCAATTTTTTTTCTTTTGATTATAAAAAAATGTGTAATTAATTCACAGTACTTCAAATTCCTAATGGTTCTCCAGTTATTACCTTTTTATGGGATACAATATAATTTTTCAATAATAACAAATATAAAGCAAACAAGAATTAAAATAAAAATCTACAAAATTTTCAATTTTTGAAATAACTAACATAAATAACTGTTTGTTCTAAAAACACTGCGTTATTTAATATTATTAAAATTATTACGAAATTACAGTACTTTTCGTTAGCTGTTTTCTTAAACAACTTTCATAATAATTATTTTGGTTTTTCCATAGAAAAACAACTGTAATTACGGTTAAAAACAACAACAACTAATTACTACACAAACAACTGTAATGTTGCAACTGTCAAACTTTTTGAGTGTATAGTTTTATAACATCGAAACAGATTAACTGTAAAAACAGAAGTTTATACCAATTCTGACAGTTGTGTAGAAGTTTGTCAGATATTTTTACGACATTGATTGTTATTTTTACTGCAGTTGTTAGTTGTTTTTAAACAGTTAAAAATAACATGATTTTTAGTTATTTTTAATCTAAGTACCATTGTCGGTTTTAGAACTGCAAAGACCTTCGTTTTAGTACTCATTTTTAGTGGATTCTACCGATAAAAAGTTTCGAGTGTATATTTATTGCTGCGATCTTGTTAAATACAATTTCCTAAAGCACATTTACGCGCGAGAGGAAACTGCTAGAGATAGACCACAACCACCTCTCAAAAGCTGTATTGTGCATGATTTAAACTATTTAGAGTGTTCTTTGCCTTATCTCTAGCATTTAAATTTGCATTAAAGGAGGACTTCTCGATGATGTAATAAACAAGTGATTCATTCACATAGAAGTATGTTTGTAGTTTAATTTTTTTCATTGGGTTCTTGAAGGATTTCTTAAAGTTTTGTACTGGTTTTCACACTAAAGGTTTTTGATTTTACAAATAGGTTACGTTTACATTTGTATTAAAATCTTGAGATTTCGATATTCAACACTCCGAAAAAATAATGAATATCGAAATCTCTGGAAAAACGCAGCTTTTTAGTTTGTTATACAATTTTGTGTCAGTAAGTAAAAGTTTACCCTGCAGTATGAGACCCGCCGTTATAATATTTTCTCTACAAACTACACAGTGCAATAAGAAATTTCAGCCTCAGTGATTACAACCCGAAATGAAAGTAGGCCACTACACAAATGCACGAAAGGGTTTTGCAAAGTTCCCTCGGACATTTATTTTATGGCAGGACAGGTTGTTAATTTTTTTCAAGATGATTTACCATTATCCCAAGCAGCCTTTTGTTAAAATTTATCAAAACCGGTTCGGCGGTTGAGAAGTTGTGAGTGAAAATGTGAAGACACCTCTAATTTTCCTTTTTATATAAATTGGTACGTTTTAGTTAATATAAATTCTGGTAATTTTTTCACCTTTTTTATACCCCGCTTCTATAGTTTTTTTGTTATTATCTCATATTTATTTGACTATTTTGAAATTAAATTTTTCGAAATTATATACATTTCCGCCAGTGTAGCCAACCCATTTTGTTGAAAAATCATAATTTTTAGTGAAAACAAATTGTCAAAAATTCTTAAATCTAAAAACTCCTTAATTTCAATGATATAGAAAGAGTTTACTTAAAAAGCCTTTTACATTACTTTATTTTAAAAATTTCACATTTTTATGTAAAAATGCGTTATTTGTTACTGGCTTCCAGAACTTTAAAAACATACTTGCTTAATTCAATTTATAAATCTGATTTAATTTTGTACGAATCGATTCGCAAAACTCTTTTTTATTGATAAAATTATTGCCTACTTTATTCAATCAATATCTTATTCAAAGAATCAGTTAAATTTTTGTTGATTCTTTTCATAGAATCGAACGAATTGATGATTCATTTCAACTAAAAATTACTCATTTGATTCAGACCTTTAAAAAAATAATTCAATCATCAGTAATAATTCAGTTTCTAAACAAAAAATATCTTTAATCCGCGAATTATATGTTGATTTTTCAACATATTATGCCTGTAAGAAATAAACTTTCATTGAATATGTTACATTGATTTAATAATAATTTTAAATACAAAATTAGATTTTCTCGTAATAAATCAATGATTAAATTGAAATAGAGGCCTATAAACGAATTAAAAAATTTTTATCAATTCGCGAATTAAAAAATATAAAAATAATTCATGCGAATTATTTTTTATGTATTCACGAATTTATAAATCAGCTTTTCTTAATCATATTTGAAAATAATTCTTTTTGAATCAATTCTTCAAAGCTCTGATTTGATTTATACTTCGCGAATTATCTCTTAAAACAAATTATTCAATCTAATCAAAATTGAACCAATATACATAAATTAGACTCTCACTTTATTCAATATTATTATAAATTTTTCACTGATTTATAAAATGAATAAATTTTTCGAGCTCTGCTGGCTTCCGTCAGTAGGGTAGTGTAGGTTAAAGTAGAAAACTGATCCTGCTTCCAAATGTACCAAGAATATGTGTTTGGCTTATTTTGAAGGTTCTTTACCCCGTTCCTGTATTTCTTGTATCGAAAAATTTTTCGTAAAAATAATATAAAATAAAATATATTTAAAAACAAAAAGCCAATAGTGCACTGCATGTAACGTATTTCTCTATCTAATTATGTGTTTAACGAAACATAACGCATCCACAGTTATAAAAGTTACAAAATATAATAGTTTTAACACTAAAATTCTAGTCAACTTTATCATCTCATAACTCATCCTGTATAAAGCAGGGTGGCCATGATTTTCTCGATGCGAAAATTTCTCACATTAGATACAAGAACGGGGTGCTGGGCTATCTGTTGTAACAGAGTATAATTAACTTAAGCGGGTCATACATATTGACCGTGTGTGTATTAAATTGAAGGTTGAGCAATATTTTGTAGTGAATCAAAACACTTTTGATTTTTATTGAACAACTTGAAATATTGGATAATCTATTGGCAACACTGTGCAATTTTACTTTTGCGCTGTTTATGTTTGTATGCATTTTGAGGTTATATTGAATTCATATATTGCATATATATTGTGGCGATCTTTTGTTACATATATGTTGCAATTTATTGTATGGTGTGTGGCAAAACGAGAAAAATACTGTGCCATTATATTGGACATAATATTGCAAATGTATGGGGGCTTTAGATTTTTGAGGGATTTTTCGAAATTGTTGGACGTTCCACATTTTTAACATTTATGTTTCATTCGTTCTAAAATATGTAAATGTTAAAAAAATATTGATTTAGTAAAATTAAAAATTATCAAAGAGTCTGATGGAACTCTGGAATTCTCTTCAAAGAATAAATTTAAACGCTTTTAATGTTTCTTGTTTTCTTAGTAAAATTAAATTTTTTAATAATAATCTATAAAAATTATTTAATTTTTAAAAAATTCTCATATTTTATACATGAAATATTGACAAAACGAGAAAAATACTGTGCCATTATATTGGACATAATATTGCAAATGTATGGTGGCTTAAGATTTCTGAGGGATTTTTCGAAATTGTTGGACGTTCCACATTGTTAACATTTATGTTTCATTCGTTCTAAAATATGTAAATGTTAAAAAAATATTGATTTAGTAAAATTCAAAATTATCAAAGAGTCTGATGGAACTCTGGAATTCTCTTCAAAGAATAAATTTAAACGCTTTTAATGTTTCTTGTTTTCTTAGTAAAATTCAATTTTTTAATAATAATCTATAAAAATTATTTAATTTTTAAAAAATCCTCATATTTTAAACGGAGAATACACGAGGGAACATTTGTGAAAAAATTCCCATTTTTTGTGAATGTGTGTGTGTACGTGTTGACATCGTGCAATTCGTGTTTACAAAATTTTTTGATATTTTTTGTCCCCTACTCAATGTTCCTTCGTGTATTCTCCGCTTTATACATGAAATATTGACAAAATCGTCAATCGTTATTTCATAAAACTTTACTTCAAAAATCGTCAAAATTGAGACAAATCGCCAAAGTTGGCAGCGCTGATTTCCGCTTAATTTAAAAATTTCCGTTAGTTATATTCTCAACTCTCCCAAAACACAACTCTGTATACTAAAATCTTCTACCACTAAAATGACAGTTTTAGTTTAGTTGCAATGTCCGGTGATTTATAGATCGTTTTAAGTGTCTGGTTTAATTTTGCTAATATCAATAAAATTATCAAATAAATTTAAGATAAATTTGTAGAAAAGTGTTTAGTGATAATAATATTATAATATTATAGTGTTAGTTAATTAAAATCTAACAAATAAAAGTGTGAAAAATGATGTTAAAGTTTGCAAAATTAGTGGAGGCTCAACTTTAGTTATAGGAGCTCCATTTTTGTTTTGTTTTTGGTTTAGTGTTTGTATTGGTATTTGTGGTAGGTTTTTGTTGGCAGAGTAATTAGAGTGTGCTGAAATTCTTAAATATAAATAAAATATATGTTTTGTATTGAATTAAAAAAAGAAAATTAAATTCGAGTAGTAAAAATATATAAAAAATTAAAAAAAATTAAGAAATAAATATATGTATAAAAGAATTAATGCAAAAATTAAATTCAAGTAAAAAAATATATAAAAAATTAAAAAAAAAAATATATGTATATGCATATGTATAAAAAAAGTAATGCAAATAATAAAGAAAATGTAAGAAATGCCATTGTAACCAATATTTTCTATAAAAAGAAGTGATTATAGTAAAGTGTGGTATTGTTTAAAAAAAATATGAAGATGGCGGAAGGTGATGTAATGAAATACATATTTTTAAGGTAAGACATTTCTCATTTTGTTATCTAAAAAAGTTCAGGATTTTAAATAATCCTTATCCTGCATCTTCAAATGCAGTCGCTTTTACATTTGCATTGAAATTCCGAGATTTTTATATTCACCACCAAGATAAAACTATGAAGAAAAGCTTATGAACGTTGATTTTTGAATAAAGCACACAGCCACACACCAATTAATTAACGATTTCATTGGCATTATTAGCCAATGGTAATGAAATTTTTTGCCATTGCAATTGTTTTCGATTAATGTCAGTGAAATCTTGTTCAACTGGCATTGATCAATGCCAAAAATTATATTCAAATTGATGATCACGAATGTAGAAAAAATGTAAATAGAAGTTGCATAATTATATTATAAATATTCGGTTTTTTCAAGTATACATTACAAGAGGCTGATACATTATGGGAAGTTTTAAATAAAAAAATCTAAAATTTGGTTATTAGATTTTAGATTTTATTAAATATAAAAGTGCAATATTGTTGTACAGCTTCTCATTTTAGTTCTTTATTCTAATACCATGTGTGTTAGTAGTTTGGGGACTTAAATGGAGAGGTTGCGCAATGTATGGATAGCTTTAGTACATATGTACGCATTTTTAATGAAACTTTGAAAGCTTATCTTGTGAGAGTTCAACAGTTTCTAGCATTTATTCTTGCAGCATTCATTAATTATATATATATTTTTTTTAGATCCAATTAATTTTTAAATATATTATTGTATTATTTGATCTCATGTAAATGTTAATTTTTGGAATTTTGAGTTTATATATTATTATTGTATTATGCATTAACATATATTTATATAGAAGTCTGTTATATATTTTTTAGTAGCTTTAATTAGCCATATAAGGCCCTAAGGGCTCGGTTATGTAAATGAAGATTTAATAAAAAAAAAAAAATAAAAAAAAAGTGAATCAAGTTTTGTACTTATCATTTAAAGCTGAGTTTACATCTGCACCGAAATCTCGAGATTAAAAGATCATATTAAAACTTTTAAAACATATTAATATTTTAAAACAGAAAAAAATATTTGAAAATATTTTGAAAAATCGTCAAAACTACATTTAAGATCTGGAATACATTATCGATAATAACAAAGGTAGTTTAGAGTCTCAACTTGTGAAATGAGTTCAAATTTTTGCTCCAGGGCTCACAGGATAACGTCAGGATATGTCTTACGAATATGTCTCCAACTCAAAAACTAGCCGAATGATTGTTTTGAAATTAAACACAGATTATATTGTCAGAGCTAGTAATTAATAATTAATTTTGTCAAAATTTAGTGATCTTTAGTGCCAAATTCCCCAAATTCCGTAATTTTCAAAGGGCGAAAATCGCCATAATTTCTGAAATGACAACGCTAGATCAACAATTTTTGGTATGTAATTTTATTTTGCTCTTAGTGTTATTTATAGCAAATTTATTTGTCTGTTGGATTTCTTGATTCGTCTTCAATCTTTATTGTGCTATATCGCCTAAATAAAGCGAAAAATTAAAATTTCAATATTTGTTTTATAGTTTTCAATATCAAAATATATTTTAAATATTATCGCAATCAGAAGATAGAGCATTAGAGGGTTAAGCGAGCAATTTCATATACCAAAGTATTAGAGCACATGCTTATATTTGGCTAAAACCAAATTTCAAAAAGTTCCATCTCTATAAATTTGGTTTATTTTCAATCGAAACTCACCGTACCCGACTTGAACAAATTAAAACATTTCAACACAAAAAAAAGACTTGGAAAAAATGAAAATATAAACATAAAAAATAATAAATTTCAAATTCAATTTAACTCGATTTTAAAAGTGATTTCGGAGAAGTTTGAATTCAATATAGTGCTATTACTTTTTATTTATTTTTAAAAAATATCTTAAATAATTTATAAAGTTGTAGGCCTTACTCATATAAAGAGTTGTTTGGGGAGATATGAAGGTTTAAATAAAAAATTAAATATAAATATTTTCAATAATATAAAATTTATTAAATGTCTCTTTATAATCTATAGTACATATCAAAACATATAACTATTATTTTTATATGATAAATATAATTAAGGCTAATTATAAAAAATCGTATGCAATATAAAAATTTAACTAGCTTCTAGTATTTGTATGAATTTTTCAAAAATGAGAGTATCCATTGCAAGGTCATAACCATAAAGGTTATTAAAGTAAGTCTGATTACTTAAGTGCAAAACATCAGAATTTGTACTCGTCCCCATTTTAAATGAGAATTCTATATTCTCCAAAGTTTAAAGTAACCAAAAACAAAAAACTTAAAACAAAATTATATGAAACTAATACGGTGTGTAACTAAGCCACCAGCACGCCTGCCTATATATTAGGGAGACGTTTTTTCCCGATTAAAAATTAAATTATATAAATATATTGACCGTTACAATTACATATATATAATTTAGTATGTACCATATATCGTTTTATATTGTAGCTTATATTATATTGCTTATATGCCTTATGTGGATCAATAACTCAATATATTTGTCAATATCAAATTATATCTGTGTCTAAATGTACAGTTGGATTAATTATATATAATGAGATGAGACCAAAACCCCGATATGACTGAATCAAAGTATATATCATAGTATACTATAGTAGCCCCACTCATGAGAGCTTGTTCCTATCTCATGTAGTTGTAGTGGTATTAAGAACCATATGTACAAGTAAAATTACAAATACTACTTAATTTTTTCAAATGACAGAAAATGAGTAAAACTACTATATTATACTATGGTATATATGCTTATTTCCGAATTTATTTGATTCTATCGAATTTCAGTATCTAATTGGACCTGATTCAAAAATTATTTTTAACCGGGTTACTAACTTTGTATGCAATATTCAAAATTTTAACATTCCAATGTAACCATTATATTTCAAAAAATATCATTTGTTTTCCTTTATATTTGTATTTAAATACTATGGTGCCTATGCATAATAATTTGAAAACCTTATAACACATTTATAAAATGAATTTTGTATGAAAAATTTGTTTTATAATCCATTTATAAATTTAAAAAGTGATTATGCATATGAGCCAATTTCTTTTATAAAACACTAAGCTACTGTTTAAATTTTTATATTGCTTTAGATTAATATACATATATGGGACAAAACGTGCTGTTTTAAATTAAAACATATGAGACACACATTTTGTTCTTCTATTTTTGGACAGATTTTTTCATCCTTTTGTTTTTTTCACTAATTTTTTTATATTTTTTTTTTTGTATAGATTAAAGAGAAAATAAAGTATTGTAATAAAATAAATTTAACTTTTAAAATTATTTTTAAATATTTCAAATATCACCATGATATTCTGAAAAATTTAAGAGTGTTTTCCAGTATTTTATAATAATATTTTTTTTTCTAAAAATTTTTAAACAAATTTTGAAACAACAAATAAAAATCTAATATGACAATATCATATTAGAATTTGGACTTGAGGTAGAAGAATATTCTAACTAAATATATGAAAATATAGAAAGTCCGAAAAAACAATTTTTGTATTTTTTAATGCAAAAATTAAAATAATTGTTTAAAATAAGCACACCACGGCTAAAATCTCATTCAAATATTTATTTTGTTTTGAGTTTAAAATTAGTTGTTTTTACAAAATGTATTGACAACAGACATACATATAAATAGTACCCAAAGGGTACTTTTATGTAATTGTTGCTTTCAAAAAGGAGTTGATTTATAACTGGTTTTACCAAATCAGACAGTTCATATACGAAAGTACAAAATTCTCATCCCGTTGGTTTTTTGTACCTTATGTAATGTCTCGTTTTGAGTAGGAAAGTTATCATTTTCTTAGCGGACAACTGAAGAGTAGAGTGATGTCTACGAAACAATTGTATTGTCTATCATGAAAATGATCAACCCTTTTTGAAACAACAAATAAAAATCTAATATGACAATATCATATTAGAATTTGGACTTGAGGTAGAAGAATATTCTAACTAAATATATGAAAATATAGAAAGTCCGAAAAAACAATTTTTGTATTTTTTAATGCAAAAATTAAAATAATTGTTTAAAATAAGCACACCACGGCTAAAATCTCATTCAAATATTTATTTTGTTTTGAGTTTAAAATTAGTTGTTTTTACAAAATGTATTGACAACAGACATACATATAAATAGTACCCAAAGGGTACTTTTATGTAATTGTTGCTTTCAAAAAGGAGTTGATTTATAACTGGTTTTACCAAATCAGACAGTTCATATACGAAAGTACAAAATTCTCATCCCGTTGGTTTTTTGTACCTTATGTAATGTCTCGTTTTGAGTAGGAAAGTTATCATTTTCTTAGCGGACAACTGAAGAGTAGAGTGATGTCTACGAAACAATTGTATTGTCTATCATGAAAATGATCAACCCTTTTTGAAACAACAAATAAAAATCTAATATGACAATATCATATTAGAATTTGGACTTGAGGTAGAAGAATATTCTAACTAAATAAATGACAAATTTTGGTATACAAATTTTGAGAAAAATTTTTTTTTCGTATTTTTGTAATTTTAATTAAATTGGAAGCATTAAATAAAAATTTTTTCTATCAGGTGATATTTGAAAATTTTAAGAAAACTAGGATTTTTTTAACTGTTATATTGCTTTATTAAAAACAATCAAAATCTTTCTTCATATTCAAATATTAAAGTATTCGACTTCGGCTTTGGCCGAACTTTGTAATTTTGGCCAAAGTTCGGCTTCGGTTAATATATAATATTAGTGAAAAAGTCAAAAAAAATTAACAACGTAATTGTTTGAGACGCCTATACCGCTTAAACCTCCAGTCCAATGTCCGTTTAACTGACAAAATCACTGTTGTTTCACATATAAAATCTGAATTTAACCGTTGTTAAATTTTAACGCGACATTATATTTTTGGGCGTCAGTGCTACCAACCAACCAAAAATCAGCAAAATCGGATATCACTAGTTAAATTTCGCGCGTTTTGTCCCATATATATTTTAAAGAAATTGAGCAAAAAACATATTAAGGAAATTATTACATAATATTGCAGGAAATGTTTTTTTTCAAATTTTTAAATTTAGGCAGTTTGAAAAATTAAACAAGATCAGAAAATTATTTATAAATTAAATAAATAAACTATTTAAATAGATACAACCTTTTTGGGCGGAAAATATTTATTAAGCACAAGTTAAAGGAAGTTCAGAAAATTTGAATAATAGAGTTAAATTAAGGATTAATCGATTAATTAAACCGTATGATTAATCAAAACATTGATTAATTTTCATTTATACTGAAAAGATACTACAAAAAAAAAATTACGTTAATTTTGTCTTTGATTTGTGTCGATATTTATATACATATGTAGCTCTAAATAAAGACAACGAGAGATATTATTTCACCACAGGGCAGACAATTTTGACCTGAGACCATCATTAAATTTTTTATTTCAGTGTTGAATTGGCATAAAAACGTATTCAATACGAAAAACCAAGATATTACTCAATTATCCATAAATTTTATTAAACAAAATCATGATAAATAAATTAATCATTATTTTAAATAATCATAATTAATAAATTGTTGATTTATCGAACAATTGACTTGACTAATCAGCAGTTTGATTAATTAGAAACTTTGATTAATCGGTTAATCGCAAATCCCTAAGTTGTTTTTTAATAAATATTTTTATGATTTTAATTAAAATTATTAAAATTTATTTTAATAAAAAAGGAATAATTTTGAATTGATTTATTTTAATAAAAACTTAAAATTTATTTTAATAAAAAAGGAATAATTTGGAATTGATTTATTTTTTTGAATAAATTTTTAAATTATTAAATAATTTAACTTTTTGAAAAAATGGAATGGTTTTCAATAAAAAAATTAAATGAGATTCAATTTATGTCTTTGTTTTTTTGTAACTTTTTTGAACATTGCTTAAAATTCTATTATATATTATACACTCAACCAAAAAAGTCTGTAATGGATACTGAATAGTACAATAAAATTAGTAGAAAAAATTAATAGCCGCTACTAAATTTTAGTAAAATTTATGTAAAATGCAATTCAAAATCGATTTGATAAAATCAGTTAAAAAACTTACTAAATATCATAATTTTAGTACAATGAAATTAGTATAAATAATTAGTTGCAGCTACTAAATTTCAGTAAATTACTGTAAACTGTAATTTAAAATCAATCTGCTGAAATTAGCAAAAAATTGTACTAAAAAATAAAAAAACTGTAAAATCTAAAACTGTAATAGTATAACTGCCCTACGGGAAATTTTAACAAACTGTCACCGAAATGGACCCTTTATATGAAATAGACTGGTCACTTTTACATGGCGTTGTCGTAGGAGGGGGAAATTGACCCCTTGTGACATGTCCCAAGACAAATCCCAGGACAGGTCCCTGAAATTTGTTTTTTATGAGAGTTCAGTAACCTGTCCTAGGATTTGTCTTGTGACATGTCACAAGGGGTCAATTTCCCCCTCCTATGACAACGCCATGTAAAAGTGACCAGTCTATTTCATGTAAAGGGGCCAGTTCGGTGACAGTTTGTTAAAATTTCCCGTAGGGTGTTTACAAATTTTTTTACAAACTTTTTTATTTGAGTGTAGTACAAAAAGAATATTAATTTTTTTGGCTTAACTTAATTTAGATATATTTCTAATATTGCATATATGTTGTATATAATTTTCGTTTCAAATTTCCTCAAAAAGAAAAATTTGTATCGTTTCATGTGATGTAAAAGTTATAGAAAATATTCGACTCAGCCGAATTTATTTATCTCAACACTATAGAAAAGAAGATTTTTAAAGCTTTAAGATAAAAAATATATAAATCTGGTTAAGTTTTTTAAAATTAATATTTGTTTTAAAAATAGTGTTGAGTTTTATATAGATTTTTTTTTAGCAGATCACAGTTTTTTTTTTTCATTTTAATGTTGCCTTTTATCTAACATGATTATTTCTTCTCCACTATCATCATTATATAAAACATCTTGATCATCATCCATATCGTGGCGTTGTATACCATCCACACCATCATCATCGTCGTCTGATTGTATAATACGTTTTAAATCATCGTCGTCGTCATCAAAATAGGGTTTTATAGTCATTCCCTCTGTTAAAATTTTTTAGAAATGGATTTTATTTATTAAAATCTTGTAAAATGTTGTTATAATCAAATATTTTAATAAAAAAAGTTAATTTTGTAATACAATTTTATTTAAAATTGTCCAAAAGAAACTAAAAATAAAACTGTTAAATATACAGATTTTTAGTTACATTAAAGTTAAATTTTTGTTTATAGAAAATAACAAATTAACCTGCTAAAATTAACATAAAATTTTGCTAAACAATTTGTAGCTTAAAAAGTCACAAAAAAATTAAAATTTTCGATTTTTTTTTAAATGTAAATAAAAAATAAAATCGAGACTTTTGAAAACAGCAGTTTACAATATTTTAGCAAATATTTCTGCTGATTTTAGCAGGATAGACTGCTATTTGGATTGAACTAAATTTAGCTTAAAAATAAAAAAAAAATTCTGTAGATATAACAGTTTGTTTTTGCTATTTTTAGTCTACTAATATTAAGCAAAATTTTCTATAGATTTTAAAGTACAATTTGTCATTTTCAATTAACTAAAACCTTAACTTAAATATAACTAAAATTCTGTAATTTTAACAGTTTTATTTTTGCTGTTCTTATTTTACTAGTAATTAGCAAAAAAAATCTGTAAATTTCAGCAGTTTTTTCTGCTACATCATTTTTAACTAATTTGAGGTAGCTTTTTCTGCTATTTTTCAAGATTTATTTTTATGAGTGTAATTGAGTAATACTTACTTTTAATAGGAGACCTGAATAATTCCGTTTCTCCATCATCTCCATCATCTTCGAAAAGTTCTCTACCTTTCTGAGGTAGCAAAGAGAAATTGTAATATGGTTTATCAGCTCTATGTCTACGAGCCAATAAAAATTGAGCACATAATATGCACAAAACCACTCCAGTAATGATAACCAAACTAGCCAATATAATGAATATGAATCTGGGCATACCCATAACATGCTCATTACGGTTTAAACGGAATACCACATTTTTAATTTCCGATGATTGTGAACCAACATTTAGCAAACGTGTTGTCTCTAAATAATAAGGAGCCTCCACTTTCAAAGTAATTTCTCCCGAGGGAACATTTTTCAAAACATATGAACCCATGCTGTCGGTAAAATTTCGTATATATTGTTTTATTATAGGTTTAACAATAGAAACCTTAGCATGCTTGACAGGATGATTAGACCAATCCAAAACAAAGCCGGTTACAGTAGCTGTAGCATCACTGTGTAAACTGCCTATATGACCCAAGGCCTGTACTTCACTATGACCGGTTATTAAAGTAAATGGTGCTAATTTTATAATACCCAAATTTGAAATTTGGCCCTCTTTCACTTGTACTTTAGCAACATGGGATTCAAAATTTGGTGCACTAACTTCAAGAGCATACATTCCCTCTGGTAATATCAGCTGGAAACGGGCAGCATTCTTGCTTACATTGTAAACAGGATTATGATCTATAACTCTGATAAAAGCTTCTCTTATGGGTTGATTTTCTTGATTGTGTATAAAACCCCATACGCCAGTATCGACTAAATGTAAGAAATTTTTAAATTTCTCTATATTTTTACGCCAAACTGAAGCGATATCTGGTTGGGCTGGCATGCTACAGCAAGATAAACCCAAAGTGAACATGGGTATATTATACATTTTATAAAATAAATTAGTTAAACGTTCGGTAATATCGTGCCTCAAGGTACGCGTAGATGTGCTGAAGCATTGAAGAGGTGAATAATTAAATTCGGTTTTTTCAACGTTATGAGCAAATTTTTCAAATATTTGTTCGCCTTTGGGATAACTAAAGCAAGGAAATTAAGAAACAAAAGAAACTTATAATGCTGTACAACTTTTCTATAAGATTGCTAAAAAATTTGTATCAAAATATCCAACTTTATTAAAATTTTTCATACAAATTTCCATGACAAGCATTCGAAACGTGTTGTGGGATATAGGAGTTCATTTTGTTATTATTTAACTCTGTACCCACCTTAATTCCGAGGATCCAGCAGTAAATGTTAACATTAAATCAAATCTTTGATTATCTAAAAATTGTACTAATAAATCTCTTCTTTTTTCGGACTCTGGACTTAAAATACGTTCTCCTAATTCATTACCCACAACAGGATCACAAATGGAATTGCTGTAAATTATATTAACATACATTAAAAATTCTGAATAACACAGATTTTAAATGGAATACTCACTTGCTATTATACATTTTAAAGACACTTTCAAAATTCTCTGTTATTGGCAGAAAATATAAAATGCTGCTTTGCAATAATTTGAGTATCAGAGGTTCCCTTAATTTATAACCCTCGATTATATGACGTACCAAATTTACCGAGATTTCACGACCCAATGGGGAAGCTGAATCAAAGAAGGAGCTCAAAACTAAAATTTTAAATTTATTTTCCTCAGGAGCACCAATCTGAATAGAAATAAAAATTTAATTATCAAAATTTGGAGATCAATATAAGTGACAATATTCTAGAAAATTAACTAAATTTATGCTTTTATAACTTACATCTGATGTTAATTTTATGGAATTATAATAAAAACCAAATTCAGATTCAGCATAACCAAACGTAGCTATTTGACCATTACGAGCTTCAAATTCAGCCAAAGTAGATCTCAATTCCGAATTTGTATGATAACGGGTGCGAACAACATTTTCAATAATACGATAATCATTAGCCGATGCCCAATGTTGGGGATCATCACGCATCAGAGTAATATCCAAACGTATAGAACGTTTATCGGAATCTAATTCTATATCCTCACGTTGGGGAGTAAAACTGTAATGAAAAAACGAAATTTATAACATTTATAAATTAAATACATTCATATTTCAACTTACCCATCAGCCAATACTGTTATATTATGTCTACCCGGTAAAGCTAATTTCCAATAATCACCATATGTAGCTGTATAAATAGGATGTTTAGCTCCATCTAATGTTATGGCAGCTCCCGTTACAGGAGTACCTATAGAACTACGCACAAACCCATGTACACCATTATGTACCTGTTCGATAAATAGCAGCAGAGGTTCACGATTATCTTGCCAATATTTTGGTAATTCATCGGCCACTGGAAATTTGTCACAACCCAATTCCAGTGTCAATTCCATTACACCAGCCTTTACATAATTCCAATCTTGCATGCCACCCGTAACACTATACCATTGGGCGCCATTTGTTATGCCATCTGGAAATACTTCACTTTTAAACAAAGGGCAAGGATTGCCCAAGTGCATAGTGGGATGTGCTGTAGAATATATCTTAGCTAAATGTTGAAATAATTCATTATCTTCGGTAGGGTTTAATTTTCTACCAATCCCCGACATTCTTAATCTAGTCATGGGATCATTAAAATCATTTTCATTATCATCAAAAGGATAGTTTGCTACCAAGGAACCACCATGTAAATTGGCTGACAAAACAAAGGGTATGGAAAGTGTCCAATTCATTAAGGCCAACACTTCTGGTTCCGTTATTTTGTTATACTTATCGGTACCATATTGATCGGGAAAATTACGATTTAAATCCACATTATGAGCATTAGCTCTACCCAATCCACTTGTTTTATCACCTTCTTTAGATATTTCATAGCCATCTGGATTCATGGAATACAAAAAATGCATTCGAGTATTATTGACCATTCTTGTTATACGATCGTCAAACATATAACGCTCGCAAATGTATTTGGTGAGCATTAACAGCATTTCTTTGCCTACCACTTCATTACCATGCATGTTGGCTACATATTTAAATTCTGGTACACTTGGTACATGTTGACCGGGTGTGACGAAAATTTCCATTACCCATAGATCACGATTTTGTACAGATTTTCCTATGGAATATAGTCTTGTTATGGACGGATAAGAATCAACAATATCACGTAGGAATCTGGATGTGGTAAGAAAAAAGCAGGTTTATAAAAATGTGAGAGAAAATTATAATCGGTCAAAACGACCATTCAGTATCCTACAATATGAGGGCTATGTCGTAATTGTTCACAGGGTCCAGAATGTTTTAATTTGAATATTTTGATTCAACGGTTAATTTTTATTTCTAGGTACATTTTCGCGAAAATTATAATTTAAGTTTTTATAATTGAAAATGTGTTTTTTAAGTTCTGTCGTGAATGTTAAATACCTTCAATAACTAATCGGAGTGAAGTATGTTATTTTCATGACTTTATGTTCATTGGGATAATTTCTATCAAAGATATTGGAAAGAACCTAAAACCTTGTTGTATCTATGTTTGTATTGGTATATGTGTTTCGAGAGGACATCTTGTTTAAAAACAGTCAAAATATGGACTTATGAAAAGGGTTTATTCTTGAGCCAATACAAACATATTATATCTAAGCCGAATTTGATTCCTAAAAGCAACATACCTCTAAAAATTATATTTATTTCCTTCAATACTCGTTTGACTGCTATTAAGAGGGCGGATCAATAAGTCCGCGACTTTTCGCACTTCCCTCCTAGTTACATGAAATGCAACACTGCTCCCGTCAAGTATCATCTGTTAATAGAATACTATAAAATTTTGAGCAAGTTCTGTCATTAACTTTGCGTTTAACAGATCCAGATCCTCGTGGATTTTTGTAAAAATTGAAAAAAGTGAATTTCGAGTGTTCATCAAACATTATTTTTTGCGAAAAGAAACCGTCGCTCAAACCATCAAACCAGGGAAAAGCTTGATAAGAACTATGTAGACTCTGCACCATCAATTTCAATGGAAAAAAGTGGTTTACGCTGAACATTCTTGACGGCCAATTGAGGTCAATACACCCGAAAATGTCGGAAAAAATTCACAATATGGTGTAGGCCGATCATATGGCACTGTGGTTTCTAATTTAAATGATCAGTTGGGTTTCAAAAAGCTCTCTTCAAGATGGGTGCCGCGTTTGCTCACAATTGACCATAAACGCAATTGTGTGACAACTTCAAAGAAGTGTCTGGCATTGTTTATCCGCAATGCGGATAAGCGGATTTAGCCCCCGGGTATACTAATTTATCCCCCAGTGACTATTTTCTATTTGTAAACCTAAAAAATGCCTCCGTGGAAAGAGATTTAGTTCCAACGATGAAATTTTTGATCAAGCAAATGCCTTTTTTAAGGACCTCAAGAAAACCTATTTTTTGGAAGGAATAAAAAATTAGTGAAACGTTGGACTAAGTGTATAGAGCTAAAAGGAGACTATGTTGAAAAATAAAAACTGTTTTTGCTAAAAAAAACTGTGTTTCATTCAAAAAGTCACGGACTTATATAACGTACTTAAATTTTCTATTTAATAGGAAATCTCAACATGCGTTATGGGGTCGCTTATCTGAATAATAATTATAAAATTATAATGACTTTATATTCAATTAAAGTTTGTTCAACCACAGAGTCATTAACTTTGATAAAATAAATTGATAATTGATAAATTTATAAATTCCCATGTGAAAATCGAAATATATATGAACATAGATGATCACACATTGGCTCGTATGTGATCATACATGGGCATACACAGTCATATACGTCCATGCATAGTTCAAGGTATGACAATACATGATCTCATATATTTCCATATATCTTTGGATCCGAAATTTGAGGATAAATAGCCAAGAATATTGTCAGCCACTATCATAAATCCCCAAACACCATTCGGCACAAAAACGTTTGTCGAGAAATCGGCAACACTGGCTCCTATGTACAATATTTTTCGTGGGTTTTAAAACAGGCCTATTAGAACCCTTTCAAAGAGATCTGTCCAATCGTAAATTACATTTGGTGCTATGATAAGAAGTCTGTCTTGCCGTAAATGTAATACTTTTATTGAGTATTTTCAAGCCCAGCCAATATTTTCAATCTTAGTTCCCATAACCATGTAGAAAAAATATTGCTAAAGAACGTCTTTAATCAGGATTGTGAAAGATTTTAGTTTTGTACGAATGTAAAATTTAAAAAAATTTACATGACATTATCATAATATAATCCTAATGATCATAATATGATCCTAAATTATCAGAAAGTATTTTACATGACCATAATATGATCATTGAGAGTATATTATGATCATTAGAAGTATATTACGATCATTAGAAACATATTATTATCATTTTGGATTCATTTTGAAATTGTATTCTTAACAATATTTTTCTACGTGCTGATATCGAATGCTTCCACAAATTATTTTTAGTTATGTATAATTGATTACTAAAATACATTTATTGATGAGTTTATTGAAATGTGTAAATTAGACATTGAAGAAATAGATGTACAATTTTCAATAAAAAAAACATGCATGTCTTTTTAATCCAGTTTCAGTAGAATATTCGGAGAATACTATAGGGATCATAATATGATATTTAGGACTTTATGATAATGAATAATGAGAGGGTAAGTGCTATGGGAACACCCAAGGATGGCGTTGCGATATCTACAAGGCATAGATAACTCATTCTCATTCTTTTTTTTTTAATTTATATTGCCGTCGCTGGGGCTCAAATCCGCAACCTTCTGTATATCAGTCCAACGCGCTAAGAATTACACCACAATGCCCATGTTTTCACTCATGTGTAAATTAGGTGTGTTGCTAATTCTTAGAACTACTGAGGGAACTATAGTTTTATACCGAATCCAAAAGGCGAGATTGAAGCGGTTTTCAATCTTCTGGTGCCAGAGCCAAAATCTTAACCACCCAGCTATATTTCTGAGAGCTCAAAGGATGATTATTTTCAGGGTACTGTAATTTTAGAGTCATATACGAAAAAATAAGACTTATTTATGAGCCTATTCAAACAATTTGGAAAGTTTTTCAATACTCATGAGTGACTCAAAAATTTATCATAAACGGCTCTTAAATGGCTCAGAAATTTCTAAATTTTCCACTAATGATCGCAATTAGGAGTATTTTATGAGTCATAAAAGTGCGCTCAGAAAGTGGCTTTATCGAAAAAGAAAAATACCCCCATATAGATTATTTCGAAATTTGTGTTTTCACCTTTAATGAATTTTTTAGACTTTATCTTATCAGCAAATACGAACAAAAAGAAAATGTATTTTTTCTTCCTTATAATTATGTTCTTTTATTTTATTAAAATAAAAGCGGTGGCTGGGGATCGAACCCGTTACCCCGTCCAACGCGCTAACCACATTAAATCAATTCTGGTAAAAGTTTCCTTTAGATTACACCAAAACCAATCAAAACCATGCTTATCTAAAACGAGCCCATAACTATGTAAAACAAACTTTTTTATGCATAGAAATTAGATATTCATAAAGAAGTAAAGGAATTATTCCGCTTTAAAGCGTTGTTGGGACGGAAGGTTAAAAATCTTTCAAATCATAGATCTTATAAAAGGTCCTTTTTATCAAAACTTAAATTTTGTTGAAATTCACTTGAAGATTTAAAATACATCTGTTCCAAATTGCAGAGAAAGTCATTCCTCTATCTTTAAGATGTATATTTAGTAGTAGATTTTATTTAATCATGTATCTTTAAATCAATTGTAAATACAGTATTGTATATCTTATATAGATAACTCAAAGGCATTTTAAAATCTGTTTAATAACTACTCCATCATTTTGAGAGAATCCTGTTAAATTATGCATATTATTAAACAGTTAATCGTGGATCTTTCAATGAGTCTTTGGGTCTTATATAGGCCTTTCTCTTGGAGCCCTGAATACATTTTTATAAGCTTTCCAATAATATAAAATTATTTAAGATCAGATAGTTGTCCTGTATAGTGTCGGAATATTCAAGGTCTTAAAAAAATTTAATGTCTATTTAGCTGTGCCTAGGTTTGCTTGTCTTTTTTAGTCAAAACTCTCATTTCGTTTACTTAATACAAAATATAAAGAAAAAAACGTTTTATACAAACTTTTCCATTGATGTATAGTTATGATGTTCAAACTTTGTAGGCGTTAAAAAGCCGCCATTTTTTTCAATATCCTCAGTTCTATCAGCACGTTCTACTTTCAATTTACGAAAATCACCTAAAATGATATATAAAATCCATGATGATATAAAAATATATTATGAATATAAAAATGTTAAAAACAAAGTGATTCAACTAAATGGATGCAAGAAATATGAAAAATTAACAACCAAAACCGGAAAAATATGATGAATATTAAAAGCCAATTCCACTAAATTGTGCATTTTTTTCAAATATATAAAATTTAAATTTTCTAAACATGAAAATAATGCCATACAACCAAAAATATTGAAGAAAAAATGATAGCCTAAATACCAATGAAAATAAAAAATGTTTAAAGGAACTTATGTTTTTTTTTCTTTATTCCAAAAAGTTTTGCTTTTTTTATTTTGCTTAATAAATTTTATTTATTAGCAACATTTTGTTTTATCGTTACACGTTACATACACAGAAATAGAGATTTAACAATAATTGTAATACATTTATATAATTTAATTGATATTTATTTGATTTTAGGATACAAATATAGTTCATTTAAAAAAAAGAGATAACAATCCTATTTTTTAATAACAATTTGTAAAAATTTTGATACAATATAATTAATATATTTAAAAGAATTTTTATATTATCATTTTTTATATTTTGTTAAAATTAATAAATTTATGTTAAAAAAACATTTAAAATTTAAATATGTTAAAATTTAAATTTGTTTTTATATGTGTTAGTAAAAAATTAAAGTGTTTGGAATTGTGTTACGAGTAATTTATAAAAAAAAAAATTAAATGAAAGTGTTAAAAAATTGATAAAAAAAAATATTAAAACTATGTCTTATTTAGTTAAAAACACTGATCTGTATAGTTTCATCCATAGTCTTCATAACTTTAACCATTAATCACAACTGTGTAATTTTAACAACAACGATTTATTTTAAGAATCAAAATATCGCCATGTGGACCTATTGTGGTTAGCATATTGAATATTTTTCAAATTATATTTACTGCCTCTTATTGCGAGATCAATCAAAACTGCATCTATAACGACAATTCTCTTTTCATACATTTTGTATGAGAGGTAAAATGTCGTTATGTCGTCCGGCGATTTGTCGTTGTAATAAAATCTATTTTATTTTCGCGGCGGTACACTAACCCAATCAAAATATTTGCCAAATTGTTGCCATATTTTTACTTTAATTAGGGAGCTTATCAAAAAAGGGCTAAAAAAAAGTGTCAGAGTTGCAAAAATTCGTACTTTGTTCACAAAAAAAAATTAACAAAAAATTCTAAAAAACGAATCCACATAAAATCATGCGATTTTTAACAACAACACGTTATTTTGTATGAATATGACCAAATCAAATTTTTGTTTTGCTTTCCTTTTTTCGAAACGTCAAAATGTTTAGAACGCTTTTTTTGTGAGTTGTATGAGAGCCATATTTAGCCTTTTAAGGGCTTGGTTTGAAAATGTACAATAAAAAGAAAAAAATTCTGCGTTCGATTGTCGTTAATTTAAATTAACACGACGGCATTTGTTGTGATTAATCTCTCCTGTCCATATTTCTGTTACAACTCTCTTCAGTTTCATTTTTCACTTCTCTTATGATTTAAAATTTCAATCAATGTTGCCACTTTTTGAATAATCATAATAATTATAAATAAATAATTTGGGATTTTAGCCTACGTATACGTCTACCTTTCTACACTCAAAATAATAAGTCTGTTGGCTGAACAGAAAAATTTGTTGCTTTAACAAAATTTATTGCTGTTTTTTGGCTTAAAATAAAATTTATTGATTATAAAACATTTTTTGTTAAATTTTACAAACTAAATTTAACAAAAACTTAGTAAAATTACAGTTTCATTTGTAATAATACAGAGTCGTAAAATTTGTTAAAATTTAGGGTCTCGGGACCGTTCCTGGGCCATATCATCTAAGGGCACTCCGAAAGAGAAAAAATTTTGTCCGTTTTGCTCTATCTCGCTTAGTTTTCAAGATATAGCCCATTTTATGAAGTGGAACATTTTTATTAAAAATTTCCGAGGGTCCAGGGCCATTTTTGGATAGAGTTAATCTTTTCACGGGGATATTAGACAGATAGAGTCAAAATTTTCGTAAATTTTGCTCTAGTTTTCGAGATATGAACCATTTAAAAAAATCAAGAACAGAAACATGAAAATATTATATTTTAACATTTAAAATTAGTTAAAGTGCTGAGGATTTTTAGTATTGCCTTAAATGAAGATAACTAAAATCTTCGTTTACATCATTGTTTCAACTAAAAATTTGTTAAAAATTATTCAAATCGATTTGAAATCCGTTTGAGAGAGTTTTCTAATGACGTATTATTTTTAAGTGTAGGTAAACTACTTATCTCTAAATATTAACCAATTTCCTCCAAATTTGGCACACATTATTACAATGTAAATTATTTGGATGAAATTTCCGGATGTCCTTAAAATCGTTTTCGAAATTTTTATTTTATTTTGCAATAGAATATTTGGTAACGAATGTATTGCAAAGAAAGTTGAGACTCAGCTGGGTCCAGCTTATTCAAAAATTAAAAATTCCTAAAAACCAGTGAAAAGTTTACGAAAATAGAATTTTTTTTATAAATTTGGTTGTCTTTCCACATTTACGAACAGAACAGGACTTATCTCATCATAAGTTTTGCACTCAGAGAAAAAATTGACTAAATTCTAAATTTGAGTAAAATAATGATCGAATATTAGAGGTCTGCTAAGAGAATAATTAGCAATAATAATTTTTTTTATTAAAGGAATCTGAATGAAGTAGTACTATATTTTTTTTGATAAGAACTTTCAACGCAAACAAACAGAACCCAGTAACTTCTTGACCAAAAAATTGCTAAAATCCTTTTTGTTTAATTTTCAGCTTCAAAAATACGTTTTTTCAAGCCTGAAAAAGTAATTTAATTGAAATTTTCTTTTGTTAATTAATTATTATTAATTTGATAATTTTTCACCTACGCGTAGAAACAGAATAACATACAAATTGACACAAAAAACTCGTCGTAAGATGCTTTTTCTTATACTCTCACGGTGTGTCTCATATTTCAGGTTTAAACTTTAGTTAATAGTTAACCCAAAAATTTGTTGTTGTTTTGTGTAAAATTTTTTGACATTTTCTTTTGTTTATAGTTAAGTTAAAGTTAAACCTGCAGTATGAGACCCACCGTTAATTTTTGCTTCTCATATTCTCAACAGTGTTGCCGCATTTTAACAATTTTTACAATCAAACGTTTTTTTACAAAAAACGTATGAAGAATAATGAATACATACATTTTCTCTGGCTCTTATGTGCTCTTGATGTACCCTGCTTGAATGGATAACGTAATATGTTCGATTCCTAAATTTGTATTAAAATAAATAATTTTTTATTGTTTAATATGATTTAAATCGTCAGATTATTGTTGGTTTGACCCACTGACCATTTTTACATATCATATGAATAGATATATTGTTTCAGATTCCGAAAACCGTTTCTCGATATCATTTATCATATCTGAGATATTCAGTATCGAATTTGATATAGCGGCCAACCTTTTCTCTTTCAACATATTTTTTAATATTTATCTCTTTATTTAAAGTTAAACTCTTTAGTTGCTATTTTATATTAAAACGAGTAAAGAAGTTAACCCTTAAATGCATAGTGTAGCCATTTGTCAACATACCGGTTTTTTAATAAAAAAACCGACTTGATGCACAAAACTGAATTTTTGGGCATTAGAGGCCCTTTCTGTACATAGTGTTCCTATAGTTTAGCGCAGAATTTTTAAACAGTTAGAGTAAAAATCTTGATTTTGCTCTGTATATTTGTGAAAAATCTAAAAAACGCGTTTTTTTTAAAAAAAGTGTAATATTCAAAAATATTTGTTTAAATATTTAAAGTGGTATTCTCGCAATAAAATTCATTTTGGCGACAATAAATGCATAAATTATAGTTTATTGATTTTTTTTTCATACATGTTATAATAATCACAATTTAGCTATTTGGCAAAAAACCATATTTTTCAATAAAAATCACCTTTTTTTTAATAAATTTTTTTTTTGGTATTTTCCTTGAACTGTACACGCCTTTAGAAATCGTATATAAAAAATGGTTAAAATCGAAGAGATTATGCATTTAAGGGTTAAAGCCGATCAAGCCGACTATATGAAACCTTACACCTGTCTGGTTGAAAATCAATTAATGTTTGGATCCGAAATTTGAATGGAATTTGCCTATAAAATGGTGAAAAATTAGAAATTTTGACTTTACCTAAAATCGAAAATATAGTCCATATGGGCGATAGGTCTAAATATGGACCGATTCTATCTAGAATCAATAGGCTTTATCCTTGCGACAATGTGAGTCAGTGAATCAAAATTTAATAAAATATCTTCACATTTGCGACCTGTAGCGTGCGAACAATGCAATTTTTTGGAGACCTCTATGGGGACTAGGTTTTAACAAAGACCGATTTTAATTAAAATCAGTAAGATTCTTCGTTCTTGGATCGATATATGTAAGTTGGATCACCAAATTTCATAAATATCTAAATATTTTCGATCTGTAGCTTGTGCACAAGAATAAATGCACAGACAGGAAGGTAGACAGCCATACAGACGGACATCGTTAAATCGAATCGAAACGTGATTCTGAGTCGACCGGTATAGTTAAAGGTGGGTCTACATCCAATAGTTTTTGGTGTTATAAACCTCAGGACAAACTCATTGTACCCAGTTCACGAAGTTGTGTAGGATATAAAAAGTTTAGATATTCCTAGCAAATATAAAACTTGAATTCTTTTCAATAAACATTTAACATTCCTATAATTATTGCAATTATTTTAAAACTGCAAATAAATTTTGTTAACATACATATATAACGTATAAATATTGTTGACATATAAATTGCTGTTTTGTTTGATGTACAGCTGTGAAAAATTGTAGTACATGTCAGGGAAGGAAAATTTAATGTTATGAAATGAGTACGTTACTAAACTTTAAAAGCTTTCCCCTCAATTCAAAAATGCTTTGTAAAGTTATAGCAGGTTTACAAAACGTCATTTTCATACAAAATTTGTTCAATAAACCTCCTATAATTTTACAAAGCGTTTATGAATTTAGGGGTTTAAATATAATGCTTCAGCCTCATTCATACTGAACCCAAAACTAGAAGTTTTCGTATTTTTAAAGTTTTCGATTTACAATTTGTATGGGATTTGACAATCGAAAACAAAATACATTTGAAAACTACTAGTTTTGGGCTCAGTATGAATGAGGTATTAATGAATATTAATAAGGACACTTTAAAGCTTAGATAATTTTTCTGCAAAAAATATTGTATATAACGATAAAATGGCTTATATCTCGAAAACTAAGCGAGATAAAGAAAAATGGATAAAAATTCGTTTCTCTGTATTTATTAATCCTTATAAACCACCTATACTCCCAATAATAAATATGGGCCTGTCTCGGGTCAGATCCGGAGAGTCGTAATACCCAGATTTCAAGCGATATTTTAACAGAAATTTGTGGTTGCATCAGCTAAAATTCCTGCTGAATTTTGCTTAAATTGCTTAGCCAATTTAACTAAAACTCTCTGTGTATTTAGCAGTAAAAATCGGTAATTTTAAACTTGCATGCGTCTCCAGTTAAATGTCCTTAAACATCCTTAAACTTTCATGATTATACTCAAATTAATGGATATTTTATGGAAATTTATTATCTTTAAATAAACGTTATAGTGTTACGGTGGGTCTCATACCGTAGGTTTAACTTTAACTTAACTATAAACAAAAGAAAATGTCAAAAAATGTACACAAAATAACAACAAATTTTTGGGTTAACTATTAACTAAAGTTTAAACCTGCAGTATGAAACCCACCGTTAAAGTCCATATCTAAAAAATTAAGTAACAAGTTTCAAGAAAGGGGTATCGATTTCATGAAAACGGTCCATTGACATTTTTTTCTTGTCAATTTTCAATTCAGCACACCAAAATTTATTACAAAATATTTATTGCGCAACAGTAGGTTTCTTATTCTGTAGTATAGTGTCATTTTCCACAAAAATTTTTAATTAAAAAATCTTCCCATATTTTTTAATAGGGTTTGAACTATTTTTCCAATGTGCTATGGTTTTTTTCATATCTTTAGATTTTACGAGTAATGCAGTTTTCCTATCAAGACCAATAAAATTCTGATATCGAACAAAATTGATATTAAATTTTTTATATTTAATTATTGTATTAAATCAGTCGCAAGTTACAGCAGTACTTTTGGAAATAAAAAGGTATTAAAAAAAGTGTTAATATACTAAATTTTCCATCCCTGGATAACTTACATGACATTTGATAATTACGAAATTCTACAGATACTGATTGAATAAATTTTCCATACACACTAAAAAAAACAATGAGTAATATGTACTACACCTTTTAATAATTGTACGAAATATATTCGTAAAATGTATGAAATCTGCGAAAATTTGTTTATAGTTACCGAACTACGTATGAAAGTCTTTCGTAATTTTTATGTGTATTTTGTCAATTATTTTTCGTTCTACATGTTTTTTTTTTTGTAGAGTAAACGCTTAATAATCTGAATGCCATTAATTTGAACTTTATATTCTGTTCGATAGAGATCCCGAGATCCTGGAAATTCCGAAAAAAAATTTACGCTTTCCTTTGAAAGTTAGGAGAGCTCTGAACTTATTTGATGTCTACACGACACATAAAATTAATGTTAAAACACGAAAAATACACACAAAACAATAACACAAAAAATTGTTGTTGCTTGCGCACGTATTTTTCGTGTTTTAACATTGATTTTATGTATCGTGGAGACGTCAAGTTATGGCTCATATCAGACTTTGAAATAGCTGACTTTTTATAGGGTTCGAAAAGTTGAAAACGATTCGGTTTTAACCCATGTTTTTGATGCCTCACTTTTTTATAGCGCACAAGCCAATATACTTCGTAAATACATTAGGTGTTTTCATATAAACTCGTAAATTCCTTGTAAACCTGATATAAATACAAACCATATTTTTTATATATGGAGTTTGACATTAAACTCATAAATATACCAGTTTTACACATTTTACGAGTTTATATGAAAACCCCTATTGTTTTTAATTTCATATACAATTGTTATACACAAGTATCCCATATTGTAAGTAGATACACCCAATGTGAAGTAGAGGAAATCGATTACATTGTATTGATTTACACAATTTTCTAAAGGGATACAAAAGTTTCGTCCTTTTTCTGAATATTGTTGTTGAACCAATTTTACAAAAAAAACATTTTTGAATTTTTTGTAATATTTTTTAATTTGATTCATATCTGTTCTTGATGAACCAATTTTATAAAAAAAATTTTGAATTTTTAGTAATATTTTCTAATTTGATTTATATTTTTTAATTTTAAAATTTTTTAACATACCAAATTTAATAGACTTTGTGTTCAGAATATTATGTAATTTAGACGAAATATCTTCTGATTTTCGGCCTGATATATAATCTGTTAAAATTTACACTATTTAAGTTAAAAGTACTAATTATAAAAATTAGGAAAAACTTAGAAATCCCCAAAAATTCCTAACAATCCCCGAATTCCTCCCAACAAAAAACCCTCTCAAACCAAAATTGAAACCCCCAGTTTGGGGCTAAACCTCCTAATCTGGCAGCACCGCACATAACAAAATTAATATATTTTAGCATTTCTACGGCAAATTTCCCGGGTTTCTGCTGCAATTTTTTTTCTGACAGTAAGCCGATCAGTATTTGTTTTCAATTCTTAAAATTATTTTAATAAAATGACTAGAAAAATTTTATTAAAAATTAAATAAAATTTTTAAAACGGATGACTTGAAAACAAATAACAGAAATAAAATATTCAAACAACCAACGAAATTAGAAAGACATTAACACAATTGATAAAAATATTGAAATAAAATAAACACAGTGAATAGTAATGAATATTTTTATCTAATTTTTTAATATTTTTTATTTTCATTATTCATTATTATTATGAATATGATTTGTATATGTGCGTTTTAGTTTTTTTAGATTAATTATAGTAGAAAATTTTTGATCGCTATACAATTATGCATAAAAATTTAATATAAACATAAAAAATATACAATATTTTACATAAAATGGGTAATGAATTCACATGAATTTACAACAAAAATGTCTGAAGTTAATACCTTTAAAAATTTATATTTAGCCAAATTTTTAAGGATATTTAGTGTAAAAATCAAGGTTGGATAGCGTTTCAGTTATAAAATGGAGAAACCAAAACGGATATGAATTTTAAACTTCCGATATCATAAGGGCAATTAGTTTTTACCATTTTTATATACTTGTTTTACTAGTTACCTAAACGGTATCCAGCCTTGGTAATAATGTTGAAAAATAACTTAAGTGCGTGATATGAAAAATTTGCAAGAGTAAAATCAAGCCAAAACATGTATAATTTTGTGAAGAGAACATAACAAGTGAGTGAGTGATACGAGTATGCGAGCGAGAAAACAATTGAGTAAGTGAGAGGAAATAAAATAAATAAAGTGTTAAATACAAATAGCTGTGTAAGAGTAGTATAGGTGTAAATATGTATCAATTTAAAATTTGCTGGCGATAATGAAATTATAAATTGTTGTTAATTGTGGTTTTAGAGAGAAAAGCAAAATTGTTTGATTTCATAAGGGAGTTCATTTAACCCTTTCCTATCTGACGGTACTTATAAGTACCACAATTTTTGGCAAAAAACATAGGCACTATAAAAGTGCGGGGGCTGTCGGTCTGTCTAGGGACCTTTTCTCGTACCAATAAATTTTTTTTTTTTGAAAAATAGCGAAAGTTCCCTTTATTATACTTTTATATAATAGAAAAGAAAAATAAATACTTTTTTTATATTTTCTGATAGCCGCTAGGAAAGGGTTAATAGCTCCCCTTTTAGTTAATTTATATGGGGTTTTCACAAGACGAATGAGTTACTGCATGCATTTTTTTTATATTGCATGTATTTTGTCAAGGCAAAATTTATCTAGAAACATAACCTTAATCTATTAATTTACATAAGAGACTCTCTCTCTATGAGAGAGTATCATCGAAATGAATGAAGAGCATAGTTAATTTCTCCTCAAGAGTACAAAATCAAACATTTTTATTTTCTCTTAATGATAAATGTTTATTCGGTTGGGGTTTTATATAGATTTTAGGAAACTTTTCAGTTTCTTTAATTTTTTACTAGTGTTAAGAGTAAAAGGATGAATGTTTTTCATTTTAAAATCTATCAACAACAATTAAAAGAAAATGTATAAAATATAAATAGGCTAAAACCACTTTGGATAATTTAATGTCTAAAAAAGTATGGACTATAAAAACTGCTTATACCATCATAATTTGTTTCAATGGGTGACAAGGTAAAGTCCAAACGTTGAGCCACATTGTTGTCATTTTTAATATGGATTTGTTGTGCTGCACTAGACTGGTAACTGTAACAGAAATATTTTCAAAAAGGTAAAAAAGACACAAAAACAAATAAACAAGTTTAATACATGATTATGCAACATTTAAAACTTAAAATTGTTAAATGGAAAACAAAAGTTAATATAAAACAGAAAAATCCTACCCAAATGCCATTGCTTGTATGTTATAGATGCCGGGTGTTAGTAGACGCCAATATTCTCCTCTGCGTGTAGTGCGTATTGGTTTATCTTCCAAACCGGAAACCACAATGGTTGCATCATGTATGGGATAACCATTGACATCTTTAACAACACCTTTTATGCCAATATGTGCCAGTTTTAGTAATTTAAGTAAACTGTATTTATTACGTTGCCATTCTGCAGGCAATGTATTGGCTGGTGGATATTTACAGCATGATAATTCAATTGTCAGTTCAAAACAATTACTAAAGGCATAATTAAAATCTTGCATGCCGCCGTTAAGTTCATACCAATGAGCACCGTTGGTGACGCCATTCGTAAATGTGTCATTGCAATTAGTGCCCTTGCGCATAATTGGGTTATTGTCGGCATACGTGTGAGCCATAAGTTTGAAGACACGATCATCGGGTGTTAAACTTTCTTCACAGCATTCATGATGGGCACTAATGTATTGGAATTTTTTGGTTTTATATGAATAGTTAAGCAAATATATTAAACAAAAACTCATCAAAAGGAGAATAAAAGAAGGCCGAGCATAAGAGAAGCACAGTAGACAAAAACTCTTAAGATTTTGTTGTTTATTATAAGATGGAACCAACCTCTCAGGGGAAGTAATTTTTCAAAAAATTAAAAGCCTTTGAACTACGACAAATCAATAAACTTATATTTACAGTTTTATGAGTTTTAATGGAAATAATATGCTATAATAGGAAAATCAAAATTGATTGACACAACCCAATAAGCACATAGGTTTTAAAAATTCAAGTGCTTTAAATTTAGCTTGAAGTAAAGTACATTTCAAATTCTAGCATTTGTATATATAACAAAAATATTTGAAACTTGAATTTTTGTTTCCCTTTTGCTGGAGTATGCTATTGAAATAAAATGTAATTAAAGTTGTATTCAAGCCTTTAAACTGGAAAACAGGGCTGGAATTGAACTTGTTTTCAACTTGAATTCCAGTGAAATTGTTTATAGGGAACCGTCTTTATAAACAAAAAATATTAGTAGCTGCAGCCAAACAAAATTCCGTTGCCGCGACGTATCTATTTTTTCTGTACAGAATTTCATAATAAGAGAATGAAATTTTAAGACTTACCACCTGTTTTTATAAAGCGAAAGGAATTAGTCCTCCAGAGGAATTGTGTGTATTTTGTTTTTGTTACAATAACAAAATACACACATTCTTCATGCCGAATTATTCCGCTCGCTTTAGAGGGTTAAGGTTTTAGAAATCAGACAAATTTTTCTACAGGAATAGGATCTTGAAAGATTTTCAAATATAGTATTTTTTTTGATTTCATTAATTTCAGACCTGTTCCCATACAAAAAAGGGATAAATTTTTATTCCACGTTATAACATTTTACTTGAGATTGGATCGTAAAAACAATTCGTTACTCTTATTCTATTTTCCTCTATCACAAGCCGATTTAACCAGGGTTAGTTGTTCTTTTCCATTAAAATTTAACTCAAATAAGTATAACTTAAATGTTAAGGTGTCAAAAGGTAAAATTTGAAAAAGTGACCTCAATAAATGTAATGCCTTAGTAAGGAAGCAATTAAAGGTTATAAATTTCAATAAAAAACATGTATTCATCTATTGCGGCCTATACGTTAAAATCGCGACTTTTCAAACATTTTATATGGCAGCATAGCTTTCCAAGATGTCCCCAAAGTCCAACTTTTAATATAATATGGGGCCACCTCTAAAAACTGTTAGTAATTCAAAGTACTCTTTCGATAGTACAATTTACAGATTATACACAGATGTGTTACCAATGACAGGTGCCAAAAAAGTATTCGCGAACCGTACGGTTTTGTTTACATGGAAGTAATGTCAAGAGGGAGATAGCAATATAAAATCCCCATACATTTTGTGTTGCGCATATTTTGTATATATCTATCTCTTTTTAGACTTTTGTGATTTTTCTTTTGTGTTTTTTCTTAATATTTTGCATTTCATTTTGCTCATTTTCTGCCAGGCATATCGCCCAAACCAGCTGATTCCTATATGTGTGTAATATGTGGTACAATTGATTAAAAATGAGAGAATTCAAGAGCATGTAACGCTCCGTACTTGATATAAGCTTCTCCTGATCATATTTTCCCTTAAGACAAGTTTTTGTTTGAATTCATTTGAACTTTCTGCAATGTTAGTTTTTTTCTTTCAACTTACATTGAATTATCATAAGGATAACTGGCTACTACAGCACCACCATGGAAATTGGCAGACAAAACAAATGGTTTATTTACAATCCATTCAATTAAAGCTGCAGTTTCTGGTTGTCTCGTTTGAGAATTTAATTGTATTTGTTGTTGCGTTTCTAAACGATCTGGAAAATCACGATTTAAATCCACACCAGCGGCATTTGTGCGACCTATATAATGAGGTAAAGATTCACAGCTTCCTTCCTAAAATAAAACAAAAAATAAACAAAATAAATTAAAATGTATTAAAAGTAATTTATGTCTTACAAGGAAACTACCTAGTGGTGTAACCGGCAGGTCTTAACGAAACTCGGATAATTTGTATTTTTCCCAATACACACCAGTATTGTCAACTTTTTTTTAAATATCTTAACCGTATTCAAAGCATATACGCATTGTTTGAGTGTTTTTAATCAAAATATTTTTTTTATCGGGATACCCTGCACGTATATTTTAGGTGTGAAATCTCACATTTGAGGTTTAAATAGTAAGTTAAAAAATTACTCAATTTTTCGAGGGTGTGTCTGGCCTTAATATGATATTCGTAATCGTTCGGCTTTGAGACGACCTTTCGCGATATTTAAAATAAGTTGCAACCCTGAGTACAAGACATGTTTTAATAAGGTAACATTATTGACCCCTGAAATGAATACATATCTCTTAATTTATTATCCTCTACAACATTTCCTAGTTTCATTAAGATTTCGGGGTAACACCACTATCTAGTTTCTTTGTTAGCTTTTTTGAGAAATATATAAGGTTTATTATTTACTATAATAGCTGTGTTTGTGTGACTCTCTATCAGCGTTATCAAGAACGATTTTGACAGTTTTTCAACATATTTCAGCTTTCTACCGTCAAAATTGTTCGAGATATCATTGATAGGAATGCCGCACAAACGCAGCTATTATTGTAATAATATGAACTGAAAACTAAAGAAATTTTGGCAAATATACTAGAACAACGGAAATAACGCATATGGCTAAACCTGGTTAAGACGAACTCCGGGGAACCAGAAAAATTAGTTAGTTATTAAACGGGTTAAAATTTGATTAAATTTTTTTAATTATCTACCAAATATTTCAAAGCTTTAAAAACAATTTAAAAAATTATGCAAAATATTCATTTGATTTTACAAATAAATAGTTTGTGATTCATTAAATTAAAAATCTTGTCAAAATCCAAAAATGTAAAAAAAAATTGCAAAATCTTTGGAAAGTTCGTAATAAAAATGCAAATTTATCTGAAATTTTGTTTGTGGGTTCGTCTTAAGTGAGTTCATATTAACAGATGCTTTTTTATTTAAATTGTTGTGGAAACGTCGGGACTTTCAATTTAGTTCGTATTCACTCCCAAAACAATTCCGTTGTGACAACCGAATTTGGTCGGTTGCTGCAACCTCGTAATTCGGTTGCCTCAACCGAATATTCGGTTGTGGCAAACGAATTGAAATCGCATTCGCTTGCCACAACTGAATTCGGTTGCTGCAACCGAATTACGAGGTTGCAGCAACCGAATCAATTCGGTTGGAAAAAAATTCCGTTGCCACAACGGAATTGTTCTGAGAGTGTTAACCGAGATTCTTCTTATCAGAGTTCATCCTAGTTTTACCCTCCTTGTTTTGATTCCCATGTTTTGTTTACCAAGTTAAAATTTCATTATGTTTATAATATTGTTGCAGTGTGGCCAGAAGTGGGGAAAATCCCTACAAATAGCATTTTTTGGATATAAAATAGCAGTGTAGGGAAAAGGGACATCTATTTTTAAGCAGACAAAATTTAGGTCTCCATTAATACAAATCTTCTTAAAACAGTTATTTTAAATTATGTTGTAGGTAAAGACAATGTACAAAAATTTCTGCGTGTGTGAAATGCCACTTTGATTGATAGTATATTTTTGTGGCTGATTTTAATGAAATACCGAAAATACTGACATTTTTAGTCATAAATATTCTAAAAAATATTTTGGACAAATTTAAAAGGTTTCTTAGTTGACTTCTATGTCTGGGTTAAAAAGAAATTTATATTTTAGAAAAAATAATTTTTGATCAATTTATGAAAATTTTTCGAACATATATTTTTTAAATGTTTAAATGTTTCGAGGATGTAGGGGAAAAGGTATTTATTTTGTTTAGTGTAGGTATTTAAAAAAAAAAATAACTAGCAACACTGTATTGACATAAACGTCTTTGATTCTGGTAAAACTGGTGAAACTGTATTTTTCTGTAAACAACCAAGAATTCTGTGTATTATGACTTATAATTTTAGCATTTACACAAAGAAGTGCTATTAGTAAAAAGAATGTTATATTTTTCTATTGGAATTACTGCGATGCGTCAAATTTTTTCTTCGTTTATTTCTTGATGAGTTAACAACAAAATATGAATAAATATTAAGCTTGTTCGTTTACTTACTACAAGTTACTACATTTACTACAGCTGGAAAATTTCAATACAAAAAGTAAACAAAACTTTCCAATTGTAGTTTTAAGAAATTCGAGTAAACGAACACACTGATTGATTTTTTTCCTTCAAAAATTGGTTCCTGCGCACCATTTCTCCAAAGGTTTTCTGATGAGGTTCAGTAATGGAAACAGAAACATATGTATAAAAATTGCTGGTAGAAAAATTGCTTAGGGAGACGACATTTGTTTGAAAATATTATTTGAACTGGTTTTTGTTATAATATCGGGGTGAGAGAATTACATAGCCATTGATAATATCAGGCTCTATGCAAGTCTCTCTCTCTGACATTTCAAGAAGTTAAATAGCATTTAATGGGTTTAGTTTTTTTTTATTATGTTTCCTCATACTTTGCATATTTATTGAAACAATTTTTAATATTTATTAAAATTTTACAATAAAACTTAAACCATCATCCCCTATTAAAATTTGTTGAAATATCGGCCAGAGCCAGTTAACAGAGTATGAGATGCATGCATACTCTTGAGATTATGTGCTCGTTGATAATGTGTAATAAAAACTATTGATCTTTGAACTTGAATAATCTTTCTCAAATCGTCTTTGATAATTTTCAAAGACATTAGCTTTTCATAGTCACCGTATTTTTTTAAATACTTTATCTGCTTGCTTTCGATAACTAAAACAGTTGCATAAATGTTTAATTCCTCCCACAATAAACTTAATAACAAATTATGCATAAAAATTAGCATATTGGTTTTTTCATTTATTGTCGGTTTATTGCTGGTTAAGACTACTCTTTAAGCAATTTAAATTACAAAAGACTTAAAAATCTATAATAAAAAAACATAAAATGTCAATTGATTGGCATGGATAATTTAGTATTGATACGCTGAATTGTATTCCATTGCGTTACAATACAAGTACGTGTAAATTAGCACAATATTATTTAAATAAAAAATACATTTGAAAATTTTAAATAGATTTAAAGTAACAAACGTGTTTAAAAGCTTTCGTTGTACAAATAATTACAGCATGAATAATTTGTGTAGGAAAATAGAAACATAAATAAAATAAAAACTATTCTAGATTAACTGAGAGAGCTAATTTTATACAACTGTTGAGTTGCAATAAAACAAAATAACAATTGTTTATATATTATATATGGAAACAAATAACCATCATTGTCATTTACTGTTGTATAAAATAACATTAAAGGTATTCACTTTTCACTTTATACAGTTTGACAACTTTTTAGCAGCCCCAGGAACAGTGTCACATTTGCCAAATTTAGAACGGTAATAATCCAAAATTAAAGTTTTCCGATTGATCACATGTTTTTAGTAGTTATTAGCCAACATTCAAACTTCACAGACAAAAAAGTAGGCACCATTATAAATTGAAATTCGATTTCCAAGAATTTTTTTGTTTGAAATGTTTAAATTGTTATTTTTAAAAAATAGCAAAAAGTTGTTTGTGTTTAAAAAAGTTGTGTGAAAGATGTTCAATAATACACCATTTTGTAAATTAATTCTGTGTAATATTGAAACAAACCTAAAACATGGAGAGAGAAGCAAATTTCCAAATTTCAGCAGCTCATAATAGATGGAACCCTTCTGGTCCCACTAAATACAGAGCATTACCTTGGCGCCATGGATATTCGGCTTTGGCATTGATTTGGCTGGTTGGCCGGGCTTCACATACGATTTCTTGCACTTCGAGCTTATGGCTTTCAACCAGCATTTCGGACAAGCAAGATCGTTTTTCAACGTCTCTCGGCATCAACTCGTGTCGTACCAATTTCCTTGCTTTAGGAAACGTTTTACTGCTTGAGTCACTCCCAATAATTTTGCAAGTTCTTCTTGAGTTTGACAACAATCTTCATCGAGTAATGCCTCCAATTCATCATCTTCGTACTTTTTTGGCTGACCTGGGGGGTAACCGCGTAACTCGATTCGAAAAAAAATTTTCGAATTCGTAAACCTTGTAAATATTGTTAAAAATGTAAAGCTGTATAAAAATTCTACTTTTTAATTTATTTTTATTCTAAAACTTGTACACTACACTCAAAAAAATAAGTTAGTAGAAAAATTAGTAAAACGTCTTGTATATTAATTTTACTAGTTTTCAGCAATTTTTTTGCTGAAATTCCGTTTTTAGCAAAAAATTTAGTTATATTTTTTTAGCACTAAACTAATTTTGAACTAATGTTTTACTAATTTATTTTGCTACAAAAATTGTGCTGATAACCGCATGCATAGCGTGGACGACAACCAGATAGACAAGATGTAGATGTCGCAGCTTGTCTGGAAACGGAAATGACAAAAAAAGAAAAACAAATCTACGCATATTCTATATTTAAATTTTCAGCAAATAAATTAACTAAAATAAAATTTCGCTACAAGTTTTTTTGAGTTTTTTTCAGTCTACTAATATTCAGCAAAAAGTTTAGTGATTTTAGCAAGGATTTTTTTCGTTTGCAGTCGACTAAATGTTAGCAAAACTTTTGCTGAAGATTACTATTTTTTTGTTAAAAATCAGCTCGCTGATTTTCAGCAAACCTTTTGCTGAAATTACCAACTTTTTTGCAAGCACGCTCCTGACTAAAAATTTTCTGACACATCAACATTTTTTACTGACTTTACTGACTTTTTATTTTGAGTGTACACATACAAATTCAAGAAGTAAGATTTTTGCTAAAACTTTTCTTTTTATGAAAGGTACAAAATTTACGAATTCGAAAAATTTTTTTTGAATCGAGTTACGCGGTAACCCCCCTGGGCGGTCTTTGTCTTCCGTGTCACAATCATTACTTCTGAACCGCACAAATCATCTCTCGCAAGTTATAATCGATGTGCTTCAGCTGTACTTTTTTTTAAATTGATGAACTAAAGTAAAACTTCCCGCAAATTATGCTTTGTACAAAATTCGACATTTCCGAAGCAAAAAAAAAAAACTTTATTGTTTACACTGTTTCGTTCAATGACTAAGTGAGAATAAATGACAGATATTTAGACTCCAAAATGCCATTTAATTTATTAAGGACACAAACCATGTGTAAAAGATACGCCATCTGTTGTGAATTCGGCATTTTTAAGTTATACACCCAATATAAATTTATTTCAGATTTACATTTTTTCCACAAATGAATATCTTTTTTCAATTGTATTTTTACAAAACAAAATACAACTCAAACATCTACAAATCCTGACTGCAGAAGTTCCCAGAGTGTACCGTTTGGTTGGTGTGGATTTTAACTCACTGATTCTAAATGCAGTTTCAAAATCTTTCCACCATTTGCAAAATCTGTGGGTCTAGGCTGTATTTATTAGTTAATCCTACATTAATATAGAAGTTCCATATTTGCAAATCCTATATACTTGTATTTATGTTTTATAGCAATAACGCATCGTTGGGCGCCAACTTTAATTGTGAAGTGAATACCTTCAATATTATGTTAATACATATATGGTGAATAATAATATGTGTATTATTTTACTATTTATTAATTCACATTAATCTTAACAAAGAATAGCGATTTCTCTTTACTTTACAGGCATGAATGAAAACTAGAAATTTTTTGAAAATTAGAATTTTTCACTTTAAGCTAAGCATATTAACCCTATAAATTTACTCAGGGTCTTTCAAGTTCAATGGTCTAATTTTTTTTTAAAAACAACCAATTTGTTTACAATTTCTATTGTATATCCAAACTAATTGCAATTAATAATCAATGTCACCCAATAAACTAAAAACATGTGATTAAATGTATATACATAAAAAAACAAAATTTTAGTTAATTTTGAGTTAACGTACGATTTAAGCATGCTAAATATAATATTTTCCTCTGTTATAAAAAAAGTTGTAAAAATAAACAATTTCGCCATTTAACGCTTTTGGCCTTATCAAATATACAGTCAATAGTAATTGTCATCGTCGTAGTCTTCAAAATAAATATATTATTTAACCATTTAAGTAATGCACTCTAAGTGTGTTAAGAAAAGCTAAAAGCGAAAGTCACGTTATCATAAAACTGAAGACAGACTAAAAAAAATATCCAAGAAATACTTAAAAATTGTATGGAAATAAATAAATAAATGACTAAAATGAATACACAGAATTTAATGTCTACAATTATTTATGCATGCTTATTTAACTTAAAAAAAAAAATTAAAAAAGGCCTTGAAAATGTTCAAAAAATAACAACAACAAATATTGAATGTAAATATTGTTCAACCGAAACAATATTAATGTTCTAAGGGCCAGTTTTAAGGGCCAGAAATAAGATCGTTTTTTTCAACAAAATTTCTTGCTTCAGAGAGATATTGAAGAAAAAAATCGATATTAGTTCTGACTATGAAATTTTAATTACGATTATTTAGTGATGAACGTGAAAAATCTTTAAAACTATTTTCCGTGAGTGAAGCAAAATTAATAGTAAGAATGCGCAGTATAAAACGGTCGAACGAAAGTACTAGTTTCTGAACTAGTAAATACAAAAGCAGTTCACAAAACAAACAGTTGTGTCATAAGCGAACTTTTGTTAGTCCCATCGTATTATTGATTTGACCCACTGACCATTTTGAAAAAAGAGTTAGGTATGGATTACAAATATATTATATAAAAATTTTCTTTCTGATTCTAAAGCATCTGTTATCTGATACATCCAGTATCGATCTGCTTTCTATTATATTAACCAAAATTTAACAATTTCTGGTTGTTTCCAATTATAAAAAAAAATTGGAGACGAAAGGTCTTCAGCAGCAATGAGGAGTAATAAATGCTGTCAATACCGAAATTTAAAAACTGCAATAACCCGATTTTGGGGCCTGTCTTGGAAAGTGGATTAACCACTTATCACTTGTAAACTATGTTTAATTATCAAGTCCAGCGAAATAGCCGAATTAGAATTCAATAGATCTGTTTCAGCGCTAGTGTTGGTATGCCCACTGACACGGCAAGATTTGAATATGTGCCAATAATCAAATTTTATGGGACGCGATAAGATGTACCTGGATCCCGGGATGGATATACTGGCCAAACGAGGTAGTAAAAGTATTAGAATAAAATTTATCGTTAATAGAAGTAACAAAAAGGATCGTTGGTATCTAAGTCCGGAAGAGAAACAGATAATATGTCTTCTTATTGGAGTACTAAACCGAAATAATATGTCCTACGTGTACCTGAAATGAGATTTGCTGTAGAAGCAGTAAAATGTAATCATTACAAAAATTATGGAAATGTAATCAAAGAAGGTGGGTGAATGCATTTCTGACTATCCTGGCAGAATATCATATAGGGGCGGGAAACATGACCTACCCGACCTAACGTTTCAAATTTCCAAGCCGAATGAATATGCATCTCTAAAATCAAAGGAAAAACTTCATCACGTCTATTAAAATATTAAAAAATATGACAAATTCAAAATAGAATTCACAATTTATTTTACAACAAATAGAGAAAAAACTTATGAAAAAACTTTCCTAGAACCAATGGTTGACAATTAATGCATTTTCAAGTGCTACCAAGCACTATCATCAGATTATAGAAATAACATTCATTGTAAAAATCTTCAGATCAACTAAATTCTACATTAAAATCTTAAAAAATATAATAAAAACTTTCACAGTTTTTCGTTTTATAAATTTATCCGGTTGGGAATTCCACTTAGACGTAGCCCAATTTTATTATGGGAGTTTGTTTTGCTCTAATATCTGTTAGTTTTCGAAAAAATATTGATAACAATTTTTATGAAATGATGAAGTTATGTACAATAACTTGTTTCATAAAATGTTGTGTTAAATTTCTACAAGTTTATGAAAATTTCATAACCGATCCTGAATATGGAAATGAAGTTGGAAGAACCTTTATAACATTTAAATTAACTTGAGTACATTAAACCAGTTTTTAACTAAAAAAAACTTGTTGAATTTTAGCTTCAATGAAAAACTTCCCAAAAAAGTAACTATACAAAATTAAGATACACATATTTCACTGTACATTTTTGGGGTGTAAATTAAACATTGCAAAAAATTTTATCTCAAACATTATATATAACAGCTGTTATCAACTTTTGAAGTGATGAATGTGAATCATTTTTTAATTGATCTTATCACCAAAAAAAAATTGTTTAACCAATTAGTAAGAAATTTGAATTATTTTCTTCATATTTACCAGAGAACGTTCATAACCATCCGGATTCATAGTTGGCATTAAATAAATATCTGTCGTATTAATCAATTGGGCCACATCCAAATTGCTATGGTAATTGTACAATAGATATTGAGCCAAATAGATTAACATCTGGCGACCAATTGTCTCATCACCGTGCATATTACCAACATATTTAACCATAGGTGTTAATATACCACGCTGATGCATATTTTGACCTATTTGCAATACGATTAGGGGTCGTCCCTCTAAGGAACGCCCTATAGTCTCTACACGGGCAATGTCTGGAAATTGTTTAGATAAACGAGCAAATACATCTTCCAAATCACCTTGGCTGGAATAGTAGGGACGTTGTAGGAAACTTTCATCTTCTTTAATAATATAACCTTGACATAAACTTGGTATACAGACAGCAACGACCATAATGAAGAAGCATAATGCAAATGATATAGAAGAAATTAACTGTTGTTTTTTTGCTAGAGGATGTGGGTGTTTCGAATACCCATTGAATGTAAACATTTTTGCTAACGACGTCGAGATGTGTGCAAGTGCTGTAATGTATATGTATGCGAAAGTGATAGTGAGTGGTCTTTCGTTGGTAGTCGTAGTACTTAAGGATAAGAGAATTGACGTAGTTCCTTTTTTCAACTACCAAATGTTCATGACAATAGTAGTATGAGGTTAATTTTTGTTTCTTGTTGCTTTTTCAGTAATAAAGATGATGAGGATAATGTTGCTTTTATTCACGTAGGTGTCAACCAGTTTTTTTATGTTTTTATCTGGAATTCTATATTTAGCTTAGCTTTCTTCAGAAGTTAAAAGAGTATGTAAAAAATTTTTAACTTTGAACTCAGTTACAAATCTTTGGTATACTTAGAAACTTAAATGCTTGTAACAAAGTCTTCTTTTTCGGAGTTTGGAAGTGTATAATTGATGTGTTAGATATTTTTCTTTAAATCTTCTTCTATAGTTAGTGTTCCACTTTTTATTTTTTGCTTCAAAATTCAATTAACACCTTAGTTATTAATGCTAATTTATTTTGGAAATCACGTAACGTTGAATTGTATTTTCAATATTCTTTTTTCATTTTTAAATCCCTAGCTGAAGTTCTTCCACACTTAGCTGTGGTTAACTTTTTACAAGTTTTTAATATTGATTTTTTTATTCGCTTTTTCCGTATTCATCCACTGCTACTTCTCTTTACGATAAGTACAAAAGACTAACTGAAGCAATTTGTTGGTTTATAAATGTGTGATATATTTGCTTTTGGACATTTAATGTATTTAAAAGTGGTGCAAGCGCATTAAAAGAGTGTTGTTTTTTTTTGCGAGTGAGAGCAAAAGTTGGATTTAAGTTAATATTGGAGTCTATTTTTGCGGTATATTCTGGTTTAAGGGTAGCTTTTATTAGCATTTATACGTAGGTTGGCGGAAAAGTTTTAGTCGAGTGCTAAACGCACAACTTTTACTTTTTTGTAAACAACACAAGTAATGCTAAAATGACAAAAAGTTGTAAGCAGGTTATGGTCAGAACTGTTAAACTAATGGAAATATCAGCTGGCGCCTAACAAGTGTTTAAGTGGCCAATGTTACCCTCGTAAGTAATTTTTTTTTTATAATAAAGCAACACTGAGGAAATTATTCCTATTAATTCATGTGTTGCTTTCTTTGGAAAGGCGATAGAGAAGATGAGAGGTGGTGAAAGATGAAAGGCTTCAAATATGGCAACACTGTAATTGCGCGTGATGTTGAATTTTGGAACAGTTGTTGGGCGCCATATGATGGTTAGTTGGCGAACTTTGTTGAAACTGTTTAGTTCATAGCCTGTTATATTATTTTACTTCGGTGGGTTAAGTGCTATGGGAACACTGAAGGTGGACGCTGCGATATGTATGAGGGATAGAAAAGCCATACATATTATTTTTCCAAATTGATGTTGCGGTCGCTGGGGATCGAACCCGCGTAACAGTCCAACGCGCTAACCATTACACCAATCGTCATCCTGAAATGCTTCTGGTCCTGTTTTCTAGTGAAATTTCATTTGTTTTTTTCAAATACACTAGCGGACTTTACAACCAAAATATTTTAAGTGAACTAATTTGTGTAATTTTGAATTAAAAATTTTTGGTTTGGGGTGGAAATGTTCCAATTTTTTTCTCCCTCTATCCTCTATTTTATCTCCAGCATTTAATGCTTGTTCAATGTCCGAATTCTAAAACCTTTGTTTTTTATTTAACTCCAATCTTTATTTCTTTAGACGCGGTAAAGGATTCATTTTTTTCAAAGGCGCTTTTCATAAACTTTAACAAAATCTGAGAAAGAGCTCCATGTGCCTACGACTTTCCATTTCTTAACTCTACAAACGAATAGCGTCAAGTAACTAGAGTCCGGCAATATCTTCGAATTGACACAGTCGAAAGTATTTGAAGGTCGAGTGCGGCTGTCTTAGTAAGTAAAGTAAGGTGATTGATCTGCGTCAGTCTCTCTGATTCACATTTTTTCCTTCTAACATATGTCATCTTATCAATTTTCTTATATTTATGTTAAGGGCTTTTTAAGGTTAAAAATGTATTAAAAATTAATTTTATTTTTAAAATATAAAACAAATATATAAAATTTATTTTAAATAATACTTCTACAAACTACAAGTAATGTATTAATTTATCACGTGATTAGCAAAACATGTTAATTGATAATCATATTGTTAAAAAATCACCCGATCGCGTGTTTGTAGTCAGAACATGGTGGTTTACAGCGGAAAACGCCAAGTCATTTATATTTGGAATCATTTTTTTCTTCTTCTTCTTCCCAGGACTTTTTTTTATAAGCCTCAAACTGTTTGATCGTACTACGTATGTAACTTTAAAGCTTAATAACTTAAACTCTCACGCTCCCTGTGAAGTATATTTTTATAACTCTCTGTTTACATTCTCAATAAATCGATTTTTGTTATTTTTTCTTCAACACAAATGTTGAGGTTTTGTTTTGCAATTTCGCAAATAGCACACTAAAACGGGTTTTGAACTCTTTTTATATGTCGTATTCATTTAAAAGCTTATCATTTGAACATTCTATTATCTCAAATGCTAATCTACAAAAGGGCAGAGTTTTCAAAATAAAATAAGATAAGGACCGCGTTATCAGCACAAACAAATTTTACTTTTAGAATTCAAATTAGTATTTATAATAAAAATAATAATTTATATGCTAATATTAAACAAATCGAATAAGGTTCCAGTCCACTGTGAGGTTTATGAAATGTAAATAAAGTAGAGAAATAAAAAAGAGCTTAATTTGTGTGAAATAATACAACTGTATTTGTTTACAAAGCTTTAAATTATTTGCGGCTCATATCTCACAGTAACACAGAAATGCAATTCATTTGTGGCAATTTTTTGTGTATTTTGCCACATGTACTCATTTGTTTTGTTTGCTTCACATTAACAAAAAATACTAAACAAAACAAAGTGTTTTTTTTATTCATCGCAAACGAATAATAAAAAGCCTCTACTGGAGATTAAATGTATAAATGTTTTATTTAGCTTGGAGAACTTGATGTTATTTAAAAAAAAAAGTTCCATGATTCAGCAATGTTAAAATAACATCCTTGTGCTGCGCTTAGACAGAAAAGTTATTCTAGTAAAAAGTGGATTAACTGCTTAATTGCAGCTTAACCATAAGCTGTTACTAGATTAACTTTTTAGTCTAAAGATAGCAAATTTTTTTTTACCTCAAATAAAGCGGACAGGTAGTCCTGTAGGAGTATAACGCTTCAGTCTTCTGGGCAGCGAAGTCTCATTTTCCAGTAGAGTTCTTAGTTCAGTGTTCGAATGTAGTGTAAGGCGATTGGTGTGTCGTATACTGGAATTTCGGATAACTTCCTTTACGGTGTTAATGTTTAGATCGTGCTGGAAGTCCTCATCCTTAGTATGTTACATTATATTCGTTTTATAATTACTTGCAGTTCTCCATAGTTCTACACCGTACTTCCAAATAGGGTATATTATTGTGTTGTAGATAAGCAATTTGTTTTGAGTTGACAGCTTGGATTCTCTGCCTAGTAACCAGCACATTTGCCTGAATTAGTTATAAGTTCATTCTTCTTTTGATTAATATGATTTTTCGATAAAAATTTGATGTCAATTTCCAATTTGATCTGGACTTTAATATGTTATCGATACTTAGGCCCGTTAACTTATCTCAATTTATGCCCTTGTTAAGACTTCTACTAACCTTAACCACTGGTAAAAATATTTTTTTAATAACTTATCTAAATTTTAACCAAGTATTTCTTCTAACCAATGCTTAAATTTAACCAAACTTAAAACAACAACTTTAAACTGAAATTAAAAAAATTCTATAAAGCCATATTTTTATCGGGTAATTCTTTAAAAATTCTTTGTGCCTTTGGATGCAGATCAATCAGTTCGTCAGATCATATATATGATCATTTATGATCTCATCTGGCAGCATATATTATTATATTCAATCAAATTTAATCTACTTAGATATAAACAGATCAAAATTTTTTTACGTGGGATTCTCTAAAATTAAGATTTTCTTTTAATTTTCAGATTTAAATTTTCTTTCTGTGGTTGTGTGTAGAGTTTAAATGTACTTGTAAGGGCCCCTAAGTACACACAAGTAATATCATGTAAGTAAGACATTTTTTGAAAATTTTAAATTTTTTAAATTTCATATACAAATTTTATACACAATTATCTAAGGGTGTGAAAATAAATACTAAAGTTAAATACGTTCTACAACATATGTTATTTTAGTTCCACAACTATTGTGAATGACGTATGCAAATTAAACAGTGTTGCCAGTTTTTTTTTTGCAGACCTTAACCCCAATCTTCAATTTGTAATCCCCAAAAATCCCCAATTTTTATTTTCTGAAAAAAATTTCATATTCGTTAACTTTTTTTCAGGGTTGGCAGGCAATACCGCTAAAATACCGTTAACGATTCAAAACCCTTTCAACTGACTACCATTACCCCTAAAATACCGTTACCGAAATAACCGAAATACCGTTATCCTTAAAATACCGTTACCGAAATAACTGAAATACCGTTATCCTTAATCGATACCCTTAAAATACCGTTACCGAAATAAATGAAATACCCCGTTACCGTTATTTATAATTTTCTGTTTTTGGTAATTGCACGTGGTTATTGAGTATTTTTTGTATATTAAGTTGATGAATTGGTTCTGTTTTTAATTTCGTTTGTTTTTTGTAAAAAAAAAAATTACGGGATGCATCGACATAACTGACTACCATTACCCTTAAAATACCGTTACCGATATAACTGAAATACCGTTAACCTCAAAATACCATTACCTAAATAACTCAAATATCGTTATCTTTCAAATACCGTTACCGAAATAACTCAAATACCGTTATCCTTAAAATACCGATACCGAAATAAATGAAATAGCGTTACCTTTAAAATACCGTTACCGAAATAACCTAAAATATCGTTACCCTAACGATACTACATTCGTTTCGGTTAGCATCCATGCTTTTTTAAAAAATTAATGTAAAAATACTATATTTATTTAATTTTTTCCTAAGTTGACTTAAGCAGAGCTAAAAATAATTACCTTGCAGAAAGTTTCAAGCACAGATTTCGAGCAAAGCTGGAGCAACCCATTTATAGTCAGAGTGAGATTCTTGTCAAATAAGAAGTATTTTGCACGCTGTGGTTCTATGGAGCGAGCTCGGTCCATGAAATAAATTTTAGTGCAAAGGTATTTAGGTGTCGAACTTGAGTATGCAAGACGTTTCTCTGAATTGATTTTTAGATATTTTTAAGATTTCTTTGAAATCACACATGCATATCTTTAAGTATTTTGAAGTATTTTGCCCACTGTGGTTCTATGGAGCGAGCTCGGTCCATGAAATAAATTTTATTGAAAAGGTATTTAGGTGTCGAACTTGAGTATGAAAGTCGTTTCTCTGAATTGATTTTTAGATATTTTTAAGATTTCTTTGAAATTACACATGTATGGGTTTAAGTACCTTCGAAGTGTTTTGCCCACTGTGGTTCTATGGAGCGAGCTCGGTCCCGGAAATAAATTTTAGTGAAAAGGCATTTAGTTTTCGAACTTGAGTATGCAAGTCGTTTCTCGGAATTGATTTTTAGATATTTTTAAGATTTCTTTGAAATTACACATGTATGGGTTTAAGTACCTTCGAAGTGTTTTGCCCACTGTGGTTCTATGGACCGAGCTCGGTCCATGAAATAAATTTTAGTGAAAAGGCATTTAGTTGTCGAACTTGAGTATGCAAGTCGTTTCCCTGAATTGATTTTTAGATATTTTTAAGATTTCTTTGAAATTACACATGTATGGGTTTAAGTACCTTCGAAGTGTTTTGCCCACTGTGGTTCTACGGAGCGAGCTCGGTCCATGAAATAAATTTTACTGAAAAGGCATTTAGTTGTCGAACTTGAGTATGCAAGTCGTTTCCCTAAATTGATTTTTAGATATTTTTAAGATTTCTTTGAAATTACACATGTATGGGTTTAAGTACCCTCGAAGTGTTTTGCCCACTGTGGTTCTATGGAGCGAGCTCGGTCCATGAAATAAATTTTACTGAAAAGGCATTTAGTTTTCGAACTTGAGTATGCAAGTCGTTTCTCTAAATTGATTTTTAGATATTTTTAAGATTTCTTTGAAATTACACATGTATGGGTTTAAGTATCTTCGAAGTGTTTTGCCCACTGTGGTTCTATGGAGCGAGCTCGGTCCATGAAATAAATTTTACTGAAAAGGCATTTAGTTTTCGAACTTGAGTATGCAAGTCGTTTCTCTGAATTGATTTTTAGATATTTTTAAGATTTCTTTGAAATTACACATGGGGTTTAAGTACCTTCGAAGTGTTTTGCCCACTGTGGTTCTATGGAGCGAGCTCGGTCCATGAAATAAATTTTACTGAAAAGGCATTTAGTTGTCGAACTTGAGTATGCAAGTCGTTTCTCTGAATTGATTTTTAGATATTTTTAAGATTTATTTGAAATTACACATGTATGGGTTTAAGTACCTTCGAAGTGTTTTGCCCACTGTGGTTCTATAGAGCGAGCTCGGTCCATGAAATAAATTTTAGTGAAAAGGCATTTAGTTGTCGAACTTGAGTATGCAAGTCGTTTCTCTGAATTGATTTTTAGATATTTTTAAGATTTATTTGAAATTACACATGTATGGGTTTAAGTACCTTCGAAGTGTTTTGCCCACTGTGGTTCTATGGAGCGAGCTCGGTCCATGAAATAAATTTTACTGAAAAGGCATTTAGTTGTCGAACTTGAGTATCCAAGTCGTTTCTCTGAATTGATTTTTAGATATTTTTAAGATTTATTTGAAATTACACATGTATGGGTTTAAGTACCTTCGAAGTGTTTTGCCCACTGTGGTTCTATGGAGCGAGCTCGGTCCATGAAATGAATTTTATTGAAAACGCATTTAGTTTTCGAACTTGAGTATGCAAGTCGTTTCTCTGAATTGATTTTTAGATATTTTTAAGATTTCTTTGAAATTACACATGTATGGGTTTAAGTACCTTCGAAGTGTTTTGCCCACTGTGGTTCTATGGAGCGAGCTCGGTCCATGAAATAAATTTTACTGAAAAGGCATTTAGTTGTCGAACTTGAGTATGCAAGTCGTTTCTCTGAATTGATTTTTAGATATTTTTAAGATTTCTTTGAAATTACACATGTATGGGTTTAAGTACCTTCGAAGTGTTTTGCCCACTGTGGTTCTATGGAGCGAGCTCGGTCCATGAAATAAATTTTACTGAAAAGGCATTTAGTTTTCGAACTTGAGTATGCAAGTCGTTTCTCTGAATTGATTTTTAGATATTTTTAAGATTTCTTTGAAATTACACATGTATGGGTTTAAGTACCTTCGAAGTGTTTTGCCCACTGTGGTTCTATGGAGCGAGCTCGGTCCATGAAATAAATTTTAGTGAAAAGGCATTTAGCTGTCGAACTTGAGTATGCAAGTCGTTTCTCTGAATTGATTTTTAGATATTTTTAAGATTTCTTTGAAATTACACATGTATGGGTTTAAGTACCTTCGAAGTGTTTTGCCCACTGTGGTTCTATGGAGCGAGCTCGGTCCATGAAATAAATTTTAGTGAAAAGGCATTTAGTTGTCGAACTTGAGTATGCAAGTCGTTTCTCGGAATTGATTTTTAGATATTTTTAAGATTTCTTTGAAATTACACATGTATGGGTTTAAGTACCTTCGAAGTGTTTTGCCCACTGTGGTTCTTTGGAGCGAGCTCGGTCCATGAAATAAATTTTAGTGAAAAGGCATTTAGTTTTCGAACTTGAGTATGCAAGTCGTTTCTCGGAATTGATTTTTAGATATTTTTAAGATTTCTTTGAAATTACACATGTATGGGTTTAAGTACCTTCGAAGTGTTTTGCCCACTGTGGTTCTATGGACCGAGCTCGGTCCATGAAATAAATTTTAGTGAAAAGGCATTTAGTTGTCGAACTTGAGTATGCAAGTCGTTTCCCTGAATTGATTTTTAGATATTTTTAAGATTTCTTTGAAATTACACATGTATGGGTTTAAGTACCTTCGAAGTGTTTTGCCCACTGTGGTTCTATGGAGCGAGCTCGGTCCATGAAATAAATTTTACTGAAAAGGCATTTAGTTGTCGAACTTGAGTATGCAAGTCGTTTCTCTAAATTGATTTTTAGATATTTTTAAGATTTCTTTGAAATTACACATGTATGGGTTTAAGTACCCTCGAAGTGTTTTGCCCACTGTGGTTCTATGGAGCGAGCTCGGTCCATGAAATAAATTTTACTGAAAAGGCATTTAGTTTTCGAACTTGAGTATGCAAGTCGTTTCTCTGAATTGATTTTTAGATATTTTTAAGATTTCTTTGAAATTACACATGTATTGGTTTAAGTACCTTCGAAGTGTTTTGCCCACTGTGGTTCTATGGAGCGAGCTCGGTCCATGAAATAAATTTTACTGAAAAGGCATTTAGTTTTCGAACTTGAGTATGCAAGTCGTTTCTCTGAATTGATTTTTAGATATTTTTAAGATTTCTTTGAAATTACACATGTATGGGTTTAAGTACCTTCGAAGTGTTTTGCCCACTGTGGTTCTATGGAGCGAGCTCGGTCCATTAAATAAATTTTACTGAAAAGGCATTTAGTTTTCGAACTTGAGTATGCAAGTCGTTTCTCTGAATTGATTTTTAGATATTTTTAAGATTTCTTTGAAATTACACATGTATGGGTTTAAGTACCTTCGAAGTGTTTTGCCCACTGTGGTTCTATGGAGCGAGCTCGGTCCATGAAATAAATTTTACTGAAAAGGCATTTAGTTGTCGAACTTGAGTATGCAAGTCGTTTCTCTCAATTGATTTTTAGATATTTTTAAGATTTATTTGAAATTACACATGTATGGGTTTAAGTACCTTCGAAGTGTTTTGCCCACTGTGGTTCTATGGAGTGAGCTCGGTCCATGAAATAAATTTTACTGAAAAGGCATTTAGTTTTCGAACTTGAGTATGCAAGTCGTTTCTCTGAATTGATTTTTAGATATTTTTAAGATTTCTTTGAAATTACACATGTATGGGTTTAAGTACCTTCGAAGTGTTTTGCCCACTGTGGTTCTATGGAGCGAGCTCGGTCCCGGAAATAAATTTTAGTGAAAAGGCATTTAGTTTTCGAACTTGAGTATGCAAGTCGTTTCTCGGAGTTGATTTTTAGATATTTTTAAGATTTCTTTGAAATTACACATGTATGGGTTTATGTACCTTCGAAGTGTTTTGCCCACTGTGGTTCTATGGAGCGAGCTCGGTCCATGAAATAAATTTTACTGAAAAGGCATTTAGTTGTCGAACTTGAGTATGCAAGTCGTTTCCCTGAATTGATTTTTAGATATTTTTAAGATTTCTTTGAAATTACACATGTATGGGTTTAAGTATATTTGAAGTGTTTTGCCCACTGTGGTTTTATGGAGCGAGCTCGGTCCATGAAATAAATTTTAGTGAAAAGGCATTCAGTTGTCGAACTTGAGTATGCAAGTCGTTTCCCAGAATTGATTTTTAAATATTTTTAAGATTTCTTTGAAATTACACATGTATGGGTTTAAGTACCTTCGAAGTGTTTTGCCCACTGTGGTTTTATGGAGCGAGCTCGGTCCATGAAATAAATTTTACTGAAAAGGCATTTAGTTTTCGAACTTGAGTATGCAAGTCGTTTCTCTGAATTGATTTTTAGATATTTTTAAGATTTCTTTGAAATTACACATGTATGGGTTTAAGTACCTTCGAAGTGTTTTGCCCACTGTGGTTCTATGGAGCGAGCTCGGTCCCGGAAATAAATTTTAGTGAAAAGGCATTTAGTTTTCGAACTTGAGTATGCAAGTCGTTTCTCGGAATTGATTTTTAGATATTTTTAAGATTTTTTTGAAATTACACATGTATGGGTTTAAGTACCTTCCAAGTGTTTTGCCCACTGTGGTTCTATGGAGCGAGCTCGGTCCATGATATAAATTTTACTGAAAAGGCATTTAGTTGTCGAACTTGAGTATGCAAGACGTTTCCCTGAATTGATTTTTAGATATTTTTAAGATTTCTTTGAAATTACACATGTATGGGTTTAAGTATATTTGAAGTGTTTTGCCCACTGTGGTTTTATGGAGCGAGCTCGGTCCATGAAATAAATTTTAGTGAAAAGGCATTTAGTTGTCGAACTTGAGTATGCAAGTCGTTTCCCAGAATTGATTTTTAAATATTTTTAAGATTTCTTTGAAATTACACATGTATGGGTTTATGTACCTTCGAAGTGTTTTGCCCACTGTGGTTCTATGGAGCGAGCTCGGTCCATGAAATAAATTTTACTGAAAAGGCATTTAGTTGTCGAACTTGAGTATGCAAGTCGTTTCCCTGAATTGATTTTTAGATATTTTTAAGATTTCTTTGAAATTACACATGTATGGGTTTAAGTATATTTGAAGTGTTTTGCCCACTGTGGTTTTATGGAGCGAGCTCGGTCCATGAAATAAATTTTAGTGAAAAGGCATTCAGTTGTCGAACTTGAGTATGCAAGTCGTTTCCCAGAATTGATTTTTAAATATTTTTAAGATTTCTTTGAAATTACACATGTATGGGTTTAAGTACCTTCGAAGTGTTTTGCCCACTGTGGTTCTATGGAGCGAGCTCGGTCCATGATATAAATTTTACTGAAAAGGCATTTAGTTGTCGAACTTGAGTATGCAAGTCGTTTCCCTGAATTGATTTTTAGATATTTTTAAGATTTCTTTGAAATTACACATGTATGGGTTTAAGTACCTTCGAAGTGTTTTGCCAACTGTGGTTCTATGGAGCGAGGTCGGTCCATGAAATAAATTTTAGTGAAAAGGCATTTAGTTGTCGAACTTGAGTATGAAGTCGTTTCCCTGAATTGATTTTTAGATATTTTTAAGGATTCTTGGAAATCACACATACATGGGTTTAAATTTATTTGAAGTTTTTTGCCCACTGTGGTTCTATGGAGCGAGCTCGGTCTATGAAATAAGTTTTAGTGAAAAGGTATTTAGGTGTCCAACTTATTTTCCAAAATATTTAGGGTTATTCGAATGTAAATGAGTTATAAGAACCTCTTCTTAAATAAAATATATACTTTATATGTTATTCAATTGTAAAAAATTCAATCCATCTGCTGAAATTTTAAAACTTTTTAATACAGTACCATACGCAACAAAATGTCTGAAGCTGATGAATTGGAAAATTTTGATTCCGTAATATTTAAAATGAAAAATTTTGGTTCACATTTTTTGCTGCTATTTAAATTTATTTGTTCGTTTTATAATTTGGTACAATTACAAAATTTATTGAGTTTGAGTGTATAAAAAATTAAATAAATATAGTATTTTTACATTAATTTTTAATAAAAGTTAACGAATATGAATTTTTTACAGAAAATAAAAATTGGGGATTTTGGGGGATAACAAATTTTTAATTGGGGGTAAGGTCTAAAAAAAAAACTGGCAACACTGTTAATTGCATTCTTCATTTACAATAGTTGTGGAACTAATTTTGAATGACGTATGTACGCCAGTGATGGTATTTGAGAATTTTGGTTTGGTGCCTTAATGATACCGAAAAAGTGCCAAAAAGCTTTAAAAGTGCAAAACAAATTAAGCAACATTTAATGTTTAAAAAAATATGTTCAGCTTTTATTTCAAATATTTATACATTCACACCCTTATTCTAAACTTTTTAACAATAACAAAATTGTGACAAAACTGGCGTGAATGGAAATTATTATAATTATTCTAAGAAAAATTGTCACAGCAAAACCTTGACAAAATTGTCATGTAATAAAAAGCACATAACAAAAAAAATATTTTCATTTGTCAACAATTTAAAATATAAAAATTTTATTTTCTTTTGAAGAATTTTATAATTTTTCTTCACAGAAATAAAATATGAAATACCACATTCATATTTTTAGATATTATTTTAAGATGCGTCGAACGTTTTACCGATTCTAAAATTCCTCCAAAAGATTACGTATTAACATGGGATTTTTGGGGCTAAAGTTGTTAGGAATAATCTCAGGGCGCTTGATGCTAAAATTCAAAGGAAACTTTAAGTGCTTAGAACTAGCTTTAGCTTTCATTTCATTTAAGATTTCATAAAATTATCGAAAAAATCGTAATTTCTCACAAATTACAATTTTTTGATAATTTTATTTTATTTTTGGCAGAAAAAGCTTTCACCATTGTATAGTAAAATTCTTAAAACTTTTGCTTGTCATAAAAAAACTAGAATACCATAACAAATTTTTAAAAAATTCCTATAACAAGAAATATGACAATTTTAATAACAAAACAAATTGTCACATTTTCCTAGAATAAGGGTATTAGTTACTTTAAGAATAAAAATAAAAAAAAAAAACTTTAAGGGCGGGTAACTTATAAAAAAATTAACCCGAGTTTAACATTACCACAAATAATTTCATATAATTTGCCATTCTTAACTATAGTAAAGCACTAAACTTACGTTATTTTAAGATAAGTTAGCAGGTCCAAGTCTTTCAACAAATTTTACATACATATTTTATATATAATTTATATGAAAATATTTGTGGTAATGTTAAACTCGGGTTAATTTTTTTATAAGTTACCCGCCCTTAAAGTTTTTTTTTTTTATTTTTATTCTTAAAGTAACTAATACCCTTATTCTAGGAAAATGTGACAATTTGTTTTGTTATTAAAATTGTCATATTTCTTGTTATAGGAATTTTTTAAAAATTTGTTATGGTATTCTAGTTTTTTTATGACAAGCAAAAGTTTTAAGAATTTCACTATACAATGGTGAAAGCTTTTTCTGCCAAAAATAAAATAAAATTATCAAAAAATTGTAATTTGTCAGAAATTACGATTTTTTCGATAATTTTATGAAATCTTAAATGAAATGAAAGCTAAAGCTAGTTCTAAGCACTGAAAGTTTCCTTTGAATATATATATATATATATATATATATATATATATATATATATATATATATATATATATAGGCTGGGTCGATTTGTGGGGAGGCAAAAAAATCGCCCATGGCTCAGGGAAAATCGTATTCTAGGGATCAAAATAAGAAACTTTGCCGAAGGAACCATACCTCTAAAACGAATTCTACTACCCCCAACTGTTGACTTTTGTCCCGTAGGGTCAAGTTTTGAAAAATCCCACTTTGACCCATTTAGAGTGCCCCAATCGAGTCCAAATGTATGACCGACCCCCACTAACTTTGGAGGGCCGATCCACCCATGCCAGTGGTACACCCCCTGGAACTCCCCTGGGGGGTTCCCCATACAAACATTTTAAAAAATCACCATTTTTGGCACTTTATTTTATTATTTTTTATTTATTTTATTTATTTTTATTATTTTATTTATTTTTTCTCTTTAGAAATTTATTTAGTCAGAACATATGTAAATGAAAAAATTAATTTAACTTAGTAATAGAAAAGAAAATAAAAAAAATTACTGTTTGAAGTCTTTTTTGCTTTCAAGTCTGGGCATTTTTTCTTTTCTATTACTAAGTTAAATTAATTTTTTCATTTACATATGTTCTGACTAAATAAATTTCTAAAGAGAAAAAATAAATAAAATAATAAAAATAAATAAAATAAATAAAAAATAATAAAATAAAGTTACAAAAATGGTGATTTTTTAAAATGTTTGTATGGGGAACCCCCCAGGGGAGTTCCAGGGGGTGTGCCACTGGCATGGGTGGATCGGCCCTCCAAAGTTAGTGGGGGTCGGTCATACATTTGGACTCGATTGGGGCACTCTAAATGGGTCAAAGTGGGATTTTTCAAAACTTGACCCTACGGGACAAAAGTCAACAGTTGGGGGTAGTAGAATTCGTTTTAGAGGTATGGTTCCTTCGGCAAAGTTTCTTATTTTGATCCCTAGAATACGATTTTCACTGAGGCATGGGCGATTATTAAATCGACCCGCCCTAATATATATATATATATATATATATACAGTGACGGACAATACAATAGAATCAATTAAAAATTTTCTAATTTTATCCCCCTTGCTTTTATTTTTAGAGATCAAAATATTGATTAAATTGTCCCCGAAAAACTGGAAGGTGGTCCAGAAATTTGTAGAAATTTTTAGTGTAGCGCTTGTTTTTAATTTTGCTACCCATTCTAAGTAGGCTTTTATTGAAAAACTAGCGATATCGACCTTTTATCAAATTATATAGAAATTTTCATAAAAAGTGCCGAAATTCTATGGAGAGTGCCAAGGTGCCATTAAACATTCAATAGTGCCACAAATGGCACTTTTGTGCCACTTTTACCAACAGTGATGTAAGCATATATCATTTTTTTAGTGCTGGTAAAAATATGAGTATCAATTATTTGTACACTTCGAAGGTACTTAAACCCATGCATGTGTAATTTCAAAGAAATCTTAAAAATATCTAAAAATCAATTCAGGGAAACGACTTGCATACTCAAGTTCGACAACTAAATGCCTTTTCACTAAAATTTATTTCATGGACCGAGCTCGCTCCATAGAACCATAGTGGGCAAAACACTTCGAAGGTACTTAAACCCAAACATGTGTAATTTCAAAGAAATCTTAAAAATATCTAAAAATCAATTCAGAGAAACGACTTGCATACTCAAGTTCGACAGCTAAATGCCTTTTCACTAAAATTTATTTCATGGACCGAGCTCGCTCCATAGAACCACAGTGGGCAAAACACTTCGAAGGTACTTAAACCCATACATGTGTAATTTGAAAGAAATCTTAAAAATATCTAAAAATCAATTCATGGAAACTACTTGCATACTGAAGTTCGAAAACTAAATGCCTTTTCACTAAAATTTATTTCATGGACCGAGCTCGCTTTATAGAACCACAGTGGGCAAAACACTTCGAAGGTACTTAAACCCACACATGTGTAATTTCAAAGAAATCTTAAAAATATCTAAAAATCAATTCATGGAAACGACTTGCATACTCAAGTTCGACAACTAAATGCCTTTTCACTAAAATTTATTTCATGGACCGAGCTCGCTCCATAGAACCATAGTGGGCAAAACACTTCGAAGGTACTTAAACCCAAACATGTGTAATTTCAAAGAAATCTTAAAAATATCTAAAAATCAATTCAGAGAAACGACTTGCATACTCAAGTTCGACAGCTAAATGCCTTTTCACTAAAATTTATTTCATGGACCGAGCTCGCTCCATAGAACCACAGTGGGCAAAACACTTCGAAGGTACTTAAACCCATACATGTGTAATTTGAAAGAAATCTTAAAAATATCTAAAAATCAATTCATGGAAACTACTTGCATACTGAAGTTCGAAAACTAAATGCCTTTTCACTAAAATTTATTTCATGGACCGAGCTCGCTTTATAGAACCACAGTGGGCAAAACACTTCGAAGGTACTTAAACCCATACATGTGTAATTTCAAAGAAATCTTAAAAATATCTAAAAATCAATTCAGACAAACGACTTGCATACTCAAGTTCGACAACTAAATGCCTTTTCAGTAAAATTTATGTCATTGACCGAGCTCGCTCCATAGAACCACAGTGGGCAAAACATTTCGAAGGTACTTAAACCCATACATGTGTAACTTCAAAGAAATCTTAAAAATATCTAAAAATCAATTCAAGGAAACGACTTGCATACTCAAGTTCGACAACTAAATGCCTTTTCAATAAAATTTATTTCATGGACCGAGCTCGCTCCATAGAACCACAGTGGGCAAAACACTTCGAAGGTACTTAAACCCAAACATGTGTAATTTCGAAGAAATCTTAAAAATATCCAAAAATCAATTCAGAGAAACGACTTGCATACTCAAGTTCGACAACTAAATGCCTTTTCAATAAAATTTATTTCATGGACCGAGCTCGCTCCATAGAACCACAGTGGGCAAAACACTTCGAAGGTACTTAAACCCATGCATGTGTAATTTCAAAGAAATCTTAAAAGTATCTTAAAATCAATTCAAGGAAACGACTTGCATACTCAAGTTCGAAAACTAAATGCCTTTTCAGTAAAATTTATTTAATGGACCGAGCTCGCTCCATAGAACCACAGTGGGCAAAACACTTCGAAGGTATTTAAACCCATACATGTGTAATTTCAAAGAAATCTTAAAAATATCTAAAAATCAATTCAGAGAAACGACTTGCATACTCAAGTTCGACAACTAAATGCCTTTTCACTAAAATTTATTTCATGGACGGAGCTCGCTCCATAGAACCACAGTGGGCAAAACACTTCGAAGGTACTTAAACCCATACATGTGTAATTTCAAAGAAATCTTAAAAATATCTAAAAATCAATTCAGAGAAACGACTTGCATACTCAAGTTCGAAAACTAAATGCGTTTTCAATAAAATTCATTTCATGGACCGAGCTCGCTCCATAGAACCACAGTGGGCAAAACACTTCGAAGGTACTTAAACCCATACATGTGTAATTTCAAATAAATCTTAAAAATATCTAAAAATCAATTCAGAGAAACGACTTGGATACTCAAGTTCGACAACTAAATGCCTTTTCAGTAAAATTTATTTCATGGACCGAGCTCGCTCCATAGAACCACAGTGGGCAAAACACTTCGAAGGTACTTAAACCCATACATGTGTAATTTCAAATAAATCTTAAAAATATCTAAAAATCAATTCAGAGAAACGACTTGCATACTCAAGTTCGACAACTAAATGCCTTTTCACTAAAATTTATTTCATGGACCGAGCTCGCTCTATAGAACCACAGTGGGCAAAACACTTCGAAGGTACTTAAACCCATACATGTGTAATTTCAAATAAATCTTAAAAATATCTAAAAATCAATTCAGAGAAACGACTTGCATACTCAAGTTCGACAACTAAATGCCTTTTCAGTAAAATTTATTTCATGGACCGAGCTCGCTCCATAGAACCACAGTGGGCAAAACACTTCGAAGGTACTTAAACCCCATGTGTAATTTCAAAGAAATCTTAAAAATATCTAAAAATCAATTCAGAGAAACGACTTGCATACTCAAGTTCGAAAACTAAATGCCTTTTCAGTAAAATTTATTTAATGGACCGAGCTCGCTCCATAGAACCACAGTGGGCAAAACACTTCGAAGGTACTTAAACCCATACATGTGTAATTTCAAAGAAATCTTAAAAATATCTAAAAATCAATTCAGAGAAACGACTTTCATACTCAAGTTCGAAAACTAAATGCCTTTTCAGTAAAATTTATTTCATGGACCGAGCTCGCTCCATAGAACCACAGTGGGCAAAACACTTCGAAGATACTTAAACCCATACATGTGTAATTTCAAAGAAATCTAAAAAATATCTAAAAATCAATTTAGAGAAACGACTTGCATACTCAAGTTCGACAACTAAATGCCTTTTCAGTAAAATTTATTTCATGGACCGAGCTCGCTCCGTAGAACCACAGTGGGCAAAACACTTCGAAGGTACTTAAACCCATACATGTGTAATTTCAAAGAAATCTTAAAAATATCTAAAAATCAATTCAGGGAAACGACTTGCATACTCAAGTTCGACAACTAAATGCCTTTTCACTAAAATTTATTTCATGGACCGAGCTCGGTCCATAGAACCACAGTGGGCAAAACACTTCGAAGGTACTTAAACCCATACATGTGTAATTTCAAAGAAATCTTAAAAATATCTAAAAATCAATTCCGAGAAACGACTTGCATACTCAAGTTCGAAAACTAAATGCCTTTTCACTAAAATTTATTTCCGGGACCGAGCTCGCTCCATAGAACCACAGTGGGCAAAACACTTCGAAGGTACTTAAACCCATACATGTGTAATTTCAAAGAAATCTTAAAAATATCTGAAAATCAATTCAGAGAAACGACTTTCATACTCAAGTTCGACACCTAAATACCTTTTCAATAAAATTTATTTCATGGACCGAGCTCGCTCCATAGAACCACAGTGGGCAAAATACTTCAAAATACTTAAAGATATGCATGTGTGATTTCAAAGAAATCTTAAAAATATCTAAAAATCAATTCAGAGAAACGTCTTGCATACTCAAGTTCGACACCTAAATACCTTTGCACTAAAATTTATTTCATGGACCGAGCTCGCTCCATAGAACCACAGCGTGCAAAATACTTCTTATTTGACAAGAATCTCACTCTGACTATAAATGGGTTGCTCCAGCTTTGCTCGAAATCTGTGCTTGAAACTTTCTGCAAGGTAATTATTTTTAGCTCTGCTTAAGTCAACTTAGGAAAAAATTAAATAAATATAGTATTTTTACATTAATTTTTTAAAAAAGCATGGATGCTAACCGAAACGAATGCAGTATCGTTAGGGTAACGATATTTTAGGTTATTTCGGTAACGGTATTTTAAAGGTAACGCTATTTCATTTATTTCGGTATCGGTATTTTAAGGATAACGGTATTTGAGTTATTTCGGTAACGGTATTTGAAAGATAACGATATTTGAGTTATTTAGGTAATGGTATTTTGAGGTTAACGGTATTTCAGTTATATCGGTAACGGTATTTTAAGGGTAATGGTAGTCAGTTATGTCGATGCATCCCGTAATTTTTTTTTTTACAAAAAACAAACGAAATTAAAAACAGAACCAATTCATCAACTTAATATACAAAAAATACTCAATAACCACGTGCAATTACCAAAAACAGAAAATTATAAATAACGGTAACGGGGTATTTCATTTATTTCGGTAACGGTATTTTAAGGGTATCGATTAAGGATAACGGTATTTCAGTTATTTCGGTAACGGTATTTTAAGGATAACGGTATTTCGGTTATTTCGGTAACGGTATTTTAGGGGTAATGGTAGTCAGTTGAAAGGGTTTTGAATCGTTAACGGTATTTTAGCGGTATTGCCTGCCAACCCTGAAAAAAAGTTAACGAATATGAAATTTTTTTCAGAAAATAAAAATTGGGGATTTTTGGGGATTACAAATTGAAGATTGGGGTTAAGGTCTGCAAAAAAAAAAAACTGGCAACACTGTTTAATTTGCATACGTCATTCACAATAGTTGTGGAACTAAAATAACATATGTTGTAGAACGTATTTAACTTTAGTATTTATTTTCACACCCTTCAATTATCTTATATCGTAATAACACACAATTTAAAGTACATGACATCGATTACATTGCATGATTTTCTAAAGGGAAAATAAATAAAATAAGTCAAAATTTCAAAATAATAAAAAGACCATTTTCGGAATTTTCTTTGCTCAGCAAAATCGGATACCATTGGTTAAATCCTATATTGAATTAAAGAAATTTTACAAATCTAGTGACAAACTTTGTATACTCCCTATTATGTTTAATGTGCTGAAAAATCCCCATCAAAACACAATAATAAGCACAAAAAGCTTGTATTGTTTTTTTCAGAATTTATATTTATTTCACATTAAATTGCACAAACGCATATACATGAATCATGACGATAATGAAATAAGTTGTATTTAAGCCTCAGATTTGTGTAAAAAATAGCAAAAAGAACTGGAATGGTTAATGGAAGATACTTAAGTATCGCAATTTTAACAAGTTTCTCAAGTAATAAAGCAAGTGCCAGTTTTATAAATAGTCACTAAGAACGAATTTTTTCTAAAATTTTACTTAAGTAACAAATTTTTAAACAAAATTTCAACAAAATTTCCTACTTAAATAATATTTAGGACAACAATCATTTCACGTTCTGTTTATAAAACTGGCCCCAAGAGTTTATCACTTTAAGAAGAAACTTAGCTTTAAGGAGACTACATAACTCACTAGGATGCCCGAACTTTTGCGGATTCTCGTGATGGAGGAACACTAAAATGACGCATAATGAAGAGCTGATTATGGGGAAAATAACGAAAAAAAAAATCGAGTGCACTTTAGCTGGCTAGCAGCGTTTGAAGTTGGCATAATTGCTTGGTTTTTCTCCAAACTTTTTTTTATAATTTTTGAAAAAATAGGGCTTAAACCCCCTGTTTTTAGAAAAATATTTTTTTTATTAGTTTTGTCAAAATATCAAACGAATGCCAATTTCCTTCTTTCCTTCCTTTACAAATAAATGTGCATATTTTACTAGAACTTTGTAAAATTAACTTGAAAGTTATAGTTGTATAATTACATAGAACTTAGGTAATATTCCCCCTGTTTTTTCTATGTGTAGTAGACAGAAAAAAAACTCAAAAAATTTGTAGAGAAATTACAATTTAGTAAATATTTTGCTGAAAATTTAAATTTAGAAATTGTGTTAGAAAACTTTGTAAAATATAAAAATGTCCAGAATTCCACATTGTTGACACGATTTAATTAAATATCTAAAGGCAACACAAAAAAATTCCCAATGTGTTTATCAGCACAATTTTGCTAACAGAACAAATTAGTACAATTTAGTGCTAAAAAATATAACTAAAAACTCAATTTCAGTACACTCGATATACAAGACGTTTTTTAACTCATTTTTCTACGAACTTATTTTTTTGAGTGTAGTAACGCATGAAAAATTCACTTTTTTGTGGACCAACTTAAAAAAAAATTTATAAAAAATTTTCCCTAAATATGCTTAAAACTTCCAAACTTATGACTCCGCTTTTATGCCTTTACACTGAGAGAATTATCTGCGTGCTATAAATGAATTTCTACATACATTAAAAAAATTCAATGAAGTTTCGCTGGAAGTCGTTCATTGAAACTTTTCAATAAATTAATGAAGTTGTTCATAAAATTTTATGAAAAAACTTTATTATAATTTTTATAAACTCAAAAAATTCATAAAAAGTTCATTAAAAATAGTTTCATAAAAATTATGAAGCATTTTCATAAAATTTCAGTTTAATTAATATCTATTTCTGTTTAAATTATTTTTCAAATTAAAGAAAGATGATACAATTATCACAAGTAAATTACAAAGAATAAAAAATTTGAAAGAATTTGATAAGGCCAGCAAGACAGAATACGTATTTTCGGCTTTCGCTACAAAGCCATCATCAGTGTCGTTTGCCTTGATGGGTTAATCATAGATGATGATCTACTTATACTAAATTTCAGAATTTTTTATTAACTTTTGTCATTTACTTTGGTGTTTTCCGATCTAGGAGTAAAAGTGCCCAAGATCGTTGATTTCATAGGCATATCATATCGCTCTGTGATTTACATTTTAAAAAACCAGATTTACGGATTTAACTCGCAGTGGCTATTTTCTATATCCAAACCTTATTTAATGGCTCAGCCGAAAGGTATTATGCTCCTATGATGAAATCATTGATGAAACAAATGCCTATTTTTAGGATCTGGAGAAATAATATTATTTGGAAGGGATACAACAGAATCCGAGAAACGTTGAACAAAGTGTATTGAGCTAAAAGGAGACTATGTTAAGAAAAAAAATCATTTTCTAAAACAACTGCCTTTCATTCGCAACACTCTGACTTATTTTTTAAAAATAACTATAAATTTTTTAAAAATAAAATAAATTTTTCATACAAAATTCATTTTATAAACATTTTATAAGGTTTTCAAATTATTATGCATAAGCCTACTAAAAATTATCTTACAACATTAAAATTTCCCTTTCTATATTTTTGTCCAAATCAAATCCCAATTTTTTTAAAATTAATTTATGCAATATAATTTTAGTAGAAACCATTAACCCTCTAACCGGCAAGCCCGCCTCCAGGCGGGGTATATTAAATTGACCAGAAATGCGCCAAAGGGGTATTTTATAATAAGAAATTTTGCTTTTTCAACAGAAAACAAAATTTGTAAAATTTTTTGTGAAGAATTTTTTTGTATACAATGCACGGTTTGGAAGCGAGAAAGTGTCAAAGATAAAATTTCGTAAAATTTCAAAAATTAAATATTTTAAAACAACCAAAAGTTTCAAAAATCTTAAAAACATATTTAAATTGACTAAACCAATTGCTAGTGACCATGAAGTAAGATTGGAGCTTAAGCTATTCAAAAAGTTCCTTACTTTGGTCCAAGGACGCACAGGATTCCATAAGGATACCTTTAAAGGACATCGCCTTAACTTCAAAACGAATGGACGGATTTTTCTGAAATTCGGTAAAAAGAATATATTTGGTATAGGTAGCTAAGCTTATAAGTTTGAATAATATATATTGAAGTTTTGGTGCGTTTTCGCTCAATTTCGCATTTTTCGAAAAACGAAAATCGCTACAACTTCTTAAGTAACAGCACAAAATTTAATTTTTTTATTGTAATTACATCTTGGTAAGAGAAATAATTTGTGCCTAAACCTAGTAATTTTTATGTGCTAGTTTTCGAGATTCACCCTTAAACTATTTTGGCCCATATCGCCTAAAGTAGGCAACGAAAAAAAATTTTGTAGAAGAACTTATTGTTTATTTTTCGTGAGAAACACGTGGTATAAATTTCATTGCAAAAAAGCTTAGGCCGGTTAGAGGGTTAATATTCAATGTTGTCTCTTTAAATATTCTGTATTAATATTCAAAAATAATATTTTTCAATTAATTCATAATGCTATAAATATTTATGAGCCAGAAACAAAAATATTGTCCTAAAATAGACGCAATAAGCTTACAAACAAAATTATCTAATATGAAATCCTTTTTTTTTTTGTTTTTGTTTTTTTTTTTTTTTTTAAGACGTCAGAACAAATCACCCAATAACGAATGCTTAACGTCATGAATGGTTATTTACAGCAAACAAATACACTATTCTAATAATAATGTTTAGTTAGTACTAAAAAAAGGATAAGATAGCAAAAACAAACGTGGGAGTAGCAATTGTCTAAAAACGAAGGGTAGGGGAAAATCACATATGGATAAAAGGTTGAAGGTATATATTCATATTTTTAGCAGCAATGTAAAACGACATTTCTTTTTAAAAACATAACTTTTTGAGATAAATGTTAAAAGGGTATTTACTAATAAATAAACCTATAAAAATAGCAGAATAAGCTACTAAAAATTAATTAAAAAGGGCCCTGCAAAAAAATCGGCTGACATTAGCAGATTCTCTTTGATAAATGTTAGTAAAGTAAGACAAGAACAATAAAATTTAAACTGTTAACTATACAACAATTTGGTTGCTTATATTTGTGTTTTTTCAGGTTAAGTTAAAAGGACAATTTAACCTGCTAAAATCGGCAATCAATTCAGTTAGTTTATATAAGTAGACAACACAACACACCACAAAGCAAATTGTTATATTTACAAAATGTTTGATATATTTAAGTTAAATTTAGTTATATGTAACTAGCAGTCTATTCTGCTAAAAAACAGCAGAAATATTGGCTAAAAAATAGTAGACCGCAGATTTCAGAAAGATGGAATTTTATTTGCATTAAAAACATTCTAAACCTCTTTGAAAATCTGTCGACAGATTTTGATAAAAACTTATATCAAAGCTATTCTGGGCATTAGCAAGTTATGAATAGTAAAAGTGATTGCTGGTGATTATAATCACCGATCGGCGAAAAGTGGGTTAAATCCCCTTATATTGAGCAAAATTGTAGGCTTACTTCAGCAGAGTAAACTTTAACCAACTACAATATACATAGCTAATATTTTGCAAATTTTACAGATTTTTTCTTGCTGTTTGTATCTTGTTAATGTTTATCAAATAGATTCTGTCTACTTTAACTTTTTTTACAAATCTGTCATCTGGGAGACTTCTTTTCACAAATCAATATCTGAGATTTGCTTGGTGTTATAAGTAAAGCCAACTTACTTCAAATTTATGTTTTTGTTTTTAAATGTTTATTCACGTATGAAGACATCATCTTTTTTATAAGCATGTACTAATATTTTTTTTCATATAACCACTTGAATCACGAAATCAATTTTCAATATTCATTTAAAGTATACTTGAAATAAGATAGGGGGTAAAATACTTTAGAATACTACACATGCTACATTATAATAATTGGCAATAGCTACCAGAACCAAAGACGACAACCACAAATGTTGGCTTCCATCAGAGCTTCGAAAAACTTAATTCAATTTAAGCTTAATTCACTAAAAATTAAATTCAGATTTTAAAAAGATTCATGTACCATTCCCTTAAACCATTCGTAAAGAATTCATTCATAAGCTTCATTCCCAAAGCTTTAATATGAATTGAATGAATTCCTAGCTTGAATCATTCAAATCGCATGTTCATTCACTATTTTACTAATTGAATGAAGAAATTTTATTACCATTCACTTAGTGCAGTGTAGTTTGAAACTAATATATAATCAAAACCAAAGCATACAAGCTGTAACAAAGCATACGATACTATTTATTTCTGTTAGATGAATTTTAAACGTTTTTCATTGTATTATGCTAATATTTCAGCAATTACATACAAATCAAAATTTTTCATTTGATTAAGTGAATGAAAACAAATAATTTTTCATTCACTATTGTATTAAATGAATTCAGGTAAATTGGGTTTCATTCAGTTAGAATTCAATGAAAATAGAATGAATTCATATAATTTTAAGCTATAGGGAATTAAGCTATCGAATTAATTCCATAAGAATGCTATTAGGGAATGAAATTTAACCCAAATTTCATTAATTTTTAAAAAGTGAATGAAAGAATTAAGAATTTTAAACCTTTGGCTTCCATAAAGTAATCAAGTGTATACAATATATAACAGCTGTAGCTGTTCAAATGCCTCGAGTATACTTGGACTTGACCAATATAATGTGATACCAAAATGTATATATACAATATAAGTAGGTACACTGGAAAAAATTTATGCAGCATTTAAGGAATAAACGTTCGTAATTTTTTTTTTTATACTCATACAAATAAATCTGTAAAAAAAAGCAGAAAAGGCAACTAATTTTTAGTTAAAAATTATGTTGCAGAAAAAATAGCTGAAAATAGCTGATTTTTTTTTGCTAAATACTAGTCAAATAAGAACAACAAAAACAAAACTATTAAATTTACAGGATTTTAGTTATATTTAAGTTAATTTTTAGTTAATTGAAAATGACAAATTGTACTGTAAAATCTGCAGAAAATTTTGCTAAATATTAGTTAGACTAAAAATAACAAAAACAAACTGTTATATTTACAAAATTTTTGTTATTTTTAAGCTAAATTTAGTTGAATGCAAATAGCAACTTATCCTGCTAAAATCAGCAGAAATATTTGCTAAAAAAAATTTTAAACTGCTATGTTCAAAAGGCTCGATTTTTATTTGTATTTAAAAAAAATCTAAAAAACTTTGAAAATTTTTAATTTTTTGTGATTTTTTTAGGTGACTAATTATTTAGCAAAATTTTTTTGCTGATTTTAGCAGATAAATTTGTTATTTTCTATTAACAAAAACTTAACTCAAATATGACTAATATTCTGTATATTTAACAGTTTTATTTTTGCCGTTAGTATCTTACTAATAAATAGCAAACATAATCTGCTAATTTTAACAGTTTTTACTGGGACATAATTTTTAACTAATTTTTAGTATTTTTAACTAAATTTTTTACCGATTTTTTTCTATTAGTGTACAGGAGTTTTTTTTAGTATAATTAATATTGTCTGGACTTCATGTGTTTATCAGCAAAATAAATTAATAAACAATAAGTAAAATATTAGTTCAAAATGAATTTAGTGTTGAAAAAATTTAACCAAAATTTTTGCTGCAAAAAAAATTGCTGAAAACTAGTAGATGTTTTACTAATTTTTCTCTAACTTATTTTTTTGAGTGTAGAACAATTTTTGAAAATTGGGAACACTGTTATTTTAACTTTGAGAATTACAACAAGATACCTTTTCATTGAAAACATATAAAGAATGAGCTAATTTAAGTAGGAACAGTTTAAAATCCAAAAAGATTCAAAGATTTCAAACAAAAAAAAAATGTTAGAAATCGAATTTGAATTAAGAAAAGTTTTTAATTACGTATAATGTATATATTTTTTCTGTGTACGAAAGGTTTTGTGTATATTACGTATGGATTTTTAAGTGAAAAAAAAATCTCATAAGAGACAAGTAATAACAAGCATACAAAACGCACATAATTTGTTAAATAAACGGAAGTTATTATAACAAAAGAAATTTATGAAAGCCATTGAACTACTATGTATATGTTTGACATGTGATGATGCCAGGCCAATTTAATGGCTTGTAGCTCCCTATTGCCGAATTTGAAATGCCTAAAAATTCCATACAAATTTTCGTATAACCAGGTAACCCCCATAATTTTCTGCGAACATCAGAAAGTTAAAAACCAAAAGATGGTAATTGGATTCACTTATCCAGATTACAGATACGCAGGGAATCTTGAGGCTTCGAAACAAACATTTCCTTAGCTACAAGCTGGTAAGGAAGACAACAAATCAACTATAAAACCTGCACCCGACAGATCAGGTCCAACATAGATTAATTTACACATAAAGCCAAATTGCAAAGTGGACTGAAAAATGCAAAAAATTTTACAAAATCAAAACAAAACAAATCAAATCTTATATTTACATATAAATACATAGTCTTATCTCCCAAATGTCGAGAGATTACACTTCTAGGCCACGACAGTCTACCGATAGTACACCTAGAAAAAAATGTTGTTGTCCGAACCGAAATAAAAGTCGAGCCTTTTGAAAACAACAGTTTAAAATGTTTTTAACAAATATTTCAACTGATTTAAGCAGGATAGACTGCTATTTGCATTCAACTAAATTTAGATTAAAAATAACAAACAATTTGTAGATATAACAGTTTGTTTTAGCTATTTTTAGTCTACTAATATTTAACAAAATTTTCTGCAGATTTTACAATTCATTTTGTCATTTTTAATTAACTAAAAGTTAACTTAAATATAACTAAAATTCTCTAAGTTTAACAGTTCTGTTTTTGTTGTTCTTTTTTTACTAGTATTTAACAAAAAAAGCTGCTAATTTCAGCAGTTTTATCTGCAAAGTCATTTTTAACTAATTTTTAGTTACTTTTTCTGCTATTTTTATAGATTTATTGCTATGAGACTATGTCTAAGTTCGTAAAGCAGTGGTTTAGAAAGGAAAATGTTAGCTTCTCAACCACCGGATCTAAATCCAATTAAAAACATAATTGCAACTCCCAAAGCTAAAAAAATATGATTTGTGGACAATAGTAAATACAAGAAGTTAGGTACAGTAGACGCTCGCAAATTAGAACCGCTTTGTTTTTGAGGCAATTCTAATTTCTGAATTATTCTAATTTCTGGACGTTTTTTTTCGTTTCGTTTCCAATGATAAAGTGTTTTTTTTACGTTTATTTAACATTTTAAATGATACACTTTCACTATTTAATAGAGACTGCCAAATAATATAATAATAGTACACGCGTATCAAATTTCACAAAAAAACTAGCCAAAAATGTACATAAATGCGACAAAAAAAAAACAAATAGGGAAAAACATATATAATTTGGTGATTCCCCTTTTTAGTTTTACTTTATTCAAACAGAATAAAAACAAATTCCTGTGTATTCAAATAACCAAAAAAAAAAAAACACGCTCAGAAATTAGAATTTTAAATTCGAATTTTAGAGCGTTTAATGTATTGCAAACATTGATTCTAATTTCTGGACGTTCGAATTACTGAAAGCTCTAATTTGCGAGCGTCTACTGTACTCGATTCCATCAGAAACATATAAAGCACTTGCTGATTCTATGCCTCGTAGATGATTGTCAGTTATAAAAAAGGTATTTTCAACAAAATATTAATAAATACGCCTCTTTGTAAGATTTTATAATAAAATTAATTTTTTTAAATTAACTTATTTAAATACTCGACCAATATTACTGAAATTTTTTTGTTTCTTAATATTTCCTTGCTTTTCTTAAATATACTACCTCTGTTCCGAAAAAGGTTAACATTTCTATTGATTTTTTTGTTCCAAAATAATGTTAACATTTTACTAGGCAAACTGAAAGTAAATAAGTTAAAATAACAGTTCATGTGCCACTATTGTGGTAGAAAAAATAATATTAGGTTTGGTTTTTTCGAATTTTATATCTATATCTATAAAGACTTGTAAAAAACGACTATCCGTACTTAACTGACTTTTCTTTTATTTTTTGTAAACAAATAAAATTTAAACATTTGGGGTGGCCTTTGTACAAAAGCTGTTTTCGTACAAAGACTTCGCCGGAACTCGAAATGAAGCAATTATATTGTGTGCCCTGCCTTACCTTTACTAACAAACGCATAATTCATTTGTTATTCGTTGTTGTTTTTAATATTTTATGAAATAAAAAATTCTAAAATTTTAAATATTTTTATGACAAATATTATTGTTTACATTTAAAAGAGAAAAGCCAAGAATTTTTAAGACTTGGTAGCATTTTTATAACTAAATTTTTAAGCAGCTAAATTTATATCTACTTAAAATTTTTATAAATGCTTAAATTTGTATGGAAAATTTATACAAAATTCGAAAAAAAAACAAAGCTATTATATTGTAATAAAATTAATGAACAAAATTTAACGATTTGTTGCTAATGTCTCTTCGCTGCATTTAATAGAAACCTGTAAAAATCCATCTCGGCGAAGACTTTCTTTACCCATACGTCGAATTTTGTTATTATTACGTTTTCTAATTTATCTGAATGCTGTTAATTTTTTCACACAAAATCAAAGAATTATTTTAATTCTAATTTTCAACTTTGACATCGAATTAAAAATAAATTAAAAAAAAAATTGGAAAAGATATCTATAAATTTAGAATCACTGATATGTCCTAACAACTACACTCAAACAAGAAAGTCTGTAATGGCTACTGAAAATTTTGCTGTTATTACGGAAAATTTAACTGTTTTGAGGCCAGCGGTATTTTTTGCTAATTTTAGCAACACATGTTTGCTGATCTGTAGTACAATAAAATTAGTAGAAAAAATTAGTAGCCGCTACAAGATTTTAGTAAAATTTATGTAAACTGCAATTCAAAATCGATTTGCTAAAATCAGTTAAAAAACTTACTAAATATCATAATTTTAGTACAATGAAATTAGTATTAATAATTAGTTGCAGCTACTAAATTTCAGTAAATTGCTGTAAACTGTAATTTAAAATCAATCTCCTGAAATTAGCAAAAAATTGTACTAAAAATAAATAAACTGTAAAATCTAAAAAAAATTTATAAAAAAAACTTTCTTTCTTTCGATTGTAACAAGCGCATAATTACTTCATCGTACTTGAAATTTGGAGTCAAAATTGCAAACGATTCTCCAGTTATTACCTTTTTATGCATTGGAGATGCAATAAAATTTTCTGTGTGTTATTTCCAAACTAAGTATATATCAATAGTAACAAATATAAACTAAACAAGAATTGTAAAAAAAAAAAAAATATATATATATTTTTAAATTAAAATTGAGTTTGTAGATCAAATCAAGTGTCTTGGTTTGTGGTTGGACAATAAGTTGAACTTCAATAAACATATTAGTTATGTCATCTCCAGAGTCAACTACTCTTTGCGTAAACTATATAATGTAAATTTAATTTTACCTATGAAAATCAAGGTTATGCTTATCCATTCTTTAATCATACCTATATTTTTATACGGCATTGAATAGTGGTACTTTTGGTCATACTATGAAAAGGCTTTCAGTATTGTTTAATAAGGTAATCCGTTATCTCTTTTGTTTAAGGAGGCTTAATCATACTCATATGACGCCATAAGTTTCTAGATTTTTGGGAAGCTAGAACTTTACTTTATTTCTTCAAGATTTACCATAATAGTGACCTTATATACTTGAATTCAGTTTTTACTTTTAGTCATTCTAGACGAAATCGTCAAATTCAGATTCTAAGACTAACATCACTCTTAGAGCGTTCATTTTATGTAAGGGTGGCTCATATTTTTAATTATTTGCCTACAGAGCTCAAGTGCTTAGAATTATCATACCACACCTTTAAACGCAAAATTTTGATCTATATTAAAAATAATGTGTTGTAATATATTTAACTTTTTAATACCAAATATGATTGCTTTCAATCTATATGATTTACAGTGCTTTCATTTATCACTATGATTTTACTACTACTTTTTTCTATTACTTCCAGTTATATTATAATTATCTTTTATTACCATTGTTTTTTTATTTTTTATGTATTATAGTGGTTTTGTGTAGTAGTTATTTCTTAACCATATATGGCCCTTTGTGCTCGGTTATGTAATTGAAGAATAAATAAAAAAAAATTAGTATATTTTTCTGCTAAATTTAGTACTAGGTTTTGAAAAATTAGTAAAATGTTTTGCTGAATCAGATAATAGCAAAAATGATTACTAAAAATACAAATTGTACTAAAAATCAGTATAAAAATAGTATAGTGCGTTTGGAAAATGTTTACAAATTTTTTTACAAACTTTTTTATCTGAGTGTATACAAAAAAAGTTAGTTTTTTAAAAAAAAACTCTATAATTCCAGCAAAAATATAGAAATGTTAACCTCATTTCGGAACGGAGGTAGGATATTAATATTTATTATGTATTATTAAAGTTTAGCATATAGCATAGTAATAAACGTTATAATGTTGGTTTTTTTAATTTTTATTTAAAAAATAAAAATTGTTTTTTCGACCTTTTTAATTGATTAATTAGAAATTTATTAATTCAGTTCAGCAGTTTTTGAAAAAAGTACTTATTATGTTAATTCATAATAAGGAAATTGGTCTCGAAATGAATTAATAACTTTCTAATTAATAAACGTTATCTTTTTCTAGTCTTCGTTTTATTTTTGGTTGAAATGAATTTATAAGCACTTATTAAAACTCGTATGATACTAGCTTTTTTTTTAACTTTTTCTTGACTTTTTTTAGTTTTTTTATGTAATTTTTTCCATTCCTCCGTGAATTTTTCTTAAATAACAAATAACTTTAACAAAAACGCTTAAAAAAGTCAAGAAAAAAATAAGAAAAAGCTAGTGTCAGATAACGACTTTAGTGAGCCTATTTATTTGCTCGTAACTGTATACCAAATTTCGTGCAATTATCTTTAGAATTGCCACTTGAAGTTTGATTACAAGGATATATGGTCACACGGAAGGACATCGCTAAATCAACTCAAAAAATTATTCCGAGTCGAACGGCATATTTAGAGATGGGTTTTAGTTCCATTATTTTTGTAGTTACAAACATGAGCACAAAGACATTATACCCTTATCATGTAGTGGTGTAGGGTATAAAAATCAATGCTTACTTTATTAAAAACAAAAATACAAAAAATCAAATAATGTATGTTGTTGTGTGATGATAACTTCCCTGCAAACATTTGGAAGATATCTTCCAAGAAGATAATAAAGCGATATCTTCTATTTTTCATTTGAATGAAAATAATCAAGTAGTATTTCGAAATTGTCTTCCTTTTATCATTTGGAATATATTTGGAAAAACCAAATATGCGGCCCTATGATCCTTGCAGGAGTAAAAGGAACAAATATACATATATATATAAATCAAAAATTGTGTTGTTTGTCATAATTTTTTTATGATAATATTGCGGCAATATCACATTTTTATCATCTGGAAGATAAACACAATTCGTTTAAATTTTTTGAAAATGTTGGAAAAAAATAATAAAAAAATTTGTACAAAACACAATCATAGGAAATATGGGAAACAAATTCGTTGAAAAATTAAGATTTAGTGCGCGGGTATGATGGCAACAAGATAATTAATGTTATTGTCAATGGATTATGTGTGCAGATATTCTGTTTCAGAGTTAAATTTTATAATGAAAATTAAAAATTGTTTAGTTTATTTCGAGGAGTTAATTTAGCGATATCATCTTTTTATCTTCCAGGTGATAAATTAGCGATATCGCCGATTTATCATTCAGAAGTATCGCTTTCGTATTGCTTGGGAGTATCGATACGATTGCGAAACATTTTCGTATTTTAATGTTTGCAGGGTTCTCTCGCTTTATGAAACTCGTATGTATGATGTTAATTGATGATACGCTATTTTGAATTTTAGAAGTACAAAATTTTGTAGAGACATGTAGTCTATTTTAATCAAACGAATCATAATCTATCAAAAACTTGATTTTAATTTTTTGATGTTACGTTGTTTTTCATTTTAGCTAAAGATATTCTCAAAGTTTGAGCTTTTTATTGTTTTATTTGGCTGCTATTTTTTATAACAAATTTAGCTACCAAAAAAAAAAAAAAACAATTAAAACCATGTGATTGAGTGAAACAATCGTTTTAGGTTTTTGTTTCCTACTGAGTCATATAGACTTTAAAAAAAGTTAAGTGTTTTAGCAATAAAGGTAGTAATTGGGAATTCAATGTTTATAGAAACCTTTCATTTTTGCTGGTAGACTTCTTTTGTTTGTATTTAATATGAAGTTCATAAAGCATGCAGAGTGGGTTAATCATATTTTTCCAAAATTAATAATAATAACACAAAATTAATGGAAATTATGGAAAATGATTACTTTCTATTTTAATCAAATTCCTTTTTTTTATATTAAATTATGTATGCATTATATATTAAGGGTCATATGCATAATCAATTTTTAATTTATAAATCGCTTATAAAACAAATTTTTCATATAAAATTTATTTTGTAAACGTGTTATAAGTTTTACAAATTATTATGCATAACCATTTTATTCAATAACATCCAAATAAATATCTGAAAGAAAGTAGTTATGAAACTATGAAATTATATCGAAAATATCGTTAATTTTTTGCATATTGTCGGGAATTTTTAAATTTCAAAATTTAGATATTAAATATTTTATATATGCGAACAGAAAACAAAAAAAAAATACTACTGTAGACATTTCAACATAGTTGATCTCACGAAAATAAATACATTTTTTAGTTCAAGGGTCTCTTATTCATATACCATATTGGCTTTTCAGAATTGCACAATGTTTGATTCTTTATTATAATTGTGTTACGAAATCCTTTTTTGTCTACTATAAATATTTAGAGACATATGGGCAAAACAAACTAAATAAATTTTGGTGTCTCAGTGGTGACTCAGTGCATTATAGACATTGTTGAGGCAAGTTGGCAAGATTTCTTTACAATAATCTACAATATAAAATTATGGTTAACAAAAGTTGGTTAATGTGTCACACTTTATGTTTTATGGACCACACCACAGTGCTGAAAACCCCTAAAAACGCGGTTAAGCTTTTTGGAGTAAATTCTTATTGAGACGGGCCCACTTGAAAGGGGCGTGACCGTTAAACAAGAATTGCCCATTTAACTCAGCGTGGCCACTATAGTCGATGCACAATGCAACTTTTATAAATTTCGGAACCATTTCGGTAAATCTTATTTGTTCCGCCAATGTTAAAGTGAAAAGAATTTGTTCTACAATTTAATTTAAAGATTGAGGTTTTTCTATAAGAAGATGTCAGAAATTTATAAAATTTTTTAGAAAAATAATTGCAATCTAACTTACCTTAGCTGCAGCAAAGCCATCTGGATTACAACTAGGTAAAAAGTGAATCTCTGTGGTATTTAATAGTTCTTGTATTTCGGGTATTTTTGCATAATTGTATATTAAATACTGGGCCATATACAAAACCATTTGCCTACCCAATGTCTCATCACCATGGATGTTAGCCGTTATTTTCACAACCGGTTTAAGTAAATCCCCGACGGAAACATCATTACCGGGAGCACTGAGAGCCAGAACATTCATATCCCGATTTTGTAAACTTTTACCGATCGAGTAAGCGCGGGCTAAATTAGGATATTGACGTTGTAATTCGGCGAATAACGAACCGATCGCGGCGTTATTGAAATATTTCTGATTATTAATAAAAGATTCATTTTCTACATTTTGCGCATGCACTGTTAAAGTAAACAACAAGACAGCGGAGGCGTATATTACATATTTAACCGCTTTGAATGAATCACTTTGTGGAGACAGCCACAAGAACCCTTTAGAATGCAGCGCACCTGCGCGCATTTTGTTTTATATTTTTTTTATTTTATAAACACCAATATAATTTATGTTAAACACTTTTTCTATTTAATTTCTATTTTAATTTCCTTTCATTACACTTTCTTTAATTACTTATTTCCTCTTAGTTATTTTAATCTAATTTCTTCTTTCTGGTATTAGCTTTGATGACGTTGTTGATACGACTCTTTGTATTTCCTTTGTTTCAAAACTTTCCTATTTTTTTCTTAAACTTTTTGTCCTTATTTTATTAATATTTACTAAAGGCACTATTTATTGGCTTTATTATTTATTAATTTTTATTTATTTTACCAAAAAAATTAATCAAACAAATTCACAATTCTACCATTTTCTTGTTGTTTATTCAGATGTCAACTTTCTTTTGACACGAAACCTAAAGTTTTCTACAAATGCTGCCAGATGGAAAAAACCATGAACGCCAAAATCCACAGACTTAATAGATGAGTCACAAGTGACAAATACCAAAAACTAGTTTTTAAAAACCGTACACGCAGAACAAAACAGGTGGAACTTTATCTAAGTGCTATGTAATTATACAACTACATAAGTTCCAAGTAAGTTTCACAATTTTCTAGCAAAATATATGTAATTTTTTTGATATTTTCCGCTACACATGTATATATTTTGCAAGGATTGTATATATTTTACAAAAAAATTTACATATTTTACTAGAACTTTATAAAACTAACTTGACGATTATTTAGTTGTATAATTACATAGCTCTTAGGTAATATTCCCCCTGTTTTTTTCTGTGTGTATGTTTAATTGTTCTGTATAATACGAGCAGAGCTTTGAAGAATTAATTCCTTAATTCAGTTTTTGAATTCTGAATTAAAAATTCGATGAATTAATTCACAAAAGACTATGGAATTAATTAATTTTGCTTCCGTTCGATTTCTTTTCTAATTAATTCAATTGCTGTAGTTTTTTTATATATAGTTCTCTTTATTAAATGAAATGAATTAAATCAAATGAACGGATAAAAAGTGAATTAATTCCTTGCTGAATTAATTGACCACTAAATTCGTTCAAATTCATTTTTGTTCAGTGAATTGAAAAAAATACGTTCAGTGAATTGAAAAAATATACGTTCACTGAATTGAAAAACAAAAAATTACGTTCGCTGAGTTCTGTCGTTAAGTACACAGTGGAGTGAAATAGTTCAGCCCATGGCGGAGATTAATCATTAAAAAAACATCCACTAAGCTTAGTATATATATATATACGGTTTTTAAAAACTAGTTTTTAAAAACCGTACACGCAGAACAAAACAGGTGGAACTTTATCTAAGTGCTATGTAATTATACAACTACATAAGTTCCAAGTAAGTTTCACAATTTTCTAGCAAAATATATGTAATTTTTTTGATATTTTCCGCTACACATGTATATATTTTGCAAGGATTGTATATATTTTACAAAAAAATTTACATATTTTACTAGAACTTTATAAAACTAACTTGACGATTATTTAGTTGTATAATTACATAGCTCTTAGGTAATATTCCCCCTGTTTTTTTCTGTGTGTATGTTTAATTGTTCTGTATAATACGAGCAGAGCTTTGAAGAATTAATTCCTTAATTCAGTTTTTGAATTCTGAATTAAAAATTCGATGAATTAATTCACAAAAGACTATGGAATTAATTAATTTTGCTTCCGTTCGATTTCTTTTCTAATTAATTCAATTGCTGTAGTTTTTTTATATATAGTTCTCTTTATTAAATGAAATGAATTAAATCAAATGAACGGATAAAAAGTGAATTAATTCCTTGCTGAATTAATTGACCACTAAATTCGTTCAAATTCATTTTTGTTCAGTGAATTGAAAAAAATACGTTCAGTGAATTGAAAAAATATACGTTCACTGAATTGAAAAACAAAAAATTACGTTCGCTGAGTTCTGTCGTTAAGTACACAGTGGAGTGAAATAGTTCAGCCCATGGCGGAGATTAATCATTAAAAAAACATCCACTAAGCTTAGTATAAAGAAATAAAAAAGAGGGAAAGCTCAAGTTTGACCCTTAATAACTTTGGCATTTAAAATGCTGTGGGGTCATGTCATGCCTCAAATGCAAGCTTAAAGTTATGTACAGAAAATTAATATATGGGGCCATATTAGGCCTCTATGAAAAGATATTTCAGAGACATTTCCTTTGGTGTACATTTTTTCCTAGTCTGATAAATACTTCCTGACTTATTAAATTTTCATTTTTTAATTTAAAGCCCCGCACATTCGAATGGGAGCTTGTCCGACAACAAAAATGTTATTTACCGGAACACACTAAAAATGTCAGCCTGTGATACAAATTTTAGAGTGACCGGAGTTGTGCCCTAAACTGCACTTCAGTGAAGATATGCGTATAAACTTTAATTTTTGGCAAATGTATTTATCAGAACTAAATATGTGTACTTTATTCAAAATTGAACATCTATAAAGCTGCCTACACACTAGGGAACATGGTTGAGGGAACAAAAAATATCAAAAAATTTTGTAAACACGAAATGCACGCTCTCAACACGCACACACACACAAACGCACTCACACATTCACAAAAAATGCTCTCTTTTTTTAAGTATGTTCCCTAGTGTGTAGGCAGCTTAAAAGCTTTCCTTCATTGTTTTTTCAGTATGGTGAATATCGAAATCTCGAAATTTCGGTGCATGTAAACGCAGCTTTAGTTGCTTTTCTTGAAAAAAAGTTGGCATCAATGTTGCCGACTGTCAAAAACACATGGAAAATTCCCAATTAATTGACAGTTCAAAAACAAGAAAAAGAATTTTTCATTTGCAAAAAGGTGAACATCTATCTAAAGAAAAAAGACAATTTGCATTAATAGAAAAGCTACAAGTTTTAAAAAATTACTTAACAATAAATTAATTTAAATGTGTGTGGATAAGAATTATCTACAAATTAATGCTCAGTTAAAGAGCTTAAATGAAAAATAGCTGCTGAAAAAATTAAACGAGTGTTAAAAATTAAGAACAAAAAGTCTACGACGACATTAAAGAACACAGAAAGAATTTCACGAAAACACCCAAAGAAGGGGATTTTACATCATCAATAAAATTTTAATAAGGAAATAGAAAAACCTTGAATTTAAAGAAAAGTTTTTACAAAAATGCCTACTTCTAGGTCTGCGTCCAGTTCTGATGTGGTTCACAATGCCGGACCACAACCTTTGGTTAAAATAGGCCATTATTTGTTAGGAGCCACTCTGGGAACTGGTACTTTTGGCAAGGTCAAGATAGGAGAACATCAAATGACCAAACACAAAGTGGCGGTAAAGATTTTAAATCGACAAAAGATTAAATCATTGGATGTAGTGGGTAAAATTCGTCGCGAAATTCAGAACTTGAAGCTTTTCCGGCATCCCCATATTATTAAGCTGTATCAGGTTATTTCTACTCCCACTGACATTTTTATGATTATGGAATATGTTAGTGGTGGAGAATTGTTCGATTATATTGTAAAACATGGCAAATTGCAAGAACATGAGGCTAGAAGATTTTTTCAACAAATTATTTCTGGTGTGGATTATTGTCATCGTCATATGATTGTCCACCGTGATTTAAAACCGGAAAATTTGCTGTTGGATCATAATAGACATGTAAAAATTGCCGATTTTGGTTTATCTAATATGATGTTAGATGGTGAATTTTTAAGAACTTCTTGTGGTTCACCTAATTATGCAGCTCCCGAAGTAATATCGGGTAAATTATATGCAGGACCCGAGGTAGATATATGGTCTTGTGGTGTTATTTTGTATGCTTTGCTTTGTGGCACGTTGCCTTTTGATGATGAACATGTTCCTACTTTGTTTCGTAAGATTAAGTCGGGTATCTTTCCCATACCAGAGTATTTGAATAAACAGGTGGTAAATTTGGTATGCCAGATGTTGCAAGTTGATCCTTTGAAACGGGCCACTATAGAAGAAATTAAAAAACATGAATGGTTCCAAAAGGATTTGCCCTCATACTTATTTCCCTCTTCCATAGAACAAGATTCTAACGTTATTGACACTTACGCCGTGGCTGAAGTATGCGCCAAATTCGGTGTTAAGGAACAGGAGGTTCACAACGCACTATTAAGCGGTGATCCTCATGATCAGTTGGCCATAGCCTACCATTTGATAATAGATAACAAAAGATTTGCTGATGAGGCTGCTAAAACGGAAATTAATAATTTCTTTGTTGCTGGTTCTCCACCTCCCGTAGCTTATTCTCCTAACGATTTACCAGAAATAACAGCAGGAGGTTCTTCATCTGGAACTTCTACACCCGGAAGAACTTCTTTAACTCCTTCCCTAAAGCCTCATCCAGAACGTATAGCACCCTTACGCGAACGTCAATTAGCCATGTCTATGGTTCAGTCCCAGGGTGGCGGCGCCTTTCCGGATAAAGCAGCTAGAGGCACTCCCATCAAGCGTGCTAAGTGGCATTTGGGTATACGCTCTCAATCAAAACCCAACGATATCATGCTAGAAGTCTATCGTGCCATGAAAGCTTTAGACTATGAATGGAAGATTATCAATCCCTATCATGTTCGTGTACGCCGCCAAAATACTAAAAATGGCAAATATTCTAAAATGTCTTTACAACTTTATCAGGTTGATGCTAAATCGTATTTGTTAGATTTTAAATCTCTTACTAATGATGAAGTCGAACAGGGTGATGATGTTATATTGGAGAGTTTAACTCCGCCCCCTTTGAGCAATACGGGCATAATGCCTACGCAGCCTACAGGTCATCACACTATGGAATTTTTTGAAATGTGTGCTGCTTTAATTATACAATTGGCACGTTAATAAGTAATATTTAAAAACACAATAATTTAGCAAAACATTTTTTATAAAAAAAAGGTTTAACCATAATTTTAAGAGAACTCGCAATATAAAAGAGCTTAAACAACATTGTTGCCAGTTTAAGATATTTTCCTTAAGGGATTTTCAGTTTAGAGGATTTTTAAGGGTGAATTATTTAGATCGTTTGGAGGAGGAAAAAAATTGTAGAAGCTAAATAGACAATGTTTTGCAAGTGTTTAAAAAAATTTAACAAAAATAACAAAATTTACAATTTTTTAATTATTTATTTTAATTTTCAATAAAGCATTAAAAAAAATATAATTTTATAATTTTAATGAGTCAAAAACTAAAAATAAATTTGTATAAATACATATTTTTTCTTTGCCGACATTTTTATTATTAAAGCAACGACGTCGCTACTGCTGTTAAGAAATCTTTTTAATTTTATATGCCAACCGGTTTTAAGAAAAACTGTTTTTAGTGGTTTTTTAAAGCGTTTTTTATATTAATAAACAAAATTTTGCTCTAATTATACAAAAATAATGTAGAGAATACATCAAAGAATACAAGTGTACTTTACAATTTAATTAAAATTGCATAAAAACAATAATAATTACTAATTAAAAACACCACCTTTTTCACGTTTTTCTTAATTTTACACCGAAACTCTTAAAACCAGTAGATGAGTACCGTGGATAATGGTTGATTGAAGTGTTTTTCTAGCAAACTCGTAACTTAATTTTTTTTTAAATCGTCTAAATTTAGGTAAATTTTTAATAGTTTAGGGGAAATATAAAAAAATGGTACCTGGCAACACTGTCCAACAAGCTATCATAAAGAGAGTAATTAGGTTCGATAAATAATTTTCTAATAAAGTCCTGTAAAAATAACTAGGAACTAAAACCCTTAAAAAATTAAAAATTAGCATGATGGAAAAAACTTTTTTAAATTTGTGATTTCCTAGTTAAACAGTATGGAATGCATTATAAACAATTTTAAATATTTTATTAATTGTACAACCATTTCCATAAGAATTTTATTATTTATATTTTTCTAACTTCCATAGAATAAAATCATTAACTATACTGTTGAATAAGCTATTCATTCCCAAGTTTAAAAATTGTTAAAAATTTCAAAACTCTCTTAAGTAAATTATGGTTAAAACTTTAGCACTTATTAAAAATTATTAGTAGAATTAAATTTCATCAAATCGCCTTTGATATAATTTTATATTTCAAAAATTTTTCTTTTTCTTAAAAGTATGCAGTTTTTAAAACTCTTTTAACAAAAAGGCCCAAGCCTTAAAAAAAATCAAACGTTTTTAATAGTTTCGTGTATGAAAATTTTTGGTCTACATTTTTATTATTAGATTATCAAATAATGTTAGTTGCGGGATGGGTTCATTCATTATTTTATTTGATTAAATTATTAACCAAAAAATTGATTAAACGTTTAATCGAATATTTTATTTATCATGATTATAATTTATGAACTTTTTTACTTAATAAATCAAAATTTTTAATAAACCCATTAATAGTTTAAGTATTTGATTAATTTATTATATTAAATAAATAAATATTATTGAAGGAATTTTCAGATTATGTGCTATCGTAGTGAATTGGCATGATTTTTAAAGTTTAATCCATGGAACATTTTTTAAATTTACGATAAGTGCCAATTTATTATTTAAAATAGTACTGACTGTGAATTCCGTAAATTTTTTACGATTTATTAAGGGTTTTCACAAGGGGTATGCTATTTGTTGTATCGTTGTATCGTCCTAACAAAAAACAGAGTTGTTAAAAATTAAATTGAAAAAATACAACATTTGAGAATAGCATCTCAAACATAAGACATTACGTATGTTTAATGTCTTATGTTTGAGTGTGCTAACAGATAGAAAACTGAATAGAAAATCTTTGTTAAACACAAATAAAAATTTTAACAACTCTGTTTTTTGTTAGGACGATACAACAGATAGCACACCCCTTATGAACAACCTAATTGCCAATACCCAGGGTATATAAAATTATTATTAATATATATTTTTTTCAATTCTATCCCCTCCTAATGTTTTTAGTTTATAAAACTTTTTTTGTTTTTGCTTTATTTTTAATATTTTAGGTTTACTATAGTTTAATATCAACGAATGCAAACAAAAATACACAATCATGCATATTTATAAATTATATTAGTTGGGCGCAATATAATAATTTTTTTATTCGTTTTTAAGTATAATTTTTTTGTTAATAATAAAGTTAAAAAAGTATTAAAAATATATAAAAAATTTATTTTATTTTTAATATAAGAAACTGCATTCTTCTCATTGTAGAAGTATGGATAACGCTTCACAAATATTTTATTAGGTGCGTCGTTTAATAGGGGTTTTATATTGAGTCTAAAATTTCAAATATAATTTAATCTTTTTCATAATCTTGATAGGTTACACTGTAGATTCTGACGTATTTGAAGATTATAACCTCTTGGAAGGATTATATTAAACATTAAACCAATTCAGCGGTGTGATCTAACAACGCTAAATTATAGCAAATTGCTTTAGTTTTTTTTATAGTTGTTAACATTGGAAAAAAGGAAGAAAAGAAGCAGTGTTGCGTCCAAACAGAGAAAAGGTGTGTTTCATTTACAAAAATTTGAGTAAAGCAGGATTCACAATGCTGGAGTACTCCACTCTGCATTGAATTCAAATCCATCTTTCAAATATCCTTATACCTTTGATGAGTTGTTGTTTATATTCGTTAGGGTATTCAATCGGTTAATCGTTATTTGATTAATCGAACAATTTTGCTCAAAAATTGTTCGAATAATTTATAATGTCCAAATTTCGAATAACAAATAATTCGAATAATTTAACACGATTAATCGAAATTGGTAAAAAATTACAAAAATACTTAAAAAATATATATTTTTTATTAAAGAATATGCTAAAATTCCAAAACTTATTTAACAAATTGTGAAAAATAATTTTCTGTGGACATCACCTGGGACGACTTTTTGGAATTTCTAGAAATGTTTGTTACCTTAATTTCAGTGAGTTTTTTATTTTCATTCATTAAATATCAAAGAAAAGAAAAAAACAACAAAAAGTATCACAGTTTGCTTTGTCATCTTCCAAAATACTACTCTCTTGTTTTGACAATGCCAGATAGTGGTATCTATTTACGTATAACCAAATTTTTAATTATTTTTTTTACTATTTTTTAAATTTTGATGGTAAACGAATGCATTAATAATTATTACAATTAATAATTATTATAATTATTAATTATAATTAGGTAATGGTCAGTGTAATAACAATGAGCATTCTGCATTCTTAATATCCTTCAGCGAATAAAACAAAGTGATGGAGGGGAATAAATTTATGTGTTTAATGCGTACACTGAGAGAATTATCTGCATGATATTAATGAATTTTTGCATAATACCAATAAAGTTTCACTGGAACTCGTCCATTGAAACTTTCCATTGAATTAGTAGAATTTCATAAAATATTGTGAAAAATTTGGTTTTATTTATTAAAAATTTCATACACTCAATGAAAAAATTTCATTAAAACTTGACTCATAAAATTCATTTATTTATTCATTTATATACTGAAAATTTTCATTAAAACTCGTGCAGCAAATTTCCCTCTGTGTACGAAAGAGAGACAAATTAATGTACGAGTTGTTCTATTCTCAGAAAGGTCTGCGATGTGGTTCTCTCCGATTTGGATAAAATTTTAATATGTGACAGAGGGGACATTTTTTATTTTTATGAATTTTTGAAGTGTTACTGAAGTTATTTTTATTCCTTTTTTTAATAAAAATATTAAAAATACAAAAAATTTTTGTATATTATTTTACATAATTTTTTTTTGATTAATCGATTAATTTTTAATTTTATTCGATTAATCGGTTAAGAAAAAAACCCGAATAATTATTGTGCAAATCGGTCAAAATAAAAAGTCGATTAATTGAATACCCTAATATTCATTAAGAGATTTTCTCGTTTTTCAGTATAAACTCTATTTTTTGTCTATTATTATCCTGCATAAGTTGCATTGAGAAACAATTTTACACTTAGGTCTTCTATATTATTATTCGAAAGTTGAAAGTCTTTTTAAGCTTCCGACAATGAAAAAATAGATTTTTAAAGTAGTAAAAAAGTACAAAATTGTGCACTCTAAAAAGTTTGACAGTTTCTACATGACAGTTGTTTTTATAGTAATCAGTAATTTTTAACTGTAATTACAGTTTTTTCTATAAAAAATACAAAACAACTATTATCAGTTATTTTAAAAAACAACTAACAAAAAGTACTGTATTTCGTAATAGTTTTTTAAGGCAGTTATTTTTAATATATAAAAAAAACTAGTATTTTTGCTGTAAACAGTTAATTTGGTTAGTTATTCAAAAAAATATAATTTGTTGAGTGTTTAAAATTCTTGTTTAGTTTATATTTATTATTATTTCTATGGTCTTAGTTTGCAAATAAAATTGGAAAATTTTATTGCACCTACATTGCATAAAAACGTAATAACTGGGAAAACTGGTTTGAATTATTACTTCAAATTTTTACGAGGATGAAATAACACATTTTTTTTTTGTAATTTTTACCTATTGTAATTCAGCAAATTTCAAAACTAATAATATTCCTAATAATATTCATATTAAAAAAGTTTAATCAAAAAAGTCCGGCTCAATGAGTAGATGTTTTTTGTAAAAAAAGAAAAAACTAACTTCTACTTTTTTCAATTCATGTCACCCTCTCTAATTGATTATATCATAGAGTAAGAATGCTATAGAGGGACGGTTAACCTCATGGTCCCAACAAAGTTTTATGCAGATTGCAAAGGTTCGATAAGGAGCTCCCCAATTTCAAAGCAAATTAGTCTGCAAACTGAGAGGATTTCTTTGATTACAAAACAAATTTCCCGTATTTAAAAGCAAATTTGAGAAAATTTCTCATAATCTACCACATACAAAAACCAAGAGAACGATTTTTGCAGCGTGAGCGGGAATGTTAGCATGTACTTATATTTAAGGACCATGCAGTTCGATTGTTTTCTTTTCAGTTACTAAATATAAATAGTTATAAAGTTAAAAAAATTAAGTTTGTCCTTGTTTTTTTTCTCATTGAAACGTACGACTGTCGCGTATGTGACCATGGAAATGCCCATATATCTACCGAAAAAACTTTTTGAGTGTATTAAAGATTATACGCAAATCTGCCAGATTATAAAATTTAATTTTCATATTTATTTGAAAATATCGTCAGTAGTTAAATTCAATATATTTTTTTTTAATATCGAGTACATTTTCGTTTTATTACATTTTTTTTAAAACTTACTAAAATTACTAAATTATTAGAATAGAAAAAACACACAAAATTTTGTTACATAATTTATACGCTTGTAACAAAATAAAAAATTTCACAAAAAAAATTTTTGTTAGAAAAAAACAAATTTAAACAGAAAATGTTTAACTAAAATTCTAATTATTACATTATTTTTCATTAGCTGCTTCTTTATCATCTTCCGGTTGGCGATTTTTACGTTTTAATTTTTCTATTATTGTTTCTATACTGTTAGCATCAACGAGGCCAATGAATTTATCCACCACAACACCGTTACGAAAGGCCAAAACAGCGGGAACTGCTTTAACTTCAAATGTTTCCACAAGATCTGTATTATTTTCAACATCGATAATAGCCAAATCAATTTCATCTGAGTTTTCCAAAAGTTCTTCCATTTTGGGTGTTAAAATTTTACAGGGATCACACCATTCAGCATGAAAATTAACAATAACGGGAACATCACTATTGATGACCTTGAAACACAAAAAAAAAATAAATTAAAGAATATATTGCATAATTTGTTATTGACAAACAAAACAAAAAAAAAATATTGCACTCAAAATTGTTTGTTAGCACATCATATCATTACCGCTCACGCTACAAAAAAAGTTCTCTTAGAATGGGAAATTTGTTTTAAAATAAAAGATACGAGTTTTATTTAACATGTTGCAATGAAAATTTTCTATGTAAAAAAATGTTTTCATTTGCTTTCCCGACCCACAACAAAAAAAAAAAACGTGAATAGTGTAATCTCTCTATTAAGTTAGTTCTTAGTTCTTGTTTTTTCCAGATGACGTTTTGAACGAAACCCCATATAATACTTACTTTTTTATCAAATTCATAGTGATCTTTTACAATGTATTTTTTGAGTGACGTTTGAGATTGTGATAAACATTTTTGTGTTGCAGTAACAGCCAGTGGGGCCAAATGTTGGCAAGCATTTTGTGCACTACTTGTAGACTGTATACAGGCCACCAAACGTGGCATAACACCCTCGGCCGCAATTTTCAACATATTAAAAGTCCTTAGAAACTTTCGTCTTTTACTTCAAATAAAAACTGAAATTTCAATAATGTTACTTAAATATTCTGTTATCTCTTAAATATTATTAAATAATTGTTATGTTGCGTTTAAGAACAAAAAAGAACACGATAAGATTAGTACAGTGTATGTCATGCAAAATCGTACAGAGTCAATACCAAACTAAGGATGAATTGCAAACAATGAGGAGTATACACAAACGCGATTTGCACACTATGCAATAAAGCTCAAACTGTTCAAAAAAATTTTATTGTCAAAAAAAAAGGATTGCATATTTTTTTATGCAAGTGTGTATAAAATGATATAAAAATCAAAAATATAGAGAAATTAATGTAGAATGAAACTTCTACGATTTAGAGGTAAAAAATGATTCCAAAATAGTCCAATACCAGTTTAATTTTAACAAGAATCATTTGCCTAGAAGTTATATTTTGATACCAATAACGATAAGTCCTTAATGGGTTTCTAACTTTTGTTCACTTATTTAAATATTTCGTGACTTACAACGGATTTGGTGACAACAACGATGTTAACTATTTAAAAAATGTCTAAATCAGTATAAAAAAAATTTGCTATAAAATCACTAGCTGCGGTATTCATAATTAAAATTTACCATGGCGCTAACATGAGTTTTATTCATAATACTGTGGTTAAACTGACTCTAGTACTGTTACTAAATTCGTTCTAATGTTCTGTTATATTACACCCAACTGGTATATCTAACACATCATACTACTATGTTCGAGCGATCATTTCAGATTAGGCTTTCAAGAATATGTAACGATCTACCTCTATACCTGAGAGGTTTTGCTTTTTCACCCCAGGTCTTTAGGCGAAAGCTTAGGGATTATGTTGCTATTCATGAGTTATAGATTTTTGTTTGTGCTACCATTTTTATCTCTCTCGACTTTTTCTTTTTTTATTATTATTATTGCTGCACTTAGGAAAAACTGGTGATTGTACTATTTTTATTTTAAATATCTATTTTTATTATTCAAGATGTTCTTTTCATTGATTTTATATGATTGTTTTACTGTATTTTATTATTATTTAGTTATATTATTATTTCTATTAAATTATTATTTTTTTTTGTAGTAGCTTTTATTAATCATATATGGCCCTCAGGGCTTTGGTTATATAATTTGAAGTTAATAAATTCTGGATTTATTATAAAAAAAAACAAAAAATTCAATCCACAATAATTAAAAAACTTTCATCAGTATTCAAATGAAAATTTAGCACAGCGTAAACATGAGTTAATACTGTTAACTCATTCCAGTATTGTTGCTAAATTCTGTACCGTGTCGGTTTTTTTTGGAAAATTTGAATATATTTTGCGTGATCATAAACTCGCTAGTTGGGTACAATAGTTGACAACACTGCGCTGTTCGACAACTCTGTACTTAAGTGCATTGTCAGTAAGAAAGTTGGCCACAATTGCAATTATGCAAAGGCAGAAAATTGGCAACATCAAAGTGTCAATATCTAAGTGTCAACGACCGACGTACTTCCTTTTTCCTGTTGGTAGCCGAATCGATCAGACGTATTGGATTAAAGCGAGCGGAAGAAATCTACATATATTTTAGTAATCCAAGCAAATTTCACAACAAGGGTACAAACCGTGCAGGAAATAAGATTCCCCTAATCGTCTGGCCATTTTCGGCTAGAAAAGAGGCAACTTTGCGTGAAACACCAACGCAGCCAACAGGTGTCCATAAGACAGGAAGATATTTTGGGATAAAACAACAGCCATTCGCAATCTGGGTTGCAAGACGCCGCGTCCATGTTGTGTTTTTCTTATGGTCCGGGAGAAAAGAGCCTCCATGTCGTTGCCACAGCCATCGGGCCAGAAGTTACAAAGAAAGAACAACAACAGTCTGTGGCACAGCTATAAACTCGAGTAAATCAAGCCTATCATCGATTAGATTTATGGTGATTGAAAATTTGCCACAAATATATTGTAATCCAATTACCAAAGTGCCGAAAAATTTCAAACAATAAATAATATTGGTTCAAATTTAAATGCAAATGCAAAGCCCAAATTTCATAACACGAGTGGAGGACAAATTCAATTGGGCAAATTCAGAAACTTGCAACGAAAAAAAATAAAATTTTTTTCATTAAATCACAACAACAAATTTGTTTAGTAAAGTACAACAGCAATTAGTGGAAAGGTCAACGATAAGGTTTTATAAATTAGACATAAGGTCAAACCCAAATTCCTACCAAGAAGATTTAAATCGACAGCACGGAACGGTTTGCATAAACGTTGGAAATAGAGAATATAAGGTGAGAGCAGCAACTATTTGAATTCTTTTGGGACAACAGTAGTCACCAGACAGCAACCAAAAACAACATCAGTTAAAAGCAATACCCAGTTTACAAAAAAAGGGGGAACGTAAAATAAAACATAAGCCAAGAATAAAATCCAACACCGATGCGAACTAAGGGTCAACGGAAAGCAGCCGACTACGGCGACAACAATTAACGTGTCCGGTTTTAATTCATTAGCTGTGACATCATTCAGTTTGACCAAGATCATCATTGTTATCATCCTTTGTATTACCATTCATCATCTTTGAAGATAAGTAAATTGTTTTTTTTATTATTTGACCTAAAAGGAAAAATCGTTAGGAGAAAACTTTTATTGAAAATTAAGTACATACAGTGAGATACGATCTTGTTTCTAAATTTATAGCTTACGGAGTTATATCTTAGTAATAAGATCTTGCAACGTAACTTGACTATACCGGACCAAAGTTTTCAATTTTGGTCATCGGTGTGTTTGTAGATAGTAAGAGTGAAACCTTGCTTAGTGCACTGTTATTAAAATCTGTACTTATTTAGTGGCAAAATATGGTGGCAGCGAACGATATTTCGGATGACCGCGATCGCTTCAAATGTAATCGTACAGCAAACCATGTAGTTGAACATGTAGTTTAAATACATCCACATATGCCAACAGTTAAATGTAATGGAAACTATTTGAGTGGGTTTTACTAAAAGTTCAATTACTAAAAGCGGAAGTGCCCAATATTATAAATCCACCATTAGTATTTTCAATAGAAGTTTCGGTAAAACAAATAATTTGTTTTTTTGCAAAATAATCATTTGGCCACATCCAACGTTTTGTCTGGAATAAGTCGAGAGTATTTTTAGTAGACGATAACTTGTTATCGGCTAACCGCAATTTGGATGTTGTGGAAAAATTAATAAAGAGCAATCAAAGAGTGATTTCTCCACAAGTGAAATGAAAAGTTGGATTTGGTCAAAAGATTACTAGAACGGGATCAATATTAGTAATTTAGTTCGGTAAATTTCTTAACAAAAAAAAAAAAAAAACAAAGAGTCGAAGTGTAATTGTAAAATATTTTGATGAGAGCTCTAGAGATTTATTTGAGCAAGAATCGGCCTTCAAAATTTTAAGGGGAAATTCTTCTTCTTCTGTAATGATAGTGAATCAAAAAATTTTACAAAATTCGCTTATGTAGACAGTAGCTCATAGCATACCATAGAATATATATATAAAAACACTTGCATCAGAAAAATATCCATTTATAAAATATATCGCGAACAAGACAAAAAGGGGATAATTAAAACGTCGTGTGCGAAAAATTCCGAATCGGAAGTTTATTTTTTTTGCTTTTTCGAGAAACGATTTTGAAACGTCGAAGTGAAAAACAACATAAAACTATTTCGTGACCGCCAAAATAAAACAAAAAGAAAAAACCGTAATCGGAACACGGGTATTACAATCGTATAGTGTATCGGAAAACGTTTTATACGACTCGCAGGTACTCGGGTTACGTGGTTCGCGAGTAATATACCAGGACTAACTACGCTTTCTTAGCGTTTACAGATCTCAAGTCATATTACCATTCAGTTTTGTAAACTTTACCATACAGTTGATTACAACTTTACTTAAATACATTGAAGACTTTATCGACCTTTATTAAGGGCTAAGCCCAAAATTAATCATAACATTCTTTTTTTTAAATCAAAAAGTATTACAATTGTTAATCATTAATAGTTTAAATTCCCTTGAAAATAGTTAGTCACAATTAACGTTTTGAAATTTTGTTAGCTATAAGGGCCCTAACTCTAAGTTATTATAGTCAATTAATCGAATGTATTTTGCTTTAAGAGCCCTATGGGCAATAAATTGAATTGTACTGAAAATTAAACGATATCTTGTCGGATTCAATTATAATGGCTGAATAGATCAACGTGAAGGTGGGTATTTGAGTGGCGAGGTGTACAAGTTCGGGGTAGAATTTTAATTTGGCAAACGTTCTACCATGGTGAAAGTCTTTCGGTAAGACTAAGGGAGGGAGCCGATGGATAATTACACCTTATCTATCTTCGTGTTGCAAATCGACTTCGTATCGTGGCCCTTTAATTTTTAATGTTTTTCCGAGTTTTGGTACACTGGTACAAATTTTTTTTAACTGCAATCTTACTGACCTGCAACGAACACCCGCCCAAGCCCGCGAGCCTTAGCCGTGCACCAACTGACCAGTTACCAGTGTGGCAGTTATCGGTAAGATTACTTCTCTTCCGAGAGGTGAATCAGGACATTTATTGGCGCCCAACGTGGGGCCCGATCAGTGGGAGATTTACTGTGGGAGAGCGACGGGAGATGTTTGTATGAGAATCTTTTAGGAAGAGAAGTCCAGGCCACAGGTTGCTCGATGAAGTTTTGGTAGGCACGGGAAGTGGGAGATTAGTCCATCCGTTAGCATCATAGTTTTCATCAGCAACGTCAGTTCTTTTGTCACCGTAAGTCTTAGAGGGGTCGTCAGTGGTGACCTTCTAACTGCGACGGGAGTGAAGGATGAGTTATAGCTTGAAGTTTCGGGTAAGATCGGGAAAAGGGAATAGCTTTTCCTTTGTGCGACTCGCACGGCATCTAAGTGGTTGTGCGGGATTCTCATATGAGCAGGAGAGGTCGGCGCTGACAGTAAATCATCTTATTAGGGGCCGATTTGTGATGCAAAATTTTGTTTGTCACTTCGCCAATCAAATACCTTCCATATCGATCTGCAGCTTTGTGAAACATAAGTACACACGTTTTCAGTTGACTTAACAGAAAGGATATATCTAATAACGATCTGAGTTAATGGGAAAGTTTTGATTAATTTCATATAATCTGCACTTTTAAACTCTTCTGACGAAAAATCTACGACTAGATTTGTACCCCTATCGATCTCCTCTACCGCGTAACGAGAAAGTGTATCGGGCACGATATTCTGGGAACCTTTTCTATGGCGGATCTCAAACGCGAAGGTCTGAAGCTGAAGGCTCCATCTTGCCAAACGGCCACTCAGATCCTTTTGTGACATCAGCCACTTGAGGCTTGAGTGATCCGTTATAACAACGAACTGCATCAGTTCAACATACGGCCGAAACCGTTTAACCGCTGCTACCACCGCTAAACATTCACGCTCGGTAACTGAGTAATTTTTTTGCGCGGATGTTAGCTTTTTCGAAAAGTACGCGATCGGATGCTCTCCGCTATTCTCATCTTCTTGGAAAAGAACCGCTCCCATACCAACGTCTGAAGCATCGCATTGAATGAAAAATGTTTTATTGAAATCCGGATGAGTGAGAACTGGACTCGCGGTTAAACTTTTCTTGAGTATGTCAAAGGCAACCTTCGCCTCATCAGTAAAATTAAATTTTCCTCCTTTTTTTAGTGTTTCACAAATCGGTGCTGTTATAGTCGCGTAATCCGAAATAAAACGGCGGTACCATCCCGTAGTACCCATGAAGCTTCGTACTTGCTTTGGATTCACAGGATATTTCATGTCAACGATAGCCTGAATTTTACTCGGATCGGGTTTCAATAATCCCTCCCCAACGATATACCCTAAATATTTTAACTCACGACAACAAAACTTTGATTTTCCGACATTTATGGTCAGTCCGGCCTTATCCAAATGAAATGCCACTTCCTTCAGCAGAACCAATTGCTCTGCGAACGTTGACGACACCACGAGCAGGTCGTCCAAATAGACAAAAACCCTTTCTCTTAGCCGGGCCGGAATGACCTTGTCCATTAAACGGCATAACCTTTGGGCTGCGTTGCACAACCCAAACGGCATGACCGTAAAATGGTACAAGGGCCTCCCAGGCACGGTGAAGGCTGTTTTCTCTCGGCTCGTCTCTGCCAGTGGTATCTGCCAGAACGCGTCCTTGAGATCGACACTTGAAATATAATGGGTGTCACCTAGGCGACTTAACAGACCCTCTATATGGGGAAGCGGATAGGCGTCTTTAACTGTAAGGTGATTGAGCCTACGCGCATCCAAACATATCCTAACCTTTTCGCCTTTCTGGACAAATGTGACCCGATTGTTCCACGGACTCTCGCTCGGCTCAATGACTCCCAGTGCTAACATCCTATCCAGTTCCCCATACATCAGCTTCTGTACAGCCGGTGAAACTGGAAAATGTTTTTCCTTGACCGGAACCGCATTGCCTACATCGATATAATGGGTTTCGAGAAAAGTCTTACCTAACCCCTTACGAGTAAAACATGGAAACTGAGCTATGACTTCACCTAATTGTTCCTGCTGGAAAATGTTAAGTTCGTGCATCCGTGGAAAAGGCTGATCCTCGACTACGTCTTGTTTCTCCTTACCAATCGACAGACCATTAATTTCGAATTTCATCAGATTAAATTTTTTCATAAAATCGGCTCCTAAGTATAAACTAGACTTGAGTGTAGGAACCAAAAAGAAATCTATGGGCTTAGATGTTTTGTTAAACGTTATCTCCGCCCTAACTCTACCTATGATATCATTCGGTGTACCGTCAGCCGTTCCTATTTTCATATAATATGGATGAATAACTAACTTAGCTTTCTCCACGAAGTCTAAGCATTTATTCCCCAAACATGTAACGGTGGCTCCACTGTCGAGCATACCCCGTATAGGGTGACCGTTTATCTCGATAGTTGTGTAAAATCTGGAATCTGTACCTTCGTAGATGCTTGCCGATGCGATCTCGAAACGTAGTTGCTTTCGGTCGTTGTATCTCTTCCTAGTTTTCATAATTTTCTTCGTTGGTCCGAAAATCCTTTCACGTGCTTCTTGATAATCGCGCATTCTGACATGAAGAGGTTTTAATGGCCGAGGCCTAACCTCTAATGCCCTTGACTCAGTTTGTCTTATAGTCATTATAGGTTTATCCTCTAGCTTATTCTCATTCTTCAAGTCATTTACGTTATTGTAAGTAGTATCCGGATAGTTGTTCGAAAACTCGTTGTCGGTTTTTGAATTACTGTTTACTGTTGCTTGTTTTGCTGGTACTGGGTCAATGGATTCCTGGAACGAGCCTCTGTCCCAGAACGAGGTCCGTTCGCACTCCTGTTTCCCGCGCACACTGGGCATTTAGGTGAAACGACGTTTTCTAATCCACATCTATAACAAAATATTCTTCTTTGCTCTACTGGACAATCTATAAAAGTATGCCCTTTCTCCTTACAATTCCAACAAATCAAAAATCCTCGCTCATTAGTTATAGCATTGACCTCTACAAGCTCTTCCTCTTCTTCCGTTACCGGTTCATACACAAGCTCGTTTATTTGTCTGTTTGGGTACCTAGGATTAAGCGAGCGCTGATTATTTAGCATGTTCTCAGCTCTCCTAGCTTCAGCTCTAAAATGGTCAAGACCGAAAGGTCTCACGGCAAAAAGGAGTTGCATCATGGAGGGCTTCAAGTTGCTTTTCATTATATCAACCAGATCTTGCTCCCTTAACGGATTATTTTGCTGATTTCTTAGGTGTAGAACTGCGTTACAAAACTCGTCGAATGACTCATTGTGCTGCTGTCGCCGATCCAAAATTTTCCGTTGTATGTCGAAATCACTTTCAAATCTGTGGAAGTATTTCACCAAAGCCTTTTTGAAACCCGACCAATCGTTTATATTAGGGTTCATTCTCCTATGGTCCCAAAGCCAATCAAGGGCTGCCTTTCGCATAAAATGATGCATGTTCCTAAGAACATCTGGCCACGAAACCCTAAAATACGATTGTAACGTTTCCACCCTAAAAACGAAGTCCTCCACGCTTGGTGTTTTGGTGGTCCCGTCAAACTCTAATCCCCATTTGTCAATCCTACGGGATGCATCCGAAGGATGATGAGAATTATAGTTTTGTCCATTGGCCTGGTTGTGCCATTGAGCCGAAGGATCATGCGTTGCGTGCTGTTGATACATGTGAGCTGGCGGTGCATAGAAATTTGGGACTTGTTGATTCGAAGGAGGAGGTGGAATATTAAAGGTTGGTATTTGATGTTGGGTTGGCATCGGATTATTAAACGAAACATTTTGTTGTCGGTTTGTGTCTCGCGGCAGATCATCAAACGATAAAACCTGTTGATTCATCAGTGAAGGGGGAGGATTACTAAAATCGGGAATTTGTTGTCGTCCAGACCGAGGAACCTGTGGCCGTTGACTCAAGCCCGAATGATCGTCTCGGTTAAATTGTTGGTTATCATTTTGCTGCGACATGGCACTAAGTGTTGCTCGGACAAGTCTTGGTAACAATGCATCTATCCTTTCGTCCACTGAACGCATCACCTCTATTTGTCTTAACCCCTTCAACGCTTCCTCGCGCTCCCGTTGGTGCCCATCCCTATTTATTTCCTGTGATTGTTTTTGCCGGAACTCATCCCTAACATTTCTTGCGGTCAAACTACTATATTCTGGTGAAGTTATTGTGGTATTCCCCGACGAATTTTCACCGCTATCTAAGGTTTCTTCAAATCCGTGAAAGTCCGATCCAGCTGTTGACGACTCTAACGCACCTCTCGATGTGGTAGGATTCTCGGTATTTTCTAACGCCGAGGTTCTTACTGCTGGTGTAGTAGGAGCTTGTATTGTCGTAGTTGTGGTGGTGGTAGTAACGGCTGTAGCCCCCGCAGTAGTGGTTGATGTCTTTGTTGGATCCATAACGTTATTCATCCGCCGTTAAGATCCCCTACAATATTTCGACCTAAAGAATTTCTACCAGCCGTTCAAACAAATTTACTACCAAGGGATCAAATCTAAGCTACCAATATAAACCCAATAAAGAGGAAAGCGGGATTACCGAGTCAAATCAAATAGCCCCCCCCAGATAAAAAGACGGTAGTTTAACGTCAAAACCGCTATAGTTGATGTTGTGATATGACCGTAATAACAAACGTTGGCCCGCTTGATGTGAAGATATTCCTAACAATTACCCAATATCCTAATATTGAGTCTCTACCGAAATATCCAAACTCAAACGTGACATTAGCTGCTGTACAATCGAGATCTCTGTACTCTATTTATCTCTGTACTCTATTTATCGCTAAAACCAAAAGGGATTTATCAACGATATGCGTTTGTATATCAACAAAAACTAAAAAATTTTAAAATATAAACGACTATGTGTTAGTGTACAACTACCATAAAAAAATAATACCAAGTTAGGCAAAAATTAAATATAATATGGGTTAAAGAAAGTTAACAAGAGCTGGGAAGTAAAATGCACACTATAAAAATCAACCTAATTAAAACAAATTTTTTTTTTTTTTGACGGGTATACCGTACACCGAAAATTATAAAATCAAAAAAACCACAATGTTTACTTTTCGAACAATTGCCGTAAAATATGAATGCAGATATAATGGTATTAATCAAATGAAAATAGTCTACCAGACCTCCGCGTAATTGATAATTTAGTTTATAAGCGGACGGCGCATTACGACGGTGACGTGGCACATGAGGATTACTGCTGGAAACTTTGGGTGCCGGCGGGGCTAACCGCGAAAATAATTGAAAACGCTCACAATCCTCCGGAGGCTTCTCACGGTGGCATAGCGAAAACAATTTATAGGGTTAGGCAATATTTTTACTGGCCTCACATGAATGTTCAAATTCGTAATCACGTTAACCAGTGCGACGTATGCAAGGAGACAAAGCCCGCTAACACCATCCTTAAACCACCAATGGGTCACGAAGCTGACGTGTCACGTCCTTTTCAGAGAATTTTTATAGACTTTTTAGGACCGTATGTGCGATCAAAGAAAGGTAACTGTTTTATATTTATCGTGCTGGATTATTTCTCGAAATACGTGTTGCTCAAGGCCATGCCCCAGGCTAAATCTAAAAACGTAATAAACTTTTTGATTCAGGAAGTATTTTATAAATTTGGGTGTCCAGAATCATTAGTATCAGATAACGGTGTTCAGTTCATTTCCAAGGATTTCGTCGAATTAATGAAGAGTTTCGGAATAAACCATATAAGGACCGCTCACTACGCACCGCAAGCTAACGCGTCAGAGCGCGTTAATCAGTCGATTTTATCAGCTATTCGGTCATACTTGGAAGGTAATCAACAGGACTGGGACCTTCATCTTTGCGAAATAGAGTGCGCTTTGCGATCGGCGGTACACTCGGCAACAGGCGTTACGCCATACTTCAGTTTATTTGGGACAAACATGATAACTCACGCGTCGGCCTACAAGTTAGCTCGAAAATTAGATCTAGTTGATGATGCTGAAAATAGGATGGCGAACAGAGACGAGTTTATGGAATTAGTTCGCGACAATGTCCGGAAGAATCTCCATAAAAGCTACGAGACGAATGCTAGAAAGTATAACCTCAGATGTAGGGACACAAAATTTAGGTGCGGGCAGGAAGTTTTCCGGCGGAATTTCCCACAATCTGACTTTGCTAAGCAGATATCGGCAAAACTTTGTAGGAAATTCATCAAGTGTCGAATTTTGAGACCAGTTGGTAACAATTTATACGAAGTAGAGGACCTTCAAGGGAAACCACAGGGTGTCTTCCACGCGAAGGACTTAAAGTCTTAGTCGTTGTTTAATGATCCACTAAAGTAGGCAATTGCTGATCAGGATAGAGCGGTTGAACGGTTCGCTTTATCATATTAGCAAATTCTATTTGCTAATATGATAAAGTAACAATACCTACGAAAGGGGGTGTGTACCGTGTCGGTTTTTTTTGGAAAATTTGAATATATTTTGCGTGATCATAAACTCGCTAGTTGGGTACAATAGTTGACAACACTGCGCTGTTCGACAACTCTGTACTTAAGTGCATTGTCAGTAAGAAAGTTGGCCACAATTGCAATTATGCAAAGGCAGAAAATTGGCAACATCAAAGTGTCAATATCTAAGTGTCAACGACCGACGTACTTCCTTTTTCCTGTTGGTAGCCGAATCGATCAGACGTATTGGATTAAAGCGAGCGGAAGAAATCTACATATATTTTAGTAATCCAAGCAAATTTCACAACAAGGGTACAAACCGTGCAGGAAATAAGATTCCCCTAATCGTCTGGCCATTTTCGGCTAGAAAAGAGGCAACTTTGCGTGAAACACCAACGCAGCCAACAGGTGTCCATAAGACAGGAAGATATTTTGGGATAAAACAACAGCCATTCGCAATCTGGGTTGCAAGACGCCGCGTCCATGTTGTGTTTTTCTTATGGTCCGGGAGAAAAGAGCCTCCATGTCGTTGCCACAGCCATCGGGCCAGAAGTTACAAAGAAAGAACAACAACAGTCTGTGGCACAGCTATAAACTCGAGTAAATCAAGCCTATCATCGATTAGATTTATGGTGATTGAAAATTTGCCACAAATATATTGTAATCCAATTACCAAAGTGCCGAAAAATTTCAAACAATAAATAATATTGGTTCAAATTTAAATGCAAATGCAAAGCCCAAATTTCATAACACGAGTGGAGGACAAATTCAATTGGGCAAATTCAGAAACTTGCAACGAAAAAAAATAAAATTTTTTTCATTAAATCACAACAACAAATTTGTTTAGTAAAGTACAACAGCAATTAGTGGAAAGGTCAACGATAAGGTTTTATAAATTAGACATAAGGTCAAACCCAAATTCCTACCAAGAAGATTTAAATCGACAGCACGGAACGGTTTGCATAAACGTTGGAAATAGAGAATATAAGGTGAGAGCAGCAACTATTTGAATTCTTTTGGGACAACAGTAGTCACCAGACAGCAACCAAAAACAACATCAGTTAAAAGCAATACCCAGTTTACAAAAAAAGGGGGAACGTAAAATAAAACATAAGCCAAGAATAAAATCCAACACCGATGCGAACTAAGGGTCAACGGAAAGCAGCCGACTACGGCGACAACAATTAACGTGTCCGGTTTTAATTCATTAGCTGTGACATCATTCAGTTTGACCAAGATCATCATTGTTATCATCCTTTGTATTACCATTCATCATCTTTGAAGATAAGTAAATTGTTTTTTTTATTATTTGACCTAAAAGGAAAAATCGTTAGGAGAAAACTTTTATTGAAAATTAAGTACATACAGTGAGATACGATCTTGTTTCTAAATTTATAGCTTACGGAGTTATATCTTAGTAATAAGATCTTGCAACGTAACTTGACTATACCGGACCAAAGTTTTCAATTTTGGTCATCGGTGTGTTTGTAGATAGTAAGAGTGAAACCTTGCTTAGTGCACTGTTATTAAAATCTGTACTTATTTAGTGGCAAAATATGGTGGCAGCGAACGATATTTCGGATGACCGCGATCGCTTCAAATGTAATCGTACAGCAAACCATGTAGTTGAACATGTAGTTTAAATACATCCACATATGCCAACAGTTAAATGTAATGGAAACTATTTGAGTGGGTTTTACTAAAAGTTCAATTACTAAAAGCGGAAGTGCCCAATATTATAAATCCACCATTAGTATTTTCAATAGAAGTTTCGGTAAAACAAATAATTTGTTTTTTTGCAAAATAATCATTTGGCCACATCCAACGTTTTGTCTGGAATAAGTCGAGAGTATTTTTAGTAGACGATAACTTGTTATCGGCTAACCGCAATTTGGATGTTGTGGAAAAATTAATAAAGAGCAATCAAAGAGTGATTTCTCCACAAGTGAAATGAAAAGTTGGATTTGGTCAAAAGATTACTAGAACGGGATCAATATTAGTAATTTAGTTCGGTAAATTTCTTAACAAAAAAAAAAAAAAAACAAAGAGTCGAAGTGTAATTGTAAAATATTTTGATGAGAGCTCTAGAGATTTATTTGAGCAAGAATCGGCCTTCAAAATTTTAAGGGGAAATTCTTCTTCTTCTGTAATGATAGTGAATCAAAAAATTTTACAAAATTCGCTTATGTAGACAGTAGCTCATAGCATACCATAGAATATATATATAAAAACACTTGCATCAGAAAAATATCCATTTATAAAATATATCGCGAACAAGACAAAAAGGGGATAATTAAAACGTCGTGTGCGAAAAATTCCGAATCGGAAGTTTATTTTTTTTGCTTTTTCGAGAAACGATTTTGAAACGTCGAAGTGAAAAACAACATAAAACTATTTCGTGACCGCCAAAATAAAACAAAAAGAAAAAACCGTAATCGGAACACGGGTATTACAATCGTATAGTGTATCGGAAAACGTTTTATACGACTCGCAGGTACTCGGGTTACGTGGTTCGCGAGTAATATACCAGGACTAACTACGCTTTCTTAGCGTTTACAGATCTCAAGTCATATTACCATTCAGTTTTGTAAACTTTACCATACAGTTGATTACAACTTTACTTAAATACATTGAAGACTTTATCGACCTTTATTAAGGGCTAAGCCCAAAATTAATCATAACATTCTTTTTTTTAAATCAAAAAGTATTACAATTGTTAATCATTAATAGTTTAAATTCCCTTGAAAATAGTTAGTCACAATTAACGTTTTGAAATTTTGTTAGCTATAAGGGCCCTAACTCTAAGTTATTATAGTCAATTAATCGAATGTATTTTGCTTTAAGAGCCCTATGGGCAATAAATTGAATTGTACTGAAAATTAAACGATATCTTGTCGGATTCAATTATAATGGCTGAATAGATCAACGTGAAGGTGGGTATTTGAGTGGCGAGGTGTACAAGTTCGGGGTAGAATTTTAATTTGGCAAACGTTCTACCATGGTGAAAGTCTTTCGGTAAGACTAAGGGAGGGAGCCGATGGATAATTACACCTTATCTATCTTCGTGTTGCAAATCGACTTCGTATCGTGGCCCTTTAATTTTTAATGTTTTTCCGAGTTTTGGTACACTGGTACAAATTTTTTTTAACTGCAATCTTACTGACCTGCAACGAACACCCGCCCAAGCCCGCGAGCCTTAGCCGTGCACCAACTGACCAGTTACCAGTGTGGCAGTTATCGGTAAGATTACTTCTCTTCCGAGAGGTGAATCAGGACAATTCCTTCTATAAAAAATTCCACTCGCAATAAAAAAAAACCTTGGATTTTCAACACAGGTTTCCTCTTAATCTGTGTGCTAAGAAATCATTATATGAATACTCTATTCTAACAAGCTGCTATGTCTAAAATACATTCTAGTAAACAGCTCGTTGTATGCGATGTATAAGGACCTACTAATTTTTCATTATGAATACGAGGGATATTATCAACAAAGAATTTGCGATTAAATTTTTTGCAAACCAATTTTTAATTGCGTGCAATTCAAACTTATTAGTTTGAATAGTACTGTACGATTTAAGTGACATACACTGTATATTAATTTATAAACAGTAAATATCTTAAACAAAAATGCTGTTTTCTTTTTTCATTGAAAAAGTTTATACAAATTTGTGAATAATTTATTAATTTAATCAAGATTTTTAGCAAACAAAAATTCCTGCCCTCACTTTTCCAATATCCCCTCCAACTTTTTTAAACGACAATGATGTGTCGTGTTTTGTTTTTCGTCCGAGATGAGGTAATATTGTTGGGTTTTATCTAGTTATAACTTGATTAAACACATCAAATTGTTACTCACTTTATAGATTTTATTATAATTATGTCCCTTTTTTGTTAGTTGCTAATTTATTTTACCAAATTTTATAAAAAAAATTAATAACTTCGTTGTTTTATCAATTCTGTGTGAAAGAAAACAGTCTAAATAAAAATGTGAAATGTCAAAATAATTTCTCTTTTTATTTCACAACTTACAGTGTTGCTAGATCGTTGTGAAAAGTACTAACATACCGTCAGCTTATTATTGATTTGACCTACTGACCATTTTTGAAAAAATGAGTTGTCCGTATGACACAAGCTTTTTTTTTTACTTTTTTATTGAAGTTTTTGGTTGTTTACGAAAAAGTTTTCTGCTCATCTAAATGCAGTATTACATTCGCACGTACTGCTGTCATTTGACATTAGTAAGAATAATATTGCGCGAGTCTTTTCTAGGGACAAACAACCCATTTGTCTGGACCAGAAGGTAGGCCGTTTTAATACGTCTTCGAGTTGATTATTCATCGTTGGATATATTTTGATTAGGGGAAACAGAACATCGCATAATAACGGAAACGAATTTTTGATTGTTTGTCAATTTTTGTCAACGTTCATTCATTGGTTTTTCGTTCGAAGGGCTTCATGTGTTTTTGTGTAATATTTTGGGAATGTAGATTTTTTACCTTTCTTAAGGCACATCTACACGAGAGGGAAAATTACTAGAGGTAGAACAAAAAACACTTCTAAATAGTTTAAATCATTTACAATAGAGCTAATTAGTGGTGTTTTTTTGCTCTATCTATAGAAGTTTTCTATCTCGTGTAGATGTGCCTTTATACTGACTAATTGGGGTATACCTTGACTTTGGACTTTGGATGTTCGTTTGTATAGGGATTTGTCCGATGAAATTTTTTGAGTTTAGAATCCCCTGAGTGGACTAGGATTGGGGCTGCGATATGGCGGAGGTTGTGAGGTTATTGAATTAATTTCACGGGATAGGCAGTTTAATATTTCTTGTTTTGTTCAAGTAATGGGGTGTTTAAATTCCTCTAAGTTTAGAACGCAATACATTTTATCATATATTTTTTTTTTATTTCTGCCATATTATTTCTATTTTTTAATTAATTTTATAACGCAATATTTTTTGTCATATATATTTTTGCCACATTATTGTTACTTTTATATTTTTTGTAAGTAAAACAAATTTTTATTACAAATTGTTTTATCTTGTAGTCTCTTTCAAATGTTCTTATATACAAATTTAATTAATTTTTAAGACTATAGTTTTAAGAAATATTATAAAATAACCTGTTTTTGTTAGTCTACCAACTATATATGGCCCTAAGGGCTCAGTTGGTTTATTTGAATAATAAATAAATAAATAAATAAATAAATAAATAAATAAATAAATAATATTTCTCCGCTGCTTGCTGGTGCGGTTGGTATTCAGTGTTGTCAGGTTTATGAAGCACACAATCGTCGAAAACTTAAAAAAATATCGTCAAAATCGTCATACAGTTTTAAAAAATCGTCAAAAAACCGTTTAAAATTGTCAAAATAAAATGTGTTCGTGTTATAGGAACCCTGAAAACTTAATAAATAATGTAAAATCATTTCGCGCTTGTTCATTAAACATATTTAAAGTCTCATTCATACTGAACCCAAAACTAGCAGTTTTCGTTCTTTTCAAGTTTTCGATTTAAAATTTGTATGGGATTTGACACTCGAAAACTAAATAATTTTGAAAATTACGAGTTTTGGCTTCAGTATGAATGAAGTATAATATAACATTTATAAACATCGAAATTTATAGTTTGATAGTTTTACTGTATTTTTTACTTATTTTTATTATTTGTTTTTTTATTATTTATTTTTTTATTATTTATTTTTTTATTACTTATTTTTTTATTATTTATTTTTATTATCTTTATTTAAATTATTTTTTTTTATAGTAGCTTTTATTAATCATATATGGCCCCCAGGGCTTTGGTTATGTAATTTGAAGTAAATAAATGCTGTATTTATTATTAAAAAAAAAAAAAAATTTGCCACATTCTGAAATAGTTGCAAAAATAGGAGTTTAATACAAAAATGATCAGATTTTTTGTTATATTTTCCTAAAAGCTTTGTACTTTTTAAAATAGGTAACTTAAAGCAAAATTGACACTTTTACAATAAATAAAAATTATAATGCACTTGAACGGATTTTTATATTTTTTGTAAATATAATTTTATTTAGACTTTCAATATCAATACTTTTTATCTCAAATTCAAAAATATTTTTAAAAATCGTACAGAAGAAGAAACATTTTCTGATTTTGCAGCAGTTTTTGTTAAGTTTTTTGCGATTCTGCGTAATTTTAAAAACTAAAAACTTGAATTAGAGATTGAAACAATCCCTTAAATTCATAAACGCATTGTAAAATTATAGGAGGTTTACTGAACAAATTTTGTATGAAAAACCTGCTATAATTTTACAAAGCATTTATGAATTCAGGGGAATATCTTTTTTTTGTATTTCGAATTAGAAATCGTCATTTTGGAGGAAAAAATGGTCAAATCGTTATTTGCCTAGTTTTGATAGTAAAAATCGTCAAAATGACGATAAATCGTCAAAACTGGCAATACTGTTGGTATCTGAATTGGGTTTGGGTCGGGCACCTTGATCACATACAGTTATTTTTTGACATTTTGGTTGAATTTTTTGGATTTCAATTTGGTTTTTTCCTGCTGCAAATTATACAATTTTTTCGTGATTGCGGAGAGCAGGTTGTGTGGACATATGGAAGGCTGAAACTGTTACTTGTGAGTGGCGTATGGAATTAATGGGGTAAGTTTTGAATTTATGATTTTTTGGGGGATTTATATTTTGTGTGTGTCGAATGGATATTTTTGTACATATCCGGGAGCATGTTGTGTATGCGTCCAAGGAACTGATAGGATAGTCCTGCTCATGAGTCCCTTTGGCAGGGGACGAAGGCGCTTCAGGTATTGCCCATGTGCCTGCAAGGCTGTATTGTTGTAGGGATGGGGGTGTGGTTATTCTGTTTATGTTTTCTGGATTGGTTTTTATTTTCAATTTTGTTGGTAGGTTGTAGCGATGAATAAACTTGACAAGTTACTGGACTGGAGGACAGTTAGGAGAACATAAATCGTCGAAGACCCAAGTAGGAAACTGTCCATCTAAAGAATCGTCACTAGGCCCCTTAGGTGTATGGTAGGGGTCTGCAACGAAGATTCAGGGAGTTGTCTGCAGGATATTAATGAATTGTTGAATGGGGGAGTTCATTGGGGTTTATCCGGAAAACTCTCTGTGCAGTTTTCCTAATTGGATAATTTCCCTATCTATTCATTGAAATTTATACAGAAAACTCTATCTGTGAAGTTTTTTCCCTATTTGAATTACGTGGTATAAAATGAAAAAATCGTAAAATTTTAAACAAAAGGTTGTGTTTAAATTTTTTAGTTAAAAAAAGTTCTTTGAAAATGGATCTTACTTATAGTCTTGACTAGCCATGGATCTGTGCGAACATGAAGCAACAACAAATTTTATTGGTTTTTGTTTTGCATGTAATTCGTTTCGTGTTCGCACAAATCCATGGCTAGTCAAGACTACCATTTTCAAAGAATTTTTTTCACTTCATTCACATAGAGAAAATTGCTAGAGATAGATCAAAAACATCTATAACTAACTCTATTGTATATGACCTCAGCTATTTAGGATTGTTTTTTACTCATGCACACAAAAAAGTTCGTCGGTAAAATCTACTGAAAATGGCAATTAAAACAAAGGTATACATATATAGTCGAAAAGGCAACAAAGGTATTTACCTTTAAAACTACTAAAAATGTTATTTTTAAGTGTTGAAAAATAACTTTTATTACAAATGCATTAAAAATAGCTAACAATGTCGTAAAATTAACTGGCAAATTTTTACTGCAGAATTTTTAAAACAACTGACAAAATGGGTAAAAATTACTGGTTTTTTACAGTTAATACTTTTGGTATTATAAAAATATAGTTTAATAAAAAAAAAAAATTTTTTATGTCGGTTACAAAAATATGTGTAATTACTTCAGCCTATTTAAAACTTGAAGTAAAAATTCCAACTGTTCCCCAGTTATTATGCTTTTATGAATTGGAGATACAATACAAGTTTCTGGTTTTTATTTGAAAACTAGGAATATAACAAATACAAAGTATACAAGAATTTTTTAAAATTCTACGAATTTGTTTTTTTTTATTGTAAATAACTAACAAAAACAACTGTTTACTGCAAAAATACTGTTTTGATAGTTGTTTACAATGATATAAAAAATAACTGATTTAACCCCTTGTGGACCAAGACTCGAAAGCGTTGGAAACTTTGTATTTTTTTGACTAAATCTTAATTAATATGCCTTCTTAAAGTTATATACAAAGTTTAAAATTTGTCAAGGACCTATTATTTATGACTGGTACTCCTAAGTACCGTTGGGTCAGGATGAATTAAAAAGTAAGAAACATTAGTTTTTTCTTGTACTTAGTATTAAAGCATTTGTTAATTAATTGATTCCATGGTATTAAGAAAAACAATTTATTTATCATTATAACATAAGTATTTTTCATTAATCGAAATTAGTGCCACCATATCTTAACAAAACAGCTGAAATACATTTCGCATTACCGTTATGCTGAGAAGACGGGGTCGCCAATAGTCGAAAAAAGATCTTATTAGAAAAATTATAGTGTACTCTAACATACCTATGGACCAAATGTATACAACAACGTTTTTTTAAAGATTTTCTGAGCTCGTAACTGTAATGGTACTTTTAAGTCGGTCGACAAGGGGTTAAACAACTGTTGCAAAATTACAGTACTTTTTTAGTAAAGTGTTGTTTTTTTCAAACGCGTCATATAGACCAAATGCAATTAACATTGTAATTAATATGCATTTTTATTAATTCTAATTTAGTAGGCTTTTCGTTAGTTGTTTTCTTAAATAACTGTCATAACAGTTGTTTTGAATTTTTCCATAGAAATGCAGCTGTAATTACAGTTGAAAATAACAACTACTGATTACTACATAAACAGCTATCACGTAGTAACTGTCAAACTTTTTTGAGTGTTGCATTTGTTAAATGTTTCAATAAAAATATTTTCTTCTTCATGTGAATGAGCTTTAGAAAAATTATTTAGTTATTAATCTGGCAAGGAATTCTATGCAAATGCATGTTTTTTCCCGATAGTCCAAAACTAATAAGGACTAAATATTTATCCGAATCATCAAATTTAGAACAATCTGGCATCGGTTTGTAGTTGCATATTTTTGCATATTTTGTCAAAAATGCATGTTTTTGCATATTTTGACTTCAGCTTCAATAACTTCTATTTTCTTTACTTCTATTTTTTTCCTTTCTTTCATTATCCTTTATTTGTTATCATATACAAACATAAATGTTTTTATTGTAGCTAATTTATAGTAGAATACTAAACAATCATATAAGGCCAAATGTATTTAGGCTCGATTGTTCGATTATGAAATAAATAAATAATTGCATATTTGGTGCCTTTTTAATGTATAATTTGTGTTTTTTAATGCATATTAGTGCATATTTATCATTTTTAGGAGCATTTTTTATTTTGTAAAAAAATATACAAAATTTATACATTTTCATATTTTTGTTCAATCAAAATAAACATTCTTAAAAACCTTATTGACCTATGGAAAATCTTCGAGTTGTGTGTCTGTTTGCAAAATAACTAACTTAAATATATTTTTAAGTTTTGCAAAAATAATAGTTTTTAGTGCATATTTCAGAATATTTTAGGCGCATATTTTCCATTTTTCAGTGCCTTGCCCTAGTTAATAATAATTACGATTGTACTATGCGTCGGTCACAAACACTACTCACAAATAATATTTAAAATTCCTTTTAATTAAAAATTAATTTCTAAAATTGGATTACAAAAAATATCCAAATTTATTTAGATTTTTTTTTAATGAATGTTTTTTGTTAGATTTTAGATCATACAAGTAAATAAAAAACTTTGCAATTATGAACTTTTGGGATATTTTTTAGAATTGGGGTTTATTTACCTTTTCCTGTAAAGAAATTTCTTAAATTCTTAAATTATTTTTTGAATAGAAAAATTTTTTAAATTTGAAACTTCTTATTGGCAAGACATTAATCGATAAACTACTAAGTTTTTTAAAAAAAATCGGTATAGAAAAATTTGCAGAAATAAAACAAATAAAAATTCCTTCAACTAAATAAAATCAATTTCTTTTTTTCTAATGAGTATTTATTTTTTTTTGTTTTAATTCATAAATATATTTTAAAATAATACTATTTTATCTACCTTATACATAAATATTTACATTTATCAAAATAAGCTTTGAAATAACAAATCGGGATGTGATAAAGTTTTCTTCAAATTCCTTACGCTGATACGATTTCTCAGATGTTTACGATCCGAGGTACATCTAAAAGATGAATAGGATGTGTTGAAATCAGAATAACAATCAAAAGGAAATAAATCAGGAATTATTTTGGATAAGGAGACGAGGTTAATATGTTGGTGTATTGGAATTGGAAATATTTGTAAGATTTTTGCTATAGCTTTTAAGTGAAGAGATATACAAAAAAATTAAAATTTTTTATAGCGAATTGTATATTACACTTACTCAAATATTTTCTGATGATATTCTATCATTATTTTAACACAATCTGCTAAAATTTCACTTTCTTTTAAAAGCAGGTGTATGTCTTGAATACGGGTACCTTGCTGTATTGTATGAAATATAGAAGGTGTTACAGATAGAGATAAAGTTTCGGCACTTATATGTTGTAAAGGTACTTTAGTTAATCTGAAATAGTAATGAAATAATGATAAGAGAAGTCAATGTTATTAAAATATAGGTCTTTAGATAAGATTGTAAAAAAATAGTTTAAGAAGGTTGATGTCTTGGCTAAAATTTCATATTTATGTGTGTGGTTTTTATTATTTATTCAACTTACTTATTAAAATGTGCAAATAAATATTCCATTGTATCACGATTAACTTCCGGTAGTGAACGTATCAGTGTTTTTAATATATCCAATTTACTGGGTAAATCAGTCAACACTAGAATAAATTACAAAAAGTTTTTTTCCTATATTTGTTTCTATATATGTTTACTTGATATAACAATTTCTACTTACACCACTGATTTGGTTTGCCTATAAAAGTTTTCGCTTCATTGGCTGATACTAGCGGACTTTTAATTTCTCTCAGAAATAATTTTAATACACCCGCCAAAGTGTGTATATCCACATTGGGTTGGCGTAAGGCAATATAATCATTTGCGTCAATGCTAAATCGTAGGGCTTGCATTTTATTATAGTCTCCACATTGTCGATAAATCCCTTCTATGGGTTCAGAAGACTTACGATATTTTTCTTCTATCAGCTGACAACAATCTATCACAATTTTCGGCACTGTTTTATGGACTTCATCTTTTAAAACCATTTCAATTTCAGTATCGAAACACGGTTCATCTGGAATGAAGTAGATAATTTTAATTAAAAGATTTTCTGTTGAAATTGCTCTCGGAATTTATCACTTTTGTTTATTTTTTCGAAAAAATCTTTCCTACACTCAAAAGAGTTTGTCGGTAGAATCTACTGAAAATTGCAGTTAAAACAAAGGATATGCAGTTAAAAAGGCGACAAAAAAATTGAAAATAACTACCAATGTTGGAAAATTAATTGAAAAGTTTTTACTACAAAAATTTAAAACAACTGACAAAATGGATAAACACTACTGTTTTTTTATAGTTAATTCTTTTGGTATTATGGAAGAATATTTTAATAAAAAAGCATTTCTTTTTCTTTCGATTACAAAAATATGTGTATTCACTTCAGCCTATTTATAATTTGAATTAAAAATTCCAAACGGTTCTCCAGTTATTATGCTTTATGAATTGGAGATACAAGCTCCTGATTTTTATTTGCAAACTAGGAATAATAACAAATATAAACTAAACATTTAGTAAAATTCAACGAAATTTTTTATTTTTGAAATAACTCACAAAAACAACTGTCTACTGTAAAAATACTGTTGTGGTAGTTGTTCATTATGATATTAAAATAACTGATTTAACTGCCACATTAGTTGTTTTGTATTTTTCCAAAGAAAAACAACTATATTTACGGTTAAAAACAGCGACTACTGATTATTACACGAACAACTGACATGTAGTAACTGTCAAACTTTTTTGAGTGTGCTATTTTACAACGTGTTAACGTTAGCATTTAAACTGTGAATTCCTTCATTGTTTTTTTTACTTACCATTGTATATATTTTGTTCTTTGAGCGTCTGTATACTTGGTCTTTGTTTCCAAAAATTTGATAATTTTATCCAAGCCACTAATTTTGATGGATGTACTACCCCTGTTTGGTTTGCGCCAGAAATAGATTCTTTTTTAATTTGTCTGAAACTGGAGGATTTTTTACGTTTATTTTGTAAATCAGGATCTTTAAGCAATTGTTCAAATTTTTTGCTCAATTCCTCCAATTGTGTTGACATTGTTTGAGAGTCCTTAGTTTGGGTTTCCAGCATTTTTTCTAAAGCTTCAATTCTTTGTTCCAATTTTTGCATATATTTCAAACAGGAATTGGAGCAATTTGTAGCCGAAGAGGAGGATGAAGATGAAGTCATTTTATTGAGATCCGATGAAGAATGTGATGATAAAGGAGTAAGAGGAGTTGTATCGAATTCTAAAAGTCTTGTTAAATCGCGGGTACTCGAACTTTTAAGTAGAGTTAATTTTATGGGTCTGGGACGTGGTTCCTTTAGTAACACTAAACCATCCGTTCTTGTAGTTGGAGTTTTTTGTATTACAGCGTTTCCACGAGTTATATTACTTGTTGATCGCGTATAACTAGGAGTACGATCGCGAAAACAATTCATTATGGTTTTTTGGCCTCTACGTTCGTTGGCTGCCGAGCCTGCAGTGGCGATAAGAATGCCTGCAGAATCTGGTGTTTGTGGCAAATGTTGTGATAAATTATAAAACGATGGCTGTTGTTGCATGATGTAGTTTAAATAAATTTTCTTTCATATAAAAAAGCCTCTAAAGTGTTAATAAGGGAATGGTTGGGAGGGTAGGAAGCAAAATAATTGAGAATGTTTTAATGCATATAACTTGCGGTCAGTTTTGTTATTTTTGTAAAATATTTTTATTTTTTTATCTTTTGCATTTATTGCAATGCAGTTTTAATTTGTTAATCACTCAAGCACAACGTTTTGTATATTAAATATTTTTTTTTATGTATTTTCTATTCAATTGTTCTTTCAGCAAACTCTTCTCTTGGTATGACAAACCTTTAGTTTTGTGTTCAGTGTGGGAGCCTATTTAAAATCGATTCCCATTGTATCTTATCGCTTTTAATGAAAACGTATTAAATTTCAATCTTTATCAGTTGAAAGAGTTTACTCTCAATTTAAAATTAGTACGTTATTTATAAAACAGTTGAAGACACCAGATATTCATGTTTAACAAATACTCATTTAAATGAGAGTAATATTTTTGTGCGGGTATAAATTGAAGATTTTCATTGATTTAAATAGTTTTTGTTTATATTTATGTTGATTACTCACCTATTTTTACACACAGAAGCTAATTGTTAAAATAAATACCGCGAATGATAGTAGTAGGTATTAATGATTTAAATGGTATTTAACCATTGAAAGCAGTACCAACGAGCATGGAATTTCAAGAGCTTGCAAGATATCCAACCCCTGTTAACAACACTCTTGCTGGGTCTGGCGGAGATTAGAAGAAATTTAGCAGTAGTTGAGAGAGTCTTATTATTCTGGTTACATATTAATAATTTTTTTTTTTTTAAATTTATTAATTAAATTGATTTCACATCAAAATTAAAATATAAAACAATGTTTAAATAGCAAAAAAATAAAATTAAAACGTGTTAACATTGCAAAAAATTATAAACATATTTCCTAAGTGGACGAGCATTACCAGCTAAAGCACGCGAGTGACATGCATACACTCAAAAAATTTTGACAGTTACAACTTGACAGTTGTTTGTGTAGTAATCCGTAGTTGTTGTTTTCAACTGTAATTACAGTTGTTTTTCTATAGAAAAATGCAAAACAACTGTTATGACGGTTATTAAAAAAAAAACAACTAACGAAAAGTACCTTAATTTCGTAACAGTTGTTTAAAACAGTTATTTTTAATATCATAAACAACTATCAAAACAGTAATTTTACAGTAAGCAGTTGGTGTTGTTAGTTATTTAAAAAGTAAAAATTTCGGTGAATTTCTTTGAATTTTAAAATTTCTTGTTTAGTTTATATTTGTTATTATTGATTTATTCCTAGTTTGCAAAGAAAAATCTGAAACTTGTATTGTGTCTCCAATGCATAAAAGCGTAATAACTGGAGAACCGTTTGGAATTTTTACTTTAAATTTAAAATAGGTTGAAGTAATTAAACATATTTTTGTAATCGAAAGAGAAAAAAAAAATATTTTTTATTAAAATATACTTTTATAAAACAAAAAAATTAACTGTAAAAAGCAGTAGTTTTTACCCTTTTTGTCAGTGGTTTTAAAATTTTTGTAGTAAAAATTTGTCAGTTAATTTTAGATTTTTAGTAATATTTAATGCATTTGTTAGTTATTTTTCAATAGTTAAAAATAACTTTTTTCGTTATTTTAAAATTAAATACCTTTGTTGCATTTTTAACTGCATATACCTTTGTTATAACTGTCAATTTCAGTAGATTATACCGACAAACTGTTTTGAGTGAAGAAATTAATTCAAGTGAATTTTAATAGTTTTGAAAAATTGTTTGAAAATGTTCTCATTTCTAAAAAAGGTTTATTCAGGCATGTCACAGACCTCAATTTCACTTAAAAGTTAAATTGAAAACGCAATTTGCTTCTCCAGATGTAAATGGCATTTTTTGGATATTTCGACCAAATATAATAGATAAACATAATTAATTATAAATTAAGAATGCTGTTTTTAGTAATTTCACTTCAAAAAATTTTTGTTAGTGAGCATATTTAATATTTTAACACATATTTCGTAAGAAATTAATATCATTTCGAAGTACAATTTCGTAATGTTTTTTGCGTTTTCGTAAATTTTAAAATGTTTAAAAAAACTTTTTTGTGGTAATTTTGTGTTCCAACTTCTAAATTTTGATATATGTAAGTTGACATTTATAGTTAAAAAAAAGAAGATCGCAAATCAGAATTTAAGATTTTAATCTTTCAGAAAAATTTACGTTTTGGTAATCAATCACAAAATTTTGGAATTTACCAACAAAAAGCGCTTTAAATGTACATTTTTTTACACTTTAGGGAATACATACGAAGCACTATTGAAAAGCTTTCATAAGTTTAAGCTGCTCTAAATATCAATTCCACTTTGGTTTTTAAAAGTGGAATGAAAACGTTTTTTTTTCGTTTTACGTTTTCAGGAGAACATTTTAACGTTTTAAGTACACTATAAAGACTGTAGCATACTCGATACTTACCAAAACGTTTTATTTCCAATACAAAATTTTCCGTAGCAACTAGGGTTTGGGATTTCCCGGAATTTTTTATTTCCCGGGAAACGGGAATAAAAAAAATTTGAATCCCGGGAAATATTTTTGAACAAAATTGTTTATGAAAACCACCTATATAAGTAATTTTTGTTAAGAAAAACACACTATTTCAGTACAAATTCAGTCTGTGTAGTGAGAATTCAAAGAAAAATATCAGAATGTTGAACATTTGATTTCACATAAATTACTCTAAGCACTGCCAAATGAATTGCATGTTTCTAGCAGAAAGCACCCACTACTGGACTGCCGGAAACAAACCGTTTCATCATATTTGGCCCATTAGATATGGTGGCCACAATGTTATTTTCCAAAGACAAATAAAACTCTTCTAGGCTTATTTCTACAATTCTTCTTATTTCATCAGCATTACATATTCCTGATATATAAACCAACCCCAGGTTATAAAATTAATTATTTCCGTTTATACATATGTGACAGCGCATAGAGAAAGAGACCTAAGGGTAAAAAAATCAATTTTTTTTTTTTGATGTGGACATCGAGCATCGAAGGAGACCGATCCCATGCCCTTTTTTTTACCCTTAGGTCCCTTTCTATTTTGCGCGTCACATATGTTCAAATATCTCTTTTGTGATATTCTTGTCCATTCATCTAAGATTATAGTAAATCTCCTATTGTTAGAAATATTGCTCGATATTTCTTTTATCATGATATCTTTTAGATGATTGTAAAATTTTTTGGCAATGCCAGGTTTTTAATATAAAAACTTTCTCGAATAAACGAAGATCTAGTTATGATGCGGATTGACATTCCGTCGACTGCGGTTAATTTGGATACCCTACCATAAAACGCTCAATGCCTATTCAGCTTACACTTTTTTTCGGGTACTTTGCTAATTTTAGCTGGAACGTTATACTTGTTGTTGTTTTCTTCAAGAAAAGTTGCATGACCACCAGTTTTTTTTTTTTTTTTTGTGAACCAAATTTAGATGTCGGATAACCAAATTTAACTGTAACAATCTTTAAATTAATTTAATAATTATATAACGTTTAATTGTTGCATTTGTTAATTTATATCTTATATATTTGAACGCAATATTATACAGGGAATCATATTAGGGAGAAGTAAATATAAAGTGAAAGAATTCTATACACATTTCTATTTTCTTTTTATTTTTAAATACATAAATATGTTTTTTTATTTTTTGTAAATTAATTATTGTTACTTTGTTGTTAATTATATATACTTTATTTAGTAGTATTTTTTAGTGAGTTGTATGTGAGACATATTTGGCCCTATGGGCTTGGTTTGAAATTGTAAATAAAAATTAAAAATTAAATTAAAATTAAATTTAGATACCTCCGTTAACCACTAGTCTTTTAGGGCAAATATTGCACTGCGCTGCATTGTCCTTTTTTGTGAAATATTTCCATACTCCTGACATTTTATTCTTTAATATAAAAGAATATATTAGTTTGAAAGCAGGTGTATTAAAATAAAATAAACTTACTTGAAAATATCACATTTATTAATGAAAACGTTACTTATAAAATTATTGGCCCTTAATATAAAGGAGTAATTTAAACTTAAAGTCGACTTTATTTATAATCATACGGTTTCGTTCATTTTGTGAATGAAAACCTTACAAAAATATTTATATTTTCAAACATTTTGATTGGTTGAAAATAAATTAACCAATCAGAATCCTCCAAAAATAAACCAAGTCAAGGTATACTGCCACCCAATATTTTAACTAAAGTCGACTTTAACTAAAATATACATTTGAAAAATTTTAAAAATCCTATTCCGAACAAAAACAATTTAAAAAACTTACTACCTAATTTCGTAAAACACTTGGGTGAAGTGAATGGAACTTTCAATGTAAATTGTATTTGTAACAAAAACAATTTCTATAGAAATAACGCAACACTTCACCGAAGTGTTTTAGAAAATTACCCCCTTAACATTTTTAAAATTTCCCGTTTTCCCGGGAAAAATATATTATTTTCCCGGGAATTCCCGGCAAACTTTTCCCGGGAATTCCCGAACCCCAAACCCTAGTAGCAACCTACACTGCAAATTCAGAAGGAAAAAAATAGTTTTCGATCATTTTAGGAAAAAATTGCGAAAGTGAAAAAAAGCCTGTGACATGCCTAAATAAACAAATATATATGAGTTAAATGCAATGTTTTTGATTTCAAAACTGTTTTTATTTTATTGAAATCTGTTCAGTAGTGGGATTCTCTAACTTTTTAACTTCAAAATTCGGTTGTTAAGTTGTCAGTTTAATATGAAAACTTGTCAATTTAACTACCGAATTTTGTAGTTAGAAAGTTACAGAATTGCCCCTCAGAATAGAAAAATGGCTAAAAAATAATTGGCTAAAATTTTGAAACAGTACTTGCTAAAGTAGACTTAAAATTTGATATTTAATAACAGTTCTTAGTGTTTTCTGCTGGAATTGAAAATTTTAATAGACTATTGGAAATGTTTTATAAAATTGTTAGATCTGACTGAACTTTATTCGAGTTATAAATTGAACTTTCAAACACCCTAGCTACAGTTGTCTCCAATTACTTACCGTTATAAATTTATTTACCCAATAAAAATTTTTTCAGCATTAAGGTGTTGTAGTATTTAAAGTGCAAGTTTATTGAAAATAATTTTGAAAATATGTAAAATGTTAAAAAAATTGGTAAAAAAAAGCTGCCAACATATAAATATTTAAAAATATTGTAAATTTAAAAATATATAAAAGTTCTAAATTAAAAACAAAATAAAACATAAAAAAATTCCCTAATTACAGTTTACATTAAGGCCATAAAGTTACCGTCATTGGGGGAGTAAAGGAGTGTTATAATTCATTATTTACTTTATATATTTATGAGATGTAAAAAGTTTGATAAGGTGTTTCAAGGTTAATAAAAAAAAAAAATAGTTGAGTGCTGTTGGTCAACCATTTAATATTGATTTATGAGTCCTTTTATAAAATACTTTTGTCTGTTGTCTTTTTTTGTTGATTAATAAGGAAGTATATATTGTATAACAGTTTTTTTAAATAAACAAAAACAAATTTAACAAAAAAATATTAAAGCTTAAAACGAGGTATACATATTTCATGTTATAGTTTTTCTGTTTAATCTATCAAGGTTAATTTAAAGTTTTGCTAACATGATTGGAATTACAATTACAATTATTTATATATTCGATTAGATTAAGAGTGCAATGCGCTAACATTTAACAATTATATTTTGTATTAATAATGAGTTTTGACCAAATTGTTTTAGATTCACAAAGAGATTCTTAAATAATCTTAAAAATATATTTTTTGTTCGCTTTTGGCTTTTTTGTTTTTATAAGCTTGTTTGTTTACTTTTACAATAAATATTTTAATTTAATTAGCAATGAAATATGTTAATAAAAAGCAGGTTATTATACCTAAAGAGCCAGTTTCCATAAATCCAGCACTATCAGCTGACTTTATGGATTGATCACCAACCATAGTAGATTGTTGTTGCAATTGTTGAGATGATGAACTAGCTGTTATTGGTTGTATAGGTGCCAAAGGTGCTGAACTATCAGCTGGAGCTGCGGGTTGAGCTTGTGGATTAGATGGATCCATATTTGGTGCTGGTGGTGGTGGAGCAGGATAACAAGCTATTTTTTCGACTTCTATCATTTTAGTAGCATCATTTGGATCGGTATCATTAACACGCATAGGCACGCATATAATGCCACCAGCTGGTGGTTGTTCAGGATTAGCAGCAGCAGTTGAATTACCATCGGCCACAGCAGGTGGTGGCATAGGTACTGCTGGATTTTCAGCTGGATTAGTAGCATTTTGTGGCATATTTATATCGGGTGTTGCAGGTGGCATTGGTGCCATAGGAGCCAATTGAGCTGGTGTTTCACCATTAGCTGCAGGAGCTGCTGGTGCTCCAGTATTAATAACTGTTGCACCATTAGCATCAGTTGTAGCATTAACAGGTTGTCCGTTGTTAATGATAATAATACGATCATGACCACTATCTCCACCTCCAGCAGCAGCAGGAGCTTGCTCCACAACTCTAGTGTTACTAGGTGTTAAAACATGTCCTAAAATAGCACCACCTAGAGCACCGGCAGCTAGACCAGAACCTATATTCGAAATTAAAAGAAATATTTAAAAATCCATATTAAAACATTTATGTCTTTTCCAAAATGTTTTAGAATATTAAAAGTTCATTTAAAACAATACCTTGGAGAAAACATTTATTTGAAATTTGCTAAATTTGAGGAATTTTCTTTGGAAAATGCTTCTAAATCTTGTAATTATTATTTTAAAAGTGTTCTAAATTACCAAACTTAGTTAAAATAGTGCTCTTTAAGAATCATAAAGTGTTTGTCGTGTTTACTTAAAATTAATACTTTGTTCAGAATGTGTACTAAAGCCAACGAGGATATAGGCTAAAGAGTTCCCATACGGAAAAAGTGTACTCTTTGGTTCCCTTAAAATTTATAAGGATTGGGTTCCTGTTAATTCCTTTGAAGAATAAGAGAAACAAAAGGAAAACCGAAAAAGTTAACAGGGCACTGTATTTATTGTTTCTTATGATTATTGATTAAAGCGGTAACAAAAACAACTTTAAGAGTGAAATAAATAATAAATAATCAATTTTAATTTTTTTTTTATTGTTTTTAATGATTTTTTTGCTTGTAAACACGTTTTTATTAAATTTATTGTTTTCGTGACGTCCTTCATTTTCTCTCGTTCGCTGTTAAATTTCTTCAAATTCTTTGTGTTTTTCTTCTCATTCGCGTGTGAATTTTTTTTAGAAATCTTAAAACACCTTAATGGATACCCCCTGCTAAAACCAAATGATTTTTATCGAAAGTGTTCTTTAACTAACATCTTGTTTATATTTTTGAAGGGAATAATTACCCTTCATAATATCCTGAAAAAAGTTACATGATCCCAAAATGTTTGGCGCAAAAAGAAAACGGATCACATCTTGTCTGTTCCCGTACTCAAAATTGTTGTTTCGGCTGTTTTGGGTTACCGCGGGTACGGGAAGGAGTTTGGGCTAGTTTGGGTAATTGCGGTAAAGTACGGGAACAGACATATTATTTCGTTTATGCATACAAAAGAAAAATATGAAAAAATGGTACCATATGGAGTAGGTATAACAGTTTTTTCACGTGAAATCGTAACAACTTACTGTGCTTAAAGTGTTTTCACGTTTTATAAATTTCATTTACAAGACTATTTTCTTGTGAAAAGGCGACATTTTGTGTTTTTTGTGATGATAGTGTCTCTCTAAAGACAGGAATAGGCGCTCAATATTATTGATCAAGTTTTATAAAATCAACCTATCAGAACATTTTATTTTTAACTGGGTGTTTTTGTAAAATGAATCAGACGAATTCGTTAAAAAATTTGTGTGGAAAACATTAATTTAAAAACATTTTTATTTCAAAATTTTTTCACATATTTGTCAGGACTTCTATGTAGAACAAATGCGGCAAAAAAATTTTAAAGATAAATGTTATTAGTTTGGGTTTTTTACAAAAATGTTTTTAAGAATTCGTCTGATTCTTTTTATAAAAACAGGCAGTAAATGCTTTGTTCGGATTGGTTAATTTTAAAAACATTGATCAATAATATTGAACGTGAATTTAAATCATGGATGGTAACCGAAACGATGCGGTTATCGCTAAGGGTAACACTATTTTAGATTATTTCGGTAACGGTATTTTAAGGGTAACGCTATTTCATTTATTTCGGTATCGGTATTTTAAGGATAACGGTTTTTTAGTTATTTCGGTAACGGTATTTAAAGGATAACGGTATTTTGATTATTTCGGTAACGGTATTTTAAGGTTAGCGATATTTCAGTTATTTCGGTAACGGTATTTTAAGGATAACGGTAGTCAGTTATTTCGATGCATCCCGCAATTTTTTTTACAAAAAATGAAAGAGATTAAAAACAAAACCAATTTACCAACTTAAAGTGCGAAAAATACTCAATACCCACGTGCAATTACCAAAAGCATAGAATGAAAAATAATGGTAACGGTATTTTAGGGGTAACGGTATTTCATTTATTTCGGTTACGGAATTTTAAGGGTATCGATATATCATTTATTTCGGTATCGGTATTTTAAGGATAACGGTATTTCAGTTATTTCGGTAACGGTATTTTAAGGATAACGGTATTTCGGTAACGGTATTTTAGGGGTAACGGTAGTCAGTTGAAAGGGTTTTGAATCGATAACGGTATTTTAGCGGTATTGCCTGCCAACCCTGATTTAAATTAAAAACTTTTCTACTTGAAAAACAATTTGCGGTGCTTTACTGGGCATTTGACCAGTAAAAAAAACTGTTATACTCCAAAAAAAAAAAAAATAATTTTTCACGATAATAAGTTCCACGTCAAAATTGTGTAGGTTTGTCTTGTATTGAAAATTATATAACAGTTTAATAAAACAAATTTACAAGCCAAACAACAACAAAAATAGGTCTGATAAGTTTTTTTTTGAATAAGCATGTTGGTTTTCACGCAATTTTAATAAACAAGAGTATTACTTTTCTTGTGAAAAAGTGACATTTTCATCTTATTGTGATTGGTCATTTTTGGAATCCAACGAAGATTTTCTACAAGCATTCGTCGAATGAGTGACTACATATATTTTGTTTTTGCATTGCATGTATTTTTTTATATTTTCGTTCGTGTGAGACGAAAAATGTCATCTAGAAAGACCGCCTAAATTTCAGGTTCGAGTGTAATTTTTTTACGTAAAAAACAACTTTCGGTGCTTTATACTGAATATACAAGTCTAATATTTGTTAACCTCAACTTTTCAAATTTTTATTAAAATTATAACAATAAAATTGTAATTTTAAAAACTGTTATATATAAGTGTGATGCTAAAATTTCTAACTAAATTTGAGAGTTTTTTTTACCAATTTATCAAAAACTGTGACAAAACTTTTAACATTTTACTTACCAAATCCCAATCCTGATGATTGCTGGGGTGGTGATGACATGAAAACGGCACCAGGGGGCAAAGAATTACCAGCAGGTACATATGTAGCTCCAGCTGGCATAGCTTGTTGAGGATATGAACCACCACCGGGATGATAACCACCACCTCCATAACCTCCCGAAGGATAACCACCTCCAGCCGGATAACCACCTCCTGCCGGATAACCTCCGGGAACATGAGAGGGATTGTTATAATAAGTTGCTCCAGGTGGTAGATTATTAGGGCTATGATAGGTAGCTCCGGCTGGTGCAGCGCCAGGATATGTTTGACCATAATTGGTACCAGTTGCCTGATTGTAACTAGGAGGAGCAGCTCCATAATTAGGCTTCTGATATACCGGCGGTGGTTCATGCATGTTAGTTTTCGCGCCACCCTGAACATTCGAAGCCGAATAGGCGGGTGGTGGACCAGCTTGATTATTGGGTGCATTCCATCCTATAGGTTGACTGTTAGAGCCTGGGGCTGGAGCACTAGCCGGACGATTAGGTTGAGCATTATAGTTAGGATAACTTAGTTTGGCTTGGTCGGCATGAGAATTACCACTGCTACTTCCGCTATTGGTATTGTAAGTAGGTTTAGTAACACTAGTGGGTTGTCTACGGGTGCTATAACCTCCACCGGAAGAAGATTTACGGTTACTACTACCCAATGAACGCTTTGCTTCACATATTGGTGAAACTATCAATGCAGTGATTAATAAAGCTACCACTATTCTACGTGGTGCTATTCCCATTTTTTTAATATTTAATTGAACGCAATTCCTTCTGGAATGTTTTTCTATAGTTTACGTCTACTATACTCGAAAATTTATAATGAACTGAATGAAGCGTTTGTATTAAAACACAAAATATTAATGTCAATGCTTGTGACCAAATGAAATTTATAAAATATTTATTGTTAATTTAATAACCTGTTTACCTTCTTCCTTCCCTTCTAAACGTTGGATTAAGGTTTATATTAATAATTTTCACTTTATCTGTTTGCGTTTCACAAATACACATGACGCATAATACGAAGTGAACGATTGAGAAAAACATGGCAACATACTGAAAATAACAGCTGATTATTAAAAATTATGTGGCAACTTCAAATAATAAAGCATAAAGGTGGCAATAGTTAAAATTGTTTTGTTATTTTTATTAAAAATTCCTCGTGTGACTTTTTGTGTATATTTGATCAAATTTATATTATTTTAGTTAAAAAATGTCTACAAGTGTTAATATACGACTGGCCTTAGATCGCGTCAATATGGGTTTATTGGCACAAAACCAAACAAATGCTCCACGTTTGTATACACCCGGTGAAGTGGTCACAGCACAACATGGTTTTATGAAGGGTCATGGAACATATGTGGAGGGGGATGATATTAAAGCTTCTGTAGCAGGTGTTATAGAACAAGTTAATAAATTAGTGTCTATTAAACCTTTAAAAAGTCGTTATGTGGGAGAAATTGGTGATGTCGTTGTGGCTCGTATTACAGAAGTACAACAAAAAAGATGGAAGGTTAACACAAATTCCAGATTAGATTCTATTTTACTGCTATCATCTGTTAACTTACCTGGTGGCGAATTGAGAAGACGTGTGGCTGAAGATGAGCAGGCCATGCGGAAATATCTCCAGGAAGGTGATCTTATATCTGCAGAAGTACAAAATATATACGATGAAGGCACTTTGTCTTTATATACCAGATCATTGAAATATGGCAAACTATCACAAGGAATTTTAGTTAAGGTATTTCCTTCTCTGGTTAAAAGACGTAAAACTCATTTTCATAATTTACCCTGTGGTGCCAGTATCATATTGGGTAACAATGGTTTTATATGGATTTCACCTTTAGCCGTTGATCAGGAGGGCGGCGATGGCGGTTTTTCACAAAATCTTTCTGAAGTTATACCCCGTTCTGATCGTGAAGTTATTAGCCGTTTAAGGAATTGCATATTAGCTTTGGCTCATTGTAAAATGATGCTGTATGATACTAGCATTTTATATGCCTATGAGGAATCTCTAAAATATGAAGTCCATGAGTTATTGCAACAGGAAGCCATATTTGATGTGGCATTTTTAACGCAACATCGTTTGAGATTACAAGAAGAATAAGGGAGGAGTATTTTGTTAATATATAAGATAATTTTTTTAATAAAGAAATTTCCAAGTTTTTTTTAATAATGAGTTTATCGGCGTTATTCTTAGTTCCGCATCCACATAAAATATTTTTAAGTAAAACATTCCGAATTTTTTTCGGCTCTGTGATGTATATCCAAATATTTTTTTCGTTTTATTATTAGTAGAAAAAGCTTGGTGAGAGTAAATAGGGTGCACTTTTTGCAATAACAGGTCTTTTCCATGTCGTTACGGCGGAAACACATTTTAATGAAGCAACAACAATTTAAATACAATTTTGACTAGAAACTTTTTAGATAAAATTGGGTTCCCGCAATAGTGCCAATATATAAAAATAGTTTACAATTTCCAAATTTTTAAAGATTTATATTTTACGCATAAACAATTTTACAGTGTTATTGGTAAATAATTTTGGTACCAGCTGTCCATTTGCATCCATTGTAATCCTTTTTGTCGAGCTTTGCTATTTTTTGGCATTAAAGTTTTTCTTATTATTTCTATCCGAAACTTTCTGAACTTCAAATATTTAACGCTCAACGTTAGCTTTAATTCCGCGCACATAGGTTTCCGAACATTGCTTTTCCACATTTTGGACTTTGGGTTCGTTCCCGGGTCGTTTTGCTTGTTCCTTGTTGAACTTTTTGACCACTCTAGAAACACATTGCCTGGTCACGTGAACTATTTTGCTTGCATTAAGTCCAAAATACACTATTTTGAATAGTTTTTGTATGTACTTTTTTTGTTTCTTCATTGTGAATTTATAAACCAGTCGCACATATGGACCACATTTCCGATTTTCTCTTATATAAAACTAACAGGTGAAATCAAAACCGTTATTCAATTCAATTCTATTCTATTTTCACAAACTTCATATAAACTCGTAAACTCCTTGTAAACCTTGTATAAATACAAACCATATTTTTTACGTATGGAGTTTGACATTAAACTCATAAAAATACCAGGTTTACACTGTTTGCGAGTAGAATACGAGTTTATATGAAAACCCCTAATATTAATTTATACAACAAAATAAAATTTATAATAAAAACTTAAATATAAAATAATTTATAAAAAAATTATTGAAATTCTTAAATCCCAAATAACTTAAAAAATACAGTTAAAACTTTAACTGGTGATTGCTGGTTAAATAAAATACTATTCTATAATCTACTTAAAAACAAAAATTTTTTTCTTTCGATTACGAAAACAATGTATAATTAATTTATCCTACATAAAATTTCAAGTAAAAATTAATAACAGTTCTCTAATTATTACGTTGTATCCACTGGAGATAAAATAACATTTTGATTTTTATATTTAATAACGACAAATATAAACTAAACAACAATTTTTTAAAATGCGACGAAATTTTTTTTTTTAAATAACTAACATAAAAACTGTTCACTTCTCGTGAGTTGTACAAAAAAACTGTTCACTGCAAAAATACTGTTTTGTTAGTTGTTAACTGATTTAAAGAACTGTTACGAAACTACAGTACTTCTCGTGACTTGTTTTGTTAAATAGCTATCATAATCGTTGTTTTGTGTTTTTCCATAGAAAAACAACTGTAATTACAATTAAAAACAACAATTACTTATTACTACACCAATAATTGTCATTTAGTAACTGTCAAACTTTTTTGAGCGTAGTTTGCTCTCGCGTGTAAATGTGCCTTAAAAAGTGAATTATTTTTAGAAACATCTAGAGAAAATTTTAATTTTTTTTAACGTTTTCTTAGAACAACTCTTTTTTTTTAGCCTTGTTTACTTCCTTATTAAACAGCCTAAAATTATGCTTTAATACTTGACAATCAACTTATTTAGTTTTAATATTCAAACCCCAATGTAATGGAAAACAAAACCATTACATTAATTACTGCCCTAAAATGCAATGCTGAAAGTTCCACATAAACGAACGCACAAACGAATAACACCACACCAGCACCACAGACAAGACGGTTCTATAAGAATGGAGACATTGACTAGCAAGGGAGGTCTCCTTGCTTGGACTCTCAGGTCTATTTAAGCGTTAACAATAGAATTGAAATTTGTTCGAATTTTTTTTGTATAATTTCAATAATTCGATATATCTACAAAAATGTCATTCGTATTATAACCAGTTTGTATATATTTTATTGGAACGAAAAATGGGGTAATTTTAGACACTACTGGTATTGCGGTAATATTTTAATTTTATTGTCATAAGCAGAGAAGACAAAATTGCTCATATTTGCTTCTTTTTGCTTTTTTTGGATTTTCTGTTTTTTAGCTTTAAAATATCTTTTTCTTAAGATTTTTGAGCTTTTAATTGCTTCTTTTTGAGACTTTTTGCCCAAAAATACTTTTTCTGCTCATAAAAAAATATTTTTTCTCTTAACTTTGAATTAAAAAATAAAAAAACTGTTGTTTTTCCAAGTTGTTTTACTTTTGCTTTTTTCTTGCTTTTTTCAATATTTTTTTGCTTTAAACACGTCGTATTTTGCTTTTTTCTGTCTTCTCTGGTCATAAGAAATCTAAATAGTATATTTAATATGTCGTGGATTCATCTTTAAAAAAATAATTGGACGATAATAGAGGTCTTAAATATCGCAGATTTACCTTTTAAAACAATCCCCTGATTATGTAAGGCGTAGGCGTAGACGTTTTTATAGTAAAGTCGTTATAACAAATATTTTTTCAATATTTAGTAGTCAAGTAAGACTTATATTTTACTAAAATTTTATTAGATTCACCAGGAAAACTTCACTTTTTTTAATTTCAATTTTGAAAAATTCGATTTGTATGGAGGCGTTTTTACTAAATACGCCAACACCTTATATAGTCAGGGGGAATATTTCGAGTATTTATTTAAAAAAAAAGTTCCTACCGACGGGAGAAATTTTCCCGACGAAAGAAACTTTCGCAATCCAAGTTTCATTAAGATCTAAAAGTCCGGCAAAGAGACCTTCCTTGTAAGCAGAAAACAATGAAGCTTAAACAGCAGCAAAAAAGTTCTTTTTTAAAATTGATAACAATGTAGCACGTGGGGTAAAGGAATTAAACCCGAACATACAAAAAAAAACAAGAAACAACCAAAAAACAAAAATATATACTTATATCCAAACGAATGTCTGGAATGTCACGCAGTTTTGCACTTGTATGTATGTAATAAAATAAATGTTTTAGTGTGAGTGCGTTTGTAGGAAAAGCCAGACAACTGTATAGGACTATACAAAAAATATACAGTTATTTGATACATAGTTAAAAAATGAGAGAGAACCATCGTATAGTAGAGTTGCCAGTGTAGAATTTTTCTCCTAGATTTAAAACTTGTGACTTCCATTATATATAAATTGATGTAAAATTTGTTCTCCTTTACATCAAATATCGAAATTTTTTATACATATTATTAGAATAAAATGTTTAATAATACGTATAGAACAATATTCTAACTAAATATACGTATGATTAATATTTATTCAAAATTATATTGATTATACGCATAGTTGTACCTCTTCACAACATACTCGTATAATATTGAAATGACGAACTAGTTGCCTGGTTCAAATAAACTAGTACATACGTTGTTAGTTCTGTACTAGTATCTTTTTAAAATATTACAAAAGGAAAACTTCCTTGTATTCAAATATTTATGTATATATCATAAATATTAAATCAATTTTTGGAATTACTAAAAACAATTTACTTGGCTACCCTTTAACCGTTAGGAAAAACACTCTGAGAGTGTAAGCAAATGTTAGGGAAATAGTGGAGTTGTAAAATGGGGAAATAAATATAAAAAAAGAAAATAGTGTAGACTACTAAGCAACAGGCATAATATTAAAAAATTCAGTCTAAAATCAACCATTAAACAGGGCGTAACAGAAAAGGAAAAACCCAGACTAAAAAAGATTTAAAAATAAAAAATATGGAAATAAATAGAAACAAAATAAAGAGAATTATTAAGAAATAAAAAAGAAATATAAAAACATATAACAACCTCAAACAAGAAAATAAAGTGTAATTTTGCTATATAAAAAGCCTAAAAGAAGGCTTTAAATTTACAGCAGATATGTAAACTTAAAATATGCCAAAGTTTTATGTATAAAAAATGCGAAAATTTGATAAAAGTTGTAATAATATAAAAACAAATATTAATAAATTCGAAAAAACCTAAAACCTAATTATAAGTAAAAAATTAGAGCGCAATTTTGACCATGGATTTCCGAAACCTTAACAGTGGTGCTAGCGGCAACAAATATGTCTGTCCAAGCGATAGGCAATTGGCATTGAGAGCAAAGTAAATATACAATAGAAACACAATTAATTTACTACTCATATCACATACATATATCCTAAATTACCCCTATCGCCACTTCACTTCTATCCCTTGTCCCCTACTCCACCTTTATTTTTTTACTTTACACACACATGATTTCTTTTTATTTAGTCTATTCCCTACACATACTTGAACTTCATTTATTCTTTGTTGTTAATATTCAAACCACAAACGCTGGGTCCCACAATGAAGAGTTAACTTGAACAACTGAAAATGTCAAAAATTATATACAAAACAACAACAAATATTTGAATTAACTAATAGTTAACTCATAAGCCTTCAGTATGAAACCCACTGAAAGTTATTTTTCAAATTGAGCTAGCAGTACATTTCACTTTGAAATCATATTTGTTTTTATGGTTGTCATTTTTTATACATATACTCGTATACATAAGAGTACTTCTCATATGGTATGCATGCATGATTTGGTTTTTAGTAGCTGTTGTACAAGATAATTTCATTAAGTTGTAATTTTTTGTACTTGTGTTCCATTAAAAAAAAAATATATGAAAAAATATTATTAGAACTTGTTAGAGTTAACATATGCTTAATTAACACATAATACATTATTGGATGCAGGCAATAGAAAATGTCGTATAAAGTCGATTTAATTTTGAAATTTTTTATAAATAATGCTAGCCACACTGTGTCAGTTGAAAAATTCGACAAGCGGGGCACCCGTTGGGCAAACCTAATACGAGCATACTGAATCCAGTGGCGCTAGCCGTTTTTCTAGGTTAGATCGTAAAAAAAGATATTTGTATTTAAAAATTATTATTATTGGAAATTATTATTCCAAGGACCCCAAAAAATGCAATTTTTCTTACTTTTTGACCATTTATTTTTACCCAGGTTGTTTTTTTATTTCCCCAAGCAGCTTTGCATTAAAAATTATTAATATCGGTGCAGCGGATCAAAAGTTGTGGGTGAAAATATGAGGACCTTCGAAGGTTTCCATAAAAATGGTACTTTTTATTACTTTATTTAAATGGTTTCATGTTTTGAAACTAGTATTGCCCTCACATATTCAATCACAACTTTTGAACTGCTACACCCAGAAAACAGATTCGGTTCTGACAACTCCATTTGTTGCCAATCGAATCTGTTTTCTGGGTGTAGACCGTTTTTGACTAAAAATTAATGTCAAAAACATGATTGCAAAAATAAAAATTAAAAAAATAATTAATAAAAAAAGATACATAAAGGAAAAAATATTTTTTAAAATAATTTTTCATTTAATGAAAATGTTTCATTAATTTTATGACCGCGTTCTTTGGGGACTTTCCAATCAAAAAAGTCATTGAATTAATGAATCAAATTCATTAATATTACGCACAAAATTCGATCAGTGTTCTGGCAAGGAATTGGTTTAGAACTAGCTGGCTCCAGAACAATCTAGTCAGAAATTGCCAACGGTACAAATATTAATTCACTGCTAGAGCAATGATTTTATAAAAATGATGACGCTTCTTTAAAAAAGGCTTGTAGTCAGAAGGTTCCGAGCTCAAATCCGGTTGCAGGTAAATTTTTATTTTTGATTTTTTTTTTAATTTAGCAATTTTTTGTTTGTTTTTATATTCTTAAACACGTTAATTTAAAAACCAAACATATCTGTTCACACATCAAAATTGAAGTGTTTAGGTTAAACGTTTCGAACCGCTGTGCCTTAACAAGTGTAAACGAAAAATTTAACAAAATTTTTAAAAAAGTTTTTTTTCTTCGGCCGGCTGCAAGAATAATTAATTTTTGGCTTTATCCTATATAACCATTGCTATGAAATGTGTTATTACATTGTCCGCCACAGTCGGAAACAATTTTTAAAATTTTTTTATTTAAGGGGTAACTTCAGGCCTGTTTTTTACATTTTTCTTTCACTGGAAGCAAAATGTAATTAGTTCTTGGTTTGTCTAAAACTTCATTTAGAAAAAAGCACATTTTAACTAGTGTTTTCCTAAATTTAATTCATTTCATTTTATTTAACTTTTGTTTTTTTTTTTGTTTATGTTTTCTAAGTTTCAGAGTTGTCATTCACACTAAAAGGTGTTTAGTTTTTAAACATGATAATTTTAAGTGTTTAAGGGCAGAAAAATGTTCTGCAAAACATCTCACTTAAACGCTGTTTAAGGCCTAAACAGGTAGAGTCGAGTTAAACACGTATCTGTGAATCCCGCATTATAAAATTGAATTTTTTGTTTGTTGAAAAGCTTCTTTAAGACCAACTTTTATTTTGTTTTGCCAGCGTGGGCATATTAGTGCTAGAATTTTAGCGTAATCAGTAGTCGTCCAGCTGTTGTCATTCATTTATATTTTTAGCCACAAAACTAGTGATTTTCAGCCCTCATTCCCGTGCTCTTGGCAATGATTTTAATATTTTTGTTGATGGTAAAATAATATACGAAACCCATGAGGTGAAATATTTAGGAGTTATGCTGCAAAGTAATCTCTCTTGGGATTCGCATATACGGGAAGTCAAGAGAAAGATAGCTCCAGTCATTGGTATACTGTATAAAATGTAATACAAGCTTAATGAAAAGACGAAACTCTTGTTGTATCAAGCTCTAATACAAAGCCATTTAAATTATATGGCGATAATATATGGTTGCAGAAATACGAATGTTTTAAAAACACTGCAGATTATGCAAAATAAAGCTTTGAAAGTAATTTATAATTTACCAATTAATTTCTCAACATTAACCCTTTATAACGAAATTTGTAAATCAATTTTGTCGGTCCATGGATTATATATTTATCATCTATTAACTCTTTCACTACCCTTATACACTACAGTGTACACATCTTTAAAAAAATATATAAAATTGAATAGTGCAAAAAAAACTTTATACTTTTTGCAAATAAGTTTCTTAGGATCTTGGACTTCAAATAAAAATCACTACATGTATAAGCAGTTTAACATGGCAATATGGTCGCGATATTCGTTTATGAAGTCTAATTTTCTGAATATATCATAATCTCCGTGAAAAGGGGGTTTTGGTGTTTCTCCTAAACTAATGAAGATAGATAATTGAAATTTGGCACATAGCTTTGTTTTATGGCTAGAAGAAAACCAACCAAAGGATTTTGGGCTACTCGAATGTTTAAGGGGTAAAACGGGGCTCAGAAGTTTGAAAAAATCGATTTTCAAGCGTCATTTTTGGTAGGTAGGAGGAGGAGGGGGCAAAATATTTTACAATTTTTTTTCTAATTTGAGGACTCTTAACAAGAATCTAAAGTCAAAATAACGCAACATCCGCAAACAAAAAGCCGGTAGTGAAAGGGTTAATGTATGTATTTAAGTCATTGCATAATATAGGTTATCATACCATTAGCTTTGTCCAGAATCAATCTTCTTTTAACACAAGGAGTCAACAAAATCTAAGAACAACAAGATGCAGATTGGAAACAACTAAGCAACGTATTGAATATATGGGTGGTTTTGAGTATAATAAATTGCCAATAAATCTAAAATCTATAGATAGAATATCTTTTTTTAAAACAAATCTTAAGAAATATTTAATTGAGAACATGGAAACACTTCTTTTGTAAAGTAATTTTCTTTTTATATTGTAAAATATACATTTATATACATATGTTTTTTCTTTTGCTTTTTTATTTCTTTTTGTAATGCAAATGATATACTTATATGAAAATGTGAATTATAATCTGTACGCTTATATATATTGCCAACTAGTCTCAATAATGCCTTTATGGCGCTGAGACCAACATTACTTTGAAATGTATTGTACTTGGAAAATAAAACAAAATTAATAAAAAAAAAAACAAAATTAATAAATTATCTTGTTAGCTCAGTGGGTAGAGTTATCGTCTGCGAATTTGACGGTCTGGATTCAAATCACGGCACGACCAAAAAAAAATATTTTTTTAAATTTATTTTGAAAAATTTATTTTCATACCACATAGTTATTGGTTTTGCCAACGTTGAACATTCTGTTTTCCCGGTGCTTTTCCAGAGCTTTTTGAACAGCCAGTCCTTTGGTCTAATGATGTAATCATTTTGGGAATGTGTAAGCTTTTTTTGCCAGTACTTGTACCACCTATTAAAATGCGTTGCAATCGCTTTCCCGTTTGTATTTTCCTGACTGGGTAGTTTCATTTGAAATATTTTATTGTTTGTAATCATTTAGGAAAGAGTTACTGCAAAAATATTGTTTTGACAGTGGTTTATTATAATATTAAAAATAACTGCTGTAAATAAATGTTCTCAAAAAACAGTTATTTCCGGTATTTTCTGAAATAACTGTAATAATAGTTATTTTGCATTATTCCATAAAAAAATAAAAGTAATTGTAGTTGAAAACAACAACTTCTGATTACCAAGGCAAGTTTAAAATGGCACAAATAAAGTTGAAATTGGCAGGCAAATTGACACGAAAAAATAGTAAAATTGGCACAAAAAACGCAAAAATGGCACGCTTATTCCAAAAATTTTAAAGTATAAAAGTTGATTTAAGTCTTTTTCTGAATGTTTTTAACAAAAATACAATAATGACGGAATTTACCGTTGAACTGCTAAAGTGCATTCGTCGTATATTAGTATGATTTAAAAAAAAAAATCTGTAATTTTGATAAATATTAAAAAAATATCGTTTTATTTTGTAAATTTTTTCCATAAATTATTTACAAAGATTGAGTTTTTACTGAATTTTATAGCATTTTTTTAATGAAAAGTCGAAAAAAATACACAAAATGGCTTTTTTTGGCAAGGATTTGTAAAAATGGCATTTTTACAAAATAAGTGAAAAAATGGCATTTAATGGCAAATGCCAAAAAAAAACTTGTCATGTAGTTACTTTGGTGAGTCTTTAAAGACACGTTGTTAAATAGAGTATGATAAATTTTACAATGGCTTAAAACCATTTTTTTTAAGTAAATCGTTTGCTAGTTTTTATAGTAAATATCCAATGTTATTTGTTATTTGGTCATATAGAACAAAATTTTGTCTATTCTCAATCAACATCAACGTTGCTTCGTGCGAAATATATAGAAATGATAACAAAAAAATTTTTAATTTTGTTAGCCTTAGTTTGTAGTGATTTGATGGCATAAAAATATTGTGAAACATTGGTACTATATAAATTTATTCAAAGTATTGGTCATCGTTAGCTATGAGCTTTTCCCAGCTTCTAATTTTTTGAGGGCAAGAACGAATCAAGCCAACTTCGCATACCCTGGGGAGTTATGTATTTCGATTCGAAGCGGAATCACCAGCCTTATAGTCCAGACCTTGGCCCGTCCGACTACCATTTGTTTCAATCGATACAAAACCCTCTCACTGGAATACGCTTCACTTTAGAAGAGTGTGGTTATTATGTAATTCGGAAATGCATTCGAACAGAATTTTCACATTGAACATAAAGTACCAAAAAACAGTTTTTGGTGGGGGCAAAATATTGAAAACGTGTATGCTAGACTATCGGATACACGTTTTCAATATTGCCCCCATTTAAAACTGTTTTTTGGTACTTGATTTTCAATGTGAAAATTCTGTTCGAAAGCATTTCCGAATTACATAATAACCACACTCTTCTAAAGTGAAGCGTATTCCAGTGAGAGCGTTTTGTATCGATTGAAACAAATGGTAGTCGGACGGGGCAAGGTCTGGACTATAAGGCTGGTGAGGCAAAACTTCCCAACCACTATTTTCTAAATAGTATTTAACCGGTCTTGCAACATGTGTCCGAGCGTAGTCATAATGGAATATTACGGCTTCATTTCTGGTCGTATAATCCGGGCTTTTTTCGGTCAATGCTCACTTCAAACGAACCAATTATGTTCGGTACAAGTCCCCTGTGATCGTCTGACCCTATTTTAGCAGCTCATAATAGATGGGACCCTTCTGGTCCCACCAAATATAGAGCATTACCTTGGCGCCATGGATATTCGGCTTTGGCATTGATTTGGCTAGTTGGCCGGGATCACATACGATTTCTTGCGCTTCGTAATGGATCCATTTTCCATCGCCAGTAATGATTCGATGCAAAAGTGACTTCTTTTTATGGCGTTCAAGCAGCATTTCGGACATACAAAATCGTTTTTCAACGTCTCTCGGCTTCAACTCGTGTGGTACCCAATTTCCTTGCTTTTGGATGAATCCTGCTGCTTGCAAACGTTTTGAAATTGCTGCTTGAGTGACTCCTAATTATTTTGCAATTTCTTCTCGAGTTTGACAACAATCTTCATCGAGTAATGCCTCCAATTTATCATCTTCGAACTTCTTTGACTAACCTGTAGTGGGATTCTCTAACATTTTAACAACAAAGTTCGGCAGTTAAGTTGTCAGTTTACTATGAAAACTTGTCAATTTAACTACCGAAATTTGTAGTTAACAACCCAGTGGGAAAACAGGAGTCAGTTGGGACGCGAGCACCTGTCCCGTGACCGGTGAAAACAGGACCTATCTGAAAGAACCTATCCTGTGACCTGTCTCGTGACCGGTGAAAACAGGACCGGTCTGAAAGGACCTGTCCCATGACTAGTGAAACCAGGACCGGTCTGAAAGTACCTAACCTTCGACCTGTCCCGTAACCGGTGAAAACAGCACTGGTCTCAAAGTACCGGTCCTGTGACTGGTGAAAAGCACCGGTCTGAAAGTACCTGTCCCGTGACAGGTGAAAATGGAACTGAACTAGCACATTCAAGTGGTACAAATATTAGAGTTGTCAATTATTCGGGTGTTTATTTTGATCGATTAAACGATCAAAACAATTTTTATATTTATGATTAATTATTGAGTTACTGAATTAATACTTAACGTGTTGAGTAGGCGCTTAGTAATCAAGTCATTCACGAGATTGTTGTACAACTGTTGCGGAACTCTTGTTTATTTCAGGAAACTTAAGTACCGAAAAATGTCTGACACGGGGACTAAACTATACTGTTCTAAAGACAAACAGTGAGCTAAATCCAAATCTGGCATCTGTGAATAAACATAGTTTTTTTTTTGTCGAAATATTCCGAATTGTAGTTTCTTTAAAATGCTTTTTGAATTTTTTAGAAAGCTTTTTTATTTTTAGAATCACCTCCATTAAAATTTCCTATTAAAGCATTTTTTACAATTTTGCTTTTTAACTACCCAATAAACATCCAAAAACTAAAAATTCAAGCGCTTATAAAATGGCATGAATTAAACTTCTTTGAAGGCCATTTGTTTAATTTAAAATCAAGTTTACAAATTGAGGTATCTTTTTGGAAATTCTGTTTTCATTTTCTGTCGGCAATAAATAACCAAATATAAATAATTTTAAAACTTTATAAAAATCAGGCATTTGACTGAACTAAAACAAATAAGATTTGTAGAATTTAATTCCTGGTAGAAATAGATTGCGAATAACAAAAACTTAAATCTAAACTTAAAAGGGCAAGGAATTCCATGCACATCCAAGTTTTTTTCGATAGCCCAAAACTAATGTGAACTAAAAATTTATCCGAATCATCAAATTTAGAACAAAATGACATCTTTTTTTAGTTGCATATTTTGACAAAAATGCATGTTTTTGCATACTTTGACAGGTTCTTTTTCTTCAGGTTCTTTTGTGTCACTCATATGACAGGTTCTTCTGCGCCAGTTCTGTGACATTTTGTTTTAGGTTAGTCCTGTGGCAGGTTCATTTACGTCAATCCTGTGACAGGTTCTTTTATTTCATTCCTGTGGCAGGTTCTTTTGCTTCTGTCCTGTGACTGGTTCTTTTGCGTCGGTCCTGTGACACGTGACAAGGGGCAATTGATCCCCTCCTAGGACAAGCCCATGTAAAAGATACCTGTCCTTTTCATATAAAAGAACCGGTCCAAGGACCTGTCACGTGACGTGTCTGGTGACCGGTTCCTTTTCCACGGGGAAGTTATAGAATTGCCCCTCTGAGTACCGATTATGAATGGTTTGCAAGCGGTAAAGTGATAAAAACTGTCAGTTATCATTTTTTTTAAATGAGTGAAAAATATTTTTCACCGCTTCACAGAATCGGTACTCTGGGCGGTCTTTGTCTTCCCTGACAAAATCACCAATTCTGAACCGCACAAACCATCTCTCGCACGTTGATATCGATCAGTGAGCAATCGATGTGCTTCAGCTGCACTTTTTTCAAATTGAATACGTAAAGCAAAACTTCCCGCAAATGCTGCTTTGTTGGCACAAAATTCGACATTTTCGAAGCAAAAAAAAAAACTTTATTGTCAACACTCAGGGGTGCGGCATCACCAAAAAAAAAAGTTATAACGACATCATTATCACTAGATGGCACTTTGTTCAAAAAATTGACAATTTTGTTTTTTTATTTAAATTGAAATAATAACAAAAAAAAGCAATTTTGCGCTTAATTTTTTCTTATTTTGCGCAGTTTTCAGCAATTTTTGAGTTTTTAAATATAGGTTCAGCTGATACTAAAGTGATACTAAATAGTTGCTCAGGTAATACTAAATTTCAGCGCCCCTACCGGTGAGTAGGGTATGTTTTGATTTCCTATCTCTATAATTAATAGTCTCTGCCTACACTATTTCGTTCGATGACTAAGTGAGAATAAATGACATATATTTACCCTCCAAAATGCCATATAAGTTATTAAAGTCACAAACCATGTGTAAAAGATACTCCATCTGTTGTGAATCCCGTGAATTCACTACTAACTGAAAAACTTTTTTCCCCCAACCAGTAAAATATTATGGTCGTATGAGTAATTGAATAACATAATAAGAAAGTAATGCATAAATAAATGTGATTAATTAACATGAGTGTGTTAGTAATGTATAATAATGGGGGTCGGTCACTAATTAAAGCAAGGATTCACAATTGTGCACTCACTCAAACTCTTTGTTATAACTACAAGACACAAACACACATACTCATAAAATATAAAACATACAAACTAATCAACCTACCAAACGGATATGACAAAGACGTCATTATCATTCAACTAATATAAAGTTCTCTAACTGTAGTTAATGTTTGGCGTCATTATGTTTATTGTTGGCGGATGGCGTCTCTTATATAAGTGGACATTTTTATATTTACTAATATACGAATATGTGTAAGTATGTGTGCGTAAATTTATTAGTTGTTTTGTGCTTTTCATAATTTTAATTGAGTTGTTTCGTACTCTAACTATTCATATTTTACAATCGAAATGAAAGTGCTAATTAGCAATTAATTACAATTTAATTACCACTTAAATAACACCACAGGCTTTTAAAGACATTTATAGATAAAGCTGTAGATATTTGCTTTTATTTTGAAGGCTGTTGATAACTTATTTATTAGCTTAATTTCTTTGAAAAGGAAAAATATACATATTCGTATAAAATGGTCCTCCTTTTTAAGGTTTCCTGTTACTAAATGAAAAAGGTATTTATACTAATTTATTTAAGAATGTTTATTTTACAATGAATTGTGTGTTTTCGCAAGAAATATTTAAATTAGGTATGTTTTAAACAAAAATTTTTTTTTTGAAAAAGTTGAAGGAAATATGTAAATGGAATGTTTATATTTATGAAACACTACAAGTTTTATAATTGTCATATGCTTTAAGTGTCATATTTCTATACGTGTCACCCCCCAAAAGCACCGGCAAATTAAATAAAAAGTTTTAATTTCTTATTAATCCTTACAAAAATCTAAGGCCAATTATTGTTATTCCGTAATTTTAGAAGTGCCCATTAATTTTTTTTTTATAAATATGTGTTCTTTTTTTGGAAGAAATTGATTCCTGTAGGTGACATTTATAGAACGTTCAGTGTATATACAAAAACGTGTCTGTAATAAATTAATAAAGTGTTTTTTTTTAAATGAAATTTTAAAAGATTTAAAGCTTTATTTTGAAAAGCGCTTAGGTAAAGCGCTTACATACAGAGCAAAATGTTGTGAATTTCGACACACAACAAATATTTAATTAAATTATGTAGTGAGTTGTATGTGAGCCATATTTGGCCCTATGGGCTTAGTTTGAAATTGTAAATAAAAAAAAAAAATATTTGAATTGCTAAATTGTTTCAAATAATCGTACCCGACTTTTTGTAACTGGTAGAATCATTTGCTTAATCAAGCAAAATCAAGTAGAATATAATTGATATTATCAATTTCGTAATTTAAACTTGTTTTTATTTTTTGTGTGGAAATGAAATTTGGTTACAACAACTGAAGTCGATTGGTACAACTTATAGCTTTGAAGAATTAAATCAAAAAGAATTATTTTCATTTGAGGGAACTCAATATAATTTACTTGTAAATATTTTTTTTACAGATCGTAAAAAAAATTAACCCATTTTCTGCCAACAGCACCTGAAAAGTATGTTTACTGCAACTTGGGATTAATAATATTTTAATATGTAATAATATATTGTTATAATATTATATGTTTGACTGGGGTATTATTATAGAATCCCAGCTCGGGCACTTATAAATATTATTTTTACAGATCTTAAAAAGATTAAACCATTTTGTGTAAACAGCATCTGCAAATTATGTTTTCAATTAATAGAATTTTAAGACTCTAACGAAAAGTGTTGTAATTTCCTAACAGTTGTTTAAATCAGGTATTTTTAATATCTTAATAAACAACTACCAAAACAGTACTTCTACAGCAAACAGTTGTTTTTGTTAGTTATTTAGAAAATAAAAATTTTCGTTGAATTTCGTTGAATTTAAAAATTTTTTGTTTAGTTCATATTTGTTATCATTGATATATTCCTAGTTTGCAAATAAAAATCAGAAACTTGCATTGTATCTCCAATGCCTAAAAGCATAACAACAGATTCACAAGTTGTTATGCTCATCATTACTCATATTTTTGTAATCGAAAGAAAAAATTTTTATTTAAAGATACTTTTATAATACCAAAAGAATTAACTGTAAAAAACAGTAGTTTTTATCCATTTTGTCAGTTGTTTTAAAATTTTTGTAGTAGAAGTTTGTCAGCTAATTTTACGAAATTGTTAGTTATTTTAAATGCATTTGTTAGTTATTTTTCAACAGTTAAAAATAACAAAATTTTTAGTTATTTTAAAGGTAATATACCTTTGTCGCATTTTTAACTGCGTTTACCTTTGTTTTCACTGTTATTTTCAGTAGATTCTGCAGACAAAGACATATATTACAGTTCCAAAGTGGAACCGGGCTACCCTAGATTCAGTTCTTGAACTACTTCTAAAATTCTAGAACTGGTTAGTTATAGAATTGATTCTACGCCAGTTATACCTTACATATGAGATCCGTAGAACGGGTTCCGGAACCAGTTCCATGGAAACGGTTGTAATGTAACTAGCTGCAGAATTAGTCTTCTTGGTAACCGATAGTAAAAAATTTTGCTGGGCCGTTTTTTGGACTAATTTCCTATACTTTATAGAAAAATAGTTTTACCTAGTACCTCCAAACACTTTGTGGGTTTTATATCACTAACCAAGGACTTTCATTTGACGTTGGAATTATCCACCAGAATTAGTGTTGCACAGTGTTATCAGACATCTTTCTTATAGAGCTATTAGTTTTTAGGTAAAATAGAAAATATCCATACATCACATGTTTTAATACTTTATATGAACGTACTATTTGATTTATACCGTATTCTACGTCTCATATAAAATAATTTATCCTTGACCATGTCCTTCAGCATATCACCTCACACTTTAATTGTAATTCAATACTTTCACACAAAAAATATGTATCTTTACTTTTATTCACAGCAGCTTTGATTTCTATCAAGATTAATATTTACTTAATAAGACTTTTTCTATAACACTATATCAATAGCCCTTCCTTTATTATAAAAACTAAAATATGATATTTATCTTTAACTCCTTTGTAGTTTACCTTGTACATTTTTTGTTGAATAAAAAAAAAAAAACAATAAAATTATGCAAAAAATTGTGAAATTTTATCTCATGGTCGTTTTATGCGAGTTTTTTTAGATTTTATAACTATGTCTATACTTTATTTTTATTTGTTTTTTTATTTATATACCCAGTGTTTAGAATAAAGACGAATATGACAGTTGCTGTCAACAATTCCCTGACAATTTACTGGCATTTTACATTTTCTTTTCAACAGGCATAAAACAGAATTTATGTAGAGTGTAACGGATATGTTGATTACAATATGAATATTTAAAACTAACAGTGAGAGACAAAATTAAACCATTAAGAACTAAGTTTCAACTTCAATATCGGTCTAAAATATTTATAAATTCTCAAATATTAGCTTTAGTCGTGGTTTATATGCACTCAAAAAGTTTGACAGTTACTACATGACAGTTGTTTGTGTAGTAATTAGTAGTTGTTATTTTTTAACGTAATTACACTTATTTAAGGAAACAACTGACGAAAAGTCCTGTAATTTCGGAGCAGTTGTTTGAAGCAGTTATTTTCAATATCATTATAAACAACTACCAAAACAATACTTTAAACACTTATTTTTGCTAGTTTTTAAATAACTAAAAATTTTGTTGATTTTTAAAATTCTTGTTTAGATGTGTGCTTAGTTTGCAAATAAAAATCAGAAAATTGTATTGTTTCTCTAATGCACTCAAAAACGTTTGACAGTTACTACATGATAGTTGTTTTTGTAGTAATCAGTAGTTGTTGTTTTTGACTGTAATTACAACTGTTTTTCTATGGAAATTGCAAAACAACTAATATGACAGTTATTTATAAAAACAATTTACTAAAAGTACTATAATTTCGTAACAGTTGAGTAAGGCAGTTACTTTTAATATCATAGTTAACAAATATCAAAACAGTACTTTTACAGTAAAAAGTTATTTCATTAATTTTCTTATAATTCTTGTTTAATTAATATTTGTTATCATTGACATATTCTTCGTTAGCAAATAAAAATTAGCAAGTTGTATCTCCAATGCATAAAAAGGCAATAACAGCAGAACCGTTTGGAATATTTACTTCAAATTTCAAGAAATTTTTTTTATAAAAATATACTTTTTTCTACTTCTGCAGCTAGTTTTTCAACAGTTAAACATAACTACATTTTTAGTTATTTTAAAGTTAAATACCTTTGTCGCCCTTTTAACTGCATATACCTTTGTTTTAATTGCCATTTTAAGTAGATTCTACCGGCAAAGTTTTTTGAATGTGCAAACCGAAATAACTGGAGAACAGTTTGGAATTTTAACTTCAACTTGCAATACGCTAAAGCAATTACACATTTTTTTATTAGCGAAAGCAAAAAACTGCTTTTCTTATTAAAATTTACTTTTATAAAATAAAAAATCTAACTGTAAAAACAATAGTTTTGACCTATTTTGTTAGTTGTTTTAAAACTTTTCTAGTTATTTTGCATTTTTTAGTTATTTTTTAACAGTTAAAAATAACTACATTTTTAGTTATTCTAAAGGTAAATACTTTTGTCGTCTTTGCAACTGTAATATACCTTTGTTTTTACTGCCATTTTCAGTAGATTCTACCGACAAACTTTTTTGAGTGTGCCAAACCGAAAAAACTGGAGAACCGTTAAGAATTTTTACTTCAAAAAAGTGAAATATACTTTTATAATATCAACAAAATTAACTGGAAATCCGAAACAGTAGTTTCTTTACGTATATTTAGTCAGTTGTTAAAATTAAAAATAAAATTACTACATTTTTAGTTATTTTTAAGGTAAATACCTTTTGTCGCCTTTTTAACTGCATATTGCTTTGTTTAAACTATCATTTGCGGTAGAGTCTACCGACATATTTTTTTGGGTGCAGTCGCCAATATTTGTCTTAATCGTGGTTTTACATAGTCTCAAATATTTGCCTTACGTCCCTATGCTGCTTACAGGAGTAAAAGGAATAAATATATAAATATTTGCCTTAATCGTGGTTTTATATAGTCTAAAAATATTTCATGTAATCGTGATATTATATAATTTCAAATATTTTCTTTAATCGTAGTTTTATGTAGCCTCAAATATTTTCCATAATTGTGAATTTACATAGTATCAAATATTTGCTTATTAATGGTTTTCCTATAGTCTCAAATATTTTCCTTATTACTGGGGGGTTACCGCGTAACTCGATTCGAAAAAAAATGTTCGAATTCGTAAATTTTGTACCTTTCCTAAAAAGAAAAATTTTAGCAAAAATCTTACTTTTTGAATTTTTATGTGTAGTGTACAAGGTTTAGGATAAAAGTAAATTAAAAAGTATAATTTCTATACAGAATTATATTTTTAACAATATTTGCAAGATTTACGAATCACCCCCCCCCCCCCCCCCCTTGTTTTATACAGTCTCAAATATTTGATTTAATTGTGATTTTATGCAGTCTCGAATATTTGCCTTAATCGTAGTTTTCTGTAATCTCAAAAAATTGACTTGATAGTGGTTTTATGTAATCTGAAATATTTGCTTTTATCTTGTTTTATTTTGAAAGACTGTTTAATATTAAATGTTACTGGTCGTAGACTGACTCTTAAACATACATTATGTAAATTCGCATTACAAAGTTCAAGGCGCTCAGGCATTATGATAAATAACATTTACCATTTAACAAAAATTTAAATAATATAGCATAAAACAAAATTAACATAATATTGCATTAAGAATTTCTCCCTTTACTACCGTTTATTACTTGTTGTGTTATAGTGCTAGTTGAAGTGTATTTGCGTGTGTGCGTTTAAACTTCTGTTTTTACAAAGACCTCCCTACGGGAAATTTTAACAAACTGTCACCGAACTGGCCCCTTTACATGAAATAGACTGGTCACTTTTACATGGCGTTGTCATAGGAGGGGGAAATTGACCCCTTGTGACATGTCACAAGACAAATCCTAGGACAGGTTACTGAACTCTCATAAAAAACAAAGTTCAGGGACCTGTCCTGGGATTTGTCTTGTGACATGTCACAACGGGTCAATTTCCCCCTCCTATGACAACGCCATGTAAAAGTGACCAGTCTATTTCATGTAAAGGGGCCAGTTCGGTGACAGTTTGTTAAAATTTCCCGTAGGGCTTTTATAACTTTTTATTGTAAGTGTGTTTGCTCTTTATGCCACTAACTAATTTTTTGCATTAAATAAAGAAACTTTGCTCTTTTCCTTATTTGAAATATAAATTATTTTTGTTTTTATTTACTACTTTCTTGGCTTATAACTTTTTTTTTCATTTTAGCATAAAATGAAGTCAAACTAATGTAATTTAGTTGTAAAAAAAGTTTTTGGATGGTGGCTTTTATGTCAAGTATAACATGAACACCAAACATATATAAAAAGTTGTTAAACAACATATACAAACATAAGTATATAAAAGCCTAAAGATATTTTTCCAATTAAAGATGCCAGATGAAATTTTCTCATTTAAGAATGAAGACCCAAGTTATATTAAATTCAAAATTTAAATAGTTTATAATCCCACATAGTAATTAGAAATGTTTATATTAATAGTGGATTCTTTATTTATTGTAAAACACTATTTGGTTAGGCTTGTATTATTTGGGATATAACGTATGATTGTTATTAATTTTGAAATTAAATAATACTCATACGCCACATATGCTAAATATTATATACCCTTTAGAAAAACGTGTAACTCCACACAAAGTAATCGATTTCAAGTACTTCACATTGTGTGTACTTACGATATGGGATTCTTGTGGATAACAATTGTATACAAAACTAAAAATATTTGAAAATTTTCAAAAATTTTGTCTAACTTACATGCCACTATACTTGTATGTGCCTACGAAATATATTGGCTTGTGGGCCATTACAATGCGGCCTCGGGGATTCTAGTAAGTACACACAAGTATCTCCGAGTACGTTCAAACCCTACACACAAGCTGGCTTACTTTACCCAGGGTATGGCCGCATTGTAATGGCTCACAAGCCAATATACTTCGTAAGTACACACAAGTATAGTGCAATGTAAGTTAGACAAAATTTTTGAAAATTTTCAAAAATTTTTATTTTCATATACAATTGTTATACACAAGTAGCCCATATCGTAAGTACACACAATGTGAAGTACACGAAATCGATTACATTGTGTGGACTTACACGTTTTTTTAAAGGGTAAATTTAAAAAACATGGAAATATGAATTGTATTTATCTATATAGATTTTTTTAAACATTTGAAATTTTTATCCAAAAAGCGACATTATTTAAGTAAAATAACTTTATTACCTAATTAATATCTCCATTATTTAGATTATATAAAAATTTCGGTTAACTGGCAACACTTTTCATTATCCTTTTCAATAAAAACATACCTATCGCATACCACACAGCTTTTGTTTTTCCTCACCCTCAACGACACCTGCTCTTAACACAATTTTTTTTATTGTAGCGTTCAGAGCAAAAGCCATTAACCCCGGATGTGTGTATGTGTTTATGTGTGTTTGAACCAGTATTTTACTTATAGAATCATACGACGAGTACATTGCAGAAAACCTCGTTAGTGTTTATTTACACGATATTTTAATGTGACCGATTATAGTACGATACAGTTAATAAAAAATAAAATTTTTTTTTTTATAAAACTATAGTTTGTATACAAAACTACAACTTTAACTTACTAGAAAGTTTTTTCACAAGATATTCGAATTCATCGGGATTGTAAAATCGTCCGGTTTTTTGCTTTCCAAAATGTTTATACCTTACACCACTACGGGGTCAGGGTACATATAATAAGTTTGTGCTGATGGGTTGTAACACCAAAACAAATTGGACTTAGACACACCTTGTAGTAACCGATCGAATCAGAATCACTTTTTGTTTAGATTTGATGATGTCCGTCTGTCTGTCCATGTGTTCTTGTGCGGCCCAAGGACGGAGCCTATTGATTTGGTTTCCCGAAATTCGCTTTTTCGCACGCTAAAGGTAGCAAATATAAAATATTTCAAGGATAAGGAGTGAGATCATAAAAATGTTAACACACATTTTTGCCTATAACTTTGGTTTAAAGCTTCTCATATATTTTTTTTTCGGCAGTTTACATTTTAAAAATATGTCAGTTAATAAATTAATTTACATCATGAGTTTAGTTTGCAATTTTTTACAGAATGGACGATGGATAAAAATAATTAAATATTTTCAAAAATAATTAAATATTTTCAACAAAACCAAACATGGACATACAAAAAAATTCCCAAAAAAACTAATGTATGCCGCCAAACAGTTTCAAAAGTGGTAAAAAGGTCTCTGGAACACCTAACAATTGAAAAGAAGCCGGGAACAGGAACAACGACTGGTAATCATAACATTGGTAAGGCATATAAAGTTAAAATCATCCTTAAGAGTGCTCCTAACACATCTGGCAGAAAAACAGCTCGGTTAGCCCAATGCTCGGACTTTTTTATACGTAAAGTGAAACGTAAGGCAGGACTAAAGTCCTACAAAGTTCAAAAAATTCCCGATGGAAACGCTTTTAAAAATTTGGAAGCCAAAACCAAAGCTCGAAAATTGAAATCAAATTTTATACAAAAATACAACTTTTGTGTAATGCACGACAAAACTTATGTCGCAGCTCCCTGGTCAAGAATTTTATGATTCCAATGTTCGAGGAAATGTTGCGGGAAAATTTAGGTCGAAAAAGCAAACGAAATTCCCTAAAAATTCCTAGTATGGCAAGCCATATGTAGCTGCGGCCAAAGAAGCCAGTCATTTTTGACATCTGGTTCTATAAACAGCGAAATTTATATCAAGGAGTGTTTGCAGAAGAGACTGCTTCCATTTTTGAGTCAGCACAATGTATCCACTTACTTTTGGCCCGATTTAGCATTTTGTCAGTACAGCAAGAAAGCGCTGGAGTGGTGTAATGGTAATAATGTGGTTTTTGTACCAAGAGAGGCAAATCCACCAAACTGCCCGGAGCTCAGGCCAGTGGGAGATATTGGGCTCTTGTTAAAACAGAATTAAAGGACACGAAAAAGGTCTCCCAGGTCATGCAAGATTTCAAACTTAGATGGACCACCTGCTCTAAAAAGGTGACAGAAACTAACATAAAAGCCTTAATGGGAGGGTTTCCGGAAAAAGTGGATAACTTTGTTCGTAGTGGTTAGAATTCCATGCGGTTTTTTGTTTGATTTGTATTAAATTTCATTTAATAAAAATTTGGTTTGAATTCTTAAGATTCAGTGGTTTGTTTTTTATTTAACTTTATGTGTGTTAACATTTTTATGATCTCACTCCTTATTTGGCATGCTAAATCACAAACCTATTGATTCTAGACAGGATCGGTCCATATTTGGACCTATCGCCAATATCGACTATATTTCCGGTATTCTCCCAAATAACCTAACATTAGGTAAAATCAAAATTTCATACCATTATTCTATTTTTTTTTTTATAATTTTATAGACAAATTTTGATACAAGTCCACTTCAACCCATTCCAAATATTAGTTTGCTTTTAACCAGAATGGTGTAACTTTTTTTACTCGTTTTTATATATTTCCTTAAATTATGTACACTAATAGAAAAAAGTCTGTAAAAATTTTAATTAAAACTACTAAAAATTAGTTAAAAATTACCTTGCAGAAAAAACTGCTGCAATTAGCAGATTATTTTTGCTAAATATTAGAAAGATAGCAATAAGACCGCAATAATGAAACTGTCAAATACACAGAATTTTAATTAGAAATTTATTAATTCAGTTCGAGGCCAATTTCCTTATTATGAATTAACATAATAAGTACTTTTTCAAAAACTGATATTTTTCTTCATCAGGATACTCTCCTAACAAATACTTCATAGAGTTTTTGCTTTCAAAAATCTCTACACTTTCAGGATTGAAAAGACGATCGTTTCGGGGAATTTCCAGGTCCCCTTCTTCAGTTTCCAGGGGACCTGGAAATTCCCCGAAACGATCGTCTTTTCATTCCTGAAAGTGTAGAGATTTTTGAAAGCAAAAACTCTATGAATTATTTTTGTCAGTACAAGAAGAGGCAAAAAACATTTCTCCGAACTGTGAGTGTTGTCAAAATGTTGGTTTTTTAATTTTTATCTAAAAAATAAAAATTGTTTTTTCGACCTTTTTAATTGATTAATTAGAAATTTATTAATTCAGTTCGAGGCCAATTTCCTTATTATGAATTAACATAATAAGTACTTTTTTTCAAAAACTGCTATTTTTCTTCAACAGGATACTTTCCTAACAAATACTTCACAGAGTTTTTGCTTTCAAAAACCTCTACACTTTCAGGAATGAAAAGACGATCGTTTCGGGGATTTTTAGGAAAGTATCCTTCTGAAATCAGCAGTTTACTATTTTTTAGGAAATATTTTTGTTGATTTTAGCAGGATAGACTGCTATTTGCATTCGACTAATTTTAAAAATAACGAAAATTTTGTAGATTAAAAAGTTTTTGTTTGATATTTTTAGTCTGTTAAAATTTAACAAAATTTTCTGCAGATTTTACAGTATAACTTGTCATTTTCATTTAATTAAAAGTTAACTCAAACATAACTAAATTTATGTAAATTTTTTTTGCTGTTTTTATTTTACTATTATTTAGCAAAAAAAATCTGCAAATTTAAGCAGTTTTTATTTTATCTGCAAGCTTATTTTTAACTAATTTTTAGTAGCTTTTTCTGCTATTTTTACAGGTTTATTTCTTTCAGTGATCTAAAAACGTTAATTTGAAACAGTGTTTTTTGAAATTTCTATGGAAGTCTCATATTTAAGGAGTGAAAAAAGGTTTTGAGAAAACGCTCGAAACTTTTTTATTTTCAGATTTTTTTTAAATATTTTAAATAAACCATCAGATTGATGCCTTAAATACCTTTTGTTTGGCACACATTTTTTATGGTTAAATGTGCCAATAACTCGAGGCCATTTTTGAACCCACTTTTTTAATCATATTTAGATCGGGCAGCTAAAATAAAACACTTGTCTTTAAGTTATGCCTCTCCTACTATATATCTCAAGTATCAATAAGATCCGAGAGTTCGCCTCAAGGTAACTTCTATGTCAGTTAATTCATATTTCTTAAAAAAATTAAAAAAACTAAAGCCAACTCAAAAAACTAATTCAAATATACTAAAACTCACAAGCAATCTACAAAGTAACCCGCAGATTGTAATGTTGTAGAATTTTTTAGGTGCGCAATCTCACGTTTAGGAGTTAATAAGTGCCGTCAAAAATTACCGAATTTTTATTATACCCTACACCACTATGTGGTCAGGGTATTATAAGTTTGTGCTGATGTTTGTAACACCAAAAAATATAGGTCCTAGACCCACCGATCGCCTCAGAATTTTTTTTATTTCGATTTAACGATGTCCGTCTCCGTCCGTCCGTCTGTCTGTCCATGCATTCTTGTGCGCACTCTACAGGTCGCAAATATTAAGATATTTTGATGAAACTTGGTACACCGACTTATGTCAGCCCAAGGACGAAGCCTATTGATTTTGGTGAATATCGGTCCATGTTTAGACCTAGTGCCCATATAAGGGTCCTACCAAAATTATATTGTTCATACGCTGCAGGTCGCAAATATTAAGATATTTTGATGAAATTTGGTACACCGACCTATATGAGCCCAAGGACGAAGCCTATTGATTTTGGTGAATATCGGTCCATGTTTAGACCTAGTGCCCATATAAGGGTCCTACCAAAATTATATTGTTCATACGCTGCAGGTCGCAAATATTAAGATATTTTGATGAAATTTGGTACACCGACCTATGTCAGCCCAAGGACGAAGCCTATTGATTTTGGTGAATATCGGTCCATGTTTAGACCTAGTGCCTAGAGATGAGCGATATTTTCATACCGGTGATTTAATCACAGTTATTGATAAATCACTGGTAACGGCAGTGATCAAATATTTCAAGTCGCAATTACTCGGAATGTCGTTCTTTTAATATTTTTGTACTATTCTTTCTTGCAAACTTCATTGTGCACAGTAATACATGTTCTTTGTTTCAATAACAGTGACTTGCTTTCACACTCTTCTGAACAAAATGTCTCCTTCTATCATGTCTTTGTTACCGGTCGCAACTATTCTTCTTTTAAGGCCCAGTTTTTAGGAAGTGGATTATCTTTAAACTTAGTTTAACGCAGTTTGTAACTGGAATACTGCTTTTAAAATGTGGTTTATTTTGTTTGGTTTCAATAAAGAAATAAATTATACTCGAGAAAAGGTTTTTCCGGCAAATTTTTGTTAATAAACTTTGATATGGCTGACAAAATTCGTTTTCGGTTTAACTAAACCAAGTTTAACTGACATCTTAAAAACTCGCCATAAATATTATTTCGTTTATTTATCAGCAAATCGCAGTCTTTTCCATAGAAAAACCGTGATCACGATCACAGTTTAAAACAACAACGATTTGAACATTTCACGATTTCACAGAGAATCAAGTTACTGAAAAATCGCCGGATCGCCCATCTCTATTACAAACCCGTGATCACGGTCACTGTTTAAAAGAACGGTGATTTGAAAATCACGATCGCTGGTAGCAGCGTTATTCAAAAATCACCGGATCGCTCATCTTTACTAGTGCCCATATAAGGGTCCCTCCAAAAATTGCCTTGGTTACAAACTGCAGGTCGCAAATATTAAGATATTTTAATGAAATTTGGTTCGCTGACTCACATTATAGAAATTTTGACACAAGTCCAATTTTAACCCATTCGAATTTCGGATCCAAACATTAGTTGACTTTTAACCAGACTGGTGTAGGGTATTGTATAGTCAGCATGGCCGACTTTAACCTTTTTACTCGTTTTTTAAAAATTTATTTCTTTTTAAATTGTTTTCCGAATAATATATTTTTTTTAGGATATTGTAGTTGGCTTGAGTTCAAATCAAAGGTTTAAAAGGCTTAATTCTTTCATTCACTTTTTAAAAATTAATGAAATTTGGGTTAAATTATAGCATTATGGAATTAATTCGATAGCTTAATTCCCAATAGCTTTAAATTATATGAATTCATTCCATTTTGATTGAATTCTAACTGAATGAAACCCAATTTACCTGAATTCATTTAATAAAAAGGTGAATGAAAAATGATTTGTTTTCATTCACTTAATCAAATGAAAAATTTAAATTTGCATCTAATTGCTGAAATAGTAGCATAATACAAATGAAAAACGTTTAAAATTCATCTAACAGAAATAAATAGTATCGTATGCTTTGTTACAGCTTGTATGCTTTGGTTTTGGTTATATGTTAGTTTCAAACTACACTGCACTAAGTGAATGGTAATAAAATTTCTTCATTCAATTAGTAAAATGGTGAATGAACATGCGATTCGAATGATTCAAGTTAGGAATTCATTCAATTCATATTAAAGCTTTATGAATGAAGCTTATGAATGAATTCTTTACGAATGGTTTAAGGGAATGGTACATGAATATTTTTAAAATCTGAATTTAATTTTTCGTGATTTAAGCTTAAATTGAATTAAGTTTTTCGAAGCTCTGGTTCAAATTAACATATAATAAGGCGTATTTAATTTAATCGAGAGGGTGCCTGGAATTTTTTAGATATTCGTAAACGTTCGGAATTGAGACGACATTTCCCTAAGAGCTTTTTAACCTTAATTTTATAGTCCTTATACATAATACCTTATAACATGTTTATAAAATTATTTTTTTATGAAAATTTGTTTTATAAGTCACTTATAAATTTTAAAAGTCATTATGCATATGACCCTAAATGTATTGAATAAGTCTCAACTCTGCGTTTTAAACGTAGGCAGTATGGGTATAAAATTTTTGTTTTCTCCACTGAGAGAATTATCATGACTTCAGTAATGAATTTCTTCATAGTTTCAATGAAAATTGTCACTGGAACTCGTCCATTGAAACTTTTCATAGAATCTATGAAACAGGTTTCATTAAAGTCAATGTTTATGAAAATATCATAAAATTACTGAAACTCTTCATAAAATGAATATCCCACTCCAGCCAATGAAGAGCATCATAAAATGTATGAAGCAATTTCATTTATTATTATTTATTATAGTTGGTTGTTGTCGTTGCTAATCTGGAATGGATAAATAAAAAGTATTTGGCAAATGCAAAAAACATAGTAAATTGTACCATATTTTACGGATGTACAAAATATATCTAATGAAGGAATTCATTAAATTAAAAAGCTTAATAGATTTTTATAATAAGCTTAATTCAATTAATGAAATGCCTTATCAATGTTTCGAAAAAATTAAAATTAATAATAAAAAAATAAAATAAAAAATAAATAAAAATTATAAGATAATTCTCTCAGTATGAAAATTAATGCACATCACTAAAACTCGGCCTTATGGTTATATAAAACTATTTGAGAATAAATTTTTAATATAAAATTCTAATTGTATGAAAATTTTTAAAAATTAATGAAATGGCGATATTTTATAAAAAAAATTAAAAAAAAGGAAATATTATTGAGCAATTTCATATATATAAACAAAATTTCCATTAAATTTATGAAGATATATTTGAGAATTAAATTTTTAATATAAAATTCTAATTGTATGAAAATTTTTAAAAATTAATGAAATGACGATATATTATAAAAAAATGAAAAAAAGGAAATAACAAATCAGTCAGGCCTTTTTTTACGTTATAGTACAAAGCATTCCGTGTTTAAATTTCAGTGTTGTTAACTTTACTTTAAAATCGCTAAAAACAAAGAAAAATTTGGTCATGTTTAAGGCACTGTCATTTTAAGTCTGGCGACCATTTGTAGAAAAAAATAATGCAAGACTTAAGGAAATTTTATATGAATTCCAAAAATATACAGCTTTTTCAGAACTGATCAGTACTCGCAAAATTTTACTATGTAATTTGATAGAAGGTCGATATCCCTTATTTTTCATTAAAAGCCACGCCTACTTAAAACAAGTAACAAAATAAAAAAATAGACGTTACGTTAAAATTCTACACAATTTTCTGAACTATCTCCTCGCATTTTTGGGCGAATCTATCCACTATTTTGATCTTTAAAAATAAAGGCAACGAGAATCAAATTAGAAAAAAACTTGAATGGCTCTATTTTATTGCACATCACTGTATAAACAAAATTTACATTAAATTTATAAAGATATAATTTATGAAATTCAATGAATTTTTTTTTTAATGAAATTATGAAATTTTATGAAAGAAAAGTTATGAAAAATTTCATAATATTAATTATACATTATAAAATTCTTCATTGATTCTACGAAAAAAATTCTATGAAATTATATCATTAATATCATGAAGGATAATTTTTTCAGTGTCGAGTGCTTTAAATCTCTATACAAATAAATCTTAATGTTGTGAATTTTAGAAATATTTTAATACAAAATCTATGCAAATTTTGACTCCATTTTTTAACTCCTAAACTTGAGATTGGGCACCTTAAAAAAATACGTGCCTATTAAGTCAGGGGGAAAAGAAATAAAAAAAATTTTCGATTTATAGCTGTGTTTGTGCGACTACCCAATAAGCACATAGGTTTTAAAAATTCAAGTGCTTTAAATTTTGCTTGAAGTAAAGCATATTTCAAATTCTAGCATTTGTATATTTAACAAAAATATTTCAAACTTGAATTTTTGTTCCCCTTTTGCTGGAGTATGCTATTGAAATAAAATGTAATAAAAATTTAAGCCTTGAAACTGGAAAACAGGGCTGGAATTGAACTTGTTTTCAACTTGAATTCCAGTGAAATTGTTTATAGGGTAGTTATAAACGTGGGTTTATGTGATTCCTATACAAATTTCCCAATAGTAATGTTAAGAGTTAACAATAACTAAACGTTGTCTAATGGGAATGACATAAGCCAAAGTTGATAGTTTTCCACACAAACACATCATATGTATAGAACATTTTTTAGTTGGTCTTATTATTCATACGTAACCGTGTTTTCTTACGTAGCACAGTGGGGTATTCTGGAAAAAAGTGTTAATAAATATATATCTTCTAAACTAATTATCTGTCTAAAATCCTTATTTTCCTTAATTTTATTTTCTTGAATTAGGTTAATTATTCCTTAAAAATGTTCAAAAATATATTTATTTTTAGGAAAAAATCTTACGCTGAAGGTTTTAGAGTTAACTATTAGTTAACCCGAAAATTTTGGCATGTAAGTTAGACAAAATTTTTTAAAAATTTCAAATATTTTTAGTTTCATAAACAATTGTTATACACAAGTACACACAATATGAAGTACACGAAATCGATTACACTGTGTGCACTTACACGTTTTTCTAAAGGGAAATCCGTACAAATGCAGTCTGTGTAGTGAGAATTCAAAGTAAAAAATTTCAGAATGTTGAACATTTGATTTCACATAAATTACTCGCAGCACTGCCAAATGAATTGCATGATTCCAGCAGAAAGCACCTACTACTGGACTGTCGGAAACAAACCGTTTCATCACACCGTTTCTAATTGTATGAAAATTTTTAAAAATTAATGAAATGACGATATATTATAAAAAAATGAAAAAAAAGGAAATAACAAATCAGTCAGGCCTTTTTTTACGTTATAGTACAAAGCATTCCGTGTTTAAATTTCAGTGTTGTTAACTTTACTTTAAAATCGCTAAAAACAAAGAAAAATTTGGTCATGTTTAAGGCACTGTCATTTTAAGTCTGGCGACCATTTGTAGAAAAAAATAATGCAAGACTTAAGGAAATTTTATAGGAATTCCAAAAATATACAGCTTTTTCAGAACTGATCAGTACTCGCAAAATTTTACTATGTAATTTGATAGAAGGTCGATATCCCTTATTTTTCATTAAAAGCCACGCCTACTTAAAACAAGTAACAAAATAAAAAAATAGACGTTACGTTAAAATTCTACACAATTTTCTGAACTATCTCCTCGCATTTTTGGGCGAATCTATCCACAATTTTGATCTTTAAAAATAAAGGCAACGAGAATCAAATTAGAAAAAAACTTGAATGGCTCTATTTTATTGCACATCACTGTATAAACAAAATTTACATTAAATTTATAAAGATATAATTTATGAAATTCAATGAATTTTTTTTTAATGAAATTATGAAATTTTATGAAAGAAAAGTTATGAAAAATTTCATAATATTAATTATACATTATAAAATTCTTCATTGATTCTACGAAAAAAATTCTATGAAATTATATCATTAATATCATGAAGGATAATTTTTTCAGTGTCGAGTGCTTTAAATCTCTATACAAATAAATCTTAATGTTGTGAATTTTAGAAATATTTTAATACAAAATCTATGCAAATTTTGACTCCATTTTTTAACTCCTAAACTTGAGATTGGGCACCTTAAAAAAATACGTGCCTATTAAGTCAGGGGGAAAAGAAATAAAAAAAATTTTCGATTTATAGCTGTGTTTGTGCGACTACCCAATAAGCACATAGGTTTTAAAAATTCAAGTGCTTTAAATTTTGCTTGAAGTAAAGCATATTTCAAATTCTAGCATTTGTATATTTAACAAAAATATTTCAAACTTGAATTTTTGTTCCCCTTTTGCTGGAGTATGCTATTGAAATAAAATGTAATAAAAATTTAAGCCTTGAAACTGGAAAACAGGGCTGGAATTGAACTTGTTTTCAACTTGAATTCCAGTGAAATTGTTTATAGGGTAGTTATAAACGTGGGTTTATGTGATTCCTATACAAATTTCACAATAGTAATGTTAAGAGTTAACAATAACTAAACGTTGTCTAATGGGAATGACATAAGCCAAAGTTGATAGTTTTCCACACAAACACATCATATGTATAGAACATTTTTTAGTTGGTCTTATTATTCATACGTAACCGTGTTTTCTTACGTAGCACAGTGGGGTATTCTGGAAAAAAGTGTTAATAAATATATATCTTCTAAACTAATTATCTGTCTAATATCCTTATTTTCCTTAATTTTATTTTCTTGAATTAGGTTAATTATTCCTTAAAAATGTTCAAAAATATATTTATTTTTAGGAAAAAATCTTACGCTGAAGGTTTTAGAGTTAACTATTAGTTAACCCGAAAATTTTGGCATGTAAGTTAGACAAAATTTTTTAAAAATTTCAAATATTTTTAGTTTCATAAACAATTGTTATACACAAGTACACACAATATGAAGTACACGAAATCGATTACACTGTGTGCACTTACACGTTTTTCTAAAGGGAAATCCGTACAAATGCAGTCTGTGTAGTGAGAATTCAAAGTAAAAAATTTCAGAATGTTGAACATTTGATTTCACATAAATTACTCGCAGCACTGCCAAATGAATTGCATGATTCCAGCAGAAAGCACCTACTACTGGACTGTCGGAAACAAACCGTTTCATCACACTTGGCCCATTAGATTTGGTGGCCACAATGTTATTTTCCAAAGACAAATAAAACTCTTCTAGTCTTATTTCTACAATTCTTCTTATTTCATCAGAAGAATCATCAGCTGATATATAAACCAACCCCAGGTTATAAAATGAATTATTTCCATTTATACATATGTTCAAATATCTCTTGTGATATTCTTGTCCATTCATCTAAGATTAAAGTAAATCTCCTATTGTTAGAAATATTGCTCGATATTCCTTTCATCATGATATCTTTTACATGATTGTAGTAATTTAATATAATGTTCTTTACATCGGTTTCATTTTTTTGCAATGCCAGGTTTTTATTATAAAAACTTTCTCGAATAAACGAAGATCTAGTTATGGTGCGGATTGACTGCGGCTAATTTGTATACCATTTCAGGAAATGTTTGCCCTACCATAAAACCTTTAATGCCTATTCAGCTTACACTTTTTTCTTCGGGTACTTTGCTAATTTTAGCTGAAACGTTGTTCTTGTTGTTTTCTTCAAGAGAAGTTGCATGACCATCAATTTTTTTTTGTGAACCAAATTTAGATGTCGGATAACCAAATTTAGATACCACCGTTAACCAGTCTTTTCTTTTCACATTTATTAATAAAAACGATACTTATAAAATTATTGGCCCTTAATATAAAAGAGTATTTTAAATTTAAAGTCGACTTTATTTTTAATCAAACGGTTTTGTTCATTTTGTGTATGAAAACCTTACAAAAATATTTATATTTTCAAATATTTTGATTGGTTGAAAATAAATTAACCAATCAGAATGCTCCAAAAATAAACCAATTCAAGGTATACTGCCACCCAATATTTTAACTAAAGTCGACTTTACCTAAATTATACATTTGAAAAATTTAGATAGTAAGGGCGATTATTTGTAAGAAACAAAGCTTTTTTTCATATTTCTTTTAAACAGTTTACCAAGTTTTTAGGTTTTACTACTTAAATTTTGAATAATTTATGCGAAAAATCTTTATTAGTTGAAATGCTCCTAATTACTTGGCAAAGTTTTATTTGTGTGTCAAATAAATGTATTCCCTTTTAAAAGATTATAACAATGACATTTTTGTTTTGGTATTTAAAATGTTTTTTATGACTAAAATTAAAAAATCCTATTTGAAACAAAAAAAATTTTAAAAATTTAATATTTTTAAAATTTCCCGTTTTCCCGGGAAAAATATATTATTTTCAATTCAATATATAATTCCCGGCAAACTTTTCCCGGGATTTCCAACCCCAAACCCTAATAGATACCCTAATTCACATGGGCCCAATGATAAAGCATATTGAATTTGTTTACAATCGCTCTACATTTGGATCTACACTTAGCGATTTAAGTCGGTAAAATTAACTACAATTGCAGTTAAAAAAGTGTATGCTGACTCATATGGTCCCAAGGACAAAGACTGTTGAATTTAGATAGGATCGGTCCATATTTGTACCTATCGCTCATATTTTTTCTCAGAAGGCCCCACTGTGCGTAGTTCGTTTATTATGATTCCTTTTGCATACAAGTGATTGCGTTTAATTATTTCATACGTGTTTGTGCTTCAGTTAGTATTTGTTTTAATATTTGTGTAAATATGCACATAATTTTATTTTAAAAAATAACGTTGAAAACAACAAGTTAAAATCTTCATTTTAATGGCCAAGTTTTGCCATGTTTTGAAGGACTTTCTCTCTTGAGTGTGTTGTTCGAGTTTATGTTCATGTGTTTACTCTTTGTACACAAAGTACGTACAGAATGCGGATAAAAAATGTAAACGACGTTTGCAAATGATGATGTTGTTTTAGTTACCCTTTGTTATTGTTGTTGACTATTACGTTTGGTTTAAGGTCGTTTAGTAGGTGGCATTGTTATTTACTAGCAACAATCTATTGTTGGTTGTAATTTTGCTAATGTTGTTGTATCTGTTTTTATTTGGTTATCATCAAAGCGCAAAAATAAAATGCAAACTAAAGCACATAGAATGAATTAATTAATTTTGAACTTGAAAATCTTTTGTAAACTTTAGCCAAACAACTAACTTGGTTCAGTTTAACCCATGTGGGTAACTACAGGTTGTTTTTTTATAAACTATTTTACATTAGCTAATTTGTGCATAGAGTGTAACAAGAATTTAAAATAGTTTAATGGCTTTTTGGTTGTTGTCTTTGTATGTCTTTGGAAAAAAGTTTTTAAGTTTTTAAATGACTATGTTGAACATTTTAATTGTATATAGTTGTAGTGTTAGTAAAAATTGTCAGGTTTTTCAATTAAATAATTTAATTCGAAAAGAATTTCTTGTTGATAATTTTGTTTACGTACAAATTTACTAAATTTAATTGAATCTCTAAGGTATAAAACTTAAAATTATTAAAATGATAATTGCTTACTAGAATTTGCATTTAGGTTTTTTTTAGCTTCCGCGAAAACTTTGTTTACGAAAAGTATAATTATGAATATAAAATGCTATAGGAAGTGTATAAAAATATCAATGGTCGGGTTTTTCATCAAATTGCAGTTTTGCTCTATCTCTCTCGCACTCAGGGAATTATGTAGTTAAAATCGACTGCAAATGACAGTTAAAATAACTGCATTTGCATTTAAAAAGGTGTAGACTACAAATGCATTTAAATCAACTGCAATGTGAAGTTATTTTTAACTGTTAAAAATCAAGTGACAAATGTAGTAAAAACAACTACAAATGCAATTAAAATAACGTACATGCAAATTATTGTAAAACTGTACAAATAACTGCAAATGTAGTTAAAATAACATAAACAAAAATTATTTAAAAAATTATTAATTAAATAAAAACAAAATTTATGTAAATACTCTTAACTTAATTTTATTCCATAATAAATTTAAAATTGAGAAATCAAAATTTACACTTAAAATCACTTTTATTGTTCACTATATTGAGGGTTGAAATATTGTTTGGCTTCCTTTTTTTCTCCAGGTAGAAAGGGATGAAAATATAAAAAAACTGAAAGAAAATAAATACAATATTTTTTAATATTCCCGTAAATAAATTTATATTTTATATTATGAAACGTACCTTATTATTTTAATAATTTAATAAAATATATAACCTTTCCGTATAACGCGTCTTCACTCTTTAGCGTTGTTTTATGACTAAGACAAGAGAAAACATGTTCTTCTCATATTCTTTCACTAGAAATTTCTAAACAAATGCTTGGTACACACATTTTCCTTTACTTCGTACACATACACACTTGAAAATTTATGTAATTGTAACAAAATTCAAAATAACTGAATAAAATAAATGTTAATAAAATGTAGTAGTTTTTGAAGTTTGTTTAAAAAAATAACTGTCAAAAACATTAAAAAATTTTGCTCTAAGTAAATTAACTGCAATTGTAGTTAAAATAACTACAATCGCATTACTACAAAAATAACTATCATGTGGTAACTGCAGAACTTTTCTGAGTGCGGTTTTCGAGAATATACGAATGTTTTTTCTTTTAACAACCATTCTGCCAAAATTCAAAACAATAATAAACTAAAATATATTTGTTTGAAAAATGTATAAGAATTTTGAATATTTTGCTTTGTTATTCCGGGAACTGTAAGTGTAGTAAATTAAGTCATTTAATTTAAATGACAGTTAAAATAACTGCTTTTGTAGTTAAAAAGGTGTAGACTACATTTGCATTTAAATCAACTGCAATGTGAAGTTATTTTTAACTGTTGAAAATCAACTGACAAATGTAATAAAAACAACTACAAATGCAATTAAAACAACGTACATGCAAATTATTGTAAAACTGTACAAATAACTGCAAATGTAGTTAAAATAACATAAAGAAAAATTATTTTAAAAATGATTAATTTAATAAAAACAAATTTATGTAAATACTCTTAACTTAATTTTATTCCATAACAAATTTAAAATTGAGAAATCAAAATTTACAATTATATCACTTTTATTGTTCACTATTAAGATCTTGTTATAGATGTCCGTCTGTGAGGGATGAAATATTGTTTGGCTTCCTTTTTCTCTACAGGTAGAAAGGGATTAAAATATAAAAGAACTGAAAGAAAATATTCATATTATAAAACTTACCTTATTATTTTAATAATTCAATAAAATATATAACCTTTTCCGTATTACGCGTCTTTACTCTTTAGCGTTGTTTTATGACTAAGACAAGAGAAAACATGTTCTTCCATTTTCTTTCACTAGAAATTTCTAAACAAATGCTTTGTACACACATTCTTCTTTACTTCGTACACATTCACGCTTGAAAATTGAAGTATTTGTAACAAGATTCAAAATAACTGCATAAAATAAATGTTACTAGAATGTAGTAGCTTTTGAAGTTTGTTTAAAAAAATAACTGTCAAAAACATTAAAAAATTTTGCTCTAAGTAAATTAACTACAATTGTAGTTAATATAACTACAATCGCATTATTGCACAAATAACTGTCATGTAGTAACTGCAGAACTTTCTGAGTGTATGCAAGTATTTATGGAAAGTTAAGGGCATAGAGCGATCTTAAGTGAATCAATCTGTGTACTGAAAGGCTGCACAAAAACTGTGTGTTAGGCTATCATGTTGTCTTGAACGTCATTTAAAAGGTTTTGTGCAGTCTTTTACTGTGTACTGAATATTAAATTCGACCATGGCCGTGTTTTACATACATTTTGAAATGTTATTGTTCTCAATAATGTCACAAAAACCAGTCCTTGGTAATTGGTATATGCTCAGTATCACTTTTTGTGTCGATTTAGCTATGTCCGCCTGTCCGTTCCAACAATATTAAAATCTGAATTTCTAAAAATTTACTATTGCTTTCGATTAAAATCTTTCCATGCTCTAAGTACAGGTCGCAAATATAAAGGTTTTCTAAAAATATTCGGTGCACTATTTAACTTGGGCCCAAGATCATTGATTTTTGTTAGAATCGGTAATGTTTAAACCAAGTGCCCATATAAAGGTCCCTCAAAAATTGGCTCTTATGCTTGTTCACACGCTACACACAAAAAAATAATAACCTTAATTGTCTCATTAAAGATTTGTTTAAAGTAAAATTTGTTTCTAAACCAATATTTTTTTAATTTTTAATTGAATCCGTTAAATATTTGAATTTTTTATTGTTTCAATTAATCGTACACAATCTGATACTATTACACTATGCGACAGTCAAAATCGGGATGGGATGAAACCAACGGGAAATGTTATAGGAATCGAGATATATCTTTTTTTTGACATAACAATTTTGCGCAAACAATTTTAAAAAAATTAAAAATTACAATTCCTTTAATCTGTTCATATAACGTTTTTCTATATATTCAACAGTTTTGCCGGTAAAAATAAATGTTTGTTACCGCTACCATAAAAATCAATAAATAACCTTTTGTTTATTACTTTTTTTTAATATTTTAGGCAAAAAATATTTTTTTCTTCATACGTGTTGAGATCGTGCAATTTTTTGATATTTCTTATTCCGTCACGCATGTTCCCTAGTGTGTGGACAGCTTTACACTTGTTTAATAAATACTTTTATTGAAGAGAATAAGAAACAATATCTCGCAGTAACAAAGTGGTGTTATTATGCCAGTCAACTTTCATATCAAAGAATAGCTCAGCGGTAGAGCTCAGCGACTAGCAATCGTGAGGTCGCAATTTCGATACCCGGTGGCGGCAATAAAAAACTTTTTTTTTGTAACTTTTAATTGGTGAAAAAGAGCTTCCTTTGCACTCGTTCAAAAAGTACTGAAAAAATGTTGAAGTGGGAGTTATCCTCTCCTATGACAACTCAATGTTAAAATCATTAGTGTTTATGTTAAAAAAGAAGTACATCTAGGTCATCAATTGCAGTGCTCTTCTACTGCTTCGGCATCTCTTTTTTTGCTGGGTTCTTATTAAAATAATACGAAAAACTTTACAAATTAATTAAGTTGATATTCAATTCGACAATAAAGTCCGTTAACGTGTACACCACTGACACTCTTCTTCCAGCATTTGAATCTAGGTTAAAACACAAACTTTCACGGTGGGTCTCATATTAGGTCCATTCGATTACTTTTCTCAGTCAAGTCCAGTAAGAATTACTCAGTACAAACTTACAGAGAGTAAGACAATATTTACTCTCAAAATAAAATTTTCCCAAACATGTACGCGAACAGAAAATTTGCAACAATTTGCAAGTTTGTAGACACAGCTGATTACAACACCAAATATACAAATAAATTTTAGCTGGTTGCTATGGAAGACGATATTTTTTAATTTAACTCGTAAGCAGAAACTTTTTAGAAGGTTTTCTTATATTTCCCATAATTTATTTTGAAAGTTTCATTGCTTTAAATTTCCATAAAATAACAAAATTGTAAAATATTTTTTTTTTTGTTTTCAATAAACGAACATGTGTTTTCGAATCACATGTTTTTTTCTGCTTGCAAATTCTTACTGGCAAAAATTTATCCAGTACCCCGTTTCTGTATCTAATGCGAGAAGTTTTCGCATCGAGAAATGCATGGTCACCCTGCATTATACAGGCTGGACTGTCGTTTTTGTTGTAATTCGTTCAAATAATGTAACTTTAAGAACTGTTGACACATGTTGTTTTGTAAAACACCTAATTTAATTAAAAATAACTTCCCAGGTAGAAAAATACAAACGGCACAATGTTGGCCCGGTATTGGAGGCGGTAGTACATGTACTGGCAATGCGTCGGATTATTAACTTTCACTGTACTGGCATGTTGTCGAAATGATAACACCAATAAACGCTTGGCCGTAGTTAGTTCCCAACGTTGGCGCAGGCTTGGGATTTTATTTTTTTGGTATTATCCCAGTACATTTAATAACAAATTTAGTAGTTTGCTAGAACTTTACTGACCTCTTAGTGTACATCACAGATTTTTAATGTATTCTTTCGAAACTTCACAAGAAAAGAATGGCGATGTCTCTCTTACATAAATAATTGTGTAATAGATGTAAAAATACGTAAAATTTATAAATTTTTTAATTTTAACAAATTAAAAAAAGCTCGTTAAATTTCAGTAAACAGTACTGGCAAAGCACGTTTTAAGTAGTACTGGCATTTCGTCAAAAACAGTGCTCTCCCAGTACAACTTTTGTTGTAACGTTGGCAATTTCTACCTGGGTTACTATGCAACGTATTACTAGCTGATTTGGTTTCATATATATTTTATTGTCTGCGACTCACCCTACACTCTAAATAATCCATATAAAAAAGCTGCTTTAAGTGTGTAAATTTTTAATTAAAAATACGCAGAATGCATAAATTTGCACACAAAATGCGTAATAAATTAAGTTAAGCATTTTTGCTAGAATTGTACACACAAAATATAGTATTTTGTATGTTGGTAAACATGTTTTAATATTATACGCATTTATTTAAAAAAAATTACACATTTAAAGTAGCAACAAAAAGATGTTTACAGTTTTTAGGCACATTGTGTGTAGTTTGAATTTGTCATAAACTTTTGTTTTCAAATGAAAAATCAAATTTTGTGAAGAAAACAAATTAAGAAGTCTGTATATATTTTTATGAATTTTTGATCTAAGCTGGTATGGTAATTTAAATTTATCTGCAATATTGCCAATGTTTTAAATAATTTTGAATGTTTTATAATTTACGTTAGCAGGCATGAAAGAAAGGTAATAAAGTGCCCAGGATAGTCAGGCACAAGAACACCGGGATATTGAATTCCGAACATTTTGTTCAGATGGTGATACTTAAGTTTAAATTTAAGCCATTTACTACTCAGGTATTTTAACGAAATCTAGTGGTGGTTGCAAATAAATACTAAATTGAATATATTTTGTTTTTTAATTTAGTGAATCTCACCCATATTTGCAGATAAGATGTCACTTTACAAAATTGATAGTAGAGCTAATTCTAAACATGCAGTATAACACCCGTATCTACTGCTACCTTACCTGTTTTTTAAATGAGTATAAAATAACTGAATCTTCTGTCGCGTAGTCACTTTATTAGCAGACCCCAAAGGAATTAGAAGTTTCCTTCCAGATATCTACAAAACTAATAGGATGCGGTCTAATGGGTTTTCTTTAAAAAAGACACCAGAATCTGAGGTTTATTTTAAGCGAAAATATCCTTGGAATCTCTTGATTTTTCTATAGAAAAGTCTTCAGATTCTGAGGGCTTTTCTTTATGTAAAGGCCCTTAGAATTCTCTTCTATAGAAAAGTCCTAAGAAAATTAAGTTAATTAAGTTTATTCTACAGAAAAATTGCTTAAAAATTCAAGAATGTTTTTGCAGAGACAAATTCTCAGAATCTGAAAGTGCTTCCGTATAATCTGAAAGTTTTTCTATGAAGCAAGATTTTTACAATCCGACGGGTTATTCGTAGGAAAAGGGCTGTAGAAGTAAAATCTTCACAGAAAATCCTGAGAATCTGAGGTTTTGTTTGGAAAAAATCTAAGGGTGCGTACAGAGTGGCCGCTTGTTGCCGAGCCGAGCCGACTGACGCTTATTGCGAGAACCAATGCGAGAAAACTGGTACTATACAAATTAGTACAAATAAGCGCGAACAGGTCATAGTGGGCGCCGAGCTGGTCAGAGCGCAAAGCTGATTGAATGCGAGAAAACAGTTCCAAAGCGTTTTTCAGCGCCGAAAACATTTAGGTTGTTCATAAGGGGTGTGCTATCTGTTGTATCGTTGTATCGTCCTAACTAAAAACAGAGTTGTTAAACTTTTTATTTGTGTTTAACAACGATTTTCTATTCAGTTTTATATCTGTTAGCACAATCAAACATAGGACACTAAACATACGTAAAAATGTTGTATCGTGCTATTCTCAAATGTTGTATTTTTTCAATTTAATTTTTACCAACTCTGTTTTTTGTTAGGACGATACAACGATACAACAAATAGCACACCCCTAGTGAAAACCCTAATTGTTTATGTTATGTTAATAAAATAAAAATTAAACAAAAAAATAAAAATTCAAATAAATAATAAAAATTAAATAAAATTATAACAATTATAAAAAAATTAAAAAAAACTTATAAACAAAATTAAAAAAAAAAATGTAATAAACATTTCAAGAATAATTGAAGAAATGCGTTAATAAGTAAAATTTTAAAACTCAATGTCAGAATGAACAACAAACCCAAATGCATACAAACATACATAAAACACAAATAATAGATAAAATATCAGTGCTGAATCTCGCATCCACTATGCACACTCAAACTTGTTTCTCGCATGACAAGTTCCCGCAATAAGCATCAGTCAGCTCGGCTCGGCAACAAGCGGCCACTCTGTACGCACCCTAAGACTGAGTGATTTTTCTTAAGAAACTTTGAAAGATTATAAAACATTCCCAAGTAGAAATTGCCGACGTTACAACAAAAATTGTACAGGGAGAGCACTGTTTTTTACGAAATGCCGGTACTACTTAAAACGTGCTTCTGAAAATTAACGAGCTTTTTTTAATTTATTAAAATTAAGAGTTTTACAAATTTTACATATTTTTACATATATTACACAATTATTTATGTAAGCCATTCTTTTCTTGTGAAGTTTCGAAAGAATACATTAAAAATCTGTGATGTATACTAAAAGGACCGTAAAGTACTAGCAAACTCTTAAATTTGTTATTAAATGTACTGGGATAATACCAAAAATATAAAATCCCAAGCCTGCGCCAACATTGGGAAATAACTACGGCCAAGCGTTTATTGGTGTTATCATTTCGACAACATGCCAGTACAGTGAAAGTTGAAAATCCGACGCATTGCCAGTAAATGTACTACCGTCTCCAATACCGGGCCGACATTGTGCCGTTTGTATTTTTCTACTTGGGTTATCTATAAAAAGCGTTTCGAAATTTGAGGACTTTTACAAAAAAAAAAAAAAAATCTTGAGAAACTGGTGATTTTTTTGCTTAGAAAAAGCGACCTTTTCTAAGAGAAAAACTTCAATTTCAAGTCATTTTATTAAGAGGATACCTCAGATTCTATATAATATATGTATTTCTATAGAAAAAAACATTGTAATATTTAGATTTTGAGAACTTGCTCCCATAAGAAACTTCTGAAATTCTGAGGATTTTTTCTAAAGAAAAAAAAACTAATAAGATTTAAGAGATTTCTTCAAAAGAAAATCCCTGAAATTTTTAGAGCTTTTTAGTGTAAAGAACCCTCAGATTCTAAGCGAAAATTTTCTCAGAAATTTCAAAATTTTTATAGGAAAAAGTCCTGTTTTTGTAGAGAAAATTCCTCTGAAAATGAATGGTATTCTTTAAAGAAACAAATCGCAAATTTAATAAAATCTAGGTGTAATTATTATTATTTCTTGTAATTGAGATTTTAGAATGTAATTGTTATAGTTCTTAATAAAAGTATATTGTTAATTGTTCCGATTTTTCGTTAATAAAACATTTATTTTTTGAAAATGCATTTCATTTTATTATATAGAAGAATTTGGTACATTATTTAAAAGAAAACATTTTGTATGTATAAATATGCATTATAAAAGTGTTTATAAACATCTTAAATGTAGGCTTATGCATTAAATATAGTTTTTTTAGGCACATACAATTTAAATTTCAACAAATTATAATGTTGCTAAACCTGTTTAATACAATTAAAAACGTAAGTTTGAACACACTGTATCTATTAATATTAAACACAATGTGTCTATATTGTTGAAATTTAAATAATGTGTCTATTTTTGCCCAATTTATAGTAGGTATCAAATTACCTCCCTTTAATAGAGTAGATTTCAACAAAAATTTATTAGAGTGTATATAAAGCAGAGCAGGGTTGCATTTCACATGTTTTTTCCGCATTTTTTCGATGCGGGAAATACAGAAACGGGGTGCAGTAAAAATGTGCAAGAAAAAGAAGAATACTTAGAAATTCTCATCATAGAACTGTCACTTTATTCTCTCTGTTTACTGAGTATTTGTGTTAACGAACGCCATCCAGTAAAAATTTGTACAAATTATCCAGTAATCGAATGGACCTTTTGTAGGGTTTAAATTAGCTTAACTGTTACAGAAATGAAAATGTCAAAATCAGTTCGCCGTGAGTCGCCGAAGAAGAAGGTTATCTCGTGACCTGTATTAAATTTTAATAAGGAATATCGGTTAATTGTTTTTGTTTTGCGATACTCTAAAGCGTGTCTCAGCATGCCGTTAGACTGTTGAGTCTAACCATATGCAAACCTTTTCTGGCGTATTGGAGCTTCATCACGATTAGCCTCCATTGTGAAGGCAATGGTTGTATATGTGTTGCTGTGGTTCCTGTGCGTCTGATTTGTAAATCACGTGGACGGAACTTTCTCGAAAGTTCGCCACATTGTTTTTTTTATCTATTTCGTATTAAAACGCATTGTGGAATACCCATATAACTGTAAAGTTAACTGTACTTAAAGTTCGTAAAAAAATGTCAAAATGTTGTACACAAAACAACAACAAATTTTTGGGTTAAAAATTAGTTAAATCTCAAACCACACACTGAAGGTTCACCGTTATTTATATTTTTAAGAAAAATATAAATTATGAGATATGAATGTTTTTAAATTTAAAAAATACCTATTTTTTTCGTTTTCAGATTAAGAACTGGTTGGAACAGTTCTCAAGTCCATGGACCATTACGGCCAGAGGAACAAGAAGCCATTATATCAGTTATACGACGCAATGAAGAAATTGAGGTGGCGGAACGACAGCGGGTAGGACGTCTAGTAGAAAGGGTAGAAAAAATTAAATCTCGGGCCGTTGAAAGAGGCCCTAATTGTTGTCGTTTATGCGGAGATACCTTTGGTATACTGAGAGCCCAGCGTATTATATGTGAAGATTGTCGAAAATCGGTGTGTTCCAAATGTAGTCTCGACATAAGTATACGTTATCATACGGTAGAAAAATCTAAAGAAATCTGGCTATGTCGTATATGTTCAGAGACTAGAGAAATGTGGAAAAAATCAGGAGCTTGGTTTTTTAAAGGTCTTCCTAATTATGAAGTGCCAAGTTCTACAACATCAACACCGACCAGACAAACGACACTATCATCCGAAGCCACACAGGCTATGATGATGCAACGTAAAGCGCAAAGTTGTCAAAGTACTCCAACCCGTAATGTACGAGTTAAAAAATTAACCATAAAAGTATGTGACTCTTCTAGTTCGGAAGATGAAAAAGACGTAGTGGATGGAGTAGGTAATAATATGAATGATTTAGTAATAAATCCTAAAGAATCCAAAAATACTAAAACAACCGCAGGTGGCATTACAAAAAATACCAGCCCTACTACAAGTGAGACAAAATTACAAAGAGAAGATAGTTTTCGTATGCGTACTTTTGGTTCCATACGTTGTTTTATAGATGGCTCAGGTGGTGGTGAACGAAAATTATCTAATGCTTTCTTTTTTAATAATCGCTCCAATTCCCGTTCCGAGGGCCAACCAGAATTTGATACCATATCGACTGCTTCCACAGTTTTTACCACAGCTTCCAATAGTAATGCGACGAATCGTAGAGAAAGCTCGAATTATGGCTCAAATCAGAGACGAAGTTCGGTTTCTTCTTCCTGGTCTATAAGTGACAGCTCGTCGGGAAATTCTGCTACCACCGTCTCCATGACCGCTGCTAATCAGGCAAATCCGCATTGTCGTGATCCTTTATTGGGTTGGTTAGAGGTAGCCATAAGCTATAGAGAAAATTTCAATACTTTAGATGCTACGGTGGTGAGGGCCAGAGATTTGCCTCCCATGGATTCGGCTTGTTTAACAGATCCATATTGTAAATTAAATATTATAACAGCAGAAGGTAAAGGAAAATATACGAGATGGCAAAAGACTAGATGTGTTCACAAGACGCGTAATCCCGAATTTAATGAAACTTTACAATTTGTCGGAGTTGAACCGGAGGAATTGGGATACGCTTTGTTATATGTGGCCATATTTGATGAAGACAAGTATGGGCATGATTTTTTAGGAGCTGCCAAAATTTGTCTATCAACGGTAAGTTATGATACGATATATTTTGATAAAATAATACTTTTTTCAGCTCGGCAAAAAATTAAAATATTTAACTCGGCGTCATGGGGTCAAAATTACCCGCCACTTTTTTGAATTGCTTGTGGTTTTATATCTGCAGGTGCGACGATGCCGGTATTCTCAGTAGCTAGAGATACGAGTGTGGATCAATAAGTCCGTGACTTTTCGAACTTCCCTCGTAGATACATGAAATGCAAAACCAGTCAAGCACCATCTGTAAATAGCCTATTGTCAAATTGTGAGCAAGTTCCGTCATAAACATTGCGTTTAACAGGTGTTCAAAGCATACAACCTCATGAATTTTTATAAAAGAATCATTCCAAAGGGAACCGGGACACTTACCGGAAGAAGGTCTCTGGATTTAGACAAAGTTCTGTTTGTAGATCCTCATGACTATCACGAAATTTACTGTTTTTAAATTTTTGTAAAATTCGTCTTATTTCGCTTTTTTTTCGCTGTTTTTAGTTGATTTTTTTGAGTAAATTTTTGAAAAATACATGATGTTCAAATGATTACAACTTTTGAACGCGTTATCTGATTTTTACCTAGTAATGCTCATAAAATCTACTTTCAAAATAAATTGCAAAAATAAAATGTGTAGTGGAAAAAGGATAATGCAATTTGAAAAATATCCTTAATTTGCAAATATCTCAAAAAACCCATCTTTAATTTTCTTTAAATTATTGAAGCAGATAACTCAATATTTCCGCTACAGACTGTGCAAATTTCAAATTGGAACGCCAATGGGTTCAAAAGAAAAACGCTATTTTTTCACAAATAAACATAACACTGCATGACACAATCTTGACTTTTAAAAATTAATAGAGCTCTGACCATCAATTCTATATATTTTGGACATTCTGATTACAATGGCGTGCTTTATTTTTCGATATAAGGTACATATTTTCCGCGGTTTAGCGGTTTTCCATTTAGTTTTTAAAAGCTTGATCAATAATAGCTGTGTTTTCGACTTAACTATATCCGTTAACTCATAAAAAAAACTCAAAGTGCATAAAATCGCGTTTCAGACGAAAACTAACACATTCAGTGTGTTCCCGTACGTTCCCAAAGTTACCGAAATTTACCCAAAAGCGTTCCCGTACTCGAGAATTGGGTAAATGAGAGCGCTAATGAGAGTGTATTAATGCTTCTCTTTTTACCAAAATTTACCCAGACTTTCTTCGGGTAAACTTTGGTAAAACAGCTGATGCAAATATAAACAAAAAACAATTGTGAAATTAAATTAAAAATTGTAATTAAATAAAGAAATAAGCAAAAGAAACTTGGTTTTTTGTTAAAATTAATTGAATAAAATCAAAAACAACTTTTAAATGCGAATAAATATGTCTATTTGTGCCGATTTGCAAACTGAAATTATACGTATTTTCACATCAGTGATGGGATTTTTGGCACAATCTAAGATTGATTGGTACAATGGCACAACCGATACTATTTTGGCACATTTTGGTTATCTACAAAATTTAATAGAAAATGAATTTAAAAAATAACAATTCTTTAATTTTTAGTTTCTTAGCATTTATTGGTATTAAAATAATAATTTTCGAATAAAGCAAAACTAAAAAATGGCATTGAAGATATTACCGAATAAAGCACCGTAAGTTGTTTTTCACGTGAAAAATTTCTCTCAGACTTTAAATGCTTTAAATTGCAATTTAAGTTAAAAAAATTAACAATATTTTAATTTTATAACAAAGCCACAATCACAATTAACACAAAATGTCACTTTTTCACCAGAAAAATAATAGTCTTGTACATTAAATTTGCGTGAAAACTAAGTTTGTACAATTTTCACGTGAAACTCGTTGTCGTGAAAAATATTTTTTTTTTTATATGGAGTATAATAGTTTTTCACGTGAAAACTGAACAACTTACAGTGCTTAATCCATAGAATTTTAAAAATTCAAATGCTATTAATTTATATCAGAGCTTCGAAAGAATTAATTTAAGTTTTATTCATGAAAAAATTAATTCAGTTTTAGAAAATTTTATATGTATACCATTCCGTGCAACCATTCCTATTCATTAATTGGCTGCATTCCCAAATCTTTAATAATAATCGGATGAATTTAATTTATCATTCACCTTTTAATTGAAATAAAATTTTAATTCATTCAAATATAATTAAGTCCATAAGAATTCAAGATAGAATTAATTCCATAAGAATGCATTTACAAAATGAAAGTTGAAAACACGGGTTCTAAGTGAAAATTGAGTTTTGGCACAATAAAGGCCCATTTGGCACATTTTAGTCACACACTTGGCACAAAACAAAATTTTTCAAGTCCCATCACTGTTTAACATTATTCTTTGAAATAAGTTTTTGGGCTAGAAAAGTGGTTTTTTGCGTTCCTGTACTATTGGGTAATTTTGTCATTTTGTGAGAGGATTTTGTGCTTACTCTCATTTTACCGAACTTTACCCAAAAAGTAAAGAAACACACCTATTACTTTTCGTATGCACGTTAACTTTCAACACAGATATTTATCAACGTTGAAAACTCTAACATTCGCGTTATTTCGCGTTTATTCGCGTTACTTCCTAAAAACTTTTGTTGACGTACGTTCGATTATAACTAGGGTTTTTCTTTTCCCGGACTTTTTCATTTCCCGGGACAGCGGGATTTTTTTCGGAATTTCCCGGGATCCCGGGAATTCCCGCTCATTAGAAAATATATAAATTCGACATATATTGTACTTGAAAAACTACTTTTTGGTTAAACACCGTTCGACAAAGTTCATCTTTTGGTTGTATCCATGAGAAAATGTTCTGAAAGGAGGGCTAAATATCCATGTCTTCCACTTTTTCCAGGTCAATTCGTTTAATAATTTAAATCGTGAATTAGTATTTATGTAATATATTTATATGGAAGGCCGTCCTAATTAAAAAAAACTCTTAGTAATATATTAACTAAATATTAATTTCGGGGTTTAAACTGTTAAACGAATTGATATAGAAAAGTGAAAGACACGGTTATATTATTTTGATCCCTTTTTTCAGGATATATTGGAATTGTTAATGGGTGCACCCTTGTGTCGGACCAGTTTTATAGTCAGAACTAAGATAAATTTTTTGCTTATTTATTTCTTATACATTATTTATTTCTTATGCTTAAATATTTCTTATACATTAAATCCAAAAATTTCTATTTCTAGATATTTTGTTTTTTTCTATGCAGACTTTCAGAAGTATCCGTCTAGAATTATTTTTATAAAAAAGTTTAAAAGTGAGCATTTTTCACAGAAATTTTTAGGCAAATTCGCCTAAATTCCCAGGTAGAAAAATACAAACGGCACAATGTCGGCCCGGTATTGGAGATGGTAGTACATGTACTGGCAATGCGTCGGATTTTCACTTTCACTGTACTGGCATGTTGTCGAAATGATAACACCAATAAACGCTTGGCCGTAGTTATTTCCCAACATTGGTGCAGGCTCGCGATTTTATTTTTTTGGTATTATCCCAGTACATTTAATAACAAATTTAGTAGTTTGCTAGTACTTTACTGTCCTTTTATTGTACATCACAGATTTTTAATGTATTATTTCGAAACTTCACAAGAAAAGAATGGATATGTCTCTCTTACATTAATAATTGTGTAATAGATGCAAAAATACATAAAATTGTTAATTTTAATAAATTAAAAAAAGGTCGTTAATTTTCAGAAAACAGTACTGGCAAAGCACGTTTTAAGTAGTACCGGCATTTCGTAAAAACAGTGCTCTCCCAGTACAATTTTTGTTGCAACGTCGGAAATTTCTACGTGGGTTGTTTTATAAAAGTAGACACCAAAATATTAAATAGTTTCATAACTTTAATTAGTTTTCTTGAATAGAAATTTTTTATGCCACAACTCCTTAAAAAGAAATTATTTAATTTTCATATTTAGTTGCATTTTAAATTAGCATATAAAAAATTCAAAATAATTTGAAAAAGCATCTGATGTATTTATTTTAAAAATTAATAATATTTAAAAAATATATTTAAAATAAAGGAATAGCAATTGGAATAGCAATTGAACTTTAAATGAAATTATTTGAAGTAAAAGAAACTCAAAATACTTATGTTAATTGAAAATACGAAAAAATTACTATTTTTTAACTTTAATCCCTAGTTTATTGGAGGTATTTGGAACTGAAATAATGATGTTGAAATGTTGTATAAGGCTGGTTAACACTATAAGATTTTCGGTACGATTTTACTTCAGACACGTGCAAAACATATAGGCAAGGTTGCAAAATCTTTCCGAGAATCTTGTAGTTTAAAACAGCCTATATAAATATTGCTTTATTTAAACAAATATCATCATCTTAAAGAAGAAAAAAATTCCCGAAGGACAAGTATTTTAGTGTGTAAATTTGGTAATTGCTAATATAATATTTTTCAGTTTAACTAAACCAAATTCAATTGGCATCCAAAAACAATTTGGCTTAATTCAGTCTATTAAATTTTGATCCGTATTTTTTAATTTTAAATATTCTTTATTTAAATTAATTTAAAAAAAGCAATGCTTTAAATTTAGATAAAGCTTCTAAAATTGCAATAAAACTAGCTAAACCTACTGTAAAGTACTAAAAAAAATCCCGGGAAATCCCGCATAAAATTCCCGGGATTGCGGGATTCAAAAAAGGGCGGGATTCCCGGGAATCCCGTCCCGGGAATTCCCGGGACATAAACCCTAATTATAACAGAACAATTATAAACATAACCTGTTTATAAATATTTTTTATACTACAATCGGTTTAACGTAGATTTGCTTGAAATACTTTTATCTCATGCCTATGCATGCGACAAAATACAGCTAATATTTAACGAAACGAACCTAATGTTTTAGAATTTTTAGCATGAAATATTGCAGGACATTGTAATTCCTATATTTTTTATCGAAACTTATATTTTTGAAATGTATGGATTATTCTAAATTTAAGAAAAACACTCAAACTTAATTCTAAAAATTAGCATACATTTTCCAAAATTCGAATTATGATATCTTCTAAATAATTAAAAGCACTCGAATTTTACTTTGAAAGCAGGTTTGGCAGGCAATACCACTAAAATACCGTTATCGATTCAAAACCCTTTCAACTGACTACCGCTACCCCTAAAATACCGTTACCAAAATGAATGAAATATCAATATCCTTAAAACGCCGTTACCGAAATACCGATACCGAAATAAATGAAATATCGATACCCTTAAAATACTGTTACCGAAATAAATGAAATACCGTTACCCCTAAAATACCGTTACAGTTATTTTTAATTTTTTGCTTTTGGTAATTGCACGTGGTTATTGGGTATTTTTTGTACATTAAGTTGGCAAATTGGTTTTTTTAACCTCGTTTGTTTTTAAATGAATGTTGTAAAAAAATTGAGGGATATATCGAAATAACTGACTACCGTTATCCTTAAAATACCGATACCGAAATAACTGAAATACTGTTATCCTTAAAATACAGTTACCGAAATGTTGAAGAATGAGAGTGAACACCCATAATATATACTTTGTATATGTTTTTGTTTTGAAAACTTTTTGTTTTAAAATAATATAATTTGTATTTTCTGTAATTCATAAAAAATAAAATTTTCTAAGTTCGTTGTCAAACTTTCAAACTAATAACAGGTTATGGGCCCCTAACGCGGAAAAAGCGTGGAAATATTAGCGTAATAAATAATCTGTGCGAAAAAAAAAGAACAATAAGTGTGTTGTGCCAAACAATTAAAAAAAAAAAAAAAGTGAAAGGAAAATAACGTGCTTCAAAATGGCATCAAATCTACAAATTGAAAAGCTTCGTGGAAGCGAAAATTTTGAAGACTGGAAGTTTGCTATTGAAGCCTATTTCCAGATGAAGGGCTTATGGAATGCTGTTCAAGGTACGGAACAGAAAGATGAGAAGAAAGTTCAGGCAAAGGCAGAACTAATTTTAACGATCGATAAATCCATATACCCACACATACGAGAATGCAAAAGTGCTAATGAAATTTGGTGTACGTTGAGTCAAATATTTGAAGACAGCGGTTTGGTAAGACGAGTTGGGCTAATTCAAAAGTTTTGCTCAACAAAGCTTAATGATTGTAAAACCGTTGAAGAATACGTAAATGAAATTTTGACAACAGCACACAAACTAAGAGCTGCTGGTTTGAAAATTGATGAAGAATGGGTAGGATCAATGATGCTAGCAGGACTACCAGAAGAATACAAACCGATGATAATGCGGATTCAAAGTTCAGGTATTCGAATTACTAGTGATGCTATAAAATTAAAATTACTACAAGATGTCAAGACTGATTCAAAAGATTTAGCGTTGGCTAGTCATAAAAAAGGTTTTAAGACTAAAGGTCCGAAATGTTTTAATTGCAACATGTATGGTCATATCGCAGCTAAATGTCCTATTAAAACAACAAAACCCAATTTCAAGAAAAATGGTAATGCAATGATGGGGGTTTTTTCAGTACGTCAGTTATGCAAAGATGATTGTTTTTTTGATTCAGGCGCTACTGCTCATATGTGCTCAAATTCAACATGTTTCAACAATGGTTATGTAGATCAAAATTCAGAGGTAACTATTGCCAATAATGCTATAATGAAAGTCAGAGGAGTTGGTGAAGTTGATATGGTTGTAAAGGCAAACAATAATAAGAACGAAAATGTGACATTTAAAGAAGTTTTGCATATTCCTGATTTATATATCAACTTGCTATCAGTGTCCAAGATTGTTGATAATGGTTACAAGGTCGAATTCAACAAAAGAGGATGCAAAGTTTTAAATAGTCATGGTGATACTATTGTGACAGGCGACCATGTGAATGGCATGTTTCGAATGAATATAGCAAACAATAACGCACTTGTATCTGAATTAAAAATTCAAGAATCTGAACTATGGCATAAACGTGTTGGTCATGCTAACAATGAAGCTTTGAAGATTATGAGTTCCGGTTCAGTAATTGGAGTGAAATGCGATGTCAATAAAGAAAGCTGTGTAACATGTTTAAAAGGTAAATTGTCAAGACTGCCATTTAAAGATCATGGAACTAGATCCACAGAAGTACTAGGTCTTATACACACAGATCTTTGTGGTCCGATGGAAATGAATTCAATAAGTGGTTCACGATACATGCTGATATTCATAGACGATTATAGCCGAAAAGTTTTTCCATACTTTATTAAAACAAAAGATGAAGTTGTTGATAAATTTTTGGAATTTAAAAATTGTGTGGAAAATCAAACAGGCAAAACCATAAAAGCCTTAAGAAGTGATAATGGAACTGAATATTGCAACAAAAGATTGAAGAAGATAATGATTCAAAGTGGCATCGAACATCAAACCACAGTACCATACAGTCCACAACAAAACGGTATGTCTGAGAGGATGAACAGAGCGATTATTGAGAAAACAAGATGTCTTTTAATTGATTCTGGTTTGCACAAAAAGTTCTGGGCTGAAGCGGCTAATACAGCAGTGTATTTAATAAATCGAACTCCATGCAAATCGCTTAAAGATGCTACACCTGAAGAAGTTTGGTCAGGTAAGAAACCTTGTTTAAAATATCTTAAAGTTTTTGGATGTAAAGCTCTAATACATATACCAAAAGAGAAGAGAAGAAAGCTTGATTCTAAAGCCAAGGAAGTTATTTTTGTTGGTTATTGTGCTAACACGAGAACTTACCGTTTTTATGATCCTGTACGAGATAAAGTAACGTTAAGTAGGGATGCAAAGTTTTTAGAAAATCAGTTCTTTGATGGCAAATATAGCAACGATCCGAATTTTTATATATACCCCGGATGTGATTCAGTGGGGGAAATGCAAGAAATGCGTTCAGATGATGCTATTAATATACAATCAAATGATAATGATATATATTCAGAGGTAAATACACGTACAGAAGATGCCATTGAGATAAACTCAGAAATCGCAACGGAAGATACCGAAAGTGTACGCGTAGAAAATGAAGCAGAGGAAGAGCAATATTTTTCTGATGAAACCGATGTTACACTTTTTCAGGGCTTTGAAAGCGAAAGTGGCGTACAAGCTGACTCATCTGATACTGGAATCACATCACATAACATAAGAAAATCATCAAGAGCTCGAAAACCAATACAAAGGTATGGTTATGATTGTAATGTAGTATATAATGAAGAAGAGCCGAAGACTGTAAAGCAGGCCCTTGAAAGTAAACATAAAGAACACTGGCAAAAGGCCATGAACGAAGAACTTAATGCTCTGGTTGAAAATAGTACTTGGGATGTCATTAGTCTACCTAAAGGAAAGAAACCCATAGATAGTAAGTGGTGTTTTAAAATTAAAAGAGACTCAAACGGAAACATTGAAAGATATAAAGCAAGATTAGTTATAAAAGGCTATTCGCAGCGTTATGGTATAGACTATGAAGAAACATTTTCTCCAGTGGTTAGATACTCATCAATACGTCTATTACTTAGTCTAGCAGTACAACATGATTTGGATATCGATCAAATGGATGTTGTTACTGCATTTCTACAAAGTGATCTTGATGAAGAGATCTACATGAAGATTCCTGAAGGCTTAGATATAAATAGCAACATGGTATGTAAACTCAAGAAATCCTTATATGGTCTAAAGCAAGCAAGTCGAGTTTGGAATAAGAAATTAGACAGTACTTTAAAAAAGATAGGTCTTATTCAATCAAAAACGGAACCTTGCATTTATTTCAAGTTAAAAGATAATGAAATAACTTACGTGGCAATATATGTTGATGACATACTAATTTTTACAAACAAACCTGAAAGCAAATTGTTTATTAAAAACAGTTTGGCTAAAAACTTTAAGATGAAGGACATCGGGGAGGCGCACTATGTTCTAGGTATGAAAGTCACTCGAGATCGTAAACACGGCAAATTGTGGTTAGATCAAGAGCTGTATATCGATAATGTATTACAAAAGTTTAATATGCTTGATTCTAAACCAGTTGCAACACCGTTAGATGCAAATCAAAGGATTTCTAAGGATATGTGTTCTAAATCAGAAGATGAAATAAAGCCGATACCATATCAAGAAGCAATTGGCAGTTTAATGTATGCTGCACAAGTTAGTCGACCTGACATTTCGTTTGCAGTGGGGGCTCTAGCCAGATATAACAATAACCCTGGCAAAGCTCACTGGCAAGCAGTTAAACGCATAATGAGGTATCTTAAAGGTACAAAACATTATAAGCTACAATTTTCAAAAGATTCACAAGAATGTTTAGAAGGATTCTCAGATGCTGATTGGGCAGGTGACCTTGACGACAGAAAGTCAACATCTGGTTACGTTTTTAAGTTTCAAGGTGGCTGTATATCGTGGAACTCTAAAAAGCAACAAACAACTGCATTATCCACAACTGAGGCGGAGTATATGGCGTTGTCAGCCGCAGGTCAAGAAGCATTATGGTTACGGTCATTGTTTACTGAACTTGGTAAACCATCATCGATCAAAATCAAATGTGATAATAAAAGTGCTATCAATTTAACCCAAAATAGTACTTATCATTCCCGATCAAAACACATTGATATAAGGCATCATTTTATAAGAGGTCTAGTTGCAGATAACAAAGTCACTATTGAATACCTTAATACTGAGGAAATGGTTGCAGATATTCTGACAAAGTCTTTAACAAGTATGAAGCATTCCCATTGCTGTGATCTTATGTGTGTAGGTGTTCAATCTAGTGGGGGTGTTGAAGAATGAGAGTGAACACCCATAATATATACTTTGTATATGTTTTTGTTTTGAAAACTTTTTGTTTTAAATAATATAATTTGTATTTTCTGTAATTCATAAAATAAAATTTTCTAAGCTCGTTGTCAAACTTTCAAACTAATAACAGAAATAACTGCAATACCGTTACCGAAATAATGAAAAACCGCTATCCTTAAAATACCATTACCGAAATAACTAAAAAACCGTTATCCTTAAAATACCCAGTGAAAAATGTCCATATATGAACATTTATGGTTCAACCATATATGTATGGATCCGAAAAATGAGGTAACACCTAAGTATATGTTCATATATGGACATATATGAACATATACATTTATTAAATATATGCGAATACATGCGCACGTTGCTGTCCTTTATTATAAGGTTGGACTATAGATATAAATTAATGTATGACATTCAAATTAAGCGCTACATATGTGACAGCGCATAGAGAAAGGGACCTAACCCAGCAAAAAAATACCTGACCAAGATCCGTAAAATCACCTATATTGTTCGGCACGAATGCGTTCAAATTGAGGTGAAAAAGGCATTTTTTTAACATTGGCTTGTCATAGGAGAGAAGGTGTTTATGCTACTTTAAGTCTGCTTTGCACGTCATAAAAATGAGTGCTTGGATGTTCTTTTTTATATAGGAAAGCAATTCAGTTTTTTGCTATCTAAGGAGAGATGAAAAGTAACTTCTTGGGAATGCATTCAAAAGTCATAAATATCACTTCTTAAATATATATTTTAATGCATTCCCAAGAAGTTACATTTCATCTCTCCTTAGATAGTAACAAAAATGAATTGCTTTCCTATATAAAAAAGAACATTCAAGCATTCATTTTTATGACGTGCAAAGCAGACTTAAAGTAGCATAAACACCTTCTCTCCTATGACAAGCCAATGTTAAAAGAATGCGTTTTTCACCTCAATTTGAACGCATTTGTGCCGAACAGTATAGGTGCTTTTACTTCTTGGTCAGGTATTTTTTTTCTGGGAAGTAAAAAAAAGTTTTTAATTAATGGCATTTTGGAAGTCATTTAAAATACGTTTATTGGAAGTAAGAAATCAGCATATATAGCTACTTTATATGCAGTGAAAAATGCATTCTTGTAGAATGTATTCGGTTATTTTTTGCTTGGGATATAAAGCCTATGTCCATCCTAAAGGACCCCTCTAAATACTGGAACAAACATTTTTGAAATCAGATGAGTAGTTACGGAGATTACCTCATACAAACAAACAAACATACACACATTACCTCTTTATTATATTACCCAGCAAAAAAATACCTGACCAAGATTCGTAAAATCACCTATATTGTTCGGCACAAATGCGTTCAAATTGAGGTGAAAAAGGCATTTTTTTAACATTGGCTTGTCATAGGAGAGAAGGTGTTTATGCTACTTTAAGTCTGCTTTGCACGTCATAAAAATGAGTGCTTGGATGTTCTTTTTTATACAGGAAAGCAATTCATTTTTTTTACTTTCTAAGGAGAGATGAAAAGTAACTTCTTGTGAATGCATTCAAATGTATATTTAAGAAGTGATTTTTATGACATACTTTAAAACCTATTAAAAAATAATTTTTTATACAGGAAATAATTCATTTTTCCTGTGTTTAAGGAGAGATGAAAAGTAACTTATTGTGAATGCATTCCAATATATATTTAAGAAGTGATGTTTATGACATGCTTTGAAACCAATTATCATAAAAACATATGTTTGTTTGGTTCCGAAACAAAAAAATCACAGAAAATAGTCAAAAGATGTAAAATTGGTTTTATTAGCAAAAGAAACATATAAACTAATTGTAAGTAAAAAATATATTTTAAAAATATATCCTGGTTCATATTCAATTATAATTATAGGAACGAAGTTGTGTTATCAATTATCAAATGTTGCGTTATCTAAAAGTGCTGTAATTTCAAACAAATTAATGGATATATCAATCACGCAATCCTACATCTTTGGCCAAATGGCAGATACTATGAAGTTTTAAAGAATGGATCCCCTCCAAATATAAAAAGGTATCTACATATTCTGAATATAAAAAGATGGGATCTAATATTTATTCTTCGTATAGGGAAGACGTATTGAATTTAAAAATCAACAAGTAAGCTGTAAATATATGATTTATTCAACAATCGAACACATAATTCCAACCCACTGATCAATAAGCTTCGTTTCACTGAAAGTACTTTTTAAAAGAAAAAAGAAAATGTTTTCTTTACTAAATAATAATAATAAAAAATTATAACTAGCTTGAAACTTTTCTAAAATAAATTTTAGCAAACAAGTAATACAAAAAAGTATGTTTAATTTTATAAAATTAAATATTTTTAATCGTATGAAAAGAAATATCGAATCCATTTTAAAGCTATAGTTTTTAATTAATGGCATTTTGGAAGTCATTTAAAATAGGTTTATTCGAAGTAATAAATCAGCATTTATAGCTACTTTATATGCAATGAAAAATGCATTCTTGTAGAATGCATTCGTTTTTTTTTTGCTGGGAAGGGTAAAAAATTTTTTTTTTTTTTTGTGGACAACATCTGAGCATCGAATGAGACCGATCCCATGCTCTCCTGAACTTAGGTCCCTTTCTATTTTGCGCGTCACATATACTTTTTTTATTCACGGCATTAAATGTAATTCCATCCCGGTGAAAAATGTCCATATATGAACATTTATGGTTCAACCATATATGTATGGATCCGAAAAATGAGGTAACACCTAAGTATATGTTCTTATATGGACATATATGAACATATACATTTATTAAATATATGCGAATACATGCGAACGTTGCTGTCCTTTCCCGGTGAAAAATGTTCGTATATGTTCATATATGGTTTGCACATATATGAAGAAATTCAAAAAATGAGGTAACACCTAAGTATATGTCCATATATGGACATATATGAACAAATACATTTATTAAATATATGCGAATACATGCGAACGTTGCTGTCCTTTATTATAAGGTTGTACGATAGATATAAATTTATGTATGACATTCAAATTAGGCGCTACATATGTTCCTTTTTTTATTCATGGCATTAAATATAATTCCATATTTATCCAAATATGAGTTCCTTTTACATATATGGAAAAATGTATTCTTCGAAATATGTTCATATACAAGTCCCTTTTGCATAAATTGAATAACATATACTTTCATATTTGTCCATATATGAGTGCCATTTCCATATATGAAATAACAGATGCTTCCATATATGTCTGTATATGAAATTTTTCCCATATATGTAATCACATATACTTCCATATATGTTCATATAAAATCCATATATGTTCATAAAAAATCCATATTTGTTCATATGTGTCCATACATAAACCATATATGAACATGTTTCAGCGTATATGAACATTTTTCACCGGGTTATTATAAGGTTGTACGATAGATATAAATTTATGTATGACATTCAAATTAGGCGCTACATATGTTCCTTTTTTTATTCATGGCATTAAATATAATTCCATATTTATCCAAATATGAGTTCCCCGGTGAAAAATGTTCGTATATGTTCATATATGGTTTGCACATATATGAAGAAATTCAAAAAATGAGGTAACACCTAAGTATATGTTCATATATGGACATATATGAACATATACATTTATTAAATATATGCGAATATATGCGAACGTTGCTGTCCTCTATTATAAGGTTGTACGATAGATATAAATTTATGTATGACATTCAAATTAGGCGCTACATATGTTCCTTTTTTATTCATGGCATTAAATATAATTCCATATTTATCCAAATATGAGTTCCTTTTACACATATGTAAAAATGTATTCTTGCAAATATGTTCATATACAAGTCACTTTTGCATAAATTGAATAACGTATACTTTCATATTTGTCCATATATGAGTGCCATTTCCATATATGAAATAACAGATGCTTCCACATATGTCTGTATATGAAATTTTTTCCATATATGGAATCACATATACTTCCATATATGTTCATATAAAATCCATATATGTTCATAAAAAATCCATATTTGTTCATATGTGTCCATACATAAACCATATATGAACATGTTTGAGCGTATATGAACATTTTTCACCGGGTCCTTTTACATATATGGAAAAATGTATTCTTCGAAATATGTTCATATACAAGTCCCTTTTGCATAAATTGAATAACCCGGTGAAAAATGTCCATATATGAACATTTATGGTTCAACCATATATGTATGGATCCGAAAAATGAGGTAACACCTAAGTATATGTTCATATATGGACAAATATGAACATATACATTTATTAAATATATGCGAATACATGCGAACGTTGCTGTCCTTTATTATAAGGTTGTACGATAGATATAAATTTATGTATGACATTCAAATTAGGCGCTACATATGTTCCTTTTTTTATTCATGGCATTACCCGGTGAAAAATGTTCGTATATGTTCATATATGGTTTGCACATATATGAAGAAATTCAAAAAATGAGGTAACACCTAAGTATATGTTCATATATGGACATATATGAACAAATACATTCATTAAATATATGCGAATACATGCGAACGTTGCTGTCCTTTATTATAAGGTTGTACGATAGATATAAATTTATGTATGACATTCAAATTAGGCGCTACATATGTTCCTTTTTTTATTCATGGCATTAAATATAATTCCATATTTATCCAAATATGAGTTCCTTTTACATATATGGAAAAATGTATTCTTCGAAATATGTTCATATACAAGTCCCTTTTGCATAAATTGAATAACATATACTTTCATATTTGTCCATATATGAGTGCTATTTCCATATATGAAATAACAGATGCTTCCATATATGTCTGTATATGAAATTTTTTCCATATATGCAATCACATATACTTCCATATATGTTCATATAAAATCCATATATGTTCATAAAAAATCCATATTTGTTCATATGTGTCCATACATAAACCATATATGAACATGTTTGAGCGTATATGAACATTTTTCACCGGGTAAATATAATTCCATATTTATCCAAATATGAGTTCCTTTTACATATTTGGAAAAATGTATTCTTCGAAATATGTTCATATACAAGTCCCTTTTGCATAAATTGAATAACATATACTTTCATATTTGTCCATATATGAGTGCTATTTCCATATATGAAATAACAGATGTTTCCATATATGTCTGTATATGAAATTTTTTCCATATATGGAATCACATATACTTCCATATATGTTCATATAAAATCCATATATGTTCATAAAAAATCCATATTTGTTCATATGTGTCCATACATAAACCATATATGAACATGTTTGAGCGTATATGAGCATTTTTCACCGGGTATTCATAAAAAATCCATATTTGTTCAAATGTGTCCATACATAAAACATATATGAACATATTTGAGCGTATGTGAACATTTTTCACCGGGTACCGATACCGAAATAAATGATATAGCTTTACCCTTAAAATACCATTACCGAAATAATTTAAAATAGCGTTACCCTTACCGATAACCGCATCGTTTCGATTACCATTCATGTTTGAAAGTGATTTATTTAAATCTAAAACGTTAATCTAAAGTTAAAAACCAATTTTAAAAATTAAAATTTCGAGTTTGGTTCCAATTTATTTTTGAAAATATGGAAAATAATTTTTTTGAATTTTTTGTTGTAAGTTTAATTTAATAAATTATTAAGGTCAATGCTTTTTTTAATAAATTCTATTTATATATTTTGTCATCATATTACTGTTTGAATATTGTTAACATACTTACTCGTTTTGCTGTTTTCCTTAAGATGTCATCCAATGGATGAAGAAATATATAAAATCAAAATAAATATAATTTATTAAAAAACTTTACTCAAATTTTGGAAGTAATTAACATATCTTTTTCATGCTCTTTAAGGTTCACAATACCGATCAATATAGAATTTCCGTTCCTTTAGGACCAGAAGATCAATATAGCGATGCCGCCGAAATGTCACAAGAATGGCCTCAAGGTAAAGTTCTAATATCATTGTGCTACAATACCAAAAAGAGGGCTTTAACTGTTAACATCAAACAATGTGTGAATTTAATACCTATGGACAATAATGGCAGTTCAGACCCCTTTGTGAAATTGTAAGTACTGAAAAGGAAACAGTTTAAATAATAATTGCTTTATTGAGTTTCAAATTACAGGCAAATGAAACCAGATTCACATCGTAATAAAAAATATAAAACCAGCGTCAAATGGAGAACACTTAACCCCATCTTTAATGAAGAATTCCACTTTGAAGCTGGTCCTCATGACTTAAATAAACAGTCATTGGTTATTACCGTCTGGGATAAAGATTTGGGTAAAAGTAATGATTTCTTAGGCAGCTTGATAATAGGTTACAACAGCAAGGGAGAAAGACTGCAGCAGTGGTTAGATTGTATACGTTTGCCAGATCATTTTCATGAGAAATGGCATTGTTTAGCGGCAGACAATCCATTGCATTAATGAAAAAAAAAATAAGGTTATGTATTGTCTCAAAAACCTTAAAGGAGCCAATTTTACTAAAGCATTTAGCAACTTTATAAAAAAAATCTGGATACGGTCAAGAGTATTTTTTCCTATATATATTTTTCTTAAAAAAATTATTTTAAGTGTCCTTAAAAGGCTTAAGTTTATTTAACAAAAAAGCATTAAAAATTTCCCAACTTAAACTTATTATAAATTACTTCTTTAAAGTCTTTCAAAATAAAAAAAAAAAACTATTTACAAAATTTAATTGCTAAAGATATGAATTTTGTGTTTTATTGGTAAGATTTTTTTACAGGTTTAAAAATTTTAACAGAAGTTTGAGAAGTTTCTAGAAGAATCTGATGATTTTTGTGTAGAAAAGTCGGATTATTCTAAAATATCTTAGGTGAAAGTACTCAAAATCTGAGGATTTTTTTTATAGGAAAAATTCCTCAGAATCTGAGGATTTTTTCTATTGAAAAATTCCTCAGATTCTATAGGAAAAATTCCTAAGAATCTGAGGATTTTTCTATAAGAAAAATTCTTCAGAATCTGAAGATTTTTCTATAGGAAAAAGTCCTCAGAATCTGAGAAAGACCTTCGAATGTAGAGAGTTTTATATTAACAAAAGTTCTAAAACTTCTTATAATCTCAGGACATTGCTATAGAAAAAGTTATCAGCATCTGAGGATTTTTCTGTAGCAAAAAGTCCTCAGAATCTAAAACCTTCGAATGTGAGGAGTTTTATATTAAAAAAAAGTCATAAAAAATGATCATAATCTCAGGACATTGCTAAAGGAAAAAGTTATCAAAATCTGAGGATTTTTCTGTAGCAAAAAGTCCTTCCAATCTGAGTTTTTTTCCTATAGAAAAAATTCATCAAAATCGGTACATTTTTCTATAAGAATTTTTTTTTAAAGAAACTGTTGTTTTGGAAAATAATCTGAGGATTTTTCAGAGGGAAACGTTCTTTAAATACTAAGGGGTAAATTCATAAATGATTTGTATAGTTATAGCAGGTTTACAAAACGTCATTTTCATACAAAATTTGTTCAATAAACCTCCTATAATTTTACAAAGCGTTTATGAATTAAGGGGTAAAAATTATTATATAAAATAAAATTTCCTAATTATAATAATAAATAACGAAATCTTTAAAATTATATTCCATGTATGAATTTCATTTATTTATTTTGATTTTTTTTTAAATTGAATTTTTTTTTACAGTTTTTTAAATATATTTTAATTAATTTTTAGTTTTTATATTCTGTTTAAGACTAGTCTTTCAATAAATTATTATTTTTGTTTAAATCAACTACTTAATTCTGATAATTTCACTCACTATCTTTACTTTAATTCTCATCTAAAAACAAAAGAAATTTTGTAATTAAATAAGAATAAAAAAAATTAGCTAATTGAATTGCTGTTTAAAAAATAAACCTGCTGATGTGTTTTTTTATCTAACTTGTTATTTAAACGATCCATATTTGTTTGGAAATCTAGTAGGAGAAGAGAAAAGACATTAAAGGATTAAGAAAAAACCTTCAAATGCTTTAAAAAAATGTATAAAGCAAACAAATTTACACGCATAGAAACAAAAAAAAAATCTTAAATATGCCAGAAAAAATTATTCTCTAGCCGCCTTTTTAGGCTTCTTTGTAGTTACTGCTGGCGATAGTACAGTTTTTACCGTGGCTGAGGGAGTGCTGGCATTGCTGTTACTTTTATGTTTGTGTAAACGTTTATGATATGATTGGGCCAAAGAGTTGATAATAGAAACCACAAAATAACACACCATACAAATGACAAACGTTTCAAAGATTTTCGATAACAAATTGCCTGAGTCAGCTGTTGTGATATTACGCTGACGATGTAAATGTTGCTTTTGTTTGTTAAGGAAACCCTTAAAAGGTTCTTGTAGTTTTTTACCTACTACCGGTATGGCTGCTAATGTATCCACTGCTTTTTTAATCAAATGTTCATTAAACGCTATAATCACAAAAACTTTTTGTATATGCATTTTAACTATGGCCTTGCCGATGAGAGTTGCACCAAAGAAAGTCCAAAATGGTACAAGGAAATGGCCGCAAGTAATACCGGCCAAATCGAATAAAGGATTTGGAATCTGCAAAATACATGAAAAAACGAAGTATGATATTAATTTGGGAAGATAGACATTTTTCTAAGTAAAATTAAGTTTCAGAAATGGAAAAAGAAATTTATGCATTGTGTAAAATTTTAGTTTTAATAAACTTTTATAAAATTTATGCATGTTATGTAGATCTAAATCTGAGAATTTAATTTTTTTTTTTTAATTTTCCTAAAATCTGCACATTTTTAATAGAATCTGAAATGTTGTTTTTAACCCTAATTACTTACACTGGCACAGGCTAATATACCAAAGAAACCAATTTTTTCTACAACCCGTTCCATAAACAATTTGCCTCTGTCTATTAAACTCAAATTATTTTGATTCTTTTTGGCTTTTAAAGACTCAAATTCAGCCAATTCCTCAGCATCATCGGGATCGTAACCTGATAAACGGGCAGCTTTGGCCATAAAATAAGGTGGCAACTCGCCCAAGGCAGTGCCAGCACCCCACAGGAAAGCCTCAAGGCGTACTTTGCACATAATATTCCATAAATTGGGAACTTTCTTATCATATGGTTCTTCAGGGCAGATAATACTAAATAATTAAGAAAATTTGAATTAAAAATAATTGAATCTCGGGAAATATATCGCGATAAACTTACTCGTCTGGATATGGTGGTTTCGGAAAATTTAATGAATTACATTCATAGGCAGCTAATGTGACACTAGCTATATGTGGTCCTAAGTACAATATAAATGTATGTAATCCTGTACCCAAACCCACCGATGATAAAATGCCCAAACCAGTCCAGTATACCACAAACCAGGTGTTATTTTTTAAAAATTCCACCGCTATTTGATGGCGTCCCGGTAGTTCATATAACACAGCTATAAAACTAGCTAAAATTAAAAATATCCCAATCCAGTTTTTCTTTTGTAACAATCTGGTAAAGAAGAAATTATAGAAATAATGATGATAAAGACGACAATAATATTGAAAGTGATTCAATTTCAACTTACTTTGCTCCTAAAGTCTTAACCAGTTCAACTATTTCTAAACTACAATATGACATTGTTTTTATTGGTTGCCTCCATAATACTAAAGTTTCACGTTCGGCTTTTAGTTTTTCTTTTTGTTGTTTATTTAACGGTTTAATTTGTTGTTGAGTATTCATCCTCGACGATGTTGTTGCCAATGCACCTTTATTAGTTTCTTTATTCTGTTGTTTTTCTAAAGAATTTAAGTTAGTAGAAGTTTGTGCTGTTTTTCCAGCTTTATTATTTGCTGAGGAGGTTTTTCCTGTTGTTGAGGTTGTCTTTGTTTGTTTTTGTTGTTGTGGTTGTTCTTTGTTGTTGGTAGAGTTTTCTACATTTTTTCGCTGTCGGTTATCCTTGTCTTTTTTATCTTTTTTCTGATGTTGTGACATTTAAAAATTTTAAAGCGATTTCTTCAGTTTTTTTTACTTATGCAATTTATTTTGTTTATCTAATTTCCTTAACGTTAATATTTGGAATCTATCAAATGAAAAATAAACTTATATTCTAGGGGAGGAGTTGGAGTTTTCTTTAGAGTTGTTTATTTAATTCCAACAAAATTTGGTGTATTGTTTATGAGCTGCAACGAAAACAAAATAGGTATTTGTATTAAAAAAGTTTAGTTAATAAACGATTTTCTTATAAAAAATAAAATGTAAATTTAAAAAAATTTAAATAAAAATTGCGACATACATATGTAATGCAGAAAAAATGTCGGAACCTGAAAATTTTCTATTTTAAATATAAATAAAATTAAATATATTAAAATATAAAGGTTTTTTTGTAGGAAAATACCTATTACTAAATTTAAAAAATTGTACGCAGGAAAATCTTACTCTCATAAAAATAAAGTTCAGGGACCTGTCCTGGGATTTGTCTTGTGACATGTCACAAGGGGTCAATTTCCCCCTCCTATGACAACCCCATGTAAAAGTGACCAGTCTATTCCATATAAAGGGGCCAGTTCGGTGACAGTTTGTTAAAATTTCCAGTAGGGTATGTACTGCGGTTAATTATAGACCAAAGAAAACAAAAAAATAAAGAACAGCAATGTTTGTATTTAAAAAAAATCTTAAATTTGAGAAAATAAGAAAAAAGTTAGTTAGATTATAAGTTTTATACTAATCATAAATTTTCTCTGTTTCAAATTCGAGAGGAAACGTTTAATTTGTGATAGAGATGAATGTCATTCCAGTGGGAGTTAAGCAGTTAAGAGGGAGATTTTTTGTTGTTATGCATTGACCGGTTTGTTTTCGTTGATAGGATGAGGGGAGATATGAATGAATAATTTAAATTTTGACTTTGGTAACGCAACATTAAACAACACATGAACTTTTATTTACTTTACTATTAAAATATATAAAAAAAAATTAAAAAAGCATATTACGGTAAAATTAACATACGACAGAAACGCACCAATGACATGAAACCACACAATGTTTTCTGCTATTCCTTTTTCCGAGTATACGTAAAATATACCTTAAGAGAGAGCAAAAACAAGAAAGCAATAATAACAAAGCAATGTAAAATTAACTTGCCAGATCAAGTATTGATACATCCCCAACATAATAAAATAATGTTGGCGGTAGGTTACTCCAATCAACCACTATCCACGGATCTCATCTAAAAAACTAAACTGGTTTTAAGAGTTTCGGTGAAAAATAAAAAAAAAACGTGAAAAAGGTGGCGCTTTTAATTAATTATTTTTCGTGTTTTTAAGCTATTTCAGTTTTTTTTATTAAGGGATATATATTTTTTTACAAATACAAGAAAATGAAAAAAAAAATATTGGAACTAATAGTTGCAATAAAAAAAAATATACATATATAAATGTTCCCATATAGTGGTAAAGCATACAAAATACAAAAAATATAATAAGGGTTTTCATATAAACTCGTAAATTCCTTGTAAACCTTGTATAAATACAAACCATATTTTATATGTATGGAGTTTGACATTAAACTCATAAACGAGTTTATATGAAAACCTCTAATAATAAAGAGTATTTCAACAATGTAAGTTTAAGAATTGTTTGAACAAATCATACAAATTTACCCCTCAATTCATAAATGCTTTGTAAAGTTATAACAGGTTTACAAAACGTCATTTTCATACAAAATTTGTTCAATAAACCTCCTATAATTTTACAAAGCGTTTATGAATTTAGGGGTTATACTTTAATTGTGAATACAATAGGGGGACTCATTCTAACTCGTAAATTCCTTGTAAACCTTGTATTAATACAAGCTTTATTTTTTATGTATGAAGTTTGACATTATACTCATAAACATACCAGTACCCGTGTTCTGTAACTATGTGAGAAGTTACTTACAAAAAATTGCAACTCTACGATATTTAAAACAGGGTGAGTCACAAAATTTCAAACTGAATATAACTAAATTTTTTTACATACCTCCTACTAAATTTGACATTATGATACTCACTGTTTTAAATATGGCAGAGTTGCAATTCTTATGTGAGAAACTTCTCACACAGTTACAGAACACCGGTACAGGTTTATAACATTTACGGGTAGAATACCAGTTTATGAAAACCTCTAGTATTTTTTCGTTTTTTTTCCTTTATTTTTAAAAAAATTGTTAATTTTGCTGTAATAAAAAACATACGGCGCTGTTCTGAGTTCAGAATAAACATAACAAAATTCTAAATTGAAACATTCATTTTTTTGCTGTTCTGTGATCCTTATCCGAATTACTTTTTATTTTGTGTAGAAAAAGCTTGGTGAAAGTAAAACGAATATATATTTGTTTGCAACAATTAATATGAAAAATTTATTTTCAAATTTGTCAATAAATTCTAAAATTTGTTCGAAAGAGCCAATTTCCGATATTTTTCATTCCGCGTGATTTTACAAATCCACTCTAAATAAAAAGTTTCGGAACTCAGAACAGGGGTGATAATTGCCAATTTCACAAATTTTTTAACTCGAATGTCATTCCCAAATTTCTCAATCAAATGATACAAAATCGAAGGATTAATTGAATTCCCAAATTGTCAATCGAATGAGTAAAGCGGCCTATATACGACCAAGCATGATGTATTGCACAGATTAATAACAGATGTGAAACTAATGACAGGTGTCAAAAAAGTATTCTCGAACCGTATGGTTTTGTTTACATGGAAGTCAAGTCAAGAGGGAGATAACAATATAAAATCTACATACATTTTGTATTGCGCATTTTTTATATACATCTGTCTCTTTTTGGATTATTGTGCTTTATCTTTTGTTTTTGTTAAATTTTTGCGTTTTGTTTAGCTCATTTTCTGTCGGCCATATTGCCCAAATCAGCTGATTCATATCAGGTATAATTTGTGCTGTACAGCATGATGGACGGCTGTATGAATTTGACCATGTAATGTCTAATTTGACGGTTTGTCAAGCATGTTGGACGAAAAACAAAACTTTGATTTTTCGGCAAGTTTTACAAACACGCTTTACCGTTTAATGAAAAAACTCATCAAACATTGGAGAATTTTACATTTTTAATAAGTTATTTTGTGACAAGAAAGTGATAACGTTAATAAATAAACTAAAAAATGCAAAAACAGAAATTCAAGAATGAAATTCCAAGAAAAAAATTAATAAAAATACTTTTGTCATTATCATCCGTTGTGTTGATTTTGTGGTTTTGAAGTCAAGTTTTACAGCGTGCTTGTCCGTGTATTCCAAAAACCATTTTCTGTTTGTCAAACAAGCTGGACAGCATGCTTGCTCGTATATAGGCCGCTTTAGAAATCGAATGAATCCCTAAAGCTGCCCACACACTAGGGAACACGGTTGACGGAACAAAAAATATCAAAAAATGTAAACACGAATTGCACGATCTCAACACGCACATGTACACAAACGCACTCACAAAAAATGCATTTTTTTAAGAATGTTCCCTAGTATGTGGGCAGCTTAACGACTGAATTCAATGATTGACAAAATTAAACGAGATAAATTGAATTTCTGAAAAGTGAATTCGATCAAATGAACTTCAAAGCATGAAGTCTGTGAATTTTGGCAATCGATTTAGAAGGAAATCCAATGGTATTGTTAGGGACTTCATTGAAAATAGAATTCATTCTTCGAAACTCTGCTTCTACCCAGAATAAACCCATTGAGTGCAATTTAACTTCTTGAAATGTCACAGCCAGTGATAGTAGTTTAACAACTTGCATATAGCCTGCTGAACCAATTCGTTTGTTCGTCAGCAAGCAGGGAATAAAAATAATACACAGTTTATATTTCCCCATAACTAAGGAAATAATCTGGCATCGCTTTTTTTATTTGCCAAAAACGTGTTCATTTTTCGTGAAGTTTTGAAAGGGGGGTGTTTGGAAAAATCAGAAAGGGAGATTTAAAAATATTCCTCTCAACATTTTCTACTCTCGTTCAAAACAACAACATAGATAAAAGAACCTGCATTTAAAAAACTGCATCGATGAAAAGCTAAAAAAACTACAAAACAAAGAATTATGTTTTAATCAATTTTACAATGATTGTTCTAATAATTTGTGTTAGCCTTATTAATAAAATTATGAAATTATTTAAGGTACGTAATAATTGTAAAAACCGCAAAAAATGTTAATTTATAGCACCTTCTCAAATTTTTCATTTCACAATTCTTTTAATTGCCCAGAAATTAATTGGTTTTAAATTTACCTTGTTAGTATTTTTTATTATAGAAACTTAAGAACTTTTAAACGTTTTTAGACCGATATCTAATTAATACTACACACTATATTTTGTTAGTTCAATTATCATCAGTTTCTCCGTTATTCTAAAACAATTTCTAGTAATTTTTTCTATATTTTATGGCAAGCAGCCACTGCTCAATAAAATTTTTACTCCGACGAGAAGTGTCGTTGCCAGATTGATTTCCATTTTAAACCAACGGGTGCCAGATTGCCGTGATGTTGTTCAACTGTCTGAACACCAATGCTGCCAACAAATTTTCAACAAAAAAAATGGCTATTTATATCACTGATATCAGTTATTTTTTGTGAAAATTTTCTTGAATATGTTCTCTGGCAGAGATAGAGAAAAAAACACTTCTAAATCACTCTATTATGATTTAGCTATTTAGAGGTGTTTTTTGCTCTTCTCTAGATGTTTTCTCTCGCATGTAAATGTGCCTTAAGGGTGAGTTACCCAACCGTAAACGTAAAGCTGCCTACACACTAGGGAACATACTTAAAAAAAGAGAGCATTTTTTGTGAATGTGTGAGTGCGTTTGTGTGTGTGTGAGTGTTGAGAGCGTGCATTTCGTGTTTACAAAATTTTTTGATATTTTTTGTTCCCTCAACCATGTTCCCTAGTGTGTAGGCAGCTTAACTGTTATGAATCAGCTGTTTCGAAACCACAAGAAGAAGTGTACACGCAAAAAAAAAACAGGGGGAATATTACCTAAGAGATATGTAATTATACAACTACATAATTTTTTAGTTAGTTTTACAAAGTTCTAGTAAAATATCCACATATTTTTGGAAAATATATACAATCCTTGCAAAATATATACATGTGTAGTGAAAAATATCCGAAAAATTACATATATTTTGCTAGAAATTTGTAAAACTTACTTTGAACTTATGTAGTTGTATAACTACATAGCGCTTAGATAAAGTTCCACCTGCTTTTTTTCTGCGTGTATACAAATGGTTACCAACGCGTAAATGTAAACGTACGTGCCGGATCATTCTGTTGAAATCAGAATTTTCTATCCGTCATCGGAACAGCTGAATGATTTTAGTCAGAACAAAATATAAAATGAATAAAGAAAATAGATTCAAACAACAAATAAGAAATAAAAATTAACAAATAAATGGAAAAATTTAGAATAAAATATATAAAAACACATGAAATAGATGCTAAATAGTATATGTCGTTTACGGTATTCTATAAGTGTACTTTTTAGCTACGGCACAGTTGCATTACATTTACGTTTACGGTTCCATAATCCGCCCTTTAAAGCCCGGTATTTTGTTCCTACTTTTGCGAAAAAAGCTGTCAAACTCCATATAAAAAAAATTATTTTTCACTTGCGTGGAATTGTTGCGAAATTGCGGTGGATTTTTTTCGCATCAATTTAATAGACACGACCATTTGAAAATGTAGCGAAAAAGTGACATTTGGGTTAATTATGATTGTAACTTTTTATAGACCATAAAAAATTTGTGTATTTTAATGTTTTTATTTTAGTTTTTGAGCTTCAAACATAGCTCGAAATTTTTTCGCTCTTTTGAACAAAATACTGGGCTTAACCCTTTGACGACCATAAATTTTTTGCCGAAGCGATTTTGAAGTTTTTGCGATTTTCATGATCGCTGACCTAATAATAGTTATGCCAAGAAAAATTTACTCCGTTGAACCCCTCCTTACTTCTTATTTCGCTTGCCAAAAATATTTGCCATTTGACGACCCCGTCGTTCCGGATGAAGCGATTTTTATTATTATTCTATTTTTGTGATCTGCAACTAAATTATAGATACTTCACAAAAAATTGGCCTCATAGACCCCTTGCTTGCCCTTCATTTCGCTTGTCAAAGTTTGTGCTTTTTACCCCTAAAATGAAGAATTATAGTTAACTAAGAGATCTTCCATCCAATCAACTCAACAGTAACGCAAGCAACTTCAAACAATTTCTATTTGAATTTTTTAAACAGAATTAATTTTGTTTTCTACAATATTGACGATTTGTTAGTCTAATTAATATATTTATTTTTGCAACTATTTGTGATTTTTAGATAGTTTACGTTTCTAAAGCATATTTAGTGTAATTTTAAGTTTTTCTTTAAATATTTTGCAATATCTGTTTTTCACAAACTGCTTTCCTGTACTTTAATTATAAGATTTTATCTTGTTGTACAGGATATGAGAACACAACTAAATAAATAAATAACTTCGAAGGCTCGCAAGGGGAAAGTGGCACCAGGTAGGGATTTACCGCCCTCTATACTTATGTTGCCTCAACCTTCCTATACATTGATCTAATATTAGTATTTAAAATACTCAATTGAGATCGATGTATGGTGAAAAACAATATTTTATCGCAATATGTATTTTTTAAGGCAACCTTCCTATACATTGATCTAATATTAGTATTTAAAATACTCAATTGAGATCGATGTATGGTGAAAAACAATATTTTATCGCAATATGTATTTTTTAAGGCACATTTACCCCCTGTTTTTATAAAGTGAGCGGAAAAATTCCGCCTAAGGAATGTGTGTATTTTGTAACAAAAACAAAATACACACAATTCCTCTGGAGGAAAAATTCCGTTCGCTTTATAAAAATAGGGGGTTAAAACTGTTAAATTGGATAAACCATTCATAATAGAGCTATTTAGAGGTGTATTTTGTTCTATTTCAAGCACTTTTCTCTCGTTTAAGAAGTTGTTTTTTATAACAAAAGAATATCAACATGCAAATTTTATGATATTTTTCAACATAAAACTAGTTTTTAAAAATTATATTACAGCTGATAAAAAAATCGCTAGATTTGGAGCTAAGAGCTACTCGACAATTTTCCCGCTACACCGATAAAATTCCGTAGTAGGATAGTTAAAAAAATATATAGTTGAATTAAAAAAAAAAATTAATAACTATTATAATCATAACCAACTATTGTTGCCTTTGATATTAATAATATTTTGGTTGCCCTGTTTATGAATATTTTATTAATTTTAAATTGTCAGGCTGTAAATTGTCATATAGTTTCTCAATAGAATAAAAAGGAAACAAAATGTGAAATTGTAATTGATTTGGTAAGATTTAATGTATTGATATTTTAACCAATTTAAAAAAACATATCAAGATACAAAGGGGAAATACAAGATGTGAAAAATGGTGTAAAAGTTAAAATATCCGCAAATTTTGAAGTATGTGCTCCAATTATCGTTTTAACCGTGCATGTGTGATTTATTTTTGTTATTCGAACATTTTAATAAAAAGAAAACAATGATATTTTGGTCAAATGTTTGTATCTATTAAAAAAGTGCAAAAACAACGATATCTGTGGTATCTACTAACCATTTAAAATATAATATAGTTGATTTCTACAATTTTGTTTAAATAGAAAACCTTAGTTACTATCAACTAATCAACTCAACTATATATTAGTTAGGGGTATTTCACCTATGAGATAGTTGAAATATTCGTAATAATCAACTAAGGAATCTTTTGGGTGCAGATGCAAAATAAATTCGCTAGAACTGTAAAGAAAATCACGGTTCTGGAAACAGTGGAAAAAGGCATTAAGTAACAGGGCGTTTGGAATATTATTAAATTTTGTTTAAAGGAACGCCCTGTGTTTCTTATCATTTTGTTTATAGTAAAATCAGAGATGTGTAAGCATCAAAGTTATTGAGCTTACAGACAGTAAACAATTTTTTAAGAATTTTAACAATTGTATTTTTGTTCAAAAATTCGATTGAAAGCTGTAGAATTTTTATTAGAAAAGTAAGTATCCAAGTTGACTTTATTATTTTATACTTTTTGCATTTTATTGGTTTTTAATTTCAATTTTTTTTTTTGGCGATTGTGTTCTTTAGAGGTTAAACATGGAGTCTTCTGAACCATCAACTAGCGCCATGGTAGAAAACCCGCCAGGTCCAACAACTCAATCGACCGCTGAAATTACTTCTATGGAGACGGATGATAATGTTAATAATAATCCAGAATCAACCGGCGAACCGAGTGGTTAGTATTTCGAATATTAAAAGCTTAGTGAATTGTGCCAACAATTTTTTTCGGCCACCCCCTTTAATATAGTCGAGCATTTGAAAATTAATGACATTTGCTTAGCGAAGCCTGTGTTTAACATATGACAGAGTTGAAAATCCCTAGGCCGGTGAAGGCCGGGTAAGCAAAAAAGCTTTACTAAGCGAAGCCGGCTTCGGACATACCACAGAGTAGGAAATCTTTAAGCCCAGTCAAAGGCCGGTCACGCGGAAAGGCTTTTTATAGTAAATTCTTATTACGACACGCCCACTTATTTAGCGTGCACCATTTTATTTAGCGTGTACACTTTATTCTGTGCACAAATTTTTATTATTAATTTTTGAACAAAATCTTTCGTAGATGTAAAAATAAGCGCGGTAAAAATATTTGCTCAATTTAGTGAAATTGAAAACGACAATTACGTTCACTGATTTGAATATCAAAAATTACGTTAACATCTCTTTTTCCCAGAACAGCGATTTTCTCGCTAGATCTAAGGGCAGTGATACACGTTCAATATATATTGTGATATTTGGATCACGATCCATTTTAATGGATTGATGGATCCCGCGTGTATGCTACATGCTCAATATTTATCGCGTCAGTATTTACATTATTTTTGTGCTGTGCTGGTCATTTATTAATTCTACCGGCAGCACGCGGCGATTCTACCAGCAGCACACACTCGCTTTCACAATCTTGTACCATTATAAATATTTTACCTTTTTTATTTGCACGCGTATTTTATTTTATTTGTTTTATTTTCTTAATTCTTTCACTTTTTAATATTCTATCGCGAATTGATATCACAAACTATGCTACAAGTTCAATATTACCGCGTTATCCGTGATCTGGATTTCAGAATATTGGGATATTCTCCCATATGGATCGCGATCCATCAATACTGCATGCTACACGTTCAATAAATATCGCGATACTGGATCGCGGTCAATATATATTGAACGTGTAGTACTGCCCTAACGATTTTATTTTGCCACTAGCGGTAAAATTGTCGGGTAGCTTTTATCCAAAATTCTGGCGATTTATAATAAGCCGTAATATAGTTTTTAAAAATCAGTTATGTTGAACAATATAGAATCGGGATTAATAATTTGACGGTTGATCGTAAAATTTTTCTTTAAATTTTTATAACTCTTACGAACATAGTCAAAAAGCCTGGAGGTAACCGCGTAACTCGATTCGAAAAAAAATTTTCGAATTCGTAAATCTTGCAAATCTTGTTAAAAATATAATTCTGTATAAAAATTCTACTTTTTAATTTATTTTTATCCTAAACCTTGTACACTACACATAAAAATTCAAAAAGTAAGATTTTTGCTAAAACTTTTCTTTTTACGAAAGGTACAAAATTTACGAATTCGAAAATTTTTTTTCGAATCGAGTTACGCGGTAACCCCTCTGTTTTCAGTGGCTTTTAGTACCATTATTCGATAATCTAACTTGAATGTCGCAAAATTTTTGCACTGTTTATAAATCTAGCGATTTTCTAGCGATTTTTGGGTCTAATCAAACTGTACGGAATTTAGTAAAATTAATATTCATCAATATAATATTTCTTTTAACCGTATTTTTCGATTATACGTACAGAGCCCGGTCCAAAGATGCCCGGATAATCGATGTTCAATGTATTTCCTTAAAAATTAAAGCCAAGATATGTAGATCTACAATTTGAAAGTAATTTTTGAAAAATAATTAGCGGAGAAATGACAGGCTTTGAAAAAAAGTGGCTAAGGATCCGCCCTCTACCCTAAGCTTTGGAGTCTTTAATTTAATTATATTTCAGTACCCTTTTTTTATTAATATAATTCAGAACGGGTTTTTTTTTCGACTTTTAATTTTTCGGTCAAAGTGGATCTTTTTGTGGAAATGCCATTGATAGCCTGTGTAGTCTGCGGGCAGTTCTGAAACAATTTAATCTCTGTTCCGAAGGTACCCAAAAATATATCGAACAGACCTTTAATCTACTTCTTTAAACATGTTTTTTGTTTTTTTTTGGAAAATAAGGCAGAACTAAAACTTTATTTTTATATTTCCATTTACCCAACCACCCGTTTAGGTCCCTTAGAACAACCAATGGATACTGAAAACGTCAATGACGATCAGCAAAATGATAATGTACCAGTATCAGGATCTAATCTGGAATCAGTAAATCGTTTACAAACAAGTGAATCATCTGCTCCCTCGGGTAATATTCAACCAACACAATCGGAACAATTTGATGCAGCTAATGAAAATTTGGCTACATTAGCTGCGGTATCAGCAGCAGGGGCAGAAGTTACTCCTACAGCACCACCACCACCAACGACTCAACCAATAGAACCAATAGCTACAGCAGCTAAACCTACACCAGTTGAAGAAACTTCTAAATTGGCACCCACTACCAACACCAATATTCCAACAACTACCAATCAACCATCTACACAATCAACAGTAGCAGCGACAACAATTCCTCCAATAGATGAAGAAGATGCTAAATGGCATACGGTGGGTATATTTCCAGGTCTTTCCACTACCGTTACCAGTTACATAGATAATTCTGTATGGTCTTCATCGGGTTTAAATCTTAATGCTGATGATTTACCAGATTTAACACAACATACACGCATAAATTTAGAACCGGGGACAGCATATCGTTTTCGTATTAGAGCCTTAAATTCCGTGGGAGCTAGTGATTGGAGTGAGATATCTAGTTTTAAAACTTGTTTGCCTGGTTTCCCTGGAGCTCCTTCGGCTATAAAAATCTCGAAATCTTCAGAGGGTGCTCATTTAACCTGGGAGCCACCACCAAGCTGTATTAGTTCCAATGAAATAGTAGAATATTCTGTATATTTGGCTGTGAAACCTGGCAAAGAAAAAGAGTCCAAGGCCGGCCAAAGAGCACCAGCCCAATTGGCTTTTGTTCGTGTGTATGTGGGAGCTGCCAATCAATGCACAGTTTCCCATACTTCGCTATCAGCTGCTCATGTGGATTGTTCTAATAAACCCGCTATAATCTTTCGTATAGCAGCACGTAATGAAAAGGGTTATGGCCCTGCCACCCAAGTAAGGTGGCTACAAGATCCTGTACAAAATGCTTCTGCTAATACTGGTATGGGACCCAGTAGTTTGCTTTCACCCACACGCGTAAAACCCGAACTAACTGGAGCCTCACCTAGCAAACGTTTTAAGGCAGCATCTAGTGCAGGTCGTTGAAGAGATATTGAAACAAATATAACTATATAACTAAAATTATAATTTAATATAAAGTTCATAAATAAATATAAGCTTAATCTATCTTAAATAAAAATAAGTTATTTCACTTTTTGAACTGTTTCTATTCTATGTTTTAAATGATCTGAAATTATAAATAACAAAAAACAAACGCAAAAATATATGTCAATTTTTGATTAAATTAGCTTTTAAGAATATGAAACTACTGTTTTTAATATTCCAGGTGTAAGATAAAAAAAAATTGTATATAAGGGTTCAACAGGGCCAGGGAAAATATCTTCTTTATAATAGTTTATGATCAATAATAATGGAATATCGTTAAGAAAATTTGACAGCTTTCTTTTTGAAATATGATTTTTGCATTTTATTGATATATATTTATTCCGTAGATACGACCATGCGGGGTAGCTGCTATTGGCAATCGCGGACAGTTGGCGGTTACAAGGGGAGAGTCTCGGTAAGTCTTTCGAGTTTCTGCAAATACCGAGTAGACCAATGACCCTTGTGTTGTCATGGAGAGAAATTGGCGCCATCAAAAACCCATTCTCACAACGCTTGCAGTGAAACCAAAAGCATGTCTGGGGGCTTCAATCGGCAATCCCGATACCAGACTCGGATGCTATCGGCTCATCAACGTTACATCTTAAATTTCAAATGAATACTAAAACCACACATTTTATTGATAACAAAAATTAATTATTTTTCAGGTAACGTTGAAAAGATTTATTGGGTAAAAACATTAATTACCCATTAGCTTTTTAACAAATCCATAATTTGTAAAAGGATCTACAAATTAGCATAAACAATTTTTTAATATAGTATAAAATTTCTAATAATAATTCAAAGTTAAAACTACTTTATACAGCTTGGACTTTATAATAATTCAAATTATCTAAAATTACAAAAAAAAGTTATAGAAATTGTATGATAAAAACTAACATGGGTAACTTACCTTCTATAATACGACATTGTTCTTCTAAGTATTCCTCAGAATTTAAGTCTTTTAAAAACTTTTCCCTTTTAATTTTTAAACTATAATCTGGACCATATTTCAAGAAATTTTCATTATCTGAGGGTATATCTTCAAGAAGAGCATGCTCACATATAGCTGCTGTCAATGAACACCAATAGCGACTTGAGTTAGGAAAGTGATAACCTCCTCCTCCTAAAAGTACACAAGGTATCTGATAATTTAATACCAATTTTATGCATTCTATTAAATCTTCAGGTATTAAATTAGAACCACCTAAAGGGTCTCCTACTATAACATCAGCACCACATTGTACAACAATGGCACAGGGCTTATATTTATCAAAGACAGCAGAGGCTATTCTAAGAGAGAAATGTGCATTAATTTGAAAAAAAGTTCAATAATGATATTTGTTCAAAAGTCACCTTTTAAAATATTTTATATATTTTTCCCCCGTTATGCCTGCCTTATAAGGGAAATTTACTGTATAACCCAGACCTTTTTCAGATCCTTTATCTTCTGCTCTTCCAGTGCCTGGATAGTAACCGCATTCCAGTTGATGTAACGACAAACAAAAAACTCTTTTTGTGGAAGCAAATGCTAATTCCACCCCATCTCCATGATGGTTGTCAAGGTCTATATAAAGTATGCGTCGAAATTTTATTGTTAGCACTAAAATTCCCAGCACAATATCATTTATATAACAAAAACCAGCCGCTTTATCCCGTTGGGCATGATGCCAGCCTCCACACCAGTTAATTATGACTGAATTATCTTTAGATCTACATAAAGAATCACAGGCAGTCATGGTAGCTCCGGCAATACAACATGCATATTGTTTTATACCCGGCCAGGGCGGACAATCATACGAGAGGCCATGACTATCAGATAAGTAAGAACAATCTATTTCCTCATCTGTCTCATCGGTTTGTTCAGATTGTAGACAATAGTTTTCATTACTTTCTTTGTTCTTCATTTTAAACTTATTTTCATAAAAATCCAATTGTTGTATATAATCACGATTATGGAATCCTCTTAAATCGGCGGCATTACATACAACGGGTCTGATTCTCTCCATATTCATTAATAAGTCGTAAGATTGTATTAGATCATGGGTTAAGGAAGCCTGTTTTAAGGATAATTTATTAAAAGATTAAGTTAAATTTAACTACTAGTTTAAACTTGACCTTCAAAAAATATGCTTAAACTTTCAGTTACTTTGGGTTTTATACTGCAGAGTTAAACAAAATAGTGTCGGAATACTCATAAATGAAACCCAGTATGAAATCCAGCGTTTATTTGTAACTGCTAGTTGCTAAATTTTACCCTTGATCACTCTCAACTTACCCTTCCTTTAACTGCCGGATTCTTATCTGCTTGTTGTATTAAATAATCACTATAAATATATTTAATTTGCCTAGCCATTGCTAAAAATATATTTTATAGTTTGGTGCTATTGATTTGTTTTTAAAAATACCTTTGCTTTAATGGCGGTTTTTTATGAACAGCTGTTCATTTATTTTCGGTGTTACCACATTTGTTTAGAATATTACCAGATTTTGTTTAAATGAACACACAAAAGTTATCATTGCTAAAGTTTTTTTTTTTTGCAGTTAAAAAGCTCTTCAAATCTAGTGAATGCCAATAGGAAAGCTCACTTTGTCGTGAACAGTTTCAGCTAAATATCTCCAAAAGGTAAATATCTAAATATCCAAAAAAGGTTTAAATCCCAAAATTCGCCCTAATTCAGTTTTTAATAAAAAATTAAAAAAAAAAAAATATTTGAAGCCCTAAAATAAATATCTAAAATATATTCCAGTTTTCAAGTTTCTTTGAAAATTCAAATAATTTTAATAAAAGGGGGTAAAACTTTTTTCAAGAACAAATTTTTAGAACCAATTTAGTCAATAATATTAAGAGATTTTCCTTACAAAAAATGTATTTTTGTTCATGGGTCTTTCATTTTGAAGATAAACTCACATTTTTATTTCAATGATTTGTTCAATTATACATATGTAGATTTGTTTGAATCTAGTGAATCTAATAAAAAAGGAAAACTAAAATAGTAAAAAAAGTTAATAAAGCGGAAGAAACTTGCGCGGAGTTTAAACTTTAAAGAGAATAATTCAAGTTGATTAATTCAAAAGAATTGGGATAAAAATGTGATCAATTTAGCGATGCCACAATTTTATCATTTCTTAAAAAAAAAACATGATACTAATTTTTGCTGGAAGAAACTAGTAAAATTTCCCTTTAATTGTTTTACTAAGTCTTACTATTATTTTTTGTAGTTAGAACGGATTATCGAGTAAAAGCCAGTAAAAATATAATAGGGGGTTTTTAAATAAACTCGTATTCTACTCGTGAATGGTGTCAACCTGGTATGTTTATGAGTTTAATGTCAAACTCCATACATAAAAAATATGGCTTGTATTTATACAAGATTTACAAGGAATTTTCGAGTTATAATGAGTCCCCTAATATAAACGAAAGTGTCTGATTTTATTTATTGTACGCGAATAAAAATTAAAGAACAAGTATTCTTTGGAATCAATGATATGACTCAGCCTCGATCCATCTTTTTAATTTGGGAACAAATAATAGTTGCTGCGAGACCAGATAAGGACAAGGCTTTTGTAATACTATATGATAAACACATTCTTCCGATATCTTTATTATATCGGCGGCAACCGCACATTAAGCATATATGTATGACGTTTCAGTATTTATATTCCAAAATAGAAGAAAGCACGAATTTCCTTATGTGAGAATTAAGCCTTAAGCCCAATCCAGATACAGTGCCAGTGAAATGCAGCAGTGTTGTCAAATTTGTTTCTTGACTTTCGCAAAAACTACTAGCTTATCAGATTCTTAGAAAATTTTTTCAATAAACAAGTTGTTCATTTCCAATAACCAATTTTTCAACTTATTTTTCTTTTCAATTTTAGTTACTTTTCCACGTCTGTTTTTGATGGTGAAGTTTGGCTCAACTTTTATAATACAAGTCGAAGCTAAAATCCACACCTTCATCTTTAACAAAAAGTTGGTCTAACTTAAATGAATATATCCTGAAATTCAAATGGGAAATATAATTTGAGCAGTGGGAGAAAAATCCTAATTGTAAGTTATACACGCCTTAAAAATATTGTGTTAGTTTATAAAAAATTCATTCCTTTTCCTTTTCCAGTCCTTCTTGAGGAATATCACCATATGTTGTATGATATCACCTTAATGGAATTAAGAAGCATCTGTCCATCAACTAAAGTAGATGAGAAGATACATATAATTTTTATAAGAATATATTTTACAATTTAAAATTTGTAAAAAATATGCAATAGGAATTATTATGCAATAGAAATTATTAATTATTAAATACAGAAAAACTGTTTAATGCTTTAGTTAATAAACTAGATTTGAAATTTAAACCGCGAGCTAGCGATGCCACAAAAATTATTGATATTAATGATTTTAAAGAAAATTTATACGTTTTTTGTTATTACAAAAACAAAATTTGAAACACCCCCTATTAACAAATTTGCCAGACTGACTACTGGTATGGATATCAATGGTAGCATTCGGCAGAGAAACCATAAACTGATACAGGTGACTTGAAGCGATTTGTGATTTCTTACTCTGCTGAACGATGATTTCTTTGTTTTGTTTTTAAATACATTTTTTCTATATTTTCCTTTGATTTTTTAAATTTTTTGTTTTTGAATTATATTTGTATGTTTTTATTTGTCATTCATACAAAACAAAATTTTTTTAAAATCAACAACAACAAATCTATCACTATTTGTTCAAAAGTAGCAAACATTTTTAAGGCTACCAAAATATGACAGCGCTACCTGAGCGCTTAGACTGAGCGGTTAGTGATCAGGTCGTTCAGCAGATAGTTGCACAACTGTTGTAGAACTGTTGACTGTCAAATTGTATCTGCCGAACGCACCCATTGATAATAATATAAGAAATTTGTAATATTTGCTCTTAAACTTACCACTTTTTTATTTTGTAATAAATTATGTTAAATAAAAATTATATTTAAAAATAAAATAAATAACACATATTTGCCTATTGTGATACTTTTGTCTGATAAAATATTACGAACATAGATGATAATTCACAAAACTCATATAGATTGCGCAACACTGGACTGAAATTTAACTATCACAGAAATCTTTTGATTTTATTTAGTTTAATTAAAAAAATTAACATGCAAAACAACAACAAAAATCCATCAATTAGAATTTAATACGACACCATGTTTTATTGTGAATAACAATGTTAAGAAACAGACGTGGTTTTATTTTAAATTATAGTCACAGTGTAATATTTTGGCGAAATTTCCACAAAGTAGAATTTCCAGAATTTTAAAATCCATGTAGATTGTGTAGTAATGGGCGAAAAAAAGACTATCTAGCAAATAGCCTAAATTTCATTCTACCATTTGGCGAAAATTTCGGTCAATTATCTCCAACGGTTTCAAAGTTATTGCAATTAAAAGAAAATTTAAAGCACGCACTATCCAGGGTTGCCACATTTTGAAAATGGAAAATAAAACGGGGAAGCTTGAAATCAAATTTGGGTGAAAAATTCTGAAAGAGCATCGCGAACCTGGAACAGTAGGTTTTCCAGCCAAATTGGACCAGTATTTCCCGAGATATTCAAAAAACGGGGAAATCGTATGAATTTTTATTTTCTATATTTTTTTTACGTATGAGTTATAGTTATTGTACCTATTCATATTGAGTATACGTAGTGGTGTACCCTTAATCGATACATAGAACAAAATACACTAGAAAATTTGTCATTTTTGCTTGTCTCGATATTCATTAATCGTCATTTTCTCAAAAACTAAAAGGAGCTTCGCACTGAAAAGCATGTTTTTTAATTGCTTTTGAAATTTCCTTTCGTTTGAGTATAATTTTGACCAAAAGAAAAAAATTTTTTTTTTGCCAAAATCAATGGACTATAATACACTGTCTTTTTTTTTTGATCGAAAATTTTTTTTCTCAATTTCCCCCCAATATTATACTCAAAAGAACGGGCATTTCAAGGCCTATTAAACAGTATATAATTTTTTGGAAAATTCCGTCCAATGAAGTTTTCCTAATCGATATTCGATAATTAAAAAAGGAACTTGGCACTGAAAGCCATTTTTATTGGATGCCCTATAAATTTCCAACATTATACTCAAATGAACGGACATTTCAAGGCCTATTAAAGGGTATATAATTCTTTGGAAAATTTCGTGCAATAAAGTTTTGCTAATCGATATTCATAAATCGTCATTTTTGTTTGTCTCGATATTCATTAATCGCCATTTTCTCAAAAACTAAAATGAGCTTCGCACTGAAACGCATGGTTTTTTAATTGCTTTTGAAATTTCCTTTCGTTTGAGTCTAATTTTGACCAAAAGAAAAAAAATTTTTTTTTGCCAAAATCAATGGACTATACACTGTCTTTTTTTTTTGATCGAAAATTTTTTTTCTCAATTTCCCCCCAATATTATACTCAAAAGAACGGGCATTTCAAGGCCTATTAAATAGTATATAATTTTTTGGAAAATTCCGTCCAATGAAGTTTTCCTAATCGATATTCGATAATTAAAAAAGGAACTTGGCACTGAAAGCCATTTTTATTGGATGCCCTATAAATTTCAAACATTATACTCAAATGAACGGACATTTCAAGGCCTATTAAAGGGTATATAATTCTTTGTAAAATTTCGTGCAATAAAGTTTTGCTAATCGATATTCATAAATCGTCATTTTTGTTTGTCTCGATATTCATTAATCGCCATTTTCTCAAAAACTAAAATGAGCTTCGCACTGAAACGCATGTTTTTTAATTGCTTTTGAAATTTCCTTTCGTTTGAGTCTAATTTTGACCAAAAGAAAAAATTTTTTTTTTTGCCAAAATCAATGGACTATACACTGTCTTTTTTTTTTGATCGAAAATTTTTTTTCTCAATTTCCCCCCAATATTATACTCAAAAGAACGGGCATTTCAAGGCCTATTAAACAGTATATAATTTTTTGGAAAATTCCGTCCAATGAAGTTTTCCTAATCGATATTCGATAATTAAAAAAGGAACTTGGCACTGAAAGCCATTTTTATTGGATGCCCTATAAATTTCCAACATTATACTCAAATGAACGGACATTTCAAGGCCTATTAAAGGGTATATAATTCTTTGGAAAATTCCGTCCAATGAAGTTTTCCTAATCGATATTCGTTAATTAAAAAAGTAACTTGGCACTGAAAACCATTTTCATTGGATGCCCTATAAATTTCCAACATTATACTCAAATGAACGGACATTTCAAGGCCTATTAAAGGGTATATAATTCTTTGGAAAATTTCGTGCAATAAAGTTTTGCTAATCGATATTCATAAATCGTCATTTTTGTTTGTCTCGATATTCATTAATCGCCATTTTCTCAAAAACTAAAAGGAGCTTGACACTGAAAGGCATGGTTTTTTAATTGCTTTTGAAATTTCCTTTCGTTTGAGTCTAATTTTGACCAAAAGAAAAAAAAATTTTTTTTTGCCAAAATCAATGGACTATACACTGTCTTTTTTTTTTGATCGAAAATTTTTTTTCTCAATTTCCCCCCAATATTATACTCAAATGAACGGGCATTTCAAGGCCTATTAAACAGTATATAACTTTTTGGAAAATTCCGTCCAATGAAGTTTTCCTAATCGATATTCGATAATTAAAAAAGGAACTTGGCACTGAAAGCCATTTTTATTGGATGCCCTATAAATTTCCAACATTATACTCAAATGAACGGACATTTCAAGGCCTATTAAAGGGTATATAATTCTTTGGAAAATTTCGTGCAATAAAGTTTTGCTAATCGATATTCATAAATCGTCATTTTTGTTTGTCTCGATATTCATTAATCGCCATTTTCTCAAAAACTAAAATGAGCTTCGCACTGAAACGCATGTTTTTTAATTGCTTTTGAAATTTCCTTTCGTTTGAGTCTAATTTTGACCAAAAGAAAAAAATTTTTTTTTTTGCAAAAATCAATGGACTATACACTGTCTTTTTTTTTTGATCGAAAATTTTTTTTCTCAATTTCCCCCCAATATTATACTCAAAAGAACGGGCATTTCAAGGCCTATTAAACAGTATATAATTTTTTGGAAAATTCCGTCCAATGAAGTTTTCCTAATCGATATTCGATAATTAAAAAAGGAACTTGGCACTGAAAGCCATTTTTATTGGATGCCCTATAAATTTCCAACATTATACTCAAATGAACGGGCATCTCAAGGCCTATTAAACAGTATATAATTCTTTGGAAAATTTCGTGCAATAAAGTTTTGCTAATCGATATTCATAAATCGTCATTTTTGTTTGTCTCGATATTCATTAATCGCCATTTTCTCAAAAACTAAAATGAGCTTCGCACTGAAACGCATGTTTTTTAATTGCTTTTGAAATTTCCTTTCGTTTGAGTCTAATTTTGACCAAAAGAAAAAAAATTTTTTTTTTGCCAAAATCAATGGACTATACACTGTCTTTTTTTTTTTGATCGAAAATTTTTTTTCTCAATTTCCCCCTAATATTATACTCAAATGAACGGGCATTTCAAGGCCTATTAAACAGTATATAACTTTTTGGAAAATTCCGTCCAATGAAGTTTTCCTAATCGATATTCGATAATTAAAAAAGGAACTTGGCACTGAAAGCCATTTTTATTGGATGCCCTATAAATTTCCAACATTATACTCAAATGAACGGACATTTCAAGGCCTATTAAAGGGTATATAATTCTTTGGAAAATTTCGTGCAATAAAGTTTTGCTAATCGATATTCATAAATCGTCATTTTTGTTTGTCTCGATATTCATTAATCGCTATTTTCTCAAAAACTAAAAGGAGCTTGACACTGAAAGGCATGGTTTTTTAATTGCTTTTGAAATTTCCTTTCGTTTGAGTCTAATTTTGACCAAAAGAAAAAAAATTTTTTTTTTGCCAAAATCAATGGACTATACACTGTCTTTTTTTTTTGATCGAAAATTTTTTTTCTCAATTTCCCCCCAATATTATACTCAAAAGAACGGGCATTTCAAGGCCTATTAAACAGTATATAATTTTTTGGAAAATTCCGTCCAATGAAGTTTTCCTAATCGATATTCGATAATTAAAAAAGGAACTTGGCACTGAAAGCCATTTTTATTGGATGCCCTATAAATTTCCAACATTATACTCAAATGAACGGGCATCTCAAGGCCTATTAAACAGTATATAATTCTTTGGAAAATTTCGTGCAATAAAGTTTTGCTAATCGATATTCATAAATCGTCATTTTTGTTTGTCTCCATATTTATTAATCGCCATTTTCTCAAAAACTAAAATGAGCTTCGCACTGAAACGCATGTTTTTTAATTGCTTTTGAAATTTCCTTTCGTTTGAGTCTAATTTTGACCAAAAGAAAAAAAATTTTTTTTTTGCCAAAATCAATGGACTATACACTGTCTTTTTTTTTTGATCGAAAATTTTTTTTCTCAATTTCCCCCCAATATTATACTCAAAAGAACGGGCATTTCAAGGCCTATTAAACAGTATATAATTTTTTGGAAAATTCCGTCCAATGAAGTTTTCCTAATCGATATTCGATAATTAAAAAAGGAACTTGGCACTGAAAGCCATTTTTATTGGATGCCCTATAAATTTCCAACATTATACTCAAATGAACGGACATTTCAAGGCCTATTAAAGGGTATATAATTCTTTGGAAAATTTCGTGCAATAAAGTTTTGCTAATCGATATTCATAAATCGTCATTTTTGTTTGTCTCGATATTCATTAATCGCCATTTTCTCAAAAACTAAAAGGAGCTTGACACTGAAAGGCGTGGGTTTTTAATTGCTTTTGAAATTTCCTTTCGTTTGAGTCTAATTTTGACCAAAAGAAAAAAATTTTTTTTTTTTGCCAAAATCAATGGACTATACACTGTCTTTTTTTTTTGATCGAAAATTTTTTTTTCTCAATTCCCCCCAATATTATACTCAAATGAACGGGCATCTCAAGGCCTATTAAACAGTATATAATTTTTTGGAAAATTCCGTCCAATGAAGTTTTCCTAATCGATATTCGATAATTAAAAAAGGAACTTGGCACTGAAAGCCATTTTTATTGGATGCCCTATAAATTTCCAACATTATACTCAAATGAACGGGCATCTCAAGGCCTATTAAACAGTATATAATTCTTTGGAAAATTTCGTGCAATAAAGTTTTGCTAATCGATATTCATAAATCGTCATTTTTGTTTGTCTCGATATTCATTAATCGCCATTTTCTCAAAAACTAAAAGGAGCTTGACACTGAAAGGCATGGGTTTTTAATTGCTTTTGAAATTTCCTTTCGTTTGAGTCTAATTTTGACCAAAAGAAAAAAATTTTTTTTTTTTGCCAAAATCAATGGACTATACACTGTCTTTTTTTTTTGATCGAAAATTTTTTTTTCTCAATTCCCCCCAATATTATACTCAAATGAACGGGCATCTCAAGGCCTATTAAACAGTATATAATTTTTTGGAAAATTCCGTCCAATGAAGTTTTCCTAATCGATATTCGATAATTAAAAAAGGAACTTGGCACTGAAAGCCATTTTTATTGGATGCCCTATAAATTTCCAACATTATACTCAAATGACCGGGCATCTCAAGGCCTATTAAACAGTATATAATTCTTTGGAAAATTTCGTGCAATAAAGTTTTGCTAATCGATATTCATAAATCGTCATTTTTGTTTGTCTCGATATTCATTAATCGCCATTTTCTCAAAAACTAAAATGAGCTTCGCACTGAAACGCATGTTTTTTAATTGCTTTTGAAATTTCCTTTCGTTTGAGTCTAATTTTGACCAAAAGAAAAAATTTTTTTTTTTGCAAAAATCAATGGACTATACACTGTCTTTTTTTTTTGATCGAAAATTTTTTTTCTCAATTTCCCCCCAATATTATACTCAAAAGAACGGGCATTTCAAGGCCTATTAAAGGGTATATAATTCTTTGGAAAATTCCGTCCAATGAAGTTTTCCTAATCGATATTCGTTAATTAAAAAAGTAACTTGGCACTGAAAACCATTTTCATTGGATGCCCTATAAATTTCCAACATTATACTCAAATGAACGGGCATCTCAAGGCCTATTAAACAGTATATAATTCTTTGGAAAATTTCGTGCAATAAAGTTTTGCTAATCGATATTCATAAATCGTCATTTTTGTTTGTCTCGATATTCATTAATCGCCATTTTCTCAAAAACTAAAATGAGCTTCGCACTGAAACGCATGTTTTTTAATTGCTTTTGAAATTTCCTTTCGTTTGAGTCTAATTTTGACCAAAAGAAAAAAATTTTTTTTTTGCAAAAATCAATGGACTATACACTGTCTTTTTTTTTTGATCGAAAATTTTTTTTCTCAATTTCCCCCCAATATTATACTCAAAAGAACGGGCATTTCAAGGCCTATTAAACAGTATATAATTTTTTGGAAAATTCCGTCCAATGAAGTTTTCCTAATCGATATTCGATAATTAAAAAAGGAACTTGGCACTGAAAGCCATTTTTATTGGATGCCCTATAAATTTCCAACATTATACTCAAATGAACGGACATTTCAAGGCCTATTAAAGGGTATATAATTCTTTGGAAAATTTCGTGCAATAAAGTTTTGCTAATCGATATTCATAAATCGTCATTTTTGTTTGTCTCGATATTCATTAATCGCTATTTTCTCAAAAACTAAAAGGAGCTTGACACTGAAAGGCATGGTTTTTTAATTGCTTTTGAAATTTCCTTTCGTTTGAGTCTAATTTTGACCAAAAGAAAAAAAATTTTTTTTTTGCCAAAATCAATGGACTATACACTGTCTTTTTTTTTTGATCGAAAATTTTTTTTCTCAATTTCCCCCCAATATTATACTCAAAAGAACGGGCATTTCAAGGCCTATTAAACAGTATATAATTTTTTGGAAAATTCCGTCCAATGAAGTTTTCCTAATCGATATTCGATAATTAAAAAAGGAACTTGGCACTGAAAGCCATTTTTATTGGATGCCCTATAAATTTCCAACATTATACTCAAATGAACGGGCATCTCAAGGCCTATTAAACAGTATATAATTCTTTGGAAAATTTCGTGCAATAAAGTTTTGCTAATCGATATTCATAAATCGTCATTTTTGTTTGTCTCCATATTTATTAATCGCCATTTTCTCAAAAACTAAAATGAGCTTCGCACTGAAACGCATGTTTTTTAATTGCTTTTGAAATTTCCTTTCGTTTGAGTCTAATTTTGACCAAAAGAAAAAAAATTTTTTTTTTGCCAAAATCAATGGACTATACACTGTCTTTTTTTTTTGATCGAAAATTTTTTTTCTCAATTTCCCCCCAATATTATACTCAAAAGAACGGGCATTTCAAGGCCTATTAAACAGTATATAATTTTTTGGAAAATTCCGTCCAATGAAGTTTTCCTAATCGATATTCGATAATTAAAAAAGGAACTTGGCACTGAAAGCCATTTTTATTGGATGCCCTATAAATTTCCAACATTATACTCAAATGAACGGACATTTCAAGGCCTATTAAAGGGTATATAATTCTTTGGAAAATTTCGTGCAATAAAGTTTTGCTAATCGATATTCATAAATCGTCATTTTTGTTTGTCTCGATATTCATTAATCGCCATTTTCTCAAAAACTAAAAGGAGCTTGACACTGAAAGGCGTGGGTTTTTAATTGCTTTTGAAATTTCCTTTCGTTTGAGTCTAATTTTGACCAAAAGAAAAAAATTTTTTTTTTTTGCCAAAATCAATGGACTATACACTGTCTTTTTTTTTTGATCGAAAATTTTTTTTTCTCAATTCCCCCCAATATTATACTCAAATGAACGGGCATCTCAAGGCCTATTAAACAGTATATAATTTTTTGGAAAATTCCGTCCAATGAAGTTTTCCTAATCGATATTCGATAATTAAAAAAGGAACTTGGCACTGAAAGCCATTTTTATTGGATGCCCTATAAATTTCCAACATTATACTCAAATGAACGGGCATCTCAAGGCCTATTAAACAGTATATAATTCTTTGGAAAATTTCGTGCAATAAAGTTTTGCTAATCGATATTCATAAATCGTCATTTTTGTTTGTCTCGATATTCATTAATCGCCATTTTCTCAAAAACTAAAAGGAGCTTGACACTGAAAGGCATGGGTTTTTAATTGCTTTTGAAATTTCCTTTCGTTTGAGTCTAATTTTGACCAAAAGAAAAAAATTTTTTTTTTTTGCCAAAATCAATGGACTATACACTGTCTTTTTTTTTTGATCGAAAATTTTTTTTTCTCAATTCCCCCCAATATTATACTCAAATGAACGGGCATCTCAAGGCCTATTAAACAGTATATAATTTTTTGGAAAATTCCGTCCAATGAAGTTTTCCTAATCGATATTCGATAATTAAAAAAGGAACTTGGCACTGAAAGCCATTTTTATTGGATGCCCTATAAATTTCCAACATTATACTCAAATGACCGGGCATCTCAAGGCCTATTAAACAGTATATAATTCTTTGGAAAATTTCGTGCAATAAAGTTTTGCTAATCGATATTCATAAATCGTCATTTTTGTTTGTCTCGATATTCATTAATCGCCATTTTCTCAAAAACTAAAATGAGCTTCGCACTGAAACGCATGTTTTTTAATTGCTTTTGAAATTTCCTTTCGTTTGAGTCTAATTTTGACCAAAAGAAAAAATTTTTTTTTTTGCAAAAATCAATGGACTATACACTGTCTTTTTTTTTTGATCGAAAATTTTTTTTCTCAATTTCCCCCCAATATTATACTCAAAAGAACGGGCATTTCAAGGCCTATTAAAGGGTATATAATTCTTTGGAAAATTCCGTCCAATGAAGTTTTCCTAATCGATATTCGTTAATTAAAAAAGTAACTTGGCACTGAAAACCATTTTCATTGGATGCCCTATAAATTTCCAACATTATACTCAAATGAACGGGCATCTCAAGGCCTATTAAACAGTATATAATTCTTTGGAAAATTTCGTGCAATAAAGTTTTGCTAATCGATATTCATAAATCGTCATTTTTGTTTGTCTCGATATTCATTAATCGCCATTTTCTCAAAAACTAAAATGAGCTTCGCACTGAAACGCATGTTTTTTAATTGCTTTTGAAATTTCCTTTCGTTTGAGTCTAATTTTGACCAAAAGAAAAAAATTTTTTTTTTTTGCCAAAATCAATGGACTATACACTGTCTTTTTTTTTTGATCGAAAATTTTTTTTCTCAATTTCCCCCCAATATTATACTCAAAAGAACGGGCATTTCAAGGCCTATTAAACAGTATATAATTTTTTGGAAAATTCCGTCCAATGAAGTTTTCCTAATCGATATTCGATAATTAAAAAAGGAACTTGGCACTGAAAGCCATTTTTATTGGATGCCCTATAAATTTCCAACATTATACTCAAATGAACGGACATTTCAAGGCCTATTAAAGGGTATATAATTCTTTGGAAAATTTCGTGCAATAAAGTTTTGCTAATCGATATTCATAAATCGTCATTTTTGTTTGTCTCGATATTCATTAATCGCTATTTTCTCAAAAACTAAAAGGAGCTTGACACTGAAAGGCATGGTTTTTTAATTGCTTTTGAAATTTCCTTTCGTTTGAGTCTAATTTTGACCAAAAGAAAAAAAATTTTTTTTTTGCCAAAATCAATGGACTATACACTGTCTTTTTTTTTTGATCGAAAATTTTTTTTCTCAATTTCCCCCCAATATTATACTCAAAAGAACGGGCATTTCAAGGCCTATTAAACAGTATATACTTTTTTGGAAAATTCCGTCCAATGAAGTTTTCCTAATCGATATTCGATAATTAAAAAAGGAACTTGGCACTGAAAGCCATTTTTATTGGATGCCCTATAAATTTCCAACATTATACTCAAATGAACGGACATTTCAAGGCCTATTAAAGGGTATATAATTCTTTGGAAAATTTCGTGCAATAAAGTTTTGCTAATCGATATTCATAAATCGTCATTTTTGTTTGTCTCGATATTCATTAATCGCCATTTTCTCAAAAACTAAAAGGAACTTGACACTGAAAGGCATGGGTTTTTAATTGCTTTTGAAATTTCCTTTCGTTTGAGTCTAATTTTGACCAAAAGAAAAAAATTTTTTTTTTTTGCCAAAATCAATGGACTATACACTGTCTTTTTTTTTTGATCGAAAATTTTTTTTTCTCAATTCCCCCCAATATTATACTCAAATGAACGGGCATTTCAAGGCCTATTAAACAGTATATAACTTTTTGGAAAATTCCGTCCAATGAAGTTTTCCTAATCGATATTCGATAATTAAAAAAGGAACTTGGCACTGAAAGCCATTTTTATTGGATGCCCTATAAATTTCCAACATTATACTCAAATGAACGGACATTTCAAGGCCTATTAAAGGGTATATAATTCTTTGGAAAATTTCGTGCAATAAAGTTTTGCTAATCGATATTCATAAATCGTCATTTTTGTTTGTCTCGATATTCATTAATCGCCATTTTCTCAAAAACTAAAATGAGCTTCGCACTGAAACGCATGTTTTTTAATTGCTTTTGAAATTTCCTTTCGTTTGAGTCTAATTTTGACCAAAAGAAAAAAATTTTTTTTTTTGCAAAAATCAATGGACTATACACTGTCTTTTTTTTTTGATCGAAAATTTTTTTTCTCAATTTCCCCCCAATATTATACTCAAAAGAACGGGCATTTCAAGGCCTATTAAACAGTATATAATTTTTTGGAAAATTCCGTCCAATGAAGTTTTCCTAATCGATATTCGATAATTAAAAAAGGAACTTGGCACTGAAAGCCATTTTTATTGGATGCCCTATAAATTTCCAACATTATACTCAAATGAACGGGCATCTCAAGGCCTATTAAACAGTATATAATTCTTTGGAAAATTTCGTGCAATAAAGTTTTGCTAATCGATATTCATAAATCGTCATTTTTGTTTGTCTCGATATTTATTAATCGCCATTTTCTCAAAAACTAAAATGAGCTTCGCACTGAAACGCATGTTTTTTAATTGCTTTTGAAATTTCCTTTCGTTTGAGTCTAATTTTGACCAAAAGAAAAAAAATTTTTTTTTTGCCAAAATCAATGGACTATACACTGTCTTTTTTTTTTGATCGAAAATTTTTTTTTCTCAATTCCCCCCAATATTATACTCAAATGAACGGGCATCTCAAGGCCTATTAAACAGTATATAATTTTTTGGAAAATTCCGTCCAATGAAGTTTTCCTAATCGATATTCGATAATTAAAAAAGGAACTTGGCACTGAAAGCCATTTTTATTGGATGCCCTATAAATTTCCAACATTATACTCAAATGACCGGGCATCTCAAGGCCTATTAAACAGTATATAATTCTTTGGAAAATTTCGTGCAATAAAGTTTTGCTAATCGATATTCATAAATCGTCATTTTTGTTTGTCTCGATATTCATTAATCGCCATTTTCTCAAAAACTAAAAGGAGCTTGACACTGAAAGGCATGGGTTTTTAATTGCTTTTGAAATTTCCTTTCGTTTGAGTCTAATTTTGACCAAAAGAAAAAAATTTTTTTTTTTGCCAAAATCAATGGACTATACACTGTCTTTTTTTTTTGATCGAAAATTTTTTTTTCTCAATTCCCCCCAATATTATACTCAAATGAACGGGCATCTCAAGGCCTATTAAACAGTATATAATTTTTTGGAAAATTCCGTCCAATGAAGTTTTCCTAATCGATATTCGATAATTAAAAAAGGAACTTGGCACTGAAAGCCATTTTTATTGGATGCCCTATAAATTTCCAACATTATACTCAAATGACCGGGCATCTCAAGGCCTATTAAACAGTATATAATTCTTTGGAAAATTTCGTGCAATAAAGTTTTGCTAATCGATATTCATAAATCGTCATTTTTGTTTGTCTCGATATTCATTAATCGCCATTTTCTCAAAAACTAAAATGAGCTTCGCACTGAAACGCATGTTTTTTAATTGCTTTTGAAATTTCATTTCGTTTGAGTCTAATTTTGACCAAAAGAAAAAAATTTTTTTTTTTGCCAAAATCAATGGACTATACACTGTCTTTTTTTTTTGATCGAAAATTTTTTTTCTCAATTTCCCCCTAATATTATACTCAAATGAACGGGCATTTCAAGGCCTATTAAACAGTATATAACTTTTTGGAAAATTCCGTCCAATGAAGTTTTCCTAATCGATATTCGATAATTAAAAAAGGAACTTGGCACTGAAAGCCATTTTTATTGGATGCCCTATAAATTTCCAACATTATACTCAAATGAACGGGCATCTCAAGGCCTATTAAACAGTATATAATTCTTTGAAAAATTTCGTGCAATAAAGTTTTGCTAATCGATATTCATAAATCGTCATTTTTGTTTGTCTCGATATTCATTAATCGCCATTTTCTCAAAAATTAAAAGGAGCTTGACACTGAAAGGCATGGGTTTTTAATTGCTTTTGAAATTTCCTTTCGTTTGAGTCTAATTTTGACCAAAAGAAAAAAATTTTTTTTTTGCCAAAATCAATGGACTATACACTGTCTTTTTTTTTTTGATCGAAATTTTTTTTTTCTCAATTCCCCCCAATATTATACTCAAATGAACGGGCATCTCAAGGCCTATTAAACAGTATATAATTTTTTGGAAAATTCCGTCCAATGAAGTTTTCCTAATCGATATTCGATAATTAAAAAAGGAACTTGGCACTGAAAGCCATTTTTATTGGATGCCCTATAAATTTCCAACATTATACTCAAATGACCGGGCATCTCAAGGCCTATTAAACAGTATATAATTCTTTGGAAAATTTCGTGCAATAAAGTTTTGCTAATCGATATTCATAAATCGTCATTTTTGTTTGTCTCGATATTCATTAATCGCCATTTTCTCAAAAACTAAAATGAGCTTCGCACTGAAACGCATGTTTTTTAATTGCTTTTGAAATTTCCTTTCGTTTGAGTCTAATTTTGACCAAAAGAAAAAAAATTTTTTTTTTGCCAAAATCAATGGACTATACACTGTCTTTTTTTTTTGATCGAAAATTTTTTTTCTCAGTTTCCCCCCAATATTATACTCAAATGAACGGGCATTTCAAGGCCTATTAAACAGTATATAACTTTTTGGAAAATTCCGTCCAATGAAGTTTTCCTAATCGATATTCGATAATTTAAAAAGGAACTTGGCACTGAAAGCCATTTTTATTGGATGCCCTATAAATTTCCAACATTATACTCAAATGAACGGACATTTCAAGGCCTATTAAAGGGTATATAATTCTTTGGAAAATTTCGTGCAATAAAGTTTTGCTAATCGATATTCATAAATCGTCATTTTTGTTTGTCTCGATATTCATTAATCGCCATTTTCTCAAAAACTAAAATGGGCTTCGCACTGAAACGCATGTTTTTTAATTGCTTTTGAAATTTCCTTTCGTTTGAGTCTAATTTTGACCAAAAGAAAAAAAATTTTTTTTTGCCAAAATCAATGGACTATACACTGTCTTTTTTTTTTGATCGAAAATTTTTTTTCTCAATTTCCCCCCAATATTATACTCAAAAGAACGGGCATTTCAAGGCCTATTAAACAGTATATAATTTTTTGGAAAATTCCGTCCAATGAAGTTTTCCTAATCGATATTCGATAATTAAAAAAGGAACTTGGCACTGAAAGCCATTTTTATTGGATGCCCTATAAATTTCCAACATTATACTCAAATGAACGGACATTTCAAGGCCTATTAAAGGGTATATAATTCTTTGGAAAATTTCGAGCAATAAAGTTTTGCTAATCGATATTCATAAATCGTCATTTTTGTTTGTCTCGATATTCATTAATCGCCATTTTCTCAAAAACTAAAAGGAGCTTGACACTGAAAGGCATGGGTTTTTAATTGCTTTTGAAATTTCCTTTCGTTTGAGTCTAATTTTGACCAAAAGAAAAAAATTTTTTTTTTTTGCCAAAATCAATGGACTATACACTGTCTTTTTTTTTTGATCGAAAATTTTTTTTTCTCAATTCCCCCCAATATTATACTCAAATGAACGGGCATCTCAAGGCCTATTAAACAGTATATAATTTTTTGGAAAATTCCGTCCAATGCAGTTTTCCTAATCGATATTCGATAATTAAAAAAGGAACTTGGCACTGAAAGCCATTTTTATTGGATGCCCTATAAATTTCCAACATTATACTCAAATGACCGGGCATCTCAAGGCCTATTAAAGGGTATATAATTCTTTGGAAAATTTCGAGCAATAAAGTTTTGCTAATCGATATTCATAAATCGTCATTTTTGTTTGTCTCGATATTCATTAATCGCCATTTTCTCAAAAACTAAAAGGAGCTTGACACTGAAAGGCATGGGTTTTTAATTGCTTTTTAAATTTCCTTTCGTTTGAGTCTAATTTTGACCAAAAGAAAAAAATTTTTTTTTTTGCCAAAATCAATGGACTATACACTGTCTTTTTTTTTTGATCGAAAATTTTTTTTCTCAATTTCCCCCCAATATTATACTCAAATGAACGGGCATTTCAAGGCCTATTAAACAGTATATAACTTTTTGGAAAATTCCGTCCAATGAAGTTTTCCTAATCGATATTCGATAATTAAAAAAGGAACTTGGCACTGAAAGCCATTTTTATTGGATGCCCTATAAATTTCCAACATTATACTCAAATGAACGGACATTTCAAGGCCTATTAAAGGGTATATAATTCTTTGGAAAATTTCGTGCAATAAAGTTTTGCTAATCGATATTCATAAATCGTCATTTTTGTTTGTCTCGATATTCATTAATCGCCATTTTCTCAAAAACTAAAATGAGTTTCGCACTGAAACGCATGTTTTTTAATTGCTTTTGAAATTTCCTTTCGTTTGAGTCTAATTTTGACCAAAAGAAAAAAATTTTTTTTTTTTTGCCAAAATCAATGGACTATACACTGTCTTTTTTTTTTGATCGAAAATTTTTTTTCTCAATTTCCCCCCAATATTATACTCAAAAGAACGGGCATTTCAAGGCCTATTAAACAGTATATAATTTTTTGGAAAATTCCGTCCAATGAAGTTTTCCTAATCGATATTCGATAATTAAAAAAGGAACTTGGCACTGAAAGCCATTTTTATTGGATGCCCTATAAATTTCCAACATTATACTCAAATGAACGGACATTTCAAGGCCTATTAAAGGGTATATAATTCTTTGGAAAATTTCGTGCAATAAAGTTTTGCTAATCGATATTCATAAATCGTCATTTTTGTTTGTCTCGATATTCATTAATCGCCATTTTCTCAAAAACTAAAAGGAGCTTGACACTGAAAGGCGTGGTTTTTTAATTGCTTTTGAAATTTCCTTTCGTTTGAGTCTAATTTTGACCAAAAGAAAAAAAAATTTTTTTTTGCCAAAATCAATGGACTATACACTGTCTTTTTTTTTTGATCGAAAATTTTTTTTCTCAATTTCCCCCCAATATTATACTCAAAAGAACGGGCATTTCAAGGCCTATTAAACAGTATATAATTTTTTGGAAAATTCCGTCCAATGAAGTTTTCCTAATCGATATTCGATAATTAAAAAAGGAACTTGGCACTGAAAGCCATTTTTATTGGATGCCCTATAAATTTCCAACATTATACTCAAATGAACGGACATTTCAAGGCCTATTAAAGGGTATATAATTCTTTGGAAAATTTCGTGCAATAAAGTTTTGCTAATCGATATTCATAAATCGTCATTTTTGTTTGTCTCGATATTCATTAATCGCCATTTTCTCAAAAACTAAAAGGAGCTTGACACTGAAAGGCGTGGTTTTTTAATTGCTTTTGAAATTTCCTTTCGTTTGAGTCTAATTTTGACCAAAAGAAAAAAATTTTTTTTTTGCAAATATCAATGGACTATACACTGTCTTTTTTTTTTGATCGAAAATTTTTTTTCTCAATTTCCCCCCAATATTATACTCAAAAGAACGGGCATTTCAAGGCCTATTAAACAGTATATAATTTTTTGGAAAATTCCGTCCAATGAAGTTTTCCTAATCGATATTCGATAATTAAAAAAGGAACTTGGCACTGAAAGCCATTTTTATTGGATGCCCTATAAATTTCCAACATTATACTCAAATGAACGGGCATCTCAAGGCCTATTAAACAGTATATAATTCTTTGGAAAATTTCGTGCAATAAAGTTTTGCTAATCGATATTCATAAATCGTCATTTTTGTTTGTCTCGATATTTATTAATCGCCATTTTCTCAAAAACTAAAATGAGCTTCGCACTGAAACGCATGTTTTTTAATTGCTTTTGAAATTTCCTTTCGTTTGAGTCTAATTTTGACCAAAAGAAAAAAAAATTTTTTTTTGCCAAAATCAATGGACTATACACTGTCTTTTTTTTTTGATCGAAAATTTTTTTTCTCAATTTCCCCCCAATATTATACACAAATGAACGGGCATTTCAAGGCCTATTAAACAGTATATAACTTTTTGGAAAATTCCGTCCAATGAAGTTTTCCTAATCGATATTCGATAATTAAAAAAGGAACTTGGCACTGAAAGCCATTTTTATTGGATGCCCTATAAATTTCCAACATTATACTCAAATGAACGGACATTTCAAGGCCTATTAAAGGGTATATAATTCTTTGGAAAATTTCGTGCAATAAAGTTTTGCTAATCGATATTCATAAATCGTCATTTTTGTTTGTCTCGATATTCATTAATCGCCATTTTCTCAAAAACTAAAATGAGCTTCGCACTGAAACGCATGTTTTTTAATTGCTTTTGAAATTTCCTTTCGTTTGAGTCTAATTTTGACCAAAAGAAAAAAATTTTTTTTTTGCAAAAATCAATGGACTATACACTGTCTTTTTTTTTTGATCGAAAATTTTTTTTCTCAATTTCCCCCCAATATTATACTCAAAAGAACGGGCATTTCAAGGCCTATTAAACAGTATATAATTTTTTGGAAAATTCCGTCCAATGAAGTTTTCCTAATCGATATTCGATAATTAAAAAAGGAACTTGGCACTGAAAGCCATTTTTATTGGATGCCCTATAAATTTCCAACATTATACTCAAATGAACGGACATTTCAAGGCCTATTAAAGGGTATATAATTCTTTGGAAAATTTCGTGCAATAAAGTTTTGCTAATCGATATTCATAAATCGTCATTTTTGTTTGTCTCGATATTCATTAATCGCCATTTTCTCAAAAACTAAAAGGAGCTTGACACTGAAAGGCATGGGTTTTTAATTGCTTTTGAAATTTCCTTTCGTTTGAGTCTAATTTTGACCAAAAGAAAAAATTTTTTTTTTTTTGCCAAAATCAATGGACTATACACTGTCTTTTTTTTTTGATCGAAAAATTTTTTTTCTCAATTCCCCCCAATATTATACTCAAATGAACGGGCATCTCAAGGCCTATTAAACAGTATATAATTTTTTGGAAAATTCCGTCCAATGAAGTTTTCCTAATCGATATTCGATAATTAAAAAAGGAACTTGGCACTGAAAGCCATTTTTATTGGATGCCCTATAAATTTCCAACATTATACTCAAATGAACGGGCATCTCAAGGCCTATTAAACAGTATATAATTCTTTGGAAAATTTCGTGCAATAAAGTTTTGCTAATCGATATTCATAAATCGTCATTTTTGTTTGTCTCGATATTCATTAATCGCCATTTTCTCAAAAACTAAAATGAGCTTCGCACTGAAACGCATGTTTTTTAATTGCTTTTGAAATTTCCTTTCGTTTGAGTCTAATTTTGACCAAAAGAAAAAAATTTTTTTTTTTGCAAAAATCAATGGACTATACACTGTCTTTTTTTTTTGATCGAAAATTTTTTTTCTCAATTTCCCCCCAATATTATACTCAAAAGAACGGGCATTTCAAGGCCTATTAAACAGTATATAATTTTTTGGAAAATTCCGTCCAATGAAGTTTTCCTAATCGATATTCGATAATTAAAAAAGGAACTTGGCACTGAAAGCCATTTTTATTGGATGCCCTATAAATTTCCAACATTATACTCAAATGAACGGACATTTCAAGGCCTATTAAAGGGTATATAATTCTTTGGAAAATTTCGTGCAATAAAGTTTTGCTAATCGATATTCATAAATCGTCATTTTTGTTTGTCTCGATATTCATTAATCGCCATTTTCTCAAAAACTAAAATGAGCTTCGCACTGAAACGCATGTTTTTTAATTGCTTTTGAAATTTCCTTTCGTTTGAGTCTAATTTTGACCAAAAGAAAAAAATAGAAAAAAATTTTTTTTTTTTGCAAAAATCAATGGACTATACACTGTCTTTTTTTTTTGATCGAAAACTTTTTTTCTCAATTTCCCCCCAATATTATACTCAAAAGAACGGGCATTTCAAGGCCTATTAAACAGTATATAATTCTTTGGAAAATTCCGTCCAATGAAGTTTTCCTAATCGATATTCGTTAATTAAAAAAGTAACTTGGCACTGAAAACCATTTTCATTGGATGCCCTATAAATTTCCAACATTATACTCAAATGAACGGACATTTCAAGGCCTATTAAAGGGTATATAATTCTTTGGAAAATTTCGTGCAATAAAGTTTTGCTAATCGATATTCATAAATCGTCATTTTTGTTTGTCTCGATATTTATTAATCGCCATTTTCTCAAAAACTAAAATGAGCTTCGCACTGAAACGCATGTTTTTTAATTGCTTTTGAAATTTCCTTTCGTTTGAGTCTAATTTTGACCAAAAGAAAAAAAAATTTTTTTTTGCCAAAATCAATGGACTATACACTGTCTTTTTTTTTTGATCGAAAATTTTTTTTCTCAATTTCCCCCCAATATTATACTCAAATGAACGGGCATTTCAAGGCCTATTAAACAGTATATAACTTTTTGGAAAATTCCGTCCAATGAAGTTTTCCTAATCGATATTCGATAATTAAAAAAGGAACTTGGCACTGAAAGCCATTTTTATTGGATGCCCTATAAATTTCCAACATTATACTCAAATGAACGGACATTTCAAGGCCTATTAAAGGGTATATAATTCTTTGGAAAATTTCGTGCAATAAAGTTTTGCTAATCGATATTCATAAATCGTCATTTTTGTTTGTCTCGATATTCATTAATCGCCATTTTCTCAAAAACTAAAATGAGCTTCGCACTGAAACGCATGTTTTTTAATTGCTTTTGAAATTTCCTTTCGTTTGAGTCTAATTTTGACCAAAAGAAAAAAAAATTTTTTTTTGCCAAAATCAATGGACTATATACTGTCTTTTTTTTTGATCGAAAATTTTTTTTCTCAATTTCCCCCCAATATTATACTCAAAAGAACGGGCATTTCAAGGCCTATTAAACAGTATATAATTCTTTGGAAAATTCCGTCCAATGAAGTTTTCCTAATCGATATTCGTTAATTAAAAAAGTAACTTGGCACTGAAAACCATTTTCATTGGATGCCCTATAAATTTCCAACATTATACTCAAATGAACGGACATTTCAAGGCCTATTAAAGGGTATATAATTCTTTGGAAAATTTCGTGCAATAAAGTTTTGCTAATCGATATTCATAAATCGTCATTTTTGTTTGTCTCGATATTTATTAATCGCCATTTTCTCAAAAACTAAAATGAGCTTCGCACTGAAACGCATGTTTTTTAATTGCTTTTGAAATTTCCTTTCGTTTGAGTCTAATTTTGACCAAAAGAAAAAAAATTTTTTTTTTGCCAAAATCAATGGACTATACACTGTCTTTTTTTTTTGATCGAAAATTTTTTTTCTCAATTTCCCCCCAATATTATACTCAAATGAACGGGCATTTCAAGGCCTATTAAACAGTATATAACTTTTTGGAAAATTCCGTCCAATGAAGTTTTCCTAATCGATATTCGATAATTAAAAAAGGAACTTGGCACTGAAAGCCATTTTTATTGGATGCCCTATAAATTTCCAACATTATACTCAAATGAACGGACATTTCAAGGCCTATTAAAGGGTATATAATTCTTTGGAAAATTTCGTGCAATAAAGTTTTGCTAATCGATATTCATAAATCGTCATTTTTGTTTGTCTCGATATTCATTAATCGCCATTTTCTCAAAAACTAAAATGAGCTTCGCACTGAAACGCATGTTTTTTAATTGCTTTTGAAATTTCCTTTCGTTTGAGTCTAATTTTGACCAAAAGAAAAAAATTTTTTTTTTTGCAAAAATCAATGGACTATACACTGTCTTTTTTTTTTGATCGAAAATTTTTTTTCTCAATTTCCCCCCAATATTATACTCAAAAGAACGGGCATTTCAAGGCCTATTAAACAGTATATAATTTTTTGGAAAATTCCGTCCAATGAAGTTTTCCTAATCGATATTCGATAATTAAAAAAGGAACTTGGCACTGAAAGCCATTTTTATTGGATGCCCTATAAATTTCCAACATTATACTCAGATGAACGGGCATCTCAAGGCCTATTAAACAGTATATAATTCTTTGGAAAATTTCGTGCAATAAAGTTTTGCTAATCGATATTCATAAATCGTCATTTTTGTTTGTCTCGATATTCATTAATCGCCATTTTCTCAAAAACTAAAATGAGCTTCGCACTGAAACGCATGTTTTTTAATTGCTTTTGAAATTTCCTTTCGTTTGAGTCTAATTTTGACCAAAAGAAAAAATTTTTTTTTTTTGCAAAAATCAATGGACTATACACTGTCTTTTTTTTTTGATCGAAAATTTTTTTTCTCAATTTCCCCCCAATATTATACTCAAAAGAACGGGCATTTCAAGGCCTATTAAACAGTATATAATTTTTTGGAAAATTCCGTCCAATGAAGTTTTCCTAATCGATATTCGATAATTAAAAAAGGAACTTGGCACTGAAAGCCATTTTTATTGGATGCCCTATAAATTTCCAACATTATACTCAAATGAACGGGCATCTCAAGGCCTATTAAACAGTATATAATTCTTTGGAAAATTTCGTGCAATAAAGTTTTGCTAATCGATATTCATAAATCGTCATTTTTGTTTGTCTCGATATTCATTAATCGCCATTTTCTCAAAAACTAAAATGAGCTTCGCACTGAAACGCATGTTTTTTAATTGCTTTTGAAATTTCCTTTCGTTTGAGTCTAATTTTGACCAAAAGAAAAAAATTTTTTTTTTTGCAAAAATCAATGGACTATACACTGTCTTTTTTTTTTGATCGAAAATTTTTTTTCTCAATTTCCCCCCAATATTATACTCAAAAGAACGGGCATTTCAAGGCCTATTAAACAGTATATAATTTTTTGGAAAATTCCGTCCAATGAAGTTTTCCTAATCGATATTCGATAATTAAAAAAGGAACTTGGCACTGAAAGCCATTTTTATTGGATGCCCTATAAATTTCCAACATTATACTCAAATGAACGGACATTTCAAGGCCTATTAAAGGGTATATAATTCTTTGGAAAATTTCGTGCAATAAAGTTTTGCTAATCGATATTCATAAATCGTCATTTTTGTTTGTCTCGATATTCATTAATCGCCATTTTCTCAAAAACTAAAATGAGCTTCGCACTGAAACGCATGTTTTTTAATTGCTTTTGAAATTTCCTTTCGTTTGAGTCTAATTTTGACCAAAAGAAAAAATTTTTTTTTTTTGCAAAAATCAATGGACTATACACTGTCTTTTTTTTTTGATCGAAAATTTTTTTTCTCAATTTCCCCCCAATATTATACTCAAAAGAACGGGCATTTCAAGGCCTATTAAACAGTATATAATTTTTTGGAAAATTCCGTCCAATGAAGTTTTCCTAATCGATATTCGATAATTAAAAAAGGAACTTGGCACTGAAAGCCATTTTTATTGGATGCCCTATAAATTTCCAACATTATACTGAAATGAACGGGCATCTCAAGGCCTATTAAACAGTATATAATTCTTTGGAAAATTTCGTGCAATAAAGTTTTGCTAATCGATATTCATAAATCGTCATTTTTGTTTGTCTCGATATTCATTAATCGCTATTTTCTCAAAAACTAAAAGGAGCTTGACACTGAAAGGCATGGTTTTTTAATTGCTTTTGAAATTTCCTTTCGTTTGAGTCTAATTTTGACCAAAAGAAAAAAAATTTTTTTTTTGCCAAAATCAATGGACTATATATACACTGTCTTTTTTTTTTGATCGAAAATTTTTTTTCTCAATTTCCCCCCAATATTATACTCAAAAGAACGGGCATTTCAAGGCCTATTAAACAGTATATAATTTTTTGGAAAATTCCGTCCAATGAAGTTTTCCTAATCGATATTCGATAATTAAAAAAGGAACTTGGCACTGAAAGCCATTTTTATTGGATGCCCTATAAATTTCCAACATTATACTCAAATGAACGGACATTTCAAGGCCTATTAAAGGGTATATAATTCTTTGGAAAATTCCGTCCAATGAAGTTTTCCTAATCGATATTCGTTAATTAAAAAAGTAACTTGGCACTGAAAACCATTTTCATTGGATGCCCTATAAATTTCCAACATTATACTCAAATGAACGGACATTTCAAGGCCTATTAAAGGGTATATAATTCTTTGGAAAATTTCGTGCAATAAAGTTTTGCTAATCGATATTCATAAATCGTCATTTTTGTTTGTCTCGATATTTATTAATCGCCATTTTCTCAAAAACTAAAATGAGCTTCGCACTGAAACGCATGTTTTTTAATTGCTTTTGAAATTTCCTTTCGTTTGAGTCTAATTTTGACCAAAAGAAAAAAAATTTTTTTTTTTGCCAAAATCAATGGACTATACACTGTCTTTTTTTTTTGATCGAAAATTTTTTTTCTCAATTTCCCCCCAATATTATACTCAAATGAACGGGCATTTCAAGGCCTATTAAACAGTATATAACTTTTTGGAAAATTCCGTCCAATGAAGTTTTCCTAATCGATATTCGATAATTAAAAAAGAAACTTGGCACTGAAAGCCATTTTTATTGGATGCCCTATAAATTTCCAACATTATACTCAAATTAACGGACATTTCAAGGCCTATTAAAGGGTATATAATTCTTTGGAAAATTTCGTGCAATAAAGTTTTGCTAATCGATATTCATAAATCGTCATTTTTGTTTGTCTCGATATTCATTAATCGCCATTTTCTCAAAAACTAAAATGAGCTTCGCACTGAAACGCATGTTTTTTAATTGCTTTTGAAATTTCCTTTCGTTTGAGTCTAATTTTGACCAAAAGAAAAAAATTTTTTTTTTTGCAAAAATCAATGGACTATACACTGTCTTTTTTTTTTGATCGAAAATTTTTTTTCTCAATTTCCCCCCAATATTATACTCAAAAGAACGGGCATTTCAAGGCCTATTGAACAGTATATAATTTTTTGGAAAATTCCGTCCAATGAAGTTTTCCTAATCGATATTCGATAATTAAAAAAGGAACTTGGCACTGAAAGCCATTTTTATTGGATGCCCTATAAATTTCCAACATTATACTCAAATGAACGGGCATCTCAAGGCCTATTAAACAGTATATAATTCTTTGGAAAATTTCGTGCAATAAAGTTTTGCTAATCGATATTCATAAATCGTCATTTTTGTTTGTCTCGATATTCATTAATCGCCATTTTCTCAAAAACTAAAATGAGCTTCGCACTGAAACGCATGTTTTTTAATTGCTTTTGAAATTTCCTTTCGTTTGAGTCTAATTTTGACCAAAAGAAAAAAATTTTTTTTTTGCAAAAATCAATGGACTATACACTGTCTTTTTTTTTTGATCGAAAATTTTTTTTCTCAATTTCCCCCCAATATTATACTCAAAAGAACGGGCATTTCAAGGCCTATTAAACAGTATATAATTTTTTGGAAAATTCCGTCCAATGAAGTTTTCCTAATCGATATTCGATAATTAAAAAAGGAACTTGGCACTGAAAGCCATTTTTATTGGATGCCCTATAAATTTCCAACATTATACTCAAATGAACGGGCATCTCAAGGCCTATTAAACAGTATATAATTCTTTGGAAAATTTCGTGCAATAAAGTTTTGCTAATCGATATTCATAAATCGTCATTTTTGTTTGTCTCGATATTTATTAATCGCCATTTTCTCAAAAACTAAAATGAGCTTCGCACTGAAAAGCATGTTTTTTAATTGCTTTTGAAATTTCCTTTCGTTTGAGTCTAATTTTGACCAAAAGAAAAAAATTTTTTTTTTTGCCAAAATCAATGTCTTTTTTTTTTGATCGAAAATTTTTTTTCTCAATTTCCCCCCAATATTATACTCAAATGAACGGGCATTTCAAGGCCTATTAAACAGTATATAACTTTTTGGACAATTCCGTCCAATGAAGTTTTCCTAATCGATATTCGATAATTAAAAAAGGAACTTGGCACTGAAAGCCATTTTTATTGGATGCCCTATAAATTTCCAACATTATACTCAAATGAACGGACATTTCAAGGCCTATTAAAGGGTATATAATTCTTTGGAAAATTTCGTGCAATAAAGTTTTGCTAATCGATATTCATAAATCGTCATTTTTGTTTGTCTCGATATTCATTAATCGCCATTTTCTCAAAAACTAAAATGAGCTTCGCACTGAAACGCATGTTTTTTAATTGCTTTTGAAATTTCCTTTCGTTTGAGTCTAATTTTGACCAAAAGAAAAAAAAATTTTTTTTTGCCAAAATCAATGGACTATATACTGTCTTTTTTTTTTGATCGAAAATTTTTTTTCTCAATTTCCCCCCAATATTATACTCAAAAGAACGGGCATTTCAAGGCCTATTAAACAGTATATAATTCTTTGGAAAATTCCGTCCAATGAAGTTTTCCTAATCGATATTCGTTAATTAAAAAAGTAACTTGGCACTGAAAACCATTTTCATTGGATGCCCTATAAATTTCCAACATTATACTCAAATGAACGGACATTTCAAGGCCTATTAAAGGGTATATAATTCTTTGGAAAATTTCGTGCAATAAAGTTTTGCTAATCGATATTCATAAATCGTCATTTTTGTTTGTCTCGATATTTATTAATCGCCATTTTCTCAAAAACTAAAATGAGCTTCGCACTGAAACGCATGTTTTTTAATTGCTTTTGAAATTTCCTTTCGTTTGAGTCTAATTTTGACCAAAAGAAAAAAAATTTTTTTTTTGCCAAAATCAATGGACTATACACTGTCTTTTTTTTTTGATCGAAAATTTTTTTTCTCAATTTCCCCCCAATATTATACTCAAATGAACGGGCATTTCAAGGCCTATTAAACAGTATATAACTTTTTGGAAAATTCCGTCCAATGAAGTTTTCCTAATCGATATTCGATAATTAAAAAAGGAACTTGGCACTGAAAGCCATTTTTATTGGATGCCCTATAAATTTCCAACATTATACTCAAATGAACGGACATTTCAAGGCCTATTAAAGGGTATATAATTCTTTGGAAAATTTCGTGCAATAAAGTTTTGCTAATCGATATTCATAAATCGTCATTTTTGTTTGTCTCGATATTCATTAATCGCCATTTTCTCAAAAACTAAAATGAGCTTCGCACTGAAACGCATGTTTTTTAATTGCTTTTGAAATTTCCTTTCGTTTGAGTCTAATTTTGACCAAAAGAAAAAAATTTTTTTTTTTGCAAAAATCAATGGACTATACACTGTCTTTTTTTTTTGATCGAAAATTTTTTTTCTCAATTTCCCCCCAATATTATACTCAAAAGAACGGGCATTTCAAGGCCTATTAAACAGTATATAATTTTTTGGAAAATTCCGTCCAATGAAGTTTTCCTAATCGATATTCGATAATTAAAAAAGGAACTTGGCACTGAAAGCCATTTTTATTGGATGCCCTATAAATTTCCAACATTATACTCAGATGAACGGGCATCTCAAGGCCTATTAAACAGTATATAATTCTTTGGAAAATTTCGTGCAATAAAGTTTTGCTAATCGATATTCATAAATCGTCATTTTTGTTTGTCTCGATATTCATTAATCGCCATTTTCTCAAAAACTAAAATGAGTTTCGCACTGAAACGCATGTTTTTTAATTGCTTTTGAAATTTCCTTTCGTTTGAGTCTAATTTTGACCAAAAGAAAAAATTTTTTTTTTTTTTGCCAAAATCAATGTCTTTTTTTTTTGATCGAAAATTTTTTTTCTCAATTTCCCCCCAATATTATACTCAAAAGAACGGGCATTTCAAGGCCTATTAAACAGTATATAATTTTTTGGAAAATTCCGTCCAATGAAGTTTTCCTAATCGATATTCGATAATTAAAAAAGGAACTTGGCACTGAAAGCCATTTTTATTGGATGCCCTATAAATTTCCAACATTATACTCAAATGAACGGACATTTCAAGGCCTATTAAAGGGTATATAATTCTTTGGAAAATTTCGTGCAATAAAGTTTTGCTAATCGATATTCATAAATCGTCATTTTTGTTTGTCTCGATATTCATTAATCGCCATTTTCTCAAAAACTAAAAGGAGCTTGACACTGAAAGGCGTGGTTTTTTAATTGCTTTTGAAATTTCCTTTCGTTTGAGTCTAATTTTGACCAAAAGAAAAAAAAATTTTTTTTTGCCAAAATCAATGGACTATACACTGTCTTTTTTTTTTGATCGAAAATTTTTTTTCTCAATTTCCCCCCAATATTATACTCAAAAGAACGGGCATTTCAAGGCCTATTAAACAGTATATAATTTTTTGGAAAATTCCGTCCAATGAAGTTTTCCTAATCGATATTCGATAATTAAAAAAGGAACTTGGCACTGAAAGCCATTTTTATTGGATGCCCTATAAATTTCCAACATTATACTCAAATGAACGGACATTTCAAGGCCTATTAAAGGGTATATAATTCTTTGGAAAATTTCGTGCAATAAAGTTTTGCTAATCGATATTCATAAATCGTCATTTTTGTTTGTCTCGATATTCATTAATCGCCATTTTCTCAAAAACTAAAAGGAGCTTGACACTGAAAGGCGTGGTTTTTTAATTGCTTTTGAAATTTCCTTTCGTTTGAGTCTAATTTTGACCAAAAGAAAAAAAAATTTTTTTTTGCCAAAATCAATGGACTATACACTGTCTTTTTTTTTTGATCGAAAATTTTTTTTCTCAATTTCCCCCCAATATTATACTCAAAAGAACGGGCATTTCAAGGCCTATTAAACAGTATATAATTTTTTGGAAAATTCCGTCCAATGAAGTTTTCCTAATCGATATTCGATAATTAAAAAAGGAACTTGGCACTGAAAGCCATTTTTATTGGATGCCCTATAAATTTCCAACATTATACTCAAATGAACGGACATTTCAAGGCCTATTAAAGGGTATATAATTCTTTGGAAAATTTCGTGCAATAAAGTTTTGCTAATCGATATTCATAAATCGTCATTTTTGTTTGTCTCGATATTCATTAATCGCCATTTTCTCAAAAACTAAAATGAGCTTCGCACTGAAACGCATGTTTTTTAATTGCTTTTGAAATTTCCTTTCGTTTGAGTCTAATTTTGACCAAAAGAAAAAAATTTTTTTTTTTGCAAAAATCAATGGACTATACACTGTCTTTTTTTTTTGATCGAAAATTTTTTTTCTCAATTTCCCCCCAATATTATACTCAAAAGAACGGGCATTTCAAGGCCTATTAAACAGTATATAATTTTTTGGAAAATTCCGTCCAATGAAGTTTTCCTAATCGATATTCGATAATTAAAAAAGGAACTTGGCACTGAAAGCCATTTTTATTGGATGCCCTATAAATTTCCAACATTATACTCAAATGAACGGACATTTCAAGGCCTATTAAAGGGTATATAATTCTTTGGAAAATTTCGTGCAATAAAGTTTTGCTAATCGATATTCATAAATCGTCATTTTTGTTTGTCTCGATATTCATTAATCGCCATTTTCTCAAAAACTAAAAGGAGCTTGACACTGAAAGGCGTGGTTTTTTAATTGCTTTTGAAATTTCCTTTCGTTTGAGTCTAATTTTGACCAAAAGAAAAAAAAATTTTTTTTTGCCAAAATCAATGGACTATACACTGTCTTTTTTTTTTGATCGAAAATTTTTTTTCTCAATTTCCCCCCAATATTATACTCAAAAGAACGGGCATTTCAAGGCCTATTAAACAGTATATAATTTTTTGGAAAATTCCGTCCAATGAAGTTTTCCTAATCGATATTCGATAATTAAAAAAGGAACTTGGCACTGAAAGCCATTTTTATTGGATGCCCTATAAATTTCCAACATTATACTCAAATGAACGGACATTTCAAGGCCTATTAAAGGGTATATAATTCTTTGGAAAATTTCGTGCAATAAAGTTTTGCTAATCGATATTCATAAATCGTCATTTTTGTTTGTCTCGATATTCATTAATCGCCATTTTCTCAAAAACTAAAATGAGCTTCGCACTGAAACGCATGTTTTTTAATTGCTTTTGAAATTTCCTTTCGTTTGAGTCTAATTTTGACCAAAAGAAAAAAATTTTTTTTTTTGCAAAAATCAATGGACTATACACTGTCTTTTTTTTTTGATCGAAAATTTTTTTTCTCAATTTCCCCCCAATATTATACTCAAAAGAACGGGCATTTCAAGGCCTATTAAACAGTATATAATTTTTTGGAAAATTCCGTCCAATGAAGTTTTCCTAATCGATATTCGATAATTAAAAAAGGAACTTGGCACTGAAAGCCATTTTTATTGGATGCCCTATAAATTTCCAACATTATACTCAAATGAACGGACATTTCAAGGCCTATTAAAGGGTATATAATTCTTTGGAAAATTTCGTGCAATAAAGTTTTGCTAATCGATATTCATAAATCGTCATTTTTGTTTGTCTCGATATTCATTAATCGCCATTTTCTCAAAAACTAAAATGAGCTTCGCACTGAAACGCATGTTTTTTAATTGCTTTTGAAATTTCCTTTCGTTTGAGTCTAATTTTGACCAAAAGAAAAAATTTTTTTTTTTTGCAAAAATCAATGGACTATACACTGTCTTTTTTTTTTGATCGAAAATTTTTTTTCTCAATTTCCCCCCAATATTATACTCAAAAGAACGGGCATTTCAAGGCCTATTAAACAGTATATAATTTTTTGGAAAATTCCGTCCAATGAAGTTTTCCTAATCGATATTCGATAATTAAAAAAGGAACTTGGCACTGAAAGCCATTTTTATTGGATGCCCTATAAATTTCCAACATTATACTCAAATGAACGGGCATCTCAAGGCCTATTAAACAGTATATAATTCTTTGGAAAATTTCGTGCAATAAAGTTTTGCTAATCGATATTCATAAATCGTCATTTTTGTTTGTCTCGATATTCATTAATCGCTATTTTCTCAAAAACTAAAAGGAGCTTGACACTGAAAGGCATGGTTTTTTAATTGCTTTTGAAATTTCCTTTCGTTTGAGTCTAATTTTGACCAAAAGAAAAAAAATTTTTTTTTTGCCAAAATCAATGGACTATATATACACTGTCTTTTTTTTTTGATCGAAAATTTTTTTTCTCAATTTCCCCCCAATATTATACTCAAAAGAACGGGCATTTCAAGGCCTATTAAACAGTATATAATTTTTTGGAAAATTCCGTCCAATGAAGTTTTCCTAATCGATATTCGATAATTAAAAAAGGAACTTGGCACTGAAAGCCATTTTTATTGGATGCCCTATAAATTTCCAACATTATACTCAAATGAACGGACATTTCAAGGCCTATTAAAGGGTATATAATTCTTTGGAAAATTCCGTCCAATGAAGTTTTCCTAATCGATATTCGTTAATTAAAAAAGTAACTTGGCACTGAAAACCATTTTCATTGGATGCCCTATAAATTTCCAACATTATACTCAAATGAACGGACATTTCAAGGCCTATTAAAGGGTATATAATTCTTTGGAAAATTTCGTGCAATAAAGTTTTGCTAATCGATATTCATAAATCGTCATTTTTGTTTGTCTCGATATTTATTAATCGCCATTTTCTCAAAAACTAAAATGAGCTTCGCACTGAAACGCATGTTTTTTAATTGCTTTTGAAATTTCCTTTCGTTTGAGTCTAATTTTGACCAAAAGAAAAAAAATTTTTTTTTTGCCAAAATCAATGGACTATACACTGTCTTTTTTTTTTGATCGAAAATTTTTTTTCTCAATTTCCCCCCAATATTATACTCAAATGAACGGGCATTTCAAGGCCTATTAAACAGTATATAACTTTTTGGAAAATTCCGTCCAATGAAGTTTTCCTAATCGATATTCGATAATTAAAAAAGAAACTTGGCACTGAAAGCCATTTTTATTGGATGCCCTATAAATTTCCAACATTATACTCAAATGAACGGACATTTCAAGGCCTATTAAAGGGTATATAATTCTTTGGAAAATTTCGTGCAATAAAGTTTTGCTAATCGATATTCATAAATCGTCATTTTTGTTTGTCTCGATATTCATTAATCGCCATTTTCTCAAAAACTAAAATGAGCTTCGCACTGAAACGCATGTTTTTTAATTGCTTTTGAAATTTCCTTTCGTTTGAGTCTAATTTTGACCAAAAGAAAAAAATTTTTTTTTTTGCAAAAATCAATGGACTATACACTGTCTTTTTTTTTTGATCGAAAATTTTTTTTCTCAATTTCCCCCCAATATTATACTCAAAAGAACGGGCATTTCAAGGCCTATTGAACAGTATATAATTTTTTGGAAAATTCCGTCCAATGAAGTTTTCCTAATCGATATTCGATAATTAAAAAAGGAACTTGGCACTGAAAGCCATTTTTATTGGATGCCCTATAAATTTCCAACATTATACTCAAATGAACGGGCATCTCAAGGCCTATTAAACAGTATATAATTCTTTGGAAAATTTCGTGCAATAAAGTTTTGCTAATCGATATTCATAAATCGTCATTTTTGTTTGTCTCGATATTCATTAATCGCCATTTTCTCAAAAACTAAAATGAGCTTCGCACTGAAACGCATGTTTTTTAATTGCTTTTGAAATTTCCTTTCGTTTGAGTCTAATTTTGACCAAAAGAAAAAAATTTTTTTTTTGCAAAAATCAATGGACTATACACTGTCTTTTTTTTTTGATCGAAAATTTTTTTTCTCAATTTCCCCCCAATATTATACTCAAAAGAACGGGCATTTCAAGGCCTATTAAACAGTATATAATTTTTTGGAAAATTCCGTCCAATGAAGTTTTCCTAATCGATATTCGATAATTAAAAAAGGAACTTGGCACTGAAAGCCATTTTTATTGGATGCCCTATAAATTTCCAACATTATACTCAAATGAACGGGCATCTCAAGGCCTATTAAACAGTATATAATTCTTTGGAAAATTTCGTGCAATAAAGTTTTGCTAATCGATATTCATAAATCGTCATTTTTGTTTGTCTCGATATTTATTAATCGCCATTTTCTCAAAAACTAAAATGAGCTTCGCACTGAAAAGCATGTTTTTTAATTGCTTTTGAAATTTCCTTTCGTTTGAGTCTAATTTTGACCAAAAGAAAAAAAATTTTTTTTTTGCCAAAATCAATGTCTTTTTTTTTTGATCGAAAATTTTTTTTCTCAATTTCCCCCCAATATTATACTCAAATGAACGGGCATTTCAAGGCCTATTAAACAGTATATAACTTTTTGGACAATTCCGTCCAATGAAGTTTTCCTAATCGATATTCGATAATTAAAAAAGGAACTTGGCACTGAAAGCCATTTTTATTGGATGCCCTATAAATTTCCAACATTATACTCAAATGAACGGACATTTCAAGGCCTATTAAAGGGTATATAATTCTTTGGAAAATTTCGTGCAATAAAGTTTTGCTAATCGATATTCATAAATCGTCATTTTTGTTTGTCTCGATATTCATTAATCGCCATTTTCTCAAAAACTAAAATGAGCTTCGCACTGAAACGCATGTTTTTTAATTGCTTTTGAAATTTCCTTTCGTTTGAGTCTAATTTTGACCAAAAGAAAAAAAATTTTTTTTTTGCCAAAATCAATGGACTATACACTGTCTTTTTTTTTTGATCGAAAATTTTTTTTCTCAATTTCCCCCCAATATTATACTCAAAAGAACGGGCATTTCAAGGCCTATTAAACAGTATATAATTTTTTGGAAAATTCCGTCCAATGAAGTTTTCCTAATCGATATTCGATAATTAAAAAAGGAACTTGGCACTGAAAGCCATTTTTATTGGATGCCCTATAAATTTCCAACATTATACTCAAATGAACGGACATTTCAAGGCCTATTAAAGGGTATATAATTCTTTGGAAAATTCCGTCCAATGAAGTTTTCCTAATCGATATTCGTTAATTAAAAAAGGAACTTGGCACTGAAAACCATTTTCATTGGATGCCCTATAAATTTCCAACATTATACTCAAATGAACGGACATTTCAAGGCCTATTAAAGGGTATATAATTCTTTGGAAAATTTCGTGCAATAAAGTTTTGCTAATCGATATTCATAAATCGTCATTTTTGTTTGTCTCGATATTTATTAATCGCCATTTTCTCAAAAACTAAAATGAGCTTCGCACTGAAACGCATGTTTTTTAATTGCTTTTGAAATTTCCTTTCGTTTGAGTCTAATTTTGACCAAAAGAAAAAAAATTTTTTTTTTGCCAAAATCAATGGACTATACACTGTCTTTTTTTTTTGATCGAAAATTTTTTTTCTCAATTTCCCCCCAATATTATACTCAAATGAACGGGCATTTCAAGGCCTATTAAACAGTATATAACTTTTTGGAAAATTCCGTCCAATGAAGTTTTCCTAATCGATATTCGATAATTAAAAAAGGAACTTGGCACTGAAAGCCATTTTTATTGGATGCCCTATAAATTTCCAACATTATACTCAAATGAACGGACATTTCAAGGCCTATTAAAGGGTATATAATTCTTTGGAAAATTTCGTGCAATAAAGTTTTGCTAATCGATATTCATAAATCGTCATTTTTGTTTGTCTCGATATTCATTAATCGCCATTTTCTCAAAAACTAAAATGAGCTTCGCACTGAAACGCATGTTTTTTAATTGCTTTTGAAATTTCCTTTCGTTTGAGTCTAATTTTGACCAAAAGAAAAAAATTTTTTTTTTTGCAAAAATCAATGGACTATACACTGTCTTTTTTTTTTGATCGAAAATTTTTTTTCTCAATTTCCCCCCAATATTATACTCAAAAGAACGGGCATTTCAAGGCCTATTAAACAGTATATAATTTTTTGGAAAATTCCGTCCAATGAAGTTTTCCTAATCGATATTCGATAATTAAAAAAGGAACTTGGCACTGAAAGCCATTTTTATTGGATGCCCTATAAATTTCCAACATTATACTCAGATGAACGGGCATCTCAAGGCCTATTAAACAGTATATAATTCTTTGGAAAATTTCGTGCAATAAAGTTTTGCTAATCGATATTCATAAATCGTCATTTTTGTTTGTCTCGATATTCATTAATCGCCATTTTCTCAAAAACTAAAATGAGCTTCGCACTGAAACGCATGTTTTTTAATTGCTTTTGAAATTTCCTTTCGTTTGAGTCTAATTTTGACCAAAAGAAAAAATTTTTTTTTTTTGCAAAAATCAATGGACTATACACTGTCTTTTTTTTTTGATCGAAAATTTTTTTTCTCAATTTCCCCCCAATATTATACTCAAAAGAACGGGCATTTCAAGGCCTATTAAACAGTATATAATTTTTTGGAAAATTCCGTCCAATGAAGTTTTCCTAATCGATATTCGATAATTAAAAAAGGAACTTGGCACTGAAAGCCATTTTTATTGGATGCCCTATAAATTTCCAACATTATACTCAAATGAACGGGCATCTCAAGGCCTATTAAACAGTATATAATTCTTTGGAAAATTTCGTGCAATAAAGTTTTGCTAATCGATATTCATAAATCGTCATTTTTGTTTGTCTCGATATTCATTAATCGCCATTTTCTCAAAAACTAAAATGAGCTTCGCACTGAAACGCATGTTTTTTAATTGCTTTTGAAATTTCCTTTCGTTTGAGTCTAATTTTGACCAAAAGAAAAAAATTTTTTTTTTTGCAAAAATCAATGGACTATACACTGTCTTTTTTTTTTGATCGAAAATTTTTTTTCTCAATTTCCCCCCAATATTATACTCAAAAGAACGGGCATTTCAAGGCCTATTAAACAGTATATAATTTTTTGGAAAATTCCGTCCAATGAAGTTTTCCTAATCGATATTCGATAATTAAAAAAGGAACTTGGCACTGAAAGCCATTTTTATTGGATGCCCTATAAATTTCCAACATTATACTCAAATGAACGGACATTTCAAGGCCTATTAAAGGGTATATAATTCTTTGGAAAATTTCGTGCAATAAAGTTTTGCTAATCGATATTCATAAATCGTCATTTTTGTTTGTCTCGATATTCATTAATCGCCATTTTCTCAAAAACTAAAATGAGCTTCGCACTGAAACGCATGTTTTTTAATTGCTTTTGAAATTTCCTTTCGTTTGAGTCTAATTTTGACCAAAAGAAAAAATTTTTTTTTTTTGCAAAAATCAATGGACTATACACTGTCTTTTTTTTTTGATCGAAAATTTTTTTTCTCAATTTCCCCCCAATATTATACTCAAAAGAACGGGCATTTCAAGGCCTATTAAACAGTATATAATTTTTTGGAAAATTCCGTCCAATGAAGTTTTCCTAATCGATATTCGATAATTAAAAAAGGAACTTGGCACTGAAAGCCATTTTTATTGGATGCCCTATAAATTTCCAACATTATACTCAAATGAACGGGCATCTCAAGGCCTATTAAACAGTATATAATTCTTTGGAAAATTTCGTGCAATAAAGTTTTGCTAATCGATATTCATAAATCGTCATTTTTGTTTGTCTCGATATTCATTAATCGCTATTTTCTCAAAAACTAAAAGGAGCTTGACACTGAAAGGCATGGTTTTTTAATTGCTTTTGAAATTTCCTTTCGTTTGAGTCTAATTTTGACCAAAAGAAAAAAAATTTTTTTTTTGCCAAAATCAATGGACTATATATACACTGTCTTTTTTTTTTGATCGAAAATTTTTTTTCTCAATTTCCCCCCAATATTATACTCAAAAGAACGGGCATTTCAAGGCCTATTAAACAGTATATAATTTTTTGGAAAATTCCGTCCAATGAAGTTTTCCTAATCGATATTCGATAATTAAAAAAGGAACTTGGCACTGAAAGCCATTTTTATTGGATGCCCTATAAATTTCCAACATTATACTCAAATGAACGGACATTTCAAGGCCTATTAAAGGGTATATAATTCTTTGGAAAATTCCGTCCAATGAAGTTTTCCTAATCGATATTCGTTAATTAAAAAAGTAACTTGGCACTGAAAACCATTTTCATTGGATGCCCTATAAATTTCCAACATTATACTCAAATGAACGGACATTTCAAGGCCTATTAAAGGGTATATAATTCTTTGGAAAATTTCGTGCAATAAAGTTTTGCTAATCGATATTCATAAATCGTCATTTTTGTTTGTCTCGATATTTATTAATCGCCATTTTCTCAAAAACTAAAATGAGCTTCGCACTGAAACGCATGTTTTTTAATTGCTTTTGAAATTTCCTTTCGTTTGAGTCTAATTTTGACCAAAAGAAAAAAAATTTTTTTTTTGCCAAAATCAATGGACTATACACTGTCTTTTTTTTTTGATCGAAAATTTTTTTTCTCAATTTCCCCCCAATATTATACTCAAATGAACGGGCATTTCAAGGCCTATTAAACAGTATATAACTTTTTGGAAAATTCCGTCCAATGAAGTTTTCCTAATCGATATTCGATAATTAAAAAAGAAACTTGGCACTGAAAGCCATTTTTATTGGATGCCCTATAAATTTCCAACATTATACTCAAATGAACGGACATTTCAAGGCCTATTAAAGGGTATATAATTCTTTGGAAAATTTCGTGCAATAAAGTTTTGCTAATCGATATTCATAAATCGTCATTTTTGTTTGTCTCGATATTCATTAATCGCCATTTTCTCAAAAACTAAAATGAGCTTCGCACTGAAACGCATGTTTTTTAATTGCTTTTGAAATTTCCTTTCGTTTGAGTCTAATTTTGACCAAAAGAAAAAAATTTTTTTTTTTGCAAAAATCAATGGACTATACACTGTCTTTTTTTTTTGATCGAAAATTTTTTTTCTCAATTTCCCCCCAATATTATACTCAAAAGAACGGGCATTTCAAGGCCTATTGAACAGTATATAATTTTTTGGAAAATTCCGTCCAATGAAGTTTTCCTAATCGATATTCGATAATTAAAAAAGGAACTTGGCACTGAAAGCCATTTTTATTGGATGCCCTATAAATTTCCAACATTATACTCAAATGAACGGGCATCTCAAGGCCTATTAAACAGTATATAATTCTTTGGAAAATTTCGTGCAATAAAGTTTTGCTAATCGATATTCATAAATCGTCATTTTTGTTTGTCTCGATATTCATTAATCGCCATTTTCTCAAAAACTAAAATGAGCTTCGCACTGAAACGCATGTTTTTTAATTGCTTTTGAAATTTCCTTTCGTTTGAGTCTAATTTTGACCAAAAGAAAAAAATTTTTTTTTTTGCAAAAATCAATGGACTATACACTGTCTTTTTTTTTTGATCGAAAATTTTTTTTCTCAATTTCCCCCCAATATTATACTCAAAAGAACGGGCATTTCAAGGCCTATTAAACAGTATATAATTTTTTGGAAAATTCCGTCCAATGAAGTTTTCCTAATCGATATTCGATAATTAAAAAAGGAACTTGGCACTGAAAGCCATTTTTATTGGATGCCCTATAAATTTCCAACATTATACTCAAATGAACGGGCATCTCAAGGCCTATTAAACAGTATATAATTCTTTGGAAAATTTCGTGCAATAAAGTTTTGCTAATCGATATTCATAAATCGTCATTTTTGTTTGTCTCGATATTTATTAATCGCCATTTTCTCAAAAACTAAAATGAGCTTCGCACTGAAAAGCATGTTTTTTAATTGCTTTTGAAATTTCCTTTCGTTTGAGTCTAATTTTGACCAAAAGAAAAAAAATTTTTTTTTTGCCAAAATCAATGTCTTTTTTTTTTGATCGAAAATTTTTTTTCTCAATTTCCCCCCAATATTATACTCAAATGAACGGGCATTTCAAGGCCTATTAAACAGTATATAACTTTTTGGACAATTCCGTCCAATGAAGTTTTCCTAATCGATATTCGATAATTAAAAAAGGAACTTGGCACTGAAAGCCATTTTTATTGGATGCCCTATAAATTTCCAACATTATACTCAAATGAACGGACATTTCAAGGCCTATTAAAGGGTATATAATTCTTTGGAAAATTTCGTGCAATAAAGTTTTGCTAATCGATATTCATAAATCGTCATTTTTGTTTGTCTCGATATTCATTAATCGCCATTTTCTCAAAAACTAAAATGAGCTTCGCACTGAAACGCATGTTTTTTAATTGCTTTTGAAATTTCCTTTCGTTTGAGTCTAATTTTGACCAAAAGAAAAAAAATTTTTTTTTTGCCAAAATCAATGGACTATACACTGTCTTTTTTTTTTGATCGAAAATTTTTTTTCTCAATTTCCCCCCAATATTATACTCAAAAGAACGGGCATTTCAAGGCCTATTAAACAGTATATAATTTTTTGGAAAATTCCGTCCAATGAAGTTTTCCTAATCGATATTCGATAATTAAAAAAGGAACTTGGCACTGAAAGCCATTTTTATTGGATGCCCTATAAATTTCCAACATTATACTCAAATGAACGGACATTTCAAGGCCTATTAAAGGGTATATAATTCTTTGGAAAATTCCGTCCAATGAAGTTTTCCTAATCGATATTCGTTAATTAAAAAAGGAACTTGGCACTGAAAACCATTTTCATTGGATGCCCTATAAATTTCCAACATTATACTCAAATGAACGGACATTTCAAGGCCTATTAAAGGGTATATAATTCTTTGGAAAATTTCGTGCAATAAAGTTTTGCTAATCGATATTCATAAATCGTCATTTTTGTTTGTCTCGATATTTATTAATCGCCATTTTCTCAAAAACTAAAATGAGCTTCGCACTGAAACGCATGTTTTTTAATTGCTTTTGAAATTTCCTTTCGTTTGAGTCTAATTTTGACCAAAAGAAAAAAAATTTTTTTTTTGCCAAAATCAATGGACTATACACTGTCTTTTTTTTTTGATCGAAAATTTTTTTTCTCAATTTCCCCCCAATATTATACTCAAATGAACGGGCATTTCAAGGCCTATTAAACAGTATATAACTTTTTGGACAATTCCGTCCAATGAAGTTTTCCTAATCGATATTCGATAATTAAAAAAGGAACTTGGCACTGAAAGCCATTTTTATTGGATGCCCTATAAATTTCCAACATTATACTCAAATGAACGGACATTTCAAGGCCTATTAAAGGGTATATAATTCTTTGGAAAATTTCGTGCAATAAAGTTTTGCTAATCGATATTCATAAATCGTCATTTTTGTTTGTCTCGATATTCATTAATCGCCATTTTCTCAAAAACTAAAATGAGCTTCGCACTGAAACGCATGTTTTTTAATTGCTTTTGAAATTTCCTTTCGTTTGAGTCTAATTTTGACCAAAAGAAAAAAAATTTTTTTTTTGCCAAAATCAATGGACTATACACTGTCTTTTTTTTTTGATCGAAAATTTTTTTTCTCAATTTCCCCCAATATTATACTCAAAAGAACGGGCATTTCAAGGCCTATTAAACAGTATATAATTTTTTGGAAAATTCCGTCCAATGAAGTTTTCCTAATCGATATTCGATAATTAAAAAAGGAACTTGGCACTGAAAGCCATTTTTATTGGATGCCCTATAAATTTCCAACATTATACTCAAATGAACGGGCATCTCAAGGCCTATTAAACAGTATATAATTCTTTGGAAAATTTCGTGCAATAAAGTTTTGCTAATCGATATTCATAAATCGTCATTTTTGTTTGTCTCGATATTCATTAATCGCCATTTTCTCAAAAACTAAAATGAGCTTCGCACTGAAACGCATGTTTTTTAATTGCTTTTGAAATTTCCTTTCGTTTGAGTCTAATTTTGACCAAAAGAAAAAAATTTTTTTTTTTGCAAAAATCAATGGACTATACACTGTCTTTTTTTTTTGATCGAAAATTTTTTTTCTCAATTTCCCCCCAATATTATACTCAAAAGAACGGGCATTTCAAGGCCTATTAAACAGTATATAATTTTTTGGAAAATTCCGTCCAATGAAGTTTTCCTAATCGATATTCGATAATTAAAAAAGGAACTTGGCACTGAAAGCCATTTTTATTGGATGCCCTATAAATTTCCAACATTATACTCAAATGAACGGACATTTCAAGGCCTATTAAAGGGTATATAATTCTTTGGAAAATTTCGTGCAATAAAGTTTTGCTAATCGATATTCATAAATCGTCATTTTTGTTTGTCTCGATATTCATTAATCGCTATTTTCTCAAAAACTAAAAGGAGCTTGACACTGAAAGGCATGGTTTTTTAATTGCTTTTGAAATTTCCTTTCGTTTGAGTCTAATTTTGACCAAAAGAAAAAAAATTTTTTTTTTGCCAAAATCAATGGACTATACACTGTCTTTTTTTTTTGATCGAAAATTTTTTTTCTCAATTTCCCCCCAATATTATACTCAAATGAACGGGCATTTCAAGGCCTATTAAACAGTATATAACTTTTTGGACAATTCCGTCCAATGAAGTTTTCCTAATCGATATTCGATAATTAAAAAAGGAACTTGGCACTGAAAGCCATTTTTATTGGATGCCCTATAAATTTCCAACATTATACTCAAATGAACGGACATTTCAAGGCCTATTAAAGGGTATATAATTCTTTGGAAAATTCCGTCCAATGAAGTTTTCCTAATCGATATTCGTTAATTAAAAAAGTAACTTGGCACTGAAAACCATTTTCATTGGATGCCCTATAAATTTCCAACATTATACTCAAATGAACGGACATTTCAAGGCCTATTAAAGGGTATATAATTCTTTGGAAAATTTCGTGCAATAAAGTTTTGCTAATCGATATTCATAAATCGTCATTTTTGTTTGTCTCGATATTTATTAATCGCCATTTTCTCAAAAACTAAAATGAGCTTCGCACTGAAACGCATGTTTTTTAATTGCTTTTGAAATTTCCTTTCGTTTGAGTCTAATTTTGACCAAAAGAAAAAAAATTTTTTTTTTGCCAAAATCAATGGACTATACACTGTCTTTTTTTTTTGATCGAAAATTTTTTTTCTCAATTTCCCCCCAATATTATACTCAAATGAACGGGCATTTCAAGGCCTATTAAACAGTATATAACTTTTTGGAAAATTCCGTCCAATGAAGTTTTCCTAATCGATATTCGATAATTAAAAAAGAAACTTGGCACTGAAAGCCATTTTTATTGGATGCCCTATAAATTTCCAACATTATACTCAAATGAACGGACATTTCAAGGCCTATTAAAGGGTATATAATTCTTTGGAAAATTTCGTGCAATAAAGTTTTGCTAATCGATATTCATAAATCGTCATTTTTGTTTGTCTCGATATTCATTAATCGCCATTTTCTCAAAAACTAAAATGAGCTTCGCACTGAAACGCATGTTTTTTAATTGCTTTTGAAATTTCCTTTCGTTTGAGTCTAATTTTGACCAAAAGAAAAAAATTTTTTTTTTTGCAAAAATCAATGGACTATACACTGTCTTTTTTTTTTGATCGAAAATTTTTTTTCTCAATTTCCCCCCAATATTATACTCAAAAGAACGGGCATTTCAAGGCCTATTGAACAGTATATAATTTTTTGGAAAATTCCGTCCAATGAAGTTTTCCTAATCGATATTCGATAATTAAAAAAGGAACTTGGCACTGAAAGCCATTTTTATTGGATGCCCTATAAATTTCCAACATTATACTCAAATGAACGGGCATCTCAAGGCCTATTAAACAGTATATAATTCTTTGGAAAATTTCGTGCAATAAAGTTTTGCTAATCGATATTCATAAATCGTCATTTTTGTTTGTCTCGATATTCATTAATCGCCATTTTCTCAAAAACTAAAATGAGCTTCGCACTGAAACGCATGTTTTTTAATTGCTTTTGAAATTTCCTTTCGTTTGAGTCTAATTTTGACCAAAAGAAAAAAATTTTTTTTTTTGCAAAAATCAATGGACTATACACTGTCTTTTTTTTTTGATCGAAAATTTTTTTTCTCAATTTCCCCCCAATATTATACTCAAAAGAACGGGCATTTCAAGGCCTATTAAACAGTATATAATTTTTTGGAAAATTCCGTCCAATGAAGTTTTCCTAATCGATATTCGATAATTAAAAAAGGAACTTGGCACTGAAAGCCATTTTTATTGGATGCCCTATAAATTTCCAACATTATACTCAAATGAACGGGCATCTCAAGGCCTATTAAACAGTATATAATTCTTTGGAAAATTTCGTGCAATAAAGTTTTGCTAATCGATATTCATAAATCGTCATTTTTGTTTGTCTCGATATTTATTAATCGCCATTTTCTCAAAAACTAAAATGAGCTTCGCACTGAAAAGCATGTTTTTTAATTGCTTTTGAAATTTCCTTTCGTTTGAGTCTAATTTTGACCAAAAGAAAAAAAATTTTTTTTTTGCCAAAATCAATGTCTTTTTTTTTTGATCGAAAATTTTTTTTCTCAATTTCCCCCCAATATTATACTCAAATGAACGGGCATTTCAAGGCCTATTAAACAGTATATAACTTTTTGGACAATTCCGTCCAATGAAGTTTTCCTAATCGATATTCGATAATTAAAAAAGGAACTTGGCACTGAAAGCCATTTTTATTGGATGCCCTATAAATTTCCAACATTATACTCAAATGAACGGACATTTCAAGGCCTATTAAAGGGTATATAATTCTTTGGAAAATTTCGTGCAATAAAGTTTTGCTAATCGATATTCATAAATCGTCATTTTTGTTTGTCTCGATATTCATTAATCGCCATTTTCTCAAAAACTAAAATGAGCTTCGCACTGAAACGCATGTTTTTTAATTGCTTTTGAAATTTCCTTTCGTTTGAGTCTAATTTTGACCAAAAGAAAAAAAATTTTTTTTTTGCCAAAATCAATGGACTATACACTGTCTTTTTTTTTTGATCGAAAATTTTTTTTCTCAATTTCCCCCCAATATTATACTCAAAAGAACGGGCATTTCAAGGCCTATTAAACAGTATATAATTTTTTGGAAAATTCCGTCCAATGAAGTTTTCCTAATCGATATTCGATAATTAAAAAAGGAACTTGGCACTGAAAGCCATTTTTATTGGATGCCCTATAAATTTCCAACATTATACTCAAATGAACGGACATTTCAAGGCCTATTAAAGGGTATATAATTCTTTGGAAAATTCCGTCCAATGAAGTTTTCCTAATCGATATTCGTTAATTAAAAAAGGAACTTGGCACTGAAAACCATTTTCATTGGATGCCCTATAAATTTCCAACATTATACTCAAATGAACGGACATTTCAAGGCCTATTAAAGGGTATATAATTCTTTGGAAAATTTCGTGCAATAAAGTTTTGCTAATCGATATTCATAAATCGTCATTTTTGTTTGTCTCGATATTTATTAATCGCCATTTTCTCAAAAACTAAAATGAGCTTCGCACTGAAACGCATGTTTTTTAATTGCTTTTGAAATTTCCTTTCGTTTGAGTCTAATTTTGACCAAAAGAAAAAAAATTTTTTTTTTGCCAAAATCAATGGACTATACACTGTCTTTTTTTTTTGATCGAAAATTTTTTTTCTCAATTTCCCCCCAATATTATACTCAAATGAACGGGCATTTCAAGGCCTATTAAACAGTATATAACTTTTTGGACAATTCCGTCCAATGAAGTTTTCCTAATCGATATTCGATAATTAAAAAAGGAACTTGGCACTGAAAGCCATTTTTATTGGATGCCCTATAAATTTCCAACATTATACTCAAATGAACGGACATTTCAAGGCCTATTAAAGGGTATATAATTCTTTGGAAAATTTCGTGCAATAAAGTTTTGCTAATCGATATTCATAAATCGTCATTTTTGTTTGTCTCGATATTCATTAATCGCCATTTTCTCAAAAACTAAAATGAGCTTCGCACTGAAACGCATGTTTTTTAATTGCTTTTGAAATTTCCTTTCGTTTGAGTCTAATTTTGACCAAAAGAAAAAAAATTTTTTTTTTGCCAAAATCAATGGACTATACACTGTCTTTTTTTTTTGATCGAAAATTTTTTTTCTCAATTTCCCCCAATATTATACTCAAAAGAACGGGCATTTCAAGGCCTATTAAACAGTATATAATTTTTTGGAAAATTCCGTCCAATGAAGTTTTCCTAATCGATATTCGATAATTAAAAAAGGAACTTGGCACTGAAAGCCATTTTTATTGGATGCCCTATAAATTTCCAACATTATACTCAAATGAACGGGCATCTCAAGGCCTATTAAACAGTATATAATTCTTTGGAAAATTTCGTGCAATAAAGTTTTGCTAATCGATATTCATAAATCGTCATTTTTGTTTGTCTCGATATTCATTAATCGCCATTTTCTCAAAAACTAAAATGAGCTTCGCACTGAAACGCATGTTTTTTAATTGCTTTTGAAATTTCCTTTCGTTTGAGTCTAATTTTGACCAAAAGAAAAAAATTTTTTTTTTTGCAAAAATCAATGGACTATACACTGTCTTTTTTTTTTGATCGAAAATTTTTTTTCTCAATTTCCCCCCAATATTATACTCAAAAGAACGGGCATTTCAAGGCCTATTAAACAGTATATAATTTTTTGGAAAATTCCGTCCAATGAAGTTTTCCTAATCGATATTCGATAATTAAAAAAGGAACTTGGCACTGAAAGCCATTTTTATTGGATGCCCTATAAATTTCCAACATTATACTCAAATGAACGGACATTTCAAGGCCTATTAAAGGGTATATAATTCTTTGGAAAATTTCGTGCAATAAAGTTTTGCTAATCGATATTCATAAATCGTCATTTTTGTTTGTCTCGATATTCATTAATCGCTATTTTCTCAAAAACTAAAAGGAGCTTGACACTGAAAGGCATGGTTTTTTAATTGCTTTTGAAATTTCCTTTCGTTTGAGTCTAATTTTGACCAAAAGAAAAAAAATTTTTTTTTTGCCAAAATCAATGGACTATACACTGTCTTTTTTTTTTGATCGAAAATTTTTTTTCTCAATTTCCCCCCAATATTATACTCAAAAGAACGGGCATTTCAAGGCCTATTAAACAGTATATAATTTTTTGGAAAATTCCGTCCAATGAAGTTTTCCTAATCGATATTCGATAATTAAAAAAGGAACTTGGCACTGAAAGCCATTTTTATTGGATGCCCTATAAATTTCCAACATTATACTCAAATGAACGGACATTTCAAGGCCTATTAAAGGGTATATAATTCTTTGGAAAATTCCGTCCAATGAAGTTTTCCTAATCGATATTCGTTAATTAAAAAAGTAACTTGGCACTGAAAACCATTTTCATTGGATGCCCTATAAATTTCCAACATTATACTCAAATGAACGGACATTTCAAGGCCTATTAAAGGGTATATAACTCTTTGGAAAATTTCGTGCAATAAAGTTTTGCTAATCGATATTCATAAATCGTCATTTTTGTTTGTCTCGATATTTATTAATCGCCATTTTCTCAAAAACTAAAATGAGCTTCGCACTGAAACGCATGTTTTTTAATTGCTTTTGAAATTTCCTTTCGTTTGAGTCTAATTTTGACCAAAAGAAAAAAAATTTTTTTTTTGCCAAAATCAATGGACTATACACTGTCTTTTTTTTTTGATCGAAAATTTTTTTTCTCAATTTCCCCCCAATATTATACTCAAATGAACGGGCATTTCAAGGCCTATTAAACAGTATATAACTTTTTGGAAAATTCCGTCCAATGAAGTTTTCCTAATCGATATTCGATAATTAAAAAAGGAACTTGGCACTGAAAGCCATTTTTATTGGATGCCCTATAAATTTCCAACATTATACTCAAATGAACGGACATTTCAAGGCCTATTAAAGGGTATATAATTCTTTGGAAAATTTCGTGCAATAAAGTTTTGCTAATCGATATTCATAAATCGTCATTTTTGTTTGTCTCGATATTCATTAATCGCCATTTTCTCAAAAACTAAAATGAGCTTCGCACTGAAACGCATGTTTTTTAATTGCTTTTGAAATTTCCTTTCGTTTGAGTCTAATTTTGACCAAAAGAAAAAAAATTTTTTTTTTGCAAAAATCAATGGACTATATATACACTGTCTTTTTTTTTTGATCGAAAATTTTTTTTCTCAATTTCCCCCCAATATTATACTCAAAAGAACGGGCATTTCAAGGCCTATTAAACAGTATATAATTTTTTGGAAAATTCCGTCCAATGAAGTTTTCCTAATCGATATTCGATAATTAAAAAAGGAACTTGGCACTGAAAGCCATTTTTATTGGATGCCCTATAAATTTCCAACATTATACTCAAATGAACGGACATTTCAAGGCCTATTAAAGGGTATATAATTCTTTGGAAAATTTCGTGCAATAAAGTTTTGCTAATCGATATTCATAAATCGTCATTTTTGTTTGTCTCGATATTCATTAATCGCTATTTTCTCAAAAACTAAAAGGAGCTTGACACTGAAAGGCATGGTTTTTTAATTGCTTTTGAAATTTCCTTTCGTTTGAGTCTAATTTTGACCAAAAGAAAAAAAATTTTTTTTTTGCCAAAATCAATGGACTATACACTGTCTTTTTTTTTTGATCGAAAATTTTTTTTCTCAATTTCCCCCCAATATTATACTCAAAAGAACGGGCATTTCAAGGCCTATTAAACAGTATATAATTTTTTGGAAAATTCCGTCCAATGAAGTTTTCCTAATCGATATTCGATAATTAAAAAAGGAACTTGGCACTGAAAGCCATTTTTATTGGATGCCCTATAAATTTCCAACATTATACTCAAATGAACGGGCATCTCAAGGCCTATTAAACAGTATATAATTCTTTGGAAAATTTCGTGCAATAAAGTTTTGCTAATCGATATTCATAAATCGTCATTTTTGTTTGTCTCGATATTCATTAATCGCCATTTTCTCAAAAACTAAAATGAGCTTCGCACTGAAACGCATGTTTTTTAATTGCTTTTGAAATTTCCTTTCGTTTGAGTCTAATTTTGACCAAAAGAAAAAAATTTTTTTTTTTGCAAAAATCAATGGACTATACACTGTCTTTTTTTTTTGATCGAAAATTTTTTTTCTCAATTTCCCCCCAATATTATACTCAAAAGAACGGGCATTTCAAGGCCTATTAAACATTATATAATTTTTTGGAAAATTCCGTCCAATGAAGTTTTCCTAATCGATATTCGATAATTAAAAAAGGAACTTGGCACTGAAAGCCATTTTTATTGGATGCCCTATAAATTTCCAACATTATACTCAAATGAACGGACATTTCAAGGCCTATTAAAGGGTATATAATTCTTTGGAAAATTCCGTCCAATGAAGTTTTCCTAATCGATATTCGTTAATTAAAAAAGTAACTTGGCACTGAAAACCATTTTCATTGGATGCCCTATAAATTTCCAACATTATACTCAAATGAACGGACATTTCAAGGCCTATTAAAGGGTATATAATTCTTTGGAAAATTTCGTGCAATAAAGTTTTGCTAATCGATATTCATAAATCGTCATTTTTGTTTGTCTCGATATTTATTAATCGCCATTTTCTCAAAAACTAAAATGAGCTTCGCACTGAAACGCATGTTTTTTAATTGCTTTTGAAATTTCCTTTCGTTTGAGTCTAATTTTGACCAAAAGAAAAAAATTTTTTTTTTTGCAAAAATCAATGGACTATACACTGTCTTTTTTTTTTGATCGAAAATTTTTTTTCTCAATTTCCCCCCAATATTATACTCAAAAGAACGGGCATTTCAAGGCCTATTAAACAGTATATAATTTTTTGGAAAATTCCGTCCAATGAAGTTTTCCTAATCGATATTCGATAATTAAAAAAGGAACTTGGCACTGAAAGCCATTTTTATTGGATGCCCTATAAATTTCCAACATTATACTCAAATGAACGGGCATCTCAAGGCCTATTAAAGGGTATATAATTCTTTGGAAAATTTCGTGCAATAAAGTTTTGCTAATCGATATTCATAAATCGTCATTTTTGTTTGTCTCGATATTCATTAATCGCCATTTTCTCAAAAACTAAAATGAGCTTCGCACTGAAACGCATGTTTTTTAATTGCTTTTGAAATTTCCTTTCGTTTGAGTCTAATTTTGACCAAAAGAAAAAATTTTTTTTTTTTGCAAAAATCAATGGACTATACACTGTCTTTTTTTTTTGATCGAAAATTTTTTTTCTCAATTTCCCCCCAATATTATACTCAAAAGAACGGGCATTTCAAGGCCTATTAAACAGTATATAATTTTTTGGAAAATTCCGTCCAATGAAGTTTTCCTAATCGATATTCGATAATTAAAAAAGGAACTTGGCACTGAAAGCCATTTTTATTGGATGCCCTATAAATTTCCAACATTATACTCAAATGAACGGGCATCTCAAGGCCTATTAAACAGTATATAATTCTTTGGAAAATTTCGTGCAATAAAGTTTTGCTAATCGATATTCATAAATCGTCATTTTTGTTTGTCTCGATATTCATTAATCGCCATTTTCTCAAAAACTAAAATGAGCTTCGCACTGAAACGCATGTTTTTTAATTGCTTTTGAAATTTCCTTTCGTTTGAGTCTAATTTTGACCAAAAGAAAAAAAATTTTTTTTTTGCAAAAATCAATGGACTATACACTGTCTTTTTTTTTTGATCGAAAATTTTTTTTCTCAATTTCCCCCCAATATTATACTCAAAAGAACGGGCATTTCAAGGCCTATTAAACAGTATATAATTTTTTGGAAAATTCCGTCCAATGAAGTTTTCCTAATCGATATTCGATAATTAAAAAAGGAACTTGGCACTGAAAGCCATTTTTATTGGATGCCCTATAAATTTCCAACATTATACTCAAATGAACGGACATTTCAAGGCCTATTAAAGGGTATATAATTCTTTGGAAAATTTCGTGCAATAAAGTTTTGCTAATCGATATTCATAAATCGTCATTTTTGTTTGTCTCGATATTCATTAATCGCTATTTTCTCAAAAACTAAAAGGAGCTTGACACTGAAAGGCATGGTTTTTTAATTGCTTTTGAAATTTCCTTTCGTTTGAGTCTAATTTTGACCAAAAGAAAAAAAATTTTTTTTTTGCCAAAATCAATGGACTATACACTGTCTTTTTTTTTTGATCGAAAATTTTTTTTCTCAATTTCCCCCCAATATTATACTCAAAAGAACGGGCATTTCAAGGCCTATTAAACAGTATATAATTTTTTGGAAAATTCCGTCCAATGAAGTTTTCCTAATCGATATTCGATAATTAAAAAAGGAACTTGGCACTGAAAGCCATTTTTATTGGATGCCCTATAAATTTCCAACATTATACTCAAATGAACGGACATTTCAAGGCCTATTAAAGGGTATATAATTCTTTGGAAAATTCCGTCCAATGAAGTTTTCCTAATCGATATTCGTTAATTAAAAAAGTAACTTGGCACTGAAAACCATTTTCATTGGATGCCCTATAAATTTCCAACATTATACTCAAATGAACGGACATTTCAAGGCCTATTAAAGGGTATATAATTCTTTGGAAAATTTCGTGCAATAAAGTTTTGCTAATCGATATTCATAAATCGTCATTTTTGTTTGTCTCGATATTCATTAATCGCCATTTTCTCAAAAACTAAAAGGAGCTTGACACTGAAAGGCATGGTTTTTTAATTGCTTTTGAAATTTCCTTTCGTTTGAGTCTAATTTTGACCAAAAGAAAAAAAATTTTTTTTTTGCCAAAATCAATGGACTATACACTGTCTTTTTTTTTTGATCGAAAATTTTTTTTCTCAATTTCCCCCCAATATTATACTCAAATGAACGGGCATTTCAAGGCCTATTAAACAGTATATAACTTTTTGGAAAATTCCGTCCAATGAAGTTTTCCTAATCGATATTCGATAATTAAAAAAGGAACTTGGCACTGAAAGCCATTTTTATTGGATGCCCTATAAATTTCCAACATTATACTCAAATGAACGGACATTTCAAGGCCTATTAAAGGGTATATAATTCTTTGGAAAATTTCGTGCAATAAAGTTTTGCTAATCGATATTCATAAATCGTCATTTTTGTTTGTCTCGATATTCATTAATCGCCATTTTCTCAAAAACTAAAATGAGCTTCGCACTGAAACGCATGTTTTTTAATTGCTTTTGAAATTTCCTTTCGTTTGAGTCTAATTTTGACCAAAAGAAAAAAATTTTTTTTTTTGCAAAAATCAATGGACTATACACTGTCTTTTTTTTTTGATCGAAAATTTTTTTTCTCAATTTCCCCCCAATATTATACTCAAATGAACGGGCATCTCAAGGCCTATTAAACAGTATATAATTTTTTGGAAAATTCCGTCCAATGAAGTTTTCCTAATCGATATTCGATAATTAAAAAAGGAACTTGGCACTGAAAGCCATTTTTATTGGATGCCCTATAAATTTCCAACATTATACTGAAATGAACGGGCATCTCAAGGCCTATTAAACAGTATATAATTCTTTGGAAAATTTCGTGCAATAAAGTTTTGCTAATCGATATTCATAAATCGTCATTTTTGTTTGTCTCGATATTCATTAATCGCTATTTTCTCAAAAACTAAAAGGAGCTTGACACTGAAAGGCATGGTTTTTTAATTGCTTTTGAAATTTCCTTTCGTTTGAGTCTAATTTTGACCAAAAGAAAAAAATTTTTTTTTTTGCAAAAATCAATGGACTATACACTGTCTTTTTTTTTTGATCGAAAATTTTTTTTCTCAATTTCCCCCCAATATTATACTCAAATGAACGGGCATCTCAAGGCCTATTAAACAGTATATAATTCTTTGGAAAATTTCGTGCAATAAAGTTTTGCTAATCGATATTCATAAATCGTCATTTTTGTTTGTCTCGATATTCATTAATCGCTATTTTCTCAAAAACTAAAAGGAGCTTGACACTGAAAGGCATGGTTTTTTAATTGCTTTTGAAATTTCCTTTCGTTTGAGTCTAATTTTGACCAAAAGAAAAAAATTTTTTTTTTTGCAAAAATCAATGGACTATACACTGTCTTTTTTTTTTGATCGAAAATTTTTTTTCTCAATTCCCCCCAATATTATACTCAAATGAACGGGCATCTCAAGGCCTATTAAACAGTATATAATTTTTTGGAAAATTCCGTCCAATGAAGTTTTCCTAATCGATATTCGATAATTAAAAAAGGAACTTGGCACTGAAAGCCATTTTTATTGGATGCCCTATAAATTTCCAACATTATACTGAAATGAACGGGCATCTCAAGGCCTATTAAACAGTATATAATTCTTTGGAAAATTTCGTGCAATAAAGTTTTGCTAATCGATATTCATAAATCGTCATTTTTGTTTGTCTCGATATTCATTAATCGCCATTTTCTCAAAAACTAAAATGAGCTTCGCACTGAAACGCATGTTTTTTAATTGCTTTTGAAATTTCCTTTCGTTTGAGTCTAATTTTGACCAAAAGAAAAAAAATTTTTTTTTTGCCAAAATCAATGTCTTTTTTTTTTGATCGAAAATTTTTTTTCTCAATTTCCCCCCAATATTATACTCAAATGAACGGGCATTTCAAGGCCTATTAAACAGTATATAACTTTTTGGACAATTCCGTCCAATGAAGTTTTCCTAATCGATATTCGATAATTAAAAAAGGAACTTGGCACTGAAAGCCATTTTTATTGGATGCCCTATAAATTTCCAACATTATACTCAAATGAACGGACATTTCAAGGCCTATTAAAGGGTATATAATTCTTTGGAAAATTTCGTGCAATAAAGTTTTGCTAATCGATATTCATAAATCGTCATTTTTGTTTGTCTCGATATTCATTAATCGCCATTTTCTCAAAAACTAAAATGAGCTTCGCACTGAAACGCATGTTTTTTAATTGCTTTTGAAATTTCCTTTCGTTTGAGTCTAATTTTGACCAAAAGAAAAAAATTTTTTTTTTTGCAAAAATCAATGGACTATACACTGTCTTTTTTTTTTGATCGAAAATTTTTTTTCTCAATTTCCCCCCAATATTATACTCAAAAGAACGGGCATTTCAAGGCCTATTAAACAGTATATAATTTTTTGGAAAATTCCGTCCAATGAAGTTTTCCTAATCGATATTCGATAATTAAAAAAGGAACTTGGCACTGAAAGCCATTTTTATTGGATGCCCTATAAATTTCCAACATTATACTCAAATGAACGGGCATCTCAAGGCCTATTAAACAGTATATAATTCTTTGGAAAATTTCGTGCAATAAAGTTTTGCTAATCGATATTCATAAATCGTCATTTTTGTTTGTCTCGATATTCATTAATCGCTATTTTCTCAAAAACTAAAAGGAGCTTGACACTGAAAGGCATGGTTTTTTAATTGCTTTTGAAATTTCCTTTCGTTTGAGTCTAATTTTGACCAAAAGAAAAAAAATTTTTTTTTTGCCAAAATCAATGGACTATACACTGTCTTTTTTTTTTGATCGAAAATTTTTTTTCTCAATTTCCCCCCAATATTATACTCAAAAGAACGGGCATTTCAAGGCCTATTAAACAGTATATAATTTTTTGGAAAATTCCGTCCAATGAAGTTTTCCTAATCGATATTCGATAATTAAAAAAGGAACTTGGCACTGAAAGCCATTTTTATTGGATGCCCTATAAATTTCCAACTTTATACTCAAATGAACGGACATTTCAAGGCCTATTAAAGGGTATATAATTCTTTGGAAAATTCCGTCCAATGAAGTTTTCCTAATCGATATTCGTTAATTAAAAAAGTAACTTGGCACTGAAAACCATTTTCATTGGATGCCCTATAAATTTCCAACATTATACTCAAATGAACGGACATTTCAAGGCCTATTAAAGGGTATATAATTCTTTGGAAAATTTCGTGCAATAAAGTTTTGCTAATCGATATTCATAAATCGTCATTTTTGTTTGTCTCGATATTCATTAATCGCCATTTTCTCAAAAACTAAAAGGAGCTTGACACTGAAAGGCATGGTTTTTTAATTGCTTTTGAAATTTCCTTTCGTTTGAGTCTAATTTTGACCAAAAGAAAAAAAATTTTTTTTTTGCCAAAATCAATGGACTATACACTGTCTTTTTTTTTTGATCGAAAATTTTTTTTCTCAATTTCCCCCCAATATTATACTCAAAAGAACGGGCATTTCAAGGCCTATTAAACAGTATATAATTTTTTGGAAAATTCCGTCCAATGAAGTTTTCCTAATCGATATTCGATAATTAAAAAAGGAACTTGGCACTGAAAGCCATTTTTATTGGATGCCCTATAAATTTCCAACATTATACTCAAATGAACGGGCATCTCAAGGCCTATTAAAGGGTATATAATTCTTTGGAAAATTTCGTGCAATAAAGTTTTGCTAATCGATATTCATAAATCGTCATTTTTGTTTGTCTCGATATTCATTAATCGCCATTTTCTCAAAAACTAAAATGAGCTTCGCACTGAAACGCATGTTTTTTAATTGCTTTTGAAATTTCCTTTCGTTTGAGTCTAATTTTGACCAAAAGAAAAAAAATTTTTTTTTTGCCAAAATCAATGGACTATACACTGTCTTTTTTTTTTGATCGAAAATTTTTTTTCTCAATTTCCCCCCAATATTATACTCAAAAGAACGGGCATTTCAAGGCCTATTAAACAGTATATAATTTTTTGGAAAATTCCGTCCAATGAAGTTTTCCTAATCGATATTCGATAATTAAAAAAGGAACTTGGCACTGAAAGCCATTTTTATTGGATGCCCTATAAATTTCCAACATTATACTCAAATGAACGGACATTTCAAGGCCTATTAAAGGGTATATAATTCTTTGGAAAATTCCGTCCAATGAAGTTTTCCTAATCGATATTCGTTAATTAAAAAAGTAACTTGGCACTGAAAACCATTTTCATTGGATGCCCTATAAATTTCCAACATTATACTCAAATGAACGGACATTTCAAGGCCTATTAAAGGGTATATAATTCTTTGGAAAATTTCGTGCAATAAAGTTTTGCTAATCGATATTCATAAATCGTCATTTTTGTTTGTCTCGATATTTATTAATCGCCATTTTCTCAAAAACTAAAATGAGCTTCGCACTGAAACGCATGTTTTTTAATTGCTTTTGAAATTTCCTTTCGTTTGAGTCTAATTTTGACCAAAAGAAAAAAATTTTTTTTTTTGCAAAAATCAATGGACTATACACTGTCTTTTTTTTTTGATCGAAAATTTTTTTTCTCAATTTCCCCCCAATATTATACTCAAAAGAACGGGCATTTCAAGGCCTATTAAACAGTATATAATTTTTTGGAAAATTCCGTCCAATGAAGTTTTCCTAATCGATATTCGATAATTAAAAAAGGAACTTGGCACTGAAAGCCATTTTTATTGGATGCCCTATAAATTTCCAACATTATACTCAAATGAACGGGCATCTCAAGGCCTATTAAAGGGTATATAATTCTTTGGAAAATTTCGTGCAATAAAGTTTTGCTAATCGATATTCATAAATCGTCATTTTTGTTTGTCTCGATATTCATTAATCGCCATTTTCTCAAAAACTAAAATGAGCTTCGCACTGAAACGCATGTTTTTTAATTGCTTTTGAAATTTCCTTTCGTTTGAGTCTAATTTTGACCAAAAGAAAAAAATTTTTTTTTTTGCAAAAATCAATGGACTATACACTGTCTTTTTTTTTTGATCGAAAATTTTTTTTCTCAATTTCCCCCCAATATTATACTCAAAAGAACGGGCATTTCAAGGCCTATTAAACAGTATATAATTTTTTGGAAAATTCCGTCCAATGAAGTTTTCCTAATCGATATTCGATAATTAAAAAAGGAACTTGGCACTGAAAGCCATTTTTATTGGATGCCCTATAAATTTCCAACATTATACTCAAATGAACGGGCATCTCAAGGCCTATTAAACAGTATATAATTCTTTGGAAAATTTCGTGCAATAAAGTTTTGCTAATCGATATTCATAAATCGTCATTTTTGTTTGTCTCGATATTCATTAATCGCCATTTTCTCAAAAACTAAAATGAGCTTCGCACTGAAACGCATGTTTTTTAATTGCTTTTGAAATTTCCTTTCGTTTGAGTCTAATTTTGACCAAAAGAAAAAAATTTTTTTTTTTTGCAAAAATCAATGGACTATACACTGTCTTTTTTTTTTGATCGAAAATTTTTTTTCTCAATTTCCCCCCAATATTATACTCAAAAGAACGGGCATTTCAAGGCCTATTAAACAGTATATAATTTTTTGGAAAATTCCGTCCAATGAAGTTTTCCTAATCGATATTCGATAATTAAAAAAGGAACTTGGCACTGAAAACCATTTTCATTGGATGCCCTATAAATTTCCAACATTATACTCAAATGAACGGACATTTCAAGGCCTATTAAAGGGTATATAATTCTTTGGAAAATTTCGTGCAATAAAGTTTTGCTAATCGATATTCATAAATCGTCATTTTTGTTTGTCTCGATATTCATTAATCGCTATTTTCTCAAAAACTAAAAGGAGCTTGACACTGAAAGGCATGGTTTTTTAATTGCTTTTGAAATTTCCTTTCGTTTGAGTCTAATTTTGACCAAAAGAAAAAAAATTTTTTTTTTGCCAAAATCAATGGACTATACACTGTCTTTTTTTTTTGATCGAAAATTTTTTTTCTCAATTTCCCCCCAATATTATACTCAAAAGAACGGGCATTTCAAGGCCTATTAAACAGTATATAATTTTTTGGAAAATTCCGTCCAATGAAGTTTTCCTAATCGATATTCGATAATTAAAAAAGGAACTTGGCACTGAAAGCCATTTTTATTGGATGCCCTATAAATTTCCAACATTATACTCAAATGAACGGACATTTCAAGGCCTATTAAAGGGTATATAATTCTTTGGAAAATTCCGTCCAATGAAGTTTTCCTAATCGATATTCGTTAATTAAAAAAGTAACTTGGCACTGAAAACCATTTTCATTGGATGCCCTATAAATTTCCAACATTATACTCAAATGAACGGACATTTCAAGGCCTATTAAAGGGTATATAATTCTTTGGAAAATTTCGTGCAATAAAGTTTTGCTAATCGATATTCATAAATCGTCATTTTTGTTTGTCTCGATATTCATTAATCGCCATTTTCTCAAAAACTAAAAGGAGCTTGACACTGAAAGGCATGGTTTTTTAATTGCTTTTGAAATTTCCTTTCGTTTGAGTCTAATTTTGACCAAAAGAAAAAAAATTTTTTTTTTGCCAAAATCAATGGACTATACACTGTCTTTTTTTTTTGATCGAAAATTTTTTTTCTCAATTTCCCCCCAATATTATACTCAAATGAACGGGCATTTCAAGGCCTATTAAACAGTATATAACTTTTTGGAAAATTCCGTCCAATGAAGTTTTCCTAATCGATATTCGATAATTAAAAAAGGAACTTGGCACTGAAAGCCATTTTTATTGGATGCCCTATAAATTTCCAACATTATACTCAAATGAACGGACATTTCAAGGCCTATTAAAGGGTATATAATTCTTTGGAAAATTTCGTGCAATAAAGTTTTGCTAATCGATATTCATAAATCGTCATTTTTGTTTGTCTCGATATTCATTAATCGCCATTTTCTCAAAAACTAAAAGGAGCTTGACACTGAAAGGCATGGGTTTTTAATTGCTTTTGAAATTTCCTTTCGTTTGAGTCTAATTTTGACCAAAAGAAAAAAATTTTTTTTTTTTGCCAAAATCAATGGACTATACACTGTCTTTTTTTTTTGATCGTAAAATTTTTTTTCTCAATTCCCCCCAATATTATACTCAAATGAACGGGCATCTCAAGGCCTATTAAACAGTATATAATTTTTTGGAAAATTCCGTCCAATGAAGTTTTCCTAATCGATATTCGATAATTAAAAAAGGAACTTGGCACTGAAAGCCATTTTTATTGGATGCCCTATAAATTTCCAACATTATACTGAAATGAACGGGCATCTCAAGGCCTATTAAACAGTATATAATTCTTTGGAAAATTTCGTGCAATAAAGTTTTGCTAATCGATATTCATAAATCGTCATTTTTGTTTGTCTCGATATTCATTAATCGCCATTTTCTCAAAAACTAAAATGAGCTTCGCACTGAAACGCATGTTTTTAAATTGCTTTTGAAATTTCCTTTCGTTTGAGTCTAATTTTGACCAAAAGAAAAAAATTTTTTTTTTTTGCCAAAATCAATGGACTATACACTGTCTTTTTTTTTTGATCGAAAATTTTTTTTCTCAATTTCCCCCCAATATTATACTCAAAAGAACGGGCATTTCAAGGCCTATTAAACAGTATATAATTTTTTGGAAAATTCCGTCCAATGAAGTTTTCCTAATCGATATTCGATAATTAAAAAAGGAACTTGGCACTGAAAGCCATTTTTATTGGATGCCCTATAAATTTCCAACATTATACTCAAATGAACGGACATTTCAAGGCCTATTAAAGGGTATATAATTCTTTGGAAAATTTCGTGCAATAAAGTTTTGCTAATCGATATTCATAAATCGTCATTTTTGTTTGTCTCGATATTCATTAATCGCTATTTTCTCAAAAACTAAAAGGAGCTTGACACTGAAAGGCATGGTTTTTTAATTGCTTTTGAAATTTCCTTTCGTTTGAGTCTAATTTTGACCAAAAGAAAAATTTTTTTTTTTTGCCAAAATCAATGGACTATACACTGTCTTTTTTTTTTGATCGAAAATTTTTTTTCTCAATTTCCCCCCAATATTATACTCAAAAGAACGGGCATTTCAAGGCCTATTAAACAGTATATAATTTTTTGGAAAATTCCGTCCAATGAAGTTTTCCTAATCGATATTCGATAATTAAAAAAGGAACTTGGCACTGAAAGCCATTTTTATTGGATGCCCTATAAATTTCCAACATTATACTCAAATGAACGGACATTTCAAGGCCTATTAAAGGGTATATAATTCTTTGGAAAATTTCGTGCAATAAAGTTTTGCTAATCGATATTCATAAATCGTCATTTTTGTTTGTCTCGATATTCATTAATCGCCATTTTCTCAAAAACTAAAAGGAGCTTGACACTGAAAGGCATGGGTTTTTAATTGCTTTTGAAATTTCCTTTTGTTTGAGTCTAATTTTGACCAAAAGAAAAAAAATTTTTTTTTTTGCCAAAATCAATGGACTATACACTGTCTTTTTTTTTTGATCGAAAATTTTTTTTCTCAATTTCCCCCCAATATTATACTCAAATGAACGGGCATTTCAAGGCCTATTAAACAGTATATAACTTTTTGGAAAATTCCGTCCAATGAAGTTTTCCTAATCGATATTCGATAATTAAAAAAGGAACTTGGCACTGAAATCCATTTTTATTGGATGCCCTATAAATTTCAAACATTATACTCAAATGAACGGGCATTTCAAGGCCTATTAAAGAGTATATAATTCTTTAGAAAATTCCGTCCAATGAAGTTTTCCTAATCGATATTCATTAATTGTCATTTTATTGTCTCGATATTCATTAATCGTCATTTTCTCAAAAACTAAAAGGAGCTTCGCACTGAAATGCATGTTTTTTAATTGCTTTTGAAATTTCCTTTCGTTTGAGTATAATTTTGACAAAAAAAATTTTTTTTTTGCCAAAATCAATGAACTTATACAATGTCTTTTTTTTTTGATCGAAAATTTTTTTTTCTCAATTCCCCCCAATATTATACTCAAATGAACGGGCATTTCAAGGCCTATTAAACAGTATATAATTTTTGGGAAAATTCCGTCCAATGAAGTTTTCCTAATCGATATTCGATAATTAAAAAAGGAACTTGGCACTGAAAACCATTTTTATTGGATGCCCTATAAATGGCCTAAATTTCATTCTACCATTTGGCGAAAATTTCGGTCATTTATCTCCAACGGTTTCAAAGTTATTGCAATTAAAAGAAAATTTAAAGCATACACTATCCAGGGTTGCCACATTTTGAAAATGGAAAATAAAACGGGGAAGCTTGAAATCAAATTTGGGTGAAAAATTCTGAAAGAGCATCGCGAATCTGGAACAGTAGGTTTTCCAGCCAAATTGGACCAGTATTTCCCGAGATATTCAAAAAACGGGGAAATCGTATGAATTTTTATTTTCTATATTTTTTTTACGTATGAGTTATAGTTATTGTACCTATTCATATTGAGTATACGTAGTGGTGTACCCTTAATCGATACAGAGAACAAAATACACTAGAAAATTTGTTGCCAATCTAAATTATTGGCAATTTCACAAATTTTAATATAAAATTTCGATCCATAAACAGTATTAAACCTAACGAGAATTCCATTTCTTTTGAATTATTATTGAGTTGTCGACAAACTCTAATATTTAGTTATTTATATACTTACTTGTTCTTTCCAATTAAAATAAAAAAGCGTTTATTTCCAAAAAATCATTATTTAAGCTATTTATTAAATATTTTATTTATTTGTAAATACGTCTTATGAAAATGCACATTTCTCTTATGTCGATTTTTATTTTACTACAGAACGGTTCAATTCAAATCGCAACTAATGTTTCTTTTATTAACTTTTAAAAGAAAAGACAGAACAAAGACAGAATAAAGAGCATTTATTAGAATTTCAAGAAGTATAAAAGTAAAACCAAAATTTCTTGACTACACTCAGATAAAAAAGTTAGTAAAAAAATTTGTAAACAGTTTCCAATCGAACTTTACTATTTTTATACTGATTTTTAATACAATTTTTTTTAGTAATCATTTTTGCTATTCTCTTATTACAAATTACGGATTTTTTACTAATTCTCGCTGCTGATTTTAGCAAAACATTTTACTAATTTTTCAAAACCGAGTGCTAAATTTAGCAGAAAAATATACTATGTAATTTTAAACAAAAAAAAAAAATTTTTTTTAGGCCAAATAAATCAATGGACTATACACTGTCTTTTTTTGTGACCGAAAAATGTGTTTTCTCGATTTCTCCCCAATATTAGCAATATTATACTCAAATGAACGGGCATTTCAAGGCATATTAAACAGAATATAATTCTTTGGAAAATTCCGTCCAATGAAGTTTTCCTAATCGATATTCGTTAATTAAAAACGTTAATTTATTGGATGCTCTATAAATTTCCAATATTATACTCAAATGAACGGGCATTTCAAGGCCTATTAAAGGGTATATAATTCTTTGGGAAATTCCGTGCAATAAAGTTTTCCTAACCGATATTCATAAATCGTCATTTTTGTTTGTCTCGATATTCATTAATCGTCATTTTCTCAAAAACTAAAAGGAGCTTGGCACTGAAAGGCATGTTTTTTAATTGCTTTTGAAATTTCCTTTCGTTTGAGTCTAATTTTGACCAAAAAAATAAAATTTTTTTTCCCAAAATCAATGGCCTATAAATACACTGTCTTTTTTTTTGATCGAAAATTTTTTTTTCTCAATTTCCCCCAATATTATACTCAAATGAACGGGCATCTCAACGCCTATTAAACAGTATATAACTCTTGGAAAAATTTTCAGAGTTAGTATGGAATTTGGAGCAATTATTCATAAATCGCCATTTTTTCAAAAACTACAGGGAACTTGGCACTGAAAAGCATTTTTTTAAATGCGCTATCAATTTTCTATCGTTTGAATATAATTTTGGAAAAAGCTAATTTTTTTTTTGGCTGAAAAATTATCTAACAAAATAATTTTTCTCATCCCTTTAGAAATTTCAAACAACTTTTTCCAAAATTTTTTATTAATTAGTTTTTTTTATTGATTTTTGAAAATTTTCTTTATAATTTTTATAATTATTATTTATTAATGTACATTTACACATTGCATTCTTTTCTATGAAATTTATTTAGTTTAGTTTTTTTTTGAATAATGTTTTTTGGTTTTTTTTTTTTAACAATTTTCTTTTATTTTAGAAATAATTAATTGTTTGTTTTTTTAATTTATTTAAAAACTACCATTAATTCTATGATTAGTTAACTTAACATTTAACTAAATTATCAAAAAAAATAAAGCAAGTACAAAAATTTGTTATGAATTTAAGATAATTAAGTATACTTAAAAATAAATATATTTTACAATAAAAAAATTGAAAATTTTTTTTAAATATTTTTTTTTTTTTTGATTTTAAGAAATATTTATATATGTTAGGTTGCAAGTATCAGTCACATAATTTAGTTAATTTTATAATTATAATTATTATCATTAAAATTATGTGTTAATATAATAACAATTACATTACTCCAAAAGAGACTAAAGGTGAGCAATATTATTGGCAATAGTTTTTAAAATTCAAACATTCAGAAATATTTTTGTTGGATTTTTCAAAATTTAAACGCTCAGAATATTTTTTGTTCAATATTTTTTTTTTATTGTTGGATTTTTTATAATTTTGTCAATAATATTTATGGTCTGTGTTAGCCTTTTATGTAGCCCAAAGACGAATGATATTATTAATAATATTCCTTAAAAACAAATTTAAGATTTTTTATAATATTTTGTTAAGATTGTTTGACTTTTTGAAAATATTGTCAATAATATTGATGGCCTCTCGATTCCTTAATTTATTTTTAGGGGTTTTTATGTACAAAATGTTTTCTTTTAAAAACTATTATATTTTCTATATTATCTATTAAATCTAAATACGATCTATTTGTGTTTCTTGTGCTTCCAATTCCGGTTCTTCTGCCAATGTATAGACTCCTTTTAACGCATGATTACTGGCAGAATCCAAAGAGGATTGTGTAGTAGGTGTTAAATTATCCATTAATGGACTGCCTAAAGAATTTAATACAGCACACGAAGTGGGCGGTGATGTCGATGAGCTGCATGGTGCCAGTTGCGGTAGATTAGTTAAAGGTAAATTAGCATTATTTTTTAAAAGTTGATTGGAAGTTGAAGCCGTTGAATTTGGATCCATAGTCAATATAGGCACTAACTCATGATTGACATAATCTTTTAAATTATGTATATTACTTAAATCTGAGTCGGGATGAGAACCAAATACCAAGGACGTGGGAGTGCCTGAAATTAAAGAGTATATAAAAGAATTAAGAAGAAGAAAAAGTTTATGATATTGAGGTAAATTTATAATATTGATAGAAATCTATAATACCCTTGTAAAAACTTTTAGTTATGACCAGTTATGGCAATATAGAATTATATCTGAAGTATATATGGTGATATCCAATTATATCAATGTTCAGATATATTCATATACATATAATTTAAGAAATACACTAAAAAAAAGTTTGTCTACTGAAAATGACAGTTAAAACAAGGGTATATGCAGTTAAAAAGGCGCCAAAGGTACATTACTTTTAAAATAACAAAAAATTTCGTTATTTTTAACTGTTGAAAAACAACTAGCAAATGCATTAAAATTAACTAACAATGTCGTAAAATTAGGTTGCAAATTTTTACTACAAAAATAAAAAAAAAACTGACAAAATGGAAAAACTACTGTTTTTTACAGTTATTTAAGTTTTTTATTTTGTAAATAACTAACAAAAACAACTGTTTACTGTAAAAATGTAGTTGTTTATTATGATATTAAAAATAACTGATTTAAACAACTGTTATGAAATTACAGTAATTTCCGTTAGTTGTTTTCTTAAATAACTGCCATAACAGTTGTTTTGCATATTTCCATAGAAAAAGAACTGTAATTACAGCTAAAAAGAACAACTAATGATTACTACACAAACAATTGACATGTAGTAACTGTTAAACTTTCTTGAGTGTGTTATGTACATTAGATATATCATAGCTATAATTTTTAGAAGGGTATTTAAACTATTCACAATATTGATGGTAACTTTTAATATTAATACATATATATATGCGTCTTCGATAGAAATCTTAAATATTTAGAGAAATCTTTAAGAAAATTCTGCAATATTGATTAAAAGTAATAATATTAATTTTATTCAAACGCGTTGATAGTTTTTTAATATTTACAAATACATGTATCAATACTGATACCAATCTCCAGCGGTTTTAAAAAATGTTTGAAAACAAAATTTTCTCATTGGTAGTTTATTAAAAAAAAATTGTAATCTTTATAATTTAGAAATTCTAGCGATGAGAAAATATTATTTTCATTTCGTTCTGATTATTTTGATTTTCAAAAATATTCTCAATATTATTGATTGCATTGCAAATTTCTAATTTTTATTCTTCAAACTACTTTGAAACCAACTTACCCGTTACCAAAGTTTCTTCGGTGGGATTTCTTTGATATAAATTATGTTTCTTTTCATATTGTCAAGGTGGCATATAATAATTGGGATCCTCATTCGTTGTATCCAGTGATGATGACTTTTTAAATTCCACCACTATTCTTAAACGATTTACAATCTCTTCGTGTATAACATTAAAACACATGGCCGTCAAAGCCATACCCGACATTATATAAATCGAACAAAACCATATTGTTGTGTTGGAATCTCTACGGAAACCGGGCATCATATCACCAAATCCTATGGTAGATAAACTCATAAAACAAAAATAAATACCATCCAATAAAGGCCATTCTTCGAGACGATATAAAACCACAGCGCCAAATAGTATATAAATAATCATCACGGAAAAACACAAAAGTATAGGAGCCAATATGGCTAAGCCATGCATACTGCCCCGTGATTCACTAGCACTTAAAGAGTCTAAATCCGGCATTTGTATACTATTATTTCCCAGAGACTGTTTTTCAGGTGTTTGAAAATTATCCGGCATGGATCCTGATCTTACATAGTAAGGTTCTTGCATGGCTTGTTGTTGTTTTCTTAATTCTTCCTGCTGTCGTTTACGTTTCATGCGTCTCTCTTTTTCTGCCATACGTTTTTCATCATAACAGCAATAACCACAATTGGAACATAAACAACAGCACAGTGCTTTCGAAAAAACTTCTCTAGCTACTTTAGCCAGGATACCTCCCGTACTTGAAAGATATACTAAAGTTAAAGGTATACCAAAGAAAGCGTAGGCTAGTGTAACCAAACGTCCCAGGGTAGTACGGGGTGCTATGTTGCCGTAACCTGAAATGAATAAATTTTTGATTAAAAAAAGGCTTTAAAAGTAATGTTTTAAGTGTTAATTGACAGATATAATGGTTTCCAAATTTAGACAAATCATTGATGTGAATAAAAAATATTGACAATATTTGTAAGAACTATTATACCTTCGAACTGCGATTATCCGGGTTTTTCGGGACCAGGCTCAGCACGGTTATTTTAACTAAATCTTTGGTATTTCAATGTGGCATTTCCACAAAAATACCTGTTGAGATATCTTTAACTACTGAAAGCACGGATAATAGAGTTAAACCACGGTTAATAGAGATACACTCAAAAAAGTTTGACAGTTTGTATAGTAATCAGTAGTTGTTGTTTTTAACAGAAATTACAGTTGTTTTTCTATAGAAAAATGCAAAACAACTTTTATGACGGTTATTTAAGAAAACAACTAACGAAAAGTACTATAATTTCGTAACAGTTGTTTAAAGCAGTTAATTTTAATATCATAATAAACAACTACCAAAACAGTAATTTTACAGTAAACAGTTATTTTTGGTAGTTATTTAAAAAATAAAAAATTTCGTTGATTTTTTTTTGAAATTTAAAAATTCTTGTTTAGTTTATATTTGCTATTATTGATATATGTATATTAGAAACTTGTATTGTATATCCAATGCGTAAAAGCATAATAACTGGAGAACCGTCTGTAGTTTTTACTTTAAATTTTAAGTAGGCTGAAGCAAATCGTAAATCGAAAGAAAAAATAATTTTTTTTTTTTAAAGATACTTTTATAATACCCGAAGAATTAATTGAATGCTTCAATTGGTAAATCGATTAACTCCATAAAGAAAAATGAATGATTCTCAATGAGAAAATAGTAAATAATGTTTTTTAAATATTTATTATCAGATAGGTATTTATTGATATTTATTATCAATGAAATTTGTTTTGAATATTTCACAGTTAGGGGTCAATAAATTGTTTTGATATTAAAGTTTTATAAAATACTTAAGGTGTAGTTAATTGATTTGGCAAGTGAAACATTCAATTGTAAAAACAGTAGTTTTTTTATCTATTTAGTCAGTTCCCTTTCGAAAAACGTGTAAGGCCACACAATGTAATCGATTTGTCGACCGACGACAGCAAAAGTCGTCACGATTAATTTAAATTCAGCGACAATCGACCGTCGACATTTGTTGACGTTTGGAAAAAAAGGAAAGCAAAACAAGAATATTGTTGTATTTGTTTCACCACAATTCTTCACCAATTCAATTGGTCTTTCACTAATTCTTGTTGCTTTATATTCTATTGTATTTAATTTTGCGTAAATTATGTATTTTAAATTTCAATTATATTCCTTCTGTCAAAAAATAAATTTTTTGTAAACAAAGTACGAATTTTTGCAGCTCTAATACGAATTTCTAACAACTCTGTTCTAATGGCAATCTTTAATTAGTTAAAAATATGGCAACAATTTGACAAATATTTTAAGTGTGTATTAGTGTGTCGTCATGAAAATAGAATAGATTCTATTCCGACGACAAATCGCCGTTGTCGTTTATAAGTCTAATTTTGGACTTATAAAAGCCATAGAGTATATTGTACATAACACACACACACATACATGTGAAGGCATTAACTCTTATTCAAATATCAATATAAACATTTAATACTGCAATAATAAATTTCAGTTTATGTACATGACAATAATGACCAATAATGACAAAAACATACTAAACAAATATTTAGTACGAGGAAAGAGAAACTCGTGTTTAACAAAATAACAACATCAACAACAATAACACCTACACATACTTGCAAATGAAAAAAATTAACCTACAAATACACATTCATACATACAAAAGGATCTTATATATATGTTCCTTCAATACACAATACATTGCACATATGTGGTATTAAACCAGAAACCCCAAGTTTCTTTACAATAAAAAAAAAAATTATTGAAATCATTTCAATAAGACTTCCACTCCAGCTTCAATAGTCAACACAATATAGTATGTATTGTAGACCAAACAACAAATGAAAGTTTAACTTGTAAATACAATCTAATCAATAGATATAAACTTTAGCTTTACATACTCGTACAATACATATTTTCCATACACAATTTGGTCATATAATACAAAAGCATGGAAAGGAAAATGTATAAAATTTTAACCGGAATATTAAAAGGTACCAACTATTTTTAACAATCCCAGCAAACAAAGATGATCATTAATGACTCAGAAATGAGCTCCAAAAACATAAATATTTTTCCACTTTTTCCTATGAAAGTGGTCCGTCCAAAAGAGCCCTCTGTATACTCAGAAATGACTCAGAAAAAAGAAAGTTTAAAATTGAAATTTTTTTCATAAATTTAAATAATTTTGGAATCTTTTTTGAGTCCGAAAAATTAACCCTCGTTTTGAGACAGCTTTTTAGATTGTAGGGACAACTTTTTGGATTGTTTTCTGAGGGTTCATATTTTCTACCAAAAAAAGAGTGTTTTCAAAAAAACGATAATCATTTCTATGAGCCATTTAAAAATCTTATTTATGAGCGCTCCGAAATTGCTGGCTGGGATAACTTAAATATTTTTGCCTCAATTATGACAATTTACTCAATATTGTAAATTTTTTTTTATTATTTATTATATGTATAACACAACACTGGTAGCTGTCAGCAGAGAAACCTTAAACTGATACCGGTGACTTGCGGCGCTTTCAGATTACTAACTCTGCTGAAATAATAGGTGTGTTTGGTTACTTTTCCAGTAAAGTCCAGTAAAATTACTCAGTAACAAATTTACAGACAGTAAGGCAAAATATACTCTCAAAAAGAAAAATATCTAAAAATGTAGGCAAACAGAAAAATTGTAAGAATTAGTAAAATACTGCTGCCAACTTCTTTCCTAAAAATATCGCTAAATCATAAAATAGCTAAATTATAAAAAACTTAAAAAAGTTTGCGATAAATCGCTAAATTTCACTAACTTTTCAGGTTCTGTTGAAAAATTTCACAAAAATTGCTATATTCTTCAAATTTCTTAAAAATTTATCGATACAGCGCAAAATTTTTCGAACTTTTTGGTTGTCTATAAAAATTTAGCTATAAATCAACTGATTAATAATCATGCAAAAATTTTGTCAAGGAAATAAATATAAAAAAATGCTAAGAAAATGTCAAGACTGACTTACAAAAAATCACTAGTTTTCCCGCTAATAGCTAAATTATATTTTATTCCGCTAAACGAGTTGAAATATCGCTAGATTTGCCAAGAAAATAGCTAAATTGTGGGCGCTGTGGTGTAATGGTTAGCGCGTTGGACTGTTACACGTGAGGTTGCGGGTTCGAGCCCCAACCAAGGCACCATCAATTTATGAAAAATAATAATATGTATGAGTTTTTTCTATCCCTCATACATAACGCAGCGTTCTCCTTCGGTGTTTCCATAGCACTTAACCCCACCGAAGTAAAATAATATAACAGGGCTATGAACTAAAAAGCTTCAACAAAGTTCGCCACCTTACCATCAGATGGCGCGCAACAACTGTTCTAAAATTCAACATCTCGCGCAATTACATTGTTGCCATATTTGAAGCCCTTCATCTTTCACCACCTTTCACTTCTTCTCTATCCCCTTTCCAAAGGAAGCAACACGTTAATTAATAGGATAAATTTCCTGAGTGTTGCTTCTCTATTTAAAAAAAAAAAAAAAACAGTTATTAATATAGCTGATTGCGAAATAAACCTATTCAAATTATTGGACTAATAAATAAAACCTCGTAAATAAGCTTATATTTAAATATTTCTTATTTTTACAAAAAAATATTTAAAAATTATTTAGACAAATGTTTTGTTTTTTCAATCATATGTTTTCAATCATATGGTTTTTTTCTTACAAATTCTTACTAGCAAAAATTCATCCAGTAAAAACTTGTAAGTTCTCTGGTATTGAACTGTCACTTTACTCTCTATTTTTCCTCCCTCGTTACTGAGTAATTGTGTAAACAAACACCTTCCAGTAAAAACTTGTACAAATTTGTACGAATTTGTACAAATTTTTGGGTACCCAAACACAATTAATGAATCACGACCTCATTTAGTAAAATCATCAATAAAGCATATGATGTCAATAAAATATCTCAAAAGGATAATACACAAATCAGTTTTTCGCTCTCCTAAAAACCTGTTAAAAAACGCATATCACTAATTGCAGGCAAGCCGACGATTAATTATATTTTTAAAAATATCGTACACTTAGAATGTTATGTATGTACAGACAGCTGAAAATGTATTTAAAACCAAACTCTAAAAAGTATGACAGTTGCTACATGACAGTTGTTTGTGTAGTAATCAGTAGTTGTTGTTTGTAACTGTAATTGAAGTTGTTTTCTAATGCAAAAAAAAAAAAAAACAACTAAGAGATTAATCAGAACTGGCTCGACAACGACAACGAGAGTTGCTTTTTCATATATTTTGTATGGGAAGCAAGATGTCGCCATGTAGTCCGGCGATTTGTCGTGGGAATAGAATCTATTCTATTTTCGTGACGACACACTAATTCACACTTAAGAGATTAATCAGAACTGAGTCCACAACGACAACGACATGTGCTTTTTCATATATTTTGTATGGGAAGCAAAATGTCGCCTTGTCGTCCGGCGATTTGTCGTCGTAATAAAATCTATTATATTTTCGTGACGACACACTAACACACACTCAAAATATTTGTCAAAATGTTGCCATATTTTTAACTAATTAAGGGAACAGAGTTGCAGAAATTCGTATTAAAGTTGCAAAAATTCGTACTTTGTTTACAAAAAATTTATTTTTTTGGCAGAAGAAATATAATTGAAAATTAAAATACATAATTTACCGCAAAAAAGCAAAATTAAATACAAAAAAATGTAAAACAACAAGAATTAATGCAAAAGCAATTGAATTGTTTTGCTTTCATTTTTTTCTAAACGTCAACAAATGTCGACGGTCGATTGCCGCTGAATTTAAATTAATCGCGACGACTTTTGCTGTCGTCTGTCGACAATCAACACAGTTGTGATTACGCTGAAAGTTATCTAAGAAAAAAAAAAAAAAAAACGAAAAGTACCTCTAAAATATTTGTCAAATTGTTGCCATATTTTTAACTAATTAAAGATTGCCATTAGAACAGAGATGTTAGAAATTCGTACTTTGTTTACAAAAAATTTATTTTTTTGACAGAAGAAATGTAATTGAAATTTAAAATACATAACTTACGGCAAAAAAGCAAAATTAAATACAATAAAATATAAAACAACAAGAATTAGTGATAGACCAATTGAATTGGTGAAGAATTGTGGTGAAACGAATACATCCTTTCCTTTTTTTCTAAACGTCAACAAATGTCGACAGTTGATTGTTGCTGAATTTAAATTAATCGTGACGACTTTTGATGTTGTCGGTCGACAATCGACCCAGTTGTGATTAACCTCTAACCCACACTCAAAATATTTGTCAAATTGCTGCCATATTTTTAACTAATTAATGGTTGCCATTAGAACAGAGTTGTAGAAATTCGCATTAGAATTGCAAAAATTCGTACTTTGTTTACAAAAAAATTATTTTTTTTGATAGAAGAAATCTAATTGAAATAAAAATACATAATTCACCACAAAACAGCAAAATTAAATACAATAAAATGTAAAGCAACAAGAATTAATGTAAAACCAATTGAATTGATGAAGAATTGTGGCGAAATAAATATAACCATATTCTAGTTTTTTTTTTTCCTTTTTTCTAAACGTCAACAAATGTCGAAGGTCGATTGTCGCTGAATTTAAATTAATCGTAACGACTTTTGCTGTCGTCGGTCGACAATCGACCCAGTTGTGATTAAGCTATAATATGAAAGTTATCTAAAGAACAAAAAAAAAAAAAAATAATGGACAGTACTGTAATTTCGTAACAGTTGTTTAAAGCAGTTATTTTTAATATGATAACAAACAACAATATTTTTTCAGTAAACAGTTATTTTTATAAGTTATTTCAAAAATAAAAATTAATTTGATTATTTTTAAATTCTTGTTTAGTTTATATTTGTTATTATTACTATGTTCTTAGTTTGCAAATAAAACTCAGAAAATTGTATTGTATCTCCAATGCGTAAAAGGGCAACAACCGGACAACAGTTTGGAATTTTTACTTCAAAGTTCAACAAATGTTTTTATAACGCAGGAAAAGCATTGTTTTTTTTTATGAAAATATCCTATAAACAAAATAAACTGTAAAAACAGTAATTTTTACCTATTTTGTCAGTTGTTTTAAAAGTTTTGTAGTAAAAATTTGTTTGTATTATTATTGATTTTGCTAGTTATTTTTCAACAGCTAAAAATAACAAAATTTTTAGTTATTTTAAAGGTAAATAACTTTTTCGCCTTTTTAACTGTAAATGTCTCCGTTTTAGTAGATTCTTTTGCTTTTTTAAGTATAAAAATGAGCGATGTCGGTCAACAGGTTCAAAAGTTATACATAAAAATATAAATACACTTCTAGATTTTTAAAATAATTGGGATGGGATCATAAAATAATTTAGCCTAGAAGAATTTATAACGTATTTGCGTTCACTTCAAAGTTTTGTTTTAACATTTTCCTTGAATTTTTTTGTAGTAAAATTGTAATTTACAACGGAAATATTCTTTTTTGTTTTGGCGAAAATATTTGTTTCTCAGAATTTTCGCGACTCTCATGAAAATCTGTCACGAACGTCGCCGAACAAGCCGCCGAAAAGTCAATTTGTATATTCTCTTTTATATGTTCCTTGGTTATAACTTTCAAATTTAACCTTCAGTTGGTTACATTATTCTTATACAGTTTACAAATAATGAAACTGAAGATTTGTTTTTAGCACATGCAAGAATAATCATGTTTAAGAAAAAAAACCTATAAAATTTGTCAAAAAAATAAGAAAAATATTCGTTTTATTTTCATAAATAAAATTTTATGCTTGATTTGAATAGGAGAACAAGATGGGAGGTATATATAAGGGCCCTTTACAAATACAAAAAGTATAAAAAAACACTAGTATTTTGAAAAGATCAGCAAAATTAAGGACAGAAATAAGGAAGAAAATTTACATATTTCTAACTTTAAACAGCCAATATACTTGATAACACAAACATACAACACATGAAAATTCAATAGCAAATACAGCTACGACAATAAAGTCATGATAACAATAATGATGGGATGTCCTTTTATATACATATGTATGTATGTATGAAGGGAATTGTGGTTGTATGTGTGCTGTATCTTTGCATTGTATGGTATGTATATTGATTGCATGATACTTTCCTTTAACACACCACAATTTTATACCAGTTGAGTTTCCAATAAATGAAATTTTCTTGTATTTACGCACTGAAGGCGTTGAAAGCTTTTGTATTTATTTTCCGTTTTTTTCATTTCTTTTTATCTTTCTCTACAATTGCTTAATATTGTTAACATTTTTTCTTTGCCAATTTTGCTACGCTAGTTTTTAATCAATTTTACGAATATAAATACAAATAGGAAAATGCATAAAAAAAGGCAATAACGTTTACGCTGAATTTCATACTGAAGGTTTTTGAGTTAACTACACTGAGAAAAGTTCTGCAGTTAGTACGCGACAGTTATTTTAACTGCAATTGCAGTTGTTTTACTTGGAAAGAAAAACTGCAATGTTTTTAACTGTTAAATATGTTTTAAAACAACCTACAAAAGCTGTGTAAACTAATATAAATAAATCTGCAAAATAGCAGAAAAAGCTACTAAAAATTAGTTAAAAATATCCTTGTAGAAAAACTGCTGAAATTAGATTCTTTTTTTTTGCTAAATTCTAGTAAAATTCTAGCAAAAATAAAACTGTTATATTTACAGAATCTCAGTTATATTTTAGTTAATTGAAAATGATAAATAAAATAAATTTTTTTTAGTGGACTAAAAATAGAAAAAACAAATTGTGATATCTAAAAATGTTTGCTATATTTAAGTTAAATTTATTTGAATGCCAATAGCAGTCTATCCTCCTAAAATAAATAGAAAATTTTGCTAAAAAAAATTGTAAACTGCTGATTTCAGCAGCCTAGATTTTTATTCGTATTAAAAACAAATCGAAAAAAAACTTTGAGAATTTAAAAGTTTTTTTGTGTTATTTTTTAGTATACTAATAATTAAAAAAAAAATTCTAGTTAATTTTAGCAGAATAAATTGTTATTTTCTATTAACTAAAATTTAATATAAATATAACTTAAATTTTGTATATTTAACAATTTTATGTTTGCTGTTACTATCCTACTAATATTTAGCAAAAATAGTCTGCTAATTTCAGCAGTTTTTCTGAATCTCTCTTTAAAAAAACTTCATATCAAAGCAATTTTCGAACAAATTGGCTTTTATTTACAATCTCTGTTGAATAACAAAATAAAAGAAAATTTGTCCTCTTTACTTTGTGGTTTTTTAAATAAGAAAAAAAGTAATCATTGATTTCACACAATACAATATCAGTTCAATAAAATATGTAGATTTTGCTTTTTCATTGTTCAAGTATGGCGAATATTGACAAGACAGCAGCATCTGAATTTAAGTGTCTGTTGTTCATAATCTAAAGAACAAATAAGAGCAAATGAAAAGAATTTAACTTTTTTCCTTTATTTCCATAAAATAAACATAAAAATTGTAGTGGTAGTTGGAACAGCAGCTGCAAAGCAAATAAATGGTGGCTTCTATATTTAGGTTATAAAATTAGCAAACAGACTACTTCCTTTAACACTCAACAATTTTAATAATTCTTACTATACATCCTGTTTCCCTATCCCCTACACGATAATGGTTTATTGAAAAATTTTGCTGTCAAAGCAATTGTATAAGCCAATATGACTGTTAGGATACTTTACAAAACATATAGCGAAAAGACTTGTATTGAATACCCATCATCATCATTATCATTATTATTATTATTGTTATCATCATCTCTAATATCTATGGAGCTGCTATGTATATTTGTCTTTGTTGTTTTGTGTTGTTCATATTTGTGTAAAGTTTGTCTCAAATTTGTTTTTCTGCTTAAGCCTTAATGCGTATGAATGTGTCTTTTAGTTGGTTTTTCATTGTCTTCAACATCGAATTTGCAAAAAGCTAAAAAAATGAACATCAGGAAAATAGGAGGAATTTTGTTCATTTAAATGTCAGTCAATATGACTAAATTTTTCTTAAATAAGCATTAGTATTTGTATTTTTCTTCTTCTGTGTTTCAAATACTCCTACTTTTATTTTTTTTATACGTACGAGTATATATTTTTTTATGTTTATTATATTAGGTTTCTGCTCTGCGTTAAAAGTTATTTGTGTCAATTTTATGTTAATAAAGGAGAAAAAAATAAAATTGACACATTTTATATTAAAAATAATGCGTAAAAGCGGAAGGAGAATGACAAGTTGTGAAATGTAATATTAGCAGAATTATTTAAGGAAATAACAAATGTATTTGTTATTTTTTACAAGGCGTATGATTAATATTTATTTAGAATAAACAATAATATTAATCATACGTCTGGGAAAACTAATTCAAAATAGATTTGCTAAAATCAGTTAAAAAAACTTACTAAATATCATAATTTTAGTACAATGAAATTAGTATAAATAATTAGTTGCAGCTACTAAATTTCAGTAAATTGCTGTAAACTGTAATTTAAAATCAATCTGCTGAAATTAGCAAAAAATTGTACTAAAAAATAAAAAAACTGTAAAATCTAAAAAAATTTTTTTCTTTCGATTGTAAGAAGCGTATAATTACTTCATTGTACTTGAAATTTGGAGTCAAAATTGCAAACGGTTCTCTAGTTATTGCCGTTTTATGCATTGGAGATGCAATAAAATTTTCTTATTTCTAAACTAAGAATATATCAATAGTAACAAATATAAACTAAACAAGAATTGTAAAAGATAAAAAAAAAAAAATATTTTTAAATTAGTATATTTTTCTGCTAAATTTAGCACTCGGTTTTGAAAAATTAGTAAAATGTTTTTCTGAAATCAGCAGCGAAAATTAGTAAAAAAAATCCGTAATTTGTAATAAGAGATATAATAATCAGTATAAAAATAGTATAATGCGATTGGAAACTGTTTACAAATTTTTTTACAAACTTTTTTATCTGAGTGTAACAATAGTTGATACTTTGTATTTGCATTGAAAATTAAATAACGAAAGATTTTTCTAAATTTAGTTTTAACGCTTTATTTTGACAATAAGGACTTACAAATGGTGACACTGAATTTGGAAAAAAAAATGCATAAAGAAAATCAAATGTTTGCACAATAGAGTGGTGCTTCCTGTAAAAACATAGTAGGTAATGACAGGTCATTATAGTTTAGATTATCAAGTAATGATATGCATTAGTTTAAAATGCAAAATAATAAATAGCTGATAAAAGTTTATGGAAGCACTTATACATAAATACTTGCAAAATAAACACTTACTGGTAATTGATTAAATACATTCATAGAAATAAATCTGCAAAAATAGCAGAAAAACAACTTAAAATTAGTTACTAATAACCTTGCAGAAAAAACTGCTGCAATTAGCAGATTTTTTTGCTAAATACTAGCAAAATAAGAATAGCAAAAATAAAGCTGTTAAACTTAAAATTTTTTAGTGATATTTGAACTAACTTTTAATTAACTGAAAAAGACACATTGTACTGTACAAGCTGCAGAAAATTTTGCTAAATATTAGTAGTAAACTGTTATATCTACAAAATTTTTGTAATTTTAAGTTACATGTTAAAATCAACAGAAATTTTTGTAAAAAAAAAAATAGTGAACTGCTGATTTCAGAATGATCGATTTTTATTTGCATTAAAAAAATCCAAAAAAAAAGACTTGGGAAATATTATTTTTTTATGATTTTTTAGTCTACTGATTATTTAGCAAACATTTTTGCTGATTTTAACAGGTTAATATGTTATTTTCTATTAAGTAAAATTTAAATCAAATGTAACTAAAATTTTGTTTATTTAACAGTTTTATTTTTGCTGTTCCTATCTTACCCAGCAAAATCTTTCATTACCAAATAAGTGGTTATATAATAGAAATCATAGCTCCGCACAACTTATTTTTTGGCGTCTAAACTCATTATTTTTGTTTGGCATGGTCGTTTTTATAAGTAGTCACGCTTACCCGCTCGCTTACGAAAAAATGAGAAGTAAGTAGTTATGAGATTCTGAATAATAACTGGTTACAAACATGCTTACAAAAAGTTGAATTATAAGTGGTTATCCGACTGCTTACTTGAATCTTAAAAATAAGGAGTTACACAAATACTATTAGCTTCAGGAAATACATTCAGAGAAATTATAGTTTTTGCTAGAGTGTAATTTTAGAACTCGTCATAAAAAATTTAACACAAAACATATTTACATGTAATAAATATAAATGTATAAAATTTAACTTTGTAAAAAGTACTTATTTAAACTATTGCGAGTAAGCCATTATTTTATATTTAAAAGCAATGACTACAAAAGGCCGTTATTAGGAAGTCATTATTTTATATTACAAAATAATGCAAAAGGTAATGATATATCATTATTGGTAATGCAGACAGCAATGAGGTGTCATTACCAATATTTTGCTGGGTACTAATACCTATATAGTAAAAGTAATCTGCTAATTTTAGCAGTTTTTTTCTGCAAGGTAATTTTTAACTAATTTTTAGTAGTTCTAACTGAAATTTTTACAGACTTTTTCTATTAGTGTATCGGCCAAAATTGATATTTAGGGGATAAAAATGAGTTTCAAAGTTGATCGAAACTTTTTTTATTTTGAAAAACTTTTAATATGTTTTGCACAACGTTTAATAGATCTTCAAACTACCTTTCATTTAATACCCAATTGATATACATTTCCTTGAAATAAACATGAAGATACAAAAACCGAAAAACGCCCACCGAAATAAAATAATATAAAGGCTATGAACAGTGGTGTCAGACTTTTTTTGTCAAAAAACGTAAAAATCTTCAGTAATTTTATAAAAAGTCGTCAAAAAAATCGTCAAAGGTAAAATATCATAAAAACGCTTGTTTCTTTTATTTTTCAATCAAAATTGTTTCATAGAAACAGCTCGTTTCAACTGCCGGCCTACATCATGGCTCTTAAGACAATCAGAGCCTTTATAAATCCGAATTGTATTTAACTGGATATTATTTTTTATTTTTACATCATATGTAAAAAGGTGTTATTTATGTTACTATTAGTTAGAGATAAAACATGGGTTATGCAGTTTAAATTCTGATAATTGATTTATATAGTCTTTTAGCTCCTGATTCCGAATCCACTTTTTAATGCTTTCAGTCACGTCTTAATTTACAACTAAAATTTTCTAAAATTTGCTCCAGGAATAACTGCTAATTGGGAATAACTGATATATTTGTTGTTGATTACCAGTTAAAATTTAAATATATCTTTAGGTTAAATTTTAACGGGACATTGTGTTATCCAGCCTAATTCTATAAAAATGTTCTATCAAAGTTTAAACCATGGCGAATTACTAAGGAGTGATGCTTTCAAAGAGTTTTGTGACAAATATCAGAACAATAACATTTACGAATTTTCAAAAGAAAATAAAATTTTTTTCGTAATTTTTGACTTCAATTCACAATCGTAATAGCTTTATAATTTCTCTTCAAATAAAAAAATGTTAAGCAAATTCTAATTTTAAAATAAAATCTTTTTATTCATAGTATTTTTTAAAGATTCAAAGGCGTTTATTTGAATGACTCAAAACATATACAGATAATTAGAGTTGTTTTTGCCGATTTCCTTTGATTTTGAAAACATCAGTGTTGTTATTGTTCTTTATGTCATAAAATTGCGAATTCCAAAAAACACGATTCGTAAAGAATAATTTACGATTTTTATACGCTCTTTTCCTTACAATTTCGCTTCATTAAAAAGTCTGTAATTTTCATGCATTGTCAAAACATATGGAGTTTTTATTAAAAGATCGTCAATCATCATTCGTCGAAATTTTACTAAAAAAAATCATCAAAATCGTCACGTCTGGCACCACTGTGAACTAAAATTATTCAACAATGTTTGCTAACTCTCCATCAGATGGTGAGCAACAACTGTTTTAAGATTCAGAGTTAATCACAACTGGGTCGACAACGACAGCGAGAATTGCTTTTTCATATATTTTGTAAAAAAAATGTCGCCATGTCGTCCGGCGATTTGTCGCCGTAATAGAATCTATTCTATTTTCATTATGATACACTAACACACAAGTATCCCATATCGTAAGTACACACAATGTTAAGTAAACAAAATCGACTATATGGTGTGCATTTACACGTTTTTCTTTAGGATTTTTTAAAATTTATAATTTTTTCTTAAATTGCCTGCAAACTACAAAAAAAAAAAATGTGTCTGTAATTGTATTCTTGTGTTAATTTGTTTCCTGTTTTATTTTTCTCAACATTTTATACCTGTCTTATATCTTTCTTCATCAATCAATTTAGAAATTCATTATACCACATAATTGAATTTTACACTAACTTCTTTTTCTCTAGGTAGTGTATGCTACAAATTCCTATGTTTTGCTCCTCATGTCAATTTACAACAAGATTTCTTGCACAACAGCACATCACATGGTACGAATACTACTTACTAATACTATTACAACACTTACCAATTGTGGTTAAAACTGTTAACGAATATAGGAAAGCTTTAGCAAAATTCCATTCATGATGATGATGAGAATGATGCGGAGATAGACCATGTTGATGGAAAAGTAAAACAGCTTCCGTTGCTGGTGTCTGGCCATTAATATCCGTATCGTGTGGCAATTGTAGCATGGCATCCTCATTCAGTCTCTTAATTAATTGGTCTTGAAATTTTGCAATTTCTAAAGCAGCCAATCTAGGAGAAAAAGAAGAAAACAAGTAGGATTTACAAATAGATTTTATGTAGTTTGTCTTGTTTTTTCATATAGTATAAGGTGTATAAAATTTTACTCACTTTGTCCAATTTTCTTTGTATAATATATTTAGGGAAACTGTTATATCCCAGATATTTTCTATAGTCTTTTGCCGTACATCATAAGTATCCGGTGACAAGGCATATTGTGGAGTAAACTCATCACCATAATTAAAATCATTGTTTTGCAATGATATCATGCCTTCTAACAGTTGAGGTGATGATGATGATGATGAAGATGAGGCAGGTGCATTTAGTGAAGAATTATCCAAATGTTGTAAAGATTGTTGTAGTTGTTGCTGATGTTGATGTTGTTGTGTATGAAAAATATTGTTATTTGTTGTTGTTGTCGAACCTATATTACTATTTCCGCTCCCACTTGTACTTGAACTACTACTACTACTCCCCGTATGTTGTTTATGTGGTTGTATATTCCTTTTTGTTGAGGCCAATGTTCGTTGTTGTTGTAAATATGCGGCATCTTCACTTTCAATTGTTAAAAATATAAAAGAACCTGTGAAAATTGTCAACAAAACAAAAAAAAAGAAATATTGTTTTTATAAATGGCCTTTTTTTTTAACTACGAACAATAGGGCGTATGATTAATATTTATTACGAATGTGATAAATTATTATTAATCATACGCTTTGGACACAATACGTTGTTATGTTTTGCAATTTATACAATGATTAAGCTTAATTTATAGTGGATTTTTCTTTTTAATTTTTTTTTTAATATTTTAACAAAATGCCTTTAACAAAATTATATTATAAGGAATTGAAAGGAATTTTACTGAAGGTAAGCATAAATAATCCTGTAATGTACTAGTCAATTTTTAATCAAATTCACGAAACAAATTTTTAACTAAAGACGTCTTTCAATAGAAAACATTATTTAAAGGTTGAAATAACGAAAAGCGAACTATTTTTAATCTAAGTTATCATCAAAACCAATTGACTAATTAAAATAAAATTTATGATTTGGGTAGGCCTAATCTTACCTCCTAAGCTTACACGCAAAACAATATGTCTATTGGCTTAACAGAAAAATTTGTTAATTTAACAAAATTTATTTCTGTTTTTTTTCTGGCTTAAAACTATTGTTGATTTAAGGTGCGTTTACAATGATGGAGTACTCCAATCTGTTGCAAATTTAGTTCTTTTCTCTTTCTTACTAATACATGTTTGTATTTTGCTATCTTTTTTTATTCCACTCCAGAGTCAAATAACTTTGACACTGGAGTACGGATTCGTTGCACTCTAGAGTTAAAATTGAGCTGTTAGATATGCAACATGACAAATATAACTTAAAAAACACATCACTAATAAGCTAACATCTCTAATTGTCAACAAATTAAAAACAAAAATATTACAAAACGTAAAACCAGCACAAAATATTTGTGTTTGGGATTTAATAAATAAATAAAAAAATTATTTAAATGAATGTTCTTTTTAGTTTGACTCTAGATCATAAATTAATATCACTTTCTGTTTAAATTATTTTCAAATCAAAGAAAGATGATACATTTTTTACAAGTACATTTTTACTACAATTGCGATTGAAAATAACTGCAATAGTAGTTAATTCATTGCAAATGCAGTTAATTTTAGCGACATAATTTTCGGAGTGCAGTTAAATATCTTGGACTTAAATTATTTTGGACCGCTAAGATCTTCATGGAAGACTTAATGTAAAGAACAGCATTACGGTTTTTAATAGCAGCATATGGACCAGCCAGTTCAGGTATGGTTCACTGATGGCTCGAAGCAAGTGAAAGCGGTTCGGGAATCTTCGTTCACGAAAGTATTGACAAATTTCTTATCTAGAATAGACATCTTTACTAATTTTCCAAAAAACTACCAGGGCCTGCCATAAACTGTTTGAGTGGGTTCGCTCAGATTTTGAGAATTACACTACAAAAACTTTGACAGTTACTACATGACAGTTGTTTTTAACAGAAATTACAGTTGTTTCTATAGAAAAATGCAAAACACTTTTTAGACGGCTATTTAAGAAAACAACTAACGAAACGTACTGTAATTTCGTAACAGTTGTTTAAAGCAGTTATTTTTTTTTATCATAATAAACAACTAGTAATTTTACAGTGAACAGTTATTTCTTTTAGTTATTTAAAAAATATAAAATTTCGTTGAATTTCTTTCAATTTTAAGAATTCTTGTTTAGTTTATATTTGTTATTATTGATATATTTCTAGATTTCAAATAATAATCAGAAAAAAAATAATAAAAGTATAATAACTGGAGAACGGTTTGGAATTTTTACTTCGAATTTTAAATAGGCTGAAGTAATAACACAAAATTTTTTTTAATTGATAGAAAAAAATTATTTTTTCTTATTAAAATATACTTTTATAAACAAAAAGAATTGACTGTAAAAAACAGTAGTTTTTACCGAATTTGTCAGTTGTTTTGAAATTTTTTTAGTAAAAATTTATCAGTTAGTTTTACGCATGCGCAGTTCCAGCAATTAATATAAGGGGAAAAATCATACGCCACAGTAGAAAAATACATTGAGTTGGCCACTGAGGCGTATGATTTTTCCCCTTATATTAATTGCCGGAACCGCGCATGGTTTTACGACATTGTTAGTTATTTTTAATGCATTTGTTAGTTATTTTTCAACAGTTAAAAAAAAATAACAAAAGTTCTGGGCTCCCCCAGACTTCGAGAATTGGAAGTGGCGACCTAAAGAGGTTATCACGGCTCATAAATTGTCACCTACACCTTCCATGAAGTGAATCCAGACTCTCAACCGATTTAAAGAACCCACAAAGTATACTACATTTTCCGAGTACTTTCGTTAATCGTTGCAATTATCCACCTCCCACCAAACCATGACAAAAATTTGTGTCATAGTGTAATTTGTTTTCACTACAGTAAGATTTATGAAATCTTTAATTTCATTAGCAGTTTCAAGCAATTCATCTTTTAAAACTTATTTTAAATTTTCTCATTTAAATTAAGTTTTTTTTGTTGTTAATCTTTTCTGACATCAACCTTAACCATATAATTTTGCCTTATTTTATTTCCTTTTTAAAATTAAAACAACATTTTCCTGACAAGTTATTTGTTGTTTGTTTTTAAACAGATTTAAAATATGGTTTAATTAAGGTTTTTATAATTTTGTCTCCTTTTCGAACAATGCCCGGTTCTTTGTATTTTCAACATGTTTTACAATATTAAAACAAATTTTTTAAACATTTCGAAAAAACCTTGTTGTACTTGTATTACACAACAAAACCATTTGTCCAAAATATAAGTATATATAAATATATATATATAAAAAAACATCCAAGGTATTGTTAAAAGTACTGCAAAAAAAGTTAATGAATACTTGGTAATTATGCTCTGGGGTAAAAATGTTAAATGGGAAAAAATAAAACATTTCTTGGGAAAACAAGGAAAGAAAAATAATCATACAAAAACCTAAACTAACCATACACCAAAACCTCATAAATACAAAAAGTCATGTTGAGGAAAAAAGGAATAAGAAACTAACTCATTTGACTTTATGGTGTTGCAAGAAAAAATGTTTGAAACGAAAGAAAAGAAAAAGATAGTTGTTAGAAAGATAGCATAGAAACCCATGCAGTAGGTCAGTTAGTAACGTCTTTAAATAATAAGGAGGCACCAATGCTGCAACAGTTAAAATATTTTAATTAAGATTATGACTTAAATAATTCCATCAAGTGTGATGAATTTGAAACTGAAATATTTCCTATTGGAGTAGCAATTTGGTATTGAAAATAAGCAAAATCTGTCCACAAATTTAAAAGTTATGACTGAAAATGTAAAACTTTACTGAAATAAAATTTTAATTCAGCTTAAAGTTAAAATATGCAATATAACCTTATTTTTCATAATTATGTTAATCAAACTGTGTTATTTAAAAGTTTGTATAATTTTTAAGGGTCATATACATAATCACTTTTAAAATTTATAAGATTTCTATGAAGGTATGTATAGTTGATCTTTTAATTGGTAAATCAATGTTTTTTTTGTTAGATTTGAGATCATACAAGTAAATTGCGGAGAATAAGAAATCGATAAGGCCAGCAGGATAGAATATGTATTTTCGGGTTCCGCTACAGACCCATCCTCAGTATCCACGCCTTTATGGGTTAATAATTGATAATGGTCTACTTATATTGACTGCGAAACAAATATACTATTTTAAACACAACTCAATTAGAATAAAATCAACGAAATTTTAACAATGCTATTTTTATCCTCTGTTATTACTGTTTTTGCTTTGAACTTTAATTCTTAAAGTATCGTACAAAATAAACCACTTAGCAACATATTCGTCGACAGCGCCAAAATATTTCTGCGGCAGCGTCTTAACCATGCGCGGCTTCAGCTATTAATATAATGGGGAAAATCATACGCCACAAAAACAACAAACACATTGACTTTGGCATGGCGGCGTATGAATTTTCCCCTTATATGAATTGCTGAAGCCGCGCAAGGTCTTAACGTTCATTTTTATGTCTTTAGTGTGTGTTTTACAGTGCTGCCAACCGAATTATAACAAAAAACAACATTGCATACAATTAGTCGTTTAGAATAGTAAAAGTGGGATTATCTGTTAAGGGGGGACATGATATTGGCCGTTTTTTGAAAGCGACTTTTTTATAATTTTGTATTTCAGTAAATATTCTTAAGATTCTAGGAAAAAAATTTCATGGAAAAATTCCTACGGGTTCAAAAGTTACAGCCGTATTAGTGAGAGCGCATTTTTAATTTTCGCGCTACCTACGTACTTTTTTTTTTTTGTTCACAAACTTTGAACGCGTTTATCTCGAAACCATGTTTTTCGTACTTTAAACTTGATTCGCTATCATATGACACGAGCTTTTTTTCCTACGTACCTTTTTTTTCTTTGTTCACAAACTTTGAACGCGTTTATCTCGAAACCATGTTTTTCGTACTTTAAACTTGATTCGCTATCATATGACACTAGCTTTTTTTTTTTTAAATTTTTTGTCGATTTTTTATGAATTTTAAAGTCAATATTTTTTTCGAAAAAACACACTTTCAAATTTGGAACATCGCCAAAAATTTAAAAAAAAGATCGTGTCATACGATAACCAATTTTGTTAAGATTTAAAAAAGTCATTTTTTTCCAGATCGGACAATTTTCGCCCAGCGCTGCAACCACGAGGCCCCGTTTTTTTCTCTGCCGCCAGTTTGGAGCTCTATAAAACCATGTTGGAGTGAAAAATATATTTTTTTGAATTTTTTTTCTTGTCATTTGTTCAATTCTCTACAATAATAAAAAAAAAATGTTTGTTTTTGACTGAGTTATGAGTTTTTAAAAAAAGGTCTGTTTTCTCTGCCGCGAATGTAATGTCCCCCCTTAATCAAAAGGATTAAAATAGGGTTTAGTCGACTTGTTTAGTGCCTGATTAAGCTGTTAATCCGACTTTTACGTGATTAACTTTTGTGTCTAACGCACTATAATCAAGCACGAAGCAAGTCGATTAAAATATATTCACACAGAAAACAGTCTCAGTTGTGGCCACCGAATTTGTTGCCAATCGAATTCGTGCGGTTACGACAACTATCTTTATATTAAATTATATTTTTCGTCGTGAAAGCCAATATTCGGTTGTCTAATTCAATATTATCTTCCACATAAATATTATTATGTTCTACAAAATTTTATTGAAATTAAAAAACTTTTTTTGAATTTTCTGGTATTGATCCCGGCCCTTCAGGTTAATAGTTCATACTCTTACCCACTGCACCACAACTACTTTTAAATTTCTTAGCCATATTTACTGTTTATACATATGAATATTTTATTTTAATTAAAAAAAACATCTAAATTTTTGTCTTTTCCGGGATTCGAACCCGGAAATCCGGCGTGCTAGGCCAACTCCTCACCCACTACACCACAAACACTTAATAATTTTAATGACTAATTTTGAATTTATGTGTTTTATTAATACAGTATAAAATTCGTTTATCAATACCAATTAATAGTTGTGTGTGTTATCAATACAATCCACAATTCGGTTGGTTCTACAGAAACTTGAATTTAAGGTCATATTTGATTAGGATACCCGTATTTGTAGTTACCACTTTCGAATATTGAAATTTTTTTAAAAAAGGTTATAGATAACACCAATTTTCTTGTATATTCACTAAATAAATGGCTGCTTCTACTGCATAGAATTACTAAACTGATACTAATTTTAAAATTGATTGGAGATACCAATAATTTGTTAAAAGGATTGTTTTTTAGTTCATTTTCCCTATTTTTAATACCTAGTAAAATATTTTTGATGTAGTATTCAATTATAGGTAATTCCAAATAAAATAAAGTCCTGGGAAATTCATTTTAATGGTTTTGATCGAAAGCCAACCAATCTTTTTCCTGGGTGTTTAAATCTTTTTGATGAACAGTTAATCCAACTTTTAATCTGGCTAGTATTCTTAGACGATTCTGTATTGTATGCAACGCTGTTATTTGTTATAATTAACGATTGGCAGCACTAAAAACCACCTACACACACAAAGTTAGATAAAAACTAACGCTAAGACGATGACGCAAAAATATTTTGACGCTGTCGACAAATATATTACTAACGCCGACATTTTTCATGTTTATCATGCGCCGAATCGCTATTGGCGACCCCTTGGTATTTTAAAATGACATAGTTAAACTTTTAACTGTCAAAAAATGCACGTGTAAAGGATGAAGATTAAAAAGATGGATTAACTTCAATCAAGTAGATTAATTTCACTGTCTAAACGAGCTATAATGCGCCGATGCCAAGTCGGGAGAAATATTGTTGAACCGGTGTGATTTTAAATGAATGGTGTTAGTATTTTCTTTAAACACTCTCCGATAAATGTCCCCATTAGTTGTGCCAGTAGTAACGAGAGAAGAACTATTTTCCACCCTGACAAATTGCCTACCCCACAAGGTATTTTGCTTTGAATATAGCTGTTACTAGTATTTTCTTTTCCAAATTTTGACAACAACCACTCGAAAATATTTTAAATTTCTTGTTCAAAGCAATTTTGATGATGAAAGGTATTGGTCCACCCATTTGCCCATTACAAATTTATGGCACTCTTGATTCAATATTTTACAAAATATTGGGTAGATCGAAATTAATTTTCTTTGATAACAATTTTACGATATTGACAAGTATAATAATAATTGCATTTTTCTGTAGTGCGATTCTCTAAGTTTTTAACGATTTCAAAATTCGATAATTATCTACAATTGTCGTTAAAACTGATTCCGTAACTTTTTCTATCGAATTTTGTCGTTAAATAATATCGTTAACTTCCGACAATTAATGTTAACGACAGAAAAAAAAGTTGTAGATAAGGCAACGGATGAGCAAAAACATATGAATAATTGCAAAATGCGTTAATGAAATGTATTTTAGTGCAAATTTCATAAAAATTAACAATAAGTGTTTCTGGCCGTACCTGGGAGATACGGTGCCTTATGGTCGCAGCCTTTGTTTTATCTTAACTTGTTACACTTTTCTTAAAATAAAACACTAGTAGCCTTTTTCCTTTTTAACATTTATACAATATTTTTTTCGTGTCTGTTATTTTCCACAAAATTTTCTATAAAATATTTTAATTTCTAATTATCACTTTTTCTTTTTCTATGCCTGTCACTATGTCTTTTTGTTAGTTAGTGTGCTTTCTTCCAATTTGACAGTTTATTGCCACTAGTGCAATAAACTCACCACACCAACTAACAGTGCTACCAGACGTCTTTAATACAAACGCGGAATTACCCTACGCAAGTGTATAGTTAGCTAGTACATTAAATTCAATGGCCCTCGTTTAACAGTGAATCGCTTACCCCCCGTTTCCACATGCAAGTGCAAGTTCGAAAAACTCAATACACTCACACTTTTTCACTAATACTATCACACTTACACGACTTGCGGCTCAACTTGCAAGTAAATTTTGAAGACAGTGGATTTTTGATACTTGCGGCAAGTGAAATGACAGAATAAAGAAAACAGTGTTGCCTAGTATTGTTTTCTATTAATTTACTAGTATTTGGTAAAGTAAATTAATTAGCCATATAAGGCCCTAAGGGCTCGGTTATGTAAATGAAGATTTAATAAAAAAAAAATAAAAAAATGTTGTAATGCAACTGATTTTGTATTTATTTGTAAAAAAAAAGTAAAAAAGAACATAACGGCATATCTTAATGGTAATTTAAAATATCAATTTTAAAAGTTTTTGAAAAAAAAATTGTTAAGAACAAATTTTTTCCCAGCTTTGTTAGAATATTGAATACTTGGCAATACTGGAGTGCTATTTAGTGACAACCTATGCCTTCGACGACATTTTAAAATTGAACGTGCAGCAAGTAATGTGGACACATGTAAAATTTTCATGTTTTTTCGGTAATTTTCGAAATTTTCGCTGATAATACGTATTCTCAACTTGCAACCATTTACTTGCATGTGGAAACTGGGGGTTATGCTCTTAATTTAAAGCAACAGATACATACTTGTCAGTGCTTTGATGCCTACTGGTTTTTGTTCGTCTACGCGTCTAATTTTAATGTCGACTTGGACATCCTTTTAAGCAAATTTATTTATTCCAAAATATAATTTATTAAGCTCGATTCACAATGCTGGAAAATACGCAGGTGCGAAAAAGAATAGAACAAAATCCACTCTGAAGAGTAGATTATTTTATAATACTGCTATAGGGTGAAAATATACACTTTAAATTTAACGCATTTAGGCTTTCGCGATAAAAAAAAAACTATATGGAACGGTATTCCATATTTTTTAAGACCGATAGCAAGCTAAAAAACCGCGAAAAACTTCCTTATTCGCCGGCTTAAAATTTTTTTTTCGTACAAATTTTGTTTTTCATTTCTCTTTATTTATAAATATTTTGTATCAAATGGATTGGCATTTTTTTAATTACCACCGAAATTTGTCGGTAACTTTTTCTAGCGAATAATATCGTCAATTAAAATATAGGGAATCAGGTATTCGGTAACTCAACCGACAATTATCGTTAGTTAACGAAATCGTTAAGAAATTTACCGGTTCTTTTTTAACAAACTTTCTGTTATTTTTTATTACAAAATTACATTTGATGGCAGGCATCATTGCAAGAGCCGCTTGCAGGTCAGCGATATTATAATATTGCAATAAAATTGAAATTGAGTGTCCTAATTACATATATATATATATATATATATATATATATATATATATATATATATATATTTATTCCCGTCGTTCCAAGTTGGAGCATAGGGCCATAGTGTCCTAATTGAGATAAAATTATTCTGATGATTGCTTGCTATCATATTATTGCATGTTATGCCACTAGGTTACGTCAACTCATAGCTTAGGCTCCACGTTGTGCGTCTAAATGTTTACTTGTATCTAATAATTCAGAAAATAATTTCATAGCTTTTTTCTTATACCCCACAATTGGCGCCAATAAACACATTTCTTTAAATTTAGAAATTTAATGTAGTAAATTTACCGTACGAGAAATGAAAGGTCAATTGCCCTCAAGGTAGCTATACAATCACTGGTTAAAGTAGGATTTGTACAAGACTGCTATAATTCACCATTGTTGTGAGCTAAGCAGTATAAATTATTCTTTAGGGCTAGTCCCGTGATTTACATATCACTTAACTGGTATAAGTATGTAACAGGAAAACTCAAAAGTAAGATTTTACTCTTTGGAATCGGTTTATTGCTTTGAAATGCTTTACATTAACCTGCGTGCGCATTTTTTACGAAATTTGTTTCCAGTAAAATTTTTTTATTTATTTTTTTTTTTATTTTTATAATTTAGTTGCATCCTCTAGAACTAAGTACGAATTTTTTCTAAAATTTTGCTTAAATAAAATTAATATTTTGCTCATGGTTTAGAAAAAAGTTCTATTAGTTCTATATCACAAAATATTTCGGTCAAAACATAAGAATTCCATTTTCCTTATTTTTGAAGGTGTCGAAATTCGACGCTAGATTTTATATAAAATTATATATTTTCCTAAAAATTTACCTTAAACCTATTATTGGTAAATTGTCAATTAATAAATACTTAAAGACTATCCCCTTATAAATAACTGCCACCCCTTACTGCATACTTAAGTCTTTATAAAAAGTAAGTAAATATTAAGAAAAATATGTACAGCCAAATGATGGTAGTTGCACTATCATATTTTAAGAATTCTAACATCTTCAACTATTTCTTTCTGTGTTATATGCAACTAAAGAACTAAAAACATAAAATTTTTTTGTTCCTTTTAAGCCACAGGAAATAGAAATATAATACAAATTGTTAGAGAAAAAGAAACTAAGGAAACTATCACATAACAAAATATGGTACGTTCATATTTGTTGTCTATTGTTATGAAAAATAGAGGAAAGCCATACAAATTTGACCTTAAAAAATGGGATTAATCCTAATTGAGAATAACACTAATTTAAACAGTAATTTAAAGCAATAAATGTAACATACCTTATATTGGAATTTTTAAATAACATTTTTGGGAATTTGGGGGATGTAAAAATTTTGGTAAATATTAAATTTACTACGGCTTATTTAAAAGCGAACGTTAACATTTACGTGTGTAAAACTCTTAAAATTTTAATATTTTATTGTTTCAAATTAAATAAATTAATATTCCGAATTGGGGATTTCTCAATATTTTTTTTAGGAATTTCATGGGAAAGTTGAATATCAATGTGAATGAATTCATATTTACATAAATAGTCTAGAAAACTCAAATTCTCAAAATTTTATAGATTTTAAATTAAAAACAAATATTTGTCTTCTTATGAGGAATTTGGAAAATATATTTTGAAATTGCGGGGAAACAAAATTAAGCATAAATTAAAATTTTTTAAAAATTAAAATTAATTGTAATGTTAAAATTAGTAAATCTCATTGTTTTAAAAGAAAGAAATTACAAATTTTTTAACTAAGAATTTTAAATTACAATTTTAAGAATTTCGGGGAAACAAAAATAACGATAGATTTAGGTTAAGTCTGGCAAACTGAAATTTGCTAAACTTAAGGACTGTGATTTGAAAAATTATTTGAGGAAAATTTCATAAACTCAAGTTAAAGATATTATTGAATTATCCGGGAAAGCTACATAAATATTAATAAATGTATCGTGTTTTTTACAAAGTCTAAAATTTTTTAAAATTCTAGACTCTTTAATTAAAAAATAAAATTTTTTGATGTAAGAATTGGAAAATAAATTTAATATTTTTGCGTAAATATGAAGGTTTTGTAAAGAAAAATCAATTTTAACATTTAATATAACTCATTTATAGTTTAAATTTATTGAAAGTCTTAAATTTCCCAACAGGGGATTTTGTAAAATAATTTTCGTAATTTCGGGGAAGATAAATATTAATAAATTTAAATATATTCCTACAGAATATAGTTCACAAAAATGAAAATTTCTAATTTCCAGCATAAAATTAAAAAAAGGGTGATTTTGAAAAATAATTTTATAATTTCCAGCGCACAAGGAATTTCAATTAAATCCACAATAGATTTACGTTAAAATGATCTGATTTTTAAAGAAGGTCCAACAGTAATGGCAATTTATTTTTAAAAATTAAATTTTGCTTGGCATTCATACTTTTTCCTAGCATTGAATTGAATTTGTTGCTGTTTGATTGTATAAAAGGTCTTTTGGTAATAAAAGAAATATGTCCATAAAGAGAAAAAACACAACGAAAACATAAGCTTTTAGTCTAATCATCCAAAGTGCCAACAACGACTAATATTACAAAAAAAAAAAAAAATAAGGAGGTTAATGAATGTTATTGTACAAGTTGAATAAAAAGGAATTCCTTCTTTTGAAAGGAAATTTCTCAACAAAAAAAGGAATATAAAGGATACTAGTTACCTTAATACACACAAAAAATTTGAAACGAATATTGGTTAGAAAAATGAAATTATATTTTGTAGAGCTTTAACGAAAAAGTTAAAGAAAAAATTTAAAAACCGGAACTGAAAGTCTTAAAGTAGAGTTTATTTTAGAATCATTAAAAACACCCAATTCAATTTATTTAAGGATCATGTAGAGCTGAATTATTTTATTTTTGGTTACTTTTCCCTTTCTAAATAATTTGTTTTCATTTTTTCTTATTACTAATTTTATTTTATTCAATTTTTTGTTCATTTTTTTGCTGTTAGTTTTTGTTATTTTATTCCTGTAACTAAGTTAGTTGTAATTTTGTTTTGTTTAGTATCTTTTTCATTTAATATGATTTCAAATCTAATGAAAATAATTTGTGGTTACAGGCTTAATAGGACTTTTTGTCTTATAGTCTTAATATAGCTTTTGAAGCAAAAGCTGTTACTTGACTGTCTGTCTGTCTTTCCGTACATATATTTTTTGTTTGTTTATATTTCTCTGACACTAAGGGTTTCTAGCCAATTAAAATGAGAAATCCTTTGTGATTATTTTGTACCACTACTGCGAACGATTTTTCCCACCACTTTGTTTTGTTAGTGATTTCCTTGCTCCTTGCCATACTCTGCCCTCAAAGATGAATGTTGTTGATTTCTTTGCACAAAGCTGGATTTTTTATTGCTATAACTAATTAAAAAATCCTTTTTTTTTTTGGTTTCAAAAAGCCGTTGAATGAAATAAAAAATAAAACTGTGTAGAAAATATTATAAACTTAGTAACAATTAAGTTTTGTGGAAGGATTTTATTTATTAAGGATTTAAGCTTCTTTTCAAGTCTATAAAGAAATCTATGATTTAAACAGAAATCTGTTTTCTAACAAAAAAGGGGTTTAAATAATGCATTAAGTTAAATTTATAAGTTTAATGTGGTTTTATTTTAACTAGCAAGCAATTAATTTAGAAAATCCCTTAACATTTTTTCATAACATGTATTAAAAATTTCCAAAAGAATTATAGAGCAGGTTTTCTTAAAAAGAATGTAAAAGTCGCACAAAATCCGTAAAAATTTTTTGAGAGAAATCTATACAAAAGTGTATTTAAAACAGAACTTATTATTGAATTATTGAAATCTTTTTCCAAACCCATTTACAGGAAAAAGAAGAAAATTTAAAAATTTTAACAGACACAAGGGAATCACCAGACTGTCGCAGTGTCTTCAGTGATTGGTTTATGTGTAAATTGATCAAAGTAATTTTAATTGTTGCTTTTCCCATCCTTGTAACCATATAACATAAGTAACCACTTACTTTATCACCTCTAAAGTAATGGGTTCATTCCTTAGCATAGTTTCAACTTTTGCCAATTTAAAAAAGGAAATACGAGATAAGGAGCTAAAATATTAAATACAAAAAAAATCCATTAAAATGTACATTAGGTATAAAAACATAAATGTAGAAAAATTTAACTAACACTCCCAGCAAAAGTATTAAGGACTACTTCAAAAAGAATGACTATTTTATCTACATCCAACAAAATAATATACAAAAATAAAATAAAACAAATACAACAACACATACCGACATGACGCACAAGTGTCATTTTTCTACTGAAAAATTGTTAAATTTACAGCAGTATCGGTTCTTTCCTATGACACGCACGTGTTAAATTCATTGATGGAAATGCCAAATTTGAACTACTTTTATTTTTGAGTTGTGTTTTTTCTGGAGCTGGTAGTAGTTCAAAATTTGGCATTTTCATCAATGAATTTAACATGTACGTGTCATAGGAAAGAACCGATACTGCTGTAAATTTAACAAATTTTCAGTAGAAAACTATGCTTTTGCGTCATGTCTCTATGTGTTGTTGTATTTGTTTTATTTTATTTTTGCATTATCTTATTTTGAATGTAGAGAAAAAATTCATGCATAAAAAAGTGGATGTTCTCTTTTTGCAGGGCTGCTAATGGTCTGGGCTGCACACGTGATAAATTAAAAATCACGTTTTTAGTGATTAAACTTGACTGGATGACGTTTTTGCCTTTGACACCTCCTAGTAAAATTTGTTGCAGAATATATTCACAGAACATTTTAACCCATTTAATGAATGTTTTAGGATACTTTTTTGGTATTAATTGAAAAACGGACTTAAATGACCCATGAAAACTGCATATATACAGGCATGTCACAGACTTCAATTTCAGAACTGATACCTGCACACACAGAGAAAAAATATTCCATTTTCCAACTGAAATTCGGGTACATCTACTAAAATAGGTTGGTACAACTGAATATTGGTTATCACCAGAACTTTAAGGAATTAATTTCTTAATTCAATTTTTAAATTATAAATTAAAAATTCGATGAATTAATTCACTAAGCACCATATATTGAGGGGAATTAATTCATATTTGTTATCGTTCGATTGATTTTGTTACGAATTAATTCAATTGCTATAGTTCTTTTTATTAAATCAAACGAAAACGTTTTATAAATCGAACGAAAAAAAATGAATTAATTCCTTACTGAATTAATTCACCAGTGAATTCGTTCAATTTAATTTTCGTTCAGTGAATTAAAAAAATAAAATTACGTTCAGTGAATTAAAAAAAAAAAAAATAAATTACATTCAGTGAATTAAAAAAAAAAAAAAAATACGTTCACTTAATTGAAAAAAAAATACGTTCACTGAATTGAAAAACCAAAAAACATGTTCACTGAATTCAAAACCTGTTTTCTGGCGTTCAGTAGAAAAAAACATTTATTTACAAATAAAATTTGCAACTAGGCAATTTTACAGCGTTTCCTAGTAAAAATAAACAAATTATATATTAAGTGTTAGAGAAACCCGATGCACTTTATCAACCTACATGATTAAAAAATTAAAGCCTTTACTATTAAAAATAAATACTTTACAGATATAGATGAATTTGGAAAAAAATATAACTATTAATTTTTCAAACTTATGCTTCCCTATAAAATGTAAATGCTTGAGTATGACGTATTTCATTTATACGTTTTTACAATACTAAGGACTCTACAACCTATTAAAATATGTTGTTGCTTCTCATTTGAGTTCAGTGAACGTAATTTTTATTTTTCAATTCAGTGAACGTATTTTATTTTTTCTTTTAATTCAGTGAACGTAATTTTTTTAATTCAGTGAACGAAAATGAAATTGAACGTACTCAGAGGTGAATTAATTGAGTAAGGAATTAATAAGCTTTTTTTCCGTTTGATTTATAAAATTGAACGCGTTCACCAGTGAATTATTTCATTTGATTTAATAAAAAGAACTATTGCAATTAAATTAATTCTTTAAATTTGTTGTTTGATGAACCCGTCTAGTTGAATGAATTCAGTGAATTACTTCAATTCCAGAGAAAATTTAATTTGATTGGTAGTGAATTCATTCATAAAGGAATTAATTCTTCAAAGCTCTGGTTATCGCAAGAAAATTCGGTTTATACAACTGAATTTTAGTTGCAATACCCACAATATTTAGGAATCACATTCCAATATGGTTTCAACAACCTAGGCTTAGCAATTCGGTTGGCAATTTTTTTTCCTGTGTGCATCTCTATTTTGTGTGTAAATGATGGAAATTCCAAAATAAGTTTCATTTTGATTTTGTTTATATTAAAAACTTTAATCCTAATATATAAATACTAGGGGTATAACTTTTGAACACTATTTGAAAATATCAAATCGGCGCTTTCCATACCGTATAGAGCATGAAGAACTATGTGTAAAAATTATGTCACTTTTTTGAAAGCGCTAAAAAAATTTATGCAGGTATTGTGTTGAAAATCAGAATATGATAAAAAAAATTGCAATAAATTTTTATGCAATATATCATTTTTTTGATCAATTGGTATGCTTAATAAAAATTCACTAAAAATTTCAGAACCGATTTATTACTTTTTGAGAAAAAAATATTTTTTTTACGTTTATTATTCATATTTAAGCATTTTTTATTCTCTTTTAAGAAATTGGATCGTTAAATCAGAAAGTGTTTGAATGGGTCCCAGCCAGCAATTTCGGAGCGCTCATAAATAAGATTCTTAAGATTCTTATGGCTCGTAGAAACGATTATTATTTTTTCGGGCTCAAAAAAGATTCCAAAATTATTTAAATTTATGAGGAAAATATCGATTTTATACGTTCTGTTTTCTGAGTCATTTCTGAGTACACAGGGGGCTCTTTTGTGCGGACCACTTTCATAGGAAAAAGTGAAAAAATGTTTATGTTTTCGGAGTTTATTTCTGAGTCATTAATTATCATCTTTGTTTGTTGGGGTGTTAAATCTAGATAAATTAACTTTTCAGTTACGAACTGATTATTTCTGTAACTAATTCAAAACTGATTTGGGATGTTGCAAGAACATGTAAAAATTGTAATATTTTGGGAATAGCCCTACCAGCGGAAGGTTTTTTCAAAATGATGCAAATTAACTGTTTTCATAAGCAATGCAATATTTGCCACCTGTTGGTGACAGGGCCGAATTTTTGTTTATACCCCTAATGAATACAAATACAATACAAATACTTACTTATATACGAGTTAAATTATTTAAACAATATGCAATTAGCTATTTAGAGAAAGGGACCTAAGGGTAAAATCAATTTTTTTTTTTTTGTGGACAACATCTGAGCATCGAATGAGACCGATCCCATGCTCTTCTGACCTTAGGTACCTTTCTATCCTTAGGTCCCTTTCTATTTTTCGCGTCACATATGCTAACTAACTAGCTGCCAGCTTTCCCTTATGGGAGCTTGTGTGTAAAAAGGTTAGCACCAAGTTAGTTAGCATAAACTTTTTTATTTTGAACACAGGGGTAGGACTTTAACTGTTAAAATTGTTGTTGTTTCCCATCTATAATTTAAATTTTACTGTTGGTTATATTTAAACGAAATATTGAGTAATCGGCCTTAAACATATTAGAGCTGCTGCTGTTGTTGATAATGATTATAATGATGATGGCATTTACAAAGTTTAATAATTTGCTGTCATTCATTTTCAAAAACCCTTACTAACACACATACATTTGCATCTATCGATGATGATGTTTTAAATTTATTGTATACAAACGACATCAAGTGTATACCTATCTGTGTTTGTTTGATGTAGTGTATATGTGTGTAATTGTTTGTTTGCGAATGTGTTTATTAAGACTGTATATAATTAATTAGTTTTCTATGCAGTTGTTAAATCAATGTGTAATATATTAAAGATTTATTTTGTAAAATCTTAAATTTTTAGAATTTGGGAAATGTTTCAAGTATATTATTATCCTTTGGGAAATATTTTATAAAAAAATGTTGCCATTTTGAAATAATGAAAAATCAAATATTATTTTATTTGCTAGAGGAATTTCTTTATCTCATATTATATGTTAAATATGTAGAAATATATTCGAAAAATATTTCTTATTTTTTATAGGTTAAACCAATTTAAGTTAAAGAAAATATATGTATTTACGAGAAACGAAAAAGGGTTGACATGTTTAAAACAAACAAAAATAACTCTTTAAACTTAAGAAGTTTAAGGAAACACATTGTAAAAATACGCTTGTACATAAGTAAAGTCTTACAAAGAACGTCATCCAACAGAAAATCTGCGATTTATATGAAATTTTTTTCATATGTGATAGAGCAGAGAAAATTAAAGTTGATACAGCTCGGGTTTTAGGTCGATATTGGGATTAATAGTATGAAATGAGGACGCCTTTTGTTTCTTTTTCCATTTAAATGCACTCAAAAAAGTTTGTCGGTAGTATCTACTGACAATGACAGTTACAACAAAGGTATACGCAGTAGGGAGGGGCGATTTGAACATCTTAATAGGCACTTCGCGTTTCTGATTCTTGGGATTGTACTGAACAAAAAAATCCACTACGACATATCAAAAAAATCATTTTCGATGATGAAATGATGATGATGATGTTGATGAAAACAAGCAGAAAATAATTTTCCTTATATACTTTTACCTCTAGTTGTCACATTTTATATCCGATTTTCATAAGTAATACCTTTATGGAAAGGTTGTAATGTTATATTGTTTACAACTTCATTAGTTGTTTCAAAAAGCCACAGCAAGATGGCGCTAATCTAACATTTATTAGAAAATTGCAAAAAATTGAAATTCGGGAACCTCAAAAATGATTTTTTTGATATGTCGTAGTGGAATTTTTTTTCCTCATGCCAAAAGCTATCGAAAAATCGATGGCACAATATCAAAAAATTGTTGTCCATACAAATCGCCCCACTCTAATACGCAGTCAAATAGGCGATAAATGTAATAACCTTTAAAATGACTAAAAATGTTGCTATCTTTAACTGTTGAAAAATAACGAACAAATGCATTAAAAATAACTTACAATGTCGTAAATTAACTGACAAATTTTTACTGCAAACATTTTAAAACCAACGACAAATTAGGTAAAAACTACTGTTTTTACAGTTAATTCTTTTGGTATTATAAAAGTATATTTTAATAAAAAAAGTATTTTTTTTCTTTCGGTTACAAAAATCTATGTAACTACTTTAGCCTATTTAGAATTTGAAGTAAAAATTCCAAACGGCAATAAAATACAAGTTTCTGATTTTTATTTGCAAATAAGGAATATGTCAAAGATAATAAATATAAACTAAACAAGAATTTTTAAAATCAAATAGCTAACAAATAACTAACAAAAACAACTGTTTATATAACCATAGCTGTTAAATTACGATTACTAATCAATTAGATTACATTTTGAAAAGAATTGTATTGATTATATAATTCTCTATTAAACAATTTCTGATTACTAATTGATTATGATTACAAATAATCTAAAAGTAATCAACATTACTTGAGATTACCATAAAATAATCAAAAATAATCAAAAGTAATCAAAAAATAATTCGACTACTTTCAAAGATTACTTTTGATTTTTTTTTGATTATTTTCAAAAATATTCGGCATGAGTTACAGTGCCTTAGTAGAATTTTTGCGTGATTGAAATGTTCTGAAATGTCATTTGAAATTTGAAAAAACATTTTGGATAAGTTTTCATGGTAAAAATATAGAAATTACTTTGTTTTCTTTTATTTATTATTTATGATTATTTTTAATTATATTTTGTCGTAATTACAAATAATCCTGATTACTTTTAGATTATTTGGAATCATAATCAATTAGTAATCGTCCGAAACTGAATATAATCGGAATTTAATCATTACTTCACCTTTAAAAAGAAAGTAATTAGATACTAATTATTATGATTAGTAATCATTACTTAACAGCTATGTATATAACTAAGAAAAACAACTGTTTTCTTTAAAAATACTGTTTTCGTAGTTGTTTATTATGATATTAATAATAAGTGCTTTAAACAACTGTTTCGAAATTACAGTACTTTTCGTTAGTTTTTTTCTTAAATAACTTTCATAAGTTGTTTTGCATTTCCCCATAGTAATTACAGTTAAAAACAACTACTACTGATTACTATACAAACAACTGTCAATTTTTTTTGACTGTGTGATTTTCTTGGAAAGGAATTTTCAAGGGCCATTTGACAGTAATTTTTTTAATACTTTTATAAATTCCACTTCAGTGTTTCGAAGGGCTTAGTAACATGGATTTAGGAACCCAATATACAACCATAATGCACGATGTTAATTGTGAGTCACACCTTAACGTCAAGTTTTTTGCCCAACTTAATTTGAGATTTCTTTATTTCAGTGTTTGACAAATTCAACCATAACCATTTCAACCGTCGTCAATACGCCGAATGGTTGGTTGAACAGACAGAGGTAAATGGTGACTTTATAAATAAAATCATCTTCAGCGACGAGACACACTTTCACCTCAGTGGATTCGTTAACAAGTAGAATTGCCGCATTTGGGCAAATGAGAATCCACGAGTGATTGTTGAAAAGCTGATGCATCTACAAAAGGTTAGTGGTTAATCACAACTGGGTCAATTGTCGACCGACGACAGCAAAAGTCGTCACGATTAATTAAAATTCAGCGACAATCGACCGTCGACATTTGTTGACGTTTGGAAAAAAAGGAAAGCAAAACAAGAATATGGTTGTATTTGTTTCACCACAATTCTTCACCAATTCAATTGGTCTTTCACTAATTCTTGTTGTTTTATATTTTATTGTACTTAATTTAGCTTTTTTGCCGTAAATTATGTATTTTAAATTTCAATTATATTTCTTCTGTCAAAAAAATAAATTTTTTGTAAACAAAGTACGAATTTTTGCAGCTCTAATACGAATTTCTAACAACTCTGTTCTAATGGCAATCTTTAATTAGTTAAAAATATGGCAACAATTTGACAAATATTTTAAGTGTGTATTAGTGTGTCGTCACGAAAATAGAATAGATTCTATTCTGACGACAGATCGCCGGACGACATGGCGACATTTGTTTTTGATTAATTTTTTGCGATCAGAATTCATTCTTCGAAAGTTATGTTTTGCGATCAAAAGTTATGAGTAGGATTTTTTTGAAAACATTTTTGTCCACAAAATTATTTTCCGACAATGTTTCAAAAAACTTTGTTTAGAAAAAAAGCAAAATCAGTTAACGGGAATAATTAAAAATTATATAAAAGCGTATACTTTTTGTTTTCCGCTAGTTTTTTTCGCAAAAGTTTTCTGGCGAACTATTTTTGTGTTTTTTTAGAGTTTCTGTGGCAGACAAACTATTGAGGAAGCCTTTTTTCCTCGAGTTCTGCTGTCCATAAATTTTTTCTTCAAAATTCTGTTCACCAAAAATGTTTTCCTCAGAAATTTTTTTTAGTCAAGTTTGTTTTGCGCTGGCACATTCAAGAGTTTTTAATGAAGGTGTTTATTAAAAAAAGTCCCTCATATTGTTGTCAGCGAGTTGAATTCGCAGTTCTTTTTCTGTGAATTTTTTTTTTAAATTGTTTCCAAAAATTTTTATCCGTAAAATTTTTTTCGAAATAATTTTAAAAAAGTTTATTATAGAAAAATAAAAAAAAAATTTTTTCAATGGGCTTAAAAGACGATACTTTTTGCTTTCCGCTTTCTTTTCGGAAAAATTTTCCGACGAACTTTTTTTTAGAATTTTTTCTTTAGAATTTCTACTTATAGCAAAAATTTTTTTCCTCCAATATTCTTTTCGCTAAAAATTCTTACCGCGGAATTTTATTATCGAAATTTTTTTCCAGTAGGTTGCAAAATGATCAAAACATTGAGAAGTTATTAGTAAAGGTGTTTTAAAAAATTATTTTGTCTTTAACACTGTCGTTCGCAATTTTTTTTTGCTAAATACAATATTTTTGCTTCAAAGTTTTTTTCATGGAAAGCTGTTTTGCTGTCCAAAATTATTAATAAAATTTTTTTCTTTGAGAAAAAGGAAACTTTTTTGAGGTTTTGTTTTGCGCAAAATTTTTTTCTTACCGCGGATATTTACTATCTAAATTTTTTTCCAGTAGGTTTTTTTTTTCAAAATGATCAAAACATTGAGAAGTTATTAGAAAAGGTGTTTTAAAAAATAATTTTTTCTTTAACATTGTCGTTCGCAAGTTTCATTCGCAATTTTTTTGCTAAATACAATACAACACAAAAAAAACAATATTTTTTCTTCAAAGTTTTTTTCAGGGAAAGCTGTTTTGCTGTCGAAAATTATGAATAAAATTTTTTTCGAACAAATTTTGCCCGCACAATCCTTTGCCTTTTCCCTTTTACAAAAGAAAAAAAAAAAACGTCGACGGGCTTAAAAGTTATATGAAAGCATATACTTTTTGTTTTCTGCTATAATCTCTTCCTGAAAATTTTACGGCCAACTTTGTCCACAAAATTTTTGTTCTAGAGTTTTGATGGCAGGAAAACCTTTTTGGAGGAAAAGCCATTTACAAAATAAAAAATTCTTTTCATCAAAAATTTTTTTCGCGGATTTCTTTTTAGCCAAATTTCTTATCGGTAGGGTTTTTTTCGAAATTGAACAAGTTCAAAAGTTATTGGAGAAGGTAAAAAAAATAAAAAAATAAAATATTCTGTAATATTATCATCCGCGAGTTTCATTCGGAGTTTTCTTTTCCGCGATTTTATGTTTTAAAAGGTTTAAGCGAAAATAAGACTTTTATCTATTAAAAAAATTTTCCCTTGAAATTTTTTGTGACCAATTTTTGTACCAATTTTGCTGAAATTTTTTACCGCGAAAAAATACGCAATATTTCAATATTGACAGACACTTGTTGGCAGAAACAATTGTGTCCTCGAAAATTTTCTGGCGAAATTGTCTTCCGCGAAATTTTGTTCAGCATTCATTTAACGAAATATATCAGGGGGTTTTTGCAAATATTATTACATTCTTCAAAAATTTTCGTTAATTATTTTTTTTCCAATTTTCTCCGTTTTATTTTTTTCCAAAACACAAATTTTCGAGAACCTTTTTATACTTAACATTGTATAGAATAAAAAAGATTCAGATTTTTATTGATATTTAAAGCGTCTTGACCAACTTTGTTTACAATACATAAGCATTATGTATACTTTCATTTGGGGTACCTTCCTTGTAAGCTCCTTAAATTATTTTTTTGTTATGAATCATTTTATTTTCCTCCACCACCCCCTCTCCCCTTTAGGCTGTAAATACTTAAGATACTATGATTTAGTTTTTCATCCAATTTATCAGTCAACTTTTATACCTTAAAATTGAATTTATTTTAATAATAATGTATGTAAATATTTCAAAAAAAAAATATTAACAAATACACGTATCGTCAGCTTATTATTGGTTTGACCCACTGCTCAAATAAAAAAAATAAAAAAAATTGAGTTAGGAATGGATCATATATACTGTAAGTACTCCGTTTCTAATTCCGAACCCCGTTTTTCGATATCTTATTTAGTATCTGAGATATCCAGTATCGACTTTGCTCTATATCCCCAATTTTAACAATTAATAAGCATTGTTTTGCAGTATACACCACTCTTTGGCATATACAGCAAATTTTGCATATAAAAATAAAATTTAATTATTATTATAGTTGTGCTGGATTACCATAACAACCAAAGAGTTGTAAAAGTATTGAATATTTGGGTACTAAGTACTCAATACTGCCTGCTTTTACGAGTATTCAATTTCCTACTGAGTAGTTAAATATTTTCAGTTTGTATTTTCGCAAATAATTTTTGCCATGCAAATAACCTACGGCCATAAAACTCTGCCTTATAACTCTTTCGGAAAAAGGTTGTATGAAAAACTATTGAGCAGTATCGAGTACGCAATTGCAAAAGTATTGAGTAGTACCGAGTACTCAAAGTTATCGAGAATTTACAGTTCTAGTAAATTAAAATAAAAAAGAAAACTGCTTTTAGGCGCACATAAAAGTATGGATATGCCGCAAAGACAGTCAAAAGCTTAATAACTTTTGATTTATTGTATAAAAATTTATGAAAATTTATACTTTTGTTTAAAATATATGCCGAAATTAAAGGTATCATGTAGATTTTAAGAAAAATTATATAAACATTCTTTATTATTTTTGTCGATTTCAACTTTTTGGCATATGGGCCAAATCAATAATAAGCTGACGATATGTTAATTTCATGTTCAAACCTCTTCAAGCAGCAAAGGTTTAAATAAATGTTTGTTAAGGCGTAAAATTTGTTTAGTCAACACAAAGATCAATATACTTATATGAAAATTTATATCAACATAGAAGTTTTTTTTTATTAAAAAAAAAAGTAGGAAAGGAAAATTTTAATAGGATTATATTGTATATGTTAAGGCTAATATATATGTAAATATGTAGTTGCACAAAGGTGTTATCCGTTCATAATAATGATGATTCTGAGGTTGTTGATGTTGAGTATTAAGGATTAAAAGGTTGTATTTCTTTTTTAAGGAGTTTTGTTAAGTATTTTGTACATCTTTTTTTTTTTTTTGTTTATCTTCTTATTTAAAAAAAGTTTTATTTGAGTTTTATATAAAAAGTATTGTTCTTTTTTTGTTTAATATAAGTAGCTTAACTTGTAAATTGATTGGGTTTTAGGGTAATAAAACAATTAGGTTTTTGTATTGTTGAAAGTTTAAGTAGTATTTTATAATATCAGGCAAACAAATTTTTCAAAATATGAGAGAGTTTAAACATTCAAACTGTTTCTTATTTTCCTAATTAGTTTGGTATTAAAAATGAGAAACATCTGTCGATGGACTTAAAACTTGTAACATAAAGTATAAATAGACCTCTATTTGTGACATAACAAGTTCGTTGTTAATAATTAATATTTTACAGTGTTTACTTGTTGCCAAAAAAAAAAACTGTGACCTTTACAAGATATTTCTCTTGGGAATTTTTTTTTTGATTTGCAAGAAAACATTTTAAATCTCTTCTCTTGTTTACAACTGCATGTTAAACTTCAGACATCACTTAAAAATTGTAAAGTGTTTTTAATATTTTATTAAAAAAAGTATTTATAAAAATAATTTCTTGACATGTTTGTTGTTGAAGAATAACAAAAACATATGTTGCAACTTCAACATGTAAACAAATATAAAATTGCATACTAAAAAAATATAAAAAAATTCAATGTAACAAAAGTTCAAGTGCTGTATATACACATTAGGGTGGATCGAATTAGAACTTTAAAAAAAAATTTGCTTAGGGTAGGTGTAAACAATTTCACATATAAAAAAATTTAAAATCAAGCAAAAACAACATTAAAAATTTTTTTTCCCACTTTGTTTGAAAGTTCGAGATTTTTAGTTGAAATGAGCGAGTAGAAGATCAATTCCGACTAGGCTGAAACTTGTCAAAAATAGTTTTTACATCTATTCACAACTTGCCTTTCTCTGCTTTAAACCAAATTATTCTAAAGTCCTAAATCCATCAACCCTAATACACATAACTTAAATTACACAAACGCTCACTCATATATACACACTTACTTATCTTGAGGATATTTTCAAAGAAAAAGATGAAAAACTCAAAAAAAAAAAATATATATATATATATATATAAATAAATACAAGGGTATGGTATGGTAATAGTGTCAAAATCATCAAGATATAACAATATCAACAAAATTGTTTAGACCAACAGCTGGTAATGATAGTACTTTAAGATGGTATAAAATATAGAACTGTGCGTATGTACAACACTCATACATGATGTATCTTTGTATGATCTTTGAATGGATGTGTACTTTTAAGAAAATCAACAATTTCGTACTTGTTTGTTTGTTCATATGTTACAAATACATACATACAAACTTTTTGAAACATCCTTAAACAAATATTAGTTTCTCATAAGTTCTCATTGGTAAAATATGGTGAAGAGGTCCTCTCTTTCTCCTACATATACAAAAGACGTACAAGATATTGTATATTAACACAAAGTGTGGAATATTGCAGTCAGTGCTGCCAACTTTGACGATTTGTCTCCATTTTGACGATTTTTGAAGTAAAATTTGATGAAATGACGATTGACGATTGACGATTTTGCAAAATTTTATGTATGAAAAATGACGATTTTTTAAAAATGAAATAGTTTTTATAATTTATTGATAAAAATACAATTTTATTAAAAAATAGAAAGTTAATTTTTTGGACAGAATCCCAGAGTTTCATTATGAAACTCATTGATAGTTTTGAATTTTACTAAATCCATGTTTTTCTTGAAAACCGAACGAAACATAAATTTGAAACATTTCGTCATGGAATTAATTTTATAGATGTTATAATTTTTGGGTAGGCGAAATTGATTTTTTTTCCCATTTTGGTTCATTAGTAAGAGAGTATGGTGTAATGTGAGAAGTTATTCTGTTACCACAGAGTGACTAGACCCTCAAAATAAACTAAACGAATATTATTGGTATATTTTGAAGGAAAATCAGTTTTCCAAACTAATTCCCTACTGAAGTAGCCAGTAAAAAACAAATAATTATTAAGACAGAGTTTTACATAAAAATGTGAAATTGTTCCAACTAAAGTAATATTAGTGTAATATTATATCAATATTTTTCAGTAAACCTTTTCCTTATTTCCTTCAAATATAAGAAGTTTTTTGACTGACGAATTTTTGACGATTTTTCATTTAGAAAATGACGATTTTGACGATTTCTTTAATTAAATATGACGATTTTTCACCAAAATGGGTTGGCAGCACTGATTGCAGTTGATGGTTGATTAGTATTATTGTGAGTATGTATGTGTAAAAACATAACCCTCTACATGTATGTGTTAAATTGTAATAGTTCCCTGAAGGAAATCTGGGGGCAAGTGTCTCCAAGTCACCAGTTTTGTCGACTATTTTGGTGACTTCTCGGTGACATTGTCAACAAAGCGTCTACATTTTTTTTTTATTTGCTTTGACGAGAAGAAAAATGTATACTCAACAAATTAAAGTTCTAAGTCGCCGCCAAAGCGCTATTATTCATCGGCGGCATAATTGTTTTTATTAATCTAGTATTTTTTCAATTGTGCTATAATAAGTATGCAGTACATTAATCTTTATAAATTTAAAAAGTACATACAACATCCCATTTTTCATATTTTGTATTTCTTTTGTTTATTAAAAATTAAGAGCTGACGGAAATGATTTACTTTTAATATTTAAAACGGATGTTATGCATCCTTAATTTTTTTAATAAAACATGAAATGTTAACAAAAGTTTCATTAATGACGTCTATTTCAGAAAAGTATCAAAAGTGTAGACTAGAATTACTAAAATGCACTAGTGAATCTCTGGTGACAATGTCTACATATGGTCCCAAAAGAACCACCTACTCAATAGTGACAGTGTCAGTAGTATATTTCCAATGACACGCACATGTTAAATGTCTATAGTAAAAAAGCATTGTCGGGGTATAATAAATCACTAGTACTGGTGACAGTGTCAATAGTGAATCAGTACTGATTCACTAGTGACATTTCCTACAGGGTTGTTATAATATATATGCAAATAGTTGATAATTTGCATATAAATTTATAACATATTCTGATATATGTATCATAATCTAACAAGGGCAGTGGGTTTTAACGTTTTTTTTTGTCTAAAACCGGAAGGAAATCATTAGATAAATGAAAAGGGAAAGAATTTTGTATTATTAGAAGAAGATTTAAATAATAAAAGAAAAAAGTTGTATCTTAAGTGGATTAGCTTTTAAATTGTAGTCAAGTGAGTATTTATAAGTTTGCCATTTTAATTGTATCACGCCAGAATTTGGGTGTTCGTAAGCGTGTTCGTTTACCTACTACAAGTTACTACTTTTACTACAGCTGGAAAAAATCAATACAAAAAGTAAACAAAACTTTTCAATTGTAGTAAAAGTAGTAAGAATTTCGAGTAAACGAACACACTGTATATAAAAATTTGTGTACCATATAAGTTCTGTTTGTTTACATTTCTAGTAAAAAATAGTAAACTCAGAAAGTGCGGAAGAATTACCAAAACTGATTTTCTTTTCAAGGGAAATGAAAGAAAATGGTATCAAAACAAAAATAGAATCCACTGAATTAGAAAGTTTGCAAGTTTCACATCAAAAACGAATTTAAGACAAAAAAATAGGAAAAATAGTAAAAGCTAGCATGTAAACAAACAGACTTATAACGATGTCCGTCTATTAAAATGTCGTTCATGTCCCCAATAAGTGGGGATGCTTAAATTTTTAAACAAAGTTGTGTTATATTCCTGATAGCTTTATATAGAAAATGAGCAAAATTTGTAGACGCGTTCAAAAATTATCAACGAAAATTTTAAAAGATGTTTAAAATTTTCATACAACTATTTTGTAATTTTACAAGGCCGACTGCTAGATTTTTAGGAATTAAATGTGTTAAAAACTTTTCTCTGAGTGCACCACCGGAATGTAAAAACGAAAAGCGGGCGCAGATACCCTAATACAGGGCTGACAAAACTATGGCACTCATATCAGTAGTGGCACGCGAGTGGATTTTTGGTGGTACGCGATGTTTTGTTGAATATTTTCAAAAAATTTAAACTTTATTAAAATACCAGCAAAATATTGACTTAAATGTTAAATTTTGCTACAAAAATGTGTGAATTAACTCGATAATGGTGAAAATGTTAATAGATTGTAAATGGCATTTTAAAATGATTAAAAAATCTGTATTGAAACCATTTTTTTTACAGAAATATGGTTAATACAGAACTCAAAAATTCGTTCATCAGAAAATTTGCATAGGCAACTTGAAAAAAGCTAAATTTTTTGTAAAAACAAATCTTGAAAAATTTCTTAAAATTCTAGATTGCAAGAAGTTTAAAAGTTTCGAAAAATAAAATCGGAGAAATAAAAAAGTTCCAGAAAATTGCACAAAAATAGAAAACAATTTGTAATAAAATTGGTTCTAAAAAAATTAAGTTTCTTCACAGAGAAAATAGGTGCTACGAAATAACCTCAAATCAAATAGCACCCCAACGAAGAAGTTACATAACCCGCAATGAAATAAAGGTTGAAAATAAGTTTCATAATAAAATAACTCCCAAAGGAAAAAATTAAATAATTTACAATGAAATAATCTCCAAAAAAATTTAAATAATAAAAAAGTTATTATTTGAATTATTTATATATGGGAATCCTTTAGTTTTTATTGTAATTTGTCGACGTCCTGCCTGGCAAAAATAAAACCCACAATTGAATTATTTCGACGCCTTAAATTGGGTTTTAATCGCATTTCGCAGTGGCATTTAATCGGAAATGGAAATTTCTATGTTCAAATCCTTAGTGTTCGTTGATTTTTTTTCTCATTAATATGAAGGATTTTGGAGTTTATTTCATTGAAGATTCTTTTGTAGTTAAATAATCTCAAAATTATATTGTTATGTCATTTTTTGAATTTTATTTAATTTTTTCCCTTTGGGAGTTATTTCCTGGGAGTTATCCGTGGCGCTAAAAAATACGAGCATATAAATCTGTGATTTTCAAATTTTAAAAATTTTTAAAAAAAGGACTTTCAAAAGAATAATAAAATTAAGGCAAGAAACTTTTTCAAAAAAAAATTGTCCGTTTGTTGTACTATGTAAAGCAAACAGGTTTTTATCCTTGTTCTTGTTAAAAAAATATTATAAACATTAGCTCTGTTGCACGTACGCTACCGCGGGTGCCTGCGGGAACCCAATCTTACCAAAAAGCGTTTCTATTGTTAAAAATTGGGTAAATGAGAGCGTTGATGAGAGTATAATTTGTTTCTCATTTTACCAGAAGTTACCCGTCCTTTTTTTTGGGTAAAATGGTAAAACCAGGGGGTTTCCATCAGCTGGTTTTAAAAATGCTTTATGAGCCAAAAAATTTCACGCAAGAAACAGAGGAATAACAGAAGGAATATGAAGAAATTTAACAGCGAATGAGATAAAATGAAGGAATTCGGGAAAACAAAAAAAATTATAAAATCGTTTTTACAACAAAAAAAAAAAAGTTAAAAGCAAAAAAATTTATTTAAATTAATTAATTATTATTTATTAAATTATTAAAGTTGTTTTTGTTAGCGTTTTTATCAGTAATCGCAAAAAACAAAATATTAACTTTTTCACTTTCCTTTTGTTTTTCTCATTTTTCACTGAAATTAACAGGCCAGAGCATCCATACAAATAATTGAGCACGAGTTAACATAATTTCTTGGGAAGAAAACTCTTTCCTTTAGATCCTCTTTGTTCCACATAAGAAAAAAACAATTATTAATTTCCAAACTTGTAAACACAAACATCTGACTCTAACTCACCTCAAACTGTTCAAAGTTATTCGTAGTGTTGCCACACCGTTTAAATGGCTAATACTAGGGCAAAGAATTCCATGCAAATGCATGTTTTTTCTCGATAGTCTAAAACTAATATGTACTAAATATTTATCCGAATCATCAAATTTAGAACAAAAAAAAAATGGCATCGATTTGTAGTTGCATATTTTTGCATATTTTGTCAAAAATGCATGTTTTGACTTAAAATGCATATTTGGTGCCTTTCTAATGCATATTTTGTGCTTTTTAATGCATAGTTATGCATATTTTTCAATTTCAGAAGCATTTTTTTAATTGTAAAAAAATATAAAAAATTGATACGTTTTCATATTTTGATTCAATCAAAATAAACATGGTTAAAAACCTTATTGACCTACGGGAAATCTTCGAGTTCTGTGTCTGTTTGTTGACATAATGTCAACAATGCTTAATTTGTCTATTTTATATTAAATATAATGTAAAAAATATTCTTGACCAAATCCTTAATTGTCAACATGTTAAACAATTACGTACATTGTTTACATAATGTAAAGTTCATGTGTACTACGATTTTTGTAAAAATTTTATTGAAAATTTTATAGTCACTATTTTTTGCATATATTTACATTGTTGACAAAATATGAACAATGCTCAATTTGTCTATTTTATATTAAGTAGTTAATGTAAAAGTTTAAAATATTCTTTTACTTACATTTTAACAAAAATTGATGTGTAAAATAAGACTTGAAAGTGAAACATTCGTCGAAAAGGCCTTAAGGGTTCTCTTAAGTTTTCTTTTAAGTATATAATTCGCAACACGTTTAATTTACACAAAATTTTGTAAACTTTTAACATAATTAATTTTTCATAATACCCTTAAAACAAACACGTCTTTTTGATGAGCAATTGCTAACTTTTTTTCTAGGCTTAAAAAAGTTGTTGGTTGTTTATACCTAAAGGCTATTTTTCTTTTCCTTTAAGTTACAAAATGAAAGTATATTATAACAAAATGCCTAGCGTTGAAAGTTTAATTGAAATAAATATTGATTTTATAGTTTAACATAAACATTACTATCACTTACCTAACAAAGTATAGGCTAATAGTAGAGCACATATTCCTAGATTGGTAAGAACCGCCGACCAAAATGTTTGAGCATTATGACGACTGTGTCGAGGTCCTTTTGTTTGTGAATAAACATTAGATTTCGTTGATATTGATGATTTGGTTGAGTTACGCCCTCGATTATTTTTGAAGGAGTTATGGCTACTGCCACTACCACCACCACCACCAAAACAAGCACAACATTTTGGAGAGGCGGGTCGGTTATGTAAATTACTTCTACTACTTGTTTTACTGGAATTGGCAGTTGTGCTGTGAAGATTTAAAGGCACTGTACTGCTGCTATTAGATGTTGTATTGATGTTATTGCTATTATTAGAAACCGCAGCAGCAATATTGCTAGATGTTGCTTGTGTTGTTGTTGCGGTTAAATTGGCGGGTGTTTGTTGTTGCTGTTGGTGTTGTAATTTGGCAGAACTTTTTAAAGTACCACATGTAGAGGAACCATCACCCATTAGAGATGAGTTCGTAGAAGAGCCCAAAGATAAATTATTTGGTGGCGGTGGACCCACAACAGACATATGCGACATATTTAGTGAAGGCGGAGGAGAAGACATAGATGACAAGGTGTTAGGGTGTGTTTGTAATGTTGGTGGTCCTGGTCCCATACCCATGGATGGTGGTGGTTGCATATTTAAAGTGGTTGACATTGATGTAGGATATTTTAATATACCTGGTGGCATTGATGTGTTTGTTGTTGTTGTTGTGGTATTTAGACCAACTTCAATATCTTCTAATGTTGGCATGGGCAATAGAGGTGTTTTAAAGGTGGACGTTGATGAGCCTGGAGTTGATATGTTTTGCATCGCCGTTGGCGGTGGTGGTGGTTGCTGTGGCGGCATCATACCTATCGTTACATATGATGTGGGTACATTAACATACTCTCCGCTAGAGTTTAAAGATGAAGCCATTGTTGTTATTGTACATGCTGAGGAGGGCGGCGGTGGTGGTACTATAGAATATTGCTGTTGTGTTGATTCCATATTCATGTTGCCAATAGTTGGATATTTGTTGTCATTTGTGTAGTTTAGGTGTTATTTTCTGCAGAGCTGGTTGTTTTTTGATTTGGAAAATTGGGTTTTTATTTTACAATTCAGTGCCTTTTCCTTTACTCATACATTTACACATACACACACACGCTTGGCCATTATTAGAATTTTTCTGTTATTTTCAGTTTTGTGGTCATACAATGACTGTTGGGGGGGGGGGGGCTATTTTTTTTTAGCAATTTAAGATTGTGTAGCTCCAGCCAGCCACTGCTATTGTTATTGGTGTATATTTAGGAAACTGTAATGAAAGAAAGTAGCACAAAAAAAGTTAATAACAAAAGAAATTAGTTTTTATTGGATGATTTTTGCTATAAGTTAAGAAACAAGAAAAAAATAAAAAAATTTAAATTAGTTTTTCATTTTCTATTAAAGAAATATTTTCAGAGATTATAAGACTGGAGTTTCCTCAAATGGTAGAATCTAACTTTAAAATATTGGTAATTTTAAAGAAGTTTGGTAAATTTAAATTTTTGTAGCATAGTTTTAGGAGATAATTTAAAAAATTAAAAAAAAAACTGTTTAAATTTTGTAAATTATAAACAGCAAAATATATTACGAGGGCAGATAAATTCATAAAATGACTTTTTGAATAAAGTCTATTCATGATAAAATGGGAATTTAAAACAAACTTAAATCACATGACAACTACCAAAATGGTTGACACTGAAAACAGTGTTACCAACTTAAAGTCCAAAACCCCTAAAAAATAATCTTTACTTTATTCGTTAAAAAAATATTGTAGTATACTTTTGAAAAAATTCCTATAGATTTAAAAATTACTTTTTATGGATTTATTATTTACGAGTATATTTACAATAAATTTTATTTTTTCTTCATAAAATAGTTGTTGTTGGAGAATATTAATTTATTTCCTTAATCTACATTTTTTTAGCATACTTTTAGACGAAATTTTTAATGATCAGGGAGGGAATTTAAAGCTTTTATTAATATTTTTCATTTCAGAATCTTGCTAAGGGTCCTAAAATTTGAAAGAAAATATATACATAATATCGGCGCCACCGCCCGCTGTACCTTCTACCTACCGAAAATGGGTTTAGAAAATAGATTTTTTGAACCCTTTTTGGCCCAATTTACCTCTTGCAAAGCCAAATTTAGTTGATTTTCTTCGGATTTCTAATTTTTTTTAAGAAAAAAAAATTTTGTTCACACCTCAATATATTCCAAAACTAGTTCTACGAGAACCAATCACTAATTCTACTTTTTGCTAATTCTGTTTAGGTATTTCTGAATTACATAAACGAGAACAAGAAACTCTCATTGAGTTTGTAATTTAACTTAACAAATATTTCCAGAAATTTTAAAATCGTCAACTGACAATTTCCTTAGGCTAGAATGAAATCCGGGTAGGGACATGCCTTCAACAGAATATTTAAATGAAGATTTAAAATCTCAACGAGTTATAGGAGTATGAATATTAAACTGATAACAAAAATATGTATAGGAATTCATGGCCTCCTTGATTACAATTTTTATTTAGTAGTTTCATGGCACAGAGCAAAAAATTATGCCATCCCTCTAAAGGATAGTATGCACTAGAGGTTCAAATTTAACGATAAAATTTCTTACTCAATCCAATTTCTAACTATAAGACTGGCCCTAAATTTTACCGTAAAATTTTCCAAATAAACAAAAATTTTTTTTTCAGATAACTTATGATAATATGAACAACTATTTATAGTGTTTGTCACACAACATAAAATATATTTATAATTCTCATGCTGTTTATTTTATTAATCATAGTTTTTACTGGTATACCAGTATGAAGTGAGCGTCAAGATACAAATGTCTCCATATATATATATCTGTTCCTTTTACTCCTGCAAGGAGCATAGGGCCGCAACAAGATTATCCCAATACGTTCGATCTGATGCACGGTGTTTGATTTCATTCCAACGAAGGTGTAAGTTGGATATTTCGGTTTCAATTTGCCGTTTCCAGGTGTGTGCTGGTCTTCCTATACGTCGACTGCCTTGCGGGTTCCAGTCTATAGCTTGTTTAGCAATATCATTGGGTTGTCTACGTAATGTATGTCCAATCCAATTCCATTTGCGTTTGCGGATTTCAATTTGGATAGGTTGTTGACCAGTTTCTGACTAGAGTCGGCAATTTGAAATTGTTCTAGGCCAGAATATGTGTAGAATCTTCCTTAAGCATTTATTCACAAAAACTTGTCTCCATAGGGAACATTTATTATGAACGAGCCTTAATTTTTTGTGTGTTGGCAATGTCATCTTTCAAACATATTCAGTATACATCAAACCAGTGAACAAACAACATCATATTTTTTCATCGTGTTAAAGATGGCGAATTTTGTACCAGAAAGTAAAGATTTGTTTTAATTTGAAGAAAAGTGCTGCAGAGTCGCATCGAATGCTTGTCGAGGCATTGGTGATCATTAGAGCGTACCACCTTACAGGCAAAAAAAAGTGCACCGTACACCCTCCACTATGAAGTATATTTGTAAGGAGGCTTCAAAAAAAAATTGTTTTTTGCCGAACGTAGGGGTCGCCATTTTACATTTTTCGTTATAACTTTGGCATTTACAGTCGGATGTTAAAGTATGATACATCGATGTTTTTCTCTTGAGAATACCAGTGTTTTGCTCTAAGGGGCATTGACCTCAAGTATCCCGTTCTAGTAGTTACCCACCAGATCTCCGTTGCTACACCCTAATGTACCACCCTAATGCTAGAAAATTAAAGCTCGCAAAAAATCATTAAACTTTTGCTAAGGAAGTTTTTCGATAAACCCAGTAGAACTTTTTTTTATATATTGGTTACCGAACGTAGGTGTAGCCTTTTTAAATTTTTTTTATTGGATTTTTCCTTTATACCAAAACACTCGTCTCCTAGAGGCAAAAAAATCGATATATCGCACTTTAAAATCCGACTATAAATGCCGAAGCTATAAGGAAAAATTGAAAAAGGCGACCCCTACGTTCGGCAAAAAACATTTTTTTTTGAAATTGCCTTGCAAAAATACTTCATATTGGAGGGTTTACGGCGAACTTTTTTTTTGAGGTACGGTCTAGTGATCATGCTCTATCAGAAGCAACATGCAAAAGATGCTTTCAACGGTTCAGAGATAACGATTTTGATGTGAGAAATGAAGAACGTGGAAAACCACCAAAAAAGTTTAAAGACGCCACGAGCTCCTAAAACCTGGTGAAACTGTTAATAAAACAAATTCGCTACCGACAACAAATGATCAATTTGAACCATGCATTACCTTCCCATTAAAAATTAGTGTTTTATTTTCACAAAAAAACTCTCATTTTATATCGGTACACCTGGTAATTGATTTAGTTTGGAAGAGGGCTGCCCGACATACATTAGCTGCCCACCCATCATAAACTTTACCGCTACTTCGGTTGAATGCTCTTCAGCCACTTCGGTTTCGGGTGACTACTCTTCAGTAACTATGGCTAACAGTTACCCGAAGTTACTGAATCAGCAACTTCGGTCGACTTCTCTTCAGCAACTTCGGTTGACTGCTTTTCTGCATCCTGGGTAGACAGCTCTTCACCAACTTCAGTTGATTGCTCTTCAGCAATTTCCGTTGACTTCTCTTCATCAACTTCAGTTGACTATTCTTCAGCCACTTCGGTTGACTGATCTTCAGCAACTTCTGTTAAATGCTCTTCAACACCTTCGGTTGACTGTTCTTCAACAACTTTGGTTGACTACTCTTCAGCAATTTCGGTTGACTGCTCTTTTGCAACATTTGTTGACTGCTCTTCAGCAACTTCGATTGACTGCTCTTTCATGCTGGAAGGTTGCCAATATTCAGCCAATGCATAAGAAAAAGATGCTGCTAATAACTCTGAACTCTACGCGGCGCTGAGTAAGGTGATGATGCTCTCCATCTGTCAACTATTGATCTAGAATCAAATTTGCTTTTAAGCGATCAACATTATGGATTTCGTAGAAGTCTGTCCTTTTAGCGTTCCTCTGTGTGTGTGTGTGGCACGGCTCTCTGGTATTCTTTTTGACGTCGGTAATGACTTTTCACGATTTATTTCGAGCTTTCTCGGAGATCGCACTATACGTGTTGTTATAGATGGAATTTATTCATATATTCATACGATGAGTTTCAGGTTGGTTTCTTTCTTCCTGCCGTTTTCATCTTTAGCAATGATCTTGTCGATCAAACTTTCAATCCTATATACTAAGCTTAATTCAACTGATACCACAAGATTCGGTTCTTTCTCCCTCCCTTTTTCTCTTTATCTTCTCCATCAAACCTGCAATCCTATCTACTCTTTTGCTGATGACATCAACATTTGTCATTCATTTTAGGTTCAACTGATGTCTGTAGCGTGGTCCACCAGCTGTGGGCCACGCTAAGGCATCAGTTTGCCCCGCCGAATACCAAAATTCCTACCGATTGTTACCATTAGCACGGATTGTCTCGGCTTGCCGATTGCTAGGACTTTTAAGTAACGCTACTGCCGACAGTATACCAGAACGAATACGATTATCGACATCAAGACGATTACCTAAATATCTGGCGATCATCACCACTAATACCTATAATCCCCACCTATCGATTGTTAGGACTCCTGCAGAGAGCACTGGTGTCGACGACGTTTGTAAATGAATCCGATTATCGACATCCTGCCGATTCCAAAAATCCTGCCGACTATCGAAATTCCTGCCGCTAGTCACCACTAGTGCCTATTGTCCTCTGAATGAATTTAATAAGAAAAAGTTTCTTTTAACTGCAGTATTCATTATATTCTTTTGAGAAGTCCATTGAAAACTCGCTCCTCTATCACAAATTTGTATTTTATTGAAATCTGAGGGTCCACCCTAAAGTAGTTTTCTTGTAAGTTAACTAGAAATAAAATTACTTTTAATACAAAAGTTAATTGAAACGAGTAAAAAGGTTAAAGTCGGGCATGCCGACTATAGAATACCCTACACCAGTCTGGGTAAAAGCCAACTAATGTCACCAAAATCAATAGGCTGCGTTATTGGGCCAATATAGGTCTGTGTACCAAATTTCATCAAAATATCGTAATATTTGCGACCTGCAGCGTATAAACAGTATAATTTTGGTAGGACCCTTATATGGGCACTAGGTCTAAACATGGACCGATGTTCATCAAAATCAATAGGCTTCGTCCGTGGGCCAAAATAGGTCTGTGTACCAAATTTCGTCAAAATATCTTAATATTTACGACGTGCATCGTATAAACAATATAATTTTGGGGGGACCCTTATATGGGCACTAGGTCTAAACATAGACCGATGTTCACCAAAATCAATAGGCTTCGTCCTTCGGCTGCCATAAGTCGGTGTACCAAATTTCATCAAAATATCTTAATATTTGCGACCTGCAGCGTATAAACAATATAATTTTGGTAGGACCCTTATATGGGCACTAGGTCTAAACATGGACCGATGTTCACCAAAATCAATAGGCTTTGTCCTTGGGCCAACGTAGGTCTGTGTACCAAATTTTATCAAAATATCTTAATATTTGCGACCTGCAGCGTATAAACCATATAATTTTAGTAGGACCCTTATATGGGCACTAGGTCTAAACATGGACCGATGTTCACCAAAATCAATAGGCTGCGTTATTGGGCCAATGTAGGTCTGTATACCAAATTTTATCAAAATATCTTAATATTTACGACCTGCAGCGTATAAACAGTATAATTTTGGTAGGACCCTTATATGGGCACTAGGTCTAAACATGGACCGATGTTCACCAAAATCAATAGGCTGCGTTATTGGGCCAATATAGGTCTGTGTACCAAATTTCATCAAAATATCTTAATATTTACGACCTGCAGCGTATAAACAGTATAATTTTGGTAGGACCCTTATATGGGCACTAGGTCTAAACATGGACCGATGTTCACCAAAATCAATAGGCTGCGTTATTGGGCCAATATAGGTCTGTGTACCAAATTTCATCAAAATATATTAATATTTACGACCTGCAGCGTATAAACAATATAATTTTGGTAGGACCCTTATATGGGCACTAGGTCTAAACATGGACCGATATTCAAAAAAATCAAACTTGTTCGTCCTTGGGCCAACATAGGTCTATGTACCAAATTTCATCGAAATATCTTAATAGGTGCGACCTGTAGAGTGCGTACAAGATTGCATGGACAGACAGACAGACGGACGGACGGACGGACGGATGGACGGACGGACGGACGGACAGACGGACATCGTTAAATCGAAATAAAAAAAAATTCTGAACCGATCGGTATACTATAAGGTGGGTCTACGACCAATATTTTTTGGTGTTACAAACATCAGCACAAACTTATAATACCCTGACCACATAGTGGTGTAGGGTATAAAAAGTAGTGAATTTCAAACAAGAACTAACAAAATTTTTGCTCTCTTTTATTTATATTTCCTAAAAAAAACACTTGTAAAACACACCGCCTAAAAGTACGCTTTAAAATTTACAAAAAATGTTTACTAGACATTTTGCATTTTTTATAATTTATTATACTAAAGAGCATTCTGAAGCATAATTTTTTTGTTCTAGTTTTGTAGCGAATATATATTTACTATTTTTTTTAACCATTTTTTTAGCAGTTTCTGTTTAGAAAAACTTTTACTTTTTAGTTACCATAGTATATCTCATATATATTTCTCTAGGGCCATAAAGTGAAGGTAACATAACAGGCATTTTTTAGTTTTAGTTTTCGTCGCTGTTTGGTTGTATGATAAAGTACGGTACATAGTGCACTTGAAACATAATCACCAACATTATTATACACAAAAGTTATTACAGCTACTAATCCAGTTGTTGAACAAAATTTTTAGATGTTGTTAGAAAAATTAAAGGCAGGAAAAAAACTAAAAACTTTTTTTTTCAGTTTTTTTTTGAATATCGTATTATTAGATGTTGTTTAACATATAAAAGCAGTAAAAATTAATTTTTCAAAAACTATGCCAGGAAGAAAATTCTAGTTTGTTAAATTTATATGAAAGCCAAACTATTTTAAAGTTGAATTTTAAATTTAGTTGGAAAATATTGTACACAAACTTATTCATAGTTTGAATAAATAAAAAAAATGTCAATGTGTCGAGTTGATTTTATTTAATGCTTTGATTTATTACACTCAAGTTATGATGATTAATGATGAATAAATATAAACGAGAAATTTATTTTCTAGAAATTTTTTGACACTAAACTATAAATTTAAAAATAGTTTTGATTTGTTGAATAAATATATAGAACGTTTTAATAAAATGTATGCTTGAATTAGCAATAAGTATGAAAGCCTTAAAGTAGGCTATACTTTAATATTAATATAATAATTAAGGCTAAAGTTAATTTAGTATTTCGTGTTAACTAATGAAAATGTAATGGAACACTATTTAAATTTGAATAAATATTGATTTAGCTTGAAATATATCGAAGTAAAAGCATTAGAACGATGGTGATAAAAGGCTAGTTTGCAACTGAATATTCACTCAGAACTGAATATTCCTCTACAACCAGAGTTTTTTATACCCCGTAAGCACTTCAATTTAGAGTCTGAATGTATTTTACGAAAAGTCTAGATGGACTGACTATAAGAAAGTGCATATGGCAAATCTCACTCCCTCCCAAAGACAAAAATGTTAAAAATGTTAGCTCTTAAGATGGAGGGATATTTGTCTATGGACAGCAAGTACCACGTTAAGGTCCTTAAATCCAGAAGACAATACTCGCCTAGATCTTTCATTGCACAGAGATAACAAGTCTCCTAGCCTAGCGTTGGCCAAGAGGATTTAGAAAATCCAGACACTCTCTACAACCTAAGCTTCTTCCTAATATACCCCGTGGATACTCCAAGTCGATTGAGAGTCCGCCTAACTGTTAGAAAGGATGTAGATGCGAGAGCTCACTTCGTCGCAGAGACACAAATGGCAAAAAATTACGCCTGAAAGTTGGAGGGGTATATCTCCATATGTAGAGCACCCCGTGTAAAAAAGATCAGATCTGGCCAGATCTCAGTAGATCTTAACAGACCTGATTAGATTTCAAAATTGGGGACAAATTTGAGATCTAATTAGATCTGATAAGATCTAGGCATATCTGGCGCAATCGTCCAGATCACTTTAGATTTGAACAGATTTGGCACTAGATCTGATCAGATCTTGCCATAAGGTATTATCACATATGCCATATCTGATCATATTTGATAAGATCTAGTACAGGATCTAATTAGGTTCAATCATATCTATTTAGATCCAAAAAGATCTGATCAGATCTAAACTTTTTTACACGGGACGTTGGAACCCAAGAACAAAGACACCCGCTTTCATATTCTTCTGCTTTGGGATATCGGGAAATCATAGCTGAGATCTGTGCTCAGGCTCCCAGAATAGGTTGGCCCATATCCGCTATCCTTCAAACTGGGTTCTCCATATATATGTTGACTTTCCTCATGCGACCACTCTTCATGTTGCTGAATCCTAGGGGATCCCATACAAACAGTTTCTGACAAGTATATAATGCCCTGGTAGCGTTTTTGGACGATAAGTCAAACTGTTCATTCAGGGTTAAGGATTTATCACGAGTTACCCCAAAATATTTCACACTGTTCGAGAAGCTTACTGCTATCCCTCCAACAACTGGAATGGACAGATTAACATACGTTAATGTTATCAGGATGCATTAACGTATTTTGTGTCCTCCCCTCGGATTTTAACGGTCCTCATGCGATCTTCATGTTACCGAATTCTCAAAGTCTAAGAGAGCCCATGCAAACAGTTTTTGACTGACCGATGATACTCTGGTAGCATTTTAGACAATGAGTCAAGGTGTTCATTCCAGATGAGGGATATGCCAATAGAAGCTCCCAAATATCTCACACTATCAGGGAAGCTCTACAACGTCAATGCCGTTAATGGTGTCAGAATAATCTCCATATGGGTTGATAAGCAACACCCTTTCGCGGCACGCACTATGTAATAGCAAAGTTCAGAGCTTTTTGCTTGTACTTAGAAATAGTCCTGCCATGCCAAACGAAGACGGCAACGACAATATCACCGTCGTAGCTATATAATGTCCTAATCGCATGTTAAGACGTGTTGTCAAATGCGCCTCTATTGTCTCGGTATCGTGACAGCATATTGGGTAGCGGTAGAGTTATCCTATTGATACACGAACTGAAGCTCATGCATGATTAGCTTCTGAGGTAGGTGTTCCAAATATAGTGATCCAATACTTTCTCAATTAACTTAACGAGAATTTTACTGAGGATTTCCTTCCTAAATAACAAGTTGTTTGACAATGACGTCCATCCCCTTCTTCATTAGACACGGATAGACCCCGTCCGGAATCGGAAATTAAATGAATGAGAGTTTACTTATCGCGCATTTCAATCTCTTGAATAATATCACCTTATAAACGTACATGGCTTCCCAGCAATATTTTGTCGGTTGTAAAACAACTTAATTTGCCTTGATAACCCACTATACCGTCGTATTCCCAAGAATCAGCTCTGGAACTAGATCTAGAAATCATTTTCCATCAGATCATTGCTAGTTCTCTCAAAACAACAGTGCAATATTTTGTAAGCTGACAAAGCAAATTGTTTTAAACTTAGCGTTTTAATTAAGTAGGTTTGAGGTTAAGAAGAACAGTAAACATTTTTTCAAAGTTATAAACACATTATTAATTTGCAAATCAGACTAGATCTAGTTTCTGCCTTTTTTATGGACAGGCTTCATCAGTGATTTTCCATTAAATTGTATTATTGTTTATATTTTATTGTCAGATTGTCTCTATATGATAATTTACTCTCAGAAGTGATCAAACAGATATACAAACATTCGTTTTTTCTGTTTTTGTTTTTGCTTTGATCTTTGAAATGTTGAATAACGCTCCTAGACGAAAACAAGAAATTATCATTGAGATTGTAATTTCCTGAGTCACTGAGTTCCTTTGTGATTTTCTTAATCGAAACAGACCTGCAAGACGTTACGCAGTCTGGCAAATGAATGTTAAGCTAGAATTTAGAAATTCTCATCGAAAGATCTAGTGTAGGAAGCGTTCGGCTACTTGAGAGGAAGATGGGAAAATTCGCAATAGCTGCGCCATATTAACTTTTTGGATCCTCGCAGTTTCTTCTTGTATCCAATGAGTGCCGCCTTGTATGTGCCCCTTTTCTTTGAATATTCCTCTGTCTTTTGTCTATTGAATATTCCTCTAAGGCTTTTGAGGGCAACTTGCTTGCCTCGTAAGCAAAAGTTAGACTCGGTTGAAACTCAGATGCTTCATAAGCAATTTCTCTTCATCTGAGAAAGAGTCTCTTAGAAAGTTTGTTATCGTTTTCCAAACGATATCAAATATATATTTGCTGTTCCCATATTACTAATATATAACAAAATTTTTCCTTAGGCAAGAATGAAATCCGGATAGGGACATGCCTACAACGGATTATTTTTCACAATTTGTACGTTTGGGATTTTAGCATATTTAATTCCTTTAATTATAACAAAAATAATCTGCTAATTTTAGCAGTTTTTTCTGCAGCATAACTTTAACCAATTTTTAGTAACTTTTTCTGCTATTTTTACAGATTTATTTCTATGAGTGTAGGAGAGTCTGTTTTACAAGGAGAGTTTGTGTCTGGATTCCTGCAGATTTCGAAGAAATTTGAATGTGTTATAGAGTGGACAAAGTTAAAAAACTTTCGGTTCGACAAAGACTGATATTTAGAGGGTAAAAATGAGTTTCAAAGTTTTATAAAACTTTCCTGTTTGCAAACTTTTTAGTTATTTTAGTGCACTATTTATTTAATACAACTTCAAAATACCTTTAATTTGATATCCAATTTGTAAACAATTCCAAAAAAACGAAAAGGGGAACCCACTTACTAACCCTCAAATCTGAGATTGGACAACTAAAAAGATGTACAACTTATGTTTTCTGCCTTCACTATTAAAATCCCAAATTGCATTCACATCTGAGGCAACCACACTCACATACCCATCCTTGTTAGGTGGAAGTAATATATTTGATTTATTTTTGTTCCTAAACGAAGGTTGAAAGCCCGTTACAAACATAAAAAATCTACAATTTTGGGTATAAATCTTTAAGGTTGGCAAATTTACTGTTACAATATTTCACTAAAAACTTCAAAAAAAAATTACAGTTTTATGATATACTAACTTATTTTGTACTTCTAGTTCCTTTCAACATGATTTCCATTTTTATGTGCATACTTTTAGGCTTCAAGATTAGTGAAAAGCAAAATTTAATCTATTATATAGTTCATAAACAAAATTTGAAAAATTGTATGTTATCTGGAATTCATAAACAAAATTTAAGAGTAGTTTGAAAGCAATAAGTAAACTGACTATACCATAATAGAATAACACTTAAGAATTAATACACTTACATGGATACAAACACAAAAAACAGGCAGCCTTACTTTCACTTTTAAAGGTAAAGAAAAACTTCCATATCAGGCATAGTTTCTTACTTATAATATCGTTTTCCCCTATGGAATCAACTATAGAGTCCATCCTATTAAGCAGCCTAAAACTATGCTCTGTAAATGAAAATATCCGAAAACAGTGTAAGCAGTAACTTTACGGTATTTTACTTATGGGAAATATTATCCTTGATACATGTATAGTACACCTTAAAGTACTTGCTAATATTGTTTAATGTTTATTTGATAATGAAAAGAGAGAAAAACAGTAACAACCTAAAACATAACCATGATACTAAAAGCTAAAACAGTTTGTTTTAGTTCCATAGGAAATTATAATTGCAAGGAAATTACTACAGTGAGGTAACCCTAATAGATAAATGGCTTAGGGATATGCTGTAGAGAACAAACAATTTATAAATATTTTTTTTAGGTAAGCAATTTCGCGTTCAGGAGTTTAAAGGCGGGGTCAAAATTGATGCCGCTTTTGTATTGAAACATATGTGAAATTCAAGAAATTTAGATTTATTTGTACACAGATTTAAAGCACTCTAGAAAATAAAAACTTTCATACCCAATATTGTCAGAATTGCCAATTATTTGAAATATTTAAAATATAGGCTAAAGAAGCCCATCGGGAAAATTCGTCTCAAAACCGTACGACTATTGGAAAAATCTCAGATCCCCTCTCGATTAAATTAATTCGGCATTATTCTATAATTTCCTATATGAATATGTTTTTAATAACAAAAATAATCGGACATTTTTAGACATGTTTAACATATTTAAAAAACCTTTAATTTGTTAGCAAATTTGTCTGTAGTTTTGTAAATTTACTGAGAATAAATTAAAAAAACAAAAAATTGAGTTATATTTAAGCACACTCTTTAACCCCTAAACATGACATTGTTAGCCCAAAAAATACCTCAGTAATATTTTTCAACTTTCACTAAGATCTGCGGCTTACACCTTTATGTATTTTCCTTGTTAAATGCTTGGTTGTAAATATGTAAATACATATAACTGAGTTAGTGCAATTGTATGTTTGCTTCGGAATGTAAATGTTTGGTTGTAGTTGTTAAATAGAGACAACAAGTTTTATGGTTTCGGTTGTTTGTTGTTTTTCATTTTGAAAAATTTCTAAACTTCAAACAAAAACAACACTAAAAACAACGAATTGGAAAAAATTAGAATTTTTTTGTTGCCAAGCTGCAAAAAGTTAAAATTTATAGTTAACATTGCTAACACCACAGCAAAACTTGTTTGTGCACTATGTTGTTCGTTCATCTATCTATGCATGTATTGCTTATGTGAAGGAAGTGATATATTGTGGTTACATTTGCCTACTTTTAGGGATGTTCCTGTTGTTGATGCTGCTGCAGCAGCTGCTTGTATGGGTGTATTTGAGTGTACTCAAGTGCTGATAGATTTGTTAGGGATTTTGTTAGTTAGAATTATGGCTTTAAATGAAATGATATGTAAAAATTTAAAGGAAAATTTAATGTTGTACTAGGTTTAGGAGGGCTAAATAACAGAATATTGGATAAAAAAAATTGGGAAATCTGAATGTTCGACAAATTTTTAGAGATCTGAAGGCCTACGATTGGGCGCCAAATTATTTGCTTTTTTTTTTTTTGAATGAGAAATTTAATTTTTGTCACCTATTTCTTTGGAGCAACTATCTGCTTGCTGGAAACAAGACTTTAAAAATCTGCCGATGAAATTTTTATTAAATAAATGAAAGTGGGAATAAAATTATATTTTTGAAAAGTTATAAATTTTGAGTTGAGGAATTTATTAAATAATTAAGCACGAAGTATTTTAGTTTTTACTATAAAATATATTTTATTATTCCATATATATTACCGATATTTCGTCATTCATTGAATGACATCCTCAGGGTTTATGCACATAACAACAAACAATTAAACGCATGTCCAAATTACATTAAAAGTTTTAAAAGTAAAGTGGACTAGCATGGTGTGTAGCGGCAATATTTCTAATTGTTTTTTAATTGTTTGTTGTTGTGTCCATAAACCCTGAAGATGTCATTCAATGAATAACGAAATATCGGTAATATATACATATATATGACCTCGTTCTCAATTATTTAATAAATAAATTTTTGAAAAGTTTTCGTATACGTACTTTTCTATTTAGCAATCTTTTTCATTAAATTTATAAAACTATAAAAAGATATGAATAAATAATTACATTGGCAGAATTATATTGAAACTGAATTTTTTTTTGACATAAATGTTTGAGAATCTGATAACCAATTTAAAGGAAAATTTACTCTGAATCCTTAAATAGTAATAAGAAACCATTTTCCATAAAATCAGGATAGGCACATACCTTCATTAGATTATTTGTCACGCGCCCCTGTAACAGAAATTACTTTCACATTATTTCGTAGTGAAAATTTACGAATTTTTAGCTCTTCCAAAATTTACATGTGAACAATTGTTGCGATTTATTTAATATAGAAAAGTAAATCCATACATCCAATATCCTTTTTTCTAATAAATAAGTGTATAGAAATGAAAGAGCATCGTTTTTGTTAAAAAAAAAAAATATTTTTCAAAAATCTTCAAATTCTTTTGTAAATTTGCGTACAATTTCTTAAATAGTTCTACCCAAAATATATTTTTGAACATTACAAATACGTCTTTACTGTTCAACAATTACAATACAATACTTTTGGAGGTTTTAAAATTTACTTATAACTCATTTTGGAATACAATAAATATTGGAATTGGGAAAATCCAAATTCTACTTTAGTGTGATTGAAGAATTTCGTTCGATTTGAAATCACAACTTTTTTGTAACAGTGTTGACAATTTGTTAAATAAGTTTTGGGATTTTAGTAATCACTATATTGCTAGTTCTGCTAAAACAACAATGTGTATTTTGGAAGATGACAAAGCAAATTGTGGTAAATTGTTTATTGTTGTGTTTAATATTTTAAATGCCTAATAATGCTTTTACACTCATTGAAATAAATCTGTAAAAATAGCAGAAAAAGTTACTAAAAATTAGTTAAAAATGATGCATTTAAATGATAGTAATGTAGGAACAACAAAATTAAAGCTGTTAAATTTACGGAATTTTAGTTAAATTTAAGCTAAATTTTAGTTGATTGAAAATAACAAATTGTACTGTAAAATCTGCAGAAAATTTTGCTAAATATTAGTAGATTAAAAATAGCAGAAATAAACTGTTATATCTACAAAATTTTTTCCTATTTCTATCTTGTTAAAATCAGCAGAAATATTTGCTTAAAAAATTGTAAACTGCTGTAGAGACTGCTGTTAGTAGACTAAAAATAGCAAAAGTAAACTGTTATATCTATAAAATTTTTTTCTATTTCTATCTTGTTAAAATCAGCAGAAATATTTGCTAAAAAAATTGTAAACTGCTGTTTTCGAAAGGCTCCATGTTTATTTGCATTTATAAAAAATCTAAAAAAACTTCGAAATTTTAAAATTTTTTTTGATTTTTTCAGCTACTAATTATTTAGCAAACTTTTTTGCTGATTTTAGCAGGTTAATTTGCTATTTTCCATTAATAAAAATTTTAACTTAAATTTAACTAAAATTCAGTACATTTAACAGTTTTATTTTTGCTGTTCCTATATTACTAATATATAGCAAAAATAATCTACTAATTTTAGCAGTTTTTTCTGCAGCATCATTTTTAACTAATTTTAACAAAATTTTTTACAGACTTTTTTCTATTAGTGTAGACAAGGAATTCTTGTTTTTTAAAGAGAAGCAACGCTTTAAAAAATTCTTCTTATTAATTAACGTTTTGATTTCTTTGGAAAGGGGATAAAAAGAAGTGAAAAGTGGTGAAAGATGAATGGCTTCAAATATGGTAACACTGTAATTGCGCGAGATGCTGAATCTTAGAACAGTTGTTGCGCGGTTCGGTGGGGAACACCGAAGGAGGACGTTGCGATATGTGTGAGGGATAGAAAAAACTCATCTATATTATTATTTTTCATAAATTGATGTTGCCTTGGATGGGGATCGAACCCGCAACCTTATATGTAACAGTACAACGCGCTAACCATTACACCACAGCGTCCACACAATGACAATTTCCTTAGGTAATAATGAAATCCAGAAAGGTACGTGCCTTTTTATATATTATTTTTCACAATTTATTAAATAAGTTTTAAGATTTTCGCACATTTAATTCCTTTAATGCAATTTATGTTTAGCCCGATAAAAATAAATTTGAAAAATGCTCCAATCTGAGTGGGTTTTAAAGAGACAAATGTATAAAAACAATATTGAAAAATACTTCTACTGATAAATTAAATATTCGCTATTAAATAACAATAACCGCAAATACAGTAGCAATTTAAGAGAGAATTTTGGTCGACCAAAAATAATGAAATTTTTCATTAAACTAATGAAATTTTTTTTTTAATAAAGTGAATTAAAATTTCATAGAATTTAGGAAAAGCTTCACACTTTATATGAAACTATATCACGAAAGAAAGTTTTAAAACCTTGTTGTTAAGTTGCATCCCGAGATTTCCGCTAAAACTGAGATTTCATTGAAAATTTCATGTGAAATCCCAAGATTTTCCAGTCAGAAATCGCCAGTGGTACAAAAAATCAAGCACTGGCATACCACTGGGTAACCACGGTATTAAAAATAAATGACTGGCAGAACACTCATTTGGGACGCTTTGCCAGCGTTTGCGAAAAGCGTTTTACCAGTATTTTTTTTAGAAAAATTTCGGTGGTTTATAAAAAAAACCACTGGCAAAGAATTGGCTTAGAGTGATATGCCAAGGTTTGCAACCAGTGGTTATCCAGTGCTACCTAGCCAATGCTACCAGGCGTACAAAAATCAATTCACTGGAAAACCAATGATTTTATAAAAATGCTGACGCTTCGTTAAAAAATGTTTGTAGTCGGAAGGTTCCGAGTTCAAATCCGGTTGCAAGCAAAAAATTTTTTTTGGATTTTTTTTAATTAAAAATTTTTTTTGTTTTATAAAATCAATTTTTTTGTTTGTGCGAAAGCTCTTTCAAGACCAACTTTTTTTTGCACTCCCAACACTGGCATACTAGTTACTAAAAATTGTTTGCCAGTACTAGCATTTTGGCACAGCCAGTAGTTGTCCAGCTATTATCACTCATGTGTTTAGCCATTAAATATTATATGTCTCGTTAGCTCAGTTTGTAGAGCAATCGTCTGCCAATCTGACGGCCTGGGATCAAATCACGGCAGGACCAAAAAAAAATACATATGAACTTTTTTTTAATTTTATTTTGGAAAATATATTTCCAGACCACCTATTTATTGGTTTTGCCAACGTTTAAAAATTTTGTTCCTCCAGTGCTTTTCCGGCACTTTTTGAACAGATGGTCCTTTTGTATAATGATGTTATCATTTTGGGAATGGGAAAGCACTTTTTGCCAGTACTTGTACCACCTGTTAAAGTGCTTTGCCACCGCTTTCCCGTTTGTATTTTTCTGACTGGGTTCCCATACAAATCAAATTCTGTAAATTCGCGAGATTTGTAAGAAATCTTATGAAAATCTCACAAATGTGGAGGCTTTTACAGAATACCATACTGCGTCTTGCATAATTTGTAGAATTTTTGCATAAAAAAGTGGCAACGCTGATCAACAGCTGACTAAAAAAGTAACCTAAATATAACACAAAATAATGAAATATGTTGAAAGAATTAATACAAATATAATAAAATAAATAAATAAATTTAGACCCAACGGAAATGTACTAATGATTACAAACAGTGTAAACTACTCGTATAAACAGTGTAACTATGAAGAAAGCATTCGAAAGGACATGTCTTTCTTACATCAAAATATTGAAAATTCTTGCTTTTAGCTCGTGATCTTTTGAATAATACAAATTGACTAATATAATTAGCGTTAGATCTTTGCATTGAACAATGCAAATTGTACTCCACCAATGAATAAAGTAGTTTTTAGAAATATTTTTAATTTGAGGTTATTTTTTTTTATGGTACTTTGTTTACAAAAAAAAATCAGGTTGTCAAATCGAAATCTCGCTACTATCGTAAAGTGCAAATGTAAACGGTCAAGATTTCTGGCGAGATTTCCAATAAAATCTCGAGATTTAAAAACAGATGTGAAAACAGCATTAGTTTATTTACATTTCTGTGTTAAAAAAGTTGGCCGTTTTTATAGGTAAAAACTTGGTTTTAGGTCGGCTAACTTATCTAAAAGTACGCTTAATTTAAGACTATCCAAAATCATTTTAATGCAAATTGTATTCGTGGTTAAGGTTAAAGACCAACTTTACTACCTTAACCAATAGTAAAATTCTCCTCAAAATAACTCTAAATAGTGTTAAAATAAGCATCGTTTTAGATAAGTTAGCCGTCCTTAATCAAATAATTTATTGCTCCTTTTTTCTCCCCGTTCGGTTAATATTAATTGCTTAAATAACTCAGACGTCTTGCTTTCGTTTTTACCTTTATTGTTTTATAAATCTCTTTAATTCTTCTTTTTTAATAAATATTTATATTTAAGATAATTAAAATTATTCTTGGCATATAAAATGTTATAAATCCCGTAATATGAAAACTCAATAAAATCAACATCAAAAATTAATGAATAAACATAAAATTACCCAGAAAAAAAATCAACAGATATAATCTACTGCAGTGTTGTGGAAAGATAAATATACTCTGAACAACCTACACGATTATAAACAAAAGCCTTTTTAATATGTCTACATAATTTCAATTTCAGTTAACAAATATTGAAACGTACGCTTGTTTTTTTAACAGCACGAAAATGAAATCATACCTTGGACAGTGATATGAAAAGCCTAAAATACTTTAAGAATTTTCATGAATTGAATCTTAAGATTTTTTTTGAGCTAAAGTTAAGATTTTTAAAAAAATTTTTGTTAAATTTGGTAACGATTTTTTCAACTTGTAGCATAAATTTAAGATTGTTGTACATAAATCGAAACCACTGTTTTATAATAAACCAAATAAAGCAATTGTATTATATAAAAATATAAATGTTAAAATAAATATATGAATGTAGAGGAAAGAAACAATGTTTACACAAATATGGCACATTAACGTGCATTTAATTTTTCTGTCATACTTATATTTCGCTGTTTCCCCCATCATCATCATCAGCACACTTTTATGTATTTTCTTTTCATATTTGTTTTTATTATATTTTTTTTTTTTTTGTTGTTTTCATGTTAAGCTGGTTGTCAATTATAATGGTGGTTATGTGAATAAATGTATATGTGAGTGTACTAATACATTTACATTTTCTATACACATTTTCATATGTGTGATGCAGTAATGCCCTCCTCTTTCTTGGTTATGTTTTGTGTGCTACCAAAAATATTTAAAACATTTTTTGTTTCTTTTATGTATGTGACATTTTTATACTGTCATAACGTTGACATTAATATGTGACATTATTTGATATTATACCATGAACAAAAATACTTCTTGTCTTCTACCTTGTTCTGCTGGGTTTTGTATTTTTTTCTGTTGCAAGAGGCATCAGGAGTAAAGCCAGTTTATTTACTTTAGGAGAAATGAGGAAAGAAATATAACGAGGTTTAATTTATTCTGAAGGTTGTAACATAATGATGTTAAATGGCATTTTAGTTTTAATAAATTTAGAGAAAATGAAAAAGGTTTTTGTTAAAATTAATTTAATAATAAGAAAAACAGGAAGCAATTGAATCCTTATTATATTAAAAGAATTTTTTATAAAATTAAGGTTTGTAGTTATTTTTGGCGCCCAACGTGGGGGTTTTATAGTACAAATGGGATAAGGGTTTACGCATATCGGTTTCTTAATTCATAAGTAACATGTCAAACTATTGGTTTAAGACTTAAAAAAGCTTATATATTCCTGATCGTTAAGCAATTCTACGCCGATATAGTAATATCCGTCTATGGGTCTGTGTGTCCGTTTGCTGAAATTGCGATCATGCTGCGAAGATATAAGCCGGGTTACTCATTTCTACTTATATTAATCGGAATCTTCCCTAGCGGTTTTGTGTTGAAAAGAAGCAACATCAGTTCAGCGGTTAAAAAGTTGTAATTGAAAATGTGAAGGTACTAAATTTTCCATATACCATAAATTGGAGTATTTTAGTAAAAATTTCAAAGTAACATCAAATGAATAAAATAGTTTGTCCTAATTTTACGCCAGTTGCTTAGAGGTGAACAATATCTGAATTTCACTTCAGAAATGTTTTCACAACAAAAATTTTTTTTTACCACAAATATTTTTTTTAACCTCAAAAACTTTTTTTGGCACAAAAATTGCTTTCGCATCGAAAAAGATTATCAACTCAAAATATTTTTTTTCATTTAATATTTGAATTTCACCTCAGAAATGTTTTGACAATAAAAATTTTTTTCACCAAAAAAATTTTTTTTTCAACTTAAAATTTTTTTTCGCTACAAAAATTGCTTTCATATTAAAAAAATTATTTCAACTCAAAATGTTTTTCATTTATGTAATTTTAAATTTATTTTTTATCGGGAAAAATATTAAAAAAAAAAACGTACCAACCTGTATTTAACAAATTGTGAAAAATAATCTTCTAAAAGCATGTGCCTATCGGCATTTCATTCTTGCCTAAGGAAAAAGTCAAAGGACGACGTTTTTAAAATTTCTAGAAACTAGAAAATGAATGAGAATTTATTGTTCTAGTCTAGGAGCGTTATTCAATATTTAAAACATCTAAGAACAAAAACAAAAAATTTACCACAATTTGCTATGTCATCTTCAAAAATACTATGAATTTTTGATTTCGCTTCCCTTTCATATAAAAATTTTCTTAGAAATGTAGAAATTTAATTTAGAAACTTTTCTTATTTAGGGAAAACAGTTTCATTGTGAAAAACAAAATTGTTTGCCAACTGTAAGGTTAGGTTGTAGCTAGCGTTATTTTTATTTGTGGCAACAGAAATTAGGTGAATGAAACAGAATTTCAGTTGGAGGAATATTTTTTAATTTACCTAGAAATATATTGTAGCTACGATAATCAAATAATTCAGTTGCTGTAATCTGTACAGATAATCTCTTTTCTTTGTGTACAGAAATATTATATTATTTTGTAAACTAGTGTAGTTTTTCTTACATCCAGCAATAAGACAAATCGAATAAATTGTACTTTATCAATGTCTGTTGTACAAATCCATCATTAATTTGTGTTGAAAGTGTAATAAGTTAAAACCATACATGGGACTTACTTTTTGAGTAGACTAACTAATTGACGATTTTATTATCAGTGCATTAATACACTCAAAAAAATAAGTTAGTAGAGAAATTAGTAACACATCTTGTATATCAAGTGTACTAGTTTTCAGCAATTTTTTTTGATGAAATTGCGTTTTCAGTTAAAGTTTTTGAAGCTTTATTTACTAATTTATTATACACTCATAACAAAGTCAGTAAAATCAGCAATGCTAATGTCAGCAAAATCGTTTAAAAATTAAATTAAAAATTTGCGAAAGTTGTGCTAACACTTAGTTGATTGCAATAGAACAAAATCCTTGCTAAAATTAATAAAGTTTTTGCGCAGAAAAAATATTGCAGAAAACTAGTAGGCTTGATATATAAAACGTTTTACTAACTGTTCTACTAACTTATTTTTTTGAGTGTACAAATACATCCTAATAGATAGCCAAGTAAGCCACATGTTTGTGAGAGGGCCGAACTCTTCTAAATGCGAGGGGGGTCGGCCTGATACGGCAAGTCTCCAACCAGGGACAGTCGAGTCGGTCTTTGCAGTTCTCGCATAGGAGCAGACCTTGAACGGCTCACTCTCTTCTGTCAACCTCTGCTGGATGGGAACGGATGGATTGCCCTAAAAGCGATCTGGAACGACACACCTCTGCACTAAGCCCCCTCGAAGGAAGTGGCTTTTTAAGGCATACTCTCCAATACAACTTTCGTCCAGCGCACCTCAAAGAATGCTCACGGATTTCTTAAAGATTTGACCTGGGGAGGCACATTTCCTTGTCTGAATACTGATGACGGTTGTTCATAGGACCTTCCAGGATGTTTTTGGAAGTGACTTGGTACGTCGAACTGCCCGGCAGAAACAAATCTGACATTTGGCAATGACCCTAGGATGCTCACAGGGTGTCTGCAAGGCCTTCGCAGGATATGACTTTCACTTTCTTGTCAAACCCACTTTCTAGGACTGTCCCAGGAATTTGAGGATATACGAAGGACCTTAAAGGATATTCTTAAGACTTCAATGATGTACGAAGGACCTTCAAGGATCTCCGCAGGACCTTCAATTACACTCGCAGGGCATTCCAGGATATTCACTGGACCTTCAAGGATATTCACAGGACCTTAAAGGATACACACAGGACCTTCAAGGATATTCCCAGGACCTTGAAGGATACTCACAGGACCTTCAAGGATATTCATTGGACCTTCAAGGATATTCACAGAGCCTTAAAGGATACTCACAGGACCTTCAGTGATTCACACAGGTTGTCCTAGCACATTCACAAGACCTGCAAGCATACGTTAACAGGGCCTTAAACGATACTTGTAAGACCTTTCAGGATGTTTGCAGGACCATCAAGGATATTCACAGGATCTTAAAAAATACTCACAGGAATTTCAAGGATATTAACAGGATCTTGAAGAATACTCACAGAACTTTCAAGGATATTCACAGGACCTTGAAGGATACTCACAGGACCCTCAAGGATATTAATTGGACCTTCAGTGATTCACACAGGTTGTCCTAGCGCATTCACAAGACCTCCAAGGATAATACCTGATACGGCACACGTCCTTGACAGGATAATTTTAGGCCAGAACTTCGAAAGAATTAATTCAATTTAGGCTTAATTCGCACAAAATCTAATTCATCTTTAAAAATTTTATATATCTCATTTCATCAAACCATTCCCTTAGAATTAATTCATAAGCTTCATTCCCAAAGCTTAATATTTAATAGGATTCATTTTTATGTGGAGTTCATTCCTTATCGAATTACAATCAACCTAAATCATTATTTTTTTTAATAATTCTAATCTTATACAAAATGGCTTATCAAAATTGTCATTTCATTCAGTTCGTAAAAGAGCAACAGCATGAACATGTTAATGAGTCTGGCAACACTAGTTGATATGTTAAATGAAAAATGCGCCATATTTTAGGGAGTTAATATTTTTATTCTAGACACAACCCATGGAGTTAATGAAAAAATTTATTTTAATCTTTTACAAAACGAATGAAAGAAAATCTTTCAGCCTTTTTGTAGCAGAATTTAATTTATAAAATAATCACTCAAGTGAATGATTATTATAAAAAGTATGAATCCATGAAAGAATTCATTCACGATGTACGAAAATAAAAAGCAAATGGCGTATTAATAAAATTTAATTAAAAAACCAAAAGTGAATTAAAGAATTAATTCATTCAAACCTATGTTTCAGGTGCTACCTTGAACGGCACGCTTCCTTTACAGCATCTAGAAAGAGAGAGGCGTTCACGGCTGTAGACAACTGATACAAATTTATACAATGCTGCGCTTTATATACCCCTATGTGTAGCTGAATGTGTTGCTAGTAGTGGGTAGACAGAAACGAGCGGGACGACTTCTGTCGTTACATTCAGATGAGCTCATATATGACCAGATATGGCATAAATGATACATTTTATGGCCATATCTGATCAGACCTAGTGCCAGATCACTTCATATCTAAAGCGATCTGGAAAATTGGGGACTTTTATGGACGATATCAAGTAAACCTATAGAAATTACTCTTACGGTTTTTGTAAAATAACAGATACGGTATTTGAAACGCTTTTATAACAGTTACTTGATTTTTATTACTTCCAATTATAATGAAAAATTTACTTGTATGCGTTTGATTTGCCCCTAAAAGTTTAAAAATAGAAAAATAAATATTTAACCATCACTACCACAGTGACTTAACATAAAAATATCAAGATTTTTCCCACAAATAAATGAATTAGCCTCTAATGTAATTAAAAACTAAGCAATTGGCTTAGTTTTTAAAATTTAAAACTAAAGCCAATTGCTTAGTTTGAAAAGAAAATAAAACATAAATTGAAAAAATCAGACTATTAAAGAAAAAATATTGGAAACAATTAGGAAAAAATGTTAAAAAGGAAAAAAAAAAATTTTTTTTGCAACAAATACAAAAAAAAAAACAATTTTGTACGAAAAGTGTAAATAAAACTACAAAAAATATATATTTATCCAAAAAAAAAAAAAAAAAAAAAATATATCCGTAAACCTATAAAAGTAATGAAAACAAACAACACCCTTAGCTTGAGCCATACATTCAGTGAAAGAGAGGAATATTAAAAAAAAAACAACGTCGATTATTTTTTGTTTTCTTAGCCAAACTAGAACAATATCCAGTTTAAAACTTATTTTTTTATTTTACAAAATATATCAACGAGTTTGTTTTCCACTTGCTGTTCTATTTTCTTTTTCCTCAATATTATTTTATTTTTTTATCGACAATAAAACTTGACAAATCGAATTTTTCAGCTGATGCCCGCACCATTACCAATGCCATTTGTTAATCCAAAAAAATACCCAAAAAAAAAGTGAGTATGGCAAAGTAGTGAAAGCAAAAACTACATACATTGAATTACAATTTTTGTACAATGATCTCGTTTGTTCTGAAGCTTACATACATTTTTACTAAGCACCAACGAATTACAATTTATTTAAGCAGCACAAATACCAGAAATCTACTCACAATCCCCAAACCAGGAAGCATGAAACAAGTAAAAACAAATTATAGTGTTTTTTTTTGGTGGGGGAAAATTTATTTAAATGGTCAAAAACGAATTTTATAAACCCTTTTTTTAAGAAATTAAATTTCAGTAGAAGGAAATTTTATATAAATTGATAAAAAAAATGTTATTTCCCGGTATGGAATATGGAATCAATTTTAAGCTTCTTTCCATAAGAAACTAAGAAATATTTAAAATATTAAAAAAAAAACCTAAAATAGATGGCAAATTATATCCATAAAACGTTAATAATTTCTTGATGATTACAGGCCTATTAGTAAATTTTTTTAAAAAAATTCGCACAACAAAAATAGATTAAAAAAAATGGTAAGAGCAGACGAGAGATTATAGAAATTTATAACACAATTTCTCAGACTTGAAACAAAATGGTCTTACAATCCTACAAGACATATGAGTTATTTGAATAATTCATATTAATTATAAGAAAGTAAAGGAAAACTAATTATTCCCTAGAAAACTTAAAAGGAAACATACCATTTTCTTATATGTATGTGTACAGCAAAAACAAGAGACGAAAAGTCATAAAAGACGCATGCTTAATATTATTAATTAATATTAATCATAGGTATTTAAAAAATACACTACAAAAGAAAATTAATTAATCCCAAGAAATCTTCAAAGGAAAAAAAATAACAGTTTGTTACACTTGAATAGCAAAAACAAGATAAAAAAAATAATAAAAGACGTATTATTAATACTATAAATTAATATTAATCATACGCCTTTAAAGTGCAAGTACGGAGAGAGTAACTTTAGATAAAAGAAGACCAGGACAATAAATTATTTTACACTTAGAATGCTTAATTTGAAGTTTCATGATTAGGTGTAATTTTAGATTGTCATAATGTTTTGAATAGTAAATTTAAACATTTAGACGGATTTGTTTTATAAAAAATTCAAGAATTTTTCTCAAAAATAGCAAAAGGTTTTAAAATTTCTAGACCTTTTAAGTTTAAAAGTTTTAAGTTTTTTCCTTTTGTTGGATTCATATATTTGAAAGTTTTTTGTAAAAAATTTATTTACGTATGAGTAATGTGAAATTATGCAAAGAAAATATTAATCATACGCACATTGTAATTTAAGTCCTTTTTATAAACAAAATTATAGAATTTTTAACAAAATATTTTAGAGTTTTGTATTAAAAAAGAGTCTTCAGAATTTGATATTACTTTAATTTAAATCTTATTGAAGAAGCGGTTTTTTAAATAAAATTTTGAATGCAGGTCAAGAGAATATTTTTTTTTTGTATTTATTTAATTTGAGTGTTATTTTTGTTCGGTTTTAAGATCAAATAGAATTCACTATTTATTTTACAGCAAATAGAGAAAAAAACTTATGAAAGAAACTTTCCTAGAACCAATGGTTGACAATTAATGCATTTTCAAGTGCTACCAAGCACTATCATCAGATTGTCTTTATGAAGTTCTGTCTAGGTTATAATGTCGATTTTCAGTTTTTGTATTTAAGTTAATTCCAAAGTGAAAAAACATTTAGAGAAGTAAACTCAAACATTTTTCCTTATTTATTTCATATTACAATGAAAATCACATGTTTTTAACAAAGCTATTATTTTTCTCTATGTTATAGTTATTGCTATAACTAAAGCTCCTTTAGTAGTAAGAATAGTAACAATCTTTAGTTCGACTAAAATTTATGGTAAAATTGATTTAATTTGTTAAATTCTTAGGAAATATAACAACATTTCGATATAATTTTGTGCATTTTAATTGCTTTAATTTGTACTACAATCCAAAGCATACTATATTGTTCATGCCTTTCATGGTGTAGGGCATTAAAAATATCTAAACAAATATCTAGCATAAGATACAACACAAAAAATGCACCGAATGAATGAGCGGAAATAAAACTAAAACCAATGACCTGTGTGTATAACTGCTACTACCACGACTACCATTGCAATGTTAAAAATGTTACAGAACTACAGGAAATAGTGTTGCAGGCACGTAATTTAAAGTTCTCTCTATAACTAGAAAATAATATATGCCAATAGTGCATCACTAAACAAAAAAAAAAAAAAAAAAAAAAATCTAACCCACACCACAAGTACCAAAATCCATTGGAGTAAATGAATGATTTTTCAAATATTAACCAATACACATAAACATAGAAACTAGTTAAAATGGAAAAAAGCTAACACTAACATAAACTTACACACACCAGCAAAGTAATACAATAACTAAAATTGAGTATGAGGTAAATACTAAATAAGAATTCCCAGCATTAGAATTATCATCATCATCATTATCAGCCATTATTGTATTGCAATGAGTGTAACATTTAAAAACGATTTCCCCCGGAAATGCGTTCATGGTTAGCACGTGTAAAAATTTTAGTTGAAAATTCACATTTTTTTCTCCCTTTAACATTTCATGCTTAGTGCTTTTTGAAGGTTTAAATTTTTTTTTTTTTCAAAATTTTTATGCCAAATAAATGAATGATTGAAATTGTTTTGATACCTCAAAAAAATACATTTTATAAATTGTAAGGAATTGATTAAAATGCTTAACGTTTTCCTGCGCAAATATTCTGATGAATGTGCAAACACATGTGAGAATGAATTTGAAATAATTTTATAAAACTAGCAAATACTATGCTAAAAATCAAATAATAATGAAGCATACTTTTGGGGATAAGATATTTTGCCATACTTATAAATGGTTGGAATTGAAAACAGAATAAATTTAAGCGGAAAATACATTATCTTAATTGGAAGGGACTGATTAAAAAGCTTATCGTAGTACTGCGAAAATATTCTGAAGAATGTGGAAACATACGACAATGGCTCATATGAATAAAAAATAGATATTACTAATAGGGGGAAATACAGGGTTTTTTAAGCAATTACTTCACAAATCTAGTCTGCTTCGGAGTAGACTAGAAATTTAATTTTTTAATTTTCGTTTACGTTTCATGCTATTCTATCAGCCAATTGGTAAATTTGGAGTTAAAAGCCATTCCTAAGCCCAAAGTAATTACTTCGAAGTAATTGCTAAGTTTTATTCATATGACCCAATGAGTCATATGAATAAAACTTAGCAATTACTTAGAAGTAATTACTTTGGGCTTAGGAATGGCTTTTAACTCCAAATTTATCAATTGGTTGGTAGAATAGCATGAATTGTAAACGAAAATTAAAAAATTAAATTTCTAGAATTTGAGACCAGATTTGTGAATTAATTGCTTAAAAAACCCAGTATTTCCCCCTATTAGTAATATCTATTTTTTTATTCATACGAGTCAATGGAATTGAAATCAAGGCCTATGTTTAATTAGTTAAGAGTAAATGAACCCAGCAAAAATCTTGCGGCCAAAGCAGTAGAAAAAGCATTACAATTAATGACATGGATGTACTTATCTTTTTAACAGAAACGTTAACGATTTCAACATTTGTGATAGTAGTTGCCAACACTTTTTCAGTACTTTTTGAACGAGCCCAGGTGAAAATGGGATCGTGCACAGGTGAATGTTCTTATAATGAAGCCCAAGCATGGAAAAAAGCAAGATGGGGCTGAGATCAAGGATTTTTTGTGGCATTTTAATTGAAAACTCTGTTTCCTCGACGACAACGTCGAACATGTTATATTGCTTGAAATGAAATCTTTCATTGTTTCGAAGCAACTTTCGATTAAACTAAAAGATAAATGTTAGTTTAACTAGACTTGCAGAAATGTAGTCAGATCCAGAGGGTTAGAATTCAAAAATTGGCGAGATAACAAAAACGCCAATACACACTGCTTCGCAAACGGACGAGATACAAGTGTTTCAAAGTACTTAGTCGTATTTCAAAGTACTTTGCGAACAACGTCTTCGTCTTCTGCTCCTCGGGTTAGCAAGAGTTTTTGGTCATTCGGTAAAAGAGTAAAGGTTAATGCTAGTTTAGCTCTCCCAACTCTTATAAAGGATGACCAAATAAATATTCACTGAACTGGTTGATAAGGCTAACCTTTCAGCTGAGCTATTTGCAGGTAATTCATTCCTACCGGAAAGCGATCAAACACTGCCCAAATTTGGAAGAGTATCGAGTACTATGCCTAAGATATTGTTAGGAAATTAGATTATGCTATTATAGACCGGGATTTACTAAAATCGTCAACCTGGCAGCACTAATAATGAAACACTAATAATGGAAACTAATTAGAATGGAACAAGGAAAGAAATGAAATTGGAAAATGGAAAGAAATGTATTGGAATGGGTAACGAGTAGAATGGATCTGGGAACGAGTGGAATTAAAACACTAACACAGGGAACGAATTCGAATGAAAAGAACCTGGATTTTAGTGATGTTTATCGAATGGAAGGGGAAGTGTGGAATTGAAACACTAGACAAGTGGAACCAAATGGAATGGAATGGGCAATGAGTGAAATTAAAACACTTAACACATGGAACAAAATGAAATTGAAAGAAACTCGATTTTAGTGATGAATTTGACCATATTTTTGTTCTATTACAGCGATTTTTATGAACTTTTACATTTTTTCGAAAAGAAATTTAAAACTATTTTAAATGGCCAATGTTTCTCATTTAGTATAGTTAGAAGTTTCGAAAAGGCGGAAGTTTTGGCTAGAAGCCTAAAATTTAAAATATTGTATGTATACAATGGAGTTTGAGCTAAATCAGGTAAATAAAATAAGGAACTTGGTAAAAATGAGGATTGGCTAATTAACTGACGGAAACTTATTTGGAATTTCCAAAAAAGATTTTATCGAGATATTTTTGAAAAATTCAAAGTAGGCTACCATTGAGATTTCAAAAGGAAAAAGGCTTGTGTAGATTTAAACGTAACTGCCAATTATAGAAAACATACGATTTTCATTTGTTGGTTATACATAAATAGATGTCACTACATTGCTAGATCTGTCAAAACAACAGAGTAGTATTTTGGAAGATGACAAAGCAAATTGTGGTAAATTTTTTTTTGTTTTTTCTTTGATTAATAACGCTCCTAGACGAGAACAAGAAATTCTCATTGAGTTTGTGATTTAACCTAATAAATATTTCTAGAAATTCTAAAAAGTCGTCCCCTGACGATAGGCAAATTCCTGCAACAGATTATTTTTCACAATTTACCAAATAAGTTAGAGGATTTTAGCACATTTAAATGATTTAATGCAATTATTGTTTATCCTCCCGCTAAAAATAAAATTGGAAAATTTTTAAATTGAGTAAAAAAATTTTTGTGAAAACATCATAAAATTGTTGTTAAATAAAATTAATTTCGATTTACCCGAAAATACGTGTAAAATAATGAATCAAGAAGAGCGCAGTAAACATATAATCGACAAATGGAAGAACACCAAACGTCCAATACACTTTATAGCGAAAACCCTAAATTTGCCCCAAATTTCGACAAGAAAATAGTTCCATTGCTCAGTCACATTTTGATTTTTAAAAATTTTCCTTGTTGGCGCCACCGGGAATCGAACTTGCGACCTCAAGATTGCTAGTTTAGCCTTCTATCGCTAAACTATGCTTTGAAATAAATGCTGACTTATTACTTTGTGGTTTTTGTAAGTGGGAAGGCAATTTCTTTTGCGACATCGCGAACAGAAGTAATTAGTTGAAAACCTGTTTTGCTGGGTTTGGAATAGGGATGCCAATCGGGATTGGTTTTTTAAAATCCTGGGATTCGGGATTTCAAAATTAAAAAAACGGGATCCCGAATTTTTTATCGGGATTTCGTGATTTTTTGCCATTTTGGGAATTTTTTATTTAAAAAAATGTGTAAAAACTTCAAATTTATGTAAAAGAAATATGGGGTCATATGCATAAACACTTTTAAAATTTATAAGTGACTTATAAAACCAATTTTTCATACACATTTCATTTTATAAACATGTTATAAGGTTTTCAAATTATTATGCATGAGCACTGTAAAATATAACTGTTTTATACGTTTTTTACATACACCTGTTTATATCTAAAGAACGAAAGAATTGAAAAAACTCAAGAATTAAGAATTTAACTCCGTCGATATGTTGTGTGCTAATTTTGTTTATAATAATTTCATATTCACTATTCTTATATCATTTTATTTTAAATTGTCAATTGAATTTTATAATTTTCAATTAGTTTCAGAATTTTTTAATAGTTTTCCACATATAGTGCAGAAATTCAAATGAAAAATTCTGAAATACAATCGATGATTTCCGAAATATAATAAGAAATACTGTACGCTATAGATTTGTATAAAATTATATTTAACAAAAACGATTTAAAAATATCAGCAGGGTTACAATTTTGGAAAAATTACCACATATTTTTGCAATTGCAAAAATCCCGGGATTCGAGCTGAAGAATCCCGGGATTAGGGACTCACTTTTATTGAATAATCCCGGGATTTCGGGACTCGGAATTTCGGGATTGGCATCCCTAGTTTGGAAGCAATGAAAGTTGTAGTTTTTAAAGCTTGCCTTCCAATTTTTTTGCGTGGAATGCTTAAATTCTCTATAAATTTAAAATTTGTTTTTATTTGATGTGTAATTATTTGAAAAATAACTATTTTGTTTAACTTTTCTCTTAAATACTTAGGCGTAAGAGTAATTAAATAATATTGTATTATAATTAAAATCACTCATACGTGAGGTTTTAAAATTTTCATTTTATGCGGTTTTTTTTTTGGTTGTTTTGTTTTTGGCTGTGTGTTTGTTTATTTTAATATAAGACTAATAAATTTTAATTATAGTCTCATATGTGCTTATTGTAAAATTAACCATAAAATAAACAAGCTAAAATGTTTTGGTATATAAATCAAGAGATCAAAAGTATGAAAAATAAAAATTAAATCCATACAAAAAAATTTTAAAATAATTCAAGGACATTTTTATGTATATAAATATTAATTAAGTTGTTCTTTTCTTTCAGCTTGAAATTAAAAGCTTTGACTTTATAACCAAAATTTACAGTTAGAGGCTAAAGTTTTAACTGTGAATATATCATAGGAATTTACGAAGAAAATATTTTAAAAAGTATATTCAAGGATATTAAAAAAAAAAAATCTTTATTTCTTAACTCTTTGAATTTATTTTTGTTTCATGCCTATAATTTGTTTATCTTTATTTAACATATACGACTTAAGCGAACAAGTGCCAAATTAAAATCTTCTTATTAAAAGTACTTTTTATACAAAATAATTTTAATATATAAACTCTGCCTTACGCTTAATATTTTTGCACTTAGCATAATTATTTAAACACAAAGATGTGTTTTAAGAACTTATTAAGAAAGTTTTTTTGTTTCTTCAAAATAAAACTGACTTAATTTTAATTATGAATAGCAAAAAAAAAAATTTTCAAAGAAAAAGTTTAAAATTTTTATATTATGAAAAAATATATTTAATGAAGGACTATTTGGCATAAGATTTGTAATAATTTTTTTTAAAACAGCTGGCTTATAAGGAAATATTTTTTCATATAAGCGAACTAAATATTGCCATTGACAGTTTTTTAAAACAAACAAAACTGTAATTAAAATCCACTTGGGGTAGAGACAATATTAATTTTTTATAACAGCTGGTGGTTTTTAAGAAGTGTGGCTAATATCACAGTACAACAGCCAATCTGGGGGGTGAGAAATTCCAAGTCAGGGTGATGGTACTAGGTCAGTATAGTAAAACCCTCAAAGGGTTTGGCGTTCGTATGTGTCATATATTTTTTTTTCTCCACAAATTTATTTTTACCGGCAAAACTGTTGATTATAAAGAAAAATGTTATATGAACGGATTAAAGAAATTGTAATTCTAAATTTTTCTAAATTTGTTTCATCAAAATCGGACAAGTGGTTCTCGAGTTACAACTAAGCGAAAAAACATCAAGATAAGGAAAAAATTTAAAAGGTCATAAAAAAAATGACACATACGAACGCCAAACCCTTTGAGGGTTTTACTATACTGACCTAGTACCATCACCCTGACTTGGAATTTCTCACCCCCCAGACAATAATCCCAAAAATGTTCCATAGTGTATTTAGTTATACATTAAACTTGTTAATATAATAAATTAAGTTTTATCTCTAATTAATATAATTTTTGTTGAAATTATTGTTTGTACCATTTAATGAAAATTGTTAGTTTCTTAAACAAGAAACTTCCTTTCTTCCACGAGCGCCAAATATTTATAAAAATTTAAAATTTTTTTTAAATCTCTATATAACACAAATACCGCTTTAAACTACAATAAGTGTTTACTTGGGTTTTTCTTCATACTTACTACCCCTAGAGGGCCTACACGTGTTTATGCTCCATTCCAGCTCACTTCATTCACTTCTATTTACATACACTTTTTATTTTTCCAAGTAAAAGTGCAAACAATGCCAAAGTGTTTTTGTTGTATTCTATAACTATAACGTTTACAGACACTTGCATGTTACTTAAATGTCTGAATACTTGTGTTTGTGTTTAAATATTGTTTGAGCTGAACGAAAAGAAGAAAAAAAAAGTTTATTTGCAGCAAATGTTTAAACAAATAACCTAAAGGTCTTTTTTACTATACTACATTTGCTAAACTTAGTAAACTTACTACACTTGTATGTAAAAAACCAAATTAAAATATTTAAGTTTAAATCTAAATTGAGCAAAACAGAGGTAAGTAAATATTCAGAGAAGAGTTTAAGTAAATATTATTTAAAAAACAGCAGCCTAGAGGGAAAGATTTTTTGTAAAAATATATTTAAAGAATGGTGTAATAAAATAAAAATAAATTAATTTTTAACCCCTAAATTCATAAACGCTTTGTAAAATTATAGGATGTTTATTGAACAAATTTTGTATGAAAATGACGCTTTGTAAACCTGCTATAACTTTACAAAGCATTTATGAATTGAGGGGTAAGCCTTTAAACTAATCGTATTGTATAAAATACTCATCAAAAAAAGAGATGCTGAAGCAGTAGAAAAAGCACTACAATTGATGATCTAGATGTACTTCTTTTTTAACATAAACACTAATGATTTTAACATTGAATTGTCATAGGGGAGGAGTACTCGCACTTCAACATTTTTTCAGTACTTTTTGAACTAGTGCAAAGAAAGATCTTTTTCACCAATTTAAAATTAAAAAAAAATTCTTCGCAAAAAAAAAATTATGTTTTTTTTTATTTTAGAAAAGTTTTTTATTTCCACCACCGGGTATCGTACTTGCGACCTCACGATTGCTAGTCTATCGCTCTACCGCTGAGCTATTCTTTGATATGAAATTTGATTGGCATAAAAACATCACTTTGTTACTGTGAGATATTGTTCCTTATTCTCTTCGATAAAAGTACTTATTAAACAAGTGTAAAAGGTGCACTCCAATTCAATATTGTTTTCAGTACTATTTTTACAGGTGCATAAAAAGCAAATTTCTCATCATTTTTTTATATATACATATTTTTAAAAATTAAAAAAAATTGAATTTAAACAAATTAATTATAAATATTAAAACAAAAACTAATAAAATAAAAAACAAAAATTAAAAAAAAAAAATAAAAAAAAATCTTGGTCCCACCGGGAATCGAACCTGGGACCCTCCGTTTGGAAATGCCAAGTGATACCAAAATCACTTTTTACGATCACTTTTAGAGCAATTACTCTTTAGAAGCAATACTTAAGTGATTTTTTGGAAGTTGTTCAAAAGTAATTCTAAAAACGCTGAAAAATATACTAACAGATACTTTGGAAGCAATGAAAGAAGTGATTTTTTTGAAGTTGTGCAGAATTACTTCTAAAAAAGCTGTAAAAATACACTAACGGATACTTGTTAAGTAGTGAAAGAAGTAGTTTGTAAAGCATTACTTCCAATTTTTTTTGCTGGGTATATAATAAATTCTTTGTTTTTCTTTGAAATTCAATGTTTAGTGCGTATGAGTAATATGAACTAACCCTCTAATGCAGGAATATTTGTTTTTTATGGTTACGTATGATTAATATTAATTGAAAGATATACAAAGGCGTATGAGCGATTTTTAATTATACCCTACACCACTATGTGGACAGGGTATAATAAGTGTGACTAATGTTTGCAACACCAGAAAATATTGGACATAGACCAAAGGTTTAAAAGGTTTAATTATTTAATTTACTTTCTAAAAATTAATATAATTTGAGTTAACTTTCATTCCGTAATAGCATTCTTATGGAATTAATTCGATAGCTTCATTTACGAAAGATTTAAATTATATGAATTAATTCTATTTTTATTGAATTCTAACTGAATGAAACCAAATTTACTTGAATTCATTTAGTGAAAAGGTGAATGAAAAATGATTTTTTTTTCATTCATTTAGTCAAATGAAAAACGTAAATTTGCAACTACATGCTGAAATATTAGCATAATACAAATTAAAAACGTTTAATATTCATCTAATATAAATAAATAGTATTGTATGCTTTATTATAGCTTGTGTGTTTTGGTTTCGATTATGTGTTAGTTTCAAACTACACTGCACTAAGTGAATGATAATAAAATTTCTTCAATTAGTAAAATGGTGAATGAACAAGTTGGAATTCATTCAATACTTGTTAAAGCTTTGGGAATGAAGCTTATGAATGAATTCTTTAGGAATGGTTTAACGGAATGGTATATGAACATTTTAAAATTCTGAATTCAATTTTTCGTGATTTAAGCTTAAATTGAATTAAGTCCTTCTAAGCTCTAACTTAGTGCATCGATCGACTCAGAATAACCTTTTGGTTCGATTTAACAATCGTCCGTACGTCCGGCTTTACTCGATGAAGTTTGTTGTCAAACTCAAGAAAACTTGCAAAATCATTGGAAGATTCTCAACTAGCAATTTTAAAATGTTTGCAAGCAGCAGGATTCATCCAAAATTAAGGAAATTGGCTACCACACGAATTGAGATGCTGAAAGACGGTTTTGCATGTCAAAAATGCTGTTTGAACGCCATAAAAAGAAGTCATTTTTGCATCGAATCATTACTGGCGATGAAAAATGGATACATTATGATAACCCGAAGCGCAAGAAATGTGTGAAGCCCGGCAAACTAGCCAAATCAGCGCCAAAGCCGAATATTCATGGCGTAAAGGTAATGCTCTGCATATGGTAGGACCAGAAGGGTCCCATCTATTGTGAGCTGCTGGAATCAGGCTAGACGGGGACTTGTACCGAAAATAATTGATTCGTTTGACCAAACGGGTCCCATCTATTATGAGCTGCTGAAATCAGGCTAGACGGGGACTTGTACCGAACACAATTGATTCGTTTGAAGCAAGCACTGGTCGAAAAATGCCGGAATATGTGACCAGACATGAAGCGGTAATATTCCATCTTGACAACGCTAGGCCACATATTGGAAGACCGGTTATAAACTAATTAGAAAATAGTGGTTGATTTTGCCTCACCCGCCTTCCCAGGAAAATTTTCTGTTGCAAAGAATCGGTTGTAGAATAGCTACTTTTCCTTTACAACCCCTTCTATTGTCAATTCTAACATCGATGATTTTTGTTTGAAATTGTCCCAAAAGCAACCGCTTCTATAGCTCCAAAGTGGAACCGGTTGCCCTAGAATCAGTTCTGGAACTAGTTCTAGAACTCATTCTAGGTCAGTCATACCTTCCATATAATATATATGGAACTGGTTCCAGAACCAGTCCCATGGAATCGGTTGCAGTAGAACCAGTTGCAGAATATGCATGTTTGGCAACCGATTGTAAAAAATTTCGCTGGGTTATAGTACAGACGTTTTCCCGTCCGACTACTATTTCTTTCGATCGATGCAGAATGCTCTCACTGGAACACGCTTCACTTCAAAACAGGTTATCCGAAATTGGCTTGATTCGTTCTTGGACTAAAAAAAATTAGCAATTCTTTTGGCGCGAAATGGGAAAAGATCATATCTACAGATGGCCAATACTTTTAATAAATTTATATTGTACCAATGTTTCAAAATAAACGCCCAAAATTTGTCAGAAATCCCGCATTGTTAAGTTATACACCAATATAATCCTGCCTCAGTGATTGTCTATGGTAAGGGTAGAGTCACAAGCAGAATTTCAAATACCAAACTCCAGGGGTTCGAGTTATGCAAATTCCATTCCATTTCGTTTCGGTTATTTCAGTTTCACTCGTTCCCCATTTCATTCCATTTCGTTACCACTGCTTTGTGTTTCAACATCAGTCGTTCAATTTCTTTGCACTTGCTCCGTTTCATTCACTGTTTTACCTTTAGTCTTTTAACTCGTTCACCATTCCATCGCATTCCGTTCCCACTGTCTAGTGTTTCAATTCCACTCGTTCCACATTCCCATCCATTTTGTTTCCCAATTTAAGTGTTCCAATTACACCCGTTCCTTGCTTAAATTCATTTTGTTCTCATTGTTTAGTGTTTCAATATCAATCATTCTTCTTTCCATTCTATTTATTTGCACTTGTTCCATTCCATTCCGCCTTTTATATTCAGTGTTTCAATGCCTCCCTATTCCATTCCATTTCGTTACACATTCCATTCAATTTCGTTCCCTGTTCCATTCCATTTCAATTCTATTCGTTCGCCGTTCAATTCCATTTCGCTCCATTTGTGTAGTGTTTCCATTTCACTCGCTTCCCGTTCCATTTTGTTTCTCCAAATACACTCGTTCTTTAAATTTCAGGTTTCTAGCCGAAGAGTTTTGGGGGAACTTTTCCCCTCCTGAACCCCAATTTTAATTACGTTCCTGTCCAAAGTTTCAAAAAGTACCTTGTCAGTAAGTTAGCTTATACACAAAGGGGTTTGTGCAGGCCGTCAAGGGGGAGACTTTTCCTCTCTTTGACCCTTCCAGTAGGAAATTAGGGTAAATAGGAATTTTAGATATAAAAGGAAGCCCAGAAACACGCTTTTAAACTTTCTGAATCGATAGAAAAACTTATGGGCTTTTTTCATAAATAAAAAACTAAAACAAAAATTTTCCGATTTTTAGTTAAATAGAGTTCCTTAGTAGAGTACAAATTCAGAACTACCCAGGTAAAAAAGGGGTAGTATATAAACATATATGATCATACATGGGTTCGTATATGATCATATATGCATATAGTTGATCACATATGACCATATAGGGTCTCATGTTCAGATCTGAAATTTGAGGGTATGTGAACATATATGAGCATAAAATTCTGTATATGAGTCTGTAAGTCTCTGAAGACACCAAAGTTTAGCTTCAATGCCAGAAATAAGTCAAAACTTAAAACTAACCTCCCTAAAATCCAGGTTTGTGGGATATTTGAGCGCAAATTCTGAAAAAGTACGAAGTTAACCCTTAAAGACATTTTATTTCTAGCATTGTAGTTATACTTGGGAATTTTTCATTGGCATTGAAATTTAATTGGCATTACTCGATCTCAATGCCAATGCCAAAAAATTTCAATACCATTCAATGCCAATGAAATTTTTTTCAATTGGCATTGATTGAAACAATGGTAATGAAATGTACAACTAATGGTAATAAAATGTATTGTATACAAAAAAAAAATTGTTTTATAAAAAGGAAATTAAGACAAGAATGTAAAATTTTAGAGCTATAAACATTAAAAATATTCACTATTTTATTAAGTTGTATCAAGTATACTGTTGTTCACTCTTCTTTAACACCAGCCAGACTAGATGGATCAGCCTCTAGTACTATAAATTGACGAAATAGCGAATATAAGATAAGAAATACACGAATTTTTATTATTTTTTTCTTAATTTGTTCTTTTATCAATAATAATTGAGTATTTAGCAATATAATTGAGCATTTAGGCATTGAACAATGCCAATTGAAAAAAATTTCATTGGCATTGATCAATTGTAATGCCCAAAATTTCATTGGCATTACAATTGACCAATGCTAATATAGTTTTTTGGCATTACAATTTAAAATCATAAATTAATTGGTCAATTCAATTAACTAGTCCCAAGTATGATTGTAGTTGAATTTTCAACTTTGATGTCTTCAGAGAGTTATAGTAAAATTTCATGACAAATATTTTTGCGGAACATCTTACCCCTCTGGCTCTTTAACTTACAGGTATTTTTGTCCCTCTTTGAAAAGGGCCCATAAAGTCCCTTTAACTGAAGAGTTAGAGTATTCGAATGTTTCACAAAAATATTCCTCGTAGTGTTTTACGTAAGTTCGATGAACATATGCTATACATAAAATGGAATATTCAAATGGTTTCCTAAGTCGATTCACAATAAACATTTGCAAAAGGGGATTAAGTAGTTTGAAGTTTTGACTTATTTCTGACATTGAATTTTCAACTTTGATGTCTTCAGAGAGTTATATAAAAATTTCATAACAAATATTTTTGCGGAACATTTTAGCCCTCTAATTCTTCAACTCACGGGTATTTTTTGTCCCTTTTTGAAAAGTGGCTAACAAAAAGTCCCTTCAATTGAAGAGTTAGAGGATTAAAATGTTCCACAAAAATGTTCGTCGTGATGTTTTATATAAGTTCGCTGAACATATCCTGTACCTAAAATGGAAGATTCACATGGTTTTGTATGCCGATTCACAATAAACATTTAAAAAAACGGTGGGGGGCCCCGAAACTTTAACCCCCGAAAAACATAGGGTCACACGTAAACTTATAAAAGGCTGATACACGTATATTATTTTACGATCGCTTCTGCCAGAATCAGTTGTCAGAACCATCTAATTTTTTTGTTTTGTGTTGTACAGTGTAATATAAGAAATATTTCAATATTTATTGAATATTTGAAGTAGACAATATTCAACGGTTATTTCTCTAAAAAGTTGGTAGTATTCGATCAAAGTTGCCAACCCAGTCGAAATGACTGGTCCAGTATATCTACTTCAAAATCTTCATTACCGTTTGTATTGCATTTTTTTTTTGGCAACTCATTGTTGCAGACCACGTATGCTACCTAATATTTATTTCCACAAAATATCCCCTAAGTGTACGAATATTATCATTTTTTGGTACATTTGCTAATATTTAATATCTTTGTATAAACAAAATATTGTACATGTGTTTGTTTTGTTACTTTCTTCTTCTAACTACAAGACCAAGAACAACAATTATCGTACGTGCATATTAAAATAAATACATCATAATATCAAATAAGGACTTTGTGCCAATACAAACAGGACTATAAAATGTATTTATGTACTAAGATGGTAAATGAAATAGCAACAAATATTGAATGGCATTTATACGTGATTATTGTATTTTTTTCGAAGAAAAAATCAAATGATTGGATATTAAAGTTGAATACATAATAATATTAAGACTTAGGGGAAGTATGATTGATATTTTGTAATTAAATAACTATGATATACGTACGGGTAGATCGATTCAAATAAATGAATTTCATATAAAGGAAATTAAACTTTTGTTATTAAAAATTTTGTAAAGAAATGTTTTATGTACGTTTTAGAAACGAGATAGTTTAAAAATCAAAATTTCGTACATTTTAAAAAATATTTCATTTTTAAAAAAAGAAAAAAAAACTTAAACGAGTAAAAAGGTTAAAGTCGGGCATGCCGACTATAGAATACCCTACACCAGTCTGGGTAAAAGCCAACTAATGTCACCAAAATCAATAGGCTGCGTTATTGGGCCAATATAGGTCTGTGTACCAAATTTCATCAAAATATCTTAATATTTGCGACCTGCAGCGTATAAACAGTATAATTTTGGTAGGACCCTTATATGGGCACTAGGTCTAAACATGGACCGATGTTCATCAAAATCAATAGGCTTCGTCCGTGGGCCAAAATAGGTCTGTGTACCAAATTTCGTCAAAATATCTTAATATTTACGACGTGCATCGTATAAACAATATAATTTTGGGGGGACCCTTATATGGGCACTAGGTCTAAACATAGACCGATGTTCACCAAAATCAATAGGCTTCGTCCTTCGGCTGCCATAAGTCGGTGTACCAAATTTCATCAAAATATCTTAATATTTGCGACCTGCAGCGTATAAACAATATAATTTTGGTAGGACCCTTATATGGGCGCTAGGTCTAAACATGGACCGATGTTCACCAAAATCAATAGGCTTTGTCCTTGGGCCAACGTAGGTCTGTGTACCAAATTTTATCAAAATATCTTAATATTTGCGACCTGCAGCGTATAAACCATATAATTTTAGTAGGACCCTTATATGGGCACTAGGTCTAAACATGGACCGATGTTCACCAAAATCAATAGGCTGCGTTACTGGGCCAATGTAGGTCTGTATACCAAATTTTATCAAAATATCTTAATATTTACGACCTGCAGCGTATAAACAGTATAATTTTGGTAGGACCCTTATATGGGCACTAGGTCTAAACATGGACCGATGTTCACCAAAATCAATAGGCTGCGTTATTGGGCCAATATAGGTCTGTGTACCAAATTTCATCAAAATATCTTAATATTTACGACCTGCAGCGTATAAACAGTATAATTTTGGTAGGACCCTTATATGGGCACTAGGTCTAAACATGGACCGATGTTCACCAAAATCAATAGGCTGCGTTACTGGGCCAATATAGGTCTGTGTACCAAATTTCATCAAAATATCTTAATATTTACGACCTGCAGCGTATAAACAATATAATTTTGGTAGGACCCTTATATGGGCACTAGGTCTAAACATGGACCGATGTTCAAAAAAATCAAACTTGTTCGTCCTTGGGCCAACATAGGTCTATGTACCAAATTTCATCGAAATATCTTAATAGGTGCGACCTGTAGAGTGCGTACAAGATTGCATGGACAGACAGACAGACGGACGGACGGACGGACGGACGGACAGACGGACATCGTTAAATCGAAATAAAAAAAAATTCTGAACCGATCGGTATACTATAAGGTGGGTCTACGACCAATATTTTTTGGTGTTACAAACATCAGCACAAACTTATAATACCCTGACCACATAGTGGTGTAGGGTATAATGACCACATAGTGGTGTAGGGTATAATGACCACATAGTGGTGTAGGGTATAAAAATATAATGAACATAAAGTAAGTAATGAACATAAAGTAAGCTGTTAATTCATCTTAATTTCTCTATGTATTTGGTACTTAAACCTTTTTTCTGTTATTTTCTTGATATAAGCTAACATTTAGTGTTCAGCACATGTTTCATAAGAAAGAACACTATTCACTTTTAGATAGAAAACAAAGTTTTTGTATATGGTATCGGCTCCACGTTGGGCGTCAAAAAAAAAATAGAAAGTGCACCGGTTTGAGGTTTTATAATTTAAAAAAACTTCAATTTGTTTCGGCTATTTAAATATAAATTAACAATTTCTAAACCGATTTCTAAATTTTTCTCTTTTAAATTCAATTTGTATTAAAAAACTTTAAATTAAAAACCATCTTGATACCCTGACCAACATTTTAAGTCAGTCTTTCATATATGTATAACTTTTAATAAATCTGTGTTGTTCAAACATGTACTAAATTTTTAATTATATTGTTTATAAATATACCCGGGTAAAAATCTTAATATGGTGTCATATATCATTATATCTTATTTCATAAGTCCCCATATACAACCACATACAGCTTGATCCGAAAAATGGGTCATCTACATGTGTCTAATTATATAAAATTAGATATAATTTGATACAGTTTGATCCGAGATTTGTCCATATCCAGGACATCATATTATATCTAATTCGATATAAAAATATCTGATTTTATATAATTTTGTCTGATAGTAGGCATACTTTTTATGCATACCAGCTATTAAATTGACATTGAACTTTGTATAGTTTGAACAATTTTGAAGACCCAAATTTTATAACATAAAAAAAAAATTTAGTTGAATGCTTTGTCTTCTAAATCGTACGCATAATTTTTCAACATGATTTTACATGCAAAAATATCACGTGAAAATTATTTGGCTATGGAGTAATTAACTCTTAATTTGCAGACTACTAAATTTGATGTTGAGCTATATATTAATTTCTACGGGATTATATAGAAAGTTATATAAAATTACAAGAATATATTTTTAGTATGACGACATATACAGCGTTATATAACTAAGTTTCGAACCATATATAATCATATCGGTCACTACATATATTTTTACTAGTTTTATATGACTTATGTAGTTATATATGGAGTCAGATTTGGGGATATGTAATAACATCATTTACCATACAAAAAAATTGTTGAAAAAATAATATCAGATGTAGTTGTATATAATGATATGTGTCTTAATGTGACTCCATTCATTGTCAGATATAACCCAATAACATTATATATGACAATATATAACTATTTTTACTCGGGTACATATTATAACTTTTGCAATTTAAGAAAAAATTCTCAAACTAAAAATACACCTCCATTCCACTACATTTGATTTCAAAAGAGGGAGTATTTTTGGATTTGGAAATGAGATTAATTGAATGAAAATATATTACTTCCGCTGACAATTCCTTTTGACTCATATTTATTTACATTTTTTTTAGATACAGTTGATTTTTTTTTGTTTCAACAGCTTAAGGAGTTTGTTTTTCTATTTTATGTTTTCTAAGAAAGAATATTAAAGTAGATATGTATGTATTTTTTTCAAAAGAGCCTAAGAGCAAAAAACTCATAACATTAAAAAATTATAAATTAAAATATAATGAAGTAGGATTTCTTTTAATTTACTTAGAATACTTATACGCCCCAGGTGTTTTAGGAAATTAATATTACTCGTATGTCTTAAAGACTTATTGAAATGATTTTTTCCCCCAAATCTGATTTTGTAAACGAAAGATTTGATAAAAATACTGTTGGCAAAAAAAAAAAACAGAAATCATAAAAAAACTGTAGTTATTGTCAAATAATCATATAAAGAGGGAAAAATAAAATTATAGTTAAATCAATACTTTATCTTATTTGAATTAACATCCCAGGAAAAAGAATTGAAGTAATGCTTTTCAAACTATTTCTTTCACTGCTTCACAAGTATCCGTTAGTGTATTTTTACTGCTTTTTTGGAAGTAATTCTGAACAACTTCAAAAAATCATTTCTTTTATTGCTTCCAAAGAATCCGTTAGTGTATTTTTACTTCTTTTTTTAGAAGTAATTCTGAACAGCTTCAAAAAATTATTTCTTTTATTGCTTCCAAAGTATCCGTTAGCGTATTTTTATAGATTTTTAAAAGTAATTCTGAACAACATCCAAAAAATCGCTTAAGCATGGCGTCTAAAGCATAATTGCTTTAAAAGTGATCCTAAAAAGTAATTTTGATACAATTTTTTTTCCAAGCAGATGATTGTAGTTCGATTCCCGTCGGGACCAATTTTTTTTAAAATATCTTTTAAATTATTATATATTATATATGTATGTTCATTAGGGTGGGTCGATTTAGCAATCGATATTGAGTACTCGATTTTTCGAAAGCTTTTAGCATGGGGAAAAAAAAATTCCTCTACGACATATCAAAAAAATCATTTTCGAGGCTCCCAAATTAAAATTTTTTGCAATTTTCTAATAAATGCTAGATTAGCGCCATCTTGAGGTGGCTTTTTGAAACAACTAATAAAGTTGTAAACAATATAACATTACAACCTTTCCAGAAAGGTATTACTTATGAAAATCGGATAAAAATGTGGCAACTAGAGGTATAAGTATATAAGTAAAATTATTTTCAGCTTGATGATGAAATGATGATAATGATGAGAAATGATGATAATGATGTTGATGACAACAAGGAGAAAATAATTTTACTTATATACTTTTACCTCTAGTTGCCACATTTTTTATCATATATGATCATATACGGCCATATAATTTCGGATGCGATCATATATGGGCATTGATGATACCATATATGATCATTTGTGGAACTCTATATGGGCATATATGAGCAGATATACCCATATATGACCATATACGGGCCTATGTAGGATCATATATCTTCATATATGACTTTTGATATTATATATAATTATATCCGAAAAATAAGAACATCTAATTGTATCAAATTAGATCGTATTATGATCATATTGGATCTAATTTGACACAATTAGATCTGATTTGTTGGAATAAGATATGGTTTGATAAAATTTTATCCGGATTTTGTCCTCATCCAAATGTATCAAATATAATATAATCATATCCAACTAGATGTAATGGTATATAATTCGATACAATTATACATAATTATATGAGGCATATGTAAATATATATATAATTGGATATTGTAATATGTTGCGCTATATATTGTGCAATATATAACAAGATATAGTTATATATTTAGGATATAATTTCGTAAAATTTTATATAAGTATATCTTAGTATATATGTTCCAATATATAATAATACAAAATTGTATATGATAATATATGACTATATCAAAACTTTTTTACTTGGGAGTGTAACTTTTTTTTCCCCATGCTAAAAGCTTTCGAAAAATCGAGTACGTAATATCAAAAAATTTTTATCCATACAATTTGACCCGCCCTAATGTTCATATATTGTACGATCCCATTTTCATCTAGGTAGTTCTGGGTAATTTTTTAGTCTTCTAATTATTAAGCAAAATGTTTCGCTGATTTTAGCGGATTAAGTTGTTATTTTCTATTAACTAAAATTTAACTCAAATATAACTAAAATTTTGTAAATTTAAGTTTTATTTTTGCTATTTCTATTTTACAAAATTTGGCAAAAATATTCTACTAATTTCAGCAAGTTTGTCTGCAAGGTAATTTTTTATTAATTTTTGGTAGTTTTAACTTGTTAAGTAGTGAATTTATGCAGCTAGATTATTTCAAATACTTTACCCCATATTACCCTATTTATTGTAAATTTAAATTCACTTTAAAAAAAAAAAAAAAAAACAAAGCACAAAAAGTGCATTAATTTATATGTCATTTGCTATGCTTAAGAGATTAACTAATTAAGTTTTAATTTTCTGTATTTTAATTTCTGTGTAAAACAAATTCTTAGAAATGACTCAATTAATTGATTAAACCATAAAACATTTAATTTTCAATCAATTTAAATTATTTGCATTTTATATTTGTTGGCAAATGATATTTTTTCCTTTTTTGCGCGCTGTTTACAAACACTTTCAATCTTTTTGTCATTGAGCCAAATAATACTTAAAAAAAATTTTTATTGTAACATACAAAAACCCATGATTAGTTGGAAAAACAAAATCCCAAACACGTTATATGTACTATAATATAATAAATGTTACACATATAGATGAATAGAATGTAAATGAACCCAGATTTTGTATATTTTGTGCTCATAAAATGTTTTTAACTACAATGATATTGTATTTTATTATTACAAACTACACTAAATATGTAGCGCAGGCTGAAAGGAAAAAAGCGCAACCTAGAAGTTTATATTAAGATAGTAGATATAAAAAAATTTTCAAAATTGAGCTGAAACGACATTAAGAAAAAACAGATTTAGAACTTAAGTTTGTTTTCTTTTCAATTTAAACAAAATCTGAAATGTTGCAATATTAATTTAAACATGAAAATGTTGATTTTAACTAGAATCATATTTACTTTAATAAAATTCATAAATAATTTTAAAAAAGTTGGTAAAAAAATTAGATAATATTTTTATAGAAGTAAGATATTATTTTATTTACTTAACTATGATTTTTTCTCTCTGTATTTCGTAATTAAACCTTTCTTCTGTTATTTTCTTGATAAATGATAATTTTTTGTTTGGCTCAAGTTTGAGTCATTTTATGAAAACATAACTAATATTACAAATTGCATCATACCTACACATATTTTTACTCATAGAAATATGAATTGAACATTTATAAACGCTGTGGTTTGGCTAGAAAATAAAACTTTTAGGTATCTGGTCAACGTTGGGCGCCATAATTGTCTGTATAACAGCCTTATAAGACGTAAACGTATGACTTTCAAATTAAGCCAAAGGCAATTGTTTTTTTGTTATTTAATTTAATTTTTAATTTCTTTATTTATTACAATAACCTAGCCTAAAGGTCATAATTGGTTACAAATTTCTACAAAAAAATGTTTGCTTCCTAATCATATTTGGCGCCCAACTTGTAAACTAAAAATTTGTTGTACCTTACTTAAAAGTTCGCGCCTAAATGTATACCCTTTTTTCATTTCATTTAACTATATATACTCACATATGCATGTTTTTGTGTATAAGTATCTGTCTTCCTATATAGAGTAAATATATTTATGTGAGTCTATGATATGTTACAATCTAAGGATTATTGTAGATTATGTTATAGGCGCTTAACTACCAAATACCAATGTTGGTAAATGTACAAAAAGTGTCGAGAAACAACAGATATTGTTTAAAAATAATGACAAAAAGTGTTTTGTCATTTAAGTCGGTATTTAGTTAATTTTGTATACGCTAGAATGAATCTCAGCAAAAAAAGAAAAAAACATAAATGGGAAAATCATGTCATTGTGTGGCATGGCATACTTTTAGGGTTGGATAAATAAAAATTAACTATAGTCATAAAATTCAGCAAAATTTTAAGTAAGTGACACTTATGTTTAACAAGAGATGGAAAATAATGAACAAAAATACATGAAAATAATACATTCATAGAAATAAGTCTGTAAAAATAGCAGAAAAATTTACTAAAAATTAGTTAACAAATACATGGCAGAAAAAATTGCTAAACCAACACTGTACTAAAATAAATTATGAAATTTGCCCTGTGGCAACCCGTCTCCAATATATAAGCAAGCTGTCTGATATAGAATGTAAAAACCCTAACGTATGGTTTTTACGTTCTAGATCAGGCAGCTTGCGTATATGGCAACATTTGCGAAAAAGGAGACACGTAGGAGATTGGAAGATAAACAAAAAATCTAATAGCAGAATGTTTGTATGTATCTGTGTTTGATCACTTCTGAGTAAAAAACAATAACAGAAAGCTGAATAGGAAAGAAATTTATGAATTAGTTACATTGCATTTAAGGCCTTACTTGGGTGAGATGGCTAAGCTGTCGCACCTTTGTATAGTTACATTTGTTATGTAGGAATAGGCACAGGTTCGATTCCTACAGCCGACGGGTTGTTGAAAAATGATCATATAGAGACAATTTGACAATAAAATATAAACAATAATAAAATTTAATGGAAAATCACTGATGAAGCCTGTCCTTAGAAAAAGACAGAAACTACATCTAGTCTGATTTGCAAATTAATGTGTTTATAACTTTTAGAGAAAAAGCTTTATTCTTCTTCTTAGCCTCAAACCTACCAAATTAACGTATGTCATATCTTTCTAGAAGTATTGCAAGAAGTGGTTTGTAAAGCAATATTTATTGCACCGTTAATTGAAATTACCTTCCCGGAATTATACCCTCTTCACGATATATGGCCAAAACCGTCCCAGGAAAATTTTTTACAATCGGTAGCCAAAACCACCTTTCCTACAACTGGTTCCACTACAACCGATTCCGGAACCAGTTCTACGGACGTCGTATGGAAGGTATGGCTGACGTGGAATCGGTTTTAGAACTAGTTCCAGAACTGATTCTAGGGCAACCGGTTCCACTTTGGACCTATAGCAGTGGTTGCTTTTGGGACAATTTCAATCAAAAATAATCGGTGTTAGAATCGTCAATATAAGGGGTTGTAAAGGAAAATTAGCTATTCTACAACCGATTCTTTGAAACAGAAAATTTTCCTGGGGTATTGTGGTGTAGGATATCATATAGTCATCAAGTCTAAGTTAAATTTTTTTACTTGGTTTCTTTGTTGTAGTTCGTGTAACAAATAAAGAATGAAAAAAAAGAAGTTAAAATAACATTTTATGAGATTTGCATATTTTACGAGCCTTTTTTCTTTGTTGCAGCTTTTTTTTGTGTAGTTTAAAGTTTACGAAAAGTACTTAAACATGAAAATATATGTATAGTAAATAAAAAATAAATAATATATATAAAAAAATATATACAATATATGCTAAAAAGTATGTTATGAGAAAAAACAACATTTTTTTTTATAATGCATAAAAAATACAATAAATTTAACTTAAATGTATTCTTTTGAAGAAACAAAAAATAAAATTGTGATACTAATTTAAAATTCATTTAGCAGATAAAAGGTTTTTTTTAGAAAAATAATTTCGGAAATGGAAAAGGTAAAGGAAAAAAGGAAAGAAATTTCTGTATATGCTAGATTTAATTTAAAAAATTACTATAGTATACTTATAAGCTAAATTTGTAGTTTCAATACCAAGACTAGTTAACATTTCTTTGTAAATAGGGCAATTATTTATATTAATTAATTAAATTTAAGCCCTAAAAGTATACAACACTTTATTTTAAATTTTTGCTATTAATCTGCTAGGAACCTTTAGTGAATATTTAAAATAATCTGTTGCATATCTTAAGGCTTTGATGAAAAAATTTCATATATGTCTTTTATAAGTGCCCATTATTTGAGATTTCAATTTAATTTCTTTAGGGAAATACATATTAAAAAGGGTTTTATTTCTTAAAATGAAATGAAATATTAAAAAAAGCTATTTTGAATTATATGACTTTAGGCAATTTTTATATTACACAACCTAATTTTTTAGAGTGAGTTCGAAAGAACTCATTTTTTTCCATTAAGTTTTATGATTTTTTTTACAGATGGAAAAAAAGTTTTGCAAGAAAAAAAATAGAGTCATGGCTACACACACACTAACTTAAACGCACATTACACATATGTACACATGTAGTTTTGTATGCATTTACTCACACATGTCTATATGCAAATTCACTTATGGTAATAACATTTTCTTGGCAGACAAATGATAACAACTTCTTTTTTTTTCCTATCTCCCACCCACTATGTAAATATCATTATTTAAGGAGCAAAAACTGTTATTTTAAAAAAAATTTCCTAATGGAATTCAAATTACTATGAAATAGTTCATGATTTCGAGTTGTTTTAATTTTTTAAATGGTTTTAAGTTAATTTGTAAAATTTTGGTTGAATAGAAATAAATTATCAAGAATAAAAAGCCATCAAATCAAGCCAATTTATTTGCTATTGCTATTTTTTTCTTTAATTGAAAAACCTAAATGAAGTTTTACTATTAAATTGAAGGAACTTTTTTGATCCCTTTTTAGAAAGAACAAAAAAGCCCCATATGCACTTGTTTAATAAGTGCTTTTATTGAAGAGAATAAAAGGCAATATTTTGCAATGGAAAAACGATATTTTTAGGCCATTTAGTATTCATTTCAAAGAATAGCTCAGTGGCAGAGGACTTGTGGTCGCAATTTCGATAACTGGTGGCGGCAATATAAAAATCTTTTACAAATAAAAAAAATAATGAATTTGTTAAATAATTGAACTCGAGATCATTTTGTTTAAATATAAAATATCTTTTATTATTTTATGTATATCACCGATATTTCGTTATTCATTGAATGACAACCTCAGGGTTTGTGTAAACAACAAAAAACAAGTAAATACAATTAAAAATTTTGCCGCTGTACACCACTCATGTCCATAGTTTTAAATGTAATGTGGATATAAGTGGTGACCAGCGGCAATATTTTTAATTGTTTTTAATTGCTTGTTTTTGTTTACACAAACCCTGATAATGGCATTCAATGAATGTCGAAATATCGGTGATGTATATAAAATAATAAAAGGTATTTTAAACCCAGTGTAGAAACGGTAATGACATATAATTATTTTTTGGAGTACCAGTAATGACACCCACTTACCTTCTGCATTATTTTAAAACATATAATAATAAGTTACTGATAATGACTTATTTTTATCATTATTTAAAATAGAAAATAAATTTTTAGATTTTTTTGAAAATTTTTTGAAATCTATTTTTAGACTCAATATTTTTTAAACACTGGTAAGGATATATGTAACCACATATTTTTTGATTTTTTGTATATTGGCGAGTAAGCTTACTTGTGTGCAGCAGGTCAATTATGTTTTTATCTATTAAATATTACATGTCGATATAGCTCAGATGGTAGAGCTGTTGACTGGCAATCTGTAGACCCAGGTTCGATTCCCGCACCAGCAAATTTTATTAAAAAAAAAAATACAATAAAAAATATTTTTTTTTTATATAATTTATTTTTTTGAAAGTCTTTTTTTACTCATTATTTTTGTCAGTACTGGTAAGCACTTAGGTAACGATATATTTTTTGATTTTTCGTATGCTGGTGTGTAACGACAACTCATTATTTTTCGCGACATCGCCATATAAAGGTAATAACAAATGTAATAACAAAAGTAACTAGTTACCATTACCAAGTATGTAGTTACATAACCACATATCTGGTAATGATTTTCTACACTGGGAAACTAAATGATCTCGAGCTCAATTATTTAATAAATTCATTAACTTCAAAGTTCGAATATTATTAAAAACTTAAAACTAATAATACTAGATCTGTCAAAACAACTGAGTAGTATTTCGGAAGATGACAAAGTAAATTGTGGTAAAATTTATTTGTGGTTTTTGTTTTATATTTAACATTTTAAATGTTAAATGACGCTCCTAGACGAGAACAAGAAATTCTCATTGAGTTTGTGATTTAATCTAATAAATATTTCTAGAAATTCTAAAACGTCAATCCCTGACGATTTCCTTACGCAAGAATGAAATCCAGATAGGGATATGCCTGCAACAGATTATTTTTTACAATTTGCCAAATAAGTTTTGGGATTTTAGCACATTTAATTCATTTAATACAAAGAAATGCTATTTTAATATGCTTGTTATGTTGTTGTTCTATTGATGAAATATAGTTTCATTGGCATTCGTTTAAAATGTATTGCAAAAATGTTAAACTGACAACTCAGTGTTAAAATCATTAGTGTTTCTGTTAAAAATTAATTTCACCCAGATCATTAGTTGCAGGTCTAATAAAAGGTGGGTCTCATTCAAGTATTTGTGGTCGTAATAAACATATGAACAAAGTTATAATATTGTCACGTAATTGGATTAGTCTAGTATAGAAAGTTTGGGTATTTAGGAAGAAAAATATGTCCAGAAACGGGATTTACTAATCCCGTCAATATGTAAGCACTTGATTTAAGTACAATGTTAAGTGGTTAAAGGCATTGCTATGAATAAAATAAAGTGTTAGCACTCTGGATGTTTCCAGACAAACCTTATGGACAGTGGTTAAAACTGTTCCATATTTTGACGTAGTAGCCATGGAAAGGCTTTATTTTACTGATCCTAAATGGTATTACCAAACTAAAGCGATTTTAATCGATTTCTCTAACGGGACTACATAATTTTATTCACTGATCTGATAGTGCTCATTTCGGGTTAAAAACCCCAGTTCTAACCTTAGCTCAATTTTCCCTGTACCGTTCCGATATTAAAATGGACGTTTAGTTAGTCAATCGCGCGTTAGCGTTTATGTAGGCAGTTGCATATTAGCCTTTGTATGCGTATAAACGTTTGTAAAGTTCAGTTGAGCTTTAGTAAATTGTTGTATTCAGATCGTTGGTAAACTTGTGTGTGTTGTATTGTTGTATGTAACGCAAAAAAGTGTTAAATAAATAAGTGTATAAGCTCAATATTAAACAAAAGAGAGTGTGGTTTATTTTGATTGCATTTGAAAAGAACCCAGTTTATTTAAAGGAAATAAACCAACCTTTTTTAAAGGTAAAAACGTAACAATATCCTATAAGCATAATTCTATAAATGTGCGTTTAACAAGTTCAAATACCGAGTTCTCCGATATGGGAACAGATCGAGGTTCCGGGCTATATGCTGTCTATAGAGATTTCGAATTGTGTGTAAATATTTGCTTGAAAGTTTGCGAGGTAAATCCAAAATGGCGATTGTAAATTTTTAAGGTTTTTCGGTTTTTTGGATTTTTGACAAGATTAATTCAAACATTTTTTTAAAAGAATAAAAATTAAAACACGTAAAAACAATAAAAGTTTCGTAAATTTTCGAATTTTTCGGCTTTAAGCGCTCAAAAAAAAAAAAAAACATGGGAAAATGTTGAGTTAGACCTAAATTTTTAGCACGAAATGAACACTGTCTTACTAATAAATAAAATTATATAGCTCCCATAACAGTTATCGCTTAAAATCGCTTTGGTTTGGTAATACTATTTCAGGTTAATATATTAAAGCAAATATAGGACCTTTCGAGGCATAATACATCAAAATATTGACCTATTTTAAATATTTACAACAGAGTTTATCCTTGGGGCAGTACGAACTTATGTATCAAATTTCGTGCAATTATCTTCAGAATTACGACTTGTAAGTAGTTTAATTACTGGGGTTGTTCACTTTGTGGGGACAGACAGACGGACGGACAGACAACAGCGTAGACTGGTTCAGGGCAAAAAACGAAATTCATTTTTGTGATCTCTGATGCTCCATTTTCCATAAATATAAATTATTTCTATATTTAGTAAACAAATAAATTCCATATTATATTAAAATTACCTTTACTAAATATTTCAAAATTTTTCTTCTAAACCTCCTTAAACTATACTATGTATATTTGGTTTTATTTTATGTTCATCCCTAATTCCCCTCTTTTGCAATATTGTGTATAAAATTTTGTATGCATTTGTTTAACACATTTCAAATGTTTTGATGAATATTCTTTGTTAGTACAACAATTTTTCCCAAATGAATATATTATAAAGTTTTCTTAACAATTTTTTTTTCGTATTTTGCTAAGAAAAACATCAAAAAGAGTTTGATTGTATTGTGGTTTGAAAGCACAATAATAAAAAAAAGAATATTTAAAAAAATTGTAATTTAGTGAGTAATTTAGTTGAATATACACAAAATTTAACATTCAAGTGTCTTTTTAAAAATTCATTTCTAATTTTGCTGTTCTATTTATTATGAAGCCTTAGGGATTGAAAAAGTTTTGTTAAAGAGTTTTATGTTTTATAGAATTTTTAAACAGTTTTGTTAGAAATATGATTAATTGATGTTTATGGGTAATTTTTTATTTAACAATTTTTACTTTATTTTGGTTTGATGTGTCTTTAAATATGTCCCTTTTTTCTAGGGATATGATTTTCAACTTCCTTTCTTTTTTTATTACTTTTTAAATGGTTAATGCTTTTTAAGTTTACATATGCTGGTAGTTAAAAATTTTCCATTTTGGCACGTTTTTCATTTTTTTCTGCTACTTATGCTTTTATTTTTTTTTTACTTTATTATTGGCTTAAGCCTCAACCATAAAACAATTGGTTTTGCTAGTGGCAATATAACCTTTTTGGCTGAATAAAGCATATTTTGCATGGCCTGCCTTGGTTGCTTGGTTTTTAGTTGGCTTTGGTTGGTTCACTGACTCCAGACCTAACCTTTTTAACACTAAGAGTTTTATGAAAGCCATGGAAAAAATAAGTTTATATAAATAACGAGAGAGAGAGAGAGAAGAGAGTGGAAAATTGGCAGTGATTCATAATGGTATGTCATGTTATAAAATCACAGGATATTTTTCTCTAGGGTCATATATTTATAACTACTTGGTGAACATGTGCTCGTATATATTGTATTTATAGTTAAGTTAAGATATATTTTCCTATGCCGTTGTATTGATTTAACATTAAGTTTTTTAGTCATAAATCTTATATGTTTGTACTTCCTTATACTTTAATAATAATATTCTTTTAAAAATACATTAGCTGGCAACTAAATGTAGGCTATTTACATTTACTTAACAAGCAGCCTAAAAGTAGGCTAGAGTTTTCTGTTGTTTAACTAAAATGGGAAAAGTGTTAAAGGCACTTTAAACTTCGATTTTATGTAGGAAAGATGTTCTTAGAGTTTAAGAAAGTCTTTTAATAGACAGACGATGATGTCTAGACCGAGTCGGTGCACATTAGGGTTATGATTTTTTAATTTTTTTTGCAAATCTCAAATTTTACATGCCCTAGCCAAAAAGGCCATAAAAAAATATTAAGAAACCCAATCTTACTTTTTCACTGCTGTCAAAAAAGTTCCCGCACCAAAAGGGTTGAAATTTGGTCTATATGGTTTTAGTTTAATTAAAATATTTCTCCTAAGTTTTAAACAAATGAGACTCAAACGATGTTTATTAAAAGCTATTTAAGGTAAAAATTGCGAAACCTTTTTGGAGGGACTTTTGGATATATTTTTTGTAGTTAACAATAGTTTTTGTAATAATTCGTTATGTTAATTAAACAAAATCCCCGAGCAAAAATTATTTTTAGAAATTTCATTTGGTGCGGAAGGTTTTTTTTGCCGAAATGACCCGCAAATACGATTTTTATTTTTAATTTAGTATTGCCCATCACGTGATGATAGGTAAAATTTTTGTTAAAAATGAGTCATAACCCTAGTGCACATATATATATATATTATGTCCTGTGGTTCCTATTGGGAACAAAGGGCCACGAGTCGGTGTATAATAAGAATTAAGCTGCTTTGTAGAAATAAAGAATATAAAATATAATTAAAAGCTGACGATTTTCTGAAGTGAAAAGGCAACAGAATCTTTTTTATTTTTGTTTAAATAGGATACAAATCGACAAGCCTTTCCATAGAAGAGATTTCATAGAATCTAAGAGTTTTCTTAAAGGAAAAATTATTAAAAATGTAAAGTATTTGTAACCATCATATATAGACTCTAAAGAAGGAGATTAGGGCAGCTAAATGCAAGTCTTGGACACGTTTCTGTGGAGACATTAAAAACGTCTCATAGATATCAAAGTTGCTCAAGTTTTTAGCTACTTCTTTGTGTTATCTGAGCTATACTAAGGATCCCAATGGGGTGTGGATTCACTAGGCTTACTATTTGACACTAATTTTTCTCTGCAAGGATGGGACCCAGAACGGATTACATTGAGCTTCGGTGGTTGAAACTGGTTTTCTGGATTATCAGTATGCTTAGCTGATCTGAGCGATTAGGAGTTTTAAACCTCAGAAATCATCTGAGCTAATTTTAATTATTCCTGCGGAAATACAGCATGGCTCTGAATTGGTATTTCCTTTCTCGATAAGGATTTTTAATGGCTGTATTGATATGTTATATATATCAGTGCGGTGGAGGGATACGAGGTTGGTTTTCATTCTCAAATTTGGGAAGATATCATATATGATTCTTCAGATCTTCATGTGGTCGCCTACGCCCATAACATCCCAGCAAATATTTCTGTTCGAAAGAATTGGTTGTAGAATAACTTTATTTCCTTTGTAACCTCTTCTACTTTTGGTTCTAACACCGTTAATTTTTGTTTGAACAACCGCTGCTATAACTGCAAAGTAGAACCGGTTTTGTCAGTTACATTGCAGAATTGGTTCGGTTGGTAACCGGTTATAAAAAATCTTCCTGGGATGTCAATAACGAAGAGAGGAACATTTCAGTTTACTTTAAGGGACATTATGCATATGGCTCTCGTTCGTTCTGGCAACCGAACTTGTTGCCAATCGATTGAATCAGTTGCTGTAACCGAATTTTAGGATTTTGGCTACCGAAATTCTGTTGTCATAGTCATGTTAATGTAGTTATCAATTGGTTTTCTGTTAACACAAGACAAATTGGATACCACAGCCGAACCATTCGATTGGCTGTGGTAACCGATTAAATTTTCTCTCTGTTGTCAAGGGACTGTGTACTTGGGATCAATTCCATTAAAATGAAACTTGTACTTTTTCACAGAGGGCAGAACGTCCTGCTTTTAAGCCTGTTACACTTGAGGGTGTGGAAGTTTACCCTGCCGATAGAGCCAAGCATTTATGTGTAATTCGGAAAAGAAGTTTCTTTTCAAGTAAAACGTCCAGGAGAGGGTTAAAATGGAGACTGAGTCCCAAAACCGTTTGATGGATGTAAACGGAGGTGATTCACGCAATTCTTTTACTGTTTGATGGCCGGTTTGGTGGCATGTATAGGTCAAGTAGGATTCAGAGGATTCAGATAATACCTTCTGTACTAGATCGTACGTCACAGTTAGTTGACAATGGGTGTGGTCACAGTATAATCTTGGGTGGCGTTAGGTTGATCATATGGCTCCGGTAAATTAGATCAACCTTCACTGCGCACGTACTGACCAGATTTTACTTGGGCTTTATGGTTAAGAAGGCCTTGGGCTTTGTTCCGGTAAGCTTGGTCTGAGACTGAGGTTGTCAGATCAGTACATCGTCTTTTAGGCTAAGGTGATGGCGATAGGGGAGGTTGGCGCTTGACTTGAGAATTATGACCAATCCATGACAAAATTCAACATTTTCTCTGACATCGGGATAGACGTCTCTGACAGCGGTAACTGCTCACAACTGCCGCATATCCTTAAATGAGATGATCAAGCAGTTTCGGTCTCGTTTGGGTCGCAGAGTACAGAAACATACCGGAGAGCCGATATTCACCTATCAACTTATAATTTTAACAACAATTCTTAGGTGGGCTAGTGGCGTGAGAAGGAGATCTTGGCTATGGAAGGCACGCACAGAGTTTGAGCGCACCATCACAAGGCTTCTATAGAAGCTGAATGAGCGAGGATAATGAGTAGAGTTTTGAGCATTTGCTTAGGATGATTTGACTGAGATCGGCGTAATTCCATGATCTTACTGATCTTACGGATGCTGATATTTATTTCGCACCTCCCTAGGTTTTTTTTTTTTTTTTTAAAGAGAAGCAACACTCAGGAAATTCTTCCTATTAATTAACGTGTTGCTTCCTTTGGAAAGGGGATAGAGAAGAAGTGAAAGGTGGTGAAAGATGAAGGGCTTCAAATATGGCAACACTGTAATTGCGCGAGATGTTGAATTTTTTAGAACAGTTGTTGCGCGCCATCTGATGGTGAGTTGGCGAACTTTGTTGAAGCTTTTTAGTTCATAGCCCTGTTATATTATTTTACTTCGGTGGGGTTAAGTGCTATGGGAACACCGAAGGAGGACGCTGCGATATGTACGAGGGATAGAAAAAACTCATACATATTATTATTTTTTTATAAATTGATGTTGCCTTGGTTGGGGCTCGAACCCGCAAACTCACGTGTAACAGTCCAACGCGCTAACCATTACACCACAGCGCCCACAGGTTAAACGGTGGGTTATGATCGGCGGTGATCTGTAAATCGAGTGGTAGATATTTTGTAGTGAAAAAATGTAAGGTTGGGTTGTTTGATATTATCGACCATCTCGGGCATTTAGGGTGTAAAAACTGGGGTCAAAAATTACCCATTTTTATGTTTTTTCCAGATATTTGTCCTAGGAAACTATATACAAATGTTATATTTTTGGATCGCAACAAAACCGTGTCAAAGAAAGATTCCAAAAAAATGGCGCTTAAAAATCGCAACAACTACAGAGTAGTAGTATTTTGGAAGATGACAAAGCAGATTGTGATAAACATTTTTGTTGTTATTTTCCTCTGATATTTTAAGTGTTGAATAACGCTTCTAGAAGAGAACAAGAAATTCTTATTGAGTTTGTAAGTTAACATAACAAATTTTTTTAGAAATTCAAAAAACGTCGTCCTCTGACGATTTCCTTTGGCAAGATTTAAAGCCGGATATGGATATGTCTTTAACAGATTATTTTACACAATTTATTAAATAAGTTTTGGGATTTTAGCACATTTAATTCCTTTAATGCAATTAATAATTATCCTGATAAAAATAAATTTGCAATAAAGAAAAGGAAAGGAATTGTGTATCGTAGTAAAACCCCAGCTGGGCCTTGTTCTACCCCATCATAATTCAATTTTTATTTAAACAAATACTTTTCCGTACTGGTTCTATGCTTTAAAACAAAAAAGTTCAGAAATCTGATAAAATATCAAGCTTACATTCTCATTACTTTTGCTAGATTCGTTGAAGCCATAGCGAACAACATCAGCTTCATTGCAAAAATTTCTTAAATTTAATATATGTGACCTTCTCCGAGAAAAGGGACCTAGTGTGTCAAAAAACAGGTTTCGATAAAAATGAGAAAAACATTAAAATTTTATTTTTAATTTAACTTTAAATGCGTTCTTCTCAAAACTTCATTTTCACACACTAGGTCCCTTTTCTCGGAGAAGGTCACATATATATTATTTTTTTTTTGTCTTCCTATGATTGAATCTTAAAGCTAACTATAAAAGAACATAAAGTTGCAGATTAGAATGAACTGTAAAAACATTCACAAAATGGGGAAATAAAAGTAAGTACGATAGAGCCTTAGATTATGCTATAAAAAGCTAAGATAAAACCTTAGATTTTTTGTGGCTTTCGTGTGGAAAATGTTTTCTGGACTTAAGCGATCAACAGAATTTTAAACAAAACACAGTTAAACAGAAGCATATACAAATTTTAGCAAACTAGTTATGTAGTTTCAAGCTTTAAAATTTTATATAAAAGTATGATAAGTTTTTGTAATATTTTATACAAAAAAAATATATTTTAATATTGATATCCATCATTATAAATTAAGCTAATTTCATAAATTTTTGTTTACACATCAATAATAATAATGAAATGTCAAAACATAAATAATCCTGCCCTGCATCTGCTTTAACACATACATATATGCTATAACAGTAGTTTACCTACAACACCCCTTAAAGTATGCTATATAATTTTTGTTAATATATATTATGAACAATTTATTAACGTCAATAGCTTGTTATGTTATTATTAGAGTTATGAAAAATATTGTTGTTGTTGATGTATTATTGCCACGTTTTTACTGTTAAATCAATAAAAACTCAATTTCAAATCAACATCAATACAATTTTTTATTTATTTATTTTTTCATCTTCCATATTTGGCGCCTTATGGTGCTGAAGAACTTTTTTTCAAACAACACTTTGCTGTCATAACATTATATGACAATTTTTCAAATTATATAGATATTTGAATAAGAAAAATCAAAGCACGTTTATTTCTATTTTCGACTTTTTCGATAAAAAAAAAAAAGAAATTGTAGAGAAAAATCAAAATATTTATGACATAAATGAAAAACTTTTTAACATAAACACTTATATCTCATAAAAAATAAATATATAAATTTCTGTTTGAAAGAGAACTTAATTTCACTGTCACCTGAAAGTATGCTAACAATTTTATTATAGCATTTCGTTTATTCTCAACACCAACATATATTTTATTAAGCATACCATAAGGCGTCATAAAAATAACAACCATTTTAGTTATGGCAGAAGAATGGACGGTATTTTTTTTTTTAAGAAATGTGAAGTATTGTATAAAATAAGAAAATAAATATGGAAGGAAAGAAAAAAAAAAATAAAAAAATTGATTTATTAAAGTACAAAAATAAACAAAATTCATAAGAAAAATAATGATGCAGCAATTTTGTTGTATACTACAATATTTTTTAGCAAATTCTTTAGCATATTTCTGTTAGAAAATCATTTCAGACTATGCTTAATACAATATCTAACTAAATTGCTTTTCAAAAGTTTTAATGTAGGTACGTGAAATGAACTTAACTTCTTGCCATCCCAAAAGTATGCACTATTTTTTGTTAATAAAATTTCTTAGAATTATGCTATAAAAAATTAACATGCATTCTTTGAAGCATTACAAAAATATTTTCTGCAACGTAATTTTTATTAAGAAATATAATTTTATTATAGTATTTTTTTAAAATAACTTTTTTTAGACTATTTGAGTGTATACAAATATAAAAACTCACCTTTTTAAATGACTTGCCGTTGAATATTATTTTTTATATGCATCTGTAAATATAGTAAAAACAAAAATTTATTATTATCTCAGAAGTTTTGATTGTTATTTAAAATTGCATACTTAAAATATGCTCAGTAGTTTTTTGTTCATCACAAATGTAGGTAATAATATTTTTAATAGTAAATTATAGAAATCTAACGCTATATTGCATTTCTTATTACGATAAATTTTTATTTCCAATAAAAACTGTTTAAGTATTTATAAGTTTTTCTACAGCATTATCTATATATCCTAAATGTTTGCTTGAAAGATTTTTTTAATGAAAATATCCCAAATGTATACTATAAAAAAATAATTGCCTTTTTATGCAATTGTCATGCGTTTTTTTAATAATATGAAGTTATTAGTTTTGTTTGAAAATTTGTGTTTAGTATCAATATTTGCATTATAGAGCACAAATTTATGTACTGTTTTGTTTAACATTAATAACACTAGTCTACAAGCGATTTGCACAGAATTATTGTTTAACTATTTTATATATTTTGGGTTCCTTAAAGCGGATCTGAAGTTAACAAATTTGCAACAAATCGCTTTTTTAATACAATAGGGGACTGCACTGAGAGAATTATCTGCTTGATATTAATGAATTATTGCATAAAACTAATGAAGTTTAACTGGAACTCGTCCATTGAAAATTTCCATGGAATTAATGCAGTTTTTCATTTTATAAAAAATTATTTCATTTAATAAGTTTCATACACTCAATGACAAAGATTCATTAACAACTAGATTTATGAAAATCAAGAAGGTTTTTCATTAAATTTAAGAATTTTTTTCATTTACTTTTTGAAGAAAAGTTTATTATTTATATAATACAATAGATCAAGTCTGTCAACCTCACCATCTTCTTCCTTTTCGATATGTCCTCTATATTACCGCACAGCTTTACCATAAGGACCAGTACATACGTCAGTAATGGAACTCCATCCGACTTGGAGTCATTCTTCACACATTCATCAGCCAACTCGATTCCCATGACGTGTCTTGGAACCCAAGGCAGCCTGCAAAAGTGCCAACGAATCTGGTCAAGGTCTTCAATCCAGCCTCCAGCGCAGCTAAACCTAATTGTATTAAATTTCATGGCTGTTATAGCAGCAGAACTGTCCACAAAAGTACTAGTGAATGTGCAGTTCCATCGTTTACTCTCTCCACAGAAAAGTTGTAATCCCTGAACTTCCTGTGGTAATCGCGCCATTATTCTGAAGACTGTGGGTATCTTTCCGAAATCGATCAGTTCCCTGATTATCCAGAACTTTTCTAGGGGAGATTACCTGTATCTGAGTGCATAGCACTGCTAAAGCGATTTAATAGAGTAACTTTTTAAAGCGACGAATGATGTAACTTGTCTACATCATTCCTCGCCTAAAAAAAGGCCTAAGAAGTGTTAAGACGGTTTTGTAGGTTAATCCTGAAGTTAAGATAGTTTGTCCTAGCCTTGCTTGGGAACCATAATGGTTGCGGAAGTGGGTGTGCCATTTCAAACAATATATATCGATGATCCGATAAACAATGTGTGTTCGAGACGTGGAAGTCTTGGATCTCGCCCACTATGTTTGCTGAAGAAATAGTAATGTGTATAACCTCTTCCCTTAATTTTTTAACCAACGTCGCTGAGTTCCCAAAATTAAGGGTAAAGAGGGTATTTTCATTAAGAAATTCAGGAATGAAACACCCATACATGGGCAGGGACTTCAAAATGCATGTTGAAGCTTTTTTTAGCGAGTAAAAAGAGGGCATAGGCGCTCATTGAAGACAGCAGGATATCCAGCTCTATTGACTTCTTGAAGCATCGCCGGAATGTGAATTGTATAACACTGTTTTTATATTACTTCCAAGGCAAGTTTTCTGCTGATATAAGTGAACTTTTTCGTAATACACGCTTGTCCAGTAGATCTCATCCTCTTCTGACCGATTGTCCAGTTAGTCGCATAATGCATTACAGAGAAAATTCATTCATTAGTCACAACGCCCGTATGTGGAATAAACTTCCCGAAGATGGCTCTCCTGATACTTACAATTCAGAAAAATTCAAGTCAAACATTCTAAAACACTACTCCCATTTCTTCCTCCCATACGTTAGGCTTATTAGAGATTTTCGAAACTAAGAGCCCGTACCTGTCATGTTCGCTTAAAGCTTCCTGTTGGATCTGAATCTTCGATATTCTTTACTGTTTTGTAATAGGCATATTCAGGGCCGGACATAACCCCGACGGACATTATCCTAATTTCCGGTTTTAGGAGAATATCTGAAAACCTTTCGATCATTATCCCAAGAATTGAAATTATGACCTCTGGGACTATGGCCGAAATAATATTTGAAGTATTGTATTTACATACAAAAAAAGCTTTAGTTAGCGAAGTTGGATTAACACAGAGGAGAAAATCCTTAAGTCTGGGCGAAGAACGACCAACCACTAAAGCTTTATTTAACAAGTAAGTCTTTAAACATAATACTGAATCCTGAAATATTATATTATGGCAATTATGATCCTTATTATGGGCTTTATGTCGATGGGAATGGGACATGGTAGTATTACGGGCCATTTTCATACTGAGATTTACACTGTCGACTTCAGGATGAGCTGCGGTGTTGGAGGGCTTACTTTTAGGGGTTGGATACTGCGAACTCCTCTAGGCTTCCCGATGATGATAGTGTTTCTCAGGCGGAAGTGTTAGAAAATAGCTAATCGCATAGGTCGTTTCATAAAAGGGGAGTATGTGGAAATATTGCCAGGTGGTTCTCATGGCTTATGACTCTTACTTGACAACCTCCACTCTTGTTAGACAGTGCAGAGATGAACTATCACAACTAGTTCGTCTTTCAATCTTATATGGGTCCCTGATCATAGAGACTTTTATAAGAATAAACGGGCTGGTAAGGGCAGCTTCTGCATTGGGTATGCTCTCAGTGGTGTCAGCTACAGCAATACTGGGACCCATAAAACGCAGAACATCCGAGTACTATCTTGCGAAGGCAAGGGATAAGTGGAATGGTATATGTACTTGAGGAAGCACCAGACACACGTGGCCAGAGTATGACTCAAAATAGATTAGATCCCCTCTTTGTCTGGTAGGGAAATTTCGAGACTGACATCTATGTCGACGGGACATTTGAATATTGGTCGGCATACGGATGGACCCGGAATACTTCTTGCTCGCATGGTGTGAGCTGCAACTTAAACCAACCTCAACTTCCAGTTTGTGGGGTTATGTGCGAAATATTTTCATAATACCAAGACCGCAGATTGGATTAATCTCCGCTGGGGTTATGGCATGTTATTGGGATATTCCTTGTTCCTGACGTTATTAACTTTTCTACCTCCATAGGCGGCTTGCTCACCACAAGGAGAAAGCACAAAATCTTGCGGTACTCCTCAGTATGCTTATTTTTCGAATATTTGTCGATCTATTTAATGCAATGCTTCAAAGGGGAAAATTTTTGAAATATTTACTTAAAAAAACATAAAAAATTAAATATTTTGAAGCACTGATAAGCACTAACTTGGAAACGTGACTTAATGAAACATTTTTGACTTCATATTCGTGTTTATAACTACAAAATACGTTTTAGTTTGAATAAAAGTCTGTTAATTTTATCCCTTGAAGAATGCTTTTAATATTTAAAAATTTAAAGCCTAAATGTAGGCTACAATCAAAATTTATTTTAAATTAAAAAAAATGTTTCAACCTTGTAAATAAAAATTTCACTTTCTGCCTATAATAAACATATAACTATATTTTTTAAGTATTACAAATTGCCACAACAACACTAACACTATACCAAGATATAAACTGCCGATGAAAGGTAATATTTACACAACCATACCATAAAGGCCAAAGTACAACACTTTTGGTACTATTGGTTGTAGTGGCAGTGATGGTGGCACTTAAAAGTGTGATAACACTCTGGGCGACAATGTTTTAACTAAATGTTTTTACTTTTGTTGTTTTTTTTTTGTACCTATATTTTCAACAACTCTACTAAACGGGGGAAAAATATGTAAAAGTAGACCACTATCTAAAATACTCAACAATACGTTTATTTACATAAACAAGAGTGACCTAAAAATATGCAATCAAAAATATACAGAAAAAGTGTATTTTTTTTTGGTTTAGTGTTGAAATAACAGCACTAAACACATTTTCCATTTATTTTAAGCTTTTAGCTAAAAACAAAGTACAAAAAAAATTTACTTTACTACGCTTGAATGTATTTTATGTTAAAAAAAAAAAAAACACAAAAAAAATGTATATATATTTTTTTTAATTCCACAAAAAAAAAATATCAATTGAAATTCTTTTTGTTTCCCATTTTGGTAACAATTTATTTATTTTTTTTTAGTAGTTTTCAATTTTTAACATTTACTTTGTGTGTCGTTATAAATACAAACATGTACAAGTGTTTTTTTTAATGTTTTACTATTTTAAAAGCATACTTTTAGGTAAAAGTTTTATATGTTTAAACTAAAAATGTTCTTTGTATTTTTTTTTTTTTTTATTTTTTTTTACTCTATAGAGATAAATACAGCTTTTTTACATAACAATACAAAATGTTTTCAATATATTTTTCTTTATTTTATTGTAAAGTAAAACTATACAATTGTAAAACAAAAAAAAAACTATATTAACCCATATATATCATGGTATGTAAAATTTCATAAACCATTGCCTTTTCCTTTTCAAGCTAAATCATAAAAAAAATGCAGAAAAATTCTGTTCAAAAAAAAAAAAAAAATTTTCCAAACTTTGTACATATATGTTAAACAAAAACTATTTTTTTTGTTATTCCTTCTGCATATTATCTAGGGAGTTTACGCTTAAACGACAATTTTTTTTCTGCTTTATGAATTTGAAATACAAAAAAAAATATATATTTTACTTTTACTAGTATATTTCCCTAAAAGAAAAAATACCACACACACAAAAAACAATTTCCAAAAAATAAATTTGCACAAAAAAGTTTTTAGCAAAAATTGAAAGTCATGTTAAATGATAAATTACATGATAATTATAGCATACTTTAGGGAGTTTGCTTGTATAAAAACTAGATAATAATTTTTCGTAAGTGAAAATAGTTTATTTTTTTCTAACCAACAGAGAAACTTTTGTTTGTAAAGTCGTAGAAATTTAATAATTTTTTTTGTTATCAAATTTTTAGGGCAAATTTAAATCAAAGTGCATTTAAAAAAATAGTAAGAATTTAATATTTTATTTTAAACTGTTTAAATCTAAAATAAATAGAAGATTAGTAAATTTGAATTTATAAAAAAAAAATTATAACTTAATTGTTATTTAATAAGCCTAAAATTATGCAATAGACTTTGTTTAAAAAATAATTCCAAAAATATGCTTTAAATTATTGTACATCCCAGCAAACAAAGATCAATAGCGACTCAGAAATAGGTTTCAAAAACATGAACATTTTTTAAATTTTTCTTATGAAAGTAGTCCGTTCAAAAGAGAACCCTATATACTCAGAAATGACTCAGAAAAAATTACTATAAAATCAAAATTTTTCAAAATTTTGGAATATCCTTAACACTAATTTCGTGACAACTTTTTACACAGTAAAGACAACTTTTTGGATTGTTTTTCTTCAAAAATAAAAGTGTTTAAACAAAACAATAACTATTTTTATGAGTCCTTTAAAATCTTATAAGAGCTTTGAAATTTCTGTTTTTGAAATTTTCATTAGTGATGCGATGGAATAAGGTTTTACACCCGATTTGAAAGTATACAATAAATGTTGTTAAAAAGCAATCCTAAAAGTATGCTACATCATTCTGTATTTTCTCTAGGTATAGCTCTCGGGTTTGGCAAAAAATGTAAATATAGCGAAAATAGTAAATATAGTAAATAGTTTAAAGTTGAGAAAGTGACCTATCTTGAGTACAAGAAAGCCTTTCGGAATGTTTTTTAATTATGATTTTATTTCAAGGAAATTTTTTAGTGAGTATGGGCAAATAACTGGAGTTTTATATAATAATGTTTATAGTCTCTCTGTCACAACAAAAGTTGACAAAGTTTCCCATCATAGACACACAAAAGCCTTTCGAAAGTGTATTTGCTCAATTATCAACTGATTTCAATGAAATTTCACAGGAGGTATGAGGATGGACTGAAGTTAAATATTTCAGTATTTTTAGTCACTCTGCTACATTAAAGGTTGCCAAGAGTTGACCACATTGAGTATAAAAAATTCTTTCAATATATTTCTTCAATTAGAAATTATTTTTAATGAAATTTTACAGCATATATAAAGCAAAGACTGGATTATTTATAGTCACCCTGTTACATGAAAGGTTGACAAAATTTCCCCATCTTGAGTACCTATAAAAAGCATTTTTTCAATTATGAATAGTTTTTGATATTTTGAAGGAGGTGTAAGAAATTACTGGAATTTAATTTTATGGTATTTGTGGTCACCCTGTTACATCAAAGTTTGTGAAAGTTGTTTATCTTGAGTATAAGAAAGCCTTTTGGATTACGTATTTTATTAAGTGTGAATAGATTTCAATGAAATTTTTCGGTAGGAATAGAAAAGAGACTGTATTTTAATACAAAAGTGCTTAGAGTCACCCTGTTCAATCAAGAGTTGACAAAGTTGCCAATTATGAGTACATGTCAAAAAACATATCTTCAATTATAAATATTTTTTTTTTTTATTTTGAAGGAAGCAGGAGGAAGGACTGAAGCTTAATGTTATTGTATTTAGAGTCAGCCTGTTAAGTTTAACAAAGTCCATCCAACTGTACAGGAGTATAAACAATTCTTTCAATGTGTATACTTCTTCAAACTATGAACCGAATACAATGAGATTTTTCAGTAGATATAGAGAAAGTATGGGATTTTCCTACAACACTATTTAAAGACACCCTGTTATATTAAATGTTAACCATCTTGAGTACATATAATAGGGCTTTTTTTTAATTATAAATAGTTTTTTCTTGAATTTTTAAAGGAGTTAAAAAAGGTTTCTTAATATGATATTTCGAGTCACCCTGTTACGTCAAAGGTTGACAACGCTGCCCATCTTCATTATTGAAGTGCCTTCCAAATTTTGTATTTCATCAATTATAAACTGATTTAAATTTTATTTTGCATCAGACGAATCAGAAGAAGGCTTGTAGTTTCATTTTATAATATATAGAGTCACCCTGTAACAAATATACTCTATAAGGATAAATATGTTTAGTTTGAGTTTAAAAATATATTTCGGAGTGTGAATTTTTACAAATATGAAAAATTTTTTTTATGAAATTTCAGTAGCCTATATAAGAGATTGGTCTGACCAGAAATTTCCTCATCATATCCGTAGAGTGTATTAATACTCGTAGAATCCAACTGGTAAAAAATTTCGTAAGAAAATTCCTTCATTTTGTTTTGTACGGAAATTCTTAAATGTATGTTTTAAAATTGAATTCTATAAATATTCCCTACGAATTTGAAGAGGAAATTTCCAATGCGATTAAACATTTTTTCATGTATTAGTTTATATTTAAATTTCTAAAACTAAAATATTGCAAAAGTTTCTTGAAGTCATTGTTATGTCATTTCCGTTAATTTTTATAAGCCAATTTCCAGAATATAATTCCATTTTCAGTCTAATTCCGGTGCGAATTTCATCAAGAACATGAATGTTATTTGAAGACACCCTGTTAAAAAATTCAATGTCAAAGTCGACATCTCATGTATAAAATTTTTAACATGCAATTAATTTAAATTTAAATCGATTTCAATATTGTATTAAAGGCTTCACTTTCAGAAAATAATATTTTGTGTTACCCTGTTTTACTGCAGGGTGGCAAAGGTGTACAAATACATTGTCAAAGGTTACTTGTTTTGTAAAAAAAATTTTCAAATCATGTAGTATCGTGGATATTATGTGGATTGTAGGGAAAAAGTTAAACTTTATAGTCACCCTGTTTTGATATAAATTGACAAAGGTGTATTAAAATCTATAAAAAACAAGCATAAAAGATCTAATTCGGCTATAGCGAATCTGAATGGCCACCATCTACGTATTTGTATTAACCGGTGAAAACCCAAAGAAAAAGAGTTGGAACACTATGCGCAACGTGGAGTGTTAGGTTACGTTCCAAGTTTTTTTTTTGATGAGTTACCAACGTAATGAAAAACTCATACTCCTGTACAGTGGGATGGAGGTTTCAAAAATGTGATTCGATTTCAGTAATATTTGTAAGTAAGTTATGTCCGTCCGTCCGTCTGTCTAATAAAAAGACAATCTGATGAAATTTAGTACGCTGACTCATATTAGTCCAAGATCAACCATGTTGAATTTAGTTACAATCGGACCATAGTTAGATATAAAGCCCCTTACAAATGGGATATGCTTGTTTGTTCGCTACAGATCTTTATTACTACTTTTTGAGTCTTATTTCGTACAGTGTTCTTCAAATAAATAAAAACTTTAGACGGCCATATAACTTGACTAGTGCCAAACCCTTTGGGCGTTGTAATTGTACTAACACCAAGAGAATTATGTCGGTAAAATTAACTTCAACAATAGATAATAAAGTTTACACTGCAACTGCATTTAAAATCAGCTGTTGTTGCAGTTATTTTAACAACAATTGCAGTTAAAAACAAATGAAATATCAGTAAATTTATATGCAGTTGCAATGTACACTTTTTTTTACTGATATTGCAGTTATTTTAACCACAATTACATCTAAAAACAACTGCAATTGTAGTTAATTCCATTACAAATGCAGTGTGCACTTTTTAAACTTCAATTCCAGTTAACTTCACCGGCATAACAAACTGCGAGAACCTAATACATTCATCTGTCATAGGAATCATCTATGGCAGTGTAGTCGGTCTTGACTGATTCTAATTTTTTTACTAGTTTAAAAATCTATTTTAATTCGATGTTTTTTATTATTAATTTCAAATTATTGTAATTCAAAAGTTTATAAATGAGTAGTAAAATATATACAGGTAATTGTTACCTTTAACAAAGCAGAAATTATCTTGACAAACATTTTCTTCTTCTATGGAAAAACAATCGAGATCTCACCAGTAAATAGTAATTCTTTTTTTAACTTTATATTTTACTGACTTTCCTACATTGTTTCTCCTGATTGTTTTATTATTCTCACAAAAACGATAACAACTTAATCATAAATAATATTATAATATATGAGTAGAAAATTAAATTATATACTATACTATGGATTTTAGTTACAACATGTGTAATGAATAATTCATAAGTTATAATTTAGTTTTTTTTTTTTGTTTCAGTTTCATTTTTCATATTTTCAGTTTTTTTTATTTTGATGAATTTACATTTTTCCTAATAATACAAAAAAAACTACCTTTCCTCTACATACAAATATTTATAAATTCATTACTTACTTACACATTTATATTTTTACACGCAGACAAAAGACATTGCTGAATATGTTTACAGGCAATTATATATAAGTTTAAAAACTAATATGTTTAAAGATTGCTTCCAATTATTTTATTTTTATTGTTAGTTTTATAATTCCAGGCAAAAACTTTAATGTTTTCATGTTTGTGGAATGCAAATATAATAATGACAAACATATATATATTGGCCTGCAAACATATGTATATATATTTCCCGGTAGACACATTTCATATGATCAAATTATATATGGGTGAAATCAAAAAATGTGATAAGTTTTTGGGCAAAATTTGTGAGAAGCAAAAAGTGTTAATATTTCGGTTCTTTCTTAATAGAATCAGTAAGTTTAGTCATTTTAAACCTAATTGCAAAAAATCTCTTCTACAAGTTGTCGCAATAACATTTTTTGCACAATTTTAATTTTTTTTTTGTGGTAACGGAGTTTACATTTCCACAAGCAAAAGATATATCTAAAAAAAATTGCGTACGAATTTTTTTAAATTTATTAGTTTTTCGTATTTGGCTTTTCAACATGCTTTTCAATAATATACAATTTGTGTTTATCAAATTGGCAGTTTCGGGAATAAAAATACAATTCATTGCGCGAAAAAAAAATTTTTTTTGGTCCTTTTACATGCTTTTCAAAAATATAAAATTTTTAATGAGGGGTATGTATAGTTGATCTTTTATTTGGTAAATGAATGTTTTTAGTTTGACTCTAGATCATAAATTAATATCACTTTCTGTTTAAATTATTTTTCAAATTAAAGATTAAGTAAATTAATTTACTTGTGAAAATTGTATCATCTTTCCCAATGGGTGCTCTCCAATCTTAATAAAATTCGGATTTATATAGAGGAGATAATAATAATGTATACATATTATTTTCAGCGGCCCAATCGCATGTTTAAGGATTAAAAATTAGCCAAGTTTTTGCTTTTTTATAATTTCAAGGAAAAATAGACAAATTAGGTATCGCTTGAAACTTTTTTTCGAGAGGCATCTACCGGTATACAAAGCATGTCCAAATTTTGTTTGTTATTCAATTAAATATTACTTTTTCGAATAGCACATTTGTGTGGGAAATTGTTGTTGCTTTTAGTCAGATTTATATATAACAACGCCTTTTAAATTAAATCGAGGGGGTATCTGAGCTTTTTTCGATACTCGTTATTGTGCGGTTTTATGATGACTTTTCCCATAGCGCCTTTTTCACCAATATTTAAATTAAGTGGCAACCCTGGGCTCACAACACTGGCAATATGGATATCAACGCTGCATACAAATAAATCCAAATTTCACAAATTTAGACATATTTTTATAGAAAAATAGTTTAGTTTTTGGTCCCAATTTTCAACCCTTAAACGTGAGATTGGGCCGTTAAAATAATAAAATTTAAAAAAAATTAAAATCGAAAAGAACCCTTTAAGATACTTTCCTTGTAAGTGTTGGTTGTGTTGTATTGTTCCATACAAAAACAGAGTTATACAAATGTTGTATTCCCAAGTAAAAAATTTTCGATATAGTCATATATTATATAAAATTTTGTATAATTATATACCAGAACATATATATCAAGATATAATTATATACAATTTTAAGAAATTATATCTTAAATATATAACTATATCTTGTTATATATAGCACTATATATAGTGCAACATATTACATATAGACCTATATATAGTTACATATGCCTAATATAATTATGTATAATTGTATCGAATTATATACCATTATATCTATTTGGATATGATTATATAATATTTGATACACACAGAAAAAACAGGGGGAATATTACCTAAGAACTATGTAATTATACAACTACATAATTTTCATGTTAGTTTTACAAAGTTATAGTAAAATATACAGATTTTTTTGCAAACTATATACACGTGTAGTGGAAAATATCCGACAAATTATATATATTTTGTAAAAAAATTGTAAAACTTACTTCGGATATAATTATATATAATATCAATTCATATAATTTTTTTCTACTAGGGTTGCAAAATAAAAATGTAATACACAGGTGAAAATTTAATGGTATTTGATTATATGTGGGGTCGTATATAACCATATGATCATATATGTCTATATATAGTTCCATATACGATCATATATGGTATCATATATGCCCATATATGTTCGGATTCAAATTTTGAGGATATGTGGCCATATATGATCATATGAGTATATATTAATCAAATAACCGCATATATGAGCATATATGATCATATACGACCATAAACCCTCAAATTGCGGATCCGAACATATATTGTGATATATGAAACCATATATGGTCATATATTGTACAATATATGGACATATATGATCAGCTATAGCCATATATGAACATATACGAACTCATTTATGATCATATATATTTATATACGATCCTATTTTCAATTGGGCAGCTAAAATGGGATCGTATATGAACATATATGATCATATGTGGGCTTGTATATGATCATATATGGGTACAGCTTATCATATATGTCCATATATAGATCCATATACGATTATATATGGTATCATATATGCCAATATACGTTCAGATCCAAAATTTTAAGATATGTGGCCGTATATGATCATATATGAGAATATATTAATCATATATGAACATACATATATGATCATATATGAACGGTCAAATAATGACACCATATATGGTCATATATTGACGTAAATATGGGCATATACGAGTCCATATATGATAATACATATACGATCCCATTTTCACCTGGGTAGCTCTATTTTTAGCATGACATGCAACACTTTGCACAACCGTTGTGAACGCCCTTATTATAAAATCGATTGTTTGTTCGTCTGTTTGTCATACAATCACGCCCAAATGGCGGAACTGAAATGCTTGAAATTTTCTACACAGATAAAATATGCTATGGAAGTAACTATAGGCCACATTAGATTGTGATTGGAAAAAGGGGCGTGGCACCGCCCATATTAATTAATAATTTCAAAAAGGCATTTCGCATTCTTGCGAACAAATTAAACTAAAACTTGGCACCGCGTCTTATAACAAAATTCGTAAGCACTACCTTGAATATGGGCATTATAGGACGAAGGCTCGTGGCATCTCCCACACAAATAAATATTTTAAATGGTTTTACCTGGACTCCTGTTAAAGATATTTCGGCAAACTTTTGCACCGTATTTTATGAAAAAAATTTTAAGCACTATGGCAAAAGTGGACGAGATAACACTAGAGGGCGTGCCACCTCCCATTTAATACAATATTTTAAATAGCTCGACATCGACTTCTGTTAAACTTATTTAGGGAAAATTTGGCATGGCGAATTATAACAATATTTTTCAGCACTGTTACAGAAGTGGGCGGGATAGAACTAAAAGGCGTGACACCTCTTATACAATGTATAAATTTGCATTGCTTTTTCTTAGCTCCTGTTGAACTTACTGAAGCATAACTGGGCATAGTGTATTGTAACAATATTTGTAATCACTGCACTAAAATTTGCCGATATAATAAAAGGGGGCGTGGCACCGCCCATGTGCCCCTTTATTTTTATTCGCTTTCTCTCGGTTCATGTTGAATGTATTATATATAAGTTTGCTTGGTATATTGTATATATTTAGATAGCCGGTATAAGAAAAGGGGCGTGAAAACTTCCAAACAACCCTAAATTTGTCTTGACGTTTGTTGAATGTATTTAAGGGAAATTTGACATACTTTTTTTAATAACATTTTAGGCACTGTTTGCACAAGGAGGTGGGGCTCCTCCTTTTTTTTTTTTTTTTGAAAGAGAGGCATTAATTAGTGGGAAATTCTTTCTATTATTAAATGTGTTGCTTTCTTTGAAAAGGAGATAGAGAAGAAATGAAAGGTATTGAAGGATTGAAGGGCAACAATGTGATTGCGCGAGATGCAGAATCTTAGAACAGTTGTTGTGGCCATCTAATGTAAAGTTGGCGAACTTTGTAGAAGATTTTCAGTTCATAGCCTGGTTATATTATTTTACTTCGGTGCACCGAAGGAGGAAGCTGCGATAAAACTGAGGGATAGAAAACCCTACAAACTATTTTTCTAAATTGATGTTGCGTCGCTGGGGATCGAACCTGCAACCTCATGTGTAACAGTCCAAAGCGCTAAACATTACACCAAAACGCCCACAAAAACGTCTGTAAAAATTTTTATTAAAACTACTAAAAATTAGTTAAAAATAATCTGCGCAAAAAACTGCTGAAATTAGCAGATTATTTTTGCTAAATATTAGTAAAATAGGAATAGCTAAATTAAAAACTGTAAGATATAAAGAATTTTCATTAATAGAAAAATAACAACTTAACCTGCTGAAATCAGCAAAAAAAATTTGCTAAATAATTAGTGGACCATTTTTGCACTGGGTATGTTTTCTGTATATTTTAATAGTCCCTTTGTTTTTAGCAATTGTTAACAAATAAAACAAATATTATTCACTTGCTTAAGTTAAGTTTATACAATTCATTGTATCATTATTATTGTTGTAAATTAACACACAACAACGAAACTAAAATAACTCCTTAAGCACAAATACTACAAAATAAACATTTCTACACTAATACATTTATATAAATCTATTTTTACACTTCTGCACACATACATACACTTCATATAACTCTATTCAAACAAAGCAAATCATGGCAAATGATTAGTAATAATTTATGCCATAAATTTAAGTATTACTTTGGGGCATATTCGAAATATCTAGAGTGAAATTTATTTTCAACAAAATGCAAATATAATATTTACGAATCTTCAATTGTAAGAATATATAATAAATCTTGTTGATATTTCTAATATACGGAATAAATGAAAATTAAAGTGCCAACTCTAATTCTCTGTTCAAAGCAAATCAAGAATAAAAGGGGAAATATTAACAGCAACAATAATAAATATAATAACAACAAAATGATTAGAAAAACAAATAAATAAATATAATAAATTGCTTAAGTTATCAACACTGAAATGCTTGAAATTTTCTACACAGATAAAATATGCTATGGAAGTAACTATAGGCCACATTAGATTGTGATTGGAAAAAGGGGCGTGACACCGCCCATATTAATTAATAATTTCAAAAAGGCATTTCGCATTCTTGCGAACAAATTAAACTAAAACTTGGCACCGCGTCTTATAACAAAATTCGTAAGCACTACCTTGAATATGGGCATTATAGGACGAAGGCTCGTGACATCTCCCACACAAATAAATATTTTAAATGGTTTTACCTGGACTCCTGTTAAATATATTTCGGCAAACTTTTGCATCGTATTTTATGAAAAAAATGTGAAGCACTATGGCAAAAGTGGGCGAGATAACACTAGAGGGCGTGCCACCTCCCATTTAATACAATATTTTAAATAGCTCGACATCGACTTCTGTTAAACTTATTTAGGGAAAATTTGGCATGGCAAAATATAACAATATTTTTCAGCACTGTTACAGAAGTGGGCGGGATAGAACTAAAAGGCGTGACACCTCTTATACAATGTACAAATTTGCATTGCTTTTTCTTAGCTCCTGTTGAACTCACTGAAGCATAACTGGGCATAGTGTATTGTAACAATATTTGTAATAACTGCGCTAAAATTTGCCGATATACGAAAAGGAGGCGTGGCACCTCCCATGTGCCCCTCTATTTTAAATCACTTTCCCTCGGTTCATGTTGAATGTATTATATATAAGTTTGCTTGGTATATTGTATATATTTAGATATATTGTATATATTTAGATAGCCGGTATAAGAAAAGGGGCGTGAAAACTTCCAAACAACCCTAAATTTGTCTCGACGTTTGTTGAATGTATTTAAGGGAAATTTGACATACTTTTTTTAATAACATTTTTAGGCACTGTTAGCACAAGGAGGTGTGGCTCCTCCTTTTTTTTTTTTTTTTTTTTTTTTTTTTTTTTGAAAGAGAGGTATTAAATATTGCTTTCTTTGAAAAGGAGATAGAGAAGAAATGAAAGGTATTGAAGGATTGAAGGTCAACAATGTGATTGCGCGAGATGCAGAATATTAGAACAGTTGTGACCAGTTGGCGAACTTTGTAGAAGATTTCCAGTTCATAGCCTTGTTATATTATTTTACTTCGGTTCAGGAAGCTGCGATAAAACTGAGGGATAGAAAACTCTACAAACTATTTTTCTAAATTGATGTTGCGTCGCTGGGGATCGAACCTGCAACCTCATGTGTAACAGTCCAAAGCGCTAAACATTACACCAAAACGCCCACAAAACCGTCTGTAAAAATTTTTATTAAAACTACTAAAAAGTAGTTAAAAATAATCTGCGCAAAAAACTGTTGAAATTAGCAGATTATTTTTGCTAAATATTAGTAAAATAGGAATAGCTAAATTATAAACTGTAAGATATAAAGAATTTTAGTTAATAGAAAAATAACAACTTAACCTGCTGAAATCAGCAAAAAAATTTGCTAAATAATTAGTAGACCATTTTTGCACTGGGTATGTTTTTTGTATATTTTAATAGTCCCTTTGTTTTTAGCAATTGTTAACAAATAAAACAAATATTATTCACTTGCTTAAGTTAAGTTTATACAATCCATTGTATCATTATTATTGTTGTAAATTAACACACAACAACGAAACTAAAATAACTCCTTAAGCACAAATACTACAAAATAAACACTTCTACACAAATAAATTTATATAAATCTATTTTTACACTTCTGCACACATACATACACTTCATATAACTCTATTCAAACAAAGCAAATCATGGCAAATGATTAGTAATAATTTATGCCATAAATTTAAGTATTACTTTGGGGCATATTCGAAATATCTAGAGTGAAATTTATTTTCAACAAAATGCAAATATAATATTTACGAATCTTCAATTGTAAGAATATATAATAAATCTTGTTGATATTTCTAATATACGGAATAAATGAAAATTAAAGTGCCAACTCTAATTCTCTGTTCAAAGCAAATCAAGAATAAAAAGGGAAATATTAACAGCAACAATAATAAATATAATAACAACAAAATGATTAGAAAAACAAATAAATAAATATAATAAATTGCTTAAGTTATCAACACTACAACAAAGTATACTTTTAGGAGCATATACTTTGTTAAATTAATTCATAAATAAATTAATAAATTATTGCCGAAAATACAAAAAAATAAGTATAATGTGTTATCTAAAGTGTTAACGTTATGACAAAGAGAGAAGAAACTATTGAGATTATTAAATGAAATTTTTAAACACAAAAACAATCACAAATTATGAATTTGTTTATAAAATTTATGATGAGTCGTAGAATAAAATAAAAACGATAAAAAGTTATATTTGGGAAAATATTGGTCCACACACCATAAATTAAATTAATTAAATTATAAAAGATTAGATCTGTTATACACTTAATGGCCAAATCTGGACAAAGACATTGTTCAAATAAGCTATAATCATATATTATAACCTATAATTAAATAAAATTGGATGACGAAAAAATTTGTATAAAACTGAATCAAATATTTTCGAATTGTATTAAAATAAATCTAATATGATACAATTCGATGTATATATATATATTTGTTCCTTTTACTCCTGCAAGGAGCATAGGGCCGCAATACAATTGGATGTGATTTGATAAAATTATATGGGGTAAAAAATTACAAATGTATAAATAAAAACACAATAGACGTTATACCCGATTAAATAAAAATTATATAAATTTTTATAAAGTTTTATCTAATATAATACGACCACATATATGAAGATATAAAATTTCTTCCGATGGGGTAATTTTTCGGAAGAAATTTTATATCTTCATATATGTGGTCGTATTATATTAGATAAAAATTTATAAAAATTTATATAATTTTTATTTAATCGGGTATAACGTCTTTTGTGTTTTTATTTAGACATTTGTAATTTTTTTTTTTTTAAATTAATTATTTTATTTTCATATTTGTGTCATTATAAATAAATTTCATTATAATATTTCTTTAAATAATAAATCCCTAAACTACCTACAGTGAAACCTTGTAATAATGGAAATCCACAATGGGAACAATCAAAACACCAGAAATTATTTTCTAAATAAAAACAAAATTTTTAATTAAAATTACTTTCCAAAAGTGCTATCGCGTCTAACCACTATTGATAGATTTCACTGTATGCACATTATTACTAAATTACATTTAAATTATTAATATATTATAAACCCCATCACATTTATATAAATCAACCATAATTAAGTGTCAAATTAATTTTTAACATATTACAGCAAATAATATTAATTACACTTTATTGTGGTTTATTTGTTGTCATAAAATATTATTAATATATATAAATCTCATATATATCATAAACATCAAACCACAAAACTATAAAATATTGGCTTGGACGCTGGACTATTGCAAAAACAATTTAATGTTAAATACTAAAAAAAAAAAAAAACAAAACAGAATAAAATTAAAATTATGTTCTATAATAAACAAATCCATCATTGTTTTAATTTGAGTTAAACCAACAGAATAAAGGTGACAAAGTAAATCTTTTAAAATATTATAGTTATTGTAGGAAATTTATATTTTTATCGAATTTATATAATGCAGGGCTATAAATATATATATATATAGAAAATATTTATAGTTTTTACAAGAGGAGCTATGATATGAGACCATACTAATTCAAAATCACATAGAGTTGGTAAGAATAATAATAAAACTGCTTTTAGTGTGCATTTCTTTAAATTAGCGGGAAAAAAACTTCAAATCTGAAAACGTACTAGTATCCCCGAGTGCTTTCAAACTCTACACACAAGCTGGCTTACTTTACCCAGGGCATGGCCGAATTGTAATGGCCCACAAGTCAATATACTTCGTAAGTACACACAAGTATAGTGGCATGTAAGTTAGACAACATTTTTGGAAAATTTCAAATATTTTAAGTTTCATATACAATTGTTATACACAATTATCCCATATCGTAAGTACCAACAATGTGAAGTACACGAAATCGATTACATTGTGTGGACTTACACGTTTTTCTAAAGGGAATGTACTTAAATGACGCATCGAAAAGGCAGACATAGGGTTAAAATATTCTTAAATTCTCATAAAACTTCATTGTGAACATCTGAACACAGAATTAGGAACTTTTATACGGATTTTTACGTTTTGTGTCACACAGTTTTGGCAAAAAATTTATAACTTGACTCTACCCACGCAGCGCCGAAATATAAGGGAGTTTTGCCATACTACTCCAATACATTTATCTGGCATAGCACTTCTGGATGTAAATGTTTTATAGTGTTATTCTATGAAATTGTTACCACTTTCTCTGACTTTTGCTCTTAAATCATTTTACTGTTACATTGACTTGGAAAAAGTAAGTTTACTAAATGATGCCAGCAAATATATGTAAACAGAATACAGTATAAAATAAAACAGCAAAAACAACAACAATAATAACAATGATACTAGATTTATCGCATGTTATGACAAAAATAACTTTTACTTTATGTTTCATACACGATATTAAAACATAAATTAACAATGATGGAAATCTGGGTGATCTATTATTTCATGATGACAAAAGAAAAAAACAATGACGGAACCAACGGACAATGAATGTAAATGTAAACAACATATGGGGTTAATCACATAAACTTTCCAGCTGAAAAAAAAATATATCGTATCAATGTCAAACTTATAGGATTTATTATTCTATAAGCATTGGTCTAGTATAGAAAATTCTGATATATTAGAAGAAAAATATCCCGAGAAACGGGATTTACTAAACCTGTCAATCTGGTAACACTACATTTAAGTAAATATATATAGGGTTCTTCAACAGGGACGCTACAAAAGTAGAAAGACAGGGACAGCAAACGACGCCATATTTCTTCCCGCTCTTTTGACATTTCTCTTCAGTAAGGTTTGCCATTTCATGATGGAAAGATATACGAGCAAACAACGAGTCGAAATTATTAAAATTTACAACCGAAATTCGGAGTCAGTGGCCTCAACGTTAGGAGCGCTACGTCTAATTTATGGTCGTCATAATGAATGGCTTCGTTAACAAACAAAATATGCGTTATTAGTCAGACAGAAATCCACACGTACTCCATGAGTCATCATTGCAACCCGAAAAAATTACGATTTGGTGCGGTTTATGGGCCGGCGGCGTCATTGGGCCGTACTTCTTCCGTGATGATCAAGACCGGCACGGTACTGTGAATGGGAATCGCTACCGTTCAATGATAATCGAATATTTTTGGCCCCAATTGGATGATATGGACTTGGAGGACATGTGGTTCCAACAGGACGGCGCCACAAGCCACACAGCGAATTTCACAATCAATTTATTGCAAACCAAGTTTGGAGAACATGTTATCTCACGAAATGGTCCAGTCGATTGGCCGCCTCTGTCGTGCGATTTGACGCCGTTGGACTATTTCCTGTGGGGCTACGTCAAATCTATGGTCTATGCCAACAAGCCAGCGACGATTGATGAACTTCGTACGAATATCGGCCGATTTATGCTTGAAAACCGTCGAAAATTGGGTTCAGCGTCTGGACTTCTGCAAGCGTGCCCGTGGTGGCCATGCAAAAGAGATCGATTTCCATACATAATGGCATCGAACGTACTTTCACAGGAATAAAGAATTTTATTGATATCCAAAACCGTTTTTGTTTTGTTCTTATTGAACAACCCTTTACCATAGCGATTGGTGGCTCAGCTATGAATGTGCTTGGGGCAGAGACTTTTAATTATAGAGATAGGAAATCAAAACTTACACTGCTTACCGGCGAAGGGCTGAAAACTGCTCAAAATAAGGAAAAACCAAGCGCGGAATATATTCAAATAATAAAATTTGAGATATACTTTTTTTTTTTTGCTTTTTTATTATTTAAATTAAAATAAAAAAAGAAAATTGTCAATTTTTTGAACAAAGTGCCATATAGTGATAACGATATTTTTATAACTTATTTTTTTGGCCCTTGTGATTGTGGTTTGGAGCTCGGCTATGAATAAAGTGTTATACTGTAAAGTGGTTGGGGGATATGCTATGAAGAATACTCTGGATGCCTCTCAAACTTTTTAGTTTGTTCTACAACCAATAATCTGTGTGTTTCTAGAACTTTCGAGCTCTTTCTACAATCACAGACGTTACACTAAAAAAAAACTACAGTTCAGTTGAGCTCTAATAAATAATTGTAAAATTGTTTGTAAAGTAATAAAGTGTTAAATAAATAAGTCTATAACAAACAAAAATAGTGTATGTGTGTGTGTTATTTTTAATTGGAAAGAGCACCAACCAAGTTTATCAAAAGAAGATAATCGTACGTTTGTGAAGGTTAAACGTAACAATTGGTGTCAGCAGTGGAATTGGTCATTTTGATTGCAATAGAAAAGAATCCGGTTTATTTAAAGGAAATAAACCAGCGTTTTTAAAAGGTAAAAATATAACAATATTAATAAAAATGAAAAAAACTTTAAAAATTTTTGAAAATTTAAATTTAGTTAGAAAATTGTCCAAAATCAAACGTGATATTGTCATATTAGATTTTATTTGATACAAAGACTAATTTGACTGCCTATTTAGAAGTAGATCTGAACAATAACAAAAAAATCAACTCTTTAATTGCTTCCAAAATATTCAAAATTATATTTTTACAGCTTTTTTAGAAGTACTTCTGAACAACTTTAAACAAGTCAGTTAATTATTGCTTCTACGGCACTATTGCTCTAAAAGTGCTGATAACAACTGATTGGGATACAATTTATTTTTACACATATGATTGCGGGTTGAAATCCTAGCGGGACCAATATTTTTTTAATGTTAACATTTTTTTTTATATTTATAATTTAATTTCTTTATTTATTTGCTTTTATTTTAAATTGTCTATAAAATCAGCTATTGCTCATATTTCTGTAATTTTTTCAAATTCTATTTAATTTTAACATTCGTTAATAATAATAAGTGTTAAAATTGCCAATATTTTACCACGCCTACTTCGCTTAATTTTTGGAAGAAATGAAAAAGTTGTTTAATTTTTTATTCGTATCATACAGTACAAAAAAATACACTCATAATAATCCATGCATAAAAATACGAAATTATTGTCAAAATAACGAAAACTTTCGTTAAATTAACCATTTTGATCACTTCTGAAATTATTCATATAGCGACAATCTGACAATAAAAATATAAACAATAATACAATTTAATGGAAGATCACTGATGAAGCCTGTCCATAAAAAGGCAGAAACTAGATCTAGTCTGATTTGCAAATTTAATGTGTTTATAACTTTTGAGGAAGGTTTATTCTTCTTCTTAACCTCAAACCTACTAAATTAGAATTAATAAAAATACATATTAATGACAATATTAATTGTATTTGGTCTATACGACGCGTTTGAAAAAACAACACTTTACTATTTTTCGTTTATTTTACAAAAATGATCGTTATTTTGACAATTTTTCGTATTTTTTTGCATGGATTATTATCAGTGTACTGTAAGTTTGACATTGACAGAATATAAATACTTTTCTTAACTGGCTATTTGGTATGGAAAGCCTTATATATAGAATACATATCGTCATATGAAATCAAAAAAAGCCGTAAGTTATATTTAAAAAACTTTACAGGAGAAGCAAAAAAGTTTTTAAAATAGTTTGCGCTTACACTAGGGGCTGTTTAGAATTTTGTTAATAAAATCGTCGTGTTTAGTCGTAGGAGTGTAAAATTTTGCAGGAATATGTATTTTGTCGATTTTGAATTTTTTGTAACTAACGGCTTTTTTGATTTCATATGACGATATGTAAGTATTTAAAAATTGACATATGTAACACATATAAATTATTTATAAAATAGTTTTACTCAGCAATAGTTTGCAAATCTTTAAGCCTTACTATAAAACAAAAATTTAAATTTCAAATCGATTTTTTTAAATTTTTTCCGTTATTTTATGTTGGCTAAAAACAAACCAACCAATCACAAGGCTTATTATATTCTCAAAATACTCAAAAATGCAAAAATTTAAAAAAAATATTTGTTATTTTTATAATAGGGATGTATAAATTGTGAGTTAATTTCGGTCGTTTTCAGTATAAAAAATGAAGACTTTGATGACAATTACAAGTAGTTTTTGTTAATATTTTTTTTTTACCAATTTTGAAAAGCTTGACTATAAATCAATCATTTTGTTAAAGGACAGTTTAAGAGATGAATAGTGTTTTGGTTTTTTCAAGATTTTTTTCTTTTTTTTTGAATATTCTTTTTTTTTTAATATTTTTTAACTTTGCAAGGTTGTTTTATTAAGTTTATTTTTTTCATGATTTCTTATAAAAATATTAGAACATCTTTGATTATTTTGCTTTTTGGTTTAATGCTTAAAAAATCCTTTTAGCCTTGTCTTTTAGTTTCACATTTCCGTTTATCATTTATCATGATACTTTATATTTCCTTTGTGGTCTTGAATTGTGTTTTCTTTTATTCAATATTATATATTTTTTTGCAGAAATACCACTCTAGAAATGTATTGTACATATTACAAATATTTGAAACAAAAGTCAAAGTGACTCTCCCCCATCACTCTTGAAATGTTAAATATTAAAAGTGTTGGTTAGAAAATGAATATAAATGCTTTTTTCTGGTAAAGCCGGAAGTGGGAGAGATAAAAGGTTAAATGATGTTTCTTTTTAACAAAAAAATTATACACAAAAATATGTACAAAGAAATACAGAATTAAAAAAGTAAATAAATGAAATTTAAGCTTTAAAAGCAAAGAATACGAAAAAGCACAAATCTGTTGGCTGGTTTAAAAACCTAATTAATATAAAGTATTAAGTATTAATATTAATAAAGTATTAATATTAATGCTCTTACATTTAAAATTTATCATAATGTTAGGTTTGGACAATGAAAACGATTGTTTTTTTTTCTAACCATTTCTATAATTTTTTTATTGAAAATGTTAAGAAAATCTAGAAATTCTAAATAAAATTATTAAAAGTTCTTGTAATACATAACTTTCTTTTAAAAATTTTTGACATTAAATATGATTGTCATTAACAAATTCCCCTCTTAACAAATTCCTTAACAAAGCTCCTGTATAAAGTCAAATTTATTAAAAAATATAACTTTTGCAACAAAACTTCCTAAGACGCTAGAATGTTAAGAGTACATCAGCGCGTATGAGTTATAATAATTTATTATAATTAATAACACTCATACGTCATGATGGAAAAAGAACTTTATCAAAGAGTATACATAATAAAGAGATTGGGGGACTCTCTATCACTGAGAAAGCATTTGTTCTATTATGTGCCTTGGAACAGGAACATACTCAAACCAATATCACCCAGCAAACATGGCAACACGAAGAATATTCTCCGAACGCCAGGAAGAAAACATTTATTGCCGGCAATATCAATTTCGTATTCCGGAAGTTTCCTCCGTCGGAAACAACTAATACACTAAAACAATACTTACAGGCAATATGAAAGCAATAACTCATATGGAAGATAAAAGGGATATCGCTACATAAACTCCCAGTACAATAAAAAAACGATTTAATTTTTTCATTATTAAATTTAAGCCTGAAAAACAATATCTGCATACATAATCCATTGACCAACTTATAAATTATCTTCATTTCATCTGAGCCGATTTTTCCCGCGCAATTAATCTTAACTTTTCACGAGTTAATTTCCTATATATCTTTTGATTGTTTTTGTACAAATTTAGTTTTAATTTTTTCCAAATTGATAAAAGATTTCAAACAAATTTGCTTTATCTTCTAAATGATACAAAGATGATATTGCCGAAATATTGTCATAAAAAGTTATGACAAAAGATAAAATTTTTTAATTACTTTTTTCCAAATATCGTCGAATTATCTTCCAAGTGATAAAAGGAAGACAATTTCAAAGTAAATACTACTTGATTATTTTCATTCAAATGAAATATCTTCTTGGAAAGTATCTTTTAAATGTTTGCAGGGTCATTATGTGCGCTCTTTGTATGACTCAAAACATCGATTGTAACCAGGAATGGAAAATAATAATTTAGTTATAAAAATCAAGAATGGAACTATACTATGGAATGATACTATTCCAACAGTATTATAGCCCTAGATTATGAATTTTAACAACCATACGTAAAAAATTGCAAAATAATATCGGAATGCGAAAAAAGGCTTTGGGGTTCAAAAAATTAATTAAAAGATTTACATTCTGCAAACGATGCACATTTTCTTTTTTTGCAACTAACCACCAAACTTTGTTTTATGAAATGGGCATTATACTCCGTAGATTATAAACTGAAAAAATCGCACTTAAAAAATTGCAAAATAATAGAGGAACGCGAAAAAAGACTTTGTGGTAGAAAAAAATAATTAAAAAACTCAATCAGCGATCAACAGTCTGCAAATGAATACAATGACGCAAAAATTTTCCCCATTTGCAAATATTTTTTTCGCGATTTATTTTTTTTTTGCAAACTAAGCACCAAACTTTTGTATATAAAATTGGTACTATAGACCCTAGATTATAAATTTAAAAAAATCACACTTAAAAATTGCAAAATAATCGCGGAAAGCGAAAAAAGGCTTTATGGTACAAACAATTAATTAAAAAACTTAATCAGCGATTTACATTCTGCAAACAAATATATTGATGAAAAAATGTATCCTTTTTGCAAATTTTATTTTTCGCGATATTTTTTGCAACTAGCCACCAAACTTTATTGAATGAAATGTGTATTATAGTCCCTAGATTATAAATTAAAAAGAAACGTACTTAAAAAATTGCAAAATAAAAGCGGAACGCGAAAAAAGACTTTGTGGTACAAAAAATTAATTAGGAAACGTAATCAGCGATTTAGATTCTACAAACAAATATATTGATGCAAAAATTTTCCTTTTTGCAAATTTTATTTTTCGCGATTTTTTTTCCAACTAGCCACCAAACTTTGTTGTCTGAAATGTGTATTATAGCCCCTAGATTATAAATTAAAAAAAAAACGCATGTAAAGAATTGTAAAATAATGGCGGAATTTGAAAAAAGACTTTATGGTACAAAAATTTAATGCCTAGGTTATATATTTAAAAAAACCGCACTTAAAAATTGCAAAATAACGGCGGAATTCGAAAAAGGCTTTATGGTACAGAAAATGAATTAAAAGAGGTAATCAGCGATCGACATTCTGCAAGCGAATATATTGTTGCAAAAATTTCGCTTTTTGCAAATGTTTTTTTTTTCGCAATTTGTGCTAATATTTGCTAATATTTGCTAATATCTAAATATTTAATTTTTATGTTTTTTAACGAGCCAAAGAGAAAGCTATTTTTTAGTTACTTACATTTTTAAATATGTAAGAGCGATCGAACATTTTTTGGTATAAGAGCCCGATTAAGTGAGCCTTTTCCATCCCTGATTTACCAGTCGGAGTTCGTTCCTGTTCCAAGCCGCCTAATATTTTTTCAAATAAAAAATATTGAGAGAGTTGCAAGGCCTTTGACTTTATACAAGCATATGAGGCTTTTCACGCCATTTGCTCTACTACAGGAAAAAGTATATCGCAACGATATTCGAGTTTAAAACAGATGCGTTCAAAATATCATCAAATTTAAAAATCGAATTAAGAAATTATATTATATCGTTATCAAACTTACTGCATTTATCCGGTATGATACGAATAAAAAATTAAACAAATTTTTCAATTGTTCTAAATTACTCAGTTGTTCCGAAAATCAAATCTTGACCCGTTTAGCCCAATTTTTAATATATTTTTTTATTATAATTTAATAGAAATTGGGAATTACTTTGAATTTGTCTATATCAATCTAATTTTATATGGCAAATTTAAAACGAATAAAAACTGTTGAAGTAATTAAGAACTACCCAGGAAAATTTTCTATTCCAAAGAATCGGTTGTGGAATAGCTACTTTTCCTTTACAACCCCTGCTTTTGTCAATTCTAACACCGATTATTTTTGTTTGAAATTGTCCTGGGTAGATAGTCCTAAATATTTATTGTAATAGATAATTCTATTTATCTAAAAATCGGTAACAATTTCAGTTTTTTAGTCCTAAAAAACAATTACATATTTTTCTATCGATTCAGCAAGTTTCAGCGTAATAATCCATTTGGTTTTGAAACAAATAATCGTTTAATATTCTACATCTTAAATAGTCAATATAAATTATTATTTTTGTGTTATGATATACATTAGGATACGTATTCAATCGCTTAATAGTTGTTCGATTAATCGAAAAATTTTGCTCAAAAATTGTGCGAGTAATTTAAAATGTCAAAATTTCGAATAAAGAATAATTCGAATAATTTCATACGATTAATCGGTTAATCAATATTGTTAGAAATTACAAAAATGTTAAAAAATATAATTTTTTTATTATTCGAATTATTCGAAATTTGGATAATTTAAATGTTCTAAAATCCCAAAAATTATTTTAAAAATTGTGAAAAATAACACTGTACAACAAAATTAAATTGTTTTCAAAATCAAAACATTCTGATAACTGATTCTGAAAGAGGGGGCCAAAAATACGTGTATTAGCATTTTAAAAGTTAATGCCTGGCCCTAAGTTTTTTGGGTTTTTTTTTTTTTTTTTTTTTTTTTATAAAGAGAAGCAACACTCAGGAAATTCTTCCTATTAATTAACGTGTTGCTTTCTTTGGAAAGGGGATAGAGAAAAAGTGAAAGGTGGTGAAAGATGAAGGGCTTCAAATATGGCAACACTGTAAGTGCGCGAGATGTTGAATTTTAGAACAGTTGTTGCGCGCCATCTGATGGTGAGTTGGCGAACTTTGCTGAAGCTTTTTAGTTCATAGCCCTGTTATATTATTTTATTTCGGTGGGGTTAAGTGCTATGGGAACACCGAAGTTTCCCCCCTTTTGCGAATGTTTATCGTGAATCGGCTTATGAAACCATGTGAATATTCAATTTTAGGTATAGCATGTGTTCAGTGAACTTATTTAAAACACTACGAGAAACATTTTTGTGGAACATTTTAACCCTCTAACTCTTCAATGAAAGCGACTTTTTAGCCCCTTTTTAAAAAGGGACAAAAAAGACCCGTAAATTGAAGAGTTAGAGGGTTAAAATGTTACGCAAAAATATTTGTCATAAAATTCTACTATCAGTCTCTGAAGACATCAAAGTTGAAAATTTAACTTAAATGCCAGAAATAAGTCAAAACATAAAATTTTTTTAAGGGTTAATTTCGTAATTGTTCAGAATTTGCGCTCAAATGTCCCACAAACCCGGAATTAGTACGCTTAAGCCTTTTCGGATTTCATTATTGTCTAAAGATTTTTTTTTTTTTGGAAATATTTGTTAGAGGAAACTTACAACTCAATGACTAAGTGAGAATAAATGACAGATTTTTACCCTTCAAAATGCCATATAAGTTATTAAAGACACAAACCATGTGCAAAAGATACGCCACTTGTTGTGAATCCCGAATTTGTCAGTTATACACCCAATATTATATTTTATGAACAAATGAATTTGTTTAAAGAAATAATCGTGGTATTTAAGAAGAAACGGGAGAATAATATTCTACATGTGACAACATTTGTTAAAGCACGTCTCTGCAAGTACGTCTGAGGTATGTAAAGGGTGTTTTTTAAGCCCGGTAGAATTTTTAATTTTTAAAAATAGCACAAAAAATTTAATTTCAATCCAAAAATTTTTTTGTTCCAAAGATGAATGCATACACTGAGAGAAATATCCTTCATGATATTAATGATATAATTTCATAGAATTTTTTTCGTTGAACCAATGAAGAATTTCATTATGTATATAATATTTAATTAATACTATGAAATTTTTCATAACTTTTCTTTCATAAAATTTCATAATTTCATTAAAAAAATTCATTGAATTTCATAATTCAATGAATTTTATGAAATTGTTCAATAGTATTTAGGTTTTTTTTTTAATTAATTTTTTATTATTAATTGTGGCCTATGAAATTTTTTTATATACCATACTAATTTTTTGGAGACTTTTTTATGAAACTTTTTAATTTAATGAATTCTTTCTTTAGATATATTTTGTACATCCGTAAAATATGCTAAGATTTTATTACGCCTTTTGCACTTGCTAAGTACTTTTTATTTATCCACTCCAGCTTAGCAACGACAACAACCAACTATAATAAATAATAGTAAATGAAATTGCTTCATAGATTTTATGAAACTCTTCATTGGCTGAATGATTTATTCATTGGACGAGTGTCCTATTAATTTTATGAAGAGTTTGCACTCATTCAAAAAGTACTGAAAAAATGTTTAAGTAAGAGTACTTCTCTCCTATGACAAGTCAATGTTAAAATGAATAGTGTTTCTATTAAAAAAGAAGTACATTTAAGTCATTAATTTTAGTGCTTTTTCTACTAATTTGGCATCTCCTTTTATACTGCGACGAAATACGTTTTTAGTTGGACAGTTGGTTGGGAAAGCCCTTTTTGGTTGGTATGGAAAGCCCTTTTTAATTTTCTTTCTGTAACAAGGATATCCTATGACTTATTAAAAAACTGAATATTTTTTCACGAAATATGCAAAATACTCTTTTAAATAAGTAAAAGATATATTAAAAAGAGAAAAGAAATATTATTTTAATTGAATTCCCTGCATACGCCATATGATATAAAAAGAAATATATATATATGAGATATATTTATGATGTGTATTAGTGTAGTTCAAAAATAAATGTAAGTGACTTTTACGATTGGATGAAATTTGGTTTTTATTCAGATTTTCTCAAAAAAAAAAAAACAAATTAGCTTATGCAGAACTCCTAAAATTCATTTTGAAAATTCTCCATACATCACTGAACACCTCTAATGTGTATGTTTAAAAAATTAATATAATATTTTCAGAGTCTGAATACTCCTAAAGCAAAACACGTTTTAAGTATCATATCGTACATTTTCTCATTTACTTTTTTTATACCTTAACTACTTTTGACAAGTTTGTATTACGTCTTCTTATATCCATACGCATGATAACACATAATTGTTAACTTTTTTTTTTGTAATTTCAACAGTTACTTGTTTTTCTTAAGATAACAATTGGTAACGAAAATAAAGGAAATACTTGTGACAATGTTATAAAAAAACAGTATATACCTAGAGTTTCTTTTTCTTATATATATTTAACTAATGAGGCTTATAAACATTCAAGTGTCAACATGTCTTTCAGTTTTTCTTTCTTTCTCGGTTGTTTTTAGTAATCAACCAGTCATCATTTTCATCATCATTGGTGTCAATGAGATGTGAATGATACAAATATAGAAATACTAAACACGTACATTGGGTAGTATATACATATGTGAGTGTATATTAAATGACAGCCTAAGAAAAAATGTTAGTAAAAATGCTTTAAACTCTCTTTTAAAAAGTCATATTGAAGAACTTGAAATTTTCAAAAATTAAAGAAAATAATTATTTTAAAATATAATAAAAATTTTAAACAAATTACAAAAATATTATAAAAGATTATTAAGTAATTAAGCTCCAGATAGTTTTATTTAAAATATTTTTCTTTATGTTGTAATATCGATATTTCGTTATTCTTTCAATGACATCATCAGGGTTTATGTAAACAACAAATATTAGAAAGACTTAAAAATATTGACGCTGCATATCACCTATCTCAAAATACAATTAAAAAGAGTTTTAAAAGATCATAAAAAATTAGCGAAAATCTAAAACTTCCAAATAGTTAATTTATTTTGGCGCCCAACGCCAGGCCCTAATCTTTGGTTTTTCCTTTACAACTATTTTTTTCCATGGGTGTTTAATGTTTTTTTTTTTGGTATGTGTATATTTCCTACTTTTCTTTGTTAAAATATGATTTTAAGAATGTTTTCGTAGAACATCAAACACATAATGAACAATAAAACTGCCACATATTATTATATTGAAGCATGAAAAAACAATTTCACAAGAACAAAAATAATGAAAACTTCAAAGTTCCTGACAGTTTCTAAGCAACCCGGAACTCCCAAAGTTCTTTTAATAAGGAAGGGGGGGGGGGGTAGAAAAATATTATGTGTTTTTGTTCTTTTGTATAAGTATTCCCTTTGAGCTTTCCAAATGGCTAATAATTTATTTTGTAATGTTTACAAATGTACCTTAAGAAAGTTTATATCATATTTTGGCCATTAAGAAAACTTTTACTCAATTAAATAAGTAGCAAAATATGTATTTGCCTAATGGTATGTAGTATTTTTAATATGGTAAATATTATAAAAAAAAATTTAAAGCCTACTTAATGGATGAATTTGTTTTAATATGTAATTATAAAAAAAAAATCCTACACTGAGAGAATTATCCTTCATGATATTAATGATATAATTTCATAGAATTTTTTTCGTAGAACCAATGAAGAATTTCATTATGTATATAATATTTAATTAATATTATGAAATTTTTCATAACTTTTCTTTCATAAAATTTCATAATTTCATTAAAAAAATTCATTGAATTTCATAAATTAGATCTTCATAAATTTAATGAAAATGTTCTTTATATATATGAAATTGTTCAATAGTATTTATTTTTTTTTTAATTTTTTTTTTTTATAAAATTTCGTCATTTCCTGAGAGAATAATCTTTTATAATTTTTATTTTTTTTTAAATTAATTTTTTGGTTATTAATTTTGGACTATGAAATTTTTTTATAAATCATATTAATTTTTTCTAAATTTTTTTTATGACCCTTTTTTATTTAATGAATTCTTTCTTTAGATATATTTTATACATCCGTAAAATATGCTACGATTTTATTACGCCTTTTGCATTTGCTAAGTACTTTTTATTTATCCACTCCAGCTTACCAACGACAACAACCAACTATAATAAATAATAGTAAATGAAATTGCTTCATAGATTTTATAAAGCTCTTCATTGGCTGAATGATTTAATCATTGGACGAGTGGCCTATTAATTTTATGAAGAGTTTCATTAATTTTATGAACTTTTCATAAACATTGACTTTAATAAAACCTGTTTCATAGATTCTATGAAAAGTTTCAATGGACGAGTTCCAGTGGCAATTTTCATCGAAACTATTAAGAAATTCATTACTGAAGTGATGATAATTCTCTTAGTGTAGTTGTTTAGGGTATTTAATTTTTATTATCTTCAAATATCACAATCTTCTGTTTTAATAATTAAAGTATTTTTGTTTTTTCTTCTACTAAATATATTTATAAATAGGGAGTGACTTTAAACTTTTTCTTTTATGAAAATTAAACATTTTCTTTATTTCTTTTGTTTTTTTATGTATTTTTTTGCAGCTAAGTTTTCATTGTTGTCTGTTTATTAGAACAACATGTTGAAACGTGCTTGTGTATGTTTAATTGCCAAGATGTTTGTAAACATTAGCGTGATATAAGTTTCCCCCCTCATTTAAAACTCACACCATGCTTTTGTATTGTAAATATTGTTGTATATAATGTTGTATGTGAGTGGAATATATTAAAAAAAAACGTGAAATACATTTATTTTAAATGAAGAAATTTAAAAGAGGGTTTAATTTAAAAATATGTTAAGTTCTACTAACGCTAAAAATATGGTGAAATAGAAATTCACATCTTAAGCAAGGAACTAAGGTATATTTCAAGACAATACATGAGTTAGTTTGTCAGCCTGTGCAATTCTCATATGAAGTCCTTGGACACGCTAATCTCCAATTATTTAAAAACTATAGTTAAGAGCTGATAAATTTTTAACCCTCGTATGCATGTATTTAAAACATAAATAAATTATTTTTCTTCATTTTCCATTAAATTTCATAACCATTTCCCTAAAAATATAACTTATGTTTCATAATTTTTATCTAGTAAATTTTTTTAATCCAAAAAATGAATTTTTAAATTAAACAAACAAGAAAATCAATTTCATTATCTCCACAAGTACAAAGAACTGATTTGATATATTTGATTAACAATTTTTTTTTTTAATTGATGTGTTTATTAAAAATAAATAAATAAAGTTTTAATTGCTTTATTTAACTACGAGTATAAAGCAGTATTTTTATAGAACACAAAACATAATTTTTTTTATATAATAAAAAAAAATATAAATTTGTTTCAAAAAATTTTATTATATTGAATGATTTTTTATTATAAAAACTAAGTTAATATTAAATTTAAAAAAATATACAATTGTTTAATTTCACTAAATATATATTTAATTTTTTATATTTAAGTCATATATTTTTCCCAACGATGGTCATAAATTGACAGATAATTAGAAGCAATTTTTCTCCAACTGAAACTATTACTGCTAACAATTAATGCTGCATACAGAAAACCTTTGGCTTAATGGTCTTAAGTTGTTGTATATTGTCAGTTAATGTAAGTCAATTTATGACCATTGGATATATATCTTTTTTTTCATTTAAAAATAGATTACCAAAATATGTATTTGTACATTTAAAATAAAATTATTTATCTAAAATTTTTGTGTCATGTTTCTAGGGATTTATAGCCAGTTAAATAAATTTTGTATCTCTGTAGTTTTTGTTTCATATAAATTTTATGATCTCGTGTTTTTTTGTGTTTTTTATTTTTTTAAAACGTGTTTACGATTTTATTTTATTTTTTTTCTTTCAATTTATTGCATTTGTTAGTAATAAAAAATTATAAAATAAATTGATTTGTATTTTGTTTTCTTTTTAGTATATAAATAACAAAACAAATAGCAATTTATTTCAAGTCATCCGTTCATTGAATATTTGTATCATAGATTTTTAATGCTTCAAATACAGTTTTTTTGTGTATTAAATTGATAAAATTTGAAAAGGTTTTATTATTATTTATCGTTGTGATGATTAGAAATGATCCATAAATGAATACAATTTAAAATTAATTAAAAGATGAGTGATAATAAATATGGGCAATAAATTATGATGGGTAATATTTGTATACCATACACTACACTAAAATGAAATATTGAGTTTATGCTAATGTTTGTTAATACCAAAAATAATGGGAGTGGAACCACCTTATAGTACACCCATCGACTCCGAATCATTTGCTGAGTCGATTTAGCAATGTCCGTCCGTCCGTCTGTTCATATAAAATGAACTATCCTTGTAATCAAACTACAGTTCGCAATTCTGAAGATAGTTGTTTAAATTCGCTTTGGCTTGATCCAGTATCCATGGAAATTACCTGAGTTCGATCTTAGTTTTAATGTACACTATAATAAAATTTTGTTTAGGAAACTATTCTCCGACTAAATAAAAATATGATAAATTTGCTAATTGCACATAAAACTGATAAAATTACACTGAAAAGGCTTACAATTTTTTTTGTAGAAATTATGTGTAATTTTACCATTTTTGTGCGTAAATTTACTAAATAAGAACAAAACAAACGAAAAATAACAAAAACAATTGTGAAATTTTTTATTAATGAAAATTATTTTAATAATATTTAAGCCCAATATAAGCCTCAGATTTTGAGTAGATTGCCCCATAAAAAAAGCTTATATTCCGAGCTATTTTTCTATAGAAAAACGCCTTAGATTTAGTGAACTTTCTTCTAAAGAAAAAATCCCTTAGAAACTGGGGAATTTTATTTACACGAGAAGAAGTTTTCTGCAGGGAAAAGTTATCGAAATCTGAAAGTTTTTTATATGTGGAGAAGTCAGCGTAACTTGAGAGTTTTTCTATAGGAAAAAGTAGTCACAACTTAATAGATTTTCTACAGGAAAAACTCCTGACAACCAGAGTGTTTTTCTTAATAGAAAAAGGACCTCAGGAAATTGCGTTGAATATTTTTAGAAATTTTGTGTAGTTTTACCATTTTTTTGCGTAAATTTATCAAATAAAATACAATATTTTAGTAGCTAAAAAATAAAAGAATAAAATAATTTTTCCTATATTTGATTAAAACAAATTATTATTGGAAAAAATATTTTAGTAATATTTACTTCTAATAAAAGGAGTAAATATTATTAAATATTACAAATTTTTCCCCATGGAAAAACATTTCATTTTCTTATAGAAAAAGCCTTAGATTTAGTGAACTTTTTCTATAGGAAAAATGCCTTATATGAAGTTTTCGAAATTTCAGGGTTTTTCTGTAGGAAAAAATAGACATAATCTGAAAGTTTTTTTCATAGGTTGAGAGCTCGTAATTTTCAATTTTTTTTTATAGGAAAAAAAGCTCAGAATTATAGAGGTTTTCTATAGGAAACGCTACCAAGAACCTGAGTGTTTTTCTATAAGAAAAGGACCACAGAAAACTGCGTAGAAAATGTTCTGAAATTATATGTAATTTTACCATTTTTATACGTAAATTTACCAAACAAAATGCAGCTTAAAAATGAAAGAATAAAATCATTTTTCTTATATTTTATTAAAAGAAATTATTTAAGTAATATTTACTCTTAATAACAAGCTTAAGATTTTAAAAAGATTTTCCCATGAAAAATATTATTTTCTAATCAATTTTCCAATAGAAAAAGCTTTAGACTTAGTGATTTTTTTTCTATAGAAAATAGCAATTAGAAACTGATGGATTTTTTATGAGATGAAGTCTTTGAAATCTGAGAGTTTTTCTGTGGCAGAAAGTTATCGAAATCTAAAAGTTTTTTTTTGTCGGTAAAGAATTGATCCTATAAGAATAAGCCCTCAATATTTGAGTGAAATTATGTGTAATTTTACCATTTTTGTGCGTAGATTTACCAAATAAAATATATTATGCAGCCAAAAAGAATAAAATCAATTTTCATATATTTTGTTAATAAAAATTATTTTAATAATTTTCACTCCTAATACAAGCTTAAGATTCTAAATAGTTTTTTGCATGGAAAAACCTCATATTCTAAACACTTTTTCCAATAGAAAGAGCCTTAGATTTAGCGAACTATTTTCTATAGGAAAAAGTCCTTAGAAACTGAGAGATTTTTTATGAGATGAAGTGTTTGAAATCTGTGGGTTTTTTCTGTAGAAAAAAGTTATCATTTCGATTTAAGGTTTAAGGTTTTTTATAAAAAGGGTCCACAGATTCTGAGTATATTTCCTCAAATTCTTAGTAATTGTTTCTACAGAACTTGGCATTTTTTCTATTTAGCAAACTTTTTTCTATAACACAAAGTCCTTAAAAACTCAGGGGTTTTCTATGGGAAGAAGTGTTCAGAATCTGATGGGTTTTTCTATAGAAAAGATTTATCGAAATCTGAAAGTATTTTTTATAAGAAGAGTCCTTGGAATTTGAGAATTTTTCTATAGGAAAAAATGCTCAGAATTAAAGGGTTATAAGAAAATGTCCTAAAAATTTGAATGTTTCTGTATAAGAAGAAGACCTCAGAAAATTGCGTAGAAAATGTGCAAAAATTATGTGTAATTTTACTTTTTTTCTGGGTAAATTTACCATTTGATTACCAATTACAAAATAAAATATTTTTTAAAATATTCTGTTAATAACAATTCTTTTAATAATATTTAAGCCTAACACGAGTCTCAGATTCTGAGTAGATTTTTCGAGGAAATATCTCAGATTATAAGCACTTTTTTCTACAGAAAAATCTTAGATTTAGCAAACCTTTTTCTATATGAAAAAGCCTTTGATTTGGCAAATTTTTTTTTTATAAGTAAATGTGTCCTTAAACTCTGAGGTTTTTGTATAGGAAAAAGTTATCGAAATCTTAAAGTTTTTTTATAGGAAGAGTCATCGAAATCTAAAATTTTTTGTAGGACGAAGTGCTCAGAAATGGAGGGTTTTGCTTAATGAAAAATTCCTCAGAATCTGAGAATAATTTTTAACAAATCTGAGTGTTTTCTTTAGAAAAAAAAAATACCTCAGAGTCAGAGGAATTTTCTGTGTGAAGAGTCCTATAAATCTAATGGGTTTTCTAGGGAAAACATCCTCAGATACGGGAAGATTTACAGGAAAAAATAAAAATAATCACAAAAACCTAACACAATTTGCTTTGTCATCTTCCAAAATACAAACTTACTGAGAATTTCTTATTCTCGTCTAAAAGAGTTACTCAAAGTTTTTAAATAACCAAGAAAAAATAAAAACAATCACAATTTGCTTTGTCATCTTCCAAAATATCCCTTTCTAATTTTAACAGATCTAGCACTGTACACTAAGAAAATTATCCTTCATGATATTAATGATATAATTTCATAGAATTTTTTTCGTAAAACCAATGAATAATTTCATTTTGTATATAATATTTAATTAATATTATGAAATTTTTCATAACTTTTCTTCCATAAAATTTCATAATTTAAAATAAATTTTTTTATGACCCTTTTTTGTTTAATGAATTCTTTTTTTTAGATATATTTTGTACATCTGTAAAATATGCTACGATTTTATTACGCCTTTTGCATTTGCTAAGTACTTTTTATTTATCCACTCCAGCTTACCAATGACAACAACCAACTATAATAAATAATAGAAAATGAAATTGCTTCATAGATTTTATGAAGCTCTTCATTGGCTGAATAATTTATTCATTGGACGAGTGGCCTATTAATTTTATGAAGAGTTTCATTAATTTTATGAACTTTTCATAAATATTGACTTTAATGAAACCTGTTTCATAAATTCTATGAAAAGTTTCAATGGACGAGTTCCAGTGACAATTTTCATTGAAACTATGAAGAAATTCATTACTGAAGTGATGATAATTCTCTTAGTGTAGCGATATCTAATTATGTATAACCATTCTGTCCGCCTCGAATTCTTCCTTTGAATCCACTACAGTGAATTTAAAAGTTGTGACTATTAGACTGGGGTGGGCTACCTGATATCCAAAACCTCTCAACGGACATTTTCAACAAAATGAGAGATCATCAAAAAAATCATGAAAAAAATCCGCCATCTAGAATTTCCTAAATTTTAATTCTTTTGTAATTTTAGCAAACTACATAACTTCCCCCCATCGATACTTATAAAATGAACCAACTTATTTTCAAAAAATCATGCCAACCATTATAAATTTTGTAAATTTAAATTAAGATTCGTTATCAGCGAATTCTAAAACCAAATGAGACCATATATGGTCATCTACTGTATTATATATGGACATATATGATCAGCTGTCCGCATATATCATCATATACAAACCCAAACCGATTATATATGGTCATATATGCTCATCTATCCTCATATATGGTTCGTGTGTGTTCATATATAAACATATATGACCATATACGACCACGTGTGCCCAAATTTCGGATCCAAAAATATATGGTCATATATGAAATCATGCATAGTCATATATTGAACTATGCCTGGAAGTATATGATCATGTATGCCCATGTATTATCATATACAAGATCATGTGTGATCATGTTTGTTCATATATATATTTCGATTTTCACATGGGGCAGTACAAATTTTCACTTTATAATGCTGTTGTTAGAGAAAAAAATTTACTCCCCTTAAAAATGCAATTTTAAAAATATAACCTATAAAGTTAAAGACAGCCTTGTATAGGCTTACCACTGACATTAATAAATTATTTTTAAATTTATTTAAATTGGTTTTAATATTTTTCTGATTCTGACTATATATTTTCATTTGAAGAAGTCCAGTATTTGTTTATGTATTATCTATCTATCTGGCTGTGAAAAAGTTTATTTATTATACATATTTTCTTTGTTAAATCTATACAGAAAAAGAAAAACAACAACAATAACAATATGATTAAAAACAGTAAATAAAGTTTCAATATAAACTGAATTATTTATATACACACAATAAATTTCAATAAACGAATGAATGCAAACAAATGCAAAATCAACCAAACCGAGAAGAGGAAACGGAAATTAACGAACAGAATAAGTTCATATGCAGATATAAATACTAACACATACACAGATAACTACAGATTGTAGATGAAGTAAAATGCACAATCACGAAGCAACATAAATAAAGAGATATAAAAACTTACTAGTAGCAGTTAGTGTATGATAAATTAATAATAATTCATATGAAAATTATATTAATCGATAAAAAACAAATAAAATATAAATTATAAACATTTCTGCTAAGTGTTAGTAAAACCGAAAATTAGGTCAATTAAATTCGTAGTGTTATTTTGTGATTTTTTTTTTCTTATGAATATGACAGAGATTTAATTTCAATTAATAACGTTTTTATTTATGACAAATAGATATAATAACTAAAATGAATTTTTATATAAACAACTTCGGTTTATTGCCATAATAAATTAAAAGGAATCTCGAAAGTAAACAATATTTTATAAAAATAAAAAAACTTTTAATTTGCTTAAGAAAGTAATTTTTTGTCTTAAAAATACTTTCAATAAAATAAACAAAAACATGTTTATTCATTTTGTATTTTCAAATTCCTGGTAAAATATAAAAAAATTGTGCTTTCATAGTTATACATATATTAGAAACAAAATACATCTATCATAAATATAACATAAATAACTTCAGCTTAATATACACTCCAAAAAGTTTTACAGTTAATACAAAACAGTTGTTTGTGTAGTAATCAGTAGTTGTCATTTTTAACTGTAATTACAGTTGTTTTTATATGGAAAATACGAATCAACTTGTATCAGTGTCATTAAAAAAAAAAAACAACTAACGAAAGGTACTGTAATTCCTAACAGTTTTTTGTATAGTGAATTTTACTAAAATAAAAATAAAAACTGTTTTAGTTACTTCAATAGTATTGTTTGTTATTTTGTCAGTGTATATAGTAGACTACGGTTTTTTATTTTTACTATAATTGTATTTGATTTTATAATACAGCTATCGATTTTATATTGGTAATTCTTAACGGATTTTATGGTTAATTTTTCAGCTATGTAGTTGTCTTTTCGATAGTTAAACATGACTGCATTTTTAGTTATTTTTATAAAAGAATACAGTCATTGATTTTTGAATTATGTTAAAAGTGGTTTTCGATAAAATTTTTAGTTATTTTTTTTTATAAAAATTTAACCAAAAATCTGTTAAAATTTGTTGATTTCTTAATTAAAAAAAAAAAAACGAAAATTTTAATTTTTTTAAAGTCAAACTGATCCGGCATTTCTTCCAATGTATTTTTATTTTTACAATTTTTTGTTTGGTTTGGTTCAGGTGTCATTTGTGTTTATGGCAAAACATTCTTATGAATATTTTATTAAATTTATTTATCGGCTCTTTTGCAATATTGCCATCCCTTACTACTTAAGTTTATGAAACAATAACCATTTTATGTACAAAGAAACCCCCAGATATTATTAGTTGGTTGTTGTATTGTTGCCAAAAAAGATATATAATAAGGTTGATTACGATGTTTGGCTTAAAATGTAAAAAAAAAACAAATTTAAACAAAAGTAATATTGGGAACAGAAACAAATTTTATTAAAAATGTTTGTCAAAAAATATTTTATGTGAAAAATTTTTAATATTAAAAATGAATAGAAGAAATGTGTTGTACGGGTATTAATGCTAGGACCAAATTTTATATAAAATTTTTTGTTTTAATAATTCTACTGTTAATACAGTTTAGGAGAAAATTTTATCAAAACAGAAAGTACGTTAAAACGAAGTATTTAAATATTAGATTAGAAAAGAAAATCTTAAAAAACTTTTTTGTAAATTGCTAAAAGATAAAGACAACTCCTGTAGTAGGTATTCAGGAGTTGTTATTTTTAACTGTAATTGTAGTTGGTTTGTTTTTATAATACCTAAAAAGTTAACTTTAAAAAGCAGCAGTTCTTTTAAGCTATTTTTATAGTTACTTTAAAATTTATGTGGCGATATTTGTTTTTTTTTTTACAAATTTTTCCAGTTGTTTAAAAATTTTGGTGATAAAATTTTTTTAGTTATTTTTACTGCATTTTTTAGTTGTTTTTTACTACATTTTCAATTATTTTAACGGTAATTAACTGTATCGCTCTTGTTTTACTGGGTATGCCTTTATTTGAAGTGTCATTTTTATTTCGTTGAGTTTTGAAAAAATTCTTGTTTAAATTATATTATTTGCAACTAGAAATCTAAAAATTTCTTTGCACATCCAGTGCATAAAAATATAATAACTGGAGTACCGCTTGGAATTTTGACTTTAAATTTTTAATAAAATGAAGTTATTACACAAAAAAAATAGTAGGCCCCAACAATGGGAATTTGTAAAATCAATCACATTTTCTTTTATATTGGAATTTTATTCCCAATAATTTTTTTGTTTGAAATATTTGTAACTCGTTTGTAAATTGTTATCTTTCATATAAAAATAAAAATTCAAAGTTACAAAAAAAATTTTTTTTTTTGATTTACAAATTTTTTTGTTGTTGCCTTTTTAAAAAGTTTTTTTTTGTATTTACAAATTTGTTATGAGAAAGGTGTTTAAAAATTTAATTAGAATTTAGTAATTATTTTTTTTTTTTTTGTAATCGAAAGAAAAAATAGTTTTTTTATGCTTTTATTTTACGGAAAAAAACTAGCTGAATGGGGGAAAAGTTTTTAGTTGATCTGTTATTTTTTAAGTAAAATCTGTAAAAAACGGTAGTTTTTTAAACCATTTTTGCAGTTGTTTTAAAAGTTTTTTGGTAAAAATTTTTCGGTTATTTTTATTGCATTTGTTAGTTACTTTTAACTACACCAATTCCCCTGCTGGCACCAATTGTTACGTTTTACTTTTTACCGGGTTGGTGCTCTTTGCAATTAAAATAACACACACACACACTTTTGTTTGATATGGAGCTCATACGCTTATTTATTTAAAATTTTATAATTATACCCTACACCACTATGTGGTCAGGGTATTATAAGTTTGTGCTGATGTTTGTAACACCAAAAAATATTGGTCGTAGACCCACCTTATAGTATACCGATCGGTTCAGAATTTTTTTTTATTTCGATTTAACGATGTCCGTCTGTCCGTCCGTCCGTCCGTCCGTCCGTCTGTCTGTCTGTCCATGCAATCTTGTACGCACTCTACAGGTCGCACCTATTAAGATATTTCGATGAAATTTGGTACATAGACCTATGTTGGCCCAAGGACGAACAAGTTTGATTTTTTTGAACATCGGTCCATGTTTAGACCTAGTGCCCATATAAGGGTCCTACCAAAATTATATTGTTTATACGCTGCAGGTCGTAAATATTAATATATTTTGATGAAATTTGGTACACAGACCTATATTGGCCCAATAACGCAGCCTATTGATTTCGGTGAACATCGGTCCATGTTTAGACCTAGTGCCCATATAAGGGTCCTACCAAAATTATACTGTTTATACGCTGCAGGTCGTAAATATTAAGATATTTTGATAAAATTTGGTATACAGACCTACATTGGCCCAGTAACGCAGCCTATTGATTTTGGTGAACATCGGTCCATGTTTAGACCTAGTGCCCATATAAGGGTCCTACTAAAATTATATGGTTTATACGCTGCAGGTCGCAAATATTAAGATATTTTGATAAAATTTGGTACACAGACCTACGTTGGCCCAAGGACAAAGCCTATTGATTTTGGTGAACATCGGTCCATGTTTAGACCTAGTGCCCATATAAGGGTCCTACCAAAATTATATTGTTTATACGCTGCAGGTCGCAAATATTAAGATATTTTGATGAAATTTGGTACACCGACTTATGGCAGCCGAAGGACGAAGCCTATTGATTTTGGTGAACATCGGTCTATGTTTAGACCTAGTGCCCATATAAGGGTCCCCCCAAAATTATATTGTTTATACGATGCACGTCGTAAATATTAAGATATTTTGACGAAATTTGGTACACAGACCTATTTTGGCCCACGGACGAAGCCTATTGATTTTGATGAACATCGGTCCATGTTTAGACCTAGTGCCCATATAAGGGTCCTACCAAAATTATACTGTTTATACGCTGCAGGTCGCAAATATTAAGATATTTTGATGAAATTTGGTACACAGACCTATATTGGCCCAATAACGCAGCCTATTGATTTTGGTGACATTAGTTGGCTTTTACCCAGACTGGTGTAGGGTATTCTATAGTCGGCATGCCCGACTTTAACCTTTTTACTCGTTTTAAATACAACAATACAATAATTTCCTACAGCTCTACTAAGTATACAAACTCTAGTACGCCACTAACTGTACACAGTCTTAGCGCAATTTAACTCCACAAAAGGTAGAGTACAATTTCCTCTTCATTCGTCAAGTTCAAAAATTACAGTGTTCTGACAATGGATTCTGGTAGAGGAGACTAAAGAGAAATACACGGGTGTCGGCGTTTTAAAAGATCACATCGGAATTTTATTTTAGGGGGGTTTAAATTTTCCCCCTTTTTCAAATGTTTTTTGTGAATCGTCATAGAAAACCATGTGAATCTTCCATTTTATCTATCTTTAGCGAACTTATGTAGTGTTTTACAAGGAACATTTTTGTGGAACATTTTAACCCTCTAAGTTTGCAATTAAAGGGACTTTTAAAAAGGGACAAAAAAGACCCGTAAGTTAGAGGGTTAAAATGTTCCACATAAATGTTCCTCGTAGTGTTTTACATAAGTACGATGAACACATCCTATACCTAACATGCGAGCTTCACATGGTTCCCCCCTAAAATCCAGTTTAGTTGGACATTTGAGTGCCAGTTATTAATAAGTACGAGATTAACACTTAAACACATTTTAAGTTTTGAGATAAATATTTCTGGCATTGAAAGTAAATTTTCAACTTTGACGTCTTCAGAGACTTATAGTAGAATTTAATGCAAATATTTTTGCGCAACATTTTAGCCCTCTTGGTCTTCAATTAAAGGGACTTTTTTGACCCCATTTTAGAAAGAAACAAAAAAGCCCTGTAAGTTGAAGAAGTAGAGGACTAAAATGCTCCGCAAAAATATTTGCCACGAAGTAGATCATAAAGAAGCTTTCTACGCCTAAAGCTGGCAATACACTTGCAAAATTATTGTACAAATTCTCGCTTTAGTTCTTTATTCTATTACCATGTGTGGTAGTAGATTAAAGAACTAGAACGGGATGTTGTACAATAATATTGCAAGTGTATGGCCAGCTTATGTATTTTGTAACACTTGATCTTCGCCATTTTGCCTAGCAGTTCAGAATTCGGGTTTTTATAATTAAGCCGGATTTTAAAAACACCCTATCTTATTGTAACTGTGTTCCTGCAAGTCTAGTTAAACCAACATTTATTCTTCGGTTAAGCAGAAACGCAAAAATTACCACAAAATGTGTGAAAAAAATCATGAATTTTTCATATTTCTATCATATTATTATCACATTGAAACATGTTGCCATTTATATTAAAAAACTACTGATATGTATTTGATAAAATTATTTTATTCCTGACCATTTTACAAACTCATAAAATTATTCATGCCTAAACTATTAACATTTTTTTCTATATCATAACTTTTTTCACTAGCACTTTAACCCTAAATTTTTTTATGTTTAAAATTTCATTGAAACTTTATCAAATTTTCATTGTTCACTCTTTATCAAAGGATATGGCTAATATACATGTTAAATGAACCTTACATAATGGTATCAATAACCTTTATGCTGAAATTTTTATAGCAAAAAAAATTTTGAAATTTTTTAGCTAAAAGGAAGAGCAAAATCAAACTTAATAATAAAAAAAAAATAACTAAATCTAAAAGTATGCTTCATTATTTTTATGCAAATTAACTACTAATAGCAGACTAGACTATAGAGCAAATAGAAAAAAATCAAAACTAAAAGTATGCTTCAGAAAATTTCTGTAAATTGACTATTTTTTTGCAATAAGAAGTTATGGACAACTTGGTTTAGAATTTTTGAATAATGGAAGAAAAAAATTCACATAATACACTAAGGTAAATTAAATTTGAAATTTTTTTTAAAGAAATGTTAATTTTTGTTAGGAAATTCAGATATTCTTATAGAAATCTGGGCTAAAATATTTTAGTTATAAGTTTTTTTTATAAAGCTCTTAAGGCTCCTAGAAGTATGCTGCACCAAACAATTAAGGCATCTATATTAATATTTATTAAATGGCTGCACAATTTGGTTGCAAATCTTTCCTGTGTCGAATAATTTAAATTTATTAAAACGCAGCCTAAAATTTTATTGCAAGCAATAACATGATAGATTTACGAAAAATTTTATTATTTTCCAATATTCAATTGAAAAAAAAATCATAAAATTAAAATCTAAAATATGATAGTTTAAAACAAATAATAAACTAAAAAAACTAAAGCATACATTGGAGGATTGAACACAATCATTTTCTAATTGATTGGTAAAAATCTAATAACTAAAACAAAATCAATTAAAAATGTTAGTTTTCAAATAAACACAAATTCTGTTTATAAACTGAATATAAACAAGCAAAAGAAAAATAAATTCAGGCATGTCGACTATATGAAACCCTACACCACAGTACAATTTGGATCATAACCCGGGAAGCCAATAAAATTTCGGAAATGGAATTTAAACCAATATTCAATAAGTATAGTAAAATATGCTCTCAAATAAATATACTCTCTATTAAGTTGGTCAGCTATTATAGTTTCCGAACGTTACGTAAACATCGGCTTCACTGTTTTCGATAAAAATCCGAAACGGCTATCGTTAAAAAATTTAAAAAACTCGAGAGGGCAGTAACATTCTCGCTATGTTTCAAACTTTTTAGCATTCAAAATGCTCTAAAAAAGGAACCGGATTCAATCACATTCGTACTTATCCAGAAGCAAAGGTAAGGTTAGGTAGGGCTTTGAAAGATACTGCTGAAAGTCTGTATCAGTGATCAGGAGGTTATCCCTATCAACATCGATATAATAGAAGATCCTACTGCGGAAGAAGATTCAACTCCAATGGAGGCTGCGGTTGTTGAGAATGCAGCTGAGAAGGCCTCGGAAGTGGTCGGTCAATCAACAGTGTCGATATTTAACAGGGGTAATGAAGCTAAATTCATATTTACCAACAGACAGGAGGTCCTGGACGTAACTTTTGTGTCGGACACTTTTTTTCTCGGAAGATAAGAGACTTGAGAATTGGTGAAGAATACTCATGCTCTGATCACAGATATATGGAATTTTCAATGGATGAAAACAAGTCGGTTTAGATACTTCTTAGAAGTTATAGGAAGACAGAAGGTCGAAGGCGGCGAAGGGCTATTGGGCTGCCTATAAATTGCAACTGACTGTATAAGATGGATATTAGGGCATCTAAATGTGAGTCTTGGAAACCTTTCTGTGGGGACATAGAAAATGTTTCTGAGACATTGAGGTTGCACAGGATAATCGCGACATTTTCTAGTACTCTAGGTTATCTTAAGGATCCCAACGAGGTGTGGGAAATATCCATTTTGATGTCACTTTGAAGCCTCTTGCTTAATACTTGTATTCCTGTATTGGGATTCTCTAAGTATTTAATGACAAAATTCGGTAGTTAAGTTGTCAGTTTATTATGAAAACTATACAATTTATCTACCAAATTTTGTCGTTAAAAAGTTACAGAATTGCCCTTCTGGAAGCTCTGCGAGGATGGGATGGGGAGGGGGGGCTAATTATTTTGATCCCTGTTCTTTGGGGATGTCTCTCCGGACAGTATGCCTAAGCTTACCTGAGCTATTTGGGGTTTTAAACCTTTGAAACCACCTGGGCCGAATGGCAGTATTCCATCGGAACTTCTGCACGTCTCTGAGTATTTGCACTGACTGTGCTGAAGTCGCATATATACCAGTGACGTGGAGGGACTCGATTCTCGTTGCCCAATCTGGGTAGATATAACACACGGTCTTTAATGACTTCAGAGCCAGCAGTCTATCATCGTTTCTATTGGATACACTGGAAAGGATTATTAAATCTTACTTGTGGGAAGTCTGCTCTGTACAAGATTGTACACCCAGAAAACAGATTCAATCGCATAGATCGGTTGTGGTAGCCGAATTTTTCAGATGTGGCAACAGAAAACCAATTCAGACACGACTAATTTGATTGTGACAACGGAATTTCAGTTGTATCAAGAATAATTCGGTAGCCACAACCGAAAAATTTCTTTGATGGAACTGAACCATTCGATTGGCAACAAATGGGGTTGTCAGAACCGAACCTGTTTTCTGGGTGTAGGTACCATTAAAAGGAGGGAGTATGTCATGAAAGACTTCTCGGATATAGAGCGAACTTTTAATAACATCGCCCTGAACTCCATAATTGCGGGGAGTCTGGGATGGTTCAAGCGGTCATTACACTGATGGATGGGGGGGGGGGGGTGCTGACAAATACGCCTAAAGGCTGAGTTGGATGGTACTTGGATGGTACTTGTATGACCCGATTCGTGAACAGAGTAACGCCTCCGGGGGCGTCTTATCTCCACTTCTGAGGAATTTTTCATTTAATCTTGTACTTCCTTCCTTGGAAGGGGGCAGTAGGGATGTGGTGGCCTACGCTGATAATGTTGCGATAGTTGTGTGGATAAAGTTTCCTTTTTCGTAGAGGGCACATATAGTGGCTTCTGTGAACATCACCAATCACTAGGATCGGCGTACTTTAACGAACTTAGTGCTCTCGGTGGCTGACATCTCGCACTTCTTTAGCTACATACGAAGCTTCAACTCGTTCAACGGTGGCGTTTGACTGACAGTGAACTATATGTCTCGTCACAACTCTCTAGTATCACAATGTACTTCAGAGTCGAAGAGGATTGACGCCGGATGCCACTACAATCTAATCTAACCTAACTGAGCCAAAGTTCAAACTGGGTTTTATAGCCCGAAATGATCAGTATCAGAATAATGAATAAAATTTTATAGGTCTTTTGCAAGAAATTGCTTAAAATCGCTTTGGTTTAGTAATACCATTTAGGATTAAAACACTCAAGCTCAGATAGCATATTCCCATGGCTATTGGGTCAAAGCATATACCGATTTTAACCATTTCCACAGTATCTGTCCTTGAGGCACTTCAAATTTATGTACCCAATTTCGCCCAATTATCCCAAAACTACAACCAGCAGTTTGATTGCAAGAATCGATTGTTTTACATGTACAGACCGACGGACGGACATCTTTCTGAGTCGATGGTATTAACAAACATTAGCGCAAACTAAATATACCCTATTATACAGAGTGGTGCGGGGTACAACCTGTTCCACAGAGTGATTCAGGGTATAAGCTATTCCACACAGTAATGTAGAGTAGAAAAAGCGCGTGTAAAAGTATTTAAAAAAATATAGCATACTTTTGGGGTTTTTTGTTATTTAAAGCTTTAAAATAGCGTGCCTTATGTTTTATTTTGTTTTGTTATATATTAACAAATAATTCATTTATAACATTCTATCCACTACATATTTCAACAATTTGCTTACCGTTTTATTTCTTTTATTTTTAAATAATTCAACAGAGAAAATCCCAACAAACATTTTTCCAAAAAATGTACATACAATGAGAAATCTTAAATTTATAAGGAATTTTCTGAACTAAAGGGTTTTTCAATAAGAGCGCTACAAAAGTTTTTTTAAATAAAACAAAAACGGTTTTGGATATCAATGAAATTCTTTATTCCTGTGAAAGTACGTTCGATGCCATTATGTATGAAAATCGATCTCTTTTGCATGGCCACCACGGGTACGCTTGCAGAAGTCCAGACGCTGAACCCAATTTTCGACGGTTGTCAAGCATATATCGGCCGATACTGCTGCAATTTCACGTTCGATATCCGTACGAAGTTCATCAATCGTCGCTGGCTTGTTGGCATAGAACATAGATTTGACGTAGCCCCACAGGAAATAGTCCAACGGCGTCAAATCGCACGACCGAGGCGGCCAATCGACTGGACCATTTCGTGAGATAACACGTTCTCCAAACTTGGTTTGCAATAAATTGATTGTGACATTCGCTGTGTTGCTTATGGCGCCGTCCTGTTGGAACCACATGTCCTCCAAGTCCATATCCTCCAATTGGGGCCAAAAATATTCGGTAGTCATTGAACGGTAGCGATTTCCATTCACAGTAACCTGCCGGTCTTGATCATCACGGAAGAAATACGGCCCAATGACACCGCAGGCGCATAAACCGCACCAAACCGTAATTTTTTAGGGATGCAATGATGACTCATGGAGTACGTGTGGATTGCTGTCTGACCAAAAACGCATATTTTGTTTATTGACGAAGCCATTCAGCCAGAAATGAGCCTCATCGCTGAAGATGATTTTTCGATGAAAATCCGAATCATTTTCAAGTTGTTGCTCAGCCCAATTCACGAACATACGACGCTTCTGGTGGTCAAGCGGCTTCAGTTCTTGCGTCAATTTGATCTTGTAAGGATGTAGGCCAAGATCTTTTCGCAAAATTCGCCACAACGACGTCACAGAGATGCCCAACGCTTCAGAACGACGTGTGAGAGACACATTTTGACTTTCTTCAACTGAAGCCTCAGCGGCAGCAATATTCTCGACACTACGGGCACTTCTTTGTCTCACTGGCACGGGAACATTTTGTACTATGCCTATGGATTCAAATTTTTCCACTAGACGCTCAATTGTTGATCTGCTAGGACGATTATGACGACCATAAATTGGAAGTAGCGCTCTTAACGTTGAGGCCACTGACTCCGAATTTCGGTAGTAAATTTTAATAATTTCGACTCGTTGTTGGCTCGTATATCTCTCCATCATGAAATGGCGAACCTTACTGAAGAGAAATGTCAAAAGAGCGGCAAGAAATATGGCGTCTTTTGCAGTCCCTGTCTTTCTACTTTTGCAGCGTCCCTGTTGAAAAACCCTTTATGTGAAAATTAAATTATATATGAGCATTCATGATCGTAAATGATCTTTGATATGATCAAATATGGTGCTACATGATAATATACCTACATACATAGTTCAGTATATAGCCATACATGATTACATATATTAGATTTATATCAACGGATCCCAAGTGAAAATGAAATCGTATATGAACATATGTGATAATATATGGACTCGTATATGCATATATAGTACAATATATGACTATATATGGTCTCATATATGACCACATATGTTCGGATATGACTATATAAAATATGTTCGGTTACTAATATATGATCATATACGGCCATATACCCCCAAATTTCAGATCCGAATATATATGGGCATATATGAGCGTATATGTAAATATATATGAACATATATTATCAGCTATACTCATATATGAACATGGTTGTATATGATAATATGTGCTCATATATGACCATATAAGGACATACACCCCCAAATTTCGGATCTGAAGATATACATATGGTCATACATGAGATCTTGTATGATCATATATTGAACTATACATGGACTGATATAATCGTGTATGCTCACGTATGATCATGTAACTAAATTTAATTCCATTTAAAATTTCCTTTAATTAAAATACTTTTATTACATTTATTATAACTTTGCTGGGTTTATTAAACATTTTCTCATTATACTGTCATATAAAGAAATATTTCCGTAATTTTTTTTTTCTAGCAGAAAAAAAAAGAAACCATTAAAATGTCTTCCTTTCTACGCTTTTATTTTTATATATAAATAAATTTTTCTACATTACGATATAAGCATGTAACTACTAAACATTAAACCACGACAGGTTGTTGACTTTTTGGTTTGTGTATTTTTATTCTAAAGTAAAACAAAGACAAAACAAAATGACAATATTAAATTTTTCCTGTAGTAAACACTTTGTATACACGTAAATTCTTTTTTAAAAAAGGGGGAAAAATTGTACAAATACTTTCTATAAGCTTTTTGTTACAATAATATTTTAACAAACACATTTTTTTTTGCCAAAAAAAACTTTTACTTCATGTGAAGGAAATGTGTTGTGCATATTAAATGGTTTTTGATATTAATTAATAAAATTGTTGCTAGCAAAAAAAAAAAAAACCCCTGAAAATATTCATGAAAATGCTTATATGTGCTGCTGAATTTTTAAACAAATTTGTATATTGTTATAAACTTCCCGGTAACTTTTTTTTTAGCTCAAACGAAGAAATATACATTTTTTGATATAATTTATTTAGAATACGTGCTCATGGGTATGTTCTGAAGTTAATTTTTTCTCATTTTTTTTTTTTTTTGGAAATATCGCCAAAAAAATTCATTAATATTCGTATGATTTGGGGAAGGAAACATTTATAAAGGGTCATGTTTTCTATTTAAATATGCAATTTTTCTTAAACAAATTTAATAAATAATTCCTTTGAATGTACTTATCCATATGTTTTTCCACATAAAATATATTTTTTTCTATTTGATTGAGAAAGTATGCTACAAAATGTTTTATACTAAAAGTATGCTAAGGAATTTTCTTATTTAATTATTTTTTTTTAATTTTTATACTTTCCATATTTATCGCAATATTGATAATGAAAAGAGTAAGAAAATTATAATTGTTCAGAAGTGCCCATTTATTTAATACATTTCATTAAAATTAACGTCCGACGTTACAATGAGATCATATTCTGCTTTAGTTTTAATAACTGCTTCTAAATGAAAGTTTTGAGAAACTGTTGAAATACAAACTTTTGTGCGACCAGTTAAAGTTAACGTTGGGCTTAAAATATTTAAAGTACAGAGAGTTCCGGACAGAAATGGTAAGGAGAACGTTGCTGTAAAAAAAACGAGCAAACTTTCTTTGTGTTACATTTTTTCGTGGCGCACTCTTTATCATGATTTTTGTTCGAGATATAACTAGCATGAAAGCACTTGTTTCAATATCTAAAAGACGCTTCTATCACAGCTCTAATTTATGGCATAAAAGCACTGCTTTTAGTAAGTACATTTTGTGATCATTGCCATTCTTTCGTGATTTCATAAATCGATAAATTGTGGTAAACAAAACCCTACAAAACCCAGGTGAAAATTTTACCGTATATGAACATATATGATCATATATGGCTATAGCTGATCATATATGTACATATATTGTAGAATATATTACCATATATGGTCGAATATATGACCATATATGTTTGGATCCGAAATTTAAGGGTATATATATAATCATATATGTTTTTATATGAGCATATATGATTACCATATGCTCATATGTGATCATATACAGGCATATACCCCGAATTTCGGATCCGAACATATATGTGGACATACATGATATCATATATGATCGTATATGGAACTATATATGGACATATATGATCAGTTATGCCCATATATGATCATATACTAGCCCATATATGATCATGTTCATATACGATTTAATTTTCACCAGGGCACTGACTTTTTAGCACACTATTGCAAGCTAGAAATCATAAAATGCAGTAGAGGAAGCAGAAAAGTTATCATTTCATGTTTACCGCTTACGAATTTTGGCTGGGTAGTTGCTAAAGTTTTTTGAATAAAGGTTCCCCACACATTTTTTGTAGTAATTTTGTCTTATTCAGTATAGTGGCTAATAAATTCAGCTGTTTTTTTTTTTTAAATACATATATATCGTCTAATAAATGCAGCTGTTTTCTTGGGAATATTATACATTTTTTTAAAAATATTTTCCCTGTTTATTTTCCTTATTGAACTCTATCTTTTTTTCAGTTGGTTTATACACTCGAACGGATGTGTATTTATTTAAATTCCTTCCTTATTTTATACTGCTTCTTATCATTATTATATCTTGTGGTTTTAATGCATTTTATATTCTTTATGGTTTCACATTTAAATGATTTAACAACGAGCTGTAACCAAGCAACAGAGCTACCTCATTATCAATGCCTTCATTGGCAATATCATCGCCATCTTTATTTCCGTTCTTCTTAGTGGCAATATTAATATTAAAAGCAATAATTGCAATTACAATACATAAGTAGCAGTCTTGTTGTGTATTCAATAAAAGATATTTTCTTTAAGCAAATTTCATTATTGAATACATATTGTTACAGTATATTAAGTATATTTAACAAAAGATAAAGAAACAAAATGCATTTTTTTTTGGTATTAACCGATATTATTACAAAAGTTTTAATTGTGTTAAGTTGTTTTTAAGAGTAAGTAAGTATTAAGACAAATGCGAGAAAAATTTGAACAGCTGTTGTTAATAAAAATATTTCCTTTCAACAAAAACTTTTTAAAATACTTAATATTATAAGAATACTAGGGGATTTTACTAGGGTGTTAATTTATTTTCTAATTAGTTTCAATTAAATATAAATTAAATTTTATGTTTTAACTTAATATAAATTAATGGCAATATTAATAAGCAGCATATTTTAAATGAAAAATTACAATAATATTTAGTAGTAGTAGGAAGAAATTAGAATAATAAATTTAAAGCTTATTAAAAGTAGGTATTATTAAAAAAATATATATTTACAAAGCATACTTTTAGGAAATATAAACTTCAAAAAAGTGTAGCATGCAATTAGGGGTAATTCTCGAAGGTATATTAAGCCTACTTTTAGGTTCTATGAAATTTGTTATATGTAGAATGTTAAATAAAAGTTAAAAAAATATTGTATACAATTAGGCATAATTCTATAAGAAATATGAAGCCTACTTTTAGCTTATATGAAATTTGTTTAACAACTCTTTTAATTTATCAATGGCCTTTACATTAGTAAATTTACATCAGCTTGGCTTTGATCATAAATTTTGTTTCTTAGCATATAACTAATCTAAAAAAAAAACTTTTTAACTTAACTATTTTTTAACTAAAAGTTCTTCTTTGTACTAAAGAAATCGAAAATATCATAAATTTCTTTTGGTTTTCACTCACTATATAGTTAAAAGTTTATTTTCGTTTGACATTTAAAGGAAATATCACTAGTGAAAACCAAAAATTGGCTTAAAACATGGCAACCAACCACAAACAAGAAAAACTTTTAACAAATATATGTATACATAATATACTCTCAAAGCTAAAGGCTGTTTGTTTGTTTGTGTGTGTATGTGACCATAAAAGCATATGACTGTATAAGTAAAGTAAAATTAAATGCTATAAGTGCTGCATCAGATCTATACGACAATGATGCTTATCACTTTATATATATTCGACACTTTTAATGTTATGTATGTATAAATGTTTGTATGTGTTTGTGTATAAGATAAAGACAACTTAAACACAACGTGAGTAAATTTTGTATTAAATCCTTAAATACAAACTATACTACTTTATAGATACTCGTTAGTGTGGATTGAGTTCGTAATTTGGAGGAAGTTTTGGATAGGTATACAAAATATTTGTGAAAATTTTCAGCCAAATCGGAATTAATGGTCGTGCAAAACTTTTAATCTGAAGTTTTCTAACAACCCATGTGAAAATCGAAATGTATATGAACATACATGATCACACATTGGCTCGTATGTGATCATGCATGGGCATACATTGTCATATACGTCCATGTCTAGTTCGACGTATGACCAAACATGATCTCATATATTTTCATATGCCTTTGGATCCGAAATTTGAGGGTATATGGAGGTATATGCCCATATATGAACGTATGTGAATCATATTTGCGCATATATGGTCATATATGAACATTTACCGTCATATACCCTCAAATTTCGGATCCAAAGGCATATGGAAATATATGAGATCATGTATGGTCATATATCGAACTAGACATGGACGTGTTCATATGTATATATTTCGATTTTCACATGGGAATTTAAAAATATTTTTTTTGGAATCGAAATTTTTTCCTCAAAAATATTTCTTTATTCGAATAAATATTTCTTTATTCTCATATTAACGACAAAAAACGAAAATTTAGATCGGAAAAAATTTGGGGTCTTTACAGCGAATTCTTCGGAAAAAGTCATTCTTTACCACCTTATGCCAGTATCAGACCGGGACCAATATCGATCTTCTTGTGAATAGGATGACTAAGGTGTTCAACGCATCTCTTGACGCATCTTGTTCTAGGAGGAAACCCAGGGGAAGAAGAAACCTTCCTAGTAGACGAGAACGTCCTGCAGGAAGCTCTTTAATAGAGCCAAGGGTTCAAGGGCGGAATAGGGCTGCCTACAAATTGCTACTGAAACTATATAAAAGGGAGTTTGGGGAAGCTAAGTGCGACGCTTGGAAACGTTTGTGTGGGAACATAGAAAAAATCTTTAAGGTATCGTAGGATTTTTGCGACCTCTGCAAATACTCTGGGCTGTCTTAAGGATTCCAACGAGTAGTGGGAAATATCCAGTTTGCGAAATTTTTTCCTTTGCTTGATACTTACTTTCCTGGAAGCTCTGGCACAACGGGACGGATTATTGTGCAAATTTAAATGTAACTGACACTCATGAAAACATGTGATTTTCTTTTATTATATCTGTCAAAACAACAGAGTAGTATTTTGAAAGATGACAAAACAAATTGTGGTAATTTTTTTATTGTTGTTTTGGTTTTTCCTTTGACATTTGAATAGTTGTATGACACTCTTAGAAAGGAACAAGAAATTCTCATTGAATTTTATAATTTAACCTAATAAATATATCTATAAATTCCAAAAACGTCATCTTTCGATGATATCCTTGGCTGAGAGTGAAATCCTCACCTAAAAAAAAAATCAATTTTCACAATTTTTTGAACAAACTATGGTTTTGATGTCGCATACATACCAGTGAGGTAAAGGGAAACGAGAGTGATTTCATTCCCTAATCTGGGAAGATGTCGCATACGGTCCTTCAGACCCATCAGTCCATCATCGTTTCTATTAAAAAAAGAAAGAACTTGAAAGAATGATTGAAACTTCCTTGCCGGAAACCAAGGGAGGTGCAACGAAGACTGACTGTAGGTACCCTCGAGAGGTCTTTTTCGGTGAAGGAGTACTCCATGACAGCTTCCTTGGTGAGAGTTGGGGTTTTTAATAACATTGGCCCGATTCTATAAGCGGCATAATCGAGTTTGGGATGATTGCAGCGGTCACTTCACTGATCGGGAGGTTGCTGGTATGATTTTATATTATTGGTTGTAAATAAATAGATGTCACAACATTACTAGATCTTTCGAAATAACAGAGTAGTCTTTTGGAAGATGACAAAGCAAATTGTGCTATTTTTTGTTTGTTTTTTCTTTGATACAGGGATTGGTTTCTGTGAGCATCACTGCTTATTACACCATGATATTGAATGTTATTATCTTGGATATGCTAGGGAAGCAGGTAGCGACTGATGTGGTTATAATGCTGCAATCGAAGTCACAAAGTGCTGAAAATTAGTGTGGACACAGTGTGATACTTGGGAATGTTAATTGTCTGTCGAATGTGTATCATATGACTTCAGCGGCTGCGCACGAATGCCTCTGGACTTACCGGTGAAGAGGCGTGGCGTCAACTTTAACAGGACGGATTAAAGCTTCGTGTCGTGTGGGTCACTGGATACAGAGATTACCGGGGAACTGTGGAGGCTGGGGAACACCTTACATGTTCCTGTAGAATTTGGAAGTATCGGTATTGCCCTGGCAACTTGTAAGTTGACCAACCGGCTCTACTCCAAGAGGGCGACTAATCTGAGTTGGGCTAACGGAGTGAGGCATATTTGGCTCCTCTCCACAACCTATTTTCCTAATACCAACACAATGCACTCCGTTAGTAGGAGGCATCCCCTAAGTGTTGGTCCAATATAAAAAAGATCTTCAAATTTTGACAGATTGAGAGTTTCAAAATTTTCGCCAGCAAGAGAGTACAAAGAAATACCTTTCCTGGAAAAAAAATGTCGGTTTCGAAAAAAAAAATTTTTTTTCAAGAAAGCATCAAATGTGTTAGGAATTTGTAGCAAAAAAAAAACATTACATAAAAAATTATGAATTCATATAAAATTATGATTCGAAGATTAATATGTCTATCCACCCCGCCCTAAGCAATATTTTTCCAAATCCTGAATTCGATCCACCCTAAGACACATCCTTTCAAGACATCTGTACATTTGTGTTTTTGTGGTAAAACGACAACATGCTGCAAATTGTAATTTCCTTGACAAACATTGATGTGGCACAAAGATTAATGGGCTTTCTCGCTTTATACATGCAAGCAAAAAAAAAAATCTTAAATTGCCAAAACCCAAAAAGAAAATTGTTATAACAATAGAAATGAAATTGTGTCTTAAATAACGAAAAATAAGAACTTTTTCTTTAGAAGAAATAACAACGATTTCTTTCAAATGCATCAATATTGCAAGACACTTTATTTTAAACTTTTTTTTTAAACCATTTTATGTTTTGAACAATGAAAAATAAATTTAGAAATCAAGTTGTGTTTTTCCAACTATAAAAAAAATTGAGATGTTTTCCTGTACTTCTTTGTGTGTATCGAAATTTTTAGAAAATTCAAAAAGAAATTGAATGATAAACAAAAATCTAAAAATAAAATGTTTGTATGTATCTATTTTTGATCACTTCTGAGTAAAAACAATAACAGAAATCTGAATAGGAAAGAAAACTATGAATTAGTTACATTACATTCAAGGCCTTACTTGGGTGAGATGGCTAAGCGGTCGCACCTTAGTATAGTTACGTGAGTAAGTGAGTAAACATTCTAGATTTTTGTTCATCTTCCAATTTAATTCATACATTTAATTTTATTTTATATAATTTTTGTTTATTAAAAGTATTTCTCTGTAACTTGCTTTTAGCTTATTTTCTTTTCAATACTAATTTGTAATTAAAATAATTTCAGTTCTTAAAAAAAATTATTGAGTTTTTAGTTCCATTGTTATTTTTTGCTTAAAAAAAAATCTTGTTTATAACTCAAGCCAAATATTTTTCTTTTTGTAATAGAAAACCTATAACTTACTGTTTTTGTTTATATTAATTGTTACTTTTTGGCAACTAGCCTAAAAGTATGCTAAAGAAATTAATACAAAAAATAACATTATATAAGTTGAAGAAAAAAGCGAGTAAAGTGAAATCTTATAAGTTTAAAAGAAACAAAGAATTATACAAAAAAAAAATACATAAATATTTTCATTGTTTATATTTCATAACAAGGTTAAAATACTGTATATTTTTACGTTCTTTAGCCTAAAAGTAGGCTTTGATAAAGTGTTTTGTCAGTAATTTTTTGCATACGAATTTCCACAAAAAAAAAAAAAAAACAAAAATTGTATGATTTATTAACTCAACAAAAGAAGTATGTGTTTGGTATCAGTAGTTTGTAGCTTGTTAAATCTCATTAATATGCAAGTGTTTACATGTGTTGTTAAGGACAGAACAGAGCTGGGTTTGGTGTTTTAATAATAAGGGGCCAAAAGGATAATTTACAAAAGAATAATTTCACTTTGTTAATTAAATATGAGTTTTAAAAATATATCGTACAAAGTTATATTTTGAATAACTGCTTTTAATTTGTTATGAAACTTTAGTAAATATTAAAAATAAAATGTTGCATATTTTAAGGCCTGAAATTTTATTCAAGAATTCAAGAAAATCGCCTTCCTATTTATGATTAACGAAATGAAAAATAAATATTAGCCCTTGGAATATGCAACAAGTTTTAATTTACTATAAAAATTTGATGAATATTAAAATTTCTGCTGCCTATTTTAATTGCTCATAAACCCTGTACTTCACTCTTAATTATTGATTAGCAAAAACGCTAGCTTTAAGTTTATGAAATTTATATGTGCTGTAAAATATTATTTTTAGATTTTCTGTAAACAAAAATTCAATATTTTTGAGTTGAAAGATTTTTTTCAACAAATTTTGAAATTGATATTTTTATTTTCTAATTTTTATAGCCTGTATTACGGCCACATTTTCTTAAAATTTCGATTAAAGGACATTAATGCATTTGCAGTTTTAGAATTCGTAATTTGTTTAAGTCCATGCGGTTTAATAACTAGTCCTGCCATATATCCTTCTCTATATTAACAAAATCTTTAGTCTTGTAGAACCTGGATTGAAAATAATTTATTGTATATTTCAAGGGATGAAATTTTATTCAAAAATTAATTAAAGTCGCCGGATCATAAGACTAAGCCTTTATCAATTTGCAATAAGATTTAACTTACTAGAGACGTTTAATGCATATAGAAATTTTTAGTTGCCTATTTCAAGGGCTCATAATTAATTAATTATCTTGATCATGGCAAAATAAATTAAATTCTTTTTGTCTCAACTTTCTCTTAAACTTATTTTTTTTTTTTGTAAATAGTTTAAACTAAAGTTCTCAAGGGCCTGCTGCTAGGCCACCTTGCTTTAAAATATATGTTAGTTATAAATATTATAGCATACTTTAGGGCTTATATGAAAAATAAGTTATTTATATTGTTAACAGACTCATAAGAGTTTATAACGAGATTTTTTTTTCTCACAAACAAAGCAAAACGAAATATAATATACAATTTGCTGTTATTTATTTATCACTGACTTTAATGTATTAAATTGTTTGTAAATGACAAAATAATATAAAAAATAAACGAAATTTAAGCAAGTTATGAGGCATAAGTTAAGGCGAAGAAGGATAGTATAAGGTAGTGATCTTTCAGGCATATAATAATAATTTTCTCTCATACGTATAAACGATGTGAGTGTGTTTTTAATGTTGAATTGTAGCAAATAATAAATCAAAAATTTTAAAACCACCATAATCAGAGTAAGAAATATAATGAAAAGAACGCACACAAATTTGTTCAAGGCTACAAAGTTTTTTGTAGCTAAACTTTGTATAACTGAAATATTTTTCAAGAAAGGCAGACCATAAGAGTATGTTATAAATCTAGCTTATATGGTTATGGATGTTTTTCATAGTTTTTTTTTTTTTTTTTTGGTACTAAAGCCAAGAAAAAGGAGTAAAGGCTGCTTGTTAAAAACAAACACTTTTGAATTGTATTCGCTTGTTTTTTGTTCGTTTGTTGTTTTGAGATTTTCTATGTGATTTATGATGAAAGGAATATCCTAAGCCATCCATATTTATATGCATAAAAAAAAAATATTGTTAAAAATAGCAATATAAATGCTTTTTTAAACTTTTGCTTTAACAAGCCTTAACATATGCTATTGTTTTTTATACATATAAAAAAAAAAAGAAATCAAATACTAATCCTTTGCTATAAACTTTCCTAAAAAACCGTTACAAAGTTACTTTTTATTATAAAAAAATATTCCTTGTAAGCTGTTTAAATTTTTTTTTAAGATATTAAATAAAAAACTCACGTACTTTAGCCGTAACATAGTATAAATAATCATTTTTGACATTTGTTATAAGCAGGCACAAACATGTCTTTGCAACATAACTGAAAAGGCCTGAAAATAATACAATCAACGCCTTAGTAATTTGCCTAAGGAAACACGCACTTTCCAAATCTACTAAATTACTAAAATTCACACACAAACACATACAAAAAAAAAAGTATTTCATACGTGGAAAATGTGTCATATGAGGAAAATGTCCTTTGCCTTAAGCTATACAAATTACACAAAAGACTGTATCTGTAGATATTCAGCTATTTTACACAAAAGTAAAGGACAGTTGGGTGACTTTTTGCCTGTCTTGAATTTCCTTAATGCGTTTCTTTTTCTGTCTAACAAATGTCCATACACAATATAAGAAAACAAAAATATATACAAACTCGTAAATATATAATTTGCTATAGAGTTATACTTAAACGAACAGAAGTACTATTTAAGTAAGGAAATCCGTGTCCCTTAGTCAATATTAACCTAGATCTTTTAACATAAATTATTGATCAACTAACATACTGAAAGCTAGATTATTGGTAGGAAGGAAGCAAACGCAATTTCAACAGAAAATTTATGCTAAACCCTATAATTTACTATTAATTATTGATTAGCAAAAAAGTCCTTTAAGTTTTTCTTTTTATAGAAATGTGTATAGAATTTATGTGTTTTGTTACATATCATTTTTATATTTTCTGTAAATAAAAATTCAATATTTATTAGTTGAAATAATTAAATTCAAAAAGTTTAGGAATTGATCCATTTGTTTTCTAATTTTTATAGCATGAACCTCGGCCCTATTTCTTGAAGTTTACGATAAAATAACACACTCAGGAAATTCTTCCTATTAATTAATGTGTTGCTTGTAGATTCTACCGAGAAAAAAATTCAGTCGTACATACCATATGTGAAGGTAGTGTTAGAAATAGGAAAATAGGTTATGGGAGGGACTAACGAGGGTGTAGTATTTGTGGACTTGAATTTCTCTATATTATAGAGAAGATCTTCACATACGGTATGTACGACTGATAAATGAATTTTTTCTCATTCAAAACAAGTTATGGGTAGAATCTACTAAAAATGACAGTTAAAACAAAGGTATATGCAGTTAAAAAGGCGACAAAGGTTGAAAAATAACTAACAAATTTAATGAAAATAACTAACAATGTCGTAAAAATAACTGACAAAAATTTTACTACAAAAGTTTTCAAATAAGTAACTGACAAAATAGGAGAAAAACTACTTTTTTTGCAGTTAATTTTTTTGATAATATGAAAGTGTCTTTAAATTTTGTATTTTAAAATTACTAACAACAACATCAATTTTAAAATTACTAACAACTGTTTACTGTGAAAATACTGTTTTAGTAGTTGTTTATTATTAAATTAAAAATAACTGTTCTAAACAACTACTTCAAAATAGAGTATTTTTCGTTAGTTTTTTTTTTGTAATAATTGTAAATAACAACTATTATTTTGTGAATTTTTCCCTAGAAAAACAACTGACATTACAGTTAATAACAACAACTACTACACAAACAACTGTCACGTAGTAACTGTCAAACTATTTTGAGCTACTGTAATACATTGTGCGTGACAATCCACTACGCATGGATATACTATACTAGGAATTACGGCCCGGGCCCTAGGAATAAGTACACGGAAAAAATATAAAGTGTATAATTACACTGTGAGACAAATGGTAGGGGTCAGTGATCGGGAAGGGTTCAAACTACCGGGGAAAGTTATATCGGTAAAAAAGAAGTTATACGTGTCCCGGCGTTTCGCTGGGTCACCCTTGGAATCGAGATATATCGATTTGACCTTTGGTGGTCTTTTTTTTGACATAACTCGAGAACCACTAGTCCGATTTTGCTCAAACAATTTTAAAAAAATTAAAAATTACAATTCCTTTAATCTGTTCATATAACGTTTTTCTATATACTCAACAGTTTTGCCGGTAAAAATAAATGTATGAAGAAAAAAATATTTTTTGCCTAAAATATTAAAAAAAAGTAATAAACAAAAGGTTATTGATTTTTATGGTAGCGGTACCGGCAAAACTGTTGAGTATATAGAAAAACGTTATATGAACAGATTAAAGGAATTGTAATTTTAAATTTTTTTAAAATTGTTTGAACAAAATCGGACTAGTGGTTCTCGAGTTATGTCAAAAAAAAGATATATCTCGATTCCTAGGGGTGACCCAGCGAAACGCCGGGACACGTATAACTTGTTTTTGACCGATATAACATTTCCCGTTGGTTTCATCCCATCCCGATTTTGACTGTCGCATAGTGTTATCGAAGTACTTAGGTAAAATACAACTTCAAAAGTATATTTTGTAAGTTAGAAAAAAAATACATGTATATTTATCAAATTTTGGTTTTTGTCAACTTGCCTTAGTTTTTGATCTATTTCATTTGCACATACTTCAAAATATGGTAAGTTACCTAAGTTTTTTCTTTTATAAATTGTCTTCGAAAATATTTTATTTCAATTAAAGAATTGTGTAACTTAGCAGAAAACTTTTGAAGTTGTATTTTACCGAAGTACTACGGCAATTATCCTAACCTATATTCTGACGATGCTCCAACTAGTCAATTGAGCTGGAGATCATACCGACTGATTAACGAATTTTTCCTGTATGGCGTTGCACTATGCTGCGTCTCAAATTGTGATTAAGAGGTTAATCACAACTGTGTCGATTGTCGACCGACGACAGCAAAAGTCGTCGCGATTAATTTAAATTCAGCGACAATCGACCGTCGACATTTGATGACGTTTAGAAAAAAATGAAATCAAAACAAGAATATGTTTGTATTTGTTTCGCTACAATTCTTCACCAATTCAATTGCTTTTGCATTAATTCTTGTTGTTTTACATTTTTTTGTATTTAATTTTACTTTTCTGCGGTAAATTATGTATTTTTATTTTCAATTATATTTCTTCTGTCAAAAAAATAAGTTTTTTGTAAACAAAGTACGAATTTTTGCAACTTTAATACGAATTTCTGCAACTCTGTTCCCTTAATTAGTTAAAAATATGGCAACATTTTGACAAATATTTTAAGTGTGTGTTAGTGTGTCGTCACGAAAATAGAATAGATTCTATTACGACGACAAATCGCCGGACGACATGGCGACATTTTGCTTCCCATACAAAATCTATGAAAAAGCACATGTCGTTGTCGACTCAGTTCTGATTAATCTCTAAAGAAGGATTTTTTGAAGATAAGAAAGTAACTCAAACAAATATGAAAAACAATATTTGGTGTGATTACTTTTGCCGCCAAGAGAGGGCGCTAAACTCAGAGAATTTTATGCAAAAATGACTTAACAGAAAAATGGGTTTTAATTGTTTCACGAAAATAATTCTCAAAATTACTTTTTTTTAAAAACTTGTTCGAAGATTAGTTTTTTAATTACATCAATATATTTGTAGTTAAATTAAAATATGGATTTTAGTATACGTTTACAAAACAGCGAAAAACACATTTTTTTTTTGTTGAAAATCCAAAAATTACTTAAGTTTGATGGAGTATAAAAAAAAAGTTATATAAAATTAGATATTTTTTTTTTGCTTTCTTTTGTAAGTTTATACTGTTATATAATAGATCATTAAAAAATTAGTCACAATTTTTTACCACAAATTAAAAACAATGGATTTTTTGAAATGCCTAAATTCATGATTTTTACGCAAATTTCATGCATTTAAGGGTGTTTAGTATTCAAACCATGTGAACCTGCCATTTTAGGTATAGGATGTGTTGAGCGGACTTTTGTAAAACAGTACGAGGAACATTTATGTGGAACATTCTAACCCTCTAACTCTTCAATGAAAGTGAATTTTTTGGCACCTTTTTTGAAAGGGACAAAAAAGACCCGTAAGTTGAAGAGTTACAGGGTTAAAATGTTTTACAAAAATGTTCCTCGTAGTGTTTTACATAAGTTCGCTGAACACATCCTATATCTAAAATGGAAGATTCCCATGGTTTCTCCCTAAAATCCAGGTTTGTGGGACATTTAAGCACCAATTCTGAATAAGTACGAAATTAACCTTTAAACAAATTTTAAGTTTTTACTTATTACTGGCACTGAAGTTAAATTTTCAATACTGATGTCTTAAAAGACTTATAGTAGAATTTCATGGCAAATATTTTTGCGGAACATTTTAACCCTCTAACTCTTCAACTTACGGGTCGTTTTTGTCCGTTTTTAAAAGGGGGCCAAAAAAGTCCCTTTAATTGAAGAGTTAGAAGGTTAAAATGTTTCACAAAAATATTCTTCGTAGTGTTTTAAATAAGTTCGCTAAACATACCCTATACCTAAAATGGAGGATTCATATGGTTTCATATTTTAATCCTATTTTTATTGCATATTACCAGTTATTCATATTTGGTGTCAACAAAGGGATTAACAAATATTAATCCCTATATTTGTACACAGTAAACTCAACTACACATTGTAAAAACATACTTTCATTATTATTCAATAGAAGAATTTTTTTCATTCTTGTTTTGTGTATCGTAAGACAAAGTTTAAAATTAATTGATTTATTGTTTATAACGTTTAAGTACAGTCCAGTCAAGTGTTTCAATCATACAAATTTTGTGTTGGATTATAAGAAAAATTATAAGCCCAATGATTATACACCACCAGTGTTGCCATAACGGCGATTTTCTCGTCAGATCTAGCGATTTTATTTCGCCCCTAGCGGAGAAAATTGTCCTGTAGCTATTAGCCAAAAATCTAGCGATTTATTACACTATGCGACAGTCAAAATCGGGATAGGATGAAACCAACGGGAAATGTTATATCGGTCAAAAACAAGTTATACGTGTCCCGGCGTTTCGCTGGGTCACCCCTATGAATCGAGATATATCTTTTTTTTGACATAACTCGAGAACCACTAGTCCGATTTTGCTCAAACAATTTTAAAAAAATTAAAAATTACAATTCCTTTAATCTGTTCATATAACATTTTTCTATATACTCAATAGTTTTGCCGGTAAAAATAAAAATAAACGGGAAATGTTATATCGGTCAAAAACAAGTTATACGTGTCCCGGCGTTTCGCTGGGTCACCCCTAGGAATCGAGATATATCTTTTTTTTGACATAACTCGAGAACCACTAGTCCGATTTTGCTCAAACAATTTTAAAAAAATTAAAAATTACAATTCCTTTAATCTGTTCATATAACATTTTTCTATATACTCAATAGTTTTGCCGGTAAAAATAAATGTTTGTTACCGCTACCATAAAAATCAATAAATAACCTTTTGTTTATTACTTTTTTTAATATTTTAGGCAAAAAATATTTTTTTCTTCATACATTTATTTTTACCGGCAAAACTGTTGTGTATATAGAAAAACGTTATATGAACAGATTAAAGGAATTGTAATTTTTAATTTTTTTAAAATTGTTTGAGCAAAATCGGACTAGTGGATCTCAAATTATGTCAAAAAAAAAGACCACCAAAGGTCAAATCGATATATCTCGATTCCTAGGGGTGACCCAGCGAAACGCCGGGACACGTATAACTTCTTTTTTACCGATATAACTTTCCCCGGTAGTTTGAACCCTTCCCGATCACTGACCCCTACCATTTGTCTCACAGTGTTATCAGCCGTAATATAATTTCTAAAAATTAGTTTTATGTTGAAAAATATTGCAAAATTCGCATATTGATATTGTTTTATTATAAAAAATAACTTCTTAAACGATTTTAGTAAAAAAAACTTTCTAAAAAATGGACATTTCAATAAAATATGGGTATGTACTTTTTTACCGCACAATGACCTCTATTGAGTATTTCAAATACTAATATTAATTCAATGAAAATCGGGATTCATTATTTAAAGCTTAATCGTAAATTTTTTCATTATTTAAAAGTTTATAAGACTTCTTATAAACATATTAAAGAAATTTTTGGGTAAAAAACTCTTTTAAATACCATTTTTCAACAATCTAGCGATAAAATCGCTAAATTTTTGCACAGTTTATGATCTAGTGATTTTCTAGCGATTTTTTGGTCAGAACTAGCCATTTATTTTGAAAATTTGTTGGCAACACTGCACACCACCTGCCATATATCATTTTTAAAGTATTGTTATAATTTTTGTAATAACAACAAATTATTGTTAAGAAGTTTTTATTTATTTGAATATTTTTTAAGTAAAGGATGTAAATTTTTTGATAGTTTTAGAATCTATGGGTTTTTTAAGCCAATGTTGATTTATCTCAAATTCTCTCATATATCCTTTTTTTAAGTTTAGGTTAAAATCTTTTTATTTGCAGGCAAATGACTAGCATATTGACTAAATACCTATTTATGTTATCTATATATATCAGATTTTTTATTTATTTTTTCTTTTTTCAGTCATTTATTTATTTATTTATTTATTTATTTTTTTGCAATTATCAATATTTTTTTATAAAGGACTTTCATAAATTGGCCGTCTTAGAGTCCCTGGACTTTTTTTTTAGCCAATATTGAATAATCACGAATGAATGAAAATAATGAAAATCTCTTTATTTACAAAAAATTAATTGTTTAGAAAAATTATTATTTCTTTTTTAATTTTTGCAACCTTTTTTTGTTTTTGTTTATATTTAACCTGTTATATTTGTGATTAAAGGACGAAAATTTTAAGGCAGCTTTGGTATCTATATAATTTTAGCACCTATATGGATTAATTACAAATTCTTCCATATATCCTTTTTTTAAATTATGGGAAAAATTGCTTTAATTACAAACAAATTATTATTAGAACATGGCTTTAACAAGTTCCTATTCAGATGGCTGACAATAATATATATAAGAAAAATTTGGCTATGCACAATACTATATACATATTTGTATTCCCAAAGGACAATAAGGATGTAACACAAATTCTTAATAATGAGTGTGTGTGTTATAAAATTAAATCTTTGATTTATAAAATAAAACAAAATTAAATTAATTCATAGGAAAGAAGGCATTAAAAGGACTTGGTCAAGGAAATAATTAATTTTATTATATTAGGAACTCAAAAAAAACTAAAATAACTACAAAGTCATAAAAAGAAATATATTTCTAATAAAGACATGAAGGATATTAAGCTTGAAAATTAAATTTAATTATCATATTGCATTTAAATCGATTTTAAACAAAACATTTTAAAGCATTAACACCTTATTTGACAATAAAAAAAATAATTTAAATAAATAATGCAAAAGGATAATAAGTATATATTTTAAGCTAATTTTTTACATATTCAAAATATGTTTTTAAAACAACTAATATAAATTTAATATAAACTGCAAACATTTTAAAGTATTTGTAATGAAAATTTATAATTAAATTCAGTATTTTTATATTTTCAAACCCAAAGGACAATAAGTTTGTTTTTTTAATACTAACAATATTTAATGAAATTATGCGTATTTTACATAGCTCAATTACTACTTATTGAAAGACAAGTGCTAATGTGTTCCAGTATTATGTAAATTTAATTAAGGATAACAAGAATGTCTACAAGGACCAGACAAACCTTGTACCTTAAAAGAAAATTAATAAAACTAAATAAATTGAAATGGTTTTAAGAAAATCACATTAAAAATATAGAGCTTGGGATAAGAAATAAACTAAAAGTACCAAGAGAATTTGGTATTCATTATATATTTATGCCAATAATTTGATTATTGACAAGCAAGTGTTAATTTATTTTAAAAATTATGTAAATTTAATAAGGCAGGTCTCAACAAAATTTTATAAAAGAATATAATTTTGTAAGAAAAGAAGTCAAAAAAAAAAAACATTAACATAACAAACAATGTCAATAATAACAAGGATACTTTACAAAAAAAAAGGTTATAATTTATGTAAATAAATCTATTACCGAAGCAAATAATTACTTAGGGATTTTTTTTTCTATTTTTATCATAAACCTTTTTAAAAGATAACTAAAAAAACCAGCTAATTTTATATAGAAAATATCGATTTCCAATTAATATTTACTGTTGCCTGTCAATAACAAATGCTAATTAATTTATTAAACATGATATTTTGTACAAGGATAACATAAATTTTATTTAGGAATATCATGAAAATAGAAATTTATGAAAAATATGAGGAAATTAATTAAGCTTTTTCTTACAAAGGACTATAAATATAAAAAAATACATAAATTTATAGAAATAACTATAGCAAGGGCATTGGGGCAGGACTACTTGTAAAATATTATAGGATTAAAAGATTGATTACACAATAATTTATCCAATATGGCAGGCTATTTATTTGAGTTTCAAGTGTTTTTATGATTTTATTTTTAATTCCGTTTTCTGGTATTTTCTGAAGTTTTATGGTCATATTCTATTATGTCTTTGATTAAAGGATGTCAATTTGTCAGCAGTTTTAGTATCTGGAAATTTTTTAAGCCAATATTGATTAACTAAAAATCCTGCCATATATCCTTTTTTTAAAGTTTAGTATAAAATCTGTGCATTAACTTAAAGTTATAGTAAAATTTACTAAAAATGTTGAGCAACCACTAAAAGTGGACTGATTACATAAAAGATTTTTAAAGGTGTTTTTGATTAAAGGATGTAGATTTTTAAGCAGTTTTAGAATATGTTTGGTATATGAGCCAATATTGATTATTCGCATATCCTGCCATATATCCTTTTTTAAAATTCTTACTAAAAATCTCTGTAAATGATTCCGAGAATGATTAAAAACTTACTAATTCTTATTACAAGTGACTTATATCTATATTTAAAGTCCAAATTTTTTCTAATTTTAAATTATTTTCCATTATTAGTTTTTCGAAACGGGTTTCTTGCCATATTTGACTATGTTTCTGGAGAAAGGACATAGATTTTTAAGCAGTTTTAGAATCTGCTGAGTTTATAAGCCAATATTGATTATTCTCATATTTCGCCAAATATCCTTTTTTCCAGTTTTTGTTAAAAAATTTTATTTCACAAATAGATAATTGTAATTGATTTTGAGAATGAATAACAAGTTACAAAGTTATTTTTCAGGTTACTTATCTACATTTAAGATCTTAATTTTTTCCCACTATATAATTATTTTTCTCTATTATTATTGTTGCTAGACTTTTAGACCATATTATACAATCTTTACGACTAAAGGACGTAAATTCATAAGCAGTTTTAGAATCTGCGTAGTTTTTGAGCGAATACTCAAAATTCGCAAATCCTGCTATATATCCTTTTTCACAATTTTTACAAAAAATTGTTATTCTTAAAAAAAAATCTTTGTAAATGATTAACAGAATTACTAAATACTTACTATTTTTTTATTTTAGGTCACTTATCTTTATTTAAGACCTTTTTAATTTTTAATTATTTTGTTTTATTTGTTTTGCTCAATTTTTTTTGGTCATATTCAATCATGTTTATCATTAAAGGCTGTAATTTTTAAAGCAGTTTTAGATTCTTTGAGTTTCTTAACTCAGCATTGATAATTCTCAAATCCTGCCACATATCCTTTTTCACAAATTTGTATTAAAAAATCATTATTTTCCAAACAAATAATTGTAAATAAGTTGAAGAATGAATAAACAGTTACTAAATCATGTTTTACGTTACTTATCGGTATTATGGATTCTAATTTTTTTTTTCGAATTTTTAATTATTTTTTTTTTTTTTGTAAGTTTGCTCTTTAACTTTTCTTTACCATATTTGATCATTTTTATGATTAAAGGACGTAAATTCATAAGCAGTTTTAGAATTTGCATAGTTTTTGAGCCAAAACTAAAAATTTTCATGCCCTGCCATATATCCTTTTTCAAAATTTTTACAAAAAATCGTTATTCTTCAAAAAATCCTTGTAAATAATTCTGAGAACGACTAAATACTTACTAATTTATAGTTTAGGTTGCTCATCTATATTTAGGATCCTAATCTGGACTGTTTTAAAGCCAATATTGATTATTCGCATATCCTGTCATATATCCTTTTTCACATTGTTTACAAAAAATATTTTTTTTTCAAACAAATTTTTTTAAATGGCTTAGAGAATGTTTAAACACGTACTAATTCATATTTCAAGTTACTTATTTATATTTAAGATTTTATTTTTTTTTATAATATTTTGCTTTCGTATTTTTGCTAAGTTTTTCACCCAAAGTTAATAATTTTTATGATTAAAGGATGTAAATTCATAAGCAGTTTTAGAATCTGCATAGTTTTTGAACAATGACTGAAAATTCGCCCATCCTGCCATATATCCTTTATACTAAAAGCCTTCATTTGGCAAACAAATATTTTTAAATGCATAAACAGTTAAGATTCTAGTCTGTGCAGATTTAAAGCTAATATTGACAATTTGCATATCCTGCCATATATCCTTTTTCACAATTTGTTCCAAAAATATTTATTTTCCGAAACAAATAACTGTAAATGATTTGGAGATTAAACAAACAGCTACTTATTCATATTTCAGGTTACCTATCCAAATTCAGGCTCCTAAATTTTTTTTTAATATTTGAATATTTTTCATTATTAGTTTTGCTTAACTTTATGAGCCATATTTGATTATGGTTATGATAAAAGGACGTAAGTTCATAAGCAATTTGAGAATATGTATAGCTTTTGAGCCAATATTGAAAATTCACATATCCTGTCATATATCCTTTTTTGTCAATTATACTAAAAACCTTTATTTACCGAAACAAATAATTGTAAATTATTCGGAGATTGAACAAACAGCTACTTATTCATATTTCAGGTTAAATATTCAAATTCAGGCTCCTAATTTTTTTGTAATATTTTAAATATTTTTCTTTATTAGTTTTACTTAACTTTTTTTGATTATGTTTATGATTAAAGGACGTAAATTAATAAGCACTTTCAGAATCTGCAAAGTTTTTGCACCAATACTGAAAATTCGCATATCCTGTCATATATCCTTTTTTACAATTTGAACTAAAAATCTTAAATTTCCAAAACAACTAATTGTAAGTGACTTGGAGATTGAACAAACACTTACTTAATCACAATTCAGGTTGACTATCTAAATTTAAGCTCCTAATTTTTACTTTTATAATATTTAAATATTTTTCTTAATTAATTTTGCTTAACTTTTTTAGCCATATTTAATTATGTTTATGATTAAAGGACGTAAACTAATAAGCAATTTCAGATTCTGCAAAGTTTTTGCATCAATACTGAAAATTTGCATATCCTGTCATATATCCTTTTTTACAATTTATACCAAAAATCTTTATATTCAAAAACAAATAATCGAAAATGATTTTAAGAACGAACAATTACTTGCTTATCCATAATTCAGGTTGACTATCTAAATTTAAGGTCCTATTTTTGCTAATTTTTAAATATTTGGCTTTAGTGGATTTTTTAGCTTTGCCATATTTGTTCTTATTTATGATTAAAGGAAGTAAATTCATAAGCAGTTTTAGAATCTGCATAGTTTTTGAGCCAATATTGAAATTCTGTATATCCAGCCATATATCCTTTTTTTTTGCAATTTTTACAAAAAATTCGATTTTTCAAACAAATAATTGTAAATGATATGGAAGTGAATAAATATTTAATCGTTATGTTTCAGATCACCTATCTGAGACTCTAATTTTGATTTTTTTGGTTTTGCTAAACTTTTTTTTGACCATATTTAATAAATATTTATGATTAAAGGACGTATATTTTTAAGCAGTTTCAGAATATTTGAGTTTTTTAAATCAATATTGATAAATTGTAGCTACTACCATATATCCTTTTTTGAAGTTCTGTTAAAAATTTCGTTTTCTAGGCAAATAATTTTTACTGATAGCCTTAGTAATTATTTAAACAGATAACTGGATAATTAAAATTGCACATCAGAAAAATATACTCAATAAAATATAAAAATCTGTATTAGAGGATTTTTTCAAATTTTAAATTTAATTTTTTTTTAATTTGAATAGGGAATATTTATATATTTTTGGGATAAAAGGTTGGCGATTTGTGTGATATTGAAAAATACATAGTTATTTCAAGCTAATATTAATTTATAACAAATCCTGTCATATATCCTTTTTTTTTAATTTTGTTTGAAAATCTTTAAATTTATAAAAAAATAGGTTTTAATAAGAGAATAATCAATTACTTATACATATATTACTCCAATTTGTCTCCAATAAATTTTGAGTATATTTGATTTTAATTTCTTAATTTTTTCTTTTGCTAATTTTGTTATTAATGATTATTTATATGATTAAAGGACGTCAATTTGCAGACGCTTTATGAATTTGTGTATTTTTTAGGTGTATGTTTATTAAATAGGAATCCTGCCATATATCCTTTTTTTTAAGTTATATTAGAAATCTACAATTTATGTTAAAAATTTGTAAATTTTTGCTATTTTATTTATTTTTTTAAATATTAAACTGTAAAAAATCTACATAGTATTGTTTTATTTAATTGTCTCCTTAATATTTAATATCCTATAATGTCCTTTTTAAATTTTTCCCATCTTTTGTGCTTTAGTTAGTTAGATGGTATAACAACTATGAGAGATTGTGTTTGCAAACTTAATTCTAACTTGTTATTCTAGTTTTGGTTGTTATCCTGTATTATTTGCTAACTTGTTTCTCTATATTGTTTTCTTTTCTTATTTTAAAGCTTGATGTATTAAGTTTGCATAAAGTTTTTCAGAATTTAACTTACGTTTTTTAATTATCCTGTGAAATCCTTGAAGAAGGCATAAACAGCATGTTGTTTTAATAAATTTAATTTATGTTTTTTTCAACATATTTTTAGTTCTATCCTTTCTATATTATTTTAGGTTTTTTTTGCTGTTCGTAATCTTCTTTGTAGTTTTGTTATTATAACTTTTGTTTTTAATATTTGTTATCTTATTTCGTTTTTATCTTACATAAAACATAATATTGTGTTTCAGATTTAAAATTTTTATTTTATTTTTTGTTTATTTTAATATATTTTTTTTACTGTTTAACCATAATTTCGTATAATTCCTTTTAATCCTTTTAAATGTGGAAAAATATTTAGATATTTTATTCTAGTTTTTCTTTTTTTTTTTTAATAATTTTTAATTCCATGATTTTGTGGTTTTTATGTTATTTCATATATTTAGTTTTGTATTTATTTTTTATATTTCACATCCAGTGTTATCCTTGTTTAGAAATTTTTTATGCACACATTTTTTTAATACATATTTTCTTATTTTTATTTTTTATTTTTTGTTTTCTATATTCCATTTAAAACTATTCAACATTATTTTTCCATTAGGATTTTTCGTTCATTCTTTATTAAATATTAAAACCCCATTATCCTGTTTTATATTCTTGTTTATATAAAAATAAAAATCATTTTTAAAAGTGTTGTTTTTCTGTTTATATTATACTACCATTAGAGTAGAATATTTTCAATTTACGCTTTTGTTGTTAGTTTTACATTATTTTAGTTTATATAATATAGTTTTTTGCTATTATCCTTTTTATAAGTTGTAGTTGTTAAGTATAATTTAAAAATTTAAAAATTATTTTTTAAATCAATTTATAGCAGTTTTGCAAAGTTCTCTGCTAACTAAAGTGTCCCATTTATATTTTTTATTACTTGTAGTAACTTTTAGATTTAGAATTATATTAGTTCGTTGTTTGTTTAAGTTATAAAAATTAAATTTTATGACAGGAGTTTCGTTGATGTGGTTTTGTTAAGTATAAAGTTAATATCAAGTTTTATATCCCTTTTGGTATTTTTTTGTGATTTTATTAACAACTTTACTTGCTTCAGCTCTGTTGTTTTAAGTTAGTTTGATCGATTTGAGTTTTTATGGCTTAAAAGAAACTTAAATGGATTCTTAAATCTCAAGTTTTTAGTTTCAATTTAGATTTTTGTTTTTAGCTCAACTTTTTGATAAGAAATAATAGTTAACAATATGGCAAATATTCTTTAATATATGCTTTTAAAATGAAATCGTAAATTTTTTTGTCTGAGTTACAATTTTTTTTACCAAAGCTTGATTCAGCAAGTTGTACATATAAAAGGACGTAGCCTTAGCCACAAATTAAAAAAATGCTGAATTTTTGCCGAAATTATGTACTTTAAATAGGTCCTGCCATATATCCTTTTAATAAATTTTATATTTTTTAAAAATTTAAATAAAAATTTTAATTAGACAATATTTTGTTATTAAACTAAAAGATTTCTTTATCATAAATATTTTTCGTGGGAGTCGTTAAACTTTTTTTAATTCTAAAATATTTTTGCCGACTTTATAAAATATTTATATTAAGTATATTATGAATTTTGATTTGTTAAAAGGACGTTAAATATGCTGCAATTTGAGATTATATAGCTTTTTGGTGGAAATTTTTTATAAAATCCATATCCTGCCTTATATCCTTTTTCCAGAAAAAATCTTACTTTAATCCAGATGCTTTGTAAGTATTAGTAAAGCTGCTTTTATTCAATAATTTTATAATTCCGAAGATTTTTTACACATTCTGATTCATAGTTTTGGGATTATCATTAAATTACAAGACAAAGAAATTTTCAGTTTAAGATTTTCCAGTAATTTTTTGTTGAAGTTTTAATATTTCTTTAAGCAGTTTATATATATTTTAATGTATTATAATTTATTTTATTTAAATATTATAAATAACATAATATTTAATTATTTTTTTTTAATGTAGCTACATTTTTATAAATTTTTTACAGTTAATATACCACTTTTATAAGTTTTGCTATTAACAAAGGACGTGAAATTATATGTAGTTTTAAAATATATAGGTTTTGTGAAACAAAATTTACTAAATGTCATATCCTGCTATATATCCTTTTTTTAAAGAAATCAATTTTTTTTACAAAAACTATGCTGTTTGCTAACTTTTTATTGTTTTTTAGTTTCTTTTTCAAATATTTTGTACTTTCGTTATGATTTTTCACTTCATAAAGGCATTTTTGAGAATATTTTTTTCAAAAAAGTGAATTAAGTTGTTGTTAAATCAAGACTTTATCATGGTAAATTTTTGGTTAATGCAAATTTTTGTTCATTATTTTTTTTTTTTTTAATTATTCTTTTAAAGAATATTGTAAAGTTTTTATTTCATTTTTGTGTAATTTTAATTTCACGTCATTGTTTTATTAATTTTTTTTTTATTGTGGTTTCTCAATTTATGCCATTTGGTTTGGTGAAAGGTTGTCAATTTGTTTGGCGTTTCAGAATATAATAATATTTTAAACAATTTTTTGATATTTCACACATCCTGCTATATATCCTTTTTGTTAAACGTGTTACTTTTGTGTAAATTTCAGTAAATTCTCAACGAATTCATTGAAAATTTTCAAATTTATTAAATTTAATTCTATTTCAATCCTATAAAGTCAATTTTGTTTAACTTTTTTTTATTTTTCAGTTTAATAAAAGGATGTCAAATTATATCATTTTTAGAGTGTTAGTGATCCTGAAATATGTTGTTTGCATACATAACGTTATAGTTAAAATACAGCATGTGTGTTTCTATATGAAACCTTTGTGAACATATAATTAACGTCCTTGAATGTGTAGTTTTTATTAAATTTAGTTATATTTTTTTTTTTTTTTTGTTATTTATATTTGTTTATATTATAGTTTGTTATTCTTCAGGAACGCAAAGTGTTGTGACTGTTTGAAATGTATATTCTTGCCAATAAACAATATTAATTTTTTCATATCCTGTTATATAGCCTACTTTTTGAAAAACAAACATAATTAAATATGTTTATATTGAATCACGGCACTTAAATGTTAGGCCTTATTTATAAACTGTTTTTATTTACATATCATTTTTCTTCTTTATGTTTGTGTTATATTTTCTAATAATTTGTTTTGCCACAGGATGTGAAATTTTACAACTTTCTTTTATATATTTGAATTTTCCTTAGGTTGTTGATATTTTTAGTACACTGCGTAATATCCTTTTTTTTTCAAAACAATTGCAATTCAGTTTTTTTTTTTGGTTTTTAATCAATTTCCATATTAAATTATTGTTTATCCACCTGAGGTATACTTTAGTATTTCTTCCTCTGTTATTGTTACAAAATTATTTTTTCATTTATGCTTGAATTGTTTTAGCCAGTTGCTGTTTATTGCTACAGGACGTTAAATTATGTGTTGTTTTTAAATATATTAAAAATTTTAGTCAATTATAGGGATTTCATATATCCTGCCATATATCCTTTTTTTGAAACTGTAAGAATATAGCTTAATAATAAGTTGTAGCTTATATTTCAATGTTATAACATAGTTGGTAGCAATTCTTGTATGTTTTTACATATATTTATATATTTTTTTTGATTTTAGTTTATATTTTCTTTTTTTTAGTTCTTTTTAATTTGACTTTTTAAAGTTTAAATGTTGTAAAAATACGTAGTTTTCTAGGCATTTAAAGAATATAAATACATTTTCTTATTTATGTAAGTTATTTGCATATCCTGCCATATATCCTTTTTTTATATTTTTGATAATTTAACAAATTTTGCTTATTTAAGCTTTGTTTTCGTATGCTAACTTTATTTTTTCGTTATTTCACTTCAATTTTCTTTGTTTTTTCCATAATTTATTATTAATAATTCACTTTTTTGTATTTTTTTTTTTTTATTATTTATACGTTTTTGTGTCTGGTTTATAACTTCCGTTTTATCCGTTTATGAACGTTTACAAGTGAACCATGTCCGACGTTCATTGCAAGACTAACAACACAATGTTCTACGCATAAGGGCGCTGTTTTGCTTATGGAAATTTTGAGTATAAGCCATTTTTAGTTATTTATAAAATCTCTTTTTTCTCTTGTTTTTACATTTCCAAACTCTGAATATTTCTCTTTTTGTGAGTCTCGTTTTTTTGTTTTTTTTTTTTAAAGTGTATTAGTAACTTTAACACGAGTGTTGAAACGACCTTGTCTGTTTTGTATTAAAATGAACTTTTGTTTACTGGGTTAATAACCAAAAAAATGTGGACGGGAATAATAAATGTTTTTAGCTTCTAGTTTTTTTTTTTTCTTTTTTTTTTTTTTTTGCTTAAAACTTTCTTAAAAGTAAGAGAATTTTTCTTCAATTTAAAGAGTTAAGAGTATAAACAAGATTTTTTTTGTAGCAACACAAATTTTTAGCCGGTTGTTTGTTTATATTAAACTCAAATGTGGAATGTAAGTTTTCCATTAAAAAGTTCCCAATATTTTTTGTTATGTATTTTATATGCAATTAGTTCATTGGATAACAAGCGATATTAATATTTTCTTAAAAAAAAATTTATACCAGACATTTCAGTACTATTTTGGAATGTGTATTTTTTGCCCAAATAATTGAAATTGCAAAATATTATTATTTTTTTATTAGTCCTTAAGCCCAATTTGTCCTTTTTCATTAAAATCTCATTACATACTTTTTGTTTAAAAGGATTTTATGCCTTTAATCATAAAAATGATTAAATATGGCGAAACAAATGGCAAATGGGCGCTGTGGTGTAATGGTTAGCGCGTTGGACTGTTACACGTGAGGTTGCGGGTTCGATTCCCAACCCAGGCAACATCAATTTATGAAAAATAATATGTATGAGTTTTTTCTATCCCTCATGCATATCGCAGCGTCCTCTTTCGGTGTTCCCATAGCAATTAACCCCACCGAAGTAAAATAATATAACAGGGCTATGAACTTAAAAGCTTCAACAAAGTTCGCCAACTCACCATTAGATGGCGCGCAACAACTGTTCTAAAATTGAACATCTCGCGCAATTACAGTGTTGCCATATTTGAAGACCTTCATCTTTCACCACCTTTCACTTCTTCACTATCCCCTTTCCAAAGGAAGCAACACGTTAATTAATAGGAAGAATTTCCTGAGTGTTGCTTCTCTTTATAAAAAAAAAAAAAAAAAAAACAAAACAATTTTAGCAAAACAAATAAAACAAAATAATTAAAAATTAAAAAGGTCTTAAATATAGATAAGTAACCTAAAATATAAATTAGTAAGTATTCAGTTGTTCACCAAATCATTTACAAGGATTTTTGTTAAAGAATAACGATTTTTTGTAAAAATTTTTAAAAAGGATATATGGCAGGATATGCGAATTTTCAGTATTAGCTCAGAAACTATGCAGATTCTAAAACTGCTTATAAATTTACGTCCTTTAATCATAAATATTATCAACTTGTCAAACATGTTACTAGAAAATATATATGTTTCCCCTCAAACATAGATATTTTGGCCTGTAAACAAATATCCAACAAAAAGCCAAAGTTTTAATTGCTACACAAAATTTTGTATGTATGAAAAATGGGTGTTTCAAAATATATATTTTATTAAATCCCACAAACATAATTATGATAAAATTGAAATTGCAAAAATAAATATGCTTCGATAGGAAAAACTGATTTATTAACAAACATTATAATATTTGCCTATAAATATATGTATAATTACTTAAGAAATAATATAATTGGGTATATACTTTAAATATGGTAATTTGTAATCATATACATAATAACCTGTAAACATATTTAAAAATTTAATTTTTCTGCGTGTATAACAGTAAAATCTATTGTAAGAAAATAAATCCAAAAGCAAAAGTATTCTTATAAAGGATGATTTATAATTTCATAACTCAATTTCAGTAAAGTTTTGTAATTTAAGGCTGTCATCCCTTCATAGCAATTATGTTTAGACTTCACTGTTTTTCTACGAATATATTTTGTTGGATATTTATTATTCATCATTGTTGCAAGACAAAAAAAAAAACAAAAATATTGAATATTTCATATGTATTTTTGCATCATGCATCATTATAGAGAAGACAATTATTAAAACATATTTTTTAAAATATTTTTCTTGTTGTTCTGTAAATATTTGCATGAATTGATGAATATTGATGTGGGGTTGAAATTATTGTCTGTTGTAAATATTAAAAAAAATATATATATATACGTAAATTGTCCTTGTTGTATTGTTGAATTAAGACAAAAAAAGCATGTAATTATAATTACAACAACCTTTATCCTTGACATGTTTGCATAAACAATATGACAATATCACTTTAAGTAAATACAAAACAATACAGACAATTTGAATATTGAATACTCAAGATATATGGTAGTTATAAATTCTTTAAAATAAATAAAAAAATGCATTACTGAAAAGACGTCATAGAGTTTGCAGATGAATATTTGATTCGTTTTATATCGAAATCTCAAAAAGGATAATTTGAAGGAATTTTATTAAAATTGTTTTTTTTATATAAAATAAATTCTTATAACGACGACATAAATAAAAAAAAATTATAAAAGGATATTAAACACTATGCAGGTATAAGATATATAAGATATAAATTCTTGTCGTTTATTTAACCTTCTTTTTCTATTTATAAGTTCACAATTTCGTTGAGCTTAAAGTTAGTTTTTTATATATAAAAATTTTTTTGTTTTCAATATTTCGCTACTCCATTATGTAGCATCTTCACGAATTAACAATTGTTATGGAGTAGCGAAATATTGAAAATAAAAAAAAATTTATATATAAAAAACAAACCTTAAGCTCAAAGAAATTGTGAAGTTATATATGTATATAAGATATAAAAAAAAATCTGCCGTTTATCCTTTCATACTGAAATTTGGAAACAATGTTATTGGAGATAAAAAACAATATATCAGAAATTAATATCGCGGCTATATAGGATATTTTTAGCCAAAATTGAAACATAAAAATTTTCTGACTGAACAAAATGAAATTATTTATATGTATGTCTTTTTAACAACATCCTTAAATCAAAAATATTTGTCTTCACAATACGTTGCCTTTAGTGCTGATTTAAAATATCTCTGTACAGCAGTACAAAATCTTTTATTTCCCTTGTCCTGCCATATATCCTTTTTTTCAAAAAATTTAAAAAAGCCTTTAATTCAGTTTTTTCTTCAAATTTCCCTTATAGTTGTACGCCCTATTTACAAATATGACTATATAAAGATTTTTAAATATTATCCTTTTTTTATTTAAAATATAAAACTTTTGAATGGATTTAATTGTTTAATTTAGCGCTGAATTTTGGAAAATATTTATAGAAAGGATGTCAAATTTACCATCGAATCAATATATGTATGAAATAATTTTATATCTTCTGCTCTTTTCATATCCTGCCATATATCCTTTTTCGGAAATTTCCTAAACTAACTCTAAAATACAAAAATTTTTTATCTAAGAGAATACAGAATTTAAATCTGGCTTTAAATGGGTTCAAAAGTTTTATTTAGCCTTTGCTTCTTATTTTGTGATGATGTCGCAATATCAGAATTAGCAGAATTACCTACATTTTCTTAATAAATTCACAACTACAAAAAATATTTAATTAAAAGTACGTCAAACTTAATGATTATTCAAAATATGGGTTATAAAATTATTTCTTTTCTATACCACACAAATCCTTCATATATCCTTTTTCTGAAATTTCTCAAATTTTTAATATTGCTTTTAAACAATAAAAATTATACAAAATCACACTTAAAATCTTAAATACAAACTTAAATAAAAGCTTTATTATAAATAAAGAAATATATTGAAGTAAACTTGAATATTTTTCACAATATTTCTTTCATTTCTTTCATTTCATTTCTTTATTTTTTATAAAGTCTATGGATAACAATGATCCTTACAGACTACTCGCTAAAAATAAAATTAGAAAATTAAAACAAATTATTTAAATAAAGTTTAAACATATGTTTTGAATAACTAAAATCTAAATATTAATTTTGTATTTATTTCTTAAAATTCTGTATATAAGAAGACGTAAATTTTGAAGTCGATTTATATTATATCGCTGATTAAAATACTACTTTATTGTATTGGTATTCTGCCATATATCCTTTTTCTCAAGTTTTGTAAATATTGAAAAATTAATCATTAATTAATTAATATCATAGTTTGTTTCCATAGAATGAAATAAAATAAATAAATAGTAAGAAAATTTCAACTTAAATATAATGAAAAATAAAAATTTATAAACACTAGTTTTTATTTAAAATATAAATTTTTAGAATTAATTAATTTTTTTTAGTTTAACGCCTAAGTTTAAAAAAATGTATATAAAAGGAAGTCAAATTTAATGCTGATTCATTGTATGCATGCAATAATTTTATATCTTTTACCCTTTTCATATCCTGTCATATATCCTTTTTCTAAAATTTCTTGATATAGCTGATAAATACAAAATAATTATATGCAAATATATTTAGAATTTAAGGCTAACTCAAAGTATATACGGAAAGATTTATTTAATCTGTTTTTCATATTCTGCCGCGCATCCTTTATTAAAATTAAGATTTATTTAACAAAAAAAAATTACTAGATTTTAGGGCTTAAGCTAAAAAAAAATATTCAATTCTTTAAGCAAAATTTAAATTTTACTGTTATCTCCCAAAATTCAATATAAAGTCAATAAATTTGCATGAAAGTGGAAGCTGTTAGTGCTGTTTAAGAAAATTTCTGAGACTAATTTATATCTGGAATATTTTGCTTATCCTTTCATATATCCTTTTTTAAAGTTTTTGAAACTATCGTATTTTTAAGAAATAAATTTCGAAAATTGATTTTTAACAACAAAAAAGTACAAAATCACACTTTAAAGCTTGTATGTAAATTACATAAATTAAAATATTTCCTGAAGATGCTACACAATGGTGTAGCGAAATATTGAAAATAAAAAATGTTTGATATATAAAAAACAAACCTAAAGCTCAAAAAAATTGTGAAGTTATAAATAGCAAAATAAATAAATTAAATAAACGATAAGAATTTTGAAAATATTCAAGTAAACTTGAGTTTTTTTTTTTGCAAAATATTAATTTTGTATATGAAATCTGAAAGTTGCATGCAAGTGGACGTTCATTTTAAAGGAGATTTGTAATATAACGGTGATTAACATATTGCTTCATTGTTTTAGGTATCCTGCCATATATCCTTGTTCTGAAGTTTCTGTGAATATTGTAACTTTAATAGAAAGAAAATATTGACTGCTCACGAAGGCTGCTCTTAAATATAAAACTTAATTTTAAGTTTTTTACAGCTGAATCCAAGTATTATCAGTTACTTGGTAATGCTTAGAGAGATGTACTTCTACACAGAAGGTTACGGGTTCAATCCCCAGCTACAGCAACATCAATTTAGAAAAATAATATGTATGAGTTTTCTATCCCTTTTAAATATCTCTGAAATGCTTCAATAAGTTCGCCAAATATTCATTAGATGGCAGCCAACAATTGTTCTAGGATTTAACACCTCTAGCAATTAAAGTGTTGCCATATCTGAAGTACTTAATTTTCCACCACTTTACAATCCTTTGCAAAAAAAGCAACACATTAATAAATAGAAAGAGTACCTGAGTATTGTTTCTCTGCTGAAATCTCTTTAAATATTTTATAATTACAAAATGGTTGCAGGTAAAAGGACGTCAAATTTAGTGCTGTTTCATAAAATGGATGTACATTTTTTAAATTTCTATACATTTAATATCCTGTCATATATCCTTTTTCCGAAATTTGTTTTTTTTAGCAATAATAAGATCTAAAAATCGCACTTTAAAGACTGAATTGAAATAAAAAAAATAATAGTTTTGACTAAAAATTAAGTTTTTATGCAATATCTTAAATTTGCTTTTATTTGCTAAAAATCTGTAAAAAAAAATTTAAAAAGTTGTACGCAAGTGGACTTTAATTATGTTGGTAATAAATTATATTTCCGAGCTTAATATCCCGTCATATATTCTTTTTGGAATTTTTATTAATTTTAGAACTTGTTATATAAGACGGAGGATTGATTTTAGAAAAACGAGAGCTAAAGCTTTCAAAATGTTATAATTTTTTTCAAACTGCTGAAATCTCTTTATTATGTAGGTAAAAGGACGTAAAATTTAAGGCTATTTCATAAAATGGATGTTAATTTTTTATATTTCTATACATTTATTATCCTGTCATATATCCTTTTTCCAAAATTTGTTTTTTAGCAATAATAAAATCTAAAAATCGCATTTTAAAGCCGGAATTCAAATAAAAAATAATAGTTTTGACTAAAAATTTAGTTTTTATGCAATATTTTAATTTTGCTTTTATTTGCTTAAATTCTGAAAAATATATTAAAAGTTGTATGTAACTGGACGTTAATTCTATTGGTGATAAATTATATTTTGGAGAATAATATATCTCTACAATATTTCTTATATCCTGTCATATATCCTTTTTTGGGAATTTTTATTAATATTAGATCTTGTTATATAAGACGGAGGACTGAATTTAGAAAAACGGTAGCCAAAGCTTTCAAAATGGTATTAATTTTTTTCAAACTACTGAAATTTCCTTAAATAGCTTAAAAACACAAAATATTTGTAGATAAAAGGAAGGCAAATTTTATACTCTTTCAAAGTATGGCTGCAAATTTTTTTATATTTCTACATATTTAATATCCTGTCATATATCCTTTTTCTGAAATTAGTTTTTTAACAATAATACAATTCAAAGATCTCATTTTAAAGCCTGCATTAAAACAAAATGACGATAGTCCTGCCAAAAAATATTAGTTTTGATGCAATATTGAATTTTTTTAGTAAAATTCTGTAAAAAAATTTAAAAAGTTGTATGTAAGTGGACGTTAATTATGTTGGTGATTAATTATACTTCAGAAATGAATACATATTTTGAATATTTCCGAAATCCTGCCATATATCCTTTTTTAAAATTTTCATTAATATTAGATCCTATTGTGCAAGATGAAGGGTATAGTCGAATTTAGTAACTTAAACGTTAAATTTATTTATTTTGCATTACTCTGCTTTGTATTTCAATAAAATTTAAATAATTATGATGAGTTTTTTTTTTGTATTTGCCAATTTTGATATTAAAATTTGCGATGTATCAAACATTTTTCAATCAAATCAAAAGGATTTATTATAAATAATAATCAAATAAGTAGAAATAGGGAATTTGTTAATTCTAAAAAAAGGATATATGCCAGGATATAGGATATGTATAATTATTTTATAAAAATTATATTTTTTGTAATTATTGCTTTATTTTACGTCCTTTCTGAACAAAAAAATATAGTTTTCTATAAATTTCATACAAAATCAATCATACTTAAAGATTTCATACCTTTACATTTTGTAAAAACTTTTGGTATGACTGATTTTTTATGAAATTTAAAGAAAAACTATATTTTTTTGTTTGTAAAGAACGTAAAATGAGACAAGAATTACAAACAAATATGATTTTTATAAAATAAGTACACATATCCTATATCCTGGCATATATCCTTTTTTTAAAAATTAACAAATTCTCTATTTTTTTTTATTTTTTGATTTTTTTCCTATTAAGAAAATATATATCTGCAATAGCATTGAGTTTGTATATAATGCTTCCTTTAAAATTCTTTCACAAAGGTCATTAAAAAAAAAATCACAAAAAGAAATTTATTTTTTTGTATTATTTTTTCTTATGCTACTAAGGTCACCCTGAATAAGAATAAAAATCAAGATTTAACTTAACAATTTAATATTCAAAATACCATTCAAGCGTATCATTCTATATATATGTATATTTCTTTTTTGTAAGCCTCCCATTGTCAAAAAATGCTTACATGCAGCAGCTTTATATCAAGTTGCCAGGATATTTTATGGTGTTTATACAACAACAAGATAAACTATCGCATACAATCAATATAACATATGATAAAAATGGAAAGAAAATATGTTTTAAAGCTCAAATATATACACATATTGTGTTCTTTTTCAATATACAATTTACTACCCAAGAAGGAGTCATCTGTATTTACTGTCAAATAGACAGATTGAGGGACGGACATTATGTTCATGTATGAATAAAATTCAATTTTTTACTGTTTGAAACGCTTGCAAAAAAAACTATATATTCAACTAAGTGTGAAAAACATTTTTTTAATACACATGATGGAATATATGTATACAAAAAAAACATATTAACAGATTTCCAAAAGCATTTTTTAAATAACTGACTAAGATGGGTCTGTGAGTTATTTACTTTAGATATGTTTTCAAAAGAATTTTATATATTTCAGTGAATCTCAAGGTTTGAATTTCTATATTGTTAAAATAAATTTATTTTACTGTTTAAATTTTTGTTTTATTAAAATTTTTTACCCTTTCTGACAACTTAAACTAGGCTACTTTATTTAATTTTAACATAAGCCTAAAAGTATACAATAGTTATATTATTTAAATTATTTTGTTTAGTATTTTAATATAAAGCCACAAAATGTTTCAGAATTATATTAAAAAAAATTTCTATTGTTTACAATATTTTTGTTTTTGTTATCCTTTCTTAGGGATATAAATACATACTTTAGATTTTCATATTATATTTTATTTACCAAGTTAAAAAAAACAGGTCCCTTTTCACATGTCCATTTAACTTCTAACCATTTATCGTCATATATTTTTTTACGATTTTGGTCCCTTAAGTGTCTGGCTACAAGAGAAAAATTGTCCTCATTCAAAAAACCACAAGAAAGTATGCTTTATATTTTATTTTCTTAAAACACCATCATAAAAAAGGCACAAGAAATCACTTCAAGAAAATGTGAAACATTCTCATATAACAATGGTTAAGAATAAATGACCGTCATATTAAAAACACTCTTACTTATTAACTCACACCGTTGTATAGAGTGTTTTTATATATTGAGTAGTCATTTTGCAGTTTTATGACAAACCAAAACATGTTTTAACAATTATATGTGATAAACCATATAAGTATGCTTTATTTTATATTATAATAAAAATATAACAGAGATATTGTTTATGATAGAAAAAGAGGATTTTACTGTGGGGGTGTTAAGGAAGGTTAAAGTGAATATTGTGAGTTTTAGAAACTTGTATTTTCTTTAATTTTTATATGAAAATCCACAATTTATTTTTTATTACTGCATGAAAGAAAAAAATAATTGTTTTAAAAACATGTCAAGTTAAATGTTGATACAAAATATATCAGATTTGGCTTCAAAACATTTAAATTTCTAATGTCCTGTCATATATCCTTTTTTCAGAATTTTTTAAAAAGTATTTATAGTGCCTAAAATTTTTATGTGTTCATGTTTTACATCTGCTGGTACATATACTTGTGTTTTAAAAAATTTTAATTTTTATCAATGATAATTGGCACATTTTTGATAAAAAAAAAATCTTATTATTTAAAAATGTTCCAAATTACTGCAAAAAATCACAAAAGTTTGTGATAACTATACGTGAAATTTAATGCTGATAGTATTTGTGTAGCATTAAGCTCAAAAACTTTTAAATTTCCAATGTCCTGTCATATATCCTTTTTTCAAAAGTTTCAAAAAAAAGTGTTGTATAAATAAATTAATAAAATTTTGTAAGTCTTTTTTGCAGAATTTTATAATTTAGCAGTATAGAACCTCTTTAGCCAAAGTCAAAACTATTTCCAATGTCCTGTCATATATCCTTTTCTCAGAATTTTTCAAAATGTATTTATAGTTTCTAAAATGAACACATATATTTTACATGTCCTAGAACATATACTTGTGTTTTTAAAATTTAAATTTTATTTTTTATCAAACAATGATAGTTTTACATAAAAAAATCTTATTATTTAAAAATTTTCTAACTTATTGCATAAACTCAAAAAAGTTTGTGATAACTATACGTGAAATTTAATGCTCATAGGATTTATGTAGCATTTAGCTAAAAAACTTTTAAATTTCCCATGTCCTGTCATATATCCTTTTTTTAAAAATTTTAAAAATGCTGTTGTGTAAAAAATTCATAAAATTTTGTACATCATTTTAGCAGAATATGATCACTTAGCGGCTTAGAACCTCATTTTAGCGGCAAAGAACTTAGCCAAAGTCAAAACTATTATAGTACTAAAATTTACCTACTATACTTAATAAAAATATTTTGCTCTTAAAGAACGTTTAATTTAATATTTATTTTAAATATGCCTCATCCAAATTCAATAACTTAAAACTTCTCATATCCTGCCATATATCCTTTTTCTAAAATTTTTTAAATTATTTAATATAGAAATTTTTTTTTAATATTTTGTATTATTATATTTTGGGAAATAAATAAACAAAATTACAACTTTAAAAAATATTTTTTTTTTTGTTTTTTTAATAAATGATTTAAATTTGTTAAATCCACTAAATTTTTGAATGTAATCTAAAAAGCAGTTTAGAAAAGAATATTGAATTTAGTGGCGATTTAAAATTTATATAAAACTAATTTAAATTCTTCATATTTCCCATATCCTTTTTTAAGAAATTTTAAAATTTGTTTTTTCAATGAAGGTTTCATTACTATTTTCTCATGAGTTTATTTGATTTAATAATAGTTTGTGTTAAAAAAAGAACGTTAAATTTTATACCAAATTAAAATATTCATAAAAAAAATTTGAATTACTTACATTTCTCATATGCTGCCATATATCCTTCTTCTGAAATTAAAAAAAGAAAAAAGAAATTATATATTTAAATGATTTGGAAAAGTTTCGAAAATAGTGAAAACAAAGTGTTGTCGAACATTGATTTGTGTGCCCTTTGAAATAAACGTAAATCGGGTGAATTGTACTGTAAGTTCAGAATAATAAATTTTAAATAATGTGTTTTGCAAAGAAGAAAACATTTTGAATTAAAATAATATCTCTTGATTATATCGTTCTAAATTTACGGGGCTGTTATCCCGATTTATACCAGTTCTAAAGAGCGTGCAAATCGTGATTCGACTGTACATAATTTTGTTTATATTTCAATAATTTTTAATTTTAACCAAATTTATGTATAAATTAAAAAAAAATATATATTTTGAAAGGACGTCCAATTTAATAATAATTAAAAATATAAATTCAAAATATTTGACTTGTATATCTGGCCATATGTCCTTTATTTGAAATTGAGATGTAATAAATAAAGGGGAAAAAAAATAATTCAGTCAATTGATATATTCCGAAAATATCGGCTCATTAGATTCCGAGATAAATTTATAAAAGCGATAATAATTTTTTTGGGTTTTTTATGATTTTTAAAAATTTTTGGCTTTCTAAACGGATCAGGCACACAAATTCTGATCTATCAGTTAGGCCTCAAGTCCTACTTTCTAAATTGATAATCACACTCTCAATTTGTCAGTTACAGCATGATATTTGTTTGTGTAGTAACTAGTGGTAGTTGTTTTTAACTGTAATTATTTCTAATTTTCTATGAAAAAGTATAAAACAACTATTTTAACAGTTATTTAAAAAACCAACTAATGAATGGTACTGTATTTCGTAACTGCCATTTAAAGCAGCTATTTTTAATATTACAATAAATAACTACAAAAATACTATTTTTTGCAGTAAACAGTTATTTTTGCTAGTTATTAAAAAGAAAAACTAAAAAATTTCATTGAGTTTTTAAAATTCTTGTTAAACTATATTATCAATGATACATTCTTGTTTTTCAACAGTTGAAAATAACTACATGTTTAGTTATTTTATAGGTGAATATTTTTGTCGCCTTTTTAACTGCATATACCTTAGTTTAAACTGTCATTTGCAGTAGATTTTACCGACAAACGATTCATTCAACAATTTTTTTACGAATAATGGAAACCCCACGAAAGAGTAACAACATTTTGTAATTTTTTGAACGTTTCGATCTTCAAAATGATGTTAGAAATTAGGAGAAACTAAGCCAAAGTTTGACATTGGTTGAAATGCACGGAATGGGCACTATCTGATTTATGAATAATATTATATAGTTTCTGTGGTATAAAAGCACCACAATTAATGATCTAGATTTACTTATTTTTTAACAGAAACACAAATGACTTTAACCTTCAGTTGCCATGGGAGGGGAGTACTTCCACTTAAACATTTTTTCATTACTTTTTGAAAATCTATTTCATATATTCAAATACATTAATTGTATTAAAGAAACTAAATGTGCTAAAATCCCAAAACTCATTTAACAAATAATGGATAATAATCAGTATGCCCCTATTCGGATTTCATTCTAGCCTATGGAAATTATCAACAAACGAAGTTTTAAGAATTTCCAGAAATATCTGTCAAGTTAAATTACAAACTCAGTCAGAATTTCCTGTTCTCGTCTAGTAGCATTATTAAGCATTTAAAATATCCAAAAAACAACAGTAACACTAAATTTGCCACAATTTGCCTTGTCATCTTCCAAAATACACTGGAAGATGGCAGTATATTTGGCTTATCTGTAGGCTTCGTGGGATCCGAATTAATTTAAAATGAATATTAATTATTTTTTAATAAAAACTGAATTAAAAAAAAAAAAATCTCACAGCAAAAAAAATGCCATGTCAGTAGAAAACTAACCTAGATGTACTTCTTTCTTAACAAAAGCCCTAATAAATTTAAAATTGAGTTGTCATTAGGGTTTATGTCCCGTCCCGGGAATTCCCGGGAATCCCGCCCTTTTTTCAATCCCGCAATCCCGGGAATATTGTGCGGGAATTCCCGGGATTTTTTTTATTCTTTTACAGAAGTTTTAACTATTATATATTGTAATTTTGGAAGCTAAATAAATTTAAATTTAAAGCATTGATTTGAAATTAATTTAAATAAGAAATATTTGAAATTAAAAATGCGATTTAAAATTTAATAAACTGAATTATTATAAAAAAAAAGTATTATTTAGGCCATATATTAACAACACTTCAACATCCGTATCTCAGTTCCAAATACCTCCGAAAAACAACTAGACATTAAAAAATTTGTAATATTTTCGTATTTTCATTTGGCTATTTTGAGGTTTTTTTCACTTCAAGTAATTTTATTTAAATTTCAACTGCTATTCCTTTATTTCAATTGTATTTTCTTAATTTTGTGCCGATTCCTTTTTAAATTATTTTGGATTTCTTTGAGTCCTGCTACAAACCCATCCTCAATATTCTATGCCTTTATGGGTTAATAATTGATGATGATCTATTTATATTTAATTGAAACAAATAAGCAAATTGAAACAAATCAATTAGACTAGCAGCAATAAAATTCTAACAATGTTATTTTTATCCAGCTGCTTCCTATGGAATTTAACTCTGATCGACAACTTATGAACCACATAATTATGAACGACAACGAACCGTTTATTTTAAACGCATATTTTAATTATTTTTTAACCTACAACATAAATTCATGTTGATAGTAAACAATTAGGCATACGTATTAAATTATATTTTTCACTATATCTAGTGTGTTCAGATGAATAAAATATTATTTAATAATATTCTAGTGTCGATTTTTATTTAAATCTTTAAGAGAATTCGCCTAATAATGTGTATGAAGAATACTCACTTTTAAACTTTTTTATAAATTAATTCTATACGAATACTTCTTAAAATCTGCATAGAAACAAAATCTTTAGAAATACAAATTTTTGGATTCCATATTTAAGAAATACTTAAGCAAAAAATGTATCTTAGTTCTGACTATAAAACTGGTCCGACACAAGTTTGCTCCCATTAACAATTCCAATATATCCTGAAAGAAGGGAAGAATTTAAAATACCCGTGTCTTTCAATTTTTCTATATCAATTCGTTTAACCGTTCCAACCGCGAATTAATATTTAGTTAATATATTTCATTTAAAATTAAGACGGCCTTTCATATAAATTTGTTACCTGAATAGTAATTCGCGATTTAAATTGTTAAAAGAATTGACATAGAAAAAGTGGAAGTCATGCATATTTTATATTTAGCCCTCCTTTTAGAATATTTTAAATAGATTTTATCATGGGTACAACCAAAAGATGAACTTTGTCGGACTGTGTTTTAATAGAAATCGAGTTTTTCAAGTACAGCATATGTCGGATTTATGTATTTTCTAACGAGAGGGAAATCCCGGGATCCCGGGAAATTCATAAAAAATTCCCGCTGTCCCGGGAAATGAAAAAGTCCGGGAAAAGAAAAACCCTAGTTGTCATAGGAGAAGAGTACTTTTTTTTGTACATTGTGAAGGAGTGCAAACGAATTTATTTAATTTTAGTGATTTTCTTAACTTCAACGATTTTTTTTTTTAATTTTAACAATTTTTGTAAATTTTAATTTTGATTCTGTTTTGTTTTTTCAATTTTGGTGATTTTTACAAATTTGGGCAACAATTTTGACATTTGTTTTTATTTTTGTTTAATTTTTTAATTTTGGCAATTTTGTTTTTTTTTAATTTCGGCGTTTGCTTAAATTTTTAAGCACTATTTTAGTGTTTTTTTTTTATTTGTAAACTTGTTTTCCAATTTTTGCGATTTTTTTTTTCATTTGACGTTTTTGTTACCTTTTCAATTTGTCAATTTCGGTAGTTTTTAAAAATTTAAGCGACAATTCTGACATTTGTCTTTTTTGAATGATATGATGGTATACATGATCTTTTATTTTGGTAATTTTTTTTTTAAATTTTGTTTATTTTTTTAAATTTTAGCGATTTTTTTAATTTTAGCGACTTTTTAATATTAACGATTTTTTTTTAATTTTCATTTTTGTTAATTTTATTGATAATTGTCAATTTCATTGATAAAATTTTTGCCGGTTTTTTTTTTAATTTTATAAATATTTTTCAATTTTAGCGATTTTCTTTTATTTTGGTGATATTTTCAATTTTGGCAGTTTTTTTTTAATTTTAGCGGTTCTTTTAAGCGTTGAAGACGATTTGAAGAATTTTAATTTAAATCATATTTTCAATGTAAGCTACTTTTTCCAATTTAAATGATTTTTTATAACTTTTCAGCGATTTGTTTCCAATTTTGGTTGACATGTTCCCGTGATTGGCTCATTAGAATTACTTAAGAAAACAACAGTAAATGCAGTAAATGTTGCTGTTTTTGTAAGTCATTTTATATTATATTTACTTGTAGTAAAAACAAGTGCAAATGTAGTAAATTTTACCATGTAGTAAGTCATTTGTGTTTTGTATCTGTATAAAAAAATAAATGTAATATCAGTCAGTTTTGCTATTTGGTTCGTAAATTTTTTCCTTCTAAGCCAATTTTAAAAACTCTTGAATTCTGTAGTGTACACATGTTTTAAGCCGGAACAAGAAAAAATATCTTCTTTTTGTAACATTTGAGCAATTCTTACATAAAGGTTTTAATAAAAGCTAATAAAGTTTAAAAATCTTTTTTTCTTGATAAGAAAATTTTTGTGCACAACAAATGCAAATTTATTGCAATTTAACACCTTTTGAGATACCATTACTAGCACAAGAAACCATATAACTACTGTTGCTATAGAACTATACCATAATTATCTTCATCGTCATTCTGACTCATGCACTGTCTAGCTATAGTGGCATCTATGGTAAAATGATGATGCAAACTTTATGAGGAAAAAGAGACTGAAACTTAACTGTTATATGAAGCCCTCTTTTCAATATACATACATACTCGTATCTACATAGATACAGGAAAAAACTCAAACTCAATTTATTTTAAAGACTTAAGCATTACATTACTATGCAACATTCTATACGGTTACATCAATGTCTCCACACTTGCAGTACAAAAAGTTGAATATTCTTTTGATGGTATAAGGTTACAAGGGGTATAATATTGAAATACAAAGTAAAGTGGTAAAATGAAAATACAATTTATAACCGGTTGTTTTAAATCCTCAGGTTTTTTTTTTTTTTTTGAGAACAGCTCAACACATTTATACACAAATACACCTAACACGTGTGGTGACAGTTTAAAGCAGGTGGTTTTTTCTTATACACACATTTTGACATCTACTGACAACTTTATATTACCAATATGTGTGGTAGAAATGGAGGGTTTGGTCGAAATATGTATTAAAAAATATATATATATATTGTAAATTAAATTTTATGTTTTTGAAATAACTTTCAACATACTTTTTTTTAAAGAAAATTTGTAAATGGCTTAATAGAGAAAAATTCAATGGAAGTTTAAAAGTTTCAAAATTTGTTGCATACTTTAAGGGGTTATGTTAATTTCTATTTAGGAGTTTTCATAATTATATATAAAGCATATTTTAAAATGCTGTATATAGTTTTTAAATAAAGTCATACTTTTAGGCTTTACTTAAGATTTTAAAATGACTTAAAATAGTGACACAGTCTTTCTAAAAATTTGTCTTTAAAGAGATTTAAATATATATATATACAAAAACAACACTGAATTAAAAGTTTTTCTCAGTGAAGTGTCAACTGCAACTTTCAGGCATTGATGAATAAAATATGAGGCCTAAAAATATGCAACAATAATAGTAATTATTCACTTAAGTTCCCTAAAAGTTTAAAAGAAGATATTCGAAACATTGTATATTTTTGGGGCCAACATTTTATTAATAACCCAGTGTACAATTTGAGTCCGAAAGGACTCATAACAGAGACCTTGAATACTCTGGAATCATACCTACAGTGGTGAAAAATATAATAGAAACGATTCAAGTTTTTTCTAATTTTATTCTTGCTGCCTTTATTTTTAAATATCGAAATAGAGGCTAAATTCGCCCCGAAAGGAGAGGAGCTGGTTCAAAAAAATGTGGAGAATTTTAGTGTAACGTTTTTTTATTTTTTTATTTTGTCACTTGTTTTAAGTGGGCGTGGCTTTTATCGAAAAATTAGCAATATCAACCTTTTATCAAATTACATAGTAAAATTTAGGCAGTACTGCTCGGTTCTGTACAAAATGTATACTTTTGGAAATCCTATAAAATTTCGTTAAGTCTTGTATTATTTTTATCCACAAATAGTCGCCAGACTTAAAATGGCAGTACCTTAAACATGACCAAAATTTTCTTTGTTTTTAGCGATTTTAGAAGAAAGCTAACAACACTGAAATTTAAACATGAAATGCTTTTTACTATAACGCAAAAAAAGCTTCACTGATTTGTTATGTTGTGGTAAGAAAATCATAAAACTATTTGTTTTAAAATTTCAGTGTAATATATATTTTTTCTTTAACTTTCAATTGATGAAAAACAGTTTTTTCTGCACTCGTTCAAAAAGTAAAGAAGTACTTCTGGATCATTAACTGTAGTGCTTTTTTACTGCTTTGGCATCTCTTTTTTTGCTGTAATGCTTTTTCGAACAATATACTTTTTCCTGTAGCGGAGCCGTTGGTATGAAAATTCATATATACTCTCCGAGGTATTGGCAAACTGTCTGAAAATATACTTTTCGCCAGAGCTTCGAAAGAATTAATTCAATTTAAGCTTAATTCGCACAAAATAGAATTTATCTTTAAAAATTCCCCATCAACCACTATTCCTTTAGAATTAATTTATTAACTTTATTCCCAAAGCTTATTAATTTTTAATATAATTCATTCTTATGTTGAATTCATTCCGTATTGGATTACAATCAACTTGAATCATTAATTTTTTATGAATTCTAATATTTTAGGAAATGACTTATCAATATTGTTATTTCATTCAATTCGTAAAAGAGCTAAGGCATGAATATGTTAATGAGTCTGGCAACACTCTAGTTGATAATCTTAATTAACTAAAAAATGCAGCATATTTTGGGGAGCTAATATTTTTATCCTAGACACAACCCATAGAGTTAATAAAAATTAATAAAGATTCAAACCAAAATTAAAAAACGCAACCATTTTTTTTTAATCTTTTACAAAAAGTAAGCAAGAACATCTTTCAGCCTTTTTGTAGTAGAATTTAATTAAAAAAATATCTTATAATTTAAGTAAATGATCATTATAAAAAGAATGAATTTATCAAAGAATTAATTCACTATGTGCGAAAATAACAGGAATGAAGCCGGTGAATTAATTTATAGGGAATGCTAAAAACTAATGGCATATTAATAAAATTTAATTAGAAACCCAAAAGTGAATTAAAAAATTAATTCATTCGAATCTATGATTTTGGCATTGGTATAACGGAGATTTAAGAGGGATAAAGTGCACCCTTTAAATACCTATATATAGTACGGGCAAAAATTTCAGAAGTATATAAATATATTCCGACATTTAAAACTATTGGTAATAAGGTGTGTAGATTTTAAGTTAGTAAAATATATTATTGATTTAAAAACTCCCATAATTCCGGCAGGAAATATTTCAAGGACATCCTTATAGCTCGTTTTTTTTTGTTTTGTTGAATTACAATTAAAACTTCTTATAAACACATTTTTAATTATTTCCATATTTTCTATGTTCTAATATTCTAAAATTATTATAAACTACACAAGTCAGTGTTCACATAATAATATTAAATGACATTGGTATTAAATATGCATAAATTATGATGGTATTTTGTAGAATAAAAACATTTGCATACCGTTATATATAGATATCCAGAGTAAGTATACTACACGTTTGACCAAAATTTGACTTCATATACTGCAAAACCATAAGACCATAAAACTATAAGAGAATATAACAACAAACCACAAAGCAGTTGGTCCTTTTCTAATGGTTGCAACGTTGGTTAGTTGTAACTCCCCTTAACAGGCAGGACTTAAACAACTATAAAATATAGTTAATATAAGACTGTTAAAGATTTAATGACTTAAAAAAAGTTTTTTTTTTTTTTGGTAGAACTCATGCTCATACTTGAACTTTTTGCAAAATGAGTGGGACAATTTTGAACATACTCTGAGGAAACCATAATAAGATGAATATGTATATTAGGGTAAACAATAAATTTTCGAATTGTTGGATAAACTAAAGGACAGTATTATAGTTAGCACTTAGTAGAAATTTTTTCTAAAATTTTATTTAAGTAGAAAATTTTATTTAAAAATATTTTAATTAAGTAAAAGTTAAATCAAAAATCCAAAAAGTGCTGATTGTAATAATGACCATAAGTTTTTACACTAGAGGCACTAGAGGAAATTTTCCAAATTTATTTCAAATAGTTACAGTTTAATTTTATTAATAAATGTTGAAGTTTTATTAGAGTTTTGAAATTGACTATAATTAAGTCTTTGTAGTTTTTTTTTAATATATATTTTTTTTATTTTACCGATATTTCGTCTGGCTTTGAATGACACCATCAGGGTTTATGTAAACGACAAACATTAAAAACACTTAAAAATATTGCTGCTGCACCCCATTAATTTCAGTTTAAATATAATTTTGATATACGTGTTGTGCATAGGGACATATTTTTAAGGATTCCTAATATTTGTTGTTGTTTTTATAAACCCTGATGATGCTATTGAAAGAATACAGAAATATCGGTATTATAAAATAAAGAAGGATATTTTAGAGGCACCATAGAAAATTTTCCAAATTTATTTAAAATAGTTACAGTTTAATTTTAGTAATAAATGTTGAAGTTTTATTCGGGCTTTGAAATTGGCTGCAATTATTAAATAATTGAGCTGGAGGTCTTTGTAGTTTTTTTAAGATATCTTTCTATATTTTATAAAATCAATATTTCGTCGTTCTTTGAATGACATTATCAGGGATTATGTTAAAAAAAACATTAAAAACACTTAAAAATACTGCCGCTACAACCCAAGCATTTCATTTTAAATTTATTTGTTGTTGTTTTTATAAACCCTGATGATGCTATTGAAAGAATAACGAAATATCAGTATTATAAAATAAAGAAGGATATTTTAAAGGCACCAAAGAAAATTTTCCAAATTTATTTCAAATTGTTACAGTTTGATTTCAGTTATAAATGTTGTAGTTTTATTCAAGCTTTGAAACTGACTATAATTATTAAATAATTAAGCTGGAGATCTTTGTAGTTTTTTTAACATATCTTTATTTTATAAAACCGATATTTCGTCGTTCTTTGCATCACAACATCAGGGGATATGTAAACAACAACAACTATTAAAAACACTTTAAAATATTGCCGCTGCAACCCAAGCATTTTAGTTTAAATATAATGTTGACATGCATGGTAAGCAGCGGCAATATTCTTACGCGTTTTTAATATTTTTTGTTGTTTATGTATACCCTGATGATGCTATTGAAAGAATAACAAAATATCGGTATTATAAACTAAGATATTTTAAAAAAACTACAAAGATTATAATTATAGCTTGATTTTAGCATTACAAAATTATTTTGAATTCAAAAATTTCCATTACATGCCACCTTATTGCTCATTGTTACAACATAAAATCATAAAAGTCAATTATAATACATGGCATTTTTTTTGTAACATTAAGATCCTTTTATTGTGGTTTGTAATGTTATCGTGGTATAGTTTGGAATGTTTATAGTATGGTTATGCTATGAATGGTTAGTTTAGGAACTCATTATTAAGCTACATACATTTTTTTCCTTCTTATTCTTCTATTATTTTTGTAAAATTTGTAAAGTCTTTAACACTCTTTTGTTTGTAATCTTGGTAAGCAAAAATTTTATAACTTGGCCTGGTTTTTTTTTTGTGGAATGAAAACAAAAAATTTAGCCAATTATGTCAAAGTACCAGTATTATTACAAGATTTATGTACGTTTTTTTGTTGTGTGTTAAAAATTTATAAAAGCTATACCCCAGAATGTAAGATTTTATAAGTTTTTAGAAAAAGCACAAACTTTTATTGCTTTTTAAGCTAAAAAATGTGCATTGAGGAAAAACATTTTAAACTTTGTTTGAGTTTTAAGCTTTAAAAGATGTGTAACAACAAGGAAGAAAAATAACACAAAAACAAAATCATGTAAGGTTATATTAGATGGTCGGTAACGATTTAATGGTGACCTTATAATATATAAGAAAACTGGCATCACAATTATAATTTCTTTGGAAAAAGTAACATATGAATGTAGTAGGTTTTTTAAGAATCAGTATGCAAGACATTTTATGAACTGTAGCTTTAAAATGGCATTTTCCTAGCAGGGAGTCAGTTGACCTTCTTTGACATATCACAAAACTGACGAGGTTCATATGAAAAAAATCAATTTTCTCTTCCTAGGCCTGCGCCATATTTAAGTGATATATCCCGTAAAAGGTACTGGGATCAGTTCGTACAAATTTTTCACCATGGCTACAACAGAACTAACCACAGAACTAATAAAAATTTCAGTTTTCTTTAGGAAAACTATCTGAGAGTACTGAACCCCAACAAGATCCACTTCAAGAAACGAATTATACGCCTTGAAGTTCAATACCGAAATACACATAACAGAAATACCTTCATCAAAATCTGCATTTGCTTCTGTTGCCAGTTATCTATCTAACATCCGCACAGTGGATGCCAAACGATCAGATTTTTAAAGTCTCGTAATTTTGAAATTTAAGTTCTTGATATTCAGTTTTGGTCTCAGGATATTTTTGAGCCCTGGAATTTCTACAGATTTATATTTTTTTTTTGGTTTTTTAGAAAAACAGTTTTTTTTTATAACAAAAACAGTTTTTCTAAAAAAAATATGTGGCAACACTGGAGGTGACTAAAATATTTTGTCATATTTTTCACCACACGCTTAGATGTGAATAATATTTCCACCTTACATTTTTTCACCTCAAACATTTTTTTCACCACAAAAATATTTTGTCACCTCAAAAAATTTGTATTCACTTCAAAAAAAATTTTTTTTTACAACAAAAATATTTTTTCACCTCAAAGGGTATAACAACACACCTGGAGGGTATAACATTAGTGAAATAAAATGTAATGCTTTTATTTGTCTCACCAAAATAATTATTTTTCGTCTCAACAAATTGTTTTTCTTCTCAAATATTTTTTTCACAAAATTGTTTTCACATCCAAACATAGTCTAATTTTAGAGAATTAAGTTCGTGAGATTTGGTTTCGGTCCCAGGATATTTCTGGATATTTCTACAGATTTATATTTTTTTTTGGTTTTTTATAAAAACAGTTTTTCTATCACAAAACCAGTTTTTATAAAAAAATATGTGGCAACACTGCCGGTGATTAAAATATTTTGTCATATTTTTCACCACACGCTTAGAGGTGAATAATATTTTATATTCAGCTTAAATTTTTTTCACCTCAAAAAATTTCTATTCACCTCAAAAATTTGTTTTCACCACAAAAATTTTTTTTCACCTCAAAAAATTTGTATTCGCCTTAATAAAATAGTTTTTGCATCCAAATCAAAGGGGTTCATCTCTAAATTCTTTTTTCAACCCCAGTATGGGTTTCTCACTTAACTTTTTTATATGTATTTGTAATAAAAACATTGGAAGGTATTAAAAAATCAATTTGCTTTTATTTGTTTCACCAAAAAAATTATTTTTTACCTTAAAAATTTTGTTTTACCACAAAATTGTGTTTACATCCAAATATAGTCTATTAACTCTTAAAGTTTTCCACCTTTTACAAATGTTTATTGAGTATGGGCATAGGAAACCACACTCACGATATATTTTCCATAACCGATTGAGGTTTATTTGAAAAGTAATAGGTAAAGTTTGTTTTCAATTGAAGAATCAATTAAAATATATGGAAACATATTGTTTAACTTTTTGTATAAGTCAATAAAAAACAAACTACAAAAAAATACGCATCGTCTGTAGGAGTTGATATTTTCAATTAAATGTTCTATTTTTAGTATTCTATTTTTAGAAAAAATAATTTAAATAATTTCGTTGTTTTCTGTTTTAAAACAAAAAAATCAAATATTTTCGGTTTTCTTTTTTGTTAAAATAGTTTTTTTATATACAAAATTATTTCAATTCAAATTACAAGAAATTATCTACTCATACACACAAACATAGCCAATAAAAATATCAACGTGTGTGTTGTGTGTGTAGTGTTTTGAATTAAAAAAAAAAAAAAACTTTCAAATATGAAAAAACAAACCACAAAATCGTTTTTTTTAACGTTTTGTCAGTTAAAAATTGAAGATTATTTTAACAGACTTTTCAATAATTTTTATTTCTTTTATGGATTGTTTCAACAATATTTGAAAATAGATAGCAAAATGGTTTGAATATAATGAAAAATCAGTAGCCCCCCAGCAAAATATTGGTAATGACACCTCATTACTATCTGCATTACCAAAAATGATATATCATTACCTTTTGCATTATTTTATAATATAAAATAATGACTTCCTAATAACGGCCTATTGTATTCATAGTTCCTAATATAAAATAATGACTTACTCGTAATAGTTTAAATAAGTACTTTTTACACAGTTAAATTTTATAAATTTTTATTTATTATATGTAAATATGTTTTATGTTTAAATTTTTATGACGAGTCCTAACATTACACACTGGAGAAAACTTAAATTTTTCTGAATGTATTTCCTTAAGCTTAACTCCTTCTTTTTAAGAATCAAGTAAGCAATGGGATAACCACATATAATTCAACTTTTTGTAAGCATGTGTGTAACCACTTATTATTCAAAATCTCATAACTACTTATTTCTCATTTTTTCGTAAGCGAGTGTGTAAGCGTGACTACTTATAAAAACGACCACGCCAAACAAAAATAATGAGTTTAGACGCCAAAAAATAAGTTGTGCGGAGCTATGAATTTCTATTATATAACCACTTATTTGGTAATGAAAGATTTTGCTGGGCCTTTTTTAATTGTGTTTTCAATTAATTTAATATATATTTTAGGTTGTTTTTTAACGATAAAATATTGTGAGTGTATGTGAATCTTCCATTTTACGTATAGCATGTGTTCAACGAACTTATGTAAAACACTATGAGGAACATTTTAACCCTCTAACTCTTCAATTAAAGGGCCTCTGTTGGCCCATTTTTGAAGAGGGCCAAAAAAGACCAGTAAATTGAAGGGTTAGAGGTCTAAAATGTTCCGCAAAAATATTCGTCATGAAATTCTACTTTAAGTCTCTGAAGACATGAAAGTTAAAAATTTAATTTTAGTGCCAGAAATAAGTCAAAACCTAAAATGTGTTTAAGGTTAATTTCGTAGTTATTCAGAATTATCGCTCAATTGTTGCACAAACCTAAATTTCAGGGGATTAGTTTGTATGAGAAAAATGTCCGGTGCATGTATATTATTTTTCTGGTGCCCTCTGTTATTTTTTTTTTGTGTTGTACAGTGTTATTTGTAACAAGAAACTGTGCAGGGTATATAAAAAATCAGTGAAGCAGAATTTAGTGCTTTTAATTGCTTCCCTTCAAAACAATGATGAACTTATAACACACCCCATTTCATGTAGGGTATTTAGAAAGTTATAAGCCAGAAAGTAAGAAACATGTGTTGTTTTCTTATGAAAATGCTGGTTTAATGCAATCAAAGTGCATTGTATGGGTATTATAGTTTAGTATTTGTTTCTATTTTTGCGGGTTAGAAAAGTTTTTTTTAAAAGATTTCAGTTTTTTGTTTAGCACAGGGTTTTAAGAAGATTTATTTAAAAAAAACTAGAAAAAATAGGTAGAAAAAAATTTATTAAAACTCAGCAGGACAATATATCAGCAGAGATTAAAAGAAATCAAATATAAAACACCTGTTATTGAAAGGAAAACCAACAAACACAAATGAAAATCTCCCAGGGAGATAAATTTACAAAGTGGTTTTATATTCAAAAATTTATTTACAATAAAGATGAGTTACTTTTTATATTACAGAATAGAATAAGAACAACTTACTTCAAAAATGAATAGCACTTAGGTATTAAAGCGTATACTTAACATCTATTTCATACAAAAATTAAATATCACTCATACGCTTCTTGAAATATTTGTTTCACTAAAAATTAAGTTATTTTAAGGGATTCTCTTCGATTTTACTGAAATTAAGATATGTGACAGAGGAGAAAAATTAAGAGACTTATCATTTTTAGCGGCCCTACCTCACGTTTAAGGGTTAAAAATTGAGATCAAAAACTAACTTATATTTCTACCTGAAATTAACGAAATTTAGATTTATTTGTACACCGCCTTAAAGTAATTGAGAAAATAAAAATGTTGATCCCCACATTACTAGTATTGTGGTTGTACGTTGCCACTTAATTGACATATTTCACACATGGGCAAAAAAAGACGCTATGGGAAAAGTCGTCTTAAAAAGCTCAGACACCCCTGGATTAAATTAAATAGGCCTTATTGTGTATAATTTTCAACTTAAATCAACCATAATAAAATGGGTAACATATATTTATTTATATATTTGCCTGTAGATGCATTTCATATAATCCAAACATATATATATTTACAGACGAAGATATTATGATAACAGGCAAAAGTTTTTCAGCGTTTCAGAGGGTTTTATGCTCATTACTGTTGGGGGTTATAAACATAAGCACAAACTCAAAATATCCTGCACTACAGATTGGTGTAGGGTATAAAAATATTTAACCATATATTTACTCCTTATAATTACTTAAACTTAACTTCCCACCCAAATGTTCCCTTTCAAAAAATTTTCTAACATTAACTATATAAATATTCTAATAATATATTATCATAAATCATAATATTATGCTTTTAATAAATGTTTTTCCTATATTTTACACTATTCTATTACTACTACTACTACTGTGTTTTTTTTTCTTCTTTTTCAAATTGTTTTTTCGTTAAAGTAACAGTTTGCATATTTGTCATTGCATTTCCGGTTAGAGCAGGAGAACTAACATAGATACACTTCATATTTTACTTTTTAACTTTTTTATCTTAAAAGAAGTATAGAGCTGCTTAAAAAAAGAAGAAAATCAACTTAAGCAGACTCTTTTCTACAAACAAAAAAACGTCTTTTCTTCATACTAGTATTTGTCGCACAGCTTTTTCAAGTACACACAAAGAAAACAGATTCGTGCTGAAAATCGAAATGATACAATTTTTTTTTTATATTAAAATAACTGAAAATAAGTTAACTGGGATAACTTGAATTTGGTTATTTAAATAAAGTTTTGGTAGTGACATCTAAAAATTTCGATAGGCAACAAATTTTATTGTCAACACAATTCAGTTTTCTGGGTGTATCATCATATTAAATAAAAGCGGAGAATGGAAAAATGCGAAATAGAAATCATGATTGCATTTTACTTAAGATTTATTTGCATTTCTTTTCTAGATTTCTTTTTATTTTTGTACACTTCCACAAATAAAACCACCAACATTTTTACATATGAAAGTTTTAAGTGCATATATGAGGAAGTTTACAAGAAATGGTACAAGTGGATATAAAGTTGATCTAAATTAAGAAAAGAATAAGAAGTAGGTATATTAAAAATTTAAGCAATATTTTATTTAAATTGCGGTCTAATTGCAGTAATGGTTAAAATGAAGTATAAAAGGAATTAACCCGTATGTTTAAAAATAAAATCAATTTTCAATACAAATACTCTTTCATAGTAAGGGCAATTGTCTTTTATTTCGTACACCAGACGTATGAGTGATATGAAATATTTAATATAGAACAAATATTAATTATACGTTACGGTGTATGGAATTAAATATTGTTCTAAAATTATTATCAAAGAAAACAAAAAAAAAAAAAAAAAGAAGCAAAATCCAATGCGTTTAAAGCAAAAAAAAATTATAAAAAAGGTACTCGCATAAAATCTTGAAAAAATTAAGTTTTAAAAAAAATTCAAAGTTAAGAGGAAAAATATTTTTTTGTGAGCAAAAAAAACATTTTTGTTCAAAAAAAAACTTAAAAAGAGCAATTTAAAGCTGAAAAATCTTAAGAAAAATCAATTTTAAAATTTAAAAAAGCAAACAGAAGCAAATATGAGTAAAAAAAACAAAAAAAAAGTAATTTTGTCTTCTCTGATTATTATAAAAAAAATTATAATTTAGACAAATAAGTACAATACACTTTTTTCAAAAGCAATCATAAATTAGACCATAATGCACTATTTTAAAAATCTTAATCAAAATTGTTTTCACTCAATATCGATAGTCAATTATTTAAACATTTCCTGTAGAATTAGCTAAATTCGCGCTTCCAAGCTAAAAAACTAAATATCTACAAATAGTCTGGCAGTGGTGTATAAAAATAAAATTTATTGTCTTTTATTAGTCCACCAGGGATATTTTGTGTTACAACCCACATATGAAATAATATATGCATATGTTAAAAAAGCAACCATAGACAATTTATAAGTATGAACTACCAAATAAATACAATGTAGCAAATAAGGCAGACTGTATTCGAAAAGTATACTTAATAGTAAAATAGTTAACTTATGGTAACAACTGCAAATAAAGCTTTGTTAAACTGTAACACTAATCTTTAAAAGGAGTTTTTATAAGAGCTCAGTATTAAGTAAAAGCTTTTATAAATATACGAATTAACTAAAAGCTTTTGTTGTAAAATCACGGGTTGACTCATCGTAACAATTTCAAATAAAGCTTTGTTAAACTATAATACTAATCTTCAAAAAAGCTTTTCATAAAGCTCAATATTAAATTTATTTTAAAAGTTTTAAAAGTTTAATTCAAAATTTTGAGTAAAAGCTTTTATAAACATACCAATTATGGGTTTTAGTTGGAGCTTCAAATCGAAAAGGGTTTAAGAGTTTAACTAAGAGCTTTTGTAAAAACCACGAGTTAACTCATCGTAAAAATTTTGTATAAGGATTTTTTTTAAAATGTAATACTAATATTTAAAAGAAGCTTTTATAAAAGCTCAATATTAAATTTCTCTTAAAGTTTTAAAAATTTATTCTGAAATCTTAAGTAAAAGCTTTTATAAAATTTTAAGTAAAAGTTTTTATAAATATATCAATTATAGGTTTTAGCTGGAGCTTTTATGCGGCAAGGGAAGAAAAGTTTAACTAAGAGCTTACAAAAGCCACCAGCTAACTCATTGCAATAATTTCAAATAAAGCTTTGTTACCCTGTAATAATCTTATTTAAAAGAAGCTTTTATAAAATTTCAATATTAAATTTCTTTTAAAGTTTTAAAAATTTATTTCAAAATTCTAAGTGAAGTCCTTCATAAATATATCAATTATCGGTTTTAGCTTGAGCTTTAAGAGTTTAACCAGCTTTTGTAAAACCGACGAGTTAACTCATAGAAATTTCAAATAAAGCTTTGTTAAACTGTAATAATAATCTTCAAAAGAAGTTTTTATAAAAGTTCAATATTAAATTTCGTTTACAAATGTTAAAAGCTTAATTTTAATTTTTAAGTAAAAGTATTTATAAATATAGCGATTATGGGTATTAAGAGTTCAAATCAGAGCGTTTGTTAAAACCAAGAGCTTCAGAGACAGATTAAAAGTTGTCAAGAATTTACAACAATCATGAATTTAGAATAACAGAAATCATGAATTTAGAGCTTTTATAAAAAAAACATGAGCTTTAAAGCTTGACTGAAAGCTTTTAAAGTTTTTACAAAAGCAATTTTTACAAAAAGCAAAAAATTGTTAAAGCTTAGCTTATAGCTTTTAATAAATTATGGTGTTGATAATAATAAAGAGCTTTTGTAAAAACCACGAGCTCGACCTAAAGTTTTTTAAAGCTTTAATAAAAATCATAAATAGAGGATTTTAAAAGTTTTTGTGAAAACCTAGAAAAAAATTGGTAAAGCTTTTAGAAAATCTTTAAAGAAATTACAGTGTTATTAATAATCAGGAGCGTTTGTAAAAACCACAAGCTTCGAAGCTCACCTAAAACTTTTTTAAAAGCTTTTACGAAATCTAATTTGTTTTTACACTTTCAAAGCTTTTGCAATAACCTGGACAAAAAATTGTTAAAGCTTTTACGAAAAAAACACGATTAAAAGTTAAAGTTTTAGCTTTTCGGAAATTATAGTGTTGATAATAATCAACAGCTTTTTCAAAAAACACAAATTTCAAAGCTCGAATAAAAGGTTTTTAAGCTTTTATCAAAATTATAAATATAGGATTTTAAAAGTTTTTGTGAAAACCTAGGAAACAATTGTTAAAGCTTTCATAAAATACTAGGATGAAAAGTTAAAGTTTTAGCTTTTAGGAAAATATAATGTTGGTGATAATCCACAGCTTTTGTGAAAACCACAAGCTTCAAAGCTCGATTAGAAATTTTTTAGAGCTTTTTATTAGTATTAGTAAAGCTTTTGCGAAAACCGGGAAAAAAATTTTTTAAGCTTTTACAAAATACGACAAAAAATAATAGCGTTGTTAATAAGCAAGAGCATTTACGAAAACCATGGACTTCAAAGCTCGATTAAAATTTTGTTAAAGCCTTTACAAAAGTCAATAATTTGTAAAGCTTTTGCGAGAGACCATCCCGTGTAAAAAAGTTTAGATCTGACCAGATCTTTTTGGTTCTCAATAGATATGATTGAATCTAATTAGATCCTGTACCAGATCACATCAAATATGATCAGATATGGCATATGTGATAATATCTTATGGCAAGATCTGATCAGATCTAGTGCCAAATTTGTTCAAATCTAATGTGATTTGGACAAATTCGCCAGATCTGGTAAGATCTACGAAGATCTGGCCAGATGTGCCTAGATCTGATCATATCTAATTAGATCTCAAATTTGTCCCCAATTTTGAGATCTAATTAGATCTGGTAAGATGTGCTGAGATCTGACCAGATCTGATCATTTTTACACGGGATGATGGAAAAGTTGAGGTTTTAACTTTTAAGAAATTCTAGTAATAACCAAGAGCTTTTATAAAACCTACGAGTTTTAAAGCCCGACTAAAAGTTTTTTAAATCTTTTACAAAAATAATAAATTTAGGATTTTAAAAGTTTTTGTTGAAACCATGAGAAAAAATTTTAAAGCTTTACAAAAAGCCACAATGGAAAGCTAAAGTTCTAGCTCTTAAGAAATTATAGCGTTCGTATTCTACAAATCAATATTGTCATCTAATTTATAACATTTAAGAGATTTTTAATAAAAATTTAACCCCTACTTCCTTACATGCAAGATATGACACACGTCTATTTTATTTTCTATATTTAAATTAGGCTTTTATATACCTGTTACCTTCGTATCTCAAAAATTATCTAATTCATCCCAAAGTTATTTATACTTTTTGACCAAAATACAAATACGTGTTTTAAAAAAAATGCATTTCACTTTTTCCGTTCTTATTTTTTCCTTTCACTCTAAATGTATTAAAAGCAAACAAACAAATACTATCGTCGCTAACATAAGTATATTATTTTGAATAATGTCGATTTCCCAGCATGTTCAAGAGCAAATGCAGTGACAAACGAGATAATGGTATTAATGTGATATTTGACTTAAAGAAAATTGTAGTTTATTGCAGGAAAAGTAAATAAAATATTATAAATTGATAAAATATAAAGGAAAATACTGGAAAAGCTTTAAAAATAATTATAATTTGAGCTTAAATATGACAAAAACAAAATGAAAAGTTATAAACTTAATTGCTTAAATTCTTCGGTGTTATAAATTAACTAAGATCTTTAAAGCCCTATTCTAAGTTTCAAATATAAGTTGAAAAGCTCTAAATTTCGATCAAACTTTTACAATATTTTTCACCTTATATAGTAGCCTTTTTTCTATAGGCTACATATATGACCTTAAATATGGTTTTTTTTTTATAAATCCTCAATTCTAAACTGCAATTACGATAGATTTTAAAGCTCGACTGTTGAAGCTTTTAGTTAAAGCTTTAATGAATATCACCATTAAAAGTTTAATGCATAGCTTTTATTAAAAATATTATTTGTTGCCAGCCAAAAGCTTAGAAGTCTCAATGACTAATTTCACCTTGTTTTTATTTGCGTATTTGCAAAATTGTATTTTCCTAGCGAGATTTTATTTATCTGTTTCACATTACTTATATTTTATGTTTTTAATTATATTTATGTTTTTCTGCCTGCTATTTTGCAAAACTCTTCCTTTCGCAAAAAATAAAAAAACTTCTCATAATCATTTAGTAAACCATAAATATACTTACAAACATCCTTAAACATAAATTAAATTTTTGACTACTCGCACACAGTACATAAGTCCTTTATTGTATATTGTGTTTTAACTTATTGTTTAAATAAATGTATACTTAATTAAATAATAGTTTATGTTTTTTTTCCTTTTTGGATGTTTAACTACCATATACAATGTTGTAATAAAATAATATTTACGACTTTCATTTAAGATATTATTCTACATATAAGTTGCACTATATGTAAGCATTTGTATGCCCAGGTGTCATATAATATATTTATGAGTAATATGAAATTTTCATATAAACATATTATAAGTAGACAATATATGTATAAGTGAATATTAAATAGGATTTTATGGAGAAAAGTTACAAGTCTTTTGTATGTATGAAACTTAAACTACAGGATGTAATTATTTGTAAATAAATAAACTATATTTTAGTGGCTAGGATGTTACGTTTTAGAAAATGTTACTTTAATTAATTGTTAAAGCCTTTATAAAAACAGCAACTAAACGTTTAATTTAGAGCTATTTTATAAAAGGCGATTAGAAGTTTGGCATACATAACCATAATTGATATTAAAGCTCAAAATTGTATTAATTAGTTATAGATTAAACTAATAAAAAAGAACGGGATTAAAAGCTTGAGATTTAATATTGTTTTTGTTAACAAGTGAAGATTTCAGTCAGAGGCTTTATAAAAACTGTAATTAAAAGCTTTACTTTAAAAAAGCTTTATTCTATAAAAAAAGCACAATTGAAATACTTGAATAAAGCTCTTGTAGTTAATAATTTTAAAAAATAGTGGAATCTAAAAAAACAATTTCAAAAGAAAAAGATTTTTTCCAAAAACATATTTTTCAAAAAGAGCGTTTTTTCAAAAAGAGCTTTATTCAAAAGAAGCTTTTCCAAAACGAGCTTTTTTTTTAAATAGAATTAGGAGATTTTTTACAAAAACAATTTTTATAAACTCAAGAATTACAAATTTAATTTGAAGCTTTATGTAAGGTGTAACGTATGGAGCTTTTTCAAAAAATTAAAAAAAAACACTTTCAAAAGAAAAAGATTTTTTCCAAAAATAGCTTATTTCCAAAAGGAACTTTTTTCAAAAAGAGCTTTATCAAAAAGAGCTTTTCCCAAAAAGAGCTTTTTACAAAAAGAGCCTGTTTCAAATTAGAATTAAGTAAGAGATTTTTTACAAAAACAATTTTTTTATAAAATAACGAATTACAAATTTAATTTGGAGCTTCATATAAGCTGTGATGTATGAAGCTTTTACAAAAACCACTTTCAAACTTTCTACTAAAACATTTTAAAAAAATCACAACCAAAACTAGAATTTATAATTTTATCAAAAATAGTTTTTATAAAAAATACAACTATAAATATTATATAAAGCTGTTATAGAAAGAGCTTTCATAAAAACCGCTTAAATAAAAATACGAATTAAAAATAATAGGTGGAGCTTTAATAAGAATTTGAAATTTATGTAATAGATCGAGCTTTTATAAAAATCTGGATTAGATGTAACAAATGGAACTTTAAAAAACCTTAATTATGTATATGTAATATAGGGAGCTTTTACAAAAACATCGATTAAACATAGTCAATGGAATTAATTATAATTAACGGAGCTTTCGGAAAAACCTGGACTAAATATAAATATAGAGCTTTTATAAAATTCTAAATCGAGTTCAGAGATGGAGCTTTTTTAAAAACAGCATTAAATGCAATAGATGGAGCTTTATTAAAAAACTTGGATTAAATATTATAAATATTATAATAACTCGCTTTTATGAAAACCCAGGTTAACCTAATAGATGGAGCTTTTCTAAAAACGTAGACTAAATGCAATAGAAAAAGCTTTTATAAAAATAAAATTGGATTAAATGTCATAGATGGAGCTTTCATAAAGTAAGAATAACTGAAATGGATGGATATATGTAATAGATGAAACTTTAATATAATATATACAGCCTTAACAAAAAAAAACTGGCTTCAATGTAAAAAATATATGAAACTTTGATAAAAATCTAGATTAAATGTCATAGATCGAGCTTCCATAAAAAGTTAGAATAACTGAAATAGATGGATAAATAACAAAAAAAAAAAAAAAAACACTGACTTTGATGTCAAAAAATATATGAAGCTTTTATAAAAATCTAAATTAAATGTCATAGATGCTGCTTTGACAAAAAGTTAGAATAACTAAATACTCGTAGAACGATATTTTATATATTTATAGATGGAGATTTAGTAAAACAAAATGACTTTATTATAATAAATGTATGAAGCTTTTATAAAAATGTGGGCTAAATGTAACATTTTAAAAACCTCGATTTTATGTAATAGATTGAGCTTTCTTAAAAAAAAAGTCTATTAAACGTATAACAACCACGATTGGCAGTAAAGAGCTTTAAAAAGATGGAGCTTTAAAAAAATCCTGGATTAAATATTATAGACCGAGCTTTTATAATAATCCGGATTAATTGTAATAAATAGAGCTTTTACGAAAACCCATATTAAATGTAATGAATGGAGCTTTCTTGGATTAAGTTTAAAAGCTTGAGCTTTGATAAAAATTAGACTTAAGTCTAATAGATGGAGCTTTTTAAAACAAAGTCTGGATTGAATATTATGGATTGAGCTTTTATAAAAACCCGGATTAATTAAAAGATGGAGCTCTGATAAACATTTTATTTAAGATTAATAGATGGAGATTTAAAAAAAAAAGATCCTGGATTAAATATTATACATTGAGATTTTATAATTACCCGGAATAATTGTAATAAATGGATCATTTATAAAAACCAGTATTAAATATAATGGATCGATCTTTTTAAATAACCTTGGATTAAATTTAAAAGATGGGGCCTTGACAAAAATTTTACTTAAATATAATAGATGAAGCTTTTTTAAAGACTGCATTAAATGCAAAACCTAGATTATGTGTTACAGTTAAAGCTTTTGTAAAAATACGGATAAAATATAATATATAAAGCTTTTATAAAACTTGGATTAAATGTAATAGATGCAGTTATAATAAATATAAAAGATGGAGCTTTTATAAAAAGCTTTCTAAATCTAATAGACGAAGCTTTAATAAACACATGAAGTTAATGCAATAGATTAAGCATTTTTAGAGACTTGGAGTGGATGTAATATATGGAGCTTTTATAAAAATAGATGAAGATTTTATAAAAATCTGGTTTGAAGTAATATATGGAGCTTTCATAAAAACCTAGAATTATTATTACAGATAGAGCTTTCAGAAAAACCACGATTAATTGTATTAGATTCAGCTTTTACATTTACTATTTATTGTTATAGAATGAGCTTTTTAAAAAAAATCTCGATTAAATGTGTAAAAACCACGAATTGGGATTTTTATTTTATTTGCTCTCTGCTACGTAATTTTAAAAACAAATTTTAATCAAGGAGCCTGCACATAGAAAATTTACAGAACGAAAGAAAATTGTGTGATTTTTAGTACTCAAGTTGATGGCAAAATTCATAAAATTTAGTAAAACTTTAATTATTTATGTATTTTTTAAAATTATTTTTATTCGATTTTCTTTCGATTAAACTAATGAAACTTTTCTTCATAATGTGAACAAGAAATTTCTTTGAGCTTATAAAAAGCTGCATAGCATTTATGAATTTTGTTTTAAGAATGATAAATAGATAACAGATAAATAGAATGATATTTTTCATAAAATCTTATGAACACTTACGAATTTCACTTAAACATCATTGCTTTTTTGTAATATTTCATTAATATCACGAACACAATTCCCTCAGTGTATGACTTCATATATATATTTGGTATGGCTATGATATTCCGTCTTCTAAAATGTTTGCACGTTTAAATGTAATAAATAAAGCTTTTATCAAAATCACTATTGAAAATTTTAGTTAGAGCTTTTGGAAATCTTATAAAATTTTTAGAACTTAAATTTTTTTAAGAAACCACAAATAAATGCTGTAAAGAATTTACGAAATCACGATTTTTTGTAGTTGAAGCTTGTATAAAATCACAAGGTAAGCTTAAGACAGAAATTTATTTTAACTCTGTCTAATTAAACTACGTAGATCTACCTAGCATTCCCTAGAGCTTTCTAATTAATCTCCCCAGAGCTTTTTTTTTATAAAGTACCCCTATAAAATTAATTTAGCATTTAATTGAGCATTTTTTTACTTAGAGCTTTTATATAAACCGATTTTTAGTTCAGAAGATTTTTTTTACAATTTTTTTTTTTAAATTTATTCTTTGGAAATTCAAAATATTTAAAAATTTTCATTTGATTTAAATTTACATTTTTGATTTAAAACGACTTACATTTTTGATTTAAAACGTTCACTAAATCAGTTAAAATAGAAGCGTTTTTCATTGCCACACATACATCACTCTAACAATGTCATTTATCGCTGACCACAAAACAACACTAAAATGAAAAACACATAACATCAGATTAACAACAGCTACACTTCCACGAAAATGGCAACATTACTATACAAGAATTCTTTTTTCATAGTGTCTTTATTGGTCATCATTAAAACAATGCAGCCAAATACAGTTTTCATTCATGCATTTTCTGCAACATTACTGAGCATGCATTTCTTTCAAATGTTCAAATATGCAGGCATTTTTTTGGCGTTTCCTATTTTCATCTGGTCAAGCTTAATTCACAATATGCACTTGTGTGTGTTACAAGTCTTAACGTGACATTTTGACCAATTTGTGATTGTTTGTTATTCCTTCTTTCTTGTTTGCAATATGTTTCTAAGTTTGTGGGTATTTTTAACGTTTGGACAGAACATGAATTGATGCATTTGAATTGATAGCATTGGTGAATGCTCAATTTTTTCAGCCAACCAAAAAGAAATTACTATTGGAGAAAATTAATCAACTGCGTAAGTGGTGAGAGAAAAATATCTTCCTTATTAATAATATGTTTTGATGGGTTTTTGAGGAAAAAGATTTAAAGGATAAATATTTTTTGTTTTTCTAATGAATTCTTTATTCTGACTCAAAGTTATTTTAGGATTGAAATAATTTTAAAATGCCACAATAAAAAAAATAAATACACAAAGCATATTTTAAGGCTTTATATAGTTAAAAAAAAATGTAAAGCATAATTGCAGGCTGAACAAATTTACAAAACAATAGCATACATTTTGGGGGTTTTTAAACAAAAGTACATATTATCTCTAAATTTTAATTATCATTATAAATTAAAGTTAAATCCTTCTCTTTTGTGTTCTTCTAATCTTCTGTTTCTCATCCTATTATTTCTATTATATTTTGTCCTCATTTCCCATTCCTTTTTATGCATTCTCAAATAACAATCTCTGTTATTGTTTTAAAGTATTATCTGGTTTAATAAATCTTAAAAAGTTTTTCCTCACAATATGTGTCACATATTAACGGAAAAGTTTTGTCATACCACACATACTAACTAACAAATATATAAATAACACTGGTTGATGTGAAAACAAAGCCTATTATTGGAAGCCATAAAAATAGTTTTCTAAAACTTTCTAAATATATTGTATTAAAGGAAGTCTGCCAAAGCAAAATTGAATTCCAAATTCCCTAGAAGTTGTAAGCAAAATAAATGATCTTAAGGGTGTGTGCGAGTAAAATCTAAACTAAATTCAGGTTTCCAAATTTCTATGAAATTTGAAAAAATTTTCAAAAAATGTTTAAAGAAATTTTAAGCCCTTTTCTCAATCTGTATTTAATTTAGAATTTATTTAGCCACCTCGCACAGGGCCTTAATACCATAAACTGGAATTCATATGTTAGAATTTAACATCCAATTGTTAGCTGTAGGTAACCTTCTCCTTTATGTGGTAATTATAATTGTTTTGTTAGAGCACTCTTAAGAAATTAAATTCAATGTAACTATTTTTTTTTATGTTGAAATTTTATTATGAGTAAATGATTTAGGTAAGTTGGAAAATATTTCTAGTTAGATAGCACTTAAGTCATAAAATTGTTTAAACTAATTAAAATCGAAGAAAAAGACAAGTTTGTTTTTCATTAGATTAATTATTTTATTTAAGCTTTTTAGCTCGAAATATATGTGCTGGGAAATTCGACATTAATTATATTTACATAAAAGTTTACGCTTTGAATTTAATGGTAAGAATTTTTTTAAGTTAGGGACTATCATATGAAGGCTGAATTTAATACATTAATCTTGTTTTTAAGTATTGTTTTGAGGCTTAATAATGAGCTTTGTAAAAGCTATCGTCCTTACTATCTAAAATTTTCAAATGTATATTTTAGTTAAAGTCGACTTTAGTTAAAATATTGGGTGACAGTATGCCTTGACTTGATTTATTTTTGGAGAATTCTGATTGGTTAATTTATTTTCAACGAATCAAAATGTTTGGAAATATGAACAAAACCGTATGATTAAAAATAAAGTCGACTTTAAATTTAAAATACTCTTTTATAGTAAGGACCTATATTTCTTACCAAAACTATACCTAGCACTCATACATAATAACTGTTTTCATAAAAGCTTTTAACGACAGAAGTTGCTCCGAAGTAAGCTTGTAACGACAGAAGTCGCTCCGCTCGTTTTCGTCTACACACGTTGCGTATTATTCAGGCTGCCGCTACAAATCTGGAACTAGAAATCTGGATCGGTAATCTGCAACCGTGAACGCGATAACAAGGTAATTTCCTCACTAACCTCCTCTCTTTCTAGATCATACAAAGGAAGGGTGCCTCAGAAGGTAGCTCCTACATCCTGACAAGTACGTGTGCCGTACCAAGTCATATCCTTGAAGGTCCTATGAGTATCCTTGAAGGTCCTGTGAATATCCTTGAAGGTCCTGTGAAAATCCTTGAAGGTCCTCTGAATATCCTTAAAGGACCTGTGAATATTCTTGAAGGTCCTGTGAATATCCTTGAAGGTCCTGTGAATGTCCTTGAAGGTCATGTGAATATCTTTGAAGGTCCTGTGAATATCCTTGAAGGTCTTGAGAATATCCTTGAAGGTCCTGTGAGTATACTTGAAGGTGTTGTGAATGTCCTTGAAGGTCATGTGAATATCTTTGAAGGTCCTGTGAATATCCTTGAAGGTCTTGAGAATATCCTTGAAGGTCCTGTGAGTATCCTTGAAGGTCTTGTGAATATCCTTGAAGGTCCTGTGAATATTCTTGAAGGTCTTGAGAATATCCTTGAAGGTCCTGTGAATATCCTTGAAGATCCTGTGAATATCCTTGAAGGTCAATGAATGTTATTTTAGTTTGACTCTAGATCATAAATTAATATCACTTTCTGTTTTATTTTCAAATCAAAGAAGGTCTTGAGAATATCCTTGAAGGTCTTGAGAATATCCTTGAAGATCTTGTGAATACCCTTCGAAAATCCGTTAAGGTCCTGTGAAGATCCTTTAAAGTCCTGTTCTGGGAATGCATTTGAAGCCGTGAGAGACCCCTGGGATATAGTTTTGATACACACAGAAAACAGACATTGGTCCCCTCGAGACAAAAACATCGATATATCATACATCAAGATCTGGCTGTAAATGCCAAAGATATAACGAAAAATTTAAAATGGCGACCCATACGTTTTTTTTTGTAGTACGGTCTACTGAACAACCTTCGAAAGCCCCTGCACAGACCCGGTGAGTATCATAAAACCTTTTGACCAACATTTATCTTTCTTTCAGCAGCTAAATCGTGGACAAGTACTTGGCAAAGCAATTGCGCCCTACAAGGTCACTGCCTACGAGAGGACTTGCTGGGGATTTGTTCCATCTTAGGTCTCTAATTTCATATAATCATGGTTTCTATAAAAGCTCTATCTGTTATATTGTAGTTAATCGTAGTTTACACAAAAGCTCTATTTATTATATTTAATCGTGGCTTTTTTAAAGCTCTGTTAATTATGTTTAATAGTGGATTTTATAAAAGCTCTGTTAATTTCATTTACTTGCGATTTTATATAAGATATGTTTTGTTCAATCGAGGTGTTATGAAAGCTTTGTTAATATCATATAATCGTTGATCTAATGGAAGCTTTATTTTAATGTTAATTTAAAGTTTTCATATAAACGTTATCTTCAAATTATTAGTTTGTGGTTTTTATAAAAGCTCTATCTTCCACTTAGTTTGTAGTTTTTTTTAAAGCTCTATTTTTAAATTAATTTAAAATTTTTATTAAAGCTTTATCTTCAAATTAGTTTGTGGTTTTTATAAAAGCTCTATCTTCAAATTAGTTTGAAGTTTTCATGAATGCTCTATTCTTAAATTAAGTGAACATTTTTATAATTTATTTTTAAATTAGTTGGTGATTTTTATAAAATCTCTAGCTTTCAATTAGTTTGAAGTTATAATGAATATTTTTCAATTAATTTAGGGTTTCTATAAAAGCTTCATCTTAAAATTAGTTTGTGGTTTTTATAAAAGCTTTACCTTCCAATAAGTTTGTGAAAAATAAAAGCTACACTCTTGGAAATAAAACTTTAAAAATAGCAGAAAAAGCTACTAAAATTTTGTTAAAAATTACCTTGCAGGAAAAGCATGCTGAAATTAGCAGATTTTTTTCTCAAATACTAGTAAAATAACAACAGCAAAAATAAAACTGTTAAATTTACAAAATTTTAATTATATATGAGCTAACTTCTAGTTAATTGAAAATGACAAATTATATTGCAAAATCTGCAGAAAATTTTGCTAAATATTAGTAGTATAAAATTAAAAAAAGTGTTATATCTACAAAATTTTTGTTATTATTTTTAAGTTAAATTTAGTTGAATGCAAATCCTGCTAAAATCAGCAGAAATATTTGCTACAAAAAATAGTAAACTGCTGATTTGAGAAGAATTTTTATTTGCATTAAAAAAATCGCGAAAAAAAAACTTTGTAAATTTTTAGCTTTTGTGTGATTTTGTAATCTACTAATTATTTAGCAATCTACTAATTATTTTTTTATTTTGAAAACGGACGCTGTGCCGATAAGTCATAGCCTGTGTAAAGGGTTGCCACTTCGATTCTCGTTCTTGGAATACACAAAAAATTTTTCATATAGAAACAATTTAATAATTAAAAATACTTTGACACATAAACTAACTAACTGACAAGTCTTTGGGTGCGACGAAACTGCGTTAGTCTGGTAATTCCCTTGCGTCTGTTAAATTTTTCAATAAGTGTTTTCTTCTTCTTCTTCTTTCTTTAAATGAACTTTAGTAAAAATTTTTAGTAATTAATTCGAATATTAATTACGATTGTCCTATGCGATAGTTACAAACATTGAACTAAAAAAGGTCAACTTTTAGTTCAATTGTAAGGATCGTTCATTTTACATGGATAGACGGACGGAAGGACGGACGGACATATCTAAATCGATTCAGTAAGCGATTCTGAATCCCATTATTTTTGGTAATTACAAATGTCAGCATAAAATCAATATACCGTGCACTGCAATATAATGTATGGTATAAATAACAGGTAAACAATCAGGCCTAATACCATAGTTCACCTTCTTTTATGATTTTTAGTTATTTGATATATTGTTTTTAATTACGTGATATCGATAAATCTTTAACATTTTATTAAATTTTAATTTTCTGTTAACAATATTTACTCATCATTTAATTTTTTCAAACAATTTGTTATGAATTTTTTTTTAATATAATATTTTTGAAACATCTACCATCATGTTTATGATTCTGAACTGCCACTGTTGTCATTTGCCTTTTATTTCAATGATGATGATGATCAACATTTCATTGATGCTACTGTTGATGATGATAACAACAATGTTGCTGATGATGATGGTGTATATTTACTTCTGTATACCCTCCCGCAGAAGTTAAAAATACATCTTTTACTTTTTTTTATATATTTTTTTTTGTTTGCTTTTTTGTTCAAATACTGGAACACTATCACAACACTGGTGACAGGGTGATTATTTTGTTCTTTTTACAGTATTTTGTTTTTGGGAGGATTTTTTTTTTCTGTCTGTATATTGAGTTTATGTTTCGGGTAAATAATAATTTTTAACTGTATGTTTTTTTTTCATTTTTATTTATTCTACCTGAATAAATTTTAAGTATTTTTATGCATGTTGGTTTGTTATTTAAATGACAACTAACAAAAAATTTTAATTAAATTTACATATGTATGATATATAAAATAAAATAAAAAAACTTTACAGAACTCTAACATATTTATATTAAAATAATTTTTTTTTTTTGGTAAATAAAAACAAATTTAATACATGTAAAAACATAATGAATTTTTTATTAAATTAATAAATAAGTGCGATACAAGACAAAATTGTAAACATATTTATTTGATAGTGAGAGCAGTTCATATTCATATTTGATTTTCTTTTACTGGGCGTAATTTTTGTGAATATGCTGAAATACTTGAAAAATATATAACGCAGGGAAAAAATATGGTATGAATATGACTGGGAAAACAAAATTACCATAGTATGATCCAAGTGATTATAAATATGATTTTTTTCTGATTATATTATGATCACTGATGTCAATTTTATCATCATGATCGTTAGGATCATATTATGATCATTATGTATTTCAATTATAATATGATGGTATTTTTCTTTCACTAGACAAAAATTTATTAATTAAAGGAATTAAATGTGCTAAAATTTTTAAATATTATTTAACAAATTGTGAAAAATTATTTGTTGTAGGATTTTTCTACAAATATTTGTTAACTTAAATAATAAAGGGCTGCACAAAACCTTTCAAATTACTTTCAAGACAACATGATATCCCACCGTGGGAAGTCACTAGTACATAGAAATGTCAAAGGCAACTCTGTTTCAAGACTAGTTGGTGGACTGTGTATTAGACTATCATGTTGTTTTGAGCGTCTTTTAAAAGGTTTTGTGCAGCCCTTTATTAAATAACAAACTCAATGAGAATTTCTTGTTCTCGTCTAAGAGTGTTATTCAACATTTCAAATATCAAAACAAATACAATGGCAATCACAAAAAATCACCACAATTTGCTTTGTCATCTTCCAAAATACTACTCTGTTGTAGGGACAGTGTTTTTTTTTATTAGTGTATGCTATTTTTTGCTAAAGATAATTCTGTTCTCTTGATCTGATACCTTTTTTTAAAAATACTTTTAATATCTTAAAAAACACAAAACTTGTACATACACAATTTTCATTTTCATTTTTAAATCCTTTTTTCTATTGCCAGAAAAGTTTTTGTAACAGTTTTGTTTTGTAATTATTGGCTTTTCTTCATGATGTCGTTGAATATTTGGTAAGTAATTAATTTTATTTGCATAATAATAAAATGGAAAATTAAACCACATACAATAGAGAAAATTAAGGATAATTGCTAAAGAAAACGGCAGCAGATTGTGGTAAATTAAAATTACAATAAATGAGTTGAAATAAAATGAAAATTGTAAAAAAAAATTTTTAAATTACTCAACATTTAAAAAAGTGATTAAAAAAAATAATAATAAGCAACAAAAAAAAACACACAGGACTATTTTGGCAATATTTCGAAAAGCGAATCAAATTTCGGGAAGCTTATTTCAGTTCAATTTTTCAATACATATACACTAGGGCGGGTCGATTTGTAGGAAGGTAAAAAAATCGTTCAAGTGACAAGGAAAATCGTATTCTAGGGATCAAAATAAGAAACTTTGCCCGAGGAACCTTACCTCTAAAACGAATTCTTTTGACCCGTAGGGTCAAATTTTAAAAAATCCCACTTTGACCCATTTAGAGTGCCCCAATAGAGTCCAAATGTATGACCGACCCCCACTAACTTTGGAGGGCCGACCCACCCATGCCAGTGGCATGCCCCTGGGGGGTTCCCCATACAAACCTTTCAAAAAATCACCATTTTTGACACTTTCGTACTTATTCAGAATTCGTGCTCAAATGTCCCACAAATCTGGATTTTAGGGAGAAATCATGGGAATCTTCCATTTTAGGTATAGGATGTGTTCAGCGAACTTATGTAAAACACTACGCGGAATATTTTTGTGGAACATTTTAACCCTCTAACTCTTCAACTTATGGGTCTTTTTTGTCCCTTTTTAAAAAGGGGCCAAAAAATTCCCTTTCATTGAAGAGTTAGAGGGTTAGAATGTTCCACAAGAATGTTCCTCGTAGTGTTTTACAAAAGTCCGCTCAACACATCCTATACCTAAAATGGAAGGTTCACAAAAAGAAAAAACATAGCCATTTCGTTATTTTTTCATGTAAAGTGCAAAAAATGGTGATTTTTTTGAAATATTTGTATGGGGACCCCCCCCCCTGGAGGGTTCCAGGGGGTGTGCCACTGGCATGGGTTGGTCGGCCCTCCAAAGTTAGTGGGGGTCGGTCATACATTTGGACTCGATTGGGGCACTATAAATGGGTCAAAGTGGGATTTTTCAAAATTTTACCCTACGGGTCAAAAGTTGGGACATCAGAGTTCGTTTTATAGGTATGGTTCCTCGGTCAAAGTTTCTTATTTTGATCCCTAGAATACGATTTTCCTTGTCACTTGTGCGATTTTTAAATCGACCCGCCCTAATATACACTAATACAAAAAAGTCTGTAAAAAATTTAGTTAACACTACTAAAAATTTGTTAAAAATTACCTTGCAGAAAAACTGCTGAAATTAGCTATTTTTGCTAAATCGCGATCCAAAAATACAGCCAATTTACTCATAATTTCTTATGGGTATATGGATATCGGTTCTGGGTTTTGATTTCTAGTAAAAAAACATGTTGTCTGTAGCTCAATTAAAATTTTATCTAAATGGTGTTTATATTTTTCACAATTTGGCACCGATATTAGAATACCGGGGATTGGTTTTGACCTCTGCTAGAGACATTTTTTTTATTAAATGGAAAGCCTTTCATAATTTTTAAAAGCTTCCTAAAAGTATGCTACATTTTTGTTTTTAACATTTTCCCCAATCAATTCCATTTGCAACTTTCTTCTAAGTACATTGTTACACATGGTTCTGCTGATACCATTGTTTCTTAAGTTTTTATTTTTTACATTTTCCTGCAATTGTAGCTGTCATTCTCACATTTGATAAATAATCAATTTATAAATCAATGTTTTCTTTAGAAATAAAATGAAAAACTGAAAAACTTTGTCATTTATAAAAAAATCTTCAATGTTAGCAAATTTTCTAACCCATAAGCAATAAATGCAACATATATGACAGGACTATGTATCAAATGATAACACTGATGTGGTAACAATAGCAAAATTTAAAGAAAAAAAATTATAGCATATTTGAAGGGAGTTAGAAAAAAAAATAAACTTTCAGTTTTCAATTTGTTATCTAACTACGGCAAGGAAAATGTTTTTTTTTTTGTAGAGAAAAACTTAAAATTCAATAAATTTAAGTTTTAAAACTTCTGTTTTGATTTTAAACACTAGTTGTCCGGTAACGTTTAGGCTATATATAAAATTTTAAAGCATACTTTTGGTTTGTCATTAAATTTATAATACAAACTGTTTATTTCCTTTTTGTAATCTAATTTACATCCAATCAACATACACAAAAATAATTTTATATTTATTTCTCCAAAATGTAATTTATTTCTCGCCATTTTTTGTTTATTAATTTCTAACTCAAATTTATATATACAATGGCAGATTATTTAGAATTGAACCATGACATTCATATCAAATGGAGATTTTTGTTAAGGCAATTTATTTGTAATAAAATTTTCTACTCTACGTTGTTGTTTTTATTCACAATAATTTGAAATTAAAATGTAGTCTGAAACCATATCATGTTAGAGATAACAAATGCATTTGTATTTGTAGCTTTAGAGTAGGAGTGTTAAGTTTTTATTCGTATGTCTGAGTTTCAGGATGTTGTTGATGCAAAAAAAAAAAAAAATATGAAACTAATGAATACACAACACGCTTTGACTTTTGTTGATTACAACAATAATATACCACAATATAAAAAATTACAAGTCCTGAGGCGTTTTTTTTATAAATGTGAGTTTTTCATTTGACCCCTTTTATGTTACAATGTCTCTGTACGGTAGTGATAATTTAACCTGTTTGAGAGTGTGAATGAAGAATGAAGTATAAATTATGTTCATTATACATTTAGTACTAAGAAAACGCTTTTTTTACTAAAAATTGCATTTTGTAATAAAAATTGCATTGTGTACTAAAAACACGTTTTGTACTAAAAACTATTTTTTGTACTAAAAACTTTCTGTTGTACTAAAAATTGCGTTTCGTTATAGAAACTTTGTTTTGTACCAAAAACTTTGTTTTGTACCAAAAACTTTGTTTTGTACTAAGGACTTTATTTTGTATAAATAATATGTTTAAAATTAAAAAAAAACTACGATTAATTTTAAAAACGTTTTGTACTAAAATATATGTTTTGTACTAAAACAACACGTTTTGAACTAAAAACTACATTTTATACTAAAAACTATATTTTGTATCAAAGATTACGTGTTGTACTAAAAACTTTGTATTGTACTAAAAATTATGTTTCAAACTAAAAACTAGGGTTAATTCTTAAAACGTTTTGTACTAAAATCCACGTTTTGTTTTAAAGACTACGTTTTGTACTAAAATGTATTTTATGTATAAAAATAACGACGTTCAGAACTAAAAACTACGTTTTGAACTAAAAACCACGTTATGAACTAAGAATTATGTACTAAAAATTTTGTTTTGTGCTAAATCTACGTTTTAAACTAAAAACTTCGAAAAAAAAGAAAAAAAGCTATATTTTAAACTGACAACTATATGGTTAATTCTTAGAACTACGTTTTAATCTGAAAAAACATGTTTTGTATTACCGACTATGTTTTATACTAAAAACTATGTTTCTTACAAAAAACTATGTTTTAATAAACTAAAACTTTTTTATGTAAAAAAACATGCGTTCAGAAATAAAAATTACATTTTGTACAAAACACCGTTTTATATTTACAGTCTCGTTTTGTACTTTTGTACTAAAAACAACGTTGTGTACAAAATTAAGTTTTTGTATAAAATTATGTTTTATAATAAAAATCTGTTTTGTAAAAAATTCAGGTTTTTAACTAAAAACTGCGCTTAGTTCTTATTCTTAAAACTATGTTTTGTACTTAAAACTACGTTTTAAGCCACATTCACTATTTCATTCATTCAGAAAAAAAGGAGCCAAATTCACTCTGAAGAGCGAATTGTAAAACCGGCGTTATAATAAAAATTACGTTTTGTATTAACAACTACGTTGTGTATAAAAAAATACGGTTTGTAATACAAAACATATGATTTTTATTTGAATCTACATTTCTAAAAGTCATTATATATAAAACTATGTTAAAAACTACGTTTTTAAAAAAACTAAGCTTTTAAAAACACTCTTTATAAAAAATTATTTTTTATAAAAAACGACTTTTTGAAAATAACCACGCCTTATAAAAAACAGGCTTCACAAAAAACTATGTTATAAAAAACCAAATCCTATAAAAAACTATTTTTTTTATAAAAAAAAACTGCGACTTATAAAAAACCGGTTTTTTAAAAAAACTGTATGCGAAATAAAAAACTGCGCTATATTAAAAATTACATTTTATTAAAAACTACGTTTTATAAAAAAGTACGTTTCATAAAAAACTACGTTTTATAAAAAACTACGTTTTATAAAAAACTACGTTTTATAAAAACTGCGCTTTATAAAAAACTACGTTTTATAAAAACTGCGCTTTATAAAAAACTACGTTTTATAAAAAACTACGTTTTATAAAAAACTACATTTTATAAAAAACTACGCTAAATAAAAAACTGCGCTTTATAAAAAACTACGTTTTATAAAAAATTATGTTGTATAAAAAAACTACGTTTTATGAAAAACTATATCTTCTAAAATCTACGTTCTATAAAAAGCCATGTTGTAGAAAAAACTAAGTTTTATAAAAATCTTAATTTTATAAAAATTTTAGTTTTAAAAAAATTACTATTTATAATAAACTCTGTTTTATAAAAAATTGCATTTTATGGAAAGCTACGTTTTATAAAAAAAAAAACTACATTTTATAATAAACTACGCTTTATTAAAAACTTCGTTTTATTAAAAACTGTGTTTTATAAAAAAAAGGTTTATAAAAAAGAAAGTTTTATAAAAAAGAAAGTTTTATAAAAAACTACGTTTTATGAAAAACTACGTTTTATAAAAAACTACGTTTTATAAAAAACTACGCTTTATAAAAAACTACGTTTTATAAAAAACTACGTTTTATAAAAAACTACGTTTTATAAAAAACTACGTTTTATAAAAAACTACGTTTTATAAAAAAAAACTACGTTTTTTTATGAAAATTTTACTTAATAAAGTTAATTTTAATTACCCATGTGAAAATCGGAATATATATGAACACACATGATCATACATTGACTTGTATATGATCATGCATGGGCATACATTGTCATATACGTACATGCATAGTTCAATGTATGACCATACATGATCTCATATATTTCCATATATCTTTGGATCCGAAATTTGAGGGTATATGACCGTACATATTCATATATGACCATATATGCTCACATATGATTCATGTATGCTCATATATGATCATATATGGCCATATACCTCCATATACCCTCAAATTTCGGATCCAAAGGTATATGGAAATATATGAGATCATGTATGATCATACATTGAACTATGCATGTACGTATATGACTATGTATGCCCATGCATGATCACATACGAGCCAATGTATGATCATGTATGTTCATATATATTTCGATTTTCACATGGGTAAAAAAAAAATAAAAAATCTACGTTTTATAAAAAAACTACGTTTTATAAAAAAACTACGTTTTATAAAAAAACTACGTTTTATAAAAAAAACTATACTTTATAAAAACCAACGTTTTATAAAAAACTACGTTTTATAAAAAACTGCGTTTTATAAAATAAATTACGTTTTATAAAAAAAACTGCGTTTAAAAAAATTGCGTTTTATAAAAAACTACGTTTTAAAAAAAATTACGTTTTAAAAAACAAAATTTTATAAAAAATAACTATGTTTTACAAAAAAAACTGCGTTTTATCAAAAACTGTGTTAAATTAATAACTGCGTTTGGGGTAAAAAAGATGCACACAATTTTCGGTTTTACCAAGGCTGCTAACTGAAACGGTGCAGTTATAGGTAAGGTTTTATTTCGGTAACGGTATTTCAAGGATAATGGTATTTCATTTATTTCGGTATCGGTATTTTAACGGCATCGATATTTAATTTATTTCGGTATCGTTATTTAAGGATAACGGTATTTCAGTTATTTCGTTTGCAGTAACGGTAGTCAGTTGAAAGGGTTTTGAATCGATAATTATATTTAAGGGTTACTGGATTTTACTCAATCCTGAAAAAGTACTGGTGTGGGTTGTAAACTCCTTTTTGATTAAAAAAGATTTTACAAAACGATTTCTATTCTAGACATGGGTTGAATTTAAAAGCATTTTTAATGATTTTCAAGACAATCGTTTTATTTCAAGTTGAAAAAGTTTCGAATTTCATCACTGCTTATAATGGGTTAATTACTATTATTACACACTATGCGTTTATTATTGTTGTATAGTTATTTTTATTTTGCATTCAAAGATAAAGTATAAAAACATGATGTTTCAGTATAAATGTCACAATAAAACAATAATGAAACAAATTTAACCTTATGTTTATCACTCCTCCTCTCTCCCTCTCTCTCACTGTATTACATCATGATGATAATTCTTTGGACTGCAACTTTTTCGGTTCCAATTTTAGTTTTAACTGTAGAAATTTGTTCGGTTAACAGAAAACAAGCACCATAGCATCGAAAACAAAAAGAACAGAAATTGTTGATTTTGGTATGCCAACATTAAGTTGCAATATCATTGTCATTGATGATGATGACAGTAGTAAATGTTGCTATTGTGAGGTTAAATTTCGAAACAAAAAGATTATTTTTTTTATAGAAAAAAAAAAAAAAAAAACAGACAAAAATTTTGTATAAATTTATAATATAGCAAGGACAGTCGAAGCTCATGAAACTTTCTGAATTAAAAGCAAAATATCAAATAGCAATTTAAAAATTTTAGCAATGAAAGTTGAAAATAGTTTGAAGTTGTTTTTTGATATTTCATTATCTCTTTCATCTGACAGATATCCTTTTAATCAGGCATTTACTGTATACAAATTCTTTGTGTCTTGTTGGATTTAAAACTTGTGTGTTTGTATTTTTGGGTGTTGAATTTGTAGTATTATAGGATCTTTTAAATGTCATTGAGCTGTTGTTTGTATCATACAAAAATAAATTGTACAAATTTCAATGCAATCAGTAATACAAAAATGAAAAATGGAAACATAATGAAAAATTTTGCAAGAGCAAAAAAAAAAATAAAACAATGAAAAGATAAAATTTAATCAAGACCAATCCTCCAATAGTTATTCTCCTGGCAATATTTTTTTATACTTTAGTTAAACCAGTCAATTTTCAATAAATCTTATAATAAACTTAAATAATTTACTAAGTACTTGAACTTTTAACCTTATTCTTAGATATTGTTTTCTCTTTCAAATTCAAATTATTAGAACAAATTATGTAAAGTGAAATTAGAACATTATTTTCTTTTTTATTGTTATATTTTATGATTATATCATCTATCAATTTTGTTTCAACCTCAAACATGTCTTATTATTTCTCCAACTTATTGACATCAAATGATTTATGAGTATTTTTTTGCGAAAAAATATAACATATACCGTAAAGAAAATATTGTTTTCTATATCATTAAATTAACTTTTATTATGGTTTGTTCTAAAACAGTTAGTTTTTAATGGTTTTATTTATTGTAAAAGAAAATATTTATACTACTTTGTTTTAAGATTACCTTATTAAGAACACCGGTGCATAAATACTGCCTACTTTTCTGAGTAGTAATAGTGCAAAAAGAAAGCATACTTTTAGGACATTTAGAAAAATTAAGTATATATAAATAACTAAATAAAAGACTGTGGCCTATTTTTATAGTCTATTGAGTGCAAAAATAATTTAAAGTTAAAAACTATATAGAAAAACAATTCAGCTAAACCAGAATCTTGTGAAAAGCAGGATCTTAAATTTAATGGGACTACCTGCTCGCTTCTTTTGATGTGAAAATTGTGTTTTTCCACTTAATTAAAATTTATTAATATTAAACATGAGTTTCATGAGTAGAGAAGACAAATTTACCTTTTTTGCTTTCTTGTTCATTTTTGATTTTATGTTTTTGAGCTTTAAAATAGCTTTTTCTTAAGATTTTTGAGCTTTAAATTGCTTTTTTAAGAATTATTGCCCAAAAATGCTATTATTTTGTTCATAAAAAAAAAGTTTGCTTTAAATACATCGAATTTTACTTTTTTGTCTTCTCTGATCATACACCTAGCAAAAACGTTTACGAGGTTGCCGCAAACCCATTAAAGGGTTTTGGGGTTGAGGCAACCGAATTCGATTGTGGCAGCCAAATTGTGGAGTTGTGACAACCGAAATCGGTTGTGTTTTTATTAGTCTATTATAGAAAGTTCTGGTATTTAGGAAGAAAAATATCCCGAGCAACGGGATTTACTAATCCCGATCTCTCTCTACCACCAAGGAAGTTAAACTATAAAAGGTGGCAGGATGGTAGAGAGTTTGGGATTAGTAAATCCGAGTACACAGAACAAATAATTAACCTAAAATATCGAATTAAACATATGATAAAAATAAAAACTGTTTTTAATCAAATATTAAATTGAATCAATTAATATTTAAATTGTTTCAATTGTTAGTAATTAATAGTATCATTTGAGTGATAGGTGCAAAATCAATTAAAACTTTTAATCAATTTCGTAATTAAAACTCATTTTTAGTTTTTATGTGTGTATTTAGTTGGGCTTTAGTAAATCATTGTATTCAAATCATTCGTAAATTTGTGCATGATATACTGTGGTATGCAAAGTAATAAAGTGTTTAATAAATAAGTGTATAAGCGCAATATCAAACAAAAGAGTGTGTGTTTATTTTGACTACAATAGAAAAGAACCCGGTTTATTTAAAGGAAATAAATCAAAGTTTTTAAAAGGTAAAAACGTAACAATATGTTTTAAGAGATCTTCAAAAAAAAAAAAAAGAAGCTAAAAACTACCAAAAAAAAAGGTACCAAATCAAAAATTTCTTTCTAATTAAGCCCATAGTTGCGTATGGTTGGTTCCTTTCGACAAAATGCCATTGTTTTGGTAATAAAACTTCAACGACAATTAGAAACTCTCAAGTATGCTGTATATAATTTAATTTTTCATACTTAAAGTCACACAAATTGTAAAGTATAGAATTTTAAGCATACTTTTGGGCTTGGTATTTAAATTAAAACTTAACATACTTTTTAGCTGCTTTTAACAAATTCAAAAGTTTATATGGATATATTATGTGGGTTTACATGACTTGTCTCTAAAAAAAAACAAAAAAATAAATTGTCAAACTAACTATGTAGATATAGCTGTCATAAAATCAAGCAATAAAAAGTTTTTAAACATTTAAATATTTCGCATCCAACAATGCTTAACTTACACAAAATGAAACGTTAGAATTTTAACCCAAAAACCACATTATTTAAATTGTGGTTAAATAGTAAAGTTTTTACAAAAACTAATTAACAAAATATTCATATGTTGGATATATTTATGACTACATATTTTTTAAAATATACATGTTTTGGTATAATTAACAAAACTATTACTAACAACAGTTTATAAAATTTTTAGAATTAATTAAGGTTGTTTTTTGAAAGAATAAAACTTTATTAAAATATTTTTTTTTACATAAAATTGTGTAGTTTTATTTAATAAAAATTAAGGCAAAGTTTTTAGTAAAAATTAAATAATAAAAATAACAAAAATCTCTAATAAAAGTTGATAAGAGTTATGACTGATTGAATTTTCCCAGCAAAATTTGTTGTGAAAAAAAGTAAATGGAATCCACAATATGGCCTCGGTGAAAAATCCTTGTCCACGCCTGCTATAAGCAGTTAAAAATGCGACAAAAGTACGCGTAATTATCTTTAAAAATGTAAATGAGAATGTAGTTATTTTAACTGTTCAAAAATAACTAACAAATGCATTAAAAGTAAATAAAACTGCTATGAAAACAATTGACAAATTTTTATTGTACTACAAAAATTTGAAAAACAACCGACAAAATTGGTTGAAACTACTGTTTTTGCAGTAAATTTTTGTAAGTTATAAAAATATATTTTCATAAAAAATCAGTTTTTTTTCAATTACAACTGTAGTTATTTTTTAATTGTGAAAAATAACTAACAAATACATTAAAAATAAATAATAATATCCTTAAAACAACTGACAGATTTTTACTACAAAAATTTGAAAAACAACTGACGAAATTGGTAGAAACTACTATTTCTTACAGTAAATTTTTTATCCCAGGTGAAAATGGGATCGCAAATGAATATATGTGACGCGCAAAATAGAAAGGGACCTAAGGGTAAAAACCGGTTTTGTTCAGGAGAGCCATTTTAAAGATTTAAATACGTGTATCTTTGGTGTACCATCACTGAGCGTGTTGGTATTGGTCTCATTTGAAAGCGACACATCTCATGACGTCAGGAACGTGTTGGTCAACCTTGAAAACGCGCGTAGGTCGTCCCTACCTCTTGTTTTGTGTGGTTGGTTTTTACTGTTTTCTACCTAGCGCGCTGTTTCCATGAGTTTGATATCAATTTTGCTCGCGGATTTTTGAATCCAGCTTTATTTTCTGAAATTATTAATTGTGAATTATAATAAATACTCATTTATAATTCTTTTAAATCGTGAATATCACTCTGTTAGTACGAACATTTTTTCACATAACCTTATTATGTTATTCGCGAAAATAATTTAAAACTGATAACATTCTTACTGTTTGTTTTAGGATGAAATGGTGGACGAATTCGAAGAAGTAGATTTACTTTATCGCTTCCCTGATGACGAGAATGATGACATATCTCTGGGAAGGAACACTTTTGGGGCATGGGATCGGTCTCATTCGATGCTCAGATGTTGTCCACACAAAAAAAAAATTGATTTTTTTACCCTTAGGTCCCTTTCTCTATGCGCTGTCACATATGTATGCATAGCGCATGCTATGGGGACGTTTTTTCGATCTATAATTTAGTGTGGAGACATTTGGTTAGTTTGGGGACTGTCCTCAAAATCTTCCTAGGTCTAGCGCATAGTATCAAGATATTTTTGACTAATATACAGCATAGTTTGGGCACATACATATATATGATCATATATGGGCTCGTATGTGATCATATATGTCCATATATAGTACAATATATGACCATATATGGTCTCATATATGATCATTTCGGATCCGAAATTTGAGTATATGGTCATATAAGATGATATATATTCATATATGCCCATATATGATTAATATATTCATATATGCCCATATATGATTAATATATACCCATATATGATCATATACAGCCAAATACCATCAAACTTCGGATCCGAACATATATTGGCATATATATGATCATATATGAAACTATATATTTATATATATGACTAGCTATATATGATCATATACGATCCCATTTTCTTCCGATTACAAAAAAAAATCTAGAATTACTTCATCCTAATCTAAATTCCAAACGGTTCACCAGTTACTACATTTTTATGCATAAAAATGCAATAAAATTTTTTGAGTATTTTTTGCAAACGAAGAAGATATCAATAATAACGAATGTTAACTAAACAAGAATTTTCAAAAACTCAACGAAAATTTTTACAAGATTTTTTTAAATAACCAAGACAAATAACTGTTTACAGTAATAATATTGTTTTGGCAGTTGTTTATTATAGTATTAAAGCAACTGCTTCAAACAACTGTTACGAAATTACAGTACTTTTGGTTTTCCTTAATAACTGTTACATTAGTTATCTTATATTTTTCCATATAAAAAACAACTTTAATAGCAGTTAAAATTTAACAATTTTACTATTTACTGCACAATCATCTTCCACGTAGTAACTGTCAAACTTTTTTGAGTGTATAAATAATATGTTTTATGATATCTGAAAACAATATTTTTATGTGGCTAACGAACTTATATAAATATATTCTCTGAAACAATGTGGTAAAGGATATAAAAAAATACAATTAAAAAATATTCTCTATATGAAATATTCAATTTTATCATCATTTGGTTTTTTTTTTTTTTTTGGTTTTGGTTTTACTAACCAAAAATCTATTTATTTTGAAGTTGCTACCACACATAATTTTTTATCGCAGTAATAAAAAGTTTGAAAAATATCTAAAAAAATATATATATATACAAAACATGTCAATCTCTCTACTACGATAGTAGTTATAGTATCTATAAATTCAGTTACATTTTTATAAATTACTAAAACCATTTATTATTTCACACAATTTGTAACCTTAATAAAAAAAATATAAATAAATACAAAATAACATGATTTTATTACTATTCAGAAAAAAATTGTTGCTTGTATAAAGTTTTTTGACTTTATTAAATTTTTATTAATAAAAAAAGAAAAAACTTTTACATAAATGAACAAATGCAATAAAAAACAAAATTGCATTGAAAATCAAGTCAAAGTTAAAATGTGCAAATTTAATTTAAACACAAACAATTTTGTGTAAAAAAATATTAAAAATTATGCTAAAATATAAAAATGTTGTCTAGACGTTTAATAAAAAGTTTATGTAAAGATTAGATATGAATTTGCAATTTCGTTTAATTAGTTTAACAAGCTTTTAGGGGATTTTAAGTAAACATTTTAAAGCATATTTTTAGGGGGGTTATTTTAAATGAAGTAGAAAAAACGATGACCAGATTACTAAATATTAACTTTGTAATCTAAATTGATTTTTTTAACCGTCTAAGATCTCGTTATCCTTCCGGTAGGACCTACAAGTTACTGAGTCCACACGATCCGGTGAGAATACCTACCACACTCATAGAAATAAACCTGTAAAAATAGCTAGAAAATAACCTTGCAGAAAAAACCGCTAAAATTAGAAAATTTCTTTGCTAAATATTAGTAAAATAAGAACAGCAAAAATAAATCTGTTAAATTTACAGAATTTTAGTTATATTTAAGTTAACTTTTAGTTAATTTTAATTTAATTTGTTAATTTTTTTTTTGTAATTTTTAAGCTAAATTTAATTGAATGCAAATAGCGGTCTATCCTGCTAAAATCAACAGAAATATTTGTTTAAAAAAATAGTATCGTAAACTGCTAATTTCAGAAGGCTAGATTTTTATTTGCTTTAAAAAAATCGAAAAAAAATTTTTTTATTTTTTACTCTACTCTTTTTTAGCAAAATTTTCATCAGACTTTGTAGTAAATTTGTCATTTTCAATTAACTGAAAGTTAACTCAAATATAATTAAAATTCTGTAAATTTAACAGTTTTATTATTGCTGTTCTTATTTTACTATTATTTAGCAAAAAATCTGCTAATTTCAGCAATTTTTTATGCAAGGTAATTTTTAATTAATTTTTAGTAGCTTTTTCTGCTTTTTTACAGATTTATTTCTATGAGTGTATTATGTCAAGTTCAATGGCTCTTGCTCTTTCCGTTCTATGATTATCTTAATTTAAAAAACTTATACTTTTGCTTCACGTGAAGGAAAATTCAAGAATTCTGAATAACAAAATGAGCAAAGCTGGATATGGGGCAAAATCATATTTTAGTTAAAGCTTAATAAATTTTGATATATATTACGTTACGTTAAGCTATGAAAATTTGTATTATTGTTTAAAACATATGCTATAATTAACAAAAGGGATTATCTTTTATATAGTTTTTTAGGAAAATTAATGTAAACCTTCTTTACCGTTTTCCTCTAAACAATGTTTTTGGTCTGTGCGGCATTCCAATAATCAACCGACGATATATCAATAAAAGTAATACATTTCCTTGGAAAGTATTTTTACAAATGTTTCAAAACTTTCTTTCTTATTTTGAAAACTATTCTTTTTCGTTGTTTCTTTTTCTTTTTTTCCCTATTTGAAGGCTGACCTCAAGTCAAATGATTACTTTCGAATATTGATATTTGCGTGTATGTTTTAGTTTATATGTGGCAATACGATATTATGCAAATATTTTAAATATACATGCAAAAGAAAAAGGAATTTTCTTCATTTATATTTATAAAAAAAATATCCTGCAAATATGTCAATAGCGCTTTTAGACTACAACAAAAGATGCAAGTTCAAGTTTCTCCCTTTGGCCTGTTCGTGCAGCATATCGGTATAAGAAACTATGTATGTGTTATTTACATCTGAGGTGTAGGGTATGTTTAGCAACTTTGTAGAAAATATTAAGGCAAATATTTTTGGGGAATATATTAACCCTCTAACTCTCCTACATAACATATTCTAATAAATCTTACAAAACACCCCTAGAAAGGGGGAGGACGGGGATGAAATGTTCTAAACAAATGTTGGCCATAAAATTTTACTACATATGTCAGAACAAACCAAAGCCCAAAACCTAACACAAATAGCAAAAACCAGTCAGATTCAAGATCGCCCATTAAGGGTTTAATTAGTTATTGTTCACATATGTAGGTCATCCCATCTCTGAAGGTTTGACAATCAACTACGGAATACTTTTGTATCTACATATGTTACTATGACTTCAGTTTTTGCCACTCAAAATTGACATAAGGTAATTTAATCTTTTTCGTTTTTTAATTGTCCCACAATGGAATTTGTAAAAATAAAAATGCCTGAGTGTTTGGAAAAACTTGACTGCTTTTGCTATGTCTGCGGCAAGCATACCCTTAACGAATACAAGGTTTCATTTCTCATTAGTTAAGTGAAGGATATATGTAGGAAAAATATAAGAAAACACTGATAATATTTTAATATAAATTACAGGAACGATTTAGGTAATTCACTTTATTATTTTCAATAGTTTTGAAATAGTTTTGTATAAAAGGTTTATAATTATATTTAATTATTAAGAAAAAATGTTAACAAAATTGTCTGTGCGAATCAACTTTTATTTTTTAAATTTACAACTTTTCCGTCCGAAGTTAGCACGACTTAACAACTTTATAACAACTTTACCACTTGTCTTTTCGATTGCTCAACAACGACTGTCCGTGTTTTTTAACTTTAAATATTCTTTCAAATTCTTTCTATCCATGTCCGTCTGTGTTGTTAAATTTAGTAAATCAGTGTTGGGAAACTGTGCCAGTCCACTATTCTACCCCCCTTATCCCACATATATGTATCTAAACCTTATTTTGGGCGCCAAAACAAATCTACCGAAATTGCTATAAACGGCTTCATGCTGTGGTCTAAATGTAATACAAGTTTTGATTGATATTCTTAGCACGACAATAATTTTAAGCAATTATTGGTTGGCTTTGCTATTGAAGGAGCTTCAGTCAAAGTAACAACTATAACTTAGAGAAAAACAATAGCTTTGTTAAAAAACTGTGTGATTTTCGTTGTAGTATCAACTAAATAAGTAAAAATGTTTGCGTTTACTTCTCCAAATGTTTTTCACTTTGAAAGTTAACATATATACAAAAACTAAAATCTACATTATAATCTAGAGAGAACCCCATAAAGACAATCTGATGAGAGTGTTTGGTTGTACTTGAAAATGCATTAATTGTCAACCATTGGTTCTAGGAAAGCTTTTCTCATAAGTTTTTTCTCCATTTGTTGTAAAATAAATTGTAAATTCTATTTAGAATTTGTCATATTTGATCTTAAAACCAAACAAAAATTACACTCATTGTAACAATCTTCAGATCAACTAAAATCTACGATAAAATTATTGGTTTAAGTGAGCAAAACGCAATGAACTTTGGCATTCCGATGCGTTGGCTAGAGCGAGGTGAGCACGACGTTTGCCAAAATAGTGCGATAATGAAATTAAATAGGCATAATCGAAAGAGCTTTGTATATAAAGCCGTTACATCAGCTTTACTTTACAATTCGAAGCAACATCAAGCCCAAAATTAATGTCACAAGAGCATTTAAATGCTTTGGTGAGAAAATTGGGACTATCAAAAAATAATTCAGAAATATTAGCAGTCTGGAGTTAAAGTTTCGAGTTTCAGAACGGGCCATCATACATTTCTGCCATACTTTACAGTAAACGATTTTGTTATTGTACAATAAAAATTTATTTTGGGCTTGTGCATTAGAAGCTTAACAAATATAGAAGTTTTGAGGCAATCTAAATGCGGTATAGAAATAAAAAATAATAAAGAAATCAACTAAACGATATTGCATTATAAACATGTAAAAATGCATGCATAGAAATAACTACCCAGTCAGAAATCGCCAGTGGTACAAAAAATCAAGCACTGGCATACCACTGGGTAACCACGGTGTTAAAAATAAATGACTGGCAGAACACTCATTTGGGACGCTTTGCCAGCGTTTGAAAAAAGCGTTTTACCAGTATTTGTTTTACAAAAATTTCGGTGGTTTATAAAAAAAACCACTGGCAAGGAATTGGGTTAGAGTGATATGCCAAGGTTTGCAACCAGTGGTTATCCAGTGCTACCTAGCCAATGCTACCAGGCGCACAAAAATCAATTCACTGGTAGACCAATGATTTTATAAAAATGCTGACGCTTCGTTAAAAAATGTTTGTAGTCAGAAGGTTCCGAGTTCGAATCCGGTTGCAAGCAATAATTTTTTTTTGGATTTTTTTTAATTTAAAATTTTTTTTGTTTTATAAAATCAATTTTTTTGTTTGTGGGAAAGCTCCTTCAAGACCAACTTTTTTTTTGCCCTCCCAACACTGGCATACTAGTTACAAAAAATTGTTTGCCAGTACTAGCATTTTGGCACAGCCAGTAGTTGTCCAGCTATTATCACTCATTTATGTGGTTAGCCATCAAATATTATATGTCTCGTTAGCTCAGTGGGTAGAGCAATCGTCTGCCAATCTGATGGCCTGGGTTCAAATCACGGCAGGACCAAAAAAAATACATATGAACTTTTTTTAAATTTTATTTTGGAAAATATATTTCCAGACCACCTATTTATTGGTTTTGCCAGCGTTTTGCCAACGTTTAAAAATTTTGTTCCTCCAGTGATTTTCCGGCGCTTTTTGAACAGCCGGTCCTTTTGTCTAATGATGTTATCATTTTGGGAATGGGAAAGCACTTTTTGCCAGTACTTGTACCACCTGCTAAAGTGCTTTGCCACCGCTTTCCCGTTTGCATTTTTCTGACTGGGTATCTATAATACAAATACACAATATCATTTGTAAATCAAAGGCAGAAATACAAAAGCAGCTAACTACACTTTTCTGCTCATATAAGAAATGTTTAAAATTACACAGAATTTTAAAAACTAAGATTTTTGCAATAAAATAAGAAATATTTAAAAATTTTTATGTATTGCAAAGTTTCCTTTTCTTTTACAATACATAATAGTATGTAGTTATACCATTTTAAATTTTATACGCAATACTTTTAAATGATATTGTAGTTTTCAATATACTTTAGCTTTTCATAAATAAAATTTATATTATGCAATAGTATTGTTTAAATAATGTTGTTTATATAAAATATGTTTTAAATGTAAATTTGAATTCGAGTATATAGAGTATTTTATATAAATTTAAATTTTATATATCAAAAATGTTGTTTGTATATTTACACACATCCATGCCATATTACAATAAATGAATGTTTGTATTTAAATATTTACAATACTTGTATGAAAATATTTATTTTAAGTATGTACTTTGTAGTATTGCAATTTCTTTTATATGATTTTTTCTATTACTCGGAAATTTTTGTATAAAATCTTTACATTATTGTTTAAAATTATAGAGACATTACGAGACATAACTATAAATATGTATGTTTTTGAAAGAATTTATATAGTAAGTACATGTTTAATTTATATTTATTTAAAGAAACAACAATTATGCTAACAATGAAAAAGATTACGTGTCTTAAGGATATTTGTTGGTAAAATATTATTTAAAATTACAATTACTGCATGTTTGATTAACAGAAGTTTTTTTATTTTAAGTGGATCGAATAGAAATGGTATTTATTGCAATTGTTGTAAGTGAATTGCTAGAAAAGATTTATTGTGAATGAGTTGCAGAGAAATTATAAATAACTTTAATTAACATTCCAAATAATTTTTTTGTCTTGTTTGGGAAAAGTCTCTTGTTTAATATCGAAATATGAAATAAATACCCTTAAATCAACAGTTATTCAGAATTTTACTTACTTTCTAGTTTATCTAACTTATCCAAAAATATCTATATTTATCTATAAGTTTCCATAGCAATTATGGCGCCCAACAGCTGGCCTTAGGGGCTGATTTATCATTTAACATATCATCGTTAATCAAGGGTTAGTTGTATACTTAGCTTTAATACTAATTTAACATTCTTACATTAATATGTATTATTAGTATCAATATCTGTATTTAAAATTAAAGATATTTAGTGTATTTTAAATGGAAATATTTCTTATCATATTGAAATTTAAATGTGCACTTAAGTATTTATAATACGATAGAATCAAATTAAAGTAAGTAATTTCTTTTGAAATAATAGCATACTTAAGCACGTTTACAAATATTTAAACAATTACTATAAATAAATGTGTATTAAGTAATTCGTTTAAAGGATTATAGATACAAGTCTTAGAAAACAATGCACTCAAAAAATAATGTATGTTATTGAATAGAAATTACATTTAAATTTCAGCTTAGAAATGAAGTCAGCCATGTGAAAATGGAAATGTATATGAATATACATGATAATACATGGGCTTAAATATGATCATGCAAAGGCAGACATGATCTTATAGGTACATGCACAGTTTAGCATATGGCCATACACAATCTCATATACGACTATACATGATCTCACATAAATACAACAATTAGAAAAAATTAAGGTGAATTTTAGTAGTTCCGATTTTGAATTTTTTTCTATGGCATATCAAAAAAGCTGATATAAAACTTGGTGCACTAACAGAAAAAAATCTGTAAAAATTTTAGTCAAAAATACTAAAAATTAGTTAAAACTGATCTGCTGAAATTAGCAGATTTATTTTACTAAATATTTGTAAGATAGGAATATCAAAAATAAAAATGTTAAATATACAAAATTTTAGTTATATTTTAGTTATATTTTAATTAATAGAAAATAGCAACTTAAGCTGCTAAAATCAGCAAAAAATTTTGCTAAATAATTAGAAGACTAAAAATTCATAAAAAAAATTTTAAAATTTCAAAGTTTTTTTTAAGATTTTTATATTCATGCCAATAAAAATCTAGCCTTCTGATGTCAACAGTTTACAATTTTTTTAGCAAATATTTCTGCTGATTTTAGCAGTATATACCGCTATTTTCATTCAACTAAATTTAGCTTAAAACTAACAAAAAAATTTGTATCTACCAGCCTGTTTTTGCTATTTTTACTATACTAATATTTGGCAAAATTTTCTGCAGATTTTACAGTACAATTTGTCATTTTCAATTAACTAAAAGTTAATATAAATATAACTGCAATTCTGTTAGTTTAACAGTTTTATTTTTTCTTCTCTTATTTTACTAGTATTTAGCAGAAAAATCTGCTAATTTTAGAAGTTTTTTTCTGCAGCAGCATTTTTAACTAATTTTTAGTAACTTTTTCTGTTATTTTTACAGATTTATTTCTATGAGTGCACAAACCATCTCTCGCACGTTGAAATCGAAGGAACATATTCAAGATAAGCTTCGGTGAGCAATCGAATCACCTGCACTTTTTTTTCAAATTAAAGAAGTAAAGCAAAACTTCCCGCAAATAAAAAATTGTTTGGCACAAAAATCGAAGCAAAAAAAAAACTTTGCTGTTTACACTATTTCGTTCAATGACTAAGTGAGAATAAATGACAGATGTTTGCCATCCAAAATGCCATATAAGTTATTAAAGACACAAACCATTTGTAAAAGATACGTCAAATGTCAAATTTTTTGATAATTTGGATTTTGCATGAAAATGTATCGAAATATTTTGTTAACTTTCACGGATTTTATTGAAACTTGTCTTAACTACTTCCCAAAGGCTAAGATTGATATTTCTAAAGACAAAAATCGAAATTAACCCTTATAACCACCAGGGGTCAAAATGGCCCAATGTTTATAAAACGCTAAAATACATTATTTAATAAAAATATCTGCATAATAAACTTAAGACTTTGTTAATTTAGGATTTTTATTATGAAACCGTCGAAATTAACCCTTAGGAGCATTGGGGCCAAAATGACCCAAAAATTTTTAAAACGCTAAAATACATTGTTTAATAAAATATCAGCATAATAAACTTAAAACTTTGTTAACTTAGGAGTTTTAATAAGAAACCGTCGAAATTAACCCTTAGGAGCTTTGGGGTCAGAATGACCCAAAAATTTTTAAAACGCTAAAATACACTGTTTAATCAAATATCAGCATAATAAACTTAAAACTTCGTTAACTTAGGAGTTTTAATAAGAAAACATCGAAACCCTTATGATTTTTGGGGTCAAAATGAGCCAACATTTTTAGAACGTTAAAATATATTGTTTGATAAAAATATCTGCATAATAAGCATAGAAGTTTTTCAGTTTAGGATTTTTAAAGAAAAAAACTCGAAATTAACCCTTATATGCTCTTGGGGTCAGAATGACCCAACATTTTTAAAACGTTAAAATACATTGTTTGATCAAAATATCTGCATAGCAAACACAAAAGTTTTTAGTTTAGGATTTTTAACGAGAAAATCTCGAAATTACCCTTATTTTAAAACGTTAAAATATATTTTAGTAGGTTTGAAGTTAAAAAAAAGAATAAAACTTTTTCTCTAAAAATTATAAACACATTAATTTGCAAATTAGACTAGATGTAGTTTCTGACGTTTTTTTATGGACAGGCTTCATCAGTGCTTTTTCCATTAAATTGTATTAATTGTTTATATTTTATTATCAGATTGTGATAATTATGATAATTTTTAAACAACCCGTCAGCTGTAGGAATCGAACCTGTGCCTATTCCTTGCATTACAAACGTAACTATACAAAGGTGCGACAGCTTAGTCATCTCACCTAAGTAAGGCCTTGAATGCAAGGTAACTAATTCATAGTTTTCTTTCCTATTCAGCTTTCTGTTATTGTTTTTACTCAGAAGTGATCAAACGCAGACACATACAAACATTCTACTTTTAGATTTTTGTTTACCTTCTAACCTCCTCCGTGTCTCCTTTTTCAAAAATGTTGCCAAACTAACGTATGGTTTTTACGTTCAAGATCAGGCAGCTTGCGCATATATTGGAGACGCGTTGTAAAAATTTTTTAATAAAAATATGTGCATAAACATTTTTTAGTTTAGGATTTCTAACGAGAAAATCTCGAAATTAACCTGTATAAACACTGGTGTCAAAATGATGCAACATTTTTTTAAAGATTAAAATATATTGTTTGATAAAATTATGTGCATAATAAACTTAAGGGCGGACTATGGGACCGTAAACGTAACTGTAACGTGCCGTAGGTAAAAAATACACTTATAGATTACCGTAAACGGCGTTAATATTTAGCATCTATTTCATGTGATTTTTTTTTATTCTAAATTTTTCCACTTATTTATTAATTTTTTGTTGTTTGAATCTATATTTTTATTCATTTTATTTTATTTTTTTCCCGACTAAAATCAGTCAGCTGTTGCGATTACGGATAGAAAAATCTGATTTCAACAGAATGATCCGGCCAGTACGTTTACATTTACGTGTTAGTAACCATTTGTATACACTCCTTCCTGTGGTTTCGAAACAGCTGATTCGTTACAGTTACGTTTACGCTTGGGTAACTCACCCTTTAAAAGTTTTAAATTTAGGAATTTTGGAAGATTGAGGATAAAATTACATACAGTTAAAATACACATTTTCGTATTTAGATTAATATGTTTACATTTTAGATTTAATTTTGGCATTTCAGAAATAATAGAAAACACATTCAAATCAGAAAGAAAATAAACTTAGTTTGTTTTGAAATCTGTTTCTATTTAATAACATACAATTTTTTTCCTTATTGTACCTAAGTTTTTTTTTTTAATTTTCAATATTTTTTTTTTCCAAATTCCTGCCACAAACATATGTTTTTTTTCTAGATTGCATGCATGGTTATTTTAAAAATAAAATCTATTTAGTTCATTTAATAAAAAAAAACATGCACTGTTCTTTTATAAATATTTCTTTGTTCTGAGAAAAAGGAAAATTTGTTAATAAAAAAAGAATCCGCATATAATTAGACCACATGCTCATGCATGCCACATACGTGTTGTATTATTTTATTAAGCGTTAGCAAGCAATCACGTTTTTTTAATTAAAACCACAACAAAAACAAAAAAAAACACATGCAAAAGTTTTATATGACCTTAGAGATAACACAAAAATTACAAATTTAAACTTTAAGTGAATTTAGAAAAAGTTCTATAAATATATAAAATAATGTAGTTATACCAAATTATACTTTGATATCTTTGTTACGATATGGCGTTTATTAAAATTTAAAACAAATTGTTCTAACAAAAATGTGAGCAGTTTTCTAAAGTAGTATAAAATTAATATTAATCATACGCTCCAGGCGACAAGATTTTTAAAATTTTAAAAAGACCTGATATAAGTTATATTAATTCATATTAATATTTAAAATTTTGCAGGAATATAAAACTATGGATTATAAACTTAATATTTTTATTACAAATCTATTAAATTGTTGAAAATATTATAAAAATTAATGACGATCAAGTATGAAAAAGTAGAGGTCAGTTTTATAGTCACAATTAAAAAAGATTTCTTTCTAAAATTTTACTTAAAACAGAAATTATTAAACAAAACTTCTAACTTTAGAAATATTTTAGACATAAATGGTTCTTAGTTGTGACTATAATACTGATCCTAGGGTTATAATTTTACACTTTAGAAAATCTATAAAATTCATAACCATAATATTAGCACAAAAAAAATTAATGAAATCCCCAGATATGGGTGCATAACTTTTTAAATCATACTATGATATGTAGAACTATAATAAGATAATAAGTATTGGGATCATTTTGAAAACATAATATGATAATTTAGGGTTTATATTATGATAAAAACAATTTAAGAGTATGATTGTAACAACTATCAAATATTATGATTGTAACGGCGCTTCAAGAGAGTGCTGGGAGAATAATATAGGGATCATGGTATGATATGTTGAACTATAATATGAAAAAAAAAAATAATGGCATAATTTTGGAATCATAAAAAGGATCATATTATTATAAAAAAATGTAAGAGTATAATTGTAACAAATATGTAATAATATAATTGTCACAATCATAAGCCCAAAATTACATGATGCTCTTCAAATATGGGCCTCCCAATCACGGTTTTTTCTTTGCGTGTAACAAAAAAACTTTAACACTTATGTTATTTAGATGCCGTTTTTTTTTTTATCATCCAGACCACTACTTTTCTAATATTATTCAATTTTAATTATGTCTTTATACAAAACAAATATAAACTTATGTTAATCTTCTTTAAGTTCTGTACTAAAACTTTACTGCACACTTTTAAAATGTGACATCAATTTGATAAGATAATAAAGCAAATGTTTGAATAAAACACACAAACAAAGCTTTTAAGTTGGTTAAAACTTAAACCCCTTATAACGGTAGAGAATGTTAAAGTATACACTGGTGTTTGGTTGATTCTTAAAACACCAGGTTTACTACATATTTCCCATACACTCCTCTTAGACAATAATGTTTTACAAGTACAAAAAAGATGATGATGATTTTTTACTATCATTGTTGTACTTTCTATACCTTGTTTAAGGAATATATTAAGATTACAAGGTTGTTAAAGATTGTGGTTAAAGAAAGTGTTAATAAAAAGTCAGGAAATAGTTTAAAGCTGCAGCAACAGTGAACTTAAAGTACCCTTCACCATATAGTTTTTGGACAATATTTTTAATAAACTTTTAACAACATTTTCAATCGTTTGCATATGTGTCTTAAAAAAAGAGCATAAAAGCTTTTTAAAATTCATATCTTTAAAAAAAAACGCCCTCTTGAAAATTTCAGGATGTTTTAAGTTTTTTTATTTAAAAAAATATTGAGCCAAAAAATAGGTTTTTGAGTTTTTCGATTTTTAAAATTGTAAAATTGCAAAATTTAAAATTTTTTTATTTTTAAAAATTTTTTTTTTTAATTCGGCTAAATATCCTCTTTAAAATGATCTAAGTACCATTTTTGTAGCTATTATAGATTTCGAAAAAAAAAATTTTTTTTCAAAAAATAACCTCGTAACAAAGCAAAAAATTAGAAAAATTATGACATTTTTTGAAATTTTAAATATTGCATAGATTTTGAAAAAAAATTTGTAATTTTTTTCCTTTGGCAAAACTTCGTTATAATATAATGAAAGAAAAGTTATGACCAAAATTCATACAAATCGAAAGGGGTTGATTCCAACCATTGGTCGATGTGAGATGGAATGACCCATGTATATGTTTTTTTTTTTTTTTTTTTTTTTTTTTTTTAATATATATTTATTTAGCATAAGTGCTATTAATTATACAATTTAATAAATTTTAAACTATAAATTTATGGATTTTTTTTTGCATTAAAAAAATTGTTTTACATATAGTACAATTCTACGTTTGAACACAAAAAAATTAGTTTCGTTTTTTAATTCTAATGGAATTGCATTAAATAATTTAAGACCGTTATAAAATAAAACGTTCTGATAAAAATTTGTTGTACTAAAATTTAATCTAAAATGAGAAATGTTGCGTAAATTATACGGTTGTACGTCCGCTACATAAACCAACTGCTTCTGCATATAATTCGGCAGCATTCCATTTTTCATTTTAAATACGAATATTAAAACGTTCATCACCAGCCTTTGATTAACCGACAGCCACTGCAACTTATTCAACATGTCCCGTATGTGAGATAATCTGTGACAACGCAATATGCTTCTCATGCCTTTATTCTGCAGTTTTTGAAGTCTCTCCTTCATTAATTGACTACCAAGAAATAGTAACGTTGAGCAGTATTCAAAATGAGGTTTTATTATGGTATTATATATTCTTATAGATGTAATTGTAGAAATTTTTCTACGAATTCTTCTAAGGAAAGCGATTTTTTTTGAAATTTTTTTACAAATGTAGTTAAAATGCAAATCAAATTTCAGTTTCTTGTCTATAACGACCCCAAGGTATTTAATTTCTTCCACCTTTTCTATAGGTACACCTTCGATAATTATATTTTCATCCGTAGTGCCATTTATCACCATAGCTTTTGTTTTCTGTGTATTTAGTTTTAATTTGTTCATTTTCAGATATTTTTCTACTTCTTCCAACTCACTATTTAGAATACGAACACAATCCTCTACGTTTTTACCGCTTATATAAATGAGCGCATCATCCGCAAACATACATACTTTTGCCTTCTTTAATACTTTTTCTAAGTCATTAATGTAAATTAAAAACAGTAGAGTTCCCAAAACTGCCCCCTGAGGCACTCCAATATTGACCGTTTTTACAGTAGACATAAATTCACCACATTTTGTTCTTTGGGTTCTGTTTTTCAAATAACTTTTAAACCATTTCAGTTCAACTCCTTTTACGCCATACTTATTTAATTTGTCCAATAAAATTTCTCTATTTATTGTTTCAAATGCACGTTTCAAGTCCAAGAAAATCGCAATAACACAATTTTTATTGTGTATTTCAGTTTTCCATTGAGTTATTACCAGATTTAGAAGTGATTCACAACTGTGTTGGTGTCTAAAACCAGATTGTGTTTCATTCAACAAGTTGTTTTTTTCAAAGAATTTATTCAATTGATAGTGAACTATTTTTTCCAATATTTTGCTTACGGTCATCAACATATTAACTGGACGAATTTCATGAGGATCTTTAGTATTTTTTATTTTTTGAATCGGCACTATACACGATTCCTTTAGGCAATCAGGAAATGTCCCCGTCTGTAAGGACGATTCAATAAGACTCTGTAAGTGTGTACCAACAATATCATAATTATTTATTAGCATTTTTACTGTAAGGAAATTTTGATCCTTTTTATTATTCATAGATTTCATAGTATTTTTTAACATCTCTATATCAATAGCATCAAATTTAAAATTTAAATGTGGATTTTCTTCGATAATGTTCTCATATTTCATAAATGGTATACTATCTATAATTTGTTGCACACTTGTAATAAAAAATGAGTTCAATTCATTAGCGATTTCTTGTTCATTAGATATATTTTTACCATTTACGTGTATTTCCTGTATTTTAGAATTATCTTTTCTAAGTACAAGTGATTTTATTGTTTTCCACATACTTTTTTGATCTACACAGTTATTAATTTTGTTGTTGACATAAGTGTTTTTAGCAATTGAAATTTCTGATTTGTACTTATTTCTGTATTTTCTGTAATTGTTCCAATGAAAATCTCCATTAAACCACACTGTAGTTTGGTATAGTTGTATTTTTATGTCCTTCATACGTTTTAAACGATTAGTAAACCAATGATTTGTTGAAAAAGTTTTTGTTCTTTTAGTTGTAATCATTGGGGCAATAGCAGCATTTACACTTTTAATCAAGATATCAGACATTTTATTATAATCAGAAGTTGTGGAGCCACGATTAATTTCACTGCAAAGCAGGTTGTTACGAAAGCTTATATTAGGTCCATTCGATTACTTTTCTCAGTCAAGTCCAGTAAGAATTACTCAGTACAAACTTTCAGAGAGTAAGACAAGATTTACTCTCAAAATAAAATTTTCCCAAACATGTACGCGAACAGAAAATTTGCAACAATTTGCAAGTTTGTACACACAGCTGATTACAACACCAAATATACAAATAAATTTTAACTGGTCGCTATGAAAGAAGACAATTTTTGATGTTAACCCTTAAGGAGAACATTTTTAGAAGGTTATCTTATCTTTTCCATAATTTATTTTGAAAGTTTTACTGCTTTGCATTTCCATAAAATATTATAATTGGAAAATAATTTTTTTTATTTACCATAAACAATCATATGTTTTCGAAACATATGTTTTTTTCTGCTTGCAAATTCTTACTGGCAAAAATTTATCCAGTAAAAATTTGCAAGAAAAAGAAGAAGACTTAGAAACTCTCAACATAGAACTGTCACTTTATTCTCTCTTTTTTCTTTTTGTTTACTGAGTATTTGTGTTAACGAACGCCATCCAGTAAAAATTTGTACAAATTTGTACAAATTATCCAGTAATCGAATAGACCTATTATCAAAAACTAATGTTTTTATCTTTTTTACGTTTGAAATTGCAATTTCTTTTTGTACAGTAATATTTATTTCTAAGGATTCATGATCGCTTATTTTCATTTTAAGATTAGTTTTGGCATCAGTGTTTTCTATGTTTGTCAACACATAATCAATTAAAGTTGATGTTGTACTTGTTATCCTTGTAGGTTGACTTACAATTTGTTTGAAAAAGTTGTCATTTATCACTTCTTCTAATCTGATTTTATGATTATTATTATCGAACCAATCAATGTTAAAATCGCCCATAATAAGATAATTTTCACGTGCAACTATTTTCTCCATTTCTGTTTCAAAAAAATCAATAAAAATGCCTTCCGGCGATTTCTGTTTATTAGGTGATCTATAAACACCCACCAAGTAATATTTATAATTATTATTTTCAATTTCAATTTTCAACCACCAAAACATTTTATCTGTAGACTTGCAATCTATTATTCTAATCTTCCAATCTTTCTTTACGTAGAAACACACACCCCCTGTATGTCTTGATATACTATTACACCTTACAATGTTATAGTTTTCCAAAAATATTTCACCGTCATCAATATCATCAGTTAAATGCGTTTCTGCTATACATAAGAAATCGACTTTTTCTTCAAAACATTTTTTTAGAGAGCTTAAGAATCCAACAAAAATTGAATTTAGCTGTTAACCGTAAAGAAGATAAGGATCAAACCCATGCAAGTTACACCATAGCAATAGTTTAATTTAGTTAATTTCCGACTGTGATACTAGGCGTTGTAAGAAAGTTAATCTGTGATATTTTTAATTATTTCATTTTACATTTGTTTTTATTTAAATTGTTTGTTTTTTGTCGTGCGTTTTGTCGTAAAAATATCAAATATATTTATTATTAAAAACTAAATGTAACAATTGACAGGAAGATTATATTGTAAGTTTGATTGTTCTTATAATGGTTATTTAATTTTGTCGCTGTTAACTATATTTATTTATGTTGTATCGTTGCCAGATTTAATAAACTGAATCCCTGATGAAGGTGGAAAAAATTGCCACCGAAACGTTGGATCAAGAATGAAATAAATAATCTTTTATTTATATTTTTTTAAAATGACCTTAATAGCCCGTTAGAAGAAATTTCTGAAAACAAACATTGATTATATTGAAACAAGGTCGATTAGGATTTTAATATCATTTAATTTCTAGTTGATTAAAATTGGCACACAATCCTCCAACATTAAGATACATTCCTGTAATAGAGATTGGTTGCTAATACGCTGTTCTTTCTGTCTCCAGCTTATTTTTCCGCTGTAAAATACGGCAATCACCACTTCTAGAATCATGATTTGTATCAATATCTCGTAAATTTAAACGTTCTTTGGCTTTAACACAATTTATACATTTTGAAAAATTATTTTTACACTCCTTGTAAGAATGACCGGTTTCACTGCATTTAGCACATATCTGATTTTCACTATTACATTTCTTTGCTGAATGGCTAAATCCCCAACATTTAAAACACCTTGAAACATTACAACTTTCATAGACAGGGCATCTATCCCATTCAATGTTTAGGAAAAACTATAAAACTATAATTGCTGTGTTTTCCATATAATATATTTGCTTGCAAATATAATATTTTCGCCTCTAAACATATATATGTTTGGATCATGTGAAATGCATCTACCGGCCAAATACACATATTTATCATTATTGTGTTTACATTTCACAAATATATTAATTATAAAATAAAATTGCAAATATATATTTGTTTAGGTGGGAAAATAAGACTCCCATAAGGAAAAATCCAAAGAAAAAAAATTTAAAAAGGCGACCCCTATGATCGGCAACCAATATGTGACCTTCTCCGAGAAAAGGAACCTAGTGTGTGAAAATTAAGTTTTGAGAAGAACGCATTTAAAGTTAAATTAAAAATAAAATTTTAATGTTTTTCTCATTTTTATCGAAACCCGTTTTTTGACACACTAGGTCGCTTTTCTCGGAGAAGGTCACATATATAAAAAAAAATTTCTACTGGGTTTATCGAAAAACTTCCATACCAAAAGTTTAATGCTTTTTTGCGAGCTTTAATTTTCTGACATTAGGGTCGTACATTTGGGTGGTAGCAACTGAGATCTGGTAGGTAACTACTAGAACGGGACACTTGAGCTCAATGGCTCTTAGAGCAAAACACTGGTCTCCTCGAGAGAAAAACATCGATGTATCATACTTTAAGATCCGACTGTAAATGCCAAAGATATAACGAAAAATGTAAAATGGCAACCCTTACGTTCGGCAAAAAAACAAAATAAATTTTTCGAACCTCCTTGCAAAAATACTTTATATTGGAGGGTGTACGGCGCACTTTTTTCTGCCTGTAAGGTGGTACGCTCTAATGTACATAGTAGCTTGTAAATATATACATATATAACTGCCTGTAAACATATTCAACAATGTAATTTTGTGGCATCTATTAGGTCCGTTCCTTTACGTTACCGCGGGAACCCGCGGGATCCCAAACTTACCCAAAAAGCGTTCCCGTACTCAAAAATTAGGTAAATGAGAGCATTCAAGAGAACGCATTTGTGTATCTCTTTTTACCAAAGTTACCCAAACTTTTTCTTCGGGCAACTTTGGTAAATTGTAAAACTAACAGCTGATGCAATGATAACCAAAAACAACAATTGAAAAATTAAATTAAACAAACCAATACGCAAAAAAAATGTGTTCTTTATAATAATTAATTGAACAAAATCCATAAGAACTTTTAAATGCAAATAAATATGTGTGCTTATTCAATTTTTCAAACTAAAATTACACGCATTTTCACATTTTTCTTTGAAATGCATTTTTGGGCTCGAAAAGTGGTTTTGTGGGTTCCTTTGCTTTTGGGTAATTTTGTCATTTTGTGAGAGGATTTTTTGCTTACTCTCACTTTACCGAACTTTACCCAAAAAGTAAAGGAACGCACTTATTGATTGGTATCTTTTTTTAGTGTAGGGCATCGCGCATACTACCTTACTTTAAAGAAACTGTTGTTTTATTCCTTTCATACTTGTCTTTTCTTTTTTTCTTTATAAATTTTAATACCTTAACTTTGTTTCTCACTCCTAACTAACTAAAGTTTAGATAATGAAAAGTTTATTTGTGTTAGTGTCAGCATGAGTTGTTAAATAATGAAAATAGTAATAATGAATATATAGAAGAGCAACAACAATATTAAACAACAACAACAACAAAAGTGTTAGTTTGTATAATATTCCAAGTTAAGTAGTTTATGTGGTAATAAAAGATTATAAAATTCTTCTATGTTAATTTTGTTTATTTCTAATTTAATAAATAAAGCATTCTTTAAGATGCCTTTGTAAATAAACAAATTAAAGCATACTTTAAGGATTAAAGAAAAATTTTAAATTCCAACTAATTTTGAAAATATACATTAGGGTACGCCAAGCTTGTATGGAGAAAAATAAATTTTGACTTATTGACCGGGCTACTTCCTGGAAATATTTATTTGGGTGTAAAACTGTAAAAAAGATATTCGCAATTTTAAAATCTAGCTAAGTTAAGCCTAATCTGGTCATTGTATATAAGTTTTAGGGGTATTTTAATAGTTTTTCAGATATAGGCAAAGTACCAAATTAACATCCTTTTGTTTCTATCTAGCTTGGTTTAGAAGATATTCGCAATTTTAAAACCTAGCTAAGTTAAGCCTAATCTAGTCATTATATATAAGTTTTAGGTGTATATTAATACTAAGAGGGCCAAAATTTTGTCCGTTTTGCTCTATCTCGCTTAGTTTTTAAGATATAGCCAAAGGACTTTTTTTTTAAATGTAAAAAAAAAATTTTGGTACTTTTTGATGAAAAATTAAAATTTTTTCATATGAAATGTGGAAATTAGAGTTGTGAAATTTCGGTATTTTTTGAGTACTCAATACTACTCAATACTTTTCAATTGAGTACTCGATACTACTCAATACTTTTAACGGTTTTTTTAATTTAAAAATAAAAATGTTATGAATTCGTATTTATTAGGAAAAATTATCACAATTCACATATACGTGTTAAATAACTATTGTTATTTACATTTTAATTAATTTAAAACATTTTAAATAAATTAATTAAATAATTTTTCCCAAAAATTCGTTACAAATTTCTTTGCTTCAAAATTGAGTTGTATTTTCAGAGCTGTATTTTTAGAATACTATTTTTAGAGTTGTATTTTTATACGAAAAATACACATTTCTACGGAAAATTGCATCTTTAAAAGTATTGAGTAGTACCGTTTTAGTATTGAGTACTCAAAAAAACAGTCAGTATTGAGTACTCAGTACCGGAATACTCAATACTTTTACAACTCTATTGGAAATACCAAGCCAAATACACATTTACATGTAAAATGTGCCAATGCCACCAGCACATGTAAATGTGCTGATAATAATAATAATAAAAATAATACTTTCAGCACATTCACATTTCAGATGTAAATGTGCCGATGCCAACAGCACATTCACATGTAAATGTGCCGTTTAGTTAATACACATACACATTTTCAATTTACACGTGCGGCACATATATGTGAATTTATAAAATAGCACGATTTTTTAAATTTAAATCATAAAAAATTATCAAATTTACGACAAATGTCAATTTACGAGTACTGCTTGTATTATAAGCAGTACTCGTAAATTACGTAAATAGTACGAACTGTGAATTCCCATCACTGTAAAGCTGGATTGATAGTACTTAAGTACTGCACTCTTCAGATTGGATTTTGTTTCACTTCACTCTGCAGGGTGGAGTACTACACCAGTGTGAATACAGCACTGTGAATACAGCATTATGAATCCAGCTTAATCCTTTTGAGACTTAAGCGCTTTAAATTTGGCTAAAGCATTTTACCCTGATTTATTAAATTGTTGAATTATTTCATGAAATTGTATTAAGTTTATAGAAATTGCATAAGCATTTACTAATTGATTTCAGTTACCATTATAGTTAAACACCTTTTATTATCATTCGAAATCTACATACCACAAGGCACTATAATAACAAACAATAAAACATTCATATATTAATTAGTTTGTATAATTCCGCTTGTGTGTCAAAATAACATAGAACAAGTAACTGGGTTTTAAATCAGTCATTTCTCTAATAAACAGGGAAGTCTCTAACAAAAGGATAAAGACGTGAAATAAAATTAAATATAAAATGTATTTATAGTTTTATTGAGTAAAAGCAAGGATATTTAGGATAATTCAATTTCTGACATCATCAAATTTAAATAAATCATTGCCTTTTATCATTCATCTCCTTGTTGTTTAGATTTTACTATTTTGTATGCAAATTTTCCTATCATTTGTTTGTATTCATGCAAATGACAGAATTTTGTAATGCTCAAAATCAATTAATTTACCACACTTAATATACAAATACCACGACAAACTATAGAATTTAGTAGGAGTAGTAGTATATAGTTGTTGTTATTGTTGTTGCTAGTGTTATTAAATAAACACTAATGACAGGACATTGATCAAAACTACTAAACTTGGCTGCCTTTTGTTATAGTTAATGTTATGTTGTTCGTAATTTGCATAATATAATACAAAAGGTTGAGCTTTAAACTAATCAAATTCATGGGAAAATTACAATTTAAAGAAGCCATTAAAGGGTATTTATAAAATAAACCACTGAAGAGTTGAACTCGCGAAAGAAAATAATTTTATTGGAAATCAGACATTTATGGTGGATCTCATACTGTAGGTTTAACTTTAACTTAACTATAAACAAAAGAAAATGTCAAAAAAATGTACACAAAACAACAACAAATGTTTTGGTTAACTATTAACTAAAGTTTAAACCTGTAGTATGAGACCCACCGTTAAACGTGTTTTTTTTTTTTAATAAATGAAATTATTAAGAAAACTAAAAAGGAAATGAACTTTGATATTTTTTTTAACTACGGATGATTTAAGTCTTCAGTTAAAGAAAAAATTTTATTTGTTATTGTTCGTAAGTTCCGAAATACCAAATTTTATAATAGCTGAAATTTCTTTTGCTTCAAAATTTTTTTGTTAGTGTAAAATTTTTTAGTTATTTTTACAAAAAATATAGTTGTTTTTAGAAATTTTGTAGTTGTTTTTACTGATAAATAATTATGAATAATTCACTTACCAAATCGATCAACTCCATAAAACAAAAAGTTGAGAAAAATTAAAAAAAATGGATTTATAGAGGCTATTCACAGTTTAAGTGCTAACGTGCTATCATTGTATTGTAAAATAGCATGATTTTTGAAGTTTAGCCATAGAAAATTGTCAAATTTATGACAAATGCTAATTTAATACTTAGTACAGTAAGAAATAAAAAAAAAAAAAATAGAAAAAAGTCTGTAAAAAATTTTGTTAAAACTACTTAAAATTAGTTAAAAATGATGCTGCAGAAAAAACTGCTAAAATTAGCAGATTACTTTTGCTATATATTAATAATATAGGAACAGCAAAAATAAAACTGTTAAATATACAGAATTTTAGTTATATTCAAGTTAAATTTTTGTTAATGGAAAATAGCAAAACATTTTGGTAAATAATTTATAGCCTAAAAAATCACAAAAAAATTTTTTTTCAAATTTTTTTAAATGCAAATAAAAATTGAGTCTTTGAAAACAACAGTTTACAAATTTTTTTTTTTGCAAATATTGCTGCTGATTGTAGCAGGAAAGACTAATATTTGTATACAACTAAATTTAGGTTAAAACTAGCAAAAATTTTGTAAATATAACAGTTTATTTATGCTATTTTTAGTCTACTAGTATTAAACAAAATAAACCCAGTAGAAATTTTTTTTTATATATTGGTTGCCGAAAGTAGGTGTCGCCTTTTTAAATTTTTTTATTGGATTTCTCCTTAATAGCAAAACATTGGTCCCCTCGAGGCAAAAAAATCGGTATATCATACATTAAAATCCGACTTAAAATGCCGAAGCTATAACGAAAAATTGAAAAAGGCGACCCCTAGGTTCGGCAAAACAACAAACAAAAAATTTTTTGAAATTGCCTTGCAAAAATACTTCATATTGGAGGGTGTAACTACGGCGAACTTTTTTTTAAGGTACGGTCTAATGGTCACTATTTCCACAAATGAAAATCTCAGTACTGAAAAAACAACACTTTACTATAAAAAAATAAAAATGTTGGCAGTCCGTCTCCAATATACCCAAATTGCCTGCACTTAAACGTAAAAACCATACGTCATTGTGGCAACATTTGTGAAAAGGTAACACGGAGGACATAAGAAGATTAACAAAAAATCTAAAGTAGAATGTTTGTATGTGTCTGTTTGACCACTTCTGAAAGTAAAAAACAATAACAGAAAGCTGAATAGGAAAGGAAACTATGAATTAGCTGCAAGGCCGTACGTGGGTTAGATGGCTAAGCTGTCGAACGCTAGTACAGTTACGTTTGTAATGTAGGAGTGCATTGGTTCGACTCCTACAGCCGACGGGTTGTTGAAAAAATTATCATCTAGAGACAATCTGACAATAAAATATAAACAATAATACAATTTAATGGAAAATCACTGATGAAGCCTGTCCATAGAAAAAGGCAGCAACTGGATCTAGTCTAATTTGCAAATTTACTGTGTTTATAACTTTTGAAAAAATGTTTATTCTTCTTCTTAACCTCAAACCTACTAAATAAGAATTAATAAAAATGCATATTAATTACATTTGGTCTATATGACGCGTTTGAAAAAACAACACTTTACTATAATACTGATAATAGGTTTAAAAAAAATGTTTAGCCTGACTCTCAAATGAGTTAGTTTTTCATAGTTATTTCTCATGTTCCATCTTAAAGAAAATAGGTGTGATCTTAAATATTTTCGATGTTTGAAGTGATGAAAACATTATCTATATACAATTTATATTGTTATATACGGTTTATATAAATCGCTTTGAAAAAGTCCTATGCTGGGTCGTAATGGGTTAATAAAAAATTGTTATCAAAAGATATTTTCTTTACCTTTCCGACTATAAATGACGAAGATGTAGAAAATTCCATTTTCAAACTTTGCACCAAAATAGCTCTCGACATAGGTCTTTCCACGAGAAAAAAAAACAAATTTTCCAAAACAGCTCAAAAAGTACTATGTGGGAAAAAAAATTGTTTAGTTGCCCCTAGTGAACATATTCTTAAAAGAAATTCGCCAAAAATCAAAAAGTATAAAAAATCGTCATAGTTTCAAAATGCTTATCTCTAGAACTATCGCCTAAATCTCAACATTGGACCGGAAATACACACAAATATAATTGCATCCCACAGACACCAATTAAAAAAAGTAAATAATAATTTTTTTTTTATTAATGTTTTTAATTTATTAATGTTCATTACAATTAATTAAATGGTTTTATATCCTCTTGTATATCTACTTCTGGCTCCAAGTATTCATACTCTTGAGGTTCATCAATTAAAGGTTCATTTTTAACTATAACTACATCATTGGAAGTATAAAATTTGCGATAAATCTTTAATAAAGCATTAAATTCTGCAGAGTTTGATGGTTGGCGTGCATGTAGAGACATTTGTAATTTATATAAAGTGTCGGGACCAAGTATTGTTGTAAACTCATTAAAATTTAACACAATATCAGACTGTCTTTTAGTTTCATTGATTTTAGGTAGAATATCTGTCGAAACCTTTACATATGTTGGTTTGACTGTTGGATTGACGGTTGGTTGTACTTTTTGTATAGCAACTGGAACCACTTGGTTGCTGGTACTACTGCTTGAATATATTATTTCACATTTGAGTTTCGGGGCTAATCTGATATTTGCAATATCGAAGGGATAAATACCAGATTCTAAGAAATTCAAATACATTTTTTGTTTTGTTAATTGTGTTTTTAAAGTAGTTTGTAATATGCGTATTTTAGAATTTAAAGTCTTATTACGTGAATTTTGCAAATCACTCGTTAATTGTTGTTGAATATCCTTGGTATATTTAAAAGCCGATGGATAACTATTTATAATGAAAATATTCAACTTGCAACAAAGTTCATAGAGTTTTAACGATAGAGGCCAATTTAGAAAATCCATAAATAATAATATGGGATATAAAATATTCTCTTGTTTTAGACTTTTATCTAAAACATGTTTTAAAAAATACATATTTGTATCATTTTCGTCATCTTCTAAACAATTATATTTTATCCATCCGTTAGGTAAATCACAATCTGTATTAAAACCTTGCTCAGCATCCATTTGATTTAAATTTTCCTGTACCAAAAAAGGCGGTGTGGCCAAACCATGCGAGGAATATGTTAACATTACTTTAACATTTTCGCCTAATTGTAATTTACAGCAATACAACAATTGTAGTGGTTGTCTTAAACATTGTAGCATTCCGCGTTCTCTGCAAAATGTTCCAATTGCCTTAAACCATGTTTCCAATGTAGCGTTAGCGTTAGATTTACCAGTTGAGCCCAATCTAATGGCAGTCTGTACTCGTTTATGACGTTCTATGAATTGTTGACACCAATCCGAATCAAAGTTCTGCCCTTGGGATGATGGCTCCCTTAGCACAGTTTTCGCCTCCTTAATCAAGCGCCGATTGTGTATGTAAAAAAAACCAGTTTGTTTACAATACACATACCAATTAACTATACGTTGTTCCTTCACGACAGTTTGTTCATCTTTACGGCAATCGGGTCGTTTTCCCCGGGTTCTATTGTGCAAGCGGCTATGTATGGTAGTTTTTGGTACATTAAAGGCTTCGGCAGCTTTTCTTAGAGACATGCCTTTTTTCACTGCTTGGCAAGCTTGCACTAGCTTTTCTGTTGTATATGACGTTTGTTCTTTTGACATTTGGAATTTTATTTAAAATTAGAATTTTAATTGTGTTCTTTTAAAGAAAATTTTACACTTTTACTGCTTGCTACTTTTTTTCCAATATTTAGAAACAGCTGTTTTTGTATTTTGTTTGCGCATTGTTGCCAAAGCTGCGATTTTATCGCTAGATCTAGCGATTTTTAAAAGGCGATTGGGGTATTTTATTTATTTTAAAAAATATGTCGATTTTTGATAAGAAATTAAACAAAAAATTATAGGCTTTTTTCGAATTTTATATCTATATCTAAATATATCTACTTGTAAAAAATACTATCCGTCAGGGTTGGCAGGCAATACCGCTAAAATACCGTTATCGAATCAAAAACCTATACTATTCGTACTTATTTTATATTTGTAAATAAATTAAATTAAACATTTGGGGTTGCCTTTGTACAAAAGCTGTTTTCGTACAAAGACTTCGCCGGAACGCGAAATGGAACAATTATCTTGGGTGCCTAGCGTTAGATGGTTCAATCTATATGGTTTACAGTACCTTCATTTATCACTATAATTTTTCTTCTTCTTTTTTTGTCTTGTAACCTTATTGAACAATTCAGTTTATTAAATTCACCTTTTGGTATTTGGATAAAAATTATTCTTTAAAATACAACAATTTTAATAAAAACAAATACTTGAAAACTAGAGATAATATTTTTACGATAAAAATTAGTGCCAACTATGATAGAGATGACAAATTTAGTGCAAACTCTGCGAGATTTCTATCACGTATAGATGTGTCTTAAGAGAGTTTCTGGAAATATTGTTTTTATTTATGAAATAAGTTAAATTTAAGATGTTTAATATACATCCACACATTCCCCCTGATTATGTAAGGCGTAGACGTTTTTACAGCAAAGTCGTTAGAACAAATATTTTTGTAATATTTGACAGTATTATTCACCAGGAAAATATCACTTTCTCTTAATTCCGATTTTGAAAAGTTTGATTTGTGCAAGGAAAAAATAAAAAGTGTATTATTATGGAAGTAATTAGGTAAAATACAACTTCAAAATTATTTTTAGTAATTAATAAAAAAATACATATAGATTTATCAATTTTTAGTTTTTGTCAACTTGCCTTAGTTTTTGGCTCAATCCATTTTCAAGCACTACAAAATATGTTAAATTACCTTATCTTAAAAAATATTATATTTTAATTAAAGAATTGTGTAACTCGCCGTTATGGCAACAGTGCATTTGGGGACAAATCCCAAAGTCTGGCAAGGCTGTTAGTTACTTACAGCAAAGAAAAACAGCTGTTAATAAACAATTACCTAGAAAAATTAGAATTGTAGAGAAAAACAAAACACAGACTTAAAACTTCCATTCATTGAAATAAATGAAATAAAAAATGTCAACATATACGCAGGAAAATTTGATGCTAGCATGTCGAGCTATTGCCCGAGGTATGTCTGGAGTAAAAGCATCTAATATGTTTAAAGTACCCAGAACCACATTATATCGTCGTATGCAAAAAGGACAATTTGGCAAAAAACTTAAAAAAGGTGGACGTACCAAATTAACAGAATCGGAAGAGCAACGTTTGATCGATTGGTATGTGCAGTGCAAACAGATGGGATTTATTACTGCTCGCAGAACGCGTATATGTGTGGAGGGCCAAAACATTTCAAATTTAAAAACTCCATTAAATACAGAAAAATTGGGGAAAGACTGGCTGCGAAGTCTAATTGAACGTCATCGGAAACTCAGGGATGCAATGAAGACAACTATAAAAAAGAAATACTTTGATAAATCGGCTTTGGAGTTATGGTTTAAAGGTATTGAAACATTTTGCAAAGAACATCAAATGATGGAAGTGTTGGAAAAACCTAACCAACTTTATTATTGCTGTAAATTACAATTAACTGATAATGTTAAAGTAATGCTAAGCTACTCAGCTCAAGGTATGGCCACACCGCCTATGTTGGTGTATGAGCATTTAAAAGAAAACTATCAACTTAAGAACGATTTTGATAATTGTGTTTTACCCAAAGGATGGGTAAAATATGAATCAAAAAATCTAAAAAATCAAAATTCTACTTATGTATATTATTTACAAAATGTTTTATATTCATACCTGCAACAAAAGAAAATTCCACAGCCCATTTTTATATTTATGGATTTTCAAAATAATCCCATTTCATTAGATCTCTATGAATTTTGCGATAATTTAAAAATATTTATTATAAATAGTTATCCTATGGCTTTTAAATTAACGCAAGAGATACAAACACAGTTAACTGACAAAATTCAAAAATTAACAATCAATTCAAATTTAAATTCATATTTGGAAATATTAAAAGATATCTTAATTTCTCAGTTAACAAAAGAAAATATGTATTTAAATTTCTCAAATTGTGGCATACATCCATTTGATGTTGCCAAAGCAAATGCAAATATTGTACCCGTATTATATCCAATAGAAGAACCGGAAATTCTTGAAGAGTTAGTAACAGAAGATATTAGTTTTGGAGTATCACAAAATGCTAAGAAAACTAATAAATCGGATGTGCAATTGAATTTTAATGAATTTCAATCAATGTTGAGTGCTGATATGAAAAATAAATTAGAATTGAGTTTGTATTCTACTGAAACAGAAGAGTTTAATACCTTGGAATTTAATATTTTATTAAAAATTTATCGCAAATTTTGCGAAAATACTGATGTTGCAGTTTGTAATGAGCCCATAGTAGAAGATCCATTAAATGGTGGTTATGTTCCAGATGAACTGGATGAAACTGAAGATATTAAACCATTTGATCAATGGTTAATGAAATAAAAATAAATTTTAAAAACAAAATTTTGTCGTTTTTTCCAAGGGGGGGGGGGGTTTAAAATTTATTTAATTTTTTATAATTCTCTTAAAATTGTATTGGCAATCCTTGCTTGGATAATAACGAAAGTTCAACTAAATCTGAAGCATACCGGCACATTATCCGAATGCCAGGACAACCGGGTTATAACGCCCATACTCGGCCTTCAGAGCCTCTTCAGATTTATCTGATTAAGTACTCTCTGGTTTAAGCTTGATTTAGGCACTATCCATCCACGTTCAATGGACAGTGTCCATCTTTACTATTTCCCAGAATTGGGGAAGAAAGTCTTATTTTTAAAAGAGAATTTACAAAAATTTTACAATTCATATTCCCAATACTGGGTAATAGTAGAAAGGGGTAGTAGACACGTGAATTGGCCTTAACAGTAGCTGATGAAGGTATTACAATTTTCTTACCTTGAAAATAAATTTCTATACCTCTTCCTCATATTGTCGTTACTTAATACAACGCTATAACTATATTCACAACACTTTTTTATATCGAAAAAGGAGGCCATTGATTTTTTACTATTTTATACATTTTTCTTTACACTTTGATATTTTATTTTTAATTTAATTGATAAAATATCAATTAATATTTTAATAATTTAATATTTCACTTAAATTTAACAATTTCACCACAATAACGCTAAGGCCGCCAAAAATAAAAAAACAAAAATTTGGTGCTCCATTAACATGACAGACACCATTAACTTTTCAATTTTTTACATTCTACTTTATCACTTTCATTAGATTTTAATAAACTGGCGGTAAAATTTTATTAACTGATTATTTCTAAATAATTATCTAATGATTTATATTGAATTTATTTAATAATTTTATTAATATATGCTAAATTTAACACCGATACTAAAAAAGATCTACAAAACTTCGGATATTGCAACTAATATAAAAAATGTCGTTGAAGAGTGGAAGAATTTTAGTACCCAGAGTTGTATTTTTTCGGAGTTTAAAATAAAACTAGAAACTATGCGAAAATATATGAAATTTGGTAAAATGTTTTGAAAAATTAATAAAATATGGAATAATTCCCAACAAACAATTCTTTCCGTTTACGTACCGTTTTCTGTCCATCATAAACGGAATCCAACTCCGTTTACGTACCGTTTTCTGGATCCGTATACGGACCAGAAAACGGAACTTAAGGAACATTCGAATACGTTGAAAGTCCGTCACTGACGGACCGTTTACGGACCTTTATGTCGTGTGAAAAACTGACAAGTCAGTTGAAAGTCCGTCAATGACGGACCGTTTTCGGACCATTATGTCGTGTATAAAACGGACAAATCCGTTGAAAGTTTGTCAATGCCGGACCGTTATGTCGTGTGAAAAACTGAGTATTTCCTTGTCCGTATCCTACCGATTTTTTTCACAAAAATAGACCATATGTTTATTATTTTCAATACAAAGTACTTTTTTTCTTTTTTATAAATTTATTAATAATTACTATTTACAATTACATCCGGGTCGGTTCACATATCTATCCAGCGCTTAGGGACCCAGAGTAAAATCCAACATCTATATGGAAAAGAGACAATAAATTAGTGATGGTTTAATTGACTGTGTACACCATGCAAAGCATTGACGGATACGTACATTACGGACAGTTAACGTGCCGTAAAAGCCGGATTCATAAACCCGGAGAGTCCGTAAAAATGTTTCTTGGGTTATAATAAAAGTTGTAGTAAGTTCAGTAGTGGGATTCTCTAACTTTTTAACGACAAAATTCGGTAGTTAAGTTGCCAATTTCCTATGAAAATTTATCAATTTAACTACCGAATTTTGTCATCAAAAAGTTACAGAATTGCCCTCAGGGCTTAAAAAAGATAAATCTATTTTGAATTACCTCGAAAAAAATATATTAATTTTATGAATCAGTGAATAATAAGTCAATTATTTCAAATGGAATAAACTAAGGTATGCTTCATTTAAACTAATATTGGTTCATATTTGATTCGAATTTAAATTATTTGTTTTTATGTTTTGATTCGCAAAGTATAAATTAAGGCAACCATTTTTGAAAAGAATCAACAAAATTCAAATTGAGTCTTCCAATAAGATGTTAATTGGATATAGCAGAAAATAATTCAATCAATAAAATGAGTTTTGCCTACCGATTCGAATTAAAATTGAATCTGATTAAAAAATAAATTAACGAATTATGTTTTTAAAGGTCTGCGCAAGTAAAGGTTGTTTTTTTTAGGCCGATAGAACTTTAACCCTTAAATGCATGATCTCTTCGATTTTAACCATTTTTTTATATATGATTTCTAAAGGCGTGTACATTTCAAGAAAAATATAAAAAAAAATTATTTCTTAAAAATGGTGATTTTTATTGAAATATATCGCCAAATAGCTAAATTGTGATTATTTTAACGTGTATGAAAAAAAATCTAAACTATAGTTTATACATTTATTGTCGCCAAAATGAATTTAATTGCGAGAATACCACTTTAACCCCTAAATTCATAAACGCTTTGTAAAATTATAGGAGGTTTATTGAACAAATTTTGTATGAAAATGTCGTTTTGTAAACCTGCTATAACTTTACAAAGCATTTATGAATTGAGGGGTTAATGTTTTTCTCATTTTTATCGATTTTCCCAAGTTTTTGACACACTAGGTTTTTTGACACACTAGGTACCTTTTCTCGGAGAAGGTCACATATGGAAAAAATTGATTTTGTAAAAGAAAAACATTTGATAAATTTGCTTACACTTGCTACAATTTTTATTATAAATTTTTCATATTTTATTGTTTTTTCTTAGCATTACCTAGTGTCTTCAAATGCAATGAAAGTATTTTCGTTGTTGTTGCTTTGGGTGTTATTTTCAAATTTCTTTGAAAATTTCATTGCATTTGTAGACGCTAGGTTAAAAAAATTCCATGTATTTCTGCATAGTTAAAATTTTCCGTTATTTTTAATTGTGGCTCCCTAAAAATACAACTGTGGGTACTAAAATTCTTCTACTCCTCAACGACATTTTTTAGTTCAGTTGCAATATCCGGAGTTTTCAAGATCGTTTTTAGTATCGTGATTAAATTTTGCTTATATTAATAAAATTATTAAATAAATTTGCAATAAATCATTACGAAAGTGTTAAGTGATAATCGTTTTATCAAATTTTGTTGTTAGTTCGTTAAAATCTAACAAGTAAAAGTGTTAAAAATTAATGTGAAAAATTGCAAAGTTAGTGGTGTCTCAAATGTAGTTAGTGGAGCCCCAAATTTTTGTTCTTGTTATTTTTGGCGGCTGTAGTGTTGTTAGTGTTTTTTTGCATTTGTTTTATTAGAGTTATAAGTGTGTGTAATTGTGAAATAAAAATATGTATCTAGTTTTGCATTAAATTTAAAATATCAATAATTGATATATTGATACATATATGTATATGCATAAATATATTCTTTAATTATTAAAGAAAATCTATGTATCAAAATTTAAAAAAAATAGCAAAACGTAAAGAAAAATATAAAGAAATCAATGGCCCTAATTAATATAAAAAAGTGGTGTGATTATTAGTAAAGTGTGGTATTAATAGGGATATGGCGGAAAGTGTAAATATTTAAGGTAAGAAAATTGTCATAACTTCATTATGTGCTGTTGACTTCAGTTTATTAAAAAACTCGCATATTTTTGTAAAAAAACGACTCTTCTAATTTGAAGAAAGAAAAGAAAATGAGAACAAAAATAGGATTGCCACATATTTGAATTATAAAGTTATGTGAGGTTTGTTGAAGACGTTCGTCGTGAGCAGGGTGCCAGATTTATTGTGGTATTTTTCGCCAAACAGAATAATGATAATCGCCATAAATTATTTTTGTCTAATTTTTGAATACCAAAAATTGCCAAAAATCGCAAAAAAAATATATATATTTTTTTAAGTTTTACGTTAAAAAAATCACTAAATACACTTTTTTCTTTTTGTTGTTGTTGAAGTACTTATAATAATACGTTTAAAGAATTAATTAAAAAACAGTAATTTCAAAAAATTAATGAGGACACTTTATAGCGTTCTTAGTAAGTGCAATTCCGTAACTAACGACAAATTAAAATTATCAATCAGTATGAAAATAAAAGTCTGGAATTCTCTCCAAAATATTAATTTAAAACCCTTTTTTTTTCTGTTGTTGAATAAAATTATATTAGCTGTGTTTGTGCGGCAAGCTTTCAATGTTTCCTTATGTCATTCTCGCACAAATCTGACATTAACCAACGTTTAGTGTTAAACGTTAATAATATCAAATTTGTATGGGAATGACATAAGCCAACGTTGATAGCTTGTCGCACAAACACAGCTATTATTAAAAATATTAAAATTATTTAATTTTTAAAAATCGTAATTTTTCATACGTGAAATTTTGTAAAATCGTCAATCGTCATTTCATCAAATTTCACTTCAAAAATCGTCAAAGTTGGCAGCAATGTTCTCAGATTAATTGGGCACAAAATCGTCAAATAGTTTTGAAAAAAATTGTCAAAATCGTCATTGTGTTTTGAAAATATTGTTGAAAAACGTCAAAACTTTAATAATCACATTATTATAACTGTAAAATCATAATAGATAATTTAAAAATCACCTGTTTTCTGTGCCAGCTTTAATTTAAGAAAAATTCTAAAACTTTAGTTTTATGTTTGATTAGTTAAAGTGAAGGAAGCTTTTAATATAAATTGTTTTTGTAACAACAATTTCTATAGAAATTTCAAATAATTTTGTGTACATATGTATTGAAAATTTACCATATTTAAAAACGTTGTTCGTTTTAGTTTAATGTACAAGGAGTTTACGAGTTGATTCAGATAATGGAAAAATAACGTATTTTTGAACACTTGTTGCCATATTTCCTATTGAAAAAATCGTCATTTTGAAAAGGAAAATCGTTAAATCGTCATTTGGCTATTTTCGATAGTAAAAATCGTCAAAATGACGATAAATCGTCAAAACTGGCAACATTGATTGAGAGTGCTGCTTGTATGAAAGAAAACCAGTGTTGCCATTTTAGTATATTTTCTGCTAGATTTAGTAGATTGAATTTGAAAATAGCATATTTATTTTAGAAAAATATGCCGCAATTAATTTTTAGTTGTTTTAACTAAATTTTTTCACAGACTTTTTTATATTAGTGTAGTAAATACCCTACAAGCTCCGAAAATAACCGAAAATGGCCCTTAGTACTTTCAATCGCGATTTTTTCAAAATCGTGATTTCAACATTAAATCAATCACTTTTCACAATTCAAATTTCATCAGCTGTGTTGAATGGTGTAATTTTTCTAAACTAAAGTTCATGCTTTTCCATTTTATCCATCACAAAATGATATTTTTTCAAAAGACTTAAGCCGGATTCACATTATTGGAGTACTCCACCGTGAAGAGTGGATTTTGTTCCTTGTTTTTTTACGCTTACATATTATTTGTATTATGTTGTCTCTCTTTTTAAGTACACTCCAATCTAAAGATTGTGAATGTGGCTTATAATCAAAAAAATTACACAACAAAATTTTTGTAAATTTTACAACATTATTCAATTTATTTACAAAACTAAAAGTAAATATTCTACTTAAACTAAATTTTCTTCGTAAATCAAAATTTACAATTGATTTTTTCTTTTTCTACCTGGTCGTACAGTCAATACCGATAGAGGTAATTCACCATTTTCCAACGTTTTACCCGCTTTACTGGCCGCCAATAAACGTCTTTCGTGTACCTTACGGTGTTTGGTCAAATGATCGGAACGAGCAAAACATTTAGCACAAAAATCACATTTATAAGGTTTAACACCAGAATGTGAACGACGATGCCGCGCCAATTCATCGGAACGAGAAAATCTCCAAGAACAATTAGGCCAAGTACAAACGTAAGGTTTTTCACCTAAATGACGGCGTAAATGAGCCTTTAAATGAGCAGGTTTAGCATACACTTTACGGCAATCACCAAATGTACAAGGAAACGATTTAGTTTCATGAGAACCTAATGAGCAGGGTGAAGAAGGTGTAGAAGGAAATAATTTTAAATTTTCTGCACTTTCTTGTAAGAAATGATTACAGTTGTCCGTACATAAAGGTGTTTTCTCTGGTAAAAAGTCTACCAATTCTGGTATTTCTATATAATTGTCCAAAAATTTCTCCTCCCAATCAGATAGATCTTTAGATAATAGAGTTAAAGTGGTAGCATTGTAATCTTCCATAGAATCACTTGTTGTATTTAGCAGATAATCCAAACTAACTTGTAGTTGTTTTTCATTTAAATCGGTTATATGAGGATTATAATCAACATTTTCTTCGGTCGATATTAAAAAATGATTATTGATTTCGGTATCAATTAGAAAACAATTTTCTTCATAAACTGGTGTTAATTTTTTAGGATATATATATTCCTTATGTGTGATAGTTTCCCAAGATGACTGGTCCATTTCTTGATTTAAATCACAAAATAATTGTTGAAAACCACCATCAGCAAAAAAATCCATGATGTTTAAAGTAAGAGTTTTGTTAGACAAATAACTTCGAATTCATTAAATAATCACAATTTAAATAGGTTTTTTTTTCAGCTAAATATTTGAAAATCAAATAATTAATTATTTAAATACAACTATTATCTATTTTCTTAGAATTGAGTTTTTGGGAAAAAATTAAATTTTCAAAAAAATTATCTTCAAATTCATTCAAGTGTAACACTTTCTATCAAAACTGTTTAAATTCAACTGTGTCGGTTATTTGATCTTGTTGATGGTTTTAATAAAATATTTTTTAAATAAATTTCAAATTAATAATCAATTCATAGTAAAACAAAAACAAAACCCATCATCATCATTAACTCATCTGCATCACTCTTTTCTCCAAAAACAAGAACATTTCAATCCATATATTGACATTTATACTCATTTGTTGTATGTCCTCCCCAGGGATTAATTTTGAATTTGGTTGAATACAACAGAAAAAAAAAGAAATACAACAAGTTAAAAAAAAACAACAACATCATATGAAAAAAAGTACGCATTCATAAAATCAGCACACGTCATTAACTAGTGCTGATCATGTGTGGATATTATAATTAAAAAAAATTTTTTTTTGTCAGTTCCAATTTCCATTTCCAGATGTCTTTTTATTCAACAAGTACCAATCGGTAACAGGCGCTCATTTCGACTGCTCTTATGTCGCCAGTTTAATGTTTATTGTGTGCTAAATAAATGTCACTCCTGTGTACGATTATTTTTACGCTATATTTAATATTTGCATTTACTACATATGGATGGTCATAAATTGATACCTTTAATTGATAATTTTTTTTAATTTCAATTTTAATATTTACAGAGAAAAAAGCATAGTTTAATCAACTATTGTCATATTTTTACGAATATTTTTAAATCAACTATGAATCTAATTAAAGTAAATATGATTCTAGTTAAAATAAACCTTTTCGTATTTAAATTAATATGTGAACCTTTTAGATTTTGTTTTTGAATTTTAAAAATAAGTAGAAATAAATTAAAAAGAAAACGAACTTACCAGAAAATTATCTCATGTAATAGTCTGCAATTTTTATAAATTTATAAAAACAATCTGTTTCATTATTTTGACCATCTCAGAGATTTATAGCCAAAATAAGCGAAAGAAAATCGATAATTTTATGGTATTTTTTGTTTGGCAGCATTTAGGAAACTTTCGGAATTCGATATAAAAACTGAATAAAAATAATATATTCATCAAATGTATAAGTTTAATATGTATAATGCCTAAGTTTTTGTACAGGTCTGTCAAGTTGTTCCAAAAAGTACCAAAATAGAACTTCAGCAAAAATACGAAAAGAGCCAAAGTAGCACGAATATTGAAAAAAAAAATACGCGAGTCCGCTCAAACTTAATGAGGATTAATATATGTAATACATATGACTATAAAAAGTACACTAAAATAAATATATTTTATTATAACCTCTTAACAAAGAAGTACCAAAAAAGGTACCGGTGATAGCCCCTGAATATCCCCATACGAAAATATAACATTTATACATAGTTCCTTGGAAATAAATGGCAAACAATTTGAAAAAATAGAAACGAGGTAATTTTCGACCCTTAAGTCCCCGAGTAGTCCGATTATTTCAGACACCCCGAACCTTAGTATTGTTTTCTCGACAACATATCTAAATTTCATCAATATCGGAAATTATCATATGAAATAACTTCCTTGTTAGTTTGAATTCTAAGCTGTTTCTATTTGATTTAATATTTTTTCTGCTTGATTCTAATTCCTTTCTAAGTGGTATCAATTGATGACCTTCAATTGAAACATTCCCATATCTGCATTATAATGTTTGGAGACTAGGAAAATACCTTGAAATTTTGTGTGCAATATAATAAAGAAATTATGATTAAACTTGTTTTTTTAGTAATAAATTAGGCATCTGGTTTTAGAAACAAATAAAATAATCAATTTTATTTCAATATAGACCTTAAAATTTTAGGTCATATTGCAATGTGACAGACACAAAGTTAAAAAAAGGCTGATGTTCGGACAAAGACTTTTAAAGAAAATCTAATTTACTGAATAATGGATTTTCTTTATTCATAATATTCTGTTGAGACTAATTTAATTTAAAAAACCCTTAAATTTCTTAACGGTTTTTAATTTCATATCACACACAGTTTTGACCGAACAGGGATCTGCAAACATAAATGGATTAAAATTGTGTATAAAGTTAAAGGTTTGTAATAAAGGATGACAACCGTAACGAATATCGGTTACGGTTTTTATAATGTTATAATTTTGTTCTTAATTTCGGTTGTGGTTACGGTAAAGGTTTTCAAAATCAACCAATCCTATTCATTTAAGAATGGTAAACGAATATCGACTACGGTTGCCGTACCGGTATCATTTTGTTTTTTTATTTCGTTTACCGCAAGGTTTTTAAAAAATAACGGTTACGGTTATCGAAAAATAATGGTTATATTTCAATCGATTCCGCTATCCATCTTTGGTTGTAATAATGTTATTCCTGATTTCTTTCGAAAGTAGGTTTTTATACACTCACAATATATTTTCCATAACCGATTGAGGTTTATTTGAAAAGTAATAGGTAAAGTTTGTTTTCAATTAAAATACATGAAAACATATTTTTGAACTTTTTTTATAAGTCAATAAAAACCAAATTACAAAAAAATACGTATCGTCTGTAGGAGTTCTTATTTTCAGTCAAATTTTCTATTTTTAGTTTTCTATTTTTGCAAAATAATTTCGTTGTTTTCTGTTTTAAAACAAAAAATTCAAATATTTTCGGTTTTATTTTTTGTTAAAATAATTTGTTTATATACAATATTATTTCAATTCAAATTATAAGAAATTCTATACTCATACACACAAACATAGCCAATAAAAATATGAACGTGTGTGTTGTATGTGTTGTGTTTTGAAAATTTAAACAAAAAAAAAAAACTTTCAAATATGAAAAAATAAACCACAAAATCGCTTTTTTACGTTTTGTCAGTTAAAAATTGAAGATTGTGTTAACAGACTTTTCAATTATTTTTATTTCTTTTATGGATTGTTTAAACAATGTGTGAAAATAAATAGCAAAATGGTTTTAATATAATGAAAATTCAGTAGTCCCGTTTTTAATTATGTTTTCAATTAATTTAATATGTATTTTAGGTTGTTTTTAACGATAAAATATTGTGAGTGTATGAAATCAGTTGCAAAATCTTTAAAATTATAATTAATAATTATTAAACTATACGCTCTAATTAATTTTTGTTTAATTTTACTAAACTAAGAGTAGGTTACAGTTCTACTAAATTTCCTCCTTGTGAGTAACTGAAAAAAATTTACACACATGATACGTAAGTTGATTACATACAAATTTTGTATACATATTTACTTTAAAATGCGTAGAAAATTTCTATAAATTATGTGCAATTTTACCATTTTTGTGTGTAAATTTAGTAAACAAAATACTTTACACTGCTCGAAAATATCAGAATAATATCATTTTTAAAATATTTTATTAACAAACGAGTAAAAAAGTTAGTAGGGCATGCCGACTATATGATACCCCAGCAGAAATTCGGAAGCGGTAAAAATGTTGCTTTTCTGCTTCGTGCTGCTTTTCTGTTTCGTCTACTGCTTCTGCGGATTTATAGCTTGCAGTAGTGTGTTAAAAAAGGCAATAGAGTTTTGTTTACCACACTTTATCGTTATTACAAAGCACGAAATAATGACAATGATAACCGAATTTACTAGCTAAAAGCTGTAATTTCATGCCATTATTTGGAGCTATGATAGAAGCGCATATCGGATATCGAAACAAGTGCTTTCATGCAAGCTATCTCGAACAAAAATCATGCCTTATATCACCAATAATGCAAGCGCTACACTATTTTCTTTCCCTGACGAACCTGCTTCCAAGCAAGCAGTATTTTTTGCTGGGACCTTACACCTGGTTAAAAGCCAGCTAATGTTTTGAATGCTAATTCTTGGGGGACCTTTATAAGGGCAATGGGTCTGAGCCCATGTGAAACAGCCAAATTTCATTAAAATATCTTCGTATTTATGATCTTTAGCGAATACCTCAATTTTGGAGGTTCCTTTATATGGGCACTTGGTCTAAACATGGGCCGATTTTAATTAAAATCAATAGACTTCGTACTTGGGCCAACATAAGTGGGTGCATCATATTTCATCAACCTTAGTTTCTAAACGGATTTTGCGCTCTAAAAAGCCTCAGAATCAACATGAGTTTATAAAGACTTATCGCTATAGAATACATCCTTTCTCCAATAGCAAACCCTCAGGTACTATGTTCCCTTGTCTGTAGAAAAACCTCAGATTTTGAAAACTTTCTCTTGTCCAAATGTCTCATATTTAGCAAACTTTTTTCTACACGAAAAAGTCTTTAGAAAAAACGGATTTTCAATGGGAAGAGACCTCGGGTTTTCTATAGTACAAAAATCCTCATAGTCAGAGGAATTTTCTATAGTAAAAATTCCAGAAATATGAGGGTTTTTTTTATAGTAAAACCTACTCAGAATCGGAGGGTTAAAAAGATAATAAACCTCCGATTTCAGAAGGCTCGATTTTTATTTGCATTAAAAAATATCGAAAAAAAACTGCGAAAATTTTTATTTTTTTGCGATTTTTTAGTCTACTAATTTTTCAGCAAATATTTGATAATTTTAGCAGTTTTTCTGTTGAAATAATCATTTTTATCTAATTTTCTGTAGTTTGATTCTGCTAAAATCAGCGAAAATATTTGCTAACAAATAGTAGACTGCTGATTTCAGAAGGCTAAGTTTTTGTACGCATTAAAAAAATTAAAAAAAAATTTAAGATTCAAATTTCCTTTTTTTGGATTTTTAATCTACTAATTATTCAGCAAAACTGTTTGCTGAATTTAGCGGAATAAGTTAATATTTTCTATTAACTAAAATTTAACTCAAATATAACTAAAATCTTATATACTTAACAGTTTTATTTTGCCGTTCATTTCTTACTAATAATAAGCAAAAATAATCTGCTAATTTTAGCAGTTTTTAATGTAGGGTCATTTTTAACTTATTTCCAGTAGTTTTAACTAAAATTTGTGCAGACTTTTTTCTGTTAGTATTAGAATTATTCACATTTTGTAGGAAAAACTGATTTTTATATGAAAAATTTTTGAAAACTCGTAAAAGTTTTTTAAATTAAAATCATCAACCTTCGATTGCAGTCAGAGTCTCTAGTTAATTTCATATATAAATCTCTTAGTTTATAAGAACAGTTTTCCATAGAAAACACTAATATTCTTAAAAATTCGTGTTGTTCTCCTAGACTGGCATGGCTTTCAAAAGCTTTTTTATATTTTATGCAAAGCTACCATTTTCTTTTCCTGCTAGTGTTCACATAATCGTTTGTTTCTGGTAATAACATGCATAACAAATTACCTGCTATTAAAAACATTAAAATTCAAAGTTACTGCTGTAACCAAGACCACCACCAGTACTATTAGCAGCAAGAAGACACTGCAACGTAAACATCACCTATTTAATTATGCTAATTGCCAAGCAATTAATGCATACAAACAAATAAAATTCAAATAAATTCTGAAATGCAGAAACAACAATTCCAAAAAAATTTTGCATAAATGTTAAGTATAGTTAAATTCTTGAGCATAGCAAATTTATAAGAAGAAAAGGATGTATGGAGAAGAAACATAAAATAAATTCTTTGATAATGTTGGAAATTGGAAAACAGAACTTCTTAAGAAAAGCAAGTGCACTTATTGTATTTAAAATATTTTAGATTTAACAATTGTTAAGAAAAATAAGATTTAGTCAGTTTCAAATATTTTTGTTTAACTACCAGGAAAACAAATATTCTTAAAAGTATTTTTTTTTTTCTTTGAAAAAAATTGTATAAATTTTTCTATTTTAAATATTTCTCTACGTGTTTGTTTTTATTAAATAGTATCCCTGATTGTATTACATAGTCCTGCTTGTAACTGTCAAATGTCAGACACAGTTGACATTTTTACTATGCTAAACTTTTTTGGGGGTTTATTTTCAGAATTTTTTTCTGTCTTGTGTTTTAACTGTCTTGTCATGTCAGCCCGTGTGGCAAGGTTTGCAAATTTGACTAACCACGCGACCATCGTAAAAAGTTTTTTTTTTTTGTTTTACTTTATTATGATGACAGGTTTTTAAAATAGGAAGAAAAGAAAAGGAAACAATATCTTTTAAATTGAATTAAAGCCAAACAAAATTAGAAACTCTAAAACATTGATTAAATTACAAATTTAGTTGGGGTTTTAGCACCTTAATATATGCTAAGAATTTTTATATTAACCAACAACTAGAAGTAAGTTTAGAAATAGATCTAAACTAATTCGCCTTAAAGTATGCTTTAGTTTTTTATTTACTTGGGCTCCTAAGTGTGTGCTCAAGTGTTTTTTACTAAAACACTAATTTAATTGTTTTAACGCGTTTTAATTTAAATTTATCTTAAGCAATGCTTTAATTTCTAAAATGTTATATTTTATAATTGAATCGGTCATATAATCACATTACTGTCATATCAAATGTGTATTCAATTTTGAATTTTTCATCAACTAAATCAATTTTTTTTATGTTTCAACTTTAACAACAATAAAAGTTCTTTATAAAAAAAGTTAATATAATTTTGTTTAAATTAAATAAATGTATATCATGGCTGGTTTGTTATCAGTATGGTGACAGTCAACTGCTGACACAACGGATAAAAAAATAAAAAAACAAACTTCACACAAATATCGTAACAATACCAGATATATTTATATGTATTCAAAATATTTTTAAACTAGGCAAAATAAGTTTAAGGAATTTTGAAATTAAATAGGAATTAAAACAATTGCTGTGCATATTTTTAATAAATTTGAGAAGGCCAACGAAAAGAAAATTTGCAAAATAGAAAAATCTGAAAAATAGATAAAATATCCTTTTTAAAAATAAAAAGTAGTACACTCAGAACAGTTCTGCAGTTACTACGTGACAGTTATTTGTGTAGCAATGCAGTTGTAGTTATTTAAACTACAATTGCAGTTATTTTACTTAGAGCAAAATTTTGTAAGGTTTTTGACAGTTATTTTTTTAAACAAACTACAAAAACTACTATATTGTAGTAACATTTATTTCATACAGTTATTTTGAATTTTGTATGTGTGTACGAAGCAAACAAGAGTGTGTGTACGAAGTGCTTGTTTAGAAATTTCTAGTGAAAGAATATGAGAAGAATATGTTTTCTCTTGTCTTTGTCATAAAACAAGGCTAAAAAGGGAAGACGCGTAATACGGAAAAGATGATCTTTTATATTTTCATCCCTTTCTATCTGGAGAAAAAAGGAAGCCAAACAATATTTCATCCCTCACAAACGGACATCTAAAACAATATCTTAATAGATTGATTCCTCAATTTTAAATTTATTATTAATTAAGTTAAGAGTATTTACATAAATTTGTTTTTATTAAATTAAAAATTTTTATTTATGTTATTTTAACTACATTTGCAGTTGTTTGTACAGTTTTACAATAATTTGCGTGTATGTTGTTTTAATTGCATTTGTAGTTGTTTATACTACATTTGTCAGTTGATTTTTAACAGTTAAAAATAACTTCACATTGCAGTTGATTTAAATGCAAATGTAGTCTAAACCTTTTTAACTGCAAATGCAGTTATTTTAACTGTCATTCGCAATTGATTTTACCTACATAATCCCTGAGTGTAAGAAAATTAAAGTTGGGCATGCTGACTATATGAAAATCTATACCACTGTACGATTTGTGTCATAGTCCGCGAAGGGAATTTTAATTAACGGTTTAATATAATGAATATGTAGTCAGGGGCATAGTCAGGGGGCTCCGTCAATTAATTTTCGTACACTGCATAAAAATACGAAATTATTGTCAAAACAACAAATTCGTTCGTAAAATGTACCATTTTTCGCTTATTTTACAAAAATTTTCGTTATTTTGACATTTTTTTTTCGAATTTCTATGCATGGATTATTATCAGTGTAGGATCAAACATTAGCAGAAAGTAATTATATACACTCAAAAAAGTTTGATAGTTACTACATGAGAGTTGTTTGTGTAGTGATAATTAGGTGTTGTTTTCAACTGTAATTACAGTTGTTTTTTACGGAAAAATACAAAACAATTGTTATGGCAGATATTTAATAAAAGAAATAGCGAAAAGTAGTGTAACTTCGTACACTTATTGAAATAAACCTGTAAAAATAGCAGAAAAATCTACTAAAAATTAGTTGAAAATGACTTAGCAGAAAAAACTGCTGAAATTAGCAGATTCTTTTGCTGAATACTGGTAAAATAAGAACAGCAAAAACACAACTGTTAAATTTACAGAAATTTTGTTATACTTGAGTTAACTTTTAATTGAATCTAGAATAGGCAGAAAATTATGCTAAATATTAGTAGACCAAAAACAGCAAAAAAAAGAACTGTTAAATCTACAAAATGGAACTGTTGAATCTACAAATTTTAAGTGAAATTAATCGTATCCCAAGTGCATAAAGAGGTAACTGGAGATCAGGATAGAAGTTTTATTTCAAATTTCAAGTACGATGAAGCAACTACACATTTTTTTATATTCAATTGTTTGTTTTTCCAGCCTTTTTTCCCATTTCGAACTTTAATTTATACTTGAATTACACTGTAATTCAATACCATACGCCAGTGAATTGGATATTTGAATTCCAGTCGAACATAACAGTGTAAATATGCTTCAATTCAAGCCTTAAATTACAGTTCAATTCAAGTTCAAAAAACATACTAAAAACCCTTGTATTCAAGCCCTGTCTCCAAGCATAAATCAAGCGAAATAAAACACGATATTAACAATATTTGGTGCAACTTATTTGCATTTATAACATTATTTTGTCATACATACATTATTATGTGTATTTTAAATATCCAATATACATTTTTGCTTCTATTTTCTGGCAGCGTCAAATGTTGCAGGATTTTTATGAGCTAAGGGGAAAAATTTTAGAATTAAGTTTATACCCAAAGATAGGTCAATTACTTACTAATTTATTGGAATCCAAAGAAGAAAGGAACATTTCTTTTAAATCTCCACATATAAAATTGATTCTAAGTTGGTTTCTGAACAGGACGAAACTGGAAAGCAACACTTAACATAAAGCTGATTTCAAGCATTTTTTATAGCACTTGAATTTTAGTTCTTCAGTATTTATTGGGATAACAGCAAATATAACCGAATCACAAAAAAAAAAAAACTGAAATGAATACAAAATTTAATATACAAATCTTTAAAAATTCAATAATTTAATAGAATATTTAAAAATTATGTCACAACATTGTACAATAAATTTTGAAGTAATACTCGGCCTTTGAAATTAAATAATTTATTAAATAATTTATTATTATTGTTGCCTCTAAATGTGTAATTTATTAATTTAACCATTTTAAGGTCAAAATTTTAGAAACCCTGAGCATGTCATTCAATGAATGACGAAATGTCGGTGATATATTTAAAATAATAAAATAAATTGTTATGAAATTAGATTAGTCTAGTATAGAAAACTCTGGAATTTTCTGGAAGAAAACGGGATTTACTAAAATCGATAATCTGGCAGCACTACATTTAAGTATAATGTTAGTATTCTAGGTGTTTCCGGAATTCTCTACCACCACGTAAGTAAAACTAAGTAAAGCTGTCATATATCACTTAGTCAGTTGATTATTAGCAATTGTGTAATTCAGCCGGGCTTTAATAAATCGTTGTGTTAAAATTACTAGAGTTTATGTGAGTGTTATATTGAAGTATTTAAAGCAATAAAGCGTTTAATAAATAAGACTCTAATGCATAAACTTTTCTTAAATTTGCGTTAGGGAATACAATTGCTAAAGTATTCATTTTCCTTATTAAAAGTTTATTAAAAAAATGTCATGAATAATCGTTAAATAACAGTTTGTTAATTTCTCATTTTATTCTGGCAATTTCCTTATTTAATATGTCTCCACTTTGAAATAAATTGTTAGTGATTCATAATGTTGTACACGATTGACTGGTTAATCATAGATGAATAATGTTGTTTTGAATATTTTATCAATAAAAAGAATTTTTAATAAATCAAAACATGATAAAAATAATTTGTATACATATCTTGGTTATATAATATTGTAAAATAATATTTTAAAGACAGTTTAATACTATGAATACTGAAAGTATTCGAATGACGAATATGTTTTGATTATATTATTTATTTTGTTTAATTTATTTTTTATTTTATTTATACACCATTTGGAGAAAATTTAATGAAAAAAGATTTAAATGGTGCAACTGTTCCAGGTTATTTTAAAATTATTTAAACTTAACAGTGTGTGTGTTATTTTAATTACATAAGAGCACCAGCCCGGTTTTTCTAAAGAAGATAAAGGTAAAACGTAGCAATTGGTATCAATACTGAGATTAGTTATTTTGAATGCAATAGAAAAGAACCCGGTTTTTAAAAGGTAGAAACGTAACAATATTTTGTATTAAAAACTAAGTATGACCTCGAGTTTCATTATTTAATAATAATAAATTCTTGCAATATTGTAAAATTTTTAGTTGTTGAGATATTGATAAAATTTTAAATTGGCAAAATGTTGTATACTTTTGGGTTAAAGGGTTATCATATATAATATACTCGTACGAGTATCCACACATATAAACTCATTTGTTACAAATTTCTTTTATTTCATTTGGTTTTTTTTCAGTGCCAGTAGTTTTGATAAAATGAACAGCAATTTTAGGTAAATTCTCCAGGGTTTAAATGGGATCGATTGTAAAGTGTATGTACCAATTTTATATGAAGATAAAAATTAAATAATTTTAATTGATTTTTGTATTGTAAAATAAAAAAGCAACTGGCCTAGGGAACAGATGAAACTGTGAATTTTTTCTTGTAATTTTAATTACTTTGAATTTAAAATTAAATCTAGCCACGATAGGGAAATTTTTTATTATTTCAATGGAACTTTTTTTTATAACAATTTTTTTGCTAAACCACTGCTTTATCATTAAACAATTCTTATTACAATATTATCATGTCTTAATTGCATCCTGTCTATATTTTATTTTATATACAAAAGTTTTAGTCAGTTGTCGTCTAAAACAATTAAAACTCAATTTACCCAGATTTCATTTTTTTTCGCCTTTTGCCATACCAAATAGTACAAACGTCAGCGGAAACGGAAACTACAACGTAATGTTAAATCATGGTATATATAGAGAAATTTGTTAAATGCACAAATATTTAGCAGAATGCGATAATCAAAACCAAAAGAAAAGTAAAAAAGTTGTTAAAGAATTTATCAACGAGATTTGCTATGTTAATGTAATTTGATTTTGTACTAAAAAGGGAGACAAAAACAGAAAAAAATGTATACAAAATCAAACTGTCAATTATACAAAAAAAAGGGTTAAAAGTTGTTAGCAGGAACTAGGATTTAAACATTGTTCATTTTATGTGGTACATAGCTAAGTAGAAAATGTTAAAAAAATTTTTTTTTGATTTGTGGTTGGAATTTGTTTCATTACTTTTGTAGTTTTTTTCCTTTTGTAAGCGAGATAACAGCAAAGACTACATATTTGCTGAGGTAAGCTAAATTTTAATGACATTTTTTATAAAAACACCAGTGGGAAAGGGTACTGGTTATAGGACACTTGTGGTGATCGGTGCTCGGGGAGGGGTACTGGTCCTCAGACTGGTCACTTTTACATTTTAATTCTGATTTTATATATATTATAACAAGATGAAATTTTTGTTGCAATTTATAAACACATAGGAATAAATCTGGAATAAATCTAAATAGCAGAAAAGGCTCCTAAAAATTAATTACTGAGGTGTCTGTAGAAAAAGCTGCTGATATAAGCAGAATATCTTTGCTGAAAATTAGTAAGAGAAAAACAACAAGAAAATATTTATTAAATCTACAGAATTTTAGTCACATTTGAGTTATTTTTTAAGTTAATTGACAATAAAAAATTAAACTTTATAAAATCAGTGGAAAAATTTGCTAAATATTAGTAAACAAAAAGCCGCAAGAACAATTTGTTATATCAACAAAAATTTAGTTATATTTAAATTAAATTTAATTGAATGCAAATAACATGCTAAAGTAAGAAAAATTATTTGCATAACGGCAGATTCTTATTAGCATTACAAAAAAGCTAAAAATAATTTTACAAATTTTTTTTGTCATATGTTTAGTCTACTAATATTGAAAAAAATTTTTTTTGGGAAGTCAATATTTTCAAGCGTTGGTAAAGCGTCCAAATTCAGTGGTTGGCCGGCACTTCGTTTTGTAAGGCCTCAGTATACTTGTGCTTTGCCAGTGCTTCTTTTTGTTACCACTCATAATTTCTACCTGGGTAGTAAAAATGTTTAAATTTATTTCTCAATCCGTTATTTCCATAAAGACAATCTGATGATAGTGCTTGGTAGTACTTGAACATGCATATTGTCAATCACTGGTTCTAAGAAAGTTTTTTCATGTTTTTTTTTTTCAGAATTTGTCATATTTGGTCTTAAAACCAAACAAAAATTACATTATTAATAAAAATGTAAAAAAAAATTTGTAACATTTTTTTTATTCATTACTGGGTGATCATAAAATTTTATATTTTTTGTGGAATATTTATATTTTTTTCATTGTATGGAATATTTATATTTTTTCATTGGTGGGAAATTTGGGTGACACCAAATTTATACACTTTCTGTCGTAAATCACTACTAACAATGGTATACTTCGAATATATTTTCAATAGCCGATTGAGGTTTATTTGAAAAGTAATAGGTAAAGTTTGTTTTCATTTCAAGAACACTGTGAGACAAATGGTAGGGGTCAGTGATCGGGAAGGGTTCAAACTACCGGGGAAAGTTATATCGGTAAAAAAGAAGTTATACGTGTCCCGGCGTTTCGCTGGGTCACCCCTAGGAATCGAGATATATCGATTTGACCGTTGGTGGTCTTTTTTTTGACATAACTCGAGTACCACTAGTCCGATTTTGCTCAAACAATTTTAAAAAAATTAAAAATTATAATTCCTTTAATCTGTTTATATAACGTTTTTCTATATACTCAACAGTTTTGCCGGTAAAAATAAATGTATGAAGAAAAAAACATTTTTTGCCTAAAATATTAAAAAAAAGTAATAAACAAAAGGTTATTGATTTTTATGGTAGCGGTAACAAACATTTATTTTTACCGGCAAAACTGTTGAGTATATAGAAAAACGTTATATGAACAGATTAAAGGAATTGTAATTTTTAATTTTTTTAAAATTGTTTGAGCAAAATCGGACTAGTGGTTCTCGATTTATGTCAAAAAAAAGATATATCTTGATTCCTAGGGGTGACCCAGCGAACTTGTTTTTGACCGATATAACATTTCCCGTTGGTTTCATCCCATCACGATTTTGACTGTCGCATAGTGGAATCAATTAAAATAAATGAAAATATATTGTTTAACTTTTTTTATAAGTCAATAAAAAACAAACTATAAAAAAATATCGTCTATAGGGGTTGATATTTTCAGTCAAATGTTCTATTTTTAGTTTTCTATTTTTAGAAAAAATAATTAAAATAATTTCGTTTTCTATTTTAAAACAAAAAAAATTTAAATATTTTCGATTTTCTTTTTTGTTAAAATAGTTTGTTTATATACAAAATTATTTCAATTCAAATTACAAAATTCTTTACTCATACACACAACAATAGCCAATAAAAATATGGACGTGTGTGTTGTGTGTGTACCTAGTGTTTTGAAAATTCAAACAAAAAAAAAACTTTTATATATGAAAAAACATTTTGACAGTTAAAAATTGAGGATTGTTTTAACAGACTTTTCAATTATTTTTATTTCTTTTATGTATTGTTTAAAAAATGTTTGAAAATAGATAGCAAAATGGTTTGAGTATAATGAAAAATCAGTAGTTCTCTTTTTAAATGTGTTTTCAATTAATTTAATATGTATTTTAGGTTGTTTTAGACGATAAAACATTAACCCCTCAATTCATAAATGCTTTATAAAGTTATAGCAGGTTTACAAAATGTCATTTTCATACAAAATTTGTTCAATAAACCTCCTATAATTTTACAAAGCGTTTATAAATTTAGGGGTAAGAGTGTAGGATTATTTTATTTCTTTTTCACAAATTTATGCTTAAAATTATATGTATATTTATATTTTTTTTAAGAAAATGAGAAAAATGTTATTATGTCATAGTATTTATATATTGACTATGCTCTACATTTATGTTTAATCTATTTGTTCATTTTCCTAATCGATTTGTTTGCTTTATTTAAGACTAATAAGCTGCATCTCATACTGAAGAGTTAACTTTAACTATAAAACTAAAGAACATGACAAAAACTTATATACAAAACCACAACATATTTTTAGGTTAACTAATAGTTAAAGCAAAAACCTTGAGTATGAAACCCGACGTTGAAAGTGTAAGAATATTGGCATGCATAGGTACATACACGCAGAGAAAAATATGGTTGCAATATGATCGAGGTTCAAAAGTATATTACCTACAGCCAAAGTTGAGTTATCATAGGAGAGGAGTTCTCCCACTTCAACATTTTCTCAGTATTTTTTGAACTAGGCAAAGGCAACTCTTTTTCATCTATTGAAAGTTAAAAACAAATTTTTCACAAAAAAAAAAAAAATATATATATATTTTTAAAATGTTTTTATTGCCGCTTCTGGGTATTGAACTTGCGACCTCAAGATTGCTAGTCTAGCTTTCTACCGCTGAGCTATGCTTTTTATATTAAAGTTGAATGTTATAAAAACACCACTTTGTCATTGCGAAATATTGTATCTTATTCTCTTCAATAAAAGTACGTATTAAACAAGGGCAAAAGGTACACTCCAATTCAGTATTTTTTCAATACTACACTAATAGAAATTAATAGCAGAAAAAGTTACTTAAAATTAGTTAAAAGTTAACTATAAGTTAAGTTAACTTAAATATAACTAAAATTCTGAAAATTTAACGGTTTTAATTTTGCTGTTCTCACTTTACTAGTATTTAGCAAAAACAATCTGCTAATTTCAGCAGTTTTTTCTGCAGCATATTTTTTATTTTAGTATCTTTTTTTGCTATTTTTACAGATTTATTTCTGTGAGTGTATTTTCACAGGTGCATGAAAAGTAATTTTACTTCTAGAAAAGAAGTGAAAATACACTTACACTCAGATAAAAAAGTTTGTAAAAAAATTTGTAAACAGTTTCCAATCGCACTATACTATTTTTATACTGATTATTAGTACAATTTTTATTTTTAGTAATCATTTTTGCTATTCTCATATTACAAATTACGGATTTTTTTATTAATTTTCGCTGCTGATTTCAGCAAAACATTTTACTAATTTTTCAAAACCGCGTGCTAAATTAAGCAGAAAAATATACTAATTTAAAAATATTTTTTTTTGATTTTTTACAATTCTTGTTTAGTTTATATTTGTTACTATTGATATATTATTTGTTTAGAAATAACACCCAGAATATTTTATTGCATCTCCAATGCATAAAACGGCAATAACTGGAGAACCGTTTGCAATTTTGACTCCAAATTTCAAGTACGATGAAATAATTATACGCTTGTTACAATGGAAAGATTTTTTTTTTTAAGATTTTACAGTTTTTTTATTTTTTAGTACAATTTTTTGCTAATTTCAGCAGATTGATTTTAAATTACAGTTTACAGCAATTTACTGAAATTTAGTAGCTGCAACTAATTATTTATACTTATTTCATTGTACTAAAATTATGATATTTAGTAAAGTTTTTAACTGATATTACAAATCGATTTTGAATTGCAATTTACATAAATTTTACTAAAATCTAGTAGTAGATTTTACTAAAATCTAATTTTATTGTACTACAGATCAGCAGACATGTGTTGCTAAAATTAGCAAAAAATAAGGGCAACCCCTATTTTCGGCAAAAAAAAAAAATTGTTATTCGAAACCGCCTTGCAAAACTAATTTAGATTCGACGGTGTACGGCGAACTTTTTTTTTTTTTTTTTGATACGGTCTAATGGTCATCCCAACCACATTTTTTCTTTGAGTGCACCGAAAAAAATTTTAAATCAAGCAGAAACAACATTAAATTAAATAGAAACATCGCTGTGCCCACCATGGTGTATCTCGTCAAATGGTGATGCTACAAGTCATAGCCTATGTAGAGGGTTGCCGGTTCGATTCCGGGTCATCGTATACACAAAAAGTTTTTCTATAGAGACAATTCAACAATTAAAAATTTGATCAATTGACGAAAAAACTAACCAATGACCAGTTTTTGGATGAGATAAAACTGCGGCAGTCTGGCGATTCCTTTGTGTCTATTAAATTGTTCAATAAAAATGTTTTCTTCTTCTTTTTCTTCCTGTAAATTCGCTGTAAATAGAAATATTTAGCTTTAAGAACAAACTAAAATTGCTTTCTTTTGATTTAGTAGGTTTGAGGTTAAGATGAAGAATAAACCTTTTTTGTTTTGAATTTAATCTGTTTCTACATATTTTAAAAATTTGAAAATAAAATCTAAAATATAGAAATATTAATTTAAACACGAAAAAAATTATTTTAACTAGAATCATATTTATTTAAATAAAATTCGTGCTTAATTTAGAAATATCTGTACGAAATAAGATCTTAATTCAAATATGATATAATAGCTGATTAAACTAAGTTTTTTTTCTCTGTGTAGCTGTTTGCAATAATATGTGTGAGTCTGTATTTCAACACCTATACAATCATCACAACGATATACACATAAGAAAAGTTGTTCAATACAATAAATATTTCTAGGTGTAGTAAAGTAGTAGTGAAGAAAAAAAATATAATAAACTAAGCAAAAAATAGCTTTTAAAGTGCTATAAACCTACTCAAAAGCGAAATAAACTTTGGAAGAAAAATGTAGAAGAAAAAACACATCAAATTGTTTATCTTTACTGACAATGAGACGTAAGCCATAAATGACAACAATGCTTTTTTCTGTTTTATTTTTGCTCAATTTACTATTTGGATACGAGTTGTTCTTTTATTTTATATTTTATTTCAATATCAAACACTTGAATACCAATTTAATTCAACTTGTTAAAGTATAGATATAATAAAAAAAATAAGTAAATAGTTATTTGCTTTGTTTAAAACTTAAATTTAAACAAATCCTTTGTTAAAAAAGTTGTTAAATTTACTGAAATTCCGAAAGTGTTTCATGAGCAAGGATTTGGTGTTTTTAAAGTAATAGTTTTGGAATTTTTTGATCAGTAAAGTGTGAAAAATTAGAAAATTTTGTCGATTGACTAAAAAATTATAATGAATATACAAAAGGTTCGAATGAATGTATTTGATTTAGGAACATATTTTTCTTTGCGAAAAAGAAGACACGGAGGAGATTAGAAGATAAACAAAAAATCTAAAGAAAAATGTTTGTATGTGTCTGTTTAATCACTTCTAAAAGTAAAAAACAATAACAGAAAGCTGAATAGGAAAAAAAAACTATGAATTAGCTACACTAAAGTTCAAGGCCTTACTTGGTTTTGAGGGATAAGCTGTCGAACTTTAATATAGTTACGTTTGTAATGTAAAAATGCATAGGTTCGATTCCTACAGCCGACGGCTTGTTGAAAAATTATCATATAGAGACAATCTGACAATAAAAATATAAACAATAATACAATTTAATGGAAAATCACTGATGAAGCCTGTCCATAGAAAAAGGCATAAACTAGATCTAGTCTGATTTGCAAATTAATGTGTTTATAACTTTTAGAAAAAAGGTTAATTCTTCTTCTCAACCTCAAACCTACTAATTTTTACTTTACATTCTTATGGGACTTCTACACTAATAGAAAAAAGCCTGTAAAAAATTTATTTAAATTTACTGAAAACTAGTTAAAAATTATGCTGCAGAAAAATTGCTGAAATAGCAGATTATTTTTATTATATATTAGCTATCTTACTAACAGCAAAATTAATACTGTTAAGTATATAGAATTTTAGTTGTATTTGATTTAAATTTTTGTTAATAGAAAATAACAAGTTAACCTGCTGAAATCAACAAAACATTTTGCTAATTAATTAGTAGCCTAAAGAATTACAAAACATTTTAAATTTTCCAAGCTTTTTTTAGATTTTTTTTAATGCAAATACAAATCGCGCATTTTGAAAACAGCAATTCACAATTTTTTTTAGCAAATATTTCTGGTGATTTTAGCAAAACAAAATAAAAATAACAACAATTTTGTAGATATTACAATTTGTTTTTGCTATCTTTAGTCTACTAATATTTAGAAAATTTCGCTGCAGATTTTACAATAAAATCTGTAATTAACTAAAAGTTAACTATCCATTGTACAGTGCATTTAAAATAATTTTTTTTGTTATCCATAAACACTGTGAGAATTAATTTTATTAAATATCTACGTTGTAGTAAATTTTAAAAAAACAGTCATATAAAATTTCACCACCTACAGATTGTGGCGGCTTAAAGGTATTTTGTAAAATGAAAAAAAAGTAATAATAAAACACCAACAAAATAAATCTGTTTGTTTTAATACACTAAAGTAAACATTGAAGTATGGCTTAAAGCAAGCAACTAAAAATATGCAACGTTTTTGTAGATTTAATTACATTACAGCATACTTTAAGGCGACTTAACATTAAATTTGTTAACAAAATACAACTATAGAAATTGAAAAATTTTCGTAATTGAGTTTTTAATTTTAAAATTCACATTAATTTAGTTATTTATGTGTAGCAGATTTATTGTTTTTCCATTTTTTTTTTAATTTCAATTTTAAAGTTTCAATTAATTTAGCTGTTGTGTAGTATTTTTAAAATATTTGTTAAACTATTTGTTTAAAAACATTTTTTTATTTAGTTTTGGAAAAGTCATTAAAAAACCAAATACATCATTTTCTACTTTAGCTATGACAAAATAATTGAAATATTTTTTTTTTTTGTTAGTATATTTTTTTATCAAGCAATATTTGTTTATTTTTAAATCGTTTTTTTTTTTTTTTGGTTTTTTGTTAGTATATCATTGTCAAATGGCCTTAATCCCCGATAGATATACAAATTTATTGATTTAATTGTTAAAAATAATTGTGTCAAACTCAATCTCATCTCAACTGCACCACATATATACGATACAAACAGTTTGTGGTCAATTAGTTTGGACTAATGGATTTTTTTCCCCAAGTTTTTAACAAGTGGTTGTTTTGTGATAATGTACTTTTAAAATTGTTTCTGGTTTCATAAACATTTTGTTTTTGAAACTTAAATTAAAGTCTTTATGAACAAGTTTATTTAATACTTTGTTTACTTTCTAATATTTTTTGTTCAAAGTTTATCAAAAAAGCATATTTTGTTTAAAATTTTATAAAAAAAATTTGAAATTTATAAACTTTTTTAAAAGAAAACATTTTTAATTAAAGGGCAGCAGGTGTTTTAATGTTTCAGCAATTGTTTTATGCAAACAATACCCAGAAATGTCAACTCAAACACAAGAAAAGTCACAAAGTCTTAGGGTATGTATTGTGGTTTAAATAAACAAAGGTTTTGTTAAGGTTATTTAGGTCAGTAGAAAATGTGTTAAATATTTTTTTATATACACAGAGGAAAAAATCATCAATCCTTCATATCATCATATTTGATTCAATATATTATTTTTTATAGACATTTTTAAATTAAATATGAATCTTATTAAAATAAATATGAATCTAGTTGAAATAAACATTTTCGTATTTAAATTAACTAGTTAATATTTTGAACTTTGTTTGCTTACTCAAAAAAATTTTACAGTTACTACATGGCAGTTATTTGGGTAATAATAAGTAGTTGTTGTTTTTAATTGTGATTACCGTTGTATTACTATGAAAAATGCAAAACAACTGTCAGTTATTTAAGAAAACAACAACAGTTGTTTAAAGCAGTTATTTTAAATATCACAATAAACAACTACCAAAACAGTATTTTTACAGTAAACAGTTGTTTTTGTTAGTTATTTAGAAAATAAAAAATTTCATTGAATTTCGTTGAGTTTAAAAAATTCTTGTTTAGTTTATAGTTGCTGTTATTGATATATTCCTAGTTTTCAAATAAAAATCAAAAACTTTTTAAATATCCCCAGTGCATAAAAGCATAATAACTGGATAACCGTTTGGAATTTTTATTTCAAATTTTACCTGGGCTGAAATAATTAATTACATATATTTTTGTAATCGAAAGAACATTTTTTTTAATATGCTCTTATAATATCGAAAGAATTAACTGTAAAAATAGTAGTTTTAACCATTTTGTTAGTTGTTCTAAAATTGTTGTTGTATTAGTTATTTTTTTCAAAATAACAACCTACTAAATTAGAATTAATAAAAATACATATTAATGACAATATTAATTGTATTTGGTCTATACGACGAGTTTGAAAAAACAACACTTTACTACAACGTTTTTAGTTATTTTAAAGGTAAATAAATACCTATGTCACATTTTTAACTGTATATACTTTTGTTTTCGCTGTCATTTTCAGTAGATTCTACCGACAAACTTTTTTGAGTGCTCATTTTATAAATAAGTAGAAATATATTTAACTTAAGAAAAACCTTTGAATTCAAAGCTGGTTTCTATTTACTTTGGTTTCTGTTCGATATAATTTTTTTTCAGTGTATAAAAAAATTGAAAAACTTAATTAAGAAAATTGTATAAACTTTAATCCAAATAGTCATAGCAAAAATTATTAAAACTATAAAATTACATAAGTAGTTGAAAATTCAGAATTTACTAAAATAAATTTGTATGCAATTTAAAAAATTTTCAGAACAGAAATCTCAGTTGCTTATTAGATACTGGTATATTAGCTTAAAAATTGGGCAGTAAAAAGTAAATCTTCTATTGTTAGTAATTTAGTAGCGTGGTGTAATGTGGCAACTCGAACTATTTTGCAAAAGTTCCCTCAAAATTAAATTTAATTTATTCTGTTAATGCAGAAAGTTAGACCAGGAAACGGATCCCTCTAAGAAAATACTAAACAAATAGTCATAAATTTTTTGACTCACATCAGTATCCCACTTTACCCCACATTGCCCTATAGAATTTGTGTCAAAGCTTTCAAAGTAATTTTCAAAAAGCATGGCTATTTTATTAATATCCTAAAAAAGAATATGCAAAAATTAAATAATACAAATACAACAACATATAGAAACTTGACGCACAAGCATACTTTTTTACTGAAATTTTTTTAAATTTACAACAATATATGCTCTTTCCTACTCATATGTCAGGCTCATATTCAATTCACTGATTTAAATGCCTAATATGAACTATTTTTTTTTAAATTTTTTTATTTTTTTTATTTTCTTTTTTATTTTTTGGAGCTGGTACTTGTTATGAATTTGGCATTTCGATCAATGAAGTTAACATGTGCGCGTTGTAGCAGAGAACCGATACCGTTGTAAATACCGTTGCCATATTTAAAGCCCTTCATCTTTCACCACCTTTCATTTCTTCTCTATCCCCTCATCCAAAGGAAGCAAAAATTAATTAATAGGAAGAATTTTCTGAGTGCTGCTTCTCTTAAAAAAAAAAACATCTCGCCATGTTTGAAGACCTTCATCTTTCATCTTTCATCTCTTCTCTATCCCTTTCCAAAGAAAGCAACACGTTAATTAATAGAAAGAATTTACTGAGGGTTGCTTTTTTTTAAAAAAAGACAAACCCATTTTTTTTTAGCAGCCGTTTTTAGTACTTAGTATACTCATGTTATTAGTACTTATACTGTGGGTATTTTAAGTACTAAAAACAATACACTTTATTCGTCGATATTGGAAATATTAATTGTCGGCATGTGTAGTACAAAATTTAATAATCTCAACCGCGACAATTTTTAGTACTTGAATTAAAAATTTCAATCGTTAATATTTTTAGTACTGTTCTGGTTATTTTTGGAATTTTAATTTTGTTTTATTTGGAAAATTGGACTTTATTATTTAAATTTAATACTCCGATTGTTTTAAAAACTATACTCCAAATTTCAATCATTATATAATAATAATAATTCTTTATTTAGGAAATTTCAAAAAAAATATGTTACATTTTCAAGGTTATACATTCAATTATTTAACAATTTTGAAATTTTGTTTAAAAAAGAATAAAATATATAATTAACGACAATGTTTTTCTATTAAACGTCTGTCAATCATTAATCATCCCAGCAAAGAAAGAGATGCCGCAGCAGTATAAAAAGCACTACAATTGATGATTTAGATGTACTTCTTTCTTAACATAAACACTAATGATTTTAACTGTGAGTTATCAATAGTAAGGAGTACTCCCATTTCAACATTTTTTCAGTACTTTTTGAACTAGTGCAAAGGAAGCTCTTTTTGATCAATTAAAAGTTATAAAAAAATTTTCGCACACAAAAAATATACAATTTGTTAAAAACGTTGGGGATTTCAGCTTAATTCCTTTAATGCAATTAATGTATATACCGATAAAATAAAATTAAAAAAAACTAATATGCAAGTGCTTGTGCAAATTTAAATGTTACTGACACTTTAGAAAACATTGTTGGATGTCACTACATTGCTAGATCTGTCAAAACAACAGAGTAGTACATTGGAAGATGACAAAGCAAATTGTGTAGAAATTTTTGTTGTTGTTTTTGTTTTTTCTTTGATATTTTAAATGTTTAGAAATTCTCATTGAGTTTGTAATTTAACTTAACAAATATTTCCAGAAATTCTAAAAACGTCGTCCCCTGACGATTTCCTTACGCAAGAATGAAATCCGGATAGGGACATGCCTGCAACGGATTATTTTTCACAATTTGTTAAAAACGTTTGGGATTTTAGCATATTTAATTCCTTTAAAAAATATATATTTTTTTCTTTTTTTGCTAATCTAGCTCTCTACCGCTGAGCTAATCTTTGATATGAAAGTTGACTGGCATAGAAACACCGCTTTTTCTTTTCGAGATGTTGTGCTTTATTCTCTTCAATAAAAGAACTCTTTAAACAAGTGCAAAAGGTGTACTGCAATTCTGTACTGTTTAATAAATCAATTTTTCATAATTTTTATTTTATATATTTTTAAAAATTGAAAAATTAAAAAAATATTGAATTTAAACAAAGTAATTATAAATATTAAAAAAAAAAAAAATAAAAAAGTAAAAAAAAAAATTAAAAAAATATTGGTCTCTCCCGGAATCGAACTCCCTATCATCTGTTTGGAAATACCAAATGATACCAACATCATTTTTAGGATCACTTTAAGAGCAATTATGCCTTGGAAGCAATAATGTTTTGAATGTTGATCAGAATTACTTCTAAAAAAGCAGTAAAATTACACTAACGGATACTTATAAAGCAGTGAAAGAAGTGGTTTGCAAAGCATTAATTCCAATATTTTTTGATGGGATTTTAATACCAAAACTTCGAAATTTCAATTTTTTGTATTTTAGTAAAAATATGTTAAAAATATAAAAATTTCATTTTTGTTCAGTGTTTGTAACCGTCACATAGGAAAATCGTAATTAATATTAGAGTCAATTAGAAACACTCATCGATCTGCCGACCGTGGTGTAACTTGTTAAAAGGTTGTGCTACGAGTCATACATAGCCTGCATAGAGCCTGCCGGTTCGATTCCCAGTCATGGCAATACACAAAAAGTTTATCATATAGAGACATTTTAACAATTAAAAATACTTTGATCAATTGACACATAAACTAACCACTGATGAGTCTTTGGGTGAGACGAAATTGCGACAGTCTGGTGATTCCCTTGTGTCTGTTAAATTGTTCAATAAAAATGTTTTCTTCTTCCTGTAAATCAGCTTTAGCAAAAATTTTTAAATTCTGGGCGTTTTGGTACAAAATAAAATTGGAACTTTCAATTGTGTTTCTTTTAATACAAATACCAAAATATTAATTTATGGTCTTTTTAGTACAAACACTTGAATTTAAATTAGTACTAAAATTTAAAATTACAAATGTGGATACTTTTGAAAGTTTTAATCGTGGGTGGTAAATTTTATTTGTGAGTATTTTAGTACAAACATTTGAATTTCAATCAGTAGAATTTAAATAGTGTTTTTAGTGTAAAAATTGGGTGTTTTTGAGATTGAATTTAAATTCCGGTTCTTTTAGTACAAATATTTAATTTTTAAGTGTGAGTGTTTTTAGCACACAAGTTTTATTTTCAATTGCAGGTATAACATTTTTAATTTTTCTTTGGAAATTTCAGTTCTAGGTCTTTAATTTTTAATTGTGGGTGCTTTTAAAACAAATATTTAATATTCCATTGTAGATGAAACATTTTTAATCATGGGTTTTCCTTGGACATTTCAGTTTGAAGCCATTTAAGTCCTAAAATTGACGGTTTAGCAATAAAATTGGAAATATTATTTTAAGCTTTTATCCCGAAGTTCTGAGTTTTTAGAGCGAAACTAAATTTAAACTTTGAATTGTGTTTCTTTTAGTACAAATATCAAAATATTAATTGTTGATCGTTTTAGTGCAAACTTTTCTGGATACTTTTGGCAATTTGAATCTTGGGTCTTTTGAGTACTAAAATTTTTAATTTTAATCGTCAGTATTTTAGTACAAATATTTGAATTTCAATAAATAAATTCATTGGAAATTTTAACCGCTAGTCTTTTTAGCATGAAAATTGGGTGTTTTAAACGCTGAACTTTGAAATTTGAATTATGGTTTTTTAGTACAAATATCTAATTTTTTATAGTGGGTAATTTTAGTACAAACACTTTATACTTAATTGTTGGTATCAAATTTTTAATAGTGGATTTTCTTTGGAAATTAAAATTTCAAATTTTTTGAGTACTAAATCTGGGGTTTTAGTACTAAAATTGAAAATATATATAGTTTTTTATTTTTTTGTATTTTGTTTCAATTTTATTGAAACTAGTTTAGATTAGTTTTGATTTTGATTAAATTCCTTAAAGTTTTTCTATTTTTCAATTACAGAATTTATATTATTTTAACGTTTTTTCTTCCACACATGTACTAGCCACAAAAAAAGTAATTTTTTGCATGTACAAATTGGTTTTTATAAAATTTCAATTACTGTTTGTTTTTCTTTCTTGTTTTTGTGTTTTTTTTTTGGCAAAAGTAATTTTTAAAACTTCCGTTTCCTGTTTACTTTCTACAACAAACTATGTTTGATATGTAGGAGTTACTGTAGCATGTTAAAGTGCAGTTAATTTACAATTGTTGCTCATTTTATTCTTAGACAAGCAACCGGTACACAAAGGAATAAACATGCAAGCATGTAATACAAATAATGCCAACTACAACTGGTAACATATTGTAGTTGTTTGTTAGTTGTTGCCAGAACATACTTAGTTGGTGTTTGTTCTAAGGAAATAAAATCAAAACTTAGCCATACATAGTTTAACCGACAACATACATACATACATATATTACCACCTATGGGATATTTAATGAGTTTTTTGGTAGTGGTGTGAAAAATAATTACAGAAAATAACTTCAAAGAAAAATTAGCTGGGAGATATGTTGAAGAAAACAAAATGGAAAATTAATGAAATTCTTGGGGAAAAGTAAAATTCTAGTTGAGGCAACATGAGATTTTTAGACGAACCAAAAATTAGCAATTTTCTATAAAATTAAAATAAAGTATTTTGTAGTTTAAAGGATAAAGTGAAAAGTTAGAAAGTACTAAAAATAAATAAAGTGAAAGCTACAGTGTTTGTACTAAATTAGACTTCAAATAATGCTTTAATTTATTTACTGAAAAGCAGTGATCATAAAACTCAAAATTTTAATACTTGGTCTTTTTGTACATATATTTATATTACAATTGTTTGTTTTTTTTTTATTTATTTTTTTTTGAAAGTGAAGCGAACTTAGGAAATTCTTCCTATTAATTAACGTGTTGCTTCCTTTGGAAAGGGGATAGAGAAGAAGTGAAAGGTGGTGAAAGATGAAGGGCTTCAAATATGGCAACACTGTAATTGCGCGAGATGTTGAATTTTAGAACAGTTGTTGCGCGCCATCTGATAGTGAGTTGGCGAACTTTGTTGAAGCTTTTTAGTTCATAGCCCTGTTATATTATTTTACTTCGGTGGGGTTAAGTGCTATGGGAACACCGAAGGAGGACGCTGCGATATGTATGAGGGATAGAAAAAACTCATACATATTACTATTTTTAATAAATTGATGTTGCCTTGGTTGGGGCTCGAACCCGCAACCTCACGTGTAACAGTCCAACGCGCTAACCATTACACCACAGCGCCCACCACAGAGCATTTGTATTTCTTTGAGGGTCTTTTAATTAGAAAAATCTTAATTTAAATGGTTTTTTAATAAGGCCTTTCAAATAAAACAAAAAACAATTTTAACCTCAACCCATTCCTATTAGAACACCCACTATAGTATGAAATTTTGTATATTTAGTTCGATTTTAGATCATAAATTAGAACCAATGGTTCACGATTAATGCATTTTCAAGTGCTACCAAGCACTCTCATCAGATAGTCTTTATGGCGTTCTTTCTAGGTTATAATGTAGATTTTAGTTTTTTGTATAAAATCTACATTATAACCCAGAGAGAACCCCATACAGACCATCTGATGAGAGTGCTTGGTAGCACTTGAAAATGCATTAATTGTCAACCATTGGTTCTAGAAAAGTTTTTTCATAAGTTTTTTCTTTGTTTGTTTTTAAAATGAATTTATTTCAATTTTTCTTCCATAATTTATGAATTCCCTTGATCTTTAATATTTTAACTAATTCCTTAAGTGGTTTTTCATACTTTGTACGAATCTTCAAAAAGAAAAGTGTTTCAATATTAAGTTTTTTTGTTTTGTTCATTTTGCCATAATCCAAAAATGATTGATTTATCAACGTTTCAATAGAAATAAGTCAGCCAGCCAGCCAGTCAACCAGCCATCACAAAGAGAAAAAAAAAATATAAGTCGTCATATTCCTTATAATAAACTGTTAACTTTTCTCTTTTTAACTTATAATAACCCTTAAGTCATTGTACTTTTTTTGTTTTGCTGTCCTTAACGTCCCATTGTGAATTTTACTTTTCAAGGAAAACCAAGAAAATAATATTTTATAAAATATGAATTAAGGTTTTTCAGCATTTTTATTTCTCGCCATTGGGGAATTATCCTTGTGTTTTTGCTGTTTACGTATTAAGGCGATTAAATGAACATTGAATGAGTGTTTTTTTGAAGGTATAACAGATTAAATGCTGCTACTTAAATATTTTAATATTTTAGTTATAAGAACAAAAGTCTTCATCAAAAGAATTGTATAAATTTGTAGTTTCGAACTTAGTCATTTAAATTTTTCTTAAATTTAGAAAATAAAATACTTTAATATAATATTTTAGCCTTAAACTATGCAACAGTGTTTTTTTTTTGTTAAAAAAAATCCTTCATACTTATGTCGACATTGCCACAACAGGTGCTACTAATGTTTTCATTTCATGTAAGTATTCCTTGAGTATCCTTTTTTTGTGTGTGGAAAAACTACATCAATGAAATCACTTCTACCTTTGTAAATATCAAGCATGTTAGCGTTGGAGGTAGGTATATTGAATGCCAGCTCCTTCTCTATTACCTTTTCTATTTAATCAACGCTCTTGTGTGTGTTTTTTTCAAGTAGATTTTTCACTAAAAATCAAATAGTTTTATTTTGAAAATTGTAGGCAAACAAGTTTTTTTTTCTCGTAAAAAAAAAATTAATACTAACAAGTAGTTTGTCAACAATTTGAAGAGTCTAAAGCAAGTGCAACAAATATGATGACATACTCATTAGTTGCCTAAAAGGCTTTCCATGCCAACAGTAAAGCTAACAAAAAAAGTAAGGCGTATCAATGTTAGCTTATATGATACGAATAAAACATGGAACAACTTTTTAAACTTAAATTATGATTTATTGAAATTTGGGATAGGCTGGAAATTTGATTATGTCAAAAGAAACAATAGAACAGAAAAAACTAAAAACAGAGTTTTAATTATAAAATTGATTATATTAATTAAAATTTTAATTGATTTTGCACATATCACTCAAATTATACTACACTCAGGGAGCTTTGTTAGTTGTTTAAACATTATTTCAGTTTAAATTGCTTTTTTAATACTTTTTGCCCAAAAAGTATTTTTTTTTGCTAAAAAAAAAATTATATATATTGTTACGTTTTTACCTTTCAAAAACGTTGATTTCTTTCCTTTCAATAAACCGGGTTCTTTTCTATTGCAATCAAAATAACCCCACTGGTTTCACCAATCTCCTTTAGATAAACCGGGTTGGTGCTCTTTGCAAATAAAGTAACACACTCTCTTCGTTAAATTTTGAGCTCATACACTTGTTTATTTAACACTGTATTACTTTAAATACAACAATATAACACACACACGAACTCTCTACGCAACCCACTATACACAATCTAAAGCGCAATTAACTACACCAACTCAAATACTCAAATTAACAGCACAACTGTTAAAGTACAACTTCACTTCACAAATGTTAATGCGCAACTTCCTTTTCCTTCGTAACATTCAGTAGAAAAAGCTCTACAATTAATGATCTAAATGTACTTCTTTTTTTAACAGAAGCACTAATGATTTTCACATCAAGTTGTCAGAGCAGAGGAGTAATCCGACTTCAAAGGAAGTGTGAAGTAATCCCACGAGTGCAATGGAAGTAATCCCAGTGCAAAGGAAATTCTTTTTCATCAATTAAAAGCCCAAAAAAAAAAAAAAAATTGTAATTTTTTTATTTTTAAAAATTTTTTTTATTGCCGCCAACGGGTATTGAATTTGCGACCTCAAGATTACTAGTCTAGCGCTCTACCGCTGAGATATTCTTTGATATGAAAGTTGACTGGCATAAAGACACCACTTTCTTACTGCGAGATATTGTTCCATATTCTCTTCAATAAAAGTAGTTATTAAACAAGTGTAAAATGTGCACTCTAATTCAATATTGTTTTCAGTACTATTTTTACAGGTGCATAAAAAGCAATTTCGCATTTTTTTATATATATATTTAAAAATTTAAATGTTAAAAAAAATATTGAATTCAAACAAATTAATTATATACATTAAAAAAAATTAATAAAATAAAAAAAAATTAAAAAAAAAATATTGGTGCCACTGGGAATCGAACTCGCGTTTGGAAATGCCAAATAATACCAAAATCACTTTTTAGGATCACTTTTAGAGCAACTACTCTTTAGAAGCAATACTTAAATGATTTTTTGGATGCAGTTCAGAAGTAATTCTAAAAAAAGCTGTAAAAATGTAATAACGGATACTTTGGAAGCAATGAAAGAAGTGATTTTTTGAAGTTGTTCAGAATAAGTTCTATAAAAGCAGTAAAAATTCACTAACGGATACTTGTGAAGCAGTGAAAGAAGTAGTTTGTAAAGCATTACTTCCAATTTTTTTGCTAGGATACGTTGGAAGCAATAAAAGACGTTGTTCAGAATTACTTCTAAAAAAGCTGTAAAAATACACTTATTGATTTTAAAGCAATAAAAGAAGTAGTTTGTAAAGCATGATTTCCAATTTTTTTGCTGGGATATTAAAACAAATTAGTAAATTTGTCAATATTTAACCAAGCATTCTTTGCCCACTATCCATATCAAAACGTTTGGTATGGAAAGCCTTTTATGTGTCTGTGGACTGGGTTTTACAAAATATCTTTGGAGGGGTTTTCATATTCATATTCTTTTATATTATTGATTAGTTAGTTAAATTTTATGAAAATGTTTATCATTATTAAATAATTGGACTCGAGGTCTTTGTAGTTTTCTTTGAAAATATATTCTATAATACCGATATTTCGTCGTTCTTTAAATGACATCATCAGGGTTTTTGTAAACAACAGCAAAGGCCAGCAGAAAAGAGACTTTACCAAGTAATTAATCGAGTAAGTAGCACACAAAAGGTTTCACTACGCAAATAGGAAAATGACTGTAAAAAGTTTTAGTCAAAATTACTGAAAAGTGAGATTGCAGAAAAACTGCTGAAATCAGCAGATTATTTTTGTTAAATGTTAGTAAGAAAGGAATAGCAAATAAATTGTTGAATACACGTAATTTTAGTTATATTTGATTTAAATTTTAGTTAATAGAAAATAAAAATTTAACCTGCTAAAATCAGCAAAAAATTTGCTAAGTAATTAGTAGAAAAATCACAAAAAAAATTTAAAATATTCAAATATACACAATTTTAATTAGAAATTTATTAATTTAGTTCGAGGCCAGTTATATTTAAGAACAATTTTAGTTAATTGAAAATAACAATTTAACTTGCTAAAATCAGCAAAAATTTTGCTATATAATTAGTAAACTAAAAAATCAGAAAAAAATTTAAAATATCCAAAGTTTTTTTTTTCCAATTTCTTTTAATGGAAACAAAAATCTAGCCTTCTGAAATCAGCTGTTTACTGTTTTCTGTTGATTTTAGTAGGATATACTGCTATTTGCATTCAACTAAATTTAGCTTAAAAATAACTATGAGTAATTACGGATTTTAATTTAGTACAAAAGGTAATAAATTATTGTTACTGGGTAATTTAAACGCTATGACCTATTATTACCATTTTTTTCTAAGATATTAAAAACATTTAAAAATACCAGCATTGCATTTAAACCCTGATGATGACATTCAAAAAATGACGAAATATTGGCATTATAAAATAAAGAAATGTATTTTATAAAAAAAGTACAAAGACCTCGAGCTCAACTATTTAATAATTACAGTCAATTTCAAAAGAAGAATAATACTTCATCAGTAATTATAATAAAAAATATTTTAATTATGTTTGAAAACTAATAAATCGTGAATATTATTTAAATTTTTTTTAATAAAAATTAAATATTCTTCTCATTTGTAGTATTAAAAAATAAAAAAAAATTATAATCAACAGAAAAATGTAATAAGCCATGAAAAATATTTAAATTTTTTAAAATTTTATAAAAGTTCCTACCAGTTCTTGTTTATTTTATTAGCTTTATTTTGTTGGTTTCGTTCTTTTGTTTGCTGGTAATAACTATAAATATTTGGCCACAGCATTAAGGGATAAAATACCCTTCAAAAAGAAGAAATAGGAAATAAAGAAACGTGTCATAATAACGAAAAAACATAAAGATACGTGACAAATTTGAAAAATACCAATAATAAGTATAAAACAAAATGTATAAAATTTTGCACATCCGTTATAGTAAAACACAAAGTTAAGAATAAATTTTTGTTTTTAAACAAAACTTTTTCCGTTAAGCTCTTATTACAACAACTATATAACCGTGTTTGTTGTAAGGACTAGAAATTTCTGCTTCCTTAATTTAAGTGTGCAAATGTCTAATGAACCATTTAATTGAAAACAAATAACAAAATGTTTTACAAAGGACGGGGAAAAAATTTTAAAATTGGAAAAGTTTAAAATTATTTTTAAAAAATTTTTTCTGGTAAATACTTACACAAACTTTTTTTTTTTTGAATTAAGCAGCGACATTTTTGAATTAAATAGAAACGGTTTTAAAATCAAACTAACAGGGAAGCTCTCTGTTTATAATTCCCTCTGATTTTTGAATGAAACTTGGCTTTGTGATAGAGAAGACAGAAAAAATAAGTATGGTGCACCTGTTTAGAGGCCCAATCTCATATTTGAGGGTTAAAAAGTGGGATGAAAATTAGTCAGTTTTTTGTATTTTTTTAAAATTTGCTTCTAGGAAGTATATAAATATTGGGTATCAAATGAAATATATTTTAAAGCTCTATTAAATGGTGTTCTAAAAAATTTACAACTTTTTAGAAAAGTTTCGAACAATTTTAAAACTTATTTTTAACCCCTAAATGTCAACTTGGGCCCTATATATTTAGAACCGAAAATTATTTAATTTTGTACCAACCCAGAAACCAGACAAAGTCTCTCCTTGTAGGTTTGCTTTATTTTTAATTTAAATATGTTTCTAATTATTTTCGAAATAAAAAATAAACAAATAAAATGATGAAAGAAAAAATTAAGAAAAAAAATTAAAAAAATATTGGTCTTACCAGGAATCGAAGCCGCGATCATCTGTTTGGAAATAAACTGTATCAAAATCACTTTCTATGATCACTTTTAAAGGAATTATGCTTTAGAAGCAACACTTAAATGATGTTTTGGTTATTGTTCAGAATTACTTCCAAAAAAGCTGTAAAAATATACTAACAGATACTTTGGAAGCAATGAAAGAAGTAATTTTTTTGAAGTTGTGCAGAATTACTTCTACAAAAGCAGTAAAAATACACTAGCGGATAATTTTGAAGCATTGAAAAAACAGGTTTGTAAATGATGACTTCCAATTTTTTTGCTGGGTAGTGGTTTAAAAAATAAAAAAAAATTAATTTTTTTTTATTTTTAATTTTATGGGACATACATTAATTGCATTAAAGGAATTAAATATGCTAAAATCCCAAACGTTTTTGACAAATTGTGAAAAATAATCTGTTGGAGGCATGTCCCTATCCGGATTTCATTCTTGCCTAAGGAACTCGTCAACGAACGATGTTTTTAGAACTTCTGGAAATATTTGTTAAGTTAAATTACAAACTCAATGAGAATTTCTTGTTCTCGTCTAGGAGCGTTATTAAACATTCAAAATATCAAAGAAAAAACAAAAACAACAGCAAAGAATTTACAACAATTTGCTTTGTCATCTTCCAATATACTACTCTGTTGTTTTGACAGATCTAGCAATGTAGTGACATCCACTCATGTATAAACGCCAATAGAAAACAATGTTTTATAAAGTGTCAGTAACATTCAAATTTGCACAAGCACTTGCATATTATTTTTTTTATTTTTTTTTTTAATTTTAATTTTTTTTTTAAATTTTTAAATGCAACTACAAATCTAGCTTTCTGAAATTACCAGTTTACTATTTTTTTTAGCAATTATTTCTGTGAATTTTAGCAGAATAGACTGCTATTCAACTTAACTTAATTTAAAAATGACAACGATTTTGTAAATATAACGGTTTATCTTTGCTATTTTTAGTCTACTAATATTTAACAAAATTTTCTGCCTAAAATTTGTAAATTTAACAGTTTCATTTTTGTTGTTCTTATCTTACAAGTATTTAGAAAAAAATCCGATAATTTCTGAACATTTTTTGCAGGGTAATTTTTAACTATTTTTTTTTGATATTTATTTAAAAAAATTGTTTAATTGTCCTTGTATCGTTTTTCAAGAACAATAAATATCAATACGCAAATATTCGTAACATACTTTTAGGCTTAATGTTTTTTCTGCTTTTCAATTTACATGATATGGAAAAGATTACAGCAAATAATTTCAGTACTAAAAACAAATTTTCATATACACTTTTATCTACTTAAATTTGTATGTCCTTTTCCAAAGGTTTCCTCCCTTTAATGCAATGTACATAATTTGACAACTTATAATTGAAAAATTTACATATGTTATCAATCTAAGACAAGGAGGATAAATTTGCTTCTTGACGTGCTTATTTTAGGTTTCAAAAAATTGTCCTTACAAAGTGTCATCCTATGACCATCGTTTTGTATGTAAATAAGAAATAAATCCACAATTTTTTTAATTCATTCTTGTAGCATTGACCATGTTTTTATGTATTTTAGATGTTTTATATTTTTCTGGTCTTTATTTCATATATATTTTTGTATTTTTTTTGTGGAAATTATTTTTCTTTCCTGTTGGCATCATCATTTTTCTCACCATTTTAAGGCTTGTCTGCACATGTAACAATATACACTTCTGTTTCCGGAAAATAGAGATTTTTTTTTATTGCCAACCTATTTTTTGTGAATTTTTATAGATTTGGCAGAAACAAATTTATACAATTATACATTTAATACTGAACCTTAATATAAAGATTTTTCTCAAAAATACAAGAACTTTAAGTGTAAGAAAAAAATATTCAAAAAATTTGTTAAGTACATCATGAAGGCGTATGATTTTTATTGCAATATTTAATGTAATATTAAGTATACGATTAAATGTCTTTAATTATATACGAGTCATTGCTGTAAGTTTTTTTAGTCTAGACCAGTTTGCTTATCTCTTTGTTTCAATAATTATTCAACACAGTTAATTGTGTTGAGCACTGAAGATTAATTAATTTCTCATTACATATGTAAATACATACAGAGCGATACACTGGGCAATTATATACATACCCAGGTGAAAATTAGATCGTATATGGGCTCGTATATGCTCATATATGGCTATATCTGATCATATATGCTCATATTTAGTATAATATATGACCATATATATCGTCATACATGACCATATATATTCAGATCCGAAATTTGAGGGTATATGATCTTACATGTTCATAATATATGCTCATATATGATTATATACGGTCGTATATATTCAAATTTTGGATCCGAAGATATATGAGCATATATGATACCATATATGATCGTATATGAAACTATATATGGACACGTATAAGATATACCCCTTAATATACGAGCCCAGATATGATCATACATATATGTTCATATACGAACCCATCTTCATCTGGATATGCAATTTTTGCTGCATTTTATTTACCAATGAACTCTAAGAAAATAGCATAATTTTCTGATACGATAGTTCAAAAGCATATTGTTATGATTACACTGTGCAATGATCTTAATATGATTCTAATTATCATAATATGGTAGTGATAACCAAAAGGGTACTCCAACCTTGTATGAAAAAAAATATGAGTTATGGACATATTTATTTGGGTGTATACTACGTCTCCCAAAAAATTAGGTTAATCGGATATCGGTTGAAATTTCTGGTGGTGAGGGGGGAGCGCCTTAGTGACCATAGTATGGTCAGTTAGAATTATGTTTATGGTTGTTAGAACCATACTATGACAATATCATATCCCTAATCATGCTAAAGCATTTTTTTGCCCTGAGTGTGTGAAAATCGATCTTGTATGTGATCATACTTGGGCTTACATGATCATATACGTTCATGCATAGTTCAATATATGATCATACATGAGGATATATGTCCCTATATGATTAATTGTGACCATATACATCCACATACTCCCAATTTTCGGTTCCGAAGATACATGGTCATATATAAGAACATGAATTGTCATATATTGTACTATTTGTGGTTTTGTATGAACCTGTAAGTCCATGTATCATCTTACAGAAGCCCATATATGATCATATATGTTCATATATATTTCAATTTCCACATAAGTATGTTTAAAAATCATGAAGCTTGATATTTGGAACACTTTTTTTTAAACTTTAAAAGCTCCAAATTAAGAATTTGAATGCTTAAAAAATTAGTCCTTAAATTTGGTTTACTAACATCTCTGTTACCTAGTGTTGTTATTCATTATCGCACACAAATAACTACGTATTTACGTTTATTTAATATAAACAATTGCTATTTTTACCACAATAACATTGATTAAAATGGACTTCAAAAGACTAAACTAAAAGCACAATAACTTTGCTATTGCCTGGCCACAATAATTAACATTATTGACAATCAGTTTGCAGACTACTATATATTATTATCGAAAACAGAACACTCATCTAATACAAATATTGATGAAGGTAAATTATTTAAATAGCAACTTTGTTAAGAGGTAATTTAAAACTGCCAATTGAAAAAAAAGTAATTAAATTTAAATGGAGATTATAAAAAACTAAATATATGTTGGCGATATTTTTGTTTTCGCTCACAAACAGATACACTAATCGAAAAAAATCTGTAAAAATTTTAGTTTAGTTAAAATTAGTTAAAAATTACCTTGTAGAAAAAACTGCTGATATTAGCAAATTATTTTTGCTATATATTAGTAGATAAGATAAGTTAAATATACAGAATTTTAGTTATATTTGAGTTAATTTTTTATTAATAGAAAATAACAACTCAACCTGCTAAAATCAGCAAAAAAAATTTGCTAGAGAATTAGTAGGTTAAAAAATCATAAAAAAATTAATTTTGTTTTCGATTTTTTTAATGCAAATAAAAATCGAGCATTCTGAAATCAGCAGTTTACAATTTTGTTAACAGTTTTTTTTGCAAACATTTCTGCTGATTTTAGCAGGGAAGACTGTTATTTGAACTGTTATTTGTTTTGTTTTTGTTGTTCTTATATCACTAATATTTAACAAATCATTTCAGCAGTTTTTTCTGCAGTATCATTTTGAACTAATTTTTAGTAACTTTTTCTGCTTTTTTTCCAGATTTATTTCTATGACTCTACCATATCCACATACTTTCTTTTCCATTTGATTTGTCTAAGGCCCTCAAATATTTGTTGCACTGTGTTATATAAAACTATTTAGATCTTAAACTTTTAATTGCTCTTTTTTTTTTTGAATATAAACTACTTATGAAGTGTTTTATTCAAAATATTTATATTTGCTATATAAAATTTTGTTTAACTTTCTTTATCGTTCATTTACTAAATACCACTTTAAACTCTTTACAATTTTATTATAATCTTCTAAATTACCATTGTGAGATTCTTTTTTTTTTTGCCCATTTAAAACAACAACCCTTTTTCAAATAGTTATATAAAATTACTTAAAAAGTATTTAAATGGTAAGTTTAGCAACATTTTCTTACCTTTTTCAAAGTTAATAATAAATATAGACTATACAATTGTTAGGTAAATATAAGAAAATTTTAAAATGCAGTTTGTTTAGAAAGGTGTTTTTTTTTTTTTTTTTTTTTTTTTTTTTGGAAAATACATTCTTGTATCAAGTGCCCAAAGAAACCATTCATAGTTAAATCAATTATTACCAACATTTTTTTTGTAAATAAATTATTAAACTAATTATGAGTTTAGTGAAAATAAACTTTTTCGTATTTAAAATAATTAAAAAATAGCAAAATTAAAAAAAAAATTGTTAAAAAAGGTTTGCGAAAAGAATTTGTGAAATAGAAATTGATTATGGAAATTTTCTTGACTAAATTCGCGAAAAAAATATGTGCAGAATTGGTCAGAAGGAAAACGTAAAAAACAGTTTAAGGGAATCAGTTTTCAGTGAATGTCCCCATTTTCTAACGACCGATTCCTTACAGGAATTAAAAATGTTTAAAAAGAACTAAAAAATTAGTTAAAAAAGGTTTGCGAAAAGAATTTGCGAAATAAAAATTGATTAGGAAAAATTTCTTCAATAAATTCATGAAAAAATATTTGCGAAAAATAATTGATCAGGAAAATGTAAAAAACAATTTACGGGAATCAGTTTTCAGTGAATGTCCCCATTTTCTAACGACCGATTATTTACAGGAAATAAAAATGTTTAAAAAGAACTAAAAAATTAGTTAAAAAAGGTTTGCGAAATAAAAATTGATTACCAAAAATTTCTTGAATAAATTCACGAAAAAATATTTGCGAAAAATAATTGATCAGGAAAATGTAAAAAACTATTTGCGGGAATCAATTTTCAATGAATATCCCAATTTTCTAAAGACCGATTCCGCAGGGGGAATAAAAATGTTAAAATAAAAACTTCACGAAAAGAAATTTAGTGAAACAATTCACAGAATAGCAAGCAATTCAATATAAAATTATAAATTGAAAAAAAAAATAACAAATCGCTGAAAAATATTTCCAAAAAAGCTAAATAAATTTCACGTAAAATTATGCCCGGTGAATATTAAAATTTTTCGTTAGTTGCTTAAACTCGCAGAGTTAAAGAGTATAAGAATGTTAAAACATGAACTTAAAGATATTTCTTACAAAAAAGTCCCCAAAATATATTAAAAAAAAAATAATTTCTCGGGGGAAATAGTAAAAAAATATCGCGAAAAACAATTTTCCTCGAATGTCCCAACATTTTACTAGACGAACGACTAATAACAGGAAAAGATGTTAAAATGTAAAAGCAAAGTTTGCAGAAAGAAATTTGCGACAAAAGTTATATAAAAAATTTTACGTAACAAAACAAATTCTGGAAAAGAATTGGCGAAATAAAACTTTAACGTAAAATATTGAAAAAATTTCGCTGAAAACAATTTGAAGGGCATGTCTCGGTTTTTCAATAGACTACGCAGAATTGAAGGGTATAACAATGTTAAAATATTATTACGAAATGGGATTAGTCTATTGTAGTATAGAAATTTCTAAAATTTTCGAAGAAAGATGTCCCGAGAGGAGGGATTTACTGGCAGTACCACATTTAAGTGTAACCAGTATAATATTAAGTAGTTGTGCGCTTTGTTGTGAATAACATAAGTGTTATAATTTTAAAAGCACTGGAATTTTCTATAATGTTCTACATCCATGACCGTTACTATATAAGGAAATTGCGTATTAACATTAGGGAGTGAAGTTTATTATTAGTGTATAAGTTCAATATCAAACAACAGAGTGTACGTTATTTTAATTGCAAAGAGCACCAACCCGGTTTATCTAAAGCAGATAAACATACGTTTTTGAAGGTAAAACGTAATAATTTTTGTCAGCAGTGGAATTGCTTATTTTGTTTGCAATAGAAAAGAACCCGGTTTATTTAAAGGATATAAACCAACGTTTTTAAAAGGTAAAAATGTAAAACTATATAACAGGAAAAGAATTCATGGAGAAAAAATCATTAAAAATTTATAAAGCATAAATAAAAAAAAGCCCAAAAAAATTTTAGTCAAAAAATTCAGAAAAATTGGTGAAACAATATTTCGCCCTAAATAATATTTTTAAAAATATTATTAAAAATATTATTGAATATATTATTAAAAACATTACTAAAAATATTATTGAAAATAAAATTTCGGGAAAAAATCTCACACAGGTGTCCCAATTTCTCACTAGACGATCGAGTCTGCTGAGATGGGGTATAAAAATGCGAAAAGTATCGCAGTAATAATGCTGAAATTAACAATATATTGTGTTTAAAATTAATAAATCTACAGATAACCAAACTTGTGTCAATTTATCAGTAGTTCTACTAATTTTTAACATAAAATGTTGTTAGTTTGAACAAACTTTGTGTTAAACCAAAAATTATAATATTGTAGAAAGAATGCATTTTAATTACAGACGTATTATTTCGAATGTGCCATTCTTTTCTTCGCATGTTTATACCCTCCATCTACGCATAGGCGATCGTCTATTTAGAAATTGGGACAGTTTTCCCAGAAAAAAATCATAAAAAAATTTTACGATAAATAAATTTCTAAAAAAGTTTTGAAAAAACTTTTGCGGGAAAAAACTATCAAAAAAAAAAGAACTCGAACTCAAAATTATAGAAAACAAACTTTGTATAAAAAATGTTAAACAAAAATTGTGTAAACAAATCTTAAAACAATATTTACTTATAAAAAAAATTAGGCTTAAAATAAATTTTGCAAATATTCGGACACAAAAATTAAACAAAAAATTTTTGGGAAAAAAATATTACACCAAAAAATTTAAAAGGATTTTTTGTGTGAAAATTAGGAAAAAAATAGAAAGTCATGGAAAAATCCTGCAGCAAAAATTTTACATAAAAATTTATTTTAAAAAAGTAATGGAATTAACTTTTTACTAATAACGATTTCGCAAAAAAAAAATGTTACATAAAAATGTGTAAAAAAATTCGCGAAAAAATCATAAAAAAATATTTTTTGAAAAAAATACGCTAAAACTTTTGAAAAAATGCATCAGGAAAAAATTATTTTAAAATGAATTGCGAAATAAAATTTTCAGAAAACAAGAGTTACATAAAAATTTTAAACAAAAACTGTGTAAAAAATTGTGAAGAAATATTTACACATTAAAAAATTAGGTTTAAAACTAATTAAAAAAAAAATTCGGAAACAAAAGTAAATCAAAATATGTTCGCGGAAAAATTATTACACAAAAAAAGTAAAAAGGTTTTTATTCGTTCAGTTTAGGAAAAAAATAGAAAGTCGTGAAAAAATCGTGAAACAAAAATTTCACATAAAAAGAGATTGTGGAAACAGGTCAAAATTTAATTTCAAAATGTTAAGGAATTAAATTTTTACTAACTGCAATTTCGCGAAACAAATGTTACATAAAAATGTGAAAAAAAAATTTCGCGGAAAAAATCACAGACAAACTAAACAAAAAATATGTTCAATGAAAATTGTTTAAAAAAAGTTTTAAAAAAATTTTGCGGGAAAAAATTATTCAAAAAGGAATCGCGAACTCAAAAGTTTTAGAAAACAAAATTTACATAAAAAATCCTTGAACAAAAATTGGATAAGAAAATCATCAAACAATAATTAAACAATAAAAATCAACTCTAGTAAGAAATTCTTTAGTAATTAATTCTAATATTAATTACGATTGTCCTATACGACGGTTACAAACACTTAACTAAAATAAAAAATTAGGTTGGAACAAAATTTTGAAAAAATTCGTAAACAGAATAGAATCAAAAAATGTTTGCGAAAAAAATATTACAACAAAAATGGGAAATAAAAAATATAGGCGTTAAAATTAAAAAAAAAAATTACAAAAATTGTGGAAAAATCGTGCAACAAAAATTTTGCTTAAAAAGTCAAAATTTAATAACAAAAAAAGTGTAAATGCGCACTTTTTTTCTTTAAGACAAAGAAAACATTTTTATTTAAAAATTTAGCGGACACAGGGAAATTACCGCACTGCAATTTCGTGACATCTAAAGACTCGATAGTGGTTAGTTTATGTGTCAATTGATCAAAGTATTTTACCTTTTAAAATTGCCTTTACGTAAAAAACTTTTGCCTACAAAATGTATACCTTGGCCGGGAATCGAACCGGCATCCATTTTAAAGGATTTCACTCATAGCATCACTTCCAAACAAGATACACTACGGTCAGCAAAGAGCTGAGTGTAGCTAATTGAAGTTTCGACAAACTTTTGAAAAATTTTCACCAAAAAAATACAAAAATTCTATAAAAATATTTTATAAAAAAATTTTATAAAAAAATTTCAGAAACAAGAAAAATTATTGCAGAAATTGTTCACCAAAAAAATCACTAACAAATAACTACGCGTTTTTTTTTTGCAACAAAAATGTCCTTATTAGTGACACTCTCTTTTAATAGACCCTAATATAAATGAATAATATAACAAGAAATGGCCAAAAGTTTTGGAAAAATTAAGGTTATGAAAATTTTAATGTCTTTTCACATTTTCGCTAATAACTCGTTGACCGATCTTGTTCATTTTCGATAACAAAATACTTCTGTGAATAAAACGAATTTTTCTTAAAAATTCAGTAAAGCGAATATACACTCTATCAATCTAGGGATGTCTGTGTATTATACAGACATCCTTTGAATCGCTATAATGGGACCTTAATTCCATAAAATTGATGAATTACTAATGGCATAATAAAATGTTTTACACCCTCCAGCACATATTATTTATTGGGGCAATAAAAATGTTAAAAAAATATATATTTTTTATTTCCTTCAAATTCATTTATTATCTGTCTACATCATTGTCTTTTAAAACACCGTTTCAAAAAAAAAAAAAAAATATAACTTACAATTTGTTAACAATCATCATTGATGTAACAATATCGGTGTCTTTGCACTTGTCACATCAACTATTCCAACATTTAGCTAATTACAATGCAATTAATGCCAACATCACCACCTCGAACAGCAGCAATGCAATGCTAACAAATGCAAATAATCTTTACAGTGTTACGACAAAAAAGCTCTACTGTTTTATTTCATTTACAGCAAAAACCTTACAACAAAATGATAATTGCCACACTGAATGCTCGCTCAGGAAATGTTTGTACGTGTGTCAGTCTTTTTATTTTTTTTTTCAATTCACATTAAAGATGGTTCATAATGATTTCTTTTTTCATTCCTCCCTGATGATTCTGTGTGTTCAGGAATGCAAATAACAATTGTTCTTGCTCACTAAATGGCAGGTAAAAATTTTAACGTTTCTGTTTGTCAGTTGGTTGGTGGTTGTTGGATTTGACGGTGTTTGCATAGTTTAATGTTTTGTATGCATAATGAGTTTAAATTCTAGTTTGGAAATTTTAATCACGATAGAGACAAGTCGAAAAGAAAGGTAAAATATAAAATATAGCTTAAAAGGTGTTTACTTAATATAATAATGAATAATTAAATTATTAAAAATATTATCCATAAATAAGGTGATAGAGGATTTAAATAAATAATAGTGAAATAGTAAAAATAAACCACTCCACAATGAATCTTAAATTCCTTTCTTTTTCCTCTTTTTTTAATTAAATTTTTATATTTAATTATTTTTCTTTTATTAAATTTCCCCACCACCTGCAACTTTCTTTTTTTATTTGCTTCAATTTTGTATGTTAATTAACAAACAACATTGTATGTTCATTAAGTCCTTTAACTGCATATAGTGTATTTAACATTTCGTATATAAAGTGCAAATTGCTCTACTTGTCGCTAAAGTTTTTAGGTGTTGCCATTTAAGCATGTATAAGTGCTATACTAGTCTACTGTACACTTCTGTTTGTTAATGTAGTAGTTATATGTACAAGTGTAGTGTACTGCTGCCAATAACTGAAACGTTTCATTAACATAAAGTAAAATTTTCAATTAATCATATACACGCTGGTAACTAGGATAGAGAACGCAATATAAAACCAAGTATGAGGTATAAATTTCCAATTAAAAGTGTTGCAGTAGTTCAAACAACGATGAATGTATGTATGCCACGAAGAAACTTTGTATTGAATTGTAATTAATTTAAATATTAATATAAAATTGTTTTAAATTTCAATCACTATATATAAAAGAATAACGTGACTGACTGACTGACTGACTCAACATCGCCCAGCCCAAACCGCTGAAGCTAGGAAGTTGAAATTTGTTATGTAGGTTCCTCTTTCGGGGTAGACGTCCACTAAGACGGGATTTTTGGAAATTCCTACCGGAACGGGCAAAAAGGGGGAAAGTGTCCCCCTTGACGGCCTGCCAAAACCCCTTTGGCTAGAAAGCTGAAATTTAAGATATGTATTCCTTGGAGTAGGGGCTAACTTTTCTGGAAAGTACTTTCTAGAATTTTGGACAGGGACGTTGTAAAAATGGGGGTTAAAAAGGGGAAAAAGGCCCCCCTTGACGGCCTGCCCAAACCGCTGGAGGTAAGAAGTTGAAATTTGGTATAAAGGTTCCTCCACTATCGTAGACATACACCAAGACGGGAGTTTTGGAAATTTTTACAGGGACGGGCAAAACGGGGAAAAAGTCTCCCCCTTGACGGCCTGCTCAAACTGCTGGAGCTATGAAGTTGAAATTTGGTATGTAGGTTCCTCGACCGGTGTAGACGTCCGTTGAGACGGCATTTTTGGAAATTCTTATCGGGAGGGGAAAAAGGGGACAAAAAAAGTACCTTTTTCCAAAAAAAATACCTTTTCCCAAAAAAAGTACCTTTTTCCAAAAAAAGTACCTTTTTCCAAAAAAAGTACCTTTTTCCAAAAAAAGTACCTTTTTCCAAAAAAAGTACCTTTTTCCAAAAAAACTACCTTTTTCCAAAAAAAAGTACCTTTTTCCAAAAAAAGTACCTTTTTCCAAAAAAAAGTACCTTTTTCCAAAAAAAGTACCTTTTTCCAAAAAAAGTACCTTTTCCAAAAAAAGTACCTTTTTTCAAAAGAAGTACCTTTTTCCAAAAAAAGTACCTTTTTCCAAAAAAAAGTACCTTTTCCCGAAAAAAGTACCTTTTTCCAAAAAAGTACCTTTTTCCAAAAAAAGTACCTTTTTCCAAAAAAAATACCTTTTTCCAAAAAAAGGACCTTTTTCCAAAAAAAAATCCTTTTTCCAAAAAAAGTACCTTTTTCCAAAAAAAGTACCTTTTTTAAAAAAAGCACCTTTTTCCAAAAAATGTACCTTTTTCTAAAAAAATGTACCTTTTCCAAAAAAAAAAGTACCTTTTCCCAAAAAACATACATTTTTCCAAAAAAATAACTTATTCAAAAAAAGTACCTTTTCCAAAAAAGAGTACCTTTTCCCAAAAAAAGTACCTTTTTCTAAAAAAATGTTCCTTTTCCCTAAAAATATACATTTTTTCAAAAAAAGTACCTTTTTCCAAAAAAAGTACCTTTTTCCAAAAAAAGTACCTTTTTCCAAAAAAGGACCTTTTTCCAAAAAAAATTCCTTTTTCCAAAAAAAGTACCTTTTTCCAAAAAATGTACCTTTTTCTAAAAAAATTTACCTTTTCCAAAAAAAAGTACCTTTTCCCAAAAAACATACATTTTTCCAAAAAAATAACTTATTCAAAAAAAGTACCTTTTCCAAAAACGAGTACCTTTTCCCAAAAAAAGTACCTTTTTCTAAAAAAATGTTCCTTTTCCCAAAAAATATACATTTTTTCAAAAAAATACCTTTTTCAAAAAAAGTACCTTTTCCAAAAAAAAGTACCTTTTCCCAAAAAAAAGTACCTTTTTCTAAAAAAATTTTCCTTTTCCAAAAGAAGTACCTTTTCCAAAAAAGGTACCTTTTTCCAAAAAACATACATTTTTCCAAAAAAAACTACTTTTAAAAAAAAAATACCTTTTGCAAAAAAAGTACAAATAAAGTACTTTGTAAAAACAAAGTATCTTTTTCCAAAAAATTTCGTTTTTCCAAAAAGTACCATTTAAAATAATATATAATTTCAAAACAACTACTTTTTTTCCTCCCCCCACGGATATCTCCACTAAAACAAGGTTTCTTGATATTCGGCATAGACGTGCGCTAAGGCGGGATTTTTGGAAATTCCTACCGGAACGGGCAAAAAGGGGAAAAGTCTCCCCATAAACAGTCTCACAAATTGGAAAAGTGCCTGCCCAAACCACTGGAGGTAAGAAGTTGAAATTTGGTATAAAGGTTCCTCCACTGTAGTAGACATCGACTAAGTTTGTATTTTTGCAATTCCCTACAGGATATCCCAAAAGGAAACTCGGTATGTGAGTTCCTGCTTCTGTGTAGGCGTCCGCTTAGACGGAATTTTTGAAATTCCTATCGGGAGGGGAAATAAGGTAAAAGTCTCCCCCTGCCGGCTTGCCCAATCCCTTTTGGCCAACCTAAAATTTTAAATATGTATTCCTTGGAGTAGGACTAATTCACCGGCAACGTAATTTTTCTATTTTGGAACAGGAACATAGTAAAAATGGTGGTTGAAAGGGAAAAATGTCCCCACTAACGGCCTGCCCAAACCGCTTAGGCAATGCAGTTGAAATTTGGTATGAATATTCCTCATCCATCGCAGATAGCCGCGAAGATGGAATTTTTGTAAATTCCTAAAGGGAGGGGCAAAAAAAAAAGCCTCACCTTGGGGGCCGGTAAAAACCCCTTCGGCTAGAAACCTGAAGCTTAAAATGTGGGTCCCTGGAGTGAGGGCTAACTTATTAGAAAGATACTTTTTTGAATTTTGGACAGGGTCGTTATAAAATGGGGGCTCAAAAAGGGAAAGTTGCCCCTTAACGACCTGTCCAAACTGCTGGAACTAGGAAGCTGAAATTCGGTACTTAAGTTCCTCTCAGCCTACTCAAACTGCTGGAACTAGGAAGCTGGAATTCCCTGTCGATGGATTTTCGGAAATTCCTACCGAGAGGGGCACAAATAGTAAAAGTTGGCTAGAAACCTGAAATGTAAAACATATGTTACTTGGAGTATGTGCTCACTTACCGAGAAGGTGCTTTTTGGACAGGGACATTGCAAAAATGGGGATTAATGAAGCGAAAAGTGCCGCTTAAAGGCCTGCCCAAACCGCTGGAGGTAGGAAGCTGAAATTTGGTATTAAAGTTCCTCCTCTATTGTAGACATCCGCTAAGATGAGATTTTTGTAAATTTCTACAGGTAGGGTCAAAAACAGGAAAAGTCTCCCCCTTAACGGCCTGGCCAAACTGCTGGAACAAGGGATCTTAAATTGGGTTCCTTCTCCAACGTTGACGTCCCCTAAGATGGTATTTTTGGAAATTCATACCGGGAGGGGTAAAAAGGGAAAAAACTTCCCCCTTGACGGCCTGGCCAAACTGCTGGATATAGAGACCTAAAATTATGTATGTAGTAGGTTCCTCCTCCAACGCAGACGTCCTCTAAGACGGAATTTTTGGAAATTCCTACCGAGAGGGGTAAAAACGGAATAATTCTCCCCCTTGATGGCCTAACCGAACCCTTCGGCTAGAAACCTGTAATATATAATATGTTTTCCTTGGAGTATGGGCTAACTTATCGACAAGGCATTTCTAGGACTTTGGACAGGAACGTGGTAAAAATGGTGGTTCAAAAGGGGAACCCTTAACGTCTACGTCTTTAGCTAGAAACCTAAAACTTAAAGAACAAGTGTATATGAAACACTAAAATTTAGAAACTAAATAGGAAACGAATGGAATTGAAACACTACATAAGTGGAATGAAATGGATATAAACGTTGATCGAGTGGAATTGAAATTATAGACAATGCAAATGGATTGGAAGAGGGAATTACCTGTTCAAACACTATCAACGGAATATGAAACTTATGTAGCATTGAAACATACTCCCCAAAAAGTTAAACAAATTTTCTGAAAGAGAAAAAACCTTAGAAAAGGAATGGAACTTATATATTCCGATATTTAAACTTCATGTAACGAAGCACCGGTGGAAGAAACCGACGCAGTAAATTTTCCAACTGAATTTGTGAATTTACTTGAATTGCCAGGTCTACCTTTACATAAACTGGAATTAAAAAAAAAACTTTAAGACACGCTAACAACGTAGCTTTGCCCGCTATTTTTAATATTATAAAATGCTTTCCAACCCTGCTTTACGTTATTTATTTTCATTCAAAACACAAATGAACAAAACTACTTACGGGTCTATCTGCCTAAGTTCGCACTTTACCAAATTATCTTAACATACACACGTATATTGCAATTTATTATGGATTCATTACTAACAATCCACTTTCATGAGAAAAAGTGATCAAATATTTATTTATTTTAAACCCATTGTTGTGCAGAATTATTTATTTGTGGTGGCTGGGTGAAGGCTTTAAATAAAAAAACTTTAAATAAAAAAACGAATTTAATAAAAATTGTGGAGGGCGCAGCCCCCCCCCCCCCTTAACCTTTAAGGCACGCTAACAACGTAGCGGGCTGCGCCCGCTAGTTTAATATATTAAATAAAATACCAAAATGAGGATAACAAATAACAAACAAATTCAAATTCTTTTAACTATATTCGGGATGTGTAATCTGACAACATTTTGTGATTAAAACCGTCTTCCATTTTGGGAATAATTGTGAACTCCTTTTGATATTTCTCTTATACCGATTTATACTATGATCTTATACTGTGGTATTATACTATGGTCTTATATTATAGTCCTATATTAGCGTCTTATATTATCGTCTTATATTATAATAGTCCTATATTAGCGTCTTATACTATCGTTTTATATTATAATAGTCCTATATTAGCGTCTTATATTATAATAGTCCTATATTAGAGTCTTTTATTACCGTCTTATACTACAGTCTTATACTACCGTGTTATACTACTGTCTTATACTACCGTCTTATACTACCGTCTTATATTACCGTCTTATACTACCGTCTTATACTACCGTCTTATACTATCGTCTTATACTACCGTCTTATACTACCGTCTTGTACTACCGTCTTATACCACCGTCTTATACTACCGTCTTATACCACCGTTTTATACCACCCTTTTACACTACCATCTTATACTACCGTCTTATACTACCGTCTTATACTACCGTCTTATACTACCGTCTTATACTACCGTCTTATACTACCGTCTTATACCACCGTTTTATACCACCCTTTTACACTACCGTCTTATACTACCATCTTATAATACCGTCTTATACTACCATATTATACTACCGTCTTATACTGCCGTCTTATACTGCCTTATTATACTACCGTCTTATACTGCCGTCTTATTCAACCGTCCTATACCACCGTCTTATACTACTATCTTATACTACCGTCTTATACTGCCGTTTTATTCAACCCTCCTATACCACCGTCTTATACTACCGTTTATACTACCGTTTATACTACCAGCTTATACTACCGTTTTATATTATCGTTTTATATTTCAGTCTCATAATACTGCCTTCTACTACCGTCTTATAGTGGCGTCTTATACAACCGTCTTATACTACCGTCTTTTATCACCGCCTTATGTTACCGTCTTATACTACCGTCTTATACTACCGTCTTATACTAACGTCTTATACTATATCTTATACTATCGTATTATACCACCGTCTTATAGTACCATCTTATACTGGCGTCTTATACAACCGACTTATACTACCGTCTTGTAGTAATGTCTTATAATACCGTATTATACTACCGTGTTATACTATCGTCTTATACTACCGTCTTATACTAACATCTTATATTATATTTTATACTACCGTCTTATACTATCTTCTTATACTATCGTCTTATACTACCGTCTTATACTATCGTCTTATACTATGGCCTTATACTATCGTCTTATACTATCGTCTTATAATATCGTCTTATACTATCGTCTTATACTATCGTCTTATACCACCGTCTTATAGTACAATCTTATACCACCGGATTATACCACCGGATTATACAACCGTCTTATACTTCCGTCTTATTTTATTGCAGTCATTCAAATTTGAGTGTTCCGGAGCAAAAAAAACTATCATCTGTTTTTCATATTCCCAGCAAAAACAGACATTACCGAGTAATTAAGCGAGTAAGTAGCACACAAAGGGTTTCACTAATTACCAGGCTATTTACTCGCAACATTACTTTTGTTCGCGATGTCCAAAAATTCATGGGTGGTCATTACCCTCTCGCTTACAAAAAAAGTGGGAATAACGAGTTACCCATAGTGAAAGAATAAGTAGTTACTCACAAAGATAGAATAAGTGGTTACTCAGAAGTTAGGAAATAAGTGGTTACCCTACATTGTAAAATAGTTGGTCATATTGGCAAAATAAAACTTTTTACCTTGGAAAATTTAGTTCAAAACAATTTTATAAATAAAATGTTAATATAAAAAAGACTTAATCAGTACTTATTTAACCAATTACCAGTAAGTTATTACTTTGCACGAATATATAAGTACTTCTATATAACTTATTATCGGTAAGTCATTATTTTGTATTTTAAAGTAATGCAAAAGGTAATGACCTATCATTACTTGGTAATCCGTATGGTAATGACCTGTCATTACCATGTTTTTGCTGGGTTAATATACTCTTTAGACTACTGTATCTTAAACGCCCAATTGTCTTCAAAAAAAGTCTCCTCAAATCTATGCAATTAATAGTTTTTATACAATTTAAAAAAGTTTTCAACACAAAAATTCCTTGCAAATATTTTATTGATTTTCTATATTTCAATATAATTTCGACATAAATAACTTATTGCCAGTCATTCATCTGTCTTTCAAAATTCCTCCCTTTTTTCTTTTATGGCTCATTAAAGTGGGGAAAACTAAACTCATGAATTACAAAATAGTTACCTAACAAATTGTTAGTAATAAATCAATCAAATTATTATAATAAATAAATATTTTTCTACTTTAAGTAAAAAGTGGAAAAAAGTTTCAAAAACGTGTTTTGTAAAGAGGAAAAAAAGAGCATATTTTGTATAAACAGGCTTGTTTATTGTGTATTTAGTGGTCAAGTATTTTAGTAGTTCTTTTGTATTGTATTTTATCTGGTCATAAATAATAAACTAAAAGCTATCAACAAAAGTTTTGTTAAATGATTAGTTTTTATTTTATTTTTGTATTGTGGTTAATATTCTGAGAAGTAATTGGAGTGTGAAAATGTTTTCAAAAGTCCTTTGAGAAACCGATATATATTTAGTATTTTTTGTTTAATGTCTGTAATAAAAATCTCTTATGTCTATACATTTAGTAATTGAAATGTTTAAAGTAATTATTTTTTGTATAGCAATGGTCATAAATTGACACATTGTTGTTGATTTTTTTTTTGCTTAGAACTTGAGATAAGAATAACAAATGACTTCTGATGAACAGACTTTTGGCCCGAACATCCACTTATTAGATAGAATTTGTTTGGGAAATTTTCATAAGTAAAAATTAAAAAGATTCCCCATAAAAATTTTTTTTTTCATAATTCGTCTTTAAGCAAAGCAATAAATAAAAATTTTAATATTTGTCCCACAGATAGAATTAAATGCAAAGTTACATTTAACACCCTATTTTGTAATTTATTATTTTTTCTATTACATTTTATTGACTTGTTTCTTTGCTTTTTTCATTGCAGGTATGTAATCCATCAACTTATTAACTTATAAGGTAAATAAATTTCTCTCTTGAAATCTATGTTTAGCGACGCCTCTGTTTCTTTTTTAAAACCAACCTCATCTTGGTTTTTTGCATATTATCATGGTATGAAAACGATCCATGGTTAGTCGAATTAGTCGCTAAAATGGACGTAGCGCACGGTAACATTGCCGAACTGAACCATGATTTTCGAAACAATTTTTGTACAATTTGCAAGCGTTGTCCTGGCGTTAGTCTGTCCATGATTTAATGACAAGGCAAACTGAGCACAATTTATATTAGTGTTGCCAGATCTGACCAATTTGTTACTGTTTAACCGTTATCTGAGAATAGAACCTCTAAAAGAAACACCCTTTACTTCTTATTCCACTGTTGTAGTAAATTGACAGCAGCGTGATGTCAACCTATGATCATCGATCTATCTGTTGGTTTTAAAACTAACCTTAAGTCCTGCCTTTTTTCACAAATAATATTAATTTACTTGTATTTAATTAATTTTCAATATCAAAGTCCCTTATATTTATTATACATTTTTATATATTCTTTACCTCTAGATTGTTTTCTATATAATTATATTTTAAGCTTTTATTAATTTATGTTCCTGTTTTTTATAAATTTCTTCTTTTATCCAAAATGTAATCATTTAAGTTGTTTATAGCTGAAAAAAATCCACAAATTCATTTTATGAAAATCTTTTAATATAGCAAAACGTATTTATAAACCACCCACAAACCAAATCTAAAATGAAAATTCCATTAAAAATTATATGTAATTTCATTTCGAATCCTCTATATAAATAATTCTTTATAAATGCTTGTTTGGGCACATTTAAAAATATTACTTAATATTATATAAAATCACTTTTAGCTAAAGTTCTTTGAATCTGTTTTGTTTCTTTATGGTTTGGTTGCGAAAAATATGATTTTATAAAAACTGAAATAAAACGTTTTTAAGCAAATGAAAATCTAAGTTAGTATAGATTGTATTTTCGGATAATATAATTGCTTTAATAGATTTTCCTGTTGAAAGTATTAAAACATTAAAAACAAATCTTTTTTGCTTTAACAGTGGATTGTGGCTCAGCGGATTTAGTTTATTTTATAGGAAATTTGTTAAAATTGTTTTAATTCGTAAACTGTAAAGTATTTAATGAAATCTGCAAATTATTTGATTTATCTTATTTCGTGCTATGGTTGCTTTTACTGTATTTTCTCGTCCGTATCTTCTTCTGTTCTTAACCATAACTAAACCGCAAAACATTGTTTAAATATGAGGCTTTTTGTGTGGTCAATTTTCCATGCATGAGAGAAATTTTACTAAATGTTAACACTATACAATAATATAGTGAAACACAAAAGAAATTTAAGATTAGAAAATTTCTTATACGCTTTCATAATAATTCAGTTGTGACAACAGAATTTTTTTCAACCAAATTAATTCAGTTGCCGAAATCTCGTAATTTGATTTCCCCAACCGAATACAGGATTCTTTTTGAAAAATTCCTGCTAAAACCCGATATGATTATGGTAGTCAATAGTTGTTGTTGTTGTAGCAATATATCCTGAAATATATGTATATATGTTTATTTTGTCATCTTCTTCTACCTGTTCTGCTGACTTGTCCAGATCAAGGCTGGACAGGAACTGGGCTACCTCAACCGGGTGAGTCCAAATTGACGTGAGATTTAGACGAGTCGTGTTTGCGTTAGTTATCAGGTCGGAATTTTGGCAGGTTGGAGTTTTTTTCCTTTTGGTATCGCTGACTCTAGGCGTCCGGCCTAGGGTTCCTTTATCCATACACAAAGAGCTGCCGGCTAGTGAATGGAGGACCTTGTTCCTACTTTGCATTTTATTAAAGATTGTGGCGGAATGCGCCGACGAAATAAACAGGTTTTCGATTGTACGAGTAATCCCAAGAATCCTGGGGTGATTAAGCGCCGGAATTTTGGCGCCATCATTCAGTTCCATCGTTTATACATTCAGTTCCAACCTTACTTCCTTCCTTCAAGTGGTGAAGATAGTCGCCAGGGATTTTGCAGGAGATAGATTGGCTCCCTATGCTCCAGTGGGAGTTGGAAGAATATATATATAGCAAAGGATATTTCCCTTACACGCAGAGAAAAAATATAGTTGAACATGATTGGGGAAAAGAAATTATCATAATATAATCTTAGTGATCATAAATATGATTCTGTCTGATCATATTATGATCACTGATGACGATTTTATTATCACTTAGGATCACACTATGATCATTAGGATCATATTATGATCATAACATGCTTCAATCAAAGTATTATACTCTTAACCTATCATAACATGATGGTCTTTTCTCTGCGTGTAGTGAAGAAATGTAAGATTTTGGAAATAACCGATCATCCTACCGCATAAGCCATCAGTATCATGATTGGTCGCCAGTATATAGTTTTTGAATAGTTTTTGACGATATTTTTCCACAGAAAGTCTTTAATACCGAAAATTAATTCTAATCTAGAGGTTTTTCCCAAAATTCTCAAAATCTAAGATTTTTTGTTGAATAAAGTCTCCGAATCTGACTAGTTGGCTCTAAAAAAAGAGTACTCAAAACCTTCCTATTTTTCCACAGAAAAACTTTTCTATAGAAAAAAGTCCTCATAATCGAATGTCTTTTTGTCTTTAGAATCTGAGGATTTTTCTATGGAAGAAAGCTCTCGGATTCTTAGGATTTTCAGAAAGGAAAGTCCCCTGAATGTGAAAATGTTTCTATAGGAAAAAGTCCATAGAATCTGAAAATTTTTCTACAGAAAAAAGTCCTGGGAATCTGAGAACTTTTCTATAGGAAAAATACTGAGTATTCCAGTGTTTTTTTCTATAGAAAAAAGAATTTAGAACCTGGGGATTTTTCTATAAAAATTCCTAAGAATCGTGAGTTATTTTCTATAGAAAAACGTCCTCAGAATCTTAGTTTTTTTCTAAAGGAAAGTCACCAAAATCGGAGGATTGTTCTATAGGAAAGTCACCAAAATCAGAGCATTTTTCTATAGAAAACAGTCCTCAGAGTCTGTGAACGTTTCTGTAGGAAAAATTTATCATAATCTGAGGATTTTACTTCCTGAAAAATACCCAGGATTTTTCTATAGTAAAAGGTCCATACAATCTGACAATTCTTCTATAGGAAAAGATCCTCGGACTGTGAGAATTTTTCTGTAGAAAACTGAGGAGTTTTCTACAGGAAAATGTCCACAAAATCTGTAAATATTTCTGTAGGAAAAATTCATCTTAATCTGAAGATTTTTCTATAGTAAAAAGTCCACACAATCTGACAATTATTTTATAGTAAAAAGCACTCAGTATCTGAAGATTTTCTATAAAAATCCGATCAGAATCTGAGGATTTTTATGTGGGAAAAAGTCCTAAGCATCGATGGTTTTTCTACAGAAAAAAGTCTTTAGAATCTAAAGGGTTTTTCTACAGCGAAAAATTATTTTTAATCCGAGAGTCCTCTATACGAAAAATCTCTCAGAATCTGAAGGGTTTTTTTATGATCGAATTCTCAGAATTCGTGATTTTTCTATAGGAAAAATTCCTTACAATCTAAAACTGTTTCTATGGAACAAACTCCTCGAAAGCTGAAACTAGGAAAAGAGGTCTTTTGTTAGATACAATAAAGATTTCAGAATCTGCAAGTCTTCAATGATAGTTTTCTGAAATAAGTAACCATCAATAACTTCTAGATTAACTTAAAAGGGAGGTCTGCTTGGATGGAGTATCAAAGTAATTAGAATTTTTAATACGGAAGACAAAAGTAATAAACATTCGGCAAGAAAAAGTTGCCCAATCTCATTTATAGGTTGAAAATCGGGTTTCAAAATTGTTTTAACACTTTATGACATTGTGATTGCCCCATCTCCAAAATACGTGTTCTGAAATATACCACTCCAATTTGTTTAAGGAGGTATATAGCACTTATTGCAAGAACATTTTTATTAATTAATTGTTTCTTATTTCTCTTTGGATATTAATTTTGACTATTTTGGTATTAAAATAATTAAAAAAATTTTTTAACTTATAAAACTCCATTTTCCGTTTGTTAACAATTCTTTGAAATGGAATATTGGAAGATAACAAAGCAAATTGTGGTAAATTTTTTGTGTTTTTTTTGTGTTTTCTTTGATATTTTAAATGTTTAATGACGCTCCTAGACGAGAACAAGAATTCTCATTGATTTTGTAACAAAACCCATTCTCTTACGTTTCCTTTTGTTAACAATTCTTTGAAATAGACTATTGGAAGATGACAAAGTAAATTGTGGTAAATTTTTGTTGTTGTTTTTGCTTTTTTCTTTGATATTTTAAATGTTTAATGACGCTCCTAGACGAGAACAAGAAATTCTCATTGAGTTTGTAATTTAACTTAAAAAATATTTCTAGAAATTCTAAAAACGTCGTCTCCTGACGATTTCCTTATAATTTGAAGCGTTTTTCAAATATATATATTAGGGTGGGCCGATTTGTAAGGACAAAAATTTGTCGATATTGTGCCATCGATTTTTCGATAGCTTTTGGCATGACGAAAAAAAGTTCCACTAATTCCAGTGCTTCTAAAATTTTAACTCTTATGTTATTCATAACACAGCCCAACTACTTAACACTATTTATGTCTTTAACCTTATAGCATATGCTGAGGTGTATAATACTTAAATGTAGCGTTACGTTACCAGATTGATGTGTTTAGTAAATCCCGTTTCTCGGGATATTTCTTCCAGAAAATTCAAAATTTTCTATATTACACTCGAATATTTATAATTACCTGTTATCATATTCAACAATGCCTTTTTTCTGCGTGCATTGTTGGTTTGTTGAGTTGGCATTCCTTGGTCTGACTCTGGTGAGCTCAGAGTCGTTCTGGTTTGACCATTTTTGGCCTAACTAGTGTTAACTATAACATTTGTAATTTAATTCTTATTTTGTTGGGTGTTCTTTTTTTTTTTTTTTTTTGTTGATTTTATGAGTTAAATTAAATTTGTTTTTTAACTTTTACTTATTATTATCAATTCTGGATTGAGTGTTTTTATTTAATTGTTTTATAAGTAACAACTTTCTATGTTTAAATTTTTTTCTTTCAAAAATATTTTTTTTATATTTTCCAATGTTTTTCTTTTATTTTTAAACTATTTCATTATTTTTCTTATATCTGTAAATATAAAAAAAATATCACAATCAATCAAACTTTCTTAATTAATGTAGTAAAAATTTACTTACCAGCCTTTTTGCAGTTTCTTTTTAAATAAGAAAAGTTTTAACTTATCTCACATAATTTGAAATTCTTTTCATAAACTTTTTGTTATTTTCCTTTCGATTTGCCATATTCTTTTTCTGAACAGATTGTTATGGCATATTGATAAGAAAAACATAAAATGTTAAAAAGTCAAGTTTATTTAAATTCTTTTTTCATATTCTACATATTATTTTAAAAAAAAAAGTACAAAAAATTCCAAAAAATCTAAAAAAGTATGCTAAATTTAAACAAAGTTTTCTTTATTTTTGTATATTTTTCTCATTGATTTGCCAACATGTATTTGAAAACTTATTTGTTGAAGCAAATAATATGTAACGAAAAAGTTTTAAACACAAAAATATTTAAGGCATGAATAACATTTGCACAAGTATAAATGAACTTGAAGTTATAGCTAAAATATATGTATGTGTATTTCAAACTTTTAAATATTGATATTGAGTTTGTAGAGTACAAAATTTTTACATATGAAATTTTTCATAAAATAAATATTGTAGGAGTATGCAGAAATTTGTTATATGAGTAGTGTGAGTATGATTATATGATACTATATAGATTGATAAAGTTATCAATACCAATTACCAGAGTAAAAGTAATTTGTTTAAAAAGAAAGTTTCAAAATTATTTCTGATTGTAAGTATATTGCAATCTAAGTTAAGGTTATTTGTTATAACTTTATGTAACATGAAAGGTGAAGGTGAAAATTGGTAGGAAAATAGTAGGAAAGAAAGATAAAAATGTCAATATTTATTTATAAAAAAAATAAGAATTTAAACTAGAGAGTTTTTTCCAAAGAGTACAGAAAAATTGTATTCATTAGGAGCTATAGAGATGGTGGTTTTCCATATCGAATATTACTCATATCATTGATAGAATGTCAATATGATTATTTATTTACTTCATTAAGAAATAAGTTTTGAATATGTAAATGTATTCCGCTTGACCGAACTAACATTAAACACTCTTCACTAAGAATATACATTACACGATGAGAAAAGATATGGATGCAATATGATCTCGGCGACAAAACTATGTTCCTCACTAGCAGAGTTGGTTATTGAAATCAAATTAATATAGAATAAATCAAACTTTGTTAATGACGAGGTCGCCTATAAACATTTCATAGTTAATCTCTCCCTCTCTTTTTTCTTCGGTTATCATATTGTTACGAATTTGGATTAGTTTAGTATCGAAAACTCTGGAATTTCCTGGAAGAAAATAGATCAAGAGACGGAATTTACAAAATACGTCAATCTGGCAAAGTAACACTACATTTAAATATACACCTCAGCATATGCTAAGGTTAAATGCCATAAATAATGTTAAGTAGTTGGGCTCTGTTATGAATAATATAAGAATTATAATCATAGAAGCACTGGATTTTTCTACTATGTTCTACATTTACGGCCGTTAAACTATAAAATACGGAACGTTACGAAGGAAAAGGAAGTCATGCATTAACATTGGTATAGTATAGTTGTACATTAACATTGTGCTGTTAAATACTAGTGTAAATAAAGAAGAGTATAAGCCCAATATTCAAACCTAAGTGTATGTGTGTGTTGTTATTTTAATTATAAGAGAGCACCAAACTGGTTTATCTAAGGGAGATAAACGAACATTTTTATAAGGTAAAACGTAACAACTGGTGTCAGTGTTGGGACTGGTTATTTTGATTGCAATAGCAAAAAACCCTGTTTCTTTAAAGAAAATAAACCAGCGTTTTTAAAAGTTAAAAACGTAACAATATTATACTCCCGTCTACAGTCATATATTAGTTATGTTGGTATATACAATAACTGTATTCCTCTCTTGTAATTACAATCATATTATAATCTGAATTGAAAGATATCATGTTAATTACAGTGGAAACCATTTTATATTTGCAGCAATTATTGGTATAGTTTCGCCAACTATAAGTTCATCAGTATATTTTTTTAAGCGCCATCCTTCAGTCAGCGCCATTTTTGTTTAAGATTTTGTGGAAAATTTTCCAAAGTATATAATTTTTCTATACTCTGTTGAAAAACTACAAGAAAAAATGGCCCCTATTTTTATGCTTAAATGAACTATAAATTGCCTTTCTGGCAACGAAATAGGAAACTAAATTGGAAAATATTTGAATAGAAATTGAAGTGCATTTAAATTAATATTTTAAAAATTTTAAATTGGAAGCTGTAAACACACAATTAATAGTTATAGAAAAATAAAGAAAATTAAAAAATAATATTAATATAATATCTAATAAAATTCTTACTTTATTGTGTAACTACACCACATTATATGTATATAAAATTCTTCATATTTTTATTCAATTTCCAACTCTTTTGTCTATTAGTTTTTTTTATTAACATATGTTTTGAACATATTAAAGATAAATATATTTTTTTTTTGGAAATTTATGTCATTCTTATGTGGGGTTTTTTTTCAATACATTCCCTTTTCATTTACATAATTCTACTCATCATTGCAAAGAGTATTATCACAGTTTTATAATAATGTTTTACCAAAAACTACGAAAACCCATCAAGCGTTGGTTTCATCATCATTCATATCACCATGATAATGTTGATGATGATGACTTTCTTTTCGTTAAAGCTGACAACATATTCAACAGATGTACATAATACACTTATCAGCTTTTTTCGAGTTAAAAAAAAAAAAAATCATTTCATTTTTATATAAACTCGTACTTTATCTCTGATGTTTTGGGTATGTAAGAATTTCATAGTTTTTCATAAAATTTTAAAATAGGGTGACAGTTTTTTAATAGTTTTCTTTTTCTTATAAAAATCAGCGATTTTGGCCGCAGGAGTTGGAATTAAAAAAAAAAAAATAAGCCATTGTTTTTTTTTTTTTTTATTCAAAAACCTTTTAAAACGCGATGATATCTCAAAAGCAATTTTTGAAAACGAATAAATAATAAATATGGCAAATTCACTCCCAGTGCGCAAATGAAAAAAATTACACACATCATAAGCGTAAGTCTATTACACACAAAATGTGTAAATTTACATAGAAAATGCGTAAAAAATTTTCATTTTCAATTTTAGGATTTGTAATTTTACCAATTTGGCGCCCAAAAATAAAACAATTAAATGATTTATAATACTTTATAATCAAAAATGTTATAATAATATTGTTACGAAATTAGATTAAACTAGTATAGAAGAGTCTGGAATTTTCGGGAAGAAAATATCCCGAGAAACGGGATTCACTAAACACATCAATCTGGTAACGTAACACTACATTTGACTATACAACTCAGCATATGCTATAGGGTTAAATGCCATAAATAATTTTAAGCCTCTATAAAATAAAAGATGAAGGACCGAACGTTACAAAGGAAGTCGAAGTTGCGCATTAACATTTGTGAAGTGAAGCTGTACTTTAACATTTGTGCTGTTAAATTTAGTACTAGAGCTTGTTAATTGCGTATTAGCATTGTACTGACAGTTGATTATTAGAGTTTGTGTGTGTTTGTTATATTGTTGTATTTAAAGTAATACAGCGTTTAATGAATAAGTGTAAAGCTAAATTAAACTAAGGAGAGCGTGTTATTTTTATTTACTAATAGTACCAACCCGATTTATCTAAAGGATATAGAAGGTAAACGTAACAATTGGTGTCAGCGGTGGGATTGGTTATTTTTATAGCAATAGAAAAGCATCCGGTTTATATAAAGGAAATAAATTGACGTTTTTAAAAGGTAAAAACGTAACTATAATTAAACCTAATACAAGCTTCAAGAGATTTTTCTGTCGAAACATATTAGGTTCTGAACACTTTTTTCCATTCAAAAATCCTTAAATTCTGAATACTTATTCCTATAAGAAAGCCTTAGATTCTGGGCTCCTTTTTTATAAAAAAACATCATATTATGGTAACTTCTTCCTAGAGAAAAAATTATTTCCCTATGAAAAGTCTTACATTCTGTGTTCTTCTTCCTACAGAAAAAACATCAGATTCATACGATTTCTCCTATAGAAAATATTTATCAACAATTGTTTTAATTTTTGCATTAAAAATATAAAAATTGTTTATTTCGGACTTTCTATATTTTTATATATTTAGTTAGAATATTGTTCTACCTCAAGTCCAAATTCTAATATGATATTGTCTTATTGCAGACAACTGAAGAGTTGGGGTGAAACAATTGTATTGTCTCTCAAGAAAATGATCAAGCTTTTTGCAGGAATTTGAGCGTATATATTCATATATGATCATGTATGTTCATATATGATCATATATGCTCATACATGTTTCGTATATGCTCATTATTGATTCATATATACTTATATATGATACATATATGCTCATATATGATAATATACGGTCATATACCCTCAAATTTCCGATCCGATGGTCACATATGACACTATATATTTTCATACATTGTATTATATATGGACATATATGATCAGATATAAGCATATATGACCATATATACGAACCCGTGTACCATCATATATTGTATGTTTATATATGCACCTATTTTCACCAGGGATAGAAAAAAATCCTTAGAAAGTGAGGGATATTCTGTGTGAAGCAGGCATCAGAATTCGAGGGAGGAAGGGCAGAATTTTTTTTTAAATTTTAATTGGCGAAAAAGTGCTTCCTTTGTACTCATTCAAAAAGTACTGAAAAAATGTTGAAGTGCGAGTGCTCCTCTCTTATGATAACTCAATGTTAAAATTATTAATGTTTATGTTAAAAAATAAGTGTATCTACATCATCAATTGTAGTGACTTTTCTACTGCTTCGGCATCTCTTTTTTTGCAGTGAAAATTTACCACAATTTGCTTTGTCATCTTCCAAAATTTTACACTATTATTTTCACAGTTTTTATTAAACTACCAGTCCTTTGATATATAAAAGAAGTGCTCCTTCATTAAATCTCTTACCCTAATATTGCTTAAAAATTGAATGTAAATGTCAGTTTAACATTTTGATTTTGTTTCAGATAATGATAAAGTCATTTAAAGCCATGAATTTTAAAACCGAATGTTTATAGACTATGTAAATTTTGAAATATTTGAAGTAATTTACATATCAAGTCGTGTGTAATCAAAATTATTATAGAGATAAGCATATTTTGAAAAAGAATTTACAGAACAAAATTTAACAACATTCGCTTACATTAATTTTCTAGGATATTTTGATTTTTCTAACGTAAAATTTAAAGAAAAATTCATATTTTTTATTAAAAGTAAATTTTTTTTTATTAAAATCAATTAAAATACTTTAGCTTTAACGGAAATAATGATGTGTTTTTGTATATTTTTTTTTACTTACAAAACCTTACATACTCACACAGGTACAATTTAATGTAAACGTGTCAAGGATTAACACATTTGTTTAACATGTATACAGACATTTTCAACAAATGAATACATAAATATTAACTATGCGTAAACCACAGAAATTTTTCACTTAAATATTTGTGTAAGTATTTACATACACATACGCACTTAAGTACGAGTATTTGTGTATGGATTATTCAATTTAACACAAAATGTGTAATAAAAATGTTTCCCATGATAATTTACTGTACATAATACAAATAACTATACATATAAACAAATAATAATGACACACTTTAAAGCATGGGGATAACAGTTACACAAAAATATTGCATACTTTTTGGGGGAAAATTTATAAACTAAAAAAATTAACTATTTTAAGGCAATTTTAATAGAAAACTGAATTTTTACTTTTAAATAATTAAAGGGAAAGTATACTTATAAACAAATTTAATAAAAATAAAGATTTTCTTTATTGAAAACATAACATTTCAAAAAGTTCCTTATTTGTTAAATTGTTAGTTTGTTGCTTCTCTTTGATTTGATTAATTTAACATAAAATTTAACAAAGTATAAATTGTTTACTTTGCTATTTTGTTAGTTGTTGTAGTTTTTCTAGGTTTTTTTTCTGCTGTATCTTGATTAGAAATAAATCAAGTTAAAGAATAAATAAATAGTAAAAATTTTGTAGATACTTTTTTGACTTGGACAAATGTTTACTGTCAAAATGTCATGTGCAAACACATACCAACAGAACTTTATTAATTTGAAAAGTTGTCAAATGTAAATAATCAAAAAGTTAAATAAACTAAATAAAAGAAAATAATTTCCTTTCTCAAATGGAAATAATTTTTTTTAAAATATCAATCAAATAGCTAAAGCAAAAATTACATAACATACTTTTAGGAGTATGACAAAATTTGTAAGAAAAATTTATTAAATTTTAAACAATTTGCCATAATTTAAGAGCAAAAAACAAATTTCTAGAAATAATTAATTTCATATTTAAAAACAAATTCTTGAAAAATTTATTTTAAAATATTAAACAATTCCTCTAGAATATGCACTTTTAATTAAATTACCTTAAAAGTATGCTGTACTATATATAAAATAATTCCTTACAGCTAAAAAGTATGCAAATTTTTGCAAGTCCCCTAAAAATATGCTACCATTTTGATGTTATTTAATTGAAAAATGTGTTACTGCTACCTCGTTGAAATTACTTATTGAATTATATATATTTTAAAACTTTTTCAATAAAATTTTCGCGCTCTATTAAACAAAAATAAAATTATATTAAGTTATATAAACCCTCACCCTCTTTTTTTTAATAAACCATTTTCATAGCCCTTTATGTAAATATTTTGTAATCTAATTGAAAATTTGTATATATATTACCTTTAACTTGTAAATTGTTTCTCTAATTATAAAAGCTTACCCTTTTGAAGCTTTTTTTTTGTGAAATTTCTTGCAGTAAGAACTTTGTTGATAATACAAATAATATTGTTTGTAGGCATTAAGGTTTTACTGCAAAATTTATATTTTACAAAATTATATAATGAATTAATTCTAGAAAGGGTTGCTAAATAAAATATTTGTAAATATTGCCAACAAGGAAATTAAGCCGATTTAGTAACGGAAATGTGATAGAGAAGAAATATATAAGAGACATATTAAATTTATAAGAAAAATACATAACTCTTATATTTTTCAAAGTTAATTTTAAACGAACAAGAAGTAACATTTTTATTAAAAAATTTAACACACACAAAGAGACCAAAGACCCGTCAGTGATTAGTTTATGCGTCAACTGATCAGTGTAATTTTAATTGTTAATTTGTCTCTATATGAAAAACTTTTTGTGTATACCATGACCAGGAATGGAACCGGTTAGCCTTTGCACAGGCTATGACTCGTTGCATGACCTCTTAATGAGATACACCACGGTCGACACAGCGATCGTGCAGTTGTTCCATATGACGCGTTTGAAAAAACCACCCTTTACTAAAAAAATAAAAATGCCCTGTCGGCAAACCGTCTCCAATATACACAAATTGCCTGCACTTGAACGTAAAAATCATACGTCAGTGTGGCAACATTTAAGAAAAAGGTGACACGAAGGAAATGAGAAGATAAACAAAAAAAATCTAAAGTAGAATGTTTGTATGTGTCAAACACTTCTGAAAGTAAAAAACAATAACAGAAAGCTTAATAGGAAAGAAAACTATGAATAAACTACATTGCATTCAAGGCCTTACTTGGGTGAGATGGCTAAGCGGTCACACCTTAGTGTAGTCACGTTTGTGATGTAGGAGTGCATGGTTTCGATTCCTACAGCCGACGGGTTGTTGAATAAATTATCATATAGAGACAATCTGACAATAAAAATATAAACAATAATACCTACAATTTAAAAATGGAAAATCACTGATGAAGCCTGTCCATAGAAAAAAGGCAGAAACTGGATCTAGTTTGATTTGCAAATTTAATGTGTTTATAACTTTTGAAAAAATGTTTATTCTTCTTCTTAACCTCAAACCTACTAAAAGAAAATATACGTGTGTCGGCATTTTAAAACATCACATCGGAATTTTATTTTACTGGGGTTAAAATGTTCCACTTTTTTCAAATGTTTATTATGAATCGGCATAGGAAACCATGTGAATCTTCCATTTTAGTTATAAGATGTGTTCAGCGAACTTATGTAAAACACTACGAGAAACATTTTTGTGGAACACTTTAACCCTCTAACTCATCAATTAAAAGGACTTCTTTGGACAAAAAAGTCAAATTTCGAAATTTTTTTTGTTTTTTAAATTAGTTAATTTAATTTTTAGTTATAAGTTAAAGACTTCTAATGACAGTTAAATTCCAATATAAAGACAATTTGGCTAATTTTTGAAAAAAATTTAGATTTTCACTTGAGCTGAAAAACCCATTTTTATTCCATAGTGGCCCATAGTGCGCTAGACTCAATTATAAAACCAATATTTGGCTGAATATTTTACATTTCAATAATTCAGTTTCAGTTTTGCAATTACCAACGATATTTATAGTTTATGTGGTCCTGGGACCACAAACGTAGTTAAAGGTTTAAAACATTCAGTTAACAGCAGTTTAGCAGACTTTTTTTTAACTAACTTATTATTTGCTGTTTATAACACCAAAACCAGCTGAAATTTGTATTTGTTTCGTTGAATATTAAAATTTTATTTTAAATTCTTAAATTTCTATTTTTTTTCTACACTCTTTATTACCCTAATCAAATTTTAACCATTAAACGCAATTATTAGAGTTTCCAATTACCACTAATGTTGAGTCAATACGGACAAGAATAAAAATATTTTTTTTTGTGAAACAACAATTAAATAATATGACCCCACTGAAATGGAAAATAAAATTTTATGCTTACTAAATTGGTTTACTTTGGTGTTTGCCTTCGTTTATAGTTTTATTTACAGTAATTTTAAACGGATGGTGTAAATAGAATTCAGTATTTAGTAAACACTTAAAAAAACATTAAAATTTTATGGTAATAAGATATACTACAAACAAATTTCAAATAATGAAAATGTTATAGAAAATGGGTTGAAAAAAAATTATAAAATTTTATTTGCTTATTTAGAAAAACATAAAAATAGATTTAAAAAAGAATATAAAAACATACAAAATTTAAAGAATAATTTTGATAAAAAAAAACTCGGACTATGAGTTATAAAAAACCGTTAACGAGATTTTTCTTTTCATTTTAAAATTATTCCCTTTAAGTTTTGTAAATGTCATTTTATTTTAAAAAATATTATAACCGCATATTAAAATTTTGAATACAAAGATTACTTGTAAGTAATGTTCTAAAACTACTCTTTAAATAACATGTAATTTACATTTTAATTTCGCATTTTTTCTCGTTTTTTATAATCTTTTCTATTTGAAAAACCCCTAACTATGGTTTAGAGATTTGGTTTTATAATAAAAGTACTTAAAAATAACAAAATAAATATGTAACATAACTACTACTTTTAATTATAGAGCTGATAAGGGGTAAAATTTACTAGTGCCATGGTACTAAATATATGAATACTATTTGTTCTTTATTTTCCACGCAAACCCTAAAAGTATGCACTATTTATGAAATACCTTAAAAGTATGCAATAATAAATTTAAAATTAGTAATTAATTTAAGCTCTCTAAAATATGCTACACTTTGTTGTCTTTTTTTAATACATTCAAAGAACTTTAGAATTTATTTGTGGGCGAAGAATTATTTTTAACATTTTTGAAAGTCAATGAAATATCCTGCAGCAGTCTTGTTGAAAGTTAGTTAATTTTTGGCTCCGAAATTTGATTTATGTCAAAATGTATCTATCAAATGTCAAAAAATTAGAAAAACACTAAGAAATTTTGATTAAGAGAAAATCGAAAAAATAGTACAAGTTGGCGATAGGTCCAAATCGTTGCTATTTAGAAGCAATAAGCTTCGTTCTTGGGTCATATATCATCAATAAGCTCGAGTACTATTTTCAATCTCCGATCGGCTAACATCATATCGTAAATTTTTTTGACATTTTCGGATATAGAGAGGGGTGACTAGCACTTGCGCTACTGCAATAATAATAATATGAAAAATAATATTTTTTGAGCTCATGGATTTATTTCTTCGCCCTCAAAACCTGATCACCTAGTGGTGTGGGTTACAATAGTTTACAAAATCATTTATATATACTTCACTTTAATTAAATTTTGTTGAAATTTACCCAACTTATAGTATGAAACTGTACTTCTGCTATAAATTGGGTAAATTTGCTCTATGTGTGAAATTGAAAATAATAGGCACATTATGTGTAAGTTGGTGCACAAATAATGTGTAATTTTACATTGAAACTGAGTATGAATTAAAATTAAACATTCTTGTGTAAATTTACTAATTTTTTGTGTGTTAGAAAGCGCATTTTACGTGTAGTTGAACATATAGTTGTACACATCAATGGTGTAAAAATACACAAAAAATGTGTAAAAATACACAAATTAGTAAAACTACACAAAAATTGTAAAATAATACATAAAAATGTGTAAAAGTACACAAAAACTGTGTATTATTACCATAATCGTATTTAAAGTTAAACCACCCAAAAACAATTTTTTTTCTTTAAATAAAACAATTTACGTTTCAGTACGTATTTTATTAATAATGAGTTTATATACTCAAATAAATTAAATAAAAGTGATTTTAAACAAAAAAAAAAAATAATGCAATTCATTTAAAAATCTAAGAAAAACTAAACAAATGAAAATTAAATTAAATAAAATATCGTTCGGCTTTAAGACGACTTTTCCCATATAGAATTTTTCCAGAAAATTTCAAATAAGTAGCAACTCTTTGTCCACAAAACGGCTCCACAACAATATTTTTCGTTTAACGCTGTGTACAAATAAATCAACATTTCTTAAATTTCGGCCATGTTTTCATAGAAAAATAGGTTAGTTTTTGATCCCAATTTTTAACCCTTAAGTGTGAGATTGGGCCGCTTAAATAACCAAGTGTCTCGTTTTCTTCTTCTCTATCATGTACACGAATTTCATTGAAATGGGAGAGAACCTATTTGGCTAGCTTTCTTGTTAGTTGATTTTTTCACAATTTTATGGAGTTTTTCAGTTTTTAACGATTTTTTTTTTAATTTAGCGATTTTATAAAAATTGCTTTATATCTTTTTAAATTGTAGATTTTTTAAAATTTTTCCGAATTTTATTTTAAAAATTCGGCGATTTTTAAATTTGAGCGATTTTTGTGAAGTTTTTGTCAATTTTCGAATTTTGGCATTTTCTTAGTTTAAGCGCCTTTTCAATTTTTGCGATATAGTTAGTTTTCTTTAAATCTTAGCGATTTTCAATTTTAGCGCTGGTTTGTTTTATGATTTTTGGTGGGTTTTTCAATTGTGGCATTTTTTCACCATTCTAACGATTTTCTAAATTTTTAGCGATTTTTAGTAGGTTTGGTGTTAAGAAGAAGAATAAACCTTTTTTTTTCTCTAAAAGTTATAAACACATTAATTTGCAAATCAGGCTAGATATAGTTTTTACTTTTTTCTATGGACAGGTTTCATTAGTGATTTTCCATTAAATTTTATTATCAGATGGTCTCTATATGATAATTTTTCAACAACCCGTCGGTTTCTTGTTTTTAACGATTTTTTATTTTTGGCGATTTTTTTATTTTGTCATTTGCCATTTCTTTTTAAATTTTAGTGCTTTTTTTATTTTAGCGAATTATTTAGCGAATTATTTTACCGTTTCAGCGGTCTTCACTTTTGAGGATTTTTTTTTAAATAAAGTGATGTCTTTTAATTCTAGGGTTTATTATTCTAGCGTTTTAAAAAAGGAGATATAAAGAGATTAAAGATTCAATTTGATAAATAAATTACTCTTGTTTTAGTTACATCAGGCTCTTCTTATTACAAAAACATACACTTAGAAAATTATTTCAGTAAAATTATCTGCAATTGCAGTTAAAAGAGTGTACACTGCAATTGCATTTGAATTAACTACAATTGCAGTTATTTTTAATTTCAATAGTGGTTAAAATAATTAAAATACATAAACATTTTATATGAATTTCTTGTTCTTTCTTTGTCTCCTTCGAAAGAGTACGATTTTTAGTACTTTTATATCTATTTTATCACCCCCTACAAATATTTTATTTGTTACTGCTATACTAGATTTTAAATAAGTTCTGCAGTTTCCGGAGATTTGTTTGCTGCTCTGCACAAACTACACTTTGTTGTAGTGGTAAAATAATACGTAGGTAGTGGTTAAGCACAACTACATATACGTGTATATAGATAGTGTATGGGTAAGTAAGTACATGCTTTAGTTTTTTTTTTTTTTAATTTCATATCAGTTTGTTCCAGTTATTTTTTTGTCATTTTAATTTTTTTTGTATAATGGTTCACTTGTTGTCAGCTATTTTTGTGGTAAAACAAGAGATTTGCAAAGAGATTTTCACATGTGGTTAAATTAAAATCTACTAAATATACAATGTTGAATTTTTTTCTATAATTTTATTTTACTAAAACTAAACTTAAATTTTTTTTCAAACTCAAAAACTTAATGAGTAAAAATTGGTGTAGTTTTAAAACTTAATAAGTTTACCATAAATTTAAGGGGTAGTTTTATACATTAATAGATAAAAGTTGGTAAAAAATTTAGTTAAAACTACTAAAAATTGGTTAAGACTGACCTTGCATAAAAAAACTGCTGAAATTAACAGATTATTTTTGCTATATATTGGTAAGATAGGAACAGCAAAAATAAATCTGTAAACTACACAGAATTTTAGTTCATTTTGTGTTAAAGTTTTGTTAATAGAAAATAACCTGCTAAAATCAGCAAAAAGTTTTACTAAATAATTAGTAAACTAAAAAATCATAAAAAATTTAAAATTTTTGAATTTTTTTTTGATTTTATTTTAATAAAAATAAAAATCGAGCCTTTTCAAAACAGCAGTTTAAATTTTTTTTAGCAAATATTTCTGTTGATTTTAGCAGGATAGACTGCTATTTGTATTCAACTAAATTTAGCTTAAAAATAACAAAAATTTTGTAGATATAACAATTTGTTTTTACTATTATTAGTCTACTAATATTTAGCAAAATTTTCTGCAGTTTTTACAGTACAATTTGTCATTTTCAATTAACTAAAAGTTAACTTAAATATAACTGAAATTCTGTTAATTTAACAAATTTATTTTTGCTTTTCTTATTTTACTAGTATTTAGTAAAAGAATCTGCTAATTTCAAAAGGTTTTTCTGCAAGTTCATTTTTAACTAATTTTAAGATTTATTTCTATGTGTGTACTAAGAATTAAGAATGATTTTTGTCTCAATTTTTCTTAAGTAAGAAAATTTTTTAAAGAAATATTTTATAAAAAATCGATTTTAGCTGTGACTACTATATAACTGGCCTTTATGTAGGCGAAATTGGAAAAGGCGTGCAATTTATGAGTGATCCAAAATTTTAGATATTTTTAATTTAGTTAACGTTTTAAAGTTTTTTACAATTATTTTTTTTTAATATAAAAACATTTTATAACTTTATCAATTACACTCTAAGTTTTGGAAAAAAAAATTTATTCATTTATTTAAAATCATATTGAAAATTCTATTAGGCAAATTAATTATACTCGTATGCAAAAACTCCCCTCTGTTTGATAAGTTTTTATAGAAATTCTATGGAATTTCGTAATTTTTCCCTATTTTGCTTTAAATTTTCATAAAACCATATGTTTAAATTTCACTTTCATGATATTATTTAATAACATAAAAAATAATTAATGACAAAACATTAACAACTTTCGTTATAGTTAAAATTTAAAAAAAACAACAACCGACTTAATTTTGTTACACATATGGTGTTGAAAAAGCAAAGAAAAGATTTTATAATTATTTTTTCACTTCAACAGAAATGTAAAAAAGTGATAAAAGTGATAAATTATATGGCGTTATAATTTAAAAATGTTGTAAATTAAAATATAATAGCAGCTAAAAGCATCATACGTTAAATTTAATGAAAGTGTGTAATACTAAAATTATGTATAATTACAAGATTGAAAGTAGGCAAGAGAAAGTGTTTGCAGAGTACGCTTAAAAGTATGCTATAATAAATTTAATGAGATGAAATCAAAATTAATTTATAAATATATATTTTTACATTAAAATTAATTTTTAAATATTTTTTTTGTTTACATAAATGCTTTAAAGTTAAAAAGTTAATAAGAGGCCTACACCAAATATGTGTTTATGATTTTTTGAGGCCTAAAAATAGACAATAAAATATCCGTAACAGCCATCATTGTTTTCTTAGTAAATTTGTAATGGATATATAAAATTTTTGTTTGAATATCTTAAGGCCTCCAAAAAACCAAAAATGCACATTTTTGATAGGCCTGATAAGCCCTTTCACACCGCCGTTTCTTTAAACCAACGACTTCTTTTATGGTCCGATTGTTTTAGAAGTCGTATTAATAGAAATTAGCTTTAGCAATACACAAAACAATAAATTATGAATAAATCATTGTCCTTTAAGTGAATACAAGGCATTAATCACTTCTGAAAGCAAAAAACAATAACAGAAAGCTGATTAGGAAAGAAAACTATGAATTAGCTACACTACATTTACGTCCGTACGTGATTTAGATGGCTAAGCTGTCGAACTTGAGTATAGTTACGTTTGTAATGTAGGAGTGCATGGGTTCGATTCCTACAGCCGACGGGTTGTTGAAAAATTATCATATAGAGACAATCTGACAATAAAATATAAACAATAATACCCACAATTTAAAAATAAAAAATCACTGATGAAGCCTGTCCATAGAAAAAGGCTGAAACTGGATTTAGTCTGAATTGGAAATTAATGTGTTTATAACTTTTAGAAAAAATGTTTATGCTTCTTCTTAACCTCAAATCTGCTAAATTAAAACTAACCAATATGGAATGTAGAATTTCTTTTAGTGCATGGTAACAATGAGCGCTAGAAACTGGGTTAATAACTTTTAACTGAAAGCCTAAAAATAGACTATTTACTCTAATTTTTGATACCTTAAACAAAAGTTTATAATTTAGAGATTTACAAAATGTTAAATAATTTTTAAAACTCATATTTTTTGCAATACTTTTTATCGCAACCATCTGCTGTTTTTTTTTTAAATAAGTCAGTTATTTTGTGGGATTATATAAATATACATAAACTATCATATTTTGTTGAAGGATTTCAAACTAAAAATTCATTTTATTTTGACATTTATTTTATTTATATCATACATGGGAATAATTAATTCATAATTTCATTAACACTGCATTGATATCAAGGAAAATAAAAATATTTTTATTACCACTGTTGAATTAATGAAAACCATTTTATGATCGATTTCATTGATCAATGACAATGGACTAAAATTTCGTTATCTTTAATAACCAAAAATTAACAAAATATGATTTTAATTTTACACTTTAAAATAGGCAATGTAGAATTTGAAATCAATTATAAAGACTAGTTCCACCCGTTCCCCATTACATTTCATTTCCCCATATTTAGTGATCTAATTCTACTCGTTCTCCGTTTCATACCATGCCGTTTCGATTTGGAATAATCCTCCATTCCATTCCCTGAGATTTTTTCCCTAATACTTTCTTTTGCAAAAAATGATTTTTTTTATCAACCCAGGTGAAAATGAGATCATATATGGTCATGCATGTACTTGTATTAGATCAAATATGCTTATATAAGCGACCATTTATGATTTTAAGCGATCATATATATCCATATATAGTTCAATATATCATAATATATGGGCTCATATGTGACCATATATGTTTGGATCAGAATTTCAAGGGTATGTAATTGTATGTGATCATATATGTTTATATATGCTCATATGTGTATGATCCATATATGCTCATATATAATATTATATGGCCATATATGACACTATGTTCATATATGACACCATATATGTTTATATATGTCATCATATATGGTCATATATGACATTATATATGGTCATATATTCCACCATATATGGAGATACACATATGATCTCCTATACCTATAGATCATTATATACGAGCCCACATATTATCATATTTACCATTTGTAGTGCTTTTTCTTGTGAAAAATATTTTATTGCCATTAAAATAATAAAAATGTTTTCACTTGCATTAGTTTCCATTAATGATAATGAAATGTCAGTGATAGTGAACAATTCCCAAGTATGAGTTGAACTGACAACATACCAGTAAATATAAAGTTGTCTATATTAATGTTATGTAATGTTTTAAATAGTGACATTTTTTTATTTGGTAAAAGCTAGTATTAAAAAAGATTATATAACGATGATGGTTATAAAATATTTTTTTGTATCATTTCTAAAGGATTAAAAATTTATGAAATATTTTAAATAAATTATCATTTATTCAGCATTTTTATAAATCACATATTTTTTATTAATATGTATATAAAATGAATTAATACGGTGACTGGTATTACAATGTTGTAGAAAGGAGCTTTTTTGTGCAATAACAACACTATTAAATATTTAAATTTTAGTTTTAGAAAATAATCTTTAACTCGCTTTTGTTAAATCCGTAATCAATTAACCCTTTCTTACTGCAATGATCATTATGTGTTTACTTACAAAACTAGGATCGCAACGTATGAGTTATATTTAACTATTTAATTATTTAATATTACTCATACGCACATTTAAATATATATTTAATTACCAACTTTTTTCACATGACATTTCTACTTGTTTTTTTTACAATGTTTTTCATTTCCCTTTACATCGTTTTTAAGGTTGGTATGTAACGATTTTTCTTTGCTAGCGAAACCAGCAAAATTTTTAATTGTATTAAAATATGGATTCTAAAAAAGGTCGACCTTATATAGTCAATATTATTAGAGACTAAGGGCTACTTTTATAGTCAGAACTAAGAGTATTTTTTCACAAAAATATTTCTAAAATAAAAAATTTTCAAACAAAATTTTTAACTTAAGAAATATTTAAGTTAAATATTGTTCTTAGTTTTGACTATAAAACTGGTCTGTTAACTGTACTTACCGTAATTTCAGATTTTGTTATATTTGATTGATGACAAAAATTTGGATAAAATAAGGATATTGTGCCATCGATTTTTCGATAGCTTTTGGCATGAGGGAAAAAAAATCGAAAAAATCATTTTCGAGGCGCCCAAATTTCGTCCCAAACTCGTCTAAAAACCCAAAAAAACATTTTTTTTTCCAAAAATGATATCGCCATCATTTTAAGCGTACAATTTTACCTTGGATAGGATATATTTAAAAAATTTGAAATCGGCGAATTTTTTTTTAACAAACCAAATTTAAAAAGCCGCGTAAAAAAAGATCGATTTTTCGACAAAAACTCTCCAAAACCTCTAGAAAATCATTTTTTTGGAAAAACTGCTATCGCCATCGTTTTTACCAAACAATTTCACCTTGGAAAGGTTAATATTAAAAAAAAAATATTAAATAAGCCGATTTTTTTTATTACCTACTAAAAAAACCTTTAAAAATAAAAGTTGAGAAAAAGTAAAAAAATTGAAATTTCGGCGCCTCGAAAATGATTTTTTTGATATGTCGTGTTGGAACTTTTTTTTCCTCATGCCAAAAGCTATCGAAAAATCGATGGCACAATATCGATTGCTAAATCGACCCACCCTAATATACACGCTTTCTTAAAAATTTTGTTGGGGTTTTTAGCGAGATATGAATACATTCTTACATTTACAAAACACCTTTGTGCAGTTACTGCATTTGTCTGCTACTTTAACATTAATGCATGAGTAAATTGTTTCATAAATTTTGTATGCAAAATACAGTTTATGAAGCTTAAAGGAAATTTTTCGTTCTTAAATTTTAAAAAGAAAAATAAAAGAAAATAGTAGACAAAAATGTAATTTACAATTTTAAATTTGAAGGCTCATTTTCACTAAATTGAAATTACCCAAATTTAAAAATAAAATCGTCAGGGGCTAAAGGTTGGCCTTTTTGGCATATTCCAGTATATAATATTATTAATAAAAGTTTTCATTTATTACCCAATTTGTCTATTTCCCTTTAAAATTAAAGGAAATAAACTAAAACAAAAACTAAAAATTGGGTAAATTTTGACCTTATTTATTAACCCCTAAACATGAGATTGGCCCGCCAAAATAAAAACAAAATACATTACATTATTTTTTTCTCCTCTATCACATAACCGAATTTCATTACGATTGGAGAGAACTCAAGGAGTAGGAGAATGAAAATATTGTTACGTTTTTACCTTTTAAAAACGTTGGTTTATTTCCTTTAACTAATCCAGGTTCTTTTCTATTGTAATCAAAATAACCAATTCCACTGCTGACACTAATTGTTACGTTTTACCTTCAAAAACTTACGTTTATCTGCTTTAGATAAACCGGGTTGGTGCTCTTTGCAATTAAAATAACACACACTCTTTAGTTTAATTTTGAGCTTATCCACTTATTTATTTAACACTTTATTACATTACAACTGTATAACACACACGCAAACTATACAAATGCAACTCACGATACAATGCTAATACGCACTTAACAAACTCCAGTATACAACTAAGCGCAACTTAACTCCACAAATGGCAATGCGCGACTTCTTCTTCCTTCGTAAGGTTCATTATTTTATAGTTTATCAGTCGTGGTTGTAGAACATGCTGGAATACTCCCTACATATACCAAAATTATAGCACTTATTTTATTTACAGCACTTAACATTATAGCATATGCTGTGGTGTATACTTGTATGTTACCAGATTACGGGTTTTGTAAATCCCGGCTCTTGGGATATTTGTCTTCCAAAAAAATATGCGTATGTAGATCTCTTAAGTACTTTGCTATTGAAAAAGTTCGGAGAGAAGTACTTGTGAAAACTTTCCTTTCATTGCTTCTTTGTATGTATCGTAAAAGGAACCACCTGAGAAGTTTCAGTGGTAAAGACTTTATATATACAATTTACGTAATTGTTAACATTAATTAAAACACTGAAAAAAATTCATATTAAATGAAAATTTATTTTTAGCCAAATTAACACTCATTACCATTATCGATTGTTTAAATAAGTACGTTAGACCGTACCTCAAAAAAAAAGTTCGCCGTACACCTTCCAATATGATGTATTTTTGGAAGGCGATTTCAAAAAAAAAAATTTTTTTTTGCCGACCGTAGGGGTCGCCATTTTTAATATTTTGTTATAGCTTTGGCATTTAAAATCGGATTTTAAAGTGTGATATATCGATTTTTTTGCCTCGAGGAGACCAGTGTTTTGCTATATAGTAAAAATCCAATTAAAAAAAAATTAAAAAGGCGACCCCTACGTTCGGCAACCAATATATAAAACAAATTTCTACTGGGTTTAGCGAAAAACTTCCTTAGCAAAAGTTTAATGATTTTTTGCGAGCTTTAATTTTCTGACATTAGGGTGGTAGCAACCGAGATCTAGTGGGTAACTACTAGAACGGGATACTTGAGGTCAAAATGTCCTTAGAGCAAAACACTGGTCTCCTCGAGAGAAAAACATCGATGTATCATACTTTAAGATCCGACTGTAAATACCGAAGATATAACGAAAAATGAAAAATGGCGACCCCTACGTTCGGCAAAAAAAAAAACCTTGTAAAAATACTTAATATTGGAAGGTGTACAGCGCACTTTTTTTTTGCCTGTAAGGTGGTACGTTCTAATGTACGTAAATGGGATAATCATTTAACTGTATGCCTGCCGAAAAACCCCTTTAGTGTGTTGTCGATTTAGTTTTTTTTAACCGAAATAATATATACAAATTATTTCCTTCCTTCTTTAATGATAATTTTATAAATGATAATGACCCAACACTTTGGGTGCTAATATGATTTTGAATTTTAATTTAATAGCTATTTATAAATAAAATATTTACACACATATATTTATAGTCCTTTATTGAATTAGGTTTTTAAATAAATAATTCGATAGGAAATGTGTCTGTGTATATGTACCATATAATAAGATAATGAGGCTTTCCATACCAAATGTCCAGCTTAAAAAAAAGTATATCGAATAAATATTAAACTTGGCTTATACAAATACTTAAAAAATTATTGAACAACTTTCTCAACAATTGAAAATGTATTTCATGGTTATTCTTATCATTTTTGACAATAAATATCATAAATTTGGTGATATATCGACATAATTTTTCCTGCAGTGGGGGAAAGCCTCATATATTTCAATATTTGCTTAATTTATATACTTAACACAAGCTGATATGTTATTGAAATAAATCTTTTCTCTATAGAGTTAAGTTTAAATGTGCCATTTAACAAATTTAAGTTATATTTAAAATATATTAAATTCCTCGTCGCGTTGGGCGCCAAAGAAGATACATTTGTTTTCGATTTCACCTATTAGTTTAGTGATCAAATATTGAATTAACGCCAAAGACTGCACACAACAAAATAAAATTAAATAGAAATAGCTTTGAAATGAAACTAAATTTGTTTTTTTTTTTAAATTCATATCTGTTTCAACGAGGTAATGGGTCTGAATACCAAAATTTAGTATGGGTAGATTGTTAGCCTTTACCCTTTAAGCTATTTAAAAATATTTTTCAAACTTTTAATTTTTTGTACTTTTCTTCATTTTATTAAATTTCTAATGTGTCATTCACAGTTTTCTATTCATGCCAAAAAAAAAAAAAATTGGGTTAAAATTATGAAAAGAATCTTCTTTCATACTACATAATAGTATATTTTATCAACTCAGTTAAGTATGATGTATAAGAAGTAAGTGTTAAACATTAACTTTCATTCAATGTTCACTAAATCAACATAATAATAACCATGACACTACGAAAATTTTAAATGACAGACTACAAAACTGGCATTAATACACCATTCTAAACAACATTTGCTTGTTGGCCTCGTTTGATTATGGTCTCTCCATCATTAAATTTCAATGCCAGAAGGCATAATGTCTACTTTAGAGTGACAAATAGCATGATAATGGGGATGTCCTATAGATATTTTCAATGGAAAAGAGGAAGTAAACTAGAGATGAATATACTAAAGAAATTTTTATAGTGACTTAACACCTATAAAGATAGGTCAATAAACCTAAAGATACCTTTAGATAATATAATTCTAAGAAGAAAAAAATTAATAAAAATTGAGCAACTTGAGCCAAACATAAAATTTTTTTAACAAAGAACGCGATAGAAAAAAATATATGAATTTTGTATACCTTTATTTAGCAGAAATTGGTATATATTCTTGATCCTTATGACTAAGCCAAACAAAACTATATATAAATTATTTCTTTTTAGCCTGAAAATAGGCAACAAGAAATTTGTAATTTTTAAATTTACATTTTGCATCATTTTAAGCCTCAAAAAATAATCATAAATGCATATTTTTGGTTGTGCTGCTTATGACACATCGAATCGATCTATCGATAAGTAGCGTTATCCGTTTGTTAAAACTGCAATTACGCCCAAATATGTATGTATGTAGGAACGGATGAATTTTTTTTTTATTGTAGAAAACAGAAATGAGTAAAATACGTGAACGGGTTTAAATTTCATAAGTGGAAATATATAAATTAGCCCAGACTTTTACATATTTTTCTAAAATAACCTCAAAAATTTAAAATTAATAATTCACCTAAAAACAACGAAATTTTAATTTTTTTTATTCCGCGAAATATTTCCCCAAAATTTTTCGCCAATTTTACTTAACGAAGTTTATTCCGCGGAATTTATTTACGCCACTTAATTAACAAAGTTTTTTCCGCGAAAATTATTTTCGTCAAAATACGAAATTTAAAAAGTTTTTTCCTCTAAATTTTTACAAAACATGTTTTCCCCAAATTTTTCATAAATTTTGTTCAACGAAGTTTTTTCCCCGGAATTTAATTGCGTCAAAATACTAAATTTTCAAATTTTTGTTATTCCGCGAAATTCTTACAACACATATTTTCCCCAAATTTTATTTAACGAAATTTTTTCCGCGGCATTTAATTTCGTTTTTTCCGCGAAATTTATTCGTGGGTAAAATCGTGTAGTTTTTTGCCATTTAAAGGACAATTAGCGATTAGGGTGAAATTTAACAACAAACATTATCATTTATTAGCAAATTTTTGGGTAAAAACGTGAAATTTTCTTTTAGCAAAAATTTGTTTAAATTTTTCGTTTTTATTCAAATTAGGCTAGGGAACACTACACGGTGAATTTTTTTTTGCGAAAGTTATGGACAATTTTTTTTGGCAGAAACTATTTTTGTATATAAATGGTTTTTTTCATTAATTCCTTTAGTGAAAAACTACTTAACTCGAAGAAATTTTTTTCGCCAATAATTTCCCAAGGTTTTTCGAGGAATATTTTGATTAAATTTCTTTTGCGATAAAAACTATATTTCGCGAAATTTTATGTCAAAAATTTGTTTCCCTAAATTTACAGCAGAATTCTTTTTAACGATTTTTTCCCGAGAAATTTCTTTCCGACAAATTACGCAACTCGGGCGATTTTTTTTGGTGAATGTGAGGGCATTTTTTTGCAGAATTTTGAAGGAAAAATGTGTCGGTTTTTAAATTGTTGTTTTTTAATAATTCGTTTTGTGAAAAAAAACTATAAAACTCGATGTTAATTTTCCGCAAAAAAAAAAAAAAAAATTCATAAGATTCCACCAAATTTTTTTCACCTAAATTTTTCGCAGTAATTCTTTAAAAAATTTTGTTAGCGAAAATTTTAACCCACAAATTCTTCTGTATTCAAATTGTTTTTTTTTTCTATTAATTGGTTAATGAAAAATTACCAAACACGGGGAAAGGTTTTTCCACCAAAAGAAATTCCACAGTATTTTTTCCGAAAACTTCTGTTAGATTATTATTTTTCCGCCGAGTAAAAACTTCGATGATATTAAAAAAACTCTGTAAAAACTTTCGGAAGACAAATTGCTCAATTTCCTCAAATTTTTTTCTGCCAATTCCGCGAATATTTGTATTTAATTTGTTTTCCGCTAATTTTGTGCAAAATTTTTTTTAACAATCCATTTTTTCGCCAATTTTTTATCACCAAATTTATTTGACTAAATTTATTTTGCGCAAAATTTTTTTCCGCCAATTCCGCGAATATTTTTATTAAATTTTCACAAAATTTATTTTTCACTGAATTTGTTTTGCGCAAAAAACTTTTCCGCCCAAAAACTTCGATGATATTTAAAAAAAAATCTGTAAAAACAATTCAGAAGAATCCAGCAAATTCATTTTAAAATTTTTCCCACCGAATTTATTTTACGAAATTTATTTTTTCCGCCAATTTTACGAATATTTTTATTAAATTTTCACTAAATTGATTTTTTCCTACATTTATTTTCCCCGAAAAATTTTTCCGCCCAAAAAACTTCGATGATATTTAACAAAATGTGTAAAAACATTTCGGAAACACAAAAATATTTCGATTTAATTCCTCAAATTTTGTTTTCCGCTAATTTTGTGCAAAATTTTGTCTACCAAATTAATTTTCCGGTAATTTTTTCAACCAAATTTATTTAACAAAATTTATTTTCCTCAAACTTTGTTTCAGTCAATTCCGTGTATTTTTTATTAAATTTTCACTAAATTAATTTTTTCCTCAATCTGTTAAAACATTTCGGAAGACAATTACTCAAATTCCCATACATTTTTTTCGCCAATTTCGCGAATATTTTTATTTAATTTGTTTTCCCCTAATTTTGTGGAAAAAATTTTTCTGCTAAATTTATTGTTTAGCAAATCCATTTTCCTCCAAATTTATTTCCGCCAAATTTTTTTTTCACTAAATTAATTTTTTTTCGCGAAATTTTTTTCAAAATAGAGAAAAAAAGTTTTGGTGAATTTATTATATTGGTGGAAAAAAATTTCGCGGGTAAGAAATTTATTGACAAATAAATTTGACTGGAAAAAAACTAGAAGAAGAAATATTTCGCGGAAAAAAATTTATTGAAAAATAAATTTCCATAAAATATTTTGCCCAAATTAGCGGAAAACAAACACAAATTCCGCAAATATTTTAATTACATTTTTTCCGCTAATTTTGTGCAACATTTTTTTTTTGCCAAATTTATTTTTTATTAAATTAATTTTCCGCGAAATTTTTTCCGCCAATATATAAAATTCAGCAAAACTTTTTTCTTTATTTTGAAAAAAATTTAGCGCAAATGAATTTTTCACTAAATTCATTTGCTCGAAATTAAAATAACATTGGAGGAAAAAAATTTCGCAGAAAATGAACTTAATAAAAAATAAATTTGACAGAAAAATTTTTTCCACAAAATTAGGGGAAACCACATTTAATTAAAATATTCGCGGAATTGGCGGAAAAAAATTTCGCGGAAAATAAATTTGTTAGAAAAAAATTTATCCACAAAATTAGCGGAAAACAAATTTATTAAAAATATTCGCGGAATTGGCAGAAACAAATTTCGAGGAAAATAAATTTAATGAAATAAATTAAATAAAAATATTCGCGGAATTGGGGTGAAAAAATTGTTTTCCGAAATGTTTTTACTATTTTTTTAAAATAACATCGAGGTTTTTATTCCGCGAAAAATTATTTTTCATACATTTTTTTCTACCATTTTTTAATTTTTTAGAAAATTTCTCACATTATTGGTTTCCCGATTTTCTCCCAAATTTTTTTCCAAACACCCCCAAGAAATTTTTTAGAGCCAGTTAGCACCGAATCTTTTGTAGAACAATTTATTTTAGTACCAGGCATGAAACAGGCTCTAGAACGGATTCCACTGATTTAAGATATAAAAAGATTTTTCCAAGAATCGGTTCCATAATTGGTTCTAGAATATGTTCTACAGCCACCTTGTCTAGTTTGGACGAAATTAACTTATTGCCAATAGGCAAAACTATACAAAAAGAACCGATTGTAGAATATAATTTTGGATGTAAAATCTCTTCTTTGGAACAGGGCATTTTTCGATTAGTTTTGCTATACCGATCTAATCAGAATCACGTTTTGAGCTATTGTACCAAGTTTAAATGAAATTGGTTCAAAAAAAGTACAATTATTCTTATTTCGCATGCGCCTAAAGATGAAATTCATGAAGAGATCAAAAATTTTATGTGATGCACTTAGAGAATTATCTGCATGATATTAATGAGGTTTTTTCCATAAAACCACTGGTACCTGTTTATTGAAAATTTTCATTGTAATAATGGAATTTTTCTTAAAATTTTGTGATAAATTTCATTTTATTTATTAAAAGTTTCATACTCTCAATGTAAAAGTTTCTTAAAAACCAGATTCAGGAAATATATGAAGCTTTTACCCAGCAATTTTTAAAATACTAAGAATCAAATTTAAATTAAAAGTTCCCTAATATTCTTAACGTCCCTATTTTCTCTCTTACATATTTATTTTCATATATTCATTCATGTTTGGAAAATTTCAAAGAAAATATTGATTTTTAATATGCAAATGAAAACAGGACATATATAAGGATCTACACCATTTCTAATTGAAATTGAGAGCTTTCCATGTAGTATTGAGAAAAGAGCAATTGAAATTGGGATTTTCCATTTGCTAATGAGAAAGGAACAATTGAAATTGAGATTTTCTATTTCATATTGGGAAAAAACCAAATGAAATTGAGATTTTCCAATTAAAATTGAGAAACGAATAAATGATATTGAGATTTTACAATTGAAATTGAGAAAAGCATACATGGAATTGAGATTTTTAATTTGATATTGAGAAAAGAACATATGAAATTGAGATTTTACAATTGAAATTAAGAAAAAAAACAAATGAATTTGAGATTTTACAATTGAAAATGAGAAAAAAACAAATGGAAATTAGATGTGTTTATTTGAAATTGAGAAAAGAAAAAACAAATAAATTAAGAAAAGTACAAATGAAATTGAGAAATTTTCAACTGCAATTAAGAAATTTAATAAAATTCTTGTGAATAAAATTAAGCTTGCACGGAGACAAAAATGGCAAGAAATTGGAAATATCTTACACCGATAAGCTGCTAAAGGCCAAATATTCAGAATACGTTACTTGTTTGAACGAGTACGTCAGAGCCGGTAACGAAATAGTGGGGCTGGACGAAACAAATTTCAGTTTGTTTTATCGCCGTAAACGTGGCTATTCAAGATTTTGAACTCGCGCTAGCCACCACCATCACGTGACCCAATTGTTAAAGGCGTTATTAAATTGGACGAAAAATTGGATTCCCTGTTGCCAGGGAATGGATGAGAAATTTTTCGTGAGAACTCTACTCAGATTGAGCTCGTATTGATGAAGCTAAAACATTGGTAACTGCTGGCGACTGCAGCAGAGCCATACAGCATTCCTGCACATTCCATTAATCCGCCGTACAAATAAAAAATATGCCCGTACGTTGATTTTTGTTTTTATTGTTTATTTTTTGTGTTTAATAAAATTTGTTCTTTAATGCAAATTTTTCGCAAAATCATTTGATATTTTCTAAATTACATTTATACTTTTCTTAATTTAATTTATAATTTTCCCAATTTCATTTGTGTTTTTCTTAATTTCAAATATAAAATCTCAATATCATTTGTTCTTTTCTCAATTTCAATTGGAAAATCTAAATTTCATTTGTTATTTTCCCAATATCAAATATAAAATCTCAATTACATATCTCCTTTTCTCAATTTGAATTAGAAAATCTCAATTACATTTGTTCCTTTCTCAATTTTAAATGGAAAATCTTAATTCCATTTGCATTTTTCTCAATTTCATATGGAAAATCTCAAAATCAATTGTTATTTTCTCAATATTAAATAGAAAATCTCAAAATCAAATGAACTTTTCTCAATTTCAAATGGAAAATCTCAATTTCAATTGTTCTTTTCTCAATTACAGTTGGAAATGGTGTACTAAAGCATATTAATATTGTATAAGGAATCTATGTATATTTATTAGGTAACAAGTATAAGTACTAGTTCTTGGAAAATTTACAACTTTGAGACAAGTTTTTTTTTCATGTTTGTTTTTCAATTTCAATCAATATGAGTATGAAATTGGTTGAGGTGGCATTTGAAGCATTTTGGGGGGTTAGAATATGATTGAATTAAAAACTTTTTTGTAATCAAACTATTCATTGTTGAGTTAACTGTATAACAATTCAATGTAACTTTGAATAAGAGGTAAAGGAACATTTTTAGGAATATATACAGAATCAAATGTAAACAGAATGAGGGGTAGAGGGTATAAAAAAATCTTAAAAATTACTGAATATGAGGCATATTTGTTATTAAAGAGTTTTTTTCTATAATCAAACTTTATACTGTTGATTAAGTTTATGATAATTCTGATACAGAGATACAAAAATATTTATAAGAATATAGAATTTTGTAAATTATAAATTATGAATGGAAACTAATTTTTAAAGTTCTGTACACTAATGTTAATGTGCGTATGATTAATATTTTAGATTAATAATTTCATATTACTCATACGTAAAAAAATGAGTATTGTTGTTGAATTTTTTTCTTTTTTAAATGGTTTTTCTTCAATCAATAAAAATATAAGTCTATGCAATTACGAAAATGACTCGGAAATTTTATATTTGTTATCAAGAAAGGAAGAAATTGTTGTATCCCTAATTTCTTATAGCGTGGAGTTTAAAAATAATTTATGTGCAACAACTAATAAATTATATTTTTTCTAGACATTTTCCACTTCCTATTTCCCTGGTATGAGTGTTTCCTGTAATTACAGGCTTAAACTAAAATAAACAGATTTTTTTAGCTCTTTTTCAGTGTTATAATAAACAGAAAATAAAACCTCAAACAATATGAAAACTGTTGTTGTTTTATATCTTAAACCATAAAAATTACATTGTAATGTGAAAGCATATAAACTGCAGTGTAAAACTAAAAATACAATATAAACTACATATAAAATGACAAAAATATAACACTGCTGTCTAGGTGTTTACAAGCTGAGGCTACAATTGTTTTGGCCGTCTAACTTTAGACAAAGCAAAATCCTAGACAAAAACTTATTAGAAGCCATAAACTACAAAAATTTATATGAACAACCAGAGACAAGTTGAATAAAATATCAAAAGGATAAAAACTTGTATATAAACATTTCAGTTGGGCATTAGTAAATCGTTGTTTTCAAATCACTGGTAAACTTGTGTGTGTTATAATGTGTATGTAAATTAATAAAGTGTTTAATAAATAAGTGTAGGTATAAGCTCAATATTAAACAAAACAGTGTGCTACTATTTTGATTGCAATATAAAAGAACCCGGTTTATTTAAAGGAAATAAAGCAAAATTATTTTCACGAGTACTCCAACACTAAGCACAAATAAATTTGAATTTTGAAAATTTTCAATATATTTGCATGGAAAAATGTAATAATTTTTGATCACGCCTTTTTATCCTTAAACGTGAGATTGGGCCGCTGAAAATAATACGTGTCCCTTATTTGCTTCTCCTATATCACATAAAGGATTTTCATATCAATCGCACTCAACCCATCAGCATTGTAAGATTCTCTCCAAATAAGATGAATATTTCCGTGTTTCATTTTTGATAATTGTTAAATCATAAATAAATATGATGTAAAAATGTATAATTCCTTTGTAGTGTCATTTTTGTGTAAAAAAAGGCAGCAAAAACATTACTTACAGCCAGAAATGCATACAACTTAAATTTTGTTTAAAAAACGGTCCAAAAATCATAAGAAAAATATGTCAAAGAATCCGAAAATGCAACCAAAATTTTCTTAGTTACCTAATAATTTCTAATTTGTGTTGTAGGTATATTTTTTATAAATTTTTGGGGTGGCCTGTGGTTGTTATTTTTGTTTGTCTTTGTCTGTCCTTTATATTGCTTGTAGCTCTAAAAATGGTATTTTTTTCTGTAAGTGGTATTTCGATGATCATAAGCTGACAATTCTTAACTGACATAATGACATTAACACTTAAGATAAAGCCCCAATTGACTTCAGTATGATGGAGCAGTCATTTGACATGAATAACTCTAAATAAAATTATCATATAGAGACAATCTGACAATAAAATGTAAACAATAACACAATTTAATGGAAATTCACTGATGAAGCCTGTCCATTGAAAAAGGCAGAAACTAGATCTATTCTGATTTGCAAATTAATGTGTTTATAACTTTTGAAAAAATGTTTATTCTTCTTTTTAACCTCAAACCTACTAAATTAGAATAAATAAAAATGCATATTAATTATAATATTAAATGCATTTAGTCTATATGACGCGTTTGAAAAAACAACACTTTACTTGGTTTTTAATTATAAATTACTAAGTATCAACTTATGCCCATCAATTTGCCGCATTGTTGAGTTTTTTATGGGCTTAATCCTGGTTTTTAGACAATTACATTTTTGTGTTTATGCTTCGGTCTATATTTCGTTTTACATTTTATACGTATTTATTCTATTTTAATTGGCTTTTAAATGTTGGTTAGTATTTTGCAAGGGATTTTAAGAGATTTTATGGTTTTATTTCCTTCCTTTCTTTTTTTTTTAATAGAGTTCGTTGATTTTGTACAGTATTTTAATATTAATTTTAATGAACAATTATATTCTAAATGAAATAGCTTGATCTTTGTAATTATGTTTATTTATTGTCATTGTTATATTGAAGACAATAATCTTGTACAAATGTTGACAATAATGTGAACAAAATTTAAAATATGTATTGCTACAAGCCAAATTTATTTTGTAATAGACAATATATAGAAATGAATTGAATTTACGTTATGGTACCACAATTGTAAATTAAAAATTTTTAAATAACTCAATATTAAAAAAAATTCGCAAATATATAAAAAATCATCAAGTCTACAAAATGAAAATATCGCCAATTTTAAAATTTAAAAATTAAAAAAAAACGCAAAATTAAAAAAAAATCGTTTCAAACTGACGTTTGCCAAAATTTTAAAAATCTCTAAAACTACGGTGTATACACGATCGTGCGAATCGCGAAAACTAAATGAAAACGGACGGCAGTGTTGGCCCCAGGAGCACATAATGAGCCATTTGTAGAAGATTAAATACAAAAATCGCTTTCATATCGTCCATATCTTGAAAACTGAATGAGAAAAGTAAAATGGGCAACGGCATCGGCCCAAGGAAGTTCTAGAGAGCCATCTGTAATTTTAGATTTTCTTAAATTTTGTAAATTTTTTAAAATTTTGCTGATTTTTTAGCCCAAGAATTTTTTTATTTTGGCCTTTTTTTAATTTTGGCATCTTTCAAATTTCTTTATAATTTTGGTGATTTTTTAAATTTTGGCGTTTTTTTTTAATTACAGTTTTTTTAATTTAAGCGATTTTTGTCAATTTTAGTGATTTTGGTAATTTTGAAAATTCTTGCATTTTTGTTATTTTTTTTTTCTTAATTTTTGCGTTTTTTTTTTAAATTTGAGTGATAATATGAAATTTTGGTAGTTTTTTTTTACAATTTTGTAGACTTTTTCAGTTTAAGCGATTTTTTTTTTGTTTTCAATTTTGCCGATTTTTTAAAATCTTATAAATTTTTTAAATTTGGGGTTTTTTATATTTTAGTGACTTTTGAAATTTTAGGGTTTTTTTTTAATTTTAATTTCTTTTATCTTTTCTTTCGTTTTTTCAATTTTAGCGCTTTTTTTTCAATTTTATTGATTTTAAAAATTTTGTAACTTTTTTTATTTAACATTATTGTCAATTTTGTTGATTATCTAAAATTTTAAAGATATTTTTTTCAATTTAATTTAGCTATTTTTTTCAGTTTGAGTGATTTTTAGATTTTAGCGTTTTTTTTTAATTTGAGCGATTTTCTTTTAGTTTGAGTGATTTTATTAATTTTTTTTTACAGTTTTAGCGATATTTTATATTTTGTTAATATAAAATAAATTTGTTAATATGAATGTATAAAATTTTTAATTTTATAAATTTTTTAAATTTCGGCGTTTTTAAATTTTAGTGACTTGGAAAATATTAGTGATTTTTTATTTTTGCGTTTTTTTCAATTTTATTGATATTTTTAAATTTTTGACATTTTTCAATTTTATTGATTTTATTAAATTTTGACGATTTTTTAAGTTTTGACAATTTTTTTAAATTTTGTGTTTTTTTTTATATGAATGATTTTACTAAATTTTGGTAATTTTTTTTTACAATTTTGCACACTTTTTCAGCGTTATTGATTTTTTTATATTTTGGTAATATTCTCAATTTTGTCAATCTTTTATCAATTTTAGCTAATTTTATTTTTCTCAGCTATTTTTTTTATAAATTTGACGTTTAAATCCTGGCAGTTTGTTTTAGCGATTTTGTTCAATTCTGGCATTTTTTTCAATTTTGCTGATTTTTTACAATTTTAGCGATTTCTCAATTAAGAGATTTTATTCAATTTTGTTAAAGTTTTTTTTTTTAATGTATAGTTTGTTTTTTTAATTTTAGTGATTTGATTAAATTTGGTATTTTTTCGATTATGTCGATCCTTTTTCAATTCTAGCGATTTTTAGTTTTAATTTCGTAGATTTTTTTTCATATTTGGCGATTTTTTTTATAATTTTAATGATTTTTGAAATTTTGTCCTTTTTCTTGATTTTATCATTTTTTTATTTCTTGATTATTTAAATTTTTGGTATTTTTTTTAAATTCTTTAAATTTTTTTATTTAGTTCTATAAATTTTTTTTCAATATAGTTAATTTTTTAAAAATGTAGCGATTTTTTTTTTGTCTAATTTAAGTGATTTTATTCAATTTTGGCATTCTTTTTAATTTCTAATTCTAGTCAATTATGGTATTCTTTTCAATTATGCCGATTTTCTTCAATTCAAGCGATTTTTAATTTTGGCGATTTTTTCTTAAATTTTGGCGATCTTCTAGTTAAGTGTTTGTAACTGTCGCATAGGACAATCGTAATTAATATTAGATTAGAATTACTAAAGAATTTTTTCTAGAGCTGATTTATCGGAAGAAGAAGAAGAAAACATTTTTATTGAAAAATTTAACAGAATCACCAGACTTTTGTAATTTTAATGAAATTTTGAATACTGTAATTTTTTTAATTTTAGCGTATTTTTTTATAGATTAATTTTCTAAATTCTGGGATTTTTTTTTTAATTTTGCCAATTTTTTTTATTTTAATTTTTAGGGGTTTTTTTAATTATGGTAATTTTTAAAATTTTGTTGATTTCTCTAAATTTTAACGATTTTTTTAAATTTAAATAATTTAATTCAATTTTGGAATTTTTTTTTAATATCTGTTTTTTTAAATGTTAGTAATTTTATTAGCTTTTTTTCATGGTTTGATTTTTAATTCTGGCATTTTTTTTTAATTTTGTATTTTTTTAATTTAGCGAATTTTTTATAAATTGATTTCTTAAATTCTGGCAATTTTTATGCCACCTTTTTTTTAGCGATCTTTAAAATTTTTTGCTATTTTTTTTTTATTTTTGTGTTTTTTTAGTCTAAGATAATTTTTTTAATAGTTTTAATGATGTCTTAATCGAAATTTAGCGATTTGTAATGATTAGCATGTTGAACTGTTATACATAAGGTTGTGGGTTCGATCCCCAGCAACAGCAACATCAATTTAGAAAAATAATATATATGAGTTTTCTATCTGTTAAACATATCGCCTTTCCAAGGAAAGCAACACCTTAATTAATAGGAAGAATTTTCCATAAACTTTTTTTTTTAACGATTTTTATTAATTTTTGTCAATTTTTAAAAATTTTTTAAATTTAAGCGATTTTTTATTTTAATTTAAGCGATTTTTGTAAATTTTGATGATATTTTTAATTTTGACGATTTTTTGAATTTTAGTGATTTTTTTTATTGGTAGTGATATTTTTAAATTTGGCGTTTTTTTCAAATTCTGGCTTTCTTTAAATTTCTAGTTATTTTATTTTTTATCAATTTTATTAATTTTTGGCAATTTTTAAAAATTTTGTCTGTTGTCTTTTATTTTAATTTAAGCGATTTTGGTAAATTTTGATGATATTTTCAATTTTGACGATTTTTTGAATTTTAGCGATTTTTTTATTGATAGTGATATTTTTAAATTTGGCTTTTTTTCAAATTCTAGCTTTTTCAGTTCATATCTCTTTTATCTAATTTTTCCCAATTTGTGCTAATATAAGCGTTTTTCAATTACAGCATTTTTTTTAGCGATTTTTTCTTAATTCAGCTGTTTTTATTTTTGAAGATTTTTCATTTCGACTAAATTTTCACTGTAATCGAGTTTTAGCGATTTTTGTCAATTTTATTAATTTTTTCGTTTTTTTTTTAATTTTTTCTATTTTTTTTTAATTCTGGCGATTTTAGTGAATTTTGGGTGATATCTCCAATTTAAGCGTTTTTTCTGATTTTTGGCGATTTTTTTTAATGGTAGCGATATTTTGAAATTTAGTGTTTTTTTCTAATTCGAACTTCTTCAATTTCTAACTATTTTAATTTTAGCACTTTTTTAGCTATTTTTGCTTATAAATTTTGCTCTTTTTATTTTTGGGGAGTTTTAAATTTGACCATTTTTTCAATCTAAGTAATTTTTTCCAATTTAAACCATTTTTATAACATTTTAGTATTTTTTTCCAATTTTGGTGAACATGTGCCTATAGTTGACTCATTAGAATTAATGCTGATGTTTTAAGCGACTTTTTTGTAGTATGGGCGTTACCAAAACAACAGCAAATTTAGTAAATTTTACTGTTTTTGCAAGTCATTTTAAATCAGACTTGTTGTAAAACCAGTTTGGTAAGTCATTCGGTCTTTTTTTTATCGGTATTAAAAGCAAATGTAATGTTTTTAACTTGTCAAAACGAGTACACAAAAAAACAAGCAAAAACTGGTTTTTTCTCAAGTATAAATCTAGTATAAGACACATTTTTTTCTCTATCTCTCTAAGCATCCCTCAGACGTATGATTAATATTTAATATAAATCAATAACACTCATACGCCATGCATAACAAATATGATTTTTTCTTTCTTTCTGTATTTCCACATTTTTTGTTAGTATTTTTATTGAACAAACATAGAAAAAAGTAATACTCAGGTGTTGAGCCTTTAACCATATGTAAATATTGTTTTAACCATTTAAACTGTTATTGGTTTAATACAAAAATTCAAATCAAATACAAACACGTAAAAGGAAACTACATAAACTAAACAAAAATAGTTATACACAGCGAGCCATGACCACAAAAATATCTTTAGTGAAAAAATTAAAATTTTGCAGGAGAAAGATTTTTATAAATTTTTTATTTTTAGGCTTATAGAACATCTGTGTGCTGAAATTTGCGTATTTTGCAAGGGATGTGTTGTTTAGGAATTAAAAATATGGGGCCAAAAAGGACTACATTTTTTTGTTTTCAAATTTATTTTAATCGGTATAAACATTTATTACATTAAATGAAGAAATATTTTTTAGATTAAATTACAAACTCGATGAACATTTCTGGTTCTCATCTAGGAGCGTTATTAAACATTAAAAATATAAAGGAAAAAATATTTTTTGCCACAATTTGCTTTGTCATCTTCCGAAATACTACTGTGCTACTCTCGTTCTTTCATCTTGGGTCCAAAAATATATGTTCGTATTAAGAAGTAAATGAAAAGAATTTGAATGACGTATCCATGCCCAAGCGTATCCAAATTTTAAAAATGTTTAATAAAGAAAAAATGCCTTAAGCTAGACTTTGCAGTCTCGAAAAATGTAAGCGAACCATAGCTTGAGCACAAGAATATGTATTTAAGATATTTTTACCATTTTGCTTAACTTTGCACCGCTCTTCCTAGGGCTATAAAATTTAGGTAGATAATGTCACTGATCAAGCACTATAGATTTTTATCAAAATATAAAAATCGAAAATCGCGTTGCTTAAGATATTTTGGCGGTCATGCCTCATTACATTTATGAATTATGTATATTGATAAATATATAGATTTATTTTTTTTTTATCAAATATTGAAATATATCAACATGTTTTTGCTTAACAAAGAGAATACATTTTATAATAAAATTTATAATAAATTTTTTTTAAACAGTAAATTTTTATGTTTTTTAATACTTTTATATGAAATTTTTGTGTGTTGTTTAACATTCAAGTACACACACTCACACATGCGTTTTAACATAAAATAATGTTAAATAAGTGCAAACCGTAAACATGTTTTTATTATATTGGGTGTAAAATTAAATTAATGAACAGTAGCTGTCACCACTACATTGCTAGATCTGTCAAAATAGCAAAGTAGTATTTTCGAAGATGACAAAGCAAATTGTGGTAAATTTTTTGTTGTTGTTTTTATTTTTTATTTGATATTTTAAATGTTGAATAACGCTCCTAGACAAGAACAGGAAATTTTTTACTGAGTTTGTGATCTAATCTAACAAATATTTCTAGAAATTCGAAAAGCGTCGTCCTTTAGTGATTTACTTAGGCAAGAATGAAAACCGGATAGGAACATGCTTAATTAAAGTTTTTCATGTCGATTTTCATGTCAAAATGGCAGTTTTTGACATTTAAAAAATTTGGGGTCATTTTGACCCCATGTGCCTATAAGGGTTAATTTATAATTTTTTATTACTAATATAAAATTAAGTGTTAACAGTGTTATTTGTACAAATTTCAGCAAATTCTGCAGGAAACAGCACAATATTTTATACCCTAATACACATTTCTAGGGGGAGCGACGGGTCACAGGTCGCCATTTTTTTCGTCCATATAACGAGGGTCAACCGTAATGATCATTTATGTTTATTTATATTTCGACCTTTACATGTGTAGTGTGATAATCACCACAATTCTCATACTTATGAGGTTTTTTAACCCTCTAACCGGCCTAAGCTTTTTTGCAATGAAATTTATACCATGTGTTCCTCACGAAAAACAAACAAAAAGTTCTTCTACAAAATTTTTTTTCGTTGCCTACTTTAGGCGATATGGGCCAAAATAGTTTCAGGGTGAATCTCGAAATCTAGCGCATAAAAATTACTAGGTTTAGGCACAAATTAGTTCTCTTCCCAAGATGTAATTGCAATAAAAAAATTACATTTTTTGTGCTGCTACTTAAGAGGATGTAGCGATTTTCGTTTTTCGAAAAACGCGAAATTGAGCGAAAACGCACCAAAACTTCAATATATATTATTCAAATTTATAAACTTTGCTACCTATACCAAATATATTCTTCCAAATTTCAGAAAAATCCCTCTATTCGTTTTGAAGTTAAGGCGATGTCCTTTAAAGGTATCCTTATGGGATCCTGTGCGTCGTTGAACCAAAGTAAGGAACTTTTTGAATAGCTTAAGCTCCAGTCTTACTTCGTGGTCAATATCAATTGTTTTAGTCAATTTAAATATGTTTTTAAGATTTTTAAAAATTTTGGTTGTTTTAAAATATTTAATTTTTGAAATGTTACGAAATTTTACTTTTGACACTTTCTCGCTTCCAAACTGTGCATTGTATACAAACAAATTCTTCAAAAGAAAATTAATAAATTTTGTTTTCTGTTGAAAAAGCATAATTTCTTATTACAAAATACTCCTTTGGGGCATTTCTGGTCAATTTAATATACCCCGCCTGGAGGCGGGCTTGCCGGTTAGAGGGTTAAGAATGCATTGATAATTCCACATATTTCGCTGTCATTATTTTCTCCTTTCAAGGCCTAAATATTTACAGTTACATTGTTTTTGTTAAATTTGATTAGACAGTACAATATGAAAAAAATTACACTGTTCTGACAATGAATTCTGGTAGAGGAGACAAAAAAAATTATGTATGTCGGCGTTTTAAGGGGTTTCAAATTTCCCCTCTTTTTCAAATATTTATTAAGAATCGGCATAGGAAACCATGTGAATCTTCCGTTTTAGGTATAGAATATGTTCAGCGAACTTATGTAAAATACTAGGAGGAACATTTTTGTGGAACATTTTAACCCTCTAACTCTGCAATTAAAGGGACTTTTTTGGCCCCATTTTAAAAAGGAACAAAAAAGACCCGTAAGTTGAAGAGCTAGAGGCTTAAAATATTCCACAAAAATGTTCCTCCTAATGTTTTACATAAGTTCGCTGAAAACATCCTATACCTAAAATGGAGGATTCACATGGTTTTACCCTAAAATCCAGGTTTGATGGATATTTGAGCGCCAATTCGATATTAACCTTTAAACACATTTTAAGTTTTGACTTATTTCTGGCATTGAAGTTAAATTTTCAACTTTGATATCTTCAGAGACTTATAATAGAATTTCATGACAAATTTTTTTGCGGAACATTTTAATCGTCCTACTCTTCAATTAAAGGCAGTGTTTCGGCTCTTTTTTAGAGTGGGACAAAAAAGCATCACAAGTTGAAGAGTTAGAGGGTTAAAAATTCCACTTAGTTGAAGAGTTCGAGGGTTAAAATTTTCCACAAAAATAATCCTCGTAGTGTTTTACATAAGTTCGCTGAAAACATCCTATACCTAAAATGGAAGATTCACATGGTTTCCTATGCCAGTTCACAATAACCCTCCCCCCCACCCCCACATGTAAAATAAAATTCCGATATTATCTTTCAAAACGCCCACACACGTTATTTTTTTTTGATCTCCTCTACCAGAAACCATTGTCAGCACCCCGTAATTTTGGAAGAGTTTGAAATTGTTGTACAGTGTTCTATATGGTTCCCTGGGAAGTATCATACCACTAACTATAGTTGCCCCAAAATTTATTTAAACACCTAATGTTGAAAACAAAAACAAAACCAAGATCAGCCATTAACAAACTTTATTTACCACCCACAAATTGGTGTTTACTGGCATTTGCATGCACTTGTGTGTATGAGTGCGTCTGTGTGAGTAAATGTCTATGTAGAAGTAAAAATGAATACATCTTGTTGTTGTTGTTATTTGTTTGTTTTACTTTTTACACGCATGTTTACTTTTTATGTTAAACTATAAGACAACGACAACACATGCATAAACATTATAAATGTTGCTGTTGTAACAAAATGTAGCAGAAGAAGTAGAAGAAAAAAAAAACAAAAAACAAATAATTTTTTTTAACAACTTTCCTTTAAAATGTAACAATAAATATGTGTAGCTATGTATGTGTGTGTTATGTCAGTGTGTTGTTAAACTTAATTTTGGTTATATGCGAGTGAACATGTGTGTGTTGTAAAATATGTGTGACTGTTGGTTTATGTGTGTGCGTGTGTTTTAATGTCTACTTATGTGCTTAGAAGTTTGTTTAATTTACTTAAGCTTATACTGTAGTTAAGGTTTATTTTACTACTCTAATTACCCAGCCAGCAAGTGAGCTGGAAAATGAATCGAAATTGAACTCAAAATGTAGTATTTAAATTTGAAATTTTTATGTAATAGTGGCTCATATAAAGGAGACTTCTTTCTGGATTCAACAATTATTCATAAAAATTTTTTTCGCTATCCTTCTGGAAATCTAATATTAAAAAAAAAGAATTGTATAGACTAAAAAAATAATCTCTTTTTTTGAAGTGTTTTACTTGTTCACAAATATATTGCTAAACCATTTTGGGGATTTAGTAATTTTCCTCAAACTTGTTTTCCTTTTATTATTATTTTAGAAGTTCCATATTTCCGTCCAAAAAATGAGCAATTTTTGACAACAAAATTTAAAAATCAAGTGTTTTTCGAGTAATAGAATGAGAGGGCTCAAAAAGTATTATAATTTTGCTGACTGGGTAATTAAAAAAATTAACTTAAATTTAACTACATAAATTCGTATTTAATTGAAAATGAAGTTGTGATTTTAAAATTGTAAATTTCTGTTAAATTTTTGCAGGCAACCATATATATGCTTATCAGTATTATGTTTGTGTTCCACAAACATAATAATGGTAAAACAAATATGGCAAATATATCTTTCTTTAAAAATATGACTCATATGCAAACATTTGCTTGTAAACGATAAAAATAAAATAATTGCATGCATACGTCAAACATATATATAGCAGTTCATAAACATATATATAATAAACTGTAAACATATTCAGCAATATATTTTTTTCTGCTTCTAGGTGACACTCATACAATGTTCAGTGTATTTGTAAAATAACGATTTATTACTTATTTTAATTCTAAATTATCTTGGGCTTTTCTTCTTAACTATCTTTAAATTAAAAGTTAATTTGAAACAAAAAAAGTAATTTTATATTACATTATTTCCAGCAATATAGCAAAAGATGATGTTTCCCCTGAGTTATGTCATTTCGTATTTTCTAACCATTATAAATAGATTTATGATTCATGGCAAACTATTATTTCCAATTCATTTATTGCAAATATTATTTATTTCTAGGCTACTTATACGATATAAGTATAATGGAAATTTTCACATTAATAACCAGCTATTTTGAAATGCATTATAAAATAGTTTTGTAGAATTGTAATTAAATACAAAAATGTTATAGTAAATATAAAAATTGCAAAGCTTTTCTGCAAGTAGGATATATTTGCATAAACGTTGAAAAAAGCCTACACTGATGGCAAAAAGTCTGTAAAAAATTTAGTTAAAACTACTAAAAATTTGCTAAAAAAAAGACCTTGCAGAAAAAACTGCTGAAATTAGCAGGTTAGTTTTGCTAAATATTAGTAAGATAGGAAGAGCAAAAATAGATCAGTTAAATTTACAGAGTTTTTCCCCTTTTTCAAATGTTTATTGTGAGTCGGCATAGGAAACTATGTGAGTATTCCATTTTAGGTATAGGATGTGTTTAGCGAACTTATGTAAAACACTAGGAAGAACATTTTTGTAGAACATTTTAACCCTCTAACTCTTCAATTAAAGGTACTTTTGTGGCCCCTTTTTAAAAAGCGACAAAAAAGACCCGTAAATTGAAGAGTTAGAGGGTTAAAATATTCCACAAAAATATTCCTCGTAGTGTTCTTCCTAAGTCCACTGAACATATCCTATACCCAAAATGGAAGATTCACATGGTTTCCCCCTAAAATCCAGAATTATTCGACATTTAAGCGCCAATCCAGAATAAGTACGAGATTAACCCTGAAACATATTTTAAGTTTTGACTTATTTCAGGCATTGAAGTTAAATTTTCAACTTTGATGTCTTCAGACACTGGTAGTGGAATTTCATAACAAATATTTCTGTGAAACATATTAACCCTCTAACTCTTCAACTTATGGGGCTTTTTTGTCCGATGTGATCTTTCAAAATTCCGACTCACGTTATTTTTTTTTTGGTCTCCTCTACCAGAATCCACTGTCACAACCCCGTAATTTAGGAAAAAGTTCGAAATTGTTGTACAGTGTTATTTAGCAATAGAGGGTTGCAGGTTCGATTCCCGGTCATGGCAAACACAAAAAGTTTTCCATATACAGATAATTTAACAAAATTAAAAATAACCACTTGGGTAAGAAAAAACTCCGGCAGTCTGCTGATTCCCTTGTGTATGTTAAAAATTTTCAATAAAAATGTTTTCCGCTTCTTCTTCCTGCTAATAAACTTTAGCAAAAAAATATCATTGGAAGTTTATCGTACTATATAAACTTCGGACATGGATTTGTGCTACAGTCTCCTATAAAATCTCCTTAATTTTCCCATTTTTTTTTAACTCACAAGTTTGTACATCCTCGAATATTTTATTTCTACTGCTGCTACTTTAAAATTCCTTTCGTTTGGTGCCAAATTTAAACCTAATTTCTCCAAAGTAATTTAAACAACTTAAAAAACAAAAACTGGGGTCTTTTTTGACCCCATTTTAAACTCGTCAAATATGAAATTGTGCGGCTAAAAAATACAGCTGCTTCTGAGTTTGGCCTCTATAATATAGTTTCATTAAGATCTATTTTCTTATGATCTGACGGTCGGGGTGAGAACACTTTCTTATTTCGTTTGATTTCAAAGCTATTTTCTACTTAATTTAATGTTGTTTCTGTATGGTTTAAAATTTTTCTCAGTGTATAATATTTTATGATTTTTTTTTGTAGAAATTTTAATGCATATTTCATTAAACAATTTCTATATTTTTATCACAGAGTTTTATTTGTTACTACATTTTAGTTACCCTAAATGTTTTATTAATTTGAAAATTACACTAGTTTACAAAAGCTTGACATCAAAATTATGAAATCCAAACCAGCGAAAAAGTTTTTCTGAACTTAATTTAATTTTCGAATGGCCAGAATTTCATAAGGATTTTTTTTGTTCCCCAGCCACCCCAGCCCAGCAAAAGAAATTGAAAATCATGCTTTAAAAACTAGTTATTTCGCTTTTTTAGAAGTAATTTTGAACAACTTCCAAAAAATCCCTTCTTTCATAGCTTCCAAGGTTTTCGTTAGTGTATTTTTACTGATTTTGTAGAAGTAATTCAAAACCACATCCAAAGAATCAGTAAATCATCGCTTCTGTATTACTATGGCTTCAAAAATGATCCAAAGAAGTGATTTGGATGCAGTTTACTTCCAAACAGCTGATTGCGGGTTCGAAACCTGGCGAGAATAATATTTTTTGAATTTTTCTATATTTATAATTAATTTGTTTAAACTCAATATTTTTCAATTCATAAATTTTTAAAACTAAATAAAACAAAAGTGATGGAAAATTTCTTGTGAAATGAAAAAATATTGTTACGACATTAGATTAGTCTAGTTTAGAAAACTCTTATATTTTCTGGAAAAAAATATCCCGAGAAACGGGATTTAATAATACGTTAATCTGGTAATGTAACACTATATTTAAGTATACACAACAGCATATCGTCGACCGGCGTGCAAAATGTCACATGTGTTTTTTAATAGATTTTCAGGAGAGGAAAAAAACTGTTACAAAATCTACTTTTAAGATATTTTATTGGCATCATATGCCTTAATGATTCACGACCTCATTTAGTAAAATCATCATTAAGGCATATGATGCCAATAAAATATCTTAAAAGTAGATTTTGTAACAGTTTTTTCACTCTCCTGAAAATCTATTAAAAAACACATGTGACATTTTGCAAGCCGGTCGACGATATGCCACAATGCTAAATGCATAAATATTGTTAAGTGTCATAATTATAGACCCTGGAAGCTTCTAGCAAGGCAAATAATTATAAAAGCTCTTTACAAAATATTTTTCATTCCAATATTTCGTTATTCTTTTGATGACACCATCAGGGTTTATTTATTTTTATTTTATTTTTTTAAAGAGAAGCAACACTTTCGATATTCTTTCTATTAATTACTGTGTGGCGTTCTTTGCAAGGCGGATAGAGAAGATATGACAGTTGGTGTAAGATGAAGAAGGGCTGAAAATATAACAACATTGCAGTGTTGCCACCAGTAAAACCAAAAATTACACAGTTGAAGGTAAAAAATTATCCAAAACCAAATGAAATTACACAAAAAAATTATAATTTTTTAATATTACTTCAAAATAAAGAAGTAACCATAATTAACTTAAGCTGAAATCACAATTAAGTTTGCTAAAAATTTGCCTGAATTTTTACTCAAATGAAAGAGCGCCGATATTAGGCCTACCGAAATTTTTAAATTTTCGCTAGTTGCGAAATGTAATGTTTTAACTTCTTTTGTTTATTTGAAATGTTTTTAATTTAATTAAGTTGGGTACAATGAGTTTCGATTGAAAATTAACCAAATTTATAGAGATGAAACTTTACGAAAGTTCGCTTAAGCTAAATTAAGCTTAAGCTACTTTCCTTAATTCAACTTCGCTAAATATTGTTGTGCCTTGGCTAAATAAAGTTGGGCACCTATTGGGGCTTTACAGCTTTTTAAGTTTGTTCGAAAATTAGCTTTATTTTTCACCAAATTAAAGAGCGTCCATATTTGACTTACTTAAATTTGGAAATTTTCGCCAAATTTGCGAATTTATTTTATATTTTTTAATTGGTTTATTGTTATTTTTAAATTTATTTTGTTTGTTTAAAATGTTTTTAAATCGATTAAGTTGGTTACGATGAGTTTCGATTAAAAATTAACCAAATCAATAGAGATGGAACTGTTCTAAAGTTGACTTAAGCTAGATATGGGTGCTTTAGTGTATTTTCATGTTATCAATCTTTCCCTTAATTCAACTTTTTAAATATATGTGGGCATTAATGGTTATTTAACAGGAATATAAAAATATTAGGTCCTTTGGTCATTTCTTACCATCTGGTTGGATTACTATGACATTTCACTCTGTCGGAGCTAAAGTAGTGAGTTGCTGAATTATCTCAATTTATTTTTATTCTGCCACACTGTTTTATATTTAAAAAATTTTTGTCTACTATTATTACTAGTTTCTATTCAGTCGTTAAAAAGTCATAATCATAACAAACCCAAATTTAATCTTACGCTATATTTGCAAATGATCTTGAAAATGTTTCACAGACAAAATCATTTAGTCTACATTAAATATCGACTGATTTTTATGAAATTTACGAAAATTTCTCTAAAAAGTGAAATTACACAAAAACTACACAAAAATATCATTATTCAAAAATTATCCAAGGAATGTGTAAACAGTCCCGTTTTTGAATAATTATTCAAAAAGTGGCAACACTGCAACATTGTAATTGCGCGCGTTGTTAAATATTTGAAGAGTTGTTGTGCACCAGCTGATAAAGAGTTGGCGATATTTATTGGAACTCTTTTAGTTTATAGTCTTTTATGCTTGGTTATGTTATTTTACTTCGGTGGGGTTAAGTGCTATGGGAACAACGAAGGTGGAAACTGCAATATGTTTGAGGGTTAGAAAACTCATACATATTTTTTCCAAATTGCTGTTGCCGTCGCTGGGGATCGAACCCGCAACCTTTTGTGTACTAGTCCAACACGCTAACCTTTACACCACAATGCCCACAAAAAATATTGCCGCTGCACACCACGCCTGACAAAATTATATTTGTTATTTGTTGTTTACATACACCCTGATGATGTCATTCAAAGAACTACGAAATATTGGAATCAAACATATTTTATAAAGACACTACAAAGACTTTCAGCTTAATTATTTAATAGTTATAATAAGTTTGAAAGGTTAAATAAAACTTAAACATTTATTGTAAAGATGTTATTAAATCTGCTTCCCATAAACAGCAGCATTATCATTTAATTAATTTTCATAAATTTTCCTTAAATTTGTCGAGTGTTGAAAATTTCTTTTAGGGCAAAAACCTAATCCGTATAACATAAACTGACTGCCATTTTCAAACTAAGCAGGCCATAATATATTTAAAAAAATCTATTAAGCATTCTCAGCTAAAAATAGCTGTAAACTAGTGTTATTATAGCCTACTTTGTGGAGTTATTTATACACAATTTACTATAGCCTTGTTACGGGTAATTTTTAGTAAACTAATATTACTGCATACTTTACGGCTGATTAAGCAATTTACCGACTATTATTTACTATTTATAAATAAAAAAAACAATAACTGATATACTATATTTTAAGGGATGTATTTATATTTAAAAAATAAAGCATACTTTTGGGAAGCTTAACAGAAATTGTAGGAAACTATTTATAAACAACTTTAGAAAATATTAATATTACTAAAAATTCTGTGCTTAAAAATTATAACTAATTAAAAGTCTAATTTTAAGGTTTCAATTTCTATATAACTGCCTATTTATTTTAGGGAATAATTTTTGAATTAATTTAAAGAATATTCAAATTATATATTATACTTAGTAACCTTATACAATAGGTTTCTTAATTTTTTTTACTATAATAAATTTCTCATGCCTTCTTTTAGGGGTTTCTTAGAAAATTATTTATTATTGTCTACTTTTAGGCACATTTCTTTAAACTTTTTACATATTATGCTTATTTTTTCTTTGATTATGACTGTATTTGTATATATTTTTTAATATTACCATCTTGCAATATGTTTTTTTTTCTTTTGTATTTTGTTACAAAACTTATGAATTTTAATAAGCTAAACTTTTTTCTCCTTTAGGGATATTTAAAAGCAATGTAATATTTAACTTTCACCTGCTGTTGCCAGGCTGGTGTTTATGACCATTGGTTTTTTTTTTTTTTTATTTATTAAAGCAGACCAAAGAAAGTTTTAAACTAACGAAAATCCTATCAGCTTGAGTTATATTGACAAATAAGTTTTTAATTTATGCAATGAAAAAAAAATTCAATAATTAAAAAGAAATGTATTGAAATTATTAAAAAAGAAATCAAAAATGTTCAAAACTTATAGATATAGTTAAAAATCCAAGAGATTGGAAGCCCAAAAAATCCAGCAAAACCTGCTAATACCTTTTAGATGAAAAATTTATTATTTCAACAATATGATCATATATGGGCATAAATTAATCATATATGAGCATATATTATCATACCCGTGTAAAAAAGATCAGATCTGGCCAGATCTCAGTATATCTTACCAGATCAAGTTAGATCTAAAAATTGGGGACAAATTTGAGATCTAATTAGATCTGATCAGATCTAGGCATATCTGGCCAGATCTCAGTAGATCGAACAGATCTAATTAGATCTCAAAATTGGGGACACATTTGAGATCTAATTAGATCTGATCAGATCTAGGCATATCTGGCGCAATTGTCCAGATCACTTTAGATTTGAACATATTTGGCACTAGATCTGATCAGATCTTGCCATAAGGTATTATCACATATGCCATATCTAATCATATTTGATGAGATCTGGTACAGGATCTAATTAGATTCCATCATATCTATTTAGATCCAAAAAGATCTTATCTGATCTAAACTTTTTTACACGGGTATACCCTCAAATTTAGAATCCAAACATTTATGGTCGTATATGAGACCATATACATATGGTCATATATTGTACTATATATGAATATATATGATCGGCTATAGTCAGACATTATCATATACAAGCCCATATATGATTATATATGTTTATTCTGGAAAAAATCATTTACATTTTAGGGGTAAAACTAAATTTTTATAAAAAAAAAGTTTTTAAGAATCTGAAAAATTTTCCTTAACAAATCAGAAAAAAATTCGTGAGAAAAGTCATAACAAAATGTTCCAGTATATACGAGTATATGAGGCTTTCCATACCAACTGCCTGACTATACACAAAAGTAAGTCGGATTGATATCAAACTAAAAATCGGGGAAACATTTTTCGGAATTTTTATTTCTAAAAAAAGTTCGGATATTTTTGTATGGATTCAGAAAGTTTTAGCTCTTTAGTCGGCTACGTTTTAGAGGAAAAATTCGTTAAAGTACATCGGATATTCAATAAAAGTTCAAATATTTGTTCTCTAATCAGTTAGTGCCTCTAAACGTATACTTCATATTATATTAGTGCTAAACTAAGTCAAAAAAAATCGTTCAATATTTTTTATATATTGCAAAAATTTAATAAAAATTTATATTTGTGTTCTATTTATTAGAGACACCTAAAGGTATAATTAATATAAAAAGAAGTATACGTACGGAGGTACTAACTAATTATAGAACAATTATTTGAATTTTTATTGAATATTTGCGAGATACAATATTCAAGGAATATTTTCTCCTAAACGAGCACAAGTAACACCCTGACATTTTCTGAGTCGATAGAAAAACATGTGATTTTTTTTTTTTTTTTAAATAAAATATTGGCATATTTTTTATGAGAATTTGATTTACGGATACACTAAAAATGCAGAACTTGTTCTGAATTCAATATTTTTTTCGCCAAGTCCACAAAAAGCAATTTTTTAACAATTTTCTTTATTTTTTAAAAATTTAAGAATTAAAAATATTGAATTTCAAAAAAATAATTGTAAATATTAAGAAAAAAAAAATATAAAATAAAACCGAAATTACAAAGATATTTGCCCCGCTAAGATCCTGCGATTATCTGCTTGAAAATAAACTGTTCCCAAATCACTTCTTAGGATGACTTTTAGACCAATAAGCAATAACTTAATGATTTTTTGTATGTTGTTCAGAATTACTTCTAAAAAAGCTGTAAATATATGTATACTAACGGATACTTTAGAAGTGATGAAATAAGTGATTTTTGGAAGTTATTCAGAATTACTATTAAAAAAGTAGTAAAAATACACAAACGGATGCTTTGGAAGTCATGAAAAAAGGACCACTTTTAGAAGTATAGTGATTTTAAAGCAATAATTCAGTTATTTTTGGATGCTGTTCAGGATTACTTGAACAAAAGCTGTAAAAATGTACTAACACATACTTTGGAAGTAATGAAAAAAGTGATTTTTTTTAAGTTGTTCAAAATTACTTCTAAAACAACACTAAAATTACACTAATGCATACTGGTTTATAAAGCATGACTTTCAATTTTATTTTTCCTAGACAGTTGTTATAGAAAGTCTCATATTTAAATTCCCATACTGTGCTTCTTCTATTACCAAATTTAATAGTAACATTTGCTTAATATCAATTCATGGAAAACTGGAAAACCACAGCAACTAGTTTTGAATGCATTTAGTTTTTAAATTCTAAACAAAAACAGAAATGAAAAATCACACACAAGTCTATTCAAAATATTGACATTTCTGTGCTGGAACAAATATTCTTTCGCGCCAATAGCTAGTGTCATGGTTTTTGAAACATTAGAATTCAAAAATTTGCCATGCAATTGAGTTTGAATTCAATTATAGTCATAGAAAAAAAACGATCAACCATAAACAATTGTTCACACAAGATAAACTATTGATTTAGCGAATAGAAAAAAATCTATTTCTACAAAGGGTGATACAAAAAGTTGGGGATATTTTTTAGATGAAAGGTACAAAAAATACTCAGGTTATCAGAAATTTCTGAAATGAAATACTGCACAGGTTGAGCGACGAATTAAGTATCTAGAAATGATAGGATTAATATTAATATTACTTTTCTTCGTTTAAACTGCTTGAGATAATAACGATGGAAAATTTTCGATTTTCTAAACATTTTATATTCCAAAAACTTTTGATATTTAAATCCCAGATACTTTTTCATGAAAAACTCCTTAAATCAGGAATATTTGTACAATATTATTGATTAAAGTTTTCAAAATCAACCAATCAGAATATTTCATTTTTAAATACTTTGTTCTGATTGTTGATTTTAAAAATATTGATCAATATTATTGAACATGTACTTTTAAAGAGCCTAAAGGCTAGCATAAATGTTCAATAATATTGATCAATGTCTTTAAAATGCACCAATAAGGAAAACTTACATGTTTACATAGAAACAAACAACGATATATTTAAGTTTTTTATTTTTATGTAAACATCTAATTTCCCTGAAGATGACATTCGAAGAATCTCGAAATATTGGATAATAAATTGATTTTTTACAATAAAACCAGACTTCGAGCTTAAGCATTTTCATTTATCAAGATTTGAAAGGTCGAATAAATATAACTTTAAAATATTATTATTATTAATTATTATTATTAATTATTATTAATTAATTATTATTAATTAATTAATTATTATTACTTTTTTTTGGCTTTGTAGCGCCTCTAGCGGAGATATTGTTGCTTTTTTATATATATTTTTTTTTATTTTTATATTTTTTCTTGGATTAAACTTTATATACAATTTTAAGAGTTTTTTGATTTTAATCATTATCCAATTTTTGGGATTAATTAAAACACAAATTTGATAGATTTTTTAAATTTTAAAAAAATTTAATATTTACAATGAGTGTTAGTTTTGTTCTGTTTTAAGATCAAATATGCCAAATTCCAAATAGAATTCACAAATTTATTTTACAACAAATAGAGAAAAAACTAATGAAAAAAACTTTCCTAGAACCAATGGTTGACAATTAATGCAGTTTCAAGTGCTACCAAGCACTGTCTTCAGATTTTCTTAACGGGGTTCTCTCTAGGTTAAATTGTGGATTTTTATTTAAAAAATATAGCGTACTTTTGGGAACTTTAACAGAAATTGGTATGAAACTATTTATAAACAACTTTAGAAAATATTAATATTATTAAAAATTCTGTGCTTAAAAAATTATAACTAATTAAAAGTCTAATTTTAAGAGGTATAACAATTTAAATATAACTGCCTACTTTTAGTGAATGATGTTTGAATTAATTTAAGGAATATTCACATTATCTTTAAGTATAATATTTTATACTTAGTAACCTTATACAATAGGTTTCTTAATTTTTTTTTAATTTTGTTGCCTTCTTTTAGGGGTTTCTTAGAAAATTGTTTATTATTGTCTACTTTTAGGCACATTAGGCACAATGGTTGACAATTAATGCATTTTTAAGTGCTACCAAGCACTATCATCAGATTTTCTTTATGCGGTTCTCTCTAGGTTATAATGTAGATTTAAGATTTTTTATTTACATGAACTCCAAAGTGAAAAACGTTATTAGAAATAAGAGACACCTACATACATAAAAACTAACAAATAAGTTTGTGTTAAAATATCTATTTATATTGTCCTATTAATTCAATTCAATTGCCAGTGTTCAATAATTTCTTAAATATTTAGTTTCTATTACATGTTAATCACCCTGTACTTCAAAAAGCGAAAAATACCAAAAAAAATCTGTGAAGAGGAAGTTTTTTTGTTTAACATAGAAAACGATTTATTGGTGAAAATATGTACACATGCATTTTCATGCATTTTCTAAATGATATAGGAAATTTATTTAGTGGTGAAGAATTGAAGAAAATATTAATTTGAATGATAGTTGGAGAAGTGTTATATTTTTTTAAACTATTCAACAGTTATAGCTAACAAAAACAAGGAAAATATGTGTTTTACAGAAATAAAATAAAAAAAAATTTGTTAAATTACAAATTTCCATATTTTAGGCCTAATAAATTCATTCACTCAAAAAATTGTTTACCAAATATTAGTTCATTTTAACTTAATTTTAAGAAATTTCGGTATGATTTGGCTCCAAGGAAATTTGAACATAAATCGTATACACTCTTTTCTTAAAAACAATTAACTTAAATTAGGTAAATTTTTACTTCGTTTTAGTAAATTTTTTGCTAAATTTTTTTTTTAATTTTATTTGAACTTAGTATGTAATTTACTTATATTTAGTATATGCTTGCTATTCAAATTGGTAAAAATATCCTAAAAACAAGTTAATTTTTTATAAAATTTTAAGACGCTGGAACTTCTACTATTGAAGAATTAACTTATTATATTTTATATTAAATATTTAAAACAGACAATCAAAAATATTTTTATTTAATATTATGTAATAATTTGTAATTCTCATTAGGTATACATTTTCAAATATATAAGTATTGTATTTTAGTTTTGCAATCAAAAGTCTAAGTAATCAATTTCATATATTTTGTTTAAGCCAGTATTAACTAAAATAATTTTAAAACTTTTTCTTCAACAAAAATATTTTTAATGTGAAATTTATAACTTAAATTTTACTTTACAAAACTAAGAACTTATATAACACAAACTACAAACCAAATGAGAATTCCAAACTTTAATATATTTTAAATAGATTAGAGAACATGAACAAAAAAAATTTTCACTTGAATTTAAGAGGTTTAATTTATCTGGTTTAAAGGAGTTAACATGTTTTGGTTTTTCATAAAATTTAAAAAATCTTGATTTTTAGTTTAGTCAAATTTTTTAAATTACAATTTTTAACAGTTTTAAAAAATGTTAAGCTAATTCAAGGAAATAAAATTAGGAAAAAAAAATTTAGTTAATAAGAGTGTTTGATGAACTAAAATCAAAGAAAATTTTGAAGTAATTTTATTTATTTTTAGTAAAACTTCATGTACATTGTTTTAGTAAAGTGAAAACCTAATGTTGGTTCATAATTTTTTTTAATTGTTCCTTTAAACAGAACGACTTTAATATAAGCGTATGAGTGATTTAAATTGTGGTTTATTAAATATTAAGTAGACGCTTTGAAAATATGAATATTTTAAATTTACATTGTTAAAAAGTAATTTTAATTCAGTTGAATTTAATAATTAGCATACATCATCAGTTATAGAAATTATTAAAAATATAATAAATTCCATATTACAAGTAAATGTATAAGCAGTTGAAATTCAGATGAATGAAATAATACTTACACACCCTCAGGTATTAACTATTATTAACATTTATACAAAAAGTTAGCTTTTACATTAAAAAAAAATAGTTTTTACCGTATTCGTAGATCTGTTGAAAAGCAATGAACATATACAGTACGTATGAGCAATATTTTATTTTTATTAAAATTTCACATTAATCATACGCCTAAAGCAAATATTTTACAATAAACATAACAATTTCCCTTTTTTTCATTGTATTCAAAAACATTTCTCATCATTGTTTCATTATAATAATTGGAGATTTATTTCATATAAATTCCATTAATTCTATAAATAAAGTTTCATTATAATGTTCATAATAAAATTCACTTAATGTACTTGATATTTACTCGCTGATTTCAATATATGTATATTCCAAAAACCTGTCGTTGCATAGCTCTTAATGACAACAAAAAAAAAAAAAAAATGAAAATCGTATATTAAACCATATGCTAATTGAAATTTATAATGAACCTGTGCAAATACTGAAGTTCAGATAAAAAAAAAAAAAAAAAAAAAAAAAACAATTCCATAATAATGCATCACTGAGTGGAGGTTATTTCTTGTATAGAGATTTATTATTAAATTATTAAATGTTACCGACAATACAAATTGCACAATAATATGAAATTGAAAGTAGCAACAATTTGAAAAGCAATAATAATAATAATAAAAAGTGTACAAATATTTATTATATATTTTAAATTAAGCTACAGCTTAACCACAATTTAAGCAATTAAAAATTTTTAAAAATTCCAAAATTTATTTAAAGATTGTAAACTGGATTGCATTGCTTTCTTAGGAAATCATTAAGCTACAACTTTTGTTTTAGCACTCCTAGAAATAGTTGTTAAATTAAACTACAAACTCAATGAGCATTTTTTTGTTCTAGTCTTGGAGCGAACTAAAATATTTTGTATTTAATTTCATATGAACAGAAATTTTAGCAGTTATTTGGAAGTTAAAAATATACCCTTTAAATAACTGCTAAAATTTCTGTTCCCATCAAATTAAATAAAAAATATTTTAATTCGCTCTCAGACTAGAACAAAAAATTCTCATTGAGTTTGTAGCTTAGTTTAGCAAATACTTCTAGAAACACTAAAAAAGTTGTCTCATAATAATTTCCTTAGACAGCAGTGAAATAAAATTCATAATTTTTTAAATAAATTTTAGGATTTTTAAATAAAAGCAATTAATTTTAAATTTAAATGCAATTAATTTTCTATAACTAATGTTTATCCCGTGGAGTTAAATATCAAATCTTTTCAATTTGTTTATCGAGCTTTAGATGTATAACAATGTTAAATTTTTCTATTGCCTACTTTTAGGATTTCTATATAAATTTTCTTTCATATCAAAGCAATCAGTATCTGTGCTTTGAAACTGAAGAATAAAATAAAACTCCTTAAGAATTTCAATGAGACTTTATCCTCTATGTTTGTGTGTGTTTTTTTTAAAGAAATATTTAACAACCAACAATTTGTGGCTTACTTACAACTCCCTAAGGGATATCAATAGTATGATTTTATTCTACTATATATTTATTTATACTATGATGGCCTCTGAAACTAAGTCTATATCATAGACGTGAGAAGAAATCTCAAGTTTTCTAATAAATTTAATATAAAATATAAGAATTTCTTTAGAAAAATTACCCAAAAGGGTCATTACAAAATAAAAACTTAATATAAAAAACTAAAAAAAAAATAAAAAAATTTGGTCAATGAACTTTGTTAAACTAAAATTGTTTTTTTTTTTATATAAAAAAAAATCTGTCAAGTCTAGAAAATTTTCTTATTTGTTTTAGTTTGCTTTCTTTATAAACTACTATAGTTTGTTTTGTGGTTTAAGGTGATTTTAAAGGACATACCAGGCTGTCCAGCTAAGAAACAAGAATATTGAATTCACGTGTTATATATGAGTAATACGAATAAAACATGAAAAAACTTTTCCAATTTTTTCAAAAAGCGGGGAGATAAAGGCTTGGTTGAATATTGACTTATTAAGCAAGATTTCTTATAATTTTAGAAATGACGGATCTTCGAATATTTCAAAAGGAATTTTTAGGGATGATTTGGAAACAAATTAAAAACTCTGAACTAGTTCTGAATGTTTACTGTGCTAGATAACTGATTTTATCTAAAATTCGGACAATATTTTATTAATTTTTTTTTTACTTCAAGTAAATGTTCAGTTGCTTTGCCATCTCCTTAGAAAATTTCAATATGCTACTCGTCTTAATTTTGAAGAAAATATTATTTGAATATTGTGTGTCGCAAATATTCAATAAAATATCAAATATTTGTTTTATAACTAGCTTATACATCTGTACGTATACTAATTATTATATTAAGTATACGCTAAGGTGTCGCTAATATATGGGGGGTGTAAAATTTACCCCCTTTTTCAAATGTTTATTGTGAATTGGCATAGGAAACCATGTAAATCTTCCACTTTAGGTATAGGATGTGTTCAGCGAACTTATGTAAAACACTATGAGGAACATTTTTGTGGAACATTTTAATCCTCTATATCTTCAATTAAAGGGACTTTTTTTGGCTTATTTTTAAAAGGAACAAAAAAGACCCGTAAGTTGAAGATTTAAAGTGTTAATTTGTTCCAAAAAAATGTTCCCAAAGTGTTTTTTGTAAGTTCGCTGAACACATCCTATACCTAAAATGGAAGATTTATATGGTTTCCCCTTAAAATCCAGGTTTGTTGAATATTTGAGCGCCAATTCTGAATAAGTAAGAGATTAACCCTTAAACACATTTTAAATTTTGACTTATTTCTGGCATTGCAGTTACATTTTCAACTTTGATGTCTTCAGAAACTTATAGTAGAATTTCATGACAAATAGTTTTGTAGAATATTTTAACCTTCTAACTCTACAATTAAAGGGAGTTTTTGGCCCATTTTTAAAAAGGAACATAAACGACCCGTAAGTTTAAAAGTTAGAGAGTTAAAATGTTCCGCAAAAATATTTGCCATAAAATTCTACTATAAGTTTCTGAAGACATCAAAGTTGATAATTTAACTTCAATGATAAAAATAATTCAAAACTTAAAATGTGTTTAAGGGTTAATCTCGTACTTATTCAGAATTGGCCTTCAAATGTCCCACAAACCTGGATTTTGGTTGGATGCCATATGAATCTTCCATTTTAGGTATAGGATATGTTCAGAGAACTTGTGTAAAATACTATGGGGAACATTTTTGTGGTACATTTTAACCCTCTAACTCGCCAACTTACGGGTCTTTTTTATCCCTTTTTAAAAAGGGGCCAAAAAAGTCCCTTTACTTGAAAGGTTAGAGGGTTAAGATGTTTTACAAAAATGTTCCTCGTAGTGTTTTACATAAGTACGCTGAACACATCCTATACCTATACTATTGTCAAAAACACCGTAATTTTAGGTATAGGCATTAAACACATCAAACTTGATCCCTTGGTACCTTGTTGTGTGGTTTGTATTAAGAAATTCTAAAGTGATATGCTCCCGACCAAAAAAGTAGCAAGATTTATCGGTTTTTCTTTCCCCTATATCCACTTCCTAATGTCTCTGCTGGCTGAATGAGAGACAGCTTATTCTCAGATTTGTTTTCTCTATCACCTATTCCAATTCAATAGAAATCAAAGAATTTAGCTTGGAATATTTTCTTTTGTTGGAATTTTTTAAATTCCCTCTAATCTTCTTCGCTTTCCTCAAACACTATAATTTTATTTGATTGAATTATACTTCAACCTTCATATATGTGTTCTTGATCATTGTATTCTCCTAGATGTCTATCAATTTTAAAAATTATTCTTCCCCAATCATCATCACACTACTACATATCCACTCAAGTGACTTCAAATGTTTACTTGCCAGACTATGTGTTAAAGGATTTACAAAAAAAAGTATCCGTTAGTGTAAGGATTACAACTACTATTTACTGTGGACAACAATATCTGTGTTTATTTTGCGGCAGGGATGTAATGTTAACGGGAGTGTAAACTATTTAAAAACCTTATAAAGATGTAGAAATAGACGGGGGACTAATTATGTTTCTTTTTAATGTCAGGCGATAGTGAAATGGCACCTAAATAATTATAGTTTTTCCCATATAACTTGAAATCCGAAATTTGAGGGTATATGGCCGTACATGGTCATATATGAGCGTATATGTGTCATGTATGGGCGTACATGTATAATATATGAGTCTATATGATCATATAAGGTAATACATACAACTTTGCGATCTGAAAATATATGTGACCTATGTGTGGACGTATATGATCATGCATGTTCATATATATATCGATTTTCGCATGTAGATTCAGGAACCACTTTTACACGTCCATGCATAGTTCAATATATGACCATACATGATCTCATATATTTTTATAAATCTTCGCATTCGAAATTTGAGGGTATATAGCCATATATGATCATATGTGAGCATATGTGAATCATATATGATCATATATGGTCATATGTGACCATATATGCTCATATATTAACATGTTAGAATATATACCCACAAATTTTGGATCCCAAGATATATGGAAATATATGAGACCATGTATGGTCATACATTCAACTATTCATGGACGTAAATGACCAAGTATTCCCATGCATGATCATATACAAGCCAATATATGCTCATGTACGTTCATATATATTTCGATTTTCACATGGGATCATTAAACAAATGTGAGATCTCCTTATTTCATATCATTTCAACGTCTCTGCTTTTCTGGAAAATGTGTTCTTAGAAAATGTATTGTGTTTGTTCGAACAAAATTATTTATGACAGTTGTTGTTGGCTACTTGATGACCATCTAGAATCGGAAGTTTGCAGTAGTTTTTGTTATTTTTTCTATATTGTCTGCAAGCTAACAATACTATTAAGTTGTGGCGTGTGTAGTTGCAAGTAATACGATATAATTGTAGTGTCCTTAGGTTTTAAGGATATACAGTTGCACCTAATTGTGTGTAAGTTACAACATATTTATAAATAGTCAATACAGGTTAAAAAAGCTATAGTTGTAAAATATTTATGCATTTTTAAAGGCGAATAAAAAATGTTAAAATTCAGTACTAAAATGACACTGTACAATAGACCGTACCTCAAAAAAAAGTTCGCCATACACCCTCCAATATAAGGTATTTTTGCAAGGCAATTGCAAAAAAAATTTTTTTTTTGGCCGAACGTAGGGGTCGCCTTTTTCAATTTTTCGTTTAAAATCGGATTTTAAAGTGTGATATATCGATTTTTTTGCCTCGAGGAGACCCGTGTTTTGCTATAAAAGAAAAATCCAAACGTTCGGCAACCAATATATAAAAAAAAATTCTACTGGGTTTATCGAAAAACTTCCTTAGCAAAAGTTTAATGATTTTTTGCGAGCTCTAATTTTCTGACATTAGGGTAGTACATTAGGGTGGTAGCAACTGAGATCTTGTGGCTAACTACTACAACGGGATACTTGAGGTCAATGGCCCTCGAGAGAAAACCACTGGTCTCCTCGAGAGAAAAAGATCGATGTATCATACTGTAAGATCCGACTGTAAATGCCAAAGATATAACGAAAAATGTAAAATGGCGACCCCTACGTTCGGCAAAAATTTTTTTTTGAAACCTCCTTGCAAAAATACTTCATATTGGAGGGTGTACGGCGAACTTTTTTTTTTGCCTGTAAGGTGGTACGCTCTACTGTACAACAAAATCAATTTTTTCTGATTCTGGCAGAGGGGACCAAAAGAAAAATATACCTAAAGCGGCGTTTTAGAAGTTTACGTGTGGCCTTAAGTGTTTTGTGGGGGAGGAGGGGGGTTAAAATGTATTTATTGTGAGCCGTTATAAGAAAACATGTGATATTAAATTAAACGCCCTAAAATCCAAGTTTGTAGATTGGGCGCCAGTTTTAGCTAGGTATGAAATTAACCCTTAAACACATTTTAAGTTTTTCTTATTTCTGGCACTGCAGCTGAATTTTCAACTTTGATGTCTTCAGAGACTTATAGTAGAATTTTATGGAAAATATTTTTTCGAAACATTTTAACCCCCTAACTCTTCAACTTACGGGTCTTTTTGGCCCTTTTTTAAAAATGGAACAATTTTGATAAAAGGCCTAAGAATGCAACTGAGTTTTTGAAACATAATTACAACAACATGTATATTGAAATTTATTTAATTAAAAAACCCCTGATTATTTCTTATTATCTTACTAACAATTTATTTTAGAGTAATTAATTTTGTTATACTATTTTGTTTGTTCTAATATTTCGCTTAACATTTTATATTATAACAAAAATTTTGATTTATGTTTAATGAACACAAACACCCTAAAGTTAAATACATGTCAATATAACATTGTCATAATTTTGTGGAAATTTTTCATATAATATAGTAGGAGTATATTTAATTTTTTACTCATACCTAACTATCTGCACAAATTTTCAGCTGCTGTGCATATATTTTTTTTTTTTTGTTTAGTGTGAATTGTATTATCAAAATGTCATTAAAATATGATGTGTTATATACATTGACCACCCAAGGCGTCTGAGCATTATTTAACCAGGAAAAAAAAAATTTAACTTGTAGTGAAGTGATAGATAAGTGAGTAAGTGATAGAAATTCATATACATAAAGAGAATTTTTAGGTAAGTTTTAATTTTTGAGAATTTATCAAATCCTCCAATCTTGCAATCATGCATTCTTTAAATTTTTTTGATTTTATTCGCCAATTTTAGATTTTTGTAATAATAAGAATGCATCAAAATTGATTTACATATCATTATGTCTTGAAAACATGTTACAGAAAAAAATTGCACACGCTAAAGAAAGTCAACCACGCTCAATGACTTGCCGCAGAAAACTACGAAACAAACTGAAACTAGTTTGTTGTTTCCTTTTCTTCTTTTCTTTCTTGAGTGCAAATTACATACATGAAATTACGTATACCCCAAAGCATGGCAATACAATTCCTAGTCCATACATCAGAAAGCACATACTCTCAAATTCAATAACAAAATTCAAACACCCCAAATTCCACATAATGACTGTATTGTTGTTATGCCATACCCCTAAGGCACATAATTTGTACCAATAATGTTTTTGTTTCCAAAAATAAATATCAATATCAACATACTAGCAATACATTTAAACAAATTTGTATTACTGCTGTCGTATTTAATTTGTGTTTTCCAAATCTTAAAACAATAATGAAAACACATTTTTTTGTACAATTTGTTGTTTTAAGAAAATGAAAAACAAAGCGAAGAAACTCAACAATTTGAGATACAAAGCATTAAAATAAGTAGTTTTATACTTGTTCTGTAAACACAAATACTAGACTGTAATATTTAAGCATTAGGGCGTTCATATTTCTAGAACTGCACTAACATTGTTAAAATTAAAAAACGCTCAAATTCTGAAAATAGAAATTTAAAAAAGCTGGAGCATAGAAAAATCATTAAAAAAACAAAAACCGGTAGAATTAAAAAAAAAGCTTTAATTTATAAAATCGCCAAATTGAAAAAAAATCGCTGAATTTTACCAAGGCGATTTTTAAATATATTTCAAATAACTTAACGAGGTAAATTAAATTTAAAAAATCATTAATCACAATCACAAAATAGAAAAGAAATTATTACTAAAATTTAACAAAAAACTGAAATTTTAACAAAACACTTAAATTTTAAAAAATCTTCGACATTGAAAAAAATCTACAAAATTGTAAAAAAATCGCTAAAATTAAAAAAGAACGCTAAAGTTTAAAAAAACGACAAACTTGAAGAAAAAAAATTCCAAAATTGAACAAAGTTACTAAATTTGAAAAATTTCTAAAATTTAAAAAATCCAAAAAATTTCAAAAATCGCCAAAATAAAAAATAGAATTGCAAAAGAAACGTCTATACTGAAAAAATCGCTAAAATGGATAAAAGTCCCCAAAATTAAAAGTTGAAAAATTGCAAATTTTAACAAAACGCCAAAAGTGAAAAAATCGTCAGTATTGAAAAAAATCTACAAAAAAACTCAAATTAAAAAAAAAAAAAATTGGTAAAATTTAAGAAAATTTACAAATTTGAAGAAAAAAAAATTAAAATTTAACAAAGCTACTAAATTTAAGACATGGCTAAAATTTCAAAAAAACGCCAACACTGAAAATATCTAAATTAAAAATATTCCCAAAACAAAAACGTTGTAAAAATTAAAAACAATTAAATGTTGAAGTATTATTCGACCTTTGAAATTAATGTGATTATTAAATAATTATGCTCGAGGTCTTTCTAGGTTTTAATAATATACATTTCCTTATTTTATAATACCAATATTTCGTCCTTCTTTGAATGAATTAAAAATGTTTTTAATATTTGTTGTTGTTTGCATAAACCCTGATGATATCATTGAAATATGACGAAATATTGGTATTATAAAATAAAGAAATATATTTTATAAAAAACTACAAAGACCTCGAGCTCGATTATTTAATAATCATCTTAAAATAAAATGTTAAAACAATAAAAAAATTCTGAAGTTCGGAAAATCGCCGGATATTAAAAAAACTCGACTATTCAAAAATCGTTAAAAAAAAAACAAAGATCGGTAGAATATGAATAATATGTTTATTTAGAAAATCACCGAATAGAAAAAGTCGCTAAAATTTTATCTGAGCGATGGGCGAGTGACTGTCTTGGATTTAGTTTTTGGGAAAAAGTTCTTTTTGATTTTCGGGATACGGACGATTAAAATTTTCTTTAAGTGATTTTTGTATTTTTGCGGCCCTATGCTCCTTGCAGGAGTAAAAGGAACAAATATATATATATATATTTTTGTATTTATTTTATATAAACTTTTTTAATCCGGACAATTTTTAATCAATCTAGCGATTTTTGAAATTTCAACGATTTTTTAATTTTCGGTGTTTTAGTGTTTTTTTTTTTTTTTTTACAAAATAAGAAATTAGTGGAATAAAATATAAAAATCGCTTAGATAATTTTAGCGATTTATTTGTTTTTCAATGTTAGCGATTTTTAATTTTGGCGATTTTTTTTAACTACTCTGATTTTTTCACCAGTTTAACCAGTTTTTGAGTTTCAATTTCTGTGGAGGAAGGTGGAGGAAGATATAAAAATTGCTTACATAATTTTTAGCGATTTATTTGTTTTTAATGTTATCGATTTTTAATTTGGCGATTTTTTTCAACTAATTCGATTTTTTTTTAATTAAACTAGTTTTTGAATTTAAATCTCTGGCGGGCTTTTAAATTTTTATTTAGTTCTTCCTATATTGGTGATGTTTTTAAATTTGACTGCTTTTTAATTCTGCCAATTTTTTAGATTTTAGAGATTTTTTAAAAATTTAGCATTTTTTTTACTTTAGCGATTTTTTGCAATTTTTGAAATTTATTTAAATTTTATCTATTTTTTAATAAAACCCTTTTAATTTTAGCATTTGATTGTTTTTATTTATAGCAGCTTTTTTAATCCTGGCAATTTTTAATCAATCCAGCGATTTTGGAAATTTCAGCGATTTTTAAATTTTTGGTGTTTTTGTATTTTTTTTTTTTTTATTTACAAAATAAGAAATTAGTGGAATAAAATATAAAAATCGCTTAGATAATTTTAGCGATTTATTTGTTTTTCAATGTTAGCGATTTTTAATTTTGGCGATTTTTTTAACAACTCTGATTTTTTCACCAGTTAAACCAGTTTTTGAGTTTCAATTTCTGGCGGATTTATAATTTTTATTTTTTCCTATATTTTACCGCTTTTTTAATTTTGGCGATTTTTTAGATTTTAGTAATTTTTAAAAATTTTAAAAATTTAGCGTTTTTTACTTTAGAGATATTTTTTTGCATTTTTGCCAATTTTTTAAAATTTATTTAAATTTTATCCATTTCTTAATAAAATCCTATTAATTAATTAGAAAATTTATTAATTTTAGCATTTTATTATTTTATAGCAACTTTTTTTAATACTGGCAATTTTTAATCAATCAATCAAGCGATTTTGTTAAATTTTAGCGATTTTTAATTTTTGGTGTTGTAGTATTTTTTTATTTTCAAAATAAAAAATGAATGGAAGAAAATACAAAAATCGCTTAGATAATTTGAGCAATTTATTTGCTTTTAAATGTTAGCGATTTTTAATTATGGCGATTTTTTTTAAGTAATCCATTTTTCACAATTAAACTTGTTTTTGAATTTAAATTTCTGGCGGTTTTTAATTTTTATTTACTTTTTCCTACATTGTCGATGTTTTTAAATTTTACTGCTTTTTTAATTCTGCCGATTTTTTAGATTTCAGCGATTTTTTTAATTTTAAAAAATGTAGCGTTTTTTATTTTAGCGATTTTTTGCAATTTTGGCAATTTTTAAAACTTATTTAAGTTTTATCCATTTTTTAATAAAAACCTATTAGTTTTAGCACTTGATTGTGGTAATTTTTGTGATTCATGGGAATTTTTAATCACTCCGGCGATTTTTTATTTTTGTTTTTTTTTTAACTTTTAGTGCTTTTTTTTAGGGAATTTTTAATTTCAGCGATATTTCATATTTTAAAGATTTTTTTTGAATTTCAGCGATTTTATTAGGTTTCCCGATTTTGTTTTAGAATTTTTTTTTATGTTTTACAATTCAAGCGGTTTTTTAATTCTGGCGATTTTTTTGAATTTTTTGGCGATTTTTTCTTAAGAAGAAGAAAAAAGAAGAAGGTTTTTACCTGTCCACTTATTGGTTTTATGCTCATATTCTTACATTCCGTTCATATGTATATGAACTGGAATTTATTGTGAAGAAATTTCTTGTTGTGCAAATATTTATATAAAAATTATTTCTAACTGAATATTAACGCTTAGATTGTGATTACCCTAAATATTACTTCATTGTATGTGTGCTGGATTATAAGTCTGCTAATGCTAGAGCATGTCTAAAAGGCAATATAATTTTTGTTATTTATTCTTTATTTTGAATTTGGTTTTTCTTATTTTTGTGATAACTTTTCATATTACATGTTCTTAGATAATCCCTAACTATTGTAAGTAATGCACTTTTTTCCATTTCAAAAAGTTATTTATCTGATATAAGTAAATAGCATTATTATCTAGTAAACGTCTGACTGGAGCTCAAACAAAAAAGTAATGAATAATATAGATTTGTTTTAAAATTGTCATATAAAAAATAGGGACACTTTCAATTGACTAAAAAAATTGTTAAATTTCTTTTTCTTGTTTTTGAGTAATATTGAATTATATTGCCTTAAAACAAATATTACAAAAATACATTAGATTATGATATAAACTCTGTGTAACTAAATTGCGTTTACAGAATTTTAATTACTTCACTAAATATTGAAATATTTAAATTTATATAAAACTCAACTGAATTAATATTAATCATACGCACCGTATCACAAAAATCTAAAAATTAAAGAAAATAAAGAAGGTGGTAAGAGATTGAAATATTTAAACACTCTAAAGCTTATAAAAGACTATTTACAACAATAAATGAAATACAAATAATATAATATTTAATAACAAATCGAAATTTCTTACATTTAAAATAAAGTTTTTTGACTTTTTTTATTAATAATAATAAAAAAAAAAGGAAAGAAAAATGTTCCTTCACGTAATTACTTTTTAAAAACTTCTTTGCTACATTTGTTGTGATAATTCAAAATTCAAATAAATTGTTATGAATTTGTTATAATTTGATAAGCAAACTTTTTATAAAGTCTAGACTTCATTAATGATTTTTTTTTCTGTTTAAAATTTTCACCCTAAACAATTTTTTTTTTATAAGGCACATTGTGGAGGTTATACAATATTCGTTAACAATCTTAATTGTTTTTCAATTAAATGGCTAATATTGACCAATTATGTTTAATTTGTAGAATATTGTACAACAAAAAAATAAAAATTAATTAAACGAATATTTCATTCCTAGCATTTTGAAGTCTTTTAATAAATTGCAAACAACATATTGAAATATATATGTATAATACATACACATGAAAAAAAGACATTGCTCAATATGTTTACAGGTAATTATATATATGTTTACAAACTACTTTATATATGTTTGCAGTATGCTTCCAATTATTTTATGTTTATTATACATATTTTACTAGGCAAAGTAATTCTCTATGTGAGTCATATTCTTCCACCTAAATAAATATATATTGCTATTTTAGTTTATCATTATTGTGGTTGTGGAATGCAAACATAATAATGATAAACATATATATATTTGCTGATAAATTTAATTCATGGGATTCCAACATATATATATTTACAGGCGAATATATTGTATTTGCAGGCAAATATATTGTTACGAAATTAGATTAGCCTAGTATAAAAAACTCTGGAATTTTCTGGAAGAAAATATCCCGAAAAACGGGATTTACTAAAATGGTCAATCTGGCAGCACTACATTTAAGTACAATGTTAGTTCTCTAAGTGCAGAGCTTCGAAGAATTAATTCCCTAATTCCCTTTTTTTTGAACTGAATTTATATTTTGGGAATGAATTCCCTGACCAAACTTAAGGAATTGAATGAATTCCTTTTTTTTTCATTCGATTTATCTTAAAGGAATTCATAAATTTTTTCTTATTGCCTTCATAAAATTTAATGAATTCATTCAACAAGGAATTCATTCAATTCTAGTTAATTCAACTTTTGGTCAAGGAATTCATTCAATTCTAGGTAATTCAACTTTTGGTCAAGGAATTCATTCAATTCTAGTTAATTTAAGTTTTGGTAAAGGAATTCATTCAATTCTAGTTAATTCAACTTTTGGTAAAGGAATTCATTCAATTCTAGTTAATTTAACTTTTGATCAAGGAATTCATTCAATTCTAGTTAATTCAACTTTTGGTCAAAGAATTCATTCAAGTTAATTAAACTTTTGGTCAAGGAATTCATTCAATTCTAGTTAATTCAACTTTTGGTCAAGGAAATCATTCAATTCTAGTTAATTCAACTTTTAGTCATGGAATTAAATTTATTTCGTTTAATTTCCTAAGGAATTAAATTTTTTTCGTTTAATTCCCTAGGATCTAAATTTTTTTCGTTTAATTCCCTGAATTAAGTTTTCAATTCCTAGGGATTTAAACAAAAAAAAATGTAATTCCTAGGGAATTAAACGAAAAAAATTTAATTTCTTAGGGAATTTAAGGAAATAAATTTAATTCCTTGACTAAAAGTCGAATTAACTAGAATTGAATGAATTCCTTGACCAAAAATTGAATTAACTAGAATTGAATGAATTCCTTGACCAAATGTTGATTTAAATAGAATTGAATGAATTCCTTGCCCAAAAGTTGAATTAACTAGAATTGAATGAATTCCTCGACCAAAAGTTGAATTAGCTAGAATTGAATGAATTCTTTGACTTGAAATTGAATTAACTCGTGTTGAATGAATTATTTAGTGAATGAATTCTTTAAATCGAATTCTTAGTGTTTTGGTCAGGAAATTTATTTTATAAATTTGAGTTCTTTGAATTCATTCACAGGAATTAATTCCTGCTTATGTTTTATTAATAAATTCATTCCTTGAATTAAAGAATTGAATTAAATTTTTGGGAATTCATTCCAAAAAGGAATTAATTCTTTAAAGCTCTGTCTAAGTGCCTCCGGAATTCTCTACCACAACGGAAGTAAAACTATATAAGGCTGGTATATGTCATTTAGTGAGTCAGTTTTATGATTAGCGATTGTGTGATTCAGTCGGGCTTTAATAAATCGTTGTGTTAAAATCGCTAAAAATTGTGTGAGTGTTATATTAATTGGTGCATTAACAGTAATACAGTGTAATTAATACAGCGTTAATAAAAAAGTGTTTAAGCTATTTCAAACTTAAGAGTGTGTGTTATTTTAATTATAAGAGGGCACCAGGCTGGCTTATAAGGTAAAACGTATTAACTGGTGTCATCGTTGGGACTGATTATTTTGATTGCAATAGAAAAGATCCTGGTTTATTTAAAGGAAATAAACCAACGCTTTTAAAATTAAAAACGTAACAATATTATATTAAAAATATAATATATATATTTTTACGGCAAACATATTACTTTATATTACCAGCAAATATGTTTCCAGCAGATTGATTTTTTCAGTGTGTATAAATTCACGTAATTGCTTAAAATTAAATTTTTGTTTTAATTGAATTAAAATAAATAGAAAAAAATTTATTTACAATAAAATGAAATTAAATAAACTTGCTTTTTTTGTACTAATAATTAAGCTAAAATTTTTTTTTATGAAGCTTATATAATTTATTTATTTAAATTACTAATATACTACAAATTAAAACATTTAAAAAAATATTTCAAATAATCATTTTTATTTATTATAACATTTAAAAAGAAATTAAGTGCAATTATGTATTTAATAAAATTTTTAATTTAATAAAATAATTAAGAAAACCACGACTTCTATGAAATCAGTTTGGCAAATCTTATTTGTTTGATATGAAAATTTAAATTTCTTCATAAGTTCTGTATAGAAAACCTGGGATTATACAGTTTTATAACATAAAGATAAATATGTGTAGACAACAAAGTCTTTAAGGACCGAGCAAAAAAAAAAAAAATAATAATAAAGAGATGCCAAAGCAGTAGAAAAAGCAATAGAATTAACGATTTAGATGTACTTCTTTTGATTTTAATATTGAGTTGTTATAGGAGAGGAGTACTACGACAAAAGAAACTCTTTTTCCTCAACCAAAAGTTTAAAAAAAATTTTTTACATAAAAAAAAACTAAATTTTTTATTTTACAATTTTTTTTTTATTCCGTTACCTGTTACCACCAGTTTGTCATTGCGAGATATTGTGCTTTATTTTCTTCAATAAAAGTACTTATTATTTAAGTGGCAAAAGTGCACTTCAATTCAGTGTTGTTTTCACTATTATTTTCACAAGTGCATAAAAATAATTTTTTTATATAATTTTTGAAAATAAAAAAAAAAAAATATTGAATTTAAACAAACTAATTATAAACATTAAAGAAAAAATACAAAAAAAAAAATTAAAAAAATATTGGCCCGCCAGGAATGGAACCCACGATTATCTGTTGGGAAATAAACTGTATCAAAATCACTTCTTAGGATCACTTTTAGAGCAGTTATGCTTTAGAAGGAATAATATGCTTTAGAGTGATTTTTTCCCATGTTATTTAGAATTACTTCTAATTAATACAGCAGGTTGTGCTACAGGTCGTATGAGTGATATTTATTTAATAGTAGAACATATTACTCATACCACTTGTAGTACAAATTTTTGTGTTAAGTTGTTGACAAATTCATATTGTATTATATTTAACTTAACTGGGCATAACTTTGGAACTAGTCTGTGTATTTTCTTATTTTATATCTTGATTTTTTTTCGTTGGAATGGAATCTATGCAAAAATAACGATTTTTGGACGAGTTATATTTTTTACGACTTTATTTTTAAACTAGTCACAACATCTCCTGTGAAAACTTCCTTTAAAAAGCGATAAATTGAAATTTTAAAAGCATATTTATTCCATAGTCTACGATACACACTTTGTTAATTAGTAATAATACATTTAAACAAGATTTGTAAACAATTCCATCTAACTATTTGTATTTTAAGTGCTGTAAATAAAAATATATATTTTTGTTCGTTTATATTTTTGGTAATTAAAAAAACAACTCTCTAGCTTTATATGCACCATATACTGACATTTGTTTCCGAAATCCAGCCAACAAAACTCAATTTTTGTCTACAAAAACACACTAGGTCATCTCATTTGACGAATTTGTAAAATTTACGAAATCTCTTTATAAAGAGAAATATAATGTAAAAGAGAATTTTATTTACAAATACTGACATACTACAATAAACTCTCTGTGATTACTATCCCAGAAAAAAAAACAGCGCTCTTATGGGTAAAACCGTTTATAATGTTAGTCTTACAATGAACACCGGTTATAGTTCAATTGTAAATGTTAAACACGGATAAGGATGTTAAGGACCAACTGAACACAAATAAATAATAAATAAAAAAATACGAATATTTTTTTAATGTTGAAATAATAATACATTTATAAAATGTTTACAAAATATATAAAATTTATTTAAAGAACTTTTTTCAGTTGCTAAAAGAAATGTGATGGGTTTTTATAAACAACAGTTTTTATGTTGTTTAAAAGATATAAATCAACTGACACTAGTTTTACAAAATAATTAAATTTTTCTGCTTGCTAACAGGGAAGGTCTAAGTAATTGCATTGAGGGATTTATCTGCTATAATAATAATGGAATTTTGTACAAAACCAATGAAGCTTCACTGGAACTCGTCCATTGAATTAATGGAATTTTTCCATGGATGGTAACCGAAACGAATGCGGTTATCGTTAGGATAACGATATTTTATGTTATTTCGGTAACGGTATTTTAAGGGTAACGCTATTGCATTTATTTCGATATCGATATTTTAAGGATAACGGTATTTGAGTTATTTCGGTAACCGTATTTTAAAGGTAACGATATTTGGGTTATTTCGGTAACGGTATTTTAAGGTTAACGGTATTTCAGTTATATCGGTAACGGTTTTTTAAGGGTAACGGTAGTCAGTTATTTCGATGCATCCTGCAATTTTTTTTACAAAAAAGAAACGAGATTAAAAACAGAACCAATTTATCAATTTAATGTACAAAAAATACTCAATAACCACGTGAAATTGCCAAAAGCAGAAAATTAAAAATAACGGTAACGGTATTTTAGGAATAACAGTATTTCATTTGTTTCGGTAACGGTATTTTAAGGGTATTGATATTTCATTTATTTCGGTATCGGTATTTTAAGGATAACGGTATTTTAGTTATTTCGGTAACGGTATTTTAAGGATAACGGTATTCCGGGTATTTCGGTAACAGTATTTTAGGGGTAACGGTAGTCAGTTGAAAGGGTTTTGAATCGATAACAGTATTTGAGCGGTATTGCCTGCCAACCCTGAATTTTTCATAAAATGTGAAAAATTTCATTTTATTTATTAAAAGTTTCCTACACTCAATGGAAAAGTTTCACCAAAACTAGATTTATAAAATATATGAAGCTTTTTCAACAAATTTAAGAAATTATTCGTTTACTTTGTGAAGAAAACTTCAGCCAGCAAAATTCTCTGTTTGGTTCGCTCGGATTTGAATGAAATTTGGATACGTGGCAGAAAATACAGAAAAAATAAGCGTGTGTAGATTTTTAGCGGACAAATATCATGTTTGAGGGTTAAATTTTGGGGTCAAAAGTGACCCTGTTTTTGATTGTTTTAGATTTGTTTTATGTTAGTTCTTAGGAAATATATATATAAAAATTGGGTAACAAATGAAAGGTATGTGGATCTATTAAACGGCATAATTAAAAGTTTTCATAAGAAAAAAGTTTCGAACAGCTTTGGAACTCATTTTTGCCCCCTAAATGTCAATTTGGGCCGATATGCTTTAAACCGAAATTCTTTGATCCACATTTTATCGAAATGTGATGGAACTAACAAAAATTTTTTATTCACAAAATCTTTTTTGATTCAAAAAAAGGAGTTTCGCCAAAGAAAGTAGTGAAAGAAAAAAACTCGATAAAAATTTTTTTTGTTTAAAAAAAATTTTGACAAAAAAAATTTTTTACTTAAAAGAAATGTTTATTTCAAAATTTTGGACTTAAAACAATTTTTTTTCTATTAAAACAATTTTTTTACTGATAAAAATTTTTCACTTAAACCGTCGTTTTGCAGGACAGATTTTGTAATTTTGCAAGATTTTTTCAAAAAAACCTGGTGAAAAAGAAGTCGGAAATTTTTTTTTTCACTCAAAAAAATTTTTGTTTCACTTTAAATTTTTTCACTTAAATTTTTTTTCCAAATTTGTTTTTGTTCAAAATTAAAAAAAAAAAAAATTAAAAAAATTTTTTTTCCTGCGCAAAAAATTCAATTAAATTTTTTCTTTACTTTTTCTATAAAATTCACCCACCCACGTAAAAAAAAGTCTGAGCTGATCAGATCTACCAGATCTAATTAGAAATCAAAATTGGGGACAAATTTAGGCAGATATGTAGCACCATACATAATCAGATTCAATTTGAGTTTGACTTCAAATTAAAATTAAAGAAGTTATACCTACATATAATTCCATCTTACCGATTAATTATTCAAAGAAAATTTGTTTGTAAATTTTTATTTTGGTGCCAAGTCAAATGGATAAGTTCTAGTATGAAATCTGGCCAAATCTACTCATATCTGGCCATGAAAATCACCCAATTTTCAAGATCACTGTAGATATGAACAGATATGACAATATATCTGTTCAAATCTGGCCATAAAGTGAATCAAATAGGTCATATCTGATGATATGTGATAAGATCTGGCACCGTATCTAATTAGACTCAATCATGTCTATGCCGACCTACACAGAACTGATCAGATTATACACGGGCAGGTATAGATTATGTGCGGTAACAGAAAAGAAGTACTGGTGAAGTAGAAGTAGACAGCGGTCTTACAAAAAGAACTACTGGCAAGCCACTAAATTTGGACGCTTTACCAACGTTTGAAAAAGGTGACTTCCTAGAGCTTGTTTTCCAAAAACATTATTTTGTTTGTGAAAAAGAAGCTCCAAAAAAAGAGTGCATATTTAAATAATTTTTGACTGCAAAATACAATCGGCCTTATTACGAGTGTCGCGGCCCTATGTTCCACTGGGAATTAAAGGATTAAATATATATATATTACGAGTGTCGTAGTCGAATTCGAGACTAAGTCGAATTTGCTGAAAATTCGTTTAAAGCACAACTTTTGTATAATTTTACAATTGGATTTACCATATATAGCACTCAGATTTGAAAAAATCCAGCATCAGAGTTTAATTTTTTTATAATTTCCATTATATAAAAAATCATTTTATATGGAATCGAAAATTTCGACTACAAATTCGACTCTCGTAATCAGGCCGAATAACTTCAAGAATCATCTAATTTAATATTGTTACATTTTTACCTTTTAAAAACGTTAATTTATTTCCTTTAAATTAACCGGATTCTTTTCTATTGCAAGCAAAATGACACACACTTTTTTGTTTGATATTGAGCTTATTCCTACACTTATTTATTAAACACTTTATTACTTTACATACAACAATATAACAAACACAAATTTGCCAACAATTTACTAATGTCCAACTGAATCATACAATCGCTAATACACAACTTAGTATACAAGGATAATATCCTTGCATAGGGCCATTACTGACTCGACGGACTTAGTAAACTTTAAGTGGCAGCCTTTTTATAGTTTAACGGCCGTGGTTAAAATTCCAGTGGTACTAAAATAATAACACTTAATTCATAGCAGCACCCCCAAACACTTAACATTATACCTAAATTTATTAAATGTAGTGCTACCAGATTGACGAGTTTAGTAAATATCATTTCTCGGGACATTTTTCTTGAAAAATTCTATAATTTTCTATACTAGACTAATCCAATGGAAACTAAATTTAACTCAAACTTTTTTTTAGTTTTTCCATAAAATATTTACAGTTTTTTTATAAAAAAGATTTTAAAAAAATCTTTTAAACAACAAAAATTATTACAGAAAAACCGGGAACTCTAAATTCTCTTTGTGTGATTCGCCAAAAAAAATTTCACTCAAAAAATGTTTTAATTTAAAAAATATTTTCATTTAAATAATTTTTTTCAATTTTATATTTTTCCAATATTTTTGGCCTTCAAAACGTTAGAAAAAAATAATAGGAAAGAACTGAGTCGAAGTTTTATTCGTACTTTTTTTGTCCGGAATAAATGGGACCTTTCCATGATGACTTGATCCAAACATGAACCGATTTTTAACAATTTTCAGTAAGGTTAGTTTTTATGTTAATATAAGCTTATATATGTACCATATTTCGTTCAATAAACTTCGCAATTTTGACCCGTAGCTGGATTAAGAAGATGCAGAGACAGATGGACGGACGTACATCGCTAACAAGAAGACAATTCAAAAGTGATTCTGAATCGACCGGTTTACCATATGGTGGGTCTATGCCCATTACTTTTCGCAGTTGCAAACATCAGCACAAACGGAATTTGGAAAATGCTAGCAATTGTTTATTACCGCCACCCGGTATCGAGTTTGCGACCTTCGGATTGCTACTACAGACCAGGCGCCAGATTTCCGCAGTCGTGTGCATTCGAAATTGTTAAAAAATCACGTTTTTAAAGTGCAAATAAAAGAGAAGATGTACTACAATTTTATAGTCTTTTCATAACGTTCTTCACAAGTGCATAAAAAGCAATTATTCATCATATTTATTTTTATACTTATTTTTTAATATTGCATCCTGTTTATTACCATTTAATAAATGCTTATGTATAATTTAATAACTGTCAAAAAGTTACTTGTTATTTTCCCAGCTATAGCGTGTTGTTTATATTTTATAGTATGTTCTTATATCACATGCTAAGTAATTTTTCTTAAGGCTAAGGACATTAATACCAACACACATAAACAACATTTCAAAAAAAACAACAACATTTAGGTTTGTTTTTGAATGAGTATTAGTAATTCAATAGGTTAAGTAAGTTGGTGTGTCCTTAAAGGCAAATTGTTAAGGCGTTTAAGTTCTTGTTATAGAAATTCAAAATAAAAAACGCAAACATGTTTGTGCATGTCTGTGGCATATAAGAATAATTATGCTTCATATGTGTATATTCGTATTATGGCTAAAGAACGTGTATGTTTTATTTGATAATCTCTTTGTTAGAATTTCTAAGAGCTTAAATTGTTATAATTTTTTTTTTAAACAACCTTATTGTATGTCATATTAATATTTTAGTCATATGTTTAAAATCTTTAAAGTATAAACCCTTGTTTAAAACTTTCTTTTGTTTTTTTTTTAAATTGTTGTATAGTGGTTAAACAGGATAACCTTTTTTTGTTGTAATAAATCATGTAGAAAATCTCAAAAATATCTACCAGAGTAAAACATAAAATACACAATTTAAAATTGTTGTTTTTTTATATAAATAGATTTCCCATATATACGCATGGCCATAAAAAACTTGATTTATATTTTGTACAGAATTGTTTCCACTAAAACGAGTTGTGTAAATAGGAAACATAAGATTCTTTTTTTTTTATCCTATATTGCCTGAAAAATACACAAAATTTGGTAAAAAAAAAAACAGGCGTGAATGATTTTTGTTAGTATATTTCCTGGTTTGGCGGTTTAAATATTTGATTTATATTGTTTGAAACCGAAAAACAATGAAAATTAATAGTGTCTGCCTTGTAGAAAGTTCATTGCCTTAAACGATATTTAACCTTTACAGCGCTTCCCAACAGATGCTACATCAATTACTAATAATAAATTGTTTAAATTTTATGAATTTTTTACGCCACTGAAGATTTATTTAAAGAAATTATAATTTCTATACTTCTTAGACTTTAACAGACGCAATTGTAGTTTACACACATCAAAAAGATGCAAAAAGTAGGTTCGCTTAACATTGTGTAGTCTACCTTTAGGCGCCAAATATGTAGTTAATCTTAAAATTTAGATAATAGTATTCATTTTTGTGTTTTTACATAGCTGTAACAAAATCACTTCCGATTTTTGTAATTCTAATACCAGAGATTATTTTCGGAAAATTTTGTAAAACTCCGACAGCGTTGAAGCTTTCTTTAGCAAGGTCAAAAGTGAGATTTTTTAAAATTTTCGATTTTTTCTGAAAGTATATAGAAAGATTGTATTGTTTCTTGCGGAATATGGTGAAAATTATCCAAATAACTCTGTTGACCCTAAATTTTATATATAGTAATAAAAAATTCGAAATTAACCCTTATAGATACATGGGGTCAAAATGACCCCAAATTTTTAAATTGTAAAAAAAGTGCCATTTCACATAAAAATCGACATAAAAACGTTTAATAAAGCATTTTCTAGAAAAGAAAAATCTAAATTAACCTGTAGGAGAGCATGGTGTCAAAATGACAAAATTTTTATGCATTAATAAATTCAAATTTCTAGAAATTCATATATAAAACCCCCATTTTTGTAAATTAAAATTTTTTTTATTAATGCTGGTACGATTCAGCTTGACTCTTTACAAATAAGCTGTGCACCAAAACTATCAACTAAAAATTTATCAATTCTTTTAACAAAACATTGTAAGTTTTCAAAATATAGCCTTAAGGTTAACAGTGTCTTATGACACCTTCAAAGAAATTATTTTCTTTAATTTCTTTGTCTTTGTTGCATGCTTCTCAGTATTTATTTATTTTTTTTTCTTTTTGCCTTTTGTTGTAGACAATTACAAAGGCTTTTATTTGGGCAGTAAGCCAAAAATAACAATTTAATATGAATTTAATTTTTAAGATAACAGTATAATTTTTTTCTTTAAAGATATAAGATAATAGAACTATTTTATGGTTGATTAAAGAGGTAAATGTAATTAAAAGAAAATATAATATTAGTATCAAAGGAAAATGAGATTTTAATAGGTAAAAGGATAACAGAAAGAAAAAAAATTAAAAAAATTACTCTAAATGGAAAATGAATCAGATATAGAAATCAATTTATATATACAATGCATTTTCTTCTAAAATACTAACCAAATCTAATATCATTTGCTGTAATCAAACACCAGAATTGGGCGCCATTTTTGATAAAATCTAGTTGATCACAAATACCTTTACTTTATCAACAGAATTCATAACATATTCTTGTAAAATATATCGCATACTTTTAGGAGTTCTTGTTTTTGATATATATATAAAATTTTATTGCATGCTTTAATACATCTTTATATATAAAATATGTGGCATACTTTTTAGCTTTATAAAATTTTTAGAATTTTATTGTTGGGTTCATTAAACACAACTGTTAGCTATATACGATTATGTATTTACTTTTTAAAGAGCTAACAAATATGCATGATACTTATACAAAGGCTTAAGACAAAAGTTTTTCTATTACACAATATAAAGTTTAGATATTTAAAATGAAATTGTTTATACACGATTTGTTTTATTATATTGGAATATGTATTTGATATTAAAAGAGTTGTTAAAATTTAACAAACAAGAAAAGGAGGTAATCGCAAATTTTTTTTTTGAGTTTGAAAAACTCACAAATGAAATGGTTTATGAGAATTGTTAATAAATACAGCATAACTATGAACTTACTAAAAATTCTTGCATACTTTTAGGATGTTTTTAAAGTAGTATGCTTATTACTGCTTAAAGATTTTTCTAAACTTAATTTTTTTCATACATATATTGATTATTTGGCAGAAAATCAGCCATTTAAATACAAATTGTGTTAAAATATCTTAAACTTTTGCTGTATTCTTACCGACAACTCAATAGAATCTTGAAATTCTTTTTAAAACTCCACTTTACTATTAAACAAAATACTTAAAATAGTTTTTTTTTTTAAGTATAGTATGCATTTTTAACTTTTCAGTTAAATTGCAAGCAATCATTGTGATTTTGAAAACTTTTTTTTGTGTTAAACAATGTAAAACGAGCACAAAAGTTTTATATATTTTTATTTAAGACAAACTTTTTTTTTTGTCGTTTTTATCTTTTTCGGCTAAAATAAATTTTTTTTCGTTTTTTTTTTTTTTTTTTTTGGTGAATGCAAAAATAAAACCCATTAATCTTTGTGGCACATCAATGTTGTTTGTCAAGGAAATTACAATTTGCAAGCATGTTGTCGTCTAACAGAAGTTCAAATATAATGTTTTCAGATTTTTCTCAAACGTGTAGACAATATGCAAAGGAAGTATATAAAATTTGGGATGTTAGTCCCATTCAAGGGTATTAGATAAATCTGAGGTGAATAAAGTTTTTCTGTAAGAAGAAGTGCTTAGGATTTTGAGGCTGAAAATCGAAATATATGAGAACATATCAAATCATACATGGTCTTGAATATGATCATATATTGGTATATCTGGTCATATATGTCCATATATAGTTGCATATACCATTATATGTGTTATCGTATATGCCCATATATGTTCAGATCCGAAATTTGAGGGTATGTGGCTGTATATGATCATACATTAATCATATATGATCATACATTAATCATATATGTGCATATACGACCATATATGATTATATACGAGCCAATATATTATCATATATGTTCATATATGATCCCATTTTGACCTGTTATATGGCCGTATATGATAATATAATACCATACATGTATTCACACATGTATATATGTATATGATTCCAATATACTCAATATATGGCCAAACATGTCATATATTAACATATATCTTCGGATACGAAATTTGAGAGTATATGGCCGTACAGGATCATATAACATCATATTTGCTTATATAATATAATACATACTAATATATTATTAATATGGTATGTTCAGACATGATCATATATGGCCATATATGACCATATATGAAATTTCGGATCCGAATATGTAAGGAAATATAAGCCATGATATATGGTCATACATTGAAATATGTATGGACGTATTTGCTCATGTATGCCCATGTATGATCATATGCAAGTTAATGTATGATCATCCGTAGTCATATACATATGTATATTTAAAATTTTTATATGGTATAGGAAAAAACTTTTAGAATCTGTAAAAATGTGATCAGAATCTGCAACACTTTCCATAAAAATTCATAAATTTCTTTAAAAAATAATCTTCAAAATCTGAAGATTATTTTTTAATAAAGATCACTAGATTCTAATAAAGTTTTCTTGTAGAAAAAAACCAATTATAAAATTTTCAGGTTCTAAGAAATCCCTATGGGAAATTTGAACAAACTGTCACCGAACTGGCCCCTTTATATGAAATAGAGTGGTCACTTTTACATGGCGTTGTCATAGGAGGCGGAAATTGACCCCTTGTGACATGTCACAAGACAAATCCTAGGACAGGTTATTGAACTCTCATAAAAAAATAAAGTTCAGGTACCTGTCCTGGGATTTGTCTTGTGACATGTCACAAGGGGCCAATTTCCCCCTCCTATGACAACGCCATGTAAAAGTGACCACTCTATTTCATATAAAGGGGCCAGTTCGGTGACAGTTTGTTCAAATTTCCCTAGGGATTTCTTAGAACCTGAAAATTTTATAATTGGTTTTTTTCTCCATAAAAAATTTATTAGAATCTAGTGATCTTTATTAAAAAAAACCAGTAGAATTAAACGAGTTTTCTATAATAAAAATTCGCAGGATAAAAAAGACCTTTAAATCTGAAAGTTGTTCTATAAGGAAAAGTTCATATATTCTAAAGCGTTTTTATAGGAAAACGTTTCAGAATCTGAAGTATTTTTAGTGTACTATAATTCTCAGAATTTAGATCTATACCACAGAAAGTAGGTATAGCATTTTAAAGCATCTTAAAGATTTATATTTTCAAATTTGTTTTTACATATTTTGTCACAGTGTTTGTTCATGTGAGTGCCTTTTAAGTGTTTTTTTTTATCACCTTCAAACACATGGCAAAGACATTCTTATGCTAAGTGTTGCAGCTATAGAGATTATAATACTTTTGTCTGTATTTGTACAAAGAACTCATTTTTACTATTGGGGTTTTTCCACATCACAACAAAAGGCAAATTTTTTTTCTAAAAAAAAAGGCAAATATTTTTTGTAAAACTTAACATTTTTTTCCTTGTTTTCTGATTGTCTGCCAATTTTTGTTTTAAAATGATATTTCCTTTAGTTGTCATAGAAAAGTTTTACTTTTTAGTGGGTGAAAGCCAAAGTGTATTGGAAACTATTTGATTTAAAGCTATTTTATTGCTTAAAACTTAAGAGAATTGTAAGTTTATTTGTTGAGGTGTATACAACTTAAGTTGTTGTGTTTTACTGTGTAGAAATAAAAGAGTCTCATTTAATAAAACACCATATTCACTATGCCCAATGATGTCATTCATTAATTAAGCGTTCTTTAAGAGCACATGTTTAATTAATGACAATTTTACCGATATCAATTGAGTTTTCTTTATATGCACCTTGACAAATGAAAATTAATTCCTTGTAACTACTTTCAGTATCGATTGCAGTGAAAACCCTCAGGCGAACAAGGGAGCCACTCAAAAATGAAAATGGAAATAATGTAAACAATTAAGTCATACATACAACTTTTACAAATTTTTGTAAGGACAGCACAGTAGAGAAAACTGATGCAGAGACACTTAAAAGAACAAAACACTTAAAAAAAAAATTATAATAAAAAAAAAAAATTGACGAAAGTTGTATTGAAAACGACTAAAAAAAGTTAAGGTTGGGCATACCCATATGAAAATCGAAATATATATGAATATACATGATCATATATGGTCTTGTATATGATAATACATGGGCATACATGATTATATATGTCCATGCATAGTTTAGTATTTGACCATACATGTTCTCATATATGCCCATATATTTTTGGATCCGAAGTTTGAGGGTATGTGGCCATACCGTGTCATATGTAATCATATATTGAGCGCATATGAACCATATACGAGCATACATGATCATATAGCACCATATATTGTCATATACCCTCGAATTTCGAATCCAGTGATATATGGTCATATATGAGATTATGTATGGTCATATGTTAAACTATGCATGGGCGTATATGATCATACATGCCATATATGATCATATAAATACCATGTAGGATTACGTATGTTATATATATACTTCGATTTCTTAGATTTTTTTTACGTTCAGTTGATGAAATAAAATTTTCCTTTGCCATCGATAAAAAAGTACTGAAAATATGTTGAAGTGGAAGTACTCCCCTTCTATGACGGTGTGCCCCTCTCCAGAGAAAAGGTTGTTGTCTGTGAACGTATTCCTTAATTTGCAGAGCTTTAAAGAAAAAAATCCAAAAATAAAAAAAAAAAAAAATTAAAAAAAATGACAACGCTAGGTTAAAATCATTAGTGTTGCTGTTAAAAGAGAAGTACATCTAGACCATTGTTTGTAGTGCATTTTCTACTGCTTTTGCATCTGTTTTAATTACTAAGCAAATCCCTAAATGTTGATTACCATTTCAATTTTAAAATTATTTTAGTCTACCGCAGTTCATTTTGCCATAAATTACACAAATTTACAACGATATTATAAACTTTCTACAATTATGCAAACACCAATAGGAGTCAATAAAATTTAAATCCATCATTTAATATTCGGAATAAAATCAAATGACAATATGTATAAAATAACAAAGTAAATCTTTTAAATACTATTAGCTATTGCAGTTTTATAGAGTTCATATAAAGGCAGTGGGTTACAATTTTTATGACATAGATTTTCATGTTGACTCAAAATGTTGGCCAGTTAGTTCATGGCTATTTATATTGTGTGTGTGCTATAACAATGATTACAGATTTATCACGGGGTTATGACAAAAGCTCGTATGTGTCTGCATGGTTTATAATAAATGGACAATGATAAATATCTTTGGGTGAATTATTATGTATTTAACTAACAGCATAGACAGGTGGTCTGAAATCATAATAAAAATAAAAAAATGAATCCACAAAAGCAAAAACGGCTTTTTAAAGCACTATAATCCCATTTTTAAATAACAATTCATTGCCCAGAGAAAACAATCATAGTTTACTTAATTATTTAGGAACTCGCAACCTTTGTTTTCGAAAATTTTTAAATTAACTATGAATCTTATTACAGTAAATACGATTCTACTTAAAATTTACTTTTTAATATTTAAATTTTAGTATTTTAGATTTTATTTTAGTATTTTAAAAATGAGCAGACACATATGTTATCTAAATTGAACGGAAAACAAACTTTTTTTGATTTCAAAGTTGTTTCTATTTAATTTAATGCTGTTTCTGCTTGATTTAAACATTTTTTCAGACACTTGAAAAAAATTAAAATCGACCATCTCTTAAATTAGTCAAAAGTTTTTTTTTTTTTTTTTTTTTTTTTTTTTTTTATAAAAAGAAGCAACACTCAGGAAATTCTTCTTATTAATTAACGTGTTGCTTCCTTTGGAAGGGGGATATGGAAGAAGTGAAAGGTGGAGAAAGATGAAGGGCATCAAATATGGCAAAACTGTAATTGCCCGAGATGTTGAATTTTTAGAACAGTTGTTGCGCGCCATCTGATGATGAGTTGGCGAACTTTGTTTAAGCTTTTTTGTTCATAGCTTATTATTTTACTTCGGTGAGGTTAAGTGGTATGGGAACACCAAAGGAGGACGCTGCGATATATATGAGGGATAGAAAAAACTCATACATATTACTACCCAGCAAAAACATGGTAATGACAGGTCATTACGATACGGATTACCAAGTAATGATAGGTCATTACCTTCTGCATTACTTTAAAATACAAAATAATGACTTACCGATAAGAAGTTATAGAAGTACTTATATATTCGTGCAAAGTAATAACTTACTGGTAATTGGTTAAATAAGTACTGATTAAGTCTTTTTTATATTAACATTTTATTTATAAAATTGTTTTGAACTAAATTTTCCAAGGTAAAAAGTTTTATTTTGCCAATATGACCAACTATTTTACAATGTAGGGTAACCACTTATTTCCTAACTTCTGAGTAACCACTTATTCTATCTTTGTGAGTAACTACTTATTCTTTCACTATGGGTAACTCGTTATTCCCAGTTTTTTTGTAAGCGAGAGGGTAATGACCACCCATGAATTTTTGGACATCGCGAACAAAAGTAATGTTGCGAGTAAATAGCCTGGTAAGTAGTGAAACCCTTTGTGTGCTACTTACTCGCTTAATTACTCGGTAATGTCTGTTTTCGCTGGGTATTTTCCATAAATTGATGTTGCCTTGGTTGGGGCTCGAACCCACAACCTCACGTGTAACAGTCCAACGCGCTAACCATTACACCACAGCGCCCCTATTTGAAAGTGGAATAAAATGCTATACCCACTACACTACATGCGGATTTTTTTTTAAATGCATGATTTCAGACCACGTGTGCTTAGAATATCACAATCGAATATTGCATTGTTGTAATTTTTTCAGATTATAGTGAACATATATTTTTTGCAATTCATGTTTTCAGATCACCTGTGCAGAGTAAGGTGGAATAAAGTGCTTGACCCACTTTATATGGAGTTTTTTTATTTGCAAATCATGTTTCCAGACCACGTGTGCATGGATTATCACAATCGAATGTTGCATTGTTGTAATTATTTCACATTATAGTGAACATATATTTTAGTTTACTTAAGAGGAAGCAAATTTTTTCCATTTCCTTAACACAGTTTTCATTTTATAAAAATGATGACTTAGACTGACATATTAAAACTTACATTAACAATTGATGTTTTTTTATGAAGAGTAATGTTTCCCATTTCTCTTTTTTTAGTTTCTAAAATTCTGATTTATTTGTTCTACATATTTTTGACTTTCAAGGATGTGTAAAGATTTGTCTTTTTTTCAATGGAATTTTCTTCATTTGATTTAGTTTAAAATTTTCTTTAACCTTGGGACATAGTTGCATATTTCCTTTTGTCATTTATCATGACACGTTATACTTACATTGGGATAATCTTACATTTATAGCAATGGCTATAAGGTGACACTTTGAAAATGACTAATGTCTTGTTTTAGTTTTGTACATTAACTAAATATTTATGTCGTCCAAAGTTGTTGGCCATATTGGTTTTAAAATCTTAAAAATTTTATTATAGAGGGTCAACACATGACCACTAAAGTGCCTTTTGTAGTAAAAAAAGCTGTAACTGAAAAGTGATAGCTAATTTTCATTTGTGTCAGTGGTTTTTCGATTTAACTGCTGACCATTTTAAAACTAGAAAATTTAATAATATTATTAGTACAAAGTTTATACCAAAAAAGTTTATCCGTAGAATCTACTGAAAATTATAGTTAAAACAAAGGTATATGCAGTTAAAAAGGTATTTACCGTTAAAATAACTAAAAATGTAGTTATTTTTAACTATTGAAAAATAACTAAATATTTATTCAAAATAACTCACAATGTTTTAAAACTAATTGACAAATTTTCACTGCAAACATTTTTAAAACAACTGACAAAATTGTTAAAAACTAATGTTTTTCCAGTTAATTTTTGTTTTTTTATAAAAATAGATTTTAATAAAATACAATTTTTTCTTTCAAGTGCACAAAAATGTGTAATTACTTTAAGTTCCAAGTCTCTAGCTGAATTGTAAATATATTTAAATTACAAAAAAAAAATTTAAAAGTCTATACATCCGAGGGTTAACTAATAAATGTATAAAATTTCTAGCCCTGGTCATTTATTTGAAAATATAAACTTTTGCATATTTTTGTTATAACTTAAAAAGAAACATGAAGTTCATATTACGAACTGTTAAAATATTTTTGCCGTAGGAGTTTTCATAAGTAATGCCATTTAACTGTACACAGTTTTTGGTGTTAAAGCATACTTTTAGGCTTAATATATGTGGCTTTAATGTTAAAATAAAACAATTTATTTAGTTTTTGTTTTTTGTCCTGTAATTTTGCTTAATATTCTGCACTTATTTCCATAGCAATTTGTTCATTTAATTAAGTTGGTATAATAAGTATAGCCTACCTTAGGGCTTAACATTGGCTTAGATATTTACAGCATATTTAACAGACATTTCATAAAGGAATTTTTAAAGCTGTAAGGCTGTATACAGATTCAAACGAGCTATTTTGAGATCTTTAAAATATAACACCTAAAATATAATAAATTATAATACTAAATTTTATTTAAATTTTCCCTCTAGTTAAACTTGGTTAAAACATAACTAAGTTTATATGTCATCAGTAATAATATTTTTGACTTATTAAGTTTAACAAAATTTCAATGTATTTATAACTTTGTGTGAGTAGAACTTAAATACAAGGAAACCAAAAACTATGCATTTATTTAGTGTAATATGAGCCCCCTAAAATATTCAACAAAATATTTTAACTATGCGCCACTTGAAATCATCGGCTGCTATTACAAATTCCTTATTGAATCCCAACAAAAGTTCTTTAGAACTGGTTGCCGCTGAATTAATTTTAGAACAAGTTCTTTTATTTACGGTTCCTTGGAATAGATTTTTGAATTAATTTCTGGTAGATGTTTCTCTGTTTTAGAATTAGTTTTTTAACTGGTTCCGGAACCGGCTTTAAAGCAAACTGTTCTAGCTTCGAGAAAAAGAAACTATTGCTATAAGTTCAAACTCCATACAAAAAGAACCGCTTGTAGAACAAAAATTAGAATCTATGGTAATGCACTTCTGGATTTTTTTTTTGCAATCGGTTGCCAACCACGCCAATTCCGCAATCCGATTCAATGGAATTTGTTACGGAACCCGTTCCACGGATCTAATATGTAAGGCATAACTGACGGAGAATCAGTTCTAGAATTAGTTCCTGAACTGACTCTAGTGCAATCGGTCTTGTTTGGGAGCTGTAGAAATGCTTGAGTTTAGGACGAATGCAAACAAAAATCATTGTTGTTATAATTTATAGTAGAAAAGGTTACAAAGGAATTCTACAACCGATTTTTTGGAACAGAAAATTTTCTTGTGCTGTTCTTCGGAATTCGCTTATTCACTGAGACACCCAGAAAACAGATTCAGTTCTGACAACAGCATTTGTAGCCAATCGCATGGTTCGGTTGTGGTAGCCGAATTTTTCAGTTGTGGCAACAGAAAACCAATTGAGATAGGACTAATTTGACTGTGGCAACGGAATTGCAGTTGTATCAAGAATAATTCGGTAGCCGCAACAAAAAAATTCAGTTGATGCAACTGAACCATTCGATTGGCAACAAATGGGGTTGTCAGCACCGAATCTGTTTTCTGGGTGGATATATAAAAGCATCAAATTAATTCAATTTATTTCAATTCCTTGAGTCCCTAAAACTAGGCACTAAATACATTTTGTTAATTCCCCTTAAAGTATACTTCATTATTTGTTAATATTTTTGAAACAATTTAATGTCAAAAATTTAACTCTTCTAAGAACTTTTAAGTTATTAAGTCACATTTTCCAACTAAATCAATATAAACCACTTTTAGATAAATATTGAATATCAGAAATATAATAATTGACACTTTTTTATGCTTTCAATAGAAAGAACTAAAACCATTTGCACTCAAAATTGTTTAGCGATATTATATAAAAAAAAGTTTTGCCAACAACTTTGTGTTTGCGCGACCAATTGAAACTTTGATACACTAATGCGGACATACACATCGTTTTTAAAATAAAAAATACCAAATTTGAGTGACACCTAAAAGTATGCAAATAATTTTACAACTGACAAAATTTTTTACACATACCATAAAATGTTATAAAAGTTGTTTAAAATATTTAGAAATTGTGTGGAATTTCTAAGAGGAATTCAAGCGCTTAGAAAATATTATATTAAAAAAAAACCCATATGAAAACCGAAATACTTGTATATATGAATATACTTGATTATACATGGGCTTGTGTAGGATCATACGAAGTAATACATGAGCATAGATGAGCATAAATGTCAATGCAAAGTTCAATAGATGACCATGCAATCCGCATATTTATACGAGTATGAGCACTAGACCGTACTGTAAAAAAATTTGCCGTACACCCTCCAATATGGAGTATTTTTGGAAGGTGATTTCAGAAAAAAAAATTTTTTTTTGCCGAACGTAGGGGTTGCCTTTTTTAATTTTTCGTTATAGCTTTGGCATTTAAAGTCGGATTTTAAAGTGTGATATATTAATTTTTTTGCTTCGAGGAGGCCAATGTTTTGCTATATAGTAAAAATCCAATTAAAAAAAATTTAAAAAGGCGACCCCTACGTTCGGCAACCAATATATAAAAAAAATTTCTACTGGGTTTATCGAAAAACTTCCTGAGATCTGGTTGGTAACTACTAGAAGGGGATACTGGAGGTCAAAATGCCCTTAGACCAAAACACTTGTCTCCTCGAGAGAAAAACGTCGATGTATCACACTTTAAGATCTGACTGCAAATGCCAAAGATATAACGAAAAATGTAAAATGGCGACCCCTACGTTCGGCAAAAAAAAATTTTTTTTTTTGAAACCTCCTTACAAAAATACTTCATATTGGAGGGTGTACGGCGGACTTTTCTTTTTTTTTGCCTGTAAGGTGGTACGCTCTAATGAGCACGTATCTTCGGATCCGAAATTTAAATCTACTTAGATGAAAATGGATCGTATATGAACATATATGATCATATATGGGTATATCATAAACCCTATTGAAATTAGTTGCACATATTCAGACCTATCTCCTCTGGAAAGTTCCCATCTCTATTGGTCTTAAATGGTATTAAGACACAGAAAACCGAAAAGAACTTTTTCAGCATTTTCAATCAGATTTTTCACCATATACTCCTATATTGTATCATAATTTTTTACCGCCCTTATGATAACAATCAGCTCAATTGCCGCAATTTGGTTCGCTTTCGGAATATGACTAAAGTCGTTGTGTGGTGTAGGACATCTTATAGTCGGGCTTGTTTTCTATATTTATTTTTATAAATAAGCCAATTTCAGTTTACTTAATGTTATAAAAAAAATTATTTTTTTGATGTAAACTAATATTAGTTTAATTAAAACCAAAAATAAAATTATGTAAACTAATAGTTATTTAATTTAATTTAAAATATTGTTAGCTTTATGTTAATATTTACATAAGAGTATTTTCATATCAAATTTCCAGCTAAAAAATAAGGTATATGGTATCAATGTCCAACCTGCAGTATTTATTTTCCTATATGATACGAATAAAATAAGCATGAATTTTTAAACTTTTATATAACATAAAGTGGGCGGAGTAGTAGTGGCTATATATTGGTAATTTTGCATGCATTTTTCATAAATATATTGTTTATTTTATTTTAATGAATTTTGGAAAATGCTGGAAATTTGACAAAATTATATATATGATACAAAATTGTATCCGGAGTTCGCCGTGAGTCGCCGTAGAAGAAGTTTATAAAATGACCTGTATTCAATTTTTTTTTTAATAAGGAATAGCGGTTAATTGGTTTTGTTTTGTTATTCTCATCTAGGAGCGCTATTCAATATTTAAAATAACAAAGACAACACAAAAACAACAACAAAGAATTTACCACAATTTGCTTTGTCATCTTCCAAAAAAAATCGAAAATTTGCCAATATTTAAAAAGTTGTTCAATTTTTTATTCTTATCAAATAGTACAATAAATTTTTTACGTTTGACATTGATATGTCATACTTTTTCCTGTTGTGTAGCAATTAGTAGGAAATGCTTCATATTCTATGTATTTAATGTTTGGATAACATGGCGTATGAGTGATATTATTGTACAACATATTATTTATATGCCGCCATATGGAATATTTTATTTTCTAGAAATGTTAAAATTTAAGTAAACAGAATATGTTTATTTAATATTAAAATAGGTCTAATAAAAAGTCTCTTTTATTTGTTATTACATTCATCATATGTCATCACAATATCATCGTTATGGTTGCACTAAAATGTCGTCTATATCAGAGATACATTTCACACAGGTATTCTGTTGATTATATAAATACAAATATGTACATGAAATTTTTCACTTTTTTTTTTAATAAACTTGCCACGTTTATCTTATTTCATTATTAATACAAATAAATACGAAATATGAAGCCTGAATCTACACACGTTTAAGTTCATATGTGGCTAAAAAGACACGCACATACACTTACGCGCTTAACCGGCATAATAATTGACAATCACTTAACATAAGCAGACAAATATGAAGAGCATGTTACCACAAGAGAATGCTTATGGAGGTTGGGAAATACAGTAAAAAAATACAAACAAACAAAGAAACAGAAATAATTCAACATTTATATACTAAATTTAATATTCTGAGAAAATGTACACTCATAGAAATAAATCCGTAAAAATAGCAGAAAAAGTTACTAAAAATTAGTTAAAAATGATGCTGCAGAAAAAACTGCTAAAATTAGCAGATTTTTTTTACTAAATACTAGTAAAATGAGAACAGCAAAATTAAAACTGCTAAATTTACAGAATTTTAGTTATATTTAGGCTAACTTTTAGTTAATTGAAAATAGCAAATTGTACTGTAAAATCTGCAGAAAATTTTGCTAAATATTTGTAGACTAAAAATAGCAAAAATAAACTGTTAAATCTACAAAATTTTTGCTATTTTTAAGCTAAATTTAGTTGAATGCAAATAGCAGTCTATTCTGCTAAAATCAGCAGAAATATTTGCTAAAAAATTGTAAACTGCTGTTTTCAAAAGGCTCGATTTTTATTTGCATTTAAAAAAAAATCGAAAAAAAAACTTCGAAAATTTTAAATTTTTTGGTGATTTTTTAGGCTACTAATTATTTAGCAAAATTTTTTGCTGATTTTAGCAGGTTAATTTGCTAATCTCCATTTACAAAAATTTAGCTCATATATAACTAAAATTCTGTATATTTAACAGTTTTAGTTTTGCTGTTCCTATATTACTAATATATAGCAAAAATAATCTGCTAATTTAGCAGTTTTTTTCTGCAGCATCATTTTTAACTAATTTTTAGTAGTTTTTACTAAATTTTTTACGGACTTTTTTCTATTAGTGTAATATTGTTTCAAAATTGTATTAAAGGGACTTTTTTGAAGAGTTAGAGGGTTAAAATGTTCCAAAAAAATTTTCATGGTAGTGTTTTACATAACTTTGCTGAACACATCCTATATCTAAAATGAAAGATTCACATGGTTTCCCCCTAAAATCCAGGTTTGTTGGACTTTTGAGCGCCAATTCTGAATAAGTACGAAATTAACCCTTAAACACATTTTAAGTTTTGACTTATTTCAGGCATTGAAGTTAAATTTTCAACTTTTATGTCTTCAGAGACTTATAGTAGAATTTTATGATAAATATTTTTGCGGAACATTTTAACCCTCTAACTGCTCAAATTAAGGGTATTTTTTGTTCCTTTTTCAAAAGGGATCAAAAAAGTCCCTTTAATTGAAGAGTAAGAGGGTTAAAATATTCCGCAAAAATATTTTTACAAAAAAAAATATTTTTGCGGAACATTTTAACCCTCTAACTGCTCAAATTACGGGCATTTTTGTCCCTTTTTGAAAAGGGGTAAAAAAAAACAATTAAATTGAGGAGTAAGAGGGTTAAAATGTTCCGCAAAAATATTTGTCATGAAATTATACTGTAATTCTCTGAAGACATCAAAGTTGAAAATTTAACTCCAATGCCAGAAATAAGTTAAAACTTAAAATGTGTTTAATGGTTCTTCTCGTACTTATTCAGAATTGGCGCTCAAATGTCCCACGTACCTGGATTTTAGGGGGAAACCATCTGAATATTTCATTTTAGGTATAGGATGTGTTTAGCGAACATTTTTTTTTGGAACATTTTAACCCTCTAACTCTTTAATTAAAGGGAAGTTTTTGGTCCCTTTTTAAAAAGGAACCAAAAAGTCTCGTTAGTTGAAGAGTTAGAGGGTTAAAATGTTTCACAAAAATGTTCCTCGTAGTGTTTTACATAAGTTTGCTGAACACATCCTATACCTAAAACGGAAGATTCACATGGTTTCCTAGGCCAAATCGCAATAAACATTTGAAAAAGGGTGCAAATTTTAACCCCACTAAAAAAAATTCCGATGTGGTCTTTCAAATCGCCGGCTCAAAAAAATCCTCTAGCAGAATCCCTTGTCAGAACACCGTATTTTTTTTTCGTGTTGTATTATGTTATTAGCGATTGTGTAATTCAGTCGGGCTTTACTAAATCGTTCTATTAAAAATCGTTGGTAAACTTGTGTGTGTCTTATACAGTTGCATGCCTTAAAGTGTTTAATAAATAAGTGTATAAGCTTATTATCAAACAAAAGTGTGGTTGTGTTATTTTGATTGCAATAGAAAAGAACCAGGTTTATTTAAAGGAAACAAATCAATGTTTTCAAAAAAAGGAAAAATGTAACAATATAAATGGAAAGTTTTCTTAGCTTCAAATTGAAACCTTTCAAATACAGATTCTTAATTAATTTTGAAATATTTCACTGACTAGTTTCAATACTGTATGACATTAATGTAATAATGATTATTGTGACAGCAAAAAACAAACAAAAGTACTGCAGAAGGAATTAAATGCATAATAATGTGATATATTTTCAATTACTATAATTTTGTATTATTGATATATAGTTTTTACAATATTTTTGTTTGTTTTTTTTTTTCAAACTCTGCACTATATTCAATTTGTAATATGTCGAAATATAGCTCGAGAACCCCATAAAAGATATAAGTATATATGGCAGCTTTGTGCAGTTTTTAGCCGATCTAGTAATGTCCGTCTGTCCGTCTGCTGAAATGGCGATCATGATGGCAAGATGCAAGTGGGGTTGCTAATTTTTTAACTGGTGTAATGGACGTCCTATCGAGCAGTTTGTTATTGAAAATGATTACCATCAGTGCAGTGGTAATTAATAGTTATTTCAAAAATAACTAAACTTTTGAAAATTTAACAGATTTATTTTTACTGTTCTTATCTTATTGGTATTTTTGGCAATGTAATCTTTATTCTCTATTTGGTAGCTTTATTTGCTATCTTTACAGATTTATTTATATGAGTGTACACGTTTTGTCGTGTTGACATATTGTTGCCTTTAGTTTCTTTAGTACAGATAAAAATTATAGAGGAATATTGTTTAATATTACGTTGAATTTGTATAGATAACACTAATACGTATTTTTCTTTTTTTTTTTTCTTATCTTCTAGAACACCATTTAAATTTCATCAAAGTCGGTGGATGCCCGAATGGAGTACTTTTCGTGAAGGTATGATCACTTTATTCGTATGCTAAGCTCAAAAGGTATCAGAAATCTACAAAATGAATCAATATAGAAAAAATCTTTGTCTTATTTTCCAATATTTAGCACACGTATTGCTTTCTATCATCGACAATAATTTATCTTAATGCTACATCAATACTCAAGATAATTATTTTTAAAATCAATTTAATCAATATTATACAACAAAACAATATTTATAATAACTTAAAAAGGAAGAAAGTGAACAATTCTATAAAAAAAAAATGTTTTCTCCCTGCCAGGATTTCAACACCCCTGGTGCCGGCACGTTCCCATGCAAATACGAACTTAAAGTTCTTAGAATGAAGTTTAGTGAAGTTAACCGAAAGACAAACCAAAAATACTATAACAGAGTAGTATTTTGGAAGATGACAAAGCAAATTGTGTTATTTTTAGTTGTCGTTTTTGTTTTTTCTTTGATATTTAAAATATTGAAATTAATCTCTCAGTGGTAATTCTAATGAGTCCATTATGGAATGTTCACCAAAATTGGAAAAAAATCGTTAAAAAATTATAAAAATCGTTAAAATTTAAAATAAAAATAGCAGAAAGTAGAAAAAATCGCTAGAATGTTAAAAACGCTATAATTAAAAAAAACGCTTAAATTAGAGAAAAAAAAATTGCGAATATTAAATAAAATCGCTATAAATTGAAAAAAAGTATAATTCGATAAGATACCAAAACTAAAATATCCCTAAGAAAATCACAACCAATAAAAAATGCATTTAACTTGTAAAAATCGTTAAAATTAAAAAAAAACATGCCAAAATTTCAAAATATCATCAAAATTAAACAAAAAAATCGTTGCTATTTGAAAAAAATCGGTAAAATTTAAAAAAATAAATGACAACAGAAAAGTTGCCAAAATTAAATTAAAAAAATCGACAAAATGAAAATATCAAAAAATTGAAAATAAAAAAAAAAATGCTAAAATTGGAATTGATCGACTTAATTGTCAAAAATTGCTAAATTTAATAGAATTTCTAAACTTTGAAAAAAAATACGCTAAAATTTAATAAGATCAACAACGTTAAAAAAAATTTACAAAATTAAAAAAAAAATCTCTAAAATTTAAAAAATCGCCAATATTTTAAAAAATCGCCAAAATTAAAAAATTAATAAAAATCTCTAAAATTAAAAAAAAAATACTCTAAAATAAAAAAGAACCAAAAATTTAAGAAAACGTTAACATTATAAAAAATCGCTTAAATTAAAAAAAAATCACCAAAATTGAAAATATAACCAAATTTAAAAAATTCATAAAATTTATAAATGTATATCACTAAAAAAAAGGTCTATAAATTTGCAAAAAAAATTGCCAACATTGTATAGAATTGCTCAAATTGTAAAATCGCTAATTTTTTTTAAAATTAACAAAATTGAAAAAAAGAACTACAAATTAAGAAAAAGCGTCGCAATTTAAAAAATCGCTAAAATTGACATAAGTTATCCAAATTTAAAAAATCGTAAAAATTAAAAAAAAAAAACGTTAAAATTAAAAGTTGCTTGGATTTAGAAAATCGCTAAAATTATAAAAAAAAAATAGTTAAAATTAAAAATAAATGAGTGTTATTTTTGTTTGGTTTTAAGATCAAATATGACAAATTCCAAATAGAATTCACAATTTATTTTACAAAAAATAGAGAAAAAACTTATGAAAAAAAACTTTCCTAGAACCAATGGTTGGCAATTAATGCATTTTCATGTGCAACCAAGCACTATCATCAGATTGTCTTTATGCTTGGTTGCACTTGAAAGTGCATTAATTTTCAACCATTGATTCTAGGAAAGTTTTTTTTCATAAGTTTTTTCTCTATTTGTTGTAAAATAAATTGTGTGAAATTATTATTACTTTCATGGAAACGAACAATACTTTATCGTTTGTATCTCATTTACTTTACAAGAAGCGGGCGATATTGCAAATAAATAGTGGCTCATTAGGACTTCCTTGGACTGATACCGTTGTCCGTTTTTTTTCGGTTTTCGGGATATGGATGACACTGTACCAGAGTTCTAGTCTTTTTTTTAATTTATGCAAGTTTTTCGTTTTCAATTTGTGATGATTTTTTTTTTTTTAATTTAAAGATTTTTTTAAATTTACAAATTGCCGATTTATTTAAATTTTTGGCCTTTTTTTTTTGTATCTTAGCGATTTTTTTTGAATACTGAGGTTTTAAAATTTAGATTTTTTGAAATTTAATGTATTTTTAACGATTTTGTATTTTGCCGATACTTTTGAATCTTGGCCAGTGATTTTTTTTTAATTTTTGCTAATTTTTTTGTTTTGGAGAATTTTTTTAATTTTGGCGATTTTTTTAATTTTGGCGACTTTTTTTCATTTTGGCTATTTTTTAGTTTTGGCGTTTTTTTTCATTTTGGCGATTTTTTTAATTTTGGTGTTTTTAGTTTTAATTTCAGCAATTTTTTAAATTTCACGGATCTGTTTTTTTTAATTTTAACGATTTTTTAATTTAGCGATTGTTTTAATTTTAGTGATTTTTAAATTTTTACCGATTTTTTATATTTCACCGATTTTTCTTTTAATTTCCACGATTATTATCAGTTTTCAAATTTAGGTGATCTTTTTAAATTGTAACATTTTTATTTTCAGCGGTTTTTTCAATTTTGATTTTTTTTAATTTCGGCGATTTTTTGGCGTTTTTTTTTAATTTTGAGGATTCTTTTTCTTTTCATTTTAACAATTTTTTCCAATTTGTATTTGATTTGACAAATTTTTAGCCATTTTAGCTTTTTAATTTTAATTTTGAAATTGACTGCAATTACTTACGGATACAACTGTAAAAGTAGTAAATTTTACTGTTTGATAAGTAATTTTTTTTATCGTTCATGTAGTAAAACAAGTTGAATTAGAATCAGATTTAATATTTTATAAGTTATTCTTCACGAGATTAATAATAGAATAATAGAATAATAGAACATTTATTGTGATTTATTTTATTACTATTTTAAAACAAATGAAAATAAAAAAAATCGAATTTAATATAATGTTTGTTGTCCTATTTTTAACTGAAATTTCATTTGTTTTTAAATACATTGGCATCAGTCTTTTCCTATGTAAATACTCTAAGTGTAGCTACTTTGTGTGTAATTTTTTCAATCCATTTAATTAATCCCTTGTTAATTACTAATCAAACTCAAAAGTAAAGTAGAAAGTACTAGACCAACACCAATCTCAACACCACAAATAAAAAAATAAATATATAAGTGAATGAATGTAAAGCTAATGTAATTAAAACAAAGCAATGGAGTTTGGATATAAAAAAAACTTAGTAAAAAAGATTAAAACATTTTTACTTCGAATAAAAAATAAAAAAAGTACACACAAAATGTTAAAACAAAACGGAACACCAAAATAAACCAAAAGTCTATTTCAAAATCTAGTTACAATAATATGCAGTCCAAATATTGGATAAAAAAAAATAACTCAGAGAAAAGTGTTTGTTTTACTGTGCCACTTCCTGTTTTTCGACCTTTTTTGTTAGTCTTTTTTTGCCTTTTTCATAGACTATAAAACTTGACAAATCGAATTTTTCAGCTGATGCCCGCACCATTACCAATACCATTTGTTATACAAACAAATTGAACAAAAAATACTCCTCCATACATACGGTGAATTACTATTTTATACAATGATCTCGTTTGTATTGTTACAATTTATACACACACTCTTGCACACACTCATGCACACACTCATACACATACTCACACAAAAATGTAAAAAAAAACTTAACGAATTACAATTTATATAAACAGCAAATACCAAAATCTACACTAAATCCCTAGTAGTGGCAACAGCATATAAAAGAAAAGAGTTTTTATAAAAAAATCTATAAAAATTTTATATAAAAAATAAAGCTTTGCAATAAAAAAATACTGCAAACGGAAGGAAATAAAACTAAAAACCATTGACCTGTATGTGTACGGAATGGGATGAACAGAATAATAGTGTTGCAGTCACGTAATTTAAAGTTACTCTACATTCTGGAATACCAGAATACAGTAAATGTAGTATTACACCAGATAACACTTTTGTTGTTTTATAGATTACAAAAAATAAATCGTTAAAATTAACAAAACAATTTCAAAAACTTAAAAAAAAAATCGCTGGAATAAAAAAACCGCCAAAATTGTAAAAAATTACCGAAATTGAAAAAATACTAGAATGTACAAAAAATCAACAAATTGAAAAAATCACTAAAAAACGATAAAATTAGAAAAAAAATCACTAAAATTAAAAAATCCCTAAAATTGGGAAGAAATTTACACGGTATTCAAAATTGAGACAGCTAAAATTAGAATAAAATTGCTAATTTAATCTCCAAAATTGAATAAAAATCACCAAAATGAAAAAAAAATTTAAATAAAAAATAAACAATTGTAAATTCGGCAAAAGTAAAGAAAATCGCTGAAATTAGCAAATTCGCCAAAATTAAATAAAAACTTGCCAAAATTAAAAAAATCCTTAGAATTAAAAAAAAAAATCGTTGAAATTGACAAATTCGCTAAAATTGAAAAATTGCCAAAATTTAAAAAATCGCTAGAATTGAAAATAGAAATAGAAGAAAATAGTTCAATTTGAAAAAAATTAAAAACAAACTTCAAAAGTGCAAATGAAGGCCAAGTTCAAAAAAACGTCAAATTTTAAATTAAACCGGTGAAAAAAAAAACAAATAAAATGAAAAAAAATCGCTAGAAATTAAAAAAAAAATAGCAAAAATAGTTAAATTAAAAAAAACTTAAAGCAAACTTCAAAATTGAAAATAATGTACAAAATAAAAAAAAAACGTCCAAATTAAAAAAAAAAAAATCGATAAAATAAAAACAATCTCTAAAATTTAAAAAATCGTGATTTTTTCACAATTATTTTATATTTTGGCTATTTTTTTTAAATTTGAAGACTTTTTTCAAATTTTGACGATTTATTTTTTAGTTTTGCAAATATTTTTTTTTATTTTGGCGATTTTTTAGAATTTTTGATGGTTGTTTAAATTGTAGACGATTTTTCTTTTATTTTGGTGGTTTTTTTTTAGTTTTGTTGAAAACAAATCGTCTTTTAAATAAAAAAATATAAAAAAGCGTTTTTTTAAATGTAGACAATTTTTTTGATGGGGATTTTTTTTTTAAATTTTGTCGATTTTTTTGAATTCTGACGTTTTTTTTTTAATTTTTAGCAATGTTTTTTAGTTTCAGGTTTTTTCTAATTTTGGCGATTTTTTTGATTTAAGCGATTTTTTTTTGCTGATTTATAACTTTTCTAAATTTAGGTTTTTTATATTAGCGTTTTTATATTCTAACGATTTAGTTTTTTCTACTTTTTTTTTAATTTAACGATTTTTTCAATTTAACGATTTTCTAAATCTATCGATGTTTTATATTTTAATGATTTTTTTCTATTAAAGCAGTTTTTTTTTCAATTTTCCAAATTTTTTACGGTTTTATAAAATGTATGCGATTTTTTTTTATTATGGGGATTTTTTAATTTTGGCTTTTTTAATTTTTAATGTCTTTCTAATTTGTGGCAATTTTTATTTTAATTCTGAAATGTTTTTTTTGTAATTTTGGTGTTTTTTTAATAATTTAAGCAATTTTTTAATATCTAGGTTTCTTTTTAATATTAGCGTTTTTCAGATTCTAACGATTTCGCCTTTTGGCGTTTTTTTTTTTCAATTGAACGATTTTTTATATTTTAATGATTTTTTATATTTTAATGATTTTAAAATTCTTTTTTTGGGATTTTTGTCGGTTTTTTTTAAATGTAGACGATTTTTTTTTTGATTATGGTGAATTTTATTTCATTTTGTCGATTTTTTTTAATTTTAAAATTTTTAAAAATTTTTAACAATTTTTTGTAATTTGACGTTTTTCTCAATTTTTGTGATTTTTTTTATTTCAGTGATTTTCTTATTTTGGGGATGGATTTTCTAATTTAAACAATTCTTTAAAATCTAGATTTTTTTAATATTAACGTTTTTTACATTCCAGGGATTTAGTTTTTCTTGAGTTTTTTCAATTTAATTATTTTTTTTTTGAATTTAGCGATTTTTAAATCTATCTAATACTGGCGTTTTTCATGTCCTAACGATTTGGTTTTTTTGAGTTTTTTTTCAATTTAAGGATTTTTTTTATTTTAATGATTTTTAAATAATTTTTTTTTGCATTTTTCGAATTTTCCATATTTTTTTAGATTATACTTAGTTAATTTTCTTCCATTTTGGCGATTTTTTTTAAATTTTTAGTATTTTTTCAATTTTGACGTTTTTCTCAATTTTGGCGTTTTTTTTTAATTCAGTGGTTTTCTCAATTTTGGCGAGGCTTTTTCTAATTTAAACAATTTTTTAAAATCTAGGTTTTTTTAATATTAGCGTTTTTCATATTCTAACATTTAGTGTTTCTTATGTTCTTTCAATTTAAAGATTTTTCAAAATCTACCGATTTTTTGTATTTTAATATTTTTTTTTAAATTTTTTCTTGCGATTTTCCAAATTTTTGAGGGTTTTTTTTAAATGCTTTTTTTAATTATGCTGATTTTTTCACATTTTTTACGCTTTTTTAAGTTTTAGCGTTTTTTTTTCAATTTTAGCGTTTTTTTTAATATTAACGGTTTTTTATCTAATTTTGTTGATTTTTTTCCAATTTAAAAATTTTTTTAAATCTTGTTTTTTTTAAATATAAGCGTTTTTCATTAAAGGAATTAAATGTGCTAAAATCCCAAACGTATTTAAAAAATTGTGGAAAATAATCCGTTGTAGCGTTTTTCACTTTCTAACGATTTAGTTTTTCTTGCGTTTTTTCAATTTAACGATTTTCAAAATCTAGCGATTTTTTATATTTCAATGATTTTTATGCAAATTTTTGACGGTTTTTTATAAGTTAGACGATTTTTTTATTACGGTGATTTTTCTAAAATTTTCGCGATTTTTTTTTAATTTTAAGGTTTTTTCAATATTTGGCAACTTTTTGAATTTTGTTTCATTTCTCCAGATATTTTTTTTAATTTCTGATTTTTTTTTTTAGATTTTGTGATTTTTTTCTAATTTAAGCAATTTTGTAAAATCTAGGGTTTTTTAATTTTAGCGGTTTTTATATTCTAACGATTTAGTTTTTTTTTGGCATTTTTTTAAATTTGAGCGACTTTTTAAATCTACTGATTTTTCCATATTTATTTTAATGATTTTTTTTCCTATTTTAAGCATTTTCTTACATTTTTTTTTGCGATTTAAATTTTTTTTGACGATTTGATTAAATGTAGACGATTTTTTTGATTATGGTGATTCGATTTCGATGTTTTTTTTAAATTTTTTGTAGTTTTCTTTAATTTTTATGTATTTTTTTTCCAAATTTAGCAATTTTTTTAATTTTGTTGATTTTTTTTTTTTTTATTTTCAGCAATTTTTTAAAACCTTGTTTTTTTACTACTACCGTTTTGCACATTACGTTTTCTTGGCGTGTTTTTCAGTTTTAGCGATTTTTTTCAAATCTACCACTTTTTTCATATTTTAACGATTTTTTTATCTAATTTATGAATTTTTTAAATTTTTTCGCGATTTTTAAATTTCGTCAATTTTTTTTTAATTTTTGAGATTTTTTCTTTCTGGCGATTTTTTTTTTTTTTTAAATTTGAGCAATTTTTTTTTTTGGTTCTAGTTCTTAACTTTGGCGATTTTTTCACTTTCATAAAATTTTTTCAATGCTAGCGCTTTTTTCAGTTTGAGCGATAAATACATTTTTAGTGATTTTTAATTTTTTTTAGATTTATTTGAAAATTGGCCTTCTTTTGGCTTTGGCGTTTTTTTAGTTTGAGAAATTTTTCCAGTTCTAGCGATTTTTTTTTTAATTTTAGTAGTTTTATTAATTTTGGCAGTTTTTTCCCATGTTTTTCCTTTTGTTTAAAAAGTACTTCTACAGAAGGAAAAAAGACACAATATCTCTCAATGATAAATTGGGTTTTTTTATGTCAGTCAACATTCATATCAAAGAAGAGCTCACTGGTGGAGGGCTAAACTTGCCATCTTGAAGTCGCAAGTTCGATACCCGGTGGCGACAATAATTTCTTGTTTTTAATTAAGGAAGTATTATTTTTTACTTTTTCTTACTTTTATTTGATGAAATAGTACTGTGGTGTAAGGTATCATATAGTCGATATTGCTGACTTTAATTTTTTTATTTATTTAGCTCTAGTTTTTTTTTTATTACTATTTGGTTGCATGGTGTTATATGGCGAACATCTACTTTAGGAACTACTCTAGTATAGAACCTATGGTTTAGTTTTCTGTTTGAACTAAATTTGTTGTAATAGAAATAATCAAATCACATTGAAGTAGAGTATCAAATATATCTCAACATCATCTCATACATCATTATTATTTCTAAATTTCGCGTAATTCTATTTAGTCAGCATCTGCATTACCGCTTTTTTTTATACCATAGTTGTACAACATTTAAAAGCGATTACTGCCGGAAATGCGTTTATGGTTGGCACGTGTATGAGAGTGTAAATTTTACTGGAAAAACTTACATGTACTTTAAAAAGCTACAATCACGTTGCTATTTCTTTATTTTGTAGTTTTAGATTTTAGATATATAAATGTTACAACTGTTTCTAATGCATGCAACCATAATGTGATTTAACACAATGTTTTGTATTTTAAATTGTGTGGGTTGGGAAGCAATTTTTTTTTGTATGATGGATTTGCCACATGTTATATAGCAATTTGATCAGTTGTTGCTAATGATTTGGGTTTTAGTTTCTTTGTTTGTTTTCAATACAAATAAATGAGTAAAAAGTTAGTGGAATGTTTTAAATAGAAATTGGTATAAAATGAAGACAGTAGTTTATGGGAAGTGCAAGAAGGAAAATTTGAGTGATAAAAAAATGAATTATTTCTTACATTACACTATATTTTAATTTCCTTTTTAACAAAGTTAACAATAATTGACAACTAAAATTTGGTTTTAAATATTCTATTAAGTTTTATATAATGTAAGGATTTAAGCACTCTATTTCTATGTAGTTTATTTACTACGTAAATTTGTTCAGAAGTCATAACACTTCACTTTAATTTTTAAGGTTATTTATGACTTTTGACCACTAATCTTTAATGCAAGTTTCTCTTTTCATAAAACTGATGTTTTTCCTTTTTTGTTGTTGTTTGTTCTGTTGGTAGAAATTAATATCAACAGTACGAACAGAAGCTTTTAGTCCAATCATGCAGGGTGCTTAAAGAAAACCATTAGAAAAAACAACTATAAAAAATAACAAGCTTAATGAAAGACTTTGCTGTTACACGAGTAAGAGTTATTAAAGCTTAGGGAAGCAATGAGAACATCAGCAAGAAATTATAATTTATAATTTATTTATAGTGAACAATATATTCGGATTAAAATATTAAGTAAAAATTAATAAACAAGGTGAGGAAATTTCAAGCAAACATTTAAGCCCTTAGTTGTTAAAATGTTACTAACATTTGTAACATATGTATGTCCGTTTTCAAAATCATTTCAACATCACTTTATTAAAGATATCTTCCAATTGAAAAAGTCGCTAAATAAGAGATTTTTATAATGATTATTAAATAATTGAGCTGGAGGTCTTTGTAGTTTTTTTTTATAAAATATCTTTTTTTATTTCATAATACCGATATTTCGTCACTCTTTGAATGTCGTCATCAACAACAACAAAAAATATTAAAAACATTTAAAAATATTGTTGCTTCACACCATGCATGTCCATATTGCATTTAAAATGTTTCAAATATAACGTTTAAGTTTACATTTAAAATGTTTAAATTTACATTTAAAATGTTTAAATTTACATTTAAACTATTTAAATTTATATTAAAAATGTTTAAATTTAAATATAACGTTTAAGTTTACATTTAAAATGTTTAAATTTACATTTAAAATGTTTAAATTTACATTTAAAATGTTTAAATTTACATTTAAAATGTTTAAATTTACATTTTAAATTTCCAAATTTACATTTAAATTTTCTAAATTTCATTCAAAATGTTTAAATTTACATTTAAAATGTTTAAATTTACATTTTAAGCTTCCAAATTTACATTTAGAATTTACAAATTTATATTTAAAATTTCTAAATTTACATTTAAAATTTCTAAATTTACATTTCCCCGTGATGGCGAAAATAATAAAAGAGGTTTTTCGTATATTTCTATTCTCTAACACATATCCCCGAACATTACAAAAATCGGATCGGAGATAATAAAATCGAAAAAATTATAATTTCAAAATTAAAACTAAGCCAATGGTGCTATAATTTTGAACATCATTTAATGCATACAAAATTTGCCAATTTTTTTTTTCTTTTTCCACACTCATAGAAATAAATCTGTAAAAATAGCAGAAAAAATTACTAAAAATTAGTTAAAAATAATCCTACAAAAAAAACTGCTTAAATTAGTAGATAATTTTTGCTATATATTAGTTATATAGGAACAGCAAATATAAAACTGTTAAATATACAGAATTTTAGTTATATTTGAGTTAAATTTTTGTTAATGGAAAATAGCAAATTAACCTGCTAAAATCAGCAAAAAAATTTTGCTAAATAATTAGTAGCCTAAAAAATCAGTAAAAAATTTAAAATTTTCAAAGTTTTTTTTTCCATTTTTTTAATGCAAATAAAAATCGAGCGTTTTTAAAGCAGCTGTTTACAATTTTTTTTACCAAATATTTCTGCTGATTTTTGCAGAATAAACTGCTATTTGCTTTCAACTAAATTTAGCTTAAAAAAAGCAAAAATTTTGTAGATATAACAGTCTATTTTTGCTATTTTGAGTCTACTAATATTTAACTTAAATTCTGTAAATTTAACAGTTTTAATTTTGCTCTTCGTATTTTACTAGTATGTTGCAAAAAAATCTGCTAATTTTAGCAGTTTTTTCTGCATCATCATTTTTAACTAATTTTTAGTAACTTTTTCTGCTATTTTTACAGCTTTTTTCTATGAGTGCATAATTCTTATTCATTTTCATAGGTGTGCCTTATTTAAAACTTTTTCTTCATTCCACAACAACACTTGAGGAAATAAAATACAATTTCCTTTTTTGTTTCTGTTATTTCTTAAGGAAAAAAAAGAAAAATTTTGGTGCAGCAAAAAATATAAAGAAAAATGGAAATATGAACAAAAGAAAGTGAAACCATAACCACAGAAATGTAAAACGTATAAAATGAAAAATAATATGATACATATCCTGACTTGTGAATATTTAATAAGAAAAAAAGGTCATGCCGACTATATGATACTCTACACCAGTCTCATTGAAAGTCACTATACTATATATAGTATATGATACTAAGTTTGGATTGAAAATTTTCAATAATCTAAAGTGAACTTATGGAAATATTTGTCTATTAAATGGTAGAAAATTAGAAAACCAGTAAGAAATTTTGACTTAGCCTAATGGTGTATTTAAAAGAAAATCGGAAATATAGTCCATGTAGGCGGTACTCATGTGAAAATCGAAATATATATGAACATATATGATAATACATTAACTTATATATGATCATGCATGGGCATACGTGATCATATAGAAAAGTGCAGAGTTCAATATATAATCATATATTTTTATATATCTTTGGATCCAAAATTTGAGGGTACATGTGGCCATATATGAGCATATATTAGCATATATGAACATGTACGATCATATACCCTTAAATTTTCGGATCCGAAGATATACGAAAATATATGAGATAATATATGGGCGTATATGACCATGAATACCCATGCATGGACATATAAGGCTCAATATATGGTCATGTATAATCATATATATTGCGATATTCACATGGGTAGGTTTAAATATAGACCCTTTCTAACTAAAATCAATAGGCTTCGTCTTTGGGCCGATGTAACTATATCAAATACCTGAATATTTGGGACCTATATTGTGAGCAAAAATAAACACGAAGGGCAGACAGACGGATGGCCGGACGGACGCACAGACATCGCTTAATGGAATAAAAAAGTGCTTCTAAGTCAATTGGTATACTTAAAATTTGGTCTAGGTCCAATATTTATTTGGTGTTACAAACTTCAGTCCAAACTTATTATACCCTGTCTACGTAGTGGTGTAGGGTATAAAAATTCTAGCAACAAAATATAACAAGGTCTCTTATTCTTAAAAACGCAACACCAACTCATATTGTATGTTTACATAAGGAGACATTTAATTTTGAACTAAAGATAGAAAATATAGGTCCATACATGAGCAGAGAAAGCTACCAAAAATTAGTTAAAAATTACTTTGCAGAAAAACTTGCTGAAATTAGCAAATTTTTTGCTAAATACTAGTCAAATAACAGCAGCAAAAAATAAAACTTTTAAGTTGTCTAAATGAGATTAAAACAACACTGTACTAAAATACATTATTAAATTTGCCCCGTGGCAACCCATTTTCAGTATTTATACGCAAGCTGCCTGATCTTGAGCGTAAAAACCATACATGAGTTTGGCAACATTTATGACACTGAGGAGATTGGAAGATAAACAAAAATCTAAAAGTAGAATTAAAGGAATTAAATGTGCTAAAATCCCAAAACTTATTTGTGCAAATTGTGGAAAATGGTCAGTTGAAGGCATGCCCCATATGGATCCCATTCTTTCCCAAGGAAATCGTCAGGGGACGGCGTTTTTAGAGTTTATTTATTTGAGAAATATTTGTCTAACTTTACAGAATTTTAGTTTATATTTGAGTAAACTTTTAGTTAATTGAAAATGATAAATTATAATTTAAAATCTTTAAAAAATTTTGCTAAATATTAGTAGATCAAAAATTGCAAAAACAAACTATTATATCTACAAAATTTTTGTTGTTTTTAAGTTAAATTTTGTTGAGTGCAAATAGCAGTCTATTCTGCTAACATCAACAGATATATTTGCTAAAGAAAAGTACTAAACTGCTGATTTCAGAAGGCTAGATTTTTATGTTGCAAATTTTAATTTTTTGCAGTGATTTTTTAGTCTCCTAATTATTTAGCAAAATTTTTTGCTGATTTTAAGAAGCGAAATTGTTATTTTAGTAACTAAAATTTAACTCAAATATAACTAAAATTATGTATATTTAACAGTTTTATTTTCTATGTTCCTATCGTACTAATAATATCGTACTAATCTGCTAATATCAGCAGTTTTTTTTCTGCATGGTCAATTTTAAATAATTTTTAGTAGTTTTTACTAAAAGTTTTACAGACTTTTTTCTTTTAATGTAAATACTTTATATATGTTCGCAAAAGCGACCGTATATTCACGGCAGATGGCGTATCTTTTACACATGGTTTGTGTCTTTAATAACTTATATGGTATTTTGGATGGTAAACATCTGTCATTTATTCTCAGTTAGTCATTGAATGAGATAGGGTAAACAACAAAGTTTTTTTCACTTTTTGTGCCAATAAAGCATCATTCGCGGGAAGTTTTACTTTAAGAAAAAGTTTGAGAAAAAGTACGAAGCACATCGATTGCTCACCGAAGCTTATCCTGAATATATTTAATCAATTTCAACGTGCGAGAGTTTAACTTTCTCTGCCGTTCAGAAGTGGTGATTTTGACACGCAAGACAAAGACCGCGCAGGTCAGTCAAAAAGGTTAGAGGATGATGAATTGGAGGCATTACTCGATGAAAAAAATATCCAATCGTAGTTAGAAGTTTGAGTAAACGAGCACACTCAATAATAAATAAAAGTTCTTGAGTTCAAAGTCTGGTGTTATTATAAAAATCAATTTTTTATTCCATATTTCGACATTCGTCGAATGTCGTCTTCGGTCATCTTTGATGTTAATATTAAAACAAAAAATTTATAAATATTCTTTATATACTGTGCTCTATTATTGCACTCAAATAATGCATGACGACCCAGGTAGAAAAATACAAACCGCACAATGTTGGCCCGGTATTGGAGGCGGTAGTACATGTACTGGCAATGCGTCGGATTTTTAACATTCACTGTACTGCCATGTTGTCGAAATGATAACACCAATAAACGCTTGGCCGTAGTTATTTCCCAACGTTGGCGCAGGCTTGGGATTTTATTTTTTAGGTATTATCCGAGTACATTTAATAACAAATTTAGTAGTTTGCTAGAACTTTACTTTCCTCTTAGTGTACATCACAGATTTTTTTTTATTTTTATTTTTTTTTGGGCAATATCTTGAGACTTAATGAAATTTCTTCAAATGTATTCTTTCGAAACTTCACAAGAAAAGAAAGGCGATGTCTCTCTTACATAAATAATTGTGTAATAGATGTAAAAATACGTAAAATTTATAAAATTGTTAATTTTAATAAATTATAAAAAGCTCGTTAATTTTCAGAAAACAGTACTGGCAAAGCACGTTTTAAGTAGTACCGGCATTTCGTAAAAAACAGTGCTCTCCCAGTACAACTTTTGTGGTAACGTCAGCAATTTCTACCTGGGGATATATAAACAACGATATTTTTAAGTTTTTTGCTTTTCTGTAAACATCTTCTATTACCCAGAAGACGACATTCTAAGGATATCGAAATATCGACTAATAAATTGATTTTGATAACAAAACTAGATCTCCAGCTCGATTATATTTATCTACAAACATTACAAAGGTCGAAAAAAATACAACTTTAAAATAATATTATATCTTGTTAAATAACTGCCACCCTAATAGGTGCAAATATTACAATTTCTGTTTCGTTTTCTTCATTTTCGTTGAAGCACTATGAATATATACTACACTATAAGCATGTTATTTGTTTATATATCCTAGTTGTACTAGTTGTATGTTGCTTAAATTGACTATAACTTAAATGACATGTATTATGAGAAAAAAAAACTCTATATAAACGAGATGCAAATTCTATATAATATGTTCTTTTGCATTAGAAAAAAAATCGTTTCGTACTAGTTTTGTGTACCTTTTTATACATATTTCATTACTACAATGATAGTGATTTTTTTTTGTTTGTTGCAGATGATTTAAAATGATCAAAAAGGAAAACATGACAATTTTCAACAAGATTTTTTTTTTTTTTGTTAAGTAAAAGAGCAATCGTTTCAAAGAAAGCGTATCATGACTATAATTTAATAAGAAATAATGGCAAAGAATGAAAATTTTAAAAAGTTTATATTTAAACATCGAGTACGAGTATTTGCTTGTACCTTATTTTCATGAATATTCATAAAAGCACTGCAAAGCCATTATTTTTAATTGATGAAATATGAACACAAGATTTTTATTATAAATAAAAGGTGATAACATAAAAGAAAGTAAAATAAAATATGAGCGTTAAACTGAGGGATACAAATTTTTGAAAAAAAATATCAATGAAAAAATTTTGAAAACAAAAATTCGTTGATAGAATTTTTGTATAAAAAATTATATTTGTTTAATTTCAAATTTATTTTTATCGGGACAAACAATAATTGCATTAAATGAATTAAATGTGCTAAAATCCCAAAACTTATTTGGCAAATTATGAAAAATAATCTGTTGCAGGCATGTCCGTATCCGGATTTCATTCTTGCCTAAGGAAATCGTCAGGGGACGACGTGTTAGAATTTCTAGAAATATTTTTTAGATTAAATCACAAACTCATTGAGAATTTCTTGTTCTCGTCTAGGAGCGTCATTTAACATTTAAAATATCAAAGAAAAAACAAAAACAACGAATAAATTTTACCACAATTTGCTTTGTCATCTTCCATTTAATTTTTATTTTTAAATTGAGTTTTTACTGAGTTTTTTTACTTTTAGATTTTGCGATTTGTAATTTTCCAATTTTTTCAATAAATTAAAGATTTTCGAATTTTTTTTTATTTAATTTATTCATTTCTAGGCAGAAACTGGATCTAGTGTGATTTGAAAATTTAATGTGTTTATAACTTTTGAAAAAATGTTTATTCTTCTTCTTAACCTCAAACCTATTAAATAAGAATTAATAAAAATGCATATTAATTACAATATTAATTGCATCTGGTCTATATGACGTGTTTAAAAAAACAACACTTTACTATAAATAAATTTGTTAAATTTTGGTGAATTTTGTGAATGCTGATTTTTTTTTAGCTTAAACGTTTTTTGAATTTGGTGCAAATTTTTAATTTTTTTTTTTAATTTTAGCGAGTTGTTAATATTTCTAGAAATTCCAAAATTGTTGTCCCCCTAAAGATTTTCTTAGTCTAGAATAAAATCTGGATAGCGACAAATCTACAAAAAACTATTTTTGACAATTTGAAAAATTATTTTCTTAATTTAGCGATTTTTTTAAAAATTTTGCCACAATTTTTTAATACTGAGTTTTTTCATTTTTAAATTTTGCCGATTTTTTTTAATATATTTTAATTATTTTTTTTAAATTTAAAAAGTTTTTATTTTGAAATTTTTTTAAATTTTAACGATTTTTAAAAATTTTGATTTGTATTTTAAGAATTTTTAAATTTTTGACGTTTTTTTAATTTAAGCGATTATTTAAATTTTTGCGATAGTTTTTAATTTCTTAAATTCTAGCGATTTGTTAATACACCCATAGAAATTAGTCTGTAAAAATAACAGAAAAAGTTACTAAAAATGATGCTGCATAAAAAACTGCTGAAATTAGCAGATTTTTTTTACTAAATACTAGTAAAATAAGATCAGCAAAATTAAAACTGTTAAATGTACAGAATTTTAGTAATATTTAAGCTAACTTTTAGTTTACTGTAAAATCTGCAGAAAATGTTGCTAAATATTAGTAGACTTAAAATAACAAAAATTAACTGTTATATCTATAAGGTTAATTTGCTATTTTCCATTTACAAAAATTTAACTCAAATATAACTAAAACTCTGTACATTTAACAGTTTTATTTTTGCTGTTCCTATGTTACTAATATATAGCAAAAATAATCTGCTAATTTTAGTAGTTTTTTCTGCAGCATCATTTTTAACTAATTTTTAGTAGTTTTAACTCAATTTTTTACGGACTTTTTTCTATTAGTGTAATTGCTTTTTCATTCTATCATTTATTGTTTCTAGCGTTTTTTCAGTTTTGGTGATTTATGTCAAATTTGTCCTGCAAAGTTTGGCGATGTTTATCAAATCTAGTGTTTTGGCGATTTTTATTCTTAATTTTAACGATTTTTTAGTTTTGGAGATTTTTTTAAAAAATTATTTTGTACTTTGTAAATTGTTTTAAATAAATTTGAGATTTTTTTTTAACTTTAGCAATTTTTGGAAATTAAATTTTTTTTCAAAATTTTGTCGAATATTGTGAATTTTGAGCTTTTTCAATTTTGGGGATAGTTTCGAATTTCTTTGCTTTCAGCTTTTTTTTTTGATTCTCCTTAAAAATTGTAATATATAAAAATCGCTAAAATTATAAAAAATCGCTGAAATAAAAAACAGTAAAATTTGAAATAAATCGCCAAAATTCAAATAAAAAAAAATCGCCAAAAGAGGTGAAAAAATTGCCAGCATTAAAGAAGTCACTAGAAACAATAATCTAGTGACTTTTTTTAATCTTGGCAATTTTTCACCTTTTTTGGAGATTTTTTTTTTCAATTTCGACAATTTATTTAAAATTTTACTGTCTTTTTATTGCAACGATTTTTTATAATTTTAACGATTTTTATATTTTACAATTTTTTTTTTAATTTCACTGCAGTAGTTTTGGAGATTTCTGGAAAATTTTGGTAATGTAGAAATTTTTTTTCATAACTTAGGATCATATTATGATCATTGGGAACACATTATGATTATTTCGAGCACTTTTTACATTTTTTGGAATTTTGTAAAAATGCATACTGACCATCTTATTGTTGTCAAAACTATACCAATGATTGTCAACATGATCTCTCTCAATTCAGTTAATAATTGTTATTCGAAAAGAGAAATATGATTGTCAAGATACAATATAACAGGGGACGGGAGAATAATATTGTAGCCGTAAGAAAATAGAGTTTTTAACTACAAAGTGATTATAAGCGGCCATATATATAATTTAAAGTATGATTAGTACATTAATAACATGATTATAAAAACCATATATAGCAGTGGGAAACATAGTTTAGTTGCCTTAATCATATTGCAAGCATATTTTTTCTCTGCGTATATAAATATTTATAATCCGGGCAAGAATAATTATTACATATTTAATATATTCTATTATTATTATAGAAAACTTTAAAGAATATTTAAAACAATCTGTTGCATATCTTGACGGCATTGAAATTTTATTCAAAAATACATTAAAGTCACTGCCATGTTCATAACCATAATGCTAATTAATTTTTATCAGATTTATTATAATTGAAATAAAACAAACCATAAATCAATAAAATAATAAACATTAATATGTAAAATAAAATATATATAATTACCTTATAAGATTAAACCTGCAATTTAAAAGGTTAAAAAAAATAAATAAAATAAAATTTAATTTGAAATTAAATGTATATAAATACTTAATAACGATTTTAAATGAAAAACTGAAATTGAGTAAATAAAAGCTAATTAAATGCATTAAAATTTGGATGAAAACTAATATTAGTTTTATAAATTTATCTTTAAACAAGTCAACTAAGTTTGTATTAATTTGTGGATAGTGTGAATTAAAAGACCCCGTGTAGAGACGGTAATGACATATCATTATTTTTCGTACTACCACACTGATAGAATTATCCTTCATGATATTAATGATATAATTTCATAGAATTTTTTTCGTAGGACCAATGAAGAATTTCATTAGGCATATAATATTTAATTAATATTATGAAATTTTTCATAACTTTTTTTTCATAAAATTTCATAATTTCATTAAAAAAAATTCATTGAACTTCATAAATTAAATCTCCATAAATTTAATGAAAATGTTCTTTATACATATATGTATTTTTTTTTTAATTTTTTTTATAAAATATCGTCATTTCCTGAGAGAATAATCTTTTATAATTTTTAAATTAATTTTTTATTACTAATTTTGGACTATGAAATTTTTTTATAAATCATATTAATTTTTTCGAAACTTTTTTTTTTAATGAAACTTTTTAATTTAATGAATTCTTTCTTTAGATATATTTTGTATATCCGTAAAGTATGCTACGCTTTTATTAATACTTTTGCATTTGCTAAGTACTTTTTATTTATCCACTCCAGCTTAGCAACGACAACAACCAACTATAACAAATAATAGTAAATGAAATTGCTTCATATAATTTATGAAGCTCTTCATTGGATGAATGATTTATTCATTGGACGAGTGGCCTATTAATTTTATGAAGAGTTTCATTAATTTTTTGCACTTTTCATAAACATTGACTTTAATGAAACCTGTTTCATAGATTCTATTAAAAGTTTCAATGGACGAGTTCCAGTGACAATATTCTTTGAAAATATGAAGAAATTGATTACTGAAGTGATGAAAATTCTCCCAGTGCAGTAATGACACCTACTTACTTTCTGCATTATTTTAAAATATATAATAATGAGTTATAAATAATTAGTCACTTTATTCATTATTTTAAAACAAATCTAAAGTAATGTTCTAGCTTCTTTGTAATTTTGTTTTAAAATCTGCTTTTGTACTCAATATTTTTTCAACTCCGGTAGGGCTATATATAACCACATGTTTTTTGATTTCTTTTGGTTTTGCTCTTGTCAACAAATTTTTTAAATATTTTGAAAAACTTAATCAAATTTGAGAAACTATGAAAAAATTAAGAAGATTTGAAAGGGTTCTTTTAAAAAATTTTTTTTATAATTTTTATGCTTCTACTTATATTAAGAAACCATCAGTATGCGCTTATCAATTAAATTTAGAGCCTTAAAATATGCCATAAAAAATTAAATATACTAGAAAATCAGCCCCAATTTTTTTTAGCATTTTGGGCGCTACAATCGTGAAAACTTGGTACCGGTTACTTTTAATGGTTGTTGAAGTGGGTACTCGGTTTTTTCGAATTGTTACTCAATCGATCCAATCATGAAAATCGGGTATCCGGTTACTCTTAACCATATTTTAATTGGTAGAAAGTCGGGTACCCGTTTTTAAAAATAAAATTTCATACAAATAACCCTTAATACCGGGTACCGGTTACTTTTAATGGTTATTGAATTGGGTACTCGGGGTTTCCGAACCGTTACTCAATCGATCGGGTACCCGCTTACTCTTAACCATATTTTAAGGGGTAGAAAGTCGGGTACCCGTTTTTCGTTTAATAAAATTTCATACATATACCCATAAATAGCGAGTACCGGTTACTTTTAATGGTTGTTGAAGTGGGTATCGAATCGTTATTCAATCGATCCAACCATGAAAATCGGGTACCCGGTTACTCTTAACAATATTTTAAGGGCTAGACTGTCACGTACCCGTTTTTCTTTTATAAAATTTCATACAAATAACCCTAAATACCGGGTACCGGTTACTTTTAATGGTTGTTGAAGTGGACCAGAAAATCATGGATCATTTTTAAGATTTCCAGTTTGGCTACTTTAAGGGATTATATTTATTTGATAAATTTTTATTTTTAGTTTACTTGGTTATAAATAAGGCAAGCAGTTTCATGTCGTTATTAATTAAATTTAAGCCCTAAAAATATACATTATTCTATATTAAAAATCTGCTATTAATTAATTAGGAAACTTTAGTGAATATTTAAAATAATCTATTGCTTAACTTAAGGCCTGAAATTTTATTCCCAATTGCATGAAAGTCGCTGCCCTGGTTATAAAGTTTACTTTGTTAGCTTAATTAAAAAATAACTCATATTATTGATAGAAGAAAATCTTTTTTTATTAAAATTTAAGAGTCTACTTTTAGGTGTCACCATAAAAGTGCTCGTTATTAATTAAAAGCTTTAAAGAAAAAATCCTTTTTTTTTTTTTTGCAATTTTTCTCCAATTTTAGTAACACTTTGTATGAAGCAAGAAAGAGAGAGAAAAAAAATAATTCATACAAGTACTTAAATGGTCTGAATGATATTGAATTGCAATGACAATTCAAACCCTTACAATTAAAGTCACTTATATTGGACCAACCCATTGAGAATAAGCCATATAAAACTTTTGGTTTATATTCTTTTCAATTTTCTACAATATCATGTTCCATGTAAGCCTACAATATTTATACGTTCATGTAGTCGTTTTCAAACATGTTTCATGGACATGTAGTACTTATGCCTAACAAACTGACCTGTACAACAAGTACGTCTTTCTGTTTGCTAGTCAGACCAGAGTATTTTGCTATATATGTATATTGCTATAGAGACATGTCCGTACATGTCTTGTGTTATGCTTCGTTAACATTTCTTGTTTTTTTTTTGTTTGTTTTGTTTTTATTCAATTGAAAATGGATTTTTTATATAAATTCTACATCATTTTTGTTTTCAAAAAAGATTTTCTTTCTGGTTATTTTATGGTGATTTTTTGTTTGCAGATTTTTCTCTTTCTGTCTCTTTGTTTTAAGGTCAACCAATTAAAAATGTACTTCTTTCTCTGTAGGTTTTTTTTTTTGAATATCAATTGAATATATTTCTTTTATAAACTCTAAGGAGTTAAGTACTGTATGCTGCATACTATAAAATATTCTTTAGATTTTATGTTTTTATCTTGATACAGAATGCAAAAGCCATATGAATTTAATGAATTCTTAAGGGAGCCGTAAATGTTTTACTTTATTTGTTTTCCAAGTTATATCCTTTGGTTTTTGCTGTTGGTTTGAAAAGAAGAACATTTTTTTTTTTCTGTAAAATTTATTATTGAAAAGTGTTGTTTAGCATACATTTAGGATTTGAAATTATAAAATTATATCAGTTAGTAAAATTAGTACGATTTTTATTTATACAAATTTCTGTTGCATTTTTTTGTGGATATATTAAGCTAGAATCTTTTTATGTGAAATGAGTAATAATAATTTTTGAAGCATACTTTATGGCTTTTGGTTGAAAATATTTTTTAAAGTATATGCTTTGGTTTTTACTATAGACCAACCATACATGAGAACTAATTAATTATTTGGACAAATTAATTGACGATTTCATTGGCATTAAATTGTAAGTAATGCCAATGAAATTTTTGGTATTATCATTATTTCGACTAATGCTTTGAAATATACACACACATAATAATCCATGCATAAAATTACGAAAAAATGTCAAAATAACAAAAAATTTCGTAAAATATACGAAAAATGGTTTATATTACGAACGTTTTTGTTGTTTTGACATGAATTTCGTATTTTTATGCATGGATTATTATGTGTGCAGATATCATTACTAATGCCAATTGTATAGTAAATTCATTACGATTACTAATGCCTTAATTATAGGAAAGAATTGGCATTAGTAAACTTCACTTTACAGATTTAGTAATCATGCAAATTTCCATTTTTAAAAATTGCCAACGCAAAATGGACAAAATTTTTCCGGAGTACTAGTACACTCCTATAATACAAATAATCCAGGTTAGAGAGAGCCCGCGAGGGATTAATTTTTCTACAACAGTAACAGGGTGACATTTTTAATTTTTGTTTTTGACAATTAATTTGATAATACAAATTAACGTTATCTGACAATGGATTGGAACATCGGTGTAAATCGGTACGATATGGAATGAAATGGGGAACGAGTGAAACTGACGGGAAACGTAATTCTTATTATCACAGTGTATTAATTTCTATTAATAAATAAATAAATAATAAAAGAAAAAAATGTGGGTCAACCTGTGGCTTAGAGCGTACCACCTTGCAGGCAAAAAAAAGTGCGCCGTACACCCTCCAATATGAAGTATTTTTGCAAGGAGGTTTCAAAAAAAAAATTTTTTTTTGCCGAACGTAGGGGTCGCCATTTTACATTTTTCGTTATATCTTTGGCATTTACAGTCGGATCTTTAAGTATGATACATCGATATTTTTCTCTCGAGGAGACCAGTGTTTTGTTCTAAGGGCCATTGACCTCAACTATCCCGTTCTAGTAGTTACCCACCAGATCTCAGTTGCTACCACCCTAATGTACCACCCTAATATCAGAAAATTAAAGCTCGCAAAAAATCATTAAACTTTTGCTAAGGAAGTTTTTCGATAAACCCAGTAGATTTTTTTTTTTTTATATATTGGTTGCCGAACGTAGGGGTTGCTTTTTAAATTTTTTTTCATTGGATTTTTCCTTTATAGCAAAAAATCGATATATCACAATTTAAAATCTGACTTTAAATTCCGAAGCTATAACTAAAAATTGAAAAAGGCGACCCCTACGTTCGGCAAAAAAAAAATTTTTTTTTGAAATTCCCTTGCAAAAATACTTCATATTGGAGGGTGTATGGCGAACTTTTTTTTGAGGTACGGTCTACGTGGCTATTACATAAAAATTGATTCCTGGTAATCGCGCTCGGACCTATCTCATTTGAATAATAGGAGCGTGAAACTTAAAAAAATTTGTCCTTTTTGCTCTATCGCACGTAGTTTTCGAGATACAGGCCATTTTGTAACATGGCGATTTTTTCAAATGAAATAGAGCAAACGGACACTAGAGAGAGAATTTCTGCAAACAAAAAAAAAAAATTAAAATTGTTTTATTTTGGATATTCGTAAGAAGTTCAAGGCCCAAATTTGTCAAACAACAAAAAAAAAAATGCGTTACTAAATTAAAACTACCCGTTACACTGTTAATATTTAAAAGGAAATTTATTTATTCCTTTTTAATTATTATATGTATTCTCTCGCAAATACTCTGTATCAGGAAGTAGGTAAAAATTACTTTATCTGCTCAAACTGAATTCTTTTTACAATTAAAATAAATAACACTTTATTTTACCCTTTTATTAATTCAAGAACTTTCATCACCTGTTCAAGTATATTAATGAAAACTCATTTGGCGCTGAATGTTATAAAATAGCAACAGCTTTTTGTTCTGTTTGTAATTATAAAAACTTAAATATTTTACAGAATTATGTAAAAAAACTAATAGTTTAGTCAAATACATTTTAAAACAATTAATTTAGTTAAACTATAATGCAATATTAAATTATATATAATAAAATGAAACAACTTTATGGAAATGGGGGAAAATAGTAAAAAGTTGGAGTTAGAAATGGCAACGAATATGAATGAAATGAAGAAATTCTAAATAAAACGAAACAATACAAAACTTAATTATAACAATTTTTGAATAGAATATTTTTACAATAAAACTATTAAATGTGTTAAAATCAAAAAATTTTAAGTTGCGAAACAAAATTTAAATTGAAATTAAAACTCGTTTTTAAATTAAGAAAACACTCTTTTCACCGGTCACGCGAAATGTCAACTGGTAGGTCCGTTCAGCAGTTTTCTTTTCTGTAATATGAATTTTACCTAAATTTTGGTAGCTTTTTCTGCTATTTTTACAGGTTTATTTTTAGGAGTGTATAAAATGTGATTGATTCTGTTTCAGGTCCATTTAGGTTAGCTCGGTGACATGTCACAAACTGTGTAACATTTAACTCATTCTGTGGCAGTTCACTTTGGTTGAAAAAGGTGAAAAAAGCCCTTTAGAAGTCAAAACGTGTCTAAATCATTGCAATGAAAAGACTTATCAAGGACCTAGCCTGGGAGCGGTTCCTTTTCCAGTAAGGTTATTGCTTAAATTTGTAGATACGGACTGTAAAATCCTAATCTGATCAGATCTAAACAGATCTCTTTATATATGATTAGATATGATTGCATCTAATTAAATCTGCTGCCAGATCGGGTCATATATTTATGATAAGATGTGACATATATGATACACTTTATGGTCAGAGCTGATCACATCTAATGTCAGATCTGTTCGCGGGTGTATCAAATTTGTTTTAAAGTCAAAAAATATTTAATCTAGACCCACCCCTTAATATACCAACAGACTCAGAATAGGTTTTTTTCCATATAACGAAGTTCATCCGTCCGTCTGTCTGGCTTTCTGTAGCCTTTCATCAAAATATTGAATTATTTTGATGAAATTTGGTATAAAAACTTATGTCGGTCTAAGGACAAAACCTATTGATGTCGGTGAGAATCGGCTTATGCTTAGATCCCGTTCCTGTATAAAGACCCCCAAAAAATTGGGTAATATGTTTGTTTGCGCGTACCCAGAAATCAAATGCGATTGTCAGCACCGAATCTGTTTTCTGGGTGCGCTACAGGTCGCAAATATGAAAATATTGTAATGAAATTTGGTGGACTGACTTATATTGGCCCAAGAACAAAACCTATTGATTTCGGCTATAACCGATCCATCTTACGACCTAGTGCCCATATGAACTATATTTTCAATATTTGCCAAAATCAAAATTTTATACGATTTCCTAATTTTGTTTGAAAAATTATAGACAAATTTTAATACAAGTCCATTTCAGCCCATTAAAATTTTGGATTTAAACATTAATCGACTTTAATTTTTTTACTTCTTTGGGTAAAAGTTTGTGAATTTTAAGTATAAAGTTTTTTTTTGAGAAGATATAAGTTCAGAATTGGATCTGATTATATGTGATGTGCCAGATCTTATTATATTTGATCAGATTTTGATTAGATCTCAAAATTGGGGAAATACTTGAGATCTAATTAAATCTAATCTAGGCAAATCTGGCATACCATATATAATCAAATCCAATTTGATCTGAACTTACTTGTTACGTTTTTACCTTTTAAACCGTTTGTTTCCTTTAAATAAACCGGGTTATTTACTATTGCAATCAAAATAACCATTTCCACTGCTGACAACAATTGTTACATTTTTCCTTCAACAACGTATGTTTATTACCTTTAGATAAACCGGGTTGGTGCTCTTTGAAATTAAAATAACACATTTTCTTGGTTTGATTTTAACCCTCTAATGCTCTTTCTTCTGATTGCGATAATATATAAACTACATATTTGGCATTAAAAATCTACTATGAAAAAAATATTAAAATTTTAATTTATCGTTTTATTTGGGCGATATAACACAATAAAAGTTGAAGACGAATCAAGAAATCCAATAGTCCATAAATTTCAATTTTTACTATAAATAACACTATCAGTAAAATAAAATCACATACCCAAATTGGTTGATATATATATAGTGTTGTTTTTTCAGAAGTTATAGCGATTTTCACTTTTTTTACGAAATTTGGTGAATTTGGCACTCAACATCAATAAATTTTGACCAAATTTGTTTTGCTCATTACTACTTCTGAGCTAGGGTATTCAATCAATTAATCGTTATTCGATTAATCGCACAATCTCGCTTAAAAATTATTCGAATAATTTAAAATGGCCAACTTTCAAATAACGAATAATTCGAATAATTTAACACGATTAATCGAAATTAGTAAAAAATTACAAAAATTTTTAAAAAATACATATTTTTTATTAAAGTAAATATGCTTAAATCAAAAAACTTGTTTTACAAATTAAAAAAAAATAATTTTCTGTAGGCTTGTGCCTAGCCGAATTTCATTCTGGCCTAAGGAAGTCATCAGGAGGCGACTTTTGTGGATCTCTACAAATATTTGTTAGCTTAAACTTAATGGGAATTACCTGTTTTCTTCCCGGAGCGTTAATAAAAATATTTTAAATATTAAAGAAAAACAAAAAGAACAAAAAATTTTAACAGTTTGCTTTGTCATCTTCCAAAATACTACTCTGCTTTTTGACAGATCAAGTAATGTAGTGGTATCGACATATAACCAAAATTCGGATTATTACATTGATCTCAATTATAACATTTTTTATTTTTATGAATTTTAGAAGTTACTGAAATTATTTTTGTTCCTTTTTTTAAATAAAATTAAAAATACAACAAATGTATGTATATTATTTAGCATAATTTTTTTTCGATTAATCGATTAATTTTAAAATTTTATTCGAATAACCGGATAAAAAAAATCCGAATAATTATTTGTGCTATCAATCGATTAAATTAAAAAGTCGATTAATTGAATACCCTTTTCTGAGTATAAAATCTGTGTTTAATTTCAAAAAAATCTGTTGACTAGTTTTTGAGTTAGAGAGAAATGTGTAAGACATATCCTGACGTTATCCTGTCAGTCCTGCAGGAAAAATTTAAACTTATTTTACAAGTAGCGAACCTAAACTAGCTTTGCTATTATCGTTAATGTATGTCAGATCGTTAATGTATTTTTGATGATTTTTCAAATATTTTTTTCTGTTTTAAAAAGTTAATTTTTTCAAATTTACGAGATTTTCATTTTACGGCCTTCTCGCTGGAAAGTCGTTCCTTATATAAAGTTTGATGGGAAAAAAGTGGGTAATTATGTTTTCTATTGATATAATATAAATTTTTTAATCAAAAGTTTTTATTTAGCCAAAAACTATTTAACATCTGAAGGTCTTATCTTGGAGTTAAGCTTATACACTTATTTATTTAACAGTTTATTACTTTTCGTACAACAGTATAGCACACACAACTACACAAACTCTATTACCCAGCTCCCTATACAATGCCAATACGCAATTAACAAAACGACTTGACTCCCTTCGTAGCGTTCGGTCTTTTATAGTTTAACGGTCGTGAATGTAGAACATAGTGGAAAATTCCAGTACTTCTAAAACTATAACACTTATATTATTCTTAATAGAGCTCCCAACTACTTAACATTATAACATTCTACTAATTATACTTAAATGCAGTATTGCCAGTTTGAATGGTTTAGTAAATCCCGTCTCTTGGGATATTTTTCTTCCAAAATTCCAGAACCTTCCCTACTAGGCTAATACAATTTCGTAACAATATTTCCTCAATAATATAAAAACTTTAAACAAAATTAAAACTTTTGCCCAAACGCGTGAAGATACTGAAAAAAATTCAACTTCCTTGTAGTAACAGTCAGTTATCCTTGATAAGCCTAGAATTTTAATTTAATGACCTTTACTGAAGCTTAAATAAAAGAACTGAAATAAATTTTAAAGTTTTTAAATTTAACATTCAAATATCCATGATAATATACAAGTGAAAGTTCACACTCTCTATTAGGAAATATCCATTGCAACAGGCGATTCTTCAAAACCCCAAAATTGGCTGAATAGTGTTTTTGAACAAATTGACGATTTTCTTTCATTTGAGCTTTTGTTTAATTTTAACATGATTTTATTGGCTTTCTTATTTTTATTAAGACAATTTTGTATTTTTAGCACTATTTGTATATATATCTGCTAATAGGCCCCACTGTGCAACATTTGCGTTATTTTTCAGTATTGCGACCTAGCGCTAAGGGTAATTTCACTTAACAGTTGCTTGAGGCTAACTGTAGAATATTGCTTGTGATGGAATTCAGTCATTATTATCACCTATTGTTAAATGACTTATGAATACATAAACATTTAGTCATAAACTAGAAATTTTTGACATTATGTTCTCTTTGTCTTGTATAGTTTAACCTTTTTTATGTTTTCAATGCAATGACTCAAAAACATGAACTACATTGTGTTAAAGGTAAGTTATGACTGTGTAAATCATGTACACTAACATTAAATTTATGACATTCAAAACAAAAAAGGTTGAGATAAAAAAAGACATAAAGGAAAAGGCAGCATATTAGAAAAGGATTAAAAAAAAAATAAAAAAAACCTGGTAGGCATTTTTAAAAATTTAATCATGTAGCATAAAACCTGGAAGGTCGCCCTTCAAATTAATGAAAAAAAATGTATATAATACAATCTTTACAAATAAGTATAATTCACAATTTATTTTACAACAAATAGAGAAAAAACTTATGAAAAAAAAACTTTCATAGAAGCAATGGCGCAACCAAGCACCAAAAAAACAAGCTGATGAAAGTGCTTGGTTGCACTTGAAAATGCATTAATTGTCAACCATTGGTTCTAGGAAAGTTTTTTTTTTTTCTATTTGTTGTAAAATAAATTGTGAACATTGTAACAACCTTCAGATAAACTAAAATCTACAATAAAATAAAATCTTTACTTAATTTAAAATTTTTATAGTTGTGCCAACTTCATTTAAGAAAAAAATTTTTTTTTATGTAATTTTTGTCCTAAAAAAAAATCCTAAACATATAAATTATTTTGTAATTTTTATTACCTTTATTTATAATTAGCTCCTATTGTTGATAAAAAAATCTTTGCATACTAAAAGCTTGTTGCGATTTGCAATGGCTTAATCTGTTTTGCTAATTACTTTTATGCATTACATTATCTAGAGCAACATTTATTACTGAATTCTTCTAGCATTGTTTGCATGTACGTACACTATTTCGTTCTTATTATTCGCCTTTTTCTACACAATCAACAAAAAGCCACACCTAAATCTAAATAAACTGCTCATATGTAAGCAAAAGGCAATGTTGGTGGCACAAGCAATTACTCAGACTTTAACCAACAAAGCCGTATGTTAGAGGTTATTTTGCTTATCATTGAAAACTTTGCCATACAAAAACTGAACAACAAGATAATATTGTTAAAGTAATTTACAGCAGCAACATATAAAGGTTGCTATGGAAATGAGCAACAGCAGCAAGAACAATAATAACAACAAGCGATAGTAAACCAAAGAAGATATATTAAATTGTTGGCTGTTTTACACACTAAATGTATTGAGAACATCAGTGCGTATGATAAATTTTAAATAATTCAATAATACGTATACGTCTAGGTGGCTGTAAATGTAATTCAAAGGAATCGTTATATTTTAGGGGAATTTTCATAGAATTTCGCAATGCTCTAGGTAGGTTATATAGGAATTTACATAAAAGCTTGAGTTTTGTATAGTAAATACATTTGAAGTGTATAGTAATTAAGTAATATGTATACGTTTAGGGGATGAAAATCAAATTTATAGAATTTATATTGGTTTGAAGGAAAATTCCATATTTTTATATACATATAAAAGAATAATGTGACTGACTCAAAGTTGACTACAGGAAAAGATTTCAGATTCCGTAAATTTTTTTTAAGGAAAAAGTTATCAGAGTCTTATGATTTTTTCTCAAAATCGGATGGTTTTTTTTCGAAAAATGTCCTTAGTATTTTAGGGATTTTCAATAGAAAAAGTCTTCAGAATTTGAGAATTTTTCTATCGCAGAACGTCAACAGTATCTAAAGGGTTTGTAAAATAGAAAAAAGTCTTCAGAAAGTGGGGATTTTTCTGAAGAAAATGGAGGGCTTTACTATAAGAAACGTCTTTATATTTTGTATGTTTATCAAAACGAAAATGTCCCCAGAACATTAAGCGTTTTCTATAGAAGCAAATCCGTAAAATCCTTCATGAAGAAGTACTCAGCATTCGAGGTTATTTTAGCACAAAGTCCTTCGAATCTGAGAATTTTTGTGTAGTGAAAGTACTCAAAATATGAAGATTTTTCAAATTGAAAAAAGTCCTTATAATGTTGGCGCTCAAATGTCCAACAAACCTGGATTTTAGGGGGAACCCATTTGAATCTTCCATTTTAGGTATATGATATGTTCAGCGAACTTATGTAAAACACTATGAGGAGCATTTCTGTGAAACATATGAACCCTCTAACTCTTCAACTTATGGGTCTTTTTTGTGCCTTTTTAAAGGGGCGCCCAAAAAGTCCCTTTAGTTGATGAGTTGAGGGGCTAAAATGTTACACAAAAATGTTCCCCGTGGTGTTTCACATAAGTTGAACACATTCTATACCTACATTTATTTGTTTCACAGTCAATATAAATAGATCATTATCAATTATTAACACACAGAGGCATGGATACTTAAGATGGATCTGTAGCTGGACCCGAAAATACGTACTCTATTCTGCTGGCCTTATTGAAATTTTTTCATTTTATTCTCTCTAAATTAATTGTATGATCTCAAATCTAAAAATACTTTAATCGTGCTCTAATTGTATATTCAAGTCATACTTAAATATACTGTTTATCATAATCAGTTACAATTTGAAAAATAAAACTAAATAGACCGTTTTAATATTTTTATAAAAATAGCATAGCTGGTTTTATACCGTCATAAGTAGTCATAGCAATTTTTAGTCTAAATCTTCTAGATAAAAAAGAAATTTAAGTAAAACCCATAACTGCTGATAATATTCTTTTATACAACACTCTAAAACATTGTACAAATATATAAAGAATAAGTTAACTGTAGTATACATGACTGCACTCTATGTAGACCAGAAATTGTGATAATACTCGTACTTATTCTTAATGATATAAACAACCATGAATGTGAATGAATGAAACTAAAGAAAATTAAGAAGAAACAGAAAGACAAAACAAAGACCAAAGCAATAAAAGTACAAATATTAAAATCATCACCAAAAGTATTATAATCTCTGATTTAAACAACACAAAAGCATTGTTAAGACTTCTTATAGAAAAAAAAGCTGTTAAATGAACATTTGTTTGAGGATTTAAAATAGAAATGAATTTTTAAATCAAAAGTTAAACTAATTAGAAAATTTGTAAGGAAAATACTCTATAAAGCAATAAATTTTATTAAATAATTAATAAGTATTTTAAAAGCACATCATATTAGTTATTGTCGGACCCAAGTTCGGAACTCAGCTCTCGCGACTAAGGCAAAGACTATTTTTTTTTGTATTTTTTACTCAAATTTTTCATTAAATTAATATTTTTTGAGCTCATTTTAATTAAAAAAAAAAATTACGTGTATCGGCATTAAAAGTTTACGTCTGGCCCTATGTTTTTTTGGGGATTTAAAGTTTCCCCACTTTTATAAATGTTTATGGTGAATCGACATAGGAAACCATGTGAATCTTCCATTTTAGGTATGGGAGGTGTTCAGCAAACTTATGTAAAACACTACGAGAAACATTTTTGTTGAACATTTTAATCCTCTAACTCCTTAACTAACGGGTCTTTTTTGTCCCTTTTTAAAAAGGCCAAAAAAGTCCCCTTAATTGCAGTGTTAGGGGGTTAAAATATTCCACGAAAATGTTCCTCGTTATATTTTTCATAAGTTTACTGAACATATTTTATACGTTTTATGGAAGATTCATAGGATTTACCCTAAAATCCAGGTTTGCGGGACATTTTAGCCCCAATTCTGAATAAGTAAGAAATTAACCCTTAAACACTTTTGAAGTTGTTACTTTTTCTGGCATTGAAGTTAAATTTTGAACTTTGACATCTTCAAAGACTTAAAGTAGAATTTCATGACAAATATTTTTACGGAACATTTTAACTCTCTAACTCTCCAAATTACGGGTCTTTTTTGTCTCTTTTAAAAAGGGTCCAAAAAAGTCCCTTTAATTGAAGAGTTAGAGGGTTAAAATATTCCACAAAAATGTTCCTCGTTATATTTTACATAAGTTCACTCAACATGTTCTATACCTTTAATGGAAGATTCACAGGCTTTCCCCTAAAATCCGGGTTTGCGGGACATTTGAGCGCCAATTCTGAATAAGTACGAAATTAACCCTTAAACACATTTTAAGTTGTGATTTATTTCTTTAATTGAAGTCAAATTTTCAACTTTGATGTCTTCAAAGGTTTATAGTGCAATTTCATGAGAAATATTTTTGCTGAACATTTTAATCCTCTAACCCTTCAAATTATAGGTCTTTTTTGTCCCTTTTTAAAAGCGGGCCAAAAAGGTCACTTTAATAGAAGAGTTAGATGGTTAAAATGTTCCACAAAAGTATTGCTCGTAGTATTCTACATAAGTTCGGTGAAGACATCCTATACCTAAAATGGAAGATTCTCATGGTTTTGTATGCCGATTCACAATAAACATTTGCAAAAGGGTTTAGACCTTAACCTCCCAAAAATCATAGGGCCAGACGTGAACTTTTAAAATGCCGATACACGTATATTTTTTTGGTCCCCCCGTAAACTTTTAAAACGCCGAGACATGTACAGTTTTTTTGGTCTTCCCTTTTGGTCCCCACAGTGATATTATATAACCTTTTTTACTTGGGTATTCACAAATCCCATGTGAAAATACATAGTCCACATACATGGCCTTGTATATTATCATATATGACTATATTTATCCATGCATAGTTCAACGTATGGGCATACATGTTCTCATATATGACCATATATGATTAATATAGGCTCATATATGATTATATACGACCATATATTCCCAAATTTCTGATCCAAACATATATGGTACCATATGTGATCCTATATGGAACTATATTTGAATACATATGATCAGATATACCCATATATGATCATATACGAGCCCATATATAATGATATATGTTCATATACAATCCCATTTTCATCTGAGATAATTAATATAAGCTCGTATATGATCATATATGACCATATATCCTTAAATTTTGAATACGACGCTATATGTTCATATATGAGATCATGTACGGTAATATATTGAACTATACATGAACGGGTATGGTCATGTAAAACTTTTTCATAATTAAATCAAAAATTAAAATTTTTTTTGTTTTAGAATTTGAAAATTAAGTGGAAACTTAATTAAATTAACCCGAACACAGATTTACTTTGATTTCAAAGTTGTTTCTATTTAATTTAATATTATTTCTGCTTGATTTTAAAAATTTTTTATTCTATGTGTAGAATCCAAGACATTTTTCTAGAGAAAAATCTTCAGATTTTTATTTTTTTTTACGGCAAATTAATTTTTATGTTTTCCTGCAACATAGTTTTTTTTTGTTCTTCCTTCTAAAAACATTAAATTTGTTGTTTAAATAATATACAACAAAAAATAAAATAAAATTTTATATAAACAAAATAGTAGACATATGTTTATCCTAATAGCACAACAATTTGTTAAGCAAATTTTTGTTAATGTTTTCATAAACCAAAACTACAAATTAAACAACAACACACAAAACAAAAAAATATATAAATGTTTTTATGGAATTCCCACAAAATGATTGATGAATGGTGTGGCAGATATGTTTAAGGATGGGATAAACATGAAACAACAGAGTGTTTTAGGATGTTATGTATGTGGTTTGATGATGATAATGATGAAAAATCTGGGCTCTAAATAAAACATGAGGGAACATACGACAGCTGGACAGATATGGCAGACGGAAACAGACACAGAAGAAGAAAAAACATTGTTTTGAAATTTTTACAACAATGCAGAAAATTTAAATAATTTTGCACAAAACTACTAAATTTAAAACTTGAAGCGGTTATATAACTTAACTGTAACCACACAGCGCCAAGCCCTTATGACGACTTTACATTTATCTGGCAATGCCCTAAATCATGACCCTCATATTGCTGAATAGTGTAATTTAAGAAAGATATATAAACAGTTCACCTAAAGCAATTTGTTTAAGTAAATTACTTAAAAAATATGCATAGTTTGTTTAACAAAATTTATATAAAAATAATAATAATATTTTTGTTATTATTTTGTAGCGACATTAAATTGCATAAAAAGTTTTTTCATAATAAAAACTGAAACTTTAACTAGACTCTGTAAATATGTTTAACCTCATTTTCTTCAAGACTAACGAAAAATGGAACTTTTTCTTAACTAAAGTAGTTGCTAAAATAATATTTGTTTAATATAAAAAGAAAAATTTGTGACCAAAACTTATAGAAAAAGTTAAACAATCAAAAACAAATTGTTAAAGCAACCATTAAAAAAACTAAAGAAAAAATATATATGACATCAACAGAAGTATTTAACATCATTAAACCCATTAAAGTGCTCAAAATTATATATTTATAACATATTTCATAACATGGACAAATTAAAAGTTTTACAAACAAAAAACGTGACTTCCTGCTTATAGCAGAAAAACAGTAAAAAAAAACAATACTGCTGAAGTTTAGCTATGAAAGTCAGCATATATTAAAATTAGATGTCCTTTTTCCTAGTCGTGATTATATTCTGCAACAATATAAATTTTATCTAAAAATTATAAAAACTAATGCATACAGGAGAATTTCCTCTTACATAAAAGTTGCATAATTAAATGTTAATAAAGTTTACGAAGTTTTTGTTTTAGAAATTTTATTACAAAATGCTGCAACAATGCTACTTTATGACAGTTAAATGGCAGGAGAATGTTATATTGAAAAATAAACAGTAAAATTCTAATGACACATTTACTTGTTAAAAATTTTCTGATATATATACTGAAAATAAAATAAATCATTTTTGTTAAAAATCTAAGACCTCGACCTTAACTATTAATTTAATGGTATTTATTTACCTTTAAAATAACTAAAAATCTAGTTATTTTTAACTAATGAAAAATAACTTACAAATGCATTAAAAATAACTCACAATGTCTAAAAATTTACTGACAGATTTTTAATACAAAAATTTTAAAACAACTGACAAATAGTTAAAAACTACTGTTTTTACACTTAATTTTTTTAGTACTATAAAAGATTTTTTTAATTAAAAAGAAAACAATTTTTTTCTTTTTATTATAAAAAAAATATAATTACTTTATCGTGCTTAAAATTTGAAATAAAAATTACCACACAGTGAAAACTACTATTTTTACAGTTATTTTTTCATACTATAAAAGTTTAGTTCAATGAAAAAAACAATTTTTGGTTTAAACTATAAAAAAAATGTGTAATTACTTCATCGTATTTGAAAGTTGAAATAAAAATTTCAAACATTGAGAACTACTATTTTTACAGTTATTTTTTTCATACTAAATCTACTTATTTTTAACTGTTGAAAAATAACTTACAAATACATTAAAAATAACTCATAATATCTAAAAATTGACTGACAGATTTTTAATAAAAAAAATTTTAAACCAACTGATAAAATAGTTAAAAACTACTGTTTTTACAGTTAATTTTTTCTTTCCAATTTTTTTCTTTCCATTATAAAAAAAATATGTAATTACTTTATTGTGCTTAAAATTTGAAATAAAAATTGCCAAACAGTAAAAACTACTACTTTTGCAGTTATGTTTTTCATACTATAAAAGTTAAGTTTAATGAAAAAAACAATTTTTGGTTTCAACTATAAAAAAATGTGTGATTACTTCATCGTATTTGAAAGTTGAAGTAAAAATGTCAAACAGTGACAACTACTATTTTTAGAGTTATTTTGTTTTTCATACCCAATCTACTTATTTTTAACTGTTGACAAATAACTGAAAATGCATTAAAAATAACTCACAATGTCTAAAAATTGACAGACAGATTTTTAATAAAAAAAATTTTAAGAGAACTGACAAAATAGTTAAAAACGACTATTTTACAGTTAATTTTTTTCGTACTATAAAAGTTTTTTTTATTAAAAAGAAAACAATTTTTTTCTTTCCATTATAAAAAAAATATGTAATTACTTTATCGTGCTTAAAATTTGAAATAAAAATTGCCAAACAGTAAAAAATACTAGTTTTGCAGTTATTTTTTCATACTATAAAAGTTAAGTTTAATAAAAAAAACAATTTTTGGTTTGAACTATAAAAAAATGTGTGATTACTTCATCGTATTTGAAAGTTGAAATAAAAATTTCAAACAGTGAGAACTACTATTTTTACAGTTATTTTGTTTTTCATACCCAATCTACTTATTTTTAACTGTTGAAAAATAACTTACAAATACATTAAAAATAACTCATAATGTCTAAAATTAACTGACAAATTTTTAATGCAAACATTTTAAAACAACTGACAAAATATTACTGTTTTTTACAGTTAATTTTTTTCGTACTATAAAAGTTTGTTTTAATAAAAACAAACAATTTTTTTCCTTTCGATCATAAAACTTCATCGTATTTAAAATCAAGTAAAAATTTCAAACAGTAAAAACTACTATTTTTACAGTTATTTCTTTCATACCATAAAAGCATATTTTAATAAAAACAATAATTTTTTTTTTTTGGATTATCAAAAAAAATGTGTAATTACTTCATCGTACTTAAAATTTGTAGCTGAAATTTCAAACAGTAAAAAACTACTATTTTTTCAGTTTTTTTTTTTGATACTATAAAAGTTCATTTTAATAAAAAACATTTTTTTTCGATTACAACAAAAATATGCTGTTATTCCATCGTACTTGAAATTTAAAGTAAAAATTTCAAACAGTCCTCCAATTATTACGATTTTATGCATTGGATATACAATACAATTTTCTAAGCTTTTTTTGCATAATAAGAATATATTAATAATATTTAACAAATATAAACTAAATGGAAATAAAAAAAACTTATGATTTTTTTTTAACTAACAAAAATAACTATTTACTGTAAAGTTATGGTTGTGGTATTTGTTTATTATGATATTTAAAATAAGTGCTTTCAACAACTGTTATGAAAAAGCAGTACTTTTAGTTAGTTGTTTTTCTTAAACAGCGGTCATAACAGTTGTTTTGCAATTTTCACAGAAAAACAACTGTAATTACAGTTAAAAACAACAACTTCTGATCACTACAGAAAGAACTGTCATGCAGTAACTGTAAAACTTTTTTAAGTGCGGGTTCAAAAATTCATCGAACAAAAATTAATCAAAGTTTGAACGGATTTTTATAGTTCAAGACTAAGCCTACCTGATTTAGTAAGAAAAGTATGCAGATTCCACGCAAGAAATCGGTGAAAGTACTGGCCAAAGAGATTGGTAAAAAAATGAGTTGAACTACAGTTTTTTTTTTTTTTTTTTTGGCTCCAATTTTTGCACATCTTTTTATCGTTTCTTTCTTATGAGGCCCTGGTCTAAAAGTGGGTACATCAGTTTGGAGATATATTTTTTTTAGTACTCATTTCGATATTCTCTCGTGCTTTAGAACTCTTCTTTATCAGAATTTTTATCAATTATAAATTCAATTTATTGTTTTTAAACTACATTGCTTCTAGTTTATTTTATATTTTATTAAGCTGGATACACAATGCTGGAATACTCTAATCTCCAGAGGGAATTTTATTTCTTTCTTTTTCGCAATTATATGTTTATTATTACATGTCACAGTGGAGCACTCCATCATTGTGAATCCAGCTTTATTCTAACTAAATTTATATTTTTAGTGACTTTAAGTCATTTCTTTTTTGTTCTTTTTGCAACTGTCATTTAAAACTTTTATTATATTAAATTTATTTTCCTTTTTATCTTTTAATGGCAATTGTAAAATATTGATAATGTGTTGTCATTAATCATATTTTGCAGTTAGAAATTGGCTGTAAGAAGTCATAGTTAAAGCGGAAAAAAATGTTTGTCATGCCATAATAACTAATGGTATATCATTTTTGGTACAAAAGTTTTCAAAACAGAAAAAAAAAACTTATGGAGACATATAAACGGTTAATAGGAAAACTGTAATTTGTTACCATACATCATAACAGGTGACATAAAGTGGAAAAGTAATAATAAGCGCACATATTATTACCAAAAATAATAAGACAAGTAATCTTTCAAATTACTATTTAAGAAATTTATTAAAAGATATTTTAGTTTAATTAAAATAAAAAAATCCTTAAGCCTTTAAGCCTTTAATTTATTTCAATAATTTTATTCTGTTTTGCTTTGATTGTTAAAAAAAATTTCAATTAACTTACAACATTATTATTATTTTTTTTTTTCTGCAAATCTTTCAAAGTCCTGCTTAAGGCAGTTTAGCATAAAGTTTCTTTTGCAAAAACAACAAAAAAAGAAAGATAAATAGAAGAAAATTTTCTGAAAAGCATTAAGCCTGTCTAAGTAGTCAAAACAATATACAAACAAAAATATAAACAAACGAGTCAACAATAAGATAAATAGTATTTAAATATTTTTCAATTGTAGAAGTTTAATCAAATGACAGTTTTTTAAATTAAATTCAAGCAAAATGACTGAAAATTAAAAGAAAATTGGAAATTAAAAGAACAAAATGCAATAGGAATTTTTATTTGTATAAACGGGCCATATGAGAAATTTTTTTAACGTATGCGTAATGTGGAATTATAAATATTAATCATACGCAGTAAAAATTGTAAGTTAACCATGACCATGAACATCTAGGTTATACATATAAATAAATATAAATATAAAAAATGTATTTCATTAATTTTTCAAATGTATACTAAAACGTATGAGTAATATGTAATTATTGAATTTATATTAATCATACGTAAAAAGGCCCTATGCTCCTTATAGAAACGATGGGAAGATATATATACGTAAAAATCTAAATTTAAACTTATATTGAATTAAAGTGGGTCCATCAATTGAAAGATATAAAAAAATTTATGTTTTACGTATGAGTAATATGACATTATAAAAATGAATCATTCGCAAAATAAATCATAATTTGAGTTAAAGCATGAAAAGTCTGGAGTTAAATAAATAGAGATGGGTGCAGGACCTGAAATGTTCGTGATCGTTATTAACAATTAATGTATCTATTTTGAGGGTGATTCGTGCGTGAGATAAGTTCAGTTTAGTAATTTTTATGACGAATTTTTCATAAGAATATTGAGATTTTTAATTATACTCACGTAAACTCAAAGTTATGTGTGATATATCTAATGGCAGATAAAATTCTTGGCTTTTATTTGAGGTTAGTTAACGTACACCTTTATATTGATTTGGTTGTGCTACATATAAGCGATTTGTTCCAATATGCATAGTAAAATTTTATTTTATTTGACACTAGCTAATAAAAAATTGCAATGTTAAGCTCATATAAAAGAAAGTTTAATAAGCTTTCACATGCTATTTTCAATTTAGTGATTTTATTCAGTTTTGTTAATTGTTCCATTATTATAGGTTTTTTTTTTTAATTTGAGCGTTTTTTAAATATAAGCGCTTTTTATAATTTTAATGAGTTTTTAAATTTTAGCGTTTCTTAATTTCAGTTTTACCAATTTTTTTTATAGATTTTTGCATTACTTTTTATAATTTTGGTCGAGTTTTATTTAACATTTTAGTGATTTTATTCAAATTTGGCAATTTCTTGCAAATATGTCGACCTTTTTTAATTTTAGCGATTTTTTTTATTTTGGTAATTTTTTAAATTTTGTAAATTTTTTTTTATTTGGGTTATTTTGTTAATTTTGGCGGTTTTTTAATGCAAGCGATTTTTTATAATATTAATGATATTTTTAAAATTTGTAGCATTTTTTTAAACTTTAGCAATTATTATCAATTTTATTTATTTTTTTCAATTTTGGCGATTTTTTTTAATTCTGTGATTGTTTTTTAATTGTAACGATTTTTTTAAATTTTGATAATATTTTCAATTGTGGCACTTTTCTTAAATTTAGCGATTTTTTAATAATAAAGATTTTTTTTATTTTAGTAACTTTATTCAATTTGGCAATTTTTTCCAATTACTCGTATGTCGATCTTTTTAAATTTTAGCGATTTTATTAAACAATTTTGGCAATTCTTTTTCATTTTGGCGAATTTTTATAAATTTGAGCGATTTTTGGCTACTGATTTTTAAGTTTTGGCGATTTTATAAATTTAGTAAGTTTTTTTTGAATTTTAGATTTTTTTAAATTTTGGTGATATTTTCAATTTTAGCGATTTTTTTTTATTTAAACGATTTTTTTATTTAGGCGATTTTTTTAATTTCGTTGTTTTTTTAGTAATCAAATTTTCGTGATTACTAAAAAAGGTATTCCAATAGGATACCTCCGATTTTAATAAACCTCGGATATGTTATAGAGAAGCAAAAAATAAGAGACTCATATGTTTTTAGCGGCCTAATCTCAAGTTTAAGGGTTAAAAAGAGGGATCTGAAAAATTAACATATTTTACTACAAAAACATGTTTGAAATTTACGAAATTTAGATTTATTTATATACAGAAAATAAATTCGAGAAAATAAAAACCAGGGTTGCCACTTATTTCAAACATTTTAAATATTAAAATTAAAATTATAAGAAATGAATTAAGAAAACGAAAATTTATTCCATTGAATTAATTGAGTGAACTGAATTAATTGATCGAGTTGAATGAATTAAAAGAATTGAATGAATTAAAGGAATTGAATAAATTAAATGAATTGAGTCAATTGAGTCAATTGAAAGAATTAAGGGAATTGTATGAATTGATTGAGTGAATTAAATAAATTGAGTAAATTGAGTGAATTGAATAAATAAAATGAATTGAATGAATTCAGTGAATTGAATTAAGTAAAATAATTACATGAATTAAATGAATTTAATAAATTTAATGAATTGAATAAATTGAATGAATTTAACGAATTCACTTAATTGGATGAATTGAGTGAATTAAATAGATTGAATGAATTAAATTAATTGAATGAATTGGATGAATGGATTGAATGGATTGAATGAATTGAATTAATTGAATGAATTAAATAAATTGACTGAATTGAATGAATTGGGTCAATTGTATGAATTGAATTAATTGAACAATTGAGTAAAATGAATATATATAAAGAAGTGAATCTATTGAGTGAATTGAATGCATTGAATGAATTGAATTAAATAAATTGCTTCAGTTGACTAAACTAAATGAATTGAATGAACTGAGTGAATAAAATGACTCGATTGAATTAAATAAATTCAGTGTATTGAATGAATTGAGTGGATTGAATGAATTGAATAAATTAAATGCATTGAATACATGGAATACATGGAATAATAATAATAATAATAATAATAATAATAATAATAATAATAATAATAATAATAATAATAATAATAATAATAATAATAATAATAATAATAATAATAATAATAATAATGATTCATTCATAAAATAAATTCAGTGAAATGACTGAATTGAATGAACAAATATATTTAGTGAATTAAATGATTGGTAGTAACTGAATAAATTCAATGAATTAAATTAATTGAATAAATTGGTGGATGCGCCTTCAAAAAACCTTTTCTTTGATTTGATAAAAGCGAAAAATTGGGTTACTTCGACCCCACTTTTGAATACCTAAACATGAGGTTTGGCCGCTAAAAAAAAACTTTATATTATTTTTTTTTCTCTTCTATCACATATCTGAATCTCATTAAGATCGGAGAGAACCCATTGGGATGACTTCCTTGCTAGTTATTAAAAATGTATATATAGAAACTATATTAATTTGTTGATTTATTTGCGGCTTAAGGTCATATAAATAAATTATTAGAAATAAACAGAAGTTTAATTTCGATTTGTTTAGTTACTTAATTAATTTTTCCGATATTTCGAAACGCAATATCCGGTCGTTTTCAAGGAATATTTTAAATACATAATACGGGTAAAAAGGTGTTGTTGCTGTTTGTTGGCACTTATTTATTGCTACTAGTACGTGAGAACTGTTATTTTTATTATTTTTGGTAAGTCACAGCAACCAGCATAGTGTAGCTGTTTAAATTTTATGAATATTAATTATTTTAAAACTTCCTTGAAGATTAACGGAGATTTCATGTCGAAATATCGGACAAATTGATTAAGGAAATAAACAAGTCAAAATTAGACTTCTTGTTTATTTATACTTATTTATCTATATAAACTCAAGCTGAAAATGAAACAACAAAAGGGTCAACTAACTATATATATTAAATTAAAGAAAACTATATTAATCATATTTAAACAAATTTTAATTGTTAAGAAAATAAAACGGTCAAAATTTTGTTGTGTTCTATCTTTGGCCTACTTTAATTTCATTCAATTTAGAACTTTATTCAAAAGTTTTTTGTTCATCATTTGCTTATTGTTTTAGAAAACATTATTCAATTTTCTAATATTAATGTTTTATATACACAACCACTTCTGCCAACACCTTCAAAACGTTGTTTCTCGTACAACACCACATGTATTTTAATGTTGCAATTACAATTGTCACTTTGCGTAATAGTTTTTAGAAAAGTTTTCCATATTCAAACAATAAATTCTATTCTACACACCCACAAACAAACATATGCTCAACATTTCATGCATTGTTTTCACGTTTTCTTAAGTTTTGTTAGTTTCAATTAGAAACTATTGTACTCGTATGTATTTTTGTGTGGGAGGTTAACTTGAAGGTGTGTTGATAAATGTTGCACAATCTATATAAGTAGAATATGGAATTATGTGTGATGCATAAAAAATAAAGTTTTTGATTTATTAATAGATTTTAGTAATAAAGTATAAATTAAAGTTGTAAAGTAAAAGATAAACAAAAAATCTAAAGTAGAATGTTTGTATGTGTCTGTTTGATCACTTCTGAAAGTAAAAAAAAAAACAATAACAGAAAGCTGAATAGGAAAGAAAACTATGAATTAGCTACACTACATGCAAGGCCTTACTTGGGTTAGATGGCTAAGCTAACGAACTTTAGTATAGTTACATTTGTAATGTAGGAATACACGGGTTCGATTCCTAGAACCGACGGGTTGTTGAAACATTATAGAGACAAACTGATAATGAAATATAAACAATAATACAATTTAATGGAAAATCACTGATGAAGACTGTCCATAGAAAAAGGCAGAAACTAGAGCTAGTCTGATTTGAAAATGAATGTGTTTATAACTTTTAGAAAAAAGTTTATTCTTCTTCTTAACCTCAAACCTACTAAATTAAAATTAATAAAAATTCATATTAATTACAATATTAATTGCAGCTGGTCTATATGACGCGTTTGAAGAAAACAACACTCTACTAATAAATTAAAGTTGTTTCTAAAGAAAATCTAAATTATTGCCGGCAATATTCAGTGATCACAAATTTTTTATCTTTTTTAATTTAAGCTAGCTATAAAATGAGGTTATAAAAGCAGCAATAAGGCTTTTTAACTCCATTTAGTGTTAGGGCTTTACAAGCATCGGTTTGGTCTTTTAACTGATTTCCTAAAAGCTACGTGCGATGTTCTTATAATTTTCTTTAGCTTTTATTCGAAAAACTATAAATAAAGTTATAGAATTTCTTCAAATAAAATCCATATTATGCGTGCTAATCAACTTTAATTGCTTTATTTTCTTTAAAGTTATCTTTAAGGTTTTCTTTTCCATGTCATAAATTTTTGTATTTAAAATAAAAAGATTCTATTAGTTTTCCTTGGCTCTGCCTTTAACTGACTTCTACCACATGTTTGTCATATAAAATGTCATAAGTTAAGTTGTCATTGCAAGTTGTAATCCTCATGTGCAAATGAAATTAATTATCGTTGATTATGATATGAAATTAAAAAATATGTATATAAATATATGGTAAAAGATTAATATAAGAAATTTAAGGGAATTATTTCAAGCGTATATAAAATTTAAAAGATTAAGGTAATTTACTTGAAAACGTAGAAAAAAAACTTATTAATAAATTTATCTTCTAACAATCATTTTTCTAATTAAAATGTAATTATTAATATTGCTACATTTTTACCTTTTAAAAAAGTTGGTTTAATTCCTTTAAATAAACCGGGTTCTTTTTAATTGCAATCGCAATAACCAGACAATCTTTTATGTGATATTGGGCTTATTTATTTAACACTTTATTACTTTATATACAACAGTATAGCACACACAACTATACACACTCTATTGCGAAACTCACTATACAAGGCTAATAAGCAATTAACTACACAAACGCTAGAGTATAGGTGAACTCCACAAATGGTAATGCGCGACTTTTCCTTTGTAAAGTGTAGTCTTATACAGTAACGGCCATGGTTGTAGAACATACTAAAAATTCCAGTTATATTGCATCCACTTAACATCATACTTAAATATAGTGCTGCCAGATTGACAGGTTTAGTAAATTCCGTTTCTCGGTATATCTTTCTTCTAAAATTCCAGAATTTTCTATACTAAACTAATCCAATTTCTTAACAAAATATATTTTGCATTGGAAATTATAAGACAAAATATTGAAATATTTATTTAAGAATTTGTAAAACATTTAGTAAATTAATTTACTATTGAAAGTATTAAGATATTGGTTAAAAATTTATATAATTTACAATACAGCTTTAACAATGACAACCGTTCTTCAACGGCCCTGTTCATTAAAGGGTTAAAGGCAATTATTATTCACTTCAAACACATTAATTTAATATTTAAAAATTATATAAACTTTAATTCAATTTTCATTTAAATAAATAAAAAAAAAAATAACTTAATTAGCTAATTATCTTCAATTATTAACATATTTATTAATAATGTGTCTGTATATTTGTATGAATGTTATTTTTTTTCGCTAATTTATTAACATTTTTTATAACTTTTTCTATTCTAATTTAAATAGCTATGAACACAGCCATCCCTCAAATAACTAAATGATTTGAATTAATTGGATAAATTAAATGAATCTAATTAATAAACGTATAAGAGGATCGGAATAATTGAACGTGTTAAATAAATTCAATTAATTGAATGAATCGAATGAATTAAAGAAATTACTCGTAAATGAATTGAAGAGCTGAATGAATTAAATGAATTGATTCAATTGAATGATTTAAATGAATTGAATGAATTGATTGAATTGAATGAATTATATGAATGGAATGAATTAAATAAATTAAATGAATTGAATAAATTGGAAGAATTGAATGAATTGAGTACATTTGCTGAATTGGATGAATTGAATGAATTCAATGAATAAACGAAATATATTGATTGAATGAATTGACTCAATGTATCAGTTGAATCAATTGAATGAATTGTATGAATTAAATAAATTGACTGGGTTGAATGAATTTAATCAGTTGTACGAATTATTGTAAATGAATTGAATAACTTAAATCAGTTAAATGAATTGAAGCAATTGAATCCATTAAATGAAGTATATGACTTAAACAAATTGAATGAATTAAATGAGTTGAATGAATTGAATTAAATGAATGAATTGAATAAATTAGGTAAATGAAATGAATTAATTGAGTGAATTGTATGTACTGAATTAATTCACTGAATTATATGAATTAACTAAATTGATTGAGGTGAGTGAATTAAATCAAGTGAATTAGTTGATTGAAATTAAATAATTAAATGAATTTCTTGTGTTGCATAAATTTAATAAATTATATAAATTAACTTGAAATTAAATGAATCAAATGAGTTAAATGAAGTGAATGAATTAAATGACTTGAGTGGATTAAATTAACTGAATGAATTGCATTAATTGAATGAATTAAGTGAATTGAATGAATTAAATTAATTGCGTAATTGAATGAATTGAGTGAATTGTTTGAATTATATGAATTGATTATATATATTTGTTCCTTTTACTCCTGCAAGGAGCATAGGACCGCATATGAATATGAATTGATTGAATTGAATGCATTAAACAAATTTTATGAATTAAATAAACTGAATTATTTTAATTAATTGAATGAATTGAATAAATTTAATGAATTAAATGAATTGAATGATTTGAATGAGATTAATAAATTAAATTAGTTGAATCAAGTTGAATGAATTAAATGTATAATTAAATGAATAAATTTATTTTAATGAATAGAAAGAATTGAATGCATTGAAAATGGATGAATTGAATGCATTAAATGAACTAAATAAATTGAATGTTTATAATTAACAGAATTATATAAATTGAGCGAATTGAGTTGAAGGAAATTATTTAATTTAATGAACTTAGTGATTTTAATGAATTGAATGAATTTTCAAGAATGACTAAATTAAAACATTTTTACACTCTACATACAGAGAATTTTACTGAGCGGATTTTAGTGAAGTTTTTCAGTAAACTAATGAAGTTTTCTTTTTTTTTAACATCATATCGACCAGCTGCAATTAATATTGTAATTAATATGCATTTTATCAATTTTAGGTTAGTAGGTATGAGGTTAATAAGAAAAATAAACCTTTTTCTCTAAAAATTATAAACACATTAATTTTAAAATCAGACTATATCTACCTTACTTCTCACCCAAGTAAGGCCTGGAATGCAATGTAACTAATTCATAGTTTTCTTTCCTATTCAGCTAAAATTTAATATGAAGTCTCCTCCAGTGACATAGATGTTCATGGCGTGGATTTTTAGAAATTCTTACAGGGACTAAAATCTCAAATTTATAGTGCCTTTTCGTAGTCTTTTTAGTCGTTCGTTAAAGCAACTAAAAAAGTCACTTAAAAAATAACTTAACATTTAAATGCCTTAAGTAATTCTTACCTTCAAACATAAATAACATAATCTTGTTATTTATTTATGGTTGGAATACCATAAATAAGTAGTTTTCAATTTTGCTCAATATCATTTGTAATACGATTAAAATTGATATTCATCTTTTATGGCATTTATTGCTTGTGAGAGTGCTTACAAATGGAGCGAAAGTTCAAATGAAAGTTTATTTTAATGTAAGTACACACATACACACACATACACTCAAACACATGCAAAAGTTAATAAACGCGCAACTTGTAGTCAATTCAATTTTATGATTATTGTAAAACTTAAATGGATTAAACTTGATACTTATTACTGTTCAATAATTTTAGATAAATAACTTTTGAGTACCAGATATATAAATATATTTAATTTGAAAAGTGAATTCCAAAATAGGTGCGCTAAAGGCAAAAGAATAGGATTTGTTTTGAAATATTTTAGAAAATTAATATCTGTTTTTTTGCAGCTTAGTTCAAACATAATTATACACAGACAAAAAATTACTGTATAATATTTGAATTATTAGCTTTTGTTCACAAAAATGTTTAAATTAAATATTCATATTATTAAAGTAAATATGATTCTAAATGCAGAGAAAAGATATGGTTGCAATATGATCATGGCATTAAAACTATGTTTCCTACACTCATAGTAAACTAGTAAATAGTAGTAAAATCTGTAAAAAATTTAGTTAAAACTACTAAAAAAAAGGGTACTTTTATGTAATTGTTGCTTTCAAAAAGGAGTTGATTTATAACTGGTTTTACCAAATCAGACAGTTCATATACGAAAGTACAGAATTCTCATCCCGTTGGTTTTTTGTATCTTATGTAATGTCTCGTTTTGAGTAGGAAAGTTATCATTTTCTTAGCGGACAACTGAAGAGTAGAGTGATGTCTACGAAACAATTGTATTGTCTATCATGAAAATGATCAACCCTTTTTGAAACAACAAATAAAAATCTAATATGACAATATCATATTAGAATTTGGACTTGAGGTAGAAAAATATTCTAACTAAATATATGAAAATATAGAAAGTCCGAAAAAACAATTTTTGTATTTTTTAATGCAAAAATTAAAACAATTGTTGAAAATAAGCACACCACGGCTAAAATCTCATTCAAATATTTATTTTGTTTTGAGTTTAAAATTAGTTGTTTTTACAAAATGTATTGACAACAGACATACATATAAATAGTACCCAAAGGGTACTTTTATGTAATTGTTGCTTTCAAAAAGGAGTTGATTTATAACTGGTTTTACCAAATCAGACAGTTCATATACGAAAGTACAAAATTCTCATCCCGTTGGTTTTTTGTATCTTATGTAATGTCTCGTTTTGAGTAGGAAAGTTATCATTTTCTTAGCGGACAACTGAAGAGTAGAGTGATGTCTACGAAACAATTGTATTGTCTATCATGAAAATGATCAACCCTTTTTGAAACAACAAATAAAAATCTAATATGACAATATCATATTAGAATTTGGACTTGAGGTAGAAAAATATTCTAACTATATATATGAAAATATAGAAAGTCCGAAAAAACAATTTTTGTATTTTTTAATGCAAAAATTAAAACAATTGTCTACTAAAAATTAGTTAAAAATTATCATGGAGAGGAAACTACTAAAACTACCAAATTTTTTAGAAATAATAATTTCGTTTTGCTATATTTCAGCTACTAATATTTAGCAACATTTTCTGCTGAGTTTACAGTATAATTTGTCATTTTCAATTAAATAAAATGTAGCTCAAATATAACTAAAATTCTGTAAATTTAACAGTTATATTTTTGCTGTTCCTATTTTACTAGTATTTAGCAAACAAATCTTTAAATTCTAGCAATTTTTCCTTTAAGGTAGTTTTTAAAAAATTCTTGGAATCCAACAACTTTTTCCCTTAGAAAACTTATAAGATCCTGAGAGTTTTTCCTTATAGAAAAAGATTCTGAGGGCTTTTTCTTATAGCAAAAGTAAAAAATTTTAAGGACTTTTTCTTACAAAAAATTTCAAAAACTCTGTGAAGTTTTTCTTACATTAGTTTTTGAAGACAATTTCTTATAGAAAAATTCGGGAATTATGATAAATATTTATTACAGACAAATCATTAAATTCTAAGAATTTTTTCTTGCAGCAGAATTCTTAAATACTAAGAACTATTTGTTTCTTATAGAAAATTTTCTTTTAAAAAAATTCTCAGGCTCTGAGGACTTTTTCTTATAGAAAAATTCTCATATTCTGAGGATTTTGTCTTTATAAAAATTGTCAGATTCTGAAGATTTTTTCTTAAGGAAAAATTTCCATATTTTGAAGACTTTTTCTTATAGAAAAATTCTCGGATTCTGAGGACTTTTTTTATAGAAAAATTCTTAAAATTTGAAGACTTTTCTTTTAAAAAATCTCAGATTTTGAGCATTTTTTCTTACAGAAAAATTCTTATATACTAAAGACTTTTTCTTATAGAAAAACTCTCAGATTCAGAAGACTTTTTCTTATAGAAAAATTCTTAGATTCTGAGGACTTTTTCTTATAGAAAATTTCTCAAAATCTGAGGATTTTTGCTTTTAGAAAATTTTTTAGATTCTTAAGACTTTTTCTTATGGAAAATAGAAAAATATGGAAAAATTCTCAGATTCGACGCCTTTTTTTAGAAGCATTTTCGGACTCCAAGAACTTTTTTTTTAAAAAAAATTTCTCTCGCAGGTTGTGAGGTGGAAAAATTCTCAGATCATTAGGACTATTTATTATAGAAAAATTCTCACATTCTGAAAAGTTTCCCTAATAGAAAAGTCTTACATTCCAAATATTCTTCAAAGAGATAAATGGTAAATTTGTTTGCAGACAAATTTTTACAGATTCTTGAGAATTTCTCTTATAGAAAAATTATTAGGTTATAAGGATTTTTTCTTTGTTCAATTTTAATATTCTGAAGACTTTTTCAATATTCATCAGAACCTCGTTTTATAAAAATTTCAGATTATGAAGATTTCTTCATATAGAATAATTCTCAGATTCTGAGGACTTTTTGTTAGAGAAAAATTTCTATATTCTAAGGTCTTTTCACTTTAGAAAAATTCTGTAAGTCTGAGGACCATTTACTATAGAACAATGCTCACATTCTGAAGAGTTTCCCTAACAGAAAAATTCTCACATTCCAAAGGTTCTTCAGGAAAACAAACTCCTATATGCTGGTTTAATTTTATTATAGATAAATTTGCAGATTATTGAGAATTTCTCTAATAGAAAAATTATTAGATTCTGGGGACTTTGTTTAATTTTTTAAATTTTGAGCACCATTTTACCATTCGTCAGAATCTGAGGATTTTCTTTAATAAAATGTTTTCAGAATCCGAGAAATTTTCTATAACAAAAACTCCCCAGGGTCTTTCTATAAGTCTTTAAATTTCGTAAAATTTTTTTAATGAAAAAAATCTCAGGTCCCTTAGAGTTTTAAATATTTTTCTATAAAGAAAAAATATTTTGCTATTAGAAAACCGAATTTAAAAAAAATCTTATTGGAATATTCTCAGATTCTAGGCACTTTTACTTTAAGAAAAATTTCGGATTCAGGAAACTTTTGTTATGGAAAAATTCTCAGTTTCTGTGAACTTTTTCTTATAGAAAAATTTTAGTTCTAGGTGCTTTCCTTAAGAAAACAATTTTTATTTGTTTATAATCTATAAGAAAAAGTCCCCAGAATATGATGAATTTTCTATAAAAAAAGGTTCTTAGATTTTGAGAAATTATTTCAAAGGTAAAATTCTCAGATCCTAAAGAGTTTTATAATAGAAAAATTCTCTGATTTTAAAATTATTTTCTTAACAAAAATTCCGAAATTGTTAAAATATATTTTTTTATGGGAAATTTCTCCGATTATAGGCAATTTTGTTTTAAGGAAAATCTCAGATTCGAAGAATTTTTACTATGGGAAAATAATCAGATTAGGTAGACTTTTTCTTCCACAAAAATTTTAATTCTAGGGACTTTATTTCAGAAAAAAATTCTATTAGGAAATATTCTCACAATTTTTCTTGGAAAAGTGGTAAATATCCGAATATCTTTTAAAAGAATCTGAGAAAGTAAAAATTTTTCAGAATTGAGAACTTTTTTTATAAAAAAAAAACTTTCAGAAAAATTCATAGCTTCTCAGCAAATCATTCAGAACAAATATTATTTCTGTAATCCACAAGATAACAAGGCTTTTGATTCTCAGAATTATAATTGTCAGAGAATATAATTTCTGACACCAATTCTATCACACGTTCATAATACCTGTAAAAATGAGAAAATATTTTCTCAATTCAATGGCACGAAATGTTCATAATATGTTTCTAGTGATCATAATATTTTCCTAAATCAAAACATTTTCTCACATGACCATAATATGATCACTGGGAATATATTCTGATCATTAGAAAAATATTGTGATCATTAGAAACATATTAAGATCACTTTGGATGGTTTGTGAAATTGTATTGTTAATATATTTTATTTGCTGCTATCACATGTTTCGATAATTTATTTTTGTTTATATATAAGTGATATAAGTGATTGCTAAAACTAAGTTAATGATGAGTATATCTAAGTTAGTCATTGAGTAACTATATCTGCAATTTTGATTTAAAAAAAACATTCATAATTTTTTAAGCCAGCTTCAACAGAATGCTGGAAAAATACTATAGGGATCATGGTAGGATGTGCAGGATTATAATATGATTAATATTCGGATCATTTTGTAATCATAATATGATAATTTAAGAATCATATTATGATTAAAAAAGGTATGAGTGTGATTTTCACAGCTAATTGATAACATGATTGTTGCAAATATAAAATATGTAATGCTCTTGGAATATGCTCATCTCAACCATATTTTTTCTTCGCGTTTAGCTAAAATATTTTTTTTTGTATTTAAATTATGGAAACATATTTAAATTAAAAAGAAAACAAACTTAATTTATTATCAAAGTTGATTGTATTTAATTTAATGTTGTTTGCGCTTGATTTTAATATTTCTTTTTTTTTCTCTAGGTATAATCTTATTTGTAGAACTATAAAAATATTCTTTTCATTCTGTTTTTATTTTTATATCATTTATTGTCATTTTTGTTGTTGTTTATTTATAACTGGGCCACTTGTTTAAATAAACACTATGAACGTGTCTGCAAGGCAAATGAACTTTTCAAACAATTGTCAACAAGAGACTTATCACACTTTTTTAGAAAAATTGTTTCCAGCCGCCAAATACAGCCAACTTGTTAGGCACAGCCATTTAAAATAAACTGCTATTGTTGATTTTTTTTTTGTAACAATTGCGGTTAAAATGAAATGTTTTTTGTTTTTTTTTACTTCTGCAAGAGGTTTTTAAAAGATTCTTTTTATAAGTTTTTTTATTTTTTGTTATTTAAATTGTAAAACAAATATTTACGAGTGTATTTCCTGTTGTTTTTATATCCTTTAGCTTTTATTGTATGATATTATACGTAGTTTATGTAAAATCCCCTTAGACTGACTTGTATTGTAGAAATAAAATTTTATGTAGCATAATTTTAGGGGGAACTTATTAAGGTAATGATATAGAGTATCACACTATTGAAAGACATTTTGTGTTTAAACATTTGTGGATTACTTTAAGTCGTCACTTGTTTCATTATAAAATATATAAACTTTTCTTGCGTATAAGTAATATACAATTATAAAAGAAAATATTAATCATACGCACCTATACACCAATACACTAAAATCAATTTATGAAGTACAAAATTATCAGCAACCGTTAACTAGTTTCCATTACTGGATGTTTATATGGTGTATGGGTGCGTATGATTAATATTTATTTCAATAATTTAATATTACTCATACGTAAAAATATAAATTTAAAAAAGTATCTTACTGATTTTGTTTTTTGTTAAGACTTCAGTAAATTTTCAAGCATTTACAACTTTTTTGTTAAATAAAAGTAAAAAAAAATTGGTTTTTGATTTTCATAAAATAATATTCAATTCTTAATCATATAAAAAGCAATTTTATTTATCATAATTTACATACTTACATATTTATATACCGCAATGACTGATTTGTAGGTAAAAATCATATTGATTGTCAGCAAAAATATGTTTTCACATGGAAACGAAAATTAACGAGCCAAATGAGCAAATCATATAATGTCATCATCATCATCACCATCATCAGTATCACTTATTTACTCAAGCAAATAAAAACAAATTAATGTTGTTATTAGTTATGAATGAATACTTGTGCAGAAAATGTTGTTAATTATTATTTTATGTATAAAATATTTTTATTTTTTTTTGTATAAAAAAGTTACATTTACGGAAAAAAAAAATATATTAATTTATTGATCGATATAAAATTTATCAAGTGTTGCAGGTTAAATATTATTTAGGTCAAACCTTTTGAGAATTATTATGAATTAAACACAAAATCATATATGTTTTATTAACAATTATTGAAGTGTTGTTTTTTGTGTTAATTGGAAAACAGAAAATTGTAAAAAAAATGTATTTAATAACTGATTAACTCTCTAATGCACAAGGCCGCAAAATACAGAATTTATTTTAAACGATAAAACAGGATATAATTGAAGAAACATTTTAATTGAAAAACAAAATTCTAATGTATCACTTAATTCTGGCTCTTCTGGGTTAACAAAACTTCAATTATCTGCGAGTGAAAATCTGAGGGTTGCCGGTTCGATTCCCAATCATGGCATATACTTTTTGCAAAAAAGTATGAAGAACAATGTGACACATAAGCTGACCACTGAAGAGTCCTTCGATGAGATGAAACCGTAGCTGTCTGGTAATTCCCAGATTGTCTTCCGTGATTAAAAATGAGTTGAACTCGAGCGCTAGTTTTAGATTTCAGCAAACTTTTAAGTAAATTTAAATAAAAGTCTACTAGGTATGAGGTTAAGAAGAATAAACCTTTTTTTCTAAAAGTTAAAAACACATTAAATTTGCAAATCAGACTAGATCTAGTTTCGGCCTTTTTCTATGGACAGGCTTCATCAGTGATTTTGCATTAAATTGCATTATTGTTTATATTTCATTGTTAGATTGTCTCTATATCATAATTTTTCAACAACCCGTCGGCTGTAGGAATCGAACCCATGCATTCCCACATTACAAACGTAACTATACTAAAGTTCCACCATCTAAACCAAGTAAGGCTTTGAATGCAGTGTGCCTAATTCATACTTTTCTTTTATATTCAGCTTTCTGTTATTCTTTTTTTACTTTCAGGAAAGATCAAACATAGACATACGAACATTCTACCTTAGATTTTTTCTTTATCTTCTAATCTCCTCCGTGTCTCCTTTTTTGCAAATGTTGCCACACTGACGTATGGTTTTTACCTTCAACAGCAGGCAATTTGTGTATATTGGAGATGGAACATTCCTCAAAAGAACATTCGCAGTACCTCAAATGATACTCACAAGATGCTTGCAGAACCTTAACATAAATGATGTCATCTATGTACACGTCCTTACATAGATACACGTCTAACGGGCTGATAATTTTTTCTAAGATCCCTAGAATTGTGGAAAGTTTCTCTTATGGAAAACCTATTGAATAATGAAAACAATTTTTAAAGGAAAATCCTAAGATTTTGATGACTTTTTCCCGTAAAAAACCTGATGACTTCTTCTATAGAAAAATTCTTATATGCTAAGGACTTTTTTTAAAAGAAAAACCCTCAAATTCAAGCATGTTCCTACAAAAAACTATTAGATACTGAGAACTTTTGTCCCATAGATAATTTTTTCCTGTTAAAGTCATCCATTTCTGAGGGCCTTTTCTAATAGAAGCCCCTCAGATACCTGTGACAAAATCTAAGGTATTTTCTCTAGAAAGACGGAGGTTTTCTGTAGGAAAACTTAATGTTTTCTCAGGAAAAAGTACCCAAAATATAATGCTTTGCCTACAGGAAAAAGTACTAATGATTTTTTTCTAAAAAGAAGTGCTTGGAATCTGAGGGTTTTCCATGAAGAATTCTCTTCAGTATCTGAGGAGATTTTTATTTTTTTTTTTGTTAATTTTTATTAATAATAATTTATGAAATTTTTTACGCTTTTCCAATGAAAATTTTTGCAAATTTTGCATGTAATGAAATTAAGCATTGTGTGTGTAATTTTTCAATTACGCATTCGGAGTAAATTTACAATATTTATAGTAATAGTTCAGTTTCCTACAATAAGTTGGGTAAATTTAAACAAAAACTTTATTTTGAAAGCGATTTTATTATGTTATTTTTGGGCGGTATAACGTATTTATTGGGTAAACTTACACACAAAAATTGTAAAATTGCACATAATTTCGGAATGTTTTTTACATATTTTCAAGGTAAATTTACAAAATTTGTGTGTAAGTAATATACTCATAATTGTAGTATGAGTTCATTTTCCTACTACAAGTTTGGTAAATTTAAACAAAAGCTGTATTTTAAAAATGATTTTATTATTTTATTTTTGGGCGTTATAACGTATTTTATTTGGTAAACTTACGCACAAAAATTGTTTCGGAATTTGTTTTACGTATTTTCAAGGTAAATTTACAAATGTTGTGTATAATTAAATTACACATTATGTGTGTAATTATTTTCAATTACTCGCTCGGAGTAAATTTATTATATTTATATTATGAGTTTAGTTTCCTATTATAAGGTGGGTAAATTTAAACAAATATTGTATTTCAAAAATTATTTTATTATTTGATTTTTGGTTGCTATAACATATTTTATTTGGTAAATTTACTCACAAAAGTGGTAAAATTACACTTAATTTCTGGTCAAATTTTACCCATTAGTAATGTAAATTTACAAATTTTGTGTGTAATTAAATTACTCATAATGTGTGTAATTTTTTCAATTACAAACTCGGAGCATATTTACCATATTTAAAGTATGAGTTTAGTTTCCTATTATATGTTGGGTAAATTTAAACAAAAATTGTATTTCAAAAATTATTTTATTATTTTATTTTTGGTCGCCGTAACGTATTTTATTTGGTAAAATTGCACACAAAAATTGTAAAATTACACATAATTTCTGAAATTTTTTTTACGCATTTTCAATGAAAATTTACTAATTATGTGTGTAATTGAATTACTCATAATGTGTGTAATTTTGTTCAATTACGCACTCGGAGTGAATTTACCATATTTATAGTATAAGTTTAGTTTTCCACTATAAATAGGGTAAATTTACACAAAAATTAATTACTTTGTATTGTTTAGTCAGCTAAAGCTAAAGAAACAAAATCGAAATTAACCCTTATGTGTACTTGGAGTCAAAATTACCCAAATTTTTAACACTTTTGGATGAAAAAATCCCAAAGCTTTTTAATTATGGATTTTGAAGACTACATTTATTATCTTTTTTCGGAATTTAACCTTTCTTTCTTTCATTAATTTTTTGGTATTAAAATTCCTTTTGAATACATTTTTTTTAACCACCTTTTATTCAAAGAGATTCTTTATAATTTAAATTATCTCTTAAACTGAAATAAATATCAAAAAGGCACTTGAAGTATTTTACTCATTGAATAGATTCATTTTCCACACAATTTATATTGCAATACAATTTGCAAATTGACCAAAGCTTTTAAGTATATCAACATTTTTATATTCTTTCTATTTTTTTTTTCTAAAACTATTAACATTTTATTAAGGAATTTTTTTTCGCAGCGCATTTTGTAGCAATTAAAACTTTTAAAATGTTAATGGACAATAAGAAGCAAAAAAAAAGTGTGGTCGAAAGTTAATGAGACATTTTAAATTATGCAAGCAGAAAAAAAAAACGTCAATGGGAGAAAAAAACTAGAAAAAAATAGAATTTGTTAAACAGCGTAATAAAATAAAGTTAAAAAATATAAAGGAATCCTTTTACTGGTACCTACTTCAAATCCTTTTCAAAGAATTTTAATTTCATTTCAATTTTTAATTTTTTTACTCTCCCTTTTTGTGTGTATTTAGATTTTGTCTTTTTCATTTATGTGGCCAGTTCAAAAAACATTTTCCATTCACTATATTATTACTATATAGAAACTGCTGTGTGTCAGTGATTGTCAAACCGTGTGTTGAAACCACCTGCTTTAGTGGTTTGACACACTTTATGTGTTGCAGTGTGCAACTACCGAGTGTCGACTTGCAACAGTAGTGTAGCAAATGTGTGTTATGCTCGTCCATGTGGCTAGAACGTGTGGATTTAAAGGTAATAAATCGTGCTTAAAATTTTCACACTTTTTATTTTACTTTTTTTGCATTTCAATAAAGTCTTTTCTCTTCACTATTTATATTATTTTATTTGTAGTTTCAGCATAAATTTACTTTCACCAATAGAACCACTGAACGTGGTTTAATATAGTATGAAACAAAAGGTAAAATAATTTTGTAAATAGTATTTTTTTCTCAAAATAAATTAAATTTAAAATTGAAAAATGTTTTATAAGAAGCACAAGAAATATAATATCCGGAATAGTAAATCAAAATATTACAAATAAAGTGTTTAATAATGTAAATTAAAACACCATTATTAGTGTTTTAGAAAGAGTAACAAAAATTTAATTTATTTGGAGCTATAGAAATTAAGGATTTCCATATCATAATTTCACGTTTCTCCTGATAGTGATCATGGGAAGAATTTTATTATCATTGCTTGTTTCATCTTGATAATTGTAAGACCCAAAAACCCATTACAAAGATTTCCGAAGGATTAAGGGTTAATTTCGACATTTTTTTGGCTATCAATAACAAAAATACTTTTGAATTTATTATGCAACTATTTTTTTTTTTACAAATAATGTATTTTAACCTTTTTAATCTTTTGGGCCAATTTGACCCCAGCACACATTAGGGTTAATTTCCATGTTTTTGTCTTAAAATCCCCTAAATAAACAACTTTTAAGAGTATTGTGCAGAAATTTTTATCAAACTATCTATTTTGACATTTTAAAAAAGTTTGGGTCATTCTGACCCCAGTACATATAAGAGTTAATTTGAAATTTTTCTTCATAAAAACTCTGAACTAAAAACATTTTAAATTTGTTATGATCTTTTTTGGAACAATGTATTTTAACATTGTTAAAATATTGGGCCATTTTGACCCCAGCACATGTAAGGGTTAATTTCAATATTTTCTTTTTAAATAGCCTAAATTAAAAAAAAGTTTAAGTTTGCTATGCATTTTCAGGAAATACAACAAAGTGTTTTGGCGGAGTTTTATTCCGCGATTATTTTTTCGTAAAAAGGAGAAACTACGACTTTCACGCGCTTTCCTATATCTATGAATGTGCATAATATAACAAAATTCGACATTCATTAATATTTTTTTGGCGGAAAATGATTTCGCGGTTTTTTGTCCAAAACTTTCTTTAGCAGAATAAAATAAAATCTAAATTTTTTCGCGAAATAAAAAATCTACGACATTTTGTAGCGAAATAAATGTTTTGCGATAATTTTTGCACAAAAAAAATTTTACGACATAAACAGAAGAAACTAATTTTTTGGCGGAAAGTTTTTCCGTAAATACTAATATAGGGAATTTATTTCGCGAAATAAAAAAAAATTAGGAAGTTCAAATTATTTTGTTAAAATATAATAGCTCATTATCACGTAGAAAAAAATCTCGAAATTCATTAAGAATATTTTTTCAAAAAATTTTCCGCGGTTTCCAATTTAGAGAAATTATATTTTCGGTACAATATCTTTCAGAAAATTAAAAAAAAAAAACATTTTTAGGGAAATAAAAATTATCATTACATTTGTGGGCAACAACAAATTTTTTGGCGGGATTTTTTTTGGCAGATTTTGTTTTTGCGATTTTCATTTCCGCGAAATAAAAAAATTGGGAAGTTTACAAAATTTTGTTATGATTTAAAGGCTTGTTAGCCTATAGCTGCACAAATTTCGATATTCACGAAATATTTGTTTTTTGACGAAATTTGATTTCGCTGTTTTCATTTTCGGTAAATTTTATTTTCGAAACAATTATATAAGAAACTAAAATTTTTTTGCATAAACAACATTTGTTAGAACTTAGAAAATTTAGCGGCATTCTTTTTTGCAAATTATATTCTCGCGATTATTAGTTCACCAAATTTTTACGCGAAATAAAAAATTGGGTTGTTTTGTAATTTTGTCATTACTTAAATGACTATTAGCATATAAATACCAACACAAATTTCGACACTTTACATTAAATAATTTTTGTCGAAATTGTGTTCCGCTATTTTTATTTTCGATAAATTTTATTTTCAATTCAATCTTAAATGACTATTAGCATATAAATACCAACACAAATTTCGACACTTTACATTAAATAATTTTTGTCGAAATTGTGTTCCGCTATTTTTATTTTCGATAAATTTTATTTTCAATTCAATTTTTTTCGGAAATTAAAAAAAATAGTATTTGGGAAATATATAAATAACATTTGCGAGAATTTAAAAAAAATTGGCGGTGTTCTTTTTTTTTTGCAAATTTTATGTTCGCTAATTTCATTTCAGCATATTTTATTCCCGCGAAATTAAAAATTGGTATGTTTACGGTCTTTTGTTATAACTTAATTGTCTATTAGCCTATAATTGCACAAATTTCGACTTCACGAGATATCTTTCGACAAAATTTTTTTTCGTTTTTTTTATTTTCGGAACAATTTTTTCGGAAAATAAGAAATATTTAAACAACATTTGTGGGATTCTTTTGTAAAAATTTAATTTACGCGAATTTTATTTCCGCCATTTTAAGCCGCAAAATTAAAAAAAACTAGGATATTTACGCGTTTGTGTTATGATTTAAATGTCTATTAGCCTATAATTGCAGAAATTTCGAAATGACGATTTTTTCTCCGCTGTTTTAATTTTCGTGAAATTTTTTCGCAGCAGAATATTCTGAAAAAATAAACAAAATAATTTTTTGGGAAATATAAAATTTAACTACTTTTGTGGAGAATTAACAAATTTTGACTAAATTATTTTCCGCGGAATTAATTTTCGCGAATTTTTTTTGCGCGAAATGGAAAAATTGGGATGTTTCGTGCTTTTGTTATGATTTAAGTAACTATTAGAGTATAGCAACACAAATTTCGAAATTCGCGAAATTCTTTTTTGACGAAATTTCCTTTCGCTATTTTTGTTGGAAACTAAAACAATATTTTTTGGGAAATAACAAATATATAAATTACATTTGTGAAAACCGGAAAAAAATAGTGGTGATCTCTTTTGCAAATTTTATTTTAGCGAATTTCATTTCCGAGAAATAAAAATATTGGGATGTTTACGAGCTTTTATTATAATTTAAATGCCTATCAGCCTATAATTATACAAATTTTGACATCCGCAGATTATTTTTTCGACAAAATTGTTTTCCGCTGTTTTTATTTTCGCGAAATTTTGTTTTCGGGAAAAATAAACAAAATATTTTTTGGGAAATAAAAAATTTAAATACTTTTGTGGGAAATTCAAAAAATTAGGCTGGATTATTTTCCACGGATTTCATTTTCGCTAATTTTATTTCCGCGAAATGAAAACATTTGGATGTTCCGTGCTTTTGTTATGATTTAGATGCCTATTAGCAAATAGCACTACAATTTTCGAATTTCACGAAATACTTTTTTGACGAGATGTTGTTCCGCTGTTTTCCGTTTCGAGAAATTTCACTTTCGAAAAAATTTTTTATGGATAATTGAAAAAAAAACAATTTTTCGTGAAATAATAAATACATAAACAACATTTGTGAAAAGTAAAAAAAATTTGCGGGTTTATATTTTGCAAATTTAATTTTCGTGAATTTTATTTCCCCAATTTTTTGCGCGGAATTAAAAAACGTTTATGTTTACATGCTTTTATTATAATTTAAATTCGTGGAAGCATATAGTAATAAAAATGTTGTCATAAACGAAACATTTTTTGACGAAATTTTATTTCGCGATTTGTATTTCCGAAATAAAAATATTTTGGTGAATTTTTTTTACGCGATTTTATGTGAGAAATAAAATTACTTGCGTATTAGAGTGATGTGCATGTGTATTAGGGTTTAGTTAAAATATAATCGACATTCACCAAAAAAAAGGTTTGGCGAAAAAATACGTTTTCGCGAAATGGAAAAAATTACAACATTTATTGTTGAAATTTTCTTTTTATCGAAATTTAAAGAATTACAAAAAATTTATTGATTTAATTTTTTTCCGCGGTCTTTAGTTTCCGCAATTTTTTTCACGAAATTGGAAAAATATCGATATGTGCTTCTGTGTGGATGTGAATTTTTTTAGCGCTTGGAGAAAAATTTTTCAATTGCAAAACTTTTAATGACGAACATTTTTGTCCGCAATTTTTTGTAACCGATTTCGCTATTATTTTTTTTTTGTTAAATTAATTTCCCAGCTTTCATCTTTTGTTATAATCCAATTGAGAAAAAATAAACAACTTTGTTTTCCGCTTAATATTAAAATCCATTTTATTAAAAGTTGCTGGCAAATGCTATTAATTAAAATCATTATCCTTTTCTTTACACTACGCACTTAAATTCAATGATTTCCCATCAATCTTTTGCACACTTTTTATAATCATTAGCAATTATCTTTTGTGGAAAAAAACAGAATTAAAATATAAATATTAACTTAATATTAAAAAAAAAACATAAACTAAAACAAAATGAAATGAAATAAAATTAACATAAAAAATAACAAGCCTTGTAGCTACAGTGATGTGAAATACCCTACATTAAGAATAAAACTATTCTTAGTTTATCATAGGAGAAATTGTTACATTCTTAATTTAAACTCCAATCATATTCACTTTAATTAGATTCATACTTAATTTAAAATTTGTTCTTAAAATATCAGATGTTAATTCAAGTATGATATTGTTATGTTTTTGCCTTTTAAAAACGTTGGTATATTTGCTTTAAATAAATCGGGTTCTTTTCTATTGCAATCAAAATAACCACACACTCTTTTGTTTGTTATTGAGCTTATTTATTTAACACTTTATTACTTCATATACAACAGTATAACACACACAATTATTTAAACGCTACTACGCAAATAACTTTACAAACGCTAATAATTAACTAACTTTAATCGTCAGGTGGCAGCCTTTTTATGGGTTTATTTTCGTGGTGGTAGAAAATTCCAGTGGTACTGAAACCACTTAAGATTACACTTAAATGTTGTACTAGCCGATTGGCGGGTTTCGTAAATCCCGTTTCTGGGGATATTTTTCTAATAAAATTCCAGAATTTGCTATACTAGACTAATTTCGTAACAATATAATAATTGATTTAATTGCGAGTTTTTTACGCTGGGCAATAATATTTTTAGTCTGTTAGAAACATAAATCACAATATTTGAAAATAAATCTTTATCAAATAATTCTAATATTCTGGAGTGGTCTGTTATCTATACAACCTTTAATAATTACCAGGGCTGGGACTTTCATGCTTTTGTTAATTAAATGTGCCTTCTAAATATACGCTTTACTATATATTTAATATGGTCTACTAATCTGGTAGGAAACTTTTGTGAATATTTAAAATAATCTGTTGCATACCTTGAGGGCCTCAAATTTTATGTTAAAATTTCCGCATAGCTTAAGGAGTCTACAAAAAATATATAGAACTGCTACTGGCCTTTTTAGAACACGTTCTTGACCTTTTTAATGGATTTAATTAAATATTTCGAATTCCGATAATGGGTTTTAAAGAGTTCCCTCATAGTTTCATATGAAAAACATATTAGATATATATTATTTATTATTTTTTATTGGCTCCCTAAAGTATGCAATACTTTTTTTTAGCGTATTGCTTCCAAAATTTTTTATATATTTTAGCATATTGTGCAGGGTATTTAAAAAATTGTCACTATCTTTTAAATATTATTTCCTCAATGTTTTTTGTATCTCTTTTCATTAAATTTCTTTTCATCTTAAAACCATAAACGGTTTTTGTGGTTATATAATTTACATGATTGCCATTTCATAGTCTTTTGTATATTTAAGTCTATAAAATAATTTTGTTTGAGTTAAGGTCTTTATGAAAATCTGTTGTGGTATGAATGTCTTTTTGTTAAAGTTTTGAAATCATTTGCAGTTACGAAAACTTAATGTTAAATAAATGAACAAAAATTAATTAATTAATTTGTTCTTTTGGCTGTCTTCATTATCATATTGTATTTTAACAAAAATTTTATACTTAGCACAAATATATTTATGTAAATGGAATTATTTCACATCAATGATTAATAAACATAAAGCTGTAAGAAGGAGGCTTTAAAAAGGAAACTGAATATTTGAATTCGGCAACAGAAATGAAGAACAAATATTTTTACTGTTTCAAAATAAAGAAATATAAATTTGTATTATATTTTAAAAGGACTGGTTGGATGGTTTTTATATTTATCATAGTGACAGTGACATGGACGTTTGAACAAAATTTTAATTATAATTGGCTTGAGTTTTGTTGCTGTCAAATACAGAGAAAAATTTACAAAATTTCTAAAAATTATTGCTTTTAAATAAAATATTTTAAATTTATTTAAATTAAGTAAACTAATAGAAAAATAAATTTAAAATTCAATTCAGTTTAAAATTATCTAGCTGAGAAAACTGCTGAAATTAGCAAGTTATTTTTGCTAAATTTTAGTAACATATAAACGGCAAAAATAAAACTGTTAAATATTCACAATTTTAGTTATACTGGAGTTAAATTTTAGTTAATAGCAAATAATATTATGATAAATGAAAATGCCTAAGCTCGAGCTATAGTTTTGTTGTAAAAATCAATTTATTATTCGATATTTCGACATTCTTCGATTATCATCTTCAGGGAAATATTGGATGTTTATATAAAAACAAAAAACTAAAAAATTTCATTGTTTGTACCTCGTCATTTATTATTGCACTGATATTGCACGATATACAAACAACGATAGATTTAAGTTTTTTATTTTTAGGTAAACATCTAATATATTCCTGAAGATGACATTCGAAGAAGGTCGAAATATCGAATAATAAATAAATTTTTTAAAATGAAACTGGAACTCGAGCTCAAGCATTTATTTAGAAAAAAAATCTGCTAATTTTAGCAGTTTTTCCTGTAGTTTTTAGTAGATTTTTCTGCTATTTTTACAGATTAATTTCTATGAGGGTAAACTTAAGCACAACAAAAAATTTCTCTACAATTAATTGTTGCTGTAATTAAAAAATTTAGTTTTTTTCGCTATTAAATTTAACATCAGCATAATTTATAATTATTTTTAATTAGTCTAGTAAATCATTAACAAATAATGATTAAACAAACATGTCTGTAATTGACTAATTAACTGGCAATTGATGCAAGACTATAGTCTTGGGCACTTAATGAGATTTTATGCCATGGAACACAATTTATTTAATAAATAACAAATAAAAAAAAAAATAAAAAAAACTGGCAAATAATAATAAAAGGTGAAAAAGTACATAAATTTACAGACAAAAATAAAAAATAATACTAAACTGTTATAATACAGGTCAAGGCTAAATTAATATAAAGAAAAGTCTACACTGCAAAAAAAATCTTTTCAAGTCAAGTAGCAACAACCAAAAATAAAATAGTAATAACTTTGATATCGAATTAAATATGTTTTCTTTTTAATTAAAATATGTTTAAAAAATGTTCAAATATTATTTTAAATACGAAAATGTTTAATTTAAGTTACAACATATTTACTTTAATAAGATTCATAATTCATTTTAAAATGTTCGTGAAAAATGAAATACAATATTAATTCAAATAATAATTAAAATTTTAGTAGGTTTGAGGTTAAAAAAGTTATAAACACATTAATTTGCAAATCAGACTAGATCTAGTGTCTGCCTTTTTCTATGGACAGGCTTCATCAGTGATTTTCCATTAAATTGTATTATTGTTTATATTTTATTGTCAGATTGTCTCTATATGATAATTTTTTAACAACCCGTCGGCTGTAGCAATCGAACCCATGCATTCCTACATTACAAACATAACTATAATAAAGTTCGACAGCCATCTAAACCAAGTAAGGCCTTGAATGTAGTGTAGCTAATTCATAGTTTTCTTTCCTATGCAGTTTTATGTTATTGTTATCTACTTTCATAAGTGATTTAACATACACATACAAATATTTTATTTTAGATTTTTTGTTTATCTTCTAATCTCCTCCGTGTCTCCTTTTTCGCAAATCTTGCTACACTGACGTATAGTTTTTACGTTCAAAAGCAAGCAATTTGTGTATATTGGAGACGGACTGCCAAGAGGGTATTTTTATAATGTTTTTTAAGTCAAATTATATTGACTTACCTATTAGTTTTTTTCCCTGTGTATGAAATTTGCTGGATATCAAAAAAATATTAACACAATTTTTGGGAAACATTTTTGGTATAATTTACCAATAAAAATTTGCAAGATATTTCATATAAATATTAATTTAATAATGTCAACACCTAAAATTATGCAAATAATTTTTTTTAAAGTGAACCAAATACTCATAACAATTTTTCTATAAATTCATGTGTTGATTTCTTTGGAAAGGGGATAAAGAGAAGATGAATGGTGATACAAAATTAAGGGTTTCCAATATGGCAACTGCGTGAGTTGCTGAATTTTAGAACAGTTGTTGGGCGCCATATAATGATGAATTGGCGAACTTTTTTGTTTTTGTTGTATGGTTTTTTTTTTCATAAAATGCTGAATAAAGTAGAATTGCAAAAGAGTGAACTGAAACTGTCAATATAATAAACCAAGGTGTATAGTTTCTCTTGGTGTTCACAGTATAAGTAAGGAAGCCATGTAAGTACATGAAATAATATTTCGAAATACATAAATTTGTTTAAGAAACAAATTTCGGGCGTTCGCACTTTTGGGTTAAAGTTTGTTGCGATGTTTGTGGGGTCTAAAAGTATCTATGCCATTTTAATGGCATAAATATTAAAATTTTTAACTAGTTGTTTTCTTCTTCTTTAAAATTTTTTCCATTTAAAATTTCTATTATTTAATCTCTGTTAAATCTCTTTGTTTTTTGTTTTTCTGGTACAAGAAATTTACCTTGACCATTTTTTAATCATTTTTGAAAATTTCATTTACCATACTCTCGAAAAACAAACAAAGTTAAAATAATCTGCTTGAAGTTTGTTTTCCTAAAAGTTAAAACACTTAAATGTGACATCACTTTGGTAAGATACTAAAACAAATGTTTTGTGCAAAAGTGCTGCACATACACTAAAACACATAGAACAAGGTTTAAAAAAAGTTGTTTAAACTAAAACTCTATAACTGTGTTAAGGTGTTGATAATGGTCACAGAATATGGTTCAATCTTTAAATACTATAGAAAATTTTTGGGGTTTTTTTTTAACAAGAGATAATAATGAACTCGCAAAAATAAACAGTATACTAACAAGGAGAGTCTGTTTAAGGGTTCCCTTTATATTTGGAAAAACACTAAAGGATCTTTAGTTTATAGTAACAACTATAACATAGAGAAAAATAATAGCTTTGTAAAGAACATGTGATTTTCATTGTAGTACAAATAACTAATTTTTAGTAAAAATGTTTGTGTTTAGTTCTCATAAATTCTTTACTTTGAGTTAAAGTAAATACAAAACACTAAAATCTACTTTATAACCTAGAGAGAACCCCATAAAGACAATGTGATGAGAGTGCTTGGTTGCACTTGAAAATGCATTAATTGTCAACCATTCGTTCTGGGAAAGTTTTTTTCATAAGTTTTTTCTCTAGTAAAATAAATTGTGAATTTTTTTTGGTATTTGTCATATTTGATCTTGAACAAAAAATAAAATTAATTCTAACTATCTTTAGATCAACTAAAATCTATGGTAAAAAACTTTCGGTAATAAATATATTAACTCAAGTTGATATTTGAGGGATAATTTTAATTCAGATCAGTTCAAAACTTCAAATATTTTGACAGCTACTGAATGACAGTGGTTTAGCTGGTAATCAGTAGTTGTTTTTAACTGTAAATACCGATATTTTTGTATAGAAAATACAACTATTTGACAGTTATTAAAAAACTTAACTAACGAAAAGTACTGTATCTCGTCACAGGTGTTAAAAGCAGTTATTTTTAATTTTTTAATAAACAACTACCAAAACAGTATTTTTACAGTAAACAGTTATTTTTTTTAGTTATTTACAAAATAAAACAATTTTGTTGAGTTTTTAAAACCCTTGTTTAGTTTATATTTTTTATTATTGACATGTTCTTAGTTTGCAAATAAAAATCAGAAAATTTTATTGTAACTCCAATGAATAAAAATATAATAACTTGAGAACCGTTTGGAATTTTTACTTCAAATTTCAAGAAGGCTGAAATAATTACACATTTTTTTTTGTAATTGGAAGAAAAAAATGTTTTTTCTTAATAAATTATACTTTTATAATATTTTTACGAAATTGGATTAGCCTAGTATGGAAGGTTTTGGATTTCTGGAAGAAAAATATCCCAAGAGACGGGTTTACTAAACCGTTCAAACTGGCAGCACTGCATTTAAGTATAATCAGTATAATGTTAAGTAGTTGGGCTCTGTTATGAATAACATAAATGTTATAATTTTAGAAGCACTGGAATTTTCTACTATGTTCTACATTTTCGACCGTTCAACTGTAAAAGACCGAACGTTACGAAGAAAAAGGAAGTTGCGCATTAACATCTGTGCAGTGAAGTTGTAATTTAACATTTGTGCTATTAAGTTGTGTATTAGAGTTGGTGTTGTTAATTGCACTTTATATTGTCTATAGTGAGTTCCCCATAGTGTGTGTGTGTGTATGTACACAGAGTACACAGAGTGTGTTATTTTTATTTACAAAGAGCACCAACTCGGTTTATCTAAAGGAGATAAACATAAGTTTTAGAAGGTAAACCTAGCAATTGGTGTCAGCGGTGTGATTGGTATTTTTGAAAGAAACCAACGTTTTTAAAATGTCAAAACGTAACAATATCAAAAAAATTAATTATAAAAAATCAGTAATTTTTATTAATTTCGTCAGTTGTTTTAAATTTCTTTGTAGTAAAAATTTCTCAGTTAATTTTACGACATTGATAGTTATTTTTAATGTATTTGGTAATTATTTTTCTACAGTTAAAAATAACAGCGATTTTAGTTATTTGAAATGTAAATACCTTTGTATCCTTTTCAGCTGCTTATACCTGTGTTTTAACTATCATTTAAAGTAGATTACACTGACAAAGTTTTTTGAGTATAGAAAACCATAAAAATAACTTTTCATCCCATTTGTTAACACTTAAACATTAATTTGTGCCAAAAATAAGTTACAAATATTTTTATATCCGTTTGCATGTCATATTCTTTTCCAAATTTCATTGAAATCCGAGGGAACCACAACGCGGATCCTCCTTGTAAGTATTTTCATCTAATATACTCAGTTTAACTATTTATTGGTACTGTTAAAGTTTATAGATTAGAGGTGTTAAAGAAATAAATTAAGGTTAAAGGAAACCCGCAACTATTTGTTTCTGGCTAGTAAAATTTGTTTTCTAAAATATTTTTTAGAATTATATGAAATTAAATAAATTTATTTATTTATGACCTCCCGCTGAGGTTAAAGAGAAAATTCATGGGAATTTGGTGTTTTCCATGTTCTTTTTTAAGGTTTTTGATAAAACTTTATTTAAGCACTCTCTAAGGCCTTAACTTGATCTATTTACAGAAAACCCTTTCAAATTAACCTTTCTATATACTTGGAGTCAAAATGATCCAGTATTTTAAGAATTTATTTTTCTTCTTTCTATAAATGAGCTTTAGAAAAATTCTTTAGTAATTAGTTATATCATTAATTATGATTTTCCTATGCGATAGTTGCAAACATTTTACTCAAAAACAATTTAAAATTTGCCCAGCGGCAACGACATCTCCGACCAACAATTGGTATCGAACTATTGAATGCGAATAAAGCGTATCATAATGTGATAGTTACACTCATCGCTGTGCCGACCGTGACGTATCCAGTTCAGAGGTGATGATACAATTCTACAACCCTGGGTAGAGGGTTGCCGGTTCGAGCCTCGGTCATGGCATACGCAAAAAGTTTTTCATATAGAGACAATTTAACAATTCAAAATACTTTGATTAATTGCCACATAAATTAACCATGATGAGTCTTTGGTTAAAATGAAACTGTGGCGGTGTGATGACGATTTACTCTGGAAATTTTAAAGAATTTAGAAAAAAAATCTAGAACTAGTTATTTCAAATATAAAAGTCAGAAAATTTCGATACGTTACGGAGAAAATCTGCGAGAAATATTGTGTATCGCAAATATACAATAAAAATTCAAATATTTGTTCTGTAACTAGTGTTTACCTCTGTACGTATGATCAACATTATATTTATCATACGCCCAGTTGCCCCTAATATATGGAGAACAAAAATATTAAGTTTGACTGAATATATGCGATATACAATATTAAAAAAAAAAGAAAATTCTCTAAAAAATGTCGAGTAGTATGCTAAAATTTTTTGAGTCGTTATAAAACATATAAACTTTTTTTTAGAAATAAAAAACAAAACCAAAATTTGGTAAATTTTTAGATAAATTCGGTTACACTTAAAATTTTAAATTAGTTCTGACTTTTTCAATATTTTTTATTTTTTTCAAAATGCCTCTATAAAATTATTTTTATGTAGTAAATTTTACAGTAAATAGCATATTGTTTTGAAATTGCATTAGTCTAGTGCAAAAAATTCTGTAATTTTAGAAGAAAAATATTCCGAGAAACGGGATCTACTCATGCCGTCAATCTTTCGGCACTACATTTAGTAAATTTAAGTATGTTAGGTGGTTGAGGGCTCTGCTATTTATAGAATAAATGTTATAATTTTAGTGCCGCTGGAATTTTCTATCATGTTCTACAACCACGGCTGTTAAAATATAAAAAGGCTGTCACTTGACGTTTAGTAAATCAATGCTGCTTGAGCGTTTGTGTAGTCAGTTCCATATTACCCTTTATGTGTGTTATACTGTGTATGTAAATAGTAAAGTGTTAAATAAATAAACTCAATATCAAACAAAAGAGTGTGTGGTTATTTTGATTGCAGTAGAAAAGGACCCGGTATATTTAAAGGAAATAAACCAAGGTTTTTAAAAGGTACACGTGGGTTTGGCTAGACTTTAAATACTACAAGGTTTTATTTTATTTATTTAATATTTTACATTAATTAGCCACACTTTTTGCTGTAGCTTAGCAGTTGGTATGGAAAGTCTCATATTAAAAATACATACAACGACATATATATACTACATTGGTATTGGTCTGTCTGGGTATTGTATATGCTTACTGGGATATAAAATTTGCTACAGGCATAACAATGCAGTAAACATTAGAACATGTTTGTTTAATGTTAAAACACTGGAATTACTTATAACATATTTACTGCACCGGAAATTTGTGGTGCTTCTCTTGGAAAAGAAAATAGAACAAAGTGTGGTTGGAAATTTTTAAATAAACTGTTTGGATTTAAGCAATATTGTAAGTAATTTTTGTAAAATCAATAAAAGCCAAATTGTTGTAGATTTAGGGTGTGTGCGAACCGGCTAAACTAATTCTAAACTAAATTCAGGTTTACAAGTTTCTTTGAAATTAGAAAATTTTTTAAAACAAATTTTAAAGAAATTTTAAACCCTTTTGTCAATTTGTATTTAGTTTAGAACAAATTTAGCCACCTCGCACAGGGCCTTAAAACAAGTTTTAAATAAAAACCAATGAAAATTTTTTACAATCGATTACCAACCAAAACGATTCTGCAACTAGTTCGTTTAGAACTACAAAATTTTTGGGAAATTTATCTCGAAAATTTCGAGCCTATATCACCAAACGTACCAATTTGGAAACTGGAATATCTGATCTAACATATAGTCTGGAAGATATCGGGATTTGAATTGTTTAAAATAGTTTTTGTAGGGCTAACGTTTGTTACCACTCAAAATATTTGCCCAGATCCACTATTTTTATACCTATTTTTTTTTTTTTTTTTTTTTTTTGAAAAGAGAAGCACCACTCAGGAAATCCTCCCTATTAATTGACGTGTTGCTGCCTTTGGAAAGGGGATAGAGAAGAAGTGAAAGGTGGTGAAAGATGAAGGGCTTCAAATATGGCAACACTGTAATTGCGCGAGATGTTGAATTTTAGAACAGTTGTTGCGCGCCATCTGATGGTGAGTTGGCGAACTTTGTTGAAGCTTTTTAATTCATAGCCCTGTTTTATTATTTTACTTCGGTGGGGTTAAGTGCTATGGGAACACCGAAGGAGGACGCTGCGATATGTATGAGGGATAAAAAAAACTCATACATATTATTATTATTATTCATAAATTGATGTTGCCTTGGTTGGGGATCGAACCCGCAAACACACGCGTAACAGTCCAACGCGCTAACCATTACACCACAGCGCCCACATTTATTTTATTATTATTTACTAATATCACACTATATTTATGGCACTGTTAAATGAAATTCCCTTCTCGGAATATAACCCAATTCATACTGTGGTGTAGGGTTCTATATTGTCGGCTTGCTTAGCTTTAATTTTTTACTTATTTTAAATTTCATTTACATAATTCTATATTTGATTTAATTTGCCTTAATTTCAATATGATTGATTTATTAACATTTTACCGGTTTTACCGGTTGAAAAAAGTATGAATAAAATGATACCTAAATTGGGTTTCATAGAAAGATATTACATCATTTATAGGTTCAGAATCTAAAATAGTCGAAATTGAAGGTAATTCTTTTCTCGAGATAGTGACAATTTAAAATCTTGGCTCGTAATCTCTATATATAAAAGAATAACGTGACTGACTGACTGACTGACTCACTCAACATCGCCCAGCCCAAACCGCTGAAGCTAGGAAGTTGAAATTTGTTATGTAGGTTCCTCTTTCGGGGTAGACGTCCACTAAGACGGGATTTTTGGAAATTCCTACCGGAACGGGCAAAAAGGGGGAAAGTGTCCCCCTTGACGGCTTGCCAAAACCCCTTTGGCTAGAAACCTGAAATTTAAGATATGTGTTCCTTGGAGTAGGGGCTAACTTTTCTGGAAAGTACTTTCTAGAATTTTGGACAGGGACGTTGTAAAAATGGGGGTTAAAAAGGGGAAAAAGGCCCCCCTTGACGGCCTGCCCAAACCGCTGGAGGTAAGAAGTTGAAATTTGGTATAAAGGTTCCTCCACTATCGTAGACATCCACCAAGACGGGAGTTTTGGAAATTTTTACAGGGACGGGCAAAACGGGGAAAAAGTCTCCCCCTTGACGGCCTGCTCAAACTGCTGGAGCTATGAAGTTGAAATTTGGTATGTAGGTTCCTCGACCGGTGTAGACGTCCGTTGAGACGGCATTTTTGGAAATTCTTATCGGGAGGGGCAAAAAGGGGACAAAAAAGGTACCTTTTTCCAAAAAAGTACCTTTTCCCAAAAAAAGTACCTTTTCCCAAAAAAAGTACCTTTTTCCAAAAAAAGTACCTTTTTCCAAAAAAAGTACCTTTTTCCAAAAAAAGTACCTTTTTCCAAAAAAAGTACCTTTTTCCAAAAAAAGTACCTTTTTCCAAAAAAAGTACCTTTTTCCAAAAAAAGTACCTTTTTCCAAAAAAAAAGTACCTTTTTCCAAAAAAAAGTACCTTTTTCCAAAAAAAGTACCTTTTTCCAAAAAAAAGTACCTTTTTCCAAAAAAAGTACCTTTTTCCAAAAAAAGTACCTTTTTCCAAAAAAAGTACCTTTTTCCAAAAAAAGTACCTTTTTCCAAAAAAAAGTACCTTTTTCCAAAAAAAGTACCTTTTTCCAAAAAAAGTACCTTTTTCCAAAAAAAGTACCTTTTTCCAAAAAAAGTACCTTTTTCCAAAAAAAGTACCTTTTTCCAAAAAAAGTACCTTTTTCCAAAAAAAATACCTTTTTCCAAAAAAAGTACCTTTTTCCAAAAAAAGTACCTTTTTCCAAAAAAAGTACCTTTTTCCAAAAAAAGTACCTTTTTCCAAAAAAAGTACCTTTTTTCAAAAGAAGTACCTTTTTCCAAAAAAAGTACCTTTTTCAAAAAAAAAGTACCTTTTCCCGAAAAAAGTACCTTTTTCCAAAAAAAGTACCTTTTTCCAAAAAAAGTACCTTTTTCCAAAAAAAGGACCTTTTTCCAAAAAAAATTCCTTTTTCCAAAAAAAGTACCTTTTTCCAAAAAAAGTATCTTTTTTAAAAAAAGTACCTTTTTCCAAAAAATGTACCTTTTTCTAAAAAAATGTACCTTTTCCAAAAAAAAAGTACCTTTTCCCAAAAAACATACATTTTTCCAAAAAAATAACTTATTCAAAAAAAGTACCTTTTCCAAAAAAGAGTACCTTTTCCCAAAAAAAGTACCTTTTTCTAAAAAAATTTTCCTTTTCCCAAAAAATATACATTTTTTCAAAAAAATACCTTTTTCAAAAAAAGTACCTTTTCCAAAAAAAAGTACCTTTTCCCAAAAAAAAGTACCTTTTTCTAAAAAAATTTTCCTTTTCCAAAAGAAGTACCTTTTCCAAAAAAAGTACCTTTTTCCAAAAAACATACATTTTTCCAAAAAAAAAACAACTTTTTAAAAAAAAATACCTTTTGCAAAAAAAGTACAAATAAAGTACTTTGTAAAAACAAAGTATCTTTTTCCAAAAATTTCGTTTTTCCAAAAAGTACCATTTAAAATAATATATAATTTCAAAAAAACTACTTTTTTTCCTCCCCCCACGGATATCTCCACTAAAACAAGGTTTCTTGATATTCGGCATAGACGTGCGCTAAGACGGGATTTTTGGAAATTCCTACCGGAACGGGCAAAAAGGGGAAAAGTCTCCCCATAAACAGTCTCACAAATTGGAAAAGTGCCTGCCCAAACCACTGGAGGTAAGAAGTTGAAATTTGGTATAAAGGTTCCTCCACTGTAGTAGACATCGACTAAGTTTGTATTTTTGGAATTCCCTACAGGATATCCCAAAAGGAAACTCGGTATGTGAGTTCCTGCTTCTGTGTAGGCGTCCGCTTAGACGGAATTTTTGAAATTCCTATCGGGAGGGGAAATTAGGTAAAAGTCTCCTCCTGCCGGCTTGCCCAATCCCTTTTGGCCAACCTAAAATTTTAAATATGTATTCCTTGGAGTAGGACTAATTCACCGGCAACGTAATTTTTCTATTTTGGAACAGGAACATAGTAAAAATGGTGGTTGAAAGGGAAAAATGTCCCCACTAACGGCCTGCCCAAACCGCTTAGGCAATGCAGTTGAAATTTGGTATGAATGTTCCTCATCCATCGCAGATAGCCGCGAAGATGGAATTTTTGTAAATTCCTATAGGGAGGGGCAAAAAAAAAAAAAAGCCTCACCTTGGGGGCCGGTAAAAACCCCTTCGGCTAGAAACCTGAAGCTTAAAATGTGGGTCCCTGGAGGGAGGGCTAACTTATTAGAAAGATACTTTTTTGAATTTTGGACAGGGTCGTTATAAAATGGGGGCTCAAAAAGGGAAAGTTGCCCCTTAACGACCTGTCCAAACTGCTGGAACTAGGAAGCTGAAATTCGGTACTTAAGTTCCTCTCAGCCTACTCAAACTGCTGGAACTAGGAAGCTGGAATTCCCTGTCGATGGATTTTCGGAAATTCCTACCGAGAGGGGCACAAATAGTAAAAGTTGACTAGAAACCTGAAATGTAAAACATATGTTACTTGGAGTATGTGCTCACTTACCGAGGAGGTGCTTTTTGGACAGGGACATTGCAAAAATGGGGATTAATGAAGCGAAAAGTGCCGCTTAAAGGCCTGTCCAAACCGCTGGAGGTAGGAAGTTGAAATTTGGTATTAAAGTTCCTCCTCTATTGCAGACATCCGCTAAGATGAGATTTTTGGAAATTTCTACAGGTAGGGTCAAAAGCAGGAAAAGTCTCCCCCTTAACGGCCTGGCCAAACTGCTGGAACAAGGGATCTTAAATTGGGTTCCTTCTCCAACGTTGACGTCCCCTAAGATGGTATTTTTGGAAATTCATACCGGGAGGGGTAAAAAGGGAAAAAACTTCCCCCTTGACGGCCTGGCCAAACTGCTGGATATAGAGACCTAAAATTATGTATGTAGTAGGTTCCTCCTCCAACGCAGACGTCCTCTAAGACGGAATTTTTGGAAATTCCTACCGGGAGGGGTAAAAACGGAATAATTCTCCCCCTTGATGGCCTAACCGAACCCTTCGGCTAGAAACCTGTAATATATAATATGTTTTCCTTGGAGTATGGGCTAACTTATCGACAAGGCATTTCTAGGACTTTGGACAGGAACGTGGTAAAAATGGTGGTTCAAAAGGGGAAAATTGCCCCCCCCCCTCTTAACGTCTACGTCTTTAGCTAGAAACCTAAAACTTAAAGAACAAGTGTATATGAAACACTAAAATTAAGAAACTAAATAGAAAACGAGTGGGATTGAAACACTACACAAGTGGAATGAAATGGATATAAACGTTGAACGAGCGGAATTGAAATTATAGACAATGCAAATGGATTGGAAGAGGGAATTACCTGTTCAAACACTATCAACGGAATATGAAACTTATGTAGCATTGAAACATACTCTCCAAAAAGTTAAACAAATTTTCTGAAAGAGAAAAAACCTTAGAAAAGGAATGGAACTTATATATTCCGATATTTAAACTTCATGTAACGAAGCACCGGTGGAAGAAACCGACGCAGTAAATTTTCCAACTGAATTTGTGAATTTACTTGAATTGCCAGGTCTACCTTTACATAAACTGGAATTAAAAAAAAAACTTTAAGACACGCTAACAACGTAGCTTTGCCCGCTATTTTTAATATTATAAAATGCTTTCCAACCCTGCTTTACGTTATTTATTTTCATTCAAAACACAAATGAACAAAACTACTTACGGGTCTATCTACCTAAGTTCGCACTTTACCAAATTATCTTAACATACACACGTATATTGCAATTTATTATGGATTCATTACTAACAATCCACTTTCATGAGAAAAAGTGATCAAATATTTATTTATTTTAAACCCATTGTTGTGCAGAATTATTTATTTGTGGTGGCTGGGTGAAGGCTTTAAATAAAAAAACTTTAAATAAAAAAACGAATTTAATAAAAATTGTGGGGGGCGCAGCCCCCCGGGGGGGAGGGCGCAGCCCCCCCCCCCCCTTAACCTTTAAGGCACGCTAACAACGTAGCGGGCTGCGCCCGCTAGTAAAGAAATATTTGCCAAATCAGCTTTATTCCTTTTTTATCTTTCGTTGGAGTGTTATGGCCAGAGAAGACAAAATTGCCGTTTTTGCTTTTTATGCTTTTTATTGCTCGTTTTACTTATATTTGCTTCTTTTTGCATTTTTTGGATTTTCTGTTTTTTAGCTTTAAAATAGCTTTTTCTTAAGATTTGAGAACTTCGAATTGCTTTTTTTTAACTTTTTGCCCAAAAATACTTTTTTTGCTCACAAAAAATTATTTTTTCTCTTACCTTGAATTTTTTTATTAAAAAACTATTGTTTTTCCAAGTTTTTTTACTTTTGCTTTTTTTCTTGCTTTTTTTACAATATTTTTTTGCTTTAAACACATCGAATTTTGCTTTTTTCTGTCTTCTCTGATTATGACCATATGTCAAATGTCAATTCCAGACTTCGGGAAATAGAGTCAATTTTTATCGAAATCCCTAAAAACTTACTAATTATTTCGATTATTATATTTTCATAAAAAAAAACTCAAAATAGTGAAAAAAAAATTGAATTTTTGATATCGGCAAGTTGAATGAATATTTTTGGTATAAAATAATTACGAGTATAATTTGGGTCACAAAATTTTATTGTGAGTATAAGATTTTGAATATTAAAATGTCGACATCTCCCACACTAAGATTTAACATCTCGCTCAATTACAGTGTTGCCATATTTAAAACCCTTCATCTTTCACCACCTTTCACTTCTTCTCTAACCCCTTTCCAAAAGACGCAACACGTTAATTGATAGGAAGAATTTCCTAAGTGTTGCTTCTTTAAAAAAAATAAAAAACGAATCAGCTGTGATTTTGATTCTCTCAGATTTTGAACCTATAAATAATGCAGAAACTTCGTATGTAACCTGGTTTTGGGATTTATTTACATCAAACTTCTTTCACCTTTAAGAACAGTGTGCATGAAATCATTTTATTCAAAATGATTTTTTTTAATATCCCACAGCCATTGAACATATTTTATTTTTATATATTGATATCCATTAGTTATCCTTTACCAAAAAAGTAATTCGTAGAAAGGAATAAATGAACTTTGTTACCTTTTGATTTGTTGGTTTAATTGTATTTCTTCATATTAAAGCTGTTAAATTGAATACATTGATGGGGGTTTTATGAAATAATATAAATTAAATAGTTGATACTTTTCTTATAAAGAGCATAATAGTAAAATTTACTAAATATTTGCTTTACAAAGTTGTTGAAATATAAAATTTATTTCATTTAATTCACTAATGTTAAGATTTCTTTTGAAAAAAAATCTAAAGTATTTCCTTTCTCGTAAAAGTGAACACTTAAACTTTAATTGAAATATTTAGCTTTATACAAAACTAAAGAAGATTGAATTTCATTAAAATTAGTTTTTACTCTTTTATTATTACTATTTCTAACTATCTTGTAAGTAGCTTTGAGTTTTTGCTAGCTTGTTTATTAAGCATCATGAACCTGTTGGTATTTTTGATTTAAATAAAGATATGCCGACTGTAAAAACAAGGTTGCTAGTTAAGTGGGTTTTTGTTTAACAAAGATATTTTTTATTTACCAGAATATGAAAAAAAAAATTTTTTTTAATAATTAAGTTCGAGGCCAGTGTTGTTTAATAAATTTATATTTATTTAATTTACTTATTTAATCAATATTTCGCCAGCCGTTGGCTGGCAACCTCGAGGTTCTTAAAATATTAAACAAAACTTTATATATAATACATAATTCACAAGCACATAATTCTCATTCCGTTGATTTTATTTATTATATGTAATGTCTTGATCTGTGTTACCCAATCATAATTCTTTTTTTAGCGAAAAACTTAATTTTTAAGGAAAAAATTCATATTTTTGATATTGGGGATTTATTTAGAAAATATAAATTTCAACTAAATATTTGCCATGTACAATATTTAACAAATATTTTCTTCGAAACGAAGCCGTAAAACACGCTGAAAAAAATTCTGAATCGATAGAAAATCACTCGTATTTTTTTCAGCATTCAAAAAAAGAAACAAATTTAGCAGGTTTCAGTCAAATTTTCCAAAATAATATCACTGTACAACACAAAAAAAAAAAAAACAAAAAAGTAACAAGGTTCTGGCAACTGATTCTAATAAAAGAGACCAAAAAACAATATACAGTAGACGCTCGCAAATTAGAGCTTTCAGTAATTCGAACGTCCAGAAATTCGAATCAATGTTTGCAATACATTAAACGCTCTGAAATTCGAATTTAAAATTCTAATTTCTGAGCGTTTTTTTTCTTTTTTTTGGTTATTTGAATACACAGGGAATCCCCAATTTATTTTTATTCTGTTTGAATAAAGTAAAACTAAAAAGGGGAATCACCAAATTATATATGTTTTTCCCTATTTGTTTTTTTTTGTGGCATTTATGTACATTTTTGGCTAGTTTATTTGTGAAATTTGATACGCGTGTACATATTATTTGGCAGTCTCTATTAAATAGTGAAAGTGTATCATTTAAAATGTTAAATAAACGTAAAAAAACACTTTATCATTGGAAACGAAACGAAAAAAACGTCCAGAAATTAGAATAATTCAGAAATTAGAATTGCCTCAAAAACAAAGCGGTTCTAATTTGCGAGCGTCTACTGTACATGTATCGCCGTTTTAAAAGTTTTCGTCGGGCCTATAATTTTTGGAAGGTTAAATTTTCCACCCTTTTGCAAATGTTTATTGTGAATCGGCTTCGGAAACCATTTGAATCTTCCATTTTAGGTATAGGATGTGTTCAGCGAACTTATGTAAAACACTACGAGGAACATTTCTGTGCGAGATTTTAACCCTCTAACTCATCAATTAAAGGCAATTTTTTGGTTCCTTTCTCAAAAGGGACAAAAAGACCCATAAGTTGATTAGTTAGGGGGTTAAAATGTTCCGCAAAAATATTTGTCATGAAATTCTATTATAAATCTCTGAAGACACCAAAGTAGAAAATTTAACTTCAATGCCAGAAATAAGTCAAAACTTAAAACTAACTAATTTTCGCAAATGTTTATTGTGAATCGGCATAGGATAACATGTGAAACTTCCATTTTAGGTCTAGAACGTCTTCAGTAAACTTATGTAAATCACTACGGGGAATATTTTTCTGGAACATTTTAACCCTCTAACTCTTGACATGTGGGAACTTTTTTGGTCCATTTTTAAGAAGGGACAAAAAAGACCCGTAAGTTGCAGAGTTAGAAGGCTAAAATGTTCCTAAAAAATATTTGTCATGAAATTTTTCTACAACTCTCTGAAGACATCAAAGTTCAAAATTCAACTTCAGTGCTAAAAATAAGTCATAACTTAAATAGTGTTTAAGGGTTAATTCTGTACTTAAACAAAATTGGCGCTCAAATAAATGTCCCACAAACCTGGATGTTAGGGGGTTAGTTTTAAGTTTTGACTTATTTCTGGCATTATAGTGAATTTTTCAACTTAGATGTCTTCAGAGACTTAAAGTAGAATTTCATGACAAATATTTCTTCAACTTATGGGTCTTTTTTGTCCTTTTTAAAAAGTGACCAAAAAAGTCCCTTTAATTGAAGAGCTAGAGGACTAAAATATTCCACAGAAATATTTCTCGTAGTGTTTTGCACAAGTTCGCTGAGCACGTCCTATACCTAAAATGGAAGATTCACATGGTTTCCTATACCAATTCACAATAGCTGTGTTTTCGACTTAACTAAATCCATTAACTCATTACTTTTCCTATGCACGTCAACTTTCAAGGCGGATAATTTTAAAAAAAGAAGAAAACTAATAACAAAATTAAAGAATTAATAATGAAAAATGTATTGCTGGCATATGCCGATTAGAACCATTGCAAAAATTCGTGTTCATTTTCTATTCGAGTAAATGTTTATCTCTTTAAAGGGTTAATCTTTACCATTGTCAGTAAAATGGCGAGAAGAAAAGATAAATCACAATAAAACAAAACTCATGTTTTTTATGAAAAATTATAAAGTTTTATATCAAACATTTTCTCTGTGTTCATGTTCATAACAAAACATGTTTTATAAATCGAGCTAAAAAACTTATTGTGTTTTTCAAAGAACTTTGATCATTTATAAAATTATGATAGCAGTTTTCTGAGATTTATATATGCGGTCATGTTGGTTTCTTTCTTAGAAATTGTTAAAATAAAACAAAATAAAACAACACAAAACAACATAAAAAATAATATTACTGCAGAATTGTATAGCACTATGCTACCACTCTAACGAACTACTCAAGTAAACTTGAAATGTTTTATAGCTGGAAGAAAACTTTACAAAATAACAGCCGTTGAAAATCATATAAAATTGTTTTTTTATTTTTTGTTTGGATTGTTTGCAAACCTTAAGATTAATGTATGTTATTCACCCACACAATAGGTGGTAAATATTGTTTTTTTTTCGAATATGAGTGGTTTCTAGGAAGTGATATATTTTTAGAAAAAACTTCAACATTAGGGGCATTCAACGATGTGTAAAGTAACTATACAAACAACATATACATAACATGTAGCATCTTCAGGAAATAACAAATTAACAATTTATTTAATTTTTGAAAATTTTTTCAAATCTGAATCATAAATAACTCATAAATAGCTCAGAAATTCTGAAATTTAAACTATAGCTCATATTATTAGCCTTTTATGAGACATAAAAGAACGCTCAGAAAGGTGCTGAACCCTCAATAAAAAAACACCCTCATATAGCTATTATTTCAGAAAGTCTAAGTGCTCCTTTATTAGTCGTTTTGGACTCCAATTGTACACTGGGAATAATTCAATATATTTGACATGCGTATTTGTTGAGTGATAATTTTATCCTAAATACTAAATTTATTACTTATCCTAAATTTTTATAAATTATACATTATTTTAATTCGATATTTCGATCAACCTTTGCTGCACATCTTCAGGGATATTTAAATAATTAATAATAAAACAAAATTGAAAACTGTCTTTGTGTGCCAGTTATCTATTTCCAACTAATTGAAAAGTTGAGTTGAAAATAGATAACGAACATAGAAAGACATTTTATTAACTCTGTTATATCACTCATTATTTAAATACCCCTGAAGATGATCAGCGAGGATTGATTGAAATATGTCGAAATAAAATAAATATGAACAATAGACCGTACCACCTTACTGGCAAAAAGAAGAAAAAAGTGCGTATACATTCAAATATATATTTTTGCAAGGCAAGTTGGAAAAAAATTTTTTTTGCCGAACGTAGGTGTCGCTTTTTTTAATTTTTCGTTATAGCTTCGGCATTTACAGTCTGTTTGATGAACAAAACTCTATTTGTGGTTTCAAATGAATTTGTTGATCATGATTAATATCACCTAGGAACTGCTTTAAGATTATCCTAGAGAAAAAAAAATATAATATACCTGACAATTTTTGGGTCTAGGAATAACAAATTTGATTTAAATTTTTCAGAATTTGGGGAATTTGTAATAACTTGGATAGTTTTCAACGGATTTATAAATTGTATGCATTTTAAAATATATAAATAGGTATTATTTCAGAGTCTGTATCTATTTGGTGTCAAAAAGTTTTTCGCCTAATAAACATTAATCAGATTTTCAAACGATTTCCACGCCGATTTTTCTTTATTCCATCATCTTAAAATTTCATGTAAGTAATTTTGATATGGAAAAGAAAAAAAGTAGTCTTGTGCGAAATCTTAGAAATCAATTTCATATGTTTGAGCGCCCCTAATATAAATTTATAAAGTATTCTTTTAAAGAAAAAACTGTGAAAACTTTACCACTAAAGATACAGATTGTAAATAACTGTAAAGCATAACAACACAATGCGGGAGTATTCTAAATAATATTTCTGTGCGAAAAAGAAGGGAATAAAATCCAGCATAGTGAATCCAGCTAATAGCAAAAACTCAATTGTGCTGGTTTTAGGCTAATTTTTGACCCACCCTACTAAAAAAAAATTATATGACTTGATATTATATACAATTATATCCGAAAAATGAGAACATCTAATTGTATCAAATTAGATCGTATTATGATCATATTGGATCTAATTTGACACAATAAGATCCAATTTGATGGAATAAGATATGGTTTGATACAGTTTTATCCGGATTTTGTCCTCATCCAAATGTATCAAATATAATATAATCATATCCAACTAGATGTAATGGTATATAATTCGATACAATTACACATAATTATATGAGGCATATGTAATTCTGTATCGGTTTATATATAATTGGATATTGAATATGTTGCACTATATATTGTGCAATATATAACAAGACATAATTATATATTTAGGATATAATTTCGTAAAATTTCATATAATTATATCTTGGTATATATGTACCAATATATAATTATACAAAATTTTATATGATAATATATGACTATATCAAAACTTTTTTACTTGGGCAGTCAACAATGAGATCGTATATGAAAATATCTGATCATAAATGGTCTTATATATGATCACATATGGGTATAGCTGATCATATATGTCCATATATAGTTCAATATAGAACCATGTACGCTCAGATAAAAATTTGATCGTATACGAACATATATAATCATATATGGGTTCGTATATGATTATATATGGATATAGCTTATCATATATGTCCATATATAGTTCCATATACGATCATATATGTTATCATATATGTCCACATGTGTTCATATATGACCAAATATCCCCAAATTTCGGATCCAAACATATATGGTCATATATAAGTCCATATATATTCCATATAGTACAATATATGACCAGATATGGTTTCATATATGACCACATGTATAAGTTCGACTCCGAAATTTGAAGGTATATGACCGTATATAATCATATATGAGCATATATGAATCCTATATGGACATATATGATCATATACGCCTATACTATATGTGGAATTGTACGTATTTGATCATATACAAGCCCATATATGATCATATATGTTTATATAAGATCTCATTTTCACCAGGAGTTATATAAAATTATTTTTAATTTCAAATATTTGTTGCCTCCTCATTATTTTTCATTCCAAAATAGTTTTAATTTTTCTGCAAAGTTTTAACAAATTCAAAAGCACAAATTTAAAGCTCTCTCTTACTTGTTTCAAATTTGTTTTTTCTGCCGTCCACTTTTGTCCATTTGCATATTTTATTTCTTTTATTTTCCATTATGAATTCTTTTTTTTCTATGATCTCTTTTTGTACTTTAACTGCACGAGTTACCACAATAACTAATTTTACATAATTTGTCCATTTAAACACAAAACTTTTTATAAAAATTAAATTTGAAGCAAAAAGAAAACAAAAAAATATGCCAACAGGATATAACAATTTGGTTTTAACAAATATATAATGGTAATTTTATAATTTATTTGAAACATGTTTGGTAATATTCCGATTTAGAAAGTATTTTTTTGTTATATTTTATGACAAAAATGTTAAACATTTTATGATGAAAATACAAAAGTGTGTGTTTTATGATTATTGGCGTAAAAGAAGAAACACTACAGAAAGTGTTTTGTAAAATAAAAATTGTTATACTGCTGGCTTAAAAGGATGAAGGCAATTTTAAATTTTTGCCGTCACTGATAAAAACACTTACAATAATTTTAGTTTATTGGCCACAATAACGTCAAAAAGTGTTGTTATTATCAATATTATTACTTACAAGAAATATTTTATCTGTTATAAAGAAAAAAAAAATTATTAAAATATAAAAAATGTTAAACACCCCAGCAAAACAAATTGGAAATCATGCTTCATAAACCATTTCTTTCAGTAAGTCTAAAGCATTTGTTACTGTATTTTTACTGCTTTTTTAAAAGTAATTCTGAACAACTTTAAAAAAATCACTTCTTTCATTGCTTCCCAAGTTTACACTAGTACAATTTTACAGCTTTTTTAGAAGTAATTCTAAACCATATCCAAAAAATCACTTAACTATTGCTTCTAAGGCATCATTTATCTAAAAGTAATCCTAAGAAGTGATTTTGATCAAATGTACTAAAATCTCAAAACTTATTTAATAAATTGTGAAAAATAATCTGTTGAAAGCATGTCCCTATCCGGATTTCATTCTTGCCTAAATAAATCGTCAGGGGACGACGTTTTTAAGAGTTTCTAGAAATATTTATTAGGTTAAATTTCAGACTTAATAAGAATTTCTTGTTCTCACCTAAGAGCGTTATTCAAGATTTAAAATATCAGACAAAAACCGAACAACAAAAAATTTGCACACAATTTGCTTTGTCATCTTCCACATTTCATTTAGTGTTAGCCAAAAAAATTAAAATTTTATACGTCCATATATGTAACTTGACTATACCCATACAGCGCCAAATTCTTTGGTACCTAATACATTCATCTGGCATAAATAGTTATCATTCACACCCTACACCATGATCTTAACTTTGTTGCACAGTGTTATAAAGAGAACCTCATTATTTATTTTAATTCTTTTCATAAAACTTACTTTTTTATTATTAAAATTTTATTTCTATATGCCAGAAATCATAAGAAATTCTTTACAAACAACTCGTATATATCATTATTTTTATAATGTCTTTATACTTAGTCTTTGCAAACACTTGTAATATGGATTTTTTTTTTTTAGAAAAACAAAACTTAGATCTTTCATTTCCTTTATGCCGCAAAAGAACATACAATTTTTTTTACCACTGAACTTAAAAATATGCTTGAAAGAACATACACGTCAAAGACGGATTTTTTTTTTATTTTTTTTTAAGAATTTCATATAAGTTTATTTTCCACAAACTCTTCATTTTATATAAATAAAGTTATAATACCCTTTGCCAACGTCAAAACGCAAAAATGCACTTTAGGGTAAAAGATTTAAAATGTCAGACAAATGTTTATTTAAAAAAAAAAAAGTTTTATAAGTAAATTTGTTTTGCATATATTGCAAAAAAAAAGTACTTATAGTTAGTGGAGGTAACATTGGTTACACAATTTTTTATATATATATTTTTTTTTAATGAAAACTTTGTTCTTGGTAAAGAAAGGTGGAAATTTATTGAAGCAAAAATCGATTAAAATAAATATTAAGGAAAAAATATTAATAAATCAAAATGCTTAAGCTCGAGGTCTGGTTTTAGTATAAAAATAAATTTATTGTCCGATATTTCGACATTCTTTGAAAATTGTCTTCAGGGAAATATTAGATATTTACATAAAAAAACTTAAAATATCGTTGTTTTTTATTGTCATTTACTATATAAATATAATATCTAATATATAAATAATAGATGACGATACACAAAGACCGATATTTTTAAGTTTATTTATTTTTGTTTTGTATAAATCTCTAATATTTCCCGGAAGATGGCATTCAACGAATATCGAAATATCGAACAATAAATTGATTTTCGTAATAAAACCAGACCTATAGCTAGTGAATTTTCATTTATTAATATTTTAAAGGTCGAATAAATACGACTTGAAAATAAAAATAGATTAATATTTTCTAAAAGTAAGGGAAAAAATTATATAATTTGCCTTTAAACCTAATTAGTAAGTTCTATAAAATGTGATGTTTATTAAATATCCCGAGACGTTTAAATAAATAAAACAAATTTTTAATTTCATAAGAAAAAATGCTTTTTTTTTTACAAAAATTCTGTAAGAAATTTAAAATTAAATATCCTTTGTCCTTTTCTGCTATCAGTAAATTAAAAATTATTAAGATTCTAAGGAAATTTAAAAAAATATATTTTTTTTGATGACTCTAAAAATTTCTAGGTTTTAAACTAAGATTATTATTTCTTTAAACAATTAAGCCCTAAAGTATACTACAAAAAATATGGCAACAAAATTGTGATCATTTTTTGTTGTTTCTATGATACTTGAAAATTTACATAACGCTGCTAGACGAGCCCAAAAATTCTCGTACAATCATATTACCTAACAAATATTTCTAGAAATTCTAAAATCGTCCTTCCCTGATGATTTCGTTAGGTATGCATACAATTCGGATATAGACATGGCTTTAGCTGATTATTTTTCACAATTTGTTAAATAAATTTTGGCATTTAAGCACACTTAATTCCTTTAATGCTAATTATTTCTTATTGTGCAAAACATTTAAAAGTGTTAAAGAGAAAATATAACTATAAAGCTGCCTACACACTAGGGAACATACTTAAAAAAAGAGAGCATTTTTTGTGAATGTGTGAGTGCATTTGTGTGTGTGTGCGTGTTGAGAGCGTGCATTTCGTGTTTACAAAATTTTTTGATATTTTTTGTTCCCTCAACCATGTTCCCTAGTGTGTAGGCAGCTTAAAGAGCCTAATGTGTTAAAACAAATTTATTATTCCTTTTTTTAACTTACTAGACCTCATAAATTATATATTTTTCTAAGCACTACGCCATAACAAATGCCTTATTTATATTCTTAATACGATTTGCACGCAATGCTGCCAGAAAAGTTTTCTCTCATCTTCCAATTTTGTAAGTAAAAATCCCCAAAAATTCCCAACAAAATTGTTTACTACCTAAATTTGTCCCCTATTTTGTTTTAATTAAATAATAAAAAAAAAAACATTTTTTACTCAAATAAGGCGCTGTGGTGGAATGGTTATCGCATTGGACTGTTACACGTTAGGTGGCGGTTTCGATCCCCAACCAAAGCAACATCAATTTATGAAAAATACTAATATGTATACATCGCAGCGTTCTCCTTCGGTGTTTCCATAACACTTAACCTCACCGAAGTAAAATTATGTAACAGGGGTGTGAACTAAAAAGCTTCAACAAAGTTCGTCAACTCTTCAACAGATGGCGCCCAACAACTGTTCTAAGATTCAACATCTCGCGCAATTACAATGTTGCCATATTTGCAGCCCTTCATCTTTCACCACCTTTCAGGGAGCAACACTTTAATTAATAGGAAGAATTTTCTGAGTGTTGCTGCTATTTTTATAAAAGAAAAGAGTAAAATAGTTAAAGTCAGTTATATAAAACCCCATACAAGTCCTGTTGGATGACTTTTCAATATTTCGATACATAATTTGAACTCACTTTTTACCCAATGTTCTTTTTTCAAACCAGTGAAACTTTTTAACCTCCTAAATATTTAGAATGGAGAAAGATATTTCAGTGATTCAAAAGCCCTAAAATAGTAAATGAAAGATGGTAGGAAAAATTTATCCAGAGTTACCAACATTAAATAAAATAGTAATATATATTCGGATCCCAATTTAAGGATATATGTCCAGCAACTTAAAAAAATATTAAAATTACCAGACATATTTTAAAATAGGTGCAGAATTTCCAATAAATCCAATCCTCGCCTCGGAATTCTATCCCCCAAACAAAAATTGTAATCCCATTTATCATGCAATCCCCCTATCTGGCAACACAGTTTTCAAGTTGCGTATATTTTTAACACATAAGAAACAATATATTGTCTTATATGCCAATTATTGTGCATGCATTATCATGTGTTGTTTATTATATATAAAATATTTCATTTTCATGTTTTCTTTTTAAAAAGGGGGTTTGAGAATTAGTGTTGAAATTATTTATTGTTAAATATATTGTATTTTTCTAAGAATTAAGTAAACAATTTAAAATAATTTGTTATGCTAAGATTTATGTGAGTTTTTTCTCTGAAAATTAGTAGCATACTTTAGGGGAGCAAATAAGGCACAAGACACAAAATTAAAGAGAATATGTGGAAAAGATGTTTTATTAAGTTTCATTCTAAGAAATGACTTTAAAAAATTAATACAGAATATGACTAAAAGTAAGCAATCATGAGGAAAAAATAATTCAGGTTTTTTATATAAGTGCTAATATGAAAGTAGTGGTATTTATTTGAAAAATTAAATGGATAAATAGTTTAAATGTTTCATTTAGCTTAATTTGTAGATTGCTATTTTCATGAAAATAGTTTCAACTGCCTAAAAGTAGGCAATCACCTTTTTAATTAGACTTTTCCTAAAAGCAAACTTACATATTTTAGTTAGTTATTAACCCATATTGGACAGCCTGTAATGAAGAAGGTAATTCAGTACTTTAAAAGTCAGAAAATAATTTAGTAAATATGTTAGCTATAACTGCTAATGAAAAAACAAAAAAAAAAATTATACTTAGTTACCAAATAATTAATTGAAGAAATAATTTTATGACCGTTTTGATGAGACTTTTGCAAAAAAAAATTATTTAAAAATATATAACAGATTTTATTGTTGATTTATATTTTGATAAAAACGTGCGAAGCTTGTTTTCTCTATAGAAAAATTCTTCGTCAATTATATTTTTTATAATCTGATAAATTGGAATATGAATTTGCTAATACACACTTTATTATGCATAAATTCCGTTTTTACTTAAGACATAAATTATAATTAGTCCCAATTATCACACTACTGCACTTCCACATATTATAATGCCGGTATTGCCATATGAGAATTTTAAAAAGAGTCCAAATACCAACACATTTTTCAAAAAAAAAAACCCTGTTTACTGGAAATCACAAGAAGTTCTAATTCAAATATTTTTATCCGTTTGAAATATATTTATATCATGACAAAGAATCCAGTTTGGTTGCCAATATTTCCACTACAGGGCGTTGTAGGAAAATATAAATTATAAAAATCTGTTACTGACAAACTCGTTCTGTATATTGCCAAAGATGTTAAAAAATATCTAGCGTATCTTCGAACTGGCCTTAATGAATCAAGTTCACGCCTGAAGTTATGCAATAGCATATTTTTAGTGTTCAGCAGAGTTTCCCACCAGCTAAGTGGCAGTTTTACAATATAAGGTGTTGCATATTTTTAGGAATCAACTTTATTTAACAAATATATGTAATTCCTTGCCCTGTTTATTAAAACTATAAATTGAACAAATTTCTATAGTCAGTTAAATCCTCAGTTAAATGCTTCCTTCTCTTATCTTCCTAACAAAGTTAATTAAGTTAAAAAAAGAAAAAAAAATAGTTTAACTCTTTCTTTTCCCTTAAATATCTCTTAAGTCTTTCAAAAGTTAAGTGTTTTGTAAATAATATTTTTATATAGAACCAACACACTTTGCTAAACATAAATACCATTTTAGAAGAGGATATTTTTCAAAATGTAATTTATTGTTAAAGTTGCTGTCGTATTCGCATTTAAAAGTAGTTATCTGTTGTTTTTCTGGAATTTTAAGTTTGAAAATAAAAGAAATAAGAATAATATAAAAGTTACTAGGAAGAAATAATTCGTTTAATACCACTTATTGTTTGCTAAGCAACTAATATTGTTTTGTAACTTCAGCAAAACATTTATAAATATTTGCAAGAGTGCATTAAATATACATTTTTTGAATTAAAAAGACGAGTAAACTTGCGAAGGAAAATTTTTACAGAATAGTGAGAAAATCATGAGAATGAGCTACAAATTGTATAACAGTGAAGTTCTGTTAGGACAAACCCTCAGATCATAATGAACTTTTGAATTGCAGACATGACAAAAATAAGGACACGTGTTTTTTCTAAGTACCCAGTTTCATATTTAGGGGCTAAAAAGTAGCATACGAAAATCGCACGATAAAAAAGCCATCACATTCGCTAACATCGGCCTTATATGAGATTTAGATACGTGGGGCTGCTAATCCACAGGATCTTCATACACCAGAGTACATCCATAAAATTGAAATCCCTTTTCAATTACGAAATTAGTAATATCAATTAATATTTTAATTGATTTTAGACCTATCATGCAAATTATAGTATTAATTACTAAAAATCGTATACAATTAAAACAATAAAAATTTAACTGATTCTATTAAATATTTGTTTAAAAACTAATCTTATTTAAAAAAAAATCTTTAATTCGATAATTTAGATGAATAATTTTTTGTGTAAATCATCTTCTCTACTTATTTGCTTTTCATAGGGCCTTTTTGAATTTTGCTGGATTACTGGACCTATCACAATAATAGAGTATTATTTTGAAAGATGACAAAGCAAATTGTGGTAAATTTGTATTGCTGCTTTTGTTTTTCTTTAATATTTTAAATATTGAATAAAGCTCCTAGACGAGAACAAAATATTCTCATAGAGTTTGTTATTTAACCCAATAAATATTTCTAGAAATTTTAAAAACGTCGTCCACTGACAATTCGTTTTCCTATTATTTGTTTGACCTATTGACCATTTTTGAAAAACTTGGGCTAAGAATGGATTACATATAATGTAAATATCCTCTTTATAATTCCGCAACACATTTCTCGATATCACGTATCATATCTGAGATATCCAGTATCAAATTTCGTGTACTTGCCCATTTTACATACATAAATAAATGAAAAAACCTGAACCTTCTTTATAGTTTTTCTCCATAACGAATTCTTGGCGTATGGGTCAAACCAATAATAAACTGACGAATTGCTTTCGTCAAGAATGAAATCCGGATAGGGGCATGGCTCCAATAGATTATTTTCCACAATTTTCCAAGTGAAAGTGGCTCGTATATGATCATATATGCCTATAGCTGATTCTATATGTCCATATATAGTACAATATATGATTATATATGGTCTCGTACATGATCATATATGTTTGGATCCGAAATTTTAGGGTACAAGGTCATATATGATTATATTTGTTTATATATGCTCAATATATGATCATATATGATCATATACGGCCACATAATTTCGGATGCGATCATATATGGGCTTATACGATACCATATATGATCATTTACGGAACTCTATATGGGCATATATGAGCAGATATACCCATATATGACCATATACGGGCCAATATAGGATCATATATCTTCATATATGACTTTTGATATTATATATAATTATATCCGAAAAATGAGAACATCTAATTGTATCAAATTATATCGTATTGTGATCATATTAGATCTAATTTGACACAATTAGATCTAATTTGATGGAATAAGATATGGTTTGATAAAATTTTAGCCGGATTTTGTCCTCATCCTAATATATATTTAATTCCTCCTCATCCTAATAGTATATAATTCGATGCAACTATACCTACATAATTATATGAGACATATGTAACTATATCTAGGTCTATATATAATTGGATATTGTATTATGTTGTACTATATATTGTGCAATATATAAAAGATATAGTTATATATTTGGGATATATTTTCTCAAAATTTTATATAATTATATCTATGTATATACGTATGTTCCAATATATAATTATACAAAATTTTATATGATAACATATGACTATATCAAAACTTTTTTACTTGGGATATTTAATTCCGTTAATCCCGAATTTAACTGTTTGTGGGTTAAATTTAAGAGCGGAGCATATATTATATATTTCGGATTTCCATACAGAAGTCCAAACGCGGGAAGAGATAATCCACCCACCTTATCAGCGAAAAGTTAGGTCAGATTAGGTTTAGGTCAGATTAGGTTAGGTCAGATTTAGGCAATAGAACTTATGGCCTCCGAGTTCACTCGGAGGCCATAAGTTCTATTGCGATTCTTAGTCTCTTCCTCATCCACATGGACGAAAACACAGCAACCCAAAAAACAAAATAACTTAAAACCATCCTCGATGAATCTGCTTTTTTAATTTGTTGCTTTCTTCGAAAATGTAATAGGGAAGAAATGGATGGTGGTGAAAGATGAAGGACCTCAAATATGGCAACACTGTAATTGCGTGAGATTCTGATGATACTGATGATTGGCAGTATAGTTTCCTGATGAAAGTTGGAGTCGTTCCATTCACAGACTTAGTGGAAACATTCGTGTGTGGCGAAGGTCACTTGTTTCAAAGCTTATTGCTCTTTTGTAGTCGATAATGACTCCTCTCGATTTATTTCGAGTTTTCTCAGAGATCGAACTATTTGTGTTCTTATAGATGCGGTCTCATCAAATGAGGTTTAGCTACACTGATAAATTTACGAAAAGTTTTCAAAATAACAAACTTTTTGGTAAAATAAAAGAAAAATAGTTAATTTTACGAACGTTTTCGTTGTTTTGATAATAATTTCGTATTTCTATGAATGGATTATTATGAGTGTAAGTTCGGGGTCGCCATGAGATTCTCTGCTCCCTTCATCGCTTTTCCTTATCCTTATCTTTCTAAATTACCCTCTTGGCCCTACTTGCAACTCTATCCACTTCTTTGCAAATGATAGCAATATTTGCAATTTTTCTTTTTCTCAACCTCAAAGCCAAGCCTTAATATGATAGTCTTATTTTTAATACTATATAACAAACATTCGCAATCTAAGGGATAAATTTCCCTTATTGTTTATTTTCCCATAAGACTTCTTCATATCCTGCTCAATTAATTTCTCAATTTCCTTTCATTTTTTTTATACCATTTTTATTATAAATTTTAAATGTTCCTGTATTATCCATTAAAAGAGCAACCAATTAATTTTGTTCGTTTTTCTTCTCCCTTTTTTTAATGTTTTTCAATCGGAAATTCGTTTGCATACTCTAAGGAGTTTGTTAAGATACTTAAAAAATCTTATTCTTCTCGAATTCTTGTTTTTTTGCCTGATAAATTCCAAACAGGCATATGAATTCATTGAATTCTTAAGGGATCCATTAATGTTTCTATTCCATTTTCTCTGCTTATTGCATTTTTAAGGCAAAATGATATTTTGAATTTATTAGTATGATGTACTGCGTTTTATATTTTCTTGAAATTATAGCAAAAAAAATATGAAAAATTATAGCATACTTTTAGGAATTAAACTAAAAACAGAAATCTATTATTTTTTTGCTTTAAAGATGTTAGGAAATTGTAATTAGCAAAAATATTTTACAAAACTGGCACTTAGGAAAAATTATTATTAACATAATAAATAGAAGTTTAAAAAAATTAAAAAAAACAGATACTTTGGAAGCAATGAAAGATGTGGTTTATACACTTCCAATTTTTTTTTGCTGGGTATTTGACAAATTGGTTTGTGTATGCGGTGATATTTTAACGTTAAATTTATTGGCGATTTTTGTTGATTTTCAGGGAAATCCATTCATATTTATTTTTCCCGAAAGTTTAATTTATATTTCTTAATAGTTTAATTCATATTTTATAATTCCCAGTTTTCGAAAAACTTTGTAATTCTGGAGTTCACCATATATTTAAACTGCGTAATATTATTTTTTCTTATGTCTCACTTTTTCAACCATCGCTGTGCATATATTTAAAAGCCGTGTTACTCAGCTTCGTTTTGGAGAAAGTTTTCTATAAACATTCAATAAAAATTCAAATATTTGTTCAGTACCTATAATAAATTTTATGTCATGTTCATTATACGTACAGATGTCCCAATTGAATATAGAACAAATATTTGCATTTTTATTGAATATTTTAAGTAAACAATATTCAACGAATATTTTTTTCAAAAACGAAGCCGAGTAACAGCTAACACTTTCGGGATCGAAAGTTTGTAGTAACACGTGAATAATTTTAAAATATTATGCTTGTAACTTAATTTCCCAGGGCTTTTTTAATTTGCTTTTTCTTTTCTTCATTTCAGTTCTTCTTAATAATTTAAAGTTCTACTCCACCGATTTTGAATATTTGTTTTAAAAACCAGCGAGTACTTCCAGTTAAAGTGGGCAGCAACGTTATTTCAACAGACAGGGTAAGTCATATAATTTCTTCTTTAAACCATTGAATACCTCGCTCAAATAAGGTTTTAAGTGACAATCATTTTAATTTTCAAGAGTTTCACACATTTTTCTGTTCTCCTGTCTCTGTTCTGAAGTAGAATTATGTCTCCTCATTGGTGCAAGGCATACATTTATTTTATTTTTATTAAAGTTTCATTAAATTTTCTTAAGTAACATTTATAATATTTTTAATATCCCTTATATTTAAGTTTTATCCCCGTTTAATATTTGCTTTTTCAAATGTTCAAATCATTAAGAGTTTTATCGCATTTATGGTCTACCTAGAATTCAGTCATGCGTTGACTGAACTTTTTCTTCTCTATTTATCGCCATTTGCTTTACTGATATTCCACAAAACTATCATCAGTTATGATTTTCATAACGCTTTTGTACAGCAGCAAAATAAAAACGACTTGCCACGATTGTCACCATTATCTTTATACTATAGACAAAGAAATCATTATCATGATACTGAAACTACTTCTTAAAAGAAAAACTGATATAGAGTTACAGCAGTAGGGTGCCTTAATTTTGCCACAACCTGGTGTAAACCGCACAGAGATGAAAAATATAGTTGAACATGGTTGGGGAAAAGAATTTATCATTGTATACTTCTAGGGATCATAGATGTGATTTTTACTAATCATATTAAGATCGCTGAAGAGGATTTTTTCATCATTTATGAGATAACTACAATGATTACTAGGATCATATTATGCTCCCAATGTTTTTAAATCATAACATGATGCTATTTTCTCTACATAATTATGCAAAAAAGAAATATGTTCGACATGATCATATTGGAAGACTAATATATATATTTTGACATTACGATTGCGACAATCATATTACTAAATAGTTGGGATAATCATACTCTTATCTTTTTAGTATAATATGTGTAATCTTTAAATTATCACATTATAATTTCAAAATGATCCGACTATTATCATATTCTAGTCCTTTATATCATAAATATAGATCAACATAATTGGAGAAGTAAATTTCTCATTGTATGCTCTAGTGATCATAAATATGATTCGTGTTGATCATATTATGATCAGTGATGATGATTTTATCAACAGTTTTGGATCATACTGTGATTATAAGGATTATATTGTGATCCTAACCTGTTTCAATCATAACATGATGCTCTTAAAATACCATAACATGATGCTTTTGGTTGGGTTTATGATTGTGACAATCATATTACTAAATAGTTGAGACAATCATTCTCTTACCTTTTTTTAGTATAATGCGATCTTTGTATTAGCACATTATAATTTCAAAGTGATCAGAATTTTACCACATTATGGTCCTACATATCACTGATCTGAGGAGAATACTATGGGATTCTCCTAGTGTTCTCCGAGTATAGTATTCTTCCAGTATTTTTTTGAAGCTGGATTAAAAACCTATGCATATTTTTTTTTTATACAAAATAGTATGTTACATATAAATAAAAATTTATCATATGCAGAAACATGTGAAAACGGTACGCAGAAAAATATTGTTAAAAAAACAATATCGCCATAAATCCAAAATTACCGTAATACGTTTCTAATGATTATAATAGTTTCCTAATGATCATAATATATTCCTAAGGATTATAATATTTTTCACTATATTTCCCAGCGATTATAGTCATGTAGGTAATTTTGTGATAATAGTATGTTCATAATATATATATATATATTCTTCTAACTCCCACTGGAGCATAGGGCGCTAAGCGATTCGTTAGCAGGGTAAGTTCAGAAAAGTGGGTTGCTAGCCCTCCTTTCTTAGATTGGTGATAGGGCTCCTATCCTTGTGTCCAATCCCACGTTGCAGTCATGCTTCAGCAAACGTTCATTCATCATTTACCTACTTTCCTGGGACGCCAAGTTGTCTGTGGCCATTCAGGTTACATGACTGTGCGCCTTCTCACTCTAGCTAGCTTTCAGCGGGTGCTAGAAAGCCATTGCCTGGGAAATACTTGGTCTAGGACCGGAAGTAGTGAGCTGCTTAAACAGTCATACAAAGGAATCACTCCCAAGTGAATGACATTCAGAAACTTTCCGCACTACATGCACCTCTGATGAAAGTCCCAATTCCTCTGATGAAAGTCCCAATTCCGTATGATCATAATTAATTAATTATTAAAAATACAATTTCGCAATACATCTAAAATTATCATAATATTTTCTTGATGATCATAATATATTCTTAATGATAATAATATTTTCTTAATGATAATAATATTTTCATAATGATAATAATATTTTTGTAGTGATAATAATATTTTCTTAATTACAATAATATTTATGTAATGATCATAATCTTTTCCCAGTGATCATATTATGATTAAGTATAAAATTTTTTGATAATAATATGATCATAACTAGCATATTATGATAATTTCAGCACGCAGAAAAATTTTGTAAAAATTCAATTTCACAATACATCCAAAATTTCTTAACGATCATAATATTTTGCTTATGATCATAATATATTCCTAATGATTATAATATTTTGCTAGTGATTTTAATATTGCCTCTATGAAATAATATGGTCATATAGAAAATTTTGTGATCATACTATGATCATAAGGAAAATATTATGATCATTTCAGCATGCAGAAAAATATTATTAAAAATACAATTCCACAAAACATTCAAAATTATCATATTGTGTTCTTAATGATCATAATATATTCTTAATTATTATAATATATTCCTAACGATTATAATATATTCCTAATGATTTTAATGTATTCTCAGTGATCATATAATGGTCCTGCAGAAATTTTCTGTCATCATTTAGGATTATATTATGATCATAAGAAATATATTATGATAATTTTGTGCCACAAAATACAAAACAATTTCTTTAATTTTACTTTCGTAAAAAACTAAAATCTGTCACACTCCTGATTATAGACGCTGTTCAACAAATTTTGTCTAGACTTCCTGGCTATACCGGACATATTACAATTAATACCAATATATTAATTTTATATTTTGAAGCTAACTGAACCATGACACTCTTAAAAATTATGCTGACCATCTTATAGCTGCAGAAATTATCCAATAACAATGTGCTAGTCGCAAAATTTTTAGATTTTACTGGTAAATCTAATTCGAGTATGCTGGTGATAGCCATTTTTCAAAGTTAGCGTTCGTAATTCGCGATTAAAAATTTTGACGCTAAGATACCAAAAATAAATATAATTTTATACTCATTCATTCATTTTGAACTATAAATTTATCAAATTTGATTTAAATATGTACAACATTAATTTAAATATGTACAACTGTAATTTTTTTTCGCGAAATTTTTTTTTCCTTAAAGCATTTTAAACCAATGTTATTGTATGTTGTGTATATTCAATAAGCTTAAAAAAATATTCAATAGAGTTAAGAAAAAAAAAATTTCTTTGGAAAAAAATCGGGAAAAAAGTTTTTTTACAGAGTTGGATTCATTTAAATTAGAAGAAAAAAATATACCAAATGTATAAAAAATATCGAGTGCTAACTTCGAATACAAGCGCTAATTTCGAAAAACGACTAGCACCATTGAATTCAGCGTACTCAAATTAGCTTTACCAGTAGGGTGAAGAAAAAAATTTAAAATTTGAAAACAGTGTATTTATTACAAATATAAAATGATTCGCTTATTATTAATACCATCTCTCTCCATGAGATAATAATATGATTGTAAATAGAAGAGAGGAATATGATTGTCTAGGCAATATATGATTGTAGACGAGAGAGTAGTATGATAATCGAAAATGGAGAGATTGTAAAAATAAAATAATTAAAGGTGGCCATATCAAACTTTGAGGCAGAAATTCAAACAAGAGTTCTCAACCGATTTAAAAAATTTTGGATCTGTAATTTCTATAGGAATATCGACTGGCATTACATCTTGCCCACAAAATGAGGCACCCTATTATAGCATCATTTCTAGTGCCATGAATCCAAAATCATGAAATGTTGATACTTTTGCAATCAATGCTATTGTCTTTTGTAATTTTTTCTTTTCTTTTTTTTCAAAACGTAAAGGAAGTATAAGTGCTAAAAGACAAAAATTATTGACAACATGAAAGAAAACAATTGAACTGTAAAGATAATGATTGGTATGGATAGATTAAAGTTGTGTTTGTGCTTTAAGACAGAAGCTGGATAAGTTGCAAATGCCACAGAATTTTAATAAAAATAAGAAATGTTTTATAAGGGAATTGCAAGGAAATACTAAAAAAACATATCGTTAAGGGATTCAAAGAAATTAGTCCTTTTTTGTTTTATAACTTTGCCTTTGAACAGTGCCAAAATAAGAAAACTTTCCAAAATTTTTGCTGTAATTCAAAAACTAGCACTGCTTTGTAAATATATTGCAAGCTTAACTACACTACAAGTAACAGTAGTTAATTTAGATTTTCCACTAAGGTTTGTTGATTGCATTAGTTACTAACTGGCAAGTTATACAAATGCTATTTTCAGCAGTTAGTGTTGTACAAAGTAATTAGCAAAACCATTTTGAGTCTTAACAAGTTGTTGTATAACTAGTTTAGGTGTTCAAATTTTCATCATGTATGCTAAATTGAAAATTGCAACAATTCACACACTAACATACATACACACACACACACTCCCATGCTCATTCACACACTCACTCACACACGTAGGCAATCAGAATTCACAAAGTGATTAATATTGTTAGTTGCAATTCTGTGGATGTTTCTTGATGAAAACAAGTTAGTTTACAAAATTACTATGGATTTTTAATGAATTGTTCACACGCAGAGAAAAGATATGGCTGCAATATTATTAAGCGGGGAATATTCGTGAAAAAATTGTCATTTTTTTAATTAAGAAACTATGTCCTTTCGCGCTTTAATCTATTCTGTCAAATTTTATCCAAATACCCTAATCCGTTTTAGAATTAACCATAATTATTTAATAATTGAACCTGAGGTCTTGTATTTTGTTTTATAAAATATCTTTTGTTTATAATACAGGGGGGTAACCGCTCTAACTCGATTGGAAAAAAATTTTTAGAATTCGTAAATCTTGCAAATATTGTGAAAAATATAATTCTGTATAAAAATTATTCTTTTTAATTTATTTTTATCCCAAACCTTGTACACTACACATAAAAATTGAAAAAGTAAAATTTTTGCTAAAACTTTTCTTTTTACGAAAGGTACAAAATTTACGAATTCGAAAATTTTTTTTCAAATCGAGTTACGCGGTAACCCCCCAGATATTTCGTCATTTTTTAAATGACAGCATCAGGGTTTTTGTAAGCAAAAAAAAAAAATATGGAAAACACACAGAAAGAATTTACAAATTTCTAATTAAATTTTTAAACACCTTTCTCATACCAAATTTGTAAATACAAAAAAAAAACTTTTTAAAAAGGCACCAACAAAAAAATTTTCTTTTTTTTTGTAACTTTGAATTTTTATTTTTAAACAATTTTTATATGAAAGATTACAATTAAGAAACGAGTTACAAATATTTCAAATAAAAAAATTGTTGAGAATAAAATTTCAATTTAAAAGCAAATGTGATTGCTTTTACAAATTCCCATTGTTGGTGCCTACTGTTTTTTCTGTGCACTTTAAAATATTGCCGCTATTTCATCATTCTTTAAATGACATCATCAGGGTTTATATAAACATGTAATTCCGTGTTGACAAAGTATTTAGAGACTTTGGCCGATTTTTTAATTAATTTTCCACATCAAGTCAGATTTAATACATTTTTTAATTTTTGAAAATTTTGTTTTTTTTTCATTATAATTATTAATATTTTTTTAATCTTTACCTATATTTATAGAAATAAATCTGTAAGAATAGCAGAAAAAGTTATTAAAAAAGTAGTTAAAAATGATGCTGCAGAAAAACTGCTGAAATTAGCAGATTTTTTTGCTAAATACTAGTAAAATAAGAACAGCAAAATTAAAAATGTTAAACTTACAAAATTTTAATAATATTTAAACTAACTTTTAGTTAATTGAAAATAACAAAGTGTACCGTAAAATCTGCAGCAAATTTTTATAAATATTAGTAGACTAAAAATAGCAAAAATAAACTGTGATATCTGCAAAATTTTAGGTATTTTTAAGCTATATTTCGTAGAATACAAATAGCAGTATATACTGCTAAAATTAGCAGAAATATTTGCTAAAAAATTTTAAACTGCTGTTTTCAAAAGGCTCGATTTTTATTTGGATTTAAAAAAAAAAATCTAAAAAAACTTTGAAAATTGAAAAAAAAATTTTTGAGCTTTTGGGCTACAAATTATTTAACAAAATTTTTTGCTGATTTTAGCAGATTAATTTGCTATTTTCCATTTACAAAAATTTAACTCAAATATAACTAATATTATGTGCATTTAACAGTTTTATTTTTGCTGTTCTTATATTACTAAATATAATGTGCTAATTTTAGCAGTTTTTACTGCAGCATCATTTTTAACTAATTTTTAGTAGTTTTGAATAAATTGTTTACGGACTTTTTTCTATTATATTTGACTTAGACTATATCTTGCTTCTGAACTCTACTCTATTGAAGAAAAATATGTTGACTGAAAATTAAATTATCGCTTTATATGGAAATAATTTAATTTTTTCATTGAAGATCGTAAAATTTTTTCATTGAAGCTCGCAAAAATTACAGCCTAAAATATTTGTAGCGATTCCTATTCTCACTTTTCTTTCCCTGGTGTTACGAAACAATTTTAAATAAACAAATTTTGAAAAATTAGAAATAAAACTGGTAAAAATTATTGGGATGAAATGAGATTCGAAAATTTAGCTGAATATGGAAATTGAGAATAGGAATTCCTACAAATAATTTATGCTTATACTTTTAAATTTTACGATATTTAATATAAAAAAAATAAAATTATTTCGATATAAGACGATATTAATTTAATTTCCAGTCATCATATTTTAAGTCTACAAAATACGGTTCAGAAGCGAGAAAGATTCTAGTTTGAAAATTGGTAAAGATTAAAAAATATTTTTAACTCTACAATTTTCTTGAGCTTAAGGTTTGTTTTTTATTTATAAAAAGTTTTTTATTATTTTATTTTCGATATTTCGCTACTCCAATGTGCAGCATCTTCAGGAAATAACAATAATTGTTTTTTATTTTCGATATTTCGCTACTCCAATGTGTAGCATCTTCAGGAAATAACAATTATTGTTATTTTATTTCGATATTTCGCTACTCCAATGTGTAGCATCTTCAGGAAATAACAATTATTGTTATTTCCTGAAGATGCTACACATTGGAGTAGCGAAATATCGAAAATAAAAAACTTTTTATAAACAATAAACAAAACTTTAGCTCAAGAAAATTGTAGAGTTATAAATTGAAAAAGAAGGTTAAATAAACGAAAAGAGTTTAAAAAATATTAATTTTAAAATAAAAAAGAAAAAAAAATTGAAAGAAGGTCCAACTGATCTTTTATAATCACTGTAGATATTGCTAAAATCCGTTTAAATTTGAACAAATTATACTGTTCGAAGAGTTTTTCTTTTCTAAAGTGAATTACTTTGTCAGCCTATAATTTGGCTTGGTGACTATAAATATCTGCAGATCTCAAAGTTTAACCCATTTTCTATAGTCCCTGAAAATATTATTGAAATCGATATAAATTATATAAAATTATATTCTCCTATATATTTTGCACACCTGAGGTGGTTACTTTCTTCAATCTGTAGTTCATACTGCATTAACACAGGGTGACTCTTTATACAATTATCTGACAGATGAACTGTTATTCTATAAACATAGTACATATTTCTGATATTTAAACAGTGTATGTGAGAGTTACATTCTTCGAAGGGTTTTCCATACTAAGGCTAGTCAATTTTTTTACTTTATGATTTACTCTGTGTTTGAACAGGGTGACTCTTTTTTATAAACCCTTCATGCAATAAATATTTCAATAAAAATTCTCTAGTAATTTTATATTGATTTTTGCGTTTTTAAACCATTTAAACTTTTTCATAATTTTTATGTGATTTCCCCCTGAATTTATTTGTGAATGAGTTACACAACTTAAATAAAATTCAACAACTTTAAATATAAAAATTAAATTTTAATGTTATGTGGTTAAAAAACCACAATTTTTTTTGTTATTGAGGAAATGAATATTGTTGTAAAAAAATTATTTTATTTGGTTTCATACAAAACACACAGATAACAACCAACAACAACAACCAACAACTACAACAAAACAAAAATACCCCCAATAAAATGTACAACATTTCACCACTAAAAAGACCCAAAATCAGTCACGCTGCATTGTAGTTTGTTCAGTCATTATGATCATCATCGTCATCGTCATCATCATCGTATAAATAAATTGCAGTTCTTCGTTTTATACTATTCATAGCAATTACTCCCTAGCAATGAGTTTCGTTGATGGCTGTTTTTAGTTTGTTATTATATTTTTAATGTTTTCTATCAAAATTCGACAGAAAAGTTTTTATTTATGGATATTTGTAAACAACAATTTAAACAATGGGATAGAAATACAAAATTTAGGACAAATTAACGAAAGAAATAAAGCTACAAAATTTAAAATCTATGTAATTTAACATAATTTGAGTGAAAATTCTGTAAGTTTTTAACTCCAAATGCGGTCGTTAAATTATCAAGTTGTCATAGTAAACTGACAACAACCGAATTTTGTCGTTAAAAAGTTAAAAAATCCCACTACTGGTATATCGGAAAAATATTTAAGAATTTGTTTCAATCTAAGGATTTACTATAAAAATTTTCTTTTCTGCCCATAGTGCCTTGTCTACATGTCCCTGGTTTATTGAAAAAAACATTTCTGTTTGTTTTTGTATTTGAAAAATATTCTAAACATTAATCTTTTATTAGACCATGCAATAGGAAAAGTTGATTACTATCTTGCCTTTTCTTTTAAGAACTACTTACACCACTACCCTTCGTTGGTTTGTAGCTGTTGTTCAGGCGATTCTTAAGTGATTTAGTTTTGGTTTCTTAAACAATTTTGTTGTTTATTTAGAAAAAGTTTTATTTTTATGTGGCCTGGTTTTGGAAGTTTCGTTTTTTTTTTTTTTTTGGAACAAACAATAATTTTTAACCACATCTACATAAATCTTGGGAAACCATAACAATTTTATAAATGACCAAAGTTAGTTTTGGGCTAATAATAAATTTGTTTGGTAATACTGGTATTGAAATATGAAATAGAAAAATAAATAAAATCAATAGAGTCAGTAGAGTAAATATTTGTGAAATGATTTGTGGGGATGTAATTTGATTTCAAGTTAATTTAATAAATTAGACGTCCAATTTAGAATTAGCTTTTCAGTGTAATAGAGTTGTTTTGTAATAAAGTGTTTAATAAATAAATGTATAAGCTCAATATTAAACGAAAGTGCGTGTGTTATTTTAATTGCAAAGAGCACCAATCAGGTTTATCTAAAGCAGATAAACCCACGTTTTTAACAGGTAAAACGTAACAATTGGTGACAGCAGTGGAATTGGTTATTTTGATTGCATTAGAAAAGAACCCGGTTTATGTTATTTAAAGGAAATAAACCAACGTTTTTAAAACGTAAAATTATATAGGTACTGGTAGTCGATAATTTCACTCATTTTGTTCTATCTCTCTTAGTTTTCAAGGTATGGACCATTTTAAAATATCGTGATTTGTGCCTTTTGGAAAAGGAGACAAAAAAGTGCCTTTAATTGAAGAGTTAAAGGGTTAAAGTGTTCCACAAAAATGTTTCACGTAGTGTTTAACATAAGTTTGCTGAACACATCCTATACCTAAAATGGAAGATTTACATGGTTTCCTATAACGATTCACAATAAACATTAAAAAAAGGGGGGAATTTTCAACCCCTAAAAAAAACATAGAGCCAATCGTAAACTTTTATATAGGTAAATAAATAGGTAAATTTTATTGATAGCCTCTGCCAGAATCAGTTGTCAGAACCATATTTTGGAAAAAAAATTTATTTTGTTGTATAGTTTAATAATATGGGAAAATACGTTCATTAATCGGACTAGCCGTATGTTGACTAAATTAACCCCACAGGTCTTCCCTGACATCTATAATATAAAAATTCATTACCCATAAACCCTACAGCCTCTTTCCTCCTTTCCATAACCCCTTTTTCTAATATCAAAGCAAATGATCTACAATCTGCTGAAAATGGCGCCCAATCTAAGTACTCTCAGACAAATTTTATTCACTTAACTCCTTAACTTACATTCAGTTTTTCTCAAGTATCTGTCATTACAAAATTTCTGTCTTCCTATTATCCTACATCCATATATGACCACTTAAGTATCCTAACTTGTTTAATTTTGTCCAGTACAATGTGTGAAAAGAAATTTTCGAATAGCATCCGTTAGTGTTGTACAAACATTTACAATTGTTGTTAAGTTATACACAATTATTTATGATAGTTGTTGTAAGAAGTTTCCAACATTGAAACAGGAAGAATTAAATATGCATATTTTAGTATTAGTATGTAGTATGTGAGTGTGTGTGCGTTATTTGCTATAATCACCAAAGTGTGTGTAATAAGATTAAATTGTGGTATATGTAGCAGTCAAAGGATATGATGACACAACTAATTGTATGTTAGTTTCAATATGTTTGGTATTGGAATTTTACTAGAATATGAAGTTTCTTGAGAATTTAGAACTTTTAGTAAATTGTTGAAAAACATATGATAAAAACATTGTTGGTTCAATGCTTAGTATAAATCCAATAGAAATCAATTTCTTGCAGTTTCATTTAAAAATTTAAAAATTTTGTCTTAAAATATGCAAATAGCTTTGCAACATAAATTTCTCTATCGTCCATTTTTACAACCATTTGCCATGTAAGAATGCAAATTTTTTCATCAAGTCTTTTATTACTGTTTACAATTCATATGTATGTATGTGTTTTTAAATATTAACAGTCTATGTGTGTGTGTGTGTGTATAAGTGTCAACATTGCATGTGTGTGTTAGTGTAAAATATTCTAGTTCCATTACTAACACTATCAAACAAACAATCAAATCTGACCTGCATATAAAATACAAATATATGCCGTTTTGTAGATGTGTGAAATGTGAAAAATTACAAGTTAAATAAGAAAAATGTTATACATGAGTTCATAAGGCTACTGGGTCACTTTCTGTGTGTAATATTATGTAAGTGTATGAGTAAAACATAACAGCTGACAAGTAAATTGAAATTAAGTACATACATACAAATATAGTTCAACATTTCAAGTTCTTGCACTATCACAAATGTTTTAAATTGGTTTAAATTTTAAGAATTTGAATACTTATTTAATCATACTCAGGCATACTTATAGGCTTGAAGAAATTTGAAGCTGAAAACACATACATACACTTGTATATTAGGGTGGATCGCATTTAAGACTTTGGACCATGCTCTCAAACAGGTTAAATTAAATTTTTTTTATAGAAAGCTTAATTAAAAATTTTATATTGATTTTCATGTAAAATTTTACCAAAAAAAAAAAAAAAAAATGAGCGATTCACAACTGGCGGCGGAAGACAAAGTCCGCCCAGGTCAGCCAAATAATTTGCAAATGATGAATTGGAGGCATTACTCGATGAATATCATTAATCAAACTCAAAAAGAACCTGCCAAATCATTGGGAGTCACTCAAGCATTAATTTTATAACGTTTGCAGGTAGCAGGATTCTTATCTATTGATTGCAGTAGATAAGAACCCGGATCTATTGCAGTCAAAATAACCAATTCCACTGCTGACTCCAATTTCCACGTTTACCTTCTAAAACGTATCTCCTTTAGATAAACCGGGTTGGTGCTCTTTGCAATTAAAATAACACACACTCTTTTTTATATTTTAAGCTTATACACTTACTTATTTAACACTTTAATACAAAACAACTGTATTACACTGAAAAATTGATTCCAAATTGGATTGGATTGTCCAGTGGATCGCACGACGCATTACAGAGAGAATTCGTTTATCAGTCGCACTAGCCGTATGTGGAATAAACTCCCCGCAGAAGTCTTCCCTGTTACTTACAATGTTGAGAAATTTAAATCAAATATTCGCAAACACTGATCCCTCTTTCTTCCTCTTCATAACCTATTTTCCTAATACCAACACAATGCACTGCGTTAATAGGGGGCATCCCCTGAGTGTTGCTACTTCACAATAAAGATTGTTACTCGATAAAGATTGTTTATCAGACCCTAGAGAACTTGCCAAATCATTAGGAGTCACTCAAGAATTAATTTTAAAAGACTTGCAAGCAGCAGGATTCTTATCTGTTGATTGCAATAGCTAAGACCCCGAATATACTGCAATCAAAATAACCAATTCCACTGCTGACATCCATTGTTACATTTGCTTTCTAAAACGTTCATTTATCTCCTTTAGATAAACCGTGTTGGTGCTCTTTACATTTAAAATAACACACAATCGCAAACAATCAACTAACTAAATGCCATATAGCAGCCTTATATAGTTTTACTTGAGTGATGATAGAGAGTTCCGAAAATACCTAGAATACTAACATTATTCTTAGATGTAGTGCTGTCAGATTGACGATTTAGTAAATCCCGTTTTTCGGAATATTTTTCCTTTAAAATTTCATAATTTTCTATACTAAACTAATCCAAATTGGGAACCATATTAATTAATATTACTCAATTGCACTGTATTGCAAATAGTAGCATTATTTAACGTAGGTTGACGCGGGTACCATATTTTACCTTATAGCGTTTCTGTTATAGAAATTACGTGTAAATTGTTGTTGCTTTGGGAAATTTAGATACTCTAATATATTATATATGATATTGGTAATATATGATGTATGATGATATAATGACAGAAGAAGTTTGTGAATGATATTAGAGTAACATTGGAACCAAAAACCATTTGTGAGGCTTTCATTTATTCACTAGCAGTCACCTAAATAGTTTTTTAGTATACACTTAATTTCCCTTTTATATATTTTTTCATAAATTTCAAGTTTTTATTTAAAAAATCACCCACTTTTAAATATATATAAAAAAAAATTAAATGACTTTCCATTATTAATTCTCTAAGGAAATAGTTTCTTCAACACAATTCAACAAGAGTGTGACACAATAAAACTGCAGGAAATATACAGTTTTCTAAATAATTTAAATACGAAAAACTACAGTTGAAAAAAACCAAAAAAGCCTATAGTGATATTTCGCTCATTGTCTGTACGAAAACAAAAGTTAAAAAGTCAACAGTAGCAGTTAGCTAAATTACGCTAACTTAAACCAACCACTGTTGCTAGTAAATGTGACTCTTACCATAAGTTGGCTGCATTTGGTGGTTGGCTAGATTTTGCTGTTGTTTGGCAACAATAAATAAGAAAAAAAAGTGTGATAAGTCTCTGGTTGACAATTGTATGAAAAGTTCATTTGCCTGTTAGGCAAAATAGAACAGTTAAAATGAGTGTGTCCTATATACAATTGTTTATATTTCAACAACACAAGAATGTAGGAAAATAACAATTTTTATTATTCTGTATTATTACAAAAAAAAAAAAATAATGAAAGAATTTCGTTGGAGGTTCTATTTTTCTGTAAATTTTAAATTTGTTTAAAATAAACTACAAGTTATATATGTAGTTTAATTTAAAAATTCTTTAGGAAAGTTTAAAAGTTTACCGTAAAAGTAAAACCCCTAAAATTATGCAACAAAAAATTACGATAATTCGGACTACGAGTATGAGTAATATTTATATTTCCATATCAATCATACGCCCCAAATTAATGTAAAAAGCTTTCAATATTTTTTTAATGCATTTTTGATTCAATATGTTAGTTGTGGCTGTTCTCGGGACCCTTAAGGATTTCTTAAGGATCATTAATGATATTCAGAGGACATTTAAGGACAGTCGCAGAACTTTCAAGGATGTTCGCGGGATCTGCAAGGATATTTGCGGACCTTTAAAGACATACAGATGCCGTTTAAGTATTTTCACAGGACCTTCAAAGTAGTTCCTAGGACCATCGAGGATATTTACAAGGCCTTTAAGGATACTCACAGGACTTTCAGGGATACTAGCAGGACCTTTAAGAATGTTCGCAAAATATTCAAGTATGTTCACAGGACCTTCAGGGATTTTTGCAGGAACTTTAAGTATAGTTTCAGGACATTCCAGGGTACTTGCAGTACATTCAAGGATGTCCGTGGAATCTTCATGGGTGTTCCTAGGACCATTGAGGATATTCACAATGCCTTTAAGGATATTCAAAGGACCTTCAAGGATATTCACAGCACACTCAAGGATTTTCGCAGGCGTTCAAGGATATTCACAGGACCTTCAAGGAAAATCATAGAATAACTACAAGATAACTGTAGGACCTAAAAGCATATGACATGGCACGGCACACTTTCTTATCAGGATAAGTCCTCAGAATGCAGGAGCTACCTTCCCGAGCTTCCCAAAATTGAGAAATAGAAGTGAGGTTAGTTAAGCTTACCTTGTGGTCAAGTTTAGGGCTTCTGGCTGCTATCCCAGATTTGCTTGTTGTTCCCTATGGATAACTGACTGTGGTCGTAGTAGTAGAGTAAAGTAATTAAAGTACAACAATTGGTTATATTCTTTGGCCGGAATCACTCTAGCTGCCTTCGTTAAGTGATAGACCATTGAAGTGTATAATGTAGTTCTCTATATTTTATTTTAATAAACAATTTAAAAACCAACCATATTATAAACAGAAAAAATCCTCTATTTTCAATAAATTTTATAGCAGCAATTTTATATATTTAATCCTATATTTAATTGAGGTCATAAATAAATACAGAAACTAAAAAAAAACAAAAATGTACGAGTATATATACATATATTTCAAACATACTAAAGTTATTGATAGTTTCAATTAATATTGTGTGTAAAATAATATAAACAAAAATAAATTCCTATAATCAAGAATTAAATGTAAAATTTATAAAAAATACACTATCTTTAAATGAAAAAAAAAAAACATATAGAAAGGTTTAACACAGCTTAAATATTACATGTAAAATCACACAAAATAAAAAAAAAATATTTCACCAAAGCATTTTTAAATTTAAGGGCTTTTGGTAATAAAACTTTGCAATTGAAAACATCAACCTATATCTCATTTTACGAGGTTCATTCTGCATATTTTTAGAAAACCATTGAAATAGAACAATTTTTTACATTTTGCCATTATGATCTATAGACCTTTGCACTTTTAAAAACCAGTTCTGAAGCACTTTGTCCCATCCTAAACTTAATAACTCAAAAACATATATTTTGAGTTGATTTTTTTTCTTTTTCAGGCTTTTGAAATCTTTTTCCACACAATTGATTTTTGATAAAAGGGAACAGATAAAAAACGTTGGGCGCCAAATCGGGATTGTATGGAGAATGGGTTATAATTCCAATTATTTCTTGGTTTAAATACGCAAAATATAGTTGAATATATTTAAGTATTATCATAGTATAATTACAGTGATCATAAATATAATTCTTACTGATCATATCATGATCACTGATGACGGTTTTATTATCATTTAATATCATGCTATAATCATTAGGATAATATTATGATTATTTCATGTTTTAATCGTAACATGATACTATTAAACTATCAAAACGTGATGATTAGGCTGTCCCTTAAAATTCTATTTGTCGATTTTCATTCACTACAGTCCCTAGTTTTGATCCAATTGGTTTAAAATGGAATAATTACATTTTTTTTAAAGTAAACGTTAACTCGTACCTAATCGTGGCCGAAGATGACCCATTTTTGGAAAAATAGCATCTCTATTAAAAATTCCCAAAATTAGAAATTTTGCAAAAAAGACTTTTTTATTTAATTTGTTCATTAAATGTACTTAAAATTATTCGGATTAACCTTAAACCGAAAATGGCGCATAAATTTAATAGAATAGGAAAAAAAATGTCTTTTTTAAATTATTTTTAAAAATGTTTAATAAAAATAAGCAAGTAAAAATGTTTGATTTTATTTTTGCAAATTTTTTCACTTTGAAGTTAAGTTAAACTAAAAAAACTAAAATCTACATTATAACCTACAGAGAACCCCATAAAGACAATCTGATGATATTACTTGGTAGCACTTGAAAATGCATTAATTACACTGTAAGACAAATGGTAGGGGTCAGTGATCGGGAAGGTTCAAACTACCGGGGAAAGTTATATCGGTAAAAAAGAAGTTATACTTGTCCCTGCGTTTCGCTGGGTAACCCTAGGAATCGAGATATATCGATTTGACATTTGGTGGTCTTTTTTTGACATAACTCGAGAACCACTAGTCCGAATTTGCTCAAACAATTTTAAAAAAATAAAAAATTACAATTCCTTTAATCTGTTTATATAACGTTTTTCTATATATTCAACAGTTTTGTCGGTAAAAATAAATGTATGACGAAAAAAATATTTTTTGCCTAAAATATTAAAAAAAGTAATAAACAAAAGGTTATTGATTTTTATGGTAGCGGTAACAAACATTTATTTTTACCGGCAAAACTGTTAAGTATATAGAAAAACGTTATATGAACAGATTAAAGGAATTGTAATTTTTAATTTTTTTAAAATTGTTTGAGCAAAATCGGACTAGTGGTTCTCGAGTTATGTCAAAAAAAAATATATCTCGATTCCTAGGGGTGACCCAGCGAAACGCCGGGACACGTATAACTTGTTTTTGACCGATATAACATTTCCCGTTGGTTTCATCCCATCCCGATAGTCGCATAGTGTAATATTGCAAGTGTATGGCCAGCTTAACATTTTAATATTTCCCCCCATGTCGTATGAGTGATATTAATTATATTTATAATAAAGAAAATCAATCATACGCCTTAGTGGCCAACATATTCTAATTCTTATTCCTTTTGTATTGTATATTCAAATTGAATTCCTTTCACAAACTAAGTTTATTAAACTAACAAACAGATTCTCGGTTTCAGTTGATGATATGTTAAATAAGTATTCTCTTAGCTAAACCTCGTCACACAAAACTCAATAAAGTGTTGAAAATCTTATTTAAATTTGTGTATTGAGATTGCTTATTTTTCAATTTTTGTTCGTTATTTTCTTTTTGGCAACAAAATTAGTTTCTAAAGTTTCAGCAAATGTTCACATTTGTTAGTTTGAAAATTTGCATAATTGTATAACAAAAAAAAAAAAAAAGAGAGAGAAACTCCCAAAAAGAAAAAAAAAAAACAAATTGAACACAAAACCAAATAACAGCACACAGTAAAATAGCAAAATAGAACAACAATTGACAAAAAAAAAAAAGAAAATTATATACAAATGCCCAAGGAGTTTTAGAGGAAAAACAAATTGTAATTGAATTAAAAATGTTAGAATTTTTAAAGAAATTTAAAAAAATAAAGAAAATATTGATTAAATTTTAATACAACAAACAAAAATTTTAGATTAATATTAAATTAACTGTTTGTTTTAGTAAAAAGTATCAGAGGGATTTTTGAAAAATTTGCATGAAAAACACTAATTTAAAAACTTTGTTTTTTTCAAAAAGTGCAGAAATTTGTTAGGCTGCGGCTGAAAAATTGTAAAGAAAAATGTTTTTAAGTTAGTGTTTTTCACACAAATATTTTAATGAATTCATCTGATTCTTTTTATTGTAAAAAAAAAAACAGCCTGTAAATCCCTAACAAAATCAAATATTGTATTTGGTTTTTGAATGCTTTTAACAAATTAAATATTTTATTTTACATTTGGTTAAATTCTTTTATATCAGTTTAATTTTTATTTATTAAGTTGTACAAAAAAATGCTTCTGACTATTTTTTTTATTTGTTCAAATAAAAAGGTCAATCTTTTTATTTAACCCTTAGGTTTTTTTTTGCTTATTTAAAACCAAGCAATTTTTATAAATTTTATATAAAATCACAAGCCAGCAAAATATATTGATTTATTTATTTGTAAAATCATCAATTTGAAATATAAACCGATTGTATAGTAAAAAAAATATATTATATAAAACAAGGAAAACGGAAAATAAATGAGAAAAATTAATAAACAAATATCATCATCTTTATTTCATTGAACGAGTAAATAACTACCAAATGCTGATAAGTAGAGATATCAATGAGGTTAATAACCGATATAAACACCTATACATAATTATATTCATAAATATAAGGCTATCGAAACCAATTGTCCCGCTAAATAAAAAAGAAATTAAACGCTATTTCAGTGATCAGGTGTGATTTAATTTTGATCTATTTATCCCTCACTTTTACTATATTATTTGTAATAAATTTATAAATTTTGGAAATTAGTAGAGATTTTACTATTTCTTCTAGATAATTAGAAAAAAATTAAAGCTGAGTATTATTTTTCTTCGGTTTTAAGATTAAATATGACAAATTCCAAATGGAATTCACAATTTACTTCACAAAAAATAGAGAAAAAACTTTCCTAGAACCAATGGTTGACAATTAATGCATTTTCAAGTGCTACCAATCACTATCATCAGATTGTCTTTATGGGATTCTCTCTAGATTAGAATGTAGATTTGAGTTCTTTGTCTATATGTTAACTTCAAAGTGAAAAATATTTAGAGAATTACAAACTATACTAGAGTTGGACAGCTTAGTCATCTAACCCACGTACGGCCTTGCATGTAGTGTAGCTAATTCATAGTTTTCTTTCCTATTCAGCTTTCTGTTATCGGTTTTTACTTTCAGAAGTGATCAAAGAGACACATACAAACATTCTACTTTAGATTTTTTGTTTATCTTCTAATCTCCTCCGTGTCCTCATTTTTCGCAAATGTTGCCACACTGACGTATGGTTTTTACGTTCAAGAGCAGGCAATTTGTGTATATTGAATACGAACTGGCAACAGGACATTTTCATAATGTTTTTTAGTACAATGTTGTTTTTTTCAAATACGTCATATAGACCAACTGCAATTTATATTGTAATTAATATGCATTTCAACTAAAATCTGCGGTAAGAAATAAGTCTTTGTAAAAATTCAGCACTATTTCTGAATTTTTAATATAATAGAAAACTCAAATTGAGATAGATAGAAATATTTTATATGTATTTCTATTGAATCAGAAACTTTCTGTATTCTGTATTATTTTACAAAGTAAATATTCAATTTGACATCAGTACGTATAATCAGTATCTCAAAAATTCAATAAAAATTCAAATATTTGTTCCTTATTCAGTTAGGACAGCGGTACGTATAAACAATATAGTATTAATCATATTGAATATACGTAATGATGTCCTTATTACGTGTATTTACACTGTACAACAAAATCAATATTTTTTCAAAATAAAAAGCTTCTGACAACTGATTCAGGCAGAGGAGAAAAAAATACGTGTATCGGTATTTTAAAAGTCTACGGCTGGCCCTATGTTTGCCCCCGTTTTGCAAATGTTTACTGTGAATCGGCATAGGAAACCATTTGAATCTTCCATTTTAGGTATAGTATATGTTCAGCGAACTTATTTAAAACACTGCAGGAAACATTTTTGTGGAACATTGTAAATCTCTATCTTTTCAATTAAAGGGACTTTTTTGGCCCCTTTTCAAAAAGCGACAAAGCCTACTGATTTGTCTGGAATAAGGAATGAGATCATAAAAATGTTAACACACATAAAGTTAAATAATTTTTTTTTTTTTTTGGCCCCTTTTTAAAAAGGTGCAAATCTTGATATTTTAACCCATATTTCGAAAACTATGAGGAATAGAGCAAAATGGAAGACAATTTCGGCTACCACTATCTATACTGCTACTTTTACCTTTTAAAAACGTTGGTTTATTTCCTTTAAATAAACTGAGTTCTTTTCTAATGCAATCAAAACAACCAATTCCACTGCTGACACTAATTGTTACATTTTACCTTTTAAAAACGTTCGTTTATCTGCTTTAGATGAACCGGGTTGGTGCTTTTTGCAATTAAAATAACGCACACTCTTTCTTTTGATATTGATTTTTTGGACTTATTTATTAAACACTTTATTACAAACAACACTATAACACACACAGAGATAAGTCAAAACTAACCCACTTTTGCAAATGTTTTTTGTGAATCGGCATAGGAAACCATGTGAATCTTCCATTTTAGTTATAAAATATGTTTAGCGAACTTATTTAAAAAACTACAGGGAACATTTTTGTGGAATATTTTAACCCTCTAATTCTGCAACTAAAGGAAATTTTTTGGCCTTTTTTAAAAAGCGATAAAAAACACCCGTAAATTGAAGAGTTAGAGGGCTAAAATTTTCTGTGAAAATATTTGTCATGAAATTCTAAAGTTAAAAATTTAACATCAATGCCAAAAATAATTCAAAACTTTAAATGTATTTAAGGGTTAATTTCGTACTTATTCAATTTTGTTTAGAATAAGTTCATACTGAGACCCATTGCTCATGTAAGGTTCCCCTAAAAATTATCTGGAATATTTGTTTGCACGCTGCAAATCGTATTTTAGTCAAATTTGCTGCAGTTTTAAAAACGTTTGTTTATCTACTTTAGATGAACCGGGTTAGTGCTCTTTGCAATAAAAATAACACACACAATTTTTTATTTATATTGAGCTTATTCGCTTATTTATTAAACCCTTTATTACAAACAACAGTATAACACACACAGAAATAAGTCAAACTTAAAACTAACCGACTTTTGCAAATGTTTTTTATGAATCGGCATAGGAAACCATGTGAATCTTCCATTTTAGTTATAGGATATGTTCATCGAACTTATTACAAACACTACAAGGAACATTTTTGTGGAGCATTTTTAACCTCTAACTCTTCAATTCAAGGGACTTTTTTGCCCACTTTTTAAAAAGCCACAAAAAAGACACGTATGTTGAAGAGTTAGAAGGTTAAAATGTTCCGCAAAAATTTTTGTCATGAAATCCTATTGTAAGTCTCTGAAGACATCAAAGTTAAAAATTTAATATCAATGCCAGAAATAATTGAAAACTTAAAATGTATTTAAGGGTTAATTTCGTACCTTTTTCGAGGCCCATTGCCCATGTCCCAAAAATAGTCAAAATCGTACAATCATATTTTAGTCAAATTTGCTGCACTTTTAAGAACGTTCGTTTATCTACTTTAGATGAACCGGGTTGGTGCTCTTTGTAGTTGAAATAAAACACACTCTTTTTTTTTTTTTTTTGATATTGAGCTTATTCGCTTATTTATTAAACACCACTTATACTAACCCACTTCTGCAAATGTTTTTTGTGAATCGGCATAGGAAACCATTTGAATCTTCCATTTTAGGTATAGTATATGTTCAGCGAACTTATTTAAAACACTGCAGGAAACATTTTAGACCTCTAACTTTTCAATTCAAGGGACTTTTTTGGCCCCTTTATAAAAAGCGACAAAGCCTACTGATTTGCCTGGAATAAGGAGTGAGATCATAAAAATGTTAACACACATAAAGTTAAATAAAAAACAAAACACTGAATTTTAAGACTTTAAACCAAATTTTTATTAAATGAAGTGAAACAAAAAAACCACATGGAATTCTAACCACTACGAACAAAGTTATCAACTTTTTCCGGAAACCCTTTTTAGAGCAGGTGGTCCATCTACGTTTGAAATCTTGCATGTCCTGGGAGACCTTTTTTGTGCCCTTTAATTCTCTTTTAACAAGAGCCTCTCTCTCTCTCTCCACTGGCCTGAGCTCCGGGCAGTTTGGTGGATTTGCCTCTCTTGGTACAAAAACCACATTATTATCATTATACCACTCCAGCGCTTTCTTGCTGTAGTGACAAGATGCTAAATCGGGCCAAAAGTAAGTGGATACATTGTGCTGACTCAAAAATGGAAGAAGTATCTTCTGCAAACACTCCTTGATATAAATTTCGCTGTTTATAGAGCCAGATGTCACAAATGACTGGCTTCTTTGGCCGCAGCTTTTTTAGGGAATTTCGTTTGCTTTTTCGACCTAAATTTTTCCGCAACATTTCCTCGAACATCGGAAACATAAAACTCTTGACCACGGAGCTGCGAAAAATCAGCCAGGACTTAAGTTTCGTCGTCCATTACACAACAGTTGTATTTTTGTATAAAATTTGATTTCAATTTTCGAGCTCTGGTTTTGGCCTCCAAATTTTTAAAAGCGTTTCTATCGGGAACTTTTTGAACTTTGTACGACTTTAGTCCTTCCGTTTAATAATAATGTACATAAATTTCATAAAGTAAAAAAATATATTTATATATCTAAGTAGAAAAGGAACGAAGTTCCTAAACTCTTTGCTTCTAAGTCAAATGTAAATAATAAAAATTTTATAAGAAATAAATTGAATTGAATTGAAACTGCCGAAAAAAAATATGAGAAGCTTTAAACCAAAGTTATAGGCAAAAATGTGTGTTAACATTTTTATGATCTCACTCCTTACACCTAGGATTAGGAAAAATTAAATGTTTTTACTGATTTCCTAATTTTTTCCCCTTTTTTTTTAATATAAACTCAAATTTTGTCCATTTCAATCCACTAACTAATCTAGCATCGTGAGTTCAACTTTATATTAGAAAGTTTTCACTCTTTAAGAAAAAAAATCTAATTTTTGGTTAATTTTATATCCTCAAATACTAAATTATTCTTTAATGAAAATATCATGCTTTTTATCTACTTCCCCTTAAGTGTTTTATTCTTAGCTTTTATAAACAACTTTCTCATATATATAACCAGCTTTAGATGAGTTTAAAATCTTGTCTTTTATATTTTTTAACAATGTTTCTATACTTTTAATACACCACAATAACATGTTTTTTGTCTTAAAATTGAAACTTGCAGTCTTTTCTTTTCGATACAATGTATTTATAAAACTTTACAACCACTAAATGTCTCCTAAAATATAAAAGTTTTTAACAGAATTATAAGAAAGAGTTTTAAATTTGGTGAAGACGAATAGCTGTTACCCTTTATAGTGTTATCGAGAGTATATCACATATTTTTACTTAAAAAAAATCAAGGAATAAATCAATTCGAGGAAACAAATTTTAAGGGAAAACATTCATAAAAGCAATTTTGCGAAATTGGAGCAAAAACTGTTAATGATTCCTTTATAAAATTTTTGTAGTTTTATGACTTACAGAGATTGCTTAATCGACTCAGCTTATTACCATACAGCATATTTGAATAAATTACACTGGAAAACACAAATCTATCAAACCTATCACATAGTGTAGCGTATTAAAATTGTTCTTTTGATCTTTTTTCTTTTTTGTCGTCTTCTCCCAACACCAAACGCCCATTTTCTATTGCCACCATTTATTGCCACTAAAAACTGTACAATACCGTGTGGTATACTTAAGAGTTTTGTTTTAATTGAAATTAACACAAGTTGTGGCAGTAAAGATAATCTAGAGTGTTTTTGTTTTTTTTTTTTCGTTGTAGATTTATAAAAAGTGTTAACTGGAAGTATGTGTTTGTTGGTAAATATACTTTCTTTCGTGGTTTAAAAAGACCTTTATGTTTATATTAATAAAACTTCTTTTTTTTTTATCATGAAATATTACTAATAAAATTTTGCGAAGGGTTTACATATTAATTATAACTTTTGATAAAAAAAAAGTTTTTAACAGCTTAACTGCACTTTTAAAACAAAACAAAAATTCTTTTTTTATAGATAGATTTAAACAATTTTACTACAAAATACAAAATTTTAAAAATTAACAGAACAAAAATTTTTATTTAAAAAATTTCTGGAAAAATTTTACCACCACAAATGTTTTGTATTGAATATTGTGTAAGAAGCTTTTTTAAATTCATAACAAAACGAGTAAAAAAGTTAAAGTCGGGCCTGGCGGCTTTACGATAGCCTACAACAGTTTGATTGAAAGTCAATTAACTCATTAAGGATACGTCATAGATCAGCGGGCATTTTGAAAACAAACTTCGCAGATTTATTGACCGGTGTTTTATTAATTAATTTTTGCAATTGTTTTTGCCTTCTAATGCCCTCTAGTGGAAATATTGGCAAACAAAGTTGAATTTTTATATATTCTATGTGAAGACCGACATATATATGAACAGATATGATCATACATTGACTGGTAGATGATCATTCATGGGCATACATGGTCATATAAGTCCATGCATAGTTAAATGTATGACCATATACGATCTCATATATCTCCATATATCTTCGGATCCGAAATTTCAGGATATATGGAAGCATGTGACCATATATGATAATATATGAGTATATATGAAGCGTATATGAGCATATATGTTAATTTTTTGATTATATATGAGCATATATTGTATATCCGAACGTATATGGAAATATATAAGATCATGTATGGTCATACATTGAACTATGCATGGATGTAGATGACCATGTATGCCCATTATGGTGAACCATATTTTTCAACTTGCAATTTAAGGCCATCCCTTAAATGAAAGAAAATGCGGAGAAATTAAATTAAGACACGAAGGAGATTGGAAGATAAACAAAAATCTAAAAGTAGAATGTTTGTATGTATCTGTTTGATCACTTCTCAAAATAAAAAAAAACAATAACAGAAAGCTGAACAGGAAAGAAAACTATGAATTAGCTACATTACATTCAAGGCCTTACTTGGGTAAGGTGGCTTAGCTGTCGCACTTTAGTATAATTTACGTTTGTAATGCAGGAATATGCACAGGTTCGATTCCTACAGCCGGCTTGTTTCTACGGGTTGTTGAAAAATTATCATATAGAGATATAAGCAATAATACAATTTAATAGAAAATCACTGATGAAGCCTGTCCATAGAAAAAGGCAGAAACTAGATGTAGTCTGATTTGCAAATTAATGTGTTTATAATTTTTTAGAGAAAAAAATTTATTCTTCTTCTTAACCGCAAATCTACTAAATTAAGTTTTAGTTTAGTGCGATTTCGCAGTGCTTTTTAAAATGTCAAATATCCACATAAAAACCCCAACTGCAGCCGCAACTCTCAAACCTTCCATTTTTAATATTTCAAATTATATATTTGTGAAATACAAATCTTGTCCTTATAACTTCATTCATAAAGTTGTCCAAGCAAAGTGACAGTTAAAATATTAATTGTTAAAATATGCCCATTTTATTCATACTTATTCCGATAGTATCAAAAACATTGTCACGGACTCCCGTTGAGTTGTTAATAATAACATGTTTTTTGTTTTATTTATTTTTTTTTTTTAACTATATTTAAATTTAAGCTGTTAAAATGCTACTGCTGTGTTGTTAAGCAACTCTCTCTCCGGCACATTGTTTATGCTTATTTTCAACGAGTTTGTACACACAGAGAAAAGATATGGCGGCAATATGATCACGGCTACAAAGCTATGGTCCCTACTAACATAAATGGTTGTTGCAATCAAATTATTATTGCATAAATCATAATTTACTAATGATATGGTTGCTTGTAAACATTTTGTAGCTCAAATCTCTCTGTTTTTGAATTATCATATTATTCTCTCGTCTGCAGTCATATATGTATTAGCTGGATAATCATATTTTTCTCTTTTAATTACAATTATATTATTATTGGAATTGATATTATATTTGTGGCAGTTGCCAACTATATTATGGTCAGTATATTATTTTATGATTATCATCTTCACTAGTGTCATTCTTATTCAAGATTTTGTGAAAAGAAGACATATAAAAAATAGAAAAACCAAAGCTGCGTTCGCTTAGTCAACAGTCCTACGGGATCCTAATTTTAATTTTCTCCAAAATTGAGTAAATTAGAGCTGTCATGAGAGATTAATATTCTTCTTCTTCTTGCACGTAGACGCCCAGACTTTTTTCCATGTAAATTTGATTAAATTGTTTTCATCAGCTGTTAAATCATCAGCTATGTTCAACTAGTTCACTTGAATTATTCACTCATTTGAACCATAGACCTAGTTCGCAACTAATTGCTCTTTTAGTTCAATCCCTCATTTCATTAACTCAGAAAAGTATTTGTATTATTTATAAAAATTAATGTAAAAGTTACCAAAATTTCTTGGTAATATAACAACTGGATAAAATTAACAAATTTTTGTAGACGCTAAGATAAATATTTAAAGAGATAAATATGTAAATAAATTGAAGCTTTACAAACTTTTTCAATTTTAATAAACTATGTTCTCTTTTTCTAAATAAAAAAAAATGGTTTAAAGCGCGATTGAAATAGAAGAGATAACTAGATCCTTACAGCAAATTGAACTAAAACTAGAAAGACTATCACCAAAACGAACTATAAAGCCCAAGTCTATTGACGTTTTCTTTTTGGGCTTAATATATGGTTTTTCGCGTTTGCGTACTTTTTTGCATTTTTATCACTTAGTGAGAGTATTTTTTATTAACTCTTATTATCGTTCAACACAGTTTATTGAACTAGTTCGTTTAAATTGTTCCATCGTTCTTTTTCTGGTATGAACTGTGACAAAACAGCGCTTTGTAAACTATGTCGTTCGTTTGACAATTTTTTGGCGCACTATCTGTTATATGTTTACATGTTTTTTCATTAATTATATTGTATAGAGACTATACGTATCAGAAAAATTACTATTTTAATAAAAAATAAAATTTTAAATGTATTTTATTAAAAACACTTTATTCTTTAAACAATTTAGTAGAAAAGAGAATCAAATTTTCTATGAATAAAAAAGATGAAATGTATGATTGAACGAGAAGAGCGAATAATTGTTAACGATATCATAAAAAGTTTAATTAACTGAATCATTCAAATGAACTAGTTCCTTCATGAACAGCACATCGCTAGTACTGGTATTAATTTTTAATTGTTTGTTCAAGAAGGAATTCGGTCTACACAGGAAGTCCTGGAAAAATATAGATTGTCAAGCAACCTTCATACAAAATTATTATTTATTGTGCAAAAAAGTGCTTAGTGTTATAAATTATTTACAAAATGATAAAAAAGTGATTTATTTTTTTTTTTTTATTTTCTGTACTCACTCTGAAAAATATTTTTGACTTTGAATTCTGTAATCATGAATCTGACAGATATTAGGTTCAAACGAAAGTAAAATTAAAAAAATTACAATTTTTTTAGTCTGTGGGAGAAATTGATCATAATATGTTCCTATGCTTTTAATATTTTATACGAAAATAAAATTGAAAAAATATGCAGTTTTCTAGTCTGTGGCAGAAAGTGATGATAATATGTTTCTAATGATCCTAATAAAACATGACCATAATATGATCATTGAAAAAATATTATGATAATTGGGGAAATATTTTGATCATTATAAACATATTATGAATAGAAAGATATTGTGATCATTAGAAACATATTATGATCATTTTGGATATATTTTTATGCCTGCTAAGTTATCCCGAAATTCAATATCTAGGTTATGCTGATGTTTGTACGTACATCAAATAATGGACGTAGAACTACTTTATAGTATACTAATCGATTTAAATTTCTGAGTTGATTTAGCGATGTCCGTCCGTCCGTCCATATATCCATGTAAAATGAACGAACATTGATATCAAATGTTCGACCAAAATATTCCTCGTAGTGTTTTGTATAAGTTCGCTGAACACATCCTTTGCCTAAAAGTTAAGATTCACATGGTTTCCCCCTCAAATCCAGATTTGCTGGACATTTGGGCGCCAATTTTGAATAAGTACAAGATTAACACATTTTAAATTTTGACTTATTTCTGGAACTGAAGTTAAATTTTCAACTTTGATGTCTTCAGAAACTTATAGTAGAAGTCCACGACAAATATTTTTGCGGAACATTTAAACTATTTAATAATATAATTGTTGCAATCATAAACCCAAAAATATATGCTGCTGTTCGAATATGCTCATCCCAACCATATTTTTTCTTTCTTTGCGTGTACATGCAATATCTAGTCAGTGATATTTTGTTCATATTCTTTTTTTTTCCATGAATAATTCCATTTTACTTGTTTCTACTTTTAGTCATTTTGTTGTTGTACGCTGTATGTATTTGTTATGTTATTATGTTAACATAAATTTACATAAACAAAAATGTTACCATCATTATACGGAACTACGGAGCCCTCTAGGTCTTTTGGTTAACTTACAAAAGAGCACTAACTGTGTGTATGAGTGTTATAGTGATATCCTGAATGTTCTATTTGTTCATAGAAAAAAGTACCTACTATCTTTATATAAATATTCTGTTTTTTTTTCGTTGCAAATTATACTCTATTTTTATTATTTATATATATGTTTTTTTCTTGTTTGGCGGCATGTTATTTTTATTTTCTTTTTTAATCTTTTTCATGGTGTTTGTTTTTTTATATTGTTGCTGTCGTGTTGTCCTGTCGTTGATAACAGAGTCCTTTCATAAATGGCATTTGTTGCATTGTTGAGTTGTTTGTTTTTTTATGATTTAAATCCTGGTTTTTAGACAATTATTTTTTTTAATTGCCTTTTGAATGTTGGTTACTATTTAAGTGGTTAGAGGATTTCAAGAGATTTTTATTTTTTTATGGAATTATTTTTTTTTTTGGTTTGTTGATGGTTAATTTGAAATAAAAAGTTTATCTAGGATTTTGTGGGCATTTTCTATTTTATAGTGTCTTGTGGTTTAGGTACTTTTTTGGTTTTAAATTTAAATACTTGCATATGAGGCTTTCTATACCAACTGTCCAGCTATAAAAGAAGATATACTTATGTTAAACACTACGAGGAACATTTTTGTAGAACATTTTAACCCTCTAACACTTCAACTTACGGGTCTTTTTTGTCCCTTTTTAAAAAGGGTGCCAAAAAAGTCTCTTTAATGGAAGAGTTAGAGGGCTAAAATGTTCCACAAAAATATTCCTCCTAGAGTTTTACATAAGTTCGCTGAACACAACCTATACCTAAAATGGATAAAGATTCACATTTGAAAAAGGTTGAGAAAATTTAACCCCACCTTAAATAAAATTCCAATCTGATCCTTCAAAACGGCGACATATGTATACTTTTTTTGGTTTCCTCTACCAGAATCTATTGTCAGAAAAGTGGAAATTGTGGAAAAAGTTCGAAAATGTTGTACAGTGTAATTGTAGTTCCAATTTTGCTTTGCAAACATTCTGAACTAAATCTAATATAACTACCTGTTTCCAGGTATGAAATTCAAGAGTTTGTTATTTTCATATTGTGTTACACAGTTACAGTTTACAATTAAAGTAGAAAATCTTTTACGAAATCTTAACCAAGTCCCCATACATTGCTGAACTCCTCTAATATATTACACTCTGCTAGTATTTTTATCCTTCTATAGCATAAACGTCATATAAAATTACTTTTCATATCTAGTTTGCATAAGTGAAAATAACAATTCCGTTGCTTAGACATCTGAATTTCAGTTTCTATTTTTAAAATGCAACATGCATCCTGTTTATATATGTCTTTAGGTACGTGTAGATTTGTCTAGGTAAACAGTTTAAATTGTCTCGTATCTTAATGACAATATAATTTTATAAAGGAAATGTGATATACTTGTAAAAAAGGACGTTTTTAAGAATCGGAACAGGTGACTATAATATAAATGCTTTTTATTTTTTTGAGTGAAAAAATTAGTGAAAATATAATATTACTTAAATTGAAAAGGTATAACAATAGAATATGAATAGAGATTTTTAAGAAACTCAAATGTAGTTCAATAGTTATCTATAGCACAGAAATTAAAAATCGTCTTCAGTAGTAATTAAATTTTAGCTTATATACTATGATATCAACCGTAAATGCGTAAAATTGTATTCTAAACACTTTATTGAATACGCCATTTTGAATTTTAAAATTCTGATGTCACGTTCGTATTCAACGACCACAAAAATTATAAAGTAAGAACGTTAAAACAGACTGCAAAACATCCCAAAATCGTCGGCTGTATTGGCTCAATTAAATACCCAGCAAAAAAAAAAAAATAGAAGTAATGCTTTAAAAACTACTTCTTTCACTACTTAACAAGTATCCGTTAGTGTATTTTGACTGCTTTTTTTAGAAGTAATTCTGAACAACTTCAAAAAACCACTTCTTTCATTGCTGCTAAAGTATCCGTTAGTATATTTTTACAGCGTTTTTAGAATTACTTCTGAACAACTGCCAAAAAATCATTTAAGTATGGCTTCTAGAGCACAATGGCTCTAAAAGTGATCCTAAAAAGGGATTTTGGTATCATTTAGTATTTCCAAACAGATGATCGCGAGTTCGATTCCCGGCGAGACAAATATTTTTTTTATTTTTTTTTTATTTTATTATTTTTTTTTAATATTTATTGTACAATTAATTTGTTTAAAATAAAAATTCTTATTTTCAATATTTCTTTAATTTTTATTTTATTTCATATCAAAGAATAGCCCAGCCGTAGAGAGCTAGACTTGCAATCATGAGGTCGCAAGTTCGATACCCGGTGGCGGCATTAAAAAAAAGACATTTGTAAAATAAAAAAATATATTTTTTTTCGAAGAATTTTTTTTAATTTTTAATTGGTGAAAAGGATCTTCCTTTGCACTCATTCAAAAGGTATTGAAAAAATGTTACAGTGGGAGTACTCCTCTCCTATGACAACTTAATGTTAAAATCATTAGTGTTTATGTTAAAAAAGGAGTACACCCAAATCATCAATTGTAGTGCTTTTTCTACTGCTTCGGCATCTCTTTTTTTGCTGGGTAGTACTTGATCTGAAATTTATTTGGTTTAAGCATGAAATCGACAAACTTCGGATCAAAGGTTGGCCAAAAGTTTGTTCTTTCAGAAATTTTCTAAACTGTACTATTTATTGTATTGAAAGAATTAGATGTGCTATATTTTTTTGTTTGTTTTTGTCAATTAAAGCAAATGCAAACTGTATACAAAAAATTCCACCTTTGGCCCCTGAATGTTAAGTAGATTAAATTACGGGGGCCAAGGGCTGGCCTCTTCTGATATGGTCTAAGTTATAACATCATGTAAATAGTATTTTATCTATAATTTATTTAGTCTTAGTATAAAATAGAAAACCTTCGGCCCTCGTTTATCCTAAGCAAAAAAATTACGCGGTCCAAAGGTTGGCTTTTTCTGAAATTTTCAAAACTATAATAACATTTTTGTTATTTATTGAAACCAAATACAAACTGTAAACAAATAATTAAACCTTTGGCCCTAAGGTATTAAGAAAATTAAAATAGCAGTCCCAAAGGTTGGCTATTTTGACATAGTACAAGCTATAGTATCGTGTAGATATTATCTAAAGTAAAATTTACATGGTTTTAGTAGAATATACACAGCCTTCAGGCATCGTTAATTTTAAGAAAAAAGTTACGTGCACTCATCCATGCAGAAAAGTACGAAATTATTGTCAAAACAACGAAAACTTTCGTAATATGAACAAATTTTCGTCTATTTTACAAAAATTTTCGTTATTTTCACATTTTTTTATATTTTATCACTGTAAGTAACTTTGTAAGTTTGAGGTTAAGAAGAAGAATAAAGCTTTTTTCTAAAAGTTATAAACACATTAATTTGCAAATCAGACTAGATCTAGTTTTTGCCTTTTGGTATGGACAGGCTTCATCAGTGATTTTCCATTAAATTGTATTATTGTTTATATTTTATTGCCATATTGTCTCTATATGATAATTTTTTCTGTTGACAAAAAATTCAACAGTTCAAATGGCCCCCGTGGATAGTCAAGTGAAAAAAATTTTGATTTTCAAGCGTACAAATTTAATAGCAAATTTTTAAGTTATAGGAACAAAGCCAAAGAAAAGATAATATTCAATATCCTAACGGGATTATTAAAATACCCCTATGAAGATTTCCCGAAATAATTTTACTCAAATGAAACGTAATAAATTGTAAGAAATTCAAAGCCATAACAAAAACGAAGCACTCTTCTCAAAGTGCTGCCAGTGCCAAAGATTTAAAAAAGAAGACCTGTATCGCGAAAGGGCCATTTTATTTAGACTTTATACACAAGAGTTTGATTTAAGACTTCTAATTTTTATTTTCTTTGAAATATTTATTAAGATTTCACTTTCTATAAAAATTTATTTCTATAAAAAATAGTTTTTATTCTTTAAACTATGTCCTAGATAATAAAGTCTTATAAAATATTGTAACATTCCAATAAAAAAAATTCCTTATAAGAGTCTTGCAGCATACAATAACATCAAGTAAACTAATGTCTTTTTTTCAGAATTTACAAAAGCATTAGAGATTCTTTAAAGAAAAAAAAAACCCATAAAAAATGGAATTTAAAAATGCCAAAGGCAACTACTCACTCACTATTCTGTAAATAGAACTTACGATAGAGGACTGCCATAGAGGAAGAATAAAACTTTTTGTAAAGTTTTGCACCAAATACCATGTAAGACATTTTAGTTTCTTTCTAAACAAAGACTTTAACACAAAACAAACATTTAAATGGAACACACATGTACAAGGAATTGAAAGAACAATACAAAATTTCAAAATACTTTACTAAAGTTATGAGTTACAATGGAATTGAGAATACAATATGTTGCAAGACGTTTAAAAGGCGTTTTTAAAGAAAACATAAAACTTGCAGTTGTTAGTGGTGGTTGCGTAAATTAGTGCTTATAAAATGTCAGTGCATTGTAAACCCTAAGGATTATAACCTATTGTTAAGGATTTTCAGTTTCTACTGCAAACACATATCAGGCTTTCCATATTAAACTTTTCATATACGATGCGATTTTCAATTGGGTCGATTTCAGCCAGGAATAGCACTTTTTGCTACTATTCGCGGTAAAATAATTGTTTAAAAATAAAGTTTTGGAAAAAGCTACACATATTTAATTGTATATTCACATCATTAACCCATGATGTTAGAAGGTCAAATATGTTCCAAAAAATTAACTTCAATAATTAAAATGAAATTTTATTTAAAAAAAATCTTACCAAAATCTTGGTTATTGTTAATTTCTCCCTAAGACAAAATATCGCTTACTAAATCACTTACCCTTTTGCACCGAAGGTCAAAAAAGGCCTATGGAAACCCCTATTTGCACATGTAAACCTCTGAGCATGGAGGCAAGTGTTTGTACCGCAGTGTATGCTTATTGTGTAAAAATGTCATTGAAGTTTAACAGTTTTTTCTTCTTTCAAAAATAAGTTTAAGTAGTTATTTTATAAGATTAAATAGGTTACAAGAATATGCCTGTTGATGTTTATATTTCTTAAAAAGTACAGTGAAACATTTTAGTAAGGTACCCCTTTTAATAGCAAACATCTCCCTTTAGCGGACAGATTTATTGCCTCATTAAGAAGTTTCATTGAATTAGTTTCAAATGCAAAATTAGAATTAATAAAAATTCATATTAATGACAATATTAATTGTATTTGGTCTATACGACGCGTTTGAAAAAACAACACTTTACTATAAAAAATAAAAATGTCCTGTTGGCTGTCCGTCTCCAATATACACAAATTGCCTGCACTTGTACGTACAAACCATACGTCAATGTGGCAATATTTGTGAAAAGGTGACACGGAGGAAATAAGAAGATAAACAGAGAAAATCTGAAGTAGAATGTTTGTATATGTCTGTTTGATCACTTCTGAAATTATTCATATAGAGACAATCTGACAATAAAAATATAAACAATAATGCAATTTAATGGAAGATCACTGATGAAGCCTGTCCATAAAAAGGCAGAAACTAGATCTAGTCTGATTTGCAAATTTAATGTGTTAATAACTTTTGAGGAAGGTTTATTCTTCTTCTTAACCTCGAACCTACTAAGCTATGTAATGCTATTTGTGGGCGTTGTGGTCTAATGGTGCTTTGTACTGTTATAAATAATGTTGCAGGTTCGATCCCTAGCGACAACAATTTAGAAACATAGTTTTCGAACATATCGCAGTGTAGTACTTCGGTGTTCCGAAAGCACTTAACCCCACCGAAGTAAAATAACACTGTGAAACAAATTCAGGTTAGCAAAAGTTAGGTCGATTTTGAGAGTGAGGGGTGAAAATAGAGGCTAAATTAGAAGACCCGTATCGCGGCGTTTTATTATGTTAGTTCGAATTTTTTATATGGTTTTTTGGCTATAACTCGTCGACTAATTGATATTTTTAAATCTGTAAAAGCCAAATTATAGCTAGAGATCTGAACAACAATTAAAAAAAAACAAAAAAAAAATCAATCAAATCAATTTTTTTAAAAAATTTTAATTGTTGGTCAGGTCTCTAGCAATAATTTGGCTTTTACAGATTTAAAAAATATCAATTAGTCGACGAGTTATAGCCAAAAAACCATATAAACAATATGAAAAAGTTCGAACTAACATAAGCAAACGCCGCGATACGGGTCTTCTAATTTAGCCTCTATTTTCACACCTCACTCTCAGAATCGACCTAACTTTTGCTAACAGTGTAATACAACGGGGCTATGAATTAAAAAGCTTCAATAAATATCGCCAACTTTTCATTAGATGGCGCGCAATAACCGTTCTAAGATTAAGCAACTCGCACAATTACAGCGTTGCCATATTTGAAGTAATTCATCTTTCACCACCTTTCATTTCTACTCAGTTCACTTCCAAAGAAAGCAACACATTAATTGAGTGTTGCTTCTCTTCAAAAAAAATATGTTAGTGGACAGTAAATTGTTGATTTTAATTAAATAAAAAGGAATTTGCCTATCGTAAAAGTGTTTCAAGATATTTTTCGTAAAATCACTTTACCAAGCAAAATATTAAAGGCACATATTTCAATCTCAAAGCTACCTGTAAAAGTCTATCACATTTCATATACAGATATTGGCAGCAACAAACCTAAAAGTAGGCAATGTAACTATAAACAATACTATCCAATCCTATAAGTATGCACAGCATACCCACGCTCTACTATGAGTATTCGGCAAGTGTGTGTTACTTAAAAATTTCTAATTTTACATTTAGTAGAAAACTGTGTTTCTGTTTTTCCAAACAATTGCTATCATACACAGTTATTCGATTTGTTTAGAAAATTTTCAACGAAATCAAACAAATATGAAAACCAAAGAAATTGTAGAAAACCATTATACGCTCATATTTACCTACACTAAATACTTAAACATGAACAACAACTCACACTTTTGCAAATAAACTTGCAGTAATTCGCAAACACATTTACATAATTACAGGCATCTTCTTGTTAGATGGTATTAAGTACACTAACAACTCATTACTACTGCACAGGCATTCATATTACCACTTACATACATATAAATTTCATTGTTCAACAACATTTTTGCACAAAACTTTCATATTTACTACCCAGCGAAGAAAGAGATGCCGAATCAGTAGAAAAAGCACTACAATTGATGTTCTTGATGTACTTCTTTTTTAACACAAACACTAATGATTTTAACATTGAGTTGTCATAGGAGAGGAGTACAACGACTTCAACGTTTTTTCAGTACTTTTTAAACGATTTCAAAGGAAGTTATTTTTCACCAATTAAAAGTTAAAAAAATCTTAACAAAAAAAAATATATTTTTTTTAATTTACAAAAGTTTTTTTATTGCCGCCACCGGGTATCGAACTTGCGACCTCACGATTGCTAGTCTAGCGCTCTATTGCTGAGCTATTCTTTGATATTAAAGTTGATTGTCATAAAAACATCACTTTTTTACTGCGAGATATTGTTCCTTATTCTCTTCAATAAAAGAACTTATTAAACAAGTGTAAAAGATGCACTCCAATTCAATATTGTTTTCACTACTATTTTTACAGGTGCATAAAAAGCAATTTGTAACCATTTTTTCTATATACACATATTTTTAGAAATTTTAAAATAAAAAAAAAATATTGAATTTAAACAAATTAATTGTAAATATTAAAACAAAATTAATAGAATAAAAAAAAATTTAAAAAAAATAAAAAAAATATTGGTCCCGCCGGGAAGCGAACCCGGGACCCTCTGTTTGGAAATGCCAAATGATACCAAAATCACTTTTTACGATCACTTTTACAGGAATTACTCTTTAGAAGCAATACTTAAGTAATTTTTTGGATGTTGTTCAAAAGTAATTCTAAAAAAGCTTCAAAAATATACTAAAGGATAATTTCTAAAAAAGCAATAAAAATACACTAACGGATACTTGTGAAGCATTGAAAGAAGTAGTTTGTAAAGCATAACTTGCAATTTTGTTTGTATTTTTCGAAAATTTTTGATTACAACACTCTAGCTAAACTGCTAATAACTGCTTTGTGTTTACATTTACTAATAATATTGAATCATTACTTTAGAATAATTAGAATTGTGTAAATTTATACTTTACACATACTTATAAACAGTATATGAAGCATTCCATACCAACAGCCCAGCTACAGGAAAAAGGAGATCGTATCAACTTCAAACTTATAGTATTAATTGTTCTACATGTTACGAATAAAAAATGAAACAACTTTTTAAATTTTTCCAAAAAGTGGGCGGTGAGGTTTGACCAATATTAACCAATTTAGCAGTTTTTTCTTTTACCGATTAAAAATATTTTTTTTTTATATTATTTTTATCGGGAAATACATTAATTGCATTAAAGGAATTAAATGTACTAAAATCTCAAAACTTATTTGACAAATTGTGAAAATGATCTGTTGAAAGCCTATTCGGATTTCGTTCTTGTCTAAGGAAATTGTCAGAGGGCGACATTTTTAGAATTTCTAGAAATATTTGTTACGTTAAATTACAAACCCAGTGAGAATTTCTTGTTTTCGTCTAGGCGCGTTATTTAATATTTAAAATGTCAAAGAAAAAACAAAAACAACAAAATAATTTACCACAAATTGCTTTGTCATCTTCCAATATACAACTCTATTGTTTTGACAGACCTAGATTTATTTAGTCATATATAACTTAATATTGGTATATAACTTAAAAATGCGGAATTTTTGTCAAATTTTAGGCGCTTATTGTGAACTTAAAGTATTGGCCATCATTAGCTATGACATTTCCCATCTTTCTAGCAACACATGGATTCCGCAATTAAATCTTAAATCGTAATTTTAGTTTTTTCGTAACTAATTAACTACCTAATAAAGCACTAAACGTGTCGATTATACTTTATTTTAATCTTTTTGATTAACAATTAATCCAACTTTCTAAACGACTCTGCATTCATACTACCAATTGTATGCAACACTGGCTTTTGTTATAATAACGGTTGGTAGCACTGAAAAACATACTCCCACAAGTCAGATGAAAGTTAACGTTGAGAGGCTGCAGCAAAAATATTTTGCCGCTGTCGACGAATATGTTGCTAACGCCGAAATTTTTCATATACATCATTTGCCAGATCGCTATTGGCTTGGTATTTTAAAGGGACAGAGTTAAACTTATCTGTCAAGTTAATCTTTTAATTGCCAAAAAAATGCTTGTGTAAATGTTTTAGATTAAAAAGTTGGATTAACTTTAATCAAGTAGATTAATTTCTCTGCCTAAATGCATTACTAAACAATTTACTCGCTTTTTTAGCAATTTTTATCCAAATAATATTCCGAAGTTCAGATCTTTCTAAACTCCAAAAAAATTGCTTTTTTTAGATAAAATATTTGGTACTTAATTTTTACATATATTACTTATTTGTTTATTGAAGTTTTATTATGTATGTATTTAATAATATCATAAGCTTATTAATTTATTCATGCATAAAATATTACTTTTCTACGTATCATTGCTCTAGGAATCTAAACCGTAAAATTGAACTTGAAGCCTTATAATATCTTTATTATTATCTCGTTATTATGAAAGGATATGGCTATTGCAAATAGAGGTTAAATCAACCCTAAATAATAAAATCAATAAATTTTTTTTGATTTATTTTCTACAAACATGTATGTATATAAAATTGGCAAAAAGCTATTGAACCTAAATGTATGCTTTATTTATACTGCAAATTGACTTCTAATAATGTGAGTAAGCTTAAAAGAAAATTTAAAATAATCTTGATCCCCAAAAGACTTAAAAAAATTAATCTGATATTAGGGGAAATGGTTTTTTGTAACATTTTAACATTTGCTTGTATTTATTTTTTTAACGAGTCTCTATACAAATTTACTTTTTATACCCTACACCACTATGTGGTCAGGGTATTATAAGTTTGTGCTGATGTTTGTAACACCAAAAAATATTGGTCGTAGACCCACCTTATAGTATACCGATCGGTTCAGAATTTTTTTTTATTTCGATTTAACGATGTCCGTCTGTCCGTCCGTCCGTCCGTCCGTCCGTCCGTCTGTCTGTCTATCCATGCAATCTTGTACGCACTCTACAGGTCGCACCTATTAAGATATTTCGATGAAATTTGGTACATAGACCTATGTTGGCCCAAGGACGAACAAGTTTGATTTTTTTGAACATCGGTCCAAGTTTAGACCTAGTGCCCATATAAGGGTCCTACCAAAATTATATTGTTTATACGCTGCAGGTCGTAAATATTAAGATATTTTGATGAAATTTGGTACACAGACCTATATTGGCCCAATAACGCAGCCTATTGATTTTGGTGAACATCGGTCCATGTTTAGACCTAGTGCCCATATAAGGGTCCTACCAAAATTATACTGTTTATACGCTGCAGGTCGTAAATATTAAGATATTTTGATGAAATTTGGTACACAGACCTATATTGGCCCAATAACGCAGCCTATTGATTTTGGTGAACATCGATCCATGTTTAGACCTAGTGCCCATATAAGGGTCCTACCAAAATTATACTGTTTATACGCTGCAGGTCGTAAATATTAAGATATTTTGATAAAATTTGGTATACAGACCTACATTGGCCCAGTAACGCAGCCTATTGATTTTGGTGAACATCGGTCCATGTTTAGACCTAGTGCCCATATAAGGGTCCTACTAAAATTATATGGTTTATACGCTGCAGGTCGCAAATATTAAGATATTTTGATAAAATTTGGTACACAGACCTACGTTGGCCCAAGGACAAAGCCTATTGATTTTGGTGAACATCGGTCCATGTTTAGACCTAGTGCCCATATAAGGGTCCTACCAAAATTATATTGTTTATACGCTGCAGGTCGCAAATATTAAGATATTTTGATGAAATTTGGTACACCGACTTATGGCAGCCGAAGGACGAAGCCTATTAATTTTGGTGAACATCGGTCTATGTTTAGACCTAGTGCCCATATAAGGGTCCCCCCAAAATTATATTGTTTATACGATGCACGTCGTAAATATTAAGATATTTTGACGAAATTTGGTACACAGACCTATTTTGGCCCACGGACGAAGCCTATTGATTTTGATGAATATCGGTCCATGTTTAGACCTAGTGCCCATATAAGGGTCCTACCAAAATTATACTGTTTATACGCTGCAGGTCGCAAATATTAAGATATTTTGATGAAATTTGGTACACAGACCTATATTGGCCCAATAACGCAGCCTATTGATTTTGGTGACATTAGTTGGCTTTTACCCAGACTGGTGTAGGGTATTCTATAGTCGGCATGCCCGACTTTAACCTTTTTACTCGTTTAATATTGTCTCCCTTAAGTATACTTAATAATTTACAAATATTACCCCAAAAGTAGGCTTTACAGATTTTTAATAATAAATCCTGAAATTAGAGCATAAAATTCACTTCAAATGTGTTTACATTTGAAAATATTACATTTTTTTGTAGATGAATTATATTTAGTAATTTTGTTTTAATAATTTTGTTATAACTTCCTCCAAATTAACATATGTATTTGAAACAACTTATTGCTACTTTTTAATTACCATTGTATCTCTTGAACTTTCCTCTTTTATAATTTTAATTGTTAGTTTTGGCACACAGCCTAAAAGTATGCTAACAACAACAAAAAAAATAAATAAATATTGAAATTGTACATTTTGATTTTAAAATGTTGTCGGTGACAAGGTCATAAAACTTGTTTATAATTCTTTGATATTTGAGACTAACAGCCAGAAAGTAGGCAATTTTTTTTAAATCAAAATGCAATTAATTATATCTTGATCAGTGGTTCCCAACGAACCACTGAATATTTCAAGATTTTAGAAGCATAAAGAAAAATCGATTAACTCTATAAAGAAAAATTAATAAAAAAAAATGCGGTAATTTAACGTTTTTGTTAAATTTTCATAATAGATAACGTATACGTGTTTAATCATTTACAAATGTAGTGTAATCATTGTTGAAAAAATAATAAAAACTGAATATGCTAATAAGCAGGGCATGGAATTTCACGCATTTATTAAATAAATTTTGCCCCTAAAAATATGTATGGCTATATTTCTAATATCTTCTAATAATCTTCAAGGAAACTCTATTGAATATTCAGAATTTGTTGATGTATACATTTAGGCCGAAAACTTAATTAATAAATGCATGAAATTCCTTGCCTTGCTAATAAGCATTTAACATATTTTTCTAAACAAAATTTGCAATTTTCGAAGACAATCTGCTAAATCTAGCAGAAAATATGCTAATATGGCAACACTGCTCATACTTGCATATTTTCAGTGTTGGCATTTTGGTGCTTTTCGGATATTCCTTGGTACTTTTTACCTCTCCGCACCCGTTGATTTCTTAAGCAGGGAAGACACGATACAACTAGTTGTACAACTTGTTGTCGGACCGAAAAATAATTTTGAAATACACGGTCAGACAAATTCTACAACATATGCCATTTGAAAAAATGTTTTGAAGGAGACGCATGTGTTTTGGAGCGGAATAAAATAAAAAGCGTGATGTCAACATTTAAAAAAAGGTAATGAATAATCAGACCACATAAAATCGCTGAAAAGGAGTAAATGGAAATTGTGTAATTAAGTATATTTTTTAACCCATTTGTGCCATCGGGCAACAAAAATGTTTAAAATCAAACTTTACTTTGTATTTAATTACCAATTAAAATTTAAAATTGGAAAATTTTTGTGCACAAAATTTCAAACAAAATTCAATTTTTGTAAACATTTATCACGTAGCATTTTAAGAATTTATTAAACAGTGTTATTTTTTTTTTTTAATTATCAATTTATAAAAATATTGTATATTTCTTAAAAACCTGCTAACACAAACAGTGCGCTTTTTCAGATAGACAAAAATCGCTATATTGGCAACACTATTGCAAATGAGAAATTGACAGTTTGTCTGAAGGACATGTCTGCGGACCAAGAGAAAAATCAAAAATTTTTGATTTTTGTTCGACATGTCCGTACGACCATACGACAGCCCTACACACGGTGAAAATTATGCTTACGACCAACAAGTTTCACAACTAGTTGTATCGTGTCTTCCCTGCTTTACAAATGCCTGTTTTTTAAAAAACGGGTTTGTACTCATTTTAACAAAATTTTCCTAGATTTTTCAATAATATGAACTGCATAAAAACTGCATTATATAACCATTTTCTTATAGTATTCTTATAGAATTTTCAGTTAAAACTCTGTTATGAACAATCTCTTAAAATTTTTTAATATTAATTTGGTGCTTTTTACCCCTTTTTGGATTTTTATTTGTACATAATTTTACAACGCTGCAATGCATTGTTAAATTCCTAATTTAAAAATTAAAAAAAAAGAATTCATTATTGTTTGGTAAATGTTTACCTTTTTACCCGTTTTTACAATAATTTCGGTGCTTTTCTGCCTTCAAGAGCTGGCAACACTGCATATTTTTATTCTTTACACTGCCTTAAATATTGCCATATTTTCAAAAAATAATCCCATTATTTGGTGAGATTTAGAGATGCGAAAGTTAATAGTTGATAGTTGATTTTATTTGGAAAAGTCCTTCTTTTTCGTTTTTAGTATTAGTTTTGAACTCATTAATGAATCTTATGATCTTTACCAAAGTTTAAAGGAAAAAAATTTTAAAATTTTAAAATCTTTCTATAGCGCAGAAACCTATCCCTGGCGGTGTTTCTATCTCAGCAAAAAAATTTCTGGACAAAAGTATTTCTAATTCGGAATTTTCGTCGATAAATTTAATATTAGCTTGTCATAAAAACTTAGCATTCTTTTATGATTCTTCGGATGTTATTTTTTCTAAAGAACTGCTGTGAAAAGTTTTATTCACAGAATTTTTTCTGGAATTTGTTTTGAAGCACTATATTATTATATAAGCACTATAATATAATTCTTTAAAACAAAAATACCATACAGAAAAAACTGTTGAAATTGACAGAGTTTTTGCTAAAAACTAGTAAAATAGGAACAGTAAAAATAAAACTGTTAAATTTACAGAATTTCAGTAAAATTTTCATTATATTTTAGTTAATTGAAATTGACAAACTATACTGTAAACTCTGCAGTAAATTTTCTGCTAAATATTAGTAGCATTAAAGTAGCAAAAACAAACAATTATATCAACAATATTTTTGTTATTTTCAAGCAAAATTTAGTTGAAGGCAAATAGCAGTCTATCCTGTAACTTAACAAATATTTGCTAAAAAAAAATAGCAAACTAATGAATTCAAAATATAAACTTTGAAAATGTTACGTTTTGTTGGTTTTTAGCCCAGTAATTTACAAAAAATTTGTCCTGGCTTTAGGAGGTTAAGTTGCTAATTTCTGTTAATTAAGATTTAACTCAAATAAAACTAAAATTCTGTATATTCAAAAGTTTTATTTTTGCTTTTCCTATCTTACTAATATTTAGCAAAAATGGTCTCCTAATTTAAGCACTTTTTCTGCAAGGACATTTTAAACAAATTTTTTTAGTCTTAATTAAAATTTTTACACATTTTTTCTATTAATGTACGTTTCATAAATTGAAAGTAAAAAAAAAACTATTTTCTTATTTAAAAAAAATGTTAAAAATCATCGAAATTATTTATTTTTAAAAATATTTTCAAAAATAAGTGTTTACTTTAAAAATACTGCTAACGTAGTTGTTTATTATGGTATTAAAAATAACTGATTTACACAACTGTTACGAAATTACTGCACTCTTCGTTAGTTATTTTCTTAAATAACTGCCATATTAGTTGTTTTGTATTTGTCCGTCGAAAATTAACTATAATTGCAGATGAAAACAACAACTACTTGTTACTACACAAACATTTGTCATATAATAACTGTCAAACTTTTTTGAGCGTAGGTTTCCTATAGAACTTTTATGTAATTAATTATTTTATTCAGCTTTAATAACAAAAAATAATTAAGAAACAAATAACATAAAAATGCATTATTTGATTTTAGTATTGTGATTTTAGTTTTGTTTCCCTTTTTATTGAATTTTGTTATATTTCCCATGTTTTCACCACCAAATATTTTAATCTGGCAACCCCCCTCTTTAAGCTTAACATTTAGTTTTGTTTAAGTTCTCTTTTATTATAGTCGCGGTATAGTATCGTCCGTTTTTTAAAGTGCAAATTATAAGTAGTGAAAGTGTTTCAATAATTATAAAAATTACAAAATATTATACTATACATATTTTATAAGTAATTATTTTATTTAAATTTGCAGAATAAGTGTGTGAAAAGTCAGTTTTTTAATAAGAATTACAGAAACATTAAAAGATGTGAAACTGTTGTTGTTTGTGTGTTTTTGTTTTTGATTCCTCTTTGGTTGTTTTGGTTTTGCTTTGTTAACGAAGACCTATTTTGTAAAGTGCAGTAAAGCTTTATTTTGCAATTGTTAAATAAAGATTTTTCGCTGTTATTGTTTTTATTTTCACAAAGCACATCTCTCACTCTATTAAAAGTGATCTATCACTGATGAGAATAAAGTCTAGTGGAGTTAAAAGTTTTATTATTCTTATTTGTTGTATTTTTCATAAATTATGAATCGTTATGCATAAATCTGCACCGAAATCTCTAAATTTCGATATTCACCTCTCTGAAAAAGCAATGAAGAAAAGCTTATAGATGTTCAATTTTGAATAAAGTACACATATTTAGTTCTAATAAATACATTTTCCAAAAAATTAAAGTATATACGCATATATTCACTGTTTTTTCAGAGTGGTGAATATCGAAATCTCGGGATATTCAGCAGCTTAACATATATTAGGCCATAGTTTTAAAAGTTTTGGTTGCGTTTACACTTGCATTGAAATCCCGAGATTTCGATATCCACCACTGTGAGAAAACAATGAAGAAAAGCCTATAGACGTTAAATTTTTAGAGAATGTATTCATTAAGCGGTGAATATATTAAGGAACATTGAGCAGGAAACAAAAAATATCAAAAAATTTTGTAAACACGAATTGCACGAATGTCAACAAGAACATTAACATACACAAATCAACATTGGTAAAAAATGTCCATTTTTCACGAATGTTCCTTAGTATATTCCCCGCTTTAGAGCTAACTATGTGTGCCTTTTTCAAAATTGAACATTTATGACCTTTCCTTCATTGTTTTTCAGAGTGGTGAATATCGAAATCTCGATGCAATGTAAACGCAACTTCTAATGGCATTGAAATCCCTAGATTTTGATATTCACCACTCTGAAAAAACAATGAAAAAAACCCTATAGACGCTAAATTTTTGAAGAAAGCATTTATTAGAACTAACTATTTGTGTCTTATTCAAAATTGAACATCTTTAAGCTTTCCTTCGTTGTTTTTTCGGAGTGGTGGATATTTAAAACTTGAAATTTCGATGCTTGTAAACGTAGCTTTACGACTTTGACTATTTGTTAGTGTAATAAAAAAAGTAAAAAAATCGGTTCGTGCGTTAAAACTCCTACAAATTGTAAAATACATATTTTTTGAAAAGTTAAGGTGAGTTTAAAATTTAATTTTAATTTATACCGAATTTAATTTTTATTTATAGCGAATTGTTAAAAAATTAAAATAAAATGGAAAAACTTAAATTACCAAGGGAAGGAAAAATTTTATGTTAAAAAGAATTTAGTTGAATTATAGTTAAAAAAAAATTAATGACGGTCAGTTTTATAGTCAGAACTAAAACCGATTTTGGTCCTAAATATTTCTTCAGTCAGAAATTTTCTAACTTAAGAAATGTTTAAGATAAAAATCGTAATGTATGGGCCGCTTTAGAGTAGAGATACAACCTTATAGCTGCGACTGCGACTGCGGATTCCGTTGCGGTGAGAAAAAACAAATTAAACCAATGTGGCTGCGGTGACGGTGGTTTTTATACATACATTCACACTTTCTTTACATGTATGTGTGTGTACATTTAGTGTATGTGTGGAGAGCACCAGCGATGGGAAATGAGTTTTTGTTTCAGAATAGAAAAAATTTTTATATTTTTTTTAATTTTAACTTCGGCAAAGATTATTAAATTAAAATTATAGGCTAAATGAGTTCAAAACTAGTAATAAACATGAAAAACAATGATTTTTTCAATATAAAAGATCAATCGTTTCAACTTTTCCATCTCGGAACATCATTAAATATCAGGATTATTTTTTGAAAATATGGCAACATTGTAGTGAGTGTGAGAAAGAAAATATGCGAGTATGAGTATGAGAAAACGCAAAGAAATTAAACTAAGTTTTAATTTAGAGAGAATCCGCAGTGCATTTTTAATTGTCAAAACTCCATATAAAAAAAAATAAACGGAGAACAAACCGTAAGGTTGTATCCCTACATTTAATTTAGAGAGAATCCGCAGTGCGTTTTTAATTGTCAAAACTCCATATAAAAAAAAAAATAAACGCAGAACAAACCGCAAGGTTGTATCTCTACATTTAATATATCCATTGTTGCCAGGTTTATTAGGCACAAAATCGTCGAAAATTGTGCAAAAAATCGTCAAAGTCGTCATAGCGTTTTGAAAAATCGTCAAAAAAGCGTTTAAAATCATCAAAATAAAATCCGTTTGTGTTATAAGAACGCTGAAAACTTAATAAATAATGTAAAAATTATCCTTTTTTTAATCATTTCACGCTTGTTCGATTAAACATATTTAATATAACATTTATAAACATCGAATTTTGCTATATTATAGTTGCTCTAAAAAAAACAAACAAAAAAAATTAAATACCACTAAATTTCAAGCTTCAAAATAATCCATAAGTACTTTACAGGCATTCTTCCCCACGTTAAGAATTGAGATTCGTTACAGTATTAGGACAGAAGCTTTATACAAAAATTATTAAAAGCTTTGTACATTTCAAAATAGGTATCTTAAAGCAAAATTTACATTTTGGCAATAAATAAAAAATTATGCACTTGAAGAGATTTTTTTATTTTTTCTAAATATAATTTTAATTAGACTTAGTGAGAGCATATATGTACACAAGAAGAAAAATTTTCTGACTTTGCAGCAGTTTTTGTTAAGTTTTTTTGCAATTTTGTGTTATTTTAAAAACTAAAGACTTGAATTAAAAATAGAAACAATATCGTATTTTTCCACATTTCTTGCTGTATATCGAATTAAAAATCGTCATTTTGAAGCAAAAAATTGTCAAATCGTCATTTGGCTATTTTTGATAGTAAAAATCGTCAAAATGATGATAAATCGTCAAATCTGGCAACACTGAATGTATCTGCGTTTTCTCTTTTATACTCAGGGCTGCCAGATGATTTTGTCTAAAAATCGTCAATTGATCGGTATTTCTTGAAAAAATTTGAATTCAAAAACACTGTCCGAAATATCGGGAGTTCAGTTTTACCTGTTTTAGGTTGGCATACACACCTAAACCGTAAACATGTGTTAAGCCAAAACAATTCTAAAAGAATAAGGAACTTTTGTAATAGAATAAAGAGCTATATAAACACATAAGGATTTTTTTTATAAATACAATTAATTTAGAGGGATTTATTTTAATACTAAAACCAAACTACATTTAGAAAAAGAAAAACAGAAACTATAACAAATATTTTTATATTTAAAATATTTGTTTTTATTAAATAATAAATCCCTTCCGAAAATATCAATCATAAAAATCCTTAGATATTTCGTAGTATACCCTAGAGATATAAAATCCCATATACATACTACTATTTATTTGTAGAAATATTTATAGAGATATAACTTTTTATGATGTTGGTCTTTTAAGTGTGGAAAAAACAAAAAAAAAATAAAAAAAAATGTCCTTTTTATGATAACCGCATGAAAGTAGGCTTCTACATTTTCTTTTTTTCTTCCTAAACACCATCATAAAAAAGTGGACAAAATCAGTTCAACACACTATCACTTCAAGATTATATATTTTGTTACCAACTCCTTCTACTAATGGCTAATAATATTCTTTATTGCAAAAACACATAAAAACATTTGTCCATTTATGTTTGTAGATTTTGAATAGCCAATATTTTAGCAGTTTATTACCAAACCAAAACATGTTTTAACAATTATATGTGTTAAAGCCTATAAGTATGCTTTATATTAAGATGTTAGTTTATGTGACAAAAAGGATTTCATATATGTGTGTGTGTGGTATAAAAGTTTTACTTTATTTTTGATAATGAAAACTAATAAAACAAAAATGTTTAAAGATTATTGTTTTTTTGTTAAGCTTTAGATTTAGCTATAAATTTGGTTTTAAAATAAAACTCTAACCAATTATATCATGCTGATTATGAGGAAACACAATTATTTTCTAGATATTATTATTAAAATATATAATTAGGAATATTTTCTGAAAAAACTCTTATTAAAAATAAAATTTTAATAAAGAGAGAAATTAAATTGGTATTACAAGTGGCATACTTTTAGGGTCTGTGTAAATTACAATTCTTAACACACAGCCCCTTAAGGTATACTATATAGTTTTCAAATTTACATATTCTTAGAAAATATCTATTTAGAAATATATTTTATAGCCATCTTTCTATTTCCTAAACTAATATTATTAGTTATTTTCTTTTTACACTTTCAACACACATGTTACTATAAAGTTGTCAGTAAAATGTCAAATTGTGTGTGAGAAAACCACCTGCCTTTAACTGTCACCACATGTCTTAGTTGTAGTTTTGCTTAAATATGTATGGATGTGTTTTCTGTATTGCAAAATTGTGTGTGAGTACACGCTGAAGAAAATCGCCACGCTGAATATATATTTGCTGGCACTAAATATGTTTGGAAGAATTTATAAAATACATGTGCCGTGTTGCTTATGTAATATGTTTGCTTAAAAATATAACATTTTCACCCGTAAACATATATATATTTGCATCATATGAAATGCATCTACCAGCAAACAGACATATTTTCCCAGACAAACATACATATATTTGTAGGCAAACATACATATTGTTGCAGTCAAACATATAATGTTTATCATTATTATATTTGCATTTCACAAACATAATACTGATAAAATAAAATTGCAAATATATCTTTACTTAGGTTAGGGAATATGACTCACAAACATAAGTTATTGCCCGAAAATATATGTATATTAATGACAAAAATAATATAATTGGAAGCATACTTCAAATATATATATATATATATAATAGTTTGTAAACATATATATATAATTGCCTGTAAACATATTCATCAATATCTTTTTTCTACATGTATATTGCTTTAATAGTGTATGTGTTTAACACACATGTACCTGCAATTCACATGTGAGGTGTTTGCTTAAATATAAGGATTTAAAAATAAAATGTAGAAGAATAGTTTATAAATGGTATTTCATGTTTCCACTTTACATTGTATTTCAATATTAAGCTTTTTACTTCCGTTTTTATGTGTACAGCAATTTAAAACATGTTGAACTTTTTGTAAATGTTTAATATAAAAATGCATGACTGAGCTATGGATAAAAACTTATAAAGTAGTTATAAAATGGATATTTAAGTCTTTAAAATATATCAGTTTTGGGGTATTTTTGTAAAAGTTTTTGAAATTTTAAGAAAACCCGTTGGGAATTTTAATGCTTAGTGAAAAATATGATACCTATTTCTTGCTGTTTTTGCTGATTTTAAAGTATTTTCAAATCAATTTAAAAATTTTTTAGAAAATTTTCTTCAGCAAATAATATTGTATAAACAATGGGATAATGCCATTTCCTCCTAAAAAATTATAATTTTTTTCTCACTCAACTTTATCTTTCTCGGGATAAACGTTTATTGCATTAAAGGAATTAAGTGCGATAAAATCCCAAAACTTATTTAACGAATTGTGAGAAATAATCTCCATTAATTTGATTAATCCATCCCCAGATCATGATCTCAAATTTTTGTCATAGTATTTTAAATTTAATCTTTATAATAAGATCATGTGTTTTTTGTATATTGCATGTTTAATTTTTTATGAAAATATTTATTGTTTTTCCTAGTTTTTTTTTCTAAAATTCTATAGTACTTTTAAAATTAATGCTTACAATTAGACCACATGCTCCAAAGTAATGCAACGTTTTTTTTGTACAAAAACTTTATCAAGAGATCACGTATTTTAATTAAAACCACATGAAAGAACATGCATGACCAAGGTAATATTACTCCAATAAAATTATAAAAGTAATAAATTAAGGCTACACTCATAGAAATAAACCTGTAAAAATATGAGAAAAAGTTACTAAAAATTAGTTAAAAATTATGCTCCAGAAAAAAATGCTAAAATTAGCAGATTTTTTTGCTAAATACTAGTAAAATAAGAAGAGTAAAATTAAAACTGTTAAATTCTTGTAGTTTATTTAACCTTGCTTTTCTATTTTAACTGCACAATTTTCTTGAAAATAACAATTTAATTGTTATATCCTGAAGATGCTACATATTGGAGTAGCGAAATATTGAAATAAAAAACTTTTTATACATAAAAAACAAAACCTTAAGCTCAAGAAAATTGTGCAGTTAAAATAAAACTGTTAAATTTAGAGAATTTAAATTATATTTAAAATACTTTTAGTTAATTCAAGATAACAAATTTGACCATAAAATCTGCAGAAAATTTTGCTAAATATAAGTAGAATAAAAATAACTAAAAATACTCTGTTATATCTCTAAAAAATTTTGCTATTTTTAAGCTAAATTTAGTTGAATGCAAATGGCAGTCTGTCCTGCTAAAATCAGCAGAAATATTTGCTAAAAAAAATTGTAAACTGCTGTTTTCAAAAGGCTTGATTTTTATTTTTATTAAAAAAAAAATCGAAAAAACTACGAAAATTTTAAATTTTTTTGTGATTTTTTATGCTACTAATTATTTAGCAAAATTGTTTGCTGATTTTAGCAGATTAATTTGCTATTTTTCATTAACAAAAATTTAACTCAAATATAACTAAAATTCTGTACATTTATAAGTTTTATTTTTTCTGTATAGGAATATTACTAATATATAGCAAAAATAATCTGCTAATTTTAGCAGTTTTTCCTGCAGCATCATTTTCAACTAATATTTAGTAGTTTCAACTAAATTTTTTTTGGACTCTTGCTATTAGTGTATTATTAAATAGATTTAAAATTAGAACAAAAATTTATAAGTAATTTGATAAACTCAAATTTAAGTTATGCGAAATAGTTAACAGAACTTTAAATACTCATTTTTAGATGAAGTTGTCTGATTTAAAAAAAAAAAATAATATTGTAAAAAATATTTTAATAGTCAGCTTAGATTCCCATAAGACCACGCACTTGTTAAAATAAACACACAATTACCTACTCACAAGAATAAACATATAATCTAATTATAATGTTGTATTGTTGGCAAATCCTTGGAGACCATTCAGAAGAGCTCAGCGAAATATTTAGCGTTGAGTATACAGTGAGGTGCAACAGTGTAACAGGGTTCAACATGTTCGGATATCTTGCACAAAATTTTTAACTATGAAAGCAAAGAAAATCAATTAAATTTTTTTTCTTAACAATTTTCTTAACAATTTTTTTTTTAATATTATACTAAAAAAATCATAAACTTTTCGATATTTTTCTAAATAATTGTTTAAACTATATTCAAAATATCATAGAAGATAAATTATAACACATTTGTTATCAAATAAATTTGCGCTCTTCTCATAAGAAATCAGACAACGTTTCTTGTTTTCTGCAGAGGTCATAATGGCGAATTTGTGGTTATTTTGAATTTTTCATAAAAATGTATCAAAATAACTAAACTATTTCCCACAGTCTAAAATTGACATTTTCAAGAACAAAACAGCATATTATTTTATCTGGTCATAAATAATATACTAAAAGCTTTCATAAATGCTTTATAAAGTCATAGTAGGCTTACAAAACGAATGTTTTATACAAAATTTGTTTCATAAGCCTGCTATAACCAGAGCTTTGAAAAATTAATTCATTCCTTAAATCAATTTTTCAACTCTGAATTAAAAATTCGATGAATTAATTCACAAAGCACCATATATTGAATGGAATTAATTCATATTTGTTGTCGTTCGATTTATTTTATTACGAGTTAATTCAATTGCTATAGTTCTTTTTATTAAATTAAATGAATTAATTCACTGGTGAACACGTTCAATTTTATAAATCGAACTGAGAAAAGTGAATTAATTCCTTACTGAATTAATTCACCACTGAATTCATTGAATTTCATTTTCCTTGAGAGAATTAAAAAAAAAATAAAACTACGTTCAGTGAATTTAAAAAAAATGCTTTCACTGAATTGAAAAAAATACGTTCACTGAATTGAAAAAAAAAATACTTTCACTGAACTCAAAACCTGTTTTCTGCCGTGCAGTAGAAGAAAACATTTATTTGCAAATAAAATTTGTAACTAAACAATTTTACAGGGGTCAAGGGAAATTATTTCCAAATGCCAACCTCACCCACAGTCCACCTTGGACATGGTGTCCCCTGTTAACGCTGACGAGGCTCTGACGACCGAGTATGGGCGGTATAACCCGGTTCCCACGGCAATCGGACTATGTGCCAGAACGATTCGGATGTATTCGAATCTTCGAATTTATCCGAGCAGGGATTGCCACTCCGGCTTTAAATAGTTATTAACTACAAATTCTCATTTTAAAGCCGTTACAACAACAACAACAACAGCGCTTGCTAGTAAAAATAAACACATTATATATTAAGTGTTACGGAAACCCAATGCAGTTTATCAACCTACATGATTAAAAAATAAAGTATTTTACTATTAAAAATAAAAACTTTACAGAGATAGATGAATTTGGAAAAGTATAACTATGTTCTAGATCTGACAAAACAACAGAGTAGTATTTTAAAAGATGACAAAGCAACTTGTGATAATCGTTTTGTTGTTTTTTGGGTTTTCTTTGATATTGAAAATGTTTGATAACGTTCCTAGACGACAAAAAGAAATTCTCATAAAATTTGTAATTAAATCTAAGAAATATTTCTAGAAACGAAAAAAAAATTGCAAATTAATTTTATAGAACTTCCCTAGTGAATTATGCGACACTTTTGCTCCTCACTGTAAGCAAATAATTGGCCTTCAAAATGAAAATGTACATCAATTTTTTTATTCACATTAGATGCTCACATTTAATATAACATTCTAATAAAATATAATGGGCAATGGAGAATAAAACGAAATTTTTAGAAAAAACATATTAGGTGTGTTCGTGATAATTTTTGTTTGTAAATATGTTTAATTCTAAATAATTGTCTTAAAGTTAACAAAAGTAACATCAAATGTTATGCGCCAGCCAAAAAATCTGTAAAAATTTTAGTTAAAATTTCTAAAAATTACCTTGTAGAAAAAAGTGATGAAGTTAGCAGATTGTTTTTGCTAAATATTAGCAAGATAGGAAAAAGAAAAATAAAACTGCTAAATATACAAAATTTAAGTTATGTTTCAGTTAAATTTTAATTAATAGAAAATAACAACTTACTCTGCTAAAATTAGCAAAGAATTTTGCTAAATAATTAGTAGAATTTAATTTTAATTTTTCAAAGTTTTTTCTTCGATTGTTTTTTAATGCAAATAAAAATCGAGCCTTCTGAAATCAGAGTTTACTAATATTTTAGCAAATATTTCTTTTGATTTTAGCACGAAAGACTGCTATTTGCGTTCAACTAAATCTAATTTCAAAATAATAAAAATTTTATAAATATAACAATTTGTTTTGTTATTTTTAGTCTACTAATATTTAGAAACATTTTCTGTAGATCTTGCAGTAAAATTATTAATTTTCAATTAACTAAAAACTAACTCAAATATAACTAAAATTCTGTAAATTTGACAGTTTTATTTTTGATGTTCTTATTTACTGTTATTTAACAAACAAAATCTGCTAATTTCAACAGTTTTTTCTGTAAAGTAATTTTAAACCAATTTTTAGTAACTTGTTCTGATAATTTTAGAGGTTTATTTTTCTCCATGAACATAATAGTACCCAGAGCTAAAGTTTCAGTTAAAATTTTATGATTTAAAAATCGATCTAGATTTTCAGTCGTAGATTTCTAATCGCTCGAGTGATCATTTCCCGAACTCTAACAAATTGACGAAGCTTGAAAATGTGGTAGAGCGCGAAAAACTAAATCAAATTTATTTTTATCGAACTAAACATTAATTGCATTGAAGGAATTAAATGCGGTAAAATCCCAAAACTTATTTAACAAATTGTAAAAAATAATCTGCTGAAGTCATACCCCTATCCGGATTTCATTCTTTTCTAAGAAAATCGTTAGGGGCAAAGTTTTTAAAATTTATAGAAATATTTGTTAGGTTCAATTACAAACTCAATGAGAATTTTTGGTTCTCGTCTAGCAGCGTTCAAAATTTAAAATGTCAAAGAAAAAACAAAAACCGTAACAAAAAATTTTCTGCAATTTGCTTTGTCATCTTCCAAAATACTCCTCTGTTGTATTAAAAGATCTACCAATGAAAAAACAAAAACCGCAATAAAAATTTTCCACAATTTGCTTTGTCATCTTCCAAAACACTCCTCTGTTGTTTTGATAGATCTAGCAATGAAGTGGCATCTGTTGGTGTATAACCAACAAAATCAAATGTTTGCTATAAATGCCAGTTTTTTTTTTGTGGAGTCTCATGCTTAAGGGTTAAAAATGAGTCAAAAATTACCCAGTTATTCTATAAAAACGATTTTGAAATTCAAGAAATTGAGATTTATTTGTTCGCAGTGTTAAAATACCTGTGACAATAAAAAAAATGTATGCCAACATTGTCTATGTTTTGGAACCAGGGTTGCCATATATTTGAAGTAACGATGAAAAAGCGCTTCCGCAAGCAAATAAAGGGATTCAAAAAGTCTTTTGTCTATGATTTCTTCAAACTTAATAAAAGAAGTTTAAAAACCAAAAATATTTTAATTTTTGAATCTACTACTCTTAAATTAGATTTTTTTAGATTTTCCTTCTCTACCAAATATTCAACTTCCATTAACCCCTTCAACTATATGGTATCCATATGGATACACTAATTTTGGGTGAATCTGGATTTTAATTGATAATAGTTTTTAAGGTCTTACCATAAAATTTACAATAAAAATTTTCAAATATTTACTAGCACATGGTTGCCATATTTCCATCTTTTTTTCAGCAATTTCTGTTCTTTAATTATTAAATTATATATGAAATGCCCGCATTGTAAATTTCATAGGCTGGTTTTATTATTTGATGCAAAATTTGGCATTATTGCTCTAAAAATTATTTACTTTAATAAAAATATTTACACCAGGGTTGCCATACAAAAATTTTAAAAAATTATCCAAAATTGCGATTTTTTTTTTTTGAAAAGTTCTCAAAATTCGCGCTATAAATGTTTTCAAAAAATTCTTTTTATTTTGTATAGAGTTTTTTAGCGGTAATAACACCAAATTTCAAACTTAAAAATATCTTAACCCGTTTGGGAGCAGCAGTGTATTAAAGTTTGCATTTTTAGCCATAATTTCAATGCTAGGGGTCTCCACAAATTTACAAAAAAAAATATTTCTTAGGCATAGGTTTGTATTTGCACAAAAATTTATCAAAAACTATTCAGCCAAACAAAATCTGTAGCGAAAAGGATGAGCAGACCTTCCTTGTCAGTAGATCATAATAATATGAATTCTACTTTTTTCAAATTCCAAAAACCCATTTTATTGATTTTAAAATAAATTTATCAATCTCCTTTTATAATTGGCTTTAATTTTGAAACAAATTTTAGTTTGTTATTTTCATTATTCTATATAGAACACAATTTCTAATGCAAAGGCGTTTAATTTTTGTTGCACCCAAATCAAACAGAGATTTTTATTAAACCAATTTATTTGTAGCAATATATAATTTTATATTTGTAGTTCTCTTTATGATTTAAATTAAACTGTTGTGATGAGGCTACAATTGTATTTTACAATAGCCTGCATGTGGATGCTTTTACACCAGTGACTAGATAAATGAGATGAGTAATAATTATAATAGAAACCCAATGAAAAAGTTGCGATAAAATTATATATGGTAACCCGGGACAAAAAGGAGATGCCAAAGCAGTAGTAAAAGTACTAAAATTAATCATCTAGATCTTTTTAACAGAAGCACTAATGATTTGAACATTGAAAGTTAAAAAGAAAAAAAATATTTATCTTTTCTATTTTTAAAATTGTTTTTATTGCTGACACCGGGTATCGAACTTGCGACCTCAAGATTGCTAATCTACCTTTCTACCGCTGAACTATTCTTTTATATGAAAGTTGACTGGTATAAAAACACCAATTTGTCATTGTCAGATAGTTTGTATTATTCCCTTCAATAAAAGTACTTTTGAAACAAGTGCAAAAGGTGCACGACAATTCATTATTTTTTTCAGTACTTTTTCCAGAAGTGCATAATAAGCAATTTGTCTTCATTCTATATTATTTATTTTTAAAATTTGGAAATTTAAAAAAAGATTGTCTTTAAACAAATTAATTATAAATATTAAAAAAAAACTAAAAAAATATTGGTTCTGCCAGGATTTGAACCCGTGAGCATCTGTTTGGAAATAAACTGTGTCCAAATCACTTCTTTGGATCACTTTTAGAGCAATAACGGTGTAAAAGCAATAATAAGGTTTTTTTATTGGTCATTCACACACAAAATTCAAAACGATTTTTAATTACAAAATTAATAATATCAATTAATATGTTAATTGATTTTGCACCCATCATGCAAATGATAGTATTAATTACAAAACATTCTATATGATTATTTGAAGGAATTAAAGAATTCAAATATAAAACTGATTCGATTAAATATTTGTTTAAAAATTATTTTTATTTTAAAGAAGCCTTTAATTACATATATTTGGTTAATAAGTTTTTGTGTAGAATTACCGCTAAAAAAAGTGGATACTTTGGAATTAATGTAAGAAGTGATTTTTTTGAAGTTGATCTGTTTAACTTCTAAAAAAGCAGTAAAAATACACTAATGGATAATATTGAAGCAATGAAAAACGTGGTTTATAAAGCATGACTTCTAATTTTTTTTCTGGCTAACTACTTTCATTAACAATCGCAGCCGTTTATCAAGACATAGGTGTATATTTTTTTTTTGTCTATGTAATACAAACTCTATTATTGTTTTATGCAAAAATTGTCAAATGTTATGCACAGCACGCCTGAACTTTTGTTGATTACAACCACCACACTGCACAAAAATATTCTAAAATAAAATTATAAATCCTGCAGCAGTTTTTTATTGGTTATGTATGCGTGTATGTTGCTTTTATTTGACCCCTATATTATCCCTACTGTGTATGTTGTTGTTAAACATGACCTCATACTGTGCAGTTATTTTTGGGAAATATTTTCGGGTATTTAAAGCTCCCCAAGAAAAGGAGTAGAAAATATAGAAAATAAAATATCATACAAAACAAATTTTACTGACACTATGGGATATTGAAAATTGCTAGGAATACAATTTGGTCTTCTAAAATATGCTGAGACCAAAAATGTTGGTTTTTAATTAGCAATGAGCAATAAGTAAAGCTTTAGTAATTCATTCTAAAATATTATTATTTGCGACACCTCACTGTGCAAGAAGAGCAAGTATCAGTTATTTCCCAGCAAAAATAAATGTAATGACTGCTAAATGAATCACTTCCTTCATTACATCACAAAGAATTATTCGCTTAGGAATGGATTTTAAACAACATCTAATGTTACAATAATTATATGCTAATCAGAAGTTCTTTTTCATGGGTGATAAGAAGTTAATATTTTGTATGGGGGGTTCGAATCCTACCAGGTCGAAAAATTAAATCACAGAATTGTTTTCTAGTGAAATGTTTGTAACCATCGCATAGGACAGTCGTAATTAATATTAGAATTAATTGCTAAAAAATTTTTATAAAGTTCATTTACAGGAAAAAGAACAATACAGTGAGCGAAATTTGTTTGGCCGCATACAAATTTTTTTCTAAAACTAACTGTTTTTTCAAATATACTCAACATTTTGTTTTTGTAACATCATGTATTCAAATGTTTACATCACGTGATTAGTTTAACAACAAATATTTCATCATAACGGTACTTAGAAATAAGAAGAAGAAATGTAAAATAAAATGATCTAGTTTTTTTGTGCGAAATTTGTTTAGCCGCATTTGTGATTTATGAGTCATACTGGTAAGTACTCTTAAAAGTTTAAATGTTTTTGGCTTTGTTTATCAAGGTTACGTTATTTTACACGGTTTAAAATTTTTTATTTTTTTTATTTCGAAGGATTTGTTAAAATGGTACGCAAGAAGCAACTTACCGAAGTGGAACAGGGTCAAGTTAAGGCTTTAAAGGAAAATGGCCTTTCAAATAGAGAAATTGCCAGACAAATTAATAGATCAGAGAAGGTTGTAAGAAATTATCTGAAGCTAGGCGATAAATACGGCGCAGGACCCTCAAAATGCAAACGGAACACGAAATTAACCCAACGTCAAAAAAACTTAATAAAACAAGAAGCCACTAAAAATCGACTATATTCGTCACAAATTGTTTCTAAATTGCAGCTCCCACTTGGAAAACGTCGGGTACAACAAATATTAAGCAATGATAAAACAGTAAAATAGAAGAAAGCCTCAAAAAAACCTGAGTTAACAGCTAACCATAAAGTTGCACGATTGACATTTGCGAATGCCCACATGGCGTGGACTGATAATTGGCAGAGAATAATTTTTTCGGACGAAAAAAAGTTTAATCTTGATGGACCAGATGGGTTTAGCTATTATTGGCATGATCTGCGTGCAAATAACCCTCCACGAATGAGCCGCAACTTCGGAGGTGGATCAGTCATGATATGGGGTGCGTTCACATATCACGGAAAACTAAAATTATGCTTTTTCCACCAAAAATGAACTCGGAAAAGTACATAGAAATGTTGGATGACGTTTTAGTTGATTACTTGGAAGAAAATAATGAAATAGAATTTATATTTCAGCAAGATAATGCAAGTATTCACGTGTCACGTACGTCAAAAGAGTTCTTTTCGTCTCGTTCCATACCCTTGCTCGATTGGCCAGCAAGAAGTCCAGATTTAAATCCGATAGAGAATCTTTGGGGAATAATAGCAAGAGCTGTGTATGCCAATGGAAAACAATATTCAACGATCCAAGAGCTCAAAACTTCGATTTTGCAGGCCTGGCTTGATACAGACATAAACGTGTTTCGGAAGCTAATTAATTCGCTTCCTGACCGAATTTTTCAAACAATTAATAAAAATGGAGGTGCTACAAAATATTAAATATGCAAATTTTTAAAATATTTTTAGTTTTAATTATGATTTCTAGTGAATAAGTACAGTGCGGCTAAGCAAATTTCGCACATTAAAATGAATTTTTCGTGATAATTTGTTATAATTTTTTTAGTTTAAGTGAAAAGCTTATTTTTTTTTTTGTAATTTTGTAATAAATAAAAAACTACAGCAAAACCTTTCAGAAATATTTCATTTTTTAGGTCTTGTTCTGCTAAATTCGAAAAAAAGCATGTGCGGCCAAACAAATTTCGCTCACTGTAGAACATTTTTAATAAAAAATTTAACAGACACAAGGGAATTACGAAACTACCGCATTTTTGTCTCAGCCAAAGGCTCGTTAGTGGTTAGTTTATGTGTCAGTTGATCAAAGTATTTATTAATTGTTAATTTTCTCCATACGAAAAACTTTTTATGTATGCTAGGACCGGCAATCGAACCGGCAACCCTCAACACAGGCTATGTCTGGTAGTATTACCTCTTAACGAGATTCACCATTGTCAGCAAACTTTTATGCCGCGGAACATTTTTTGATGACATTTTTTCTGCCCAAAAAATATTTTTCGCTAAATAATTGTTCACAGTACGAGTACATAATTTGTAAAAAAAAAGTTTTAGCGAAAAAAAATTTGGAAGAATATTATATTATTATTACACACTGGCATATTATTTTTCCAAGTTATTTAAAAAAATTTCGTTTAAAAAGCACTTTTGCTTTGAAACTTTTTCTCCCAAATTTTAATCATGCCGGAAATATTTACATAAATTTAGTTGTGTAAATAAATATTGCGCGTGAAACCATTTACTACCGATTTTTTTTTTTTAGAATTTTTTAATGTTTTGATCAATTTTATTCAGCGGAAATTAACTTCGAAAACTCTTTAAAAGAAAAATTTTTTGAAGTAATTTTATCGTGAAAAAAATATTTTTTTTTAATATTGAACGCAACACTATTTTAAACAGATTTTTTTCTTATTTTTTCTTTTTTAAAACGAAATATTAGCTTTGGCTGTAAAATTATGTTAAACGAAAAGTTATTTCCGCTATTTTATTTATTTTGTGCAAATATTTTTCCGGCAATTATTTATATTTTAAGCGTTTTAAATATTGCTTTTGTTTTCTTCCGCGAAATTAAAATTTGCAAATTCCTAAACTCAAAAATTATTTATTCCAATAATTTGATCAACTAGAACTAATTTGGTGAAATAGATGTTTCTTCAATTAATTTTAAAGTAATAATCAATTCGTTAAACTTTCTTTCGCGAAAAGTTTCTTTGTGTGTATTTGTTTCAATCTTTTTTGCCTTGAAATTTCTTTTAAAGCTATTTTGTTTTCACAAAAACTGCCCAAGTCAGTTAAAAAGAGCTGAGTTTTGACGAGATTTGCCAGTAAAATTGTTTTCGCTTAAAATTGAACCCGCGGAAATTATTTTCTTGAATTTTTCCAGGCAGATAAAAATAGTGTGAACCAGTTTTTTCAGCAACAATTTTTAGCACAGAATTCTTTTATAATTGTCTTTTAACTTCCGCTTAAAAGAATTTTGCTTAATTAAAAATTTTTTTTCGCCAAATAATTTTTCAAAGAACAAAATTTGTAAAAAAAAATATTTTTGCGTAAACAGCTTTTCACAAAATATTTTGTCAATTAACCCATTTTAGCGATAAAAAACAAATTATAGCGGGAAAAGTTTTTCGTCCCTTGCACACTGGTATAGAAAGTACACAGAAAGAATTTACAAAATTCTAATTAAATTTTTAAACACCTTTCTCATACCAAATTTGTAAATACAAAAAAAAAACTTTTTAAAAAGGCACCAACAAAGAAATTTGTAAATCCAAAAAAAAATTTGTTTTTTTTGAATTTTTATTTTTAAACAAATTTTATATGAAAGATAACAATTTACAAACGCGTTACAAATATTTCAAACAAAAAAATTTTTGCAAAGAAAATTTCAATTTAAAAGCAAATGTGATTGCTTCTACATATTCCGATTGTTGGTGCCTACTGTTTTTTCTGTGTATGTTATTTCTCTAAGTTTTTGCAAATATTTTTTTTATTTAAAAAGCACTTTTGCTTTTCGAAATTTTGATATTGCGTAATGATTTTTTTGTAAATTAAAAAATTTATTTTAGTAGGTTTGAGGTTAAGAAGAAGAATAAACCTTTTTCTCTAAAAATTATAAACACATTAATTTACGCATAAGACTAGATCTAGTTTCTGCCTTTTTCTATGGACATGCTTCATCAGTGATTTTCTATTAAATTGAATTATTGTTTATATTTTATTGTCAAATTGTCACTATATGATAATTTTTCAACAACCCGTCGGCTGTAGGAATCGAACCTGTGCATATTCCTACATTGAAAACGGAACTATACTAAGGTGCCACCGCTTTGCCATCTCACCCAAGTAAGGCCTTGAAAGCAATGTAACTATTTCTTTCCTATTCAGCTTTCTGTTATTGCTTTTTCTCAGAAGTAATGAAACACAGACACATACAAATATTTTACTTATAGATTTTTGATTTATCTTCCAATCTCCTCCGTGTCTCCTTTTTCGAAAAATTTTTAAGCAATCCATTTTTACTGAAAAAATTTTTTTTATTTTGATTTTTTTTAAAAATGGTGTTTCAAAATTTTCAAATTGAATTTTTTTTCAAAAAAAAAATTGTTTTATTTACCTTAAAGTTTTTGTTGTACTATGATTTTGTTTGCTAGGTAATGTAAGTGAATGGGTATAGGGTACCCTTTTCTGGTAATAGCTGATCTTAGGCGGAGGGTAATGGGTACTGCATGAATCTCATTATTGATTCTATATGGCAAATTTGGCCATAAAAATCACCCTGTTTTCCAGACCTCTTTAGACATAAACAGATCTGGCACTGATCTTATCAAATCTGGCAATGAAGTGCATTACACATGCTATTTTCTTTTATTTTGATCCATAGTGCAAAATGTTATGTAACAGTTGATGAAAGTATTTGGAATATATTTTTCCTTTCTTTTACATGTGACATCTTTTTGTGAAAGATGAACAAAAAAACTCTGCAAATATTCCTTTATCATTGAGTGCCATATCATTGTCATTGATGATGATAATGAATATGGGAAAATATTTGTATTATAGGGTTACAATTCAAAGAGAAATATTGTACATCTAGTACTTGATTTACACTATAGAAACATTAAAAACAATGTAAAATTTTTTGTATAATAAATCAATTTAATTAAAGTAAATATATTTCCTATGATAATATTCGAAACAAACTTAAATGAATTAATGCATTTACCAGCTAAACAAAAAAACTATTCGATCGTAGTGTGTAAATTTTCTATTAAATAATATCACTGTACAACGAAAAAAAGAAATAATAAGGTTCTGACAACTGATTCGGGGAGAGGGGACAAAAAAAAAATCACGTGTATCGGCGTTTTAAAAGTTAACCTCTGGTCCTATGCTTTTTGGATAGTTAAATTTTCCTCCTTTTTGCAAATGTTTATTGTGAATCGGCATAGGAAACAATAAAAATCTTCCATTTTAGGTATAGGATGTGTTCAGCGAATTTATGTACAACACTACGAGGAACATTTTCGTAGAACATTTTAACACTCTAACTCTTCAATTAAAGGGACCTTTTTGGCCCCTTTTTAAAAAAAGACAAAAAAGACCCGCAAGTTGATAAGTTAGAGGGTTAAAATGTTCCAAAAAAATATTTGTTATGCAATTCTACTAATAATAAAAAAAAATAAGTCTCTAAAGACATCAAAGTTAAAAATTTAGCTTCAATGCCAGAAATAAGTCAAAACTTAAAATGTGTTTAAGGGTTAATTTCGTACCTATTAAGAATTGGCGCTCAAAAGTCAAACAAACCTGGATTTTAGTTAATTAAATCTAAATTTTCAACATTGATGTCTTCAGAGACTTATAGTAGAATTTCATGATAAATATTTTTGCGGAACATTTTAACCCTCTGACTATTCAACTTACGGGTCCTTCTTGTCCCTTTTTAAAAAGGTGCCAAACTAGTCCCTTTAATGGAAGAGCTAGAGGGTTAAAATGTTCCACAAAAATGTTCTCCGTAGTGTTTTACATAACATCGCTGAACACATCCTATACCTAAAATGGAAGATTTACATGGTTTCCTATAACGATTCACACTAAACATTTGCAAAAGGAGGGAAACTTTAACTCCCCAAAAAACGTAGACGTAGACTTTTAAAGTGCCGACACACATGTATTTTTTCTATGGTACCGTCTGCCAGCATCAGTTGTCTGAACGTTGTTATTTTGGAATAAATTTGATTTTGTTGTACAGTGTAGTTTTCGCCTAAGTCCTTAGATTTACAAGAGTTAAAAAAAAATGTTATGGAAATTGTGTTTTTCGTGGGACAAGTCTTTTCCTATTTGTTGATGTTTAAAATCTACAAAGAATGTAAAATAACAAAACTTAATACACCATGATTCCATGTTTCTTTTTGTTGCACTCTGTTATGTGTTGTTGCACAAGGGATTTGTAGTAGCGTTGTGCGAAGATTTATAAAATGTCATTGAGATGTTGTTTACAATATTCCAAATTATTTTAAACAAATTGTAGAGCAATCAGTAAAATAAAAAAAGCAAATAAAAGGGGAAGAATATAAATTCACATATACACATTCATGGTCATAAATTGATACCACTTTCGAGTTGATTTTTTAGCTGTAATGGACTTTAAGGGATTATAATTCAACATTTTTTAGAAATAAAATCTGCATAAAATATCTATACACTCATATATGTAAATAAAGCTGTAAAAATATCAGAATAAGCTCTTAAAAATTTGTTAAAAATTAGTTAAAGAAAAAAGTGCTGAAATCAGCAGATTGTTTTTGCTAAATACTAGTAAAGTAAAAACAGTAAAAATAAAACTGTTAAATTTACAGGTATTTAGTTATATTCGTGTTAACTTTTAGCTAATTGAAAATGACAAATTATTCTGTAAAATCTGCAGAAAATTTTACTAAATATTAGTAAACTAAAAATAGCAAAAAACGAACTGTTATATTTACAAGATATTTGTTATTTTTAAGTTAAATTTAGTTGAATTCAAATAGCAACACATCCTGCTAAAATCAACAGAAATTTTTGCTAAAAAAGTAGTGAACTGCTGATTTCAGAAGGCTCGATATCGATTTGCATTAAAAATAATTACAAAAAAAAATTAAAAATTTATGTGTTTTAGTCTACTAATTATTTAGCAGACGTTTTTGCTAGTTTTAGCAGGTTAAATTGTTATTTTCTATTAACTAAAATTTAACTCAACCATAAATAAAATTCTGTATATTTAACAGTTTTATTTTTGCTCTTCCTATCTTACTAATATTTAGCAAAAATAATGTGCTAATTTCAGCAGTTTTCCTTACAAAGTAGTTTTTAATTTTTAGTAGTTTTACCTAAAATTTTTACAGACTTTTTTCTGTTAGTGTACATTTGCGTTTATCTTTATACAATCACTTTCCTCTATCAGGAAATGGCATGACAAATATGCAAACTATTACTTTATTTTTAAGGAAATTTATGTGAGAAAAGGAAAACGCGCAAGCATTTACTAAAAGCTATTATAATTTATGCTAACAGTTAAAAGAAATATTTTTAAAGAGTAAGGCTTCTTATTTAGACAATTGAAAATTTCACACTTTAGAAACAGTTTTTTTTTTTTATACGAGAAAAAACGAAAAATCTTAACAATTTTCAAGTTTTTCCTTCAGAGTACATTTTTAATTATATATTTCTTATGTTTCCTTGTAGCTAGGATAGCCAAAGATATTCTACACTTTGTAAAATATTCTTTCACATCATAATAACTGACATTAGAATTCAGTTTACATAAATTATGATGGTCTTTTCTGCTACACAAAAAAAATACTGCATCTTTGACTAACCGTAACAACCCTGTTTTTTTTTAAATATACCAACTTTAAGGACCATAAATGTATAGGAAAAGTTTCTTAACGACCACAAAATGTGCAGGACTTTTGAAATAGTTTAACTATGAAATATAGTTAATATAAGACTTTTTTAAGATTTAATGACTTAAAGTTTTTAGTTATGGTATATAGTTTTCTACTTATACTATCAAAATATATTAAATGTAAAGCATATTTTTAAGGGCAGACAGAGTGTAAAAATTTTCTAAAGTTAATTAAAAAGACATTGCAGTAATTTGCTGGACAGTAAAACGAAAGATCTATTGGAAAGTTTAAATTTTATTTGTTTTCCAAAAAACAATATAAAAAAAAACAAAAACTTTAAAACAAAGTTGGGCATTCCAAATTACAAAAATCTTTAAAACAAATAAATAATAGACAAAATTAAAACCCCGAACAAAAATATTTTTCATGTAACCATTTATGAATTAAATATTGTTGAGTTTTGTCATATGTAGCACCAAGTTATATAAAATCATATTAAGCAGATTCACCATTTTTCAGACCTAGTAATATATTCTTATATATAATTCTATTAACCCATATATGATTTGATACAGAAAATGGTGGATCTGGTTAAAATAATTTTATATAATCAAATATCTATTGATATAATTAAATAAAAATACACAATTCACCATACTCGACGAGATATAATTGTATAAAATCATAAATGATCATATAAAAATTATTTTTACTAGAGACGCAAAATTTCAAAAATCACTGGAAATAAAAAACAATTGAATTTAAAAACGAGATTAAAAAAGATGGAAACCGGCAAAATTTGTAAAATTAAAAAAGAGCAAAATTGAAAAAATCGCTAAAATGGGGAACTGACAAAAAATCGCTTAAATTAAGAAAAAGTGTGAAATTGAAAAAATTTATGGAAATAATAAACGACAGAATTTAAAAACATCACCAAAATTAGAAAAAAAAACACGCCGTACCTTAAAAATTGCTAATATTATAAAAATCGTTAAAATTTAACAAATCGCCTAAATTAAAAAAATCGCTAAAATTTAGAAAACACGAAAATTCAAAAAATTGCTGAAATAGAAAAAATTTTCAAATTAAAAAAATCTCCAAAGGAAAAAAAATTAAGAGAAACGGCGAAATTGAAAAAAATCGCTGCAAATAAAAAACTCCAGAGATCAAAAATATCACCAAAATTAAAAAAAGAGCACCAAAACTGAAAAAAATTGCTGAAATTATTAAAAAAAATTTTAAAATTAAAAAAAAACCAACAAAATTTAAAAATTGCGAAAATGTAAAAAAATATGGCAAGTTAAAAAAATCTCTAAAGCAAACAAAAAAGAATCGCCAAAATTAAGAAAAAAGACGAAATTGAAATCGATAAAAAAAAGCTAAAAATATTACCAAAATTAACAACAAAAAAAAAGCGCCAAAACTGAAAAAAATCGCTGATATTAAAAAATCGTTAAAATTTAGCAAACCGCATAAACAAAAAAAAAATCGCTAAAATTAAAAAAAAAACAACAAAATTTAAAAAATCGCTAAAATGTAAAAAATGCCGAATTAAAAAATCTCGAAAAAAACAAAAAAAAACTTGCCATAATTAAGAAAAAAAAGCAAAATCGCTGAAAATAAAAAAGTTAGTATTTAAAAACATTAACAAGATTAAAAAAAACGCTAAAACTGCAAAAATCGCTAATTTAAAAAAAATCACCAAAGTCAAAAAGGATCGCTAAAATGGAAAAAAATAGTCAAATTTAAAATCAAAAACAAACAAAAAATTACTAAATTTAAGAAAAAACCCAATATTGCAAAAATCGTTAAAATAAAAAATGCCAAAACTGAAAAAAGGCTGATATTAAAAAATCGTTTAAATTCAAAAAGCAATAAAATTTAAAAAAAAATCGCTCCAATGTAAATAAATTTAAAGTTAAAAAAATCGAAATTGAAAAAAATCGCTAGAATTTAAAAATATTACCAAATTTAACAAAAAAGCGCCAAAACTAAAAAAATCGCTCATAATAAAAAATTGTCAAAATTTTGCAAATCGCTAAAACAAAAAAATCGTTAAAAATAAAAAACAACACTAAAAAAATCAATAAAATGCAAAAATAGTGAAATTAAAAAAATTCCCAAAACAATAAAATAAATCGCTAAAATTAAGAAAAAACACGAAATTGAACAAAATCGTTGAAATAAAAAATGCCAGAATTTAAAAACATCACCAAAATTATGAAAAAACGGCAAAACCGGTGATATTAAAAATCGTTAAAATTTAACAAATCGCTACAACTAAAAAAACATCGGCAAATTAAAAAAGAACACCAAATTAAAAAAGTCGATAATTGGGAGAAAATGTTCAAATTAAAAATATCTCCAAACAATACAAAAAAATCACTAACAAAATAAAACACGAAACTAAAATGAATCGCTGGCAGTAAAAAACGCTAAAATTTAAAAATATAACCAAAATTAACAAACAAGCGCTAAAACTGAAAAAAATCGGTGATATTAAATTTTTTTTTCAAAACTAGCAAATCGCTAAAACAAAAAAAGGCACTAAAATTAAAAAACAACAACCGCTAAAATGTAAAAAATGTCGAAATAAAAAAGCTCGAAAAAAAATGTTATAATTAAGGAAAAAACGGGAAATTGCAAAAATCGCTGAAAATAAAAACTTAGAATTTAAAAACATTACCAAGATTAAAAAACGCCAAAGCTGCAAAAATCACTGATACTAAAAATCGTTAGAATTTAAGAAATCGCTAAAATTAAAATATCACTAAAATTAAAAAAAAAATGAAAATAGTCAAATTAAAGAATATCCAGGAAAACAAAAAAAATTGCTGAAGTTAAATAATTGAAAAAATTCGTTAAAATAAAAAAAGCTACAATTTAAAAACATCACGCTAAAACTGAAAAAATTGTTCTTAATAAAAAATCGTTAAAAACTCCAAACAATAAAAAAAAACGAGGTAGGACAATATTCTAACTAAATATATGAAAATATACAACGTCCGAAAAAACAATTTTTGTATTTTTTAATGCAAAAATTAAAATAATTGTTAAGAATCGAAGAAAAAACACGAAATTTATAGAAGTCGCTAAAATTAAAAGGCTGGCATTTAAATTAAAAAAATAAGCCAAAACTGAAAAAATTGCCGATATCAAAAAATCGTTGAAACTTAACAAATCGCTAAAACTAAAAAATTGCTTATATGGAAAAAAATAGTCAAATTAAAAAATCTCCAAAATAAAAAAAAAATTGCTAAAATTAATAAAAAACGCAAAATTTAAAAAAATCGCTGGAAATAAAACACGCTGGAATTTAAAATTATTACCAAAATTAAAAAAGCGCCAAAAATGAAAACTGATATTAAAATATCGTTGAAATTTATCAAATCGCTAAAACTGAAAAAATAGTCAAAATAAAAAACTCTCCAACGCAAACAAAAAAATTGCTGAAATTAAGGAAAACGCGAAATTGAAAAAAAAAATTATTAAAATAAAAAAGCTACAATTTAAAAACTTCACCAAAGTTAAAAAAACGCAAAAACTAAAAAATCGCTCATAATAGAAAAACCGTTAAAATTTAACAGTTCGCCTAAACTTATGATTTTTAGCGTGTTATAAAATCGCCAAGATTGGGAAGTTTTGTCAAAATAAAAATTATTAATAAATTAAAAAAAACACCAAGATTTTTAAAATATCAAAAATTTTAATTAAAATCTACGCAATATTCACAAACCACAAATTTAAAAAAAATCGCCAGTTAAGAAACAACAAAATTAAAAAAACCTCAAAAAATTAAAAAAAACGCTGAAACGACAAAATAGCAGTGCATTAAAAAAATCGCTAAATTCTACACCCACACTAAATTTCACTAAAATTAAGAAAAAAAAACGCCAAAACTGAAAACATCGTTCATAAGCAAAAAAAAAACCTTAAAATTCAACAAATCGCCAAAATTTTAGCATGGTGAAAAATGTCCAAGATTGAGAAATATTTTTATAAAGCTGATTTTATAGGAAGAAGAAAACATTTTTATTGAAAAATTTAACTACACAAGGGAATCACCAGACTGCCGCAGTTTCGTCTCATCCAAAGGATCATCAGTGGTTGGTTTATGTGCAATTTATCAAAGTAATTTTTTAATTGTCAATTTGTCTCTATGTGAAAAACTTTTTTTATATTGCCATGACACACAGGCTATGATCCTTAGTATCACATTTTAGCGAGATAGACCACTGACGGTGCATCGATGACTGTGGCTAATTGAAGTTTTGTCAATCACAGCCTATACAATGTATGTTTATAATCAGAAGAACCAGAATTAACTAACACATGAGCAATTTATTTTTCAATTAGAATGTTTATTTTATTCTCTTGATCTTGATTCGCCTTTTCACAAGAACTTATCACATTTATGATATTCACAAGTTGGATACCAAGTGTCGATTGGAGAAGTTGTGGCAATTTTGTTTTTTGTTATTAAATATTTCGGGTTATTTTTTTGGAATTTGGAAACTTTAAACGTCAAACTTTTGGCTTTTTTTAGCAGACTTTAACTATTCTGAGTTGGTACGATTTACCAAAAGTAAACAGAACAATAAAAAATTCATAATTCTAAATTATCTTCCTTCAAAATGCTGTAAAAACCGAAAGGAACCGAGCCAAGCTTGGATACGATTTTTCTGCCCCGAATGATCACTATCTAATACTTATATGCTTTAGTTTTTTTTAATTTTTTTTCTATCCTGAATTTTTTCGGATATTGGCCATTTAAAAAATTAAAGATGTCATTGCCGCACTCACATAAACTGAGCCGAATTATTTTTTCATGCCGTGTTTAAATCTTATTCGACACCTATGCAATTATTACACTAGTGATGGTAGCTATCAAACCCATACGTTGGGCGCCATTTAGTTTTATGTCCTGAGTATCCAAAATGTTATACCTGGTTTACTTTTGTGGCTTTTAATCTTTCTCTATTCTTATGTAATCTGTAGTTAATCTACTAAAATGTTTTTGTCTCTTCAATAACTCAATTTTTATGTATCAAAATAATGATATTTAAAAAATTGCCAATAAAATAATTTTAAAATATTATTTTACCCATTTGTTTATATAATATACTCTGTTTTTTTGTTCGTTTGCATGTATATTGGTATGAAAAATATTTTGTTTTACAAATAAAAAAAAAATAAATAAAACTGCATTACAAAAACACAAAAGAAATTTTCTTTATTATTTTTTAACAAAAGAATGGAAAAATTCTGACAAAATAGAACAGAATGATGCTGCTTTTTTAGAAAATGCAACCACATAAGAACAAAAATTTAATTATTTCAATTATATTAGGTGTACGAAACTAAATATGGTCGCTAACAATAAAGTTCCAATTTAGTTGATGGAATTTAAATAAATTTATATTTGTGGCATAATGTCTTATATCTATATAAGAAAAAATTGAGTTATGGTAGTTTATTATTTGCACTTATTTGGACTCATCATGGGCATCTAAAATTTATTTTTAAAATCTGTATATTGTTAGAAAGCTATACAAATTTATAAAAGAAACGATTTTTAATGGTAAGGCTTATATCTTGAAACTTCGATATAAATGAAAAACCATTTTTAGCTTATTATGCTTTGTGGCGCATTAGAAATCTCATCTCGTTTCCAATTTCAATGAAGCTGAAATGCAATAGCAATATTTCTTTATATCGATATTATGAAAAAATCTGGTTTATTAAATGAAAAGGTTGCCAAATTTATTATTTAAAAGAAAAATTCCGATCAGAGATTTTGTAAAAGACAAACAACTAAAAAAAAGTCGAAAATTTTATTTATATACCTAACATATTTTCGTTCTGAAATATAAAGTTATTTTTTTCTATTTTATTTTTTTATTTTTATTTTTATACATAAAAACAATAATAAAAACGTTAAATAAATACATTGAAAAAATATGCAAGCTGTTTTATAATCTAATGCTTTACGTGTATGTATTTGGGAACAAAAATATTTATTTTTTATGTTTATCTGAAATATGTTTACATGGACATTGGGCTAACACTTATTTGCTATTTTCTTTACAGAAAATCTTAAACAAAAAATTAAAATAGATCAATAAGATCACTTACCGAAAATTTTAAATGCAATCATTGTCATTCTATGGAATACATTCGATCGAATTAAATTTTAAGGAATTCAATCGTTTTATCTTAATTACCACCTTAATAAATGCATGCGTGTTTTTTTTTTTTTTTTTTTTATTTAAAATAACTGAAAATTTTCATATAAATATGCAAACTTATTTGCATATTTACAAACTTTTAATGTACACATTATACATGTGCCATGTTCAAACATTATATGGATAAAAATATTTATTTTAATCTATTCTGAGTGAGTCCTTATTTTTCTATATTATATTTTATTTTATGCAATATTATATTGCAGTATATGAGGATTTTCATATCAACTGTTCAACATAAAAAACTATATATACCATACACGTTGGAAAAAAAAAATTGCCTGTCCCAAAAATATGTTTGGTGTCAAACATAATATATTCGCCATGTCTTAACTAGAAACAATATAAGTTTGCCGGCATTTAATTAACATAATTAACATTAATTGTCGACAATTGGTTCTAGAAAAGTTTTTTCTTTCAAAAGTTTTCCTCTAATTGTAAACTCTTTTTGAAATTTGTGATAATTGACCTTAAACAGAACAATATAACACTCATTGTATTAATCTTCAGATCAACAAATAATCTGCGATCAAATACATATTTAAAATTTCGTGATTTCTTTAGGGCCAGTTTTTGATTCTAAGATATAAGGTTCGATTCCTACAGCCGACAGGTTGTTGAAAAAATTATCATATAGAGACAATCTGACAATAAAATATAAACAATAATACAATTTAATGGAAAATCACTGATGATATAAAGTTATAAACACATTAAAATTAATAATGTGTTTATAACTTTGAAAAAATGTTTATTCTTCTTCTTAACCTCAAACCTACTTACTTAAATATTGCATATTTTTAAGAAGTAAAAAAATTAACTTCGGTCATGATGAGTATACCCTAGTACAACACAGCCAGAGTTTGAGTATATCTCGGAAGTGGAATTTCATCTAACTCTGCCAGCGATTAAACAAAATTTGTATTTCTTCTTTTTATGTTATTTTTCGTGTAAAACATTAAGTTTAAATTTCATTGAAAACAAAAATTTATGCACTATAGAGTTAATGAAACCCTATTTGAAATTCTATCGACAGAAACCCGTTTCAGAACACGATCTTTTGGGTCAATTCTGTGACACATTACAAATGTGGTATTTTTACTGTAAGATTTCTTAAATACAAACATTTTTTAAAGAAAATTTTTGTTCTGTAACTTTTGTTTTTGTTTGTTTCTGAATAATATTTAACCCCCCATCTAATTTTTTTTTTGTCAATTTACCTTTTTTCGGCTATGCGACTAAAATTGTTCATAACCTCGAAATCAATTAATTTGACCGCAATTTAAACATAAACTTTATTATTATACGCCCTAGTAGTGGTGTTAAATAAACACCTACAACAAACACTGGTCAACTGTTATACTCTACAATATAGATACAAATCACACATGGTTTGAAATCATGAATTACCAAAAATAAAACACTAAACAAAAACTACACTTATACAAAAAAAGTCTCTAGAAAATGTAGCTAAAACTACCAAAAATTAGTTAAAAATAAAAAACCCATTCTTTTTCAAATCAGACTAGATCTAGTTTCTGCCGTTTTCTATGGACAGGCTTCATCAGTGATTTTCCATTAAATTGTATTATTGTTTATATTTTATTGTCAAATTGTCTCTATATGATAATTTTCCAATAACCCGTCGGCTGTAGGAAACGAACCTGTGCCTATTCCTATATTACAAACGTAACTATATTAAGATGCGACCCTTTATCCACGTCACCCACGTAAGGCCTTGAATGCAATGTAACTAATTCATAATTTTCTTTCCTATTCAGCTTTCTGTTATTGTTTTTTACTCGAAAGTGATCAAACACACACACACACACATTCTACTTTTAGATTTTTCTTTATCTTCTAATCTCCTCCGTGTCGCCTTTTTTGCAAATATTGTCAAACTGACGTATAGTTTTTACGTTCAAGAGTAGCCAACTAGATCTAATCTGATTTAGAAATTAATATTTATAATTTTTAGAGAAACAGGTTTATTCTTTTTCTTTACCTAAACCTTACTAAATTAAAATTGCAAAAAATGCATATTAATTACAATATTAATTGCAGCTGTCTATATGATATTAAAACAATACAGTTGTAAAAATATATACAATATTTTTTAATAAAATATATCTATATGACATTAAAACAACACTGTTGTAAAAATATATACAATATTTTTTATTAAAATAAATATGTTAAAATCCCAAAACTTATTAAAAAAATTTAAAAAAAATTTTATAATTAGAAATTTATTAATTCAGTTGAATTAACATAATAAGTACTTTTTTCAAAAACTGCTATTTTTCTTCATCAAGATACTCTCCTGACAAATACTTCACAGAGTTTTTGCTTTCAAAAACCTCTACAATTTCAGGAATGAAACGAAGATCGTTTCGGGGATTTTCCAGGTCCCCTTCATCAGTTTTCTTTAGAAAGTGGTGGCAATAGTGCAATGCAATTTGAAGCATCAAAATCTCATATTAAATGTAGTCTGCTACATTACCAAAATGGGAATAGAGCAAACAATAAAATATGTTTTCGAAGTCTTCTGCAAAGCATAGCCAACAATAGAAATATTATGAAAGTTTTTTGTTTTTGTATTTCATACCATCGGCATAAGTAAATACAAATTTTATTTTTACTCTTCTTCTTTGTTACTACAAGAAGAGGCAAAAACATTTTTTCTCCGTACTATGAGTGTTGTCAAAATGTTGGTTTTTAATTTTTATTTTAAAAATAATTTTCTGTAGGCTTGTACCTATCCAAATTCCATTTAGGCCTATGGAAGTCATCAATCGGCGACTTTTCAGAATTTCTAGAAATATTTGTTAGCTTAAACTTAGTGAGAATTTCTAGTAACAGATCTAACAATATATTGGTATCTGTAATGGCATATTCTCTCCGATTTGGAGAAAATTTTAAAATGTGAAAAAGGGGACAGAAAAAATAAAAGTTTTTCAACATAAACACTAATGATTTTAACACTGAGTTATCATAGAAGAGGAGTACTCCCACTTTAACACTTTTTCAGTACTTTTTCAGTGAGTATAAAGGCAGCTCTTTTTCACCAATTAAAAGTTAAAACAAAAATTTATCGCAAAAAAAATTATATTTTTATTTTTATTGCTAGTCTAGCTCTGTACCACTGAGCTATTCTTTGATATGAAAGTTGACTGGCATAAAGACTTTGTCATTGCGAGATATTGTGCTTTATTCTCTTCAATAAAAGTACTTTTTAAACAAGTGCAAAAGGTGCACTGCAATCGTGTATTGTTTTCAGTTCTTTTCCATTATTTTTATATTATATATTTTTAATAATTGAAAAATTAAAAAAATATGGTAATTGAAAAAATTAATTATAAATATTAAAAAAAAAAATAAAAGAAAAAATAAGAACTAAAAACTAAAAAAAAAATTAAAAATATATTCGTCGCTCCTGGAATCGAACCAGCTTTTTAGGATCACTTTTAGAGCAATTATGCTTTAGAAGCAATACTTAAGTGATTTTTTGTATGTTGTTCGGAAGTAATTCTAAAAAAGCTTTAAAAATATACTAACGGTTACTTTGGAAGTAACGAAAGAAGTGATTTTTTGAAGTTGTTCAGAACAACTTCTAATAAAGCATTAAAAATACATTAACTGATAATTGTGAAGCAGTGAAAGAAGTAGTTTGAAAAGCATTAATTACAATATTTTTTTGCTGCGAATATTATTTCAATTATTATTACATTTTGTATTTTTATGAATTTTAGAAAAGTTACTGAAATATTTTTTGTTGGTTCAGAACAACTTCTAATAAAGCATTAAAAATACATTAACTGATAATTGTGAAGCAGTGAAAGAAGTAGTTTGTAAAGCATTACTTACAATATTTTTTTGCTGCGAATATTATTTCAATTATTATTACATTTTGTATTTTTATGAATTTTAGAAAAGCTACTGAAATATTATTAGTTGATTAAAATAAAAAGTAATGCAAAAGTCGATTTATTGAATACCCTATTATATAACAGTTTGTAATTTCTTCATGCAAAGACAAAATACGGTTGAACATGATTAGGGATACGAAATTATCATAGTGTGATCCTAATGATCATATATATGATTCTAATGATCATATACATGGTCATATTATGATAATTGAGAACTATTTTATCATTTCAAAGTCATATTATGATCACTACTCAATGCAATATTATCATGGTATTCTTGAACTATCATAATGATGCTCTTTTCCCTGCGGGTTGATCGTTATGAAATTTTAAACCGATCTAGCTATGTCCGCCCAACCGTTTGTCTATTTAAATGGCGAAAACGGCGCGAAAGTGCAAGCGGGATTGCTTATTATACCCTACAGCATTCTGTGGTATAGTGATATTAAATTTCATTTCATTTATTGCATTTATGAATTTGTGCTGATGTTTGTAACTATTAAAAATTATGGGCATAAATTTTCGTTATAGTATACCGACCGACTCAAAATCACTGGCTAAATCGGTTTAGCGATATCCGTCCGTCTGTCCATATAAATTTACCGATTCCTGTAATCAAACTACAGGTCGCAACACTGAAGATGTTTGAATGAAATTTGATACATAAGTTTGTAGTGCTCCTGGCCTAAAAGTGCACGTTGTAAAATAAGGTTTACCCTAAATAAGTTGTTTCTCTGCTCTGAGATGGTGTTTATATTGTGATTCCAAGAATTATTTATATTATTTATATTTGATATTATAAGGTACTTTAAAACTACTATACCAACTTTTTCTGTAGTATATTTTATTACAAATGATGATTTCAGGCCAAGTGTGAGATACTATTGTTGTCATGGTTAATTTTATATTAAAAATAATTGCAATAAATACACTTAAAATAAAACGTCAATAAAAATATCTGTTAAATTTCAAATAGATTTGACTAATTTTTAACAAGTTTTTAGTTAAAACACTGATTTAAACAAAGATTTTATTTATCTTCATTTAACACTATACTAAAACTCCTCAGTACTTTAACTAATTTTGAGTGTTAATAAATTTATATTTTTTGCTGGATTTGACATCATACGAGTAAATTACAGAGAATAAAAATTTAAAAAATTCGATAAGGCCAGCAGCATAGAATATTTTAGGGTCCTGCTACCGACCCATCTTCATTATCCATGCCTTTATGGGTTAATAATTGATAATGATCTGCTTATATTGACTGCGAAGCAAATAAACAAATCTAAACACAACTCAATTCGACTAACATCAACGAAATTTTAACAATGCTATTTTTATCCTCTGTTATTACTAATTTTGATTCGAACTTTAATTCCTAAAGTATTGCAGCTGGTTCTAATCAACTCTGATCGTCAGCTTATGAATCACGGATTTATTAAACGACAACGACCAGTTAATTTTAAAATTTAAATGCATATTCTAATTATATTTTAAACTAAAACATAAATCCATGTTGATAATAAACAATTCGGCCTATTAAATTATATTTTTCACTGTATCTAGTGTGTTGAGTGTTAATTTTCAAAATTATTTAAAACTAATTTTTGGGAAACCGTTTTTTAAATTTTACACAATTTATTGTTAAAATATAATATTTTCATGTTTCTGTTGTTACCCGGCAAAAGGCACCACCCGGTTTTTTTTCAATGGTCCATATCTAGAAAACTAGGAGAGATAGAGCATTTCGACTACCCCTAACAATCGAAAAATGGACAATGGCCTTGAACTCTCAGAAATTTTCCATAAAAATGTTCTACTTCATAAAATGGTACCTATCTCGAAAACTGAGCGAGATAGAGCAAAACGGACAAAACGTTTGCTCCAACAAATTATCCTCACTTTGATATGGACCATGTGCGGCAACGGTCCCGAGACCCTATAATTTGAATAAATTTTATGCTCCGTATAATTACAAATAAAACTGTAGTTTTACTACTTTTTACTTAATTTTAGATTTAACAAAAAATGTGTAAAAATCAACAAATTTTATTTAAAACCAAAAAAACAGGAATAAATTTTGTTAAAGTAACAAATTGTTATGTTGAGCCAACAGACATATTATTTTGAGTGTATAAAAATTTATTTGCGAATAAATAACAAGGTTTTGAAAGCGTGTAAAATTTGTTACAAATACTAGAATAAAATTTGTGGTTATTTTATTTTACATAAAATTAACATTTTAATAGTTTCAAACATAATATAATGTTAAATTGTAATTAAAAAATTCGTTTAATGAAATAATTCCCGGAATATTTACACAGTTAAAGTTAAATGCTGTAACTTTTCTACCATATCAACACTTTCTATATTCTATGAATTTTGTTATAAATTTCCTAGAATTGCTTTCAAGTGTTACTTGCTTTTTCTTTCTTTGTTTTTGTAACATTTTTCCGCCACAACAAGAAACTTCATTAAAAACTCCATAGGTGGTAACATTTATGTGGGTTAAGTGGAAAATATGTGTGAGATTTTGTTGTTTTGTAAAACAAAACAGTTACAATTTCTTGGCAGCATATTGCAGACATGTTATTTGTTTTCCATAGAAAAGTTGCAAAGCAAAATAAAACGAGCAACAATTGTAAATTAACTACACTTAAACATGCCGAAAAATTGTAACAGGAAACGGATGAGGTGAATACTTAATTGAAATTTTTAGAAAATATTTTTTAAGAAAAAAAAAATTAACAACAGAAACGGGACTTTATATAAACAAACATTTTACAGCCTTTAAATATTTTCAATATCACAGATCAATGTTTTTAAAATCAACCAATCAGAACAACATATTTAAAAACAAATTGTTCTGATTGAATGATTTTTGAAAGGCTGATCAATAATATTGAATGTGTATTCCTGCCTTTACATCCAAAATTTTATTTGTATAGAAGATCTGGTTATATTATAATATACAATAACAGACAAATAAACCTGTTATTGTATAATATAGTATGACCAGATCTTTATCACTATATTTAAATCTTTATATATTATATATTATCAATTTTTATTTAATATTTTTACCAAACAATTCCATTAGTAAAACTAATTGACTAGAAAATTGTTGTTGCTGTTGATGTTGATAAGTATATAACAATTATTGTCGACAATTAAATCAATAAATATCAACAATAGCTTGCGGCTATTTGATACAACAAAAACCAATATTTCCAATATATCCAATACAACAAACATTGGTTAATATGTAAAACTAGCAAAACAACAAATTAAACAACAACATCAACAGCTTTTAATTGGTTTTATGACATACATGTTTGGAAAAACCTTGTATTTGATTGCATGAAATGTAATTGATTAAAATAAATAAATATAAAAATTAATGAAAAAAACTATATAATAAAAACTAAATTAATTGAAAAAAATTGTAGATATAAAATTTAATGGATAACTTTAAAATTGATTGCTAAATAAATAGAGAAATATAAATGTTTGTCAAAATGAATTTTAAATTTAATTTAGTTTTTTATAACGAATCGAGTTAAATATGTTTGAACACTGTTTGACTCTCTCGCTTTCCAAGAAAAAACCAAGTTCATAAATAACATAACTTTTTAAAAGGCACTGAAAAACAAAACAAAAGGTATATTCCAAATAACACCAGCAAAAAAATAAAATCATGCTTTACAAACCACTTCTTTCATTGCTTCAAAAGTATCTCTTAGTGTATTTTTACTGCTTTTTTAGAAGTAATTCTGAATAACTGTAAAAAAAATCACTTCTTTCATTGCTTTCAAAGAATCTATTAGTATTTTTTTACAGCTTTTTTAGAAGTAATTCTGAACAACCTGCAAAAAATAACTTAAGTTTTGCTTCTAAAGCATAATTGCTCTAGAAGTGATTTTAAAAAGTTATTTTTATTTATTTCTTTTTTTAATTTAATTTTTTTTTATTTTTAATATTTATAATTATTTTACTTAAATTCAATATTTTCTTAATTTTTTAATTTTTGAAAATATTGTTGCGTTTTTACCTTTTAAACGTTGGTTTATTTCCTTCTTTTCTATTGAAATCAAAATAACCAATTCCACTGCTAACACCAATTATTACGGTTTACCTTTTAGATAAACCGGCTTGGTGCTCCTTGCAAATAAAATAACACCCTCTATTATATAAATCTTGAGTTTATGCACTTATTTTTTAACACTGTATTACTTTAAATACAACAATATAACACACATACAAACTCTATGCGCAACCCACTATACACATTCTAAAGCGCAATCAACTAAACCAACTCTTATGCGCAATTTAACAGCATAAATGTTAAAGTACAACTTCACTTCACAAATGTTAATGAGCAACTACGGTCGTAACGTTCGGTCTTTTGTAGTCTAATGTTCGTGGCTGTAGAACATGCTAGAAGCTTCCAATGTCTATGATTATAACACTTAACATTATTTATATCATTTAACATTACAGGCTGTGGTGTATACTTAAATGTAGTATTATCAGATTGTAGTGTTCAGTATATCCCGTTTCTCGAGATGTTTTCTTCCAGAAAATTCCATAGTTTTTCTATACTAGACTAATCCAAATTCGTACAATATTACTGCTAACCTTATAACACTAAAATATACCAACTTAAAAATATTTAAGCGGTAAAAATATTTGTTATACATTTTGATTAATATAATTTATTTTTATTTAATATTAAAATGTGAGAAATTGGTGGCTGACACGACTTTTGTGATATTTTTTTCGGAATCAGCACTTTAAATAACATAGAAATAATTGAAAAAGTTTTTCATCGTTGGCCTGTGTAATTAAATAGGGATATTAACTAATGAAATAAAATGGCGCCCAACAACTCTTCTTAAATATAACATCCCGCTCAGTTACAGTGTTGCCATATTTGAAGCCCTTCATTTTTCACCTCATTTTTCATCTCTCCTCTATCCCCTTTCCAAAGAAAAAAAAGCACATTAATGTGAAAAATTTCCTAAGTATTGCTGCTCTTTAAAAAATGAACATAAATATAAAATAAAATAAAACCCAAATCGCTTAATCCCAAATTACTCTGATAATACAGCTCATGGCGGTGCGGCATTAGCAGTTCGAAAGTACATAAAATGCACCGATAGTCAAAATTCGGAAAGCAATTTCGCTATAATTTTTGTGGCCCTTTTGTTGAATTTATTGTTATTGAATTCCCCGAATATTTAAAATCTCTTAGTATTCGACTTATCCCATTAAGATGCTTTCATAACAAAAACACCATATGGTGATGAAGTTCAACTCTGCCAAAAGGTAAACAACTACTTAAAGCAATTACAGAATAGAAAAGCAACTTTATAAGTACTGTAGAATCTACCTACTGCACGGCAAATATAAATAAAAAAATAAAAACAGATCTCATACTTAGACTTTTTTATAAATAAAAAGTTAAACTATGTAAATCTTAAAATTGAATCGTAAAATCGATGAAAATCTTCTGGTTCAAGGGCCTTCGAAGGATATGGCAGGACACTCAAAGAATATGGAAGGAAGTGCCCTACGAATGGCACACTTCCTAGATGAAAATCACGTTCAATGACCTTCGCAGGATATGTGAGGATACTCAAAGGACATGGAAGGAAGTGACCTGCGAACGGCAAACTTTCTAGGTGAAAATAACGTTCCTTTGCAGGGTATGGCAGAATAATAGAAGGACATGGAAGTAAAGGACCTTCGAGCAGCACACCTTCCTAGATGAATATCACATTTAAGGACTTTTCCAGGATATTGAAGTATACTTAAAAGATATGGAACGAAGCGATCTACGAACGGCACACTTCCTAGATGCAAATCGTGTTCCAGGAACTTCGAAGTTATGGCAGGAGTCTCGGCACGCTCACGAACGGCACACTTCCTAAATGAAAATCACATTCAAGGATCCTCGAAGGATTTGGCAGAATACTTAAATGATATGAGATATGCCAACGGAACATCTCAAAGATGAAAATCATGGAGGCAAGTTATCTACGAAAGCACACTTTCTATATTAAAATCACATTCCAGGACCTTCGAAGGATATGGAAGGATGCCGAAGGAAGGGACCTAAGACCTCAAAGAATTTTCGCAGGGATACTCAGTATCTCAAAGGATGTGACTTTCCAAGCGCACACTTCCTAGATTAAAGTCACATTTATGAAACTTCGCAGGATGCGGATATTGAAGGATGGGCCCTAAGACCTCAAAGGATATTCAAAGGGACTCGCAGGATATTTATGGGATACTTGTAGGATCTTAAAAGCACCTGAGCGTAGGTGCATAGGTACTGAATTTGAATTTAAAAAAATAAAATATTCAAATTTGAAAGGAACATTCAAATAAAATTAATATAATTTGAATTTGATTATTGGAAGATTCAAATACAATTAAATTTAAGGATTTGAATTTGAAAAATGGAATACGGGAAACTTTATAAAACTATTTGTATTATTTTGGATTAAGTGAACTGGTAAGACGATTAACTACCAAACACAAGGCTTCCGGTTCGAATCTGGGTGAGTAAAGAAAATTAACTACAAGGAATAGGGAGAGTAAGGGAAATGTAAAATTTTGTTAGGGGTTTTTAAAACTTAGATGGTAATGACAACTTACTGACCCGTTCTGGAAGTGTCAGCGATGATTTTTTAAAGATTATATAATCATTTGTTCATCGCATTGCCTTCCTGATGCCATTTTTACATTTGTATGAAAACGTCAGCAGGTGTCTATAACCGAAAAATTTCAATTATAATCCCTAAACTGAAAATGGGGATATTGTCCGTGGAGCTTATTAAATTTTAAGTCTTTTAAAAATTTATTTATTTATGTAAATAAAAAAAACTTTAGAAAACCACTGCAAACTGCAACCAAAAACCAAAATCATCCAAACGATATAAATACTCGTTTGTATATATTATAACTACAGGCAATCATTGCAGCACAGACACATAATAATAGTGCAATGGTTTTTATAGTTAAAAATCTAAAATTACAAATACAATCATTTAATCCAGCACATAGAAATACAAAAGGGATGTGTATAAGAGAAGCCCACAAGGAAATATAGACCTAAAAAAAAATATAACAAAAAATGGAATACTTACTATCAATAAAGTAATTAAGTGAAATTTTAGTGAAAAAATAATTTATAAGAATGCCTAAAAGTAGAATTAATATTACTAACTTTTATTATAATAAAGGTTAGAATAGAAATTTTAGTATCTCAAGGAATTTCTTCAAAAATTTCCAACAGGTCTAGAGGTTGTATGTCTGTAGTACACATATAGCATACATATAGCAAGATTAGACCTATTCTTAACAATCAAAATGTGTTCTAGCTCTTGAGAAATGGCTAAAATGTTCTTGAAAAATTTAAATAACTTGAAAAACTTAAATACCTTTTTCAAAAACTTACATAAAATTTTGTATAAGTCCATGCGCGGTTCCAGCAATTAATATAAGGGGAAAAATCATACGCCACAGTGTCCAACTCAATGTATTTGTCTACGGTGGCGTATGATTTTCCCCCTTATATTAATTGCTGGAACCGTGCATGATAAGTCTAATGTACGTTATACGAGTACATGGCATATATCAAATTAGAAAATTTTACTTTAACAATGCATTTAATATTATAACATGTATAACAATTACTGAACCGGAAGTAAGTGGTGATTTCAAGAGGAAATAAAACAAAAATGTGGTTGTTTAATTTTCAAAAAAACATATGGTTTTTGAAACAGATTTTTTTGGGGGGAAAATTATATACTACATAGAAATATAGAAAGCTAAATAAATAATAGGATGTGAAACATTTAGAATTTTTGATTTTTCATTTAAAATATTGTCATTTTATGGCATGCACAAAAATCAAATATGTAATTTATGGTTAGCCATTATTTAAGGTATTTCCGCTTTTGTGAAGTCAAAGAATAATGTGTAGTTAAAAAATAAAAACTAAATCATGGTAATTTATAATAAATTAAACTTAATTAGGTATACTAAATTACAGTGGTAGATATACAAATAAATTAGCATTTTTTTTAAAACCTTTTTACTGTCAATGAATTAACTGCAAAGCCGATAATAGTAGGAGTATAAGACGGTATAAGGCATTTATTGTGATTGATTTCTGAAAATTAGTTCAAACATAAGGCTGTGGTGTGAAAAGAAGACTACAGCCTAAGTATAAGACCTTAGCCTAGGTGCAAAAAAGAACTCAGCTTCGATATAAAATAGTCTCAATGAAAGAGTTTGAGATGATAAGTAGTCTTAGGTGCCTATTCCTACTTGTGATTCAATGTGACCGTCATAAGACTATTTTTAAGACTGAGAGTCATAATTTTTCATACAAAACAAATTTTTTTGTTAATGTATGATTGTGTCAATACCAGGTCTTAATTTTTTTTAAGTTTTCAAAAAAAAATTAGAATAAATATAATTTATTAAGACTTTCCAATAACAAATATATGGGGAATACAGTCACAACTAAAAGTCACAAACTTTTCGTAGGAATAGGCATGTCAGTATAAGACCATAGACTTGGTATAAGACTATAGTGCGATATAAAAAAGACTTTTCTGAATATAAGACCATAGTCTGATTTTAAGAGAATGAGACTATAGTCTGAGTATAAAAATATAGTATGAATATAAGACTAGTATAAAACTATAGTCTGAGTATAAGGCCATAGTCTGAATATAAGACTATAATCTGCGTATAAGACTATAGTCTGAGCATAACGACATATTCTGGATATAAGACTATAGTCTGAGTATAGGAATATAGCCTGTGTATAAGACCGCAGTCTGAGTATAAGACTATTCTGAGTACAAGACTATATTCTGAGTATAAGACTATAATCTGAGTATAAGACTATAATCTGAGTATAAGACTATCGTCTAAATATAAGAGTATTTTCTGGGTATACGACTATACTCTCAGTATAAGACTATAGTCTGAATATAATATTAAAATAGGAGTATAAAACTTTAGTCTGAGTGTAAGATTATAGTCTGAATATAAGACTATATTCTGAATATAAGACTATAGTCTGAATATATATAGTCTGAGTATAAGACTATAATCTGTGTATAAGACTATAGTCTGAGTATAAGACTGTAGTCTAAGATATAGTCTAAGTATAAGACTGAGTATAAGACTATAGTCTGAGTATACGGCCATAGTCTGAATATAACACTATAATCTGAGTATAAAACTATAGTCTGAGCATAACGCTATATTCTGGATATAAGACTATAGTCTGAGTATAAGACTATAGTCTGAGTATAAGACTATATTCTGAGTATAAGACTATAATCTGTGTATAAGACTATAGTCTGAGTATAAGACTGTAGTCTAAGGTATAGTCTAAGTATAAGACTGAGTATAAGACTATAGTCTGAGTATACGGCCATAGTCTGAGTATAAGACTATAATCTGAGTATAAAACTATAGTCTGAGCATAACGCTATATTCTGGATATAAGACTATAGTCTGAGTATAAGACTACTCTGAGTATGAGACTATATTCTGAGTATAAGACTATAATCTGAGTATAAGACTATCATCTGATTATAAGACTATAGTCTGAATGTAAGACTAAAGTCTAAGTATAAGACTATAGTTTGAATATAAGACTACAGTTTAAGTACAAAACTATATTCTGAGTATAAGATTGTGGTTTGAGTATAATTTTCTAGTTTACGCAAAAGAATATAATCTGAGTATAAGATTAGTCTAAGTATAAGACTGTTTATAAGACTACATTCTGCGTATAAGACTTTATTGTGAATATAAGACTATAGTCTGAGTATAAGAATATAGTTTGAATGTAAGGCTAAAGTTTGAGTATAAGACTGTATTCTAAGTATAAGACTACATTCTGATATAAGGCTATAGTCTGAGTATAAGACTATAGTCTGATTATAAGACTATATTCTGAGGGTAAGACTAAAATCTGAGTATAAGACTATATTCTAAGTATAAGACTATAGTCTGATATAAGACTATAGTCTGAGTATAAGACTACGGTCTGAGTATAAGGCCACAATATGTGTATAAGACTATATTTTGGGTCTATGACTATAGTGCGAGTATAAGACTATATTCTCAGTATAAAATATATATTCTGAGCATAAGACTATGATCTGAGTATAAGACAATATTCTGAGTATAAAACCATAGTCTGAGTATAAGACTATGGTTTGAGTATAAGACTATATTCCGAGTATAAGCCTACATCCTGCATATAAGAATATATTATGAGTATAAGATAGTAGACTGACATTCTAGTCTGAGCACAAGACGCTAATCTATGGTCTGAGTATAAGACTATATTCTGAGTATAAAACCATAGTCTGAGTATAAGACTATAGTCCGAGTATAAGACTCAGGCTATAGTCCGAGCCCGAGTATAAGACTATGGTTTGAGTATAAGACTATAGTCCGAGTATAAGCCTACAGCCTGCGTATAAAACTATATTATGAGTATAAGATAGTAGACTGACATTCTAGCACAAGACGCTAATCTGAGTATAAGTTTAGTGTAAGTATATGTATGAGTATAAGACTAGTCTAAGTATAAGACTTCTATCTAATATAAGACGATATGATTAGAAAACAGACAATTTAAGGTAAAAAAGATGATTAAATTATAAATAGAATGGCGAGTATAAGATGGTGCATAAGACGATGTATAAGACCATATTTTAAAAACAAGCTATTAGCTATAGTGCTTGAATATAAGATATTAGTATATAGAGTATAAGACTACTGCTATAACCTCAGTAGATGGTAAAACACTAAATTTTCTTTTATCACCAGTTTAAATAAATCTTTGCCAAGTTTTAATATCTTATTTTAAGTTGAAAAATCTCATTTAGTATAATACTGCAAAACTATCTTGTATCTGCCCTTCAAAATTTTAATTGAAATTTCTTTCACTTTCATTGTTTTAAATCTTAAGTAGATTGTTCATATTTCATTTAAATTAATTTTATTTTTCTTTAGTTTGAGTTTTCCTTTAACATTTACCCATTTTTTTTCGTTCCCTTTAAGTAGCTTTGAGTTTCTTTGCTTTTTGTTGCCATGTTGTACTTGTTGTCTCTTAAGCCATAAGCCTGTATATTGTTAATTTCACTTATTGCTAGTGACAGCTGTTAGCAAATGTCTCTGTTATCTGTCATTTTGACCAAAAGCATGAAAAAACAGCTCTTCATTGTTCTTTTGTTTTGTCAGACTTTAGCCTGGCCGCTTAAAGACAAAAAACCTTAATTGTTTTAAGTGTTTAGTAAAAGCAAAAAAGGAAAACTAGTTGATAAAGGCTAAAGAATTGAATATGGCTTTTTTATAATAATTAAAGTTAATTAATTTGATGTTTGTAAGCTTTTTGTTTTAAAGAAATCAGCTAATTGAAAATTTATAAAATACTGATTAAGATTAATTGAAATCAAAGGAAATCAACTTGTTTTATAGTAAACATATGTCTTATACTAGTTATTTTTGCTGGCACTAGAACACGTCAGTCCGAGTGTAAGATTGCAGTTTAAGTGACCGAGAAATAGTTCTGTTTTGCAGTGAAGGAAATATCACTATTTATCGAACCCATAGTTTGGCAGATCTTGAAGGAAAATCAAATTTTATAGATATAGATTTTTGGAAACCATTTGCTGGGTTGTTTGAGTATTAACTTAAAATTAAGTATCTTAGCACTTCTTACTTTTCTTCATTATAATTTCAAATTTAGATACCTTTTTTAACTCATTACGAATACAAAACATTAAACTAAAATAAAAACAGTCAAACGACAAAAATGTAAATAAATAAAAACCTTACAATTATTACCTGTACCAAATGCAAAAGCTATTTGCAATTCCAAAAAAACAGCCACATAAAAATAACCCAGCAAAAAATGTTATTGCAATCGATAAGCAAAAAAAAAATATATGTCTGAAATTTAATAGAAATTGCTTTTAGTAGTCAAATTTTAAGAAAATCAGTAAAAATTATGGGAAAAAAATCTTTTAAAAAAATTTACGAAATTTGGCATTCAAAAATAGATTTGTTAAATTTATAGATTTGTTAAATTTAAACTGAAAAGAACTTTGTATTCAAGGATTTTATTTTACTCTGAATATTAGAAGCAATTTCTGTTAAATAACAAACATATTATATTCACTTGTAAACATTGTTTTACTGGGTTACTTAAGATAAAAAGTTAACATTATAACAAAACACCTTTCAAGTTATCGTGGCAGAAATAATGGACTTGAATGCAAATGGTTCAACAACAACAAAAAGACTTACTGACAAATTCTGTAAACACTTCATGAAAACACAGCAGTAAATTGCAACTATAATTTAGTTGTAAACAACATTTGAATTTAAGCTAGATTTAAATTATTGTTGAAGTTTTTGTTGCTGCTGCTAGTAGTAATTGCATTGAAATTAGCTACAATAAATAATAAAATAGATGGTCTGGTGTTAGTTATAAATAATAGTTGTTAGATATTCCGTTAAGTTTTTTTATAAGATTATGCAAAGTAAGTGATAAATGAATTATTTATGCTCGATAAGATAATTTAATAAGTTAAATTATTTGTTGAGCTTTTTCAACAACTTTTTATTAGTGGATTCAAAATTAAGAGCCAGTTTTATTGTCAGCACTAAGTTGAATTTTTACTAAAATTTTCGAATTTTTCCACTACAAAGAAATTGAACAATTGCAATTGCCTTTAATCTCTTATTACATGTTACACCACACATTAAAACCAGATCAAAAGGTAAGTAGGCCATGTGTAGCTTAATAATGTTACGATAACAAACAAAGCACATACTCGGCAGCTTTTCAATTTCGGATCAAACTAAAGCCAAAGAAAATTAAGCATTTAATGTTTACAAACACAGTACCAGTAACAACAATAACACAATTACATACTTTGGGCAATAAATGCTTACATACAAAGTAACTATGTATTCAAAGTTACTTTTAACTACACTCAACAAAATATGTCTGTAGCTTAATAGAAATTCTATATGAATTTTCACTACAATTATGACCACTTTCTGTTTTACATTCTCAGTAACAAAAAGTCGACAAAATTTATTTGAAAATTCGCAAATTTAAAAATTAAAATTTAAAACAAAATTAAAAAAAAAATTGTCACAAATTGAAATCGTAAATCTCATTAAACTTGTAAAAAATCTGAGTAGAAAAAAATCGCCGAAACTTAGAAAAGTCTGGAACTCTATGGCAAACATTTTCGTTCGTACTAAATGAAAACAACGGTTTTGGACCATCTGTGAAAAAAATTTAATTTTTAACAATGTTCCCTTTTGGCGATTTAAAAATAAAATTTTAATTTTAAAGATTTTGAAAATTTTGAAATTTCTTTAATTTTCTAATTTTAGCGTTTTTTTAATTTCGTCGTTTTTTAATTTAAGCGATTTTTTTTTGTGATTTTATTAGATTTTTACAATTGCCTTCAATTCTGATAGTTTTTAGTTCTGGCAATTTTTGTTTAATTCTGTCGTTTTTCTTTTCAAACTTAGCCATTTTTTGAATTTTAACATAGATTAATTTTTTTAATTTTGGTATCTTATAAATTTAAACTATTTTTTTTTTATAATATTAGTGATTTTTTTAAAATTTCAATTTTTTTATATTTCAAATTTATTTTAAATTTATTATTTCAATCAATATTTTAGCTTTAGTGATTTTCTTTGCGACTTTTGTCAATTTTATTGATTTTTTAAAATTTTGGTGATTTATTTTTTAATTTCAAAATTTTTTTTCAATTTTAACATTTTTTAATTTAAGCGATTTTCTAATAATTTTATTTAATTTTGACAGTTTCTTTAATTTTTACTGATTGTTTTTAGTTCTGGGGATTTTTTAATTCCGCCGATTTTTTAAATTAATTTTTTTTTTAATTTTGGCGGTTTTAAATTTAAGCGATTTTTTTACAATGTTTGGTAATTTATGAGATTTTGACTTTTTTTATTTTTAGTGATTTTTTTTAATATAGCGATTTTCCCTAATTTTTGCGTTTTTTTAACTTAAGCGATTTTTTTTGGAGATTTTATTAAATTTATTAATAAAATCTCCAAAAAAAAATCGCTTAAGTTAAAAAAACGCAAAAATTAGGGAAAATCGCCATATTAAAAAAAATCACTAAAAATAAAAAAAGTCAAAATCTCATAAATTACCAAACATTGTAAAAAAATCGCTTAAATTTAAAACCGCCAAAATTAAAAAAAAAAATTAATTTAAAAAATCGGCGGAATTAAAAAATCAACAAATATATAAACTTTTATTGAATATATGGAAAATATACAATTAATAAAAACCGAATAACGCTCTGAAGCTTTGTGAATCGGTAGCAAAACATCTGAACTTTTTTAAATAAAAAAAGTTTTTTAGCTTTTTTTGTTTTCCTAAAAGACTAAAAATTTAGAACTAGTTCCAAAACAAAGAAATATTTCTGTATTTCTATTCTATTACAGATGTTTTATTTTGAGTGTATAATCACCCATAGAACAAAAAAAAAATTGACCATAGAGATAAGCACGCATGAAAACAATGAGTTTTGGTTAGGTATAATGGAAACCAAAGGCAATTGTTAAAAGCTTAGTTATATAATTTACTTCAATATACTTACTACCTTTTTTCTAATAGGAAGTTATAATACCGTAATTATATTATTTTAAAAGATAGGAACTGCCATATATAGAATATTTCATTTCAAAGGAAGGTATGCTTAAGCAAAAAATTTAAAAACCTTAAGAAAATATTAAACTAAATAAGATTAAGCAATCCATTAAAGAATCTTTATTTCACTTAAGAAATCAAATTCCTGAGCTGTAAGTTTCTTTTTGAATACTTGTATTTATTTGAGGAGTCCTTCCCTGTTTTGCTTTTTTCTCTAACAATTTAATTCAATTTTATTTAAGAGCTGTGAAATTATAAAAAAAAATCATATCTCTTGAAAGCTAAAATATAACACCAATAAAAATAGAACATTTTTCTTTTTTTTAATGGTTTCATTTAATTTTAATCTTTTTGAAAACAAGTGTTTGTAGGACTTAAAGCACATACAAAAACCTTGATTTTGAATTTAAAGTGTAATTTAAAATTTTTCTAATGGAATTTTTTTATATTTTTTTGTTTGTGGGTTTATAAGCCAGCATTACAGTTGTTAGTGTTTTTTTTTTTTTTTTTGTTTGTAAAATTAAAAGTTTAAGTGAAAGGAAATTAAAGGCTCAGTTGTAAAGACAATTTAAACGAATTAAATGATTGTATTTATGTAAGGGAATCAAAAGAGCAAAAATTTATTACATTTAAAATAAAAAAACTGATATCGTAAAACTATTATAGATAGAAATAATTTCTGTAACAGAAATATTTCCAAAATTTAAATTATTTTATAAAAATAACAATTTTGTTCTAAAAAATCCTAAAATAATTGCATTATTTAACCGAAAATTACACTGTATGACAAAATGAGGGTCATTTTATCGGGGATGGAATATTGTTACACTAGCCAAACGTACAGAACAACTATAGTAAATTCTCCAAAGGTTTTACCTCTGCGTGGGTACAGCCAAATTTTATAGCCTTACGGGGTTTGATTGTACCTCTTTAAAAAGGAGTCAAAAAAGTCCCTTTAATTGAAGAGTAAAAGGGTTAAAATGTTCTGCAAAAATATTTGCCATGAAATTCTACTGTAAGTCTCTGAATACATGAAAGTTTAAAATTTAACTTCAATGCTGGAAATAAGTCAAAACTTAAATTGTGTTTAAGGGTTAATCTCGTTCTTATTCAGATTTGGCGCCCAATTATACAACAAACCTGGATTTTAGGGGGTAAAAATATGAATCTTTCATTTTAGGTATAGGATGTGTTAAGCGGACTTTTGTAAAACACTACGAATAACAATTATTTTGGAATATTTTAACCCTGTAACTTTTCAACTTAGGGATGTTTTTTGTTCCTTTTTAAAAAGGGGCCAAAAACGTCCCGATGTGATCTTTCAAAACACCGACACACACATTTTTTTGGTCTCCTATATGAGAACCCGTTGTCAGAAAACCGTAACTTTTTTTTTGTGTTACCAATGAAGGCTTGAGATAAAGGATCAAAATATTCAAAGAAAGAAATCCTCGTTAAATTTTACCTTCCCAAGTGAAAATGGGATCGTATATGAATATGTATGATCATATATGGACTTGCGTATAATCATACATGAGTACAGCCTATCATATATGTACATATATATTTTAATATATGACAAAATATGATCTCATATATGACCATAAATGTTCAGATCCGAAATTTTGGATATATATGTATATCTTCGTATGTATGTAGTTCAACATGTGACCATACATGGTGTTATATGTGACCGTATATGTTCGGATTCGAAATTTGAGGGTATATGGTCCTATCTGATCATAGTGTATAGGCTTATATGAGATTTATATATGCTCATATATGATTCATATATTCTCATATAGGAACATATATGGCCATATATCCTGAAATTTTATATCTGAACATATATGTTCATACATAAGACCATACGCAGTCATATATTTTACTATATAGGATCATATATTGAACTATATATTGTCGTATATTCCGCTATATATGGTCATATATTCCACTATATAACGATGTGATGAGTTATACCTATATATGATAATATACAACCCCTTGTGTTATCATATATGTTCATACATGTTCATTAGGGTGTCCCTTATAAAGTGTTTGGTCGATTTTCTACACGCATGCCCCCCAATTTTTTTACAAATGGTTCCAAATTAACAAAATCGATTTTTTAATTTTTTTTTTTGGAAAACGTTAACCCGTGCCGATTGCCGGCCAAAAATGGCCCATTTTGGAAGAAAGTGTATTATTATTAAAAATTCCCAAAATTCGAAATTTTGAAAATTTTGTATATATATTTTATTTATTCATTTAATATAGTCAAAATGATTCAGACATGGAATTTTGACTTCATCGAATATCATTAACCCACTTTAGCCTGAAATCCAAAATGACCCACCAATTTGATAAAAATGCAAAAACGTGTTTTTTTTAAATTAATTTTAAAGATTTTTTAAAATGCCTAATTTGGAGATGTCGACTGCTAGTTGTACCACATAATAGTTGATATTTAACAAAAAAAAAATAAATTGGAAAAAGGATAATTCGAGTTTGTGTTTGGAGCGTCTGCTTTCCAGGACATTTTACAAAAATTGGTTATTTTGTCAAAAATTTAACAAAATTTGAATGTTTTCATCAAATTTTACATAGTTTTCGTAAAAATATTACTTAAATTTGGTTAGGCTATAATTACCTTTACATTTGTTAAAAAAAAATATTTAACACTTAGTGGCATGGGGTTAGAAAAGACCCATGAAACTTAATGTTGATTATGATTACGAGATTGTAAAGCCATTAAATTGATAAAAAAAAAATTCAACTGGATAAAAATAATTCGTTTATGTAACATGATCCATATGGGGTTAACTTTTATATTTTTGGCCAAAAACGCCCCACTAGGAAATTTACAGAATAACACCTTTCATAATTTTCGGAAAAAAATCACTTTAAATGAATAACAAAAAAAAATTTTCCACTTGATAAAAATTATTATTTTGAGTAACTTGATCCATGTAGGGTTAATGTTCTTACTTTTAACAAAAAAAGAACCACTATGAAATTTATAGAATAACATTTATCAGATTTTTATTAAATTGGGATTATTTTTAAACTAAATTTAATTGCATAAAAATAGCAGTCTATTCTGCTAAATTCAAAAGAAATATTTTATAAAAAAAACATGTAATGAAATTACCCATGAAAATGGCAGCAATCATCCATTATAATATCAGATAGAGGGTTAAAATATTTTAGTAAAAAAATTCCTCATAAATTTTCATTGTTCGTTTACAAAGACTCAATTTAGCTCAGATGAACTTTCATGCTGATTTTTTAGTCATATTTTCATACATTTTTGGCAAAAAAAAATAAAATTTTTAACGGCTTTAAAATGTGACTGCATCGGAATACAATCATCTTGAAGAGGAATACTTCATTTCCATAAATAGTGTGGCACAGTGTTATTGTGTTTTTTTAATACAGCATGGCGTATGATTAATATTAATATAAACATGCTTAACATGGCGTATGAGTGATATTAAAATGAACTACGGTTGTTTAAATATGATTGTTAAAGGCAAAAGCCGTGGGAAAGTACTCCATGCAAAAACAAAAACAGCTAAAATTATTTTCTTTTTGCATTATTTATAGTTAAGATTTCCTTTTCCAAAAATCACTTGTTTTATTTAAGCCATAATTTATGTGAATAAGTTTTAAAAAAAACACTTTTAAAAAATTCATAACAAAATTTTTAAACTTCAGGGCAATTGTTAAGACAAAAAACGTTTATGTTAAACAACAAATTATTTTTTTTATTTTTTTTTCTTTTTCAAAATATGATGAGAAAACAAAAAAATATTTTCATAATAAAATTTTAATATAAAGAAAATTTTTAATCCAATACAAAACTTCTAAATTAAGCAATTTTAAAAAACTCCACAATTTTGTTTTACAAATTGTTATGAATATATTGTTTTAAATTTATGCAAATTGTTTTTAATTTTAGTAAATATTATTTAGGGAAAGAAAAATAAAAACATTTTTTTACACTAAATTGTTTAAGTTTTTGGTATATTGAAGTGACCGTAAGGCCAGCAATGGCTTTATAGGCGAATATGTTGCCTATTGTTATTTCCAAATCAGCTATAATTTGATTTACAATATGGTTTTTATACGTTTTTGTAAATTGAGAAAATTGTTTGGGATTAATTGGTTTTAGTAAAGCAGATGATACTAATTGTCTTACAGCTAAAAATTATTTGTAAAATAACACTAGTTTCCAACCATTCTTAGATTGTTTTGATTTTCAAGATTTTTGTCGTAGGCAGCTTGGCTATATCGACTTAACCTAGACCTAAAAGCAATCAGTTTTTAACATGGGTTGTAAATCGGTAGCAATTTAAGTACCATAGGTAACAATATTTAATTAATCAAAATTTGCCAAAACTGACTTTAAAATTTGTAAAACTCTTACAAAACAGAAAGAAATATTAAAAATTTTTAATCCCTATATATAAAAGAATAACTTGACTTCCACATACACTGGAATTAAAATTAAACTTTAGGGCACCCTAATAACGTAGACGACTTTGCCTGCTAGTATTTTATATTTCAGAATAGCAACCAGATACATAAGTATCATCTCCTCAATTACTTTGCAACAACTTTGGAATTTTATATTTATTAAGCTTAATTATACGAATACAGTTGTTTTCATAGTTTCTGTATTATTTATGCTTGACATCACACTTTGATCGATATTTAAACTTATTTCAGATTATCTATTTGTTTTACAATCATATTTAATTATTCCAAGTACTGCTCTTGTCATTAATATTACTGTAATCTAAAAAAGAAAAAGTTTAACAGAAATGTTTTTCAAAGGGAGCATATTTCACTAATATCACTATCGTTTAGAAAAGAAAAAGCTTAACAGAAATTTTATTCAAAGGGAACATATTTCATATGAATAAGTATTAGGGAGGAAAATGTTTGCTGGAAGTACAACAAAATTTCATTTCGAAATTTTACAACTTTTTCTCCAAAATTCTTTTACGTTAGATTGCTAGTAATTTTTTGTTAAAGTTAACGACAAATATATGCTGAAAATATGGACTATACTAATGAATTAACTGCATATCAATAGTCATAAGTTGCCAACCCGTCTTCGTTAGTTAAGTTCCAACGTGAGTCAAAAATACCAAGCAACATTCTACTGAAGTCATTTGGAATCCCCAGCTCAAGTGGTAATTTTACCATCCATTATTAGCTGTCAACTTATGACCTTCGATATATAATTTAACTAAAATTTATAGAAAAATAATATGAATTTCATAAAGAAGCAATTCGTATTTTTTTGGATTTTTTAACTGATGAGTGCATTATAAACATTCGTTGAATATGTTTTGTCAGATTAAATTATGAAAACTTGACGACAGGGATATGTATGACGACTATAATTTATCTATGACAAATTTTTCATATACAAATTTTTGTTAGCGGAAAAGAAAACTTACTGATATGATAACATGTTTGCCAGCATGACTAAAAAAAGTTATAAAATTCCAACGAAATCTAACAATTGAAAAGCATAAGAATGACGAGAATTTTATATATGAAACGTTTTATAGGAACTTCCCCACTACATGAAAAAGTATATCGTGCCAATCTTAAACTTACCCGATGAAAAAGATTCCGGTTATATTTTTCCGCAAATTATGAAAGTTGTTATTCTCTAAATTTCCTAGTGGGGCATTTTTTGACCAAAAGTATAAAAATGAACCCCGTATGGATCGCGTTATATAAAATAATTATTTTTATCCAGTTGAGATTTTTTTATCAATTTAATGGCTTTACAATCTCGTAGTCATAATTAATATTAAGTTTTATGGGTCTTTTGTGACCCCGGGCCACTAAGGGTTAAAGATTTTTTAAACAAATATAAAGATAATTATAGCCTAACCAAATTTATGTGATGTTTTTCCGAAAACTGTATAAAATTTAATGAAAACATTCAAATTTTGTTTAATTTTTGACAAAATGAGCAATTTTTGTAAAATGTCCTGGAAAGCAGTCGCTCCAAACACAAACTCGAATTATCCTTTTTCCAATTTATTTTTTTTTTCTTTAATATCAACTATTATGTGGTACAAATAGCAATCGACATCTCCAAATTAGGCATTTTAAAAAATCTTTAAACTTAATTTTAAAAAAACACGTTTTTGCATTTTTATCAAATTCGTGGGTCATTTTGGATTCCAGGCTAAAGTGGGTTAATGATATTCGATGAAGTCAAAATTCCGTGTCTGAATCGTTTTGACTATACTAAATTAATAAATGGAATACAAAATATTTTTTTTTCGAAATTTCGAATTTTGGGAATTTTTAATAGTAATACACATTTTTTCAAAAATGGGCCATTTTCGTTCAATTTTCGGCACGGGTTAATGTTTTCCAAAAAAAAAACGATTTCTTCCATTTGGGACCATTTCCAATAAAACTGGGGGGTGTAATGAACGAAAATCGACAAATCGCTATTTTAAGGGACAGTCTAATATACATATAATCCTACATCAGTGGATGTCTACACTCAAAAAAATAAGTTAGTAGAAAAATTAGTAAAACGTCTTGTATATCAAGTTTACTATATATATATATAAGTTCCCGTAGTTCCTATACGGAACATAGGGCCACAAAAAAAAAAAAAAAAAAAAAAAAAAAAAAAAAAAAAAAAAAAAATATCAAGTTTACTAGTTTTCAGTAATTTTTTTTTGCTGAAATTCCGTTTTCACAAAAAAATTGTGCTGATAACCGCAATTATAGCATGGACGACAACCAGATAGACAAATGTAAATGTCGCAGCTTGTCTGGATGTAGTACATTAAAAAGAAAAACAACTCTACACAACTTCTATATTTAAATTTTCAGCAAATAAATTAACTTAAGTAAAATTTCGCTACAAGTTTTTTGAGTTTTTTTCAGTCTACTAATATTCAGCAAAAAGTTTAGTGATTTTAGCAAGGATTTTTTTCATTTGCAATCGACTAAGTGTTAGCAAAACTTTTGCTGAAGATTACTATTTTTTTGGTCAAAATCAGCTCGCTGATTTTCAGCAAACCTTTTGCTGAAATTACCAACTTTTTTGCAAGCACGCTCCTGACTAAAAATTTGCTGACACAGCAACATTTTTTGCTGACTTTACTGACTTTTTTTTTAGTGTATGTTAAAGGTAGAATCATATACAAAATTTCAAGTACAAAACTCTATCGCTTTGAGTAATTAAAATTTTCAATTCCACTGGTTTCCTTGTCCATTCCTTTCGTTTCCAATTTTTAGTGTTCCAATTCCCGCTTTATTCCATTTCGTTCGCCGCTCCATTGAATTTCATGGCCGTTGTCTAGTGCTTCAATTCCACTCGTTCCCAATTCCATTCCATCTCCTTCCACTTAGTTACCGTTTGAATTCCACTCGTTCCCCATTCCATTTCCTCTCCCAACTTAAGTGTTCCAATTCCACTCGTTCCGCGTTTGATTCCATTTCGTTTCCATTGTTTAGTGTTTCAAATTCAATCGCTTCTGATTCCATTGCTTTCCACTCGCTCCATTTCATTCCATTTTCTAACTCTAATGTTTCAGTTCCACTCGTTCCCCATTCCATGCCGTTTTATTCGCCGCTTTATTTCATTTCGTTCCAACAAAAGATTTTTAATCCTATCAGACTCGAATAGCTTTATAAAATATTAAGCTATTTTAAAATCTAATTTTCTATATATTTTTTTTTTTTTAATTTTAGTAAATAACTAAAAGTAACAAAAAATATATATATATATAATAACAAAAAGAATATCCCCCGCAGTTATAAATAAAAAATAAGCATAATTTGTATAAGAGCATTTATAAATTATTCAAAAGTTTGTACCAAAAAGACCATTCATAATAAAGCTTGGACTATCAAGTAAAGTATTTTTTACCAACAACTTGTGCGGCATCGCAACAACCATCATACTCGTAATATAAACAGCGTATTATGATGTTAACAACCTACTGTGAACAAATAGGGAGGAAAAATGTTAATTGTACAAAATTTGCATAAAATTTAATATATGGTAAATTGTTTTTTATCTTCATAAAATTGTTTGTTTTCTTGCTTACTATTTACTGTTTCTATTTTTTAACGTTTCTGCCTGCTGCTAGTATTACTGGCATAACAATAACATTGTCATAGATACTGTGTTTACGGATTTCGCCGGAATAACATGATGATGTTATTATTATAGCATTTGTTAAAGAATACTTGTTATTTAATTTTTAAGCTGTTAAAATGATGTTGTGTTTTGGAGAAGAATCTGTAATAAGATTGATGATTACAGTGTGTAAAAAAATAAGGGTCGTGGTCTAGGGCATGGATGGGGCATTTAAGAAGTGAATATATTAAGTTTGTATAGTAAGACCCTTAAAGGGTTTGGCGCTGTGTGGGTACAGTTGAATGAGGTGACATTTTTCTTCCAATAAAAACCTTGAATGTTGCAGACTTCTTTCCACTGACAAAACATTAGATTGTGATGAGTTTTTCTTCTAAAACATACTTAGATTCAGAGTACTTCTTTCTATACAAAACATCTTAGATTTTGAGAACTTTTTCCTATAGCAAAACCCTGGGGACTCTTTCCCTAAGAAAATCTCTCCAATTTCCGGATTCTGTGACATATTAATGTAACAAAACTTAAGATTTCTAGACATCTTTTTTCCGGAAAAAGCCTTGAATGTTGCAGACTTATTTCTACAGAATATTTCTAATTTTCTAACAATTTTTTTCCAATGAAAAAAATTGGCTGAATCTGAGACATTTCCACAGAAGAAAGTTCTCGAAATCGGAGGTTTTATGTATGGGAAAAATCTTATTTATCTGATGTCTTTCTATAGGAAAACGAACACAGAATCTTAAAATTTTCCTAAGAAAATAGTCCTTTTCTGTAGGAAAAAGTTCTAATCACATGATTTCCTTTAGGAAAAATTTTCCACACTAATAGCAAAAAGTCTGGAAAAAATGTTGTTAGAACTACTAAAAATTAGTCCAAAATAAGTATGCAGAAAAAACTGCAGAAATTAGTAGAGTATTTTTGCTATATATTACACTCATAATAATCCATGCATAAAAGTACGAAATTATTGTCAAAATAACGAAAATTTGCCTAAAATTAACAAATTTTCGTTAATTTTACAGAAACCCAGTGTAGAAACGGTAATGACATATCATTATTTTTTGGAGTACCAGTAGTGACACCCACTTACTTTCTGCATTATTTTAAAACATATAATAATGAGTTACGGATAATGACTTATTTTTATCATTATTTCAAACACAAAATAATTTTTAGATTTTTTTGAAAATTTTTTGAAATCTATTTTGAGACTCAATATTTTTTAAACACTGGTAAGGATATATGTAACCACTAGGGTTTTTCTTTTCCCGGACTTTTTCATTTCCCGGGACAGCGGGATTTTTTTCTGAATTTCCCGGGATCCCGGGAATTCCCGCTCGTTAGAAAATAAATAAATCCGACATATCTTGTACTTGAAAAGCTCGATTTCTATTAAAACACCGTCCGACAAAGTTCATCTTTTGGTTTTACCCATGATAAAATCTACTTAATATATTCTGAAAGGAGGGCTAAATATAAAATATGCATGACTTCCACTCAACAGTTTAAATTGGGAATTACTATTTAGGTAATATATTTATTTTAAGGCCTTCTTAATTTTAAAATGAAGTATATTAACAAAATATTAATTCGCGGTTTGAACAGTTAAACGAATTGATGTAGAAAAAGTGAAAGACAGGGGTATTTTCATTTCTTCCCTTCTTTAAGGATATATTGGAATTGTTAATGAGTGCAAACTTGTGTAGTACCAGTTTTATAGTCAGAACTAAGATAGATTTTTGCTTAAGTATTTCTTAAATATGGAATCCAAAAATTTGTATTTCTAAAGATTTTGTTTCTTTCAGATTTTCAGAAGTATTCGTATATAAATATTTTATAAAAAAGTTTAAAAGTGAGTATTCTTCACACAAATTATTAGGCAAATTCTCGTAAAGATTTTTATAAAAATCGACACTAGAATATTATTAAATAATATTTTATTCATATTAACACACTAGATATAGTGAAAAATATAAATTAATTCCTATGTCTAATTGTTTACTATCAACACGGATTTATGTTGAAGGTAAAAAAATAATTAGAAATGCATTTAAAGTTAACGGTTCGTTGTCGTTCATAAATCTGTGCTTTATAAGTTGTCGATCAGAGTTGAATTCCATAGGATGATGTTAGTCTAGTTGAGTTGCTTCAATTTGCTTATTTATTTCAATTCAATATAAATATAAAGTCATAGAATATTGAGGATGGGTTTGTAGCAGGACCCGAAAATACGTATTCTATCCTGTTGGCCTTATCGAATTTTTTAAATTTTTATTCTAAGTTATTTACTTGTATCATCTCTCTTTTAATTTGCAAATAATTTAAAGGAAAATGTGATAATATTTGATCTCAAATTGAACGGAAAACATTCATGAAATAGTTTTTTAACTTTAATTGGTATTTATGCCACAACTATTTAAAAATAAATTATTTAATTTGCATAGTTGCAATATTTAAAAAATACAATTGAAATAAAGAAATAGCATTTGATATTTAAATAAAATTATTTTAAGTAAAAAACCTCAAAATACTCAATTGAAAATACAAAAATATTACTAATTTTTTAATGCCTAGTTTTTTGGAGGTATTTGGAACAGAGATACAGATGTTGAAGTGTTGTATATATGGCTTTATTTGAACAAAGATCACCATTTTAAAGAAAAAAAATTCTGTAGGTCGAGTATTTGTTTTCGGTTTAACTTAACCAAATAATAAATAAATAATTTTTTTTTATTCTAATTCAGTTTATTAAATTTGAAATCGCATTTTTAAATTTCAAATATTTCTTATTTAAATTAATTTCAAATCAATGCTTTAAATTTAAATTTATTTAGCTTCTAAAATTGCAATATATAATAGCTAAAACTTCTGAAAAAGAATCAAAAAAATCCCGGGAAATCCCGCACAAAATTCCCGGGATTGCGGGATTGAAAAAACAGCGGGATTCCCGGGAATCCCGTCCCGGGAATTCCCGGGACATAAACCCTAGTAACCACATATTTTTTGATTTTTTGTATGTTGGCGAGTAAGCTTACTTGTGTGAAGCAGGTCAATTATATTTTTATCTATTAAATATTACATGTCGATATAGCTCAGATGGTAGAGCTGTTGACTGGCAATCTGTAGACCCAGGTTCGATTCCCGCACCAGCAAATTTTATTAAAAAAAAAAAAATACAATAAAAAATATTTTTTTTTATATAATTTATTTTTTTGAAAATGTATTTTTAGACTCATTATTTTTGTCAGTACTGGTAAGCACATAGGTAACGATATATTTTTTGATTTTTCGTATGCTGGTGTGTAACGACAACTCATTATTTTTCGCGACATCCCCATATAAAGGTAATAAGAAATGTAATAACAAAAGTAAGTAGTTACCATTACCAAGTATGTAGTTACATAACCACATATCTGGTAATGATTTTCTACACTGGGAATTTTTGTTATTTTGACATTTTCTCCTATTTGTATGTAGGGATTATTATCAGTATACTAAGATAGGAACAGCAAAAATAAAAATGGTAAATCTACAGAATTTTAGTTTTATTTGAGTTCATTTTTTGTTAATAGAAAATAACGATTTAAACCCCTCAAATCAGGAAAAAAAATTTGCCAAATAATTAGCAGCCTAAAAAATCACAAAAAAATTTTAAATTTTCGAAGTTTTTTTCGATTTTTTCTAATGCAGACAGCAGTTTACAATTTTTTTAGCAAATATTTCTGCTGATTTTTTAGCAAATAGTTGACTGCTCTTTGCATTCAACTAAATTTAGCATAAAAATAACAAAAATTTTGTAGATATAACAGTTTGTTTCTGCTATTTTTGGTCTATCTAATATTTAGCAAACTTTTCTGTAGATTTTACAGTACAATTTTTTATTTTCAGTTAACCAAAAGTTAACTTAAATATAACTAAAATTCTGTAAATTTACCAGATTTATTTTTGCTTTTCTTATTTTACTAGTATTTAGCAAAAAAATCTGCTAATTTCAGCAGTTTTTTCTGCAGCATCATTTTTAACTAATTTTTAGTAACTTTTTCTGCTATTTTTACAGATTTAGTTCTATGAGTGCAGGATCTAAGGGCGGAAAAGGAAAATATTTTCGGAATTATCATTAATAGAATACTTTAAAAATAATTTTATTCATTTATATTTTTTAAATGGTAAAATTACACATTTTTAAAATTTTTTTACACATTTTCAATGTAAATTTACAAATTTTGTAAATTGTCATGTGTATAATTTTTTTCATTTACGTACTGGATATAAATTTACCATATTTATAGTAAGAGTACAGTTTTCTACTATAAATTGGGTAAATTTAAACAAAAATTACAAACTGTTGAAAATTACTCTGCACTTCCTTACTTACAGCACTCATACTATAAATTGGGTAAATTTATTTTATTATTTTATTTTTGGCGGCATTACATATTTCATTTGGTAAATTTACGCACGAAAATGGTAAAATTACACATTAAAACAATTTTTTTTTACACATTTATAATTTAATTTACAAATTTTGTGTGTAATTAACGTGCACATCATGTGTGTAGTTTTTTTCATTTACGTACTGGAAATAAATTTACCATATTTATAGTAAGAGTCTAGTTTTCTACTATAAATTGGGTACATTTAAACAAAAATTAAAAACTGTTGAAATTTACTATGCACTCCTTACTTACTGCACTCCTACTATAAATTGGGTAAATTTATTTTATTCTTTTATTTTTGGGTGTTTCGTATTTTATTTGGTAAATTTACGCACAGAAATAGTAAAATTACACATTAAAAATTTTTACACATTTTTAATGTAAATTTACAAATCTTGTACGTTATTAATTTACACATCATATGTGTAATTTTTTCACTTACGCACTGGAAGTAAATTTACGATATTTATAGAAAAAGTTCAGTTACCTACTATGAGGTGGGTAAATTTAAACAAAAATTAATTAAAGTGTGGCTAGGTAAAAGCTAATTAAATTCTGTTGAAATTTACCCAACTTATAGTAGGAAACTGTACTCCTACTAAAAATGGGGTAAATTTAATCTATAAGTGTAATTGAAAAAAGTACGCACATTATGTTAAAGTTGGTGCACAAATAATGTGTATTTTTACATTGAAAATGCGTAAAAATTTAATGAAATTTAGTGTGTATAGTAAAACCCCGGAAAATAGTTTGACGCTGTAAGAAAGGTATAGCCAAGTTGGCCAAAAAATTTAAATTTTAAAGGCCCAATTTTTTATCTGCATAAAGTTGTGCTGGGTATTATTGTATTCAGCCTTAATTTACCTTATTTTATAACAATTTTCTACAAATTATCTTTCGTTTTATAACAAATTCAACTTTTTGTCTTTATTGTAGAGTAGTAGTATTTGTTTTGTTATTATGTTAACATAAATTTACATAAAAATATTACCGCTACCACCAATACAAGTAGCCAAACTTACATAAATATAAACTATTATTATGTATTAAACAAACTCTTATACAACCATAGTGACATCCTGATCCCTTTTTTATTTAGCTTAGCTGGCACAATCTTATAACATGGTATATTTTTCTACATGCAGAAAAAGGACTTTGTTGAACATATTTACAGGCAATTGTGTATTTGTTTACAGACTACTATTTATATGTTTGAAGTAGGCTTGCAAATCATTTTATTTTTAACGTTATTATACATATGTTTCCAGGCAAATATTTTTCTGTTTGTATGTGGGTCATATTTTTCCACCTAAGCAAATATATATTTTGCAATTTTATTTTGTCATTATGTTAGTGGGATGCAAACATAATAATGATAAACATATATATGTTTGACCTACAAACATATACATGTTTGCCGGTTGATACATTTCGTATGATCCAAAATATTTATGTTTTAAACAAACATATTATATTTGCAAGCAAAATATATTATAGTAAAAAATACCACCAAATATATTTCCAGCAGGGAGATTTTTTCAGCGTTTATGCTTTTGCTTTTTTGTTGGCCTGTTGTTTAATTTTGTTTTCTCATATTGTTTGTATTCTGTATTTGTTATCCTAGTCTTTGTCCTGTTGTTGTAAATTTGTTCATTTCATGACTTTTTATTTGTCGCATTGTTGAGTTTTTTATTAGCTAAATCCTGAAAATTTTTAAACAATTGTCTTGCTGTTGTGTTGTGTTTTGTTTTTATTTATATATTTTTCTAAGTTAATTGGCTTTTTAATTATGGTTGTTTGCAGTTAAAAAGAGATTTTTGAAATTGCTTTTGAGCTTCTAAGAATATTTAAAGGTTTATAAGACAACAATCACGAAGAAAAAAGATATTGTTGAATATATTTACCGTTAATTATATTTATGTTTACAAACTTCTACAAACTACTTTGAAATAAGCTCCCAGTTATTTTATTTTTTCATTATTATACACATGTTTCCAGGCAAATATTGTTATGTTTGAATGTGAGTCATATTTTTCCACTTAAAGAAAGATGTATTTGCATTTAAAATTTTATGGTTATTAGTGGGAAACAAACATTATAATAAACATATGTATTATGTAAGCAATACGGCTAACATATGTTTAAATTTTTTTCAAACATATCTATAATAAAGATAAAAATAAAATAATTGGAAACATACTTTAAATATATATATATATAGTAGTTTGTAAACATATATATTATTGCCTGTAAATATATTCAACAAAGCCTTTTTCTGCATTTGAACATATTTATATTCATTCCATTTAAAAATATACAAATGTTTACAGGCGAACATATTATATTTGCAGCCACACATATCACACATGTTTGTCGGTAGATGCATTTCATTCGATCCAAACATGTATATGTTTACAGAGCACATATATCATATTTGCAGGCAGATATGTTTAGACAGTTTTTCTAAACATTTATTCTTACCAGCAAAGTATGTTTGGAATAGATCGTTTTTTTCCAACTTCTGATAACTGCTTTGTTATACTGAGAAATCATTTTTTTTATTTTTTTTATTTTAGTTAATGTACTTATAAATAATATAATTACATCACTCCCATTGGAGCTTCTAGCAACTGCAAAATCACCTTGAATTATAATTATATATATAATTATTTTTTTACAAATGTCTTTCGTTTAATTTTAATGTTATTAATTACTTCTGTTATTTCTTTCCCTTAAAAGGGATAATATATATTTATTACATTATTCTTTGTTTATATAAATTGTTGTCCTTGCATTTTTCGCTAACTACATGTTCTATTTTTATTTATGTTAATACTAGCTTAAAAGCCTGATACTTCGTTAACGGTAGTTTAAAATATGGGAATATGTAAAGATAGAAAATAGATATTTCAAAGAATTTTGCCTTTTTAATAAATAACATTTTTGCATTAAAAGAATTGAATGTACTAAAATTTCTAAACATAGCAAATTAGGAAAAATAATTTATTGTAGGCTGGATTTCTTTCTTGCTTAAGAAAATCCTCAGACGACAACGTTTTTTTCTACATAGAGAGAATTTTTCTGGACGAGTTTTAATGAATTTTTTCTTTAAAATAACGAAGTTTTCCTCACAAAGTAAATGAAAAATTTAAATTAGATGAAAAACTTCATTTGATTTATGAATCTAGTTTAAATGAAACCTTTTGAGTGTATGAAACTTTTAATAAATAAAATGAATATTTTCACAACCTTTTATTAAAAATTATATTAATTCAATGAAAAGTTTCAATGGACGAGTTCCAGTGAAACTTCATTGGTTTATGAAAAATTCATTAATATCTTGCAGATAATTCTCCCAGTGTAGTAATATTTGTTAGGTTGAATTCCAAAATCAACGGGAATTTCTTGTTCTGCTCTGGGAGAGTAATTAAACATTTTAAATATCGAAGAAAAATTAAAAACAAAAAATTATCACAATTTGCTATGTCACCTTCCAAAATACTATTGTACTACTACTCTGTTGTACAGCTAGCAATAAAGTGTCATCTATTTATTTATAAAAAATAATAAAAAATCATATGTTTTTTTATATGTCTGATTTAGGTAGGTCGTGGCGGGGCAACTTCCTTATTTTTCCCCTCCATGCAAAAATTTTAAAAAATCCCATTTTAATGGATTTTTAACCCGGAGGTCGAACCTTTATGCCAAATTTCAAGTTCATAGCTCAAGAGGTTTGGGCTGGTTGATAAGGCGGGCATCTTTTTTAGCCCTATTTTTACCACGTTCTTATTAGAAAATCAAAAAATTATCTGTTCTTAACGATAATTTTTTTGTCATCGTGTAGGAGAGTTAGTCAACATTTTAAATACTAAAGAAAAAGCAAAACAAAAAAAATGATCACAATTTGCTTTGTCAACTTCCAAAATACAAATATTCTGTTGTTTTGGCAGATCTGGCAATAAAGTGTCATCAATTTACTTATTTATAACCATTAACAAAAATCAGGCGTTTTTATATTTGTCAGGTTTGGGCAGGACGTTAAGGGGGATAATTTTCCCCTTTTGCCCCTCCATGCAAAAATTTTGAAAAATCCATTTGAAAAATCCATTTTCAAAATTTTATGTTAAGCCTACATGTTTACTATATGTCTGATATAAATTCCAGAAAGTATCTTTACATTAAATTAGCCTATACTCCTGGGATCATATATTTTAAATTTAAGGATTCTAAGGCCATTGCGGTTTGGGCAGCCTACTAAGGGGGCATTTTCCCCTTTTTGATCCTTTCTGTACAAATATTTTAAAATCACATATTAATGGATGCTAGAGGAGAATCCTACACATCTAATTTAAAGTTCCTAACTTTGACGTTTAAAGCTGGAAATTCGAAGTTTGCGCTGGGCGCTGAGTCAGTCACTTTATTCTTTTACATACATATAAAGATATTTTACATAAAGGCTTCATAAATATTTTAAGCGACATAAATTCTAAAATGAGAAAAACTGTAATTTTTTGTGTATATATTTACAAAATATACAAAAATTATGTACACTATGTTGAAAAAATAGACAGATTTCACCAATGCCTTTAAGGCGCTGAGGCCTAAATTTTACAAATAATTTTCAATAAAAAAAAATCCAGCAAAAAAAAAGAGATGCAAAAGCAGCTGAAAAATCACTACATTTAATAACAGAGTACAATACGAAAAAATACTACGGTGTTCTGACAATGGATTCTGGTAGAGGAGACCAAAAATATATACTTGTGTCCCCGTGTAAAAAAGTTTAGATCTGATCAGATCTTTTTGGATCTAAATAGATATGATTGAATCTAATTAGATCCTGTACCTCCTGATCATCAAATGCGATCAGATATGGCATATGTGATAATACGCAAGATCTGATTAGATCTAGTGCCAAATCTGTTCAAATCTAAAGTGATCTGGACAATTGCGCCAGATATGCCTAGATCCGATCAATCTAATTAGATCTTAAATTTGTAGCCAATGTTGAGATCTGATTAGATCTGGTAAGATCTACTGAGATCTGCCCAGATCTGATATTTTTTACACGGGTCGGCGTTTTGAAGGATCACATCGGAATTTTGGTTTAGGGGGGGTTAAAATTTCTCCACTTTTTATTTATTGTAAATGGGCATATGAAAACATGTGAATCTTCCATTTTAGGTATTGGATGTGTTCAGCGATGTTATGTAAAACACTACGTGGAACATTTTTGCGGAACATTTTAACCCTCTTACTCTTCAATTAAAGGGACTTTTTTGACTACGTTTTAGAAAGGGACAAAAAAGACCCGTAAGTTGAAGAGCTAGATGGTTAAAATGTTCCGCAAAAATATTTGGCATGAAATTCTATTATATGTCTCTGAAGACATCAAAGTTAAAAATTTAGCTTCAGTGCCAGAAATAAGTCAAAACTTAAAATGTGTTCAAGGGTTAAAATCGTACTTATTCAAAATTGGTGCTCAAATACCCAACAAACCTGGATTTTAGGGGGAAAACATGTAAATATTCCATTCTAGGTATAGGACGTTTTCAGCGAAATTATGTAAAATACTACGAGGAACATTTTTGTGGAACATTTTAACCCTCTAACTATTCAACTTATGGGCCTTTTTTGTCCCTTTTTAAAAATGGAATAAAAAAGTCCCTTAAATTGAAGAGTTAGAGGATTAAAATGTTCCACAAAAATGTTCCTCGTAGTGTTTTACATAAGTTTGTTGAACACATGCTATACCTAAAATGGAATATTCACATGGTTTCCTCTACCGATTCGCAACAAATATTTGAAAAAGGGGGAAAATTTTTCACATTAATTTTTTGATTAATCTTTATTATTTATACCTAATTTTGGTTACTTTAAAAATTATATTTGTTTTATATAACAAATATCGAATACTTTTCGATCATAAACTCTACTGTAGTTTTAACACATTTTACATTAATATTAAGTACTTAATTGTAGCACTGAATGAATTATGCCAAAATTCATGTGCACAAATTCCCATAACTAACTAAATATGTAAAATATTAATGTGTGCAGTTACATTACATACATACAAAACGATTCATATATGTATCGTCATTTACGAATACATGTAAAATGTGTATGTGTACGTACATATGAGCTCTAGAAATTATGCTATAAAAATAAGCGCAAAATATACTTATAAAACATGAGTATTAAATAATTGATGATACAATTTTTGAGTGTAGAAAAAATTAGAATGTGCATTCATTTAATGTTTAAAAAACACATTAAATATGTATTTAGTTTGAAAAACTTTTAAAAGGAAATAATTTTAATAAAACCGGCAAACCATTAACAGAAAAAAAAAACAGAATTGGTTTTAAGAAATTAAACAAAATATATGTTATATAATGAATAAAATTATGAAATATTAAAAAAATAACTTAATTTCAAAACTACAAACTCATTTTGTTTAGTTTAATCGAGCTTTCAAGTAGACTAAGTAAATACGTGATATGAATAAAAGAAACCATGTACGTATGAGTGATATTAATTATATACAATACATGGAATAATAACACTCATACGCCAAGGTAACCATATGAAAACACATTCATTCTGTATAATTGGTATAATTTAAAAGAAAACATTTTACACACAAAACATCGTTTTGAATATGTTTTCCAATAAATTTCCCCAAAATACGTATACTGGAAATGTAGCATAAATTAATTAGATATTTTTAATATATTTACTGTTAATCTCTTACAAATGTTTTATTCGTTATCAAATACCTTTAGTAATATATTAGAAAGTCTTGTTCACAAAAACATTTTGCTTAAGATAATAAATTTTCCTAACATATTTGTTTTTTTTTTTTTTTTGTTCTTTTCCATTTCATGCAAAGCCTAAAAGAAAACGTTAAAAAGTTGTAAAAGAAAAAAAACTTTGTTTATGACAACAACTTAGCTTATTGTTTTGGTTAAGTCATTGTTTATGTTAACGAAACGCCTAAAAAATTCCAGACAGTCACGCAACTAAACAAACACACAAAAACGATGTATTGTACTATTGGATAACAAACCAAAAGCTAATATATAATTGTTGATATAAAAAAATTAACTATTAAATAATTAAAATTAACTATTAATAATTGTAGGGATTATTATCAGTATACTAAGATAGGAACAGCAAAAATAAAAATGGTAAATCTACAGAATTTTAGTTTTATTTGAGTTCATTTTTTGTTAATAGAAAATAACGATTTAAACCCCTCAAATCAGGAAAAAAAATTTGCCAAATAATTAGCAGCCTAAAAAATCACAAAAAAATTTTAAATTTTCGAAGTTTTTTTCGATTTTTTCTAATGCAGACAGCAGTTTACAATTTTTTTAGCAAATATTTCTGCTGATTTTTTAGCAAATAGTTGACTGCTCTTTGCATTCAACTAAATTTAGCATAAAAATAACAAAAATTTTGTAGATATAACAGTTTGTTTCTGCTATTTTTGGTCTATCTAATATTTAGCAAACTTTTCTGTAGATTTTACAGTACAATTTTTTATTTTCAGTTAACCAAAAGTTAACTTAAATATAACTAAAATTCTGTAAATTTACCAGATTTATTTTTGCTTTTCTTATTTTACTAGTATTTAGCAAAAAAATCTGCTAATTTCAGCAGTTTTTTCTGCAGCATCATTTTTAACTAATTTTTAGTAACTTTTTCTGCTATTTTTACAGATTTAGTTCTATGAGTGCAGGATCTAAGGGCGGAAAAGGAAAATATTTTCGGAATTATCATTAATAGAATACTTTAAAAATAATTTTATTCATTTATATTTTTTAAATGGTAAAATTACACATTTTTAAAATTTTTTTACACATTTTCAATGTAAATTTACAAATTTTGTAAATTGTCATGTGTATAATTTTTTTCATTTACGTACTGGATATAAATTTACCATATTTATAGTAAGAGTACAGTTTTCTACTATAAATTGGGTAAATTTAAACAAAAATTACAAACTGTTGAAAATTACTCTGCACTTCCTTACTTACAGCACTCATACTATAAATTGGGTAAATTTATTTTATTATTTTATTTTTGGCGGCATTACATATTTCATTTGGTAAATTTACGCACGAAAATGGTAAAATTACACATTAAAACAATTTTTTTTTACACATTTATAATTTAATTTACAAATTTTGTGTGTAATTAACGTGCACATCATGTGTGTAGTTTTTTTCATTTACGTACTGGAAATAAATTTACCATATTTATAGTAAGAGTCTAGTTTTCTACTATAAATTGGGTACATTTAAACAAAAATTAAAAACTGTTGAAATTTACTATGCACTCCTTACTTACTGCACTCCTACTATAAATTGGGTAAATTTATTTTATTCTTTTATTTTTGGGTGTTTCGTATTTTATTTGGTAAATTTACGCACAGAAATAGTAAAATTACACATTAAAAATTTTTACACATTTTTAATGTAAATTTACAAATCTTGTACGTTATTAATTTACACATCATATGTGTAATTTTTTCACTTACGCACTGGAAGTAAATTTACGATATTTATAGAAAAAGTTCAGTTACCTACTATGAGGTGGGTAAATTTAAACAAAAATTAATTAAAGTGTGGCTAGGTAAAAGCTAATTAAATTCTGTTGAAATTTACCCAACTTATAGTAGGAAACTGTACTCCTACTAAAAATGGGGTAAATTTAATCTATAAGTGTAATTGAAAAAAGTACGCACATTATGTTAAAGTTGGTGCACAAATAATGTGTATTTTTACATTGAAAATGCGTAAAAATTTAATGAAATTTAGTGTGTATAGTAAAACCCCGGAAAATAGTTTGACGCTGTAAGAAAGGTATAGCCAAGTTGGCCAAAAAATTTAAATTTTAAAGGCCCAATTTTTTATCTGCATAAAGTTGTGCTGGGTATTATTGTATTCAGCCTTAATTTACCTTATTTTATAACAATTTTCTACAAATTATCTTTCGTTTTATAACAAATTCAACTTTTTGTCTTTATTGTAGAGTAGTAGTATTTGTTTTGTTATTATGTTAACATAAATTTACATAAAAATATTACCGCTACCACCAATACAAGTAGCCAAACTTACATAAATATAAACTATTATTATGTATTAAACAAACTCTTATACAACCATAGTGACATCCTGATCCCTTTTTTATTTAGCTTAGCTGGCACAATCTTTATAACATGGTATATTTTTCTACATGCAGAAAAAGGACTTTGTTGAACATATTTACAGGCAATTGTGTATTTGTTTACAGACTACTATTTATATGTTTGAAGTAGGCTTGCAAATATTTTATTTTTAACGTTATTATACATATGTTTCCAGGCAAATATTTTTCTGTTTGTATGTGGGTCATATTTTTCCACCTAAGCAAATATATATTTTGCAATTTTATTTTGTCATTATGTTAGTGGGATGCAAACATAATAATGATAAACATATATATGTTTGACTACAAACATATACATGTTTGCCGGTTGATACATTTCGTATGATCCAAAATATTTATGTTTTTAAACAAACATATTATATTTGCAAGCAAATATATTATAGTAAAAATACCACCAAATATATTTCCAGCAGGGAGATTTTTTCAGCGTTTATGCTTTTGCTTTTTTGTTGGCCTGTTGTTTAATTTTGTTTTCTCATATTGTTTGTATTCTGTATTTGTTATCCTAGTCTTTGTCCTGTTGTTGTAAATTTGTTCATTTCATGACTTTTTATTTGTCGCATTGTTGAGTTTTTTATTAGCTAAATCCTGAAAATTTTTAAACAATTGTCTTGCTGTTGTGTTGTGTTTTGTTTTTATTTATATATTTTTCTAAGTTAATTGGCTTTTTAATTATGGTTGTTTGCAGTTAAAAAGAGATTTTTGAAATTGCTTTTGAGCTTCTAAGAATATTTAAAGGTTTATAAGACAACAATCACGAAGAAAAAAGATATTGTTGAATATATTTACCGTTAATTATATTTATGTTTACAAACTTCTACAAACTACTTTGAAATAAGCTCCCAGTTATTTTATTTTTTCATTATTATACACATGTTTCCAGGCAAATATTGTTATGTTTGAATGTGAGTCATATTTTTCCACTTAAAGAAAGATGTATTTGCATTTAAAATTTTATGGTTATTAGTGGGAAACAAACATTATAATAAACATATGTATTATGTAAGCAATACGGCTAACATATGTTTAAATTTTTTTCAAACATATCTATAATAAAGATAAAAATAAAATAATTGGAAACATACTTTAAATATATATATATATAGTAGTTTGTAAACATATATATTATTGCCTGTAAATATATTCAACAAAGCCTTTTTCTGCATTTGAACATATTTATATTCATTCCATTTAAAAATATACAAATGTTTACAGGCGAACATATTATATTTGCAGCCACACATATCACACATGTTTGTCGGTAGATGCATTTCATTCGATCCAAACATGTATATGTTTACAGAGCACATATATCATATTTGCAGGCAGATATGTTTAGACAGTTTTTCTAAACATTTATTCTTACCAGCAAAGTATGTTTGGAATAGATCGTTTTTTTCCAACTTCTGATAACTGCTTTGTTATACTGAGAAATCATTTTTTTTATTTTTTTTATTTTAGTTAATGTACTTATAAATAATATAATTACATCACTCCCATTGGAGCTTCTAGCAACTGCAAAATCACCTTGAATTATAATTATATATATAATTATTTTTTTACAAATGTCTTTCGTTTAATTTTAATGTTATTAATTACTTCTGTTATTTCTTTCCCTTAAAAGGGATAATATATATTTATTACATTATTCTTTGTTTATATAAATTGTTGTCCTTGCATTTTTCGCTAACTACATGTTCTATTTTTATTTATGTTAATACTAGCTTAAAAGCCTGATACTTCGTTAACGGTAGTTTAAAATATGGGAATATGTAAAGATAGAAAATAGATATTTCAAAGAATTTTGCCTTTTTAATAAATAACATTTTTGCATTAAAAGAATTGAATGTACTAAAATTTCTAAACATAGCAAATTAGGAAAAATAATTTATTGTAGGCTGGATTTCTTTCTTGCTTAAGAAAATCCTCAGACGACAACGTTTTTTTCTACATAGAGAGAATTTTTCTGGACGAGTTTTAATGAATTTTTTCTTTAAAATAACGAAGTTTTCCTCACAAAGTAAATGAAAAATTTAAATTAGATGAAAAACTTCATTTGATTTATGAATCTAGTTTAAATGAAACCTTTTGAGTGTATGAAACTTTTAATAAATAAAATGAATATTTTCACAACCTTTTATTAAAAATTATATTAATTCAATGAAAAGTTTCAATGGACGAGTTCCAGTGAAACTTCATTGGTTTATGAAAAATTCATTAATATCTTGCAGATAATTCTCCCAGTGTAGTAATATTTGTTAGGTTGAATTCCAAAATCAACGGGAATTTCTTGTTCTGCTCTGGGAGAGTAATTAAACATTTTAAATATCGAAGAAAAATTAAAAACAAAAAATTATCACAATTTGCTATGTCACCTTCCAAAATACTATTGTACTACTACTCTGTTGTACAGCTAGCAATAAAGTGTCATCTATTTATTTATAAAAAATAATAAAAAATCATATGTTTTTTTATATGTCTGATTTAGGTAGGTCGTGGCGGGGCAACTTCCTTATTTTTCCCCTCCATGCAAAAATTTTAAAAAATCCCATTTTAATGGATTTTTAACCCGGAGGTCGAACCTTTATGCCAAATTTCAAGTTCATAGCTCAAGAGGTTTGGGCTGGTTGATAAGGCGGGCATCTTTTTTAGCCCTATTTTTACCACGTTCTTATTAGAAAATCAAAAAATTATCTGTTCTTAACGATAATTTTTTTGTCATCGTGTAGGAGAGTTAGTCAACATTTTAAATACTAAAGAAAAAGCAAAACAAAAAAAATGATCACAATTTGCTTTGTCAACTTCCAAAATACAAATATTCTGTTGTTTTGGCAGATCTGGCAATAAAGTGTCATCAATTTACTTATTTATAACCATTAACAAAAATCAGGCGTTTTTATATTTGTCAGGTTTGGGCAGGACGTTAAGGGGGATAATTTTCCCCTTTTGCCCCTCCATGCAAAAATTTTGAAAAATCCATTTGAAAAATCCATTTTCAAAATTTTATGTTAAGCCTACATGTTTACTATATGTCTGATATAAATTCCAGAAAGTATCTTTACATTAAATTAGCCTATACTCCTGGGATCATATATTTTAAATTTAAGGATTCTAAGGCCATTGCGGTTTGGGCAGCCTACTAAGGGGGCATTTTCCCCTTTTTGATCCTTTCTGTACAAATATTTTAAAATCACATATTAATGGATGCTAGAGGAGAATCCTACACATCTAATTTAAAGTTCCTAACTTTGACGTTTAAAGCTGGAAATTCGAAGTTTGCGCTGGGCGCTGAGTCAGTCACTTTATTCTTTTACATACATATAAAGATATTTTACATAAAGGCTTCATAAATATTTTAAGCGACATAAATTCTAAAATGAGAAAAACTGTAATTTTTTGTGTATATATTTACAAAATATACAAAAATTATGTACACTATGTTGAAAAAATAGACAGATTTCACCAATGCCTTTAAGGCGCTGAGGCCTAAATTTTACAAATAATTTTCAATAAAAAAAAATCCAGCAAAAAAAAAGAGATGCAAAAGCAGCTGAAAAATCACTACATTTAATAACAGAGTACAATACGAAAAAATACTACGGTGTTCTGACAATGGATTCTGGTAGAGGAGACCAAAAATATATACTTGTGTCCCCGTGTAAAAAAGTTTAGATCTGATCAGATCTTTTTGGATCTAAATAGATATGATTGAATCTAATTAGATCCTGTACCTCCTGATCATCAAATGCGATCAGATATGGCATATGTGATAATACGCAAGATCTGATTAGATCTAGTGCCAAATCTGTTCAAATCTAAAGTGATCTGGACAATTGCGCCAGATATGCCTAGATCCGATCAATCTAATTAGATCTTAAATTTGTAGCCAATGTTGAGATCTGATTAGATCTGGTAAGATCTACTGAGATCTGCCCAGATCTGATATTTTTTACACGGGTCGGCGTTTTGAAGGATCACATCGGAATTTTGGTTTAGGGGGGGTTAAAATTTCTCCACTTTTTATTTATTGTAAATGGGCATATGAAAACATGTGAATCTTCCATTTTAGGTATTGGATGTGTTCAGCGATGTTATGTAAAACACTACGTGGAACATTTTTGCGGAACATTTTAACCCTCTTACTCTTCAATTAAAGGGACTTTTTTGACTACGTTTTAGAAAGGGACAAAAAAGACCCGTAAGTTGAAGAGCTAGATGGTTAAAATGTTCCGCAAAAATATTTGGCATGAAATTCTATTATATGTCTCTGAAGACATCAAAGTTAAAAATTTAGCTTCAGTGCCAGAAATAAGTCAAAACTTAAAATGTGTTCAAGGGTTAAAATCGTACTTATTCAAAATTGGTGCTCAAATACCCAACAAACCTGGATTTTAGGGGGAAAACATGTAAATATTCCATTCTAGGTATAGGACGTTTTCAGCGAAATTATGTAAAATACTACGAGGAACATTTTTGTGGAACATTTTAACCCTCTAACTATTCAACTTATGGGCCTTTTTTGTCCCTTTTTAAAAATGGAATAAAAAAGTCCCTTAAATTGAAGAGTTAGAGGATTAAAATGTTCCACAAAAATGTTCCTCGTAGTGTTTTACATAAGTTTGTTGAACACATGCTATACCTAAAATGGAATATTCACATGGTTTCCTCTACCGATTCGCAACAAATATTTGAAAAAGGGGGAAAATTTTTCACATTAATTTTTTGATTAATCTTTATTATTTATACCTAATTTTGGTTACTTTAAAAATTATATTTGTTTTATATAACAAATATCGAATACTTTTCGATCATAAACTCTACTGTAGTTTTAACACATTTTACATTAATATTAAGTACTTAATTGTAGCACTGAATGAATTATGCCAAAATTCATGTGCACAAATTCCCATAACTAACTAAATATGTAAAATATTAATGTGTGCAGTTACATTACATACATACAAAACGATTCATATATGTATCGTCATTTACGAATACATGTAAAATGTGTATGTGTACGTACATATGAGCTCTAGAAATTATGCTATAAAAATAAGCGCAAAATATACTTATAAAACATGAGTATTAAATAATTGATGATACAATTTTTGAGTGTAGAAAAAATTAGAATGTGCATTCATTTAATGTTTAAAAAACACATTAAATATGTATTTAGTTTGAAAAACTTTTAAAAGGAAATAATTTTAATAAAACCGGCAAACCATTAACAGAAAAAAAAAACAGAATTGGTTTTAAGAAATTAAACAAAATATATGTTATATAATGAATAAAATTATGAAATATTAAAAAAATAACTTAATTTCAAAACTACAAACTCATTTTGTTTAGTTTAATCGAGCTTTCAAGTAGACTAAGTAAATACGTGATATGAATAAAAGAAACCATGTACGTATGAGTGATATTAATTATATACAATACATGGAATAATAACACTCATACGCCAAGGTAACCATATGAAAACACATTCATTCTGTATAATTGGTATAATTTAAAAGAAAACATTTTACACACAAAACATCGTTTTGAATATGTTTTCCAATAAATTTCCCCAAAATACGTATACTGGAAATGTAGCATAAATTAATTAGATATTTTTAATATATTTACTGTTAATCTCTTACAAATGTTTTATTCGTTATCAAATACCTTTAGTAATATATTAGAAAGTCTTGTTCACAAAAACATTTTGCTTAAGATAATAAATTTTCCTAACATATTTGTTTTTTTTTTTTTTTTGTTCTTTTCCATTTCATGCAAAGCCTAAAAGAAAACGTTAAAAAGTTGTAAAAGAAAAAAAACTTTGTTTATGACAACAACTTAGCTTATTGTTTTGGTTAAGTCATTGTTTATGTTAACGAAACGCCTAAAAAATTCCAGACAGTCACGCAACTAAACAAACACACAAAAACGATGTATTGTACTATTGGATAACAAACCAAAAGCTAATATATAATTGTTGATATAAAAAAATTAACTATTAAATAATTTAAGAATTAATTTAACAAAGAACAAGTTTAAGTTAAATTAAACTGTACAACAAAATAAAATTTTTCCAAAATCATAAGGTTCTGAAACTGATGCTGGCAGAGGGGTTAAAAAAAATATACTTGTATCGGGGTTTTAAACGTTAACGTCTGGTTTTATGTTTTTTGGGGGTTTAAAATTTCCCCCCCTTATGCAAATGTTTATTGTGGGTCGGTATAAAATTTTTTTTAGTTTTGACTTCTGGCATTGAATTTAAATTTACAACTCTGATGTCTCCAGAGACTTGTAGTAGAAGTTTATGACAATTATTGAAGTTTATGGCAAGTGTAGGATTTGTTAAGCTAACTTATGCAGAACACTACGAGGAACATTTTTGTCGAACATTTCAATCCTCTAACTCTTCAACTTATGGGTCTTTGCTGTCCTTTTTTTAAAAGGGGACAAATATGTCCCTTTAAAATAAGTGACAAAGTAAAATAACAAACATAACGTTAAAATTTTGTACAATTTTCTAAACCATCTCCTTACCTTTCGGGGCAAATTTAGCCGCTATTTTGATCTTCAAAAATAAGGGCAACGAGAATAAAATTAGAAAAAACTTGAATCGTTTCTATTATATGTTCCACCACTGTACCCAGTAAAATTTTTTACAATCGGTATCCAACCACGACCACTCTATAACTGGTTCCACTACAACCGATTACATGGAACTGGTTCCGGAACCAGTTCCTGGGATCCTATATGTAAGGTGTGGGTGACGTAGAATCAGTTCCAGAACTAGTTCCATAACTAGTTCCAGAACTAGTTCCAGAACTAGTTCCAGAACTAGTTCCAGAACTAGTTCCAGAACTGATTCTAGAGCATCCGGTTCCACTTTGGAGCTATAGAAGGGGTTGCTTTTGGGACAATTTCAAACAAAAAGAATCGGTGTTAAAATCGACAGTAGAAGGGGTTGTGAATGAAAAGTACCTATTCTACAACCGATTCTTTGGAACACAAAATTTTATTGGGTATATTTGTTTGGTGTCCGCTGCTAGAATCAGTTGTCAGAACCTCATTATTATTATTTTCTTTTTTGTGTTGCACAGCTTTAGTTTTTATTGAAAAAAGTAAATTTTTTTAGTATACTCGTACAGAGAAACAACAGTTAGAAAATTTTTGTTCTTAAAGAAAAGCTGCTTATTGGTTATTTTGACAGTTTTTAGTTGATTTTAGCAATATGTAGTTATTTTTTACCTAAGTTAAAAATTACTATATTTTTAGTGGTTCTTCTGAAAAATGTAGTATTCGGCTTTTGTTTTAACAGAAGCAGCATTCAAAAATTTTTTTCTCTCAGTTAATGTGTTATTTTCTTTGCAAAGGAAATATAGAAAAGAAGTTATATATGGAAAATAAACGGCTTCAAATATGGCAACACTGTAATTGCAAGGGAATAAACAGTTTAGAACAGTTGTTGGGCGCCATCTGTTGTATAGTTAGCGAACTTGTTGAAACTGTTTAATTCAAATCCCTATTATATTATTATAATTTGATGTGGTGAAGTACTATGGGAACATCGAAAGCGGGCATAAGGACCCTGTGGGAAAAGGAACCGGTCCCAGGACACGTCCCGTCACCGGTCCTTGGGGACTAGGACCGGTCCTGGGACCGGTTCCATTATATAACTTTATCATGGGCTTGTCCTAGGAGGGGGTCAATTGCCCCTTGTGACGTGTCACAGGACCGGTGCAAAAGAACCCGTCACAGGACTGAAGCAAAAGAACCTGTCACAGGACTGATGCAAAAGAACCCATCAAATGACTGGCGCAAATGAACCTGTCACGGGACTGGTGCAGATGAACATGTCACAGAACTGACGCAAAAGAACCTGTCATAGGGTCCGGCAGCATGTTAACGTTTGAACTTTAATTCCCAATATCTCCGCTAGGGGCTGCTGCAAAGCTATAAAAATAATAAAAATCTTTCTTTGGCATAGATCTATATTTCCACAAAGTTTGGTCGGATAATTCTCTGCCATTACAATTCAGGTATGTAAGGGTTAATCGATCAAAATAAAAATGCAAATAATTGACAACTCTAATATTTGTACCACTGGTTCAGTCCCATTTACACCTTCAGACCGGTACTCTTTTCACCAGTCACAGGACCGGTACTTTCAGACCAGTTGCGTTTTCACCGGTTACGGGACAAGTCCCCGGGTAGGTACTTTCAGACCTGTCCTGTTTTCACTAGTCATGAGACAGGTCCATGCAGACCGGTGCTGTTTTCACCCGTCAGGAGACGGGTACTCTCACTACAACTGACCCCTGTTTTCCCACAGGGGATATATATGAGGGATAGAAAACGCTTACATAGTATTTTCATACGTTCATGTTGTCATGGGTGGAGCTTGAACCCGTAAACTTCTGTGTACCAGTCCAATGTGCTTACCATTACAACACACCGCCCTTCACAGAAATATCTACTTGTACCATTAGCACATACTAATAATATTTCAACATCTAGTTTCAAAATTTCCCCAAGCTTTTATTAACTTTCATTGCAATTTATACAATAACATAGTGGGTAAATAATATTCTCGCGTATGTTTCGAAAGAAAATTTGTTAAAATTAATTTAATACACATGTGTTTCTAATATCATATATAAGGCTTTCCATACCTACTATTCAGCTAAAGAAAAAGTATTGTTACGTTTTTATCTTTTAAAAACATTGGTTTATTTCCTTTAAATAAACCGGGTTATTTTCTATTACAATCAAAATCACCAATCTCACCGCTGACACCAATTGTTACATTTTACCTTCAAAAACGTACGTTTATCTCCCTTAGATAAACCGGGTTGTTGCTCTTTGCAAATAGTTAAGTTTTTAGCGTATACACTTTTTTATTTAACACTGTATTACTTTAAATACAACAATATAATACACACACAAACTCTATGCGCAATTCACTAATTATAGTATAAAGCGCAATTAACTATACCAACTCGAAAAAAGAAAGCCCTCATGACGGTTTTTCTATACAGAAAAATTTTAGAAATGTAAGAATTTTTCTGTAGGAAGAAGTTTCAAGAATCTGAGAATTTTTCTGTATGAAAGAGTGCTCAGAATCTGAAGGTTTTTCGATACCAAAAAGTGCCGAGAATCTAAGAATATTTTATAGGGAAATATTCCTCAAAATCTTTGGATTTTTTAATACGGAAAAGTCATTAGAATCTGGGAATTTTCCTATAGAAAGAAAACGTCTTCAGAATCTGAGAATTTTTCTATTGGATAGAGTCCTCAAAATCTGAGCATTCTTCTATGAGATAAATTCCTCTAAATCTGGGGATTTTTCTATAGTATAAAGTCCTCAGAATCTGAGGATATTTCTAAAGGGCATAGTTTTAGGCACCTGCGAGGTTTCTATAGAAAAAAGGTCTCCAGAATCTAAAGGTGTTTCTATAGCAAAAAATATCTAGAAGATGAGGGGTTTCCTAAAGCAAAAAGTCTCTAAAGACTAAAGATTTTCTCAAAATGCTATGTTTTTCAATAACAAAAAGTACTCAGAATCTAAGAATAATTTATGGTGAAATATTCCTTAGAATCTGATTTTTTAATAGGGAAAAGTCCTCAGAATCTGGGGATTTTGCTCTAGAAAACAAAGTTCTCAGAACCTGAGGATTTTCCTATCGGATGGAATCCTCACAATCTGAGGGTATTTCTATAGGAAATAGTCTGCGGCATCTGCGAGGTTTCTATAGGGAAAAGATCGCCAGAATCTGCAGGTTTTCTGTATTAAAAAATCTCTAGAAGCTGAAGGTTTACCTAAAGAAAAAGTCTCCAGAAACTGATATTTTTCTATGGGAGCGAGTCTTCAAAATCTTATGTTTCTTCAATGAGAAAAGTGCTGAGAATCTAAGAATATTTTATAGGGAAATATTCCTAAGAATCTCTAGATTTTTAAGTAGGGAAAAGTCCTCAGAATCTGGGGATGAAGGTTTTTCTGTATTAAAAAATCTCTAGAAGCTGAAGGTTTTCCTATAGCAAAAAGTCTCCAGAAGCTGAAGTATTTCTATGGGCGCTAGTCCTCAAAATCTTATATTTCTTCAATGAGAAAAAGTGCTGAGAATCTAAGAATATTTTATAGGGAAATATTCCTAAGAATCGCTGGATTTTTTAGTAGCGAAAAGTCTTCAGAATCTGAGGATTTTTCTATCAGAAACATTTTTCAGAATCTGATTATTTTTCTATGGGATAAACTCCTCAGTATCTGAGGGTAATTTTATAGGAAAAAGTCTTGGGCATCTGCGAGGTTTCTGTAGGAAAAAGGTCGCCAGAAACTAAAGGTTTTTCTCAAGTAAAAACTCTCTAGAAGCTGAAAGTTTTTCTAAAGCAAAATGTTTCTAAAAGCTAAAGGTTTTCTATAGGAGCGAGTCCTCAAAATCTCATTTTTTTTTCTAAAGAAGCAAATCTGTAGTTTTCAGACCTATTCCTATAAAACAAAATCCTCAAAAGCTGAGACTCGAAAAAAGTTCTTCTATAGGATAACCCCACCAATTTTTTTAGCTGCACAGTTAGCTTGGAAAGCCTCATATATGAAGTGTATTTTTTTAAAATTAATTTTAGTGGGAAAACGTGATATATTGTAATTGTATACTTTTAATATAAAATGGTGTTTTAGTTAACATATTTTGGTTGAGAAGTATAACAGCATCATGTGTTAAATTAAAATGAAAGTGAATAGAAAAAATAATAAAATGAATGAAAGCGTTATAAATGTGTAAAAATTAAAATTTTACTAAGAGTGTGTTAATGAAAGAATTTTTAAGTATGATGCTGAAAAGTATGCTTTAAATTTTATATTTGAAGCATGCATTGGAAACTTAACAACGAAACATGATGAGAATTTATACACAGGGGAAACAAATTCGGGTTGGCAACTGAATTTGTTGCCAATCGTATGGAAATAAATTTTGTAGATATTTGTTTTTTTTTTATAAAATTGCTGTTTTGTTTGTGGAAAAGCTTTGTTTACATCAACACTTTTTTTATTTTTTTGTTTTCCCAACATTGGCAAGTGAGTTTCAACAAACTTTGTGCCAATGCTGGCATAATAGGGCAACCAATGACTATTCAATTGTAACGTTTTTAGCTATCGATTATTAAATGTCTCTTTAAGTTAGTGGATAAAGCTCTCGTCTGCCAAACTGGCGGCCTAAGTTCGGATCACAGTAAAACCAAAAAAAAGTACATATGAACCTTTCAAAAAAATTCTTTTTGATACCGAAAAATATTGCTTGGCCTTCGCTGGCCAATATTATGAAGTTTTACTGTATACAAAATTACTAATAATTTTTTTTCTTATTTATTTTCAGGTAAGTTTTAAATATTGTTTGAAGATTTGTATATTTTAGCGGTAAGTTGGATAAAATATTATTGACATATTTATATTTTGTATTAGAAAAATTTCAGTAGATTTCCAATATTTTTCTATTGAAAAACATTTTAATTATAATGTTGAAAATACTGCGAATATTGTTTTCTAATCTGCCATTGCTAATAGGTCAAGTTAAGTTCCATACAAAAATAAGCCAGTTCTTTGAATTTTATCTTTTTACTTTAGATCGATACATAACAATTTCTCTATCGATTTAATATTTAAAACTAAATAGTTTATAAACGTCACGAGAAATTATGATTCTAAATAACTTTACACTATTAAGAAAATTAAAAATAAAAAATAAAAATATATCTTCAAATCTCTATTTTGACTTTGGGTACTTAGAATTGTGTTTATGTTTATTTGCACGTACCACATGCTTAAATAACTAACTGACAGCTATTTAAGTGATTATAGAAAAAAATCGAACACTTTCATGGTATTTCAAGAATTTTTATAAAATAATGTTTTTAACATTTTTCTCGTTTAACTGACAACATAAACTTAAACTGTTTCATGTCTAGATTAATGTAAAGTGGTGGTTAAAAATGACAGGTTTGCCACAGAAAACTGAATTAAGAGATTATAAAGTATAACATAAATGTTTATAGTTGACAACAATCGTAAAGGTAATAGAATTTAATAAAAAAAATAAAAATAAAAAATTTTATAATTACAATAAAGTCTTTATAATTCCAAGCTAAATAAAAATGTATGATTCCAGTAAGCTAAAGAAATTGGAAATCTTATAGTTAAAAATGAGTATAAAAGCTAAAGTCGGGCAAGCCGAAAATATAATACCCTACACCAGCCTGGCTGAAAGCAAAAATTTTTCTATGAATTGGTAAAAAATTATAAAATCAGCAAGAAATTTTTAGTTTCTTATTTAATTTTTAGTTTTTTTTTATTTTTAGTTTTTTTAGTATAATTATAAAAACGGAAAATAAAGAAATAAATTGTATCCCTATAATGTGCAACAAAGAATTTTTTTTATTTAATTTTATACATTATAGCATACTTTTCGGGCTGACTTTAAAAGCAAATGTTGGCATATTTTTAGGAATATATGAAAAAATATTTAAAGCCTGATAACTTATGTATTTTCTAAATAATTTTTATTTAAATTTACGCAACTTATAGTAGGAAACCGAACTCCTACTATAAATATGGTAAATTTACTTCAAACGTATATGAATAAAATTACGTACATTATGCGTAAGATAATATAATACAAAAAATTTATAAATTTATATTGAAAATATGTAAAAACAATTCTGAAATTATGTGTAATTTTACCCTTTTTGTGCGTAATTTCCCGAAATAAAATAGGTTTTGCCGCCCAAAAATAATAAAATCAGTTTTAAAATATTTTATTACTAAAAAATATTTAAAATTATATCTAAGCCTAATACAAGCTTCAGATTCTGAGGAGATTTCCCCATTAGAAAATCCTCAGATTCAAAACACTTTATCATACAGAAAAAGCCCACTACTTCTGCTATTGGGAAAGCCTAAGATTCTGGGCACTTTTTCCAAAAAAAAAAAAAAAAAAAAAAAATAAGGTTATGGAAAGCTTTTCATTTAGAAAAACCTTTCTTCTATAGAAAATACTTTTGATTCCGTCCTAGAAATCTGATAGAATTCTATTAGAAAACGTTATGGTTATGGAAAGCTTTTCCTTTAGAAAAACCTTTCTTCTATAGAAAATACTTTTGATTCCGTCCTAGGAATCTGATAGAATTCTATTAGAAAACGTACTCAGAATCGGATGGTTTTTTCAGGAAAAACTTATCCCTGGGCAAAATTAGAATCTGACAGTTTTCTGTAGGAATACATACAGCATTTGAAGGTTTTCATTTAGAAAAAAGTCTTTAGAATCTAAGAATTTCTTTATAGGACGAAGTCCTCAGAATCTTACGCTTTTTTTTATGGAAAAAGTCATTAAAATCTTAAACGTTTTCTTTCTTTCGTTCCCAGAATCCAATAGTTTATCCATATGAAAAACTCTTCGCAATCAACAAGGATATTCTCCTTACAGAATTCACAGTTTCTGAGCGCTTTTTTCTATTCAAAAAACGTTAGATTTTCAACTCTTTTTCCTATAGAAAAGCCTCAGTTTCTGATTACATGTTCCTTTAGACAAAGTTTCAGATTCTACGCCTTTTAACAGAATGAGGTTTTAAGAACCGCAGGCCTTTTTCTATAGGAAAAATACAATAAGAAAAGGAACAGATATTTAAGTAATTTATGAAAATGCAAAAATTAAATAATACATAAACAACAGCACATAGAAACTTGACGCACAAGCACAGTTTTCTGCTGAAAGTTTGTTAAATTTACAACGTCTACTTTCATTGATCGCAATGCCAAATTTTAAACTGCTACTAGCTCAATAAAAAACGCAATCAAAAATGAAAATTACCCAGGTGAAAATGGGGTAATGGCTTATATAGCTGATCATATATGTCCATATAAAGTTCCATATACGATCATATATGGTATCACAAGAGCTCATATATGTTCAGATCGTAAATTTGAGGGTATATGGCCGTATATGATCACAGATGAGAATATTTTAATCATATATGAGCATATTTTAATCATATATGAACATATATGTTCATATACGACCATATACAATCAAATTGCGGATTAGAACATATATGGTCGTATATAATACAGTATATGGTCATATATGATACCATATATGGTCTTATATTGTACTATATATGGACATATATGATCAGCTATACCCATATATAATCATATACGAGCTCATGTACAACCATATATGTTTTTTTTTCATCATATATGTTCATATACGATATCATATACAATCCCACTTTCACCTTGGTGCAGTGTCGGCCAGCATCGCCTTTTTTTGGCCAAAAGTACAATTCAGGTAAAGGAAAAAGATGATTACATATTCAAAAACTAGAATTCTTGTATATTTGGTGAGTGAAATATTGTATAATTATGATTACTTGTTGTTAGTTGACGAGAGTTCAAATTCAAAGTTTTATAATTTTGTGACATTTTTTTTATTTTGTAATGATGCATTAAAAAAAATCGTAAATAAACCGTAACTTGTCCAAATTATAAAACTGAAACTAGTTCTCCAACAAAAAAATAGAAACCTGTTAAATATTTACGGAAAAATTAACGAAATTATTAATTTTACCCTAAAAATATGGGTTTTTTTCCTAAATTTACAATGAGTGTTATTTTTGTTCGGTTTTAAGATCAAATATGACAAATTCCAAATAGAATTTATTTTACAACAAATAGAGAAAAAACTTTCCTAGAACCAATGGTTGACAATTAATGCATTTTCAAGTGCTACCAAGCACTCTCATTATGATTCTCTTTATGGGGTTCTCTCTAGGTTAAAATGTAGATTTTGGTTTTTGTATGTGTGTTACTTTCAAAGTGAAAAAACATTTGGAGAAGTAAATCACATGTTTTTAACAAAGCTATTAGTTTTCTCTAAATTTTCAAAGAAAAAGCTCTAAAATGCTCCAAAAGATATTTTAAAGCCTTGGATGTTGGAAGATGTCTTCTGCCTAGGTTTTTGTAACCGTTTGCGGCAGTTCATAACCTTTCGATATTTTGCCCTTTAACTGAAAAACGGCCTCTAGATCTCACTTTTGCACTACGTTAGATTTCAATGTAGCAATTTTCGACCAAGAACTATAAGTATGAATACAAAATGGGTCCTTTAATCAGTTTTGGAGGTTTTTGATCTCAAATCTGAAATCAGAAAGTTAAAACCTGAAATGGCGAATTCCAAATGGCGTCCATAATTTTAAAGTTTTAATATATTGTTAATTTTTTCCTTTCAAAAACTTTGGTTTACTGGGCTGGTGCTCTTAGTAAATAAAATAACTCTCTTTAGTTTGTTTGATTGAGCTTATACTCTTATTTATTTACACTCTATTTACTTTATATACAAAACCATATAACGCACACACACAAACTCTAACGATTTTAATACCGCGATATAGTAGAGCGCTACTACAAGTGTTAATAATCAACTTTAACTTCCCAAATGTTAGCGCGCCACTTATGTAGTAACAGTGGTGTTTGTAGAACATGTTGGAGGATTATAGTGTACTATAATTATAACACTTATTTTACTTAACATTATTGCATATGCTGTGGTCTATACTTAAATGTAGTGTTACCAGATTGACTTATTTTATAAATCCTGTCTCTTGGGCTATTTTTCTTATAAAATTCCAGAACTTTCTATATTACTTCTTATACCCCTATACAAGCTTACTATAGTACTTCTGTTTATTAAGTACTCCTTAAGCTTTTTGCTGGGTAACTATTGTTTCATATTTGTATTGATAGTTCCATTTGCAATACAAAAATGTTGAAAACCTATTTTTGCTATAAATTTTAATCTTTAAAATATTGTTTAATGTTCTTAACAATTTTTTTATTAAATTTTGTAACATAATTGCTTATTATGACTTTACTTTTTTTTATTGCTAACCTTAAATGTTTGTATTTCTAATTTGCGGTTTTTGTTCTAATCATTTTTCGTAGCATTAAACTTTTAATTCTTTGGCATTTAGTGTAAAATCTTAATGGTCATCATTGTGTTTGAAAAAAAAATATATATATATAAATATAAGCGTTCATAATGACTACCTTTAATGAAATAAAAACCATGTTCCTTTTTTGCGCATAATTTTTCAGTTCAATGAAGCAAGTAACCAGCTATAATTAGCGTTAACCTTTAAGTTTTGTAATAAAATTAAATCATTATTGAGAAAGAAAAAAAAAAGGAAAGAAAAGTATAAGTAGAGTTAATTTAAATACTGAAATATAATTTCAAAGAAAAGAAAAAATCTGTTACAAAAAATGTTTTACAAATAACTATGCAAATTTTATGAACCTATTTAAAAAACATTTCGTTTTAATATTCAAAAAGAGTCATGAAGAGAAAATGGCAAAAAGATTATAACGTAATTTTGTATCAGTTTAGCAAAGATCTTAATACGGACATCGTAATTATATAATAAAAAAAACCCCAATATTAAAAAAGCGCTATATTAAATATATCTTATTACTCATAATTCCAGGACATAGGGAAAACGTCCCCAATGTATACCCTGTACCCAAATAAATGTTCTCAGAGTATTAGTAAGGAATACGAATTACTTGAGGACCGACCACAAAGTATGCAAATGTCTCCAAACTATACCGTGGATCGAAAATTAGTTCCGAGTGTATGCTCAATGGATATATATAACAATGTATTTAACTGGATCTGATACAGTAAAAAACTGGATTATGTTGTATCTAATTTTATCTGATTAGATCTAATATCATACATTTAGATTGTATTTTATACAACTGGTAGCATCATTTTGTAGCTCGAAATGCATATTTTTGGATCAATTCCATTATGCATGGATTGTCCGCAGTTTATTCACCTTACAGCTTTCTGGTTAGTTTAAATGGAAAGCGAAAGATCACAATAAAGACCGAATAAGACTCTAAGTAAAATTCCTGACAAACATATTTCAGAAAAACATTAATTAAAGTCTTAACACAATATTCAGTAGCCGGTCTTTGATATCACAATTAATAACTCCAAAATGTGAAATAAGATTCCTTTTAAAATAGATGGCTTATTTATTGAGATATATGTATCTCTTTTGCAGTTTTTAATGCGTACTCCAAATAACCTACCATTACACTTACGTAAACTTCAACTTTATATTCATCAATGACAAACCACTGCATACACCAAACATTGCATACACCCAGCTCATCTTCGGCGTACATAATCAACATAAAGTATGTTGAAAACATTGATCTTAACTTATCCATACATACATATGTAGACCGACATAAAACACTTTAATTTTTTTCAACTTTGCAGAAAAAAATCATATTAAATGGGCTTATATCCCTATAGATATTTAACAACACACCATAAACTGCATTTTATGTCAGAGGAATAAAGCAAAATTTACTCATGCATTAAGGTTTAAGTGCCGGGCACAAAAACAAAATAAAAAGTGTAAAAGCAATTGGGTAAAAAGGTTGTGTCATGTCATATATGCTCATACCATAATATGAATGCCACACTTATATGACTCTATATGTATCAAAGTTGAAGTAAATATGCAGAATGTATGTAGGAAAATGAATGAACTTCAAAATGGGCTCATTTAATATTGCAATATTTATATGGGGGAAATAAATATAAGAGAAATTGTAGGCAACAACATGAGTTTGTTGTAGAAACAAGTATTTTTGTTTTGTTTTTTTAAATATAAACTTTAATATTTAATGAAAAAAAGAAAAATATAGAATTTAAAGAATTATAGTTTATAGTAACAACGTATGAGTAATATTTGGAAAATAAATATTAATCATACGTCTAAGTGATGGTGTTTAACAATATTAAAGAAACGTAATTGAGCTACTACTTATATAACAAAATTCTTCAATTTAGTTTTAATTTCTTTATCAATAATTTATTGATTATATTTACTTCCTAACCCAGTGTAGAAACGGTAATGACATATAATTATTTTTTGGACCACCAGTAATGACACCTACTTACCTTCTGCATTATTTTAAAACATATAGTAATGAGTTACTGATAATGACTTATTTTTATCATTATTTCAAATAGAAAATAATTTTCTAGATTTTTTTTTTAATTTTTTGAAATCTATTTTTAGACTTAATATTTTTTAAACACTGGTAAGGATGTATGTAACCACATATTTTTAGATTTTTTGTATGTTGGCCAGTAAGCTTACTTGTGTGCAGCAGTTCAATTATGTTTTTATCTATTAAATATTACATGTCGATATAGCTCAGATGGTAGAGCTATTGACTGGCAATCTGTAGACCCAGGTTCGATTCCCGCACCAGGAAATTTTATTAAAAAAAAAAATACAATAAAAAATATTTTTTTTTATATAATTTATTTTTTTGAAAATCTATTTTTAGACTCATTATTTTTGTCAGTACTGGTAAGCACATAGGTAACGCTATATTTTTTGATTTTTCGTATGCTGGTGTGTTCGCGACATCGCCATATAAAGGTAATAAGAAATGTAATAACAAAAGTAACTAGTTACTATTACCAAGTATGTAGTTATATAACCACATATCTGGTAATGATTTTCTACACTGGGAACCTATAATAAGATCTCAATTAAAATGTTTTTTTAATTACTGCAAAAAAAATCATTTGTAGCTAAATTTTTCATTGTTACACCCACTGTTCTTTGATAAAGTGTGACAAAAAAATTAAAATTATTACACATATCCTTTTAAGGATTTCCTTTAGTTGATTTCCTTTAGGCATACATACAGTTTTTTTGTTACACCTTTTACTTAATCATGTTAATGAAACGCATATTTAATTAAGTAATATTTATTTACCCAGGAAGTGTCAAGGCATGATTATAATTAAATCATGAACCAAAATGTACCTTTCAATATGACAAGGCTTGAAAATATTACAAATATGGTTAAAATAATTTTAAGGAAAACTGCATTAGTATAACTACCCGATCAAAAAAACATTATATCTAGCATATGTAGTCGTATCTCATTTGATATAGATCGACAATAATTCTTATCCAAGTTCATTTCAAAATTGGGGTATCCAATCAGATTCCTCAAATATATTACAGTATTAAATTAGATCTCAAAATTGGGAGATCCAATAATATCAAATTGAGATCCTGATAGATCCCAAATTATCTCATGGGATTTATTAAGACCCAATTAAATACAAACGGATAAGCTACTTTTTCTCAGATTGAATTGTATAATTTGAGATCAAAATTTATCCTCCCATGTGAAAATCGAAATATATATGAGCATACATGATCATACATTGGCTCGTATGTGATCATGCATGGGCATACATAGTCATATACGTACATGCATAGTTCAATGTATGATCATACATGATCTCATATATTTCCATATACCTTTGGATCCGAAATTTGAGGGTATATGGAGGTATATGGCCATATATGATCATATATGAGCATACATGAATCATATGTGAGCATATATGGTCATATATGAACATGTACGGTCATATACTCTCAAATTTCGGATCCAAAGATATATGGAAATATATGAGATCATGTATGGTCATACATTGAACTATGCATGTACGTATATGACAATGTATGCCGATGCATGATCATATACAAGTCAATGTATGATCATATGTGTTCATATATATTTCGATTTTCACATGGGCATTTATGATTTTACAGAATTATATATAGTTGAGTATTGTCATATGTAACACCAAATATAATCGTATATGATTGTATCAAAATATATTTAGTTATATAAAATCATATTAACTACATCCACCATTTTTCGGATCTAATAATATATTTTTATTTCTAATTATATGATTTTAATATGATTTTATATAAATAAATATCTTTTGATATAGTTATATAAAAATAAACATTTAACAATACTCGACGAGATATAATTGTATAAAATTATATACAATTATATCTCGTAGAGTATAATTGTATATAATTTTATACAATTATACTAGAGTTTAATAAAATTTAAAAAATAACATAAAAAATTAAAAAAAAATATTTATTATTTAAAAAATATTTATTTCATTAAAAAAAAAACGCCGTCGGCAGAATTCGAACCCAGATTTCCATCGTTGTAGTCCGTCACTTAACTCACTCAACCACACACTGCTATACAACAACATTGTTCGTGTTACTGATTTATATATAATTATATAAATTTATATTGTGTATAGATGACTTAGAAAAAATAAATTAATAACATTCTTGCAAAAAAAAAACAAAAATTAAAAATCTTAAATGTTTTCCACTCACGGAATTTTTTTGATGAAGAAGATAAAAAACATGTTGTTGAAGGGTCTAGGCCACGATTTATATGGCTCAAAAGTCTAAATATCAACAGTCTGTATTTGAGAAATTAATAATGGAACAAGAACAAAATATACATGTTGTTGAAAAAGTAATATAAATGTCTTTTAAATAAGTTATGACATATATAAACTTAGCAATCCTTTGGAAAAATATAATCTTATCCAACACTTTTTCACAAGTTGTTTTGTTGGTATTAAAAGTAGGAGTAAAAAAATAAGAATACTGCCAAAATTGTATGTAGAAATATTATAAAAACAAAATCATTTTCGCTCTGGATGAACTCAAATTCAGAACTTTAACGAAATTATTATATACTACGATATCTAATTGTATATTTAAAATACTATTAATTAAAAATATAATTTGCAAATGCTGTTGATACAAAATGGTTTAATCTTTTTAAGATCTGTAAAAAAAATATTTATTATAAGTAAATCAAATTGAGTACCTCAGTCACATATATCATTATGTGTGGGGTTATATATGACAATATATAATTACATATTAAAATATTGTTAATCCCAAGTTACAGTAAACATAACTTTCAGTTGCTGTTGGCAGAAAATGGGTTAATTTTTTAAGATCTGTAAAAAAAATATTTATAAGTAAATCAAATTGAGTTAAAAAATTAAAAAAAAAACAAATTTCAATGGTAGGCTCTTTCAGATTATATGTGACTATATATAATAATATATTAAACACATAGAAAATATTACTGACGTGGGACCATATATAATCATATCTAAAATTATATTGTTAATCTTGCACCATATATGGAATCATATATAATTATATCTTATAGCATTAAAGGAATTAAATATGCTAAGATCCCAAACGTATTTAACAAATTGTAAAAAATAATCCGTTGTAGGCATGTCCCTATCCGGATTTCATTCTTGCCTAGGGAAATCGTCAGGGGACGCCGTTTTTAGAATTTCTGGAAATATTTGTTAAGTTAAATTACAAACTCAATGAGAATTTATTGTTCTCGTCTAGCAGCGTTATTAAACATTTAAAATATCAAAGAAAAAATAAAAACAACAACAGAAAATTTTCCACAATTTGCTTTGTCATCTTCCAAAGTACTACTCTGTTGTTTTGACAGATCTAGCAATGTAGTGACATCCATTCATGTAGAAACAAGCATTTAATATAATATATAATCATATATAAAAATATCTTATATCATACAACCAACAAATTTTTATAAGACGGCATATATTATTATATCTCAAAATATATGGCTTATATGCCAACATATGTGATCACATATTATGTTATATATGATCATTTATAATTGTATATGACAACAGATCTGTCATATCTCATTATATATAGTATATATTTTGATATCTAATCTTACAAAAGACAATATATTAAAATATATGGTTATATAAGACGCCACATAAGAAACATATAATTATATATGGCTATTCATGACAATATATATACTCACATATTATAAGATAAAACAAGATATTACTATATATGACTATATATACATTTTTTTGATTGGGTAGGTACCAGAGTTTTCAATTTCCCGACATTTTTCAACTCCCGGTAATTAGGATTTTTTTCGAACATTCCCGGAATTTCCCAAGTAAGGCTTTGAATGCAATTTAATTAGTTGTTTCTTTCCTAGTCAGCTTTCTGTTATTCATATTATAAACAATCTATTTTTAGATTTTTGTTTATCTTCCAATCTTCTCCGTGTTTCAGTTTTCGCAAATATTGCCAAATTGACGTTCGGTTTTTACGTTCAATGTCAGGAAGCTTGCGTACATATTGAGACGGGTTGCCGCGGGGCAAATATCATAATGTATTTCATTACTGTTTTCTTTTAACGTCAGCTGCAATTTAAATAACATGCATTTTATCAATTTTTATTTAGTAGGTTTGAGGTTAAGAAGAAGAATAAACCTTTTTTTCTAAAAATTACAAACACATTAATTTTTAAATCAGACTAGATCTAGTTTCTAACTTTTTTATATGGATGGACTTCATCAGTGATTTTCCATTAAATTGTATTAATTGTTTATACGTTTATGTTATTGTCAGATAGTCTCTATATGATAATTTTTTCAATTAGGTTGTTCATAAGGGGTGTGCTATCTGTTGTATCGTTGTATCGTCCTAACAAAAAACAGAGTTGTTAAAATTTTTATTTGTGTTTAACAACGATTTTCTATTCAGTTTTCTATCTGTTAGCACACTCAAACATAGGACACTAAACATACGTAAAAATGTTGTATCGTGCTATTCTCAAATGTTGTATTTTTTCAATTTAATTTTTAACAACTCTGTTTTTTGTTAGGACGATACAACGATACAACAAATAGTACACCCCTTGTGAAAACCCTTAATATTTTATATCTAGTCTGATTTAAAAATTAATATGTTTATAATTTTTAGAGAAAAAGTGTTATTCTTCTTTCAATTTCACAAAATATGGTAATACAGAAATAATTTTTTCCATTTAATCTCAATAAAGAAATTGTAAACTATATGACTGTAAAGAATATTTGGTTTCTTCTCCTCTAAAAAGTAAAAATACTGTTACGAAATTTGATTAGTCTAGTATAGAAAATTCTGGAATATTTGAAAAAAAATATCGCTGGAAATGCGATTGTGTGATTCAGTCGCGCTTTAGTAAATCGTTGTTTTAAAAATCGTTGGTAAACTTGTGTGTGTGTGTGTGTTATAGAGTTGTACGTAATAAAGTGTTTAATAAATAAGTGTATAAGCTGATTATCAAACAAAAGAGCGTGTATGTTATTTTTTTAATTGCTTCTTTATTAAGGCATAATTATTACCAAAACTGCCAATCTGGTAGCACTAGATTTAATTTTGATGTTAAGTGGTTTGAGTACCACTGGAATTTTCTAGTATGTTCTTAAACCACCATTAGACTATATAAGGATTGCTATTACACTATATAAGGATGCCATAACACATTTAGTTAGCCAGTTGATTATTAGCGATTGTGTGATTCAGTCGCGCTTTAGTAAATCGTTGTTTTAAAAATCGTTGGTAAACTTGTGTGTGTGTGTTATACAGTTGTACGTAATAAAGTGTTTAATAAATAAGTGTATAAGCTGATTATCAAATAAAAGAGCGTGTGTGTTATTTGTTTAATTGCTTCTTTATTAAGGCATAACATTTATCCAGGTCGATTTTACATCAATTGGTTAAAACCATAAAAAACTATAAAAATCCACGGTACGGTCCTATGATCCCAGTTCCTGTGCCTACATTTCACCCCATAAAATTGATATTGATTGTATTTGAATATTTTTGTATATAACAAAAATGGAAAACCTCTAAACTTTAAAAATATTTCGCGGAAAATCTGTACCTTAGATCGAAAAACAAAGTACGCCATTGTAATCACCATGTCCGAAATATATAGAACTGATGGTCAGATCTCCACTAATTTTTTCTGTGTGATGCAGTGCAATTAGTAGACTAAAAAACTACAAAAAAATTGAATATTAAAAATTTTTTTTTCCATTTTTTTTTAATACAAATACAAAGCGAGTCTTCTGAAATCGGCAGTTAACAATTTTTTTAGCAAATATTTCTGTTAATTTTAGCAGCAGAGACTATTATTTGCATCCAACTAATTTTTACTTAAAAATAACAAAATTTTATAGATATAACAGCTTGTTTTTGCTATTTTTAATCTACTAATATTTAATAAAATTTTCGTGCAGATTTTACGGTGTAAATTGCCATTTTAAATTAAGTAAATGTTAATCAAATATAACTAGAATTCTGTAAATTGAACAAATTTATTTTTGCTCTTCTTATTTTACCAATATTTAGCAAAAAGTCTGTTAATTTGAGCAAATTTTTCTGCAAGGTTATTTTTAACTAATTTTTAGTAGCTTTTTCTGCTATTTTTAGCAGCTTTTTCTGCTATTTTTTTTGTATATGAGTATAGGTAACCAAATTTTGGAAAGGTACCAAATTTTAGAAAGGTACTAACGTTTCAAAACTTAAACTGTTTAATAAATTTACTTAAATTACAATTAAAATCGAAAAAGGTCTCCTTAAACCCATGTGCAAATCCGAGGGTTAAAAAATCTGTATGCAAAAACTTATTGAATGAATTAGCGTATGAGTAATATATTTTTTTTAATTAAGAACAAGCATACGCCTTATAGCTGTTGATTATTTTTTATTTATCAAAACTTCATTGTAAGTCAAGAGTTGTTATTATAATATTTTTATTACATTTTAATTCCCACCATTAACAGCTCAATTTTTGTAGAAAAAAATACTCATATTTCAAGTAATTTTAAAGTTAATCTTCTTCTATACAACAACCATCATCATTGCCATCATATTCAATATTCTGCAAGATATTAAAGTGCACGTTTTACTTTGATATATTTCCACATTAAACTGTTTATACCAACCAAGCTTTCAATAGAATTTTTCATCCATTAGTATTATATTTATACTGGCAATAAACACTGTAGTTTATACACACAATGTCTTCACTACGAAAGGTGGAAAGTAAATGGTATTAAAACAGCATAATAAAATTGCAAATGATGCAATCAATGAATACTTTAGACAGGAGTTAAGCTGAATAACAAATATTATAATCTTTGAATGTTTCTAGATGTCTTGAGGTATAAAATGCGTTAAGAGATTTTATAGTTTTCTATTTAAAATTTAAAGAAATTAAGTGAATAATTCGAAAAGAACAGATATGGATTTTTAATTTAGGAGTTTTAAGAAGAAAAAATCCAAATTAACCCTTATATTCTCTAGAATCAAAATGACTCAAAATCTTTAAAACATTATGAATGCTTGATAAGAAAATATCTGCATAATAAACACAAATTTTTTTGTTGTTTTTTTATGTTTGCCATACATACACACTATTGTACAAAAATTTTCTCCAGACCTAAGCCGAGTAATAATGCTTCGATAGAAAGATTTCTAAACTTTTTTTAGAAATAATGAAGAGCACCTAAAAAATTCAATATTTAAATAATTTTGGTTTTAGCTATAAATAACACTATCAGTGAAATTAAATTACATATCGAAAGTTGTTGATCCCGTATTATTATTTTAAAACTTTGATTTTTCAGTAATTAATTTTTTATGAGTTTTTTTTTTTTCTTACTCTAAAAAGTCAATAATCAAAGATTTTGATTATTTTAATATTTTTTATTTCATCATCATCCAAATATTTTCCTTTTGATTTTTTTTTACTGTTATCAAAGCTTTGCAGATTTCACTTCAAATGTAATTTTCATATTTCATTCGTCACCTAATAGCAAAAGCCATCAAATGTAATATTCATACCGGTAATAATGAGAACATTACTTAAAATCCAATTTCAGTTTACTGACAATCTTTAAAAGAAATCATAAATGCTATGACATCAAATACAGATTTCATTTATATGAAACTTGCCATACCAACTAACCCACTTCGGGGGAAAATATATCAAAGTCAAATTTGACAATATGAGAAGAGATTTTAGGGCATATATATGTGACCTTCTCCGAGAAAAGGGACCTAGTGTGTCAAAAAACGGGTTCGGACTTAAGATTCTGGTACCTAAAAGGGTGTAGAATAAGATGAAATGAGTTAGAAAAAAACTTAATTTTCATTTCATTTTCAAAAGGGACCTACTTTTCTCGGAGAAGGTCACATATTTGTTTTTATTTTTTTTTAACTCCGAACTTTTTTTTTTTTTTTTTAATTTTTGGTGTAATCGATAATTTTCTAATATTTTTGTGTTTTGTTTTTTATTTATAGCAAAAAAATACACACATTCTTCTATAAATTCAGAAAGTTTCAATTGTTTTCTGGATTTCGTTTTGGAGATAATGTTCGTTTCATATTGTACATTGCAAATATTCAAAAAAAACTCAAATATTTGTTCTATAATTAGATGGCACATCAGTACGTATAAGAAATATTGTGTGTTTTGTATTGACTATACGTAGGTACTGATGTCCCAACTGATTATAGAACAAATATATCAATATAAGCACATTGTGGTGCAATGGTTAGCGCTTTGAATTATTATACTAACGGTAGCAGGTTCGATCACCAACGACGACAACATCAGTTTAGAAAAACAATATGTATGAGTTTTATATTCCTTCGGTGTTCCTACAGCATTAACCCTACAGAAGTAAAATAACATAACACGGCTATGAACTAACAAAATTCAACAAAGTTTGCCAACTCTTTAATAAATGGCGCCCAACAACTGTTCTAAGATTTAGCACCTCGTGCAATTATAGTGGTAACATATTTGAAGTCCTTTATAGTTTTCTTTCCTATTCAGCTTTATGTTATTGTTTTTACTCTCAGAAGTAAAATTTTTTTTTTCAAATAATTTTTTTTTATTATTTAATTGATAGAAAAAATGGTTTCCTTTGCAACACGCAGGAAATTCTTCCTACTAATTAACGTGTTGCTTCCTTTGGAAATGGGATAGAGAAGAAGTGAAAGGTGGTGAAAGATGAAGGGCTTCAAATATGGCAACACTGTAATTGCGCGAGATGTTGAATTTTAGAACAGTTGTTGCGCGCCATGTGATGGTAAGTTGGCGAACTTTGCTGAAGCTTTTAGTTCATAGCCCTGTTATATTATTTTACTTCGGTGGGGTTAAGTGCTATGGGAACACCGAAGGAGGACGCTGCGATATGTATGAGGGATAGAAAAAACTCATACATATTACTATTTTTCATAAATTGATGTTGCCTTGGTTGGGGCTCGAACCCGCAACCTCACGTGTAACAGTCCAACGCGCTAACCATTACACCACAGCGCCCACAAAAAAAAAAAGTTCAAAAAGTACTGAAAAAAATGTTGAGGTGGGAGTACACCTCTCCTATGACAGCTCAATGTTAAAATCATCAGTATTTTTTTTAAAAAAGTAGTACATCTAAATCATGAATTGTAGTGCTTTTTCTACTGCTTTGGCATCTCTTTTTTTGCTGGGAAGTAACTGGGCAATTGGTATGAAAACCTTCATATATTTGTTAATACATAAAAGTTTTATTAAGAAATCAATAAAAATATATTTCAAATAAAATATATTTTACATGTAGAAATATAAACTAACAAAAAAAAGTTCATAAAAGTGCAGGTGTTGTATAAAACACCAAATAATCTTTATTACGTTATAATAAAATTATTTAATTAAAACACGTGTAGGTATATTGTCAAAAGAAAATCAAACATTCCAGGAAATAGATCAACAAAAAGAAAAAACGTTATTTAAAATATACAAAAGCTATAAATTAATATGAAAGCTGATACATTTTTACCAACGAGTCTTGTCAAACTCTCAAAACTTGTGCAAACATACTAAAGGAAACAAAAATTAAAAAAAGCCTTAATAAATTCTGATTATTGCCTTGGGGTCTTCTTTTCTTTCTTAGAATGTATTCTTTCTATATTTTTTTGGTGAATAATTTAAAAAAGAAATTTCAACAAGTACTCATATCTCCAGCGGCAACCATTTTATAATAATATCATACAATATCATACAATATCATACAATATCACACAATATCTACAATAACAATCACTTTCTTTCACGTTACTTATTATTAATGTGTTGACTTCAATGTTATACAAAATTGGGGTGATTTTTTTAAGATTTCTATACGTTTGCAAAGTGTGATAAGTCCCTTGTTGAGTATTTTACAATTACATATTAAAAAATAATTAATTCGCCTTACACTTACATACACTGCTATTAAAGAAGTATTTTATTTATATTTTTGAAATTAATTTAGATTATTTTTTATACGACTTAATCACTAAGTAATGTCTTCTTCTTTTTTGATAAACTGTTTTAGTTTTCAACTTTAAGTTCTACAAAATTTTAAATACCCAACAAGATTTTAGTTTAGTAAAACATTTAGTTGTAGTTAACTATAAGCAGATCTTCAAAAGACTTCAATCCCTCATTCTATTTTCTATTCTGGTTGACTATGGAATGACTGAATTCTCTAACCACAATTTTATACATCGAATAAAGTCTTAATTATTCCCATTCGATTTAATTTTAAAGACTTCAATCATTTTTCATCATTCGATTTTTTCAATCACTCAATTTAATCATTAGAAATTCAATAGATTTCTGCTCAGTTGATTTAAAAGTTTGGGAATTCAAACGATTTCTAGTTCATTCGATTGAGTAATTTAGGAATGGAAAAACTTCCATGCATGTGAACAATAACTAAATTAACCCTTAATGGGCAATCTTGAATTTGACTGGTTTTTGCTGCTTGTATTAAATTTTGCGCTTTGGTGTGCTCTGGCATATGTAGTAAAATTTTATGGCCAATATTTTTATAGAACATTTCATCCCCGCCCTCCAGTTTTTAGGGGTGTTTTTTACGATTTGTTAGAATAGAACGAAAAATTACCGTTATGTAGGGGAGTTAGAGGGTTAATATGTTCCACAAAAATATTTGCTTTAATATTTTCTACAAAGTTGCTGAACATACCCTACACCTCAGATGTAAAGACCACATAGTTTCCTTAACCGATATGCTGCACAAACAGGCCAAAGGGGCGAAACTTTAACAAACCCTAAAATAAAATTCCGATATGATCTTTCAAAACGCCGAATTATGTATATTTTTTCAGTCTTCTCTACCAGAATCCATTGTCAGAACACCGTAATTTTATTTTAAATAATAATTTTTTAATATTGGTCCCGCCAGGATTTGAACTCGCGATCATCTTTTTGGATATAAACTGTATTCAAATCAGTTGTTAAGATCACTTTGAAGCAATAATGTTTTCGAAGCAATAATTAAGTGATTTTTTGGATGTTGTTCAGAATGACAACTAAAAAAGCTGTACACATATATCAACGGAGACTTTGGAAGCAGCGAAAGAAGTAAGTTTCTTGAAGTTGTTCAGAATTACTTCTACTTTGAAAGCAACGAAAGAAGTGGTTTGTAAAACATGCTTTTAAATTGTTTCCTTAGATAATTTTTTAATTGCTTAAATTTTACTTATCCGTAAGATTAAAGAATTTTAAAAAAATCTGATTTAGTTTTAAATGTTTAGGCCTGATTACTCAATTTACAGTTAAAATTTCATCGACATTTAACTACAAATTTTATACGGTAAACACTAAAGTTCCACTAAAGTCATTAAAGTCCCAGTGTGTCATTAAAATCCCAGTTAGTATCCAACTGGACTTTCAGTAATTATTGCTCACGATTACGCGGGAATAATGTAATTCACGAACATTTTATACCACCCGCCAATCTCTAGTTAAAAATTGTCGTTTCTAATTTCACTTTAACTGTTAATACGGGTAAATTTTTGCGTTCCCCTACACACATAATAATTCATGCATAAAAATACGAAATTAATGTCAAAACAACAAAAACTTGCGTAAAATAAACCATTTTTCGAATATTTATATCAATTACATCCTTTTTTTTTTCTTCATATACTTTAAGTTTTCCCTGCTTTTCAAACCAAAACCGCTCTCGAGCAACATGTTTTCATTTGGATTAATAAAAACATGCCCAAATAAAAAGACATTTGCGAAAAAGGTGACACGGAGGAGATTAGAAGATAAACAAAAAATTTAAAGTAGAATATTTGTATGTGTCTGTTTGATCACTTTTGAAGGTAAAAAACAATAACAGAAAGCTGAATAATAAAGAAAACTATGAATTAGCTACACTGCATTTAAGGCCGTACGTGGTTTAGATGGCTAAGCTGTCGAACTTTAGTATAGTTATGTTTGTAATGTCGGAATAGGCACAGGTTCGATTCCTTCAGCCGTAGGTATATTAAAAAATTATCATAAAGAGACAATCTGACAATAAAATATAAACAATAATACAAATTAATGGAAAATCACTGATGAAGCATGTCACTGATGGAGCCTGTCCATAGAAAGAAGCCTGTCCATAGAAAAAGGCAAATTAATGTGTTTATAACTTTTAGAAAAAAGGTTTATTCTTCTTAAGCTCAAACCTACTAAATTAGAATTAATAAAAATGCATATTAATTACAATATTAATTACAGTTGGACTATTTGACGCGTTTGAAAAAACAACACGGGACTGAAATTGATAGAGACTTTCGGCTTATACTCCATGAGCACAAATTTTAAGTTTCTTGTTTATAGACAAAGTGGTTTGGTTGGGCTAAATACTCCTTATCTAAATTTATTCAACCTCATTTTTATAAAACAAAATACTCGTATCAATTTCTAAACATTTGCGTTTTTATTTCCTCTAAAATTTATGGATTTCAAGCAAATAAAAACATCTCTATTGTCAAAAGTCGCAAAGAAAAATGCATTTGCCAGTACATGTGACCATAAAGAAGTATATAAAAGGTTATAACAATAAGTTTAAATCACCAATAAAAAAATCAGTGATGTGTTTTTATCTTAAGGCATTTTATGTCTCAATTTAATAGGTTTTTTTAAGCAAAAATTTATTTTCAACTATTTAACTTACGCTTCTAGTACAAAGAAAATTTTTATAGAAATGGCCCTACATTTTATTAGTAAATGTAGGGCCATTTTTTATTATTTTAGACGTTGTTCATACTGTAAAAGAAATAGCACAATGATGAAAATATCTTTATCTTTATCTTTATTTTAGTTAACAAATTAAGACTTAGTTTTTATACTATTTAGACTACTTTTACTATTTTTCCTATTTTTCCTATTTGTACTATTTACACTATTTATGAGCTTTGGAGATGGTCCATTCAAAGATTTGGTATAAACAAAGTGGTTGCTCTAGAATATAAATGGTACAAATAGCATAATAGTAAAAATAGTACAGATACTTTTAGCAGAAATAGTACAAATAGTATAAATATGCTAATTTACTATTTAAACTATCTTTAAACTATGTTTACTACTTATACTATTTTTACTATTTTTGCTATTTTTCTATTTGTTCTATTTACACTATTTATGAGCGTTGGAAATGGTCCATTCACAGATTTGTTATAAACAGAGTGGTTGCTCTAGAATATAAATGGCACAAATAGCATAAATAGTAAAAATAGTACAGATATTTTAAATAGTATATTAGCATAAATAGTATAAGTAGTGCAAATAGTATATCAAGGAAAAGAAAATGTATATTCTATCCTACCTCTTATCTTACCTCTTAACGATTTTTTTTCAATTCTATTCTCTATAATTTACCTGTGTAATGTATCATATTTCTTTTCATTAAAAAAATATAATTAAGAGAAAATGTGATAATATGATCATAAATTGTACGAAAATCAAAAGGAAATTATGATTATAAAATAATTAACCTCGAGAATTTTGCAGTTTTTTATAGAATATACTTCTTTATTTTATAATACCGATATTTCGTCATTTTTTAAACGACATCATCAGGGTTTATGTAACCAACTACAATTAAAAACACACCAGGATTACATTAAAAATGTAATATTGACATGCATTATATTTAAAAGGTTATGTTGACATGCATTGCCTGGTAATGCAGCAGCAATGTTTGTGTTTTTAATATTTGTTGTTGCTAACATAAAACCCTGATGATGTCATGCAAAGCATGACGAAATATCGGTATAATAAAATAAAGGGGGTTTATTTTATAAAAAACTATAGAGACCTCAAGTTCAATTTTTTTATAATCATTGTCAATTTCAGTGGTCGAATAATACTTCAAAATTTATTATCTAAAAGAAATGTAAATTAAAAAGTTTAGTTCAAAATGTTTTTATACATAAACTGTTAACTTATAATGGCTTATACAATGGCTTTGCAAAAAAAATTGAATGAATTTACTTTATATTGTGGCAAAAAAATATTTATTTAATACACTTGAATATGTTTGCCAAAATTATGTGTAAATTTGATAATTTTATAATTCACCAGCGGTTGTTCTAAATGGAAACTATTGAGACTTTCTTTGAATAAGAAAAATTAACTTAAAAGCAAGATGTCTTGTGGTAGTTCAAGAACACTTAATTCAGAAAAATAACGTAATTTAGCTAAAAGAAAATAAAATAAATTTAATTTAAAAAAAACTTAAAATTGTAAATTAAATTTTACTAAACTATAATAACTAAAATTTGTATATAACCTTTTATTAGAAAGACGTACGAAATTAAATAACTTTAATAATTTTTTCTGATGCAACGCTTTTTGTTTTCTAACGTTAATTTTATGCACCCCTGTTTTCTTAACCTAAAGTTAACCTTTTCTTACTAGCGACTATTTCAAAACTTTTAGTAGGGAAAGTTGCATGAAAAATTTCATTAATTTACCTAAATTAAGAAAAACACTGAAAAGGACAAACTTAAGTCAAACTAAACTTCATTTTAACTTGTTGTAACAACGAGTATTGAATGTTGAATATTCATCAATTTCTGCTAGTAGTTAGTACTTGTTAGTCACAAGTGGAAATCGAAGTTAAAGGCAAAAATTTAGTTCTGTTTGTATTTCCAACAACGACATGAATATGTTAGGCTTTGATTGATTTTAAGAAAATCGCTTACACATTTTTAAATGAAATTTTTATATTTATATCGATTTGAATTTTTAAAGAAAATATAAGCAGAGGAAATATATCATGCTATTAATGAGTTCCGCAGTGATCATAATATGCCTTTCATGATCACAATATGTTTTTTACAGCATTATTAATAAAATTACAATTTTCTTACAAAAAAAAAAATATAAAAAGATTATAGTATCACAACAATTGTAATCACATTAATAACTTTTAATATACCAACAATGATTCAGCTTGATATATTGTTATATTTTAATACCAGAAATATGATTTTTAATGTGATATTTTAAATACAATAATCATTTTTAAGTAATACTAATTACAGCACATAAATGATTGCCATAAAAATATTTATTATAAAAAATTCCATTTTAAACCACTGCAACGTATGAGTAATATTATTTACAGGCAGTAAATAAAAATCACTCATACGCTGTGTAGTTAGTGCATTTATATTAATAACTTTAACAATATTTCCATTGCAGAAAAGCTTTACAAATTTTATTATCTCAAAACTTTATAATTTGTATCTTGTTCTTCTTATAAAATCTACTTAATATAGAAGATACATTTTAAAATAATTTCTTAGTTTTATCACAAGCAGATATTTCTTTGATTGTATTTCACACTTTTATGTTGGTATCATAAGTAATATGTCTTCTTACACATACACACATGCAAAGAGAAATAATTTTTATGCTTTAAGTTTTGATTACTTTGGCGCCTTAAAAATTTACGATCTAACTAGATATGCAGTTTACAATATATTCAAAAATTAAAACAAATTTTTAGTGCTAATGTTATTACTTGTTGAAAAGGGATAAAATTCCCTTACAGTATTAAAAACAATTGTACAATATTTGTTATACTTTTCAACTATATTGTATGGGATTTTATATGCATCTGTGGTTTTCCCATCTTATGTTCATTTATATATGCAACAATTCACACTGCATTTAGTAGGGGATTTTAGTGCTGAACACATTGTTGTCTTATGATTGAGGAATTCATTTTCAAAAATATTTTCATTTATTACCGCCATAATAAAAAGAAACTATACAGAAAATTAAGATATAAAATAAAAAAAGAAAAACTATAAAATATTTAGGATTTTTTCATATATGGTTTCTTAAGTAAACTTATACTTACAGTTTTTATAAAATCATTAATAAATGCTGCAAATTTTATACTAAAGTTTTAGTAATTATTTTACATCATTTCATAATATTAAATACTGCTTATTTAAATTTATTCAACCTCATTTTTATAAAAGCAAATATCAGTTTCTTAATATTTGCATTTTTATGTCCTCTAAAATTTATGGATTTCAAGCAAATAAAAACATCTATATCGTCCATAGTCGTAAAGAAAAATGCATTTTTCAGCACATGTGACCATAAAGAAGTATATATATAAAATGTTATAACAATAAGTTTAAATCACCAATATAAAAATCAGTGATGTGTTTTTATCTTAAGGCATTTTATGTCTCAATTTAATAGGTTTTTTTAAGCAAAAATTTATTTTCAACTATTTAACTTAAGCTTCTAGGACATAGAAAATTTTTATAGAAATTTGGTGAATACTTTTGAAACTTAGAGTACGTATTGACTTATCAGTTAATGTAGGGGGCATTTTTTTTTTATTATTTTAGACGTTGTTGATACTTTAAAAGAAATAGCACTATGATGGAAATATTTTCATATGGAAAAGTATTTTTTAGTTAACAAATTATAGACTTACCCCTAAATTCATAAACACTTTGTAAAATTATAGGAGGTTTATTGAACAAATTTTGTATGAAAATGACGTTTTGTAAACCTGCTATAACTTTACAAAGCATTTATGAATTGAGGGGTTAGTTTTTATACTATTTATACTATTTTTACTATTTATACTATTTTTACTATTTTTTCTATTTGTATTATTTACACTATTTATGAGCGTTGGAGATGGTCCATTCACAGATTTGGTATAAACAAAGTAGTTGCTCTAGAGTATAAATGGTACAAATAGCATAAATAGTACAGATACTTCAAACAGTATATTAGCATAAATAGTACAAATAAGGCAAATAGTATAAATATGCTAATAGTATATTATTCTTTATTTATGCTAATACACTATTTATCTTTAAACTATGTTTACTATTTATACTATTTTTGCTATATTGTTTTATTCGTACTATTTAGACTATTTGTAAGCATTGGAGATGGTCCATTCACAAATTTGATATAAACAAAGTGGTTGCTCTAGAATATAAATGGTACAAATAGCACAATAGTAAAAATAGTAAAGATAGTTTAAATAGTATATTAGCATAAATAGTACAACTAGTGTAAATATTATAAATATGCTCCAACTTAGACTATTTATGCTAATATACTATTTAAACTATCTTTAAACTATGTTTACTACTTATACTATTTTTGCTATTTTTCTATTTGTACTATTTACGCTATTTATGAGCGTTGGAGATGGTCCATTCACGGATTTGTTATAAACAAAGTGGTTGGTCTAGAATATAAATGGTGCAAATAGCAAAAATAGTATAAATAGTACAGTTAGTTTAAATAGTATATTAGCATAAATAGTATAAGTAGTAAAAATAGTATAACTATGCTAATATACTATTTAAACTATTTATGTTAATATACTATTTAAACTACCTGTACTATTTATACTATTTTTGCAATTTTTTCTATTTGTACTATTTGCACTATATATGAGCGTTAGAGATGGTGCATTTACAGATTTGGTTTAAACAAAGTGGTTGCTCTAGAATATAAATGGTTCAAATAGAATAAATGGCAAAAATAGTATAAATAGTACCGACAGTTTAAAAAGTATATTAGCATAAATAGTATAAGTAGTGAAAATAATATAGATATGCTAATATACTATTTAAACTATTTATGCTAATATACTATGTTTACTATTTATACTATTTTTACTATTTTTGCTATATATTATTATGACTATTTTTGCAATTTTTCTATTTGTACTATTTTCACTATTTATGAGCGTTGGAGATGGTCCATTAACAAATTTGGTATAAACAAAATGGTTGCTCTAGAATATAAATGGTACAAATAGCATAAATAGTAAAAATAGTATAAATAGTACAGATAGTTTAAATAGTATATTAGCATAAATAGTATAAGAAGTGCAAATAGTATAAATATACTAATATACTATTTAAACTAGCTATACTATTTAAACTAGCTATACTATTTGTACTATTTATACTATTTGTACCATTTATATTCTAGAACAACCACTTTGTTTATACGAAATCTGTGAATGGACCATCCAACGCTCGTAAATAGTGTAAATAGTAGAAATAGAAAAAAATAGCAAAAATAGTATAAATAGTAAACATAGTATAAACAGTATAAAAACTAAGTCTATAATCTCTATTAATGAGTCGTTAATTTTGTGTTAACACTGCCAGTTTGTGGAACTATGAAATTCCCTATCGGGATCGTACGTTCTCAATTTCGTTGACGGCTTTTGAGGACATTTTGTTATTAAATTTATTACTTCATTTATTATTGACTCTATTACAGGCTATTGCTTTTCAACTCCTTAGGTTAATATAGTTAATGTTGGATTTGTGCTGTCAGTATAGCCTTTTTTATTAGTAAGAGTATGAAAATTTAATTTTTTAAGTTACTATTAATCCAAATTCATATTGTAGACCTGCTAATTTTGTCCCTATGGGCTTGCGGAATGTTAGGGGAAATAAATAAATAATTGTAAAATTGCATGATTTTTGAAGTGTAACCCCTAGAGAGTTGTTGAATTTGCGATAAATTGTACTTTGTAATATTACTACTTAAAATAATACAAACTGTGAATCCCATCAATGTATATGAAAATATTTCACTAACACAAACTAACTGTTTACATGCTTTTTACACCTTTTGTTAATTTCATTTTTTTTAATACGCCAGTACTTGGGTACTCCAACAACAGTCTTAATGTTTTTCTAATAATATCACGTATTGTTTTTATTCGTGTTTCGTTTTGGAAATTGTACGTGTCAAGTATAAAAAGGTTTTTTCAAAAAAATCAGCTGTACAAAATCTTTTAAGGTGAGAAATTAAATCTATAAAATGTAAATGATAAGAAATTTTAGAAAAAATTTTATATAATAGTAAAAGAATCGTTTTTTAAAGGTTAAACTTACTTTGAAAAATAATATCGAATGAATATACTAAATATTTTGTTGACACCTGATTTTATGCTAAAATTAGACAAAGGATTTTAAAATAGTCTTAGCATATTTGGATTATTTATATTTAATACGATAAGTAAGGTAAATTTTAACACTCTACATAAAAAATCCACATCTACATATAGTTATTAACACTATACGTCAAATACCTTTCATATTAATATGGAAGTCTTAATAACCTTAACACAACATGTGCGGTTATTCAGTTTTTTTTAATCTTAACTCAAAGAAAAACAAATAATGTTTTAAACTACACGCAGAAAAAAGACATTGTTAAACACGTTTACAGGCAATTATATATTTATGTTTACAAACTACTATATAGATATTTGAAATATGCTTTAAATTATATTATTTCTATCGTTATTATACATATGTTTCCAGGCAAACATTGAAATGTTTGTAACGTAACGTAATACATTGTAGTTGTCTAATATAGAACAATCATTAGTTTATTTGGACCTTGCACGCATCTTTCTGCGCTTACGCTTCAACCTACGCATACGCTTCTTACGCCACTTAGCTCTCATTTTCCCTCTGCTGTCGAAGACGTTTGAAAACGAAAACGAAAATGTTTGTATATGAGTCATATTTCTCCAACTATTTTAATTTTGGCCTCGTTATATTTGTGCAATGCAAACATAATAATGATAAACATATATATGTTTTCAGGCAAACATATTTCCGAAAGTAAAAAACAATAACAGAAAAGCTGAATAGGAAAAAAACTATGAATTAGGTGCACTGCATTCAAGGCCTTACTTGGGTTAGATGGCTAAGCTGTCGCACCTTAGTACATTTGTAATGTAGGAATAGGCACAGGTTGGATTCCTACAGCCGACGATTGGTTGAGAAATTATCATAAAGAGGCGCAATCTGTCAATAAAATATAAACAATAATACAATATAATGGAAAATCACTGATGAAGCCTGTCCATAGTAAAAGCCAGAAACTAAATCTAGTCTGATTTGCAAATTAATGTGTTTATAATTTTTAAAGAAAAAAGTTTATTCTTCTACTTAACCTCAAACCTACTATAGACGTATTTAATTTTATCCAAACATAGCGGTCAAACTTCTTATTTTAGAAATACGGCAAATATATTTTTTAAGTCTTTCTAAAATTTTATTTGTTGTATATTACCCCAAGGGCGTTTTTTCTTTCAGTGTTTGTATCCAGAACTCAGTTTTTTAATCTTAAACTACTATAAAACAAAAAAACGAAATATTCTTTGCAAAAATAATACAATATGAGATAAAGAAATAGAACATGTGTTGGTTTTTCTCATGCTTTTTTTTTGTTGTTTAATTTAAACTTTTTATATGTTGGGGAAAGCAACAAATTTTTAGATAAAACAAGTAAAAAATTTAAGAACCGGCATACCGACTATATGAAGGCGTACACCACACTGATTCAAAGTTAACTAATGTTCGAATACGAAATTTCATGCAATTGAAATGGACTTGTGTCAGAATTTGTGTATAGAAAATCAGCAGGAAATTTTGATTTTACCTAATTTTAGTTGTATTTAAGAGAAATTCGAAAATATGGACCAAATATCCACCAAATATAACCAATTAAAGACCGCTTCTATGTATTTAAAATCAAAAGGCTCTATCCTTGGGCCATTGTGGGTCAGCACACCAAATTTAGAATTATTTTTCATAACTTTTTAAACAATTTTTGGGATTTTAGTACATTTAATTCCTTTAAAGCAATTAATGTTTATATAATACTATTCAATATGTAAATGATTGTGCAAATTTATATGCAACTGACACTTATAGAAATCACATGATTTTCTATTATTGGTTACAAATAAAAAGAGTGATTTGGAAGATGACAAAGCAAATTGTGGATATTTGTATAGTCGCTTTTTATTTAATATCTGAAATGTTGATTAACGCTCCTAGACGAGAACATGAAATTCTTATTAAGTTTGTAATTTAACCTAACAAATATTACTAGAAATTCTTAAAATGTTGCCCTTCGATGATTTCCTTCGTCAAGAATCAAATTCGAATAGAGACAAGCCTACAGAAAATTAGTTTTCACAATTTTTGATAATTTTTTTAGTTCTTTCAACACAAAATCTTTTTATTTTCGACCTTTAGCATGAGAGCAAACATAAGACCCAATTTTTTGGGAACCTTTATATGGACACTAGGTCTAATCATGGGCTGATTTTAAGTAAAATCAAAAGTCTTCATACTAAGTCGGTGTACCAAATTTTACAAAAATATCTTAATATTTGACACTTGTAGCGTGCGCTTATGGACAGACGGACGGATATCGCGAAATCGAATCAAAAAGTGATTCCGAGTTCATCGTTATACCAAAACCTAAATCTAGCTCCAATACTTTCTTGTGCTACAAGCAGCACCAGCTCATAATAACCTGTCCCTGTAGTGGTGTAGGGTATCAAATTTAAAAAAAAAATACTAAAGGTTTTTATTAAAAATGTCTCTCACAGCAGAGAAAAGAAAGAATAGATTTAAAAAATAGTTTAAACTGCATGGAAGTAAACAAATTTAGTTTTTTCATATATTTGGTTAGATTATTGTTCTACCTCAAGTTCAAATTCTAATATGATATTGTTTTGTTTTAAAATTGCATTATTTATCTCACATACTGATATCTTATATAAATATTAACTTAAATCTACTCAAAATTATGTTTTTCTTATGGAAATATTGTTAAACTTATTTGGATTTGTCAGAGAAAAATAAAAAAAATAGTAAACTTAACTTTTATCTTCTTAGACAAAGTGAAGACATTTTCTAAAAGTTGTGTTTAAGAAAAATAAGAAGAAAACTAAAGAAAACTAAAAAATAATTAGCATTGTTGTATTGTTGGATTTGTTGCTTCTGCAGTAAATACGAACAGTAACAAAAATCGTGTAAGGTAGAAACTGAATTTTAAACCACAGCAGCATAAGCCTGACTATATTAGTATGCATTAAGCGGTTAATTTTTAAAGTGTAGTACGTAGTCAAGGCCTGCAGGAATGCAGTTAAAACGGGCTGTAAAACATTCACTACACTTTTTATAATTCAGAAATCATTAATTGAAATTAAGAATTATTTACCATTAGCAGTTATCATCATTAGAGAAGACAATATTGCTGGGTTTGCTTTTTATGCTTTTTATTGCTTGTTTTTCTTTTAGCTTTTTTTTTGGATTTTCGGTTTTTTTAGCTTTAAAATAGTATTTTCTTAAGATTTTTGAGCTTTGAATTGCTTTTTTTAAGACTTTTTGCCCAAAAATACTTTTTTTGCTCACAAAAAATTTTTTTTCTCTTAACTTTGAATTAAAAAAAAAACTGTTGTTTTTCCAAGTTTTTTTACTTTTGCTTTTTTCCTGCTTTTTTACAATATTTTTTTGCTTTAAACACATCGGATTTTGTTTTTTTCTGTCTTCTCTGATCATCATCTAGTTATCTTTTTCTATACTGGGTTATAAAAAATTTTTTCATTAAAATTTTAATTTTCTAACGGATTTAGAAAGAAAGATATTTGAGATTTTTAATGCTTTTGAGAATTGTATGGAAATATTTTCCATTAAATATAATATTTGCTTTGTTTTTTAGTTTTGTTTTTTTTTTAATTTTAACGGTTCCTAATTGCAACATTTCTTAAGAAACCCTTTTTCGTTGTAATATGAAATAAATAAGTAAAAATGTTTGAGTTTACTTCTCTAAATTTTTTTTCAATTTGAAGTTAACATATATACAAAAACTAAAAGTCTACATTATAACCTAGAGAGAACCCTATAAAGACAATTTGATGAGAGTGCTTGGTAGCACTTGAAAATGCATTAATTATCAACCATTGGGTCTAGGAAAGTTTTTTTCACAAATTTTTTCTCTATTTGTTGTAAAATAAATTGTGAATTCTATTTGGAATTTGTCATATTTTATCTTAAAAGCGAACAATAATAAAACTCATTGGAAAAAAATTTTTTTTAACCCAAACACTTTTTTTTAGCACAAAATTTTTTTTCACAACTGAAAAAGTTTTTCAACTCAAAATTATTTTTTCCTCCCTAAAAATGTTTAAACGTGGACAGTAGACCGTACCTCAAAAAAAGTTCGCCGTACACCCTCCAATATGAAGTATTTTTGAAAGGCGATTTAAAAAAAAAATTTTTTTTTTTTGGCGAACATAGGGGTCGCCATTTTTAATTTTTCGTTATAGCTTTGTGTTATAATTAAAATAATTTTTTTTGAATTTTTCTTACATCCACTTAATTTCTATTAAACCTATAACCAAAAATGTTTCAATCATATTTCCTAATTCTAAAATTTATCACTTCATACTTACCTCAAATATGTAGGACACCCCTATGGCGTATGAGCATTATTATATGCAAACAATTATTAACAATCATACGCCATGGGGTACTCATGACAAAATATTTACGATGGTAAAAGATTTCAATGAATAATGAATGACTTTTTCGGGTTTATTTTATTTTTTTGTTTTGGTTTTTTTTTGTGGGATTTTTTAGCAATTTTATTATAAATATTTCCTAAATTATGTAGAAATTCATGATAATAAATAAGGTAGAAATATTTTGCAAATTTCAATAGAATTTGGCACCTGTAATTATATTGCTTTGAATGTTAATACGAATTTATAAATGAGATAAATTAATAATAACTCAAAATTTTTTTTAATACATCAATAGCATAAAATTAAATTTAAGTTTTGAAATTTTACCACTATGATCTGACATGTGATTCAGTATGAAACACATTGCATTTCTTTCTAAAACTGTTTAAAAAATTAAATAAATATTAACGGTGGCAAATCATGCTGTAGGTTAAAAGAAAATGTCAAAAATTGTATGCAAAACAACAACAAAATTTGGGGTTGACTTTTAGTTAGAACTTAAACCTGCAGTATGAGACCCACCGTAATTCTGGTTTTCATATTGATGATAGGTTTTTTTATAATTTTTTTTTTTAATGTTCTTTTATTTAATAGTTAAGTTAAAGTTAACCCTTCATCAGTATGTCCATAAAATTATCTTCAACATGGTAAAATCTCTTATCTTAGTGATTTTTTAAGATTAAGGAGTGTTAAACTGTTGATAAGGAGGGTTTAAACTGTTGATATGATGTTTTATATAAGAAAAATATATGTAAAATATATTGATTGCTTTAAACTGATATATATATTTTTTTCAAATATTTTGTTTTACCTCCTTAGCACTAATATGGTCTCAAAATCAGTGTCCTCATTTATTTTAACAATATCACAACTTGTGTCCCTTTGGGTGTTTTTTTATGTCTTCTTAACACACGTCTACTTTAAGTAAACCTTAGGCCACAAATTGATTTTCATTGTTACTTGTAGTTATTCATTTTTTCCCTTCTCTCTCTCTTAGAAGTCTTAAAAGCTAAAAAACTTCATTGAAATTCTGCTAGTGATTTGTGTTAAGATTATAGATTTATTGTGTGTTGAAATGATGATTGGGTAGTATGATAGCTAAGAACAACACAAAAGACAATATAAATATAAAACATAAACCTAAAAGTATGCTATAGAAAAGTATATGTAGCTTTCCATACCAACTGTGGCGCCCACAGGAAAAAGTAAATCATATCAATGTGTAGGTTTAGCAGAGAAACCCCCAATTTATATATAAAGCTTTATGATTAACTTAATCTGCTGACTGATGATACTCTTGTTTTTGATTTAAAACTAAAAATATTTGTGCTAGTTTCTTTGATTTTTTTTTTTTTCATTTTTTGTTTTTTTTATAATTATATTTGAACTTGTTTATTATTCTTCAAAAAAGAATAAATTAAAATCAACAAACGATAGCTGATTTAGTAGGTTTGAGGTTAAGAAGAAGAATAAACATTTTTTTTCAAAAGTTATAAACACATTATTTATTTGCAAATCAGACTAGATCTAGCTTCTGCCTTTTTTATGGACAGGCTTCATCAGTGATTTTCCATTAAATTGTATTATTGTTTATATTTTATTGTCTCTATATGATAATTATTTTTTTCCAACAACCTGATCAACTGATCTTCAAAATGAGGCTAAAATTTTTTGAATCGATAGAAAAATAACTAAAATTTTTTTGTAAATAAACAATAATTGGCCAATTTTTAAATAAACTCAGTTATTTTTAACACATTCCGAGAACTAGTTTTACTGAAAAAGTAATTTAAACTTTTATTTGTAATAAAAAAATGACAATAAATACTGTAATTTTGTTGTTTTTTTTTTTTTTTTTGTTTAGCTGTACAGTTGTTAGGGAAAGCCTCATATTTGAAGTATTTGTTATGAGATATACTCATATAAAATTCATTGAGTAGTCAAAATTTGTCTTTACAAAAATTGTTGTTTTAAGCTAGTCTATTCATATAACGAATTTCTTCAATTTATATTGGGCATTTACTATATAGACTTTTTTGATTACATGTTGATTTATACTGATACGAAAGAGGATTGAATTTTAAATTGAAATTGACATTTGAAATGACTAAGCAAAGAATAATGAATACGTATTGTAATATAATAACAGAGAAATGTTGACTTTAAAAGGCCTAAAGGGAATGAATAGTTATACTGAATTTTGACAAGTGCTACTAGGAAAGGCAAGGTTTTTAGTATTTAAATTAATATATCAACATTTTAGATTTTATTTTCGCAGATAAAAGAGAACAAAAAAATAAACCAAATTTTATTTCAAAACTGTTTCTATTTAATTTTATAAGTTTTCTGCTTGATTCGAAAATTTTCTTCTGGGTGTTAAAATGGGTTTTTGGAAATAAATTTTGAAATCCTAGTTAGCAGGAATATCAAAAAATTATAACTTAGTTTTAACAACAACAACTTAAAAAAAATCTAAACGGTGCATTTAAAAGATTTTGACAGTTACCAAATGACAATTGTTTGTGTAGTAATCAATAGTTGTTATTTTTAACTGTAATTACAGTTGTTTTTGGATGAAAAAATAAACAACTGTTGTCACAGTCATTTAAAAAACAACTAACGAAAGTACTGTAATTTTGAAACAGGTGTTTAAAGCACTTATTTCTAATATGTTAATAAATAACTACTAAAACAGTATTTTTAGAGCAAACTGATATTTTTGTTGGTTATTTAAAAATAAAATAAAAAATGTTGCTGATTTTTTTATTACAGTTATGACAGTTATTAAAAAAAGCAACTAACGAAAAGTAGTGTAATTTCGTAACTGTTGTTTAAAGCAGTTATTTCCAATATCTTAGTAAAAAACTACTAAAACAGTATTTTTAGAGTAAAGAGATATTTTTTTTTCTAGTTATTAAAAAATTTAAAAAAATTTCTTTTATCCCCCCCCCCCCCCCCCCCATTTATTAAAAACAAACAACTAACGAAAAGTACTGTTGTACCGTAGCAGTTGTTTAAAGCAGTTATTTGAAATATCATAATAAAAAACTATAAAAACAGTATTTTTAGAGTTAGTAAACTCTTTTGTTAATTATTTTAAAATTAAAAAAAAGATTTCCCTGAATTTTTTATTACAGTTATGACAATTTTTAAAAAAACAACTAACGAAAATTAATGTAATTTCGAAACAGCTGTTTAAAGCAGTTATTTCAAATATCATAATAAGCAATTATCAAAACAGTACTTTTAGAGTAAACAATTTATTTTTGTAAGTTATTTCAAAAACCAAAAATTTTCCTGATTTTTATTTTTATGACAGTTATTAAAAAAAAAAACAACTAACGAAAAGCACTGTAATACCATAGCAGTTTTTTAAAGCAGTTATTTTAAATAAAAAAGTAATAAACAACTACCAGTGAACAAATATTTTTATTAGTTATATAAAAAATAAAAAAAAATTGCCCTGAATTTTTTATTACAGTTATGACAGTTATTTAAAAAAAAAAGGAATAAACGGAAAGTACTGTGATTTTGTAACAGTGATTTAAAGCAGTTTTTTTTTTAATATCACAATAAGCAACAATCAAAATAGTATTTTTAGAATAACAAATTTATATTTGTAAGTTATTTCAAAAACCAAAAATTTTCCTGATTTTTACATTTTACGACAGTTATTAAAAAACCATCTGAAAAAACAACTAACAAAAAGTACTGCAAATTCGTAACAGTTGTTTAAAGTAGTTATTTTTAATATCATAATAACCAACTATCAAAACAGTCCTTTTAGAGTAAATATATTTGGTTGGTTATATAAAAAATTAAAAATTTCCCTGATTTTTTTTTAATTCTTGTTTAGTTTATATTTGTTACTACTGATATAATCTAAGTTTCCAAATAAAAATCAGAAAAAATAAGGGTTTTCACAAGGGGTGTGCTATTTGTTGTATCGTTGTATCGTCCTAACAAAAAACAGAGTTGTTAAAAATTAAATTGAAAAAATACAACATTTGAGAATAGCACGATACAAAATTTTTACGTATGTTTAGTGTCCTATGTTTGAGTGTGCTAACAGATAGAAAACTGAATAGAAAATCGTTGTCAAACACAAATAAAAATTTTAACAACTCTGTTTTTTATTACGACGATACAACGATACAACAGATAGCACACCCCTTATGAACAACCTAAATGTTTTTATCACTAATGCATAAAAAGGTAATAACCCGTGTAAAAAAGTTTAGATCTGACCAGATCTTTTTGGTTCTCAATAGATATGATTCAATCTAATTAGATCCTGTACCAGTTCACATCAAATATGATCAGATATGGCATATGTGCTAATACCTTATGGCAAGATCTGATAAGATCTAGTGCCAAATTTGTTCAAATCTAAAGTGATCTGGACAAATGCGCAAGATATGCCTAGATCTGATCAGATCTAATTAGATCTCAAATTTGTCCCCAATTTTGAGATCTGATTAGATCTGGTAAGATCTACGAAGATCTGGCCAGATATGCCTATATCTGATCAGATCTAATTAGATCTCAAATTTGTCCCCAATTTTGAGATCTAATTAGATCTGGTAAGATGTGCTGAGATCTGGCCAGATCTGATCTTTTTTACACGGGAACTGTAAAAATTTTTACTTCAAAATCCAAGTATGATAAGTAAATACAAATTTTGTTATAATGCAAAGAAAAAATTTGTTTTTTTTAGTAAAATAGACTCTTATAATAAGTAAAAAATTAACTGGAAAAACAGTAGTTTTTAGGTATTTTGTCAGTTGTTTTAAATTTTTGTAGTACAAATTTGTCAGTTAATTTTACGACATTTTTATTTATTTTTAATGTATTTGTTAGTTATTTTTCAACAGTTAAAAATAACGAAATTTGTAGTTGTTTTAATGGCAAATACCTTTGTCGCACTTTTTAGCTGTGCAAATTCATTTGTTTTGACTGCCATTTTCACTATATTCCACACTCATAGAAATAAATCTGTAAAAATAGCAGAAAAAGTTACTAAAAATTAATTAAAAATTATTCTTCAGCAAAAACTGCTAAAATTAGCAGATTTTTTTTGCTAAATATTAGTAAAATAAACATGTTATTTTTTTTTTATCGGGATATACATTAACTGCATTAAAGGAATTAAATATGCTAAAATCCCAAAAGTATTTAGCAAATTGTGAAAAATAATCCCTTAAGTTAAATCCTGTTAAATTTACAGAATTCTAGTTATATTTAAGTTAACTTTTAGTTAATTAAATTTTTGCTATTTTTAAGCTAAATTTAGTTGAATGCAAATAGCAGTCTATTCTAATAAAATCAGCACAAATATTTGCTAAAAAATTGTAACTGCTGTTTCCAAAAGGCTCGATTTTTATTTGCATTTAAAAAAGAATCGAAAAAAAATTAAAATTATTTGGTGACTTCTTAGGCTACTAACTATTTATCAAAATTTTTTACTGATTTTAGCAGGGTTAATTTGCTATTTTTTATTAACAAAAATTTAACTTAATTATAACTAAAATTCTGTATATTTAACAGTTTATTTTTGCTGTTCCTATATTACTAATATATAGCAAAAATAATCTGCTAATTTTAGCAGTTCTTTCTGCAGCATCACTTTTAACTAATTTTAAGTAACTTTTTCTGCTATTTTTCCAGATTTATTTCTATGAGTCTACCTACAAATATTTTTGAGTACACCAAGAAAGGGAAAAGCCTTTAAAAATCTCTTTCCAGCGCTACCACCAAAAAAAACAAAAAAATCGGAAAAAGAGTAGATTACTAACCCCATTGTGACCACTTTAATCCCGATTTAGTCCAAAGGCCTGGCAAAGGTTGATGCGAAAATTTTATTTCTTCAACATATGCCAGTTTTATAAAAAATCGGAGTGTTGTGCTTGCAGTACTTTTCTTGCAAGTAGTTTTTCTTTTTTTTTTTTAACAATTTTGAGAAATTTTAAAATATTCTTTAAACCACAACTCATTGTCAAGAAACTTATAATAAATGAATTCAATTGTTGGCACCCACTTAAAATTGCATAATGGTCAAATTTCATTATTTCAACATTTCCATCTTCAAAACATCAAATAACAACTAACAAGGAAGACTGTGTGCATGTAGTACACTCTGATAGGGATAAAATTTAGACATGTGATACAAAAGAGAGAAAAAATAAGCATGTGCACCTATGCAATGGTCCAATCTCATGTTTATGGCTTAAAGAATGTGGTCAAAAGTGTCCCTGTTTATCGTGTTTTTTATATTTGTTCATAGTTGTTCATAGAAAATAAATACAAATTGGGCATCGAATGAAAGGTATTTTGAAAATCTATTAAAGTGTGTATTAAAAATTTAAAAAAGTTTTCAATCAACTTTGAAACTAATTTTTACCCCTTAAATATTAATTTGGGCCGACTTTTATAGAGTCGAAAATATTTTAATTTTATTCCCTTTATCTCGTATCCAAATATCATCCAATTCTGAGTGTACTATCCATCAGACCTTCCTTGTTAGATATTTTGTATTGTGTATGAATGTTAAATGACATTTATTGTTTATGGTTTGTTACATTTAACATAATTCCAAAACATCCAAAACCAATCCAAAACATGAATACAATAGAGGAAACAAAGACAGAAAGAGAGAGTGGTAGATGACCTAGTGGCCTTATGAACTGTTAGGTACTTTGTTCTATTAGTTTACACACATTTCAATGTTTCTCATATACACACATACCTGCATGGCTATATAACTATATATGTATAACTAAAATTTCATGCAATACATGCAAATTCATTTGTAATTCATTTACAATACAGGTCAGTTATTGTTGTTTGATGGTATTAGTAAAGCAATTGTTACATTTGACACAAATGTCCGTACTCCAATACAAACATATTTACACACACACAAAACAATTACTTCATTTAGTACATTTTTATAAAAGACTTAATGAAAATAACTGTAGGCATACTAAAACACCCCGAATGTTGTTTTTTTTTCTTTTTTTATTATTGAATATTTTAGTTTGTATTAGTAAATGAAAACTTTGATTGGAGAGATTTTATAATACAATTTTTTTCTTTTGTTGTGGTAAATGAAGTTTAAATGAAATTGTTTTGGTAGATTAAATAAAGATATTTAATACAAAACGGGTAAATAACGTTACAGTGGGACCTAGTATATGATACTCTATACCAGTCTGTATGAAAGTTAAGGTTTGAATCCAAAATTTCAAAGGATTGAAATGGACTTGTGTCAAAATTTGGCTATAAAATGGTAAAAAAAAATAGAAGAATGGTAGGAAATTCTCTGAGTATTTATTCAGTTGTACACTTAATTCCCTGAAGGATTTAACTTTTTTGTTAAATTCCGCTGCATTAAAACTGAAGAAATATATTTTATAAAATACAATAAAAACCTCAAGCTACAATATTTAATAACTATAGCCAATTTCAATGATTAAATTATACTGCAGCATTTATTATATAATATTTTCTTTATTAATATTAACAAAAAAATTCTAATTCGACTTATTTTTGTTCCTGCTATATTTTTTTCAGAGTAATATGTAACAAATGCTTAAATAACTAACTTCTAACTTAAGTTTATTGTGGTGGGTTTTATCAATGGTTTGTTAGCACACCTGTGACAAATAATCTCCCGATAAGTCTTTATTGCTTTAGTTCAAATTTATTTACTTATAGAGACACAAACATTATAGACAACTATTTGAAAGTTATGAACTTTTAAAGCAAAGAATAAAGAAAATAGTTTTTTAATAAAGTGAAATTGAAGTAAAGGAATTTATTATAGCACATTTTGGGGTAAGGAAATATGTTTTCATAAAATCTAAAGAAGGTGAATTGGTGTACGGAATATATGTATGCTAGAAAACAGATGGTCAAAATTATTGAGTGAATACATAGCTCTAGTTGAATTTGTTTAATAAGAATAACATGGTTGGAAAAAATTCTACAGTCGTGTAACAGAATATGTAAGGATTTTGCACATACTAACCGTATTTTAGAACATATTAACTAAAAATTTATGCCCGGGTGAAAATGGGTTCGTATATGAATATATATGATCATACATGGATTTGTATATGGTCAAATATGAGTATATGTGATTAATTAGGTTCACATACAGATCATTTATGTTCGAATCCGAAATTTGTGGATAATATATATTCATATATGATCCACATTTTCTTTTATGTCGTGGGATCACATACGACCATATGCTCTCAATTTCGGATCTGAACATATATGGTCATATTTGACATCATATATAGTCATATATTTACCTATATATGGACATATATTACCGCATATGTCCATATATGATCATATATGAGCCCATATAAGATCATACACGTGCCAATTATCATCTTGTTTCGATTAAAAAAATTAATATGAAGCTTTATATGGTAATATATAATTCCATATAATCCATATATACAATATCATTCGAAAAGGGGCCATCCCTACTAAACAAAAATTATATGACTTTTGATATTATATATAATTATATCCGAAAAATGAGAACAGCTAATTGTATCAAATTAGATCGTATTATGATCATATTAGATCTAATTTGACACAATTAGATCTAATTTTATGGAATAAGATATGGTTTGATACAATTTTATCCGGATTTTGTCCTCATCCAAATGTATCAAATATATAATCACATCCAACTATATGTAATGGTATATAATTTGATACAATTACACATAAATATATGAGGCATATGTAACTATATATAGGCCTATATATAATTGGATATTATAATATGTTACACTATATATTGTGCAATATATAACAAGATATTGTTATATAATTTTAGGATGTAATTTCGTAAAATTTTATATAATTCTATCTTGATATATATGTTCCGATATATAATTATACAAAATTTTATATGATAATATATGACTATATCAAAACGTTTTTACTTGGGACATGAAAATCGAAATACATATGAACACACATAATCATACATTGACTAGCGTATGATCATGCATGGGCATACCTGATCATATATATTCATGCGTAGTTCAATGTATGACTATATATGATCTCATATATTTCCATATATCTTCGGATCCGACATTTTAGGGTACGGGGCGGTATATGGCCATATATGTTCATATACGATTCATATAGTCTCCAACTGATACAATCATATCAGGTTTATAGTCGGATACAGTTATGTGTGATTAATATATAATCGCATAATTTTATATAAAAAGTGATACTATATTTCGGAAACAATATTATCAAATTTATATATAATCTTATCTTGTTAGATACTATCTGAACTGGGATAATCTTTTACATATCAGATACAATTATATGGGCACTTAGTTTGGATGATATATCATCTTTCTACAGATATTACTTAATCACATTAACATATACATGAACTAACTATTTATTTACTTGGGGTGCTTAAACTTCAAATATTTATAAAAAAAATTTTTTATCATATAAACACATTTTTGCTTCTATAAAATTTTTTTTCTTTTGCATAAATTAAATTATTTTTTCATATGATATTTAAAGTAAAAAACTGGCACAAGCCAATGGTCATAAAGATCAACCTGGCACCAGTAGGTAAAAGTGATGTAACATATTGATATTATTTCTACTAACGGTCTATAACAGTAACGTATTCAAATTTCTAAATTCAGTTAAAAGAAAAGTTACATAAATATTATATAAAAATGTAAAAAAAAAAATTCACAATTTTCACACAATAAAAACCAGTTGTTGCAACGAGCATTCCAAAGTGTTTTACGTTATAAATTTCCTCTTAATTAATGCATTAAGTCAAAAGCGTTAAATTTAATACCTAAGTAATCAATAAATAGTTTTAAAAGTTTTAAACTTAATTTTCTATAAAACATAAAAAAAATTAAATATAGCATTTCATTTCCCCCTTCAGAAAAATTATGTGTTATACTTTTTATTGTAACGAAACAAATGAAATGAAAGTAATGCAATGTCATTAATCATACAAACCTGTAACGGTTAAGAAAATTCTAAAATGTCATAACTCATGGGGATTATCAGTATCAACATTATCATCTCTATATTGTACAGTGGTGGAAAGAAAATCTTTTAATGTGTTGCTCTACTTTTTAAATTAACTTTTGGTTTTTTTTCTTTATTATAAAGATAATAAACGATAATGCCCAAGACAATTAACAAAGAGAAAACTTGGCAAATTTAAAATAAAAAAATTAAAAGTTTATTTGATATCTAATAAGTAATGCGGAAGAAATTATATTAAATCAAGGTTTTTTTGGTTACACTTATGGTTGCTTTAAGAAATTTGTAAGCCAAGGACTTTCCAGAAAAGACCTAAACTCTCCGATTTTAATTAAAGAATTGAATATGTAATGGTAGAAACCTACACTAATAGAAAAAAGTCTGTAAAAATTATAGTTAAAACTATTAAAAATTAGTTAAAAATTAACTTGCTGAAATAACTGTTAAAATTAGCAGATTATTTTTGCTAAATAATAGTAAGATAAGAACAGCAAAAATAAGACTGTTAAATATACAGAATTTTAGTTATATTTTAATTAATAAAAAATAGCAACTGCTCCTGCTGAAATCAGCAAAAAATTTTGCTAAATAATTAGTAGACTAAAAAATCATAAAGTTTACTTTACTACATTTGTTTTACTACTAACGGAACTTTGGTTAAAGCAACAACTATACCATAGCTTTGTAAAAAACATGTGATTTTCGTTGTAATAAATAAATAACTAGTAAAAATGTTTGAATTTATTTCTCCACTCATTATTTAAAAACTTAAATCTAAAAAATTATAACCTAAAGACAATCTCATGGCAGTGCTTGGTAGTACTTGAAAATGCATTAATTGTCAACCTTTGGTTCTAGTAAATTTTTTTTCACAATTTTTTTTCTCTAGTTGTTGTAAAATATATTGCAAATTCTATTTGGAATTTGTCATATTTGTTCATAAAACCAATCAAAAATAACAGTCATTGTAAAATTTAAATTTTTTTAATTTTTGTTCAATTTTTTTTAATGCAAATAAAAATCACGCCTTCTGAAATCAAAAGTTTACTATTTTTTAGCAAATATTTCTTTTGAATTTAGCAGAATAGACTAATATTTGCATTCAACTAAATTTAACTTAATAATAACAAATATGTTGTAGATATAACAGCTTGTTTTTGCTATTTTTAGCCTACTAATATTTAGCAAAATTTTATGCAGATTTTACTGTTTAATTTGTTATTTTCTATTAATTAAAAATTATATCAATTCTAACTAAAATTCTGTTAACGTAACAGTTTTATTTTTGCTGTTCTTATTTTACTACTATTTAGCAAAAAATCTGTTAATTTTAGCAGTTTTTTTCTGCAAGGTAATTTTTATCCAATTTTTAGTAGCTTTTTTTTAAATTTATTTCCATGAGTGTAAAGATCAATCTTACACATGGTTTCTGTCATCCTCTACTCGTTTCTTCGTATACAAAAAAATGTCGTAATATAAACAAATTGGAAACGAAAAATTGTTGTAGTGAACAAATTTCTTTGATGTGAAAAACATTTTTAAAATGAAATTTTATTTTGAGAAAATAAAAAAGTAAAAAGCATAAATAGTAAAACTAGTACATTACTATTCTTACTATTTTTACTAAATAGTAAGTTACTATTCTTACTATTTCTACTAAATAGTAAGTTACTATTCTTACTATTTCTACTTAATAGTAAGTTACTATTCTTACTATTTTATTATTTGTTTTTTTAGTTTTCTATTTTCTCAATATAAAATTTCACCATAAAAATTTTTTCACATCAAAGAATTTTGTTCATTCGCTACAACAAGGTAAAGGCAATATTATGAAAAATATTTAAAAATAATTAAAAAAATAAGAATAGTAAAAAATCTAGAATAGCAAGAATAGTAATAATAGAATTTCAGTATTACAACTAGTACAAGAAATCTAAATAATGGAAGTAAAAATATTGTGAATAGCAAAACTAGAAAGAATAATAAGAATTTTAAAATTAGAAAGAGTATTTAAAATAGTAAGAATAGTATAAATTTATAATAAGTAAATAAGCAATAATATTACAATTAGTATAAATAGTTAAAATTGTATGAATGGTACAAGTAATTAGGAGAAATTTCAGAATATAGAAAAAATAGTGATAAAAGTAAAAATAAAATTATAATGTTACAAATAGTAAAAAGAGTTTAAATAGAAATAATAAAGGTAATAATATTATGAATAGTAAAAATAGTAAGAATTGTAAAAATATAAAGAGCAACTAAAAAAGACTAGTAAAATTTTATAACAAGAAAATTAGTAATAATATTACAAATAGTCTAAATAGTTAAAATTGTTTAAATGTTATAAACAATAGTAGACATTTTAGAATATAGCAAGAATAGTTATAATAATATTAAAATATTACAAATATTAAAAAGAGTTTAAATAGAAATAATAGAAGACAAGTTATTATGAATAGTAAAAATAGTACGAATAGTAAGACTTTTAAAATCTAAGAAGCACTTAAAATAGTAAAAAAAAATTATTAAGAAAATTAGAAGTAACATTGAACATAAAACAAATAGTATAAATAGTTAAAATTTGTAAAAATAGTAAAAACAATAGGCATAGTAGGTAGATTTAGTGCATAAAATTTAATAGTAAAATTATAATATTAGTGATATTTTTGTAGAAATAGTAAGAATAGTGAACATTTGTAAAAATAGTAAGAATAGTAAAAACAGTAGGCATAATAGGAAGATTTAGTGCACAAAATTTAATAGCAAAATTATAGTATTAGTGATATTTTTGTAGAAATAGTAAAAATAGTAAAAACGTTAAAATTATGAAAAATATTTTTTAAAAATATAAGAAAAGTAAACAATTTAGAATAGCAAGAATAGTAATAATAGAATTATAAAATAAACAAATAGTAATAATGGATGTCAAAATATTATGAATAGTAAAAATAATAAGAATTGTAAAAATAAAAACAGCATTTAAAATAGTAAGGATAGTAAAAACATTACAATAAGAAAATTAGTAACAATATTACAATTAGTATAAATAGTTAAAATTACATGAATGGTATAAATAAATAGTAAAAAGCTTAGAATATAACAAGAATAGTTATAGTGTGAGATTGACTTGTCTTGGTTTTTATCATTCTCTATTCATTTCTTTTTACGCATATAAAATGTCGTAATATAAATAAAGCAATTGGAAATGAAAAAATGTTGTAGTAAAAATAGCAAGAATAGTAAAAAAGATAAAATTGTTAAAAAATTAAAAAATAAGAATATTAAACAATTTAGAGTAGCTAGAATTTAAATAGAAATAAAAGAAGTAAAATTATTCTGAATAGTAAAAATAGTAAGGATTGTAAAAAATTATGAAGGATTTAAAATAGTAAGAATAGTAAACATTTTTAATAGTAAAATTAGTATTGATATTACAAATAGTAAATATATTATAAATAGTTAAAATTGGTCTAAATAGTAAGAATAGTAAAAACATTAGACATAGTAGGAACATTTAGTACAAAAAATTTAATAGCAAAAATAGTGATACTAATATTACAATTAATAAAATTTGTAAACAGATTGTGAATGGTAAAGTAAGAATAGTAAAAATGGTAATAATTTGTTGTGAAATTAATTACACTCTGCTCGAGTCGTACACTTTTTTCCTTCAAGCAAGTGGGGCACTCAGCTGATAAACCTAGCCCGCAAAAACAAGGGCAAGGGCAGATTAGAAGCAACCATGATTTTGTATTTTCCTCGTAGGAAAGAATAAATTTGACGAAATTTCATTACCCGTGATCTCAAATTTGTACCCAATTTTGAGATTTAATTTTAAACTAAAATTAAAGAACTTATATCCATAATTTTACTGAGCTTACCGAGTCACTCTTCAGACAAAATTGGTTTTTTTTTGTTATTATTTAAATTTTTCAATATTTATGAATATTTTGTTCACCTATCTGCGTTGTTCTCTTTATATTCTAATTTTATTGTCTACAGTAAAAATGTAGGGAAAAAAACTTAACACATTAATCATGTAAAATTTATTTGTTTACTGTACGCAAATTGTTATTATATGTATATTACATTCCAACATATGTTGCCAACAGCAGCAACAGCAGTATTCTGTAAAAAAAAAAAACATGGTTGGAAAACAATAAGTGTAAAATATCAATAACTATTTAAAAGCCTTTCATATAACAACATTTAAGCTTAAAATGCTACTAATAAAATAATTTAAAATACTGTTAACCCCAAGGAAGTAATTCTTAAATACCGGTCACTGTAAAATATTCTAACGAAATAATTCTGAAACACTGTTAACTTTTAAGTATTGTAATGAAATAACTTAATTTTTTTTTACTCTCAGAAAAACTGACTTAGATTTTATTGGACATTTATTACTGTTATTTACATAAACACATAAGTTTTAACAAAGTGACGGTCTGTAAAGTTTTAAAAAAGTTAAAAATAAGAATAATCGTTAACCTTTAAATATCACTAACGAAATAATTATTATTCAAAATACCGTTAACCTTGAAATAACCACAACGAAGAAAACTTAAAATATTAACCCTAAAATAACTTAACGAAATAACTTAAAATACCGAAAACCTTGAAATGGCCTGCCGACGTACTATTTAAAAAATCTTTATCCATTATCTTAGTAGGTTTAAGGTTAAGAAGAAGAATGAAACTTTTTTCTAAAAGTTATAAACACATTAATTTCCAAATCAGACTAGATCTAGTTTCTGCCTTTTTCTATAGACAGGCTTCATCAGTGATTTTCCATTAAATTGTATTATTGTTTATATTTTATAGTCACATTGTCTCTATATGATAATTTTTTCAACAACCCGTCGGCTGTAGGAATCGAACCCATGCACTCCTATATTACAAACGTAACTATACTAGATTAACTATACTAGATTATTATTAACTCTATGAATCAGTTGCCAACTTTGGCAAAAAAAAGCAATAAACCAAAGAAAAAAACTAAAACTGAACTGAACACAGGTGTTTAAAACCCCCTAAAGGACAGTATGAAATATAAGCTTTAAAAAAACGTGTGAAAAATAACAAACCGAAACAAAACAAAGTAATAAAAAATATTAGAAAATTTATTTAAAACAATTTATTTAAAAATATGTAAGTAATACGCAATAAATATGTTTAAAAAAAAAAAACAAATATATGAATTTTTTAAATCGTTTAATTCCTAAAAACTTGATTTTTATTTATAATTTAAAATTATTACATATTTTTATACGTCTATTTGTTGTAAAAATATCGTTATATGCAGTTATATATTTGTAGCTTTTATTAAACAAATTTATAATAACACAATGTTATATATAAATGATTTTTAAATTAAGTTTTTTAATTTAATTCAAAAATAAAAATCAGTAAAAATATCAGAATTTAAATGGTAACTTTTGTACATAATTAAGTTTGGGGTAAATATGATAAAACAAATGTTCCGACTAGAAATATATATATGTGACTATACATAGGAATACGATGAAAAAAGTAAGTATTAAAATGGGACAAAAAAGACCAGTAAGTTGAAGAGTTAGAAGGTTAAAATGTTCCACAAAAATGTTCCTCGTAGTGTTTTACATAAGTTCGCTGAACAAATCCTACACCTAAAATGGAAGATTCTCATGGTTTCCTATGCCGATTCACAATAAACTTTTGAAAAAGGGGGAAACTTTAACCCCCCTTAAATAGAATTCCGATGTGATCTTTCAAAACGCCGACATACGTATTTTTTTTGTCCTCTCTACCAGAATCCGTTGTCAGAACCTCGTAATTTTGAAAAAAGTTTAAAATTGTTGTACAGTGATATTATTTAGTAGACTTAAAATGGCAAGAAGTATTAATTTTTTATATAGTTTTATTATTTTGGAGTAAAATTTTGTTGAATCCAAATAGCAGTTTATCCTGCTCAAATAAGCAGATATATTTGCGTTAAAAAATCGAAATTGTTAATTTTTTTATATTTCCATCTACTTATGGTTTAGTAAATTTTTTGCTCATCTTAGTAGATTAATTTGTTATCTTCTATTAACCAAAACGTAACTCAAATATACTGTCATCGGAAGATGACAAAGCAAATTGTGGTAAATTTTTTATTGTTGTTTTTTCTTTGATATTTTAAATGTTTAATAACGCTGCTAGAAGAGTACAAGAATTTCTAAAAACTTCGTCCCCTGACGATTTCCTTAGGCAAGAATAAAATTCGGATAGGGACATGCCTTCAACAGATTATTTTTCACAATTTGTTAAATACGTTTGGGATTTTAGCACATTTAATTCCTTTAATAAAATTCTGTTTATTTAACAAATGTATTTTTGCTGGTCCTATCTTGCCAAAAATTTAGCAAAAAACAATAATAATAATCTGGTAATTTTAGCAGTTTTTTCTGCAAGGTAATTTTTAGATTATTTTTAGTATGAACCTAAATTTTTGCAGACTTTTTTCTATTAGTGTATGAACTTCTTATTTATTTGCATCGCAATAAACAGTAATTGCATAAAAGAAAACTTATGTAAAAAATTGCTGAAGGCATGTGCCTTTCCGTACTTCATTCTTGCTTAAAGAAACCGTCAGGAGACGAAGTTGTTAGAATTTATAGAAATATTTTTTAGGTTAAATTACAAACTCAATGAAAACTTCTTGTTTTCGTTTATTTTCATCATTTAAAATAGCAAAGAAAAAAAAACAACCACAAAAATTTTACCACAATTTTCTTTGTCATCTTCCAAAAGGACACTCTGTTGTTTTGGCAGATCTAGCAATTTAGTGACATCTATTTGTGTATAACCAACAAAAGAAAATCGTATGTTTTCTGTAAGTGGCAGTTACGTTCAAATTTACACCAGCACTAGCATACTCGTTATTTCCAATTTATTTCCATCGGGGTAAACAGTAATTGCAATAAAGAAATTACATAATAAATCCTCAATTTGCTGCTCGGTATTTTTTTTTTTTTTTTTAATTTTCAAAAAACTGAAATTGGGGTTTTCAAAATGCTTTAAAAAAAACAATCATTTTCGGCCAGACCTAGGCAAAGGTTAGGGTTAGCCTCAAAATACAAAAAAATTTATTTGAGAATTTTTGCATATTCATATTTATATATAGTACTTATACATAATTATATCGAAACTTTTTTTATCATAGGGATGTTTATTATTATTTTAAATAATACTGTCAATATTGAATTTCATGTATTTTGAATATATTCCTGAAATAACAAAAGAAAATCCTGAAATATTAAAGTTTGAAATTGTGCAATAATAACAACATGCTTGTTATGAACCCCTAAGCGTATGAGTGATATTAATATTATTTAATAAGAAGTGTAATTAATATTTGAAGTTCCATGTGTGCGTATGATTGATATTAATATCATTTAAGAAAAGGCGTATGATTAATTTTTGCAACAACATATTAATATCACTCATACGCACCATATGCTATTATACTTCATATGTGTTGTTTTTTTATGTACAATTTAATGATTTTTCGTACTTTAGATAAATGCATTTTTCATGTTTTTTTTTTTTCTAAAGTTGTTACAAAAAAATTTCAATCTTTTGCTGACATCTTTCATAAGTTTGTTGCACAATTTCTTGTTTAACATTATTGTAAACAACAAAGATTTCCACTAAGATTTCTTTACCAAAATGATGGGTTATCCTACATTAAACTTTAGTTGTACAATTTTTAAAGTCCATTTGACAACTTATGTCAATGTGTACTATACAGTTATATAAAAATAAAAGGAGGACACAAAAGCCATAAACTTTAAAACAAATGCAGTTGTCAAGTAAAAATAAGCTTCATTTAGGATTGATGTTTAAAAAAATATTATATATAACAACATGAAAATAGTATAGAAAAAAATGTACAGAAATTGTTTTAAAAACACTTTCATTTGAAATAATATATCCTTAGAAACAGAAACTAGGTTAATATATAAACTTCTTTTTCTAAGATTTTTACTATACATGAATTTCATTATTCATTTTAGAACCTGTTGCTGGAAATACTCGTATAAGAAAACTGCAATTCCTTAGATTTCACTTAATACACACTGTGGGTACATTTTTTCTAGAAATTGTTTTAAATATTTTTAAAAATGTATTAAATTTTTCTTTAAAACTACACATTTCCGATGGTCATATGTTGATAGTTAAATACCAACTAGATTTAATTATGCCATATGACTTTTTCATCATAAGGACTTTCATTTAGCATTTATATCTCAATTTCATCATTAACATTAGTGAGTTATCAATTTATGACCATGTGTATGTAAATGACAAAATAAAAATCGATTTTAGAATGTTCTAAATTTATTTCTAGTTTAATCTACTGTATATTTCTTCCATTGCCCTATAAAATCTGCATTTTTTTTTTTGACAATTCAGTTTTTATTCAATTATGCTGTGAAAACTTCCAACCCGAAAAAATAACAATTCTTTACACTAGATAAACTATTGATTTAGCGTAAAATTGAAATGTTTTGAAGAGCATTTAAAAAAAGTATTTTTAAAATATGCACTGCGAATACCAAAGATTGGATATTTTAAATAAAAAATTTCATTTTAAACTTTAAGAACAGTATTGATTGATTATCTTAACACAGATATTAAATGTTTAGATATAAAAAAAATACTTTAAGTGTGATCTTTATTCGGTTTTAAGATTAAATATGACAAATTTCAATTTAGTAGGTTTAAGGTTAAGAAGAAGTATAAACCTTTTTCTCTAAAAATTATAAACACATTAATTTGCAAATCAGACTAGATCTATTTTCTGCCTTTTTCTATGGACCGGCTTCATCAGTGATTTTCCCTTAAATTGTATTATTGTTTATATTTTATTGTCAGATTGTCTCTATATGATAATTAATATTTAATAGATCTAGTCTGACTTGCAAATTAATGTGTTTTTTATGGATATGAACAAAATAGCTTAAAATTTACTTAAATTTCTTCGGATACCTCTAGTGTGCACATTACAATTATCCTTCTACCCAGCCTTCATAATAAATATTCCTTAATATTTCTTTAAACTTTACTTCTGACTGCTTTTATGCCAGTTATTTATAATTTCAGCTCAGGGTTATTTTAAAACAAAAAACTTAGACTTTTTTTTTAATTCTGTCAAATATCATTTAAGTCATTTAGTTATTTAAAAAAGGTCACAATAGACATTCTGTCCTAATTTGATGTTCTTGATAAGTTATACAAATTTACAATGACAAAAAAAGTCAAAGTAATTAACTAAGAATGTCTAAGATTTATATGCTATAGAAGGACAAAAGGGTAATCAAACATGAGACAAATAAATTACTATAAAAAGCAACGCCTGGCTTAAGAATAAAATGATTGATAAGTGTTAATGAAAAAGAAAGGTCACTTAACTCATTAGGACTTAAATAATGACAAAATAAAATTAGCAACACCTATAAATTGTTTTAGGTGATTATGAAATTTTAATATTTTTGGGAAATTTAACTTAGAATAAATTCATAAGTAAGATGAAGGAATGTAAGCAATAATCCAAAGAATTTATAATTAAGAAAATAAAAAAATAAAAAGGAGACACGGAGGAGATTCGAAGATAAACAAAAATCTAAAAGTAGAATGTTTGTATGTGTCAGTGTTTGAAAAAAAAACAATAACAGAAAGCTGAATTAGTTACATTGCATTCAAGGCCTTACTTGGGTGAGATGGCTAAGCTGTCTGTAATGTAGAAATATCCGCAGTTTCGATTTATACAGCCAGCGGATTGTTTAAAAATTATCATATAAAAACAATTTGACAATAAAATATAAACAATAATACAATTTAATGAAAAATCACTGATGAAGCCTGTCCCTAGAAAAAACCAGAAACTAGCTCTAGTCTGATTTGCAAATTAATGTATTTATAATTTTACAGAAAAAGGTTTATTCTTCTTCTTAACCTCAAATCTACTAAATTAAAACAGTTTTTAATTTTGTTAAAATTTTCTTTTTTGTTATGTAAAGAAGTTTAACGTCCAAAGTCTGTGTATATAGTTTTTTTTCTAAAATAATTTATTAAATTATGCAAAATATACTTAACAGTATTTTTAATAGTATTTAAGTTATAAAACTTTTATAGTGCATTAATAATAAAATGATTGTATAATGAAAATATAAAGTTTAAAAAAAAAAAAACATCCCAACTTTAACAAAACATAGTTTGTTCAAACCATTATGCACACATAACTCGGCATAAGGGAGGCAGCTTTTTAAAGAAAAATTAAAATTTCCTTTGATTAGATACTACTTATTACATTTGTTCTTAAAAATATATTAAAGTATAAATTTGGGCCAATTTCAACCCGCGTCACACAATGATCGAAATTTTAGATTTTCCAAACAAATAAAAAAAGAAAAATAATTTTCGAATTTATGATTTACGAATATAGAATTATTTTTTTAGATCGCACAAAGAAGATTTTAGTTATATGCAAAATTTTACCAAATTTTTCGTACTTTTTCGAAAAAAGCTGTCAATCTACTTATTAAAAAAAATATTTTTCACTTGCTCGATATTCCAGGACCATTTGAAAATGTAGCGAAAAAGTAACATTTGGGTTCGTTATGACTGTAGCTTTCTATAGACGGTGAAAAATTTGTGCATTTTAAAGTTTTTTCTTATATTTTTTGGGCTCCAAATATAGAGCGAATTTTTTTTTTTTATTTATTTTTTTTTTATTTTTTTATATTTTTTATGTTATATAGTGGTTTCGTGTAGTAGTTATTTCTTAACCATATATATCCCTTTGGGCTCGGTTATGTAATTGAAGAATAAATAAAAAAAAAACATAGTTCCGGAGGGTAACCGCGTAACTCGATTCGAAAAAAAAATTTAGAATTCGTAAATCTTGCAAATATTGTTAAAAATATAATTCTGTATAAAAATTCTACTTTTTAATTTATTTTTATCCTAAACCTTGTACACTACCCATAAAAATTTAAAAAGTGAGATTTTTGCTAAAACTTTTCTTTTTACGAAAGATACAAAATTTACGATTTCGAAAATTTTTTTTTCGAATCGAGTTACGCGGTAACCCCCCTTTATTTCTGTTCATAATGTCTCATAATATATAATTCGATTTTTTTTTTTTTAATTTATTCATACAATCTAAAATTTTGATAACAGTCGACCGCGGGTTAACTTTGCCCGCTTAAGCTCTGGCTTTCACCTTATACTTTTAAAATAAAATGGAAAAAATAGGGAAGTGCTTATATCAAAATTCACCAAATAGCTACCACCCTACTCTACATAAACGTACATATTCCACATCACTATTCCATATTTTTATTTACTTTAAAGACATTTGGTTTGTTTAAAACTAGTCTGCTCTCTGTTGTAATAGAAATTTTTGTATCCAATTTTGTAGCCATTGCAAAAGTTTTTTGAATTGTAAATCTAAAAGCTCTCGTATGTAGTATGCAAAGTAAACATTTTGCATTAAGTATTATGTACCAGACTGGAAATTTTAACAAGTATAACTTTACTTAACATTAAATGGAGAGTACTAGTAAATTACTATTAAATTCGTAGTTACCACAGTAGTTAAGTTTAAGTTATGCATACATAGTAGTCAATCATATAGTCCTAATACATTGCGGAAATAGAAAATTTGGTAGAAATATTTTTTATTTACAATTTTGCTAATAATTTTCTAATACATCCATCAATATTGCTAATTTTTAATACTAAACCGATTACAACAATGACAAACATTAATATTTAAAAGTTCAACCTCCCTACATGCAGAGAGAACAGCCTCATGTTATGATAGTCTAAGGGCATAATATTATGGTTGTATTGCATAGTGTTCGTGATCATAATATAATTCTAATTGATGACAAAATCGACCTCATAATATAATCAGTTTGAAACATGTTTATGATCATTAGGATCATACTATAATAACATCGTATCTGCAATGATATTCAACAGTATTTTTTATCTGCGTGCATATATTTATTGGAGTAATCGGGATGTCAACAGAAATGTGGCCAGCTGGTCATGGTCATAAATTTAAAAATATATTTTACTTCTGGGGTCTCATATTTGTATTTCCATGCGTTATAAATAGAATGATAAACTGCTCTAAACACACACCGAGAAAAGAGTGTCATATGATGTTGGTTTAAGAGCATCATTTTTTGATTGCAATATGATCATAATATGATCCTACTAATTATAGTATATTGTTACGTTTTTTACGATTTAAAAACGTTGGTTTATTCCCTCTAAATAAACCTGGTTCTTTTCTATTGCAATCAAAATAACCAATCCCACCGCTGACACCAATTGTTATGTTTTACCTTCTAAAACGTTCACTTATCTTCTTTAGATAAACCGGATTGGTGCTCTTTGCAATTAAAATAACACACACTATCTTTAGTATGATATTGAGCTTATACACTTATTTATTAACTCTCTATTACTTTATACACAACAGCTTAATACACACATAAACTCTAATGATTTTAAGAAACTCTAATGTTAAAAATATAATTTCAAAACGCATCCGGAATGATCATAACATGGTTCTAATGATCACATTATATTCCTAAAGATCATAGCATATTCGCAGTGATAATTTTATGGTTATGTAGAAAATGTTGGGGTCATTAAGGATCTTACAATGATTATTACGAACATATTATGATCATTTCGTGCACTTTTTCAATTTTTTCAATTTTGTACTTTTTGAATTTTATTTTCGTACAAAACTAAAAAATGTTAAGTTTTTATTTAATTAATTACCCAGCAAAAAAAAATTCAAAGTAATGCTTTACAAACTACTTCTTCCAATGCTTCACAAGTAAATATCCGTTAGTGTATTTTTACTGCTTTTTTCGAAGTTATTCTGAACAACTTCAAAAAATCACTTCTTTCATTGCTTCCAAAGTATCCGTTATTGCATTCCCTATGGGAAATTTTAACAAACTGTCACCGAACACTGAGCAATACTGAAGTGATTTTTTGGATGTAGTTCAGAAGTAATTCTAAAAAAGCTGTAAAAACCCTACGGGAAATTTTAACAAACTGTCACCAAACTGGCCCCTTTATATGAAATAGACTGGTCACTTTTACATGGCGTTGTCATAGGAGGGGGAAATTGACCCCTTGTGACATGTCACAAGACAAATCCCAGGACAGGTCCCTGAACTTTGTTTTTTATCAGAGTTCAACGCCATGTAAAAGTGACCAGTCTATTTCATATAAAGGGGCCAGTTCGGTGACAGTTTGTTAAAATTTCCCGTAGGGTTTTTACAGGTTTTTTAGAATTACTTCTGAACTACATCCAAAAAATCACTTCAGTATTGCTTCCAAAGAGTAATTGCTCTAAAAGTGATCGTAAAAAGTGATTTTGGTATCACTTGGCATTTCCAAACAGAGGGTCCCGGGTTCGATTCCCGGCGGGACCAATATTTTTTTTATTTTTTTTTAAATTTTTTTTTTATTAATTTTATTTTAATATTTATAATTAATTTATTTAAATTCAATATTTTTATAATTTTTAAATTTTTAAAAATATGTATATATAAAAAAATGGTTAGAAATTGCTTTTTATGCACCTGTAAAAACAGTACTGAAAACAATATTGAATTGGAGTGCACCTTCTACACTTGTTTAATAAGTATTTTTATTGAAGAGAATAATTAACAATATCTTGCAGTAACAAAATTTTGTTTTTATGCCAGTCAACTTTCATATCAAAGAATAGCTCAGCGGTAGAGCGCTAGACTAGCAATCGTAAGGTCGCAAGTTCCATAGCCGGTGGCCGCAATAAAAAAACTTGTGTAAAATAAAAAAAATATAATTTTTTTGTGAAGAATTTTTTTTTTTTAACTTTTAATTGGTGAAAAAGAGCTTCCTTTGCACTCGTTCAAAAAGTACTGAAAAAATATTGAAGTGGGAGTACTCCTCTCCTATAAGAACTCAATGTTAAAATCATTAGTGTTTATGTTAAAAAAGAAGTACATCTAGATCATCAATTGTAGTGCTTTTTCTACTGCTTCGGCATCTCTTTTTTTGCTGGGCAAGTATACTTAGTTTTTTGACCATATGTGTACATCAACGAAAACTAATTTGATATTGCCACTTCTGGGGTAAAGTACATCGGAGGCATCTTAAATTTAGTATTTTGCATTTTGGTTTTTCAAGCTATAACTTTTTTATTTTTACTACATTATTTTATGAAATCTTTGAAGCATCAATAGGAGTTCTTCTAAAAACCGAAACTTTTGGGGTTTTAAAATATTGGCCCTCTTTAATATTTTTAAAGAATTTAATATTGTGGAATGTATAAACGCTTCCGTGCAGCAGAACTTTACACTCCTGCTAGTTTTACATTTATTTTAAAGTAGTTTCTTTAAATTTTATTAAATTAACTTCTTTTTATATTTTTTTTTTCATATTTTCCAGCAATTGTTAAATATATTTTGGTACCCCACAAAACATTAATCATATTTTTTTTTTTTTTTTGCTACAAATTATAAAGCAAAAAGTTTGGAACAAATATTTCCTTCCACAAAAATAATGACAGGTAATTTTTGTTATAAAAGTAAAAATGAAAATATAAAAAAAAACATGACAAATATTGATATAAAAAGTAATTTGTTACCATTTTATGCATCATAAGGTAACAAAAAGAAATAAGTGATAAAAATCTTATGAATCTTATGGAAAGAAAGATTGATAAAAAGGATTTAAAATGAAGTGCTGATAATAGCAGCTTAGAGTCAAATGATTTCTTAACAATAGGACTTTGAAATTCAGCATTTTTATATTGACAAGGGTCCAGTCAAAAATAGACACGATTTAAGAAGCAATGGAGAAGACGAATCGTATTTTTAAGCACTGCTCTTTTTTTTGACTTCCAAAAATGCCATAAAAAATCCAGAGTTTGGGTATGGTGTTGTATTTTTGTTGTAATTAATTGCTTTTAAGTGGGACATCACGAAAAACAAAATCATGTCATATACCTGCAATAAACTAATTTACACTTTTTACTGCGTTTTTGGAAGCAGCTTCTTTTAATGCAGGTATATGACATGAATTTTGTTCGCGATGTCCCACTTAAAAGCAATTAATTACTACACCATACCAAACTTTGGATTTTTAATGGCATTTTTGGAAGTCAAAAAAGATAGCAATGCTTAAAAATGCGATGCTTGTTCTGCATTCTTTCTAAAATCGTGTCTATTTTTGGCTGGACTCTTGTAAATACAAAAATATAAAGCAAAAATGCATTTCAAATTACTTAAAAATTTCTCAGGCATTTCAAGTCACTTAAAAATTTTGTCCTTTCTTAAAAAAACTAATAAATTTTTTTAATTTTATTTAAGACATTTCTAAAATATTGTGAATCTTATAAAATGTCTCATTCTATAATTGAAAAATAATCACTCAATTTATTTTCATTGATTTAACAATTTTTTTCCATTACATTAATCACTTGAAAAAATAAATAGCCAAGACACTTATTTTAAGTTCTTAATTTCCGATGATCATAAAAATGATAAAAAAAAATAGTATTCAATAATTTCTATTTAACAACAAAAAAAAAATCATCATCTCAATTGTTAACCACAATATAGCCTGTGGTAAAAAATGTGTATAACCTCAAACGCCTACACTTTTTAGTGATGATGTGAAACCAATTTGATAAAAAAAAAGAAAAATTCTCAATTTCTTTATTGACACATACACTAAAACAAACTTCATATATAAAACAAACAACATGTAGGCTTTGTCTACAAAAGTGGTAGTATTAAAAAATTTCAAACACTTACACAGACTTGTTTACTTCCCAAGGACATATAGACGAAAACACTTATACTGTTATGGATGAGCCTTACATTTCAGTCTATTTTCTTTGGCAGTTTAAGTACCATAGTTTTTTCTCTCTTTTTTCTTTGTATTTTCTAAAACTCAATGACTATTTATGAATATATGTATGAATGTATGTGTTTTCATCCTTGATTGGTTAAGTAACCCAGTAAAGATTTCTAAATTGGCAACCAACTTTACAAAATTTCTAGATATGCTATTTAAAGTTCCAAATTTTAAGAATTTGAGACAACAAGACTTTAACAATTCACACATGATCTGAAATCATGAATTGCCAAAAAAATACTCCACAAAAAAAACCTATAGGTTTTCAGTGTTTCAACTAAAAATTTGTTAAAAATTTGTGAAATCGATTTGAAACCCGGTGGACAGATTTTTTTACTGTCGTATTATTTTAAGTGTATATTTTGCTAATCTTAGCAACGCATGTCTACTCTAGATAAAAATGAAATGATGTTCTTCATTCTAAAGCTGATTTACAGGAAGAAGAAGAAAAAAAATTTTTACTGAAAAATTTAACAGACAAAAGGAAAGCACCAGACTGCTACAGTTTCGTCTCACCCAAAGACTCGTCAGTGGTTAGTTTATGTGTCAAATGTCAAAGTAATTTTTGAATTGTTAATTTGTCTCTATTGTGTTAATTTGTCTTTTTTGTGTATGCCATGACCGGGGATTTAACCGGCAGTCTATGACTCGTAGCATCACCTCTTAATGAGTTACACCACAGTCGGCATATCGATTAGTCTGGCTAATTGAATGATGTTCGTTGGTAAGCGCATCACTTGAGAACGGCTTTACCGATTTGGCTATTTTTTTTGTAATATTCGTAATAGTCCGATTAAGGTTTTCAGCAAAGAAAATTGCTCCACGCCCACTTCTACGTCCACTTTTACCGATATATCTAAAGTAGGGCATACACGTTCAATATTATAGATAAATTTTTCAAAAATCAACCAATCAGAACATTTTATTTTAAATACTTTGTGCTGATTGGTTGATTTTTAAAACATTGATCAATAATATTGAACGTGTATGTATTTACTCAATTTTTTTTTTTTTTTTCAATGTTAGAATAAGTCCAAATAAGGTTTTTAGGGGAAAAAATTGACCACGCCCATTTTTTCTGATATATATAAAATTCCTATTTACCCTAATTTACTACCGGGAAGGGCAAAAGAGGAAAAGCCTGCATGAATCCCTTTGGCTAGAAACCTGAATAATATATGTTCCATGGAGTATGGGCTAACTTACCGACAAGGTACGTTTTCCAAACTTTGGATAGGAACGTGGTAAAAATGGGTATTCAAAAGGGGAAAAGGTCTATCCTTAAGGCCTGCCCAAAACTCTTTGTGTTTAGATACCTGAAATTTAAAAAACGGGTATATTTGGAGCACTAAGATTGAGAAACGAAATAGAACGGGAAGCGAGAGGAATAAAAACACTAAAATGGAATTGAACGGGGAAAGAGCGGAATTGAAACTCAAGGTAATGGAACAGGGAACGAAATGGAATGTGGAACCAAATTGAATGGAACGGGGGACGAATGGTATGGAATAGGAAACGAGTAGAATTCAAACACTAAAGTTAAAAAACATAATGCAACGGAGCAAATGCAAAGAAATAGAATGGAAAGTGGAACGATTGATATTGAAACACAAGACAGTGGGAACGAAATGAAATTGGGAACGAGTGGAATTGGAATACTTAAATTGGGAAAAGAAATGAGATGGAATGGTGAACGAAATGAAATGGATCTCGGAACGAGTGGAATTGAAACAATAGATAAGAGAAACGGAATAAAACAGGGAGCGAAATGGAATGGAACGGGAAGCATGGCATGGAATTGCGAACGAGTGAAATTGAAACACTAAAGTTACAAAACTAAATAAAATGGAGAAAGTGCAAGGAAATGGAATGGAAAGAGGAGCGACTGATATTGAAATACAGTGGTAACGAGTGGAATTGAAACAGATAACTGAAACGAATTGGAATGGAATTTGATTGACTCAAACCGTTGGAATTTGGTACTAGAAATTTTGCATGTGATTCTACCTTTAACAGAGACAATCACTGAGGCAGGCTTAAAGATTTCTGTATTGCAAAAAGTTAAGCGAATGTTTCACTGAACGTTTTAAATGCATTTCATGCAGGCCTTTACTATTTACTGGGATAATCTTTACCTGTGTATATGTTTGTGTATAAGTTAATTGAAAGTGCTCTATTTAAAAAAAAAAAAAAAACTGTCGATTTTGAATCATAAATTAAATTGATTTTTGTGTGAATTTCAAACCAACAAACAGCAACTCAACAGAAAAAGTAATGAAAGGAATTTATAAATACAAATATTTCTCATTGAAATTCCAAAAGTGATTTGTAGTAAAAATTACATACATATGTATATATTGACTTTATAAAGAATATTTATACAAAAAAAAAAAAAAAAATGTAGAAACAGAAAAGAAAAGTGAAATATTGATAAATGTAAGCTTCTATTAGAGAAAAAATTGAAAAAGGCGCAAATTTATACCAATTTGTTAAAATTCTTGCTATATTAAAAGAAATGTAAGAATGTTAATTTCGGCTGTATCGAATATATTATACCCTTAGCTTAGCAGCAACCAAATCACTTAATTATTATATTGTAGTGATTAATAAAAAACATATATAGCGATTTTTTAGAAGGACCTCTTTTAGGAACACCCTATTTAAACAAAGAATGGGCTAAAGAAAGAAAAGGGCATAAAATATTTTCGACAGTGTTATTTTTAGGTTTTTCTTTGTTCAGATTTCATAGATATTTGCAACAGTTGCTGAGAAAGACACACTAAAAATATATTTCCTTAATTGCTCCTAATAAAAATGTTGTTGAATAACAAAGTCATAGTCAATTACTTCTGTAATTGATGCAATGAAAAAAAAACTAGCAATATAAAAACTTTTACAATCATCATTTGTCATATTGATAATTTTTTAATTCAATCAATTATAGATGTAGATGACTATAAATTTTTAGCTTAACAAATTATAATCAAATTATATATTTATTTTTTTTTTTTGTTTTTAAGTGGTGTTGTATTGTTTGATAATGGTATATATAATAGAGTCACCCTGTGAACTGCAGGTTGACAAATTTAAGCACATCGTCTGTCAAAATAAATTTCTGTTAACTTCAAGCAATTTGCCTCTAAATGCAGAGATTAGTTATATGTGGAAGACTGCTTGGACTTGGACAAAATAATCGACAAATCCATAATCCCTGTTATAGAGTCAAAGTTCTTAATAGTATTTAAACTAATAGCAAAAACTGTGGTTTATAAAAAAAAGTAAAATAATTTTTTATATTTTTTCTTTTTTTGGTTTTTTCATTCTATTACTATTTTTCCTTTACTTTGCATTTTAATCAATCAGCAAATTAAAATGCTAGTCTAGGTAAAATTAATTGAAATTGGAGATTCTTTTTTATAATTTTCATCATTTCATTTTGTTAGTTTTTGTGTTTTTTAAGAAAATCAATTAGTTTTGAAAAAAAAAATCTGTGAAGAGGGCAATATAATCAAGGTATACTAATGAATAGCTGTTAGTTTAACTGAAAAAAAATATTAAGATTTCTTCGGCACGCAAAGAAAACCCATAGTAGGGAAGACCATATTCGAAGAGCATCATAAATTTTTGGGTTTATGATTATACCAATCATATTACCAAATACCTTTTTTTTATCATATTTAATTTAAATTATCATATTATCATTTCAAAGTGATTCCAATATTATCATATTATAATCCTGGTTATTATACTATTTTCCCTGTAGTATTTTCTCAGCATTCTCTTGAAGGTCAGTTCAAAAACTATGCACTTTTTTGTCATTCAAAATAGTAGATAGATAGATGCTTAATTTACACACCGAAATGATAAATTAATTGTGATAAATAAAAAATTAAATTATGGAAACATGTGTACGAAAAATATTGTTAATAATGCAATTTCACAAATCATCCAGAATTGATCATAATATTTTTCTGATTATAATAATATTTTACTAATGTTCACAATATTTTCCCAGTGATCATATGTAAAGGCACCTGATAATGTTTACACCGTGTGAGTTTCTAGAATTAAATTTTGATTGTTGCTATTATTTTTCTAATAATCAATTTTCATTTTTTATATTTTCTTTATTCTGTAAAATCAATTCAAAAATAAAAGCTCCTAGAAAAGAACAAGAAATTCTCATTAAGTTTGTGATTTAACCTAATGAATATTTCTAGAAATTCTAAAACGCCGTCCACTGACGACGTCCACAAGAATGAAATCCGGATAGGGACATGTCTTCAACAGATTGTTTTTTCACAATTTGCCAAATAAGTATTGGGATTTTAGAACATTTAATTCCTCTAAGACAATAAATTTTGTTCACTATTAATTATAATTAGATTTTTCCTTAAATCTTAAATTAAATATTTCCATCAACACCCAGAATAAAAAAAAAGAAAAAAATATGTGGGTATTGGTGAAAATTGTTTTTAAGAAAAAAATTTATTTATAAAAATAAAAAAAAATTTTTCAATAGTTTTTATTCTTTGTAATTTACTTGTAAAAATTGTATCATCTTTCTTTGATTTGAAAATAATTTAAACAGAAAGTGATATTAATTTATGATCTTGAGTCAATCTAAAAATAACATTCATTTACTTAAAAAAAAAATTAGTGTTCCCTAGTTGATTTGAGATCATAAATTAATATCACTTTCTGTTTCTGACCTTATCGAATTCTTTCAAATTTTTTATTCTTTGTAATTTACTTGTTAAAATTGTATCATCTTTCTTTAATTTGAAAAATAATTATATTAATTTATGATTACAAATCGAACTAGGGAACATTCATTTACCAAGTAAAAAGATCAACTATACATACCCCTCTTTCAATAAAAAAAATAAAATATTGTCTTTTATTTTCGAGTTGATTTTACAGATCAAAGAAAATTTGAAAATTTATTATTATTATTCATACAGTATAATTTTTATAATTATTAAATGCCTACAATATTATGATCATATAGACAATTTTCTGATTATATTATGATCATTAGGAACATATTGTGATCATTTCGAGCACTTTTTAATATTTTCTTTTTCAATTTCGTATTTTGTTTAAATTTTACTTTCATTTTAATCATAATATGATCCTTAAATTATCATCCCAGTAAAAAATGTTAAAAGTTTTTCATATATGAACATATATGTATGGATCCGAAAAATGAGCTAACACCTAAGTATATGTTCATATATGGGGTGGGATAGTGCACGATTTTTCGACTTCGATATGCTAGAACCCCTAATTTTGTGAGTTTCGAAAAAAATGCATGAACCAAGAAATGGGGAAGGTGGGGTGAGTCCTCCTCATCCGAGCCAAAGGTGGTGGTGAAGGATCGAAAAATCCACAAAAAGCTTCACAACTGCCCCGGAGTAACCCCTAGAGTGGTGAAATGTCAGACCAACCCCCATTAATTTTCCTCCGAATACTCCCGTCACCACTCGGTAAGGGGCCTCCTATACAAGACGAGATAAAATAAAAAATTTTTATAAAATTTTTTTTTTTTTTATAAAATTATAAAATTTTCTCTTATTGTTCTAACAGTCCCAAGAGTGCCCCTAGAGGAGTCAAATACATAACCGACCCTCAATATTTTTTAAAACCCAACATTTCCACGGAACATATCTACCCTCTACCTTTAACCCTTAAGGTGATCCCCATATAATTTGTGTTTATTTTCTATATTTTTTATGAAATCAGCTCCTACCTCTTCCATGGTGCCTCCTAGAGGGATGAAATGTAAGACCGATCCCCATTAATTTTTCTCTCCGAACATTATGTGTTAATATACCTACCCCGTATTACCACTCGGTAAGGGGGATCCCATACAAAAATTACATTTTTATAAAATTTTCTCCTACCGCTCTAACTGTCCCAAGGGTGCCCTTAGAGAAGTTAAATTTAAGATCGACCCTCAATATTTTTTCAAACCCAACATTTTCTCGGATTATAACTAGCTTCTATCTTCAACTCTTAAGATGGCCCCCATACAGTTTTTTTAATTTTTTTTATAATTTTGTTGATTTTTAATTTTTATTTAAAAATAAAAATTGTTTTTTTCGTCCCTTTTTAATTGATTAATTAGAAATTTATTAATTTAGTTCGAGGCCAATTTCTTTATTATGAATTACACTATGCGACAGTCCAAATCGGGATGGGATGAAACCAACGTGAAATGTTATATCGGTCAAAAACAAGTTATACGTGTCCCGGCGTTTCGCTGGGTCACCCCTAGGAATCGAGATATATCTTTTTTTGACATAACTCGAGAACCACTAGTCCGATTTTGCTCAAACAATTTTAAAAAAATTAAAAATTACAATTCCTTTAATCTGTTCATATAACGTTTTTCTATATACTCAACAGTTTTGCCGGTAAAAATAAATGTTTGTTACCACTACCATAAAAATCAATAACCTTTTGTTTATTACTTTTTTTTAATATTTTAGGCAAAAAATATTTTTTTCTTCATACATTTATTTTTACCGGCAAAACTGTTGAGTATATAGAAAAACGTTATATGAACAGATTAAAGGAATTGTAATTTTTAATTTTTTTTTAAATTGTTTGAGCAAAATCGGACTGGTGGTTCTCGAGTTAAGTAAAAAAAAAAACCACCAAAGGTCAAATCGATATATCTCGATTCCTAGAGGTGACCCAGCGAAACGCCGGGACACGTATAACTTCTTTTTTACCGATATAACTTTCCCCGGTAGTTTGAACCCTTCCCGATCACTGACCCCCACCATTTGTCTCACAGTGTTATTGCCCTCGAACAAAATTAATAAATTTCTAATTAATTTTTTATAATTATTTTATAATTTGTTTCATTTTGTACATGAACATAAAATGATCATTGGGTATGTGGATGTTATGATCATTAGAAAATATTTTATTATAATCGCTGGGAACATATAATGATCATTTCTACATGACCAGAATATGATTATTGAAAAAATATTATGATCACTAGGAACACATTACGTTAATTTTTTATATATTGTGACATTGTATTCATACAGAGAGAAAATAGATTCATTGTGACAACCAAATTTCTTGCCAACTGACTAATATGACTGTAGCAACCAAATTATTTGGTTGTCGTAAACATATGTATTCTGAATATAACAGAAATATATGGTTTTAATCCTAAGTGTATGCTATAACCTGAATTTATGTTGCCAAAAACGAATATATCTGTGTCTCCAACCAAACTATTTTGTTGGCAAAAAATTTAGTTGTCATAATGAATATGCTTCTCTTGAATAATTTAAGGATCTTGTAATGATAAAAAAAGGTAAGATTATGATTGTCACAATTATATAACAATATGATTGTTGCACACATGTCACTAATACATAGAAATGGCAAAGGCAACTCTGTTTCAAGACTAGTTGGTGGTCTGTGGGCTGGGCTATCATGTTGTCGTGAATGTCATTTAAAAGGTTTTGTGCAGCCCTTTAGTGGACAGGGTACTATGAGTTTGTGCTGATGTTTCTAACACCAAAAAAATTAGCCTTTTAGTACACCTATCGACAGCATCACTTTTTGTTTCGACTTAGTCAGTCTCAGTCTTTTTGTCTGTCATATATTCTTTTGCGCACTCTACAGGTCGCAATTTTTGAGATATTTTGATGAAAATCGGATACATCAACTTATGTCGGCCCATGGACAAAGCCTATTGATTTTGGTTAAAATTGGGAACTGACATATTTCAAGCAATAATTTACGGCAGCAACACAGCAGCCCAAAAGAGTTGCCGTACTATAAATTATTGTTGTTTGGGCCGTTTCGGGTATTTTTGGGAAGTAATCGGTAATCGGCCAAATTATGTGTCCAGCTGATTTATCTATCGGTCGGACACTATCTACAAGCAGCCTTTTATATTAGATGCTTAATATGGCAGATATTTATATTTAACATGATTTGTTATAAAGTTTATTTTCACAGTCTCTAATTTACTCTGTGGTTACTTATCAAATCATTTTGTCATTTTTCTTGTAGGTATTTCTTCTTAATTCTTATATTGTAATTTTCTTTAATACAAATTTCAATACAATTTTCCAAAATTGTGGTTTTTAACCAAAACAATACATGGACTACTTACTTCAATTAACATTTCTACATAATTTTTCATTAGATTTTCTATAAATGATAAATAAATATAGTAATTAAGGTCACATGGAAATAAGTCATAATACAATTAGTAAGTAAAAGATAGAGATTTTATATAATTTTAGTTTCAAGTCAAGTGTAAATTTAATACTCTTTTATATAAACAATGATTTCTTTATATAGAAAATTGTTAGCAGATGATGCAATTGTTAGTTAAAGTAAATGTTTAATTTATTTTAGATAAATTATAAAATTTCTAATTAAATTTAATAAGATTTATTTGAAAATATATTCATTATAACAACCTTTATGTCAATTAGTATTTACTAACATTGAGGTATGGTTAACATACGATAAAGGCTTAAAGAAAACAAACAAACTTAATATTTACATGCATAATTTTGTAAACATGTTGTTATAGCAGCAAAATTGTTTAATAGATTTCAAAAACAGTAAAGAGATACAAAAATGGATCTAAAACAAGGCGACAATATTTGATCAAAAATTAACACATCAAAAACTAAAAACCAGCTTCAATTACGAAATTGATATTAACAATTATATTTTAATTGATTTTGTACATATCATGCAAGTGATACTATTACTAAATTACTAAAAATCGTATACGATTTATTGATTTATTGAAACAATTAAAGAGTTCACATATTTAATTGATTTAATTAAATATTTGTTTAGAAACAAATGCTATTTTAAACAAATCTTTAATTGGAGGATTTAAGCTAATCATTTTTTTGTGTCTATGTTTGAAATTTTCGTTAGAACTTACATTTGGAGCTGCCCTTCTTTAAAGCTTTAATAGTTTTTCTTATTTAAACTGTCTTCTATTGAATTTTGTTGAAATATATATTTTCTTCTGATATTTGTTTTTGGTTACTGTCTATTGACTTTGATATGTGGTTTATATTGAAGTTACAGAAAAGTGTAAATGTTTAACTATTTCCATGTAATATTTCAAATTCTAAAAACATTTAAGTTGACATTTTGAGTAATGAACATGTAATACATACGACATATTCAAGCATAAATATTTTATTTATCTAGAGAATATGATTTTCACAATATATTAAAAGGACAATATTTGTCTATATAAAGATATAAAGACATGTAATGGAGATTTTGTGTAACTAAAGTGAAATCTTTAGAATAAGAACATTTATATTTTGCATAATTTTTTTTTTTTTTTTAACTGAGCAAAAATTCGACATTTTGTAAACTTTTATAAGCATAAAACTTGGCCTAAAATTTAAAACAAATTGAATGTAATAAATTTACCCCAAATAATGGGTCAATTGTCCTGAAAGTGTTTATTCCCTACATACCCAACAAAATATGGTTGGGATAACTATATATATTCGCAGAGCATCATATATTATTGGGTATATAATTGCAAAAGTCATATTGTTAGGAAACTGGATTAATCTAGTGGAGAAAATTCTGGAATTTAAGAAGAAAAATATCCCAAGAAACGGAATTCATTAATTCCGTCATACTGGTAGCACTACTTTTAAGTATAATATTAAGTGGCATTTTGTAGCTTGTTCTACAACCATGGTAGTAAACTATAAAAGTGCTGCCACTTGACGTTTAACATAGTTAGTTAGTCGCGCATTGGTGTTTGTGTAGTTGTGCATTAGCGCTTCTAGAGTAAATTTCTTATTGGGTCTTTTTTGTGAAAAGTGAGAACATTAACCCTATATGGATCAAGTTACTCAAAATAATAATAATTATCAAGTGGAAAAAAATTATTTTTATTAATTTAAAGTGAAATTTTTCCGAAAATTGTGAAAGGTGTTATTCTGTAAATTTCCTAGTGGGTCGTTTTTGGCCAAAACTATAAAAATTGACCTTATATGGATCATGTTACATAAAATAGTTATTTTTATCCAGTTGAGGTTTTTTTTATCAATTTAATGGCTTTACAATCTCGTAGTCATAATTAATATTAAGTTTCATGGGTCTTTTCTAACCCCAGGCCACTAAGCGTTAAAAATTTTTGAAACAAATGTAAAGATTATTATAGTCTAACCAAATTTAAGTGATATTTTCCGAAAACTATATAAAATTTGATGAAAACATTAAAACTTTGTTAAATTTTTGACAAAATAAGCAATTTTTGTAAAATGTCCTGAAAAGCAGTCGCTCCAAACAGAAACTCGTATTATCATTTTTCCAATTTATTTATTTTTTTTATAAACTTTTATCTGGTTCAAAAAGCAATCGACATCTTCAAATTAGGCATTTAAAAAATCTTTAAAATTAATTTTAAAAAAACATGTTTTTGCATTTTTATCAAATTTGTGGGTCATTTTGGATTCCAGGCTAAAGTGGGTTAATGATATCCGATGAAGTCAAAATTCCATATATGAATCATTTTGACTATATTAAATGAATAAATGAAATAAAAATTTTTACCCTTTATAATTACTATTATAAAAAATACACTCAAAAAAAAAGTCAGTAAAGTCAGAAAAAAATGTTGCTGTGTCAGCAAATTTTTAGTCAGGAGCGTGCTTGCAAAAAAGTTGGTAATTTCAGCAAAAGGTTTGCTGGAAATCAGCGAGCTGATTTTTACCAAGAAAATAGTAATCTTCAGCAAAAGTTTTGCTAACACTTAGTCGACTGCAAATGTAAAAAATTCTTGCTAAAATCACTAAACTTTTTGCTGAATATTAGTAGACTGAAAAAAACCCAAAAAACTTGTAGCGAAATTTTACTTTAGTTAATTTATTTGCTGAAAATTTAAATATAGAATATGTGTAGAGTTGTTTTCCTTTTTTTGTCATCTCCGTTTCCAGACAAGCTGCGACATCTACATCTAGTCTATCTGGTTGTCGTCCACGCTATGAGTGCTGTTATCAGCACAAAATATATTAGTAAAACATTAGTTCAAAATTAGTTTAGTGCTAAAAAAATATAACTAAAATTTTTGCTGAAAACGGAATTTCAGCAAAAAAATTGCTGAAAACTAGTACAATTGATATACAAGACGTTTTACTAATTTTTCCACTAACTAATTTTTTTGAGTGTAGTAATACACTTTTGTCCAAAATGGGCCATTTTCCTCCAACTTTCGGCACGGGTTAACGTTTTTCAAAAAAAATTCGATTTCTTCCATTTGGGACCATTTCCAATAAAACTGGTAGCTGGAGGGGGGCGGGGGGGGGGGGGTGTAATGACAAATCTATTTTTAAGGGACACCCTGCCATATGTATATATTTTAAAAATTTAAAAATAACTTCACTTCACTTTTTAGGATCACTTTTGGAGCAATTGTGCTTTAGAAATAATACTTAAGTGATGTTTTGCAAGTTGTTCAGAAGTAATTCTAAAAACGCTGTAAAAATGTTCTAACGGATACTTTATAAGCAATGAAAGAAGTGATTTTTTAAAGTTGTTCAGAATTACTTTAAAAAAAAACAGTAAAAATACACTAACGGATGCTTGTGAAGTATTGAAAGAAGTAGTTTGTAAAGCATTACTTCAAATTTTTTTCCTGAATATACATAACTTCATACATGAAAACATAATTTTATATGAAGCCAGGTAAAATTATAACCCAGCTGGAAATTGTGTCTTAAAGACAATGTCATCAGCGACTTATTATATACAAGTCATCAGCTAAAGACATTTTACTTAAGACATCTTAAATACATGTCAGCACAATTTTTTTATTTCAATAAATTATTAAAAATTATAAATTTTTTTTACTAAGGAATATTTTTGGGATTTTTGTATTTTTTACGACAAAATACTGTCATGTCAAAAAAACTTTTATAGGAAATATCTTAAAGACGTCTTGGTGAGATATTATGAATAAGTCACTACTTCATCCGCTTTTTGTGGAAACAACTCCTCCAGACGTTTTAAGGATATATCAGCGTAAAGACCACTTGATGATTTGTCGTGATTACATTTTTACATTTGTATGAAAATGTCATCAGGTGTCTTAAGGTTTTTGTATGGGGCCGGATCAGCAAGTCAGCAGTGACAGCGACATGTTATTAAGCCGTCTTGAAGACGTCTTGATGATATTTCTAAATGGGAAATAATAAAATCACCAGCACCAACAATTTCACACAAAAAAAAAAATCCCGACAACTTCAGAATTCTAGAAATTGAATAGAATAGGGCGTCAAAGAAATTCGAGCTATCCACTTTTTACACATTTATGTGTCTGTGTGATAGCCAGTGTATTCAAAAATACTTTGGATCAGCATTCCCACATCTTTACCTGGGTCTCCGAAAGCGAATGTGAGCATAAACTGAAAATTCGCTCAATCCACATATGTTACAGAGAAATCTAAGTGTCATAATAGGCTACACAAAATACCTACCAGAAGAGCAGATCCCTAAATCCGTCCGAAGGTCTAATATCCGCTGGTGTTTTATAGGTCAAATGATGTTGGAAAATGTAATATGTAGAGGATTCGGAGAATTTTGTGGGAATTACTACCCTTATTCTGAGCTTTATGTCCATTTTCTTCTGGGTATTACAACCGATCCTATTTTAGTCCTGTCCAAAACATTCTCGGATATAATTCCAAGATCGGAAATTGGGATAATATCCGCTGGGGTTATATCATAACATCCATTAAAAATTAAGCTTCTACATTAAAATAAATTCATTAATCAAAATATTTTTGGCAACATTTACTTAAAATCCCCTTTTGGTGTTACTGTCTCATATATGTCAGAGTTGCCTCATATGTTATAACAAAAGTCCAGTTAACATTACGGAGAATTTTGTGGGAATTACTACCCTTATTCTGAGCTTTATGTCCATTTTCTTCTGGGTATTACAACCGATCCTATTTTAGTCCTGTCCAAAACATTCTCGGATATAATTCCAAGATCGGAAATTGGGATAATATCCGCTGGGGTTATATCATAACATCCATTAAAAATTAAGCTTCTACATTAAAATAAATTCATTAATCAAAATATTTTTGGCAACATTTACTTAAAATCCCCTTTTGGTGTTACTGTCTCATATATGTCAGAGTTGCCTCATATGTTATAACAAAAGTCCAGTTAACATTACAACAACAACAACAAGAAAAAAGCAGGCATCACAAATACCACATAGTCGTACATAAACCAAATCAGTCACAACATTTCCTTTTTAGTAACAAACCATTCATCAATCATTTTGTGGGAAGTATGTAATATATATTATTTTTGTTGGTTAGTTTTTCCAGAAAAAAAAAAATAGTAACACAAAAATTTGCTTAACAAATTGTTGTGACATTAGAATAAACATATGTCTAGTAGTTTACGAGTAGGGAAATTGTAGTTTATTTATAATATTTTATTTTTATTCTTTTTTTTTTATTATTATATAAAAAAGTGTTTTATTTATGTATTTCCAACTAAGTATTTGTGTTGAGCAAATTCGTCTATAAAATAACAAAATAAGTACATATTTTAGAAACCTAAAAAGACATTTTTAATTTATGACTAAAAATATGCTATAAAAGTTTCAAATAATGCAGAGCTAGGGTCATAAATCGACAGCTTTCAATAGCAATATTTTGCAATTACAAAAGTATACGGAAAATTATTTTTAAATCGTTAACAAACTATAAAGATCTACGTAGTAATTTTTTTCTTTAAGCCTACAAATATGCTATAGAAATTGTTAGATACTACTACTAAAAGTAAGCTTTAAAAATTTTTTCAAATAAAACCTGTAAGCAGTTCTTAGAAGTTTTTTAAAGCATATCATTTATTGTTAATTATTTAAAATTTCAACAGCCTATTTTTAGGCTAAGTTTTAGAGCATATTTTAAGGGCTTATTTTGATTGTCATCACAATTTTCTTTTTTTAAAACTGAACTTATTTTTCCATATTATTTTTTATTTTTTTTTATTTTTTCTTGTGTTTATTTTTGGTCAAAAAGTTTGTTTTATTAAAAAAATATTTTTGTCGCAACTACTTTTAGTTTACAAAGTTTTTGTTTTCTTTACACTTAAGTAGCTTTTTTTCATATGAAATCAGGTTATTATTTACATAAAAAAAACTTTATATAATTTATCATAACGCCCAACTTTGTCTTCTAATACAAGTATTTTTTCTTTTTATAAACAAGAATGTGGAAACTCGAAATGAAATTATTTTAATATTGAAAAAACTACAAACACTCTATAAGATTTTTGTAAAAAAAGCATACTTGGGAATTTTTAATTTTCCTTGAATTTTTATTAACTTTCATTGAAATAAATGCGAATGAACACAAGTACATTATCATTTATTGGCAATGAAATATTTTGAACTCCAAAAAAACATTACTAAAGCATTCCAAAGTAATGTATAAGAGACGAGTAAAGAAACTATAGTCGGGCATGCCCACTAGACCGTACCACCTTACAGGCAAAAGAAAAAAAATTAAGTGGTACACCTTCGAATATAAAGTATGTTTGCAAAGGAATTTGGAAAAAAAATTTTGCCGAACGTATGGGTCGCCTTTTTAATTTTTCGTTATAACTTCGGTTTAAAGTGTGATATATCGATTTTTTATGTCTCAAGGAGACCAACAGCAAAATGAAAAGGAAAAGTCCAATAAAAAAATTTTTAAAATGGGTCCCCTACGTTCGACAACAAAAAAAAAATATAAAAAAAGTTTCTGCTGAAATTATTGAAAAACTTTCTTAGCAAAAGTTTTATGATTTTTTGCGAACTTTTATTTTCTGATATCAGGGTGTACATTAAAGTGGTAGGAACTGAGTTCTGGTGGGTAAATACTAGAACGGGATACTTGAGGTCAATGGCCCTTAAAGTAAAAAATTGGTCCCTTCGAGATAAAAACATCGATGTATCATACTCTAAGATCCGACTGTAAAAACCAAAAATATAACGAAAAATTTAATTGGCAACCCCTACTTTTAAAACTCCTTGTAAAAATAACCCTACGGGAAATTTTAAGAAACTGTCACCGAACTGGCCCCTTTATATGAAATAGACTGGTCACTTTTACATGGCGTTGTCATAGGAGGGGGAAATTGACCCTTTGTGACATGCCACAAGACAAATTCCAGGACAGGTCCCTGAACTTTGTTTTTTATGAGAGTTCAGTAACCTGTCCTAGGATTTGTCTTGTGACATGTCACAAGGGGTCAATTTCCCCCTCCTATGACAACGCCATGTAAAAGTGACCAGTCTATTTCATATAAAGGGGCCAGTTCGGTGACAGTTTGTTAAAATTTCCCGTAGGGTTATTTTTACAAGGAGTTTTAAAAGTAGGGGTTGCCAATTAAATTTTTCGTTATATTTTTGGTTTTTACAGTCGGATCTTAGAGTGTGATACATCGATGTTTTTATCTCGAATGTACCAATTTTTTACTTTAAGGGCCATTGACCTCAAGAATCCCGTTCTAGTATTTACCCACCAGAACTCAGTTCCTACCACTTTAATGTACACCCTGATATCAGAAAATTAAAGTTCGCAAAAAATCATAAAACTTTTGCTAAGGAAGTTTTTCAATAATCCCAGCCGAAACTTTTTTTTATGTTTTTTTTTTTTGTTGTCGAACGTAGGGGACACATTTTAAAATTTTTTTTATTGGATTTTTCCTTCTTATTTTGCTGTTGGTCTCCTCGAGGCATAAAAAATCGATATATCACACTTTAAAATAGGAATTTAAATGCCGAAGTTATAAGGAAAAATTAAAAAGGCGACCCCTACGTTCGGCAATATTTTTTTTACAAATTCCTTTGCAAACATACTTTATATTCGAAGGTGTACCACTTAATTTTTTTTCTTTTACCTGTAAGGTGGTACGGTCTAGTGGGCATGCCCGACTTTAGCTTCTTTACTCGTCTCTTATACATTACTTTGGAATGCTTTAGTAAAGTTTTTTCCAGTTCAAAATATTTCATTGCCAATAAATTATAATGTACTTGTGTTCATTCGCATTTATTTCGATGAAAGTTATGACAACGCCATGTAAAAGTGACCAGTCTATTTCATATAAAGGGGCCAGTTCGGTGACAGTTTGTTAAAATTTCCCGTAGGGAATTTTTGAACTTTTGTTTTTTGCGGTTGAATTTAAGCAAATTTATTATGAATATTTAAAACAAAGAAATAAAAAACCCCCATAAACACAATGTGATGATAGTACTTGGTCGCACTTGAAAATGCATTAATTGTCAAGCATTGGTTCTAGGAAAGTTTTTTTCATAAATTTTTTTTCTCTATTTTTTGTAAAATTAATTGTGAATTCTGTTTGGAATTTGTCATATTTGATCTTAAAACCGAACAAACATAACACTTATTGAAACAATCTTCAGATCAACTAAAATTTACGGTAAAAAAAAATATAAGAAAAAATTAAAAAAATATTTGTCGCGCCAGGAATCGAGCGCGCCATCATCTGTTTGGTAATAAACTGTATCAAAATCACTTTTTAGGATCTCTTTTGGAGCAATAATACTTTGAAAGAAATGAAAGACGTGTTTTTTTCGAAGTTGTTCAGAATTACTACTAAATAAACAGTAAAAATACACTAACGAATACTTTTGAGACAATGAAAGAATTGGTTTGTAAAGCACGACTTCCTAGTTTGTCGCTGGGACGTTAAATATGTTTTGAGATTTTAGCACATTTAATTTCTTTAATAAAATGTATTCATTTTTTTCTTTAAATCTATTTTGTAATAAACATAAAACTTATTAAATATTTCTTTTAATTCAACTAACCCTTTTGTTGTAAATATTGTAGTCTCTTCTTCTTTTTTCTTATACAGAAATTTCTTAAATTATATGTTTTTCTATTTTAAGTATTAAACAACAAAGCAATCTTACGCTTTCATTAATATTTATGTTCAACGCACATGGTTAAGGCCCCTTTTTGGCTTAAAATTAAAAGCAAGAAACATTTGTTTTAAATCAACCTTTTGTAATGGTTTTTTGTGGTTTAGTAATAGTAGAGAAATTGTTTATAATTTATGGATTAAATTAAAAGGAGGCAAGAAATTCAGAGAATATCAGGAAAAATATAAATAAAAGACAAAACGCCATACTTATGCTACATTAAGATATTAGTTTTCTTAAATTATGGCATACTTTAAGGCTAAGATTAATAACAATAATTAAAGTATACACTAGGGAGATAGATAAAATAATAAGTGTATAATTGAATCATGATTTTAATAGTAAGAAATTTAGAAATTTTAAATTATAAGGAAAATATTGATGGCTTTCTTTAAGGTTTTAATTCAACGTTTATTTGGTCGTGTGGTTTAAGTACAAATAATTTTCATTTGAAGTTACTAAAACCTTTGAATTTATTTCAGAACAGGTTGTTTTACCACCGGACGGGTTCTAGAATTGATAATTGGGAATCAGAATTCCAGGTTTCAGTTCTATAACTAGTTCTAGAATTGCTTCTAAAGGAAAGTGTTCTAATTTGGAGGAAAATAAGCTATTGCTAATATGTTAAACTCTATACAGAAATAAACAGTTGTGGAACATAAATTAGAATCCACGCTAAAGCAGTATAGTTTGTTGTGCCACCAGTTTTTTGGATTTAAGCTCTTTTCTATGTATATTTTTAATACACTAATTGAATTTAACAATTATTCTTTCATTTAGTAATTTATATTACATACCGTATGGCAAAACCAATTATTTTAAGCACTCACAACTTATCCTTGAAATGCTTAAAATTAAATATAGATTAAGAATTTTTTAAACTTATTTATATTTGAAGCCCTTCATCTTTCACCACCTTTTCACTTCTCTATCCCCTTTCCAAAGGAAGCAACACGTTAATTAATAGGAAGAATTTCCTGAGTGCTGCTTCTCTTTAAAAAAAAAAAAAAAAAAAAAAAAAAACTGATATTAATTCTTTGAAATAGGTAGCGTACCTCAGCGTAAATTTCAAATTAATTAACACATGTTTCTAAAAACTAAGGAAGATTGTGTATTTAATACTATCTACGTAAGAAAAAAATTTTATAAATTATTTATAATGTTTAAGAATTTAATATGATTGACAAGTGTTACAGGATGCCACAACATTTTACAAATAATAATTATCATTTTCGCTAGGAATTTGAATGAAATGAGAGAAAATAAGTAAAAGACATTAATATGTAATTAGATATTTTGCAATACAAATTGTATTTAAGTTGAATGCCTCTTGGGAATTTAAATTTTGAAATAAAAGCAACGAACTCAATTGCCTTAAATTAATATTAATCACATTTTAAAGCATACTTTAGGGAGGTTTTAAATATAAAAAGTATTATGGTTTCACAAATTCTGCATGGAATTTTAAAAATAATCTAATATTTTAAAATTTTGTTACTTCCCAGGAAAATTTTTTACAATCGGTAGCCAATCACACCCATTCTACAACTGGTTCCACTGCAACTGATTCCATGGAACTGGTTCCGGAACCAGTTCCTGGGATCCTATATGGAAGGTGTGGGTGACGTAGAATCAGTTCCAGAACTAGTTCCAGCACCGATTCTAGAGCAACCGGTTACACTTTGGAGCCATAGAAGGGGTTGCTTTTGGGACAATTTCAAACAAAAAGAATCGGTGTTAGAATCGACAGTAGAAGGGGTTGTGAATGAAAAGTAGCTATTGCACAACCGATTCTTTGGAACAGAAAATTTTCCTGGGTTATTTAAAGAGGAAAAAAATTATAAAAATATTAACAAAGAATAGGAAAGAAAAACTATGAATTAGCTACATTGCATTCAAGACCTTACTTGGGTTAGATGACTAAGCTGTCGAACTTTAGTATAGTTGCGTTTGTAATGTAGAAATAGGCACAGGTTCGATTCCTACAGCCAACGGATTGTTGAAAAATTATCATATAGAGATAATCTGACAATAAAATATAAACAATAATACAATTTAATGGAAAATCACTGATGAAGCCAGTCCATAGAAAAAAGGCAGAAACTAGAACTAGTCTGATTTGCAAATTAATGTATTTATAATTTAAAAAAAAAAAAAAATAAATTTTATTTCAAAAAGATTTATAATTAATTAGTGGTTACATACATTTAAAAATTTGTAAATAAAATAATGCAATTTATACCCTACAGCTATACACTAACAGAAAAAAGTCTGCAAAAATTTTAGCAAAATCACTAAAAATTAATTAAAAATCAGCTTGCAGAAAAGCTGCTCAAATTAGCCGATTTTTTTGCTAGATAATAGTAAGATAAGAACAGCTTAAATAAAATTGTTAAATTAACAGAATTTTAGTTATTTTGGTGTTAAATTTTAGCTAATCAAAAATGACCAATTATACTGCAAAATCTGCAGAAAATGTTGTAAATATTAGTGGATAAAAAACAGAAAAAAAGAAACTGTTGTAGTTATAAGATTTTTGCTTTTTTAAAGCTAAATTTAGTTCAATGTCTATAGCAGTCTATCCTGCTAAAATCAATGGAATTATTTGCTAAAAAAATAGTTTACTGCTGATTACAGAAGGTTCATTTATTATTTGCTTTAAAAAAAATCAAAAATAAAACTTTGAAAATTTAAAATTTTTTTTGTATTTTATTAGGTTGTGCTGAATTTTGTCCGTCCGTCTGTCTATCTATGTACTCTTGTGCGCACGCGGTAGGTCGCAAATATTAAGATATTCTGAAGAAATTTTGCGCAGAGACTTATATCGCCCCAAGGATGAAACCTGTTTATTTTGGTTAAAAACAGTCTGTGTTAAAATTTAGTGCCCATAAAAAGGTTCCCCCAAACCGCACCCTGCAGGTCCAAAAATGGAATTTTGGTACACCTTTTCACATGGCGCCACGGACAAATCCATTTGAGTTTGTTTGGAATCGGACCGTGTTTATACCTAGTGCCCGCATAAAGGTCCCCCAAAAGTCGGCATTTTCGCACGCTACAGGTCGCAGATATTAAATTAAGGCATTTAGTATTTTAGTATACCGACTTATATCGGCTCAAGGATAAAGCCTATTTATTATCATTAAAATCGGTCCATGCACAGAGAGAATTTAGCTGGATGAGTTTTTATAAAATTTTTCAGTAAACTAATGAAGTTTTCTTTACAAATTAAATGAAAATTTTCTTATATTGTATATTTTAGTTGAGCCGAAGATTGTAACAATGAGTGTTATTTTTGTTCAGCTAAAGATCAAATATGACAAATACAAATAGAATTCACATCTTATTTTACAACAAACTGAAAAAAAAATTTATGAAAAAAAAACTTTCCTAGCATCAATGGTTGACAATTAATGCATTTTCAAGTGCTACCAAGCACTCTCATCAGATTGTCTTTATGGGATTCTCTATAGGTTATTATGTAGATTTTAGTTTTAGTAAAAATTTTTTGTGAAAACTAAACTCAAAATGTTTGCTTAGTTATTTGTATTACAACGAAAATCACATGCTTTTTACAAAGCTATTATTTTTTTTCTCTATGTTATGGTTGTTGTTATAAACTAAAGTTCCTTTAGTAGTAAAGCAAATATTTTTATATTGTGTTTTTTAACATTTTCTTATATTTGATGGGAAAAGCTTCATATATTTTATGAATCTAATTTTAGAGAATATTTTTCATTAAGTGTACGAAACTTTTAATAAATAAAATTCAATGAAACTGGACGAGTTCTAGTGAAACTTCATTGGTTTTATGCAGAAATTCATTAATATCATGAAGATAATTTAGATATTTTCATTAAATTTGGTACACAGACTTATGAAGCCACTTGATTATGGTTAAAATTGGTCCATGGCTAGACCAAGTGCTTTTATAAAAGTCCCCCCCCCCCCAATTTGACTTGTTCGAATTCCACAGATTGCAAATATGAAGATGAAATTTGGTATGCTGACTCAGTGGGTTCAAGAACAAACCCTATTGATTCTACGTAGGATCAGTCCAAATTTGGACCTATCGCCCATATAGACTACATTTCCAATTTTCTCTTAAATACACCTAAGATTAAGTAAAATTAAAATTTCTTCTTATATACAGATTTTAACACAAGCCCAGACTTTAATAAATTTTTGTGTAAATTTACCCAACTTATAGTAGAAAATCGAACTCCGACTATAATAATGGTAAAATCAATCCGTGTGGGTAAGTGATAAAAATTCACAACAAATTTTCCAAATTTACATTAAAAATGCGTAAAAATTTTTCAGATATTAGGTGTAATTTTACCATTTTTATGCGTAAATTTACCAAATAAAAATTTACCAAAAAGAAAAGAAAAAAATAATTTTTAAAATATTTTATTAATGAAATTTTTTTTATTATATTTAAGAATAATATAAGCCTGATACAAGCCTTTGATTCGGAGGAGGTTTCTGTATAGGAAACCTTAAGTTTCTTAACAGATATCCGCCTACAAAAATCTCAAATTTTGAGCACTTTTTCTTACAGAAGGCGCCTTAGTACTTTTTCGGATTGGAAAAATTTTTATTCTGCCCACTTTTTCCTAAGAAAGCATCAGGTTATGGGAACCTTTTCCCCTAGAAAAAGCCGCATTTCTATAGAAAATACCTTAGATTTTGTCGCAAGAATCTGTTAGGTTGCTGTTGGAAAACGTCATCAGAATCAGATCGTTTTTAACGGAAAAAGTTATCTTTGGGACAAAATACTCAGAATCTGACAGTTTTCTGTAGAAATGCATTCAGAATCTAAGGGTTTTTCTTTAGAAAAATGTTCTTAGAATCTAAGAATTTTTCTGTTGGAGAAAGTCCTCAGGATCCTAGGGTTTTTTAAAGGAAAAATTCATTATAATCTTGGTTTTTTTAGGAAAAGTTTTTAAAATCGTATAGTTTTTCTATAAGAAAAACTCTTTTTAATTCGAAAGATCTTCTGATAACTTTTTTTCTATAGAATATTAACAGTTCTGGTCACTTTTTCCAGTTCAAAAAGCATTAGATTTCGAGCTGTATTTTCTATAGAAAAAGTCCCAGATTCCAACAAAACAAACAAAACAGCTGTATTTTCTATAGAAAAAGTCCCAGATTCCATTAAACAAAATTTCATATTCCATATTTTTTAATAGAAGAAGGTTTTCAGAACCAGAAGCCTTTTCCTATTGGAAAAATGTAATAGAAAAAGCGACAGATACTCCTCTAGAAACTTGCTTAGAAAAAAATAGTTTTTAACCGGTCTTGCAACATGTGGCCGAGCGTTGTCATGATGGAATATCACGGCTTCATGTATGGTCGCATATTACAATCATTTTTCGGCCAATGCTCGCTTCAAACGAAGCAATTATCTTCGGTACAGATTCCCTGTGATCGTCTGGCTCGATTTCAGCGGCTCGTAGTAGATGGGCTTCTGCTGGTACCACCAAATACAGAACATTACTTTGGCGCCATGGATATTCGGCTTTAGTGTTGATTTGGCTGGTTGGCTGGGCTTCACATACGATTTCTTGCGCTTCGGGTTGTCGTAATGAATCTACTTTTCATTTCCAGTAATGATTCGATGCAAATGTAATCTCTTTTTATGGTATTCCAGCAGCATTTTCCACATGCAAAGTCTTATAACGTCTCTCGGCTTCAAATCGTGTGGTACCCAATTTCCTTGCTTTTCGATAAATCCTGAAATTGCTGCTTGAGTGACTCCCAATGATTTTCTAAGCTCTTCTTGCGTTTGACAACAATCGACAACATCGAGTAATGCCTTCAATTTTTCATTTTCGAACTTTTTTGGCTGACCTGGGCGGTCTTTGTCTTCCGTGTCAAAAGAGCCGCACAAACCATCTCTCTCGCACGTTCAAATTGATGGAACATATTCAGGATAAGCTTTGGTGAGAAGTCGATGTGCTTCAACTGCACTTTTTTCAAATTGAAGAAGTAAAGCAAAACTTCCCTCAAATGATGCATTGTTGGCACAAAATTAGATATTTTGGAAGCAAAAGAAAAAACTTTGTTGTTTACACTATTTTGTTCAATGACTAAGTGAGAATAAATGATAGATGTTTACGCTCCAAAATACCATATAAGTTATTAAAGACACAAACCATGTGTTAAAGATACGCCATCTATTGTGAATTCCGAATTTTTAAGTTATACACTCAATATCATAAAATATCAATAAATTATCTTACTTTTATATCAAAAGAATTTGAAACTGGTTGTATCACTAAATAGGTTTCTACCACACACCAGTGATCTACTAATATGACTGTTTGATTCTCCTAACTCTAGACTGTTTTTTTTTTTTACTTGTTTTGTCTGACACTGTTCTTTTTTCTGCCACAATTTTTTGGATTTTTTTAACTTTTTACCTTTTTTGTTTGAATGTATCAAAACTAATATGAACTCTAAATTTAAACTATTATTACCACATTTTTACAAAATTTACTTACTAGTATGTTTAATTTTTTTTAATTTCATAAGTTTTTATGACAGCAATTATTTGGAATAAAATATGTAATTTCAACAACATTTTAAGCTTTCTATAATAAGAGCGCAGCATGTTGAAACGTGCAACAATATAAAATGTACATTAACTTTACAAGTGCAAAATTAAAACCACTAAAAGTGCATAACATAACTAAATAATTGAGAACAAAATGTTTAACAATTAAATGCGTGATTAGCATTTTATGGGATAAAATGTAGCAAACTTATATATACAAATTCAAACACACACACTTAAATCAAACGAGGATTGTTTGATAAATATTTTTTATTTATCACGAAAATCAGAAAACAGACTTTCAGACAAACTTTTTGATAACTTCGCTATTTTGCTTTATAGAGGAAAAAAGTGAAAATAATAAATTTTAATTATGAGCCCTTAAAATATGCAACACAAAATTTTAAATATCGACCATAATTTTATAGTTAATCGAATATATGGAATTGAAAATTTTATTTTTAAATGCTTATTTTTTGATTTGCTTGTGATCAATTAAATCAAAAGCCTGAAAATATGCAACAAACATTTTAAAAATGCACTGAAAATTAACGTTGAAATTCTGCTGAATATTTCAAAATTGTTGTTGCCTATTTTAAGGGTTGCTAATAATTCCTAAAAGCATATTTTTGGCTCTCCTCGCGTCAATTCAAAAAATTTTTAAGTAGGTTTAAGGTTAAGAAGAAGAATAAACATTTTTTCAAACTTATAGACACATTATTAATTTGCAAATCAGACTAGATCTAGTTTCTGCCTTTTTTATGGACAGGCTTCATCAGTGATTTTCCATTAAATTGTATTATTGTTTATAATATTTTATTGTCAGATTGTCTCTATATGATAATTTACTCTCTTTTTGTTAAGAAAATTCTAAAGAAATAAAAATTTTAAAATTTTCTTTACATTTTTACCTATAATTTCTAAATGTTTAATCACTTTTAATTCCCATTATAAATCAAACATCCCTTGTAACCTACCCATATTCCTACTCATGTGCACACTCCCAAAAGTGTCATAAAGTTTGTATAAAATAACCGTGTAGTTCGTTGTACGATTTATTTTTAACACAAAAAGTTCATAAAGTTTATTAAAATTTAATTAAACATTTTTGGAAATATTTATATTTTCCAAATTTTTTTTCTATAACTTTTTTTCCGACAAATTTTATTTCAATATATTTTAATGCTGTTTTTTGCCACTACTATTTAGCCGGTTTTATAAGTACGTGTTTTTTTCAAAAATATTTTATTGCAAAAAGTTTTATTGTTGAGTTTGTTCATGGTTTAAAGAGTAACTCTAATTATATATATTTTTTAGTTTGATGGTTGAAATTTATTTATGTTTTTTTTTTTGTTTTCTCACAGGAAGTCACGTTTATGGCTGTACACAGGTTTTAACTATTACACGTAAATTATATAAAGTATTTTTCCTCCCGTTGTTTTATTACGTGCGGAAAAATGTTTGTTTCAATTATAGCAGTACAATAGCAGAAGAATATAAAATTTATTTAAATTAAAAATATTGTGGTTTTTTATTAAATATTATTAATCAAACATACTTTTAAAAATAACTGCATTAATCAAATAATGGTTTTTAATGTATAAAATCCCATTATTGACAAAAAAAACCGATCGCAAAAAACAGTATTTAAGAAAAACACCGGAAATACCGGTTTTATAAATAAACTACCATAATAAAAAGTAATATTGAAGTGCAATGCTATGGAAAATTTTTTTTTCATTTATTTTTATCTATATTATTGGGCTTCAAAAATTTGTTGCAACAATACTGGGAAGTTTAATATTTTTTCATAATTTTTTTTTTTAATTTCGTTTTAGAAAATGTCTGCTTTTATCAAAAAATAGTATATAATATTCAAAATCACAGTATTTACAAAACACCAATTGCAAATAACCAGTATTTTGAAAATACTGGGAAATACTGGTTTTCTAAAAACCTTTATTTTTAAATACTCTTCTTAAAAAAATTAATATTAAAGTGTAATATAGTAAAAACAGTATTTTCGACAACAGGTAAATACTGGAAAAATTGTAAATTTTGGAAACTGCTAAATTTCACATTATTTAAAAAAATAGTTTTTTTTCTAAAAAACATTGTTTTTCAAAAATTATTACTCAGCAATAATATTGAAGTTCAAAAAAATTTATTAAACAACCAGTATTTTAAACAACACATAAAAAATATGATTAAAAAAACTGAATATTTTAAATACTATTTCTAAAACTAAGATTCAAGTATAAACAGTAAAATAATAAGAAGAATACTGGGAATTTTTAATTTCTTCCACAGAATTTTTATGCGTGTTTCGTTTTATAAAATGTATATGTGACCTTTTCCGAGAAAAGGGACCTAGTGTGTCAAAAAACCGGTTTGGACTTAAGAGTGGATTCTGGTACCTAAAAGGGTGTAGAATAAGATGAAATGAGTTAGAAAAAAACTTCATTTTCACACACTAGGTCCCTTTTCTCGGAGAAGGTCACATATATTGATTAAATAATGATATTAAAAGTGCATAAAACCCACTTTTGGCAAAAAAAAAACCGATGGCAAATTACCAGTATTTAAAAAAGCAGGAAAATACTGGTTCATTCAAAGCCGTTATTTTTCAAGAACCCTTTTTTCAAAAATAATATTAAATTGCTATACAAAAGCAAAAGTTTATTTGTTTTATAAGAATAACCAGTATTTTAAGAAGCAAGAAAATACTGGGATTCAAAAAACAGAACATTTTAAAAACTATTTTAAAATTATAGAGGTGATTTTATAAAACAAAACGTTTAAAAAATTTGTAGGAAAAATACTGGGAGTTTTTATTTACCCCATAAATTTTTTTTTTAAGTTTTGTTTAATAAAATGGGAGTTTTTTCATAATTTTTTTTTTTATTTTTTTGAAAATTTCGTGTTATAAAATGTCAATATTAATCAAATAATAGTATACAAATAACTAGTATTAACAAAACAGGTAAATACTGGTTTTCTGAAAACCATTGTTTTTCAAAAGTTCTCTCTAAAGTAATAATATTGAAGTGCAATATATGAAAAAAGTTATTATTTTTTTATGCAAATATTTAAAAAAACAGGAAAATACTGGGATTCAAAAACTGAATATTTTAAAAATTATTTCCTCAAACTAACATTACAGAGTAATCCGACACTTTATAAAACGTTTAAAAATTTTCTTAGCATTTATTTTTTTTTTAAGTTTCATTGTTAAAAATGTCTGTAATAAACAAATAATGGTATTAAAATAACCAGTACCTACTGAAAAACAGATAAATACTGGCTTTCTAGAAACCATTATTTTTTAAAATTCATCCTAAAATAATAATATTGGAGTGTAAAGTAAGCAAAAAACTATTTATTTAATTTCAAATAACCAGTATTTAAAAGAACAAGAAAATACTGGGATCCAAAAAACTGAATATTTTAAAAAGTAGTTCCTTAAACTTGCATTACAAAGTAAACAGACATTTTATAAAACAAAACGATTTTAAAAATTTTAAAAAATACTGGGAATTCAGATTTTTTTCATAATTTTGTTTTTTAAGTTTCATTGTAAAAAATTACTATTAATCAAATAATGGTATTCAAATAACCAGTACCTACTTAAAACAGATAAATACTGGTTTTCTATAAACCATTGTTTATTTTTAATTGATACTAAAATAATAATATTGGAGTGTAATGTAACCAGTAAAAAAATAGAAAAATACTGGGATTCAAAAAACTGAATGTTTTAAAAATTATTTCATCAAACTAACATTATAGAGTAAATGGACATTTTATAAAACAAAACGATTAAAAATTTTGTAGGAAAAATACTGGGAATTTTGTATTTTTTTTTTCATATTTTTTTATTTCTTTTTTTTTGAAAATTTTATTGTAAAAAATTACTATTAATCAAATAATTGTATTCAAATAACCAGTTCCTAAAAAAAAAAAAAAAAAAAAAAAAAAAAAAACTGGTTTTTTAGCTCAATTTTTTATTCCTTCCAAAATATATCATCGAAATAGGCATATGTTTGAGCAATAATGTAATCGGTGGAGCTAAATCTCTTTCCACCGAGATATTTCTTTAAGTTTGGAAACAGGAGATTATCACTGGCGGCTAAATCCGGAGAATCTGATTGATGAGGTACCAATTCGTAGCTTAGTTGAGACTACAAACGTGTAATGATGAAAAAGAACTTTTTTTTGGCCAAACAATTTTTTTTTTATCTTCGTTGAATTGGTCCATTAAGTCGGCACAATATTCATCGTATATTGTTTTTCCCTTTTAAAGGTAATCGATGTGGAGTATTCCGCGTGCATCCCAAAAAACTGGCGCCATAACCTTGTTAGGCGACACATTCACCTTGACCTTCTTCGGAGCCAGTTCAGCCGAAGAAACTCATTGTTGTATTGTAATGAATTCATGTGTCATCCACAGTTACAAAACGCCACAAAACTCATTCGAATTGCGCTTTAATAACTCCAAACTATTTTATGAAGTTCTCACACGATTTTGTTTATGGTCAATTGAGAGCAAACGCGGCACCCATCTTGCGGATAGCTTTTTTAAATCCAACTGATCGTTTAAAATCGAAACCACAGTGTCATATGAAATGCATCAACAATCTCATGCACTTTTACTCTCCGATCGGCCAACACCACATCGTGAATGTTTTCGACATTCGGCATTTAGGGTGTATTAACCCTAAGTTTGCCATCACATTGAAACTTAGTAAACTACTTTTTTCCCATTGAGGTTGATGGTGCTGTTGCTTGGTTTGAGTGACGATGTTTTTCCCCAAAAAAATAATGATTTATGAGCACTGAAAATCCACTTTTTACCATTTTTACAAAAATTCACGAGGCTGTATGCTTCGAACACCTTTTAAGTGCAAAGTTAATGACGGAACTTTCTCAAAATTAGACAGTAGTCTATTAACAGATGATACTTGACCGAAGGCGTGTTGCATTTCATGTTGTGGGCGCTGTGGTGTAATGGTTAGCGCCTTGGACTGTTACACGTAAGGTTGCGGGTTCGAGCCCCAACCAAGACAACATCAATTTATGGAAAATAGTAATATGTGTATGAGTTTTTTCTATCCCTCATACATATCGCAGCGTCCTCCTTCGGTGTTCCCATAGCACTTAACCCCACCGAAGTAAAATAATATAACAGGGCTATGAACTAAAAAGCTTCAACAAAGTTCACCAACTCCCCATCAGATGGCGCGCAACAACTGTTCTAAAATTCAACATCTCGCGCAATTACAGTGTTGCCATATTTGAAGACCTTCATCTTTCAGCACCTTTCACTTCTTCTCTATCCCCTTTCCAAAGGAAGCAACACGTTCATTAATAGGAAGAATTTCCTGAGTGTTGCTTCTCTTTTACAAAAAAAAAAAAAAAAAACTATGAGGGAAGTTCGAAAAGTCACGGACTTATTGAGCCGTCCTTAAACAAAATTCGTTTAATTCGTGTTTTATTTAATACCATAATTTGTTTACCATTTTAGATTATTTTATCAAAATTCTGTTTTAGATTTCTATTTTTTGTTTTTTATCTTATACATCTTCTCTTCAACTTTTTTTTTATTTTTTCATTATTTAGTTATTATCCTCCTACTGTTTCATTTTTTTCTTCACATTTTTGCTTACTTTATTTTCTTGCCTCATAAAAATGCAAATAATATCAATTTTTATCCTAATGACACTTAATATTATTACCAAACAATAGTCACTTTTATTATTGTCATGTTATAGCTGGCTGATTGTAATTGTAAATGTTTTTTACCAACATTTAAGAGACAAATATCATAAGTACGTACTTATGAGAATTTTTGTTATACTAACGAGACAATATAATACAATTGAGGTTTCATATGAGTAAACCAGCAAAATATCTAGGAAATTGTTCCATAAATGACAAGTTCTAATTGAAGTATATATTTCGTTAGGTATCTTCCTTTTATCGAGGATTTTGATTGTTTTAGAAACAAATTTGCAGCAGCAGAATTAAACTATTTATCATCTAGAAGTTAAGTGTTGTTTCATAAACAATCAAATTTCTGAAATTTTGGAAGAAAAATATCCCGAGGAAAGGGATTTGCTAATCCCATCAATCTGGCAGCACTATGTTTCATAAATTTTAGTATAATGTTAAGTGGTTGGGGCCTCTGCTATGAATAAAATAAGTGTTATAATTTTAGTACCACTGGAATTTTCTACCATATTCTACAATCACAGCCGTTAAACTATAAAAAGGCTGCCACTTGACGAGCAGAGTTAGTTTCGTATTATCGATTATGTGATTCACTTGGACATTACTGAATCGTGGTACTCAATTCGTTGGTAAATTTGTGTGTGTTATACTGTTATAGTAAAGCGTTAAATAAATAAGCGTATAAGCTCAATATCAAACAAAAAAGTGTATGGTTATTTTGATTTCAGTAGAAAAGAACGCGGCTTATTTAAAGTAAATAAACCAACGTTTCGAAAAGACAAAAACTTAACAATATTTTAAAGTCAGCTGATAGACAAAATGTTAAAAAAAATTTTTTTTAATTGAAATACTTTTTCTTTTTAAAATATATTCTAAAGAAAAAAAATTTTCTAAATCCTTTATCTTTCTTTCTAAACTTAAAAATGTTGTTGGTTTATTTTTTGTTTATATTAAAAAATAATTTTGTTGTCTCAGCAAAATATCTTTTGTTATGATGTCAATATAAATGCCAAGTCATGTTTACAGAGGTCATTCTATATAAAAATGTACATCTTTTGAATATTGAACGTCTTTTTTCAAAATAAGTGTGCAATAAAATGAAACGGAATAAAATAAACATTTTAAGGACATTTTTTTTAGAATGCATATTTATAGTTATTTATATAAAGAGCCAACAAAAAAAATGTCGCTCTAATGGTATAATACATTGGTATATGATCATATATGCCCATGTACGATCGTATACTAGACCAAGTGTGATTATGTTTCGATTTTCATATGAGTATATAAAATTACTGATATTCTAGAAAAGCTTTCTACATAAAAACAATCCGATTGTCTTTAATAAGAAAATATCCTCAAAATTTGCAAAATTTTAAAGGCAAAAAAAATCTCTCAACACATTTAAGAAATTCCAAAGTTTCTGATTTTGTTTCTATAGAAATTTCGTTAAAATCTAAAACGCCTATTATTTTTGTTCGTTTTTCTTTTATATGTGTTCTAATAGTTCCATCCCTGTATTGAAATTTTCTAGACCATTAATGTTTGTCACATTATGGGCTAGAAAATATCAAAATATTTTCAAAATTTTTGTGTTTACAAAACATTTAAGAGGTCATAATGTTAGTAATCTTATAGTATATGAAAATGTTTTAGAAACGTAAACATTAATTCAAAGAAAAAGTTTTCAAAATTATCTTGTTGCAACATGATGTATGGTGGTGTTAAGAAAGCCAGCCTAGAGGTTAAGTTTTAATTAAAATGTAAATTTTTGATGAATAAAATTAAAATAAAGAACAACTTAACTAGAGAATATATGGAATTTTTAAATTTAAATGTATATTTTGGTAAATTGTTTAAGGAAATTATATAGTACAAAAAATATAAAAGTATTAAATATCTGTGTTTCATTGATAATTACAATGGCGACATATTTTATATTAAAAGAATATTTTCTAGATATGCTCTTTAACTGAAAACTTGTTTATTAATGTAACAGAACCCATTCCAGGCTTTCTTTAAATTATTATTATTATTGAAATTATAATTATAATAATTATTATTATTAGGTCCTCGTTGAACTTTTTGATCACTCGTACTTCTATTGCAATGTATGGTAAATTGTTACAAATTTTAAATATTATTTATAGCACTTAACCATGGCATATGCTTAGTTGTATAATTAAATGTAGTTTTACGTTGCCAGATTGACGTATTTTGTACATCCCGTCTCTTGGGCTATTTTCTTCCAGAAAATTCCAGAGTTTCCGCTACTGGACTAATCCAAATTCGTAACAATATTAATCATACGCCATTGTGTATCCCGATAAAAATAAATTTTAAATACTCCCTAGTGTTTGGATTTCAATACAAATACAATATTTCTATATTAACACCTGACGAGTGTAGAACAATTACATACAATTTTGTTAAATGTCATTCACAGCATAACTTTTATTTAATAAAACTTTCACATTTTCGTATTTTTCGCAGTTTAATGAAAGCAATACAATTTGGCAACATAGTTTAACATAATTACTTTTTCAATGTATTTGATTGAACTATCAGTTTATTTTGTTATGTAAAAACGATAATTAAGTTTTTAGAGTTAAGAACAGAACAGTTTTAAACAACTGTTTGTAACATTAAAATTACCTGAACGGCAGTATAAAGTGTTAAAGTTAATAAAAAAAAATGGGATAATAGAGGGTTTAATAAAAAAACATTATATAAGTGAAAACAGAAGAACTCAAATAATTCGTATTGTTTTTTTTTTAAACAAAGTACTACAATAAGTATTAAAATAAGCTAACTGGTTTTTAAAATTTAAAAAATGCTATAAGACTAGGCACCAAAATTTTAAGAAGTCTCACAAAAAACTGACGTTTTTAAAAGTAGTTTAATATGAAATTAGGACTTTAAATGGTTCCCGGACATTGTTCTTACTAACACAACCTCCATTTCGAGCTTGTAGATTATGTCCGCAATTTTTTCCGCCATTACCTCCACTATACAACAAAATCAAATTTTTTCTAAAAAAACAAGATTCTGACTATTCATTCTGGCCAAAAAAAAAAATATACGTGTATCGGCGTTTTAAAAGTTTATGTCTGATTCTATGTTTTTTGGGGGGTTAAAGTTTCCCCTCTTTTGCAAATGTTTATTGTGAATCGGCATAGGAAACCATGTGAATCTTTCATTTCAGGTATAGGATGTGTTCAGCGAACTTATATAAAACACTATGAGGAATATTTTTGTGGAATATTTTAACCCTCTAACTCTTCAATTAAAGGGACTTTTTTTTTGCCCCTTTTTAAAAAGGGTTAAAAAAGTCCCTTTAATTGAAGAGTTAGAGGGTTAAAATATTCCGCAAAAATATTTGTCATGAAATTCTACTGTAGGTCTTTGAAGACATCAAAGTTGAACATTTAACTTCAATGACAAAAACAAGGCAAAACTTAAAGGCAGAAACTAGATCTAGTCTAATTTGCAAATTTAATGTGTTTATAACTTTTGAGGAAGGTTTATTCTTCTTCTTAACCTCAAACCTAATTTGTCTCTACATGAAAAACTTTTTGTGTATTGCCATGACCGGGGATTGCACCGGCAGCCCTCTGGACAGACTATGACTCGTAGTATCACCGCTTAACATGATACACCACGGTCGGCATAACGGTGAGTGTGGCTAAATGAAGTTTTTTTAAATCACAGCCTATACAATGTATGTTTTGTAATCAGAAGAGCCAGAATTAACTAATACTTAAGCAATTTATTTTTCAATTATTATAATATCTATTAACAAAAAAAAATTACAGAAAATTTTGGTATTTTGACAAACATTTATTTATTAGATTTTTCTTCTATCCATATTCAGTTTGGGGATTACATGCGTGGGAATTTATAGTCTTTAAACCTCTATACTTACATTGGTGGCTTATATGTTTGACAGTTCATGATTTCCAACCTTGTGTAAAAGCCATATATAAAATTTTTATCTAAAGATTATCAAAATTCTTTTTATTATTCTATTTGAGCAAATTTCTTGTCGACATAAATTTTTTTAACAAATTCTTTAAAACATTAAAATAAAATTATAAACATTTAACATTAGCTATATCACATAAATCTTTTTCAATATCTTTATAATACACCCTAATAAAAATCATATGTTTGTCATAAATCTTAAGAAACAAAAAATATAAAAAATAAAAATCTTAATTCTGTTCTGGCTGTTAGATTTTTAAAACCACCAATCACTTAAAATAATATGTTACTTTGTTTTATTTCTTAATGTCTGTTAGCAACATAATTTTATTTTATTTTTTATATCTTCAAAAAAAAAATCGAAAAAAAAAGATACTTAAGTATAAGTATTGTCTCATAAATGACACATTCTTTGTTTTATAACAAGTGTGTTTGTTTCATCAACATCGAAAAGAAACAAAGTAATAAAATATGGTCATCAAAAAAACTTGTTGACTTAAGTGCGTTTGAAAAGTAAACGCAGCATCCATAAATTGTGGCAAAGCAAATTGAAAGCCATAAAAAACAACAAAAGCCTTTGTTAAAGTATAATAATGATGAGTTTTCTTTTCTGTTTCAAAAATATACAAGAACCGTTGACAGAAAGCAAAAATTGGAACTTGATCATTAAATTATGGCAAAGATGAAAATAATGGAAGTTTATTATGAAAATGTAGTTATAAAGGACAAAGGATATTTAAGAAAGAAAGCAATAAATTCGATTAGAGATTTTAAGAAATCTATATATAAAAACAAAATTTTATTTAATTTTTGAAAACCTTATCGATAGGTTTCCTAAAGAACACAAATGGTCTTCCAATCAATTAGTTATAAAAGCGACTTTTTTGACTCCCTTTTTGGAAAGGCACAAAAATCGCAGTAAATTGAAGAGTTAGAGGATTGAAATGTTCCGCAAAAATATTTGCCATGAAATTCTACTATAAGTATCTAAAGACATCTAAGTTGGAAATTTAATTTTTTTTTTTTTTTTTTTTTTTTTTTTTTTTTTTATTTTGCAACTAAATATATAGTTGATTATTTTATTTGCACAAAATTCATTTTTACAAATTTTAATTTGGCCTCAGCGCCAAAAAGGCATTATAGAGGCAAGTTGGCAAGGTAATTCAAAAGTTAAATGTACAAATAAAATTAGATTAATTACTTAATTAAATTAGTTTAAAAATAAAAAAAGTAACTTATAATATTTGTAATATATTTTATAAAACAAAAATTACATCAAAAGCGTTTCGATTGTATTAAGTAAGTATTCTTTACAGGAGGGCTTAAAAATAGAAATTCGATCAATTAATTTTAAAGCTGTAGGCAAATTATTAAATTTAATTCCACCAATATAATCAATTCGCTGTTTGGTTGTCTCTAACCTGCATCTAGGAATTCTGAAATTTGTTCTATTTCGTGTATTGAAATTTATTTGATTTTGAGTGAATAGTATAGTATGGTAACCAATATTATTAGTACATTTAAAGACAAACATTAAAACTTGATATTCATACACCCCATAAATTGGTAATATCGTTTTGCTTACTTCTTTATATAATGAAATAGTTGAATACAAAAACGGTAAATTGTATACAATTTTTAATGCTTTATTTTGCATACATTGAAGAGATTTAAGTAGAGCATTATTTTTATTGTAAGCATATACAATGGCCAAGTAATTTAAGTGAGATTGAATCAGGGATTGATATATCATCATTTTTGATCTTTTTCCCAATTTGTTCTTTAGTTTATATAAAATTCCAATTGCTGGGGCTATCTTCCTTTTCACATCACTGATATGCAGATCCCACGATAAGTTGCTTTGAAGAGTAATTCCTAAATACTTTACTGAATGGGTTTCTTGCACAATTTTTCCATCCACATATACATTAAAATTGCTGTTAATACTCAAAGAATGTGGTCTAAAGCGAATTAGTTTGGTTTTATCAGGATTGAGTAATAATCGATTCAACCTCGCAAATTCGAAAATCAATGCAGCATCTCTTTCAATTCGAGTTTTGAGCACCAAATCATGCTTATATGGATACAATATACATACATCGTCAGCAAACATACATAGATGACCACTTAAATCAAGGTTTTTTATATCATTTAAATATACTGAGAATAATAGCGGCCCTAGTCCACTTCCCTGCGGCACGCCATATTCAACAGAACCAATAAAACTTTTTGCATTGTTTATATTTACATATTGTTTCCTGTTTGTAAAGTAACTTTCAAACAACAGAAGTTCACGACCTTGAACACCATAATACTTTAACTTTTGTAACATTATCTGATGATCTACTAGATCAAACGCCTTAGTGAAATCAAAAAAAATTCCAGCAACTCCAGAAAATCCATCATCAAGACCCTTACAAACATTTTTCACAACGTTAAGTACAGCATCTTCGGTACCACATCCTCGTCTAAATCCAAATTGAAAATCATACAAAAAATTATTCTCCTCCAGATAAAATAACAGTTTGTCATACAATATTTTTTCAAAAATTTTATCAATTGAAGATAGAACGGCAATCGGTCGATATTTATCTACAGTAGATACATTTATTTCTTTTGGTATTGGTACTAATTTGTGGACTTTTAAAATGTCAGGATAAACTGAACTATTTATCATTTTGTTAAAAATATCGCATAAAATTGGAGCAATTTCTTCTCGACACTCCTTGACTAATTTTGGTGAAATATTGTCATAGCCTGGACTTTTGTTTATATCCATGCCTATTATTATCCTAATTACATCATCAATACCAATATTTTCAAGGGTGAAGCGGTTTAGTGAATGAGAAAGCGTTCTAAGCAAATTACAATTGTCTCCAGGATAGATTTCAATTCCTCTCTTGAGGTTCTTTATGGCCGTTAGAAAATAGTTGTTAAAACAATCAACTTTAGTTTGATCACATGTAATTCTCTGCCCTTGAGCATCTTTTAGGTGAATCTCATTATTCTTTTTACGACCGAGAGTAGTATTTATAAAATTCCAAGATTTCTTTGGGTCATTTCCAATTTTAGATAAACTATCAGAATAATAATTATCTCTACACCTCCTTGTAGCAATTTTTATCACTTTACTTAATCGCTTCAAAAAATCTTCTAAACCTTGTTTGTTTCTAGACTTCCTTCTTTTCCTTAATATTTTCTCTTTTAATAAAATTAATTCCTGTAGATTTTTGTTAATCCATGGAGTAAGCTCAAACCTTAATTGTTTTTTGCATTTACTTAATGTGGTTGAGTCATTTATAGCAGCTTTCATACAAGAAACTAAAGTATTTGTTAATTCTGATGCGTTAATTGAAGAATAATTTTCAGGTAAATTATTTTGCAAAATTTCTCTTGCTTTTAAATAATCATAGTGTGTTTTTGTTATCTCAGTATATTCCCTATTCATCACATCACCTTCAAACTTACAGCAGACAATATTATGATCTGACAGATTGCATTCAACCGAATCAACGTAAATTTTATCTGCAAAGTTGCTGAACACCTGATCAATACTTGTTTTAATTTGGGGCCTCGTTACCAAACTATGCGCACTATCACAATCATAATTTTGAAAGATCGTAAGCAAATCAATATAATGAGTGTTTTGAAAAAAATCTACATTGGAATCACCAACTATAATAATTGGATTTTGAGCATGAACATTTAAAATAGCATCAACGATATTTATAAAATCGTCTACGTTACATTTTTGAGAACGATAAAACGAAATAAGTTTCAAAGGTTTATGATCAATTTTAAAATTGGAAAAAGTAACTACTATGCGTTCAACGAATTTCTCACTTTTGCAAATATCTACCTCATAATGAATGTTTTTACTTACATATAACGATGTACCACCATAACCATCTTCTCTACAACAATGAACATTAGTAAAACCGGGAATTTTGTAAATTTGAGTAATGTTATTATAAAACCATGTCTCTTGAATTGCAATCACATCTGGTAACTTCGGTAACCTAGCTATTAACTCTTTGAATTGATCGAATTTTCCAATAGACGAAACGCTTCTAATGTTAAAACTAATTATATTAAAAACATTGGAATTCAGTTTACAAATGTAATTCTTAAAATTTGAAAATTGTTTAAAATATTGATTTTTAATCATAAAAAGTAAAAAAGAAAATTATATAACACAATTAATACAAATAACATACATATCCTCTTTACGGGGAAACATAGGCAGCACCATCATCGCCATCATCATCATCACTTATATTTACACCATCCACTTCTCTGTTGTTTATCATAGATCTCCTTTTAAAATGTTTATTAGTTGTTGCTGCCAATAACATCTGATCCACATCGTCTTCACATCTGATCAGTTGTTGTTTTCCCAGATCACTCTTTTTGCAATAAACTCTCCCATTTCGGGCATAAATATGTTGAAAACCAATTGACTTTAACGATTTTGCATAATATAACAAGTTTAAAGTCTCCTTGCTGTGAAAATCATGCACATACACCTCCTTCGTATTTTCATTTCCCTTTAGCTTTGGTTTGGATGACATCAATTGATCCTTATGCATTTTGGAAGCAAATTTTACCACTACAGTTTTTTTACCATCCTCCGATTGTTTTTTAGTTTTAAGAAAATAAGCAGCATCAAAAGCGTTTTGTTCAAACACAACACCCACATCTTTAGATAAGTTTACAACAGCATCCATAGCATTAACTTTGTCATCAACTTTTAAATTGCTTATAACACAATCATTTTTTACTCTGTAATCATTTAATATTTTCATTGAATTTTTAAGGGTTTGAACCTCAGTTTTTAGTTTCTTATTTTCTTTTTCTATTTCTTTTATCTTCTTCTTGTTCTCCGCCACATCTTTAAACACTTCATCAAACTTTGCAGACATAAAATTTATCGAATCAGTCAGCTGATCCAACTTCTCTAGTTTCTCTAATTTTTTTAATTCAATTTTTATTGTGTTAAGTTCCTTTCTTATATCTCCACCCCCTTCTTTACACAAGTGGCAGATGAACAATTCATTTTCATTCTTTAAAAGTCTCTCAAATTCTCTTTTACTCAATTTTGTACATTGAGAGTGAAAGTTTTTCCCGCATTTATCACACTCAATAAAGTTATCAGTCTCTTCCTTAATTTCATATTCGCAAATAACACAACTTAATATTTTTTTATTTGCCATACTGCGACGAACAGTTTTTTTAGACATTTTTCACTTTATTTAAATACCGTGTGATACACTTTCTTTAATTACAAATTTGCAATAATTAATATGCAGTTTTTGATAACAAATTTACAATTTATTAGGAGCCACTTTAGCACTGACAAAAATTACGTTTTATTGCAAGGGTTGCCAACTTTTCACTTTCAATGACAGAAATAAGTCAAAACGTAAGATGTGCTTAAGGGTTAATCTCGTACTTATTCCGTATTGGCGCCCAAATTTACAACAAACCTAGATTTTAGGGGGAAAACATGTGTATCTTCCATTTTTTGTGTAGGATGTGTTCAGCAAACTTATGTCAAACACTGCGAAGAAAATTTTTGGGGAATATTTTAACCCTCCAACTCTGCAACTAACGGGTCTTTTTTGTCCTTTTAATTGAAGAGTTAGAGGATTAAAATGTTCCACAAAAATGTTTCTCGTAGTGTTTTACATAAGTTCGCTGAACACATTTTATACCTAAAATGGAAGAATCACATGGTCTCCTATGTCGATTCACAGTAAACATTTTTAGCCCCCCTAAAAAAAAATCTGGTTTCCCTCTAAAATAAAATTCGAATGGGTTAAAATGGGACTTGTGTCAAAATTTTGTATAAAATGATAAAAGAACAGAAAATCGGAAATATAGCCCATATGGGCGATAGGTCCAAATATGGACCGATCCTATCTAGAATCTATAGGCTTTGTCCTTGGGACCATGTGAGTCAGCGAACCAAATTTCATTGAAATATTTTCGTATTTGCAACCTGCAGCGTGTAACCAAGCCAATTTTGGGGGGACCCTTATATGGGCATTAGGTGTAAACATGGACCGATTTTAACCAAAATCAATAGGCTTCGTCCTTGGGCCGAACCAAATTTCATCAAAATATCTTAATATTTGCGACCTGTAGAGCGAGCACAAGAACGCATGGACAGACAGACGGACATCGATAAATCGAAACAAAAAGTGATTCTGAGTCGACCGGTAAACTAAAAGGTGGGTCTCGGTCCAATATTTTGTGGTGTTACAAAAATCAGCACAAACTTCTTATATCCTGACCACGTAGTGGTGTAGGATATAAAAATGGGTCATCTTGTGGCTGTTTCATAAAAATTGAATCCAGGGGATCGCTCTCGGCCCTACATCATGTGAATGAGATGAGCATAAAAGCTTGCAACAATTTTGTCCGTTTTGCTGTATATCGCTAAGTTTTCAAGATACAGGCCATTTTGTCGTATCTCGGTATCTCGAAAACTAAACGAGATAGAGCAAAACGAACAAAGTTGTTGCTGCATTGGAGTACTAACACTCTTCGATAATACAAATAGGCCAAGTCAGGGGGAGAGCCCGAGGGATAAATTTCTATAAAACAGCCATTGTAAAGCAACCTATCCATCCTCTTTTTTTTTTGCTCAATTCGTCGGCTTATTATTGGTTTGGCCCATATGCCAAAAAGTCGAAATCGAGAAAAACTATAAAGAATGTTGATATTAATTTTTCTTAAAATCTACGTGATAAATATTGGTATTTCCACCCTTAATTTCGGCATATATTATAAACAAATGTATTATTTTTCATAAATTTATATGCAATAAATCAAGAGTTAGTTATTAAGCTTTCTCAAAAAATTAATTTTCTTATTTTGCGCTGCATATCAACCATTGTTTTTCAATTTGAGTGTTTTTGCTGCATATCCATACTTTTAATTTACTAGAGCTGTAAATGCTTGATAACTTTGAGAACTCGATACTACTCGATAGTTTTTCAATTGAGTACTCGATACTGCTCAATAGTTTTTCATACAACCTTATTCCGAAAGTGTTATAAGGCAGAATTATATTGTCTTAGGTTATTTCCATGGCAAAAAATATTTTTTAGAAAATACAAAACTGAGACTATTCAACTACTCAATAGGGTATTGAGTACCGGTACAAGCAGGAGGTATTGAGTACTTAGTACCCAAATATTCAATACTTTTACAACTCTGTGGTTGTTGTGGTAATACAGCACAACATTAATGAAGTAGTTTTATTTTATTTTTGTATGCAAAATTTGCTGTATATGCCAAAAGAGTGGTGTATACAGCAAAAAAATGCTTATTAATTGTTAAAATTGCGGATATAGAGCAAAGTAGATGCTGGATATCTCAGATACGAAACAAGCTATCGAAAAACCGGTTTCGGAACCAGAAAGGGGGTATTTACAGTATATATGATCTATTCCTAACTCATTTTTTTTTTAATTTTGTCAGTGGGTCAAACCAATAACAAACTGACGATTTGTAATTAGTTTTTAAGGCATTATTGCGATTTCATTAGCATTAGTAGAACAGACTCTAATGCCAGAACATTTCAGCTGCACTAAATAGTAATGAAACTTTTTTCGACCTCAGCATTAATCAGCTAATGCTAATAAAATTTCAACGCCAATGAAAAAAATTCCATGTATGCTTCATATGCAGAAAAATAACCAGGCAATTTTAATGCATTTATTACTTCAATTTGGGACCTTAAAATATACAATATTGGTTTGAAGATCTCCTAGGAAAATTAAGATAATATGTAAAATTTATTGTTGCATATCTTAAGGAAATTTTTAATTCAAAATTAAATGAAAGTCGCAGCGCAGATAATGTGACTTGTTTATTTACACAGAAAAAATTATTTACAAAAAAATTAAAATTTAATTGATATTATTAAAAATTTAATTCAAAAATTTTCAGTTAAATTTTTAGAAAAAAAATAATTGATAATTGGTCCGAATTCAATTATTGTAAATTTTTAATTGTATTTACAAATATTTTGATTGATTATAATTTTTTCTGTGTAAAGATTACCTACTTTTAATTTATTTCTAAATAATCTATGAATATGATCTGGTCAATTATTTTCCAAAATACAATTATTCTTTACCTTAACTCAATTTGAATATAAAAATAAATTTGTAAGTATTTTGTTCATGTCAAAACAATCCTTAGCAATTAATGTCATTTGTTTGTAACAGCATTTTGTGTGTAAAGACACTCTATGAACTGGAATTTATAGCACAAAACAAGGATATTTTCATTTACTTCCTTTTCTAAGTAAGAAGCCTAAAAAAAATTTAAAACATTTGTAGACAAGTAAGTACTAACTGACCTGTACACTCACAATATTTTTTCCTTAAAATCAACCGAATATGTACATTAAAACAATTGAAAATAAGTTAAAAAAAGGACTACCCACTTTTCGTTCAAAACAATTGTATTTTGTCGTTTATTTTTAATTGTTAATTTATTAACTGGCAAAGTCGGTAAAAATAATAGATTTCTCGTTTATTTTACATTTAATCGTATTATAACAACTGATTGTTTTTAACAGAAAATTTTGATTGAATATTTTAATTTCTACCGAAAGTCCGTATTTTGTGTATTTTGTTTATTGAATGACTGATAGAAAAAGTTAAAAAATATATTTCTTTGCAATTTAACTACTTATTCCATTAAAACAAATTTACTGATTTACTTTTTAAACAACTGTTGAACTTTTACGGTAAAGTTATTGTGAGTGTACTTGAAAATATTTTGTGTTTTCTATAAAAGTTAAGGACAATAGGGGGAGGTAGTACAAGTGGGTCTTGTGTTATGCATCGTTAACAACATTTCGTTTATATTCAATTGAAAATGCTCGTTTTTATGTTTTCTATTTTGCAAATCTTATTTCCAATTTTTCTTTGTATTTTTATTATTATTTTAATAGTATTTTTTCTCTCTTTTACAAAAGGGTAACCAATTAAAAATATAAGTATTTGTTGTAGGCTTTTCATATCTTTTATCATTTGAAACTAAAGAAAAAAAAATCTTTAACATGCTCTAAGGATTTGACAACAGGCACATACTTTTATGTCCTTTTAATTTTATAATACAGTTTGGCAAAGAAAAGTATATGCAAAAAGCCGTATGAATTTAATGAATTCTTAGGGGATTCATAAATGTTTTACATTATACTTTTTAATGTATTTTGATTTTAGCCAGAAATGGTAGGTTTAATATTAAAATGATTATATTTGGGAACATTTTTTTCCAATTTCCCTTTTTTTCTTTTGGAAAATTTATTAGAAATCATATAAATTGTTTAGCATACTTAGGAGAATTTCAACGAAATTTTAATCAATTTTAATAAAAAAAAAACTTTTTATAATTTAAAAGGACTTATGATATAAATATAAGAATAAGTAATGAATAATTTTTATTCGATTTGGGATTTTACACACTCTTATTTTCATATTTCTTTAATTTTTCAATATATTTACATAAACTTTTCCTAACAACATTTACATTATCTGTTGTTTATTTTTGTTTTATTTTTAAAATTCTATTATTATTGCATATTTTTGGTTGCTAGCTCTAGCAAAAGTGTGCTACAAAGTTTTTTTTTCTTATTTAACTATTCAATATAATTAACTTTTTCCTAGAGTAATTCTTTTGTAACTTTATTAATAATAAAATGTTGTAGCATACTTTTGGACTTTATTAATAATGAATTTTTGTAGCATACTTTTAGACTTTAGTAATAATGAAAATTTTGTAGCATACTTTTAGCTGCAGTTTTCTAGTATTATATTTTTGTCTCTTAATTTTGTGGTTTCTTTCTTATAAACTTTTGTTTTCTTACAACTTTTTGTTTCGCTTTAGTTGGCCATTGATGCATATATTTTTCGGTCTGGAAACTTATTACAATTAAATTAAAACAAAAAGTTATATAAAGAATTAGGTTTGAAGTTGAGCTGGTAGTGATTAATAATGCAAGTTATAAGAAGAAAAAAAGAATCTAAATTTAAAATTTGGCCTTTAATATTCTAAGGATCCATGAGATATGTCTAAATTTGTAATAATGAAATACGGAGGATTTAGTTGAAATATTTTCCTTAGCATATGGTGAGGAGATTCCAAAAATTAGGAATTTTTCAAATTTAAAATAGCTGGTATCCTTCATATCGAAGCATATTGAAAACTAAAGCATAACGACTTAAGCCCGCTTTCTTCTTTACTTTTTCTTAACCATTTTTAGGATTTTTGTTAAAATTTTTGCTGATTTATATAAAAATTAAGAAATATTAAAAAAAAATCAAATAAGAATCCTAAATAAAGCCAAGAAAAGGTCAGAAAGAAAGTTTCATACGGGCTTTAACCTTTGTTAACTTTCCTATAAAAGTTCGACTTAAGATTGTTAAAAATTTTACAATAGACACATTTTTTTAAATTTTTTAATACTATTTTAAAATTGTATTTATTCGAGCTTTCAAATGATAATAAATGAAAATGCCTCAGCTCGAGGTGTGGTTTTATTATAAAAATCAATTTATTGTTCGATATTTCGACATTCTTCGAATGTCATCTTCCGGAAAATATTAGATGTTCATATAAAAACAAAAAACTTCAAAATATTTTTGTTTAGATATCTAATACTTACCAGAAGATGGCATTGAAGGAATTTCGAAATATTGGACAATTAATTTATAGTTAAGTAAGATTCTGAATTTTCTTTTTATCCGGAATGACCACTACCTGATTCACGAATAAAGTTATATAGGTCGAGTAGAAGAAATCTCCAAAAATTGGATCAGTTTTGTAATACCATTTAAGCTCAATACATTTAAGCTCAGATACAACCTTTCTATAGCGACTGGATCAAAACATGCAGGCAGCGATTTTAAACATTTTCTATATGGTTAATCCTTTTGGACCAAATTTCGTGTAATTATCTCCGGAATTACGTCCAGTAGATTAATTACAAGGTTGCATGAACTGCGCCAAGTCAACTCAGCAAATAATTCAGGGCCGCTTGATCTACGCCCATGATACCGACAAAATATGTAGCTGCAGTATAATCAGGGCTACAAAACTACAATAATAGAAAAAGTCTGCACAAAATTTTGTTAAAACTACTGAAATTAGGAACAGCAAAAAAACCTGTTAAATAAAAAAAATTTTAGTTATAAAGGGTTTTTCAATAAGAGCGCTACAAAAGATTTTTTAAATAAAACAAAAACGGTTTTGGATATCAATGAAATTCTTTATTCCTGTGAAAGTACGTTCGATGCCATTATGTATGGAAATCTATCTCTTTTGCATGGCCACCACGGGCACGCTTGCAGAAGTCCAGACGCTGAACCCAATTTTCGATGGTTTTCAAGCATAAATCGGCCGATATTCGTACGAAGTTCATCAATCGTCGCTGGCTTGTTGGTATAGACCATAGATTTGACGTAGCCCCACAGGAAATAGTTCAACGGCGTCAAATCGCACGACCGAGGCGGCCAATCGACTGGACCATTTGGTGAGTTAACACGTTCTCCAAACTTGGTTTGCAATAAATAAATAAATTGTGACATTCGCTGTGTGGCGCCACACATCCTGTTGGAACCACATGTCCTCCAAGTCCATATCATCCAATTGGGGCCAAAAATATTCGGTTATCATTGAGCGGTAGCGATTCCCATTCACAGTAACGTGCAGGTCTTGATTATCACGGAAGAAGTACGGCCCAATGACGCCGCCGGCCCATAAACCGCACCAAACCGTAATTTTTTCGGGATGCAATGATGACTCATGGAGTACGTGTGGATTGCTGTCTGACCAATAACGCATATTTTGTTTATTGACTAAGCCATTCAGTCAGAAATGAGCCTCATCGCTGAAGATGATTTTTCGATGAAAATCCGAATCATTTTCAAGTTGTTGCTCAGCCCAATTCACGAAGATACGACGCTTCTGGTGCTCAAGCGGCTTCAGTTCTTGCGTCAATTTGATCTTGTAAGGATGTATGCCAAGATCTTTTCGCAAAATTCGCCACAACGACGTCACAGAGATGCCCAACGCTTGAGAACGACGTGTGAGAGACACATTTGAGCTTTCTTCAACTGAAGCCTCAGCGGCAGCAATATTCTCGACACTACGGGCACTTCTTTGTCTGACTGGCACGGGAACATTTTGTACTGTGCCTGTGGATTCAAATTTTTCCACTAGACGCTCAATTGTTGATCTGCTAGGACGATTATGACGACCATAAATTGGACGTAGGGCTCTTAACGTTGAGGCCACTGACTCCGAATTTCTGTAGTAAATTTTAATAATTTCGACTCGTATATCTTTCCATCATGAAATGGCAAACCTTACTGAAGAGAAATGTCAAAAGAGCGGCAAGAAATATGGCGTCGTTTTCTGTCTCTGTCTTTCTACTTTTGTAGCGTCCCTGTTGAGTTAAATTTTTGTTAATAGAAAATAACAACTTGACGTGCTAGAATCAGCAAAAAATTTTGCTAAATAATTAGTAGCCTAAAAAATAAAAAAATTAATTTAATTTTCGAAGTTTTTTCCGATTTTATAATGCAATAAAAAATCGAGCGTTTTGAAAACAGCAGGTTACAATTTTTTTTAGCAAAAAGTTCTGTTGATTTCAGCAGGATAGACTGCTATTTACATTCAACTAACCTTAACTTAAAAATAACAAAAATTTTGTAGAAATCACAGTTGGTTTTTTCTATTTTTGGTCTACTAATATTTAGCAAAATCTTCAGTAAATTTTACAGTGCAATTTGTCATTTTAAATTAACTTAAAGTTAACTAAAATTTTGCGAATTTAGCAGTTTTATTTTTGTTGTTCTTATTTTACCAGTAATTAGCAAAAAAATCTGCTAACTTCAGCAGTTTTTTCTGCAAATTCATTTTTAACAAATTTTTGATTGCTTTTTCTGCTATTTTTGCAGTTTTATTTCCATGAGTGTATGTTCACTTCTACGTTAGTTGGTTCTTGCAATCAAATTATTGTTGTATAAATCATACTTTATTAATAATAATGCTAACTTTTAATCATTTGGTAGTTACAATCTCTCTTTTTTCGATTATATTATTATTTTCTCGCCTGCTATCATATAATATCTGGATAACCATATTCCTCTCTTTTAGTTACAAATATATTAGTATCTGAATTGAGAGAGATGATGCTAATAACACTTGAAATCACTTTATATATATATGCAGCAATCATTGTTGTAGTTTCGCCGACAATAAAATGTTCAGTGTATTCAGGAAGTGTCATTCTTAATTGCGATTTTCTGAAAAGGAGTTGCGAGAAGTAGTCAGTTAAAATAATTTTTAACAAAAAGAAAAAACAATACAAAAACAACATATTGATATTAATTTTAATAGTGACATTATTTGTGGAAATTCCTTGGTCCGCCCAAGAAGTCTGGGCATAATTTAAACTGTAAAGCAAATTTCAAGTAAAATTGTTATATAGAAAAGTTCTTAGTATTATAAAAAAAAGTGTCTTTTTGTAATTTTTTGTACTCGCATAAAAAAAAATAAATAAAATCTGTCAGAGGTGTGACAGATTTTAGTTTTGCACGATAGTAAAATTTAAAGAAATGTACATGTTTTGTAATCTGTGGCAATCAATGAATATAGTATGTTCATAACAGTCATAATGTGATCCAGATAATTATAATATGGTCCTTATTATCATAATAGGATCCAAATGATCATAATATAATCCGAATGATCTTAATATGATACAAATGATATTAATATTATCCAGGTGATCATTATAGGATCCAAATGATCATAAAAGAATTCTAAATGATAATTGGGAAACTTATTATTATTAATGACCTTAAGGAACATATGATAATTTTTATTTTCATGACTATAAATAATATGATTTTCGGGAATATATTATAATCATTACGAAAATATTTTAATCATAAGCAACATATTATGATCATTTTGTATGTATTGTAAAAACGTATGGTGAACAATATTTACCAAAGTGTTACTCTCGCATATTTTAATAATTTATTTTTATTTATATATGTAAGTATAAGTCAATAATTGAATTAACTTAATCATGAATTTACTTAAACGAGTAAATTTGTGTTCGAATAAATACGAGGGTCGTTGTTTGAGCATTTTTAATATTTGTTGTTTACATAAACCCTGATGAAGCCGTTCAAAGAATGACGAAATATCGGTATTATATATAACATAAATAAGGATATTTTATAAAAACCTACAAAGACCTTGAGTTTAATTATTTACTAATCAGATAAAAAAAATGTAAATGTTCTCAAATGTAATGTTCACATGCGTGGTGTGCAGCGATCATTTTTTTGAGTGTTTTTAATATTTGTTGTTGTTTACCAAAACCCTGGTGATGTCGTTCAAAGAGTGACGAAATATCGGTATTATAACATAAAGAAGGATATTTTATAAAAAAAAAAATTATTTAATATTCACAGACAATTTTAAAGATCGAATGATACTTCAACATTTATTATGCCAAAACATATTTAACAAATTTTGAAAAATAATTTGTTGAATCTGTTAGTCGGGACATTTCCGATCCGTATTTTATGGGACCACGTTTTTAGAATTTCCAGAAATATTTATTAGGTTAAATTACAAACTCAATGAGAATTTCTTGTTCTCATCAAGAAGCGTTATTCAACATTTAAAATGTCAATGAAAGAGCTAAAACAATAAAAATACTAGAAAATTGTACCACAATTTGCTTTGTCATCTTCCATAATACTACTGTGTTGTTTTGATAGATATAGCAGTAGTGCCATCTGTTTGTGTATAACCAAAAATATAAAATCATGTGTTTTCCATAATTGTCAGTCAAAATTGGTTTGAACTGACGAATTAATAAAATAAGTTTAACCAATAAAACTTTTTGTAATTTCTTGGCGAAATTATTTGCTTGACGTGTAGTCTTTTCTTGTAAGAGACAACAATTAATAATAAAATTCTAAAGTAATCCCTGGTGGGGGAATAGTCTAAAAAATTGTTTAAACAAAATGTACATGGCCTGAATGCACAAGAACAATTTATTTAGATATGGATTGCTATATCGTCAGCTTATTATTGGTTTGACCCATACGCCAAAAAGTCGTTATGGAGAAAAACTATAAGGAAGGTTTAGATTTTTTTATTTTTGTATATAAAATAGGCAAGTACACGAAATTCAATACTGAATATCTCAGATATGATACAGGATATCGAGAAATGGGTTTCGGAATAATAATGTAATAAACAATAACCTGACGATATGTTAATTGGTTTTTTAAAGTAAAGTAAAAGTTTTTAATAATGGGCCGCTTTTAAAATATTTTAAAGCAAGATTATAAAAAGAAGTGACACCTATACTCAAATAAAAAAGTTTGTAAAAAAATTTGTAAACAGTTTCCAATCGCATTATACTATTTTTATACTGATTATTAGTACAATTTTAATTTTTAGTAATCATTTTTGCTATTCTCTTATTACAAATTACGGATTTTTTTACTAATTTTCGCTGCTGATTTCAGAAAAAAATTTTACTAATTTTCAAATCCGAGTGCTAAATTTAGCAGAAAAATATACTAATTTAAAAATATTTTTTTTTTTGATTTTTTACAATTCTTGTTTAGTTTATATTTGTTACAATTGATATATTCTTAGTTTAGAAATAACACCCAGAAAGTTGTATTGCATCTCCAATGCTTAAAACGGCAATAACTGGAGAACCGTTTGCAATTTTGACTCCAAATTTCAAGTACGATGAAGTAATTATACGCTTGTTACAATCGAAAGAAAAAAATTTTTTATTAATTTCAGCAGATTGATTTTAAATTACAGTTTACAGAAATTTACTGAAATTTAGTAGCTGCAACTAATTATTTATACTAATTTTATTGTACTAAAATTATGATATTTAGTAAGCTTTTTAACTGATTTTAGCAAATCGATTTTGAATTGCATTTTACATAAATTTTACTAGAATTTAGTAGCGGCTACTAATTTTTTCTACATGTGTTGCTAAAATTAGCAAAAAATAATAATAACAGCAAAAGTTTCAGTAGCCATTACAGACTTTTTTGGTTGAGTGTACACGAGCTCTTTAATCTTTTAAAAACTTTCCATTGTTAGTAGATTTTACTCTTTAGTGTATCGTATTTATTTTGTTGCTGCATATGATTGTTACTGTAACACATTTGTTGCTTAAGGTAATTAGCAAAACAAATTAAGTCTTAACATGATAAAAACAAGTTAAGGTATGCAAAAACTTTATTATCTTGTACAAAGATGTGCAACAATTTACTTGAAGGAGAGGTAATTAAAAAAAATTCACTATAAAATGAAAACAGTTATGTGAAAAAAAATTCCACTAAAGTAAATAAAACAACTACAGAATTATACAAATTAATTAAAATGAAAAAAAATATTTTAAATATTAAATAATTTCTTAAATATTTTCTAAATAAAACAGTATAGACGATCAGTCATAGTGTTCGTTAGGGCTTGATGACTTCATGCATTTGTTTTTGTAATGATCAGTCAAGCCAGCTAATACATGAACAACTGCTGTATCTGTATGCTTGATCGTCTAAAGGTCGCTTTATAAAAAAATAGTCTGCAAAAAGTGTTCACATGACGTATGAGTGGTATTAAATTTTTGTTACCCAAAAAATATCACTCATACGCATGGGTGTTCAACGCAGGCATTCTTATCTTATACGCAAAGTAAAAAATTCATAGTTAAATTAACTATCAACTATTATACTCGTATCACATGTGAATTGACTTCTTATTGTTTTATGAGCATTTTAAAATTAAGTATGAATCTTATTAAAGAAAATATGATTCTAGTTTGTAGTTCTTTTTATTTTCCATTTTTGATTACACAAAAGAACACTTTTACGTTAAAAGTAGCGAGCAGGTACTCCAATAGCAGTAAAACACTTTAGGATTTCAAGCACCGTTGACTTATTTTTCAGTAGACTTCTTTGATTCTAGTTAAAAAAAGCGTTTTCGTCTTTTTAATTATAATGCTCTTTCTATTTAATTTAATATGGTTTGCGCTTAATTTTTAAATTTATTTTCCTGTGTGTGCAAACTTTTTTTTTAAATGCTTTTCTCAATTCTTTCTATAACATTTTCTGTGTATTGTTTATTCCAACAACCATATATTAAAATACTGAAAATATTTCATTTCTTTCAATAAACTCCTATATTATTTTCTCAAATAGCTGCTTCTATGGAAATTGATGTATCTAAAGTACAAAAGAATTATAATGGTACCTTAACTCTTGAACAATACATGAAAGCAGGTACAGGTAGCAACAAATATGTATGTAGTCATGGATATTGCTAGTAAACTATAATTCCTGGACACAACAAAACAATATTATCTTTCTATTGTTAAATGACTTATGGACATTTGTTAAATAAACTGGAAATTTGAAAATTTTCTTTTTCTACCACATTTCTTTTGTTAAAGTGATTTTTTCTCTAGACAAAAAAAATTGCACATAAATATATCAACAGCATACAACAAATAGTAAAATATTATAGTCAAGTTTATGACATGCAGAGTAACAACTACATAAACACTTATAGTTAAAAATAAAAATAAAATAAAACTAGTTTTACATAAACGAAGAACATTATGTCCATTTAGGTCACTATAAACTACATATAACAAGGACTAACATGATTTATAATGTGAGGTATTCATATTTCAAAATATGATTAAATCTTATTATTTATAATGTTCTTGCAGAACTATAAAAATAAAACGAGGTTATTGTTTTAAAAAAAAATATCCTGAAAGACATGATGCTGAATTATTGGCAGGATAAACAAAATTAAAAAACGTAGAAATAATTGTGGAACCCCGATTTGCAAATACCTTACATCCTCCCCCATACCCCTACTTCCTCAGTTTGCGGCCTATTGAAAAAGATGCAGTACCAGAAAGTAATAAGAGAATAGCAAAAATTAATTCCCAAAAAAAAAGTTATACTAAAAATTAGTATAAAAATAGTAAAGTGCGATTGGAAGCTGTTTACAAATTTTTTTACTAACTTTTTTATCTGAGTGTAATAAACCAATGGATTTTTACTGCCGAAAAGGCAGCGTTAAATTTCTATTTATGTAAAAATTTTTTTCCCTCAAAATAAACACAAAAAAAATCGCCTATTATCAAAAAAATTTTTTTGATCTACAAAAAATTTCCATGCCAAAAGCATGTTCGCTCTAAAAAATTGTTCACTGAGAAATAAAATGCTTGCACTCAAAAAGCCTCTTTTGATCGAAAAAGTTGGTTTTTGCTAAAAAAAAAAACACCTAAAAAAAATTGAGAAAAAAGTTTTTATGTGAAAAAAATTCGCAACAAAAAGTAATTTCACTAAAAAAAAGTTTTTGACTACCCGTGTATAAAAGATCAGATCTGGCCAGATCTAGGCATATCTGGCCAGATCTTAGTAGATCTTACCAGATCTAGGCATATCTGGCGCAATTGTCCAGATCACTTTAGATTTGAACAGATTTGGCACTAGATCTGATCAGATCTTGTCATAAGGTATTATCACATATGCCATATCTGATCATATTTGATGAGATCTGGTACAGGATCTAATTAGATTCAATCATATCTATTTAGATCCAAAAAGATATGATCAGATCTAAACTTTTTTATACGGGTAAACAAATTTTTAACTAAAAAAATATTTTTATCAAAATTCGCAACAAAAAAATTCTACACAAAAAATATTTTTGAATAAAAAAATTTTTTAGTGAAAAAAATTTTTCATAAACAAATTTTTTGACTAAAAAAATTTTATAGAAAATTTTATAAAAAAATTTTATAAAAAATTTTTTCATTAAAAAAACATATTCCACTTTAAATATTTTTTGACTCAAAAAAATTTTACGTTGAAAAAAATATTTCCACTGAAAAAAATTTTTTACAATGATTTTACAAGTAAATTAAAGAGAATAAAAATTTCAAAAAATTCGATAAGGCCAGCACGATGGAATACGTATTTTCAAGTCCCGCTATAGACCCATCTTCAGTATCCATGCCTTTATGGGTTAATAGTTGATAATGATCTACTTATATTGACTGCGAAAAAAATAAACAAATGTAAACACAACTCAATCAGACTAACAGCAATGATATTTTAACAACGCTATTTTTATCCTCTGTTATTACTGTTTTTGCTTTGAACTTTAATTCTTAAAGTATCGCAGCTGGTTCTATTCAACTCTGATCGTCTGCTTATCAATCACAGATTTATTGAACAGTTTAATTTTAAATGCATATTCGAATTATTTTTTACCTACAGCATAAACTCAGGGTGATAGGAAATAATTAGTAATATTAAATTATATTTTTTCACTGTATCTAGTGTGTTGAGATGTATGAAGGTATGCATAGTTGATCTTTTAATTGATAAATAAATGTTTTTTGTTAGATTTGAGATCATACAAGTAAATTACAGAGAACAAAAATTAAAAAAAAATTCTATAACGCCAGCAGGATGGAATACGTATTTTCAGGTCCCGCTACAGATCCATCTTCAGTATCCATGCCTTTATGGGTTAATAATTGATAATGATCTACTTATATTGACTACGACTAACATCAACGAAATTTTAACAACCCATGTGAAAATCGAAATATATATGAACGTACATTATCATACATGGACTAGTATATGATCATGCATGGGTATACATGATCATATACGTCCATGCATAGTTCAATGTATTATTTCATATATTTCCATATATTTTCGGATCCGAAATTTGAGGCTATATGACCGTACATCTTCATATATGACCACATATGCTCAGATATGATTCATGTATGATCATATATGGCCATATACCTCCATATACCCTCAAATTTTGGATCCGAAGATATATGGAAATATATGAGATAATGTATGGTCATACATTGATCTATGCATTGACGTTTATGATCATGTATGCCTATGCATGATCATATACTAGCCAATGAATGATCATGTATGTTCATATATATTTCGATTTTCACATGGGAATGCTATTTTTATCCTCTGTCATTACTGTTTCTGTTTTGAACTTTAATTCTTAAAGTATCGCAGCTGGTTCCAATCAGCTCTGATCGTCAGCTTATGAATCACAGATATATTGATGTAGTGTTTCATATAGTCGGCATGTCTGGCTTTGATTTTTTTTACTTCTTTTCATTTTGCCTAAAAGTATACCACAATTTTTTACCATTTATTAAATCATTATTTGAATATACATACATATTAAATTATATATAACATTTTATTTTTGTGTTATTTTTGTTAATGATTTAAAAATTTATTTTTATTAACATTATTTTCCACTCCTTATCATACAAATAAGCAAAAGTTAAACAAGTTATACAAAATAAAAATGGAGAAAAAAAAATAAAAAACCATAATTCTTTCTTCTCCATTACGCCGCTGTGTCTCTTAAGACTTTCAAAGGTTAAGTGTTTTGTAAATACTATTTTTTTTTTATTTTTCTCAAAAAACATTTCCTAAATACAAATACTATACATCCAACTACAAGCACAAAATATTTTCTTTCTTTATAAAATGAAAATGTAATTTATAGTTTAAGTTGCTGTCGTACACTTGTATCTTGTTTGTTATATATTTTTTTGAAAGTTTCCAATAGAAAAAACACTCACTTGCTTACTTAGGAATTACTTTGCAGAAGAAGTAGATTTAGTACGGGAGAAGAAACAGCAGCTATGGAATAAAGATTGTAAACATTTTGGTGCATATTCCATATACAACCAGCTTAGTTTGCTAAGCAATTAATGTTGTAATTTCTAGGATTTTTTTCATCTTATTTTTTTCTTCAAAACTAAATAGTTGTAAATATTTACTAAAAAAAAACAAAAAAAGTTTTTCTTTAGACTGAGAGATTTAAAAATGAGTAGAGAAAATTGTAGAATATAAAAAATTTGTAGGAAATAAAAACAACATGTTTCAGAAATTTATAGTGGAGCTCTAAATTACATTATGGCTGAAGTACGTGTACAAAGGTGGACACTAATGGAGTATTTTTAAAAATTAATAAAAAGATTTGTTACTAACTATATCCAACATTTATAATAGCAAAAACTAAAACAGCAAAAGCTTAAAATAGTGTTTAACTTTTTAATTAAAAATCTAACCAGTAGTCTAACTACAGAAAATCTTTATAATCATTTATACTCTTCAAGTAGGTAAATTTGAAAAATAGTTTAAAAATGTTTTTTACAAAAAGAAATATGTTGCTTTTAGTAATATCTTAAATAGAATATTTTAAAATTATATTAACAAAAATTTTGTGTTATTGAACCATGTTTTAAATTTCATAAAAACAACTCCTTAAACTAGGCTTTAATTTAAAAATCACAATTAAGCCTAGTTTTTTATTGAATTTAATAAAATAACCAACAAATTTGTGGGAAGACCGAAGAAAAATATATATCTTTATAATGCAAAATTTAAGTTCATATATAAATTATTAAAAAAGAAACATAAAATAAAGCATATCTTTAGGCTTGAGGTAACCTAACACATGACCTTGTTAAAAAGTTCAAGGTAATTTTATATGTCAACAAATGAGCTGAACATAACACGCTCTTTTTTAACAAAAAAAAAACCTTATAAGTTCAAAAAGATAAAACTTTTTGTTCTATAGTGTTTTACCCATGGCAATTCGCACAAAGAAAATGATGTTTTTGTAACAAGTCCGCATAAAAACATTGAATTTTCAATTTTATACACCGCATTTTATTTAGTTCTTTATTTGGTTGGATTATACATTCTAGCTGATTAAATTAATGAATAGTAGTAGTGAAATTATATGCAAAGAAAAATTACTAAAATAATAGCATAACTTAAGGCTTTACATATAAATGTAAGCAAATGTAGTCCATCTTGAGGCTGAACATTATAAATTAATAAATACTATAAGACATTGTTTTAGGGTTTAAAATAAATAGATGAAACTAATGTTTTGATGATATTGTTACGTTTTGTTGATTTATTTCCTTTAAATAAACCGGCTTCTTTTCTATTGCAATCAGAATTTCGAATCCCACTGCTGACACCAATTGTTACGTTTCACCGTTTAAAAATGTTTGTTTATCTTCTTTAGATAAACCGAGTTGGTGCCCTTTGCAATTAAAATAGCACACACTCGTTTGTTTGACACTAACCTTATTCACTTATTTATTTAACACTCTATTACTTTTTACACAACAGTTTAACACACACACAAGCTCTAATTATTTTTACCTAAACAAACTATAATACGCCACTAAATATACACTGAAGGCCTGAATGAATGCATTTAAAATAGGCTGTGAAACATTAATCTCACTTTCTGCAATTCATAAATCATCAACTGATATTGAGGAAATATCAATCAAAATTCAGAAAACATAATACTTATCTAACTTAATTCATGATTTCTATATTGCAATTAATATTCTCTGAATTTCAATTAGAGATTTCTGAATTGCAAAAACTAAAGTGCATGTTTCACAGAATATTTTAAATGGATTCATGCAGGCCTTTACTATACACAGTTTGAACGCAACTTAACAGCACAAATGCTAGGAATCAACTTCCGCTTCCCTCGTTAAGTTCGGACTTTTTTAGTAACTGTCGTGGATATAGAACATACAAGAAAATTCCAGTCTTTCTGAAATTATAATACTTATGTTATTCATAACAGAGCTCCTAACTGCTTAACATTATACTGCTTAAGCACCGTAAGGTGTTTCGATTTCACGTGAAAAATTGTTATACTCCATACAAAAAAAAATTATTTTTCACGATAATCAGTTTCACGTGAAAAGTGTGTAGATTTTGATTTCACTCAAATTTAATGTACAAGACTATTATTTTTCTCGTGAAAAAGTGACATTTTGTGTATATTATGATTGTGTCTTTGTTATAAAATTAAAAAATTGTTTATTTTTATAATTTAAATTGCAGTTTGAAGCCTTTAAAGTTCGTCTGAAATTTTTCCACGTGAAAAACAACTTACGGCGCTTTATACTTAAATGTAGTGCTGTAGCAAATCTCGCCTCTCGGGACATCTTTCCTCCATAATTCCACAATTTTCTATACTGGACTAATCGAATTTCGTAACAATATTTTACTGACGACGATTTCTTAACGATTTTTCATAAAATTCTTGACGATTTTAAAGATTTATTTTTGCATTTTTGACCAAAAAAAAGTATGGCACCACTGTCTTATACTCGCATATTTTGATTCTCACCCTCTCTACAATGTTGCCATATTTTCAAAAAAAAATCCCATTATTTGGTGATGTCCAGAAATTCAAAAGTTGAAACGATTGAACTTTTATTTTGAAAAATCCTTGTTTTCATGTTTATTAGTAGTTTCGAACTCATTAAGCATATTATTTTATTTAAATGATCTTTACGGAAGTTGAAATGAAAAAAATTTAAAAATTAAAAATCGTTCTACACCGAAACAAAAACCTCATTTCCCATCACTGGTGCTCTCATAGGACATGTAAACATGTATAAAAACAACCGTCACCGCAGCCGCAGTCATTAAATTTATTTTTTCTCACTGCAGCGGAATCCGCAGCCGCATCAGCAAGGTTGTATCTAGTGATGCCAGACCTTTTTGGTCAAAAATCCTCAAAAATGTTAAAATAAATCGTCAGCAATTTTATGAAAAGCCGTTATCATAAAAATACTAGTTTCATCTATTTTTTTATTTAAAATTCAATTAATTTTTACTGCTTACGTATATTACTGCTCTTAAGATAATTCACAGATGTTACAAATTCGAAGCGTATACAACTGGACGTTATTCTTTACTTCATCTGTAAAAAGGTGGTATTTATGCTACGATTAGTTATGCGTTATGTGGTTTAAATTCTCTTAAATAATTTATATTCACTTTAAGTTCGTAAATCCGATCTGTGTTTTAAAACTTTCAGTCACGTCATAATTGTTCTGTGATTTACAAATAAACCAAACGCAGCCTATTTCGGAATTTTTAATCGCGATTTTTTAAAAAATATCATAAATTGTGACATGATTGAGACATTTGAAAAACAGATTTAGAATCAACCTGTCTAAATCTATAAAAATATTGTACCAACGTTTAAATCCCTGCAAAAAAAATCCATTTTTTAAAGCTGTGTAAATTAAAAAATTAACATAGTTCCAAATTTGTTTGTTAATTGTTTTCAACCATGAACATATTTTTCCACTCAGACCCAACGAGTATTGCGAATTTCAAAAAGACGATTCGAAAAGAACAATATGCGGTTTTTTTTAATGATTTTCTTTATAGTTTTGCTTAAAATTCGGTTAAAGCCAGTAATTTTCCTAAATCGTCAAAACATATGGAGTTTTAATGCAAAAATCGTCAATAGTCATTTGTAAAATTTTGATTTAAAAAATCATCAGAATGGCAAAAAAATCGTCGCATCTGGTATCACTGATTGTATCACTTCTCAACAGAGTTGCATCTGTCTCATATTTATCTTCATTATTTCTTGTATGTACATCAGTGTTGCCAGAAATATTTTAGCTCATATCCCCATTTTGCAAATTGATATCCCCAAAAAGGGTTTAAATATCTAATTTTGTCCCCAATTCATTTTAATTTAAACAAATCCCATTTTAATAGAAAAAATATAAATTATGATTCCTAACAAATTTCGAAATTCTTGGTTCTTTTGAAAGTTAAAAATTATTTAACTTAAACACATATTTTTGAGGTTTAAAACAAAAAATAAAAATTTTTTAAAATACATATTATAATTTTTTGTTCGAAAATAAGAGACGTTAAAATGAATGGTGCAAAAAGTTATTCTCAAATGTCTCAGAAAAGTATATAAAATTTAATATTTTACGAAGAAATATCAAGGGTATTCATGTAGATGCATTTTAACACAAATACAAAGTTCATGGAATAGTTTTAATTAAGTCATCATTTTTAAATTAAAATATTTATAATAATAATAATATTTTTAACATTTTATCGCATTTACCAAATAGTGCGGACAATTAATTGTAGAAAAATTAACAAAAAAAAATAGCAAAAAAATATTGCAAAAAAAAATATCTCAATTTGAATTAAAAACTAGTTAGAAACTTGCAAAATTGGATTACTAAGTATTTTACAAAATTTTATACTAACTTTTTCCTATGCGTGAACAAAAGGCTTAAGCAAGTATATTAAAAGAAAAAAATCCTTTAAACCTATAATGCAGGTTTCTTCGAAATATAGTCCGATATTTGAAACTACCGTTAACGAAGTATCAAGCTTTTAAGCTTGTATAGAATAAAGTCCTTAAATTTTAAACAGGAATGTAGAAAATAATGTTCAAAATCAAATGAGCTTTTTAAGAAACCATTTGAAATAATAGAAAAAAATTTATAAGAACAATATTTTGTGAATGCCAAGATATAATAATAAGAAAATTCTTCATAAAATCAAAGAAATTTGACAAAGAAATATTATTTTCTTCAACTCTTTGATATCCTTCAAGAATTTTACTAAAAAATATACAGCTGAATATCAAAGAGTACCGCAAACTCAACAAAGTCCTTCGTTGAATATTTACTACTTCTGAAAGTGAAAATTATTTGTTAAATTTAGTCGTTGTTATTTGTTACAAAAGAGCATAAAAAATTGTCTTTCTACAGAACTAAACTATTACATAAATCAAAGATATTTTTATTGGTTACAAACTTTTTATTATTCAAACAATTTTTTATACAATAGACTTTATAAAAGATTTAAAAAAAAAACTTTAGAAATCTTTTTACTAAATTGATTATAAACCATTAATAAAAGGCATTGTATTGTTTCAAAATTCAGAGTTATGCTTCTTGTTTTTAAAAATAAGACTTAGGCATTTGATGTATATTGACACCAAAAAGTTTTAAAATGAAAAATTGTGTTGCATACATTAAGGCTTAATCAAAAATATTGAACAAATGTGTCTATAAATGTAGGTTTGTTAGGTGATGTAGTGATTTTATTACAAAAAGAAATGTCACATACTTTGGGGCTTTAGATGGAATATAAATCAACATACTTTAAGGCTTAAATTGTAATATAAATCAATGACATATGACATTGATTTGAAAATCTGTGCTTTTTGTCCTAGAATTTAACAACAAAGAACAGACATTAAAACATTTCAAGTGTGTAAATGCTTTTTTCAAAGATAACTCCCTGGCAATACCTTAAAGTTTACAAAACAATATTGAAAATCTCCTAAAATATAAAACGAAATTTTAACATTTTGTGTTAATACTGAAAACTTAATCAAATATGTGCATCTTATTGTATAGCATACTATCAGGGTCACATATGAATGTAGTTTTTTATGAAAAAGGTGTTAAAATTCTGACACAATTTTTTGTTTTTATCAACTATGTATTATGATTTGTATAGATTGAAATACCTTTTGTCTAGTTTTCAATTTTTTTGATGTTATTATTGCAAGCTGATATGATTCAATAACAGAATCAAAAATATTGAAAACTAGACACAAGCACAGCAATATATGCAACTATAGCCTACTTTTAGGGTTGAGTTGTTATTGTTTGATATGTGTTGACATTGATGTGAAAGTTCAGTGATATTGTTTTTTAGAAATGAATAAAAACAACAGACATTAAAATATTTCGAAAGTGCTAAAAGTTTTTGAAATGAAAAGCATTTTGAATAAGTGTTTTTGAAATGAAGAGCATTTTAAAATATTCAAAGCATATTTAATGGGTTGAAATTGACATAGAAAATCAAGTATGGAGATCCAAAATTCAGTTATTATTATAGCATAAGCAAATTCCATTATTAAAGCATAGTTTTAGGTGTACATAATTAATATTGTTTAAATATAAACAGTAACCCTAAAAGTAGGCAACAGAGAAACAAGCCGATCAAAATAATCGGCGGCGGCGGCGCAAGCAAAAAATCGGCGGCGGCGGCGGCGATTAAGGTTGAGCCGGAAAAAATCGGCGGCGGCGGCGCAACCAAATAATCGGCGGCGGCGGCGGCTTGATCGGCTTGATAGAACATTATACATGTAATTTAAAGATGTTTAAGGTTTTTTCCAAAATATAGCAGTAGAAAATTGTACAAAAAATTTGGAATTATCAAATAAAAAATAATTTTAAGTTAAATTAATTCATAAAAATTACAAATTTAAGTTTTTGAACGGACCTAGAAGGTGAGATAGTTGGGCTTTCCAAATATATACATATGTTTATATATTCAACAAAATTGTGTGGAAATATTTTCAAATAAAACTGATTTTCTTAATTTTTTTTCTTATTTTGTTTAATTTTGACGGCTTTTAATTAAAATATTTTGTTAAAAAATTTGTTATTCTTAATTCAGAGTAAAATGAAGTTCTACTTTAATCGCTTTAAAATTGTCAAAGTTATACATTTATTTATAAACATGGAATCTCTGCATTTATAAGAAAATTGAAAAAGTTAACCTTAATGAGTGTGCAAACAAGAACATCGAGATGTCTTATAATAGCTGAAATTAAATGTTTAGAAAAATTACGTTAACTTTTTCAATTTTCAATTAATTTAAACAAAAGAATCTGATTTTACTAAAAACTAAACCCACTTTCAGAATAAATTACAATAGTAAAGAATTTTTTAATACTGTAAAAAAGCCGTCAATATTTTTTAAAAAATATTTCAACATATTTCAGTTACAAATAAATAATTCTATATACATATATTTGGAAAGCAAATTTTTTTGTCTTTCTAAAAACGTCGGTTGAAAAATTGCTGAACTTAAAATTGTTAAGTGCTTGAAGTCGCTCAAAAACAGAGTTTTGACACTATAACCCCTGTTCTGAATTCCGAAACTTTTTAATTAGAGTAGTTTTGTAAAATCACACAAAATTCAAAATGTCGGAAATTGACTGTTTCGAACAAATTTTAGCATACTGAAAAATTTTAAAATAAATTTTAACATATCAATTTTTGCAACAAAATATTCCTTTTACTTTCACCAAGCTTTTTCAACACGAAATAAAACGAAGAAAACAATTCGGATGTGGATCACAGAAGAGCAAAAAAATTCGGAATGTTTCACTTTAGAATTTTTTTATGTGGATTCGGAACTTAGAAATAAACAACTCTATTTTCACTCAAAATTAAATGTGTTTTTAGAATAAACTACAAAAAAATATGGTTCGAAAAAAATTATGCTCGAAAAGAAAGTTGAAAAACTTAAAAGAAAAGTAAAAACATTCAGATATTCATCCCTCTTCTGAGTCCCGAAACTTTTTAATTAGAGTTGATTTGTAAAATCACACGGAATTAAAAATTTCGAAAATTTGCTGTTCCTACCAAATTTTAATATTCATAGACTAATTTTAAAATAAATTATTATATAATAATTGTTTTTAAAAAATATATATTTGTTTCACTATCATCAAGCTTTTTCTACACAAAATAAAACGAAAAAAATAACTCGGATGTGGATCACGGAACAGCAAAAAAATCCGGAATGTTTCACTTTAGAATTTTTTTGTGAATTCGGAACTCAGAATAGCGTCGATAAATATCTCCCCAATTTTATAAGTCGGCCGAGAAATAACTTACTTAACATTTTTTTCGTCCGCAATGTCTTAAAAATGTGTCTTTTGATAATAATTTTAGGTGTACTGAAATTTCTGAAAAATGTGATGTGATCTACTTAACCAAACCTACGACCATAGATTCGAATGAATTAATTCTTTAATTCACTTTTGGATTTTTAATTAAAATTTACTAATATATCATTCGTTTATACCATTCCTTATGAATTCATTCACTGGCATCATTCTTTTAATTTTTATGCATACCCAGCAAAATATTGGTAATGACACCTCATTACTATCTGCATTACCAAAAATGATATATCATTACCTTTTGCATTATTTTATAATATAAAATAATGACTTCCTAATAACGGCCTATTGTATTTATTGTTTCTAAATATAAAATAATGACTTACTCGTAGTAGTTTAAATAAGAACTTTTTACACAGTTAAATTTTTTTATTATTTGTAAATATGTTTTGTTTAAGTTTTTATGACGAGTCCCAAAATTACACACCAGAGAAAACTTAAATTTTTTTGAATGTATTTCCTTAAGCTAACAGTATTTGCTTAACTCCTTATTTTTAAGAATCAAGTAAGCAATCGGATAACCACTGATAATTCAACTTTTTGTAAGCATGTGTGTAACCACTTATTATTCAAAATCTCATAACTACTTATTTCTCATTTTTTCGTAAGCGAGCGTGTAAGCGTGACTACTTATAAAAACGACCATGCCAAACAAAAATAATGAGTTTAGGCGCCAAAAAATAAGTTGTGCGGAGCTATGAATTTCTATTATATAACCACTTATTTGGTAATGAAAGATTTTGCTGGGTAGTGAATGAATTCTTTAATGAATTCATTATTTTTATAATTATCTTTCACGTTTTATTCGGTTTTTAAAATATTAAAACAAATGTTTGCGTCTTTAAATTTTGGTTAATTACCTTCATTATTTTTATTATTTGATATCAATATTAAATCCCTAAAATAAGCCACATTTTTATTTAATTTGTAATTATAAACTAAATTGTTATCAGAATCATTGGTATATTCATACCTTAGTCTTTTACGGATTGAATAAAATTACTTGATTGATAAGCCATTTTGTAAAAGATTAGAATTAATGAAAAAAAAAAATAGGAAAATTCTGTGATATTAGTCGTTAGGTGAAACTGTGATTTATTTAGGTTGTAATTATTTATTTAAAGTTTTTATTAAATTGCGTGTTGTGATGTCCAATTTTTATTCAATTTTAAATTAAATACTTGACAATGTAAATAAGTAAAATCAAATTAATAAAATTCGCACTCCAGAAGAAGTTGAAATACCGTCAACGAAACGTCGAGTGAAAAGGATTTGATTTTTATTTCATTTTAACATTTAATTGACCATAATTAGCCCGTGGATAGAAAATTCTATAAATAAAGTATTGGTCACAAAATAAACTCGAAGAAATTAATTATTTAAATTGATTGTAATTCTATAAGGAATGTATTCAACATAAGAATGCATTCTATTTAATATTAAACTTTGGAAATGAAACATATGAATTAATTATAAAGGAATAGTTTGATGGAATGATATATATTCAATTTCTAAAGCTGAATTCGGTTTTGTGCGAATTAAGCTAAAATTGCATATCCTAATTTCAGCGAAATATGTCAGAAGTTTTTAAGCAAAACTTCCAACTTAAGAAATATTTATGACAAAAATCCTTCTTAGCTCTGACTATAAAACTGGTTCTTTTATTTCTTTTGAACTAAAAAAAATACTCTTGATGGTTCAGGAAACGATGAAGTAGAAAATTTGTTTTAAAAATGACATTTGTTTTTAATTTTTTTATTTTAGAAAATTGATACTTCCAGCCGAAATGAGCCGAAAAAAATCGGCGGCGGCGGCTGAGGCAAAAATGACCGGCGGCGGCGGCTTAAACGGCTCACGGCGGCTGGCTTGTTTCTCTGGTAGGCAACACTTTTAGGATTACTTACTTTGTTTAATAAAATGCTTATAAAATATTCTATTAAAGAAATATTTGCTGCATTTACAGCAAAACAATTCTTCCTTGACAGTATAGTCAAAGAAAAATTTTTCTATTCTCCTTCAATTTACTTAGTTACAGAGTTAGATTTAAGCAAATAAAACTATTTGCTTAACATTTCATAAGCTAAACAAAAATCTTTGCAGTCTGTTTATGAAATGTTTAAAAAACTCATTCTTTGACACTTTTCCTTGGTTGAATTAATAAAATACAGCTTCCGGACAAATTTTGTTTGTTCCCTCGTTTGTCATTCAAAATTCTGAAAGTTTCGTGGTCTTAGCTTTTGCAATGTTTTTTTGTTTTTTTTTTTTCGTCTTTGCTCCAACTATGGTAAAACTTTGATAGACAGAAATATAAAGTCAGCAATTAAGTTTGTGGAATGAAAATCAAATCAAAATGAAGAAAAGTTTTTTTTTTGTTTATTTTTTTTTTTTCTAAAGCAAATATTAAATCAGAAATATATTTATGATATTAAATTAAAATATGACAATAAAAATAAAATAAGTTTGGGTAATGAAATATTAAAATTTCTGCAATCTACTCCATAGGGTTTTATAGAAAATACATAGTGTTTAAATTGAATTATTATAAAAAATTTTATCAATATAGTAATATTTAAAAAGATTGCCTACTTTCAGGAGCCTTTTAATTTATTTTGATTTTTTACTATAAAATACTTGTTAAATGGAAAGAATTAAACAAAGAAATTAGAAAGTATTTTTGTTAGTCAAAAATATATGTATGATTTTAAATTAAAATATAACAGAATTTGGGTCATTAAATATTATAATTTCGGGAAGCTACTCCAAAGAATTTAATAGAAAATATAGCGGCGGGACTATAGAGTTTAAATTAAATCCTCTGACAGGCAACAACGAACTATAAATTGTATTAATTTAGTAAAATTAAAAAATTGCCTACTTTTAGGGGCTTTTTCAGGATTTGGGTTTTCCTACAGAATACTTGTTTAATTGAATGTGTAAAATAATCAAACAACGAAATTTAAATGTTTCTTTTTTTATAAGTAAATATTAACTAAAAAGCATTATAACGGTCATTAAAATATGACAGAAGTTTGGATCATGAAATATTAGAATTTCTGGAAGCTGCTTCATAGGCGTAACTAGAAAATATGGCGCCGAGGTTACTAAGACTCGCTAATATAGAGTTCAAATTGAAGCCCCCTGTCAAACTATAAAATTCTGTAAAAACATTTTATAGTGAAAAATTGCACTCATGATTTTGACACGAAGTGGTGATTTTAAAACGGAAGACAAAGACCGGTCAGGTCAGCCAAAAAAGTTCTAAGATGATGAATTGGAGGCATTACTCGGTAAAGATGATTGTCAAACTCAAGAAGAACTTGCAAAATCATTGAAGATTAATTCAATGAGTGTAGAATACTTACTTAATCGAATGCTTAGAATAATCAAACATGTATTCTGCATTTATAGAAATAAACCTGTAGAAGTAATAAAAATACAATATTTCCTATCAATGTGAAGGTCATGGGTTCCATTCCCAGCATATTCAATTTTCTGTTTTACAAAAAAAAACAAATTTATTATATAACTTTAAATTATACATTTATGGAAAAAATAAAATAAATTAATTTTAAAACAAAATAAAAATATTAAAAACAGGCATGTCGACTATATGATACCCTACACCACAGTATGATTTTTGGCCACTCTTCGAGAAGAGAATCAAAAGAAAATAGTAATTAGGTATGGTAAAAAGTTTATCGCGATCAAGTACGAGTATTTTTAGTAGTAATGAACATCAGCACGAAGTTATTGTACCCGATAGTAGTGCAGGAAGCAACATGAATATTGGGTGTCGAGTTTTAGTCTTTTTTTGGGTACCAGATATTTAAAACTACAATTCCATATTTTCGGAGTTGTATTTTGGAGGAAAAAAAATATAAAAATGTGACTCCGCTGAAAATATTTACCATAACAATGTTACTCTGCTAAAATATTTATCACAAAAATACAACTCTGCTGAAAGGAAAAAATCAAAAGTCAAATATTTTAAGGTAACATATATGTTAAAAAACTATAAAAAACATATGGATAGTAAATAAGTTTATAAATTTAAATACTGAATCACCGTAAACATTTTCAAAGAATTTTATTAAAAAATTTCATATTTGACAACCATTTAAAGTATCGAATATCCGAATTAAAAATATCGAGTAGTTTCGAGTATTGAAAAGTAAACGAATTTGCCAGCACTAACCGATATCTAACCTGACCAAACATTCCGCTTTTTAAAACCAGATCCCGCCATTAATTTTTATCCCGCTTTTTCATATTTTAGAGCATCTTCATACATTTTCCATAAGCAACAATAAGTTAAATATTTAAATTTTAGAAATTTCTAAACTCTTTTAGTTGAAATAAAATTATCGGAAACTAAAGATTTTTTTTTTCAATTTAAATATGTAATTAGAATATCTGCATATTTGAATTTAAACAACTTTTAATGCACTATTTTTTTGGAATCTGAATTTTCTATAGCACAGTGTTTAAAAATTTAACAATTCCTCTGTAACAAACTGTAGAATCTCTAAGTTTAAGGATTTGTCTATAGGAAATATTTTTTCAAACCCATTGGTATTACAACTGGAAATATCTCTTCAGTGTTAAATACCCGTATTCTGAACATTTTTCTATACAATGACGCAGTTGAAAATGTCATAAAGACATCTTTCTGGCGGCTTAGCGAAATGTCACTCCCATTGCGGACTTGTCGACCCACTCCTATACAAAATACCTATAGACACTTGCTGACATTTTCTTGGAAATGAAAAAATGTCGTCAGGTCAAGTCATTAGGAGGTCAGTGTGAAGAATAAGTTATGACATATCTTTAGAAGGTCCTCACTGATATATCCAGTACGGGTCAGTAGTTGTCATCACTACCTCTATTATAAAAACCGCAAAAAAATATCACATTTTTCTTTCCCCCTACTTCCAGTACTCAATTATTTTTTCGCGCTTTCTTTCCTTGTAGTTAATTCTCTTCTATTAAAAATTCGAAGTTTTTCATTTGGATTCGAACCGGAAGCCTTGTATGTGTAGCTTGCCCGTTCACTTAACCCATAATAATATAAATAGTTTTATAAACTTTCTTATTTTTTCATTTTTCAAATTTTATTTTAATTTTCCTATAATTAAATTCAAATTATATTAAATTCATTTGGCTGTTCCTTTCAAATTTTAATTTTTTTAATTCAAATTAAGTACATACGAGTCATAGTCTTTCAAAAAGTGAAAATAGGATGAGGGATTGAAGTCTTTAGAAGCTCTGGTTGGTTATAAAAAGAACTACCTTTTACAGTATCAAGAAATGTAAAAACCCTACACTACTTTAGGGCGTATTACAGGAATTGTATATGGTAGGTCACAGGTTGTTTGTTGTTAACACAAATGTTTGTTGCTGCTGTTTTTTAGCCCTGGGTGTACTACGTCTACTTATAAGATAAATATAAAAAAACACACATCCCAGACACATAAACATATAAAAAAAAATTGCCTACTTTAAGGGGTTTTTGTTGAAAATTTTTTTTGTCTATTTTCAGGCTGTTATAACAAATATAGAGATTTACTTATTTTTATAAGGTTTTAAATATTTCATATACCTTACAATATTATATATTTCCAAATAATGGGAATTTTATTTCCACAATCCACAAAATAGTCTCTATTTCTGTCACATAAATACTCTTAAAAATAAAATTCATTTATTTTTACTCTCTCTTTTCAAATTTATTACTACTCTATAAAATATATGCCGTAAAGCTCTTAATATGTTTGTTCATTTGTAACTCTTAGCTATTCATTTTTGTTTTTGGGGGTAAGTCAATCTCTTTCAATTTGTATCATCTCGTAATCATTTCAACTGGCTCATATCTTGTCCTTTCTCTCATTTGGCTCACCAAACAGAGTTGCCCCTTTTACAAGGTCACTTAAAACAGTATTTCTTGCACTCTCAGAGAGCTGGTAAATGGAAAATAAATTATTTAAATTATAAAAAAGAACAATATAATGACCTATTTTTTAATGTTTGTAAAACATTTGTTAATCACGCATTGGTTACCCAATTTGCCGGTTAGCGCTAAAAGAAGCATTTTTTATGAGAAGATAAGAAAAAATCATGTTTAACATTCGTAAGCCAAATAAAATTGTTCAAATAATGAATAGATTCCTAAACTGTGGTACCAAAAATACTACACAGGCATTTCACTGCACTCAAAAAAGTTAAGAATCTACTGAAAATGACAGCTAAAACAAAGGTATATGCAGTTAAAAAGGCGACAGGGTGTTTACCTTTAAAATAACTATAAATATTTTTATTTTTAACGGTTGGAAAATATCTAAAATTAACTGAAAAATCTTTACTACAAAAATTTCAAAACAACTGACAAAATAGGTATAAATGAGTCTTTTTACAGTTAAATGTTAAATGTATTAAAGAAAAAAAAAACAATTTTTTTCTTTCGATTTTATAAAAATTAGGTAAACTTAATCGTACTTGAAAGTCATTACCTTTTTATGCATTAGAGATACAATACAATTTTCTAATTTTTATTGACAAACTAAGAATAATACACTCATAGAAATAAATCTGTAAAAATTGCAGAAAAAACCACTAAAAATTAGTTAAAATTAAATTAATAAGTTATGCTGCAGAAAAAACTGTTAAATTAAGAGATTTTTCCTTTTTGCTAAATACTAGCTAAATAAAAACAGCAAAAACTAAACTGTTAGATCTACAGAATTTTATTTATATTTAAGTTACCTTTTAGTTAATTGAAAATGACAAATTGTACTGTAAAATCTGCAGAAAATTTTGCTAAATACTAATACCCTAAAAATAGCAAAAACAAACTGTTATGTAAATGAATGTTCTTTTCTTATTCCCCCATTCATCTAAAAACTGTTATATCTACAAAATGTTTGTTATTTTTGAGCTAAATTTAGCTGAATGCAAATAGCAGTATATACTGTTAAATTACAGAAATATTTGCAAAAAAAATGTAAACTGCTGTTTTCAAAAGGCTTGATTTTAATTTTCATTTTAAAAAAATCGCAGTAAAACTTCGGAAATTTTAAATTTGTTTGTGATTTTTTAGGCTACTAATTATTTAGCAAAATTTTGTGCTGATTTAATATGTTAATTTTTTATTTTCTATTAGCAAAAATTTATCTACAATATAACTAAAATTCTGTATATTTAACAGCTTTATTTTTATTGTTCCTATCTTATTGATATATAGCAAAAATAATTTTCTAATTTGGTAGTTTTTTCTGCAGCATCATTTCTAACTAATTTTTAGTAGTTTTAACTAATTTTTTTTACAGACTTTTCTATTAGTGTATATCAATAATAACAAATATAAACTAAATAAAATTCATCGAAATTTCTTTGTTTTAAATATACAGGGTCCGCCATCTAACGTTTTTTTTTCAACTGGTGCTTATTTCGTGAATGGTAACACTTAGCTCATGTCTGATTTGACAGATAATTAGTTTTATCCTTCCGCTGAACGAATATGGTTGTGTATACGCTTGAACAACGCTGGGAAATATTGTGACATTACTTTGAAAATCATGGTAATGTTGCAGAATGTGTGCGAAGTCAATAGCGATCGTTATCGGGCCATGTTGAACAAATTTTTGTTCACAAAAATTGAAGAGGCGGATATTGGCAACATTTGGTTTCAACAGGACGGCGCTACGTGCCACACAGCCGAAGCTACACTCGATGTGTTGCGCCCTGTTTTTGAAGATCGCACTATCAGCCGCAGAGCTGATGTCATTTGGCCACCGCGGAACTGCGATTTGACACCATTGGACTATTATTTGTGGGGTGCCGTCAAAGATAAGTGTTACGCCGACAAGCCAGAGACAATTGACGCTTTAAAGGACAATATTCGTGAAGCCATTGGTGAAATACAGCTGCACACAATCGATAATGTGCTTAAAAATTGGGCCGATCGTGTAGGCTACTGCAAGGCCAGCCGAGGCAGCCATATGAATAAAATTATTTTCCATTATTAACCGGAAGGATTGTACTTTCAAATAAAAAAAGAAATTTGAGAAAATATTCAGTAGTTTTTTTTTATAGCATTTTCAAAACAAAAAAGTTATTTGGCGGACCCTGTAACTACTGTTTACTGCAAAAATAATTATATAACAACTGCTTTAAACAACTGTTACGAAATTACAGTACTCTTCGTTAGTTGGTTTCTTAAACAGCTGTCATATTTTTGTAGTTGTTTTGTATTTTTCCTTAAGAAAACAACTGTAATTACAGTTAAAACAACAACAACTCCTCACTACACATGCAGCTATCATGTAGTAACTATCGAACTTTTTTGAGTGTATTTTCCTATAAACATTTTAAGTGATTATTATTTAATTACCTTACTAACTAAATATATAAAAAGTATTGTATTTTCTTTAATAACAAAAAAAAAAAAATAATTAAGAAACATTAAATAATATAAAAATTCATTATTTGATTTTAGTATTGCCATTTTAGTTTTCTTTACCTTTTTATGAAATTTTTTGACATATCCCATGTTTTCACCACCAAATATTTCAATGTGGCAACTCTCCCAGAGTGGTGAATATCGAAATCTCGAGATTTCGTTGCATGTGTAAACGCAACCTTAATCGGCAAAGCCTTTACTCAGCGACACCAGCTTTTAACTTCCTTTAAGTTTAAAAAAATGAGTGACGGCCAGTTTTATAGTCAGAACTAAAAACGATTTTGGTCCTAAATATTTCTTGAGTCAGAAATTTTCTAACAAAATTTCTAACTTAAGAAATGTTTACGACAAAAATCGATATTAGTTCTGACTATAAAACTGGCTTTAAAATATATAAAATTTTAAAAGAATTTTATTAAAATTATTTTTAAAAATTTCCTATTAATCTGAGAGCATGCAAAGTGTAGAAATACAACCTTGCAGTTGTACTAAGAGAATTATCTGCATGCTGTTAATGAATTTCGACATTATTTCAATGAAATTTCGTTCCAACTACGCCAATGAAATTTTTCATTAATTTAATGAAGGTTTTCGTAAAATTTTTATATTTATTATTTATTAAACAGTTTAATACGCTCAATGAAAAGGTTACATTGAAAATAGTTTCATAAAAGTTATGAAGCTTTCTCATAAAATTTAAGAAATTTTTCATTTACTTTATGAAGAAAACGTTTTTAGTGAAAAATTGCATTTAAACTCGTCCTATATGCAGATTTGACGTTTAAAAACTTACTGCCAATCCGCAATAATTAAAACTTACAGTAGATGGTACAACACTGTGGCTGCCATCAGTGTTGCCAGGTTTGGCAATTTATCTTCATTTTGACGTTTTTTATTTAATACGAAATACAAAAAGAAATGTGCAAAATTACGATACTTTTCCAATCTATAATTCTAAATCTCAAGTTTTTAGTTTTTAAAATTATGCAGAATTGCAAACAGAGTAATGTGGGAAAATCAGATAATTTTTATTCAGCAAATCAAAATACGGTTTTAGAAAAATATTTTAGAATTTGAGATTAAAGCGTTTATGTTGAAATTCTAATTAAAATTATATCTAGAAAATATGTAAAAATCCTTTCAAGTATATCGTAATTTTTTATTTATTGTGAAACTATAAATTTTTCTTTAAGCTACGTATTTTAAAATGTACAAAATAATAAAAAAAAAATATGATAATTTTGGTGTAAAACTTCTGTCCTAAAACTGTACCGAACCTCAATTTTTTCGTTGGAAAGAATGGCTGTGAAATACATATTAAATATTTTAAAATCTGAAATTTTTTTGGTTTTTTCTTTTTTTCAGCAACTATTTCAGGATATGGCAAATTTCAATGATGTTTTTGAACATTATATTAAATATTTTAAATCGAACAAGCACGAAATTATTAAAAAAGGATAATTTTTAAAATGCTTACTAAGTTTTAGGGTCCTTATAACACAAATAGATTTTGACGACAAAACTATTTTTTGACGCTTTTTCAAAACTCTGTGACGATTTTGACGATATTTTCCACCATTGACGATTTTATGCCTAATAAACCTGGCAACACTGATTTTCATACTCTTATTAATGTTGCCATATTTTCTAAAAGCAGTCCCATTACATGTGGTATTCGGAGATGGAAAAGTTAATACAATCGTACTTTTTTTAAATCCCTTGTTGTGCAGGTCTTCCAAAATTGCTGATTTTTCGTCATTTTTCCAATTTTTTCTTAAAAAATATTCAAATTGGGCGAAAAATACCGATTTTTTTATGAAACCCAAGAACACGTAATTATAATTTTTTAATGATTTATTAGACATAGTAATAAATAAAAAAATCTATAATTGAAATAAATTATTAATGAATTTTTTGTTCTCAAAAATTAATCTAAAAAGCAAAAAATGGACTCTAAAGGTACATCACGCGATATCCTTTTGCAACTTTTAACATTGCACAAAAAATTGCCTGTGTTTGTCATGTGGAATGTTGTACAATATATTGGAAACGATTTAAAGAGTCTTTGATTCTTATTGCGAAAATAAGAAAAGTATTTTATAATGTTTTGTCCACATTGTGCAATTTATTGCAGGATGATTATATTCGCAATCGGTTCATTCAATATACTCGTATTCAATAAATTCAATTTATTGAATTATTTCAGTTTATTCAATTATTTCAGTTTATTCAATTTATTTAATTCATTCAATTCATTAAATCATTATTTCATTTCATTATATTCCTTCTATTAATTCTATTGCTTCAATTCATTTAATTCATTCAATTCATTTAAATCACTCAATTCATGCAATACTTTAAATTCACTCAATTTATTTAATGCATTAAAATTTTTTCAGTTTTAACATCTACTGTAAATCATATTATTGTTAAATATTTCTATAAAATTTTCTTATTTTTACACTTTTATGATGGGTCTTATACTATCGGTTTCGGTTTAACTTTAACTTAACTATTAAACAAAAGAAAATGTCAAAAAATTGTACACAAAACACATATTTTTAAGTTAACTATTAGTTAACGCTTAAACCTGCAGTATAAGACCCAACGTTAAGGGCCAAAAGTTCAATAAACTTAAGTCTTTTCAACACATCCACGTGCTGCCTTTAAAGTATAAGGCAAAATTTCTGGTAATTTACGAAAAATTTTCCGTGCTTTTAATATTTTTGGAGAATTTTTATTTTACACCCGTGTAATTATTTTTCCGAAAAACAAAACGACTGATTCTTAAATTTGTTTTACTGATAAAACAATATAACAATCTGTAGTTAAATTGTATTTTCTATTTAATGCTGATATTTCAAAATGAAGGTAATTATTATTCTAGACATTTTGGAAAAAAAAACACTTAAACGAATGTTTAATTTTTTGTAATAAAAAGGGTTAATTGCATTTTTTTTATATTATAAAAAGAGAGGAGATTTAAAATTATTTAAGAACATAGCAAAAAATGAACAACAATTTAATTTATTTTAACTATAAAAACGTGACGCGTCGAAAAATATATATAAAAATGCCTAAACTTTGTTTTTGTGCTGCCTGTTTTTTGCTCATAACTCTGATTGATGTTTTGGCATTTAGCCTAAAAGTATGCTAAAAGAAATAAACGCTTAATTTTTTTCTCCACAAGCACTCAAAAAGTGTTGAAGTATATAACAAAATTTAATGAAATAGAAGAATCTTCTAAACAAAAAAATACGTTAATATGTAGTGTGATGTTATTATATTATTTTGGAAGAAGAAGAGGACTTTCTTTATAGACTTTATGCCTTAACGTATGCTTTATTGGTATTAGGTTCATAATAAGATTTATATAATGCTAATATATTTTAAAAAACCCACACACATATGCTAGTCCAAAAATATTTCCTTACACAGATAACCCTCAAAATATGCTTTTATAGAATTTTAATTTTTTATTTAAACTAGTTTTTAAAGCTGCTACACTATCGAAAAATTATTTATTTTTATAATAAAATCTATGAAGTTGAATAATATGTTCTTCGCTTAGAGGGTTAACTGTTTATATGCCTATTATTAAACTAATTTTTTTACATATGTTGTTTATTAACTAGAAAATATTTCATTTTTATGTTTTCCTTTGTACATTTTTTTAAAGCATAATTTTAGGCTGTATGAGTAGTAGAGATTATTAATGAAGTGTTAAAATTATTTATAGCTTAATAAATTATAGCATATCTTAAACAAATAAACCTTAAATAAATTGTTATGCTAAGATAAAAGAAATATTGTTCAAAATGATATTGGAACAAATAAATTTAAAGGAATTTTTTTAGATAAATTATAAAGTAAAAATTTTAAAGCAAACTTCAAATTTTTGAAGAGAAAAAAATGCTAATAAAAAGTCTTTTAAAAAAATCTTTATAAACCGTCAAGTATGGTGTTGGTTTTTGACGTATGCGCTACTTACTTCCTTTTAGGACCCAAATGGCGCCCAACATAGCTAACAATGTTTTCATACGAAAACCTTTGCTTTAAACTAATAAAACTTTTATTTCAAACTTTTATATCTTTCTTTAAATCTCTTGATATTCATTTAATATCATTATGCTTATTTAAAATTACAAAATTATACTTTGTATTTGAAAGTTTTACTGCTAAAATAATAAAATTTTATGATTTTTTCAAGTAATTAAATTCACTCACGCACATTTTAAAATTTTATTTCTTAAACGTTTTGTTTCTAATACAAAACGTTACAATGACTACGTACACTTGCATCAATAAGTATTTAAATAAATACAAGCAAATTTCTATGTAAACTCAAGTTAAATTTGAATCTTTATAATAAGGGATTTTGAGTTCAAACTGTAGCAAAAGCGTATACAAAAGTTGAGGTTTTGTACGCAGACTATATGATTCCCTAAGTATCATGAATCCAAAATTATTTATAAATTGTTTAAAAATCAATAAGAAATTTTAAAGAGACGTCCTTTGGTCTATATAAGTCGGCGTACCAAATTTTATCAAAATATCCTGCGACATGTAGCATGCGAACAAGAATACATTTACAGATAGACCGACGGAGGGACAAACAGACGGACATTGTTAAATCGGCTCGAGAAGTAATTCAGTGAAATAAATTTTTTGTTTTTCAATTCAGTGAACGTAACTTTTTTTCAATTCACTGAACGAAAACTGAAATTGAATGAATTCAGTGGTGAATTAATTCAGTAAGGAATTAATTCATTTTTTTCCATTGGATTTATATAATTAAACGCGTTCACCAGTGAATTAATTCATTTGATATAATAAAAAAACCTGCAGCAATTGAGTTAATTCGCAACAAAAGAAATGAAACGAAAACGAATATAAATTAATTTCTATCAATATATAGTCTTTTGTGAATTAATTCATTAAATTTTTAATTCAGAATTCAAAAACTGAATTAAAGAATTAATTCTTCAAAGTTCTAGATGTAATAAATAACATAACTATATAAGTAATATTATTTATATTGTCAAATATATCTGGCTGTACCTTTCAATTGATTGTGCTTTTTGTTAAATTTTATCTTTATAAATTGTTCCAAAAACGTTTTATACTTTTTCATTTCAGTGTTGTTTATATGAATTTCAAAGTCACCCTTACAAAAATTTTCTGGAAAAAAAAACGTTAAGTTCATATTAACTTCTTGACTCTTTTAATATTATTCTAAACATACTTTTTAAATGTTGGCTTTTGCTAAAACATTTTCACAATTTTACACGATTCGATTTTGTTAAAAAGAAACAATAATATTTTAGCTTAAATAGCAAAAAAAATTTTTAACTTACAAAGCTTGTTTTTTCGTATACATTAATGAGTTTTAAAAGTAGTTTGAATTGTGAACATAAAAATTTATATTTTAATATGTTCCAAAGTCGTTAAGACTGAGACATTTTCATATATAAATCAAAGCGGCCATTAACTCAAAAATAAAGATATTAAATTTCTACTGAAGATTACTTGGAAGAGCGTGAAATAATTTTATATTGTTCTTAATGAGCATGAAAATGGTTTGTGTAAATATAAAAATTTATATTTTAATATGTTCCAAAGTCGCTAAGACCGAGAAATTTACATTAATATAAATCAAATTGGCTATTAAATTAAAAAAAAATTATATTAAAATTCTACTGAAGATCACTTGGAAGAGTGTGACATTATAATATAGGTTACCACAATATCAAATTCAATTTATTAAGAATTATCTGAAAATAAGCAAAGTTTAAAGCTTCATTATTGTTATACATAAATGTCAAATGTATTGAAATATGTGTGGTTAAAGTTTAACTCTGGTTAGATCAAAGAAAAGTTATTCGCCCTAAGACTTATAAATTTAATTTTATGAACTCTTTTTAAATAACTGCAAACAAAATTTTATAAATAATAATGAATAAATTGTGATTTTTTTTTTTTCTTTACAGTACTTATTTTCTCATGGTGCCTTGCCTGCTTCCTGTACCACTTCAACTAACGCTTTTAAGATTATAAAAGGGTAAGCAAGTTAAATTTTGTATTAACCAAATTTTCGACCAAAAAAATAATTTATTGTTATATTAAGCGAAAAAGACCTAACTTTGAGATCACTTATATTTTCTAACAGAAAAATAAAATGGATTTAAATAAAAAAAAAATATTCGAAAAAATCCTTTAAATAAATTTGTTGTGAATTTAAAATTCTTCTGAAGAATACTCTGGAAAATAAGTAAATTTATTTTGAAAAGTACACAGAAAGAATTCACAAAATTCTAATGAAATTATAAAACATCTTTCTAATACCGTTTTTGCAAATAAAAAAAAACTTTTTAAAAAGGTTGGTGCCTTTTGTAAATCCAAAACAATTTTTGTTAAGTTTTTATAACTATAAATTTTTTTTTTTTTTTTTTACTGCACAATTCTTGAGCTTAAGTTTTGTTTCTTATATATATGGTCTTATATTGTACTATATATGGACATATTATCATATACGAACCCACATAAAATCATATACATATGTTCATATACGATTCAATTTTCATCTGGGATGATTTTTGTTTGAAATTGTCCCAAAAGCAAACGCGTCTATATCTCCAAAGTGGAACTGGTTGCCCTAGATAGTTCTGGAGATATAACTGATTATAACTTACATAAAAGATCCTTGGGACGGGTTCCTGAATTAATATTATGGCATCGGTAATAGTTGAACCAGTTGCAGAATTGGTGTGGCTGGCAACGGATTGTAATAAATTTTCTTGGGTACTCAAGGAAAATTTTCTAATCGTTTGCGAACCTTACCAATTCACAGGTTGCCATTTTTTTTTTTAGTCCATATCAAGAAGGTTCACCCTAATGATCACATATGTTTATATATATTTCGCTTTTCACATGGTAGGGTAAAAAAAGTTCTTAGTCTTTGCAGATATTGTTCCACCAATTAACTTTTCAGTTATTCTTAAAACAAAAACCTGTTGTCTTCTATCAGATAAAGTTTATGTTCGTTCTACAGTTATTAATGTTAACTTTATAAAACAAAAAAAAATATTTATATGCTTGAGTAAAATTGGGGGAATTTGGCATGTTAAAGCGCGTTGACAAAAACCGAATATAGAGGGATTGTCTCATAACATACATATCAGAATGTGTTAGCTCTAATGACAACAAATTGTTGAAAAGTTTTTCATCGTTTGTTAAAAAAAAAATAGAAAAACATTCTAAACAAATATGATGGCAATAATGATTTTTCAATCATTTTTCCCCATTTTCGACTGATTAAATCGAAACTTTATTTAACTCTAATGCTAAAGACAAACGAAATTTAAGAAAAACAAATATATACTAAAAGACACATGCATTTGACACAAAATATCGTATTAAAAAAAAACAATACACGAATATTCACTAAATTTAACAAAGCCCTTTACAAACTTACAAACAACTCCTTTAAACAATCACAAACACACCTGAATATACTTTGTTATACTCACACAAACGCTTAAAAAGCACACACTTATACCGAATAAAAAGGATGACATCAAGGATATAGGCAATAAGCACTGTTTTCATAAAAATTTGTAATTCTAAATATGAAAAGGATTTCCAATGTCGGTTAATATATTTAAAATATTTCTATTAAATTTTTTCCCTTTTGAGATTTGTTTTAAATTTTTGTAGAAAATGCAAAAAAATTTCTCTATTAATTTAATAAATTTTACCATAAACAGTCCTTTATATCTTTCGGCGTTTCTTGTTTATGTATACATTTTTGTGTTAAATTATTTTCAACAGAAACAACTGCAATTATTTGGGGGGAAAAACAGCGACAATAAAATATTTACTTTAATTAATACAAGACTTTGCAAAAGATTGAAAAAATAAAATAATTTTACTACTGAAAATAATTTTAAGAAATATTAATTTTATGAATGAGTAATATTGAATTTAAAATTAAAATATTAATCATACTGAAAATAATTTTAAGAAATATTAATTTTACGAATGAGTAATATTGAATTTAAAATTAAAATATTAATCATACGTCACTCTTCTAGCTGTACCACTAATATTAACCTCTCTAGGAACAAAATTTATCTTTTTAATACACAAAATATTACTTAATTGGATTTAAATTTTAGTAACTTAGGAATTACAATTTACACTGCTAAAATCAGCAAAAAAAATTGTTAATTATTAGTAGACTAAAAACCAGAGACATATAACATAGAGATGCAACATAAATAATTTTTTAAACAAACTGTAGATGTCACTAGCATGTGGTAAATTTTGTCAAAGAAGGATTTTATTTTGAGAAATTTTCTCAAGGGAGGATTTTATTTTGTCAAATGAGGTTTTAACAGAGTTGTCAGGTAAGGGGACAGATTCAAAAATTGTAAATCTAAAAATATTCAGTTTTATGCCGAAACAAGAAGAATTTTCAGATAAATTATATGCGTATTATTTTAAATTAAAGTCGATCAAATTAGGTCGGTTAAAGTATTTCAAAATTTCTACAAAATATTTGAATTATTAAAGAAATGTTCTATAAATCTTGAAATAACGAAGAGCAACCAGCTCAATAATTAATCAAAAAATTTTCTATTTTCAAAATACTGAAATTGCTACATGCAAAGGAAAGAAAAAAAAAACATTTTTACCATAATGAGTTTCGTATGAAAATTTTATGGAATTTTTTCTCTCGAAAATTTTATGTACGACTTTTATTTTGAAACACTGACATTTCAGCTTAATTGTAATTTGTTTTTCGTATAATAAAATTTTTTTTATTTTCACAATTTTAACAAATATTTAAAGTTTGAGTGAAAAAGTAAATATTTCTTCGTAAAATATTCAATTTAATTTACTTTGCAGTTTTTGTTTAAATTACAAAGAATTGGGTATAATATTGGGGATTTAAACATTCAAAATGGGAATGAGCTAAAACTTTTCGGGCAACAATTAAATGAAGTAGTATTGCCAGCAGCGCTACCAACTTTGACGATTTGTCTCTAGTTTGACGATTTTTGAAGTAAAATTTGATGAAATGAAGATTGACGATTTTGTGAAATTTTATGTATAAAAAATTACGATTTTTTAAAAATTCAATAGTTTTTATAGTTTATTGCTAAAAAAATACAATTTTATTAAAAGTATGAAAACTTAAAAAGACTTGAAATTAATTTTTTAAAGATAATTCCATAGTTTCATAATTAAACTCGTTGATAGTTTTGAATTTTACTAATATTTTTCTTGAAAAATTTGTAATATTTTAGACCGAACGAAATATAAATTTGAAATATTTTGTAATCGAATTGGTTTTATAAATATCAAAATTTTTGGGTCGGCGCACAGTATAGTGAAATGTGAGAAGTTATTCTGTTACCACAGAGTGTTAAGATCCTCAAAATAAGCTAAAACAGATATTATTGGTATATTTTGAAGCAAGGTCAGTTTTCCACTTTTTCTGAAATTACCCTATTGAAATAGCCAGTAATAAAGAAATAATTATTGAGCTTTGTTACAAATAATTTCATTGAAATTGTTACAAACAAATTCATATTAACGGATTGTTAAGTAAATATTTTCCTTCTTTCATTCAAATATAAGGAGTTTTTTGATTGACAATTTTTCACGATTTCTCATTTAGAAAATGACAATTTTTTTCACCAAATATAACGATTTTTACCAAAATGGGTTGGCGGCACTGATTGCCAGAAAAAACAAAACAGCAGTCAGCGCCATCTGTTGCATTATAAACCGGTATTGCCATTTATCAGAACCATCTGACACTCCTGCTAAAAACATCACAAAAAGTTTTAAATTTTTAAAGTTAGCTTTTTAGATTTTTTTTAATGTTTACAGTACATTTTGTCCTGCATCACACGAATAAAACATGAACCAACTTATTACATTTTCCCATAAGTGAGCAAAGTAGGAGTGATTAAATATTTTATAATTTAGCAATTCTTTTATATTTAAGTCATTATAATCTAATGGAATTTGGAAACTGCTTTAACTTTGACATTGTACAATATAATTTATACTTTAGTGGAGGCAGTTGTTATGGTAGGCCTCATATACGATATTTTGTACATTATATTATACAATCTCTTTGTTGTTTTCTCTCCTTTAACTTTCAGCAAAATTCTTTAAAACCAAAAAACAATAAACTTTTTAATACAATTATCAAAGTTGTTTCTCTAGTTATCTTGACATATTTTGTTAGTTTTCTCGTTATCCTTTTCACTATGAATTTTATACTTATTTACTAGGTATTTAGTCTGGAATTTGTTAAGCAGCTTGTCCCACCATTGTGTTAAGTATTTTGTATTAAACTTAAGCTGTAGCTGGTAACAATTGTTTGTTATCTGGATGTTGCTAATGCTACGTACATAGTGTTTTGTTAAAAAGTGATTTTGAAAAAAATATCCAGTATTAAAGGAAAAAGCCAGAATTATAAATAAAAACAATATTATGGTGAATAAAATTAGTAAAATAAAGTACATATTTATAAATATTAACAATGTACATATTCAAATCAGTTTGGTTATTAACTAACAAAAAAATTAATAATATTGAAATTCTACTGAAGATTAATTGGGAGAGTGTAAAACCATGAAATACCACAATATATTTTAAATTTATTTACTTTTTGCGGATGTAGATCGAAGTAACATATACAGTGGTGGACAATATAATAGAAACGATTCAAGTTTTTTCTAATTTTATTATCGTTGCCTTTATTTTTAAAGATCAAAATAATTGCTAAATTCTCCCGAAAGGGAAGGAGGTTGTTCAGAAAATTGTACAGAGTTTTAACGTAATGTTTGTTTTTTTCATTTTGTCAGCGATATCGACCTTTTATCAAATTACATATTAAAATTTAGGCAGTACTGATCGGTTCTGTACAAATTGTATATTTTTGGAAATCCTATAAAATTTCTTTCAGTCTTGCATTATTTTTATCTACAAATAGTCGCCATTGCAGCACTTTAAACATCACCAAATTTTTATTTGTTTTTAGCGATTTTAAAAGAAAGTTAATAATACTGAAATTTATAATTTCGTTGATATAAATTTTGTTGATCACATAGTGTTTATTTCGGGTTCAAAAAAAAATCGAAACCAACTTTGGCTGAGTTCCTATTGAAACTGATAACTAGGGAGAGTGTGAATTAATCGAAAATTCCTTATTTAGCTCTTAATAAATTCCATTTTCTTTACACTCTCTAAACCTTTTTTACGAAAATTTTAGTTTTCTTGGGATTGAAATTTCGGATAACACCCTAAGAAACTTGTTGGCCTCTTCAAAAATGTGTTTGATGGGTCCCCAAACAATATTTTGTAGCTAAATACAACCAACAGCCCATGGGAAAATCGAAATATTCGTATATATGAACATATATTATCATACATTGACTTATATATGATCATGTATGGGCATACATGATCATATACGTCCATGTATAGTTCAATGTATGACCATACATCATCTCATATATTTACATATATCTTCGGATCTGAAGTTTGAGGGTATATCCAGATATATGTCCATATATGATTATATATAAGCATATATGCCCATATATATAGCCATATATATTCATATATAAATATATGTGAATCATATATGGTCATATATGGACATGATATTTGAGATCATGTCACATTGAGCTATGCATGGTACATTGAGCTATACATGGACGTATTTGACCTTGTATGCCCATGCATTATCATGTACAAGTCTATGTATGATCATGTATGGGAGGTTAAATAAATTTTTAAATTGTCTATTACATTAGTCACAATTTTTCCATCCATAAGTAAAACAATATTTCTTGTCATTTATGCTCTGAAAAAAAACCTTATAGCATAATTATAACCTTGATTTTTCTTTACTGTCATTTTACTATTTTCATCACTTTCATCACATTGTATTCAAGTTAAAAAAAAATCTTTTTAATTAAATTGTACATTTATGCTCATTTTTCTCAACAAGATGTTTTAAATGTTGACAAATTGAGGCTGTCATATACGAGTAGAGTGGAAAAGTTTTACTTAAAAAATAAAAAATAATCACTACATTTATATTTAAAAAAAAAAACAGCCGAAACATGACATGACAAAAATGCGTTACTTTCAATCTTTTTTTTCGAAGAGATTTTTTTCCCATATTCATCAACCTATAAAAACATGAAAATGATTGAATGTTACCCACACGTCACTCGGAGAAAAGCACTTAATTACACCGCATATCATGTTGAAGCTGGGAGGAAAATGTTGCTTATATAGAAAAATAAAAAATTGTTACTAAAAGCTGAAAATAATTAAGTTGTTTTAATTTTTTTTTTTCGTTGCCTTCATTTACCTCGTTTATCACTATGTTAATTTGATTTACTATGTGTTATGAACCTTGCATATTGATATTATAATCCTTTGGTTCTTTTTTTTTTTTTGGTAAAGAGTAACATAGTGACTGTTGAATGAATGAGTTCATTTTTAAAACCACCACTCAATTTCATATTAAAGGCTGCTTATAACCTCGTTGTATACGAGTATTTCACTATAACGTGTTGATATTTTAACTACACAAAGGAGGTCGACTTTATCCTGTGCTGTATTCTATACTCTTTGTTTGTTTTTTAAACCAAAAGTCAGGTACTCTTGTAAAACTCACTCAATCATGAGGTAAAAGTCATCAATTTGTGCACAAAGCTTATTTAGCAGGTAGTTTTTTAAATAGAAAACACTAACATAACTAGATGAAGAATATTCCCAAAAATAAATATGGGCCTGTCTCGGGACAGATCCATAGAGCCCAAAAACTAAGACTGTAAGCGACATTTTAGCAGAAATTTTCAGTTAAACCACGTAATGTTTCTGTTGAATTTAGCTCAAATTTCTTAGCTAAGTTAACTAGAATTGTCTGTGTATTTCATTGAAAACTCTGCTGGCGCAAATACTGTTACTATTTCTTGTTATTTTAGCAGAATTTTGAACTATTTGTGCGGGCTTTTTTTATGAGTGTAGTGAATGAATTCTTTAATGAACTCTTTCTTTTTATAATGCTCATTCACTTAAATGATAAAATAGGTTATATATTAAATTCTATTACAAAAAGGCTGAAAGATTTTCTTTCATTCATTTTGTAAAAGATTAAAAGAAATATTTTAAATTTTTAATTATGGTTTGAATCTGTATTAATTACTTTTCATTAACGCTATGTGTTAAGTCTAAGATAATAATATTAGCTCCCTAAAATATGCAGCATTTTTATTTAATTTGGGCTTATCATCTAGAGTGTTGCCAGACTATTTTGTATATTCCTACCTTAGATCTTTTACCAATTAAATGAAATGACAATGTGGGAAGTTATACAATAGTATTGCAAGTGAATATCATTTAAGAAAAAGAAATTTTAAAGCTAAATGTCGGAATATCCGAAAAAATACAATAAGAAGAAAATATGAGTAAAAAAGGCAAATTTGTCTTCGGTAATCATCATACATGAGATCATGTTTAATCATTTACTGAACTATACTTAGACGTATTGTTCACATACAAGCCCATGTATGATCATCTACATATATTCACATATATATTTCGATTTTCACATGGGCATTTTAGATTCATTTATTTTTATTACCATTTGCCGAATACCGAGCTTTCCAAATAGCTTTTCTATTCATGTTCTTATAAATTGCATGCAAAAATACACTGTACTTTAACAATAAAAGAATGATAAATACATTTGAGGTTAAAAAATCGTCCTAAACCAATATACACAGACATGTTTTACATTTTAAGGAAAATACATACGTTTTAAAAACTTAATTTTCTCAAATGTTTAAGGAAAAAATATAGACTTTTAAAAAAAATTGTAGCAGTATTCTAGGCGTTTAATTGAACTGTAAAATATTCTTACTTATAAAATTAATTTCTCTTTAATTAAATAAAATATACATAAGCCAATGCTACACTGAAAAGAAATATACAATTTAACACAATTTGTTTGAAGATCTAATTTTTAGATCATTTAAAAAATTGTAGCCTACTTCCAGGCATTTAATTTATGTATAAAATATTACCTAAATAACATAACAGTAAATTCTATTAAATAAATTTTTCTGTAATGAATTAAAATGTTCTGTAATGAATTAAAATATATATTTAAAATTACTACACTAAAAAAATTAATTTAATAGAAATTGCTGCTAATATCAGGCTTGAAATGAAATTATTTCACATCTATTTTAATCGGGATAAACATTAATTGCCTTAAAGGAATTAAATATGCTAAAATCCCAAAACTTGTTTAACAAATTGTAAAAGATAATCTATTAAAAGCATGTACCTATTCGAATGTTATTTTGGCCTAAAGAAGCCGTCAGGGGATGGCATTTTCAGAATTTCTAGAAATATTTGTTAGGTTAAATAACAACTTCAATGAAAATTTCTTGTTCTCTTCTAGAGAAGTTATTCAACATTTAAAATATTAAAGAGGAAACAAAAATAACAACAAAAAATTTACCACAATTTGCTTAGTCGTCTTCCAAAACACTACTCTGTGGTTTTGATCATTTAAATTAAAAAAAAAAATTAAACAAAATTCAAGTAAAATTTGGTTTGAAATTTATAAGATTAACTTAATTCTCTTAATATTCAGTCCTAAATTGAAAGCAATTTTTGTTTTTGTTATTTTTACTTACTTTTTATATTTAAAAACCAATTAATAAGTAAAAATATGTTGGGAAAATTAACCAAATATAAAAAGAGCAGACTCCTACAATTGTATATTTATTTATTCATTCAATTAATTGAATTTATATACATTTAAGCAATATTATTTACAATTGCATATGCAATGGCAAAAATGCAATTTAATAACCTTTTTTTTCATTTTAATTAACTTGTATGTATGTTATTCAAACCCTCGTGTAGTGTTGCATAAACCTTTATGTAATTATTTTAATGAAAATAAAGAAGTTTTCATTTTGTAAATGTATGCTTATGTACGTATGAATGTCAGTCAACTTTAAACTTTTTAACCAAGTTAAATACATTGTAAATGTGCATATAAAAAATGATGCGCTATTTATTAACTGTATCATTATATTAATGAAACCAAAAAAAAAAAAAAATGCTGAAAACGTGAACATCAAGCATAAGAATGCATGAGTAAGCTAAATTAATTAACAAGCTTTTTGTCTGTAAATCATTTTTTTTTATTATTATTTTGCATGTCGCAGCATGTTCAGGGAAATCTGCTGTTTAAAAAAATTAATAAAAATGTAGAATACAGAGTTGATAAGATGTTATATAAATTATTTATTTACCATGAGTGGGAAGTTAATAAAAATTAATTTCAAGTTATTAAACAAAAAATTGAATTCATGGTAAATACATAAAAAATTCATGTTGCCTAATTATGGGAGAGTATTGTTAAGGAAATTTAAAGCATATTTTTATGGGTTGTACTTTTAACAATTTTTAAGGCATATTTAAATGATAGCAATAGACAAATTATGTGAATATAAGTACTTTTATAGTGTTTTTTTCACTTTAAGAAAATTTCATTAATTGTATACATTCCACCTAATCAAAATTTTTCTGAGCGCTCAAAAATAATGACTCATAAAACGAACTAAAATATTATCAATTTCAGAGCACTCAAGAGTCATAAATGACGCAAAACTGAATTATAAATGAATTCAAAAGTGGCCCAGAAATTCTGAAATTTTCAAAAATGCTCATATTTGTGGGTCATAAAAGAATGCTTAGAAAGAGGCTTCATCGGCCAAGAAAAACACCCTCATACAGCTATGATTTTTAAGGTCCAAGGGTTTTTTTTTTAACAAAACAAAAACTTTTTTTCTTAATGCAAAACAAGTTTTTTCGTTTTCGTTAAATTAAAAATAGAATTTAAGTTATTTTTGGGCAAGCATGTTATTCCGCGAATATTGTTTCATAATTTTTTTTCGCGAAATGATTTTAATGCGATAATATTTTTTTCACCCGTATGAAATATTTTTCCTCAAAGCTTAACATTTATAGACATTCACTGAAATTAAGTAAAAACAGCTTTTTCCGCGAAAAAATTTAATATTTAATTTACGCAGTTTTTTGGTAAAGTTATTCCTTTTCGAAAAATTTTCATTTTGCTGTAAATTTTTTCAAAAATACTTTTGTCAGAAGATACAACATTCAAGGGTGGTTTTTTTACGTGAAAAAATTTGTTTATTGTCGGAATTTATTAAATTTTGTTATTCACTGATTTTTTTAAAGCAAATATTTTATTCCGCTAAATTTTTTATATGTGATTTTTTTCTCGAAAATATTCTTCTGAAAATATTACAAAATTCGAAGATAAATGTTTTAAGTGGGAAATTTTTTAGCAAATTCTTCTAAGCGAACACCATTTTCCGCGATATTTTAAAATTATTGTTTATTAATATGTATTTTTCATGAAATTATAAATAAATTATTAATTTATAAAAATTTTACCGGAAGCATATTATTCAGCGAAATAATTTTTGTGCGATAAATTTTTTTTTGTTCTCGAAACTATTATAAAATGACATTCAAAATGAAGAAAAAATTTTATTTCGCGAAAAAAAAATAAAAATATTTTATTCCGCCGATTTGTTTGGTAAACACACTACTTTCCGCGAAGTTTTTATTTTGCGGTATTGATTGATTTTTACGTTAATAAATTTTTCTTGCCCAATTTTTTTTAATTTTTATATTCACTGATTTTTTAAAGCAAATATTTTATTACGCGAAATATTTTATTCCGCAAAAGTGTGATAGTATTTCTTCTCGAAAATATTCTTATAAAAAAATTACAAAATTCGCGGAACACTGCTTTAAGTGGATAATATTGTAGTAATTTTTTTTAAGCGAACATATTTTTTCGCGAAATTTTAAAAATTATTCTTTTTGGAAAACTATTTTTTATTACTTTATATTTATAACTGAATTCTTTCCATAAAATTGTAAATAAATTTTTTATTTATAAAAGTTTTTTATCGCAAGCTTTTCTTTCCGCGAAATAGTTTTTCTGCGATAAATTTTTTTGACCCGAATGAAATATTTTGTTCTCGAAATTTAACATAAAACGATATTCACTGACAATTTTGAAGCAGAAAAATATTATTTCGGAAGAAAAAAATAAAAATATTTTATTCCGCGAAGTATTTTGGTCAACACATTTCTTTCCTCGAAGTTTTCATTTTGTGTTAAAATTTTTTTTAAGCGAACACATTTTTTCCGCGAAATTTTCAAAATAATTTTTTTTGAAAAACTGCTCTAATTCTTCTTTATTACTATAAATTATTATTTATAAAATTTTTTATTTATAAAATTTTTATCACAAGCATTTCATTCCGTGAAATAATTTTTGTGCGATCAATTTTTTTTTCACCCCTATGAAATTTTTTTTTTCCAAACTACTTTTCTCAAAAAACATTCTCTGATGGTTTGTTTACGTAAAAAAATTTGTTCCCCACTATTTATTAAATTCTGATATTTCCTGATTTTTTTAAAGCAAATATTTTATTCCGCGAAATATTTTATTCCACAAAAGTGTGATAGTTTGTCTTCTCGAAAATTTTGTTGTAAAAAATTACAGCATTCAGAGAATAATGTTTGAAGTGGAAAATTTATTAGGATTTCTTTTTTTTACGATATTTTTCCTCAAAATTTTAAAAATTATATTTTATTACGTTTTAGTGAATTCGTTCCGAGATTTCGTTATACAGAAATTATTTACACTCACTAATTGTTAAGTTTTACCTTTAAAAACGCACGTTTATCTCCTTTAGATAAACCGGTTTGGTGTTCCTTGCAAATAAAATAACACACACACACTCTTGTTTTTATTTTTAGCTTATACACTTTATTTATTTAACACATTATTTCTTTACATACAACAGTATAGCACACACAACTATGCAAGCTATAGCGCAACTCACTATACAATGCTAATATACAACTAACTTAGCGCAACTTAGCTTCACAAATGGCAATGCGCTACTTCTTCTTCATCCGCAACGTTCGGTTTTTTATAGTTTAACGGCCGTGGTTATATAACTCTTATGTTATCCATAACAGAGCGCCGAACTGCTAAACATTATATTGATTATACTTAAATGTAGTGGTGCCACTTTGAACGGTTTAGTAAATCCCGTCTCTCGGGACATCTTTTTCACTAAAATTTCAGAATTTTCTATACTTGACTAATCCAATTTCGTAACAATATAATATATTCTCTTTACTGTAAAATATGATCTCAATTATTGTTTCAACAAAATTATACTGAAATTAAAAAAACCTTTTTTTGATATAATATAAAATATAATGATAAAATATAGACTATTTTTGGGGGCGTATAACAAATGCATACTTTAAGTTGCTTTAATAGAAAAACATTTTTTTTTTTTGCTTTATTTGTAAATAACAAAAATTGTTGATTTTTGTTTTTTTTTTGTATTTTGATTTCCCATTTAAAATAATATTTAATCATATATGTGTATTTTTATAATATGTAGCTTTTATGCAAAATTGTTTAATGCGTATTATGATATAAAATGTTTTATTTTTGATAAACAACAAATTAACGTTAAATAAATTTAACATTATTGATATTAATCAGATAATAAAATCAATAAACTTTAATTAATAAATATTATTTAATATTCAGTATTTATCATATTAATATTGTTTTTAATACATATATTATACAAATTGATTTATTAAATATTATTTTTATTAACAAATCTTATTTTTGATAAATATTAAATAAACACTGAAATATTTATAATTGAATAAAATGTCTATGCCACCTTATACAAAATATTTCGCAGTTACGGAATATCTTGGAAAATATATTTTCTTTTTGCTGAATATATTTTTTTCTTATTGAAATTTGTATTGGAAATATTGTGGAGGAGAAAACAAGGTACATAGAAAGGAAAGTCGTTGAAAAACTTCCGAAGTTATAGTCAATTATGTTAAAACTGCTGCAGTCTGGTGATTCCCTTGTGTCTGTTAAATTTATCAATAAAAATGTTTTCTTCTTCTTTTTCCAATAAATGAGCTTTACAAAAATTCTTTAGTAAACCTTTTTTTTTTTATTAATTATGATTGTCCTTTGCGACGGTTACAAAGACTTAAAAAATTATTTTTTTTTATTTAATGGTTTTATTTTTGTTGTTCTTATCTTACTAATATTTAGCAAAAATAATCTGCTAATTTCTGCAGTTTTTTTTTTGCAAGGTCATATTTAACTAATTTTTAGTACTTTTAACTAAAATTTTTGAAGACTTTGCTACTAGTGTTCGTTCTTAGTTCGGAGTCATTCCTGAGTACCCATGAGCTTCTTTTGGGTGGACCAATTTCATAGGAAAAAGTGGAAAAATGTTTATGATTTGCCACTTTTTACTGAATCATTAATGATAATTTTTGTTTGCTGGATTATTTATTTCTTTAAATAATGTCTTTGTAAACTATTATAATTATAAAAACAAGAAAACCATGATTCGTTAATGCTTCACTCTGAAAACGCAAATTTTTTTCAAACCCACCCAACACAATAATTAGGATTAACCCATAATAAGCAGACAGAACAATCTAGAGATTTTAAAAACTTTATTTTATTATAAAACTCAATTTGTTGTCCGATATTTCGACATTCTTCGAATGTCATTTTCCGGCATATATAAGATCTTTATATAAAAACGAAAAAACTTAAAAATCGTTTTGCGAAAAAGGAGACACGGAGGAGATTGGAAGATAAACAAAAATCTAAAAGTGAAATGTTTGTATGTTTCTGTTTGATCACTTCTTAAATTAAAAAATAATAATAGAAAGCTGAATAGGAAAGGAAATTTTGAATTAACTACACTGCATTCAAGTCCTTACTTGGGTTAGATGGTCAAGCTGTCGAACTTTAGTATAGTTACGTTTGTAATGTAGGAATAGGCACAGGTTCGATTCCTACAGCCGACGAGTTGTTAAAAAATTATCATATAGAGACAATCTGACAATAAACTAAAAACAGTAATACAATTTAATGGAAAATCACTGATGAAGCCTGTCCATAGAAAAAAGGCATAAACTAGTTCTAGTCTGATTTGCAAATTATTGTGTTTATAATTTTCAGAGAAAGGTTTATTCTTCTTCTTCTTAACCTCAAACGTACTCAAATTGTTGTTTGAGTATTGTTATCTATTAAAATAACAACTTGTTTGCTTTTTTATGTTAAAAAATCTTCTTAAGTTGCTTCAGTGGGTTAAAAAACATAAAAATTCTTTTGCTTATATATAAAAATATAGTTTGAAACTATTTCCCCTTATTCACTATATTCTGACACTCTGTTAACAGTAACTGCAATAATGCAGCACAACTACATTATGCAGTAACGGCAATATAAAGCCCAAAAATCCACTCTAGTGTAAAAGAGCATCAGACAAATGCTTATTTTTTCAGTAATATTTAAACATTTTATAGCCTTTTGTATGCATCATGCATACATATATTTATATGAGCAGTAGACCGTACCTCAAAAAAAAGTTCGCCGTACACCCTCCAATATGAAGTATTTTTGGAAGGAAAAAATCGAATAAAAAGAAAAAATTTAAAGGCAACCCCTACGTTCGGCAACAAAAAAATAAAAATAATTTCTGCTGGGTTTATACTAGAACGGGATACTTGAGGTCGGTGGCCCTTAGAGCAAAACATTGGTCCCCTCGAGAGAAAAACATCGTTGTATTACACTTTACGATCCGACTATAAATGCCAAAGATATAACGAAAAATTTAAAATGGCGACCCATAAGTTTGGGAAAAATTTTTTTTTTTTGAAAATGCCTTGCAAACTTCATATTAGAGGGTGTACGGCGTACTTTTTTTTTGCCTGTAAGGTGGTATGGTCTAATGAGCAGTGTATGTGTTATATATGAAGTGTACCTACACACAGAAAAATATATGAAATCAGCAGAAACAGTATTAGTTAAAATAGCAGGAGATTTGAAATCAAACTGTACTTTGTTTTAACTTAAATGTTTTAACAGTTATTTTAAAAATGCAAAAGAAAAATCTAAAATGTCGACATATTAGTTTAAATACGAACATGTTCATTTTAACCAGTATCATATTTACTTTAATAAAATTCATACTTAATTTAATAATGTTTTTAAAAAATGTTTTGTTTTTAATTGAAAATTGTTTCTACTTATTTTGCAAATGCAAAAAAAAATCTAAAATTTTAACATATTAATTTAAATACGAAAATATTAATTTTAACCAGAATTATATTTACTTCAATAAGATTCATATTTAACTTCGTTAGGATTCATAATAATTTTTAAAAAATACTACATCAATTCAATTCAATTGATCGAATAGTTGATTTAACTATGAATTTTTTTCTCTGTGTTTACACCATTTGGACCAAGTTTGTCCATACTATTGCAAAATTTGTTATATAACTTATAGAAAAAATCCCAAAGAAAATCATTGTTAAAAACTACTTATATATGACTCTTTATAACTTTTTCCTAAATTTTAAGTTAAAGCTCTGAAGAGTATATAGGCCTATTAAACTTTGGGTTAGACGTTTTAAATCTGTTAATTTTTATTTTTTATATAAACTTTTAACATTGCCATCAAAACCCCATTTTTTCTACAATTGCACACATGCTGTTTAATTTGTAAGCTCATGCATATGCACGAGCATGCAGGCATGTGCATAATGTTTATAAATTGTATGTATTTAAAACAACAAAAACATTGCTATATTTGTATATATTCTGGCATAAATACAAGAATTATCAACAAAAAAAAATGCACAATATTTAAGAGGCAAAATATTTATTTAAAAAAAAAAAAAAACAGTTACGGAATATAAATAATGTTATCATAAAGTAAGTTAATTTGTAACAGCAGAGAAGCAAAACAATTTAATTTAAGAAGATAATATATTACAAAAGATAAATGTAATTTAACACGCAGTCAAAAAAGTTTGACAGTTGCTTGTGTAGTAATCAGCAGTTGTCGTTTGTAACTGTAATTACAGTAATTTTTCTATGCAAAGAATAAGGAACTGTTATGACAGTTATTTAAGAAAACAACTAACGAAAAGTACTGTAATTTTGTAACAGTTGTTTAAATCAGTTATTTTTAATACCAATCTCAGAAAAGTTCTGCAGTTACTACATGACAGTTATTTGTGTAGTAATTCGGTTGTAGTTATTTTAACTACAATTGCAGTTAATTTACTTAGAGAAAAAATTTTCAATGTTTTTGACAGTTATTTTTTTTTAACTACAAAAACTACTACATTGTAGTAACATTTATTTTATGCAGTTGTTTTGAATTTTGTTACAAATACTAAAATAGTGTGTGTACGAAGCAAACAAGAGTGTGTGTATGAAAAACTTGTTTATTAATTTCTAGTGAAATAATTTGAAAAGAACACGTTTTCTCTTGTCATAAAACAACGCTAAAGAGTGAAGACGCCTAGTACGGAAAATTTTATATATATTATTAAATAATTAAAATAATAAGGCAAGTTTAATAATATAATGTATAAATTTATTTACGGGAATTTTAAAAAATATTAGGGGTTTTCATATAAACTCGTATTCTACTCGTAAACGGTGTAAACCTGTTATATTTATGAGTTTAATGTCAAACTCCATACATAAAAAATATGGTTTGTATTTATACAAGGTTTACAAGGAATTTACAATTTTATATGAAAACCCCTAATATTGTGTTTATTTTCTTTGTAAATTTGATATTAAGTGTAAATTTTAATTTCTCAATTTTAAATTTATTCAAGACTAAAATTAAGAGCATTTACATAAATTTGTTTTTATTAAATTAATTATTTTTAAAATATTTTTGTTTATGTTATTTTAACTACATTTGCAGTTGTTTGTACGGTTTTACAATAATTTGCATGTATGTCATTTTAATTGCATTTGTAGTTGATTTTTAACAGTTAAAAATAACTTCACATTGTAGTTGATTTAAATGCAAATGTAGTCTACACCTTTTTAACTGCAAATGAAGTAATTTTAACTGTCATTTGCAGTTGATTTTACCTACATAATTCCCTGAGTGCATTATAAACAACTGCCAAGATAGTATTTTTACACTAAACTGTTGTTTTTGTTAGTTTTTTGAAAAATAAGAATTTTTTTATTTTTTTAAATTCTTATTTAGTTTAGATTTCTTATTATTAATATATTCTTACTTTGAAAACAAAATGTATCTACCTCCAATACATAAATAGGAGATAACTGGAGAACGGTTTAGAATTTTTACTTAAAATTTCAAGTACAATGAAGTAATTACATATTTTTTTTATAATCTAATAAAAATAAATTTTTTTAATATACTTTTATAAAATGAAAAAAATTAACTGTAAAAAACAGTAGTTTTTAACTATTCTATCAGTTGTTTTAAAATGTTCGTAGTAAAAATTTCCAGTTAATTTTATGACGTTTTTAGTTATTTCTAATGCATTTGTTTGTTATTTTTCAATAGGTCAAAATAACTACATTTTTAGTTATTTTAAAGGTAAATACCTTTGTCACGTTTTTAACTGCAATTTTCAGTATATGCTACCGACAAAAATTTTTCAGAGTACTCTAGACAACTTACACTTTGGCCAAATAACGCCTTATTTTAACTTGGAGGTGTCATTGGAGGTAATAGGTTTGATTTGATTAGATTAGATTAAACTGAGTTTAAACATAATCTACATACTAAAAACTGGGCCTTAGTCGGCTATAAAACAGTTGCAAATTCCTATGATTTTGTTTTTTTTTTTTTTTTTAAGAACTTCCCTTGAATTTAAGGATTTTATTTTCATTAAATTCAACTTTTTCTTTTCAAATGTTAAACAAATTGTTAAGTGTAACAGCTTTATGTATAACAGTTTTCATTTAAATATTTCTACAAATTTAACTGTTAAATTTTGAGCATAAAGGGATTTAATTTTTAATGCTTTTGGTTGTAAAAAACTTTTGGCATTTGAAATGAAATTTCTCAAAATGCCAAAACCTTTTTCTTTGCTACAAAGTTAACAAAGTTTTATACCTTTAACTGACACGCGCTACAATTTTAATGATTGCCACATTAATTCTTATGACACACATGTGTTAAACTTATCTTTTATTTTCTTTTCGAATGAATTTCAACCGCAACATTTAACTTTAGGTTTCAAATAACTATAACTATGGTAGTTTTTTGTATAATTTAATAGTTTTTTGGGGTAGAAATTAAAATTGTAATGATTCAAAAAATACGATGAGAAATTAAATAAGACATTGAATGTTTTACTTAGAAATTATAATAAATTGTGAGTATAACAGTTTAAATAATTTAAGAATTTAATATTAATGTTGCACCACACTGCGTATGATGAATATTATTATATCACTCATACGCCTTGATTGATGTGTTAACTTTATAAAAAGCTAAAGTTTAATTTAATGTCTAAATCATCTCAATTTCATGGTTAATTGTTACAATTGTTTAAATTGGCAATTTATTTTCCAATAAGATCATTTAAAATTATAAATCCCATAAAAAGAATTTCTCCTCAGTATTAGCAACACTTAAGTAACTGTAACTGAGCCATTAAACTTGTTTAAAACAAGTTTTGCTTTTATCTTTCTTACAAAATCATGATAAAACTTATTTTTAAAGGTCAGTAAGTCAATATGTCAGTCAAACAGACACTTTAACAAGAAATGTTGTATTTCTTAAAAACAAACACCGGAAAACAAAATCTTTAAAGTCCTTTATGAAAAAAAAAATAGACTTTGTTGGTAAAACCAACTCATTTATCATGTTTAAGTATTTTAAAGGCCAACATATATGTACATATATTAGGGCAATCCAACAAAAAGATTTTTTTTTTTTTGGATTTTTGCAACTTTTATAGCAGAACATAAATATATAAATGAACCAAAACATTTTTGAGAATATTTTTAGATTATTGAAGAATCTGAAAAAATTAAAAAAATTTTGAGGTTAGGAAACATAAATTTTTTAACTATTTTTTCTCTTGTGCTTTCTTTTTTTTTACTCCCTAATATACATATAGCAAACCTTACATTATCATAAAGTTTTAAATATGTAGAAAAAACAAAAGAGTTTGTATAAATTTTGTATGGTATTGAAATAAAAACTACAAATTTAAAAGTATTCTTTTGCACAATATATATTACCAAAAGAGTTGTTTGAAAAATTAGTTTAAAAACATTTAATTAATTACTTGTTACTTTTATACATGTACTTTCCGAACTTTAATTAAATATTTTTCTTTTTTTTATTTACAATTTTGTAGTTATTCTTGTTTTACAGAACATTTCCGTATTTAAACAAATTTAATTAAAGGAAATTTGTCAAAAACAAAAGAGGTGGTTTAGTATATTTTCTATACAGGATAACTCTTGTATTTTGTTTAGTTTTGTTATAAATATATTTCCTTTTGTTAACGAAATACTATTCTAAATTTAATTTAAAAAACCACACAAAAAGAATAAAATACGAGTATTATGAACAAAAAGTTTGTTTAGTTAATGTAAACAAATAATATAAGAAACTATTTACACGAACAAAGTTTTTAGTGCATACACCAATAGAGAAATGTCTGTAAAAAAATTTTGTAAAACTACTAAAAATTAGTTAAAAATTACTGCTGATATTAACAGATTATTTTTGTTATATTTTAGCAAGCTAGGGACAACAAAAATTAATCTGTTAAATATAAAGAATTTTAGTTATATTTAAATTAAATTTTAGTTAATAGAAAACAATAACTTAACCTGCTAAAATCAGCAAAAAGTTTTGCTAAATTGGGTAAAAAATTGGCTAAAAAAATCGGCTAAAAAATCACAAAAAAAATTAAAATTTTCAAAGTTTTTTTTTCAGATTATTTTCTTGCAAATAAAAATCGCGCCTTCTGAAATCAGCAGTTTATTATTTTTGTAACAAATATTTTTAACTTAAAGCAAACAAAAGTTTTATAGCTACAATATAATAGTCTGTTTTTGCTATTTTGAGTCCACTAATATTTAGCAAGATTTTACAGTATAATTTGTCATTTTCACTTAACTAAAAGTTAACTAAACTAAACTAGAATGTTGTAAATTTAACAGTTTTATTTTTGCTGTTCTTATTTTACAAGTATTTAGCAAAAAAATCTGCTAATTTAATTTTTAACTATTTTTTAGTAGATTTTCCTGCTATTTTTACAGGTTTTTTCTATGAGTGTAAATTTAACAGTTTTATTTTTGCTGTTCTTATTTTACAAGTATTTAGCAAAAAAATCTGCTACTTTAATTTTTAACTATTTTTTAGTAGATTTTCCTGCTATTTTTACAGGTTTTTTCTATGAGTGTATCTAAAAGCAAAAAGTTCAAAGAATGTATGCCAAAATTTCTAGCTATGAGATATTGGGTTTTATTTTCTTGCAAAAAATCGCTATGAAGAATATTTGTAAAAACTTTTTTAATAGCAAATAAATTTGCTAAATATTAGCTAACAAATCATGAAAAACAATTTATTGACGACTGGTCCCTCTTCGGATTTCATTTGTGCCTAATTAGTCACAATGTTTTCACAACTTCTAGAAATAATTGTTAGAAAGAGAAAAGAGAGATTCATGCTGACAACTGAATTTGTTGTCAATCGAATGGCTCGGTTGACTAAACCAAATTTTTCGATTGTATCGTTAGAAAACTACACTCTAATTAAGTTTTGTTTAAATTTATCCAACTTACAGCTGGAAATTGTTCTCCTACTATAAATATTATAAATTAGCACCCAGTTTATAAATTAAAAAAATATTCCAGATATGATTTCTAAGTTAATTACACAAAAAAATTTTGTAAATTTGCTTTGGAAATGCGTAGAAAATTTTCAGAAGTTTTGTGTAATTTTACCATTTTAGTGAGTAAATTTACCAGCTAAAATACGCTATTAAATAAAACAATGAAATCATTTTTAAAATGTTTTATAAACAAAAAATTTTACAATAATATTTTACGCTAAATAAAAAATCGTGGAAAATTTCATTGTTGAAAATCCCAAGAGTCTCAGCACTTTTTCCTATCGCATAAGCCTTAGATTATAAGTACTTTTTTCTTTAGAAAAAGTCAGTTTTTAGCAACTTTCTCCTATAGAAAAACCACTTGTCTGTAAGAAAACTATAGATTATGTTTTTTTTTTCTTTTCACTATAATTAACTTTTATTTAAAAATTTATAATTTATATCAGGAAACTAGTCTCCTACTATAAATATTGTAAATTTACTCAGAGTGGGTAGATGAAAAAAAATTTCAGATGTTAACCCTAAGTTAATTTTTATAAAGTATGTGTAATTTTACCATTTTAGTGAGTAAATTTACCAGGTAAAATAAGCTATTAAATAAAACAATGAAATCATTTTTAAAATGTTTTATGAACAAAAAAATAAACAAAAAATGTTCTAATAATTTTTTAGCCTAATACAAGACTCAGAATCTGAAATGAAATGCTGAAACCCCCAAAATTCGCATAGCTAAGCCCCAGACTCTAAGTGATTTTTTTTATATAAAAATAAAATGGTTTATAAGGACTTTTTCCTACAGAAAACACCACCTGTCTGTCAGAAGGGTCTTAGATTCTAGATTACTTTTTTGTATAGAAAAATATCAGATTCAAAGGATATTTTTCTATAGGTAAAAATTAGATTTTGTCTCTACAGAAAAAAAACATAGTTTGAAGACTTTTTCATGTTTTCAGTGAATTTTTTGTTTATAGAAAAAGTTTAAGTTTTTGAAGCACTCAGACTCCAATAAATTTTCTGTGGGAAAAAGTCTTTAGAAACTGATGCATTTGCTATAGGACGAAGTCCTCGGAATCTGAGGGTTTTTCTAGGCCAAAAAATTCTTAGAAACTAAAGGTTTTCCTGTACAAAAAAGTCATGGAAATCTGAGGGTTTTTCTATGAGAAAACGTCCCCAAAACCGAAAAGTTTATACAGGAAGAGCTCATCACAATCTGAGGCTTTTTGTTAAGAAAAAGTTCTCAATATCTCAGGGCTTTTCCTTACGACAAAGACCTGTAGAAACTAGCAACTTTTCTATAGAAAAAACCTCAAAATCTGTGGGACAAGTATTCTCAGAACTACACAGTTTTCTGTACACTAAAAAAAAGTCCGTAAAATCAGCACAAAATGTTGCTGTGTCAGCAAATTTTCAGTCAGGAGTGTGCTTGCAAAAAAAGTTGGTAATTTCAGAAAAAGTAGTTTGCTACACAAAAAGTAGTAATCTAAACAAAAGTTTTGCCAACATTTATTCGATTGCAAATTAAAAAAATCCTTGCTAAAATCAATAAAACTTTTTGCTAAATATTAGTACACTGAAAAAAAACATAGAAAATTTGTAGGGAAATTGTACTTTAGTTAATTTATTTGCTGAAAATTTAAGTCTAAAAATTGTGTTTTTGTTATTCTTTTGAACATTTTTTAGGAAACTTTGTAAAATATAAAAATGTCCAAATTTCCACATTAGTAAGTAGAATTGCCTGTAAAAAAAAACAGAAAAGGAAATAAACTATAGATTTTACAATATGAAATCCATTTTCGTAAAAAAGCGAAAGGGAACACACAAAACTTACACAAACTGCTGAAAAAAATGTCTGCCCTTTTATTTCATTTAATCAATATTAATAAACGTTTTGTTTATACATTAATTTTTTATCGTTATCTTCACTAAATTTAAATATTTTATTTGTTCTATAATTTAAATCACATTTTATCTTATTGTGTTATATTTTTATGTATATGCAGATAAAAAAAAAATCTTTCACGGTTGTAATTATTACATGTCTTAGAAGAATTGTTTTTAAGTATCACTTTCTTTGTCCGCACTACATCTAATGTCTAATCTGAGACATCTACTCTATCTTTTCTGTCTGGTTGATGTCCGCACTATTAATGTATTTATGAACACAATTTTGGTAGCAAAATAATTTAGTAAAACATTAGTTGAAATTTAGTTTAGTGCTAAAAAAATATAATTAAAACTTTTGCTAAAAATACAATTTCAGCAAAAAAGTTGTTGAAAAATAGTACCTATACTTGATATACAAGACGTTTTACTAATTTTGCTACTAACTTATTTATTTTTAGTTTGGGAATGTATTCCGAATCCGAAGGTTTTTCTTAAAGAAAAAGTTATTAAAATCTAAAAATTTTTCTATAAGAAAAAATGCTCGCAATCAGAAATTGTTTTTACAGGAAAATATCATCACATTCAGGGACTTCTGTTGCTTTCTATAGGAAAAAAATCCTTAAAATCTGTGGGATTTTCTGATGATTTTTCACTATATATCAATAGAGAAAGCGCAAGTTTCTGTCCACTTTTTCTTAAGAAGAAATCGTCAGATTTTAAGTACTTTTTCCTATAGAAAAATTTTCAAATTCTAGACCTTTTTATAAGAAAAAGTTTTTAGCACCGGAGGCTTTTGTCGATAGCAAAAATCTCACAAGAAAATCTGTACATAAATATTAGGCATTTTCTATTATTGAAAAGCCTTATACATCGTTTAGACAAAAAAAATTTAATTGCGTAAAAGTAGGATTAACTGGTCAGTAGACCGTACCTCAAAAAAAAAGTTCTCCGTACACCCTCCAATATGATGTATTTTTGGAAGGCGATTTCAAGGCCGACCGTAGGGGTCGCCATTTTTAATTTTTTGTTATAGCTTTGGCATTTAAAATCGGATTTTAAAGTGTGATATATCGATTTTTTTGCCTCGAGGAGACCAGTGTTTTGCTATATAGTAAAAATCCAATTAAAAAAAATTTAAAAAGGCGACCCCTACGTTCGGCAACCAATATATAAAAAAAATTTATACTGGGTTTAGCGCAAAACTTCCTTAGCAAAAGTTTAATGATTTTTTAAGAGCTTTAATTTTCTGACATTAGGGTTGTACATTAGGGTGGTAGCAACTGAGATGTGGTGGGTAACTACTAGAACGGGATACTTGAGATCAAAATGTCCTTAGAGCAAAACACGGGTCTCCTCGAGAGAAAAACATCGATGTATCATACTTTAAGATCCAACTGTAAATACCAAAGATATAACGAAAAATGTAACATGGCGACCCCTACGTTCGGCAAAAAAAATAAAAAAAAATTTTTTGAAACCTCCTTGCAAAAATACTTCGTATTGGAGGGTGTACGGCGCACTTTTTTTTTTTTGCCTGTAAGGTGGTACGCTCTACTGGTCAGCTTTCTTATTATTTCAAAAATACTTTAAAGAAAATGTGATAATCATTCCTTTAAAATATAAAATTTATATAAATTTATAATCACCGTGCTAAGAATGTAACATGTTTTAGGCTGTATTAAAATATATTATCGTTTCTTTAACATAAAATATAAAAATTTTCAAATATTTTATATAAAAATCATTTAATCTTGATATTACAGCATATTTTCAATCACCTACATGTTAATATTGCTTATTTTGTATATTATTTCGATTTATCTCAATTTAATATTCTAGATGTCTCAATATCTAATAAAATTTACATTTTATTTCTAGATCATTGCTAAAACACTTTGTTTTGGTATTTTTTGTTTAAACCCATTACTTTTATATAAACTATGTAAATCTTAAAATTTCTATACTTGTCTTTTGAAAGCCATAAAATTCTGGAACCCAAACAAACATGAATATTAGATATATTTTGTATTTATAAAACGAGATAAATGTTGAAAAAAAGAGTATCAGTGCTAGAGATTTTAAAATAAAATATAAACCATAGAATATCGTACAATATCATACAATACCATAAAATCTCTATACAAAAAGAAATACGAATAAAAAATGATTTTTTTTCCTCTACGCATGAAATTTGCATAAATAGTTATACAAACACCTTTAGACAAAAAAAAATATATAAAATACATAAAAAGCTAAATAAACTTAATAAAAAATTCTATAAAAATTGTATAATATAAATACACAAAACAGGTAGCTTTAAAATATATAAAAAAATCGCATAAAATAAATTTATTATCTGTAAAATTTTTTTCGTTTTTTTATATATTTTTTTTTCAATTTACCCAGATTAAACAAAAATGTTAAAAGAAAAATTTTATAACTTTATTTATGCAATAATTTTCATATTAATTTTTTACCTTTATTATATTATTTGATTTTTTTTCGCTTTATTGTAATCCTCATTATTTATTAGCATTGAAGTCTACTTAACTATCAATTAAACTTTATTTGCAAAAATTACACTACACTTATCCTATTAAAAAAAGAAATTTGTTGGAAAAACTCCCTGTTGCCACTTGAAAATTAATAGAATTAATGAGATTTGTAGTGGAGAGAGAGATAAAAATTATAAAAGTAAATACATTAATTAATTCCAGAAAAAAAAACGAATTGCTGAACAATTTACAAGTACATAAAATTTAATGTATTTATGGTGGAAAATGTTAATTGAAAAAACGCAGTAAAAACTCCTGAAGTTAGCATTTTTTTTGTACTAAATGCTAGTAAAATAAGAACAGCAAAAATACAATTATTAAATTTATAGAATTTTATTTTTAATTGAGTTAATTGTAAAATCTGCAAAAAATTTAGCTAAATATTAGTAGACCAAAATAGCGAAAAAAAAACTGCTAAATCTAGAAGTTTTTTTACGTTGTATTTATTTGACCTTTTAAATGTTGATAAATAAAGAGCTCGAGCATATCGGATAATAAAATCAATTTATTATCCGATATTTCGTTAGTCTTCGAATGCCATCTTACGGAAAATCTATAAAAATTTTAATAACATTAGAAAAAATTTGTTTTAATAATGTTATTAAAATTGTTATAGATTTCCCTGAAGATGACATTCGAAGAAAATTGAAATATCGGATAATAAATTGATTTTTATAATAAAACCAGACCCCGAGCTCGAGGTCTTTTTTTTAATTTTAATTTAGTTGAATTCAAATAACAGACTATTTAGCTAATATCAACAAAAATCTAAATTTTTTGTGATTTTTTAGTCTACTAATTTTTTAGAAAAAATATTTTTTCACGATTTTAGCAGTTTAAGTTGTTATTTTCTATTAACTAAAATTTAACTCAAATATAAATAAAATTTATTACATTAAAAGTTTTATTTTTATAGTTCCTATCTACTAATATTTAGCAAAAATAATTTCCTTATTTCAGCAGTTTCTCTGCAAGGTAATTTTTAACAAATTTTTTGTAGTTTTAACTAAAAAGTTTACCAACTTTTTGCAATTAGGGTATGTTTCCGGGCAAACACTGAAATGGTTGTACGTGCATTATATTTTCCCACCTAAACAAGCAATTCTATTTTATCATTTTTTGTGGAATGCAAAAATAATAATAAATTATTACCAGATGTGTGGTTATGTAACTACACACCTGGTAAAGGCAAACTAGTTACTTTTATTATTACATTTCTCATCAATTTTGTACGGCGATGTCGCGAATAATAATGAGTTATGGTTACACACCAGCATACGAAAAATCAAAAAATATGTCCATACCTACATATTTTACTTACTAGTATTGACAAAAAAATTATTCTAAAAATAGATGGTAGAGCTATAGACTGGCCAAATGGAGTCCCAGGTTCGATTCCCGCACAAGCAAATTTCATTAAAAAAATTTTTGTAATAAAAAAATATTTTTTTTTATAAAATAAATTTTTTTGAAAATCTATTTTTATAATCATTATTTTTGACCGCAGTGTATACAGCAGTGTAGAAAATCATTACCAGATATGTGGTTATGTAACTACCCTACGGGAAATTTTAACAAACTGTCACCGAACTGGCCCCTTTATATGAAATAGAGTGGTCACTTTTACATGACGTTGTCATAGGAGGAGGAAATTGAACCCTTGTGACATGTCACAAGACAAATCCTAGGACAGGTTACTGAACTCTCATAAAAAAACAAAGTTAAGGGACCTGTCCTGGGATTTATCTTGTGACATGCCACAAGGGGTCAATTTCCCCCTCCTATGACAACGACATGTAAAAGTGACTACTCTATTTCATATAAAGTGGCCAGTTCGGTGACAGTTTGTTAAAATTTTTGGGAGGGTACATACCTGGTAAAGGCAAACTAGTTATTTTTATTATTACATTTCTTATTACTTTTGTATAGCGATGTCGCCAGCATACGAAAAATCAAAATATATGTCATTACCTATTTGCTTACCAGTATTGGCAAAAATAATTTTTCTAAAAATAGATTTTCAAAAAAAATAAGTTTTATAAAAAAACATGTTTTTATTGTAAAATTTTTTTTTTTTAATTTTCTCATGCGGGAATCGAACCTGGGACTCCATATTACCAGTCTATAGCTCTACTATCTGAGCTATCTCGACATGTTATATTTGATAGATAAAAACATAATTAATCAACAACAGCAACAGTCAGCTTACTCGCCAACATACAAAAAACCAAAAAATAATCCTTACCAGTGTTTAAAAAATATTGAGTCTAAAAATAGATTTCAAAAAAATTTACAAAAAAATCTAGAACATTACTTTGTATTTGAAATAATGATAAAAAAAGTTATTATAGGTAACACATTAGTTTTTGTTTTGAAATAATGGAAAACGTAACTAGTTATTAGTAAATCATTATTATATGTTTTAAAATAATGCAGAAAGTAAGTCAGTATCATTACTGGTAATCCAAAAAATAATGACATGTCATTACCCTTTCTGCACTTGATATCTAGTAGTTAACCCGAAAACCTTGTTGTTTTGTCCACAATTTTTGACATTTTCTTTTGCTTAATAGCTAAGTTAAAGTTAACCCTATAGTATGAGACCTACTTATATTTTAATGTAATGCAAAAGGTAAGGTCCTATTGTTACTTGGTAATCTATACGGTAATGGCATTTCATTACCATGTTTTTGCTGGGTTTATTTATATTTCTTATTTTCCTAGGTTTTTGATTTTATCGACTTTCCAAAACATTCATTAGTAAATGCATTTTATTTTAATTTACACAATTTCTTAAAAAAAAAACTGCAAAATTTTAATTAAAATAATATTTTTTAACAAAAAAGATTTGTATAAAGATAAATTACACCATACAACAGTCTAAAAAATTTCCTAGTTCAATAAATAATTTCAAATAAAATTTGCTGAACGGAATTCAAATTTCCCAGGTGAAAATGGGATCGTATATGAACTTATATGGTCATATATGGACTCGTATAGAAGCATATATGGATATAGCTGATCATATATGTCCATATATAGTTTCATATACGATCATATATGGTATCGTATATGTCCATATATGTTCGGATTCGAAATTTGAAGGTATATGGCCGTATATTATCATAAATGAGCATATATTAATCATTTAGTATGCACATATATATAAACATATATGATCATATACGACCATATGCCTTCAAGTTTCGGATCCGAACATATATGAGACCATATATGGTCATATATTGTGCAATACATGGCCATATATGACCATATATAGCTATATATGATCATATTCGAGCTCATATATGATCATATATGTTCATATACCATCACATTTTCACCTGGGTATTAATAATTTTAAAAGAACCAATAAAAATTTTAAAATACCGATTTTCAAAAACCGTTTATTGACAAAATTTTTTCTTGCCAGATTCGGAATCAGTGTATAATAGTTTATTAGAAAATATGCATAGCAAGAGGAGATTCTTCAAAAACTTAAAATTTGTTGAATAGTGTTATTTAAAATTAATTGCAAACAAATTTACACAAAGAAAATTTTGTATAAGAAACCATAAAAGTATTTATTCATTAAAAACTAAACAAAATTTTCAAATAAATAGTATAATATAAAAGTTTTAATTTTCTGTTTTGTACATTTTATAAAAACCAATCAAAAGATTTTTACCACAAATACTAGGGTATTCAAACGATTATTCGTGGTTCAATTAATGGAACAATTTTGCTCAAAAATTATTTCAATAATTTAAAATGTCCAAATTTCCTATAATGATTAGTTCGAATAATTTAATGCGATTAGTCTATTAATACGATTAATCGGAATTGGTAAAAAATTTCAAAAACGTTTAAAAAATATATTTTTTTACAATTTTGTTCAAAAACTGTTGGAATAATTTAAAATATCTTAATTTCGAATAATGAATTATTCGAATAATTTAATACGTTTAATCTATTAATGCGATTAATCGGAATTGGTTAAAAATTACAAAAATGTTTAAAAAATATATTTTTTTATTATTCCAATGATTCGCTATACGAAATTTAGATATTTTAAATGTGCTAAAATCACAAAACTTACTTAAAAAATTGTGAAAAATAATTTGTTTTCCGAATTTCATGCTTGCCTAATAAAAACATCAGTGAAGGACTTATTTAAGTTTTTAGGAATATTTCTTAGGTTAAACTACAAACTCAATCAGAGTTAAATGTCTTATGAATCAAAGAAATAACAAAAAATTGTCACAGTTTGCTTTGTTATCTTGCAAAATACTACTCTGTTGGTTGGTGGTTACATCTATTTACGTATTACTAATTTTTAAATTATTTTTTTAAGATTTTATAACTATTGATATTAAACTAAAGCATTTAAATAATGCTCAATGTTATAAAGCTTGTAATTTGATTCGACTTTATAAAGAATGAATTAAAAGGCAAGTAAATTATTTTTTTTTTAATTTCATGTTCAGGGCTTTTTTAAAATACAATTTAAAAATTCAAATATGATCCCAATTAATAGATTTTTAATTTTTGTGAATTTTATAAAAGTTACTGAAATGATATTTTGTTGCTTTTTTAACAAAATTACGAGTACTAAAAATACAACAAAACTTGTATGATATTTTACATAAAATTTTGTTCAATAAATCGACTATTTTTTCAAATTTTATTCGAACAATCGGTTAAGGAAAAATAAGCGGATTATTATTTGCTAGATTAATCGATTAAAATAAAAAGTTGTTTCATTGAATATCCTAAAAAAATACAAATTACATACAAACAAATGAAAGCTAAAAGCCATTTTTCAAAAAAGAAAAAAATATTTATTAAATAAAACACATCCCAGCAAAAAAAAAGAGATGCCAAAGCAGCAGAAAAAGCACTGCAATTAATAATATAGATGTACTTCTCTTTTGACATAAACACTAATGATTTAAACATTGAGTTATCATATGATAGGAGTACTCCCACTTCAACATATTTTCACTACTTTTTGAACTAGTGCAAAGGAAATTCTTTTTCATCAATTAAAAGTTAAAAAAAAATTATTTACAAACATTGGGTAACGAACTTTCGACCTCAATATTACTAGTCTAGATCTCTACCGCTGAGCTATTCTTTCACTGATAATAATCCATGCATAAAATTACGAAAAAATGTCAAAATAAGAAAAAAATGTGTAAAATATACGAAAAATGGTTCATTTTACGAAATTTTTTGTTGTTTTGACATTAATTTCGTATTTTTATGCATGGATTATTATGTGTGTTGATATGAAAGTTGACTTGCATAAAAGCACCAATTTGTCATTGCGAGATATTGTGTCTTATTCTTTTCAATAAAAGTTCTTATTAAACAAGTGCAAAAGCTGCACTGCAATTCAGTATTTTTTCCAGTACTATTTTCATAGGTGCATCATCATCATTTTTATTTTATATATTTTTATAAATTTGAATTTAAACAAATTTATTATAAATATTAAAAAAAAATTAGAAAAATTAAAAATATTACTGCAGCTAGGAAACGAACCCGCGCTCATTGAAAATTACCACTTTTAGAGCAATAATGCTTTAGAAGCAATACTTTAGTGATTTTTTGGATGTTGTTTAGTAGAGCGTACCACAGGCAAAAAAAAGTGCGCCGTACACCCTCCAATATGAAGTATTTTTGCAAGGAGGTTTCAAAAAAATATTTTTTTTGCCGATCGTAGGGGTTGCCATTTTACATTTTTAGTTATATCTTTGGCATTTACAGTCGGATCTTAAAGTATGATACATCGATGTTTTTCTCTCGGGGAGACCAGTATTTTGCTCTAAGGTCCATTGACCTCAAGTATCCCGTTCTAGTAGTTACCCACCAGATCTCAGTTGCTACAACCCTAATGTACCACCCTAATGTCAGAAAATTAAAGCTCGCAAAAAATCATTAAACTTTTGCTAAGGACGTTTTTCGATAAACCCAGTAGAAATTTTTTTTTATATATTGGTTGCCGAACGTAGGGGTCGCCTTCTTAAATTTTTTTTATTGGATTTTTCCTTTATAGCAAAACACTGGTCTCCTCGAGACTTTAAAATTCGACTTTAAATGCCGAAGCTATAACGAAAAATTTAAAAAAAACGACCACTACGTTCGGCAGAAATAAAATTTTTTTTTTAATTGCCTTTCAAAAATACTTCATATTGGAGGGTGTACCGCGAACTTTTTTTTTGCGGTACAGTCTATTGTTCAGTATTACTTCTAAAAAAGCTGTAAAAATATACTAACGGATAAGTTGAAAGCAATGAAATAAGTGATTTTTTAAGTTCTTCAGACTTACTTACGAATACGAATACTTTTGAGGCAGTGAAAGTAGTGGTTTGTAAAGCATGACTTAATTTTTTTTTTTTTTGCTGGGATTTAACCAAATAGAGACAGGAACGTAGTAAACTAATTCAATTCATGCCATTCAATTCTTTTTAATTCCAGTCAATTTCATTCATTTCCATTAAATTCTGTTCAAAGCCATTAAATTATATTCAATTCCTTTCAATTCCCTTCAATTCAATTCCAGTCAATTCACTTCAGCTCCATTCAGTTCCATCCAATTCCGTAGAAATACATTCAGCTTCATTTAATTTCATTCAGTTATATTCAATTTCATTCAGTTCATTTAGTTCCATTCAATTCCAGTCCAATCCATTGAATTCCATTTAGTTTCATTCAATTTCAGTCAATTCATTTAGTACTTTCAGTTCCATTTATTTTCATTCAATGAATTCAATTCATACAATGAATTCAATTCATACAATGAATTCGGTTCATTAAATTTACTCAATTCATTCAGGTAAATCAATTCGTTCAATGCATTCCATTCATTTATTTCATTTAATCCATTCAATTAATTCAATTCATTTTATGTCATTCAATGTATTGAATCCATTTAAGTCATTCCATTCATTCAATTCATATAATTTATTCATTCATTTCGAAGCGTTGGCAACCCTGTCGTTGATACGTCAAATTTTTGGAGGTTCTTTACGAGAAATTTTTAAAGTAAATAAATTATTATAAATATTAAGTTTTTAATAGTAAATATAAAGTGTTTTGATAGAACAATTTATAAGAAGCTTGAGTTTTGTGAAATAAAATGAATAAAAGCCGTCGCAGCATTAAAAACAATCAAAAATTTTGCAGTCAATGTAAATTAGTGGTAAAAGAAGATGAGGAAGATTTTATTGAGTGTGACAAGTGCACTAAAATTTACCATGTAGTTTGCACGACTTTAGATAAGCGTAAATACGAACATCTCTTAGAGCATGACAATGAAGAATATATATGTCATATCTGTGATAGTAGTGGTACCCTTAAAACAGAGTTAAAAGAGATCAAAACAGAATTAAAAAAACTAGATCAGCTGAGCAGTCTGCAAGAAACAATGATTTTTATGTCTAAACAATACGACGAAATTTTAAAAGGTGTCGCAGAAAATAAGAAGAAATTAGAAATTGTACAAAAGGAAAACAAACAATTGAAAACTGAGGTAAAAACTTTGAAAAACTCAATTAAATTTTTGAATGATCAAAGAGTAAAACACGATTGTTTGATAAGTGGTTTACAAATACCCAGTGGATCATCAGCAGTTGATGCAATAATGAAGCTAACAAGTGATGCAGGTGTGGAGTTACAGCCGGAGTGTATTGATGATGCCTATATTATTAAAAAAAGAAGTCAGAAAAATGAAAACAAAAATAAGAAGAAAGATGAAAAACAAACTGTTGTGGTTAAGTTTAATTCAAAAAAATCAAAAGAAAAAATAATGTCTGTTAAACCAATTTTAAAGGAAAAAGAAACTTTTAAAAACGTTTTTGTAAACGACTTTTTAAGTAGAGAAACCCTGTGTTTGCTAAATCATGCCAGAACATTGAAAACCGTGGGTTATCGTTCAGTCTATGCAGCTGGTGGAAAAATTTTTGTTAAAAGAAGTGAATTGTCCAAACCGAGGTTTATTGCAAATGAAGAAGAAATTGATAAGCTCTTGCTGGATGCAACAACAAACAAGTTGCGAGGCCGTAGATCTCAACATGAAGCAGCTGCTGATTATGATTATGATTTACGTGAAGCTCCTGATGATGATGTCTATTTATCGCCCTAAAATTAAAGTATTTATAATTTTTGTTTTTACCTAAATTTTATTTTGTTGTAAAATTTATTTTATTTCTTTTTTTTTTATGGTTAATAATTTTAATAATCAATACTTTTTTAATTTAAAATCGTTTGAAAATTATATCAAAAACATAGAAAATTCATATTTCACTCTAATTTCTATTAACGTTAGAAGCATTTCTTCAATAGATAAATTTAATAAATTTAAAATGTTAGTTGCAAAGTTACCACGACTGCCCAATATAATATCTGTACAAGAAACATGGTTTAGTAAAGAGCAAGTGCAACTATATAATATTCCTGGTTACAATAGCATACATTGCTGTAGAACCGATGGCTATGGTGGTACTTCAATTTTTGTTCAAGATATTTTTCAATATAAGGCAGAAGTTTGCGAAAGCAAAGATTACTTTGATTTAATTGTGTTAACATTAAATAGACCCAAGTTTTGTGGAAAATCTATTAAATTAATTTCATTTTATAGATCACAAAAATGCTACACTGAAAGATTTTTATTGTTTTTGGAAAATCTTCTTAGTTTGTACGGTCGTGACCCTTGTATTTTTGCTGGTGATTCTAACATTGATGGGTTAGATATGCATGTGTCGAAAGACCTATTGAATTTACTTGCAAATTATGGCTTTGAAAATTGTCACACAATGATTACTCGCCCAGGCAGTGGAACATCCATTGACCATATTTACAGCAATGTTCAAAATTTATTGTGTATTGATTCTGTTGAATGTGGGTTATCGGACCATAATATTATTTCGTGTCGAGTTGGAGTTGAAATTCAAAACCAAAATTTGAATGAGAAAACTCGATTAATCTGTGATTATGATCGTGTAAGGGATACTATTAGAGAAAATCTACCAAGACTATGTCAAACTGGGGACCCCTCTACTGATACAAACCTTTTAATATCATGTGTAAATGATGCCGTGGAAAATGCTACCTTCGAAAAAAGACAAAACCGGATGTATAGGAAAGAAATTACTCCATGGATAAATCTTAACTTGCAGAAATTGATATCATTCAAGAAATATCTTTTAAAAAAGCGAAGGAAGAATCGTGGTAATTTATATTTAGAAGAAATTTTGAAAAGAATAAGCAATGTCATTAAAAAAGCCATTAAAACGTCTATGAATAATTTCTATAACGACAAATTGTATGAAATTCAACATGATCCAAAGAAATGCTGGAGGTTTTTAAATGAAACTTTAGGTAGAAGCAGTTCAAGAACTATTAATGTAAAAGATGATAATGGTCAAATGATTGAAAATGATTTTCAAAAAGCCGAGGTATTAAATTCATACTTTCTTCAGTCTATAAAGGACTTAAGGTTTCAAATTGAACAATTTGCAATCGATTCTTGCAATTCTTTAGGAACGTTAACCCAATATGATGATAGATTTCATTTAAGCTATACAACAAATGATGAGGTTCAGATTATTATTTCAAATTTAGCACCTAATAAAAGCGGTGGTCATGATAATTTTTTGCCAAAAATACTTTTGAATAATAAAAATGATTTTACGCCTTATTTGGTAAATATATTTAACAATATGGTTAATAGAAGCATATATCCAGATATCTTGAAAATCCATAAAGTTGCACCAATTCCAAAGGGGAAAAATGCCTGTACCACCGAGATGTTTAGACCAATTGCTGTTTTACCTATTATTGACAACGTGTTTGAAAGAATTTTGCATAATCAGATTTCAACTTATATGAGAAACAATAACTTACTGAATGATTTTCAGTATGGGTTTAGGAAAGGATGTGGCACTGAGGAAGCAGTAGTTAATGTTGTTAATTTTATATGCAAAGGATTGGATGAAGGTCATAGTGGAGTAGCAGGTATATTTTTTGATTTAACCAAAGCTTTTGATCTTGTGGATCATAAAATTTTGATACAGAAACTGATGTATTATGGAATTTGTGGAACAGAACTATCTCTTTTGAAAAGTTACCTTGAAAACCGTAAGCAGTTTGTTCAAATTAATAACAAAAAGAGTACGTTTGGTGCTGTTGAATATGGCGTTCCTCAGGGCAGTGTATTAGGACCGTTATTGTTTACCATATACATAAATGATATCAAGAATCTTAATCTTTCTGGAAAACTGTTTATATATGCGGATGATATTTGCCTATTATACCCATACAAATATGAAAAAGTTGCCAAAGCTTACATGGAACGTGATGCGGCATTAATATGTGAATTCGTGAAAATAAACAAATTGTTTTTAAATGCAAGGAAAACTCGATTGTTGAGATTTAAACCATATTGTCATAGAAATGACAATTTCAGTATATTTGTAGATGGAAAGGAAATTCTAGAAGAGAGATCTATAAAGTATTTAGGTTTACATCTACAAAGCAATCTTTCTTGGAACCAGCACATTGAAAGCTTAAAGTCGAAAGCAGCCCAGGCAGTTGGTTTGTTATACAAATTCAAAAACAAATTTGATCGAAATACAAAATTTTTAATTTATAATTCATTAATCCAAAGTCATTTTAATTACTTGGCCATTATGTACGCATATAAAAACAGTTCAGAATTAAAGTCTTTACAACGTATACAAAACAAAGCATTAAAAGTTGTATCTAACCTTCCGATCACACATTCAACGGTATCAATTTATAAAGATATATTTAAAACAGTGTTACCAATTTATGGTACTTACAAAATTCAACTGTTAATATATGTGTTTAAGTGCTTGCACAATATTGGACACCACACTATATTTTTTTCGAGATATCAGCATTATTTTAATACAAGGAATAATGGCAATTTAGCAGTGGTTAGGTGTAGACTTGAAACGACCAAACAAAGGATAGAATACATGGGTAGTCGTGAATTTAATGATTTGCCTCAATATTTAAAAAATGTAGATAGAATTTCAACTTTTAAAACGAACCTTAAAAAATATTTATTTGAACACATAGAAGAGCTTCTGATTTAAAATTGAGTTATCTCCTAAATATAATAGTAAATTTTTATTTTAGTAAATATTTATTTCATTATTATTTCTTATATAAAATTTATTTATTTATATGAAATTTATTATTTTAAAAAATGTAAATTTTGCCAACTTGCTTCAACAATGCCTATTAGGCGCTGAAGCACTGAAATTGTAATGAATTGTTTGATAAATAAAAATAATAAATATTAAAAAAAAAAAAAAAAAAAATGCATGCAGTTCATTCAATTCATTCAGTTCGTACAATTAAATTAATTCATTCAAATCGTTCAGTTCATTCAATTTTTCTAATTCATTCAATTCCTACAATTCATTCAGTACATTCAATTCATTCATCTCTTTCCTTCAATTCGTTTAATTCAGCCAGTTTATTCAATTCATTCTATTTATTCTATTCATTCAACTCATTCAATACATTCAATCACTCAATTCATTTCATTAACTGAAACACATTCATTTCATTCAATTCATTAAATTTATTGATTTCGTTCATTTCGTCTATTCATTCAATTCTTTCGATTCATTCAATTCATTTGATTCATTTAATTCATTCATCCCCCTTATAACTACGTTGTTTTCATTAGTAATGCTGACTTAATTACAAAATATTTGCCTGCACTTTTCTCTTTGTTTCTGTTGATTTTTCATAATGAATAAGGAAACTTTTTAGAGGTAAAATATACGAAATTGGTAAAATATATAGAAGATATATAAATTGCAACTTTTGCTTTGTGGATTTAAAATTTATTAAAAAAAATTGCATAAAATAGAATCTCTTTTTGGAAAACAATTTTTTACAAAAGAAAGAGTTGGTTTGCAAAAAAAAGTTTTATTTTCAAGCCTTCAAACACGATACATATTAAAAAAGTAAAAAAATTGTAGTTTTGTTACTGTTCTTTCTAAGGCTTTTTTAGTGATGCGTAGCATATACCCGCAAACATAGGAAACTATTTTTTTTTTTAATTTTACAAATTTTCATATGCCTCTTTTATACCCTACACAGGCTACAAAGATTAAGCACTGATGTTTTTAATACATACAGATATTGAACCTATCCACTCAAAATTTGTTTTTGAATCAAGTTAGCTATATCCGTCTTTCTGTCTCTCTATGTATGCTAAGCTCTCTGCGGGAGGCAAATATTAAGACATGATGAATGACTTATATCGGCTCAAGTAGTTTCCGCTGATGTATGGATAATCTATTGAATTTGCTTAAAATCGGTCCATGTTAACATCCTAGACTAGTGTAGGGTATCACATAGTCGATATAACTGCCTTCAACTTTTTTACTCGTTTGATAATAACAGAGTGTAAAAAGGCATAGAAGTATAAAGGAATAAATAAACGTATGTTTTAAACTTTATTGCTTTGATGTAAAACTTTGCACACACAAACAAAAAACATTTTTAAAAATCATAAAAAATTGAAAAATTAAAAAAAAACATTGAGGCAAAATTGCTCAAAACAAACTAACACATACATGTGTTTTACACTTTCATGCACTCATACCTCAAATATTCGTAATATAAAACTCTTTGAATTGGTAAAAGCATAAATCCAATTTTGTATGATAATTTAAGGCATATTTTCTAATCGAAGCAAAATTGTACTGAAATTGTTTGAAATAAAAAATAAATATAAAACAATTTTCGGTATTTTTAAATTGCACATTTCTTTAGTATAATTTTCACTGCACAAAATTAGCAGCTTTTGCGTAATTGTAACTATAAAGGCTGGTTTGGACATTTAACATGAGTATGAGGTCGTATTCTACAAGCCAGTTGTCTAAGTATAAGACGGTGGTCTAGGTATAAGATAATAGTCTTAACTGAAGGCGATAGTGTAAGTTTACAAAGAAGTTTGAGATAAAAGTCGAAGTATAAGAAGAGTTTGGGGATAGAACATTAGCCTGAGTTTAAGACGATAGTCTAAGTATAAGAAGTCAGTATAAGTAAAAGGCGATAGCCTTAGTATGAGACGATAGCCTAAGTATAAGATAACAGTCGAAGTAAAAGACGACAGTACAAGTTCTAAGACGATAGTCTAAGTAAAAACGATTAACTAAGTAATAAATGACAGTAAAAGTATAAAAGGATGGCATAAGTATTATACATATACAGTGATGTGCAATAAAATAGAGCCATTCAAGTTTTTTTCTAATTTTATTCTCGTTGCCTTTATTTTTAAAGATCAAAATAGTGGATAGATTCGCCCAAAAATGCGAGTAGATAGTTCAGAAAATTATGTAGAATTTTAACGCGACGTCTGTTTTTTTGTTTTGTTACTTGTTTTAAGTAGGCGTGGCTTTTAATGAAAAATAAGCGATATCGACCTTCTATCAAATTACATAGAAAAATTTTGCGAGTACTGATCAGTTCTGAAAAAACTGTATATTTTTGGAATTCCTGTAAAATTTCCTTAAGTCTTGCATTATTTTATTCTGCAAATGGTTGCCAGACTTAAAATGGCAGTGCCTTAAACATGACCAGATTTTTCATTGTTTTTAGCGATTTTAGAATAAAGTTAATAACAGTAGTAGTAGTATAGGGCGATGGAAAAATAGTCTGAGTATTAGACAATTTGCGCACAAAATGGTAGTATTAGAAATTGTGCGTATTAGACTGCGGTACAAGACATTTTGAATGTAAGACACTGCGTATTAGAGTTAGTTATAGGACAATTTGAGTAGAAGACAATTTTATTTTTAGGCTTCAGTATAAGACAGTTTCAGTGTAAGATATTGAGAGTATTAGCATAAAACAGTAGTATAAGACTGTATTTTAGGTATAAAACGATACAATAAGATGTTGGTATAAGACGATAGTATAACACGATAGTATAAGACGGTAGTATAAGACGATATTATAAGACGGTAGTATAGGACGGTAGCATAAAACGGTTTTATAAGACGGTAGTATAAGACTAGTATAAGATGGTAGTATAAGACGGTAGTATAAGATGATAGTATAAGACGGTAGTATGAGATGGCATTATCAGACGGTAGTATAAGATGATAGTATAAGATAGCAGTATAAGATGGTTGTATAAGACGACATCATAAGGCAATAGTATAAGATGATAGTATAAGACGTTAATATAAGACGGCAGTATCAGATAATAGTATAAGACAGCAGTATAAGACAATAGTATAAGATAGTAGTATACGACTATAGTAAAATACTGCAATATAAGATGATAGTATAAGACATTAATATGAGATGGTAGTATAATGCGGTGGTATAAGACGGTAATGTTAGACAGTAGCATAAGACGGTAATATAGGACGGAGATATTAGACTGTAGTATAAAATAGTACTATAAAACCATGGTATAAGATGGTAGTATAACATGGTAATATAAGACGGAAATATTAAAAATCAATTAAAAACCCTAAAAAAAGTCAAGAAAAAGTGAGGAAAAAAAGCTGGTGTCATACGGGTTTAACTGTAATTTTAATTGGCACAGTAGTCTGGTCTTGTACGATAATGTAGCATTAAATTTCCCTTAACAAAACTTGTATTTACAAATATTTTTTTATTCTCTATTTCAATAAACTACAATTTTTAACTTTAACTTAAGATTAAGGATTAAATAATATTATTTAAATAACTTAACAATAATTTTAAACTAAAGTTGTTTTTTTTTATTATTTTTTCTATCCTACAAGGATCACATAATGGCACAATTACTTTAAATATTTTTGTTTAAATGTTTCTTTACCAAAGTTTAACTTTATGTGGCTTAAAAACAATTTTTACACAGACTTAAAAATCGGTTAATATACCATCATATACAAATAAGGAACTTATAAAAATATCCAATTTTGTCATGATTGTTCAGCCAAATTCAGTTCTACTCATTTAATAACCATTGATGACGAAGGTGGCCTATAGCTGCGTCTACTGCCATTTGTATACAAACTTGTGGTAGTTAAAGTATTACGCTGTTGTTTATAACGATAACCGGTGATTAGTTCTCTTACTGTTTTTCTATATTTATCAGATAGAACGCAGTATAAGAAAAAATTTGCAGCCGCATTTAAAGCTGCCAAAAAATTGAAGATATTACCAAAAATTCTTTTAAGATTATTGTCTATAATCATGGAGATATCGACCACCAAATAAATGGCCCAAGGTAATTGACAAATGATGAATAGTAACACAACAGCTATTAAGGTAATGGTAACACGATTCTCTTGCGAGACCGAAGAACTATTTGATTTGCGCTAGAATTATATAAATATAAAACATTAGTTTCGATTTTTTTTGCTCTACAACTTTTTTAAAATACCTTTGGTCTTCTCATACTACTGGCATTTGTCATTTCTCCCCTAATGGTTGTAGAACGTCTTACCAACATTATTAAAAAACAATTAAATGTCACCAACACACATAAGGGTACCAGCACAAATACAAATAAAGTAACAAAATACCAAGTAGTAAAATAAAATTCATCTTCTCCCAATGGAGTAAGTTTATGTGAATGATAGGTAACCTAAAACATTTGTAAATTCAATCATAATTGTTTTTTTTCATCTTTAACTGTTATATTTACATTTTCACAATAATCTGTTATATTAAAACGATCTGCTAGCATTCGAGTTTCAGTATCGTTTTCCCAAGCATTTAAATCAATTTGTTGAAGCAGTGGTGGTTTACGTACCATCATCAACATTTCCATGTTATCTTCTTGCTTTTCAAATTCTGATGTATCCATTAATAAAGCTGCACTTTCTAAAGGATATTGTGATTCGAATGTTGATAATATAGACTGTATTGATGGTAAATGTGTAGGAATGTTTGTTAGAGTTTTTGTGGGCAATACTGAAAAAAAGAGGAAATAAATGAGAGTTTTGACTGAAAACTTTAATATTTTTGATGATGGGAAATTTTTGCAGTCTACAATCGCAAAGTAATTTTATTATGAACCCTTAAAGGATGTTAATATTGAAAGGAGTACAAAAAGTATAAAAAGGATAATTCCCTAAAAATCTTTCACACAGTAATGGAAAATAAAAAAGTGGTAGTATAAGGCAGTAGTATGACATGTTAAGACAGTAGTATATGACCGTAGTTTAAAATAATAGTACAAAACGGTAGTGCAAAATTGTAGTTTAATATGACATCATAAGCCGGTAGTTTAAGATGGTAGTATATACACCCAGAAAAGGGATTCGTTGTGATAACCGAATTTGTTGCCAATCGAATTGTGGCGGTTGCGACAACTATCTTTAAATTTAATATTGTATCGATCAGTACAACTGAAAGTTTCGGTGGTAAAAAGTTAATTATTCAGTTATGAATACTATTTTTTCAAAATTCAGTTCAGTAGCTACAATCGAACTTCAAAATATGCTAAACCATTTAGAAATAAAAAAATTGTTTTATCGTTTTTGATGTTTATTCAAATATTATTAAAACAAAAAATGCAATATTTAATACACAAATATCTCTTAAATATTAGTTTCGGAAAAATCTGTGAATTCTTTTCAGAGCAAATGACTCAAACTAAGAGTTCCTTCAAAGCAAATGTCACAGGATCTAAGTTTTAAAAATAGCAGGACCATAGTGTTTTTTTCACAGAAATATTATTGACGAAACAAATAGACTCGGAGTTCTTTAATTGCATTAAATCGCGACAAGCAACTCACACTCCGAGAACAAATCTTGAATTCTGCGAACCATCATGCGTATAAAAAAAAAACACACACACAGCTGCAACCCTTTTTGTTGGTAAATTCTGGGATTCTGTTCTTTCTTGATTGTTTTTGGCCTGAAAGGAAAGACCAAAAAAGCAGTATTAATGATAATACTTTGGAAATTTTATTGACAGACATGAAACACAATGTAACTCACATAAATAATTTTGATTGCATGGCTTTTAGTTTTATTTTTTTCAGTTTTTAAATAATTTAATTTATTTTTTTTATTCGGCGAAGAAACTATATTAAATTATAAATATTTTTTTTTACTAATTTCCAAAATGACATTTAATTAGTAGGGAACACTAAAATATTTTTTGTTACTCTTGATTTGTAGTTTTTATGACTAATTCTAAGTTTTGTTACGGTGGAGTTTAACGATTATTCCCATAACTAACTTTTTGATCCAGTATTGGTTGATTTCACCAATTATTAGAAATTACGACCTTTGCTTGATAGTATTACATAATTATCAAATATAATACTAGATTAGTGTTTTCAATAAAGAAAATTATGTAGCTAAAATTAAATTTTTGGTTAATCGAGTGATTTTTTATATTTCTAACCGAATTCCAACTAATTAATTTTCTGTGTGTACAATCTGAGTATGAGACATTCTGACTGTCTGGGTAATTGTCTGTCATATGCTTTAGGTGTCATAATTCTTAAAGTGTGACCCTCTAAAAACGCCGGAAAATTAAATCTAAAATTTTGATTATTTTGTTGTTAATCTTTACAAAAATCTAAGGCCAAATATAGCTGTTCCGAAATTTTAGAAGTGCCCATATATTTTATATGTGTTTCCATTTTTTTTTTTTTTTTTAATTGCTTTCTGTAGGTGACATTTATAGAATGTTCGGTGTATAAGACAATCTGCATATTAGACTGCATTACAATACAGTTTGAGTATTAGACAGAAGTAGACGTCACTCTGAGTATTAGACTTTGTTACAAGACAGTTTGCGTAGAAGACAATTGAATTGTTAGATTTCAGTATAAGACAGTTGAGTTTAAGACGGTAGTATAAGACATTCAAAGTATTAGAATGTAGAATAAGATAGTCGGTAATACAAGAAAGTAATATAAGACTGTAGTTGGAGTATAAGATGGTAGTATAACACGGTAATATAAGATGGTATTATAAGATAGTAGTACTATCCAATTGTGGTAGAAGATGGTGTTATAAGACGATGGTATAAAGCGATAGTGTAAAATGCTAGTATAAGACAGTAGTATAAGACGATAATATAAGACGTCCGCATAAGATGGTAGTATAACATGGTAATATAAGACAGTTGTATAAGAAGGTCATATAAGACGATAGTAGGTATAATAAGGTAATATAAGACGGTTGTATAAGAAGGTCATAAAAAACTATAGTATAAGAAGATAGTATAAGACGGCATTATAAGACTAGTATAAGACGGCATTATAAGACTCTAGTATAAGAATGTAGTATAAGACTGTAGTATAAGAGGGTAGTATAAGACGATAGTATAAGATGTTAGTATAAGACGATAGCTTAAGGCGATAGTACAAGACGAAAGTATAAAACAATAGTATAAGATGTTAGCATAAGACTAACACGGTAGTATAAGACGGTTGTATAAGAAGGAATTATAAAGGAGCTGACAAGCAAGTTATATGAAGTGATAATCCCCGGTATAGATGAAATTCGAATATGATGTAGAGATAAGCATTGTAAGTGAGGTGTCTGAGATTATCGGCCATCTCTGGAACTTGAAGAGTAAAAAGTGGGGTCACAAATTACCCCTTTTTGTATTTTTCATATTGCTTACGTATCATATCCTTCAAGGGAATTTTATACAAGTGTTATATTTTCGGTTGTGGATTTTAACTTCATTACAGAACATTAGGTTAAAATTATAGACTTAATGAGTCCGAAACTAATAATAAACATGAAAAAAACAAAGAGTTTAGAAAATAAAAGTTCAATTGTATCAACTTTTCCTTCTCTGAACATCACCAAATTATAGTGGGATTATTTTTTGAAAATATGGCAACATTGAAGAGAGCGCACATTGGGGCCAAATGAATGAAAAGTGGCGATTAATTCAAAATATGAACTTTAAAATTCATGATCGTGTTTGGTACCGGGTGAAAGTGGATAAAATTCTGCATCACTAATTGCAAAAATTATACTTTTAAGTTGTTTGCTTTAGTTGAAGTGAGCACTTAAAGTTGAATAATTGTTATTTTTTTTGTGCATATTGAAAAAAAGTGAAAATTTTGATATTTCAATTGATAATTTTTTCTATTAATACTTCTAAAAGTTAAATTTTTATAATGGAACCGTCAACTTCAGGTAGTTTACTGTATAGTACATGTTTTTTTGTTTAAATAAATGTTTTAAAAATATTAAATGTTAATAAAATAAAATTAGCCCAAAAATGGGCTATTTTTGATTTATATATGGAGTTTCAACAACTTTGTTCGTGAGCTTGCGTAAAATCGTCTATATAGTGTTATAATATCAGATCTCAACTAATAAACCCCAAAATATTTTTTTGCGATTTTTTGCGATTTTTGAGTTATGCTTGTTTTTGTGAAATAACTCAAGATGCTGAAAATCCACAAATATGAAAAAAAAAAAAACAAAACAAAACATCAAGTTGTTTTTACTTTGTTTTGTCATTATTTTCGTTATAGTAGTTGTTATTGTAGCTAAAAAAATGTGTTGTTAATTAGAGATGGGGGCGTGAGTAACTTTAATTCACGCATGCTCACGTGATTGCGTATGTTGGGTTTATTTACTATGAATAAAACTAATTAAATTATTTTACATGTGTTTATGATATTTCAATGAATTTTACTTAAACATTTGTTAATTTTAAATTATTAGAAAATTGTATATGGCACAAGTGCACTATTTTGAAAAATTGAAGGAGGTCACGCTCCCATCCCTATTTATTATTGTCATTTATTTGAGTCCTACATAATAACTGTTGGTCATATACATGCATCATACGAGTAAAGTTTTAATTTTGTTTTAAGCTGGTGATATCAATCTACTAATATAATGATAATACATTTTTGAGAATTTCTATCCATCCGTAGGGTATTATTGATTCGGTACTGACACGTTTATTTATTGTTTTAGCTGTCAATGTTTTGTGATGTGATGTTACATATTTAAAGTGTTGTGAAAGTGTAAATTATTCGGTACAGGGTTAAAGGAATTACTTTTTGCAAATTTTAAACGAATAGAAATCTTATTAATTTTAGGAACATGTCCCAAAACAATTTTCATTCCTCGTCATGAGTTGCATAATTTTATGAGGAGTGCAGAACCTAAATCACTTCAGGATAAATTTAAACTTTTGAGATGGGAAGTAATAAAACGTGTCGACCCTTCGGATATGGTAGATTTTATGACAAGGTTTCATAATTTTTGCTCTAGCTATGAGATTCGGTGGCAAAAATGTCATAGAAAGAATGAAATTTTTGTAAAAAATAATAAGAATTGGCTGGATGCCTCAATCTCATTCAGTCAACCACCAGAACCACAACAAAAAAGAGGTCGCAATGATCTCTCATTTGAAGAGTGCAAAGAAAAAACAAAAGTTAAGAAATGTAAAGACATAAGAGATCAAATTTCTTTGCCTGTTTTGGCTTACGCCACACAAATGAGCTTGAGAGCTGCTGGAAAAATAGATGAGTCGAAAATTGTTAAGGAAATAATATCATCTCCAACAAAAGCCAAAAAATACCGAAAAAGTATAGAACAGGTACCACCACAGCAGTTAACTCCGGATGAAGCTCTGTCCGTTTTGGTAGAAGCGAAGCTAAGTCGCCACCAATATAATGTTATTAGAAAGGTTGCACCTGAGAAATTTCCATCATATAAATTGGTCCAAAGAGCTAAGAAAAAATGTTACCCAAAGGGAGAACAAATGAAAATTTCTGAAACATCAGCGCAAGTTAGCCTACAAGGAATATTGGATCATACCACTGAACGCCTTTTGTCGGTTAAAAATGCAGATTTAAATTCGTTAGACAACGAAGAAATCGAAAAAATTACTTTATACACTAAGTGGGGCTTTGACGGAAGTTCAGGTCATAGTTCTTACAAACAAGCCTTTCATGACAGTAATGCATCTGATTCTTCTGTATTTATTACGTCAATTGTACCATTAAAATTAGTTTGTAAAAACAAAATCATTTGGCATAATCCTCGACCGTCTTCAACTAGGTTTTGCAGGCCATAAAAAATTGAATTTATGAAAGAAACGGTCAACAGTATTAAAACAGAAAGAGAAAGAGTGGAGACAGAAAAAAATGCTCTTATCGATACAGTAATATCAGTTGGAGAAAGAAAGATAAAAGTGAACCACAAACTAATTCTCGTTATGATTGACGGTAAAGTGTGTAACGCGATTACAGACACAAAGTCCACACAAAAGTGCTACATATGTGGCGCTACCAACAAGGAGTTCAACAATATTGAACAAATGATTTCTAGAGATTCCAACGTAGACTTCACGGAGTTCGGTTTGTCTGTCCTACATGGCTGGATAAGATTTTTTGAATGTCTTATTCACTTGGCATATAAACTTCCAATTCAAAAATGGCAGGCAAGAAGTGACGAAGAAAAAAAAATTATTGCTGAAACTAAAAGTCGTATTCAACGCGAATTTAAAAAGAGAACGGGATTGATCATTGATCAACCAAAACCTGGTTTTGGTAACTCTAATGACGGGAATACTGCAAGACGTTTTTTTAAGAATGCAGAAGTATCTGCTGAAATTACTAATATTGATTTAGAGTTGATCAAAAATATGCACACAATATTAATTGTAGTTTCTAGTGGTATTGAGGTCAACATTGAAAAATTTACAAACTTCGCTAATAACACTGCCAGGCTATTTGTGAAAAAATATCCATGGTACTATATGCCTCCTACTCTTCACAAATATTTTATTCATGGGCCTGAAATTATATCATTATCGCCATTGCCAATTGGTCAGCTAACCGAAGAGTCTCAGGAAGCCAGAAATAAAGATTTTAAAAGTTATAGGGAGAATTTTGCCCGTAAATGAAGTCGAGAAAAAACAATGGAAGATATCTTTAATAGATTTCTCTTAAGTTCAGATCCGTTTATAACAAGCATGAACAATAGTTCTAAAAAGAAAAAAGAGCTAATGCCAAAATCTGCATTGGAGTTGCTTGTACTTCCCAGCAATCAAAATAGCAATGATGAAGATGGAGATGAAGATGGAGATGAAGATGAAGATGGAGATGAAGATTAAGATTATTGTAACGAATTAATTTATGATTATGAAATTGAATGTGAAGTAAATACTAACATTGAAGGTAATAATGATTATAATAAAATATTGTTGTTTTCAAAAAGAAAAAAAAAAATAGAATAACCGAATTTAATTAAATTTTTTTTAAATAGTGTGTTTATGGTTATTTATCAATAAAAAAAACAATTAGATTTTCAAATGTTTCATTTTTGAGCAAAATTTTAAAATTTCGAGAAAAAAGGTATGATTTTAATTTAAAAATTTTCTAATAGAAATACATATAAAATATTTATTCCTTATTATTTTTAAAAATATTACTTTTTTTCTTAAAGTACATTTAGTATGCTTTAATTTACAATTTAATTGAATAATTTATAGCGCACCGTTCCAAAGTTACAGCAAAAAATGTGAAAAAAGAGGATTTTTTACAGAACACAAAATGGCCCATAAAGGGTTAAAAAATGTGTTTTTTCACTCTGTTTTTTTTAAATGTTGGTTTTTTATGTATTTATAAATATCCATTAATAAAAAATATTTTTTTTTTTAAATTACGACTTCTATGAATTAATCGCCGTTTTTCATGCATTTGGCCCCACTGTGGAGCGTGAGAATGAAAGGAAATGCAGAGAAATGCAGAGAAATTATGATGCTTTTTTAAGTGTCAAATCTCCATATAAAAAAAAATAAACTCAGCCTCAAGGTTGTATTGCTATTCTAATACTCTTGTCTTAGTACATGGTGGACTTGTTGCTAAAAGTTACAAAAATGGGATTCGGAAAAAATGCATTAAAATCTTATTAAACGCGAATATCAGTAAAAAATTACAACAATTAAAAAATAACCATAAAGCCACATTCACAATGATGGAGTACTCCACTTTGCAGAGTGGAGTGTACTAAAATAGAGCTGGCATGATACAAAAAATATGTAAGTGCGAAAAAGAAAGGAACAAAATCCACTGTGCAGAGTGGAGTACTCTATCATTGTGAATTTGGCTTAACTTAGAAAAAGCTAAAAGGGACCAAAAAATGCCAGGAAATAGACTTTAAAATCCCTTTACCACATTGGAATGAATTCGGATGAAATTCCCTAAAACATGTACATTCGAGAAAGGGTAGATTTCTTAACCCCAATTCCCGAAGTGACCCAAAAGCCTAGACTTGTTGATCTTAGAATATTTATTGCTACACCATTTCCAAGTTTGTTCAATATCGGAATATTTACCAGGAAGTACCTTCCTTATTAGATATTAATAACATTTTCAACTCACCTTGAATATCTTGCGGATCGGCCTGCAATCGACTTCTTTTAAATCTCCCCCGCTCCTCTTCTTTAACTGCTAATAGCCGATGTAAAACATTCATATCTTTATTTAATATAAAATCATCTTCATTTATGCCACCACTACCCTCAGCACCATCCTCTACAAATTCCAGTAATTTATCAGACATCTTCGGTATGGCTTGATTGTAAATGGTTGAGAATTTATTTAAATTTTTCAAATTGGCTGCAGTTTGATTACATGGCTGACCAAGATTATCAATCATACGATATTCAATACAATGTTGATGCTCAAAGGCTGTTGAAATGGTGGATAATACACAAAAGAGGGTCACACCTAAAAAAAAAAAAAGTTGGCAAACGTAATGTAAAACGGGGAACAAGAAGATGCAAGAAAGAAAAACAATAAATGAAAATGTTTGTTACAAATGTTTACTAGAGTTTTTTTTTTTATTGTTTAACACAGCAACGCCTAAAAGTATGCAATCATGTCATATACACAATCTTGTAAACATGGTCTACTACAACATAACATCAGCTACTAAGGCAAAACCAGTTTTTACTGCCAATCAGTTTGGCAGGCAGACAGCAAGTCATTCAGTCATTTTGCGTATCATTCACTATATATGTATGTTGGTATATGTATATGAATTTATTTACTCTACTTTATATGATTTCCTATGGCTTAAGCAAGGAAAGTAAACGATAAAGTGTTCTACAAATTTCGACATTTTTGGCCTATAAATGTGTAATATTTAGGGTTTATGTCCCGGGAATTCCCGGGACGGGATTCCCGGGAATCCCGCCCTTTTTCGGATCCCGCAATCCCGGGAATTTTGTGCGGGATTTCCCGGGATTTTTTTTATTCTTCTACAGAAGTTTTAGCTAATATTATTGCAATTTTGGACGCTTTATTTAAATTTAAAGCATTCAGCCTTACTATCAATATTTTTTAAAGGTTTATTTTTGTTAAAGTCGACTTTATTTTAAAGCAAAGGTTTTGTTTTAACCGTACTAACAAAATATTTAAAATAAAACTTTTAAAATAATGCTAAACATATACATTCAAAAATTTTGTTTATTTTTATTGAAAACCAAAACAAAAAATTCCAAAATAAAAAGGAAATTTGTAAACAAAAGTAAACAAAATTTGAAAAAATTTGAAAAATAAATAAATTTAAAATAAAAACAAATGAAAACTTCAAATTTAAAACCGAATTTTAATGCATATATTAAATATTTTGTCGGCTTTTGTGATTTAAAATCGACTTTTTGTTTTTTATAGTAAAGCTGATTGTTTTTTTGAAACTAATTTGATCAAAAAATATTTAAAATTAAAAAAATACGATTTAAAATTTAATAAACGGAATTAGGCCAAATTGTTTTCAGATGCCAGTTGAATTTGGTTTAATTAAACCGAAAAAATTTTATCAGCCATTATTAAGTTTACCAACAAAAATTCTTGTATTTACTTCGGAATTTTTTCTTCTTTAAAATGGTCTTTGTTCAAATAAAGAAATATTTGTATAGGCTGGTTTACACTATATTTTCTGAAAAATTCTGCAACCTTGCCTATATGCTTTGCATGTGTACTAAAGTAAAATCGTACCGAAAATCTTATAGTGTAAACCAGCCTTATTCAACATTTCAACGTCATCATTTCAGTTTCAAATACCTCCAAAAAACTAAACATTAAAATTAAAAAATTTGTAATGTTTTCATATTTTCAATTGACAAGTATTTTGAGTTTCTTTTATTTAAAATAATTTAATTTTAAGTTCAATTGTTATTCCTTTATTTCAATTGTATTTTTTAAATATTATTTGTTCTTAAAATAATCCATCAGATGCTTTATTAAAATTATTTTGGATTTTTTATATGTTAATTTAAAATGCAACTAAATACGAAAATTAAAGAATTTCCCCTAAATTCATAAACGCTTTGTAAAATTATAGGAGGTTTATTGAACAAATTTTGTATGAAAATGACGTTTTGTAAACCTGCTATAACTTTACAAACCATTTATGAATTGAGGGGTTTATTTTTAAGTAGCTGTGGCATAAAAAATGTCTATTCAAGAAAACCAATTAAAGTTAAGAAACTATTTAATAATGTTGTAGTCTTTTTTTATAAAACGATTTAGGCGAATTTGCCTAAAAATTTGTGTAGAAAATACTCACTTTTAAACTTTTTTATAAAAATAATTCTAGACGGATACTTTTGAAAATCTGCATAGAATGATATATATAAAATATCTAGAAATAGAAATTTTTGGATTTCATATTTAAGAAATATTTTAGCAACAAATCGATCTTATTTCTGACTATAAAACTGGTCCGACACAATTTTGCACCCATTAACAATTCCAATATATTCTGAAAAAGGGGATGAAGATAAAATACCCGTGTCACCTTTTCTATATCAATTGGTTTAACCGTTTAAACCGCGAATTAATATTTAATTAATATATTTCTAAGAGTTTTTTTTAAAATTAAATATTACTATTATTATTATTATATATTACCTAAATATTAATTCACGATTTAAATTGTTGAATGAATTGATCCAGAAAAAGTGGAAGACATGGATATTTTATATTTAGCCATCCTTTCAGAATATATTAAGTGCATTTTCTCATGGGTACAACCAAAAGATGAACTTTGTCGGACGGTGTTTTAACAGTAATGGAGTTTTTCAAGTGAAACTTATCTCGAATTTATATATTTTCTAACGAGCGGGAATTCCCGGGATCGCGGGAAATTCTGAAATAAATCCCGCTGTCCCGGGAAATGAAAAAGTCCGGGAAAAGAAAAACCCTAGTAATATTACACTTTTTTTAAAAGCAGTGTTTTAAAAGTTATTAACGATACTAAAATGGAGTTATTTTTTGTTGAAAATTGTACTAAAAATGTTTATCTCATTTGAGTTGAATAATTGTGTCAAAATTTTATAACTTTAATCCCTTTTCTTCGAAAAGTAAAGAAAAATTTACTTTTTCTAGGGAATAAAACCTAAATTTTACTAAAAAAGTTAATTTAATTTAAAAAGGTACCAAATATTATACCTCTTCTTATAAAATTGACTAAAAATTAAAGTTTAATTTAATAAGAATTTTCTAGTCAAAATTTTACTTACAATATAACACATTTCCTTCTAAGACTCCTTCCCTTGCTTGATATGACTTCTAACTAGTTCGCCAGTTTGTTTGTTTTTTTTTTTTTCTGTGTTACTATGAGACTCATAATACTTTACAACCATTTCACAGTACACTCTCTCATTAAAACCCAGAGGCTATATTATAGTGCTTACCTGCAATAACTTTCTTTGCCAACGATTCGGTGCAAAATTTCTGTCGTTTCAAAGGATAACGTATCGCAATAAATCGTTCGATGGTAAAACACACAGCTATGTAAATTGATATGTAGGCTATAAACAGTGGCGCAATACAATCAAGCCCACAGTATAAAAAACATTCGAACGCATCATAGAATAGCAACCAGACCATACAATAACAACATATCAGTAGTATCAGCATCATCCCAAAATGGTGGGAACAATAAAAAACCGGAAAAAATAAAACCATAAAAAAAGTTCAAGTGAAAATTTTGAAATACATAAGAAACCCAAAAAAAAAAAACGTTTATTATTTTTTATGGCAAATTACTTGTATGAATCTTTTTCTTTTGGTGCCTTTTTGGTACTTACCACAGGCATCAACCAGCCAGGACAATACACCAAAACACATCCAATAGAATTCCCAATAAAGATGCACGTATTGATAATGTTGCAGCGATAACAACAGAGCCATGGTCAAATAAATGATGTCCGTTATAGCCAAAGCAGTTAAATAAATATTTGTGGTACATCTCATGCGTCTTCTAAAATATAAAATAAGTAGAGGAAGAAAAAATCCTTTAACATTCATTGTATGCGAGTTAAATATTGTAAAGGAAAAGGTTTACAATTGTCTGTTATGTGTTCAATTCCCTTTTAAAATTTTAAACAATTTTTATCAATTACACTGCTTGTGTTCCATATAAATACGAAAATTACAATCGACTTGTGATTTTTTTTCCTCTATAATTTACTTTTTCCTTTGGTTAAACTACCAAAACATGTTTTTCCTATAATGGTTTTCTATTACTATTTATTTAATTTATTTGTCAATTACTTTTAATATCCAAGTAGTTTCTTTAAAATAAAAAAAAAAACATTTACCAAAAGCTTTCATATAATACCACCAATTTATATTAGGGGTATTCATTGAATGAGAGCGATTGTCAATAGATTTAATTCTAGGTAGAGAAAAATGCTTAGAAAAAGAAAGGTGCGGAAATAAAACTGATTTTAGGATCTATTTTTGATGAGCAAATTTTCTTATAATGCCTCTTCTCTTTAGTATATTGAAAATCCTGGCAAAAAAGAGATATAAAAGCACTTTAGTTGCCGCAGGAGGGGTCTAGTCACAATTAAAATTTTTTTCAGTACTTTCTGAATGAATACAAATGAAACTCGATTTCATCAACTGAACGTAAAAAAAATTAGCAAAAAAAAAATATTTTATTTTTTTTATTTTTAACAAATTTGCACTTGTTTAATAAGTACTTTTTTGAAATGAATAAGCCAGAATATCTCAAAATGACAAAGTGGTGTTTTTATACCAGTCGAAAGTCATATCAAGGAATAGCTCAGCGGTAGAGAACTAGACAGCTATCTTAAGGTGGGTATTGAACTTGCGACCTTAAGATAGCTGTCTAGTTCTCTACCGCTGAGCTATTCCTTGATATGACTTTCGACTGGTATAAAAACACCACTTTGTCATTTTGAGATATTCTGGCTTATTCACTTCAAAAAAGTACTTATTAAACAAGTGCAAACGGTGCACTGCAATTCAACATCTTTCCAGCACTTTTTCACAAGTTCACATAAAAGAATCTTTCATAATTTTTTTTTTTATTTATATTTATAAATTGAAAATTTTAAAAGTATTGCATTTAAACAAATTTATTATTATTATTGTGGGCGCTGGTGTAATGGTTAACGCGTTGGACTGTTACACATAACGTTGCGGGTTCGATCCCTAGCCAAGGGATCATTAATTTATAAAAATTAATAATATGTATGAGTTTTTTTCTATCCCTCATACATATCGCAGCGTCCTCCTTCGGTGTTCCCGTGGCACTAACCCCACCGAAGTAAAATAACATAACAGAGCTATGAAATAAAAAGCTTACAAAAAGTTCGACAACTTTTTATCACATGGCGCACAACTACTGTTTTAAGAGTCAACATCTCGCTTAATTACAGTGTTGCCATTCTTAAAGGGTTTCATCTTTCACCACCTTTCATTTCTTCTCTTTATCCATTCCAAAAGAAGCAATTAATAGGAAGCATTTTCTGAGTGTTGCTTATCTTTAAAAAAAAAATATACCAAACATAAATTTTATAGCGAAAAAGAAATTAGAGTATTAGAGGCTTTATTAGTTATCTTATATTTAAAAAATAAATAAATCCAAATTCCTAAACATTTTTCCTATAAAGTGAATTCCTCTACTAACTTTATTTCTTGTTTATTTCCCTTTAAATTGCCAACCACTGCAGTAACATTATGATATTTGATGAGATAAAAACGTACATTTATTTGTTATTTGAAATCGAAATTTTGTAACTAATACCTAAATATTGAACAATAAATATAACTTATACGAATTGTTTTTGAAAATCAAATTGAAAATTGGAAAAATAAGCTTTTACATGCAAGTAATGTATTAAATCCCAAAGACATTATCCCCATTTCCAATTTGGGGATTATGGGCGTAAATTTTTCTGTCGTTACTCACAAACAAAAATAGGAATTGTGACCAGCAAGGTTTTAGTTACAATTCCCAATTAAAAATTGATATAATCCCCATGAAAATTAACAACGTTTTTTCAAAAGAACATAATCTTTAGAGTCCGACCGAACAGTTCGGCCACAAAATGTATTTTCACGATATTCGGTGTGTTGCAGCATTACGGACAAATTTCGCTTATGGAAAAATTTTTGTTGGGCCGATTGGAATCCATTTTGAGAGTAAAATTTAGGAAAAAGTCCGAAGTTAAGCAATGAATTCACTGTCCGGCCGCCGAAAGTTCGGCCAAAATTGAGAAAGTTCGGGGGCCGAACAGTTACCTTTACAGCTAAACTATGGGGTTTTACTTAAATTTGACATTCAAATGCGCATTAAATTGGCTCAATAAACATCTTCCAAGTATCAGAATTTCTCAAGAATGCCTCTAAATAACGCAAAATCGAACAAATGTCGCTTTTTGGCCAAACTGTTCGGTCGGACACTAATAATCTGCATTGTGGGGATAGTCAAACTCCCAGTAAACCTTGTTTCTGCAGCAGGTCTACAAGGAAAGACTCCCAACGCGGACCAGCAGATCTTAATGAGCTTCGAATATGTTGTAGAGGAGCAAAATCTAGAGGACAATTATTTTTTTTAGCCATATCTATATCCAATATTTAAGGGTTAAAAAATGAGGTAAAAAATTACCCAGTTTTTCGTTTTCTCGGATTATTTAATATTTATTCCAAAGTAATTATAGAAAAATTTCGTGTCAGACGAAAGGTATTTCAGAGGCAGAAATAATTTCTGAATTATTTTATATGAAATTTTTTAGTCTTAAACTTTTCAAAATGCCATGCAACCCAATTTAACACCCTTTCCTAAATAATTTAATTAATATCTTCAGCAATTAAAATGGATTAATATTTTAACTCAAATATCCAATTATCGATTCATATGCACGTTGCATTATGTCAATATTATAATGTGCCATTATTTGCTGATTATCGATTCTTGTGAGCATATCATTGTTGTATTGTAGCAATTAGAAAATTTAGAAATTTCGCCCAAAATTCCAAGAAACAACATACAAAATTCTGCTAAATGCAAACAATAACAAGAAAGGATTCAATTGTAACATGAGTTTGTTTTGTACTTATTTGAAAATAACTGTTACTATAACATCACATATGCATGAAGTAGAATATGACTACAAAATCCTTGAAATATAAAACAATAACAACAAAATCTAATATAAATGTATGTTAACCCTCTAATGCACAAATTTTCGTGTGAAATGAAATTTAAACCATGTGTTGGGCACGAAAAATAAATAAAGAAAACGTTTTTTGAACTCTTATTTTAGCGCTTAATTTAGTTGATAAAGGTCGAAGTTGTTGAAAATGAATTTAGAAAATCAGAAGTTAAAGAAAAACGTGGTTGGTCTTAAATTACTTGTGTGTACTTACTAGAATCCCCGAGTGCTTTCAAACTCTACACACAAGCTGGCTTACTTTACCCAGGGTATGGCCGCATTGTAATGGCTCAAAAGCCAATATACTTCGTAAGTACACACACAAGTATAGTGGCATGTAAGTTAGACAAAATTTTTGAACAATTTCAAACATTTTTAGTTTCCTATACAATGTGAAGTATACGAAATCGATTACATTGTGTGGACTTACACGTTTTTCTAAAGGGTTAGTACAATTTTATAGTAGCGTTTGGGGAATAACCAGACGACTGGGGGTGAATAATATTTTATATTCACCTCAAAAACTTTTTTCACCACAAAATTTTTTTATTCACAACAAACACTTTTCTCAAATTCAAAAAAGTTTTCACCGGAAACAAAATGTTCACCTCTATAATGTTTTCTCATTTCTCACTTGTAAAAAGACACCGGTGGAGGTTACAAAAAAAATCGGTGAAGCCAAACTTGTTTTAATCAAATTTCGATTACGACTCTTTCTCATTTCTAAACCCTAAACTCACTGTTGCCAACTTTTTTGGCCCAAAAAACACTGAATTTGAGAAGAAAATCACTAGAAATCGCTCAAAAAATATAATTTTGCGGAAAAACTAAAAATCAGCGCTAAATCTTGGAAAACTTTCACTTTTCGAGATTAACGCATATTTTGTTCGTAAATAAATAACATTTTTGAACAAACTTCGAGCCGTCGACCTCTTTTTTATTAATAAAAACTATTTTTTTCTATAACAGAATTTAATAACAGGATTTTATAAAAAAAAAATATTTAACATTTGTATAAAAAAAAAATATGTGACACAATTTGTATCAACACAAAATTGGACACATTTTTGTTTGTATTCGAATCTTTAATTTTTTTAAGTTTTTATGAACCAATTTTAATTCTAAACAGATTTGTGTTTATCTATTGTGAATGAAAACTCTGTAATATGTATGAAATTCTTTATATTGTGAATGAAAATGTGTACATTGTAAATTAGTGTTCCCTCTCTTTGAAATTTTTCCTCATATTATGTGTAATAAATACACTGGTGGAGAGTATAAAAAATAATCATTAAAGCCACACTTGTTTTAATGAAACTTCGGTTTGGACTCTTTCTCGGTTCTAAAATATAAACACAGCGTTGCCAACATTTTTACCTCAAAAACCACTGAATATGTCAAGAAGAGCGCTATAAACCGCTAAAAAAATAATTTGGGGGAAAAACGTATTAAAACTTATCTGTTAATCTTGAAAAACATTTAATTTTCGAGCTTAACACATATTTTGTCCGTAAATAAATAACTTTTTTGAACCAACTTCGTTTTGGTTTTCAAATTTGTATGAACCATTTTCGAAAATATGTTCATTGTGAATGATATTTCGTATATTGTGAATGAAAATGTGTAGATTGTGAATTAATGTTCCCTTTATTTGAAAATTCTCCTCATATTACTTGTAAAAAAATACACTGGTGGAGTATTTAATTTTTGACTTTAATGCTTATTTTGTCAGTAAATAAACAACTTCTTTAAACAAACTTCAGGCCTTACACCTATTTTTTAATTTACAAAATAAAAAAAAATAAAAAATATTTAAAATTTGTATTAAAAAATATATAATACAATTTGTATCAATACAAAATTTGTACTTGAAGTGAACTTTTTTATAAACAGATTTGTATTTAACCAATGTGAATGAAAATATGTTCATAGTGAGTGATATTTTGTATATTGTGAATGAAATTGTGTGGATTGTGAATTATTGTTTCTTTTAATAGAAAATTTTCGTCAATTAAAAAAGAGTTAGAATTCAAGCTAAAGCACCTTAAGTTGTTTGAGTTTCACGTGAAAAAAACTGCTATACTCCATATAAAAAAATGATTTTTCACGACAATCAGTTTCACGTGAAAATTGTGTAGAGTTTGTTTTCACGCAAATTTAATATACAAGACTATTATTTTTCTGGTGAAAAAGTGACATTTTGTGTATATTGTGTTTGTATCTTTGTTATAAATATAAAAAAAATTTTTAATTTTTATAATTTAAATTGCAGTTTGATGAAGCTTTTAAAGTTCGAGTGAAATTTTACACGTGAAAAACAACTTACGGTGCTTAACCACTAAAACATATTTTCCCCCGCTTTAAGCAATAACAAAGTGCTAGATTAGCGGAATAAGTGTCAAGTTGGCAGCAGTGCCTAAATTACACATAAAGAATTTAAAGACAGGTTTTGGATAAATTTTTCAAATATCTAAAAGCCAAAGTCATGTGACTCGCTGTGACTGTTGTCATAAGAATATTTTTAAGACTGAAAGTCACTTACAAAACAACAGTGAAATTCAAATAATTTAAATTTTATTTATCAATGTTATGATTGTGTCGATACCAGATTGTAATTTCATTGAAGTTTTCAAACAAAAATTTGAATAAATATAATTTATTGTGAGTCACATAACTAAGAGTCACAGAATTTTTGTAAGAAGAGACACGTAAAACTAAAATTCTTGGTATGAGTACACTCAACCAAAAAAGTCTGTAAGGGCAACTGAAAATTTTGCTGTTAATAGGGGAAATTTAACTGTTTTGAGCCCAGCGGTATTTTTTTTGCTAATTTTAGCAACACATGCCTGCTGATCTGTAGTACAACAAAATTAGTAGAAAAAATTAGTAGCCGCTATTAAATTTTAGCAAAATGATTGAAAACTGCAATTCAAAATCGATTTGCTAAAATCAGTTAAAAATTTTACTAAATATCAATAATTTTAGTACAATGAAATTAGTATAAATAATTAGTAGACGCTACACACATAATAATCCATGCATAAAAATACGAAATTAATGTCAAAATAACAAAAACTTTCGTAAAATAAACCATTTTTCGTATATTTTACGAAATTTTTTGTTATTTTGACATTTTTTCGTAATTTTAAGCATGGATTATTATCAGTGTACTAAATTTCAGTAAGTTGTTGTTAACTGCAATTTAAAGTCAATCTGCTGAAATTAGCAAAAAAAAATGTACTAAAAAATAAAGAAATTGTAAAATCTAAAAAAAAAAAATAAAATTAAATTAATAAAAAAAAATATTTTTTTTTCTTTCAATTGTAAAAAATACAAAATTACTTCAACATACTTGAAATTTGGAGTAAAAATTGCAAACTGTTCTCCATTACCTTTTTATGCATTTGAGATACAATAAAATTTTCTGAGTTTTAATTCCAAACTGAGAATATATCAATAATAACAATTATAAACTAAACAAGAATTATAAAAAATCAACGAATTCTTGTAAATAAAATTTCCTTAAAGTATCCACTTGTTGTTAAGTTAGTATATTGTTTTGCACTGGGTTTTGAAAAATTAGTAAAAAAAATTCGTAATTTGTAATAAGAGAATAGAAAAAATTATTACTAAAATAAAATTGTACTAAAAATCAGTACAAAAATAGTAAAGTGCGATTGATAACTGTTTACAAATTTTTTTACTAACATTTTTATCTGAGTGTATTTACCCCGATAAAAGCAATAATTTAACAACAAACAACGAGTTTCTTTCAACATTGGTATTCTAGATTTATTTTTCACCTCTACGGCCTTTATCGCTCAAATGATGCGCTGAAACATATTTTTAAAACAGCCTTCCCTTAATTTAAATTTTATTGCAATCTAAAATTAGTATATTATAGGGTTAATACAACTCACAGGTGGTCTGAAATCATAAATTATAAAAATTAATACTCCACAAAAAGTAAGCATAGGGTTTTATCCCACTTTCAAAGTAAACCATTTAAAAATAATGTCGTTGATTTATTCACAATTAACCTTCTAATGACCAAGGCTGTCGAAATGCGGTCTTCTGGTTTTAAGAAGTTTTTGACTAAATAACAAATTTTTATTAAAGCAATATACTCGTATAGATAAAAAACATAATAAACTTCATGTTTGCCTTTAAAACGTATTTGGTACAATGAACTATTTCTAAGCAACTTAACAAATGTTCGTATATTTGAAAAAATATCTTTTTTAAACAGAAATAAATATTTAAAAAATCGTCAAGTATATATTTACGCCCTGGCATATATTATTGATAATAACAAATCTAGTTTAGATTCTCAACTTGTAAAATGCTTTAAAATTAACTAATATTGCAGTTATTTTAACTACTATTCCAGTCAAAAGTACTTGAACTTAATCTTAACAGTCAATCTGCAGGTTATAAGGTTCCCCTATTAAAAAAATTAATGAGGTACAACATGCAATCATATCTTTTTCTGATGTTGGCCAAAACAAAATTTGATCCGAAAAACGGTGGATGAAATACGATCCCAAAATGATGAAATATCTAATCATATAGAATTGGATGTGACATAATGACAATCAAAAACTAATTTCAATAGAATGGACGATTTAATGCAATAAGAGCGAACTTTGAATGAAGTATTTTTGTCTAATGGTATCAAATAAAATGTAACTTTATTGTACTAAATCTAATTATATATAGTAAGATAAACCCATTTTTCAGATCGTATTTCATCATATTAGATCCAAGGTATATCTAAATTAATACAGTACGATCCACCACTTTTCGGATCAAATTGTAGTTTAGGCTATACCAAAAAAAGATACATTTGTATTTTATAACACCTAACTTTTTTTACTCGGGTCGTTGTGATTTCTCAATAAGAACGAAATTAACCCTTAAACACATTTTAAGTTTTGACATATTTCTGGCATTGAAATTAAATTTTCAACTTTGATGTCTTCACTGACTTATAGTAGAATTTCATGAGAAATATTTTTGCGGAACATTTTAACCCTCTAACTCTTCAACTTACTGGTCTTTTTTGTGCCTTTTTAAAAAGCGGTCAAAAATGTCCCTTTAATTAAGTAGTTAGAGAGTTAAATGTTCCAAAAAAATGTTCGCCGTAGTGTTTTACGTAAGATCGCTGAACACATCCTATACCTAAAATGGAAGATTCGCATGGTTTCCTATACCGATTTACAATAAACATTTGCAAACGGGGGAAACCCCCAAAAAACGCTGATACACGTATATTAATTTTGCTGTCCTCTGCCAGAATAAGTTGTCAGAACCTTGTTATTTTTGAAAAAATTTGATTCCGTTGTACAGTCTTATTGATTTTTAAATTTTTTTTTATTTTTTTATTATTTATTTATTTTTTTTATTTTATGTTTGCTTTTTTTTTGTTTATTATACAATTCGTGATTTTAGACCATGTGTGAACTATGAGTATCATACACACAAAACTAAACATACTACTATAGACAAAACTTACCTTGTCAAAACATAAATGCTAACAGAATTTCCCAAAAGACCAATAACAAAAACACATGGCACCAATATCCGTTGCACCACATGACGCACTTCCGCAACATCGTGATCTGTAAACGACATAATGGTTGAATAACTCGGTATCAACAGAAGTGTAGAGTGTTGCCTCCTGACTAAATTTTGTAGATGCTGCTGCTGCAAATGCTTAACCTCACTTTAATACTGTAGTTGTAGTAGTGTTTGTATTTAGCGCAATAGTAATAGTAGAATATTGTTTTTTGTTGGTTTCCGTTTTTAGAAAATTTGAAAATTGTTGTATTATTTTTATAGTTTGCTTGCTGTTGCAATATTTTTTGTTGTTGTTATATTTTGTGGCATGCCCCAAAACTATTGTATTGTGTATCGTTTCTTCCTTTCCTCTAGGTTTTTGCTGCAATAATAATAAAACCACGTTTCAATCTTTTAAAAACATGTTTATACTGGAACAATTTCTTAAGGTCTTTACAGTTTTATTATTATTTCTTTAAACAAAAAAGAACATAGCGAAACCTTTTTATCTATTCCACGTTTGTTTCGTGTATATTTTCAAATAGTTTTTTTGTATACATATATTAACAAAGTGATCATAAAAATTGATTGTACTTTTGCTTATTGTTTGGTAATTTTCAAATATCTTTAGCAAATATTAGCATGTACTCGTATACTTTGTTTAAAATTTTTCAATTTTCTTTTCTACTAAATTCCAAGTGCCACTGGTGTTAATGGTCTGCAAATATACAAGAGTTGTAAAAAATTTAATATTTGTATTTCATTGCTAAAAAGTTAAGTTCGTTCTTTAAGGTATTGATTTTAGTATTAAAAGTTTCCCAAGAAAAATTTCTGTTACAAAGAGTTGGTGGTATAATAGCTATTTTTCCTTTGTAATCCCTTCTACTGTTAGTTCCCATGATTTTTGTTTGAAATTGTCGCTTTTACAGCTCAAAAGTGGAACCGGTTGCTGTAGAATCAGTGATAAAGCTAGTTCTAGAACTGATTCTCGGTCAGTTATACCTTATGTTCTGTTAAAATTTTTCATTCATGTTAATAAGAGAGAATGAATAATAATTTTTTTTGTGACAAATTTCGAAAAAAATTTCAGATTTTCGTAATAAAAACCAAAGTTGAAGATCAGTTTCGATTTGGCTGAAACTTTCAAAAATATTTTTCATCTACTCGTACCAACAACTTGTTCATTCCTGCTCTAAGGGAAATTTCTTCAAAGGCTAAATTCTATCCACTTTTATTCCAATGTAATATAATGTATTCCGCAATGTGTTCTTTTCATTTCACTTTTTTACTGGGAAAAAGTACAAATTGTTTATTATTACTAATTTGTTTTCTTCTTTAACAACAAAAGATTTTTATTATCTTAATATGTATAGTTTTTTTTTATTTGCCAATATAAAGAAATCGTAAAAATTGTGATCTTTAGCAATTAAAAAAAATATATATATATTAGTTTTGGTGGGTGGTGTTCCAAAATAAAAACATATATACGGGTAACTATTTATAGTTTGAGCCTAACAATGAAAAAACAGAAATTTGTTATTGAAAATGTCTTTGTTTTTCAAAATATTCTCCTCTTATACAGTTTTGCATGCGTTCGATTTACTTCTCTCAGCACTTTTTCCATTCCGCGTGAGACACCTCCAAAACACGACTTTTTACTTATTCTGCTAACAAAAATCGTTGTCTACGTAATTTATTTATCATGTGCGGCAGTGTTGCCAGTTTTTTTTAGACTTTATCCCCAATTTTCAAATTGTTATCCCCAAAAATCCCCAATTTTCAATTTGTTATCCCCAAAAATTCCCAATTTTTATTTTCTGTAAAAAATTCGTATTCGTTAACTTTTTTTTTAATTTAATGTAAAAATACCATATTTATTTAATTCTCTTCGGTACCTTATACACTCAAACTCAATAAATTTTGTAATTCTAACAAATTATAAAAAAGAACAAATAAATTTAGATAACAGCATAAAAAAATGGGAGCCAAATTCTTTCGTTTTAAATATTTCAGAATCAAAATTTTCCGATTCATCAGCTTCAGACATTTTCTTGCGTATGGTACTGTATAAAAAAGTTTTAATATTTCAGCAGATGGATTGGTGTGGTGGAATTTTTGACAATTGAATAACATGTAAAGTATATATCTAATTTAAGAAGAGCTTCTTATGACTCATATTACATCCGAATAACCTTAAATATTTTGGACCCAAAAGGAATTCAAATTTTCACCAAAAGGAATTAAGGTTTGTGCGCACATTAACTTTCCAGACACAAATTTGTGTAGCTTTAAATCATGCACTATTATCATCATACTTAAAAGAAATATATTCGGTTGTCGCAACCGAATCAATTCGGTTGGCAAAAAATTCGTTTTCCAGAACGGAATTCTTCTGAGAGTGAACTTTCGTTGAATTTCGTTCAACTTCTAATTAGTTTCAGGCTAATATGCATAGATCCATGATTCGTTACCTGCAACGAACTTATACACGTCTTATGATGAAGTTATGAGGTATCCAACGAGAACAAATCTTTTTTAACACTAAATATTAATGCAATATTTTATTTATGCTAGTGGAACTTATGCCTCAGAGTATCTGAAATGACGATCTTGCATTATGGTTACCTTACAAAAAAAAAATACAAAAAAAGAAAAGTGTCTAAAAATCGTTTTGGATAAATTTTAAATCATTATTTTACGCACATAAATCATGCAATACGTAAACAGCGATCGTTAAGTCTTTACTTTTTTTTTAAATAATGCTTTCTGCAACAAGTTATCATTACAGGGTTATACATGACTACACTAATAGAAAAAAGTCTGTAAAAAAGTTTGTTAAAACTACTAAAAATTAGTTAAAAATTACCTTGCAGAAAAAACTGGTAAAATTAGCAGATTATTTTAGAAAAATCAATAATAAAACTGTTAAGTATACAGAAGTTTAGTTATATGTATAATCGGTCCATGGATTTAGCGGCCCATATAAACTATATTTCCGGTTTGCCTTAAATATAAAATCAAAATATCCCACTGATTTCCTAATTTTTTACAAATTTATAAACAAATTTTTACACAAGTCCATTTTAATCCATTAAAATTTCATATCCAAATATTAGTTGATTTCAAACACACTGGTGTAGGGTATCATATAGTCGGCATGACCGAATTTAACCTTTTTACTTGTTAAGAATGCAAAATTGTATAGTCGTAATGGTGTATACATATTTTAAAAAAATCTAAGCTAAAGACTTTTTTAAAAATTGTTTTATTTCTATGGTTTTAGAAAAATGTTCCTAATGACCCTCGTATTAATATAAAATTTTATTTTTTGAAATAAACTCTAATATTTAAGCTTTCAAATGATATATGATTCAATGTAATTAAGTCAATATTATAGAATTTATAACTACTTTATTTAAATTACTCTATAATTAATATCAATCATACGTCCTCGGTACTTTTTAGAAAAAATTTAATACTAAAAGTTTTCTTTAATGTCTATATTTTCCAAATATCTGCTGAGTAGCTAATATTGCACCCTTACTGGCATCTTCTATTTTAAATTGTATCAATATTACGGCAAATGTGAAAATAACCAAAACCATCTAAAGAAAAATATAAAACGGTTTTCAATATTTGAATTTGGAAGCAAGGTTTTTAAATACTTTACCTTGCCATAACTGTTTAAATCTATATCCAAATAACCATTACAAGTAAATATCAAACGTTGATGCATTAATTGTAAAGAACATTCTTTTAAACGCATAATTGTAATTAAATCAGAAGTATTAAAGTTGTGTAACAAAGAAGAAAATTGTTGATACTAGAATATGTATAAGTTTTATTAAATAAAATTTAAGATTAAGTACTAAGCACACTGAGAAAAGAGCATCATGTTATGATTGCGTTGTGGTGAAATCATACCATGATTCTAATAATTATAATATAATGCTAATGATTATAATACTATTATAATAATTATTATATGATTATAATAATCATAATATAGTTCTTACAGTCATGATATCATTCTAATAATCATAATAATAATATGATCCTAAATGATGATAAAATCATCATCAGTAATCATAATATATATGATGAGTATGGTGAATTCATAATATGCTTATAATAATTATAATATAATTCTAATGATCATAATATTATTTTAATAATTATAATATGATTCTAATAATCATAATATACTTCTGGTAATCATAATATAATTCTAATAATCATAATATAATCCTAAGTGATAATAAAATCATCCTTAGTGATCTTAATAAATATGATCAGTTAGAATTATACTATAATAATTTCGTATTCCCAATCATATTCAATCCTATATTTTCTCTGCATGTCTATAACAAAACTTACTTCATTTATACATGTCTGTGTTAAATAACTTAACATTAACATATTAATTAATACGACAATAATATACATCAAACGTACTGCAAACAAGAAATATTATATTTCTTTAAAATTTAAGGCTTTAAAATTAATACTTACACATTTGTATTACATATGTGGTTTCATAGACATAACGAACATAGGCCCAGTTGACGGTTCCCAATATAGAAATGGCATTATAATAAAATATTATCAGTATAGGCCAAGAAAAATATTTTTCTAACTGATAAACCAAAGACCATATTTGCATTATTAAAAATTGATTTTTCCTTAATTTTTCACTATAAATCAAAGAAAATCTTTCTGTTGCATTGTCTACTTCTGACACTTTATCTTTAATACAATTCAAGGATCTTTTAACCATCATTATAAATTCATATACCAGCTGTATGTAAATGCTATATTCTATAGCTTTCATTTGTAAAGCTACTACGAAAAATAATATAAATATTTTATCTCTTAGAGCCATACTATCGGCGATGATAAAATAATTTATATAAATTAATATTAATAGAAATAGCACAATACATAAACCGGAGGTCTTTAGAAGATTTTTTCGTATAGATTTTGGATTTATTATATCATTACAAATATCCGTTGCTTGTTTTTCCAGTTTTGCTATAGTTATTAGAATTTCTCTTAATTTTTGTTGATCCCAATATGTTTTGAATTCTATTAAGATGTGTATAACAACCAAAGCTATATTTTGTATATAACTCAAAATTTTCGTTATAGAATCCAAATTATGTTTAATAATGGCATAATATACCGCCTCATTATGTATTTGAACCGTGTAAATGCCAGTGACAATCAGTAGTATAGAATATGTAAAGTATATAATGTAAAACAAATAATATTTATGGGTTTTTTGGCGATTATTTATCAAATATGGTGGCAAATTTAAACCGAATATAGCAAAAATCCAATGATATAGTTTTATAGTTTTTAATAACAACGAACTATTCATGGTTATGATAATTTTTTAGTTATTTACGTGGTAATTTTTAAAATATTACTAAATTAATATTACAATACATTTCAAGATTAATTTTCTTGCAATGACTTATTTAAGATTATAATATTCGATATTGAACATACACTCAAAAAAAAAAGTCAGTAAAGTCAGCAAAAAATGTTGCTGTGTCAGCAAATTTTTAGTCAGGAGCGTGCTTGCAAAAAAGTTGGTAATTTCAGCAAAAGGTTTGCTGAAAATCAGCGAGCTGATTTTTACCAAAAAAATAGTAATCTTCAGCAAAAGTTTTGCTAACACTTAGTCGACTGCAAATGAAAAAAATCCTTGCTAAAATCACTAAACTTTTTGCTGAATATTAGTAGACTGAAAAAAACTCAAAAAACTTGTAGCGAAATTTTACTTCAGTTAATTTATTTGCTGAAAATTTAAATATAGAATATGTGTAGAGTTGTTTTTCTTTTTTTGTCATTTCCGTTTCCAGACAAGATGCGACATCTACATCTTGTCTATCTGGTTGTCGTCCACGCTGTGAATGCGGTTATCAGCAAAATTTTTGTAGCAAAATAAATTAGTAACATTAGTTCAAAATTAGTTTAGTGCTAAAAAAATATAACTAAAATTTTTTCTGAAGACGGAATTTTAGCAAAAAATCTGCTGAAAACTAGTACACTTGATATACAAGAAGTTTTACTAATTTTTCTACTAACTTATTTTTTTGAGTGTAGGTAAATATCAAATGTTTTAAATTGTTATTTGTTAAATAATAGCAATATACAATTTATTGTAATGCATATATCGCACATTAAATTCCACCTATAAGAAATTTTTGTTGAATAACACAGTAACAGTTAATTACCCAGTTCCAAACAACTGGTTGCAGACCGCCTTAAGCTTTATTTACCCGCTAACCATCCCTATCCATTAGGGTCTGCAAACTGCAACCCGTTAGAGTTTTCCAGCTCCTCAATCCATCCATTTTACTAGCTTTTATAAGTTTACGCAATTAAAAAAAAATTGTTAAAAGTTTTAATCTTAAGTCCCTAAATGTCAGACCAAAAGAGTTAAAAATAATTTTTGTAAAATTAAAAAAAATTGTGACCGAATCCGAAACAATTTACATAATCGTTTTTTCTAATTATTTGTCAGTTAAAAATTGAAAATTGTTTTAACAGACTTTTCAATTATTTTTATTTCTTTTATGGATTGTTTAAACAATGTTTGATGGTTTGAATGGTTTGAATATAATGAAAAATCAGTAGTCCTTTTTTAATTGTGTTTTCAACTAATTAATATATATTTTAGGTTGTTTTTAAGGATAAAATATTGTGAGTGCACTATTTTGCAAACAATAACGCACTTTTCAATATAAAAATATATGTAAGTTGGTTATTTTGCAAATAGACACAGAACTCTATAATATTTTCCATAGACCAATAAAGTTTTCAAGAACGTTAATTTTTAAAAATAAAAAAAACCACGAGTAAAAAAGTTAAAGTCGGGCATGCCGACTATATAATACCCTACAGCAGTCTGGTTAAAAGCCAACTAATGTTTGGATCCGAAATTCGAATGGGTTAAAATGGACTTATGTCAAAATTTTCTATAAAATGATAAAAGAAGAGAAAATAGAAAATATACACACATAATAATCCATGCATAAAAATACGAAAAAAAGTCAAAATAACAAAAAAATTTGTAAAATATACGAAAAATGGTTTATTTTACGAAAGTTTTTGTTGTTTTGACATTTATTTCGTATTTCTATGCATGGATTATTATGTGTGTAGCCCTAGAATCAATAGGCATTGCCCTTGGGACCAAGTGAGCCAGAGAACTAAATTTCACTGAAATATTTTCGTATTTATGACCTTCAACGGAGAGACCCTTATATGGACCGATTTCGTTCTTGGGCCGACATGGATGTGTGTTCCAAATTTCATTGAAATATCTTCGTATTTGCGACCTGCAGTGTGTAAACCAGCCAATTTGACCTAAGTCGGTGTACCAAATTTCATCAAAATATCTTAATATTTGCGACCTGTAGAGTATGTACAAGAATGCATGGACAGACAGACGGACGGACATACAGACATTTTTAAATCGAAATAAAGAGTGATTCTGAGTCGATCGGTATTCTATAAGGTGGGTCTAGGTCCAATATTTTTTTGGTGTTACAAACATCAGCACAAACTATTTTTATTGAATCAAAATCTGAAAACGTACTAGTTTTTTATACTTTTTACAAATTAAAAAATGTTACTAAATTTGAAAAATATACACAAATATGCATTAAAAATGCACCAAATATGCATTTAAGTGAAAATATGCAAAACCATACATTTTTGTCAAAATATGCAGCTACAATTGGATGGCATTTTGTTCTACATTTGATGATTTGTATAAATGTTTAGACCATATTTGTTTAGGACTATCGAGAGAAAATGCATGGAATTCCTTGCCCTGATTATCACTATCCTTATGAAGCGGTTGGCAACGCTGCACAGTGCTTTGATCCCATATAACGATTTGACAAAAATAGAAGGAGTAGAGACAGAATTTTGAAATTTGGTATAATGACATAGAACCCTTTAGTTAAGAAAAGTTTTAATTTTGGAAATATCGGGTCAAGGACACGCCCACCCCCCATAGGTCCTGAAACTTAAAAATATTATATTAGCTACTAAATGGGCGTAAAATTCCAATAATCATCCATTGAGATGCACATAAAACTGGAAATGTTTGTGTCAATTTTTATCAAAATTGAAGCAAGGACTCTTAGTCCTGCCATATATCCTTTATTTTAAAATCTTTACAAAACCTGCAAAAATTATTCGATTGCGATGCAATTTAGCACGTGAATTTATATAAGATCAATCCATATTTGTGCCAATTAGGGTAAAATCGATTCATTAATAAAAAAAAAATGCCTTTCACAAAAAATGGGTTTTAAACGCTTAAAATGATTTTTCTAAAAAAAAAAAAAATTAGATAGGAATAATATAGGAAACCATGTGAAACCTCCATTTTAGGCATATGGTATGTTCAGCGAACTTATGTAAAACACTATGAGGAATATTTTTGTGGAACATTTTAAGCTCCTATCTCTTCAATTAAAGGGCGTTTTTTGGCCCCTTTTTAAAAAGGGACAAAAACGATCCTTAAGTTGAAGAGTTAGAGGGTTAAAATGTTCTGCAAAAATATTTGTCATGAAATTCTACTATAAGACTCTGAAGACATCAGCATTGAAAATTTAACTTAAGTGCCAGTAATAAGTAATAACTTAAAATGTGTTTAAGGGTTAATTTCGTACTTATTCAGAATTGGCGCTCAAATATCCCACAAACCTGGATTTTAGGGAGAAACCATGGGAATCTTCCATTTTAGGTATAGGATGTGTTTAGGAAACTTATGGAAAACACTACGGGGAACATTTTTGTGGAACATTTTAACCCTCTAACTCTTCAACTTACGGGTATTTTTTGTCCCTTTTCAAAAAGGGCCGAAAAAATTCCCTTTCATTGAAGAGTTAGAGGGTTGGAATGTTCCACAAAAATATTTCTCGTAGTGTTTTACAAAAGTCCGCTCAACACATCCTATACCTAAAATGGAAGGTTCACATGGTTTAAATACTAAACACTCTTAATTGCGTGAAATTTGTTTAAAAATCATGAATTTAGGCATTTAAAAAAATCCATTTTTTTATTTGTGGTAAAAAATAGTAATTAATTTTTTAATGATCTATTATATAACAGTATAAACTTACAAAAAAAAAAGAAAACAAAAATATCTAATTTTATATAATTTTTTTTATACTCCATCAAACTTAAGTAATTTTTGGATTTTCAACAAAAAAAAATGTGTTTTTCGGAGCAATAAAAAATTATTGTTTTGTAAACATATACTAAAATCCATATTTTAATTTAACTACAAATATATTAAAAAACAAATCTTTGAGCAAGTTTTTAAAAAAAATATATTTTTGAGAATTATTTTAGTGAAACAATTAAAACCCATTTTTCTGTTAAGTAATTTTTGCATAAAATTCTTTGAGTTTAGCGCTCTTCTTGGCGGCAAAAGCAATCACACCAAATATTTTTTTTTCACATTTGTTTTAGTTACTTTCTAATCTTTAAAAAAATCCTTCTTTAATCACAATTTGAGACAAAATTTTGTTTTTATTTATTGTCCATGGGACGAAGCATTGTGCGCTGGTCTCTAATTTAAGTTTAAATGCTAAACTAATGAAAATTTATGATAGCCCATAAAAAAAACTAAATACTAAAGCTCAAACAGTTTTTTATTAATTTAGATTGAAGTTAATTAAAACTCATGATTACTTATATTTTCTAACAAAAATTAGCTTTCCACAAGAAATTTGTTCCTAAAACTTAAAATATTTAGTGGAAATAATTTTATGTTTAAAAACTATTTTCTTAAAAAAAAAACACAGACAAGTTCCGTTAAAAAACCCGAATTTTTTCTTACAGTAGAACGTTTTAAAATCTATAAAATCGATATTCTTCTGTTTCTATTGCGCGTTTGAGGGGATTTTGCTGGATTTATTGAGTTATTTTCGATAAAATGATTTGACTAATTGTTGTTTTTAGCAAATATTATATAAAAGCATATTTTTGGCTTACAGTTTCAGTACAATAGCGAATAAATTGTTGAAGTTTTAGTATAATTTGCAAAAGTTTTAATAAAAAACTAAATACACCAAAAGTTCTATAATTGTCATATGTTTTAAGTGTCATAATTCTATAGGTGTCACCCTCCAAAAACGCCGAAAAATTAAATCGAATATTTTAATTATTTTTTGGTTAATCTTTAAAAAATGCCAAGGCCAAATATAGCTGTCCCGAAATTTGAGAAGTGCCCATATATTTTATATGTAGGTGACATTTATAGAATGTTCAGTGTAATTAATAATACTCATACGCACTGTGGGGCACTGTGACAAACAAAACTGGTAATATGTTAAATATTTAATAATTTGTAAACTACTGGTTAGAGCAGTACAAAATGTAGAGAACAATTAAGGCTATCAGAATTTAATAATAATACCAGAGTCATCCTGCTGTAATACAGGCTTAGCTAATAATGGATAAAGTGCACGCTGTGAAGAGGAAAAATTCAAAAATCGTTGCACTTTAATTTAATATATTTTGTTTTTAAAAGTTTTGACTTTACTGTGCCATTACGGTTATCATTTCTGTTTTAAATTGAATTAATTTATAAAATATTTATCAAATAACAACAAAGCTACCAAGTTTTCCAACTATAGCTATAATTAAATTTTTTTAGTTTATTTTCATAACTCGCCGGTAACATTACTAAAAATGAACATAAATTTAGTAAACACTATTTTTTTAAAATCATTAAAAAGTTATCAATGGATTTTTTCAATATTTGGTGTAACATTACCACCATATTTAATGTTTCCGCAACGTAAAACTTGTAAATATTATTTGATATATTCAACATATATCACCTATTCCTTAATATTTACTATAATGGTCCTATACTCCGCTTATGTTCGTAATGGTATAGTAAATTTATATATCAAACAATACGAATTAGGTACAGTGACCAAAATATTAGGTTATGTACAAAATTTAGCCTTGGCCATGGTATATCTAATAATTGAATTTACCAAATTTTGTAATCAGCGGCAATTAAGAGATATACTAATCACCATAGATAAATTGGAAATGCATATAACGAATATCTCCAGTCAACAACATAAAACACAAACTATTTGGAAGAATCTTTTAAGAAATTGTGGTTTATTAATAATAATAATTTTTATACTTGTTTCATTTTATATAAGTTATATTCTAGTAGCTGCTGAGCTGAGTATAAATGTTAAAATTTTTGCTGTATTTGCTACAGTGTCATTACAAATAAAATGCATAGAATATGGTGTTTATATACAACTGATTTATAAGCTAATTATAATGCTAAAGAATTCTTTAAAATACGTAAAAGAAAATGTAGAAAAGAAAATATCAACAGAATTGTCTTTATTTTATCACGATTTAATAATGAGAAATCAATTTTTATTATTACAAGTATGGTCAATGGTTTTGAAATTACAAAAATATTTTACTTGGCCTATATTGATTATAATTTATTACAATGGCATTGTTATAATAAGCACTTTTAACTGGGGCTATATGCGTTATGTTTATGAAGATGAAACTAATTGCCTTAAGCAAATATGTAAGTATTTGTTAAAATTACTTAAACAAATTTAATTTTTTTGTTAATATATCAACAGGTCGTATTGCTTATATCATTGTTTTGTTAGTATCTATGCTACATTTAAGCTATTTAACACAAAAATGTATTAACGAAGTAAGTTTTTTATTAATACTTTTAAAAAATTATTACTTTTTTAATATTTTTTTTCTAAAATCTGTAGTATCAATCATTTTCCTTGCTCTTGCACAACTTTTTTCTACAATCATATGATTTAATTACAATTATGCGTTTAAGAGAATATTCTTTACAATTAATGCATCAGCCTTTAATTTTTACTTGTAATGGTTATTGGGATATTGATTTGAGCAGTTATGGTCAGGTAATTTATTCAAAAATTGTGTTTAAAATCTTTGTATACTTAAAAAACAAATAATAAATTCCTTTTAGATGGTTTTGGCTATTTTTGCTTTTGTGGTTATATTGTTACAATTTAGATTAGAAGACGGCAGCAAAGGATCAATTATAGCTACTCAACATATATTTGGAAAAGGTTAACAAAAAAAATTTGGAAGTTATAATATACACGTTCAATAATATTGATCAATGTTTTTAAAATCAACCAATCAGAACATTTTACTTTTAAGTGCCCCATAGATTTTTAATATTTTTGATCAATTTTTGGTTGTTTACAAATTAATTGAAAGTATGTACCCAGAATTGAAAGTATTTCAATAAAATTTAAAAATTCAAAATGATTTGAATTTTTGTTTTTCCATTTCATATTATTGAAAAGTGTGGGGCCAATATTGAAAAGTTATTTTTTTTTTAATCTGTTTTTTGTTGTTGAAAAATAAATAAACAAAATTAAGAAAACCATATAAATTATTCAAAATTAAAAAAAATAATTACTGTAAACGTGGTTTTATTTTAAAATCTGCTAAATTTTGCAATTTTTTATTATAAGGAAAATATTGATCAATTTTAATTTTATTTATATTTTTCTAAAGGCAAACATACACGTTCCAAATTATTGATCAATGTTTTTAAAATCAACCAATCAGAACAAAGTATTTAAAAATAAAATGTTCGGATTGGTTGATTTTTGAAAATTTTATCAATAATATTGAATAGGGCATACACGTTCAATATTATTGATCAATTTTTCAAAAATCAACCAATCAGAACATTTTATTTTTAAATACTTTGTTCTGATTGGTTGATTTCAAAAACATTGATCAATAATATTGAACGTGTATGTTTGAATTAACATTGAAAGTGTGTTGAAAAGATCAATAAAATGGAAATCAATTAAGGCAAACATACACGTTCAATATTATTGATCAATGTTTTTAAAATCAACCAATCAGAAAAAAGTATTTAAAAATAAAATGTTCTGATTGGTTGATTTTTGAAAAATTTATCAATAATATTGAACATACACCCTCCAATATGATGTATTTTTGGAAGGCAAAAAAAAATTTTTTTTTTTTTTAAATCGCCTTTAGGGGTCGCCTTTTTTAATTTTAATTTTATTTTGTTATAGCTTTGGCATTTAAAATCGGATTTTAAAGTGTGATATATCGATTTTTTTGCCTCGAGGAGACCAGTGTTTTGCTATATAGTAAATATCCAATTAAAAAAAATTTAAAAGGCGACCCCTACGTTCGGCAACCAATATATAAAAAAAAATTTATACTGGGTGTAGCGAAAAACTTCCTTTGCAAAAGTTTAATGATTTTTTTCGAGCTTTAATTTTCTGACATTAGGGTCGTACATTAGGGTGGTAGCAACTGAGATCTGGTGGGTAACTACTAGAACGGGATACTTGAGGTCAAAATGTCCATAGAACAAAACACTGGTCTCCTCGGGAGAAAAACATCGATGTATCATATTTTAAGATCTGACTGTAAATACCAAAGATATAACGAAAAATGTAAAATGGCGACCCCTAAATTCGGCAAAAAAAATAAAAAATTTTTTTTTGAATCCTCCTTGCAAAAATACTTCATATTGGAGGGTGTACGGCGCATTTTTTTTTTTTGCCTGTAAGGTGGTACGCTCTATTGAACGTGTATGTCCTACTTTATATTGGCCATGTGTGCTCGGCTTTTAATACTTTGTTCTGATTGGTTTATTTTAAAAACATTGATCAATAATATTAAACGTGTATGCCCTACTTTAAATTTAAAAGCTTTTAAAAAACAAAAATTTCAAAATATTTTAAGTTCAAAATATAAGTATAAAGAAAACTTAATCAAAATCAAAAATTAATAAATAAAATGCATGGTTTGTAATGGAATGTGTAAAATACCAGCGGATGTATATAACCAGAGCTTCAAAAAAAAATAATTCAATTTAAGCTTTATTCGCACAAAATCAAATTCATCTTTAGAAATTTTATATCTCATTCGATCAAAACATTAGTTAAGAAGTAATTCACAAGTTTCTTTCTCAAAGTTTACTATTTAATAGAATTCATTCTTATATTGAATTCATTCCTTATTAGAATCAAATTGAATCATTATTCTTTTTTTATAATTAACTAATTATAATCTTTTACAAAATGCCTTATCAAAATTGTCATTTCATTTTAATGACCCTGGCAATACTCTACTTAATAATGCCAAACAAGCTGGCCAGACTTTGGGTTTTGTTCCCAAATTTGGGTATTTTTCGGTATTTTTGGGGAAAAAATTTTGTTTTGGTGACAGGGGATATTTTTTTTTTGGGGATTTAAAAAATGTTTTCGTTTTTTTTTGGGGATATTTAAAACTTTTAATATATTTTGAAGATTATATTAATTTCGTATAGTTTTCGCACAACATTAAGAAAACCATATAAATTATTCAAAATTAAAAAAAATAATTACTGTAAACGTGGTTTTATTTTAAAATCTGCTAAATTTTGCAATTTTTTATTATAAGGAAAATATTGATCAATTTTAATTTTATTTATATTTTTCTAAAGGCAAACATACACGTTCCAAATTATTGATCAATGTTTTTAAAATCAACCAATCAGAACAAAGTATTTAAAAATAAAATGTTCGGATTGGTTGATTTTTGAAAATTTTATCAATAATATTGAATAGGGCATACACGTTCAATATTATTGATCAATTTTTCAAAAATCAACCAATCAGAACATTTTATTTTTAAATACTTTGTTCTGATTGGTTGATTTCAAAAACATTGATCAATAATATTGAACGTGTATGTTTGAATTAACATTGAAAGTGTGTTGAAAAGATCAATAAAATGGAAATCAATTAAGGCAAACATACACGTTCAATATTATTGATCAATGTTTTTAAAATCAACCAATCAGAAAAAAGTATTTAAAAATAAAATGTTCTGATTGGTTGATTTTTGAAAAATTTATCAATAATATTGAACATACACCCTCCAATATGATGTATTTTTGGAAGGCAAAAAAAAATTTTTTTTTTTTTTAAATCGCCTTTAGGGGTCGCCTTTTTTAATTTTAATTTTATTTTGTTATAGCTTTGGCATTTAAAATCGGATTTTAAAGTGTGATATATCGATTTTTTTGCCTCGAGGAGACCAGTGTTTTGCTATATAGTAAATATCCAATTAAAAAAAATTTAAAAGGCGACCCCTACGTTCGGCAACCAATATATAAAAAAAAATTTATACTGGGTGTAGCGAAAAACTTCCTTTGCAAAAGTTTAATGATTTTTTTCGAGCTTTAATTTTCTGACATTAGGGTCGTACATTAGGGTGGTAGCAACTGAGATCTGGTGGGTAACTACTAGAACGGGATACTTGAGGTCAAAATGTCCATAGAACAAAACACTGGTCTCCTCGGGAGAAAAACATCGATGTATCATATTTTAAGATCTGACTGTAAATACCAAAGATATAACGAAAAATGTAAAATGGCGACCCCTAAATTCGGCAAAAAAAATAAAAAATTTTTTTTTGAATCCTCCTTGCAAAAATACTTCATATTGGAGGGTGTACGGCGCATTTTTTTTTTTTGCCTGTAAGGTGGTACGCTCTATTGAACGTGTATGTCCTACTTTATATTGGCCATGTGTGCTCGGCTTTTAATACTTTGTTCTGATTGGTTTATTTTAAAAACATTGATCAATAATATTAAACGTGTATGCCCTACTTTAAATTTAAAAGCTTTTAAAAAACAAAAATTTCAAAATATTTTAAGTTCAAAATATAAGTATAAAGAAAACTTAATCAAAATCAAAAATTAATAAATAAAATGCATGGTTTGTAATGGAATGTGTAAAATACCAGCGGATGTATATAACCAGAGCTTCAAAAAAAAATAATTCAATTTAAGCTTTATTCGCACAAAATCAAATTCATCTTTAGAAATTTTATATCTCATTCGATCAAAACATTAGTTAAGAAGTAATTCACAAGTTTCTTTCTCAAAGTTTACTATTTAATAGAATTCATTCTTATATTGAATTCATTCCTTATTAGAATCAAATTGAATCATTATTCTTTTTTTATAATTAACTAATTATAATCTTTTACAAAATGCCTTATCAAAATTGTCATTTCATTTTAATAACCCTGGCAATACTCTACTTAATAATGCCAAACAAGCTGGCCAGACTTTGGGTTTTGTTCCCAAATTTGGGTATTTTTCGGTATTTTTGGGGAAAAAATTTTGTTTTGGTGACAGGGGATATTTTTTTTTTGGGGATTTAAAAAATGTTTTCGTTTTTTTTTGGGGATATTTAAAACTTTTAATATATTTTGAAGATTATATTAATTTCGTATAGTTTTCGCACAACATCAGTGAAGTTTGTTGAAATAATTTCCAAGAAAGGTAAACATTTACCCTTCTTTGTATTTGCCATATTAATTGGAAGCTTTTAACATGAATAAATTCTGTATGCCTGACATTTTTATATGATTAATGTTTTAGAATCTAAAAATTGTTTATAAAAATAAAAGCGCATACTTTTATTGAAGAGAATAAGACACATTATCTTGCAATGCCAAAGTGGTGTTTTTATGCCAGTCAATTTTTAATATCAAAGAATAGCGCAGCGGTAGAGAAGAGATAATAGCGATCCTGAGGTCGCAAGTTCGATGCCCGGTGGCGGCAATAATTTTTTTTTATTAAAAAAAATACAATATTTTTTTTCCAACAATATTTTTTTAATTTTCAATTGATGAAAAATAGTTTCCTTTGCTGTAGTTCAAAAAGTACTGAAAAAATGTCGAAGAGGGATAACTCAATATTAAAATCATTACACTAATTCTATTAAAAAAGAAGCACATCTAGATCATTAATTGTAGTGCTTGTTTTACTACTTTGACATCTCTTTTTGTTTGCTGGGTTGTTAGTGCTTTCCAAATATGTGTTGAGTAGCTAATATTGAGCCCTTGCTGCTGTCTTCCAGTTTAAATTGCAATAAAATAACTACAAAAGCAAAAATAGCCAAAACCATCTGTAAGAAATTTAAATTTTTTTTTTTGGTTGTTTTAATTTTAAAGTTTTCTAGTATTTAAGGGAAAGTGAACATGTTTTTTTTTAATACTTTACCTTACCATAACTGCTTAAATCAATATCCCAATAACCATTACAAGTAAATATTAAAGGTTGATGCGTTAATTGTAATGAATATTCTCTTAAGCGCATAATTGTATGTAAATCATGTGATTGTAGATAGAAGTTGTGTAGGAGCAGAGAAAGTGATTGGTACTATTGTGGAGGAAACATTAAAAATAATAATTTCTGAAAATGTTTTAACAAACAAAACTTACTTCGTTAATACATTTTTGTGTTAAATGGCTTAAATACAACATATTAACTAATAAAACGGTTATGTGAGTACAACGACCTATAATAAATGAAAATTAAATTTTGTTTTAAGTTTTGTCATGAAACACCTACATAGCTGATTAAGCCAATGAGTCACGTCTTCATAAACATAACGCATATAAGCCCAGTTAACAGTGTATACTATTGCAAAGCCATTATAATAAAGTATAATTAATATAGGCCAGGCAAAATATGTTTCTAATTTTAAAACCAATGACCATACTTGTAATAATAAAAATTGATTTTTCATTATTATATCCCGATAAAATAACGGCAATTCTCTCGATCGTTTCATTTCTTTTGCCACATTTTCTTTTATAGAATTTAAGGAACCCTTTAACATTATAATAAATTTATAAATCAATTGTATATAAACACCATATTCTATACATTTCATTTGTAATGATACTGTAGCATATAATATAAATACTTTAACTTTTATACTCATTTCAACAGCAATTATAAAATAATTTATATAAAATGAAATAAATATTATAATTATTATAAATAAACCAGAATTTGTTAAATGACTGCAACAAATAGTTTCCGTTTTATATAATTCCCGGCTTAAATTTTTTATATCCACTTCCAGTTTGTCAATAGTAAGAAAAATTTCTTTTAATTTTCTTTTCTGGAAAAATGTGTGAAATTCAATGACTAAATATATCATGGCCAAGCTTAAATTTTGTACATAACTTAATATTTTTGACATTGCATCTAATTCATATTTATTGGTATATAAATCGGCTATACCATTGTGTACATAAGCGGAATATAGAACCATTATAATAAATATCAAAGTATAGATTATATAAATTGTATATATCAAATAATATTTATAAGTTTTGTGTTGTTTAAATATTAAATATGGTGGTAATGTTACACCAAATAAGGAAAAAATCCATTGATAATTTTTTAATGATTTTAAAAATATTGGTTTAACTAAATTTATATTCATTTGAAAAACTGTTAACGTTTAGTAATGCAAGTAAACTAAAAAAAATAGTTCGAAATTATTACTGTTGCAACTTACTAAAGATATTGTCTGATGATAACATTTCTATAAATTAATTCCAAATTCAAAACAATAAAGATAATTGTAATAGCACAGTGAAGTTAAAAGTTGTGTAAACAGAGTTAAATGATTTTTTTTAATTTTTCTTCTCCAGGGCGCTGACTTTACGTATTATCTTTCAAGTCAATCTGTGTTAAAACAAGTTGTCAACTCAATAATCATTCTGTTAGTCTTAAGTGCCAAATAAACTTTCAATATTATTGTACAACTTCTCGTTCTAGTTCTTTATTCGAATACCATATGTGATAATAGTGTTACGAAATTGGTTGGATTAGCTATGTATAGGAGGTTCTGGAATTTAAAAAAAAAAATATCCCAATAGACGGGATTTACAAAACCCGTAATCTGGTAACGCTACATTTAAGTATACTCTACAGTAGAGCGTACCACCTTACAGGCAAAAAAATAAAAGTTCGCCGTACACCCTCCAATATGAAGTATTTTTGCAAGGAGGTTTAAAAAAAAATTTTTTTATTTTTTTTTTGCCGAACGTAGGGGTCGCCATTTTACATTTTTAGTTATATCTTTGGCATTTACATTCGGATCTTAAAGTATGATACATCGATGTTTTTCCCTCGAGGAGACCAGTGTTTTTCTCTCGAGGGCCATTGACCTCAAGTATCCTGTTCTAGTAGTTAGCCACCAGATCTCAGTTGCTACCACCCTAATGTACAACCCTGATGTCAGAAAATTAAAGCTCGGAAAAAATCATTAAACTTTTGCTAATGAAGTTTTTCGATATACCCAGTAGAATTTTTTTTTTATATATTGGTTGCCGAACGTAGGGGTCGCCTTTTTAAATTTTTTTTCATTGGATTTTTCCTTTATAGCAAAACACTCGTCTCCTCGAGGCAAAAAATCGATATATCACACTTAAAAATCCGATTTTAAATGACGAAGCTATAACAAAAAATTGAAAAAGGCGACCCCTACTTTCGGCCAAAAAAAAAAAAAAATTTTTTTGAAATTGCCTTGCAAAACTACTTCATATTGGTGGGTGTACGGCGAACTTTTTTTTGAGGTACGGTCTACTCCACAGCATATGCTATAATGTTAAGTGCTGTAAATAAAATAAGTGTTATAATTTTGGTATATGTATGGAATATTCCAGCATGTTCTACAACCACAACCGTTAAACTATAAAACACCGAACTTCATGAAGGAAGGGGAAGTCGCGCATTGCCATTTGTGGAGTTAAGTTGCGCTAAGTTAGTCATATACTAGAGTTTTCTAATTGCGGATTAGCATTTATAGTGAGTTGTGCAATATATTTTGTATAGCTGTGTGTGCTATACTGTTGTATGTAAATTAATAAAGTGTTAAATAAATAAAGTGTATAAGCTCAGAATCTAACAAAAGAGTGTTTGTGTGCTATTTTATTTGCAAAGAGCACCAACCCGGTTTATCTAAAGGAGATAAACGTATATAAATTTTTGAAGGTAAAACGTTACATTTGGTGTCAACAGTGGAATTGGTTATTTTCATTGCATTAGAAAAGAAAGGAAATAAACCAACGTTTTTAAATAACCTAAAAACGTAGCAATAGATTAAAAAGCTAAATGTAAAAATTGAGCAATAATATTGTTAATGTATGGATAGCTTTAGTTCTCTGCTTTAATAAATTTATGCTGAACAAACTATTAGTTTAAAAGTTATTTATTTATTATCATTTTTGTTGTCAATATGGTACCACGGTGCGTATGAGTATTATTAATTATTTAGTTTTTTAATGAAAACATTTGTAGATTGCAATAATACTTGTATAACTTCGTTGTTATTGTACCCGAACTATATGCCATCAATATGATTTTCTATAATATTTGCTAAAAACAACTATAAGTCAACTGACTTTATTCAAAATAACTCAATGAATGTAGAGAAATCCAGCAATTGTTCAATAAAAATTGTATATTATAAACTTTATTCAATTAAAGAAGTACTGAAATATGTAGAAATTATATTAAAGGAGTTAAATGTGCTAAAATCTCAAAACTTATTTAACAAATTGTGAAATATAATCTGTAAAAACATGTGCCTATCAGGGTTTTATTCTTGTCTAAGGTAAACGTCAGGTGACGACGTTTTTAGTATTTCTAGAAGTATTTGTTAGGTTAAATTACAAACTCAATGAGAATTTCTTGTTATTGTTTAGGGGCGTTATTAAACATTAAAAATGTCAAAAAAACAAAAACAACAAGTTTACCACAATTTGCTTTGTCATCTTCCAAAATACCACTCTTTTGTTTCTTTTCTATAAGTGTCACTTATATTTAAAGCACTTGCATATTCGTCAGTTCAAATTTCTTTCTAAAGGAATTAAATATGCAAAAATCCCAAAATTGTTTTAACAAACTGTGAAAAATAAACAATTTAAGGCATTTCCTATCCAGATTTTATTCTTATCTAAGGAAATCACCATTTTATTTTTAAATCTCAAATTTTTCAAAAATAACTCGATACAGTATTTATAAGGAGTTTGTTGTTAAAGCTTATAATAGTTCCAATAATTTTAGCTTTAATAACTATTTTCTTAAAAAAAAAAGAATTTCAGACAAGTCCCTCTCCAAAAAACACAACTTTTTCTTACTTTAGAACATCTTTAAGTAAATAGAGCATATTATTAAGTATTGTTATTGCACAATTGTTGAATTGCTTTAGACTTATTGAGTTATTTTCGATAAAGTGTGTTCACTAATGGTTGGTTTTAGAAAATATTATACAAAAGAATACTTTTTCTTACAAATTAAGTGCAATAACAAAGAAATTGTATAAGTTTTAGTACAATTTATAAATGTTTTAATAAAAAAAACAAATAATTAATAATACTCATACGCACTGTGGGACATGATTAAGAACAAAAATGTAAATAAATAAATAACTTTTAAAATACTTGTTGGATCAATAAAAAATATGTGAAGCGTTTACAAGAGACAACTAAAACTATCAGAAAAATTAATTAGGAGTCCAGCTGTTGTAAAACAGCGTGATTTAAAGAGTTATAAAATGCCTTTGTTGTGGAGGAAGTACTAACTTTATTTTCATACATTTTGTTTCAAAAAGTTTTGACTTTACTATACCATCACGATTATCTTTTTTATTTTATAATGCAATTAATTAATACAAATTTTATCAAACTGCAATATCTTTAACAAGTTTTAACACTTATACTTTAATAATATTTGTTTAGTTTCTTTTCATTTCTTTAACATTTATACTAATGAATATAAATTATATTATATGCTATAGTATCATTGCAAATGAAATGTAGGGAATATGGTGTTTATATGCAAATAATTTATAAATTTATTGTTATGTTAAAAATATCCTTAAAATATTTAAAAGCAAATGTGGAAAAGGAAAGGAAAAGATTGCTAGAGTTGCCTTTATGTTATAGTGTTATAATGAAAAATCAATTTTTATTATTACAAGTATGGTCATTGGTTTTGAAATTAGAAACATATTTTGCTTGGCCTAAATTGATTATAATTTATTATAATGGCTTTACCATATTATGCACCATTAACTGGGCTTATATGCGTTTTGTCTATGAAGACGGAACTAATTGGCTTAATCAAGTTTGTAAGTTGTTATGTGTGTAATAAATATTCACAAAAAATTTATAATTTTTTGTTTACTGATATTTCATTTATATTAGGTCGATGTTCTCACATTACTGTTTTATTAGTAAATAACAAAGTAAATAATAAAGTAAGTTTTTATAAACATATTTTTAAAAATATAAATTTGACTGCTCTATTCGATTGCTCTTTGCAATCTTTGCAAATTTGTGATTTTAATACAATTATGTGTTTAAGGGAGTACTCACTGCAATTAATACATCAACCTCTAATTTTTACTTGTAATGGTTATTGGGATATTGATTTAAGCAGTTATGGTAAGGTAAAGTATTTTAAATTCATATTTCATTTTCCATAGATACTAACGAAGAAGGATTCTTTAGTCGTACCCTTAGATCTTAATGAAATTTGGATATATCCCAGCCCAAAAAGTTCCTAGTCAGGCTTTACAAACCACTCCTTTCATTGCTTCAAAAGTATTCGTAAGTGTTCTCTTACTGCTTTTTTAGAAGTAATTCTAAACAACTTTAAAAAAGAAATCACTTCTTTTATTGCTTTTAAAAGTATCCGTTAGTATTTTTTGCATCTCTTTTTAGAAGTAATTCTGAACAACAACGAAAGAAATTACTTAAGTATTGCTTTATTGCTCTTAAAGTGATCCCAGAACGTGATTTTGATAGTTTATTTCCAAACTTAATGATCCCGGGATCGATTCCCGGATATTTTTAAAATTATTTGTAAATTATGTTTTTAATTATTTTTTAAATCTTTTTTTTAATATTTATAATTAATTTATTTAAATTCAATATTTTTTTAACTTCTGAATTTTTAAAATTAAATAAATAAATAAAATTAAAATGATAAAAAAAATTACATTTTATGCATCTGTGAAAATTGTACTAGAAAAATACTGAATTGCAGTACAGCTTTTGCAGTTGTTTAATAAGTACTTTTATTGCAGAGAATAAGACACAATATCTCGCAATGACAAAGTGGTGTTTTTAAGCCAGTCAATTTTCATATTAAAATCACAAGTTCGCTACCCGGTGGCGGCTTTGTAATAAATGATTTTGAATACGATATTAACGAGGTGTCATACTCGCTTACGCGAAACATAATTGAAGAAGAAATTAAAGAAAAACCAAGTTTTTGTATAAAACTTCATATTGTATTAATAGCGGGCAAAGGCCTTTTTGTAGAATATGTTCTAACGACGAATTCTCCTCCGTTAGCTGGGTTAAGCTAGCTGGAGTAGGGATCATCATTGAAATTTATTTGATTCAGTGACAGAAAGTAAAAGGCGTAGTTTTAAACATTATAAAACTTAATTTATTTACTTATAAATATATACAAGGGACACCTAGTAATAGGGGAGTGGGAAAAAGAAGGCCTTTAAGGGAGAGTTACGCCTTGTTTTCGCCTTCCGTTCAATCAATTTCCATAAGAAATTATGCCCTCTAATTCACGAAACCGCTTTTAGGCATTCTTAACCGTATTGTAGCAGTAATTTATTTATGTTTTGGTCCCACTGTGCATATAAGTAATTTGATGTGTTAATTAATATCAATTATACGCCTAAGGCAATTATGATAATACTTTTTTTATTTATTTATTTACTTTTTAATAATTGTTTTAATTATTAATTAAAATATATTTGAAAAAAATGCATAATTCACGCTTTATTTAATTTAAAATACATAAACACTTTTCAATATTACAATAATATATAGATATTTCGAAATCTATATCAAGCAATAACCAAGTTTTTTTTATTTTATATGTAAACAGACAAGCAATTAAATTTATATTTATAATCAGGAAAAATCAATTTTAATTATTGTAAGTTTTTTTTTATTATTACTCGTAATTTTTTTTTTTTCAATATTCTAAACAAAATTTTGCTTGCAGCTAATAAAAATATTTTTTGTTTACTAACAATAAAATGGGCATTATCCCAGCAAAATTTTTGGTTTTAAAGAATCGCATATTTTACACAATATGGTCAGTAGTTATTTATAAAATTAATAATTTAATACAAATTTGTTTAAATCTAGGAAAACTAAGAAACTAACTAACAAATATTCTAGGCTGTTTACACATAATAATTTGAGAATCTTGTAACATATTTATAAAATGAATTTTGTACGAAAAATTTGTTTTATAAGCCCTTTTTAAATATAAAAATTTATTAAGCATATTACCCTAAACGTCCAGGAAGTTTACTTAAGTTGTTTGTTTGTACAAGTTGTTTAAAAATTTTACATTATGTCAAAATTAGGTAAATTTGGGCACAATAATATTTCAAAAATAAGTACCACAGTAAGAAAAAATTTGCTGGTCTTAAACATATTTTATATATTTATGATCCTCTTTGTGTATAATACAAAAGGGGATTTAGTTTAAATTAAATTATTTGCTATTGAACCATAAATTTATTTACAGTAATTTTATTATTTCCACCGTCAAAAATTTGAAAATAGAGACTCCTCTCATTTGATTATTTTAATTATGTATAATATGTAACAATGTATGAAATGTTTTACCTTATATATTGACCTTTTCCGTGTTTGTTTATCGGGGAAAAAATTACAGCATCATATTGCAAAGTTTTCAATATTTTAAAAATTCTATTTGAATTTTGTTTATATCATAAATATTATAAAACTAATTAAGTTGTTGCACAATAAACATTAAACTAATTTTTTTCTAGATTTTTATGGTTATGAAGGAAGTAATTGAAATTTGGCATTTTTGCATTTATGTACATATTTTATAATAAAGAAGTGAAACAAAGCAAATTTAAGTTCAAAGAATTTACGCAGTAAATAAAAGTAAATATTTTTTATGGTGTTTAACCATTTAGAAAAATACTGGAATTTTGAGTATTTTTTTTTTGTTTAATTAACCATTTGTTTAAGAAAAATAACCTAACGAAATAACTTAAAATACCGATAACCTTAAAATACCCTTACAAAATAATTTTGTACTAATGTTATCCATTATCACTAACCGTATAAATCGGTTGCCAACCCTGGATATATGATAAAGGAGATAAAACTTAACATGTACTTTTTTGAGTTCTTCAATATCATAACCAATTTTGCAAAAAAAAAAAAATGTAAAAAATTATAATTTAAAAAAATCGGGAGGAATAGAAATAGCGCCATCTTTAAAACTTCGGATACATTGGTAGCGTCATCTACCGGGTAATAACAGTAACATGAAAATATTATATTTTAACAATAAATTTTCTAAAATTTAATAAATGGGTTCCTAGAAATTACCCTACGGGGAAAGTGACCGGTCCCAGATGACACGCAGGATAAGTCCCAAGGGGCGGAGACCGGTCGTTGATCGTTCTTTTTGTTTGAAAGAGACATATCACTTTAACATGGCGTTGTCATTGGAAATGACCAATTTCCACAGTTTAGACACCTTGCGACAGTAAGATGGTGTGTCTAAAAATAGCTTTTCAAATAAACTAATAAAAAATTAAGAATTAAAAATAATCTACTTGGCGTCGAAGTAGGGCTCGATAACACAACCCCCTGCTTGTAAGGCAAACGCTCTACCGTCTGAGCTAATGTTGTTTATGCGTGATGGCTGGCTGATGGTAAAGTTATATATTTTTCGTTTCTGTTCAAATAAAAAAGAAAAAGAAAAAACAAACACTACAAGCAAATAAAAAAATGGAAAAGAAAAAAATAGAAAAGAAAACAACACTAACACACACACACACATATAGTGGAAGTGCCCTCAGTATGCCCCCGATTGACCGGTCATGGGATAGGTCCTTTAATGGCAGTTGACTCGTTTTTTGCGTTGGCCATAATTAAATTAAAAAATCAATTGAAAATTAGAAAATTACCTCAAAAACTCTGGTAATATAAAAAAAAATTAAAAAATTGCACTTAAGTTAAAAAGTAAATTAAATGAAATACCAATTGTTAAAACTAAAACAGCTTTAACACTAAAAAACGTTGAAAATACAAAACTTAAAATTTTTTAGCAAAAAATTATAAAAATTTTAAATAAGAGCTAAAATAAGCAAATCGTATAAAATAAAGTTCAAAATAAATAAAAGAGTAAAATAAATAAAAAAAATATTTTAAAAATATGCCGCGAATGTTATTTTTTATTTCGGTATCGGTCAAGTTTTTTAAAAGCAACAGTGAAAGTAACGAATCAGAAAATACTTAGAAAATTAATTCATTCTATTTGGTTCATATTTGTACCAATTTAGTAATATGTATTCGGTTGACCGGTCACGGGATAGGTCCTTGGAGGGCAATTGACTCCTCATTCCCCGTAGGGTAGTTTTAAATAATTTTGAGAATTAATACTCAAAATTAGTTAAAGTACTGAGGATTTTTAGTATTGTGTTAAATGAATATAACTAAAATATTTACTAAAATCAGTGTTTCAACTAAAAATTTGTTAAAAATTAGACAAATCGATTTGAAACCGGTTTGACAGATTTTTCTACTGACCTATTATTTTAAGTGTACTTGTCAATTTCTTGTAACATACTAAAACATAATTTTAACCATTGTTGTTAGATGTTGTAAAGAAAAAAAATATTAAAAGAAATAAAATGTTATAGTTTAGAAAGACATCTGTACAGTGTAGTCAAGAAAAAGTACCACATTTTTATTTCAACAAAAAGACAACAGAAAATTAAGAATATGGATCACTGAAACGCTAAAGGCAACAAAACACTACTTAACTATCATAAACAAATGGAAATGAAGGAATCCGTTTGATATTTAGATGTGACTTTTTAAGAAAAAGTTTTTCATAATAGAGAAAATTTAAGAACTAAAAATACTTTGATCAATTGACACAAACTAACCACTGACGAGTCATTTTCATATTCTACTTTTCAATCATATTCCATTTTTCATTCATATTCCGCTTTAAGAATTGCAAAAATGCAAAAACAGAAATGTTTTTGTAAAAATCTGTAATTTAAAAAAAAAAAACATTTATAGTTTTACTACTCCTTTTCTTGCACTTTTCTGCACGCTGGTTTTACCACGCAACCTTCTCCTGCTTCTTAAGAAATTGCCATTATTTATAAAGTTCCAGCAAAACATCACTTATTTTTCTTTTATTTCAATTCTCTATCAACCATATGTGGGTTTATTTTAAATTGGTACATTGTAGACAATAACAATCAAAAGATATTCCACAAAATGTTCTATATTAAAATAACAAAAACAGCCCTGTCTTAAGCGAATGTAACAAGTCAGTATAAAAAGGAAATTTGTTTTCAAAGGATGTACTAAAAAAGTTAAACTACTTTTCTATATAGAGTTAATATGGCATAAATGGTGTTGTTTGTTATTGTTGATGGCTGCGTAAATTAGAGCTTAAAGGAAACACAATGTAGTTATTGTTACGGTTAGGGAATTGTTTGCTATTGTTAGAGGTAACTTAGGTGTACCAGTTTATTTTATTGAAATATATAAAGACACAAAACCTTTTCTGAGAATCTAAGAATTTATTAAATAAGAAATTGTACTAAAGGTATAGATGGTACAATGGAAATAAATCTATAAAAATAGCAGAAAAAGCTACTAAAAATTAGTTAAAAATGATCTTGCAAAAAAACTGCTAAAATTAGCAGATTTTTTATTTTTTTGCTAACTACTAGTAAAACAAGAACAGCATTAATTAAACTGTTAAATTTACAGGATTTTAGTTATATTTGAGTTGACTTTTAGTTAATTGAAATGACAAATTATAATGTAAAATCTGCAGAAAATTTTGCTAAATATTAGTGCAAACCCACCAAAAATTAACAAAATCCTAGAACACTAGTTAAATCTCGCACTTGTTGTCCAATATGTGTTTTTACGTTGGGCGCCATTAATGTATTTTACGAATCTTAGAATTTTTAAACAGGAAGGAGGAAAAGAATAAATGTGAGAAAAATAATTTTAAGAATAATAAATACAAACACCTTTATTTATAGCTTAATGTATTTCTAATTATTAAAAACCTCTACATTGGGTGCCATATATTATATGGTAAGTTATTTTTAAAAAATATTACTAAAAATCAGTATTTTATTATTTAAATTTCTTTTTCAGAATTTTTCCATATTATAAGTAAAATTTTCAATAATTTGGTAAATAATACATATTTTGTTTTTATTAAAAATAAATAATAAAACAAAGTAGCAAAATAAAAAACCTTGAAAATCTTCTTAAATTTTTTCTTCATAACAGAAATGTTTTCATATTTTCACAGATATTTTATTTTAAATTACTTGCATATCCTTTTACAAATTATTTTTCTTTTATTTTGATGAAAAAAAAAAAGAATCTTCTTGCACATTGTCATGTATTGTTTTTGATTATTTTAAATCACATGCATGAACAAAATATTAAAATCGTCATCATCATCATCATGATTGTATGAATTTAAAAGTCCTTTATAGAAGGATTTTGCTATAAATATAGAACATGTTATGTTGTGGCAGATAATACTCGTTTTTCCTCTAAAATATTTGTCATTTATGGTATAGTCAATTTTATATAAATACACCCACAGAGATTCAAAACAGGATAAGGAAACATTTTCTACTTATACATTCAAAGAAATTTGCAAAGTGATTTGCATGTTGTAGTTTTGAAAAAAAAATAAGTACAAAACTCTGAATGCTGGTATTTTGTGTTTAAAATGTCTTTTTTTTATGAAATATGAAAAGCCAGGATGTATCATATTACTTTTCATTGCATATTTTAAGGTTGGTTAAGGTTTCACTAGGTTTTTTCACATTTTTTTTTTTTTTTCTTGAAACACAAAATATAGTAGAAGAAAATTACATTTTTGTTTTGCACTCGTGTTGCAATGTTATGATAATATGTAATACGATGATGAGAAAAAAATATTGTAAAAAAAATTTACAAAAAAAAATGTATGAAAAATAGTTGACATGTTGTGTATGTGTTACGAAAATATGGAAGTTAAAAAAAATCTATGAATGTTCTTAATACTACCTACACATACATTGAAATGTATGTACATAATAATGTGACAGGACATGCAAATAAGAAAATATCCTTGCTACCTTGTCTTTCTCCTTATAGTTGTTATTTTTTCTTTAAGAGAGTAGAAAAAATGCATGAAAATGTGTGGTACAATGTTTCAACTAAATACCGTTTTACTATAACGAGGGAAGGACACCCAATAACTAATTACAACTTTTTTTTAGCAATGGAAAGTTTTCAAACTAAAAACTAGTCTTTTTAAAAATTTCTAAAAATTGATTTTTTAATTTTGACGTTTTTTAAGCGATTTACAATTTTCAAGCTTTTTACGTTAAAAAAAAATTTGGAGATTTTTTTTCAAAAACAAATCCATCAAAAAAATTTTTGGCGGAATTTTTTATTCGCTTAATTTTGTAACTGAGAATATCTTTTCGCTGGATCAGGTTATAGAAAAATTAGAACTGAACAAAAATTTAGCTTAAAAACTAACATAGCGAAATAAAAATGTTTCGGGGAACTTTTTTTGATACAAATTCATATAGAACACAATTCGCTGCCAATTTTTGTTATAAAATTTGTAATTTTTTTTCTACTTGACATGAACCAGGTTAAAGAAAAATCAAAGCAAAATAAAATTTGAGCGTACCAATTTCCGGTACCCAAAAATTCGAAAAAAAAACTTTCGCGGAGGGTATTTTCGCGGAAAAAATTTGACACCTACAACTTTTTTTTTCGTAAAATTTCTAATTTTTCAGTTAGCATTAAATAGGGTAATAGAAAACAAAATTTTGAGCATAAAAACTTATTTCGCGGAATAAAAATCTTTCCGCTAAAACGTTTTCTTTCGTCCTAATACAAATTAATAAATTCATAAAGTTATAACAAGGACGCAGAAAAAGATTTTTCGCATGACTTGATTAGTGTCAGGTGAAAAAATTACGACTTTTGTGAAAAAAAAACATTTGGCGAAAATTTTTACGCCAAACTATTTTCTACAAAACTGTTTTTATCTTACAATTTTCGCTATAAAATTTTTAGGTTTCTCTATAATATTTATTTATGAATGGATTCATAAATATTTTGGCGAAATAATTTTTTTTAATTGGTTTTCATAATTCTATAAATTGAAAAATCTACGACTTTTATAAAAGTTTTTTTTTTGTTTTGACGGAAACATTCCTTTTATCTATCTTGCAGTGAAATGTTTTGGTGAAAGCATTTAATTAGTTTTTAAGAGCAATTTTTTGTTTGGATTTTTTTTTATCTATAATAAGATTATATATTACTGAAAAAAACTACGAATTTTATGAAAAATAATTTTCGCGGAAACATTTTTTAGCGCAAATATTTTTTACGAACTTTTTTTGCATTTTTTTAAATTTTAAGCATAAATATGTGTTGTCTCCCTTATAACTTTTGAAGGGTATAAAAGTAATTACTTAATTATTAATTTGAAGTGAAAACGTTTTGGCGGAAATAATTTTTTGCGTCCAACTTTTATTTTAATTTTTCTATAATCTGATTATCGTAAAGTGGAACAATTTAAAAAAAGCATATTTTTGTAGGAACGTTTTTTTCTCGCAACTATTGTATATTTTGCACACAATTTTTTCCGCGAACTTTTTTTGAAAGTATTAAGTATTATTACTTTTTGAAAGTATTAAAATAATTGCTTAAGTATAAATTCGCATTACGGTCAAGTGACAAGGTTTTGGCGGAAACATTTGTATAGAGCGAAATTGCTTTTTACGCGCAGTCTCTTTATTTATTTAATTTTTTATAAAATTTTTATAACTATTATAAGAAAAAAACTTTGACGGAAAAAATTTTTGTCACGAAATTACGTTATTGCACAAAATTTATTTTCGCGTGAGTTATCGCATATTTTTTACAATAAATTTTTTTTTTTTTTTCTTTATTACTGGCAGAGGATATGGAAAGAATAATTAAATGTGAATTCATATTAACACGAAAAAAACTTTGACGGAAAAAGTTTTTGTCACGAAATTACGTTATTGCACAAAATTTTTTTCGCGTGAATTATCGCATATTTTTTACAATAAATTTATTTTTTTTTCTTTATTACTGGTAGAGGATATGGAAAGAATAATTAAGTGTGAATTCATATTAACACGAAATGACAACGTTTTGGTGGAATCAGTTTTAACCCGCGAAATTAGTTTTTACGCGCGAATTTTATTTTAAATTATTCTAAATCTGATTAAAGTCAAGTTAAAAACTACAAAAAATTTGAAGAAAACAGTTTTTGTAGTCAATTTTTTTTTTATATTGCGGAAATATTTTTCGTAAACATTGCTACCGCTATCTTTTCTCGCGATAAAATTGTCTAGTTTTCTTTGTTTAAATATGAATACATATTAGGGCAACGTAGAGAAAATTTATCGAAAACATTTTAGTCCCGCTTGAAAAACTACGAATTTTACAGAAAAAAGTTGGTAAATTTTCTTTGCGACAAAATTTTTTCTTCGATAATATTTTTCACAAAATATTTTTTAACGAAATTTTTTCAATACTTTCGCGATAAAATTGTTTTATTTTTTCCGCGAAATTCATTTTTACTCACAATTTTGGTCTATTTTGATTTTTCTATAACTTAATTAATGCCATGTAAAAAAACTACGAATTTTACAAAAAAAAAAAATGGGCGGAAAAGATTTGGCGGAAACATTTTTGTCCCGCGAAATTAATTTTTACGCTAAAGTTTTATTTTTTTATTTCTCTATGACCTCATCAATGTTAAGTGAAACAACTACAAATTTTTAAAAAAAAATTGCATGATATTTTTCCGCGGAATTACTTTTTTTTCAAATTTTTCCTCTGCGAACTTTTTTCGCAATAAAAGTGTTTTGTTTTCTCTATAACATATGAAGGATATGTAAATAATTTTGTTGTATGAATTCATGTTACGGTCACAATATGGTCATTTTGACTTGATTGCAGAAACAATAATTTCCGCGAAACGTTATTTTCAAAAAAAATTTTCCGAGAACTTTTTTTGATTTTTTTTGTTTGCAATAATGTTGTGTTGTTTTAATTTGTGGATGGTATAAAACTAAAAGCTTATATATGAGGCCACGTAAAAATATTTTGGCGGAAACGTTTTTATCCCGCTAAATTAGTTTTTAGGTGCAAATTTGGTTGTATTTAGATTTTTCTATAACCTGATTAATGTGAAGTGAAAAACTATAAATTTTATGAAAAAAATTTTTGGTGGCGATTTTTTTTCGCGGAAATATTTTTTGCAAAAGTTTTTCCGTGAACTTTTATGCGAACAAAATTGTTTACTTATAAGTTGTGGAGGTATGAAAAGATTTGTTTAAGTATGAATTTATATTAGGATAAGTTTTTACGCCTCGTAATAAATTTTTAAGCTCAATTTTGGCTTAGTTTTAATTTTTCTGTAACAGGATGAAGTAAAAAAATTACAATAATTAGAAAAAAGATATATTGTTACACAAAATATTTTTCCATAAAATTATTTTCACAGGATGTTTTTCGCATCCAAATTGTCTATTTTTCTTTGCTTTCTTAAAGTATAAATTTGTATTACGACTAAAAAAATTTGTTGGCGAAAAACAGTTTCCCCGCGAGATTAGTTTATACGCTCAGTTTTTTGTTTTGCTTTCATTTTTCTATAGCCTGATTAGGGAGCAAAATTTTTTTTCACGAATTTTTTTGCCAATTTTGGCCAAAATATTTTCATTCCGTAAAATTATTTTACGCACAATTTTTATCTTTTTATTACTCAAGTGAAAAAACTAAAAATTTTTGGCGGAATAATTTTTTTACGCGAAATTAACTTTTTTCGAAAGTTTTTCTTTAATAAAATTTCCTTGTTTTCACTACAGCTTGTGGCTGGTATAAAAAAAGGTTTATGAAAATGTTTTTGGAGTAAACATTTTTGTTCCGCGAAATTTTCGTTTTGGGAAAAAATTGTTTTTGTTTTGATTTCTCTATAATTTTTTTCAAAGGAAAGATTTTTCCCACTGTTTTTTTTAATTAATTTTTTTCTTCACAGATATTGAAAAAAAACTTTTTTCAAAAAAAATGTTCGATATATTTTTTTAGTGCAATTTAATGTTTCATAACCCTAGCTAAAATCTACTGCAACCGGCGCAACTGAAGTTATTATTCTTACTAGATTTTAGACACACCCACCTTTAACACACGAGATTGTTAAATCGTTTGATGTTTTGCGGTTACGTCAACCTTCCCTGTTTTTTAATTTTTTTTTTCTGTAAGATCTTTCCCTACATGAACAAACATTATGCATATGAATTGTATATTAAGTTTGCGTTAGTTATTTATGCATTTTTCTATATAATTCTCATTTTCTTACAAAACATTCATTCACTCTGGTACAATGTGTCTCATATTGAAAATATGCAAAAAGTGTTTTTTGAAGAGCGAAGGGAAATATTATATTAAAACAGTTTTAGTATGCAAAGTTTGTATTGTATTTAAATATTGTCAACAATTTCTTTTTGAGTGACAAAAATATAAACATACATAATGTACTTAAAAATATTTTTAAAATATTTGCTAATATAATACCAAAATAGTTGTAAATATGAGAAAGAAAATTGAAATTAAAGATAAAATTTAAATTTGTGTTATTCTATTAAACATATTGTTAAAATATGGTGAAATTATTCAATAGAAACTTTTTTGAAATAGATATAAAATTTTAATTGAATAATTTAACTCCACTAACTTAAAAATTCTGAAAATTATAATAATTTTCCTAAAATTACACAATAATTAATATTACTCATACGCCATGGAAAATTATTAAAATTTTTGTAGTGCGTTTCGTTAAGCAAATCATTTTTGATAGTAAATTTTAAATGTTAAAGTGCTTATGCATAATAACTGTAAAACCTTATAACACGTTTATAAAATGAAAATAAATTTTATAAGCCGGGCATGCCGACTATATAAAACCCTGCAAAACACTTCCAAAAATTCGTTCGCTGCAACTGAACCAACAAATTCGGTTGTTGGCACAAACGGTAATTTATACATGAGTCTTTGATACCTGACCCATCATTTTCTTCACTGAAGTGTGTAGTATGAATATATTCTTAATGTATCCAAATTTTCTTTAGCAAATCTTAATGTTATTGGATTCTCAGAATATTGTTGAACATTTTCCGACCTGCTTATACTCAAATCAAATGAAATTATTTTTATTAAGTTTATTAGTAAATTTTATTAATACTTCGAAATCAACCTTAATATCTCAGCTTTCATAATAAATATCATTTAAAGTTTTAAAGATAATAGTTTGGAATATATAAATATTTTATAAAAATAATTCAGTAATTAATATTAATCATACGCCTACGTTAAATTTTTGCTTATTTCAACTTTAATTACTTGTAAGCCCATTTGTTTTGCTATTTATTTTTAAAAATTGCCAAATATATGTTGTGTGGCTAACATTGTACCTTTATTTACATCTTCCAATTTAAATTGTATTAATACAACCACAAAAATAATAATCACTAAAATCATCTGTAAAAAAAATTTTAATAACCCAGCTAAAAATCGACATATATGAATACATACAGGTTAAATGCATGTTCATGCATGCTGATAAACATGCATTCATGTCCATACATGGATACATAAATCTCCATACATGTATCATATATGACCACACATGTACATTAACGAAATTTGAGGTAATATCTACATGTGTGTCCATGTATGAACACAAATGAACACGCATGAACATGCATGATCATGCATGTAGATATTACCTCAAATTTCGTTAATGTACATGTGTGGTCATATATGATGCATGTATGGAGATTTATGTATCCATGTATGGACATGAATGCATGTTTATCAGCATGCATGAACATACATTTAACCTGTATGTATTCATATATGTCGATTTTTAGCTGGGAATACAAATTTTTTTAAAGTTTCAAAAATACTTTACCTCACCATAACTGCTTAAGTTTATATTCAAATAACCATTACAAGAAAAAAATAATTGTTGTTGCAATAATTGTAAAGAATATTCTCTTAAAAGCATTATACTATCTAAGTTATATGGTTTTAATATGAAATTATGCAATAAATTTGATAATTTTTGGTACTGGAAAAAATATGAAAATTTGTAAAATTTTAAACAATTTTAAAATATTTAAAAGAATTTTAAAGAAATTTAATACTAACTTCATTCAGGCATTGTTGTGTTGAATAGCATAGTAAAAACATATTTATTAATAATATTAAAATATAAACAAAACGAACTAAAATAGAGAAACATGCAAATTATTTACTGCAAATTTTTGTAATTGTTAATTTAGATACTTACATATTTGAAATTGATATTGATTTTCGTAGGTATAGCTTAAATAACACCAATTCAGTGTATATAATATAGCTATGCCATTATAATAAAATATTATCAATATAGGCCAGCCGAAATATTGTTCCAATTTATAAACCAAACACCATATTTCCAATAATTGGAATTGATTTTTTCTCAATTTTTCTGTAAATATCCGTGTTAAAGTTTCCCTTCTTTGTTCTTTCAAATTCACATTATCTTTTAACCTATATAAGGTATTTTTTGATAATAAAATAAATTCATAAGTAAGTTGTACAAAAACACCATATTCTGTTAATTTCATTTGTATAGAAACTATCGAAAATAATACAAATATTTTAGATATTACAGTCAAACGATATGCCACTATATAATAATTTATATATAATAAAATTATAGCCAACATTATGATATATAATCCGGATGTTTTCAACAGTCTTTTCTTTATGCTATTCCTAGCATAGATTTCCATACATGTATCTTTTATATTTTGTTCTAGTTTTTCTATTATATATAAAATTTCTTTAAGATTTTCTGAATTCCAAAATGTATTAATTTCTAGTAGTAGTTGTAATCCAGCCAATGCTATATTTTGTATATAACTTAATATTTTGGCCATTGAATCCAAATCATATTCCATTACAAATATATAAATTATATTATTATGTATATAAACTGTATATATTATTAAGATCATAAATATTAAACAATAGGTGAAATATATTAAATGTATTAAATAATATTTATAAGATTTTTGTTGTTGATTTAACAAATACGGTGGTAATGTTAAGCCAAATATGGAAAAACTCCATTGATAAATTTGTATGGATTTTAAAAATATCATAGTGTCTAAATTTTTATTCATTTCCGTTACTAATGTTGACCAGTTTTATAAAGTTACTAAAGAAGAAAACAATTTTATTGTCAATGCTTTGCAAAAGATTGTGGATTTGGATAAAAAATTTGTTATAAATGAATTGTTATTAAGCAAAATATATCAAGTTTAATGTTACGTATGAGTTATATTAGTTACACTGGTCTATGAAAATCAACAATTTTTGCACAGAAAGAAAATTTTTTAGGAACTTTGGCCGCCTAAACACATTTTTTAAGCAACCATTTTTATTAGATCACCTTAGCGGCTTTTTTTAAATCCCTAGCTTAATATTTCGAAAAAGTGCTTTATTCAAAATTATTTATGGGTTAATTTTCTAAATCACCTGAGTTCAACACATCACCTATCCTCACTCCAAGTCGAAGACTGAAAATTTTTATTTTGTAAATCCCCACGTCTTTGTGATAGATTTTTACATTATTTATCACCTCAGTTGTCAAATATTTAAGTTTCGGCCTTGCCATCTTTGCGAGAAAATGGGATTCCTGTAATTTCGTATTGGCAACTCTTGATCGGCAATCCCAATGTAAACAAAGAAAAGAAAACAAAACAAAACTGAAATTTGCTTTTAAAACTGTAAAAAATAAAGTTGAATGTGTTTTTATTCTGCCGAACAATTTTTTTAAAATTATATATTATAGTTGTCGTAAAAAAAATTAGTAAATATAGTTTTTGGAATGATTTTGTGTGTTTAAATGCCTAATTTTTTATGCAACACCTAAAAAATTTGAGTGATTTGAGTGATTGATGTGACAGTGCAAGTAAATATGAAAGTATTTTTCTCGTGCTTTACAAAATACGCTTTTTCATAGAATTTGTTTGTAAAATTACGTAATTAAACGCGAGCAATCCCTTGTTTTATCACCGTGTTTAACAAAATTAAAAATTTGGGAAAATCAAATGAATTGAAGCGTTGCGTTTTTTTTACAAAAATGAGAGCGGTTTTTTCGGCCTCTAGTTCTATGTTTTTGTTTATATTTATTTAGATTCATTGGGCCAAAGGTTGAATATTTTTTTTTTTTGTACAAATTGCCTTTTGTTCAGTTGGCTAATTAAATTATATAGAAGTCAGTCCATCTATACATCTGAAATGATTGACCCTGGTAATCAAACTATAGTTCGCCATTCTGAAAATAAGTAATTGGACAATATTTCGTTCATACATAAGTCTGTGTACACTAGACCGTACCACCTTACAGGCAAAAAAAAATTGCCATTCCAAAAAAAAAAAATTATTTTTGCCGAATGTAGGAGTCGTCTTTTTTAATTTTTCGTTATAGCTTCGGCTTTTAAAATCGAATTTTAAAGTGTGATATATCGATTTTTTGCCTCGAGGAGACCCGTGTTTTGCTATAAAGGAAAAATGCAATGAAAAAAATTTTAAAAGATGACCCCTACGTTCGGAAACCAAAAAAATAAAAAAATTTCTGCTGGTTTATCGAAAAACTTCCTTAGCAAAAGTTTAATGATTTTTTGTGAGCTTTAATTTTCTGACATTAGGGTTATACATTTGGGTGGTAGCAACTGAGATCTGGTGGGTAACTACTAGAACAGGATACTTGAGGTCAATGGTCCTTAGAGAGAAAAACATCGATGTATCATACTTTAAGATCCGACTGTAAATGCTAAAGATATAACGGAAAATGTAAAATGTCGACCCCTATGTTCGGCAAAAAAATTTGTTTTGAAACCTTCTTGCAAAAATAATTTAGATTGAACGGTGTACGGCGAACTTTTTTTGAGGTACGGTCTAGTGTACACGTAAGTCTGTATTACCTCAAAGACGAACCCTATAGAAATCGATTACAATCAATTCTTGTTTTCATCTCCACTCATAGAAATAAACTTGTGAAAATAGCAGAAAAAGTTACTAAAAATTTGTTAAAAATTATGCTGCAGAAAAAACTGTTAAAATTAGCAGATTATTTTTGCTATATATTAGTAATATAGGTACAGAAAAAATAAAACTTAAATATACAGAATTTTAGTTATATTTGAGTTAAATTTTTGTTAATGGAAAATAGCAAAATAACCTGCTAAAATCAGCAAAAAGTTTTTCTAAATAATTAGTAGGCTAAAAAATCTCAAAAATATTTAAATTTTCGAATTTTTTTTTTAAATTTTTTTAAATGCAAATAAAATTTGAGCCTTATGTAAATTGTTTTTGTTACAAAAACAATTTACATTGAAAGTTCCCTTCACTTCACCCAAGTGTTTTACGAAATTAGGTACTTTATTTATAATTCAGATATTTATGGATTTTCTTAACCCTTTGACGATCAGTTAAAATATAGAAAAACTCATTTCAAAATTTTTATTTATTTTTCAGATATTTTTGGATTTTCTTAACACTTTGACGATCAGTTAAGTACGATGTATGCCTTCTCTATAAATAGAAGTTTTGGGGCAACAAAAATATGGTGAGTTATAAGTCTTTATCTTTTATTAAAAGTTGGTCTTAAGAATATTTGACCCGCCGGTTTATTCACTAAAGTCCCTAGTGTGAATATGGTTATAATGTGTCTAACCTGTATTACAAATCTTAATTTTATAAGCAATTCCAAACAAAAAAGCATTTATGTGGTCCTCGAATTACGAGTATCCCTAAACATTTCCCGACATGGTTGTTTTAAAATAAAAAGTAATGTTATGTAGAATTTAAATCCAGAAACAAAAATTCAAGTTTTTTAACTATATAAAATAGTTTCCCAGGGTCAGGGGTTAAAAAAAAGGCGCTTAACTAAGAAAAAAAAATTTTTAACTTCTTTGACTTCAAAATAAAAACCTTGTAGACTAGTGTAATTTATATGTAAATTTATTCTTTTTTTAAAAATAGTTTTAGTTTTATACTACATTTATACTGCATTTAGACTTATACGGCATTTAGACTGAGGAAACACTACCTAGCTTTTGGTTCATATAAGAAATGTGTAAAAATAAAAATTCAAAGTTACAAGAAAAAAATAATTTTTTTTTTTTGGATTTACAAATTTCTTTGTTAGTGCCTTTTTAAAAAGTTTTTTTTTGTACTTATAAATTTGGTATGAGAAAGGTGTTTAAAAATTTAATTAGAATTCTGTAAATTCTGTCTGTGTAAAGTAGGCATTGAGCTAAAATTTTAAAATGCACTTACTATTTGTTTTTGCTCTCTGACATGACATAAATTTAATTATGGTGAAAAAAATCCCTATTTGAATGTATTAGGATTAAGGCATACTTTGCATTGCTTAAATCATTATAAAAATTAAAGCATACTTTTAGGCTTTTGTTTATTTTCAATGATCCCATTCAGCAGTTATATTTAATAATCTTAATTATCTCTAACAACTCCTTCAATAAATTACCTTAGCAAATAATCCTTTGCGAACAAACAAGTTTATTAATCAAAAACAACAAACTAATTAATAAAGTTTTAAAATAACTACCTTTTCATCAAAAAGGAACAAAGTAACTTGTAACTTTTACAGCAAATCCAATTTTGATTTCCTGTATACAAGGCAATAAAGTCATATTGGTTATAATCAAACAGCCAAGTTTATTAACTTTTTGTATCAGACACTGCTACCAACATCATTGCTGTAATAAATGTAGTAGGTATATACGCTTTTTTAAGTTTTTTTTCTAAGTTGATGACGTTGACAAATATAAATAAATCCTTAACATCATGTTTATTGTACAATCATATAAAGGGCACTCAATCACAGCAGCAATAGTTACATATATATATAAAATAAAGTCAACATTTTAACTTATGCACGGACAAAAGCCCCAGTGTCATATTATACGCTAACAAGGATTGATTTTACGGTCATTCGTTAGTGACTAAAAGGTGTAAATAAATCTTTTAGACAATTTGAAAATTACAATCGCGCCATTAATAAGTGGAAGGGATTTGTAATTTTCACTTCAGATCTTTTCGGTGATTACTAGCATTTCCATATCAAAAATCAACTAAATCGCTCGAATGGTTTAAAAGTTATAAGAAACAATTTAACCTCGAAAATTGTATACAAATTTGTGTATTAAATTGGAACAGTAATTTATGCCCTCCACCATATTTCCTTATACTGAGAGCATTACCTGCATGATATTAATGAATTTTTGCATACAACCAATTGAATTAATGGAATTTTTCATAAAATGTTGTGAAAAATTTCATTTTGTTTATTAAAAGTTGCATACACTCAATGCAAAAGTTTTCATTAAAACTGGATTCATAAAATATATGAAGCTTTTTCATCAAATTTAGGAAATTGTTCACTTATTTTGTGAAGAAAACTTCATTGGTTTACTGAAAAATTTAATTAAAACTCGTCCAGTAAAATTCCCTCTGTGTAGATCAATAAATATCCTCCTGAGCATTTTAGTATTGAACGAATAAAAAACTCATAATGTTAACGTATCTCTAAATATTTCGTGCAAATTGACGTATTTTAATACAACTTCATTGTAGCATCCGATGAAGAAAATTTTTGTCATATTTTTCCACCAGAAGCTTAGAAGTAAATAATAGAATTGTGTCGTTCGTGAACTAGTCACTCAATTGAACTAGTCACTCAATTGATCGAAAGACATAGTTCACTTCTAATCGCTCTTTTAGTTTAATCGCTCATTTTATTACCTTTGACCATAAATAATTCTATTTCTTTTATTAATCAAAAATATTTTCTACACTAAACATTTTTCTTTTTTTTTTTTTTCTTAAAATTCCTAATTGTCTGATATTTTATATCTTTGTGAACTAAAAGAGGAACTATATGAATTCGCTACCCATTCAAAATTGCCAAACGAACGATCGGAAAAATTGTTTTGTGAACGTCAATCGTTCACAAAATTCACGAAATTGTCAAATATCTATTGAACTAAAAGAGCGAACTAGTTCTTTACAAGGAATTGAACTAGAAAGAGCGTTCACCAAAAAGAACTAGAATGCCCAAGTCTAGTAAATAATGTTTTATATTCACCTCAGATGTTTTCACCACAAACATCAACTCAAAGTCATTATACCCTAAACCAGAGTTTTAAAGAATTAATTCCTTTTTGGAATGAATTCCCAAAAATTTAATTCAATTTTTTAATTCAAGGAATGAATTCATCAATAAGACATAAGCAGGAATTAATTCCTGTGAATGAATTCAAAGAATTCAAACTTATAAAATGAATTCCCTGACCAAAGCGTAAAGAATTAAAATTAATTCATTCAATTCCTTAAGTTTGGTCAGGTAATTCATTCCCAAAATATAAATTCAGTTCAAAAAAAGGGAATTAGGGAATTAATTCTTCGAAGCTCTGCCCTAAACCCAATGTTGCCAGATTAAATAAGTATAATAATATATGACCATAACTAAGTTTTTTTTAAATATGCAAAATTGAAAATTTTCGCGTTTTGACACATCAAACAAAACTACATTTAGCTCGAATAGCATACCATTTACACTTTTCCTTGATATTTCAATTTATCGTTATTGAAATAACAACAAATATTGATAGATTTCCTGATATTGCCATAACAACAATAAAACACAAAAAATGTGTAAAAAGCGCAAAACGCGCTAAATAAATTTCGGAAAAGCACCAATTTAGCTCTTTTTTCAGTTACGCGTTTCAATAATATTTTTCGCGTTTTGGTACATCAAAAAGCACCAGATTTAGCGTGAAAAGCACTAAGTTGGCATCCCTGGATAGAATAAACCGAAAAAAGAGAGACTTTAATATGATTGTAATTAAAAGAGAGGAATATGACATGAAATGTTTGTGAGTCGCGTAATTCACGCGTGATCGTGAGTAATAATTAATATGCTCACATGCTTCAGGCATGAGCGTCAGTAAGAATAAATAACTCGTATAAGATTGTAGATTTTTAGTAATTTTTAATGTTTTTCGTGAGATTTTTGCGATCGTGAGTGCTTTTTTACTATATCGATGTGAGCGTGCGTGTCAAAGATAATTTTACAGGGTTTTTTAGATACATTTTTGCATATGTGGATTAACAATCTGATGTGAAATCGTTCCTTAAACTTAAACACTAAAAATAAAAAATACAAGCGTAGAAAAAGTAAACACTAGTTATTCATTTAACTACAAGTACAATATATGCTCTTGTGCTGCAATACTTTTTATTCAAACAGACACACAATTGTATCAACATTGTAAGGATACTTCATATGTAACATAATTATATGTATGCATGTGTGCTGTCTCTCTATGTAAGCGTTTTTATATAAGGATTTCCATGCCAACTGTGCAGCCAGAACAAATGTATGTCGTATCAATGTTAAATTTACAGTATATTTTTAATTTTTATCTAAAAACAAGTGGGCGAAGTAGGTGTGGTTAAATACTGACCAATTTACAGATGATTTTTAGTATTTTATTATGTAATGGAAATTGGAAAATGGTAGAAATTTTAATATAATAAAAAATTTTATATATAACTCAATCTAAAAATCTGCAATTTTTTTTTAAGTATTTCTAAAACATAGCTCATATGTTTTTATGTGGACTCAGAAAAATTTATCGCTTTGCTTTGAACAAAATATTCGCAGAATATTGCGCTTTATTTATACTATTATAAGCAGAGAAGACAGAAAAAAGCAAAATCCGATGTGTTTAAAGTTAAAAAATATTGTAAAAAAGCAAGAAAAAAGCAAAAGTAAAAAAACTTGGAAAAACAACAGTTTTTTTAAAAAAATATTCAAAGTTAAGAGAAAAAATATTTTTTGTGAGCAAAAAAAGTATTCTTAAAAAAAGGCAATTCAAAGCTCAAAAATCTTAAGAAAAAGATAAAAGACGTAAAATCCAAAAAAAGCAAAAAGAAGCAAATATGAGTAAAACAAGCAATAAAAAGCATAAAAAGCAAAAACAGCAATTTTATCTTCTCTGATTACACTGTGAGACAAATGGTAGGGGTCAGTGATCGGGATGGGTTCAAACTACCGGGCAAAGTTATATCGGTAAAAAAAGAAGTTATACGTGTCCCGGCGTTTCGCTGGGTCACCCCTAGGAATCGAGATATATCGATTTGACCTTTGGTGGTCTTTTTTTGACATAACTCGAGAACCACTAGTCCGATTTTGCTCAAACAATTTTAAAAAAATTAAAAATTACAATTCCTTTAGTCTGTTCATATAACGTTTTTCTATATACTCAACAGTTTTGCCGGTAAAAATAAATGTATGAAGAAAAAAATATTTTTTGCCTAAAATACTAAAAAAAGGTAATAAACAAAAGGTTATTGATTTTTATGGTAGCGGTAACAAACATTTATTTTTACCGGCAAAACTGTTGAGTATATAGAAAAACGTTATATGAACAGATTAAAGGAATTGTAATTTTTAATTTTTTTTAAATTGTTTGAGCAAAATCGGACTAGTGGTTCTCGAGTTATGTCAAAAAAAAAGATATATCTCGATTCCTAGGGGTGACCCAGCGAAACGCCGGGACACGTATAACTTGTTTTTGACCGATATAACATTTCCCGTTGGTTTCATCCCATCCCAATTTTGACTGTCGCATAGTGTTATAAGTACATATTTAAAAAATTTTAAATCTGTCAATATTTAACCACACCTACTCGCCCACTTTTTTCAAAAAGTTTTTCAATGTTTCATTCGTATCATATGGGAAACTAAAAACTTTAAGTTTGAATAAGTTTGACATAAATACCACACAAATTTTTTTGATTTTAAAAGGGTATGGAAAGCCTCATATATATAGTGGTCATATCATGGTTGTTATTTGAGAACATGTTTATGTTTTGATGTCCCTGAGTGTGTGTGTGTGTATAATTTTCCTCAACCTCCTCGTCTAAGTTGTATTATTGGCCAGCATTGTGTCATGTTTAACATATCCACTATACTTTTGTTTGCTAATTAACTGCAAAATGTACATTCATTTTTGGTAGTTGTTAGCAATTATACCGATATATAGTTTACTTTGTTGCTACTTTTATGCCGCATAAACACATACTGATTTTAAAACCTCTCTGCTTAAATAACAACATTTGAATTTTTGTGAATTAAACAGAAAAATTTTGGATTAAATTTTTAAGGAGTTTTAAAGTTTAAGGTTAAAATTTGTAAATATTTTATAGATGTCATAAATAACCCAGTAAGAAGAGATGCTAAAACAGTAGAAAAAGCACTACAATTAGTAATCTAGATGGACTTCTTTTTTAATAGAAACACTAATGATTTCAATAATGGTTTTAACATAGGACCGGAGTACTTCCACCTCAACATTTTTCAGTTTTTTTTTTAGCTAGTTGAAAGGAAACTCTTTTTTTTATCAATTGAAAGTTAAAAAAAAAATATCCTGAAAAAAACATATATTTTTTTAATTATTTAAATTTTTGCCTTAAAAATACAAAAAAATTTTATTGCCGCCACCGGGTATCGAACTAATCTTATGAAAGTTGACTGACATAAAAATAACACTTTATAATTGCTAGATATTGTGTGTTATCAATAAAAGTACTTATTAAACAATTGCAAAAGGTGCTCAGCAATTCAGTATTTTTTCAGTACTATTTTATATATTTTTAACAATTTTAGAAAAATATTAAATCTAAACAAATTAATTATAAATATTTAAAATAAATAAAATTAAAATCATATAGTTTCCACCAGGAATCGAACCCACGATCATCTGTTTGAAAATAAAGTCAAAATCTTTTTTTAGGATCATTTTTAGAGCAATAATGCAATACTTAATTGATTTTTTTAGATGTTGTTCAGAGTTACTTCTAAAAAAGCTGTAAAAATATACTAACGGATACTTTGGAAGCAATAAAAGAAGAGATTTTTTAAGTAGCTCAGAATTACTTCTGATAAAGCAGAAAAATACACTAACGGATACTTTTGAAGCAATAAAAGAAGAGGTTTGTACAGAATGACTTCCAAAAAAAAAATTTTTTTGCCTCTAAGGCTTTAAAAATTACCAATTAAAATCGGATTTTGGTTTTTAAATTAATATTCTTTTGATATATTTGTAATGCTTTAAAATATTATTGAAAAAAAATTATAACAGTTTACAATTAAATATAATGTAGTGTGAACTTAAGTCATAAATGCCGAACAAAATACTCTTATTTTCTTCGTTAACGTTGCTGTGACAAAAATTTATCAAAAAATGTGTCATGGCAATCTTAGTTAATTGACTAAAACTACCCCGCAACCCTGTTCAAATCTAAGAATTATATTTTTAGGGCCCTATTTTTTCAAAAATTTCAAATTTAATCTTTTTTTCGAACTGAGTTTTTTATAATATAAAGAAATATTTATATTTAGTAATATCTACAAAGTGTGTGATTAAAAATAAATTTTTATTTTTGTAAATCCGTTGAAAATTAAGTGTAATAACGGTATTTTTATAAAAGTTGTCAATAATTAATAATACTCATACGCACTGTGACACCTAATCTATAAGAATTCAGAATTACATTAATATTTTTTTAACTACTACGTCGATTCGAATTAAACATTAGCAGTAATTATAAATAAGTGTTTAGGCTTTTCAGAGAGGCCATTCTGCAACTTTTTAACTACAAAATTCGGTAGTTAAGTTGTCAGTTTACTACGAAAATTTGTCAATTTAACTACCGAATTTTGTCGTTAACCAACTTTGCTAAAAGCCGCAGAGAGTCAAAGTTGAATATTTTTGTTATAAAAAAAATCAAAGCGGCATTACAAAGACGATTAAAATTTGCAATTTTAATATTTCCTATTTTTTTTTTTATTTTTAGTTTTTTTGTCATTTATTTTTATAGATATTATGTATATTGAAATTGAAATTCCTTCACATTTTAATTAAATTATTTTATTTTTTAACATATTAAAATTCTTGCCATGTTTTTTTTGCACCTTTTTTGCAATTATTACACGTTATTGCCTTTTTTTATTATATTAATATATTATAATTTAATTAATTTTAAATTAATTATTCAATAAGGCATATCAAAAATTTAACATCAACGAAATTAACACAAACAAACAACACCACTTTACTACGACTCAGTTGATATATTTTAATTTAAATTAAATATTAACTAATTAAAAAAATAGCCCCCAACGATATAAATATTTTAAAAACTAATAGCAAATTAATTTTTTTGGTTTATATATGTATTTTTTATATTATTAATGTTTTCCGATTTTTGACGTGAATACAAGTGTAACTGCTCACTAATAACAAAAATTCATCAAAAGCGTAGAAAAATTTGTCTTATAAAAAAAAACATTTTCCATATAAACTATAACCATAAAAACAGTTATATTTAATTGTTTTAACAGTATTATTGGCCAACCTTTTTAATGTTTATTGAATGTTGTAGTTTTTGTTTTGTCTGTTTGTCATATTTTTTCGATTACAAATATTGTTCTTTGTTTTCATCTCCCTTACTTTTTTATTTTTATTATATACTAAAAAAATTATAATCAACCTTATCATAAAAAAGGAAACAACTTAATTTAAACAAAATTTCTCATTTATAGGAAAAAGTTTTCTACATATTTTTTGTGTGTTATTTTATATACAAAACCAATTTTATGGGGAAAATATTAAAATCATTTCAATTTGATTTTTTTTTTTCTTAGAAAGGCTGAGATTTTATATCAACAATTTATGTCCGCACAAATAATCCTTTTTGGTTTAATAAACCACTCACACACTGTAGACATTTTATGTTTTCAATATTTGATGTCAAACACTTGCTCATACTCTCAGTGGGTTATCAATTTTATATCCCAACACTTCGGATTAAAGGATATACTCAATATGTTATACCGTTTGCCATATCACGAAATATTAAAAGCAGAAAACTTTACAAATTTGTAGTACACTCTCAAAAAAACAGAACTGCAATATAATGTTGATTTTAATAAAATCCTTATTTACTAATATTTTTCTTAAGTGTGAGTTTTAATTGAAATATTTACACTTAAACAAAATTTAAGTCAAAAAGTGCTGAGTACAATACTGGCCCTAACTTATTTTTAGTTGAAAATTTTAGTTTAGGTGGAAAATCAAGAGTACATTTGTGTGTACAATACGCATTTGAAAATCGAAATATATAACGTATATAATCGTAAATGGTCTTGTATATGATATATTTACGGCCATGCATAATTCAATATATAACCATACATATAACCATATATCACATTATATCTTCATACTCTACCTTATATCTTCCGATCCGAATTAATTCCATAAGAATGATTTTGCAGAATGAAATTAATTTTTAAATAGTTAATTAAAGAATTAATTTTTTTTAACTTCTGGTACAAATGTGTTCCGATTTTCTCTAAATTTTGAGGCACAATTTATGGTGCTATATAACATTCATCACCCAAATAGCCAATTTCAATTGAGATCGCCCTTAGGACAGTACTAGTAACAACCATTAACACAAACTCATTATGCCCTATACTAGCTACACAGTGTAGGGTATAATTACATAGATCCCATGAAATAAATTGTGAAATACACCTATTGAAAAACTTCAGATTTTGAGGAATTTCTCCCACCAAAATGTCTCAGATTTAGCAAATTTTTTTGTATAGAAAAACGTCCTGAGAAACTGAGAGATTTTCTGCGGAAAAAAGCCCACGGTATCAGAATAATAATATAGATACCTAGAAATAAATTGTGAAATAAAGCTAGAGAAAAATCTTCAGATTTTGAGGACTTTTTCCTACTGAAATGCCTCAGATTTAGCGAACGTGCTTAGAAACTGAGGTGATTTCCTACGGAAAGAAGTCCACGGTATCTGAGGGGTTTTTTTTTGCAAGAAAAAGTATTCAGAATCTGAGGGTGTTTTTTATAGAAAAAAGTTCTCAGAGTCAAAGGGAAAGAGTCATCAGAAACTAAAGATTTTTCTGTGGAAAAAATTCTAAGAATCTGGAGGTTTTTCTAAATCAAAAGGTCCTCAAAGTCAGAGGCATTTTCTCTTATACAATTCCCTGGAATAAGAGGGGTTTTTTTTAAAGGCAAAGAGTCATCAGAATCTAAAGATTTTACTGTGGAAAAAATTCTAAGAATCTGGAGATTTTTCTAAATCAAAAGGTCCTCAAAGTCAGAGGGATTTTCTCTTATACAATTCCCAGGGATATGAGGGGTTTTTTTTGATAACTTCCTCAGAATTCCAGGGTTCTTTTTACGGGAAAAAGTCATCAGAATCTGAGGCTTTTTTAGGAAAAAGTTTTCAGAATCTGAAGACTTTTCTTTGGAAAAAAAAATTCTTAAAATCTATGAAACAAAAGTTCCAAGAATCGGACAATTTCCTATAGGAATATATTTAGACTCTTAGGGTTTTTCTTTATGAAAAAAGTCTTCAGAATCTAAGAATTTTTCTATAGGAAAAAGTCTTTAGAATTTAAAAGGATTTTTTCGGAAGAAGTCATTCAACACTAGTAGAAATAAACCTGTAGAAATAGCAGTAAAAGCTACTAAAAATTAGCTAAAAATGGCCCTGCAGAAAAAACTACTGAAATTAGCAAATTTTTATTTTAATACTAGTAAAATAAGAACAGCAAAAATTAAGCCTACCAAATTTACAGAATTTTAGTTATATTTAAGTTAATTTTTAGTTAATAGAAAATAGCAAATTGTATTGTAAAATCTGCTGAAAATTTACTAAATATTAGTAGACTAAAAACAGCAAAAACCAACTGTTATATCTATAAAATGTTTGTTATTTTTAAGTTAAATTTAGTTGATTGCAAATACCAGTATATTCTGCTGAAATCAACAGCAATATTTGGTAAAAAAATAGGAAACTGGTGATTTCAGAAGGCTAGGTTTTTATTTGCATTTTTGTGATTATTCGAATTTAATCTACTAAAATTTGGCAAAATTTTTTGCTGATTTTGGCTAGTTAAGTTGTTGTTTTCTATTAACTAAAATTTGGCTAGAATTATATATATTTAACAGTTTTACAAAGAACAAAGCCTGTTGATTCAAGATAGGATCGGTCCATATTTGTATTGTACATATAACCCATATGGACAAATCTTTTATTATAACGAAAAAGGTAACCAACCTTGCTTTTAATGAAACACATTAAAATATGAGTTAACCGACTTGTTTTGTGCTCGATTGGGCAGTTAATCCGACTTTTATTAGATTAATTTTTCTGTGTAAATTGGTTATAAAGAATTTTTTTAAGAATCTAAGAGATTTTTTTTTTTTTTTTTTTTTTTGAAAAATTTTAGATTCTAGAAGCTTCTTTAGCAATTTTTATTTAAAATCGGAAAGCTTTTCTGGTGGAAAATATGGAGAGTTTGTAATCATTTAATATTTAATAAAAACGTTGATTTATTTCCTTTAAATAAACCGGGTACTTTTCTATTGCATTCAAAATAACCACACACTCTTTTATTTGATATTGGGCTTATTTATTTAACACTTTATTACTTTACATACAAAAGTGCACACAACTATAGAAACTGTATTGCACAACTCACTATATAAGGCTAATATGCAATTGACCTCACAAAAGCTAGAATACAACTGACTTTACAAACGCTAATAATCAACTAATTTTACTCATCAGGTGGCAACCTTTTTATAGTTTTATTTCCCTAGTTATTGAATTTACTAGAAAATTCCAGTGGTACTAAAACCACTTAACATTATACTTAAATGTAGTGCTGCCAGATTGACTAGTTTAGTAAATCCTGCTTCTCGGGATATTTTTCTTCTAAAATTCCATAATTTTCAATACTATAAACTAATCCAATTTCGTAACAGTATTTTTAAAATAATGTGTGAATTATCCCCAGCATTTTTTATATAATTTTATGATTTTAAATTTAGTTAATTTTAAAGTCGTTTTTCACCATTTTAACTATTTTTACTGGTTTTTATATAAACTTCATTTAACTATGTATTATATTTGAAATGTCATGACACTAAACCATATTTATTTTATATTTATATTTAGTATTTTCTATTTTCTATTATATTTCATTAAATTTTATTACTTCTGTTTTTTAATGTTTATTCCAACACATATACATGTTTTGTCTGTGGTTAGGCCTCTTTTAATCCTTTAATTTAATTAATAACGACAATAAAAAAAAATTGTTTTAATAGTTATAAATAATAATAATTTAGTTGTATAATCGGATTAAAATTTGTGTAATAACATTTACGAGTAGGACATGATAAGTGCTGAGCTCCAAATAATGATAATGATAGTTGAAAAAAATATTGTTCGGATTTGAAACTTTTTATAATTGTATATCTTTTATTCATTCTATATGTAAGAAGAGAACACTAATAGAAACAAGTCTGTAAAAAAAATTGTCAAAACTTCTAATAATTATTAGCTAAAAATGACAGAACAAACTGCTGAACTTAGCAGATTATTTTTGCTATATATTAGTAAGATAGGAATACCAAAAAAAAAACTTTTCTCATTTTACTGGTATTTAACAAAATAAAATCTTCTAATTTTAGTAGGTATTTCTGCCAAGTCATTTTTAACTAAGTTTTAGTAGTTTTTGCTGCTATTTTTACTGTTATATTTTAATGAGTGTAAGCATAAGTTAAACAAAATCTAAATCTCTTATTCGAAATTTTAGTCACGTAAATTGTTTTGAAAAGCCTTTAAAATTTAGCAACTATTTTCCTTGAAAAAATCTTAGATTACAAGATTAGATGCAGACTATAAGACCCTCTACTATTTTTGAAAAAAAAATATTTAAAAATTTAATAATAATTTGTATTTATTAACATACATTTATTTAAATTCATTTTAAACAAAATTTAAATAAACATACAATACAAAAAGGTAAAAAAAGAAAATACAAAAAATTTATGGCATCGTAATGACATTAACCTTGAGTCAATAAATACAAAAATTGTATTAAAAAAAATACACAAGATAAATAAATATAAACTAAACGGAAAGATATGGCGCTAAAAGATACAAATTTGATTAGAATTTGTTTATGTGTAACCAAAATATATACACACAAAAGAAAACATTTTAAAAATATTTAATTCAAATAAAATAAAATTGTCTTTGATTTAAATTACTTTCTTTTAACAAGTCAACAATCTCATACACTGAAAACATAATAAAAACGTTTAATTTAATTGTTTATATTGTATTCATTTCAATTCATTTTATTTTTATTAATATTTTTTATAGTTGTTAATTTTAGTATGACTATGAAATTATTGTTTTGGTGTTTTTATTTTTAAAGTAATAAAAATTTTTAATAAAACTCATTCGTGTTCATATATAAACATTTATTGAAATGTTTCTTTGTGTTATTATTTAATATTAGAATATTTCCCTTGTATACAATTTAAATATTTTTATTTGAAATGTACACAACAGAGATAGATAAAAGTGCATTTAAAATTGATGATAAAATTTAACGTTTAATGTTATGGTTTTCAAACATATGAGTTTTGAATTGAATTAATTTAGAACAAATATTATCTTAGAAATAACACTCAAAGAAAAGTGAAATTATGTTTTCAGCAAAAGTTTTGATTATATTTTTTTTAGCACTAAACTAATTTTGAACCAATGTTTTACACAATTTATTTTGCTACCAAAATTGTGCTGATTAACACATTTATAGTGGGGACAACAACCAGACAGACAAGATGTAGATGTCGCAGATTGTCTAGGTGTAGTGCGGATAAAAAAGATACTAAAAACACAACTCTTCTAGGACATATAAAAAAATACAACCATGAAAGATTTTTATATCTGTCTTTCATACATAAAACAAATGGACGCCAAAAGAAGCGTATACGTAAAAATATAACACAATAAGATAAAATATGATTTAAATTATAGACAAAATAAAATATTTGATTTATTTTGAAAATATTTGATTTTTGAGACTTTAGAAAAAACCAAAACTTTAAACTAAAATTAAAAAAATATAACTATAAAATCATCTTTTTAACGGGTAATTCATTAAACAAAATATTTAAACGGCTCAAACGGCTAAGATCTGGTACTAAATCTAAACGAACACATTACGAAATTTAGCATTTTCTTCTCTGAAACAATGCTCTTTAAAGCTATTGATTGTAAAACTTTTTCCTGGGTGGGATACTTTATAGGAAATTTTTTTAAACAAAGAATGTAACGAATTATGTTTTTTTGTATCGAAATAACCCAACTCCTTCAATTAAAAATTTTCATAAATATATCCTAAAAGATTATTAGTGCCTAAAAGCAGCCTTTCCTATTTGACGGTTAATTTATCTTTTACTAATTTCTAATCATATTTTTAGTTTCAAATCATTTATTGCATGTGATTTTGTATTTTCATTTATAACTTTTTGTTTATTTTCTTTTAGTTTTTGATGAGTAAATTTCAAAAATCTTAATCTTCATTAGTGGGTGTCATTTTGTAGTAAAATTTATTTTCTGATGTTGCCGAACTTTGTTATATTATTCAATAATTTTTTCTGACTTATTTGTTTTTAGATTTGCGGTGAAAAGACGAAATAAATAAAGTGAATGACTATATTCAAGGAAAATCTATAAAATTTTCAATAAAAAAAATATATAAAAAACTTACTCGTTAAACAACTGACAATTATGAACAAGTAAAAGAATTAAAGTCGGGCATGACGAATATATGCAACCCTACACCACAGTTCCATGGGGGTCGTATTAATTAATTTTATAATATAATGAAATATATAAATATAGGTGTAATAAAAAGTGGTTCTATGTTAAGTAATTTATATACTAACAAAGATCAGTTCGAAGTGACTATACCCTATATCCTATATAGTAAATTGTATAGTTCTTTAAAAACGTGTTTCAACGTGTAAAATCCCCTTTTCATTTTTGTAGATGTCGGCTCGACAGTTTTCGAAATAAACCCAAAATGATGATCAGAAATTTGTGGGGTTTACACCAATCTGTGATACAGGGTATATTGAGTTTATGCTGATGTTTGTAGTACGACCGACCATCCGACTCAGAATCACTTGCTAAGTCGATTTAGATCTCTTTGCTCTCACATCTGTCCATGTAAAAAGAACCACTCTTGAAATCAATCTCCTGATAATAATTTAAGAAAATCTGATACGTAAGTTTGTACACTCAGAGAATTATGTCAGTAAAATTAACTGCATTTGCAGTTAAAAAAGTGTACACTGCAATTGCATTTGAATTCACTACAATTTCAGTTGCTTTTAATTGCAATTGTAGTTAAAATAACTGCAATATCAGTTAATTTTAAATGCATTTGCAGTGTAAACTTTTTTAACTGCAATTGCAGTTAATTTTACCGACACAATTGTCTTAGTGTAGTGATCCAACCTTTTAAAAATTTAGAAGATGTGCTGTCAAAAATATAATATGGAAATATCTTCCTTTTGTCGTCATAATAAATGTCTTAAAATGTCGCTTTTTTCTTTCCAATTATAATTTGGGTATAAAAAAAATGTCTTAAAATGCCGCGGACTTATCTTTCCGGCAATAGTTTGCAAAGAACAAATGTCCTTTAATGTGTTGGATTTATCTTCCCGGCCATAATTTGCCGATAATAAAAATTTAAAAATGTCACGGATTTCTCTTGCAGGAGAATGTCTTTCATAATGCCTGGAAGTATCGCCGGCAATAAATTTTTCTTCCAGCGGATTCACTACACTTTTTGCAATTCAAAAATCATCAATTGAAATTTAGAAAATATCAATTAAAATTGAGAATCAAAGATTTCGGAAATGCAAAATGTGTAGAGCAGGCCTTTAGTTCCCACCTGATTAAAAATTATTCGGTACATCAAACGAACAAAATAAAAATACGAACGAACAATTTAAAAATCATGACTTAAATAACGAATGATTCGAATAGTTTGTGACGATTAATCGAATAAAACTAATAAATAATATATAAAAAAATTTTTTTCGCAACAATTCCACGCGAGCGAAAGATTATTTTTTCTTATGGAGTTTGAAAGTTTTTATTAGTAAAAGTACGAATAAAAACTTTGCTTTAGGCAAAGGAATAGGTATTATCAATTTGTTTAAAATGAGGGCTAAGTAGCCCATATTGGTCTATCGTCAATATATTATACTTTTTTTTGTAGATTTCAGAATTCCATATTAATAAAATTGACAACTTTTAATTATTTTTTTACATCATGAGAAGAATATACCAAATGACGTGTGATTGAAAAGTTTAAAAATAATTGCATTTGATAATTGGTAATTTTATAGTATTAAAAATGGTGCCAAAATTAAATTAAATTAATTATATGAATTAAAATTAAATTAATTATATAATAGAATAAAATAAAAACTTTATTATTTAAGTATTTTTTGAATCATTTTTGTCGTCATTCGTTCTATTAATCGAATAATTTTAAAAAGTTAATCGCTTGATTGTTTTATCTTTTAATCGATCAAAATAAACACCCGAACAATTTACATCGCTACTAAGAAGTGATTTGGATTTGGATACATTACATGCCGTTTCAATATTTTTTTTTAACTTCTCAATTTTTAAAAATAAATAAACTAAGAATGATGAATAATATATTGTTATAGACTTGTGAAAAAAAGTACTAAAGCAAATATTAAATTGCAGTGCGCCTTTTGCGCTTTTGAGAAAATAACACACAATTTCACGCAAATGACAAAGTGGTGTTTTCATGCCAGTGAATATTCATATCAGCTGTAGAGGGCTGCACTAGCAATCTTAAGATCGCAGTTTCAATACCCGGTGGCGGCAATTTTTTTTTAATAAAATAATAACTTTTTAAAAATTATTTTAATCATAACTTTTCCCGATAAAACATTTTGCATACCAACTCAAATCTTTGAGGTGAAAATGGAAAAAGGCTCTTCACTTTTGCTGTCATAACATCCCAGTGTAGAAAATCATTACCAGATATGTGGTTATGTAACTACATACTTGGTAATGGTAACTAGTTACTTTTGTTATTACATTTCTTATTACCTTTATATGGCGATGTCGCGAAAAATAATGAGTTATGGTTACACACCAGCATACGAAAAATCAAAAAATATAGCGTTACCTATGTGCTTACCAGTACTGATAAAAATAATGAGTCTAAAAATAGATTTTCTAAAAAATAAATTATATAAAAAAAAATATTTTTTATTGTATTTTTTTTAAATAAAATTTGCTGGTGCGGGAATCGAACCTGGGTCTACAGATTGCCAGTCAATATCTCTACCATATGAGCTATATCGACGTGTAATATTTAATAGATAAAAATATAATTGACCTGCTGCATACAAGTAAGCTTACTCGCCAACATACAAAAAATCAAAAAATATGTGGTTACATATATCCTTACCAGTGTTTAAAAAATACTGAGTCTAAAAATAGATTTCAAAAAATTTTAAAAAAAATCTATAAAATTATTTTCTATTTGAAATAATGATAAAAATAAGTCATTATCAGTAACTCATTATTATATGTTTTAAAATAATACAGAAGGTAAGTGGGTGTCATTACTGGGAGTCCAAAAATAATGATATGTCTACACTGGGATATTAACCTCTTCACGAAATTTCTTAATTTTTATTACCAAATAGCTAAAGATAATGATAAACATTATGTTTTACAAAATATGTCCACCTAGTGTAGGAGTGTTTTCCATAGACAGAGTGATTTATATTCACAAACAGAATGACAATATACCCTGTCACATTATGGTGTAGAGGCTTTAAAAATTCATAACGGAAATATCAATTTAAATGTTTTACAATACAAAAAATTGTTGTAAAATTTTGTTTTGTTTTGAGTTAATTTTAAAAACAATACCTATTTCAAATTGTGCATAAAATTTGTTATAAAAATTCAATTAAAAAAAACACCACCCATCATATATTTGTATAATTTACAATTAAAATTTTTTTCAAAAATTGTATCTTTTTAACACAAATGAATTCAAACAAGAAAACAACAAAGTTTTTGTTCTGCTACAACCAAAAAATAAATAAATACACAATTTAAAATCAACCATGACATTGGTGTTGTTAGTGGTGGCCGGTGGCTTTTGGTTTTGAAAATGTTTTTGTACTCATCAAAATATTGTGGACGTAATGCAAAAAAACAAACTGAGAACCAAAAAAGAAACAATCACAAATTGTTTCATATAAATTTGTCAAAATTTTAAAATATTTTTATTTGTCTATAATACAAATATTAACGAATGAGGCGAAAAAAAATTATACACTTTTATTTAAGAATAAGAAGCATTTTCGTAAAAACTAAAAACAAGTACTTAACACCATTGACAATTTTATTTCAAAAAAATCTGGATTTCTATAAATCAATGGTGATTTTTATAGCGGTATAAATTTATTGCTCATTTTGCATTCACCTTTTTACTAAATGAATTCAGGTAAATTTTGTTTCATTCAATTAAAATTCAATAAAAATAGAATGAATTCATATAATTTAAAGCTTTTAGCAATTAAGCTATCAAATTAATTCCATTTTAACTCAAATTTCATTAATTTTTTAAAAAGTGATTTTAATAATAATATTTTAAGTGGTAAGGTATTCTAACCTTAAATTTGTGGATATAAGGTATTTTTCTCTAAAGAAATCAATAATAAATTTGATATTGCTTTTAAATGGGAAAAAATCTAGTTTTGGCACAATGAACTCCCATTTGGCACATTTTAGTCATCGACTCGGGACAAAACAATTTTCAAATTCCATCACTGATGATACTCTTTTTTTGCCATTACTACACTCAAAATATTTTTTCCTTAAAATCAACCGAATATGTACATTAAAACAATTGAAAATAAGTTTAAAAAAGGGTTACCCAATTTTCGTTCAAAACATATATATTTTGTCGTTTATTTTCAATTGTTAATTTATTAACTGGCAAAGTCGGTAAAAATAATAGATTTCTCGTTTATTTTAAAATTAATCGTATTATAACAACTGATTGTTTTTAACAGAAAATTTTGATTGAATATTTTAACTTCTACCGAAAGTCCGTATTTTGTGTATTTTGTTTATTGAATGACTGATAGAAAAAGTTAAAAAATATATTTCTTTGCAATTTGACTACTTATTCAATTGAAACAACTTTACTGATTTACTTTTTAAACAACTGTTGAACTTTTACGATAAAGTTATTGTGAGTGTATTATAGAATTTCTGATGATCATTAGAAAATTGAGAAATTTGAGTAAAATATACCATCCCAGGTAGCAAAATTTGAATACTTTTTCAGGTTTCTTATTCTATTAGTCGAAAATTACTCACATTGTCAAAAACTGCTAATTTTTCGGAAAATTGAGAGAAATTTCAAAATATACAAAACATTTTAGCGGAACATTTTAATACTAAAAATTACCGTTTTAGTAGACTTTTTTATTTATTGCAAAAAAAGAAGAAAGAAAAAAATTTTCTAGGAAAAAATTGCCGATAAAATTTTGTTTCGGGTCTCCGAAGACTGTATTTAGCTTAGAAGGAATTTTGCATTGGTTTTTAAGTCTTATCGTTAACGCCCTAGGCCTTGACCCTCATTTTTTTTTTGGATACGCGTAAAAAAGTTTTTCCGTAGATTCTACTGAAAATAACAGTTGAAATAACTAAAATGTTTAACTGTTTAAAAACTAAGAACTGTAGAAAAAAACTAACAATGTGGAGAAAAAAAAATAATTAACAAATTTTTCATAGTAAAGTGTTGTTTTTTCAAATGCGTCGTATAGACTAAATACAATTAATATTGTCATTAATATGTATTTTTATTAATTCTAATTTAGTAGGTTTGAGGTTAAGAAGAAGAATAAACCTTTTTCTCAAAAGTTATAAACACATTAAATTTGCAAATCAGACTAGATCTAGTTTCTGCCTTTTTATGGACAGGATTCATCAGTGATTTTCCATTAAATTGTATTATTGTTTATATTTTTATTGTCAGATTGTCTCTATATGAATAATTTCAGAAGTGATCAAACAGACATATACAAACATTCTACTTCAGATTTTTTGTTTATCTTCTTATTTCCTCCGTGTCACCTTTTCACCAGTATTGCCACATTGACGTATGGTTTGTACGTACAAGTGCAAGCAATTTGTGTATATTGGAGACGGACAGCCAACAGGGCATTTTTAGTTTTCCTAGTAAAGTTTTGTTTTTTCAAACGCGTCGTATAGACTAAATACAATTATTATTGTCATTAATATGTATTTTTATTAATTCTAATTTAGTAGGTTTGAGGTTTAGAATATAATTTTTTGAAACAACCGGCAAAATTGCTTAATATTAATATTCCCGTAAATATATTTATATTTTATATTATTTAAAACTTACCTTATTATTTTAATTATTTAATAAAATATATAACCTTTTCCGTATTACGCGTCTTCACTCCTTAGCGTTGTTTTATGACTAAAGGCACAAGTGAAAACATGTTCTTTTCATATACTTTCACTAGAAATTTCTAACTGCAAAAATACGGGTTGAGCAGTTTTTTATTATAATTTTAAAAGTTACTGATTAAAGATACGTCACGAAATTCTGTACTTTTCGTTTATTTTATAAAAATAGTTGTTTTGTATTTTTTTTGTAGAAAAACAAATGCAATTACACAAACAAATTAAGTTAAATGTTTTATACAATAATGTTCTTCGATACGTTTATGGATTGCGAAAGTTTGATCATATTTCTGAAGTTGCCAATAACTTATATGGTGTATCTTTTGAAAATCTCCTTAAGATACGAGTACTTGTATGTCTACATAAAATAATATATACTGAAACACCACAATATCTTTACGACAAAATACGATTTGCCAGATCACGAAGAGGAAGGAAAATTATTGTCCCTTTACACCACTATCTTGTATCTGAATGGAATTTCTTTGTATATGCAGTACGTCTTTGGAATTTACTTCCACATACCCAACAACTCAATAGCAACGCAAATAGTTTTAAAAAATTCCTATTTGCATTTTTTGCCTAAATGTACACATATTATTTCGTTTAAATATGTTAACTTTTATTTTTCATTAAACTCAATGTTTGTATTAGTATGTACTTAATAATTTTGTAAACTGTCCTTTAAGAATATTGGATTCCTGTACTATAATTATAAGATTCACTCTTGTTGTACAGGAAATGGAAAATAAATAAATAAATAAATAAATAAATAAATAAATAAATAAATAAATAAATAAATAAATAAATAAAATAAATAAATTACAGTTAAAAACAACAACTACTGATTACTACACAAACAACTGTGTAGTAACTAACAAAGTTTTTTTAGTGTAGGAAAATGTAATAATTAATAAAAGCTCAAAATTCTACGTTTTCCACGAGACTTTCAAAGTTTTCAAAATGCATTTAGTGACCTTGATCGAGCAAGACATTCAACTTACGAGTATCAATTACAAATTTTATTTTATATTTTTATATATAAATTAGTTTTTCTTCAATTTGATCGAAAATGGTGTAGACAGACCGATGACAACGTACTTAAAATAACAACGCACGAGTCATTTAAAAACTATTTTTAAAATTTCAAAAAGAAAATAAAATAAAATTTCATTTAAAATAATAACTAATGGATTTTAATTTAAAACTTTTGTGTTGTTTTCTGGATGTTTTTAATGTACTTGTATTTTTTTCTAATATTCTCAAGTATTTTGTACATTTTCTCTTTAATCATAATAATAAAAACTAAATGCAATCCATTAGATATAAAGGAAAAATTTAAAACATGGAGATTATAAAATACACCTTAAGAAAAATGTTTGTTGAAATTTTGGTTTTTTGTCAAAATGCGAATTCACATCCCATGCAAATTAGATGTGAAACTGTTAAACTAATCATAAGTTAAATTGGCGTAAAATATATTCGAATTTCAATTTTAAATTATTGGTGTTTTATTTTAAATTTATGTTATACATCTACTGCATTTAGACTGAGGAAAACCTATCTAGTTTTTGGCTCTTGCTAGTTTTTAATTTACAAAACCCAAAATAGTGTTTATTTAAATTCTGTTTTTTATCTACAAGAACTCTAACGGTGGGTGTCATACTTCAGGTTTAAACTTTAGTTAATAGTTAACCCAAAAATTTGTTGTTGTTTTGTGTACATTTTCTAGACATTTTCTTTTGTCAAGTTAAACCTAAAGTATGAGACCCACCGTACGTTGAAATATAATTTATCGTTTCAAGAATCTTCTTTTTGTGGAATACGTCGTTATTTGAAATTTTTCGTATTTATTTAAAGTTTTATCAATTTATTACATAACTTTTGTGAAATCTTCGTAATTGACTTAATCCAACTTATTCAAATAAATCGATTCAACACTAACACCATTTCCTTATAACGAAATACATTAAAGTAGTTTACAAGGGGTGTAATGTTTGTTGTATCGTTCTATCGTCCTAACAAATAACAGAGTTGTTAAAATTTAATTTGAAAAAAAAAACAACATTTTTACGAATGTTTAGTGTGCTAACAGAGAGAAACCCCAATCGTAGTCAAAGATAAAAATATAAATGTGAACTCTGTTTTTTTGTTAGGACAATACAAAGGATACAACAGAAAGCACATCCCTTGTAAACAACCTAATTGTTCCTTACAGCATTTTCACCTTAATTCAAAACTATGACTGATTTTTTTTATAGTTTATTGAGAGAAATGTTTTCTCCTTAACGGAAAGTCACGTTAATTTATTATTTTCTTGCTCGCTTACACTTTCATGTCTGTTATTTTTGTCAATAAATTGGTAAAACTACTAGCTTTACCAAGTTTTGTTTTATAAATTATTTAAGTTTTTTTCACATTTTTCGGCAAGAATCTTGTTTAATTTGTAAAATTTTTTGCATAATTTATAAAAAATAATTTCACTTTTAGTAAAAAAAATTTTGCATTCAGGTAATACTTTCCATCAAAATCACTTTCCCAGTTAAAAACCCCACCAGAATTATAATAAATGGAAACAGTGTAGTTCAGATTCAAATTTTGTTCTAATTTTACTTGTTTTTTCGTTAAGCCTCAAAGTGTTTCCGCTTAAATTAACATTCAAAATCTCATTTACATATGTTTGACTTGTTCTAGTCATATTAAATGAAGTTTTTGATATCATTTATAATGCAAAAACGTGGAAACATATTATTAAACTTTTTTAACTCAACCACCCACACAATTGTTAATACATAAAAGTTTAATAAAATGAAAATATTTGAAATTTATTTATAAGAATTTTAAAAATGTTTGATGTTTTATTAAAATGATATTGTACAAAAAATATTCAATATTCAATGATTCAATGATTTTCTAACAAGCCCCAACATGTGTATAAAGGAATTTTAAAAATCGTTTAGTTTTACTGAATAACGAATTCATTTAAAAAAACTGAAATTCAACCTTTAAAGCGTGGTCATCAAGAAATTAAGGGTAAACAGAGTAGTATATTGGAAGATGACAAAGAAAATTGTGGTAAATTCTTTGTTGTTGTTTTTTCTTTGATATTTTGAATGTTTAATAACGCTCCTAGGCGAGAACAAGAAATTCTCATTGAGTTTGTAATTTAAATTAACAAATATTTCCAGAAGTTCTAAAAACATCGTCCTCTGACGAGTTCCTTAGGTAAGAATGAAATCCGGATAGGGCCTCCAACAGATTATTTTTCACAATTTGTAAAATACGTTTGGGATTTTAGCATATTCCTTTAATGAAATTTTTTTTAATTTAAGACAAATGACACTAAATTTAATAGAAACGCATCAGGTAATATCAGATAAGATCTGTTTAGATATAATTTGATCTTATGATATTGGGTGTATAATTTAAAAATGCGGGATTCGGTCTTTTATAACTTATATGGCATTTTGGAGGGTAAACATCTGTCATTTATTCTCACTTAGTAATTGAACGAAATAGTGTAAACAACAAAGTTATATTTTGCTTCGAAAAGGTCGAATTTTTTGCCAACAAAGCATCATTTGCCGGAAGTTTTGCATTACTTCTTCAGTATGAAAAAAGTGCAGCTGAATCACATCAATTGTTCACCGAAGCCTATCCTGGATATGTTCCACCAATTTCAACGTGCGAGAGATGGTTTGTGCGGTGAACGAAATGGTGTTTTTGACACCGAAAACAAAGACCGCCCAGAAAGGCAATTCTGTAACTTTTTAACGACAAAATTCGGTAGTTAAATTGACAAGTTTTCGTAGTAAACTGACTTAACTAACGAATTTTGTCGTTAAAAAGTTAGAGAATTCCACTACAGGTCAATCAAAAAAGTTCGAAGAGGATGAATTGACAAGAAGAACTTGCAAAATCATTGGGAGTCACTGAAGCAGCAATTTCAAAATGTTTGCAAGTAGCAGGATTCATCCAAAAGCAAGGAAATTGGTTACCACACGAATTTAAGGCGAGGAACTTTGAAAGACGATTTTGTATGTCCAAAATGCTGCTTGAACGCCAAAACGAAGTCCTTTTTGTATCGAATCATTACTGGCTTTGAAAAATTGATCCATTACGGCAACCCGAAGAGCAACAAATCGTATGTGAAGCCCAACCAACCCGACAAATCAACGGCAAAGCCGAATATCCATGGCGCCAGGGTAATGCTCTTTATTTGGTGGGACCAGAAGGTTACCATTATGAGCTACTGAAATCGGGCCAGACGATTACAGGGGACCTATACAGAATACAATTGATTCGTTTGAAGCGAGCATTTGCCGAAAATCGCCCGGAATATGCGACCAGACATGAAGTCGTAATATTCCATCATGACAACTCTAGGCCACATGTTGCAGACCGGTTAGAAAATAGAGGTTGGGAAGTTTTACCTCACCCTCCTTATAGTCCAGAGCTTGCCCCGTCCGACTACCATTTGTTTCGATCGATGAAGAACGCTGTCACTGAACACGGTATACGAAATTAACTTGATTCGTTCTTGGTCTCATAAAATAAGCAGTTCTTTTGGCGCGGAATCCATATGTTGCCAGAAATATGGGAAAAGGTTGTAGCTAACGATGGCCAAAACTTACAAATTATTTATATTATATCAATATTTCACAAAAAGCGCCCAAAATTTGCCACAAATTCCGGATTTTTAAGTTATACCCCCTATAAATTTTAATAAATTTTTCATTCACTTCATGAAGAAAACTTCATTAGTTAAGTGAAAATTTTCATTAAAATTCGTCCGTAAAAATTCTCTCTCTGTAGATTTAAGATTAGGTCACTAAAAATACATACAGTTGCGAGCATAAAAAATGCAACACTACGCTAAATCCGGTAAATATGGTGAATTTTTTAACAAATAAAATCGATTAAATGTAAATTACATAAAAGTTGCATTTTTTTTTTGCTCGCATAAAATAGGCACTAGTTTCAAAAAAAATTCCTTTAAACTAATTCACATAAATAAATGCAAATCAAACTACTTAAAATATAAAACTACACATGAACGAATATAGTAACAAAAGATAAGCGCAAATAAAAAACAATTACAAGAAGTCAAAGCATACTTAGATGATTTAGCGTAGTGTTGCATTTTTTATGCTCGCAACTGTACATGTGTTTGTTTTCTCCTTTCTATCATATATGCAAATTTCATCAAAATTGGTGAGCCCTTCCTCTAAGAATACCTTCCTTGTTAGTTTCAATTCAAAACTCTTTATATTGTTACAATTTTACCTTTTAAAAACGTTGTTTTATTTCCTTTAAATAAACCGGGTTCTTTTCAAAATAACCAATTCCAGAGCTAACACTAATTTTTATGCTTTACCTTCAAAAACGTACGTTTATCTCCTTTAGATACATCGGGTTGGTGCTCTTTGGAAATAAAATAACTTTGTTTGGTTTTAAGCTTATACACTTATTTAAAACTTCCAAAAAGGTTTTGTAATTTTTACTGTAAATAGCTTTTAATAAATACCGTTTGAGTCTCATTTCTTTAAAACTTCGAATTAATATTTTAATTAAACTAAAACCATATAGACCATTTTTCAATCCTTTTGGTGCGGGAAGTTTCTTGACAGCAGCGAAAAAGTAAGATTGCGTTTCTTAATATTTTTATGGCCTTTTTGGCTAGGGCATGTAAAATTTGATATTTGCAAAAAAATCAAAAAGTCATAACCCTAATGTACACACACAAGTTTACCAACGATTTTTAATACGATTTACTAAAGCCGGACTGAATCACACAATCGCTAATAAGCAACTGACTCTACTTGTAAGGTGGCAGCTTTTTTGTTTCTGGTTTTTTTTTCTGTGTGTAGACAAATTTTTGGGGTCTGAGCAATTTTCATTATAGAAAATTTTCTAAACTTTAAGGCCCGATTACTGAATTTAAGCTACTAACTAGCGCTTTAAGTGACACATTTTTTGTTTTTTTTTCATAAAAAAATTTAACTGTTAAGAAACTTTTTCGTAAATCTTTCCCTTTGGAGAATATTTTCGAAAAACCGTTTAGATTTTGAGAACCATATAGGAAAAATCCTTAAATTGACAAAAACTTTTTTGAGTGTAGAATTGCTAGATCGACTATTTGACATGAATAAATAATGTGTAGTTGGAAAAACTTTAAACCTTCTCAGAACCACATTTCGCTATGTAACAATATGAAATGCTATTAGGTCAGCGGTCTTAGATCCAACTCTTACTAGCGCCTATCTCTCTTTTGCCATCTCTAACTGGCATGTCTGATCATTGAGAAAGCGATGCAAATCTTACGCTGCGGGCTGCCTTCAAAATACGAGGAGAGATGTTACGTGGTTTAATGATGGTTTGCAGAAGCTCAAAAAGGAAGCCAGAAGACTATTCAATGCCAAGCAAACATGATCATACAAATGACATCTGCACTCTCAAGAGATCGTATGGTTCCTATACTGAATCTCTCAATAAAACCTGTGAAATCTTGCTGGATACGGACTTCCCAGACCTATTGTGATTCAGAAAATCCCAAACCTGACGAGGAGTAACATACATCTTTAGGGTCTTATCTTTTAAAAGAACCAGGTAAAATGAGCGATAGGTCAATTTTCGTCTGATACAGAGGAGGTTGTATATAATTGTCCCACAACTGGTTGGGATGTTTAGATCTACGTATCTATTCCTACAAAAACTCTGTGACTCAGTTATGACTGTATTCCCCTTGTGTTTGTTGTTGCAAAATCACAATAATTATATACTTATATTTATTTAAATTTTTGTTTGAAAACTTCAAAAAATCATGAAGACACATCTACACGGGATGAAAAACTCGCTGGACTTGATCAAAATGCAGCTCTGTGTAAGTTTACGAAATGTAATCTCTAGGACATTCACAAAAAAATATATACTTGACAAGTAGAGATGATACTTTTACGATAAAAATTAGTGCCAACTATATTAGAGATGACAAATTTAACGTAAAATCTGCGAGATTTTTCTTGAGTGTAGATGGGCCTTAACAGTGACAAATAAAAGTCAATGAAAGTCACAACTTTCAGGAAAGTTGTGACTTTCAGTCTTCAAAACAGTTTTATGACAACCACAATGAGTCACAACCAGGAATAAGTACCATCCCAGTCTCCTCTTAGGTCAACGACTTGGAGAGATGTTAAAGTGGGCTTTATTCCAAAGTTAGGGCGGAAATCAACACAGCTGCCTAAATCGTACAAAATAATTTTCCTCAGCTATTTTCTTCTTAAGATAATGGAGAACGTTTTGAACCACTATATTAAGGCCCTATGCTCCTTGCAGGAGTAAAAGGAACGAATATATATATTAAGGACACTTACCTCAGAAGTAATATATAGTTTTACTTCAGTTCGGTTATCTACGGGTAAGTCTAATCGAAACCGCTGAACATCATTTTGTCGCGATAATAGATAGAGAAGGTACTAGAGACAAAGAACTATTCGCTTTGTGATCTTGTTGAGATACAGGACGCCGTTGATGAGAAAGTGCATCTCTTCAGTTACTTCAGCTGCACCTTGGAGATGCTCGGCTCTCGGGTAATTACGTTTGTCAAGGGTATACTTGTTTTATATTTTTATTGTTAATTTTTTATTTCTTTTGTTTGTCTGAAATGTTTTTAGTTTGATTAAATTGGATTGAAAATTGATCAGATTAATAGAGACGAAAGTTTGCTTATGCCTAAATATGGGGGCTTCAGTGTATTTTCATGGCATGGCTCTTTCCCCTAATTAATCTGCGCTAAATATAGTTGGCCTGTACAGATTTATTTTTTTGTCCGGTGGGAGAATGCGCCGACTTTTTTCCCTCGACAAGGGGAACTTTAGGACCTTAACGGAATACTTTACTGGAAACTGTGGTCTCAGGTACTAACTCCACAAACTAGGTCAGCCAGACACTGGTGTTTATAGGTTTTGTGAGTTGGAGGCTGAAACTTTAGAGCTTGTCCTCTGTGAATATCCTAGACTGTAAGATATGAGACTAAGGTTTCTAGCTGACCGCTTCACGGTGCCTTCTGACATTTGCAATATCGTCACTAATAGAAAGATTGACGTTATTGGTGACTTTAATCTTTAAGGAACTCTAGGCAGCACAAAAGACCTATTTTAATGGTGGCGGTACGAAGTGCTACTTGATCTAATATAAAGTAACAAAATTATATACACCTTTTTGCATAATGGATTGGCGGACTTAAAACTAACCAGGTACCGAGGATTTTTTCCTATAGAAAAATTCTCTGATTACTGATAGAATATCTCTTTAAAATTGGAAATATTTCTTACTTCCATTGGCTTTAATTGAAATACTTAAACAATTTTTTTTGTTTTCATAAACAATATTTAAATTAAAACAATTACTTTAATTTGTTTAATAAATATATTGATGATCATAAGTTGACTTTTCTTAACTGTTAATTTTTTGACAATTTAAAAAGAGGTTAACAAATGACTTCGGCATAATAATAAGTCGTTAAGCTTACATTGATCTTTAAATTAAAAGGCAGTTAAGAAGTATCACCTTATAACCCTCAATATCACAAGCGTTTAGTTAAGCTTAAGTAATATTTAATAGACAATAAAAATAAGAAAACTTACCTACCCTCCTAATAAAATTCTTCAAGGTATGATTATGATTAAGTAGCACTCATAGTAGTTATTCAATTTACAAAATTTTACTAAACGTAAACTCAAAACACACTTTAAATACGTTTAAATACGGTTGATTCCAAAGATATGGAAGAGTAAGATGATGACATTGTTGATGTTGATGTTGAAAACTTTAAATTGTTTATATGCCAGATAAACAGGGACACTAATTGACGTAGTAGTTGTTACAGATTTAGATTTTTTAGTGTAAATAAATCAGCATAAATTATAACAAAAACAATATTTATTACTAAATTTTTTAATAAATTATTATAACAAATAATGATTTATAAGTATTACAAAAAATAACGTTATTAATCGAGATTTGTTTCAATTGTAATTATTCAATATTTTTGCTTTGTTGTTATTTCAACAATGCATTTGAAATTTTACATAATTTTTTTGTACACACTTTCACCTTTAATTTATTAAACAACTGTTTTCAACAAGTTTCAAACTAATTTTCTTGAAAATTTTCCTACATAATCTCACTGTTATCATGGGATTGTGTTTTTATATTTTAAATATATTTTTTCTTTTGCAAAAATCTATATAATTTTAATTTTTTTGTCAAGACATCCAAAAACTTATGAAAATATTTTTTTGGCACTTGTCTAGAAATTTTGTTAAATTTTTTTGTCAATATTTTTTCAAAATTTATGTAAATAATTACCCACAATTTTTCAATACTTTTTAAGAATTATTTTTTTTATTTAAACGCTTATAACAGCACTTATCATATTTTAATTTTTCAAAATTTTTAAAAACTACACATTTCTTAGTTTTTCCTTTTCTACACGTCGGAATTGTTAGGCCGTTCACCAAAGACTGAGTAGAAAATTTATAAATCTTAAAGATCTTTACCTATCATTAATACAAAAATCTTAAAAAAAAGCACTAAAAAGAAAATGAGCAATGATAAAAAGCTTTTATATGCTCTCTTTCGATCAATTAAAGTTGCAGGGACGTACCGAAAGGAAAGAGATAGGGCACACGACTGAAATTATTTCGAAAATTTAACCCCTAAATTCATAAACGCTTTGTAAAATTATAGGGGGTTTATTGATCAAATTTTGTATGAAAATGACGTTTTATAAACCTGCTATAACTTCACAAATCATTTATGAATTGAGGTATAAGTTTTTTATATTGTAATGCTAAAAATTTTATAATAAACAACCCGGCCAGCAAAATTTGGATAACTTCTTGAGGGTTCTTATTCTATGAGTCAAAAATTACACCAATAAAATAAAATTTTTTTTTTTTAATTTTAAAATTTTTTGTCAAAAGTTGCTCATATTCTGCACGAAAATATGAGCCTTATGAAATGAATCATATAAAGGCAGCCAGACACACACATTCAATATTATTGATAAATTATTTGATTTCAATTGGTTGATTTTTGAAAACTTGATAATAATGAATTCCTGCCTTTGAGGCAAGAATACACTTTCAATTATTATATATTTGAAACTTGGTCAATAATATTGAACGTGTTTGTATTCCTGCCCCAAGACACAAGAATTTGAGGGAAATTATTAAATCCAAAAGATGGTTCAGAAATTTCGCAAAAATATAAACACATTTGAATATTTTTTGAATAATTCAAAAAAGACTCAAAAAAAGATTAATTTTTGAGCCTTCAGAACTGTTTAAATTAAATTAAAATTAAATTAATTTTGAATCAAAAAATAAGGCTCTTTTGGAAGATCCACTTTCATACAATAATTTGAACTTATAATAATATTTTTTGAGATCTTTTTTGAGAAATAAATCTGTAAAAATAGCAGAAAAAGTTGCTAAAAATTAGTTAAAAATGATGCTGCAGAAAAAACTCCTGAAATTAGCAGATTTTTATTGCTAAATACTAGTAAAATAAGAACAGCGAAATTAAAACTGTTAAACTTACAGAATTTAAGTTAATTTTTAGTTAATTGAAAATAACAAATTGTACTGTATAATCTTCAGAAAATTTTGCTAAATATTAGTAGACTACTAATAGCAAAAATAAGCTCTTATATCTACAAAAAAATGTTTGCTAATTTTAAGCTAAATTTAGTTGAATGCAAATAGCAGTCTATTCGGCTAAAATCAGCAGAAATATTTGCTAGAAAAAAATTGTAAACTGCTGTTTTCGAAAGCCTAGATTTTTATTTGCATTTAAAAAAATCAAAAAAAAAAAAAGACTTCGAAAATTTTAAATTTTTTTGTGATTTTTTAGACTACTAATTATTTAGCAAAAAGTTTTGCTGATTTTATTAGGTTAATTTGGTATTCTCCATTTACAAAAATTTAACTCAAATATGACTAAAATTCTGTATATTTAACGGTTTTAATTTTGCTGTTCTTATTTTACTAGTTATTTTGAAAAAGAATCTGCTAATTTCAGCAGTTTTTTTCTGCAGCATCATTTCTGATTAATTTTTAGTAACTTTTTCTGCTATTTTTACGGACTAATTTCTATAAGTGTATGGCACCGTGGTTTCGTTTTTAAATGATCAGTTGGGTTTTAGAAAGCGATCCGTAAGATGCGTGCCGCGTTTGCTCGCAATTGACCAAAAACGCAATCGTGTGACAACTTCAAAGGATTGTTTGCAGTTATTTCGGCATTTTGTATCTGTGGATGAAACATGGATTCTTTACAACACATCGGACACCAAGCCGAAGTCTAAGCAATGGGTTTTCTACGGGTGAACCGGCTCCGAAGAAGGCTACGTTGGGTTTGTCGGCCAACAAGGTCATGGCAACAGTTTTTTGTAATGCACGCGGAATAATCCCCTTTTTCATCAAGGCAATGCTCTGGTGCATACGTCTCTAGTATCAATGGCAAAATTACATGAATTGGTACCTCATCCACCATATTCTCCGGATTTATCCCCCAGTTACTATTTACTATTTCCAAACCTAAAGAAATTATCGGTGGAAAGAGATTTAGCTCCAATGATGAAATTATTGCTCAATCAAATGTCTATTTTGAGGGCCTCGAGAAATCCTATTTTTTGGAAGGAATAAGAAAATAGGAGAAACGTTGGACTAAGTGTATTGAGTTAATAGGAGACTATGTTGAAAATAAAACCATTTTTTGCTAAAAAAAAAAAAAACTGTGTTTCATTCAGAAAGTTACGGACTTATTGAACCGCCCTCGTAATTACAGTGTATACATTTTTAATTGCAGTTATTTTTATACAATTTTCTGAACGTACTAAAAACGCATCTGGCAATTTTTTTATGAAAGACCGTAAAAAACTGCATAAACTAATTTATATAAAAACACCCCCTGAGACCTTTTTCTAGGTACGTCCCTGTTGTAAAGAGAAAAAAGCTTTCAATCAAAAAAGCTTAACAATTTTAAAGATAATTTCCGTTATTTTAATAAAATTTTAATTTAACAATAACAAAAAAATTAACAATTTTTTTTTTAATCTCCGCATTACTAAAATAGTTTTTAATATCCCAGCCAGCAAATTTTGAGCCCTTATAACTTATGACTCCAAATGAGGAGGAAAATTATTTTATAAAAAAATTAGAAATGGCACAGAAAAGTTTCAAAATATGAGTATGTATTGAAAAATCCAAAAGTCTACAAAAACGGTTCCTTTTGGAGGTTAAAAACGAAAGAAATTGACAATATTTTCGTTAAAAATACCTGAGAAACAAAAACAAATTTTCGTTACTTACTGCTTTCGTTTAGGGCACTTTCGTAATACATGAAGCAGGGCTAAATGTCTCAGAAATTTCTCAAAATATATAGGAATTTTCCACATTTATACACAGAGGGAATTTTGCTGGACGAGTTTTAATGAAATTTTTCAGTAAACTGATGAAGTTTTCTTTTCAAAGTAAATGAAAAAACTTCATATATTTTATGAATCTAGTTTTATTGAAACTTTAAATAAATTAAATTGAATTTTTCATAACATTTTATGAAAAATTCGTTTAATTCAATGAAAAGTTTCAATGGACGAGTTTCAGTGAAACTTCATTGGTTTTATGCAGAAATTCTCATTAACATCATGCAGTTAATTCTCCCAGTGCACTCTTTTTTCAGAGGCCTCTCTGAGCCCACCTAAGACTCTATTGCACGGGATACTTTCAAAGGAAAAACTAACTCAGCTGGAATGGAAAAAATTTAAAAATAAATTTTTAATCAAAATTATTAAATATAAAAAATTTCTTTAAATTTATTTCTTTTTTGGATCTTTCGGTTTATTATCTTTAGCTGGTATAGTTGGTTTAGTTATTGGCTGTTGGGCGACCCCTGTTATGAAATCTATAATTTCAGTTTTAGCAACTTTGGTTGGATCGGAATCTTTAACAGGTGTTTCTTTAGCTATAGCATCAACTTTTGAAACGACTTTTAAATTATCTTTGGAGTCAGCGTTCGGATCTTTGTTGTTATTGACTTTTATGCCTTCTTTATTACCTTTTTTAAATGATTCCTTTGGTAATTCCTTTATTTCTGATTTGGGTGTTGCTTTCGGAGTACTTAATGGCACTAGCGGCGTTCCTACGTGAATATGTTTAAGATCTCGCTTTAGTATACCCCTAATATTTCCTTCCAAATTATTAACATAAACATCGGCGGCCATTTCATTCATTTCTGTGTCTTTATCCTGGCGGACTTCTTTGACGGCATTATCGACTTCGATTTTTATAGCATCATCGATTTTCTAAAGAAAATAATAAAATAAGGGGGAAGTACATCAGCTTTGACTCATAGATAATTTTTAAAACAAAACATGAGTGAAACCGTGAAAAGCCGATATCTTTGTCAAGCCGATTCAGCCGCCGACAATAATCGGCTTGAGCTGATATGAGAGAAGATATAAAGAATCTTTAATTCTTTTCTCCTATCTGAGATATCCAGTATCGACTTTGATCTAAATACCTACGAATTTTGCATACACAAATTAAAAAAAATTTAAATCTTTATCGTTTTTTTATCAATAAGGACTTTTTGGCATAGAAAAAATGTATTAATTACATATATACTCGTTAATTAATAGAAAATAACAACTTAACCTGCTAAAATCAGCAAAAAAATGTAGCTAAATAACACTGTGAGACAAATGGTGGGGGTCAGTGATCGGGAAGGGTTCAAACTACCGGGGAAAGTTATATCGGTAAAAAAGAATTTATACGTGTCCCGGCGTTTCGCTGGGTCACCCCTAGGAATCGAGATATATCGATTTGACCTTTGGTGGTCTTTTTTTTGACATAACTCGAGAACCACTAGTCCGATTTTGCTCAAACAGTCAAAATCGGGATGGGATGAAACCAACGGGAAATGTTATATCGGTCAAAAACAAGTTATACGTGTCCCGGCGTTTCGCTGGATCACCCCTAGGAATCGAGATATATCTTTTTTTTGACATAACTCGAGAACCACTAGTCCGATTTTGCTCAAACGATTTTAAAAAAATTAAAAATCACAATTCCTTTAATCTGTTCATATAACGTTTTTCTGTATACTCAACAGTTTTGCCGGTAAAAATAAATGTTTGTTACCGCTACCATAAAAATCAATAACCTTTTGTTTATTACTTTTTTTTAATATTTTAGGCAAAAAATATTTTTTTCTTCATACATTTATTTTTACCGGCAAAACTGTTGAGTATATAGAAAAACGTTATATGAACAGATTAAAGGAATTGTAATTTTTAATTTTTTTAAAATTGTTTGAGCAAAATCGGACTAGTGGTTCTCGAGTTATGTCAAAAAAAAGACCACCAAAGGTCAAATCGATATATCTCGATTCCTAGGGGTGACCCAGCGAAACGCCGGGACACGTATAACTTCTTTTTTACCGATATAACTTTCCCCGGTAGTTTGAACCCTTCCCGATCACTGACCCCTACCATTTGTCTCACAGTGTAATTAGCAAAATTTTCTGCAGATTTTTCAGTACAATTTCTCATTTTCAATTAACTAAAAGGTAACTTAATTATAACTAAAATTCTGTAAATTTAACAGCTTTATTTTTGCTGTTCTTATTTTACTATTATTAGCAAAAAAATCTGCTAATTTCAGGAGTTTTTTCTGCGACATCATTTTTAACTAACTAACTTTTAACTTTTTCTGCTATTTTTACAGATTTATTTCTATGAGTGTTGTTATGAATGTTTTTTGCTATGCAAAAAACTCCTCAATAGCTAAAGAATTTAATAGGAAAAGTCCTTCAAATTTGTAGTTTTTACGAAAGTAAAAGATTCTGACATTCTTTCTATAGAAAAAAGTCTCAGATTTTGGTGGTTTTTGAAATGGGTTTTGTTTAACTTACCTTAAATTCTTCTTCCGTTACCAGGCCATTTTTCAAACATAGATCTTTAAAAGTTGTTATAGGATCATATTTATGACGCATCATTTGTACTTCCTCTCGCTTACGATAAGTAGTGCCAGGATCAGACATAGAATGACCATGATAACGATAAGTTTCTAATTCCATAACTAATGGTCCACAAGTGCGAACATGATTTATAGCAAATTCGGCAGCACTCCTAACCGCCAAAATATCATTACCATTGACCCATAAACCAGGTATATAATCTCCTCTAGTATAGTAATCAGTACTGCAGGAAGATCTATTGACAGGTGTACCCATGCCATATTTATTATTTTCGCAAACATATATCACAGGTAATTTCCAAAGGCAGGAGATATTAAAGACCTCGTGTAATTGACCCTGATTGGCAGCACCATCGCCATAGCAGGCAAAATTGACACCACCATCACAACGATAGGCATGAGCAAGTGCTACGCCCGCACCTAGAGAAGTTTGGGCTCCAACTATGCCATTACCACCATAGAAATTTGGGGCAAATGTATGCATAGAACCACCTTTACCACGACTACAGCCAGTTTGTTTTTGACATAGTTCAGCTATTATGTTATGCACGGTTACACCCATTAACCAAGTCCAACCATGAGAACGATAAGATGTGATAATGGTATCTTGAGACCTCATAGCAGCCTTAATGCCTGGAAGATTTTAAAAACATTATACCATTCCTCTTTGCTGTTTTCACAGAGAGATTAACTTGCTCTAAAAGAGGAAGATTTTTCTTTGTAAAGGCAACTTTAAACGAGAGATAAAAACGACTTTAAATAGCTCTATTGCGAATGATTTAAGTTAATTCAGGAGTGATTTTGATTTTGCACTATTTCTAGCAGTTTTGATGTATGATCAATAAAATAAATAGATGTCTCTCAGATATCAAGCCTATTTTCTCAGAGATCTTTGCTACTCTCTCAAAGAGCAAATTTTGATTCTCCGATTTGTAAACTTTTTCCACTCCCTTTGCTTTCGCTTACCCACAGCACAGGCCTCTTGGCCCACATATAAATGACAAAATCCTCGTATGATTTTCTCTGCGTACAAATTAGCACAGGTATTTTCCATTCTCCTTATAGTTTGCATATCAGTATACATTTTCAATGCATTTTTCTTTGTTAAGCATATTGTATAACTTGGTTCCGTTTCCAAATTATACAATTTAAAGGCCTAAAATGGTAAAAGCTGTACCTAATTGTGATAAATTTGATAGTTTCTTGCATGACATACATTGTCCAACTGTATGGTGAGTTTGTGACCATCAGGAGCATCACCGCCATCACCTGCATTATTGTCTTTTTTACAAAAACGATCCAGAAAAGATAATAACCTATGAGCAGGTTTTGGTAAAATGCGTGATATTAAACGATTTTTTAATAAAACCATATTAAAATTTTTATTTATTTTTTCTTGAAATTTAAAAAGTTGAAAATTAAAACTCAAATATTTGAACCAGATCGACAGAAGTTTTGAATAGACTGAATCGAATCAGGGATAGAAATATCATTAACTTTAATCTGCTTTGATCTCGGGGTTTTGTTTTGAGAATTTATTTAGGAAATAGTTCTTACGGCTCATTTACACTCGAGAGTAAACTACTAGAGTTTGGGGAAAATAACCTTCGAATAGCTTAAAATCATAGTGTACAACCGAACAGTTCCGCCAAAAAGGGGCATTTTTTGTTTTTGGAGACACTATGGACAAATCTTGATACTTGGAAAATGTTTGTTGAGTCGATTTAGGAATTTAGCTGTAAATTTAACTTCGGCCTCCGAACTTTTTTCAATGTGGCCGAACTTTCGGCGGCCGAAAAGTGAATTCGTTGCTTAACTTCAAACTTTTCCTTAAATTTGATTTGGATTTCAAACAAGCTTTTTCCATAAGGAAAATTCTACACACCAAATTACATTTTCTGGCCGAACTGTTCGGTTTGGCCCTATTAAATCATTCCGAACAAAGCTATTTAGACATTTGCTCTAAATCAGTTTTCTCTTGCGTGTAAATGAGCGTTTGAAAAAATCACTGAATTTGATGAATTCTGCAGGCACAAATTTTCTGAAGCAAAGGAGATTTTCTAAAGCAAAAATTCTTTAGAATCTGAAGAGTTTTCTATAGATAAACGTCCTCTGACGATTTTCTGTAGTAAAATATCTTTAAACGCTGCTTATTTTTCTATAGAAAAAACTACTTAGAATCTCTTGTTTTTTCTATAAGACAATACCAATTAGAATCTGAGAATTTCTCTATGAGAATCTAAGTATTAGTATTGATATTCACATGTATTAGTATAACATACATATCATTGGTCAAATGTGGCTTTTAATATAATAAATGAAAATGTAAAAAGAGCACTCAGGATTAGAGTATTTTTCTGTAAGAAAAAGTCCTCAGATTTTGAGAATTTTTCTTAAGAAAAATGTCTTCAGAATATGAGTTTAAAATCTTAGAACTTCTCTATAGGAAAAATTCATAAATTAAGAGAATTCTTTAGAATCTGAAATTTTTCTATAGAAAAAATGTCCTCAGAATCTGACCCCCGTATTCAAAATGAAAAGTTAGTAGCTTCTTATACATCGCACACAACGAGATGTTAACTAGAATGTTTTTTAGCTCAAGCATCTTGTTAGCATAGAGTTTATTCAAAATGATTTCTTAGCACACCGATTAAGACCAACCCTGTATTTAAAAATACAAGGCTTTTTTATTATTGTGAATGGAATTTTTTGTTTTTTGGCGTTTGATAACAGATACTTAGAAGGAATTTAGCAACAATAATAGAATGAGCTTAACAACAGTATTATGAATAAAACTCATGTTAACTCTATGCTAAATTTTCATTTTGAATACCGCTGTGAGTTTTTTATAGAAAAGTCCTCTATAGGAAAAAGCTCTTAAATTCTGAGAATTTTTTAATAGAAGAGCCCTTTGAATCTAAGGATATTCTATGGAAAAAAATCCTTAGAATCAGATTATTTTTCTATAGAAAAAATTATTAAAATATGAGAATGTTTCTAAGCAAAAAAAATCCTCAGAATCTAGGAATTTTTCTACAAAAAAGTACTTTGAATTTAAGAATTTTTCTAAAGAAAAAATCGTCAGAATCTATGGGTTTTTCCATTGAAAAAAGTATTCAGAATTTAAGAATATGTTTATAGCAAAAAGAACAACGAATCTGATGATTTCTCTATGGGAAAAATTACCTGAGGAAATAATCCCGGATTCGTCAATTTTTTATTTAGTATTAAAATCACAGCTTTTTCATACAAATGTCCAGTATCCGCCTTTTGTTTTGCATGAAAAGTCCTTTAGATTCCGAAGTTTTTCTACATAAGTCCACAAAACCTGAGAATATTTATATAGGAAAAATATTGATACGTTTTAGAGAAACAAAAAGTCCTTTGGAGTTGTTTTTCTATAAAAAAAAAAAAATTATAGAAGATCTGAATTTCTTTTTGATTTAAACACACACAATATTCCATTTTTAATGAATTTTCTAGGATGTTTATTTTTCTATATTTTTTAACAATATTTATTTGTTTAGATTCGTGAATTTTTGCGTTCTAATGATTTTCTTTAAGAAATTTAAAATATTTACAAAAAGTTTTGGAAAAGCGGTATTAAAAATTAACATGTAAAGAAATGACAGCCAATTATATAACGATTTCGTTTTATTATTATCTGAAAAAAATTAATCAATTAAATAACAAACAAGTATCAATTCACTTTTAATTAATATCGATTTTCAAATTATTTCTTTAACTTAAATAAAATCTTTTAAGATGCTTAAATATTCGGTGAGAGTAAAAACTAATGATTGACACCTTTGCGTTCTTGTATATGTTTAATATTGTGATCAATAAGACCACGTATCTTGGGTTCCAAATTTTGGGAATATACATCAGTCCACAAACCGGATACTGGTAATTCAGAATCATTTTTAGCTAAAGCTGTCGCTTCATCGACCTCTTTGCGTACTTTAGCATCAATAGCTTTACATTCATCGGCAGTTAAAAGACCCAATTCAATGCACATTTCCTTAAAGGAAGTAATGGGATCACGTTTTTGACGAACTTCTTGAATTTCTTCGCGGGTACGATAGCTTGTACCAGGATCAGACATAGAGTGCCCGGAATAACGATAAGTATTGGTTTCCATAACCAAAGGTCCATGTTTATTAACATAATCAATGGCAAATTCTGTGGCACTGCGTACAGCTAAAATATCCATGCCATCTACCCAGATACCGGGTAAAGCATCACCACGAGTATAGTAATCAGTGTTGGAAGAGGCACGTTCAGCACTGGTACCCATGCCATAGTTGTTATTTTCACAAACGAAAATGCAAGGTAATTTCCATAAATGAGCCATATTATAGGCTTCAAATACTTGACCTTGATTTGCAGCACCATCACCATATAAAGCCAAACACATGCCACCATTGCCCTTATATTTGCAAGCCAAGGCAACACCAGCACCCAAAGGAACCTTAAAGAAACGAAAAATATTAATAAACCAATACTGTGTATTCCAAATTGTAAAAATCTATACCTGAGCTCCTACAATACCATTACCACCATAGAAATTGGGGGAATACATGTGCATAGAACCACCCTTACCACGGGCACAACCACTTTGACGTCCCGTCAATTCAGCCAAAACACCCAATGGAGACACTCCCATTAAATAAGTCCAGCCATGCACACGATAGGCGGAAATTATATTATCAACATCACGCATAGCAGCTTTCATACCTTTAAGAATAAATAAAAGAAAACATCTTGTGATTTCCTTTAAAAATTTCTTTTTATTTTCATCTTAACTTACCCACAGCACAAGCTTCTTGGCCAGAGTATAAATGACAGAAGCCTCTGATAATTTTCTCTTTATATAAATTACCCGCTGAGGTTTCCAAACGTCTTATCGTTTGCATTTGTGTATAGTATTTGGTGGCTTCATCTTTGGTGATTTTGACGGATGTTGCAGGTCCTGAATCCAAACGATGTAATTTGAAAGGCTTCAGAATAATAATAAAATAAGAAATCTATTAATTTATGATTTTGACTAAGCAAAATATCTAAAAAACAAAGATAATTCAAATTATAAAGAAAATACCTGCTTCAAGACGATTTTAGTTAGAAAATTATAAGAATTTTCCATAAACTTTTGAGAAAATTTTATGACTTTATTCCATAATTAGTTTGTTTTGTGAGTTGTTTAAAAGGACTTGAGAATTTGCTTAAAGATGCATTATATTATATTTAAGTATAAAGCAGGAGTTAATGACGTATTATTATTGGCAGTACAGTAAATAATGATACGCTATTACGGTTTCACAACTGGGAAAATACGAAGACCCAATTATACAAATTATGTTTTATGCCGGCAAATATAATGAGGCAAAATGTAACGAAATGAAAAATGAACAAACGTAGAGGGAATTAAAAACCGCATGATTGCGACGTTCCACTAAAAGGGGAGAAGGGAGAAAGCTAAAAAAAACAAAATCTATTATAGAAAAAAGGGAGATAAAAACCGTAAAATTGATAGAAAACGTGTGTTAGTGAAGGAGAAAAGAAAGTAGTATTGTACTACCGACGAGTAATAAAAAGAATTTGCCAAGAGAATAATTACTGTCATCATGTTAGAAATTTTATTGTTTAAAAATGGAAAAAGAAAAATACAGCATAAACGACCATATTAAATAAAAATCAAATATTTTCATTTTAGTCGTTGGTAAAGGGTACAAGACATTCAGTTTGTTAATAGAAACAACAAAATGACCTTGAGGTTATCTTAATACACACATTTTTTTAGCAATGAAAAAACTTGCAGATTTTAATATCATTTTTAAAAACTTTCTTATCTTTTTTAAATTCTATAAATTTAAATGTAACAAACTTGAATTATTATCGAAGATGTAAAAAAACAAAAATTTGCAAAAAAAATTATGTAATGTCAAATTTTCTACTTACTCGTTGAACTTGCACGGTGGCCTCAGTAGCATAATTATTAGATTTTTGTGTTCCGGCTACAGCTGAACTCTGGAATAAACCGAAAAATGAGCTTGATTTAGAACGTCCACTATAATTTTTACATATAGTTTTACTTAAGGCCCTTGTGGTTGACAATGGTGCCTTTGGACAACCAACAACATGCAATTGTTGTGATGAATTGAGTTGATAACCTACTTTTTGCAATTGTTTAACCACTAAAGGTAATTCACCGACTCGTGTTAACTGACGCAACATTTTTTCAGCAAATTCAATAGCTTTTATTAGGTAAGGCGTTTTTGGAATATTAAATTAACGGCTTAATTAAAAGAAAATTTAAAAGCCTTTTATTGGAAACTTTCAGTTGTCGCGTAATCCACAAAAGCAAACGTCCCCAAATGAAGAAAAAACAATCGATCAAATGACATAAAAAACCATTCGGAATAGCAAATGTCAAAGTGAAAATAGTGTTGCCAACGAATGTAAAATAACATTTGTTGTGCGAAATATTGCTGCCAACCAGGGATGATAAACTTGGTGGTACTATAGTACTCTGTACGGTAACCCCATGATTGTGTAGGGCGTTGGCGTATTTAGTAAAAGCGCCTCCATACAAATCGGTTTTTTAATCAAAATTACCAAAAACTAAACTTTTCTTGGCGAAGATAATACAATTTTAATAAAATATAAGTCTTACTTGACGTTATAACGATTTTATTGTAAAAAGGCCTAAAAACGTCTATGCCTACGTCTTACATAATCAGGCGGAATATTAAAAGCTCAAAAGTGATATGGCCCAAAAGCGTTTAAAAAACGGACATGTGTCGATTGAAAGTCCATCAATGACGGACCGAAGTGACTCCGTTTTTAGAACACCGAATCCAGTACGCATCCGTACCGTTTTTAACAAAAACGAACTTGCATATCTAACTAATTTTACCCCATTTTTATAAATTTTGTTTGGTAGTTTTTATGTTTTGTATAATATATACATTTCTACACCCAAAAAAGAACAAAGTCGAACAAATTATTTTTAGGTTGCCCTGTGATCTAAAACTTCAAAATATTTTTTCTTTATATAACAAAAAAGAAAATATCGTCGACCGGCCTGCAAAATGTCACATGTGTTTTTTAATAGATTTTTAGGAGAGCGAAAAAACTGTTACAAAATCTACTTTTAAGATATTTTATTGGCATCATATGACTTAATGATTTACAACCTCATTGAGTAAAATCATCATTAAGGCATATGATGGTAATAAAATATCTTAAAAGTAGATTTTGTAACAGTTTCTTCGCTCTCCTGAAAATCTATTAAAAAACACATGTGACATTTTGCAGGCCGGTCGGCGATATGTATGTAACATAGAACATATAACAAACCACAATATTTTTTTTATAAGCAAATAATATATTTACGGCTTTAATTACAAAATATCTCAAAATTTTCTTATATTTTCAGATGATGACTTCACGCAAATTTTTCAGAAGAACATCAAAATAATGAAATTTGCAAAACGCCACATTTTGCAATGTATGAGAAAAACAGAAAGCAAAGGCTATCGAAGTAGTATGAATAGTAATTTAATATTTAAATATTGTAAATGTTAATAAATTTTTATGAAAGGTTGAGGTTGTGTTTGTTTTGGGAAAATAACGTAAAATGGCAAGTTCTATGGTTTCTATTCACTATGTTTTACTTGCACATAGTTGACACTTACTACCTTTAAAAATGTATATTACTTTAACCACACTATCGTTGGCATTGACTTTATTCATACATGAATTCTAAATTTCAATTAACTGTAGTTGTACTCCACCATTACGTATTTACTACTTGATAGAGAGGGTTATTTCACCTATGACATAGTAAAAGATGTAGTAATCAGCAACTATGTTTTTTTTGTGTAGCAAAAAATTTGTAATAAAATACATATATTTTACTAGAAAATTGTAAAACTTACTTAGCATTTTAGTTGAAATAAATTTCATTTAAAAACTACACTAATTAAAATCTATTGCTTTGAATATTTACATCGATTTTTTAATTAACCTGTTAAAAAAATATTAAAATGTAGCAAAATGTTTTAAAAATAAGAATTCATTAAAAGCAAAAATAAAAAAAATTTGAGACACATTAAATATATTTATTGTTATAAAATCAAATATTTGCAAACAAGAAATGAATAAATATAAATTCGCATTTTACGGTAGGTTTTATTTAAAATCATTCATATTGAGTGTGAAACAAGCAAATTACAATTTCAGATCGAGTGCACAGATACATCCAAAAAATTAGATAACGCTGACCACACTAACACAGGGATGATATTTGGAAGTTTTTCAGCATTTGCGTTGGAAGAACAAGATAATTTATTGACAATATCAAAAAACATTGTCATATATTATTTGTGTTTGAAATGTTTTATGTGATTGCAACATGTTAAATAATTACAATAAATAGTGCTAAATTTTAGGAAACTCATTTAAAATAAAAGAAATCTGCTTCTAATAACCACTGTTTATTTTTAAATAATCTCAACTAAAATACAGATTCAATTAAATTCAACTACATAATTGTTGCTCAGTTCGCTTTTTAAAAAACTTAGTTACCTGCAACTAAATCAATTCAACTTAGCTTTAGTTGAGTTGCTATTTCACCTATAAAATAGTTGAAAATTTAGCAAAAACCTACTAAGAAAATTGTTGGTATATTTAAAAATTTTGCAAAATCTTCACGTAAATTTTACTAAAATCGTCACATAAATTTTACTAAAATCGTCACAATAGGCAAAATAGTCGATATTGGCAGCGCTATGTACAAATAATAAAATGTGGCAACATTTAAACCGGTATCCAAAAAGGAGAGAAAAATAATAGAACTACATTGTTGCCAACGCCTGAGAGCGCGTTAAAAAACGGGGTATACTTTATAAAACATTTTTCGATATTGGACAAATGTATATTTCAAAATGTTCCAAGCCACAGAACATGCATAGATGGTTAAGTTCCCTATATGTGTTATTTTTCCAAATACGACATTAGTTAGAAAGAAACTGCGAGAAAATGTTATATTTATGTTTTACTATGTATTTTGTAAACGTCAAAAGTTAAACCGTTTGATGTTACTAATCCATGTGCGTGATCAGTGCAACTATTATTTATGGTATTTTGGGATTTTCCATTCATTCTGTACAATAACTTTTAACCTTGGCAAGCCTATGCTTTAAAAACGTAAACATCAGAATTCTTTAAAAACATTTTGCACGCGATAAATTTCGTAAAAAATTCATTTATTTCAAGAAAAATTTTGTAAATGATCTATAAAATTGTCAAATAAATATAAAAATGCCTAAAGAACAGTTTCGTGAAGCAGATGTGATAAAGAAAATGTAAATTTTATTGAATTTTATATTACGAGACAACGAAAATAAGTTTTCTCCCTTTCACTTAGATCACATGTACAATTTAGTATAAGCAGCCCCGAGGAAATACAACAGGAATCGCATTTACGTATTGTTTCAAAAAATCTCTACCAAGGCCAAAGGCAACCAGTACCCTATGGCGTTTTGGATAGACGTATGGGTGTTAGCAGCAAAGATTCGAGCTGTGAAACATGTAGCCAGGGTCTTAATGAATGCATAGGACACTTTGGTTATTTGGATTTAGCTTTACCAGTCTTTCATATTGGTCACTTTCGGTCTACCATCAATATATTACAAATGATTTGTAAATCTTGTTCGCATGTTATGTTAAAAGAAACGGAGAAGAAAATCTATGAAAAGAAATTACTAAATCCAAATTTTTCCTATTTAGCCAAAAAAGCTTTACATGGTCAGATATTAACTAAAGCTAAAAAACAAACTAAATGCCCCAATTGTGAAGCTATCAATGGTGGTGTTAAAAAAGGTCCCGGTTTATTGAAGATATTACACGATCCTTATAAGGGCAAGAAACAGGATGCCTTAATGACAAAAGATTTAGATGAACTTTTGGTGGCTACTGATAATAATCGTGAATTAAATCAATTGTTACCAAGTTATAATCATATGGAGGAGTTAAATCCTTTGACCGTATTGGAGTTATTTAAAAGTATACCAAAACGGGATATTCCTTTGCTGGGCATGACTAGTGAGGGTGCCAACCCTTCAAATTTAATAGTTACTAGAGTTTTTGTGCCACCTGTTTGTATAAGACCTTCGGTGGTCTCGGAAGTTAAAGCGGGAACGTAAGTATTACGCTTATTTAGAGGAATATTTTATAAAATATGTATGTATATGGAGAAGACATAAAAATCTGATGGGTTTTTAATTGTAAAATATATTGAAGAGTCTAAGGACTATTTTATATACAAAAGATTTTAAAATCATGGAAATTTTTATAAGGAAAAGTCTTCAGAAAATTATTTAGTCCTCACAATCTGATAGAAAAGGATCTTAAAATCTGGAAATATTTTTGTTAGAAAAAGTACTCGTAATCTGGTAATTATTCTGTATTAAATATTTACTAGAATCAGAAATTTATTTTTCCTTAGAATCTAAGAATTTGTTCTATTGGAAAAAGTCCTTCGAATCCAAAAAGTTTTCTATAGCAAAACTTCATCAGAATCTGAGAAGTTTTTCATAAATAATAAAATTTTTTCATAGGAAATTTCCTGAGAATCTGAAAATTTTTCAATACATTAATGTTCTTGTAATTTGAGTGAAGGTATTTCTATATAAAAAAGTTCTTCGAATTCGAAGAATTTCTATAAAAAAAAACTCTTCAGAAAGAGAATTTTTCAATAGCAAAATGTGCTTAGGAACTGAGCACTTGTATTTAGAAACAAATTTTTATAACTTGAGATTTTTTCTATAGAAATAATCCTTAGATTTAAAAAATGTTTTCTGTTAGAAAAGATCATTAAAATCTGTTAATTTTTCTACGGGAAAAAATTTTCAGAGTGTGAGAATTTCTGTACGGAAAAAGTCTACAGAATCCGAAAATTTTTCTCTATGAAATAAAAACTTTTCTGTATATCAAAGTTCTCATAATGTTTCTATGAATAAAAAAACCGAAAGTTTTGTACAAAAAGTAGGCAGAATCTAAGGTTCTAAGGATGTAAGTTCGTCAGAATCTAAGCTTCGTCAGATTCTTGGGGGTTTCTATTGGAAAAAATGCTTCAAAATCTGGGGAATTCTTTTTGGAATGCAGTTGAAAGAACCTAATTATTTTTCAATCGAAAAAGTACAAAAATATACATCAAATAAAGTACCATTTTGTTTCCCATTTGCTTTCCAGCACTGAAGATGATTTAACTATGAAACAAAGTGAAATACTTCTTATCAATGATGTTATACAAAAACATATGACGGGTGGTGGTAAAATTGAACTTATCCAGGAAGATTGGGATTTCTTGCAACTACATGTAGCTCTATACTTTCACAGTGAAATTTCTGGTATACCTCTTAATATGGCTCCCAAAAAGACGACACGTGGTTTAGTACAACGTCTCAAAGGCAAACAGGGTAGATTTCGTGGTAATCTATCCGGTAAACGTGTAGATTTTTCAGGGCGTACTGTTATATCTCCCGATCCAAACTTAATGATACATCAAGTGGGGGTACCCGAAAGAGTAGCAAAAATATTAACCTACCCCGAAAGAGTTAATCCAGCTAATATTCTAAAAATGAAGGAGTTGGTAAAAAATGGTCCAAATGTACATCCTGGTGCTAATTATGTGCAACAAAGAGGTTCTACTTTTAAGAAATACTTGGCCTATGGTAATCGTGATAAAGTGGCTCATGATTTGAAATGTGGAGATATAGTAGAAAGACATTTATGTGATGGAGATATCGTATTATTCAATCGTCAGCCTTCTTTGCATAAAATGTCTATTATGTGTCATCAAGCTAAGGTACAGCCCCAGAGAACTTTTCGCTTTAATGAATGCGTTTGTACACCATATAATGCAGATTTTGATGGTGATGAAATGAATTTACATTTACCCCAAACCGAAGAGGCACGGGCTGAGGCTTTGATATTAATGGGTAATAAATCAAATTTGGTTACACCCAAAAATGGAGAAATTTTAATTGCCGCTACACAAGATTTCATTACGGGTGGTTATTTATTGACACAAAAAGATGAATTTTTAACAAGAGAACAAGCTATGCAATTGGCTGCTTGCTTCTTGGCAGGACCAGATGCTAATATGCACATTGATATGCCACCACCAGCCATATTAAAGCCACGAAAACTTTGGACGGGTAAACAAATATTTAGTTTACTATTGAAACCTAATAAGAGTTGTCCGGTAAAGGTTAATCTTATAACAAAGGGGAGGAATTATACCAGCAATTATGATTTATGTGCAAAAGATTCATGTAAGTAGAAGACTACTTGGTAAATTATTTAGATATATGGTTAATTGATTAATGAAATTTGGAATAAAGCCTGATCTCAACTTACGAAGTGTGTAATTGTATAATAACGTTAACCAAAATGAGTGATTGAATAGTCTGTATTTCAATAAATTTAACAATCATATATGTAGTCAATTGCAATTTTAACTGATCTTAATTCAAATTCTAAATATTCGATTAACTAAGTAGTTCATTTAAATTGTTAATCAAACTTCTATTAATTTTTGATTAATCTTATATTAATTAGTCGCAAGTTTGATCAATAAAACTCTTCATTAATCTTTAACCAAAGATTAAAACATTTGTTTTAAATTAATTCAATATCCAAAAATTGTATTAGTAAACGCCCATTCTTTTCAAAACTTTTTTAAAAACAAATTTTTTTTGTGACTTTTTGTTTTTATTTCAGGGGTCATTATTCGTAACTCAGAATTGATATGCGGTTCTATGGATAAAAGTACTATGGGTTCTGGTACGAAAAATTGTATATTCTATGTTATATTGAGGGATTTTGGTGAAAACTTTTCCACCAAATGCATGTGGAGATTATCTAGGGTGAGTTTAATATTTAAATATTAATAATTTACATTTCAAATAATATGATTACATCATATCTTTCAACAATAATATTTTGTTTACAAAATGCTTTTTATATACATAATATTGATATTAACAATTTAAAAAAAAAACACTTGTTTCTGTTAAAAAAAAAGCTCGTGATGGTGAATACAATTCAAAACCTTAGACATGAACTTGGTAGAATTACAATACATAAAAAGTAAACTAACGTAGACAATACATTGTAAATAATATGTGCGTTCACGTACGTTACCGCGGGTACCCACGGGATCCCAAAACAGCCCAAACAACAACAATTTACACGCAATTTTGAGTACGGGAACGCCTTTGGGCTAGTTTGTGTAACTTCGGTAAAGTACGGGAACAGACATTATACTTACTAGAATCCGACCGAAACCAGGTTTATTGTGAATACCGAAAATCGATATTTTTAATTTGGATATTAATTCCATGAACGAAATATGGACTAATTTTCATGACATAAACTGGAACACTAACAATACTCACGTTTACAAAATCACAGGAAGTCCGCAAAATCGACTTGAATTATCTGTACATGTTTTGAGTCGTTCGACGACCTTTAGATTTCCTTAAAAACTCTATGAATAAATAGATTTTAGTCTTGAATTAAAATTTTGTTTAAATTTTTTTAATTTGAAGAGACATTATTTCAAATCAAAATATTTTAGTGTGAATTCAAGTGAAAAATGCAGAAGTTTTCTTATTTTCTTTTGAAAATTCGTAAATATTGTTTGTAAAAAAAACACAGCAATGGCGACGAAACACTTTACGCGTACCCGCGGCACTCGGTTCTTTGTACCGGAACGACCCGGAGCCCACCAAGGAATGCCAACTCAACAAAGCAACAATGTGTATGTATGTCCTCTTCTTTTTTCTAACCTGGAGCAACTTTATCCCGCGAACTTGCCCCAAATTCTTCTGGTCCGTGCCGGAATCGAACTAAACCCAGGGCCATGGTTCTGCTCAGTTTGTCAGGACCGGTTTCACTTTGGCGGAACATAAGTCAGGTGTAACATCTGAAATCAGTCGGTTCCCCTCAGCAGCAGTAGAAACTGCAGTGACTTAAGAACCCATAGGGACTGGGATGAGAATTTCGTGGCCTCATGCTATACCGGCCAACGTAGCAGCTCATCGTCATCCTAGTCGTCAGCGTCGGCGACATCGTCGGCTCTGACATCATCGGCTACGATGACCCCGTCCCAACAACAACAACCACAGCTACAACAGCAAACAGCAGGCACCACGACCTGAGGTGATAACCTTCATGCATTTTAACTGCAACGGCCTCCAAGGTAAGATCACGAAGATTCCTGCAGCTCAACAAAGTCATGGTCGCTGCGGTCCAAGAAACCAAGCTCAAAGCCACCTGCAGCCTCCAGAGTTGTAATAACTACAACATTCTGCGCATGGACCACATACGGAGCGGTAGCAGGGGCCTCGCATTGATTATCGACAACACCGTGCAGTACAGAATGAACTCGCCTGACCCAAATGAACGTGATATACAGTTGTGGCCAAGCATTTAAGTCAATTCAAGTTGTCTTCTAATTTTATTGTTGTTGCCTTTATTTTTAAAGATCAAAATAGTGGCTAAATTCCCCATGAAAGGCAAGGAGATGGTTCAGAAAATTGTACAGAATTTTAACGTAATGTTTGTTTTTTCATTTTGTCACTTGTATTAAGTGGGCGTGGCTTTTAACGAAAAATTAGCGATATAAACCTCTTATCAAATTACATAGTAAAATTTAGGCAGTACTGATCGGTTCCATACAAACTATATTTTTGAAAATCCTATAAAATTTGCCGAAGTCTTGCATTATTTTTATCTACAAATAGTCGCCAGACTTAAAAGTGCAGCACTTTAAACGTGACCAAATTTTTCTTTGTTTTTAGCGATTTTAATAAAATTAACAGCACTGAAATTTTAAAGTGAATAGTTTTATGATTTTCTTACCACAATATAGCAAATCAGTCAAGATTTTTTTTACGTTATAGTAAAAAGCATTTCATGTTAAGATTTCAGTGTTGTTAACTTTCTTTTAAAATCGCTAAAAACAAAGAAAAATTTGGTCATGTTTAAAGTGCTGCAATTTTAAGTCTGGTGACTATTTGTAGATAAAGATAAGACTTAAGGAAATTTTATAGGATTTACAAAAATATACAGTTTGTATGGAACCGATCAGTACTGCCTAAATTTTACTATGTAATTTGATAAGAGGTTTATATCGCTAATTTTTCGTTAAAAGCCACGCCCACTTAAAACAAGTTACAAAATGAAAAAACAAACATTACGTTAAAATTCTGTACAATTTTCTTAACCATCTCCTTGCCTTTCGTGGGGAATTTAGCCACTATTTTGATCTTTAAAAATAAAGGCAACAACAATAAAATTAGAAGAAAACTTGAATTGACTTAAATGCTTGGCCACAACTGTATACCTGGAACACCAAGGTATAGCGGTAAAGTCAGGAGCTGCCGACATCGAATTGTAAAATGTGTACATTCCGCCAGTGGCCAGCTGCCCCACAGGATATCACCTGGACAACAGATTCCTTCTGGTGGGTGATAATTGTATCACATTCTGCACACTGAATGAGGATGGCACCACCAGAATTGTAGGAAGTTGCACTAGCTCGCTAGACATAACAATTTCCAGTGCAGGGGGTTATTATGTAATTCGATTCGAAAAGAAATCGCTTTCGAACAGAATTTTCACATAAATAATAAATTACGCCTAATAAATTACGCCTCCTGGCGGCCGATTATATTGTCGGCCTCAGACCACCTTCCTATAATTATCGCGCTCGATAGGCCAAGTGACTTCATCGTCTCTGAATGCTGCACGTACATCACCCACAAAAAGGCTAACTGTTTAGCGTTCAGAGAGTTCACCACCCGTAAATTCATTGACCTACCCAATCCAACCGACGTGGATTCTTTCAATTCTTTCAATTCTCCGATGAAAGGAAATTCCGTGAAATCTTCAACGCAGCGGCTGCTCGCTTCAAGCCAGCTGGAAGGATCTCGATCGTCAGGCCAAATTTCCTAGCTGAAGCGACAGAACTCGCAGATGAGCGGGACGGGCTTCATTCGACCAACCCCAGGATCAGCAAACTCAACCGGGAGATCAGCAAGTTGGTCAACAAGCACAAGCGGAACAAATGGGTAGATCACTTGAAGTCATGCAACCTCAGCACCGAAGCCAACAAGCTATGGTCTACGGTCAAATCTCTCTCGAACCCGTCCAAAAGAGACGAAAAGTTTTCGATTACGTTTACCGACAGAACGATATCGGACCCAAAGGGGTACGCGAGCTTTTTTAGCCGGCAGTTCATTGAGCACCCCAAGAGAGACAAGGCGAAAAGGAGTATCGTAAGGAAACTTCACGAACTCCGAGTCAGTGAAGAACCAATAGCTTTTACGTCAACAGAGGTTGCCGAAGCCATTAAACGAGCCAAACCATCTAGAGCTCTAGGACCCGACGGAATTTACATGCTGATGATCAAGCAACTGAGTGGGTTTATTATGTATTTCGATTTGAAACGGAAATGCTTTCGAACAGAATTTTCACATTGAAAATCTAGTTCCAAAAAAACCGTTTTTGATGGGGGACAATATTGAAAACGTGTATGCTAGACTATCGCATACACGTTTTCAATATTTTGCCCTATTAAAAACTGTTTTTTGGAACTTGATTTTCAATGTGAAAATTCTGTTCGAAAGCATTTCCGTTTCGAATCGAATTACATAATAACCCCCTCTGCATACACCGGGAGTCGAGTACCTGACGAAGGTCTTCAACCTATCCTTATCCACCCTAATTGTACCCGAGGTCTGGAAAATGGACAGGGCGGTACCGCTTTTAAAGCCAAGAAAAGACACGAACCAGGGACAATCATACATACCCATCTCCCTGTTGTCACCGGTCGCGAAGACTCTTGAGGCATTACTCCTCCCCAGCCTTTCACAGCATTCTCAGCTTGCTCAGCACCAGGATGGATTATGTAAGTAACATAGCACAACAACAGCTTTCATCGCCATTGATGCACAGATAACTAAATCAGAGCCGCCCTTGCGAAATGACGGTTCTAGTGGCGCTTGACCTATCGAATGCGTGAAGTTTCGAAACAGAAAGTCGAAGCCCCGTAGGGTTAAACAAGGAGTCCCTCAAGGTGGAGTTATTTCCCCGATATTGTTTAACCTATACGTCTCGAAACTACCGGCATCACCAGGAGTGGAATTGATTTGATACGCCGCTGACTGTACAATACTGGCGACGGATTATGACATTGATGGCTTATGCGGTAGGTTGAACAGTTATCTTCAAGATCTTACGAATTTTTTCCATGGAAGGAATATGCAGCTCTCCCCTCCAAAATCCTTAGCGACTCTTTTTACCACTTGGACGAGGGAAGTAAGGCTGGAGTTGAATGTAGTAGTCGATGGTGTACAAATTCCGACGCTTAACCACCCCAAGATTCTGGGGTCACATTCGACAGCCTATTCACATATCCTCAGCGCATGCCACTGCAATTTGCAATAAGATGCAGAGTAGGAACAAGGTCCTCAAGTCGCTAGCTGGCAGCTCTTGGGGTATGGACAAATAAACCTTTTTGGCAACCTATAAAGCAATTGGTCGGTCAGTGGTCAATTAAATATGCGGCGCCAGTGTGGTCGCCTACACTCAACAAAAAAGTCTGTAATGCCTGAAATAATACTGAAAATTTTGCTGTTATTACGCGAAATTTAATAGCGGTATTCATAAGTTAAAACTAACGACTAACATCCAGTGCACAACTTTTTATACACAAAAATTCCCATAAGGGAAAGTTATGCATTCGTTGTGCAGTCGTTATTTTTAACTTATGAATACAGCCCTAAATGTTTTGAGCCCAGCGGTATTTTTTGTTAATTTTAGCAACACATGTCTGCTGATCTGTAGCACAACAAAATTAGTTGAAAAAATTAGTAGCCGCTACTAAATTTTAGCAAAATTGTTGTAAACTGCAATTCAAAATTGAGTTGCTAAAATCAGCTACAAAATTAACTAAATATCAGTAATTTTAGTACAATGAAATTAGTATAAATAATTAGTTGCAGCTACTAAATTTCTGTAAATTGTTGTAAACTGCTATTTAAAATCAATCTGCTGAAATTAGCAAAAAAGTGTACTAAAAAATAAACAAACTGTAAAATCTAAAAAAAAAAAATTAATAAAAAAACTTTTTTTCTCTTTCGATTGTAACAAGTGTATAATTACTCCATCGTACTTGAAATTTGGAGTCAAAATTGCAGGCGGTTCTCCAGTTATTACCTTTTTATGCATTGGAGATACAATAAAAATGTTTGAGTGTTATTTCCAAACTAAGAATATATCAATAGTAACAAATATAAACTAAACAAGAATTGTAAAAAATCAACGAATTCTTGTAAATAAAAATTTTTTAAATTAGTATATTTTTCTGCTAAATTTAGCACTCGTTTTGAAAAATTAGTAAAATGTTTTGCTGAAATCAGCAGCAAAAATTAGTAAAAAAAATCCGTAATTTGTAACAAGAGAATAGCAAAAATGATTACTAAAAAAAATTGTACTAAAAATCAGTATAAAAATAGTAAAGAGCTATTGGAAACTGTTTACAAATTTTTTTACTAACTTTTTTATCTGAGTGTAGATCCCACATCATTATGGATCAACCCGTTTGAGGCGGCCCGGTTCCTGGGTCTGGATCTAGATGAGTCAGCAGAACAGGAAGAAGAAGATTAATGTATGCATATATATTTTATTGTAGGAGCCGTTGCTGCAACAACAACTCCCGTTATATTTATTTTTTGTTTTTAAAACGATATTTTACTCGCATTGCAGCTCCACCATGCGAGTGCATAATTTCATATCGCACGCTTTGATAGTGTTCACTTGAGAGCTGTTTTTCATAGTGTCCCCACACAAATTTTTCACATTAAAGTTTAAAGCGAAATAATTTTTTTGTTTTAATTAGTCTCAAAAATTATGTGATGAAAAAATTCAAAACCTCAAAAAATTTGATGTAGAGTTTATTTATAGAAATAATCCCTGCAAACATTTGGAAGATATCTTCCAAGAAGATAATAAAGCGATATCTTATTTTTTTCATTTGAATGAAAATAATCAAGTAGTATTATAAAATTGTCTTCCTTTTATCATTTGGAAGATATTTTGGAGATATTTGGAAAAACCAATTCCAAAATTGTGTTTTTGTCAAAATTTTTTTATGATAATATTGCGGCAATATCAGCTTTTTATCACCTGGAAGATAAACACAATTTGCTTCAAATTTTTCAAAATGTTGGAAAAACTAATACAAAATTTGTACCAAAAACAATTATAAGAAATATGGGAAACAAATTCGTTAAAAATGAGGATTAGTGCGCGGAAAAAAACCGGGTATGATGGCAACGAAATAATTAATGATCTGTCAATGTATTATGTATGCAGATATTCTTTTTCAGGGTTAAATTTAATAATGAAAAATATAAATCGTTTATTTTGTTTCGAGGAGTTAATTTAGCGATATCACCTTTTTATCTTCCAGGTGATAAATTAGCGATTTCGCCTATTTATCATTTAGAAGTAGTGCTTTCGTATTGCTTGGGAGTATCGCTACAGAGAGGACATTTACTCCCGAAAGGGGGATCTTCCGCAATAATATGATTATTACCGCAATAAAGTTTTTCTTTCTATTTAAATGTTTGCAGGGATATAAAAATAAAATTTTTAAAAAAATCTTAAACCGCTTGGGACCGGTAGCATGTTAACGTTGAACCTTAATTTCAAATATCTCCGCTAGGGGGTATTTGAAAGCTATAAACATAATAAAAAATATTTCTTTGGCATAGATCTATATTTCCACGAAGTTTGGTCGGAAAATTCCTAGCCATTAAAATTCCGACATGAAAGTTAACGCAGTTTGTAACTGGAATACTGCTTTTGAAATGTGATTTATTTTGTTTTATTTTTATAAAGACCGAAATTCTAAACGAGAAAAAGTTGTTCCGGCAAATTTTTGTTAATAAACTTGGAAATGGCTAACAAATTTCGTTAAACTAAACCAAAAACTCGGCCTTAGTAATTCATTCATGCTCGCTACTTTAAAATATCTTATATTTAATAGCCCTATGTTCCTTTAATTCCCAGTGGAACATAGGGCCGCTATTCTCATTTACATATTTATACCCTACACCACTATGTGGTCAGGGTATTATAAGTTTGTGCTGATGTTTGTAACACCGAAAAATATTGGTCGTAGACCCACCTTATAGTATACCGATCGGTTCAGAATTTTTTTTTATTTCGATTTAACGATGTCCGTCTGTCTGTCTGTCCATGCAATCTTGTGCGCACTCTACAGGTCGCAACTATTAAGATATTTTGATGAAATTTGGTACGCAGACCTATGTTGGCCCAAGGACGAACAAGTTTGATTTTGGTGAACATCGGTCTATGTTTAGACCTAGGGCCCATATAAGGGTCCTACCAAAATTATACTGTTTATACGCTGCAGGTCGTAAATATTAAGATATTTTGATGAAATTTGGTACACGGACCTATATTGGCCCAATAACGCACCCTATTGATTTTGGTGAACATCGGTCCATGTTTAGACCTAGTGCCCATATAAGGGTCCTACCAAAATTATACTGTTTATACGCTGCAGGTCGTAAATATTAAGATATTTTGATGAAATTTGCTACACAGACCTACATTGGCCCTATAACGCAGCCTATTGATTTTGGTGAACATCGGTCCATGTTTAGAACTAGTGCCCATATAAGGGTCCCCCCAAAATTATATTGTTTATACGCTGCAGTTCGCAAATATTAAGATATTTTGATGAACTTTGGTACATAGACCTATGTTGGCCCAAGGACGAAGCCTATTGATTTTGGTGAACATCGGTTCATGTTTAGACCTAGTACCCATATAAGGGTCCCCCCAAAATTGGCTTGGTTACAAACTGCAGGTCGCAAATATTAAGATATTTTAATGAAATTTGGTGCGCTGACTCACATTATAGAAAATTTTGACATAAGCTCCATTTTAACCCATTCGAATTTCGGATCCAAACAATACACCAGACTGGTGTAGGGTATTGTATAGTCGGCATGCCCGACTTTAACCTTTTTACTCGTTTTAATTTCTTTTTACCAATTCAGTAATAAAAGTGTTCACTTCGGAATTTTTTACCCATTGATTTAATACCACAAATATATGAGAACTCATTTAAGGTTTTATTCTGAAGTGAATACCCTTGCTAATTGCAAATTAAAATCTGATTATTTCTCCACTTGTTTTATCTCTCTGTCTTGTTGAATGTATATCATTTTCATTATCTTATCGAAATTTCGGAATATTTGGTTGTTTAAATTTAAATTTCTCAGAAATTATTAAAAACAGATTAAAAGCGTTTTAAACGTTACTTATTTTCAAGAAAAATTTTAAATTTAAACAACTATGGAAAAACTAAAACAAACTGATTTAAAGTGTATTTACACTACGCTTAAAACCCAGTTAAAATAAGATTTCGATCATATGGCAGTGAATAATATGTTACATTAAGATAAAATTTACTTTATGCTCGAAATCCAGGAGCTTATCAGGCCAAGTTTTTTGGATGACGATTTGTTCCTTAACGATTGTAAAAAAACAAAAATTTAACAAAATTTCCGAAAAAGTTATTTTTTTTTCGGCCGGAGGCAATAATTAATAATTTTTGGCATTATCCAACGTTATAATTACTATAAAATGTGAAATAACATTATCCGTCCCAGTCGGAAACAAGATTTTTAAATTTTTAGTTAAGGGACAACTTCATGGCTGTTTTTGGATTTTTCGTTCACCGGAAGCAAAATTTAATTAATTGTTTTGTTCATCTATCACTTTAGTAAGAGAAAAAAAAACACATTTTAACTGGTTTTTATTTAAATTTAGTTTATTTTATTCAATTTTATTTTTTTTATTTTTCTTGTCGTGTCTTATGATATCAAACTTATCGTGTTTAGCAACGTGTTTAAAAATTAAACACGAGAATTTAGCGTGTTTAAGGGTAGAAAAAATGTACTGTAAAACATCTTATTTAAACATGTTTAACGTTTAAATACGTCAAATCGAGTTATACGCGTATATGTGAACGCCGCATAAGGCAGTTTGTAATTGGAATACTGCTTTTAAAATGTGATTTATTTCGTTTTATTTGAAAAAGGACCCAAATTTAGAGCATTAACAGCTGCTCCGACGAATTTTTGACGAAATAGAAAAACTGCCTTAGCGCCAGTTTTTAGAATGTACGAGGGCAGTACGAAATGTTCTTAGCCTGACATAGAGATGGCGGTATAAACAGCAAAAAGCTTTGTAAAGGGTGGGCCAACCATAATGCACGATGTTAATTGTGAGTCACATCTTAACGTCAAGTTTTTTGCCCAACTTAATTTGACATTTCTTTGTTTCATTGTTTGACAAATTTAACCATGGAGAGGTGCACAATTGAGCAGCGCGTTAGGATTGTTGAAGCCTTTTACGAAAATGGGCGTTCAAATCAAAATGCATTTTGTGCACTTCGTGATTTCTTTGGTCAGCATAATCGACCAAATGTGTCCACAATCGGGAGAATTGTGTGCAAATTTCAGACCGGGTCCGTAGGAAATGTGAAAACACCTGTGCATGCTCGCCCAGTTCGTTCTGCGGAAAACATTGCTGTTCGCGATAGTGCAACAGAAGAGCCGTCAACCTCAAATCGTCGTCGTGCGAGATGATATCGGACTTCTTGTGGCCAGAAATTGAGGATATGGACCTGGACGATATGTGCTTCCAACAGGATGGTGCCACTTGCCACACAGCGCGGTAAATTCAATGACCGTGTTATCTCACGTCGATCTCACGGCGATGTTAATTGGCCGCCACGATGTGTTTTGACACCGTTGGACTTCTTTCTTTGGGGATATTTAAAAATAAAAGTGTACGTCAATAAGCCAACAACAATTCAAGAGCTAAAGGATGAGATAATTCGGCACATCAACGACATTAAACCTCAATTATGTCTCAGAGTCATTGAAAATATGGAACATCGGATAGAGGTATGCCATAATTGTCATAGATCCTTCTATCATAATAAAAAATATTGAGATAATTCTCTGAAAACTTTTTGTTTTATTAACAATTAACATCGTGTGTTTTGGTTGGACCACCCTTTATAATGAAAACTTATATCCGTCATATGAACACATGTTAATTTTCATTTTGATCTGTCCACTCAATGATTTTTTTTTTCATGGTGTGATTAAATATTTACATAAGAAAGGTTTATCGGGACAAGAAATTCATAATGATATGGTGAATGTGTTAGGTGAAAGTGCTCCTTCATATGCAACAGTAAAAAATTTTCTTAAAAATTCAAAATTCTTTATTTTCCAAATTAGCTTAATGTTAAACCAGTAGTAGTATTGATATAATCCAAAAATGATGTTAATCTAGCATAAGCTGAAGGATAACCCTCTGTACACATATCTTCAGCTACAAAAGAATTAATACCAATTTGCATCCATGCCCCACTACTATTTTGTATAATCATTGGACCACCAGAATCACCACTGCAGATAGACTGATTAGTGCCTTTATTACCCTTGGCACAAATAGTAGAATCTAGGATGACATTTTTGCCAAAAATACTGACACATTCCCTATTATTTATAATATCAACCTGAGCCCACAATAAAGTTTCAGAATTATCCAAATATTCATCATCTATTAAACCAAAACCAGCTATAATAGCAGTTGAACCCTGAAATGAATTAGAAGCAGCGGAAGACGGCACCAAGCCAATGGGTTGTATTGTATTGGAGAATGTTAAAGGTGTGGGAAGTTTAATAAGGGATACATCATTATTCAAGGTAGTAGGATTGTAATTAGGATGAATAAACATTTGCGTAGAAGTCATACTATTAGCATCGTTATCTAAATGTATAGAACCAAATACTAAAAAGATAGAACTTAAACCATAGGTACAATGGCCAGCTGTTAAAACCCAAAAATCCGCTATAATGGAACCACCACATAATAAATCATCCGTATCATCTTTTTTCAAAATAACCTGCCAAGGAAGCTGACCAACTACAGCTGGTGTTCCTGATATAATACGTCCTTGCTGAAAGAAAATATTTGTAAAGTTTTAATTATTTTTAAAGTTTGAAATCTATTTAGCAAAAACTTTCATTACAATTAAGATAATCGGGGAATCTGAGAGTTCATCTGTGGAAAAAAGTTCTCAGAAATTAAAAGAGAAGTTTTCTATGACCGTTAGGTATAAATATTCACCATAATTTTTTTCGCCTCAAATATTTTTTAAACAACTTTTTTTCAACCCAAAAATTGTTTTCACATCCAAAAAAATTTTTCATCTCAAAATTTAAACCATAATTTCGAATACGTTAAAGAAGTTCTAATCCCAATTTTTTTTTTGTTTCCAATAAAAAGTTTTTCCGCACGATTTCAAGTCCTTATAAAATGCAAAACACAGTCAATTGCAGTGAAAGTTTTTCCATATTTTTTTCTTTAACTACTTACAATTGTTCTTGTTTGAACATGTTGCAATAATAAAGTACTAATACTAATAACTAAATATATCAATCCTTGATATAAAAATTGCTTCATAACTATTGCAATAGTTATTACTTAGTCAAGCGTTGTAAAAATACTACTCGAAACTTTCTTTCGTACAAAAACTTTAGCAATAAGTATATTGTTTTAAGTTCAACCAACACGAGTAGAAGATTTTCTTCGTCTGATATAAAATCTCAAGTGTCTTGATAACTCGATATTTTGCTACTGACAGTGCATATGTTTTGAAATGGGTGTTAAAAAAAAATGATTACCAAATTGATAAGCTTTTTTATTCGCCGTTTAAAGTTTTGATTCCGAATTTATTACATCTCTTTAGTTTTTATAATAATGACGTTTTAAAGGTACATCTATACGAGAGAAACTATTTCTAGAGATAGAGTAAAAAACACCCCTAAATAGCTCAAATCATTCACAATAGAGCAAATTAGAGATTTATTTTGCTCTATCTGTAGCAGTTTTCTCTCGCGTGTAAATGTGCCTTAATGTCGTATCTCTCTCCTTTTAAATTAATTTCTTTTTGAATTAAAATTTTCCTAATCTCTGTTAACAAAACATGATGTTGTTATCATAATTGGTTCAAATAAATTGTAAATTACGATTATAATTAAGTATGTACTATAATTTCAAGTTGTTTATATTGTAAGGGGATTTTTTTATTTTGAAATTATTAATTAGTATGGTAAAATTTTCTTTTTTAATTTCTTCCAACTACTTGAATTACTAGGAAGTAATAAACACAAATTTTGGAACAGTAAATTTAGGGCCGACAGTCATTTAAACCTTAGTGGTTTTCTAAAATATCTCTAAATCAAAGAATTTTTCCCCAGAAGCATACTATAGAAAACTGTATTGGAAATATATCTTACGATAGAATGTTAGAATTTTGTACTGAAAAAATTTAAAATAAATTTTAAAAATCGGAGAATTTTTCCATTGAAAAAAATCCTCACAAGGAGAATCTCTTAAGTGAGAATTACGATTTCGCTAAAACTCTGATATGTGATAAAGTAGACAAAATTACGAACGCATGTTTTTTTAAGCGGCCCAAGCGATTAATAAAGATCGTAGAACTGCTGGTATGAAAATGTGACTTAAATATAAGGAATTAGGTTGTTTATTTTATAACGCAGGTCGTGTGTTTAAATTTTTGTTGTTACAAAAACTGTTTATGTAGAAAATAATTAGATGTGATCAGATCTCAGTGGATTTGATTGTAGCAGATCTTATTAGATCTCAAAATTGGGGACAATTTAGTCATAGTGGTCTATGTTTAGGCATAGTTAGTCTCGCTCAACCTATCCTCTTTTTTTTTGTTCGTGAAGTCGGGCAAAGCATATGAAAACATCCCAGTCGGAAAAATACAAACGGGAAAGCGATGGCAAAGCACTTTAACAGGTGGTACAAGTACTGGAAAAAAGTGCTTTCCCATTCCCAAAATGAAAATATCATTAGACAAAAGGACCGGCTGTTCAAAACGCGCCGTAAAAGCGCTGGAAAAACAAAATTTTTGAACGATGGCAAAACCAATAAATAGGTGGTCTGGAAATATATTTTCCAAAATAAAATTTAAAAAAGTTCGTATGTTTTTTGGTCCTGCCGTGATTTGAACCCAGGCCGTCAGGTTGGCAGACGATTGATCTACGCACTGAGCTAACGAGACATATAATACTTGGTGGCTAAACACATAAATGAGTGATAACAGCTGGACAACTACTGGCTGTGCTGAAATGCTGGCAAACAATTTTTTGGGACTAATATGACAGCGTTGGGAGAGCAAAAAAAAAGCTGGTCTTAAGCTTTCCCACAAACAAACAAAATTGATTTTAAAAAACAAAAAACCCATTTTTTGCCAGTGGTTTTTTTTATAAACCACGGAAATTTTTGTAAAACAAATACTGGCAAAACGCTTTTTGCAAACGCTGGCAAAGCGTCCCAAATGAGTGTTCCCCCAGTCATTTATTTTTAACACCGTGGTTACCCAGTGGTATGCCAGTGCTTGATTTTTTATACCACTGGCGATTTCGGACTGGGTTAGTTTCGGTTGACGCCTTTATTTTGTCGTCATCAGTAGTTGTTGGACGACCAGTATGTGGTGCATCTTGCACATTAAAATTTCCAGAACGAAAGCGAGCAAAACAACGCTGACACTGGCGTTCAGTAAGGCAGTTCTCAACATAAACTTCACATAATTTCTTGCATAACTTGCACCGAATTTTTTCCCTTTTGGAAGTAAAACAATAAAATAAGCCGATAATGCTCTCTTTGATTGTCCATTTTCAACTTAATTTTTAGCCAACTTATTTTTTACTAATGACGCTCACTTTTTGATTGAAAATAAGCCACGCAATCACTACTACATGAAATATGTTGTTCACGTCATCTATGACGTACTTCACGTCATTAATTATCGAACAACCCAATAGAATATATTTTAGGCTACTCCACTCATAAAAAAATGCCCGTGCAAATAGTTCAAAATTCTGCTAAAATAACAGGAAATAGTACCTGTATTTGCGCCAGCAGATTTTTCAATGAAGTTGAGAATAATGGTCTGCTAAATTTAGGTAAGCTAAATTTTACACACTGCTAAATACATAGACAATTCTAGTTAACTTAGCTAAGAAATTTGAGCTTAATTCAACAGAAGCATTACCTGATTTAACTGAAAATTTCTCCTAAAAGGTCGCTACAGTCTTGGTTTTTGGGCTCTACGGATCTGTCCCGAGACAGGCCTATATTTATTTTTGGGAGTATAGGTGGCTCATAAAGATTGATAAGTTCATAGTATGGAATTTTTGTCCATTTTGCTCTATCTCGCTTAGTTTCCGAGATATAAGCCATTTTGTGATTATATAATAAAAAATTATGAAAATATAGCGCCATCTCTATGTGATATTGATAGCAGAGACACAAAAATATAAACTTTGGAAAATAATTAAAATAATTAATAATAAAAAAGTAGAGATGAGCGATATTTTCATACCGGTGATTTAATTACAGTTATTGATAAATCACTGGTAACGGCCGTGATCATATATTTCAAGTCGCAGTTACTCGGAATGTCGTTCTTTTAATATTTTTGTACTATTCTTTCTTGCAAACTTCATTGTGCACAGTAATACATTTTTTTTTTTTAAACAGTGACTTGCTTTCACACTCTTCTGAATAAAATGTCTCCTTCTATCATGTCTTTGTTACCGGTCGCAACTATTCTTCTTTTAAGGCCCAGTTTTGTAACTGGAATACTGCTTTTAAAATGTGGTTTATTTTGTTTTATTTCAATAAAGAAATAAATTATACTCGAGAAAAAGTTTTTCCGGCAAATTTTTGTTAATAAACTTTGAAATGGCTGACAAAGTTTAACTGACATCTTAAAAACTCGCCATAAATATTATTTCGTTTATTTATCAGAAAATCGCAGTCTTTTCTATAGAAAAACCGTGATCACTATCACAGTTTAAAAGAACAACGGTTTGCAAATCACATTCACTGAGAACAATGTTACTGAAAAATCGCCGAATCGCCCATCTCTATTACAAACCCGTGATCACGGTCACTGTTTAAAAGAACGGTGAAAATCACGATCACTGGTAGCGTTATTCAAAAATCACCGGATCGCTCATCTCTATAAAAAAGAACAACATCTCTCATCGAGATGGGGGTTTTTTAATAAAAACTGTACCTTTGTTATAAGAGGTTTGCTATATTCCACGCAATATTTTCTATTGAAAAAATTTATCCAAATGCGGGATTTTTCTAAAGCAAAATTTTCTTTAATAATATTATTATTCTGTAGAAGGTCTGTCAAATCTGTGTTTTTTATTTCTTCCAGATATCTTCATATTTCATACAAAATCGTGGTTTTTCCTTTGGCATTAGTGATGTTACTCCCAGTGCTAAACTGTTACAAGAAAAACAAAAACTTTTGGAAAAAGGTTACGCCAAATGTGATGAGTATATTTTGGAAATGAAAAAAGGCACATTACAATGTCAACCAGGTTGTACGCCCGAACAAACACTGGAAGCTGTTATGCTAAGAGAACTTTCTACTATACGTGAAAATGCTGCTAAAATTTGTTTCCGTGAATTACATCCCACCAATAGTGCATTGATAATGGCCTTGTCAGGTTCAAAGGGTTCCAATATTAATATATCACAAATGATTGCTTGTGTGGGCCAGCAGGCTATAAATGGTAAACGGGTGCCGAATGGTTTTGAAAATCGTGCTTTACCACATTTTGAAAAATTTTGTAAGTTTTTGGGAAAATGAAGAGAAAGAGTTTCGAATTAAATACATGTTTTAATTTTTTAGCGGCTATACCGGCAGCCAGAGGTTTTGTACAGAATAGTTTCTTTTCGGGTTTAACACCCACCGAATTCTTTTTCCATACCATGGCTGGTAGAGAGGGTCTAGTAGATACAGCTGTTAAAACTGCTGAAACTGGTTATTTACAAAGACGTTTAGTAAAAGTAAAATCTGCAAAATAAATTTATTAATAATAAACTTAAAATGTTATATAATAATCATTTCTTCTTCATATTTTGTATTAGTGTCTAGAAGATTTGGTGGTTCATTATGACGGTTCTGTACGTAATGCTATTGGTGAAATTGTAGAACTTATTTATGGTGGTGATGGTTTAGATCCTGTTTTCATGGAGGTCAAAAATAAACCAGTTGATTTGCTTAGACAATTAAATCATTTAAGGGCAGTACATCCATATCGCAATGAAGAATCTTTACCGGCTGTCAGTGTAATGTCAAAAACTAAAGAAATTTTAAAAGAAGAAGAATTTACAATGAGTCGGAACGATTTTCAAAATGAAGTAGTGTAAGTCTTAAAAAATAATATAAAAATTCAATTAACTAATTTTAATTAACTTTGTTTTTTTCTTTAGAACCTTTATAGAAAAAGTTGCCGATAAAATTACCAAAGTCCAAGAAAAATATAAAAATCATCCCCAACTAGGCCATGAAGTTGAACGATTATCGGAGGGACAAATTCGCACTTTTATGCGTTGGGTTAATGACAAATATAATAGAGCTGTTACAGAACCCGGTACGGCTGTAGGTGCGGTAGCTGCACAAAGTATTGGTGAACCTGGTACTCAAATGACATTGAAAACTTTCCATTTTGCTGGTGTTGCTTCTATGAACATCACACAGGGTGTACCACGTATTGTGGAAATTATTAATGCTACAAAAACTATATCCACTCCTGTCATTACTGCAGAAATCGTTAATAATACCAGTATGGAATATGCTCGGAAGGTTAAATCACGTATTGAAAAGACTACTTTGGGTGAAATATCATCGTATATTGAAGAAGTTTATAAGCCAGACGATTGTTATTTGGTTATACGTTTAGATCTAAATCGTTTAAAGGTTTTGGGTTTGGAAATTAATGCTGAAACTATAAGATATTCGTAAGTACAATGAAGGCTTTTTAACCCTTAAATGCATGATCTCTTCAATTTTAACCATTTTTTATACATACATATATGATTTCTAAAGGCGTATACATTTCAAGAAAAATACCAAAAAAAAAAAAAATTATTTAAAAAAAAGGTATTTTAGATTTTTTTTTTTTTTTTTAAGAGGAGCAACACTCAGGAAATTCTTCCTTTGGAAAGGGGATAGAAAAGAAGTGAAAGGTGGTGAAAGATGAAGGGCTTCAAATATGGCAGAAGGGGCCCCAATACCCAAAAATTAAGTTTTGTGCATCAAGTGTTTTTTTATAAAAAAAAACTGGTACGTTGCCAAATGGCTACACCATGCATTTAAGGGTTAAACAAAAAATGTCGAAAAAAAAGAGTTTTTCAATAGCCAAAAGTTCTTAGAAACTTAAAGTCTTGCTGTAGGAAAAAGTTCTTAGACACTGAAAGTCTTTCTGTGGGAAAATGTTCTCAGAATATCAATGTAATTTCTAAAGGGAAAAGATACTGAAAACTCAAATTTTGAGAAAAAAGTTCTTCAAAACTTAGAGTTATTCTATAGAAAAACATTATCAGAATGTGAGTTTTTCTGTAGCAAAGTTTTTAGAATTTAAGATTTTCAATAGAAAAAGACAAGGTCTGTTGTGTGCTTCACTCCGATTTTGATATACTTATGACAGAGAAGGCATATTGTGGTGTGATAGTTAGCACTTTGAACACAGAAGGTGCTGGTTCGAGCCCCAGTGACGACATCAATTTATAAAATATTATGTGTGAGTTTTCTATCCCTCTTACATACTGCAGCTCCCTACATCGGTATTTGTCCACCAATATCCATCAAGATATTGTAATTTGTGATTTGCAATTTTCTAAAATATATGTAACTCAAATAAAACTAAAATTCTGTAGAGTTACCAGATTTTTTCTTGCTGTTTTTATTTTATTCTTATATAAGAAACAGATTCTGCTAATATCGCCTACTATATTCTTTGCAGGGCCCTTTTAATGAACTGTTTGTACCTTTTCTATAAGTGTGGAATTCTGACTTTAGATAAAGGAAACACAGATACAAGAAAAACAAGCCAATCATTGATATTTTAATTCGATGAATACTAGATGTACGAACATTATTTAATATCTTACTGGTGGTTAGTACATATTTGTAATTATAAGCGTGGCTTTTGATACATATGTTCTCTTATTTTTTTATAACTTGCCAGTGTAAAAACGGTAACGACATATCATTATTTTTTGGAATACCAGTAATGACACCGACTTACTTTCTGCATTATTGTAAAACATATAATAATGAGTCACTGATAATGACTTATTTTTTATCATTATTTCAAATATAAAGTAATTTTGTAGAATTTTTTGTAAATTTCTTTAAATCTATTTTTAGACTTAATATTTTTTCAACACTGGTAAGGATATATGTAACCACATATTTTTGTATGTTGGCGAGTAAGCTGTCTTGTGTGCAGCAGGTCAATTATGTTTTTATCTGTCGAATATTACATGTCGAGATAGCTCAGATGGTAGAGCTATAGACTGGCAATCTGGAGTCTCAGGTTCAATTCCCGCATGAGCAAATTTTATTAAAAAGAAATTTACAATAAAAAAATATTTTTTTATAACTTATTTTTTTGAAAATCTATTTTTAGACTCATTCTTTTTGTCAGTATTGGTAAGCATATAGCTAACAACATATTTTTAGATTTTTCGTATGCCGGTGTGTTAGCATAACTCATTATTTTGCGCGACATCGGTATATACCAGGTATATAGTTACATAACCACATATCTGGTAATGTTTTTCTACACTAGGTTATTTATATTTATATAAAAAACTTATATCTTTGTATTGGTATCGTGAACTACTGTGTATTTGGAAAAATGCAAGTCCGTGTTCTTTTTGCAATATTACATCTACACCAATTTGGACTCTAGAGGGAGAAGTCCTCAGAATCTGAGCGGTTTTTCCATAGAAGTCTCAAAATCAGAGGGGTTTTGCTAGGAAAAAGAAGCAGACACAATCTGAGGGGTTTTCAATAGAAAAGTCCTCAAAATCTTGAATTTTTTTTCTATAGAAATCTTTTTTTTTTGCACAAAAAAGTCCTTAGAATCTGGAGATTTTTCTATAGGAAAAATCTGACTGGTTTTTCACATAAAAAAATTCTCAGAATTTAAGGGGTTTTTCTATAAGTAAAAATTGTCATAATTTGAGGGTTGTTCTATAGGAACAATTTCTTAGAATCTAATTCTAAAGGAAAAATTTATAAGAATCTGGGAGTTTTTTTTAATAGGAAAATATTCTCAGGGTCTGAGGATTTTTCTATTGATAGACGTTTTTTATAGAAAAAACCTCAGATTCCAAGGACTTCTTCCTTTAGAAAACCCTCAGATTCTGAGAAATTTTCTTACTATAGAGAAATCCTTAAAATTTCAGGACTAATCCCTAGAGAAACTCTCAGAATCTGAGGACTTTTCCGTATAGAAAGAAAACCCCTCAGATTCTGAGAACTTTTTCGTTTGAAAAATTCTATAGTTATTCTAATATTCATTACGATTGCCTATATGACGTTTACAAACACTTTTCTTAAGAAAATCACGTAAGAATTTGAAGACTTTCCTATAGAAAAACCCCTAGAGTTTGAGGACTTCTTATAGAACTACCCTTAGATTCTTAGGACTTTTTTCTGTAGAAAATACCTATTCTGAAGACTTTCAATTAGAAATTGTAAATTGTATCATCTTTCTTTCATTTGAAAATAAATTGAAATTAAAATTTGATAATATATGATCTCAAATTAAACGAAAAACATTCATTTTTATTAACATGTATATTTATATATTTTAAATAAATAAATATGAATTTAATAATAATAAAAATATGTTATTATTTACGAGGCTTTTTGCAATAAAAAATACCTAATATTAATATAATTACCAATAGTTTACCTACGTTAAAATTGATAGTACATTTTTTTTTTTTTGTTAACAATAATAATAGGTGATTTTTGGAACTGGAAGTCGGATTAAAATTGCCTACCCACTTTTATATTGCCATAAAACGTAACAAACTCTATATTGCGTTTAAAAAATGCTATATCGTAGTACTCTTCGCTTAAAGTCACAATTGTTATTTGCACACAAATTGTGAACTATGTGGCCTATTGGGGGAAATTAGACTCAAACGAAAGGAAATTTCAAAAGCAATTTAAAAAAATGCTTTTCAGTGCCAAGCTCCTTTTAGTTTTTGAGAAATTGACGATTAATGAACATCGAGACAAAAAAAATTACGATTAATGAAAATCGACGAGGAAAACTATATTGCACGAAATTTTTATAATATTGGGGGAAATTGAGAAAAAAATTTTTTCGATCAAAAAAAAAAGACAGTGTTATATTATAGTCCATTGATTTTGGCAAAAAAAAAAAATTATATTTTTTTTGGTCAAAATTATACTCAAACGAAAGGAAATTTCAAAAGCAATTAAAAAACATGCCTTTCAGTGCCAAGCTCCTTTTAGTTTGTGAGAAAATGACGATTAATGAATATCGAGACAAACAAAAATGACGATTAATGAAAATCGATGCCTTTCAGTGCCAAGCTCCTTTTAGTTTTTGAGAAAATGACGATTAATGAATATCGAGACAAGCAAAAATGACAAATTTTCTAGTGTATTTTGTACTCTGTATCGATTAAGGGTACACCACTACGTATACTCAATATGAATAGGTACAATAACTATAACTCATACGTAAAAAAAATATAGAAAATAAAAATTCATACGATTTCCCCGTTTTTTGAATATCTCGGGAAATACTGGTCCAATTTGGCTGGAAAACCTACTGTTCCAGATTCACGATGCTCTTTCAGAATTTTTCACCCAAATTTGATTTCAAGCTTCCCCGTTTTATTTTCCATTTTCAAAATGTGGCAACTCTGGATAGTGTATGCTTTAAATTTTCTTTTAATTGCAATAACTTTGAAATCGTTGGAGATAATTGACCGAAATTTTCGGCAAATGGTAGAATGAAATTTAGGCCATTTATAGGGCATCCAATAAAAATGGTTTTCAGTGCCAAGTTCCTTTTTTAATTAATGAAAATCGATTAGGAAAACTTCATTAGACGGAATTTTCCAAAGAATTATATACTGTTTAATAGGCCTTGAGATGCCCGTTCATTTGAGTATAATATTGGGGGGATTTGAGAAAAAAAAATTTTCGATCAAAAAAAAAAGACAGTGTATAGTCCATTGATTTTGGCAAAAAAAAATTTTTTTTGTTTTGGTCAAAATTAGACTCAAACGAAAGGAAATTTCAAAAGCAATTAAAAAACATGCCTTTCAGTGCCAAGCTCCTTTTAGTTTTTGAGAAAATGACGATTAATGAATATCGAGACAAACAAAAATGACGATTTATGAATATCGATTAGCAAAACTTTATTGCACGAAATTTTCCAAAGAATTATATACTGTTTAATAGGCCTTGAGATGCCCGTTCATTTGAGTATAATATTCGGGGGATTTGAGAAAAAAAAATTTTCGATCAAAAAAAAAAGACAGTGTATAGTCCATTGATTTTGGCAAAAAAAAATTTTTTTTTGTTTTGGTCAAAATTAGACTCAAACGAAAGGAAATTTCAAAAGCAATTAAAAAACATGCCTTTCAGTGCCAAGCTCCTTTTAGTTTTTGAGAAAATGACGATTAATGAATATCGAGACAAACAAAAATGACGATTTTTGAATATCGATTAGCAAAACTTTATTGCACGAAATTTTCCAAAGAATTATATACTGTTTATAGGCCTTGAGATGCCCGTTCATTTGAGTATAATATTGGGGGGATTTGAGAAAAAAAAAATTTCGATCAAAAAAAAAAGACAGTGTATAGTCCATTGATTTTGGCAAAAAAAAATTTTTTTTTGTTTTGGTCAAAATTAGACTCAAACGAAAGGAAATTTCAAAAGCAATTAAAAAACATGCCTTTCAGTGCCAAGCTCCTTTTAGTTTTTGAGAAAATGACGATTAATGAATATCGAGACAAACAAAAATGACGATTTATGAATATCGATTAGCAAAACTTTATTGCACGAAATTTTCCAAAGAATTATATACTGTTTAATAGGCCTTGAGATGCCCGTTCATTTGAGTATAATATTGGGGGGATTTGAGAAAAAAAATTTTCGATCAAAAAAAAAAGACAGTGTATAGTCCATTGATTTTGGCAAAAAAATTTTTTTTTTGTTTTGGTCAAAATTAGACTCAAACGAAAGGAAATTTCAAAAGCAATTAAAAAACATGCCTTTCAGTGCCAAGCTCCTTTTAGTTTTTGAGAAAATGACGATTAATGAATATCGAGACAAACAAAAATGACGATTTATGAATATCGATTAGCAAAACTTTATTGCACGAAATTTTCCAAAGAATTATATACTGTTTAATAGGCCTTGAGATGCCCGTTCATTTGAGTATAATATTGGGGGGATTTGAGAAAAAAAAATTTTCGATCAAAAAAAAAAGACAGTGTATAGTCCATTGATTTTGGCAAAAAAAAATTTTTTTTTGTTTTGGTCAAAATTAGACTCAAACGAAAGGAAATTTCAAAAGCAATTAAAAAACATGCCTTTCAGTGCCAAGCTCCTTTTAGTTTTTGAGAAAATGACGATTAATGAATATCGAGACAAACAAAAATTACGATTTATGAATATCGATTAGCAAAACTTTATTGCACGAAATTTTCCAAAGAATTATATACTGTTTAATAGGCCTTGAGATGCCCGTTCATTTGAGTATAATATTGGGGGGATTTGAGAAAAAAAAATTTTCGATCAAAAAAAAAAGACAGTGTATAGTCCATTGATTTTGGCAAAAAAAAATTTTTTTTTGTTTTGGTCAAAATTAGACTCAAACGAAAGGAAATTTCAAAAGCAATTAAAAAACATGCCTTTCAGTGCCAAGCTCCTTTTAGTTTTTGAGAAAATGACGATTAATGAATATCGAGACAAACAAAAATGACGATTTATGAATATCGATTAGCAAAACTTTATTGCACGAAATTTTCCAAAGAATTATATACTGTTTAATAGGCCTTGAGATGCCCGTTCATTTGAGTATAATATTGGGGGGATTTGAGAAAAAAAAATTTTCGATCAAAAAAAAAAGACAGTGTATAGTCCATTGATTTTGGCAAAAAAAAATTTTTTTTGTTTTGGTCAAAATTAGACTCAAACGAAAGGAAATTTCAAAAGCAATTAAAAAACATGCCTTTCAGTGCCAAGCTCCTTTTAGTTTTTGAGAAAATGACGATTAATGAATATCGAGACAAACAAAAATGACGATTTATGAATATCGATTAGCAAAACTTTATTGCACGAAATTTTCCAAAGAATTATATACTGTTTAATAGGCCTTGAGATGCCCGTTCATTTGAGTATAATATTCGGGGGATTTGAGAAAAAAAAATTTTCGATCAAAAAAAAAAGACAGTGTATAGTCCATTGATTTTGGCAAAAAAAAATTTTTTTTTGTTTTGGTCAAAATTAGACTCAAACGAAAGGAAATTTCAAAAGCAATTAAAAAACATGCCTTTCAGTGCCAAGCTCCTTTTAGTTTTTGAGAAAATGACGATTAATGAATATCGAGACAAACAAAAATGACGATTTTTGAATATCGATTAGCAAAACTTTATTGCACGAAATTTTCCAAAGAATTATATACTGTTTATAGGCCTTGAGATGCCCGTTCATTTGAGTATAATATTGGGGGGATTTGAGAAAAAAAAAATTTCGATCAAAAAAAAAAGACAGTGTATAGTCCATTGATTTTGGCAAAAAAAAATTTTTTTTTGTTTTGGTCAAAATTAGACTCAAACGAAAGGAAATTTCAAAAGCAATTAAAAAACATGCCTTTCAGTGCCAAGCTCCTTTTAGTTTTTGAGAAAATGACGATTAATGAATATCGAGACAAACAAAAATGACGATTTATGAATATCGATTAGCAAAACTTTATTGCACGAAATTTTCCAAAGAATTATATACTGTTTAATAGGCCTTGAGATGCCCGTTCATTTGAGTATAATATTGGGGGGATTTGAGAAAAAAAAATTTTCGATCAAAAAAAAAAGACAGTGTATAGTCCATTGATTTTGGCAAAAAAATTTTTTTTTTGTTTTGGTCAAAATTAGACTCAAACGAAAGGAAATTTCAAAAGCAATTAAAAAACATGCCTTTCAGTGCCAAGCTCCTTTTAGTTTTTGAGAAAATGACGATTAATGAATATCGAGACAAACAAAAATGACGATTTATGAATATCGATTAGCAAAACTTTATTGCACGAAATTTTCCAAAGAATTATATACTGTTTAATAGGCCTTGAGATGCCCGTTCATTTGAGTATAATATTGGGGGGATTTGAGAAAAAAAAATTTTCGATCAAAAAAAAAAGACAGTGTATAGTCCATTGATTTTGGCAAAAAAAAATTTTTTTTTGTTTTGGTCAAAATTAGACTCAAACGAAAGGAAATTTCAAAAGCAATTAAAAAACATGCCTTTCAGTGCCAAGCTCCTTTTAGTTTTTGAGAAAATGACGATTAATGAATATCGAGACAAACAAAAATGACGATTTATGAATATCGATTAGCAAAACTTTATTGCACGAAATTTTCCAAAGAATTATATACTGTTTAATAGGCCTTGAGATGCCCGTTCATTTGAGTATAATATTGGGGGGATTTGAGAAAAAAAAATTTTCGATCAAAAAAAAAAGACAGTGTATAGTCCATTGATTTTGGCAAAAAAAAAATGTTTTTTGTTTTGGTCAAAATTAGACTCAAACGAAAGGAAATTTCAAAAGCAATTAAAAAACATGCCTTTCAGTGCCAAGCTCCTTTTAGTTTTTGAGAAAATGACGATTAATGAATATCGAGACAAACAAAAATGACGATTTATGAATATCGATTAGCAAAACTTTATTGCACGAAATTTTCCAAAGAATTATATACTGTTTAATAGGCCTTGAGATGCCCGTTCATTTGAGTATAATATTGGGGGGATTTGAGAAAAAAAAATTTTCGATCAAAAAAAAAGACAGTGTATAGTCCATTGATTTTGGCAAAAAAAAATTTTTTTTTGTTTTGGTCAAAATTAGACTCAAACGAAAGGAAATTTCAAAAGCAATTAAAAAACATGCCTTTCAGTGCCAAGCTCCTTTTAGTTTTTGAGAAAATGACGATTAATGAATATCGAGACAAACAAAAATTACGATTTATGAATATCGATTAGCAAAACTTTATTGCACGAAATTTTCCAAAGAATTATATACTGTTTAATAGGCCTTGAGATGCCCGTTCATTTGAGTATAATATTGGGGGGATTTGAGAAAAAAAAAATTTCGATCAAAAAAAAAAGACAGTGTATAGTCCATTGATTTTGGCAAAAAAAAATTTTTTTTTGTTTTGGTCAAAATTAGACTCAAACGAAAGGAAATTTCAAAAGCAATTAAAAAACATGCCTTTCAGTGCCAAGCTCCTTTTAGTTTTTGAGAAAATGACGATTAATGAATATCGAGACAAACAAAAATTACGATTTATGAATATCGATTAGCAAAACTTTATTGCACGAAATTTTCCAAAGAATTATATACTGTTTAATAGGCCTTGAGATGCCCGTTCATTTGAGTATAATATTGGGGGGATTTGAGAAAAAAAAATTTTCGATCAAAAAAAAAAGACAGTGTATAGTCCATTGATTTTGGCAAAAAAAAATTTTTTTTTGTTTTGGTCAAAATTAGACTCAAACGAAAGGAAATTTCAAAAGCAATTAAAAAACATGCCTTTCAGTGCCAAGCTCCTTTTAGTTTTTGAGAAAATGACGATTAATGAATATCGAGACAAACAAAAATTACGATTTATGAATATCGATTAGCAAAACTTTATTGCACGAAATTTTCCAAAGAATTATATACTGTTTAATAGGCCTTGAGATGCCCGTTCATTTGAGTATAATATTGGGGGGATTTGAGAAAAAAAAATTTTCGATCAAAAAAAAAAGACAGTGTATAGTCCATTGATTTTGGCAAAAAAAAATTTTTTTTTGTTTTGGTCAAAATTAGACTCAAACGAAAGGAAATTTCAAAAGCAATTAAAAAACATGCCTTTCAGTGCCAAGCTCCTTTTAGTTTTTGAGAAAATGACGATTAATGAATATCGAGACAAACAAAAATGACGATTTATGAATATCGATTAGCAAAACTTTATTGCACGAAATTTTCCAAAGAATTATATACTGTTTAATAGGCCTTGAGATGCCCGTTCATTTGAGTATAATATTGGGGGGATTTGAGAAAAAAAAATTTTCGATCAAAAAAAAAAGACAGTGTATAGTCCATTGATTTTGGCAAAAAAAAAATGTTTTTTGTTTTGGTCAAAATTAGACTCAAACGAAAGGAAATTTCAAAAGCAATTAAAAAACATGCCTTTCAGTGCCAAGCTCCTTTTAGTTTTTGAGAAAATGACGATTAATGAATATCGAGACAAACAAAAATGACGATTTATGAATATCGATTAGCAAAACTTTATTGCACGAAATTTTCCAAAGAATTATATACTGTTTAATAGGCCTTGAGATGCCCGTTCATTTGAGTATAATATTGGGGGGATTTGAGAAAAAAAAATTTTCGATCAAAAAAAAAGACAGTGTATAGTCCATTGATTTTGGCAAAAAAAAATTTTTTTTTGTTTTGGTCAAAATTAGACTCAAACGAAAGGAAATTTCAAAAGCAATTAAAAAACATGCCTTTCAGTGCCAAGCTCCTTTTAGTTTTTGAGAAAATGACGATTAATGAATATCGAGACAAGCAAAAATGACAAATTTTCTAGTGTATTTTGTACTCTGTATCGATTAAGGGTACACCACTACGTATACTCAATATGAATAGGTACAATAACTATAACTCATACGTAAAAAAAATATAGAAAATAAAAATTCATACGATTTCCCCGTTTTTTGAATATCTCGGGAAATACTGGTCCAATTTGGCTGGAAAACCTACTGTTCCAGATTCACGATGCTCTTTCAGAATTTTTCACCCAAATTTGATTTCAAGCTTCCCCGTTTTATTTTCCATTTTCAAAATGTGGCAACTCTGGATAGTGTATGCTTTAAATTTTCTTTTAATTGCAATAACTTTGAAATCGTTGGAGATAATTGACCGAAATTTTCGGCAAATGGTAGAATGAAATTTAGGCCATTTATAGGGCATCCAATAAAAATGGTTTTCAGTGCCAAGTTCCTTTTTTAATTAATGAAAATCGATTAGGAAAACTTCATTAGACGGAATTTTCCAAAGAATTATATACTGTTTAATAGGCCTTGAGATGCCCGTTCATTTGAGTATAATATTGGGGGGATTTGAGAAAAAAAAATTTTCGATCAAAAAAAAAAGACAGTGTATAGTCCATTGATTTTGGCAAAAAAAAATTTTTTTTGTTTTGGTCAAAATTAGACTCAAACGAAAGGAAATTTCAAAAGCAATTAAAAAACATGCCTTTCAGTGCCAAGCTCCTTTTAGTTTTTGAGAAAATGACGATTAATGAATATCGAGACAAACAAAAATGACGATTTATGAATATCGATTAGCAAAACTTTATTGCACGAAATTTTCCAAAGAATTATATACTGTTTAATAGGCCTTGAGATGCCCGTTCATTTGAGTATAATATTCGGGGGATTTGAGAAAAAAAAATTTTCGATCAAAAAAAAAAGACAGTGTATAGTCCATTGATTTTGGCAAAAAAAAATTTTTTTTTGTTTTGGTCAAAATTAGACTCAAACGAAAGGAAATTTCAAAAGCAATTAAAAAACATGCCTTTCAGTGCCAAGCTCCTTTTAGTTTTTGAGAAAATGACGATTAATGAATATCGAGACAAACAAAAATGACGATTTTTGAATATCGATTAGCAAAACTTTATTGCACGAAATTTTCCAAAGAATTATATACTGTTTATAGGCCTTGAGATGCCCGTTCATTTGAGTATAATATTGGGGGGATTTGAGAAAAAAAAAATTTCGATCAAAAAAAAAAGACAGTGTATAGTCCATTGATTTTGGCAAAAAAAAATTTTTTTTTGTTTTGGTCAAAATTAGACTCAAACGAAAGGAAATTTCAAAAGCAATTAAAAAACATGCCTTTCAGTGCCAAGCTCCTTTTAGTTTTTGAGAAAATGACGATTAATGAATATCGAGACAAACAAAAATGACGATTTATGAATATCGATTAGCAAAACTTTATTGCACGAAATTTTCCAAAGAATTATATACTGTTTAATAGGCCTTGAGATGCCCGTTCATTTGAGTATAATATTGGGGGGATTTGAGAAAAAAAAATTTTCGATCAAAAAAAAAAGACAGTGTATAGTCCATTGATTTTGGCAAAAAAATTTTTTTTTTGTTTTGGTCAAAATTAGACTCAAACGAAAGGAAATTTCAAAAGCAATTAAAAAACATGCCTTTCAGTGCCAAGCTCCTTTTAGTTTTTGAGAAAATGACGATTAATGAATATCGAGACAAACAAAAATGACGATTTATGAATATCGATTAGCAAAACTTTATTGCACGAAATTTTCCAAAGAATTATATACTGTTTAATAGGCCTTGAGATGCCCGTTCATTTGAGTATAATATTGGGGGGATTTGAGAAAAAAAAATTTTCGATCAAAAAAAAAAGACAGTGTATAGTCCATTGATTTTGGCAAAAAAAAATTTTTTTTTGTTTTGGTCAAAATTAGACTCAAACGAAAGGAAATTTCAAAAGCAATTAAAAAACATGCCTTTCAGTGCCAAGCTCCTTTTAGTTTTTGAGAAAATGACGATTAATGAATATCGAGACAAACAAAAATTACGATTTATGAATATCGATTAGCAAAACTTTATTGCACGAAATTTTCCAAAGAATTATATACTGTTTAATAGGCCTTGAGATGCCCGTTCATTTGAGTATAATATTGGGGGGATTTGAGAAAAAAAAATTTTCGATCAAAAAAAAAAGACAGTGTATAGTCCATTGATTTTGGCAAAAAAAAATTTTTTTTTGTTTTGGTCAAAATTAGACTCAAACGAAAGGAAATTTCAAAAGCAATTAAAAAACATGCCTTTCAGTGCCAAGCTCCTTTTAGTTTTTGAGAAAATGACGATTAATGAATATCGAGACAAACAAAAATTACGATTTATGAATATCGATTAGCAAAACTTTATTGCACGAAATTTTCCAAAGAATTATATACTGTTTAATAGGCCTTGAGATGCCCGTTCATTTGAGTATAATATTGGGGGGATTTGAGAAAAAAAAATTTTCGATCAAAAAAAAAAGACAGTGTATAGTCCATTGATTTTGGCAAAAAAAAATTTTTTTTTGTTTTGGTCAAAATTAGACTCAAACGAAAGGAAATTTCAAAAGCAATTAAAAAACATGCCTTTCAGTGCCAAGCTCCTTTTAGTTTTTGAGAAAATGACGATTAATGAATATCGAGACAAACAAAAATGACGATTTATGAATATCGATTAGCAAAACTTTATTGCACGAAATTTTCCAAAGAATTATATACTGTTTAATAGGCCTTGAGATGCCCGTTCATTTGAGTATAATATTGGGGGGATTTGAGAAAAAAAAATTTTCGATCAAAAAAAAAAGACAGTGTATAGTCCATTGATTTTGGCAAAAAAAAAATGTTTTTTGTTTTGGTCAAAATTAGACTCAAACGAAAGGAAATTTCAAAAGCAATTAAAAAACATGCCTTTCAGTGCCAAGCTCCTTTTAGTTTTTGAGAAAATGACGATTAATGAATATCGAGACAAACAAAAATGACGATTTATGAATATCGATTAGCAAAACTTTATTGCACGAAATTTTCCAAAGAATTATATACTGTTTAATAGGCCTTGAGATGCCCGTTCATTTGAGTATAATATTGGGGGGATTTGAGAAAAAAAAATTTTCGATCAAAAAAAAAGACAGTGTATAGTCCATTGATTTTGGCAAAAAAAAATTTTTTTTTGTTTTGGTCAAAATTAGACTCAAACGAAAGGAAATTTCAAAAGCAATTAAAAAACATGCCTTTCAGTGCCAAGCTCCTTTTAGTTTTTGAGAAAATGACGATTAATGAATATCGAGACAAACAAAAATTACGATTTATGAATATCGATTAGCAAAACTTTATTGCACGAAATTTTCCAAAGAATTATATACTGTTTAATAGGCCTTGAGATGCCCGTTCATTTGAGTATAATATTGGGGGGATTTGAGAAAAAAAAATTTTCGATAAAAAAAAAAAGACAGTGTATAGTCCATTGATTTTGGCAAAAAAAAATTTTTTTTTGTTTTGGTCAAAATTAGACTCAAACGAAAGGAAATTTCAAAAGCAATTAAAAAACATGCCTTTCAGTGCCAAGCTCCTTTTAGTTTTTGAGAAAATGACGATTAATGAATATCGAGACAAACAAAAATGACGATTTATGAATATCGATTAGCAAAACTTTATTGCACGAAATTTTCCAAAGAATTATATACTGTTTAATAGGCCTTGAGATGCCCGTTCATTTGAGTATAATATTGGGGGGATTTGAGAAAAAAAAATTTTCGATCAAAAAAAAAGACAGTGTATAGTCCATTGATTTTGGCAAAAAAAAATTTTTTTTTGTTTTGGTCAAAATTAGACTCAAACGAAAGGAAATTTCAAAAGCAATTAAAAAACATGCCTTTCAGTGCCAAGCTCCTTTTAGTTTTTGAGAAAATGACGATTAATGAATATCGAGACAAACAAAAATTACGATTTATGAATATCGATTAGCAAAACTTTATTGCACGAAATTTTCCAAAGAATTATATACTGTTTAATAGGCCTTGAGATGCCCGTTCATTTGAGTATAATATTGGGGGGATTTGAGAAAAAAAAATTTTCGATCAAAAAAAAAAGACAGTGTATAGTCCATTGATTTTGGCAAAAAAAAAATTTTTTTTGTTTTGGTCAAAATTAGACTCAAACGAAAGGAAATTTCAAAAGCAATTAAAAAACATGCCTTTCAGTGCCAAGCTCCTTTTAGTTTTTGAGAAAATGACGATTAATGAATATCGAGACAAACAAAAATTACGATTTATGAATATCGATTAGCAAAACTTTATTGCACGAAATTTTCCAAAGAATTATATACTGTTTAATAGGCCTTGAGATGCCCGTTCATTTGAGTATAATATTGGGGGGATTTGAGAAAAAAAAATTTTCGATCAAAAAAAAAAGACAGTGTATAGTCCATTGATTTTGGCAAAAAAAAATTTTTTTTTGTTTTGGTCAAAATTAGACTCAAACGAAAGGAAATTTCAAAAGCAATTAAAAAACATGCCTTTCAGTGCCAAGCTCCTTTTAGTTTTTGAGAAAATGACGATTAATGAATATCGAGACAAACAAAAATTACGATTTATGAATATCGATTAGCAAAACTTTATTGCACGAAATTTTCCAAAGAATTATATACTGTTTAATAGGCCTTGAGATGCCCGTTCATTTGAGTATAATATTGGGGGGATTTGAGAAAAAAAAATTTTCGATCAAAAAAAAAAGACAGTGTATAGTCCATTGATTTTGGCAAAAAAAAATTTTTTTTTGTTTTGGTCAAAATTAGACTCAAACGAAAGGAAATTTCAAAAGCAATTAAAAAACATGCCTTTCAGTGCCAAGCTCCTTTTAGTTTTTGAGAAAATGACGATTAATGAATATCGAGACAAACAAAAATTACGATTTATGAATATCGATTAGCAAAACTTTATTGCACGAAATTTTCCAAAGAATTATATACTGTTTAATAGGCCTTGAGATGCCCGTTCATTTGAGTATAATATTGGGGGGATTTGAGAAAAAAAAATTTTCGATCAAAAAAAAAAGACAGTGTATAGTCCATTGATTTTGGCAAAAAAAAAAATTTTTTTGTTTTGGTCAAAATTAGACTCAAACGAAAGGAAATTTCAAAAGCAATTAAAAAACATGCCTTTCAGTGCCAAACTCCTTTTAGTTTTTGAGAAAATGACGATTAATGAATATCGAGACAAACAAAAATTACGATTTATGAATATCGATTAGCAAAACTTTATTGCACGAAATTTTCCACAGAATTATATACTGTTTAATAGGCCTTGAGATGCCCGTTCATTTGAGTATAATATTGGGGGGATTTGAGAAAAAAAAATTTTCGATCAAAAAAAAAAGACAGTGTATAGTCCATTGATTTTGGCAAAAAAAAATTTTTTTTTGTTTTGGTCAAAATTAGACTCAAACGAAAGGAAATTTCAAAAGCAATTAAAAAACATGCCTTTCAGTGCCAAGCTCCTTTTAGTTTTTGAGAAAATGACGATTAATGAATATCGAGACAAACAAAAATTACGATTTATGAATATCGATTAGCAAAACTTTATTGCACGAAATTTTCCAAAGAATTATATACTGTTTAATAGGCCTTGAGATGCCCGTTCATTTGAGTATAATATTGGGGGGATTTGAGAAAAAAAAATTTTCGATCAAAAAAAAAAGACAGTGTATAGTCCATTGATTTTGGCAAAAAAAAATTTTTTTTTGTTTTGGTCAAAATTAGACTCAAACGAAAGGAAATTTCAAAAGCAATTAAAAAACATGCCTTTCAGTGCCAAGCTCCTTTTAGTTTTTGAGAAAATGACGATTAATGAATATCGAGACAAACAAAAATTACGATTTATGAATATCGATTAGCAAAACTTTATTGCACGAAATTTTCCAAAGAATTATATACTGTTTAATAGGCCTTGAGATGCCCGTTCATTTGAGTATAATATTGGGGGGATTTGAGAAAAAAAAATTTTCGATCAAAAAAAAAAGACAGTGTATAGTCCATTGATTTTGGCAAAAAAAAAATTTTTTTTGTTTTGGTCAAAATTAGACTCAAACGAAAGGAAATTTCAAAAGCAATTAAAAAACATGCCTTTCAGTGCCAAGCTCCTTTTAGTTTTTGAGAAAATGACGATTAATGAATATCGAGACAAACAAAAATTACGATTTATGAATATCGATTAGCAAAACTTTATTGCACGAAATTTTCCACAGAATTATATACTGTTTAATAGGCCTTGAGATGCCCGTTCATTTGAGTATAATATTGGGGGGATTTGAGAAAAAAAAATTTTCGATCAAAAAAAAAAAGACAGTGTATAGTCCATTGATTTTGGCAAAAAAAAATTTTTTTTTGTTTTGTTCAAAATTAGACTCAAACGAAAGGAAATTTCAAAAGCAATTAAAAAACATGCCTTTCAGTGCCAAGCTCCTTTTAGTTTTTGAGAAAATGACGATTAATGAATATCGAGACAAACAAAAATGACGATTTATGAATATCGATTAGCAAAACTTTATTGCACGAAATTTTCCAAAGAATTATATACTGTTTAATAGGCCTTGAGATGCCCGTTCATTTGAGTATAATATTGGGGGGATTTGAGAAAAAAAAATTTTCGATCAAAAAAAAAAGACAGTGTATAGTCCATTGATTTTGGCAAAAAAAAATTTTTTTTTGTTTTGGTCAAAATTAGACTCAAACGAAAGGAAATTTCAAAAGCAATTAAAAAACATGCCTTTCAGTGCCAAGCTCCTTTTAGTTTTTGAGAAAATGACGATTAATGAATATCGAGGCAAACAAAAATGACGATTTATGAATATCGATTAGCAAAACTTTATTGCACGAAATTTTCCAAAGAATTATATACTGTTTAATAGGCCTTGAGATGCCCGTTCATTTGAGTATAATATTGGGGGGATTTGAGAAAAAAAAATTTTCGATCAAAAAAAAAAGACAGTGTATAGTCCATTGATTTTGGCAAAAAAAAATTTTTTTTTGTTTTGGTCAAAATTAGACTCAAACGAAAGGAAATTTCAAAAGCAATTAAAAAACATGCCTTTCAGTGCCAAGCTCCTTTTAGTTTTTGAGAAAATGACGATTAATGAATATCGAGACAAACAAAAATTACGATTTATGAATATCGATTAGCAAAACTTTATTGCACGAAATTTTCCAAAGAATTATATACTGTTTAATAGGCCTTGAGATGCCCGTTCATTTGAGTATAATATTGGGGGGATTTGAGAAAAAAAAATTTTCGATCAAAAAAAAAAGACAGTGTATAGTCCATTGATTTTGGCAAAAAAAAAAATTTTTTTGTTTTGGTCAAAATTAGACTCAAACGAAAGGAAATTTCAAAAGCAATTAAAAAACATGCCTTTCAGTGCCAAGCTCCTTTTAGTTTTTGAGAAAATGACGATTAATGAATATCGAGACAAACAAAAATTACGATTTATGAATATCGATTAGCAAAACTTTATTGCACGAAATTTTCCAAAGAATTATATACTGTTTAATAGGCCTTGAGATGCCCGTTCATTTGAGTATAATATTGGGGGGATTTGAGAAAAAAAAATTTTCGATCAAAAAAAAAAGACAGTGTATAGTCCATTGATTTTGGCAAAAAAAAAATTTTTTTTGTTTTGGTCAAAATTAGACTCAAACGAAAGGAAATTTCAAAAGCAATTAAAAAACATGCCTTTCAGTGCCAAGCTCCTTTTAGTTTTTGAGAAAATGACGATTAATGAATATCGAGACAAACAAAAATGACGATTTATGAATATCGATTAGCAAAACTTTATTGCACGAAATTTTCCAAAGAATTATATACTGTTTAATAGGCCTTGAGATGCCCGTTCATTTGAGTATAATATTGGGGGGATTTGAGAAAAAAAATTTTCGATCAAAAAAAAAAGACAGTGTATAGTCCATTGATTTTGGCAAAAAAAAATTTTTTTTTGTTTTGGTCAAAATTAGACTCAAACGAAAGGAAATTTCAAAAGCAATTAAAAAACATGCCTTTCAGTGCCAAGCTCCTTTTAGTTTTTGAGAAAATGACGATTAATGAATATCGAGACAAACAAAAATTACGATTTATGAATATCGATTAGCAAAACTTTATTGCACGAAATTTTCCAAAGAATTATATACTGTTTAATAGGCCTTGAGATGCCCGTTCATTTGAGTATAATATTGGGGGGATTTGAGAAAAAAAAATTTTCGATCAAAAAAAAAAAGACAGTGTATAGTCCATTGATTTTGGCAAAAAAAAATTTTTTTTGTTTTGGTCAAAATTAGACTCAAACGAAAGGAAATTTCAAAAGCATTTAAAAAACATGACTTTCAGTGCCAAGCTCCTTTTAGTTTTTGAGAAATTGACAATTAATGAATATCGAGACAAACAAAAATTACGATTTATGAATATCGATTAGCAAAACTTTATTGCACGAAATTTTCCAAAGAATTATATACTGTTTAATAGGCCTTGAGATGCCCGTTCATTTGAGTATAATATTGGGGGGATTTGAGAAAAAAAAATTTTCGATCAAAAAAAAAAGACAGTGTATAGTCCATTGATTTTGGCAAAAAAAAATTTTTTTTGTTTTGGTCAAAATTAGACTCAAACGAAAGGAAATTTCAAAAGCATTTAAAAAACATGACTTTCAGTGCCAAGCTCCTTTTAGTTTTTGAGAAATTGACAATTAATGAATATCGAGACAAAAGAATGACGATTAATGAAAATCGATGAGGAAAACTATATTGCAAAGCAACACTGCAATAAATAATAATAAATAAAATACTGCTTTTCGTCTATTTTGCACTATATAAATACATAAAGTCATATAAAATCATTGAAAAAATGCTAAATGCATTTTATTTGTATAAAAATTATGTTAAATTTTAACTTTTGATAATAACATATGTCCGTCATTTCAACCGCCGAAAATCACAAAGCATCACAAATAAAAACACTGCACAAATTTGACAAATGTTGCGCATTAAAAAGGGTTATCATGCATTATTGAACTCACGGCATTGTCAAAAAAAAGATAATGATGTTTATGAACATTATGCAATGCAATGTTGCTTTGCATACTGCGTTTATGAAGTCAGCCTATATTTGTCTGCTTGTTGATTTTTCTGTTCGCCTGGTAATTTTAAATCTCTTCCGGCTTAAAAGAACTATAAATAAAACAAAAATTTTTATTACAATAAAAGTTGTTGTTTTAAAAACAAAAATATATTTTTGTGCTTGCTGATTTTTCTGCTCGCCTGGTAATTTTAGGGCATATTTCGTTCGTATAAATACAAAACAAAAATGAAAAAAAAAATTAATACAATGAATGTTGTTGTTTTAAAAACAAAAAAATATTTTCCTGCTTGCTAATTTTTCTGCTCAGGCTTAAAAGAACTAGAAAATATTTTTTTTTTTTTTTTTAAATTATGTTGTAGTCTCAAAAAATTATTCCAACACCCCCGCACACACAAACATCAATAATATTACCTCGACCTCCTCGCCCACAAATTTTTTTTATTTTGTTTTTTTTTCCTATTATATTTTTCTGCTCGCCTTTTACAATTTTGTGTATCTGCTGCAGCGGATTACTTTACGTAAACAGTAACGCCATCTAGTGAATAAACAAACTTTTTTGTTTTATTAAAACATTTATCTAAAATTTTTTAGCTAAAATATTAATGTTTTATATTTTTCTAGCATTTGTACCTCAAAACTACGAATCAAACCAGCTTTGGTAGATATTATGGGATCCTCCATCATCATAGTACGCATTGACAGTTCGAAACATGGAGCGGCGTTGAATGCTGAACTTCAACGTTTATCCGCCGCCATACAGAATGTTGTAGTGGCTGGTCTACCTCATATATCACGCGCTGTTATAGCTATTGATGATGCAAGACTACCAGCAACTTATAAATTATGTATTGAAGGAGCTGGTCTAAGAGATGTTATGGCCACTTATGGTGTAGTGGGTGCCAAAACTAAAAGTAATAATATATGGGAGGTCTACAATACTTTAGGTATAGAGGCGGCTCGTACCACTATAATGACTGAAATAACTGATGTTATGGAGGGCCATGGTATGAGTGTAGATCATCGTCATATAATGTTATTAGCCAGTCAAATGACATCACGTGGTGAGGTATTGGGTATAACCAGGCATGGTTTGGCTAAAATGCGTGAAAGTGTATTTAATTTGGCATCGGTAAGTTTTAAAAAAGTTTTCATTACAATAAAAAATACTATTTTATTATTTTCTTGTTTCAGTTTGAAAAAACTTCTGATCATTTATTTGATGCTGCCTATTTTGGTCAAACTGATGCTGTAGATGGTGTTTCTGAACGTATTATATTAGGCATGCCCGCTGCTATAGGAACTGGTCTATTTAAATTGGTTCATAATCATGAAGATACCGAATTACCCGAAATACAACAACCTTTATTCTCTTCAATGGCCGCCTAATTTAGTGTGTGTTTTAGGTAATGGAAATAAGATTTGCTTGTTTTTTTTCATATGCAGAATTAAAATCGTATTAAATAAATTAAAATTTTTTTTTCCTACAATAAATTACATAATTTTGTTGTGAATATACATAATTATAAAAATTATTTCAATTATTATTATTACATATTTCCTTTTTCTATAATTTTTTTTCTTTTAAATTTAATTCACATAAAATCTTAAGTGTGCTAGTTTACAATATTCCAGCAAATTATCGATAGTTTGTGTTAACATAAAAAACTAAAACTAAACATCAATACACTGCACAATAGAGCGGCATTTCTTCCAATTATTATTATTTTTCGGATTATTGTAGCACTAGGTCTAAAACTTTTTTGGCGCGAATCAGATGAAAATCGGAAAGCTTTATCTTTAGTAACTTGCTATCAAAATATACGATTTTTGAAAATTTTCGAAAATTCCTAAAACAAAAATATAATTTGTTGTAATTCATACTTTTTTAACTAATTTTGGCATGCTGAAAGCAGGCTCAATGCATGTCGCTCGCGTGCTTTAACTGGGTCTGTCCGTGCACTAAAGAGATGTGTTAATAACATATTTTGCAATGTTGACACGTTTTAATTTCGTTTTTTTTTTCTTTTTTTTTTTGCTATTTAAACATTATATTTTAATGTTGTGAAATGAATTCAATTTATTAATTTTAAACAATTATTAAAAAATTTATTAATATTTAACGGGAATAATAAGCCTCTCAACTAATTTCCGCCAGACCCAGCAAGAGTGTCGTTAACAGAGGTTGGGTATGTTGCAATCTCTTGAGATTCTATGCTCGTTGCTAAAAGCGATTGATCTAAAAATTGATGTCTGAGATTATATAAATCGAAATTATAGTTTCCATGATACCAACTAGCATAGAATCTCAAGTGTATGCACGCGCGTCTCTTTATCTGTTAACTTTCTCTGGCCGACATTTCAAAAAGTTTCAGGATTGAATTTTAATTGTTTCAATAAATATGCATAATATGAAAAAATATAATAATAAAAATAAACCCGTTAACTGCAATTTAACTTCTTGAAATGTCAGACAGAGCCAGTGGGAGAGCGCGTAGCAGTACGTAAGCGACTTGCATAGAGCCTGATGATACCGTGACTTGATTTTTGATAAAAATGTGATACTTCGCAAAAGTAGCTTTTAATGCATATTCCTAAAAAACAAATACTGTCAACACGCGTAACCTTAATGATTTTCAATATTTTACTTATATAAATTTTAGAGTGAGAATTACTTTGACTTTCGAATTTCATCAGTTACTAAGCGTGCAAAAACAACAAACTTTTGTTATAGAAATTTTATTTTTTTTCCCGCAGTCGCCAAGTGTTAAGCTTTCCAATTTTCCTCAAGTACACCACATAAGCTTCTTCCTAGTGATGGGGGTCAAGGGAAATTATTTCCAAATGCCAAACACACAGTCCACATTGGACATGGTGTCACCTGTTAACACTGACGAGGCTCTGACGACCGAATATGGCTGTTATAACCCGGTTCTCACGGCAATCGGACTATGTGCCTTAACGATTCGGATGTATTCGAGTTTTCGAATTTATCCGAGCATGGATTGCCACTCCAGTTTTAAATGAGAATTATTAACTATAAATTCTCTTTTTAAGGACATTACACCCACAACAACAATTCCTTGTAATACAATAATCCGCACAATAAATGGAAATCTGAAAAAAGCACTTCGTACCAAAAAAAATGCCGCTCTACTTCACAACGCTTGCTTATTTTAAAAAGAATTTTTGTATTTGTCGCTGCTTGCATTTAAAAATAAATCCTTACAGCCTCATCAGCATTTTGTTCTACTGGACAGTAGGGGCATTTAAGTAAATGACCATTACTTAGCTTGTGTAGAGCATCATTGGAGATAACATGACCACAAGTTAATTTTTTAGGAGGATTATCTTCAGAGGATTGTTGTCTGAGAATAGGGCAAGCAAATATTGAATGATAGCGATATTCTGGATCCAAATCTATTTCAATAGGTAATTCATCTCGGCCACTCCAAATGTTTAATACTTGACGGGATTGCATGACCTAAAAATAAACAAAATTGAATGAACTAATGGTTACAGAAAATATTTGTGTTTTTAACTTTTAAAATCGTTGGTATTTTTTTAAATTTATTAATTGCACTGTGCTAGTTGAAAAATCCGACAAGCAGGAAATCCGGTGGGTAAAGCTAATTCGCGTACGCTGATTCCAGTAGAGCTATCCGTTTTTCTAGGTTTGCTCTTAAAAAAAGATATTTGTGTTTCAAAATTATGGTTCCAAACACTCCGAAAAATTGATTTTTCAAGGTTGTTTATTATTCCCCCAATCAGCGTTGGGTCAAAAATTATCAAAATCGGTGCAGCGGTTCAAAAGTTGTGAGTGGCAGTGTAATCACACTTCGAAATTTTCTATACAAAATAGTACATTTTATTGTTTTGTTAAATGGCTTTAAAATGTGCTGAAATTTGTATTGAAATGGAAAATTTTCAATCACAACTTTTGAACCGCATGACCGATTTTGATTATTTTTAACACAATTATCATATTCATAATTATCATATTCAAATATATTTTTTTTAACCTGTAAAAACGGTTAGCAGTTTTAGCAACTGGATGCCCTGCTTGTCGGAAAAAATTGCGATTCGAGCAATGTGTTATATCTTTTACACAATTAGATAAAAAAGTTAGTAAAAAAATTTGTAAACAGTTTTCAATAGCACTTTACTATTTTTATACTAATTTTAGTACATTTTTCTAGTAATAATTTTTGCTATTCTCTTATTACAAATTACGGATTTTTTTTAAATAATTTTCGCTGCTGATTTCAGCAAAACATTTTATTTTCATATATTTAGTTAGAATATTCTTCTACCTAAGTCCAAATTCTAATATGATATTGTCATATTAGATTTTATTTGTTGTTTCAAAAAGGGGGTTGATCATTTTCATGATAGACAATACAATTGTTTCATAGGCATCACCCTACTCTTCAGTTGTCCGCAATAGAAAATGATAACTTTCCTACTCAAACCAAGACATTACATAAGGTACAAAAAATCAACGTGATGAGAATTTTATACCTTCGTATATGAACTGTCTGATTTGGTAAAACCAGTTATAAATCAACTCCTTTTTGAAAGCAACAATTACATAAAAGTACCCTTTGGGTACTATTTATATGTATGTTTGTTGTCAATACATTTTGTAAAAAACAACTAACTTTAAACTCAAAACAAAATAAATATTTTGAATGAGATTTTAGCTGTGGTATGCTTGTCAATCATCCTAATTTTTGCATTAAAAATACAAAAATTGTTTTTTTTTTTTTTTTTTTTTTTTTTTTTTGGACTTTCTATATTTTCATATATTTAGTTAGAATATTCTTCTACCTAAGTCCAAATTCTAATATGATATTGTCATATTAGATTTTATTTGTTGTTTCAAAAAGGGGGTTGATCATTTTCATTCAAAATATTTATTTTGTTTTGAGTTTAAAGTTAGTTGTTTTTTACAAAATGTATTGACAACAAACATACATATAAATAGTACCCAAAGGGTACTTTTATGTAATTGTTGCTTTCAAAAAGGAGTTGATTTATAACTGGTTTTACCAAATCAGACAGTTCATATACGAAGGTATAAAATTCTCATCACGTTGATTTTTTGTACCTTATGTAATGTCTTGGTTTGAGTAGGAAAGTTATCATTTTCTATTGCGGACAACTGAAGAGTAGGGTGATGCCTATGAAACAATTGTATTGTCTATCATGAAAATGATCAACCCCCTTTTTGAAACAACAAATAAAATCTAATATGACAATATCATATTAGAATTTGGACTTAGGTAGAAGAATATTCTAACTAAATATATGAAAATATAGAAAGTCCAAAAAAAAAAAAAAAAAAAAAAAAAAAAAAAAAAAACAATTTTTGTATTTTTAATGCAAAAATTAGGATGATTGACAAACATTTTATTAATTTTTCAAAACCGAGTGCTAAACTTAGGGAAAAAATGTACTAATTTAACAACAAGTGGATACTTAAGGAAATTTTGTTTACATGAATCGTTAGTATTTTAGAATTCTTGTTTAGTTTATATTTGCTATTATTGATATATTCTTAGTTTGGAAATAAAACTCTGAAAATTTATTTTACGCATAAAAAGGTAATAACTGGAGGACAGATTGCAATTTTACTACAAATTTCAAGTATGATGAAGTAATTACACATTTTTTACAATCAAAAGAAAGATTTTTTTTTATTTGATTTAAATTTTTTTTATATTTTACAGTTTGTTTATTTTTTAGTACACTTTTTTTTGCTAATTTCAGCACATTGATTTTAAATTGCAGTTTACAACAACAATTTACTAAAATTTAGTAGCGTCTACTAATTATTTATACTAATTTTATTGTACTAGAATTATTGATATTTAGTAATTTTTTAACTGATTTTAACAAATCGATTTTAAATTGCAGTTTACAACAATTTTCCTAAAATTTAGTAGCGGCTACTAATTTTTTCTACTAATTTTATTATACTACAAATCAGCAGACATGTTTTGCTAAAATTATCAAAAAAATACCGTTGGGCTAAAAACAGTTAAATTTCCCGTAATAACAGAAAAATTTTCAGTAGCCATTACAGACTTCCAAGAAGATATACTGGCATGTGATGAAAATCGATCGGTTTCAAATCGATCGTTTTTGAAATTTCAATCCTGAATATTTCGCATTGTTTTTAATTTAAAAGCAATAAAAAGACGTAAATCGATATAACTGATACAACTAAAGCGGTTAAAAACAATTTCAAACCTCTTTGCCTTTTCTATTCATAATTTAATTTTTTTTTTTTTTTTTTATTTTCGGATTTTTAACCAAATCGATCGAAATCAAAATCGATCGTTTTCCATCACATGCCAGATTAAAGCGATATCTTCTATTTTTCATTTGAATTAAATAATCAAGTAGTATTTTGAAATTGTCTTCCTTTTATCATTTGGAAGATAATTCGGTGATATTTGGAAAAAATAATTCTGAAATTGAATTTTTTGTCATAATTTTTTATGATTATATTGCGGCAATATTACCTTTTTATAATCCAGAAGATAAAGAAAATTTGTTTGAGATTTTTTGTCATTTTGGAAAAAATTAAAACAAAATTTGTACAAAAACAACCACAGATATACAAAAAACAAATTCCACGAAAAAATTAAGATTTAATGAGCGGAAAAAATCGGCTACGATGAAATCAAGATAATGAATGTGTTGGTCAATGGATTATGTATGCAGATATTCTTTTTCAGGCTTAAATTTAATAATGAAAAACAAATCGTTCATTTTGTACCGGGAGATTATTTGGCGATATCACCTTTTTATTTTCAAGGTGATAAATTAGCGATATCGCCGATTAATTTTCCTGTGCTTTTGTATTGCCTGGAAGTATTGCTTTCGGGTAACAGTTGTTCCCGACGGAGGAAACTTTCGCAATACGAAATTGATATTGCCGGCAATAAATGTTTTTTTCCTGGCAATATGATCGGAGAATCTTCTTCATATTGCTATGCTTGCTGGGTCCTTTTGGAAATTTTTGTCTGTGTGTTTAAAAAACAGAATAAGCCAACAAATAAAAGCTGAAACCCAATATTTCATATATGATCTTTTTGAGAGAGAGACATGAAAAATGTAAAGTTATTTCATTATGGTATTTTAAAGGTTAACAGTATTTTAATTTCGTTTGGATATTTTAAGTTTAGCGATATTTTAAGTAATTTCGTTAGTGCTATTTTAAGTTTAAAGGTAGTTATTTGAAAGGGTTTTAAATCGTTGTTTGAATTTTAAGGTTAGAGTTTGGTAACCATTGTTGTGTCTAATTTTTGAAAAAAAAAAATTTTTTTTAGGATATCGCAAACTGAAAAACATATATAACAACACCATTTCTAACAAAAAATGTTGCAAAATTAGAAATTTAACCCTTAAGTGCATGAACTCTTCAATTTTAACCATTTTTTTATATACGAAAAAAATGTGATTTCTTTTGAAAAATATGGTTTTTTGCCAAATTGCTAAATTGAGATTATTTTAACGTGTATGAATTTATATATAGTCACCAATTAATTTGACTACAGCTGTATTTTCGCCCATACCTGTCAACGTTAACTATTTAAAGCAAATCTGCCTTTAATCGATTAAAGTACAAATAAGTTACAAACTGTTGCAGATGATATCTGCCTCCTCTCCCACAGCTATTCTGATATGTCAATGAAGCTTCAGAAACTATCGGAAATATCAACAAAAGCTGGGCTAAAAATTAACATCAGCAAGACAAAGGTTATGAGAATTCGGTCAGAAAACACAAGTCCCTTTTTGATTAATAACGAAACTCTAGAGGAGGAAGACTCCTTTTGTTATCTTGGGGCTGTTATTACCAATACTGGAGGTTCAAGCGCAGACATCTCAAGTCGAATTACAAAGGCAACTCAATCTTTTGGGCAGCTCACTAGGGTGTGGAAAACGTCTTCTATCTCGCGTCGTGTTAAATTGAACATATTCAACTCCCATATGAAGTCAACATTGCTATACGGTTGTGAGTCCTGGAATGCTAACTCTAAAGATATCCAGTCACTACAAGTGTTTGCAAACAAATGTCTTCGTAGAATACTACGTGTTTTTTGGCCACAAACCATCTCGAATAAAAACTTGTGGCTTGAAAATCGACAAACACCAATAGCCGTAGAAATTCGAAAACCAAAGTGGAACTGGATTGGGCACACCATTCGTAAAGGACCATCAGATATTGCAAGAAATGCTATCGAATGGAACCCACAGGGAAGCCGCAGACAAGGTCGACCAGCTCATACATGGCGCAGACAAATCCAAACCGAAGCTAGTAAAATGCGAGAAACCTGGCCCGAAATCAAAAGCATTGCGATGGACAGATCCGAATGGAAGAAATTTGTTGAGGCCCTATGCTCCTTATAGGAACGATGGGAATATATATATAGGTATATATATATTGTTTACAATAGATGCGGTATAGTCGAACGTATGCCAGCAAAACTTTTTAGGAAGTCATGCGAAGAAGTTATGTTAGATGTGAAAATGTATAAACGTTGAATTTTTAACATTGATAATTATCCACGTTGAAAGTTAACATGCATACGAAAATTAATACGTTAGTTTTGGTCAGGGTTGACAGGCAATACCGCTAAAATACCGTTATGGATTCAAAACCCTTTCAACTGACTACCGATACCCCAAAAATACCGTTACCGCAATAACTGAAATACCGTTATCCTTAAAATACCGTTACCGAAATAACTGAAATACCGTTATCCTTAAAATGCCGATACCGAAATAAATGAAATATCGATACCCTTAAAATACCGTTACCGAAATAAATGAAATACCGTTACCCTTAAAATACCGTTACCGTTATTTTTAATTTTCTGCTTTCGGTAATTTCACGGGGTTATTTAGTTTTTTTCGTCCATGAAGTTGGTAAATAGGTTCTGTTTTTAATCTAGTTTGTTTTTTGTAAAAAAAACTGCGACATGAACCGAAATAACTGACTACCATTGTTGCTACAACAACAACTACCATTATCCTTAAAATACCGTTACCGAAATAAATGAAATACCGTTAACCTTAAACTACCGTTACCGATATAATCAAAAAACCGTTATCCTTAAAATACCGTTACTGAAATAACTGAAAACAGTTATCCTTAAAATACCGATATAAATGAAATAACGTTACCCTTAAAATACCGTTACCGAAATAATCTAAAATATCGTTACCCTTACCGATAACCGCATCGTTTCGGTTACCATCCATGGTTTTGGTCCAAAAACGTTTTCGTGTACTTTGTTTTTTCGTAGTTATCGGATATAGTTAAGTCGAAAACAGGTTATATAACATTTTGCTAGTTTTATAACGGTGGGAAAGTTGGAAAATAAAAACGATGTTCAAAAAGCTTTGGCTCCTTCTTTTTTGAATTATTTGAATTATTATTAATTATTATATCGCTAATGAACTATTTCGTTAATATATTGTATGAAATTGCCTTTTCGAGGGTAGTAAAAGCGTCTTTTGTCCGACTCGGAAAGAAACCCCAACTGGTTTATCCAACACATCATACTACTATGTTCGAGCGATCATTTCAGATTAGGCTTTCAAGAATACGGAACGATCTACCTCTATACCTGAGAGGTTTTGCTTTTTCAACCCAGGTCTTTAGGCGAAAGCTTTTTTTTTTGAGATTTGAAGTACAGTTAAATGTACCGTTAAATGGCGCTGTTACCAAACAGACATATTGCCAGGTTATAAACACGATGCGTATTGATACGCAATATAAAAAAAAACAATGCGATAAACAACAGACGCACAGGAACAGCAACAACACATACACAACCATTGCCTTCACAATGGAGGTTATGCGCAATTAAGTCCTAATACGTCAGAATAAAACAGACGCACAGGAACCACAGCAACACATATACGACCATTGCCTTCACAATGGAAGCTAAGCGCGACGAAGCCCCAATACGCCCGAAAATGTGCATGTGATTAGACTACACAGTCTAACGGCATGCTGAGACACGCTTTAGAGTATCGCAAAACAAAAACAATTAACCGATGTTCCCTATTAAAAAATTTAATACAGGTCACGAGATAACCTTCTTCTTCGGCGACTCACGTCGAACTGTAGGCGAAAGCTTAAGGATTATGTAGCTATTCATGAGTTATAGCTTTTTGTTTGTGCTACCATTTTTATCTCTCTCGACTTTTTCTTTTTTTTATTATTGCTGCACTTAGGAAAATCTGGTGATTGTATTATTTTTTTTTATTTAAATATCTATTTATATTATTTAAGATGTTTTCAGTATTTTTTTATTTGATAGTTTTACTGTATTTTTTACTTATTTTTATTATTATTTATTTTTATTATTATTTTTTTATTATTTATTTTTATTATCTTTATTTAAATTATTTTTTTTTTGTAGTAGCTTTTATTATTCATATATGGTCCCCAGGGCTTTGGTTATGTAATTTTTTTTTTTTAAATATTTCAAACAAAAATTTTAATAAACGATTTATTGTGGCTTTGCAATAAACACAAAGAGAATACAGTCACAGATTTTTCGCACACACAGAATAGATACGTATTTTTCCAATTTTTTTTGGCAAACATCTATTTTCATAATATTGGTTTTTAATACATTCTTACCTGTTTAATATTCAATAAAGCCGGCAATGCACTGCAACCAGCATTTATAACCACCGACAATGCAGAATTCTTACTAATACCCAAAGTATGGCAGGCATCTTTTAAGAACACATACGATGCTTCAGTCCAAGTTTCAGTTGAAATCAAATGTTTATATGGGGAATTTTCGATACCCAATGGTAAATAGATAAAACAACCCATTAAATTAGGTATTTCATGTTCAAAACGATCAATAAATTTGTGAAAATTATTACGAGCATAAGCAATGGCTTCAGTCTGGGCCGTTATACCTTTCGATATTATTTGCAAAAACGCTAAACGATGAAGTTTAAATTCTAAAGAAGAATTTTTTGCAATCAATTCGTTAGAAAAACGTGAAGTCCATTCTAAAGCTGGTTTTAAGTCATGCTGTTGTATGGCCTTCCAAATACGATAAATTTCGGCAAAACTGCGTTCAGATTCAAAAACCTCACGAGCCATATCCTCAGGCATTTTGGATTCTTTAATCAACAATTGGGCCACATCATCCATGCCTTGGCGGCAATAATGTTTAGCCATGACTTTGTTTAATAACATCATGTTCTCTTCATCTTGCAAAGCATCCGTACGGGTAGTGGCAGTAAAATCGGAAACAAAATTACGATCAATTACCTTGCCCACTTTCGAGACAGCACCATGTAAGTCACGGTGTTCACTAGATAAACGTTGTAATTTTTCATTAGTCTTTTGCAAAGCTTCAGTGATTATGGAAATTTGGCTATCAGTCAAGCGGGGCGGAGAAGCTGAAAATTTTTTCATTGATAGAAGTTAAATTTTTGGATTTAAAAAGATGGCTCTGAAATTGATAAAACTTTGCCCATCGTCTAAAATTCCTACGCTGTGGGCCAGCATTCAAAACCAGAGAAGTTTGTATTTAGAATACCCGGTGTTAACACCCAAAGCTTCACCCATCGAAGAGCTACCACTGATTAAAAAGCCCTTAAGCTAAGGCCGCCCAGGCAGGAAATCTCTTTGGAGTAAATTCTTATTGAGAATTGACGACTTGAAAGGGGAGTGGCAGACAAAAAAAATAGCACCATTCAAGTCAGGGTGACCACTTTAGTCGATGCACAAAATCTTATCAATTTTGTAACTCACTTGTCCGGACTTTTTCTTTAAACTTACGTTCCATTTCAACTTGCATTTCAGCCTCGTCAGCCATAGGATCATCTGTATCCACCTGAGTTCCCGTATTGATTGTTCCCGTCATTTCCTGTTCAGCTTTACCCAGAACCTGCATTAATTCCTCGAGCAAAGAGGCTACATCGCCTATTTCAGCTGCGGCATTTTCTCGTATTTCTGTAAATTTATTAATAACACGGTCTAGTTCCTTTTCCACGGCAATAATAGGTTCCAATTCAGACGAGGCCATTACGCATCCACTTGATATTTTTTTAGGTCAATCTAATAAATCGTGTAAGACTGTTTTACTTCTTTTATTTTCGTTCCTTTTAATGTGTAGTTATTTGTTTTGAACAAAATATTTTTTATAAATAATAAAAAATTTTTATTTTTTTTTTTTTTTTTGTTTTACTGATTCTAAAAATTTTCTTTAAGAACAACAAGCCTGAAAATTTTCAAGACAATGGAATTTTGTTTTTGTCAGTTTTTGTTTGCTTTTATCTAGTGTCTAGACATGCAATAAAACGATTGCAAGCAATTGTCAAAATGTTTTGAAGGCATCGTTGTTTGCCATCAAATGTCACTTTTGGTATAAATTTTAATTAAGCAATTAAAAACAACATAAATTTTAGTAAATAAGAACGGGAAAAAGTTTATTCATTAATTATTTGTAGAAAAAATTAATTGTTAATAAAATTTTGTGTTTTTAGCCCAGTATTTTGTTCAAAAGAGCAAAAAAATTTCGCTCTATGTTTGGATTTCAAAAACTATAATAAAAACATTAAAATGCACAAATTTTTTATGGCCTATAAAAATTTACAATCATAATTTCGATTTTTCGCTACATTTTCAAATGGTCATGTCTATTAAATTGATGCGAAAAAATTCCACTGAAATTTTGCAACAATTCCACGCAAGTGAAAAATCATTTTTTTATATGGAGTTTGTCAGCTTTTTTCGCAAAAGTACGAAAAAATGTAGCTTTCTATTGTTTAACTTGTGTGCGTCTTAAAGTATTTATTATAGTTTTTGGGCTACAAACATATTGCGAACATCTGAGAACAAAATAACATGAGTTTTGCGAATGATTTGCTCTAAATTAAACCAGATTTAAAATCGAAAAAAGAAATTATGTTCTTAAAGGTCTGTTAACAAAAAGAATTTCGCTGATAAAAACGCTTTTATTTGGTTTTCAACGAAAGATCTGGCCACCCTCATTAGTATTGCCAACAACTTTGTTACTCTTCACCACTGTTGCCAGAACGGCGATTTTCTCTCCAGTACCGGTGTTCTGTAACTATGGGAGAAGTTTCTCACATTAAAATTGCAACTCTGCCATATTTAAAATAGAGTGAGTATCATGTCAAATTTAGCCAGAGGTATATAAAAAAATTTACTTATATTCTGTTTGAAATTTTGTGACTCACCCTGTTTTAAATAGCGTAGACATATCGTAGAGTTGCAATTTTTATGTGAGTAACTTCTCACATAGTTACAGAACACCGGTACAGATCTATCAATTTTATTTTGCACCTTGCCGGAAAAATTTTCGAGTAGCTATTGTAGCGATTTTTTATCAGCCGGAATACCTATTTAAAAAGCAAGCAAAAACTAGTTTTGTACGAAAACTAGGTAGTTTTTGCTGTCTAAATTAAGTATAATATAATTTGTAATAAACAATTTTATGTTCACAAATATAAAATTCGCATATTGATTTTCTTTTATTACAAAAAAAAAAAAATTGCAACGATTTTATTATAAAAAAATTCTAAAAAATACGTATTTCGATGAGTATCTAGTTTTTCACCATACAATGCCCTCTATTGAGTATTTTAAATACTAATGTTAGTTAAATGAAAATTCCGATTCATAATTTGAAGGTGAATTTAAAACACTTCTTAAAGGGCCTATAGATGATCAAGCATGCTGTACAGCTTGGCTTGATGGTTCCGTGTATAGCGGCCTATATACGCATGCTGTACAACATGTACAGCATTTGATCGTGTAATGCCTTGTTTGTCCAGCATGCTTATTTGTTTTCGTAATTTCAATCAAGGCATTACACTATCAAATGCTGTGTATGCTGTAGAGCATGCTTGATCGTCAATCATTAAGCTGCCCACACACTAGGGAACATGGTTGAGGGAACAAAAAATATCAAAAAATTTTGTACACGAATTGCACGCTCTCAACACGCACACACACACAAACGCACTCACACATTCACAAAAAATGCTATTTTTTTAAGAATGTTCCCTACAGTGTTGCCATTTCAGTGCTTTTCGGGTATTTTTTGGTGCTTTTTTCCTTCTCGTACCCGGTGATTTTTTACAAATACCCGTTTTAAAAAAGCGGGTATTTACAGTGCTTTTTCAAATTTCTGGCAGTGCTTTTAGTGCTTTTTGTACAGTTTATATTTTTGGTATTTGTTCGCGTTTTTTTTAATTTTTCTTCAATTTTCTGTCAAAGTTGAAAAAATAATACGAACTATACAAAAAATACATTTTTTCCAGTGTTTGTAGTACAATTTTAAATAGCAACTTCGTTATATTTAAACTTCAAAATTTTTAAATATTAGTTTGGTGCTTTTTACCCCTTTTATTAGTTATTTTTGAACCTTTTTTTCACCATTTTACAAAACTGAAATGTGTTTTTAAATTCTGGACTTAAATTTTTCAAAAAATTAACATCGTGCTTTTTTACCCCATTTTTTGGTAAATTTTTACCCTTTTTACCCGTTTTCACAATGCTCACGGTGCTTTCCTGCCTTCAAGAGTTGGCAACACTGGTTCCCTAGTGTGTGGGCAGCTTTATAAACATATTCAAGGAATTGTTGACAAAAAAAATATCTAATTTTTGCACTGTTTATAAATCTAGTAATTTTCTAGAGGTTTTTGAGTCTGATCTAGCTTTTTTTTTTGAAAATTTGTTGGCAACAGTGCTCTTCACGTTGACAGCTCAATAAAAAAAAGGGACAAGTTGTTTTGATTGTGGAATTTTGGTGACTTCCTCAGGAATATTTGGAAAAAAAATGAGTGAAAAACGAAAAAATAAAAAATCTGTAAGTAGTACTAACAATATTTAAAGAACACACTTATTAAATAATTCTTTTTAGAAAGAAGAAATAGCCAAGGAGTTTGATTTGCCAGAACGAAAATCAAAAATTGCCACCATCATGAAACAGGATGGGCAGGCTTACTGTGTCTGTAGATCCTCAGATTGTTCAAGATTTATGATGTGAGTTGCATTGATTTTTCATTTATGTGATGTTACATTTCATTGCTTTTCCAATAGAGGCTGTGATGGTTGCGAGGAATGGTATCACGGCGATTGCATTAATATAACTGAAAAAGAGGCAAAACATATTAAACATTACTATTGTCAAAAGTGTAAAGAAGATGATCCTACCCTACAAACGGTTTTTCGCGTTGTGCCTGTGGAAAAAACATCAAATCCCATGGGTTTTAACATTCCTGTGGAACAACGTAAAAAATCTAAAGATTTTGGTACTATGGGAGATTTTACTACAACTAAGACTTCCACCAAAGTTAATCGTTGTGGTACTTGTGAAGGATGTCGAACACCAAATTGCAACAATTGCGAAGCATGCCGCATTAGGGTGGGTCATAAACCACGCTGTGAAAGACGAGTTTGTCTAGTACAAATGCAGGCTCAAATGACTTTACAGGCTAATCCAGTACCGCAACAGCAACAAGCACCACCCCAGCAACAAAGACCAATTAAGAAAAAAGAAAAACCTATTAAGGATAGACAACGTAAACGTAAAAGATCTTTGAGCCCAGAACTTTTCTTAAATCCCGAATTAGAAGGCTTGCGTCAGTGTAATGGTCCTGGATGTCGTCATAATGCTCGACCTCAATCCAAATATTGCGGTGATGAATGCGGTTTGCATTTAGCTACAGCCCGTATTTTTCAAGTTTTACCACAAAGGGTACAAGAATGGAATCTTACACGTTGTCGAGCTGAAGAAGAAAATAAAAAGCAATTAGATCAAATACGATCCAAACAAGCTATGGTTCGATTCGCTCTAGCCGAGCTGGATAAAAGGCACCAAGAGTTGGATATGATAGTTGAAAGAGCTAAGCATTCATCTTTGGATCCAAATTTCCAAGAACATAATGATATAGAAGATGAACAGTCCATGTACTGCATTACATGTGGTCATGAAATCCACTCTCGTACGGCTATTAAACATATGGAAAAATGTTTTAACAAATATGAATCCCAGGCTTCATTTGGTAGTATATTTAAAACCCGCATAGAAGGACAATCAATGTTTTGTGATTTCTATAATCCAGCCAGTAAAACCTATTGTAAACGTTTAAAAGTTCTATGTCCCGAGCACTGTAAAGATCCTAAAGTTAGCGATGCCGATGTCTGCGGTTGCCCTCTAGTATTAGACGTTTTTATACCTACAGGCGAATTTTGTCGAGCTCCTAAGAAAAGTTGTTATAAGCATTATGTTTGGGAAAAGATACGTAGAGCAGAAGTTGATCTGGAACGTGTTAGGCAATGGTTAAAAATGGATGAGCTATTGGAGCAAGAACGACAAATACGTCATCAAATGGCTTCAAGAGCAGGTGTATTGGGTTTAATGCTACATTCCACATATAATCATGAAGTAATGGAAGAACTTTGCAGACAGCAGCAGCAGCAATTAGCAGCAGCTCAACAGCAAAAGCAGTTAATGGAAAAACAACAATAGAAAAGTGAATAAATTTTATAAAAATGCGAAATTAAATAAGTGAATTATAATTGGGGCTCGGATTTTTATGCATTTATAATTGTGTTTTATGTACATACAATATGCATTCAAAATAAAAAAGAATGCATTTAAATTGATTTAAAAACAACAAAAACAAACTGTTATATGTATCTATAAAATTTTTGTTATTAACCCAGATTTGAGTGAAAGCAAATAGCAGTCGATCTGCTAAAATCAGCAGAAATATTTGCTAAAAAAATTGTAACTGCTGTTTTCAAAAGGCTCAATTTTTATTTGCATTTAAAAAAAAAAAACATTTAGAAAATTTAAAATTTTTTTGTAATTTTTTTAGATTACTAATTATCAAAATTTTTTTCTGAATTTAGAAATTTTTTATTTTTTATTACTAAAATTTAACTCAAATATAACTTCAATTCTGTATACTTAATAGTTTTATTTTTGCTGTTCCTATATTACTAATATAAAGCAAAAATAATCTTCTAATTTTAGCAATTTTTTCTGCAACATCATTTTTAACTAATGTTTAGTAGTTTAACTAAATTTTTTACAGACTTTTTTTCTATTAGTGTAGCAAAAAACAACAAAAACAGTTCAGTCGTAATCTATGGTTCAGTCTCATTAACTTACAAATATAGACGAATGTTTGTATAAAACTTAATTTAAATCTTTATTTATGTAAATAAGTTTTTTTTTAATTTCAAAAGAAAAACTGACGATTTGGTATTAAAAAGTTTTTATACATTGAAAATGATTATTCTATTTCCACCGAAGTTATTGCTGCATATTTTAAAACTGCTAATTCCTGTGTGGAACATTTATTTTCGATTTCACTTTCTTTACTAGAACTTAAACTAAAAATACTAGATATTTGTTTAATTTTTTAAAAGCCACCGTTTTTTTGCAACTTACACACAAAGCAACAACAAAATTATATTCGTTGTTGTTGCTTTGTTATTTTCAAATTTCATTAAAGATAATAAATAAAGCAAATAAAAAATAAAAAAAAAATTTTTTGTTTCATTTGTAAAGACAACCAGAAAGAAAAATATATTGTACAAATATATGTATGTATGAAAATGCAGTTTTGGAAAAATATGAAAAAAATGTTTGGAAATATGCAAAATGTGAATTAAAATATATAAAAATATGCATAAACATATTCATTTATAGTAAAATGTGCAAAAATATGAAAAAACAAATCGATGCCATTTTATTTCAAATTTGTTAATTCGCAGATATTTGGTTTACTTTGTTATCCAGCTAACGACAACAAACATGTATTTATTTACATGTAAATCTGAGCCCTAATTATAATAATCAACAATCGCCTAATCAGGCAGTAAAAAAAAAGAAAAGCGTTTATCAACAGTTGTGCGTAGAGAGGAGAATCTAGGTTTTTATAAAAAAAAAATATTAGGACCAGTATTGTAGGCAGTATCCGGTAGAATTTTTTTTATTTAAATAAGAATTTTTCAAACAAAAGTTCCCACTTATATAAAATTTTAGTAAAAAATCGCACTAAGTGCTGAGTATATAGCCCACAGAATTTAAGTGTATTTTATAAAATCCACAAATATGTACAAAGTATCTGGAGTAAGATAAAAATAAATTTGTTGATATCTACAAGTTAATTCCTTGTATCTTGTTTAAATCCCATAACATAGGGTGATTGTATAATAGAACTCATCATTGCTGTTTTTACGTCTTCTGATGAATCTATCGCATCCACATAGACTGTTTCATGGCGTTTTAAAAGATAATTACTAATTTCTTGTTCCTGTTGATTAAAAAAACGCATCTACAAATGGAATTCAGTTATCACAATTTTTAATTATTAGAAAAATTCCTACCTCATATTCGTAGTATGTACAAGATTGGCAAGGTTTTCCCAAATCTGGCATTGCTAATAATCTACGCATACAAGTTTTTTCGGGACATTTTAAATAAACCACTTTGTTGGGCGGTATTTTGAAGTTTTCTAATAGATATTTAAAATCCTGTAAAGTATTTGGAAAATTCACCAGAACCCAGCCTTGTGTCAAGCAATTATTTTCGAATAAATGTCTAGCTATAATATCCAACAAAGCGTTACTCTTAGCGGCACAGTTATCATAATAGAAAGCTCTTTGTAGTTCACGATCTAGTGCATCATAAGGTTGTAAATCATCCCCTCTAAGATGCTGATGAATCAAAATTTCAACATCAACTTGAGAGAAAAAAACATTAGAAATTAATCTCTAATTGAAAAGAAAAAAACCTACTGAAAACTAAATTAAATCTTGATACCAAATTTATGGCTTGAGTTTTAAGTCCCGAACCTCTTCGGCCAAACATTACAATACGATATAAAAAGTTGCCGGATAAATGTAGAGATTTTACAATACCATCTTTGCCTTCATTTAGACAATCTAGATATATTTCATTTGCTATACGCTTTATATTTTTTCCAATCCATTTTTCGACATTATGTGGTCTTTTTAAAGCACATTCCACTAATACTTTCTAAAGAATTTGAAATTAAAAAGTGGATCTTAATGGCTGGAAAAAATTTTAACTTGCCTTAGCAATTTCAATTAATTTATGCCTTTCAAAATATACCATAGTTTCGACAGCAAATTCCGTTAACCTGGAATGTGTTTTATCTTGTAAAGACATTTTTAAAATTAGACTTAACTTCAGAAAATAAACAATTTTGTTTCAAAAAGATATGGCTTTTGGGAGTTATAAAATTTGTCAAATTTTTTTTTATTCCAAATTATAAAAATTTATCTACATAGCTGTTATAAAATTATAAATAAATAAATATGTGTCACAGTTGATAGCACATTTGGTAATCTGTGAATCAATAGGTACGTTAATTACGTTACCGCGGGAACCCGCGGAATCCCAAACTTACCCAAAAAGCGTTCCCGTACTCAAAAATTGGGTAAATGAGAGCATTCAAGAGAGTGCATTTGTGTTTCTCTTTTTACCAAAGTTACCCAAAATTTTTCTTCGGGTAGCTTTGGTAAAATGTAAAACAAACAGCTGATGCAATGTAACCAAAAACAACAATTGAAAAATTAAATTAAACAAACCAATACGCAAAAGAAATGTGTTATTTATATGTCTGTTCCCGTACGTTACCGCGGTTACCCAAACTAGCCCAAATGCGTTCCCGTACTCAAAATTGCGTGTAAATTGTTGTTGTTTGGGCTGTTTTGGGATCCCTCGGTAACGTACGGGAACGCACATTATAATAATTAATTGAAAAAAATCAATAAGAAGGCACTTATTAAGTGCGTTTCTTTACTTTTTGGTTAAAGTTCGGTAAAATGAGAGGAAACAAAAAATCCTCTCAAAAAATGACAAAATTACCCAAAAGTAAAGGAACGCACAAACCCACTTTTCGAGCCCAAAAATGCAATTCAAAGAAAAATGTGAAAATTCGTATAATCTTAGTTTGAAATATTGAATAAACACACATTTATTTGCATTTAAAAGTTCTTATTGATTCATTACATCAGCTGTTAGTTTTACAATTTACCAAAGTTACCTGAAGAAAAAGCTTGGGTAACATTGGTAAAAAGAGAAACACAAATTCACTCTCTTGAACGTTCTCATTTACCCAATTTTTGACTACGGGAACGTTTTTTGGGTAAGTTTGGGATCCAGCGGGTTTCCGCGGTAACGTAAAGGAACGGACCTATTATTTAGCCACCTCGCACAGGGACTTAGTATTTCTTTCAACAATTTGATTAATTAAAAATACTTTCGTTTATAATTTCATAAAACGTCTAACTTTATTCTCCCAGTGTTTTGGGTTTTATTTTGAACAGCTGTTGGAAACATAAACAGCTGCTCATGCCTTTTTGATTTTCTCTTGCTTCAACATTTAACAAAATATTTATTGCGTTCTTTCGTTGATAATAACATTCCATACTTTAATGTGAAACATTAAAAATGTCTCTTATACCACCGGTTACACGTTTATCTTCCTCAATAATGAGGATTTTGGGTTGCAATCCCGGACATATGACCCTACAGGGCACTAATACTTATTTGATAGGAACTGGCAACAAGTAAGTATGACATGAATTGCGTGCAAAGTTTAATATATAAATAAATTTTGAAAAATTTGCTTTAAAAGACGTATTCTCATTGATACCGGTGATCCAGATGTACCTGAATATATTAAACACTTAAGTGGAGTATTGAAGGAGGAAAAGGCAACGATAAGTACTATTATCTTGACTCATTGGCATCATGATCATGTGGGTGGAGTTAAAGATGTACTAAAAACTTGTGCTGATAAAGGTTTTTATCTAGATTTTATAAAATTTGATATTTGTTGTCACCCCATTTTTAATTGCAATTCTATATAACTAGGGCTAGGAATTTCATGCAAATGCATGTTTTTTCTCGATAGTAAAAAACTAATAGCATCGATTTGTAGTTGTATATTTTGTCAAAATTACATGTTTTTTGAATATATTGACTTGGTACCAGAGCTTTGAAGAATTAATTCCTTAATTCAATTTTTCAATTCTGAATTAAAAATTCGATGAATTAATTCACTAAGTACCATATATTGAATGGAATTAATTCATATTTGCTTTCGTTCGATTTATTTTGTTCCGAATTAATTCAATTGCAATAGTTCTTTTTATTAAATCAAATGAATTAATTCACTGGTGAACACGTTCAATTTTATAAATCGAACGGAAAAAAAGTGAATTAATTCCTTACTGAATTCGTTCAATTTCATTTTCGTTCAGTGAATTAAAAAAAAATAAAATTACGTTCAGTGAATTAAGAAAAAATAGAATTACGTTCAGTGAATTAAAAAAAAAATAATAAGTTCACTGAATTGAAAAAAAATAAAATAAGTTCACTGAATTGAAAAAAAAATAAAATAAGTTCACTGAATTCAAAGCCTGTTTTCTGCCGTTCAGTAGAAGAAAACAATAATGTACAAATAAAATTTTTAAATAAGCAATTTTACAGCGTGTGCTAGTAACAAATTAGAAACCGGATGCTGTTTATCAACCTACATGATTCAAAAATAAAGCCTTTTACTATTAAAAATAAAAACTTTACAGATATAGATAAATTTGGAAAAAAATATAACTATATAACTGGATTGAAAAATTAATAGTTATATTTTTTTTCCAAATTTATCTATTCCTGTAAAGTTTTTATTTTTAATAGTAAAAGGCTTTATTTTTTAATCATGTAGGTTGATAAACAGCATCCGGTTTCTAATTTGTTTTTTTTACTAGCACACGCTGCAAAATTGCTTATTTAAAAATTGTATTTGTACGTTATTGTTTTCTTCTACTGAACGGCAGAAAACAAGCTTTGAATTCAGTGAACTTATTTTATTTTTTTCAATTCAGTGAACTTATTTTATTTTTTTTCAATTCATTGAACTTATTATTTTTTTTTTTTAATTCACTGAACGTAATTTTATTTTTTTTTAATTCACTGAACGAAAATGAAATTGAACGAATTCAGTAGTGAATTAATTCAGTAAGGAATTAATTCACTTTTTTTTCCGTTCGATTTATAAAATTGAACGCGTTCACCGGTGATTTAATTCATTTGATTTAATAAAACGAACTATTGCAATTGAATTAATTCTTTGAATTTGTTGTTTGATGAACGCGTTCATTTGAACGAATTCAGTGAATTACTTAAGAAAAGGAATTCATTCAATTCTAGAGAAAATTGAATTCGATTGGTAGTGAATTCATTCAAAAAGGAATTAATTCTTCAAAGCTCTGCTTGGTACGCATATTTTTATTTCTAGCTGCACTTCGTAAGCGCATATTTTCGTTTTAAGTGCATGAAATTCCTTGCCTAATAATAACTATCGTATATTCCAGACATTTTTTAATGGAAAAACGTTTCAAGCTCTCGAGAAATTTTGAAAATCAAAATGTGTTATATTACATTTTTTGGTTAAACTAGTAGTTTTTGAAAACTACTTGTATATACAAATTTTCAATCAAAAACCATGTTTTTAAAAACCCCTATTTTTAGATGTAGTATAAATTGTCTTTTAGATTCCGAGAATTCTTCTTAACAAAAATGTCTTTGAATTTAAGAATTTTTCCATTAAAAATATTTCAAAACTGTGTTAAATTCTAGGAATAAAATTTCTCAGATTTTGAGAATTTTTCTATAGAAACATTTTCTAGATTATGACAATTTTTCTAAAAAAAATGCCTTAGATCTTTTGTATAGAAAAAATGTTTCAGAATCTGAGAATTTTTCTGTAAAAGAATGACTAAGATTTGAATATAAAAATTTTCTAAAGAAAAAAATTTCAGACCCTAAAAAATTTTCCATGCAAAAATGTTTCAGTTTTTAAGAAATTTCCTATATATAAAAGTGTACAAAATGATAAAAAAAACTTTATCATATTTAGAAATGTTTTCTTTAAAAAAATTTTATGTTCTGAGAATTTTTCTAAATATAAAATGTATCAGATTTTGAGAATTTTTTGAAAAAAAAATTCATAATTTTGAAAATATTTCTATATAAAAAATGTTCCAGATTCTGAAAATATTGAATCTCTATTAAGTTTTCTATTTTTAATTTTTATAGTTTTTTACTATAAATTGATTTTATTCTGAATTTATGTTTAAAATTGTTAGCATTAAATGTTTGTCGTTTCTGGAATATGGGTTTACATTTTTATTACATATATTTTTTTGATTTTAATTTTTCTTAATATTCATAAAGATTGTCAGGTATATAAGTACTTAAGAACGGATGCTCCCGACGTTTGTGAAGAAATTCCCCCAGAAGTAGAAGTAAAACAACTTAAAGATCAGCAAGAATTTGAGGTAGAAGGAGCTAAAGTTAAAATTGTTCATACACCAGGTCACACCACCGATCATGTAGTATTAACTACCCCGGAAGGAACACTCTTTAGTGGAGATTGTATATTGGGTAATATCAACAAACAAATGCTAGGTGCTGAAAAATTATATATCTTCTTATTTTAGGTGAAGGCACTGCAGTATTTGAAGATTTATATTATTATATGAAAAGTTTAAATAAGATTTTAAATCTAAAACCCTCTGTTATATATCCCGGTCATGGTAACATTATTGGAGATCCTTTGAAAAAAATCGAGTATTATATCAAACATCGTAATCAACGTGAAAGCCAAATTTTGGATTTCTTTGTTCAAAGGCCAGAAAGAAAATGGCAGGCCATGGATATAGTTAAGGTTGTATACAAAGAAACTCCCGAGCAATTGTGGTCAGCGGCTGCATATAATGTTAGTCATCATTTAACTAAATTACAAAAGGAAGGAAAATTACAATATTTTAAAGAGGATCATGAAGATGTCTATATGTTACAAGCATCGAGCAAAATCTAAATTAATTTAGTTAATTTCACAAAATTAGTTTGAAAGTTGTTGAATTTTGGCCTTGTTACCGCGGAGACCCACGCAAAAGTGCGTGTAAATTTTTATTGCGTCGGGAAATTTGGTTCACCGCGGTAACGGCGTGAAACAAACCTTTATATGAATATAATGGATATAATATGTTGATATATACAATTTTTAAATCATTTGTAATTTATTAAAAACGAATTAAAAAATTAAAGTCGAGCATGCCGATTATATCTGTGTCAATTTAGCATAAACGCTTAAGTCGACTTAATCAACTATTTATTTATTATTGATGTCCACATTAGGATGAATATATGCGGTCTATCCATATTTCAATATTCCGTATATTAGATAATTTATAACCAAAATTATAATTGCTTATTTAAATCATATGTAATTTTAGGCGCTTCTTAAGTTTACAAATTTAAGCTATTTTGTTGAAATTAATTTTTGTAAATAATTTTAACGTAAGCTATTTGAAAATGAGTGTTCATTTTTTCAAACTAAAAAAAGACTAAAATTATTCAAATTTATGAGAAAATTTCCGGTTTTATACTTTCTTTTTTCTGAGTCATTTCTCATTTTCTAAGTACATAGAGGGCTCAAAAAATCAAATAGAATACAATTTAGATAAAAACCGTAATATATCACAACTGCGAATTTCGAATAAAGCTGTTATACCGGCACAGATATGCTACAATACACAATTTTTTGAAAAAAATTTGAAAACAAAATATTTTGTCTAATCTATTTAGGTGATAGGAAATATAGTCCAATGACGCTACTTCAAATGTGGACCGATTCTATCTAAAATCAACCGTTTCAAATTGAATACCGTTATCGTTACCAATACATTTTAAAAAATTTCCCAATACCGGAGTTACTGGTATTTTACCAGTAACTTTTTTGTTTTATAATCCTGAATTATTTTTACAAAAAAAAATGTATAGATGATAATTTTTTTTTAATTATTAATGAAATGAACATAGACAATAAAAAACTCATCATCAAATCTATATTCCACCCCATAATGTTTTACTGTGCTCCAGTTTGGTGCACGTCTGCAATATGTCATATAAAAAACTCCAAGTAGCACAAAATAAGCTACTTAAAATGATATTTAAACTACCATGGCACTATTCCACCCGACGCCTACATAGTCTTGATGGCTTCGAACTCGTTCTGGATAAAGAGATTGACTCTAAATTTTAATGGAAGATGCCAACTCTCACAACATGTACATATCAATGAACTGATCTCATCACAATTTTATCTACTTTATTTTTTTTTTTTTCATTTTTATCTTATACCTCTGCTTCATAAAGGTTTTTGTATTTTTTTTTCCTTCCGTTTAATAATAATGTACATAAATTTCATAAATTAAAAAAATATATATTTATATATCTAAGTAGAAAAGGAACGAAGTTGCTAAACTCTTTGCTTCTAAGTCAAATGTAAATAATATAAATATTATAAGAAATAAATTGAATTGAAAATTGAAATTCAAGTTTATTTAAAACAACTATTTTAGTCAGCAACACCTATTTCCATAAAGGCACATCTACACGAGAAAGAAAACTGTCAGAGATATAGAAAAAAACACCTCTAATTAGCTCTATTGTGAATGATTTAAGCTATTTAGAGGTGTTTTTTGCTCTATCTCTAGCAGTTTTCTCTCTCGTTTGGATGTGCCTTAACAAATACCAAATATTTTTGAGTTGCCCTGTGAATAAATATTGAATTATATTTCAAATCAACAAACAATTTTTATTTACAATAGAAAAGAACAAATAAAATTTAAAATATTTTTGGTAAGATTGTTTTTTTATTTGTTTGTATTTAATTATATTCTATTTTATTTGTTTATTTCTTTGTAGGAAAAATAACGAAATGATCTAATGAAGAATGGAAATAAGACAATCCCTAAAATACCATTTTCAAGAGATATTTGAGAGACGAATAGTTAAAGAAGCCAGTAAATTTTGTATGTGCGCTATTATTCTGTTATTGTTAATTATTCATTTGTAAATAAAACGCGTAACTGTACTTCATATCAACTGTGCCATAGTCAGGGTTATTTCACCTATGAGATAGTTTAGAAAATAGTGATCATCACCTACATATTTTTTTGGGTGTTATTTAATACTTTACAAGTACTGACTCGATACAACTCAATACTTTTTATGTTTATACAAAAATAGGGTTGCATTTTTATAGTGTTTTTCATGACAAAACTGATTATTAGGGCAAGGAATTTCATGCACTTAAAAATGGAAAATATGCGCCTAAAATATGCGGTTAAAAAAGAAAAATATGCATTATAAATATAAGAAATATGCACTAAAAACTATTAATTTTGCAAAAATAATGCACTCTAAAACTTAAAAATGTATTTAAGTTAGTTATTTTGCAAACAGACACAGAACTTGAAGATTTCCCATAGGTCAATAAGGTTTTAAGAATGTTTATTTTGATTGAATCAAAATATGAAAACGTATCAATTTTTTATATTTTTTTTACAAAATAAAAAATGCTCCTAAAAATGAAAAATATGCACAAATATGCTTTAAAAAGCACAAAATATGTATTAGAAAGGCACCAAATATGCATTTAAAGTCAAAATATGCAAAAACATGCATTTATGACAAAATATGCAAAAATATGCAACTACAAATCGATGCCATTTTGTTCTAAATTTGATGATTCGGATAAATATATAGTCCATATTAGTTTTGGACTATCGAGAAAAAACATGCATTTGCATGAAATTCCTTGCCCTACTGATTATATATAGAAAAACACAACTCTGAACTTATTGAGTAGGTACTTTTAAGTACTGAGTTCTCGAAAAAACTGTCGGCATTGAGTACAGTATACTAAAAATAATAGATACAATTTTTCCTCAACGTTTTAAATTTAATTAACGTTTTAAAATTTATTGAAACGTTTTTAAATTTATTGAAAACAAGAATAGATTAAGTTAGTTCTGATTGTAAATTGGAAACGCCAAACAAAACGGATAATCTATTCAAAAGGATAATAATCTATAAAAATATGTATATAGTAAATAGATTAAATATCAATTCATAGCTTTTTCAGTATCCATTTTCATTTTCTATAAAATTCTTTAATTTTTCTTAACAGAACAAACTTTATTAACAATTTGAGACGCCTCACCATCACTCACCTATTCCTCTGGTTGAAAAGTTATAGTTTCATTTTTAAAATTATGTACGCTTTCAAACCATATATCATCTGGTCCTTCTGTAGTTTCCTCAAACATTGTTGGGAATGGTGGTGGTGTCGTTGGTTTACGAAGTGGCAATATGGTATCATAAATATAGACTAAACCATTAGTTGAGCCGGGTATTGCACTGCCACTAACCCACATAACATTATATTTTGTATTGATGCGCCATATACGCAGACCTTTAGAAATACGCCACCTATTGCCCATATGACCAGGTAATTTTGTACCAGGCCATACACGACCTTTTTCGCCGCCACCGCCAATATTACCAGGACGCCGATGGGTTTTGGTGACACCATGAGAGGCAGGCATACCCTTGAAACCATGACGTTTTACCACACCTTGGAAGCCATGATCGACACTAGGGATAAAAGCGTTTGAAGGAAATATAATCATTTATAGAAAATACTGTCCTAGTTTTTTTTTTTCATTTAACCTACGTTTTTCCTCTAACGTCGATATAATCACCAACTCTGTAGTGGCCCACATTCAAAGGCGTTCCAGCTGCTATGGCCGCTGAAGGCGATACTAAAAATCTTACCAAATGTTTTTTGGGCAGTAAACCAGAATCTTTAAATAAGCCACAATACTCTTTGGTCAAAACTGAGGGATCACAACTTTCGGCACCCACAAGCAAACAACCATATCTACTCAATCTAGCCACATTGGGAAGCTGTGCTGGTTTGTATTCCTCCGGAGGTATATATTTGACGACATGATTATCAACAATCTGTAGTAAGGTAGTACGAATTCTTTCACCATTTTTAAGCCATAAGGGATATTGACCAATTTTGCGGGCTATGACACCAGTACGACGGGCATATTTTGTCCACGGTTTTAACTCTAACTCTTGGGTCTTTACCAATGCTTCGCGTACGGATTGGTCATATGAGGAAACACCTTTTATTAAAGCAGGAGGACCATATTTATCGTGTATTATTTCTTGAACAAATGATTTGTTTTCTGGTGTAACCAAATTATCGCGCATCTGCAATGGAAGAGAGAATTTTACAATGTTTTAATTAAAAGTAAAAATTAATCAACCTTTCGTTCTTTTCTCAAAAACCATGTTGGATTGCGTAAATGTGGACGGCTTAGTTGACCCTTTTGGCGCACTTGTGTAATAGCCACCGGGTTAAGCCTGAAAAAAGAGCCCCCATTAAAATTGAGGTTAGATAATCTTTGGTAAGTTAAAAAATAAATAAAACTTACCTTAACTTATTAAAATTAGTTAATAAAGTTCTTAACATATTAGATTCTACCTTAATTTATCAATATTTATACATAAATTTATAAATGTTTCCAATAAAATGTAAAAAAACACGAACGAAACTTTTTCCTTTCTATAGTGCTGCCAGATGGACTGTGTGTCAGATTTAAAAATGAAAACAATGTTGCCGCCAGACTGAATTGAACATATCGTCACAGACCGTAGTTATTAGCCGAAACGATGCGCTTATCGGTAAAGTTAGATTTAAGCGGCCTATATACAGTCAAGCATGCTGTACAACATGTTCAGCATTTTATCGTGTAATGACTTGTTTGATAGAAATTACAAAAACAAATACACGGAACCATCAAGCCAAGCTGTACAGCATGCTTGATCGTCTCTAGGGCCTATTAGTTACATAACATAACGAATCAGCTGATTGAATTTAACACTACATTTACCGAAAAACTAATAGTTTTTGAAAACTACTTTAATTTATTTGTCAAATTCCATACAAATATTGAATCACAAGCTAAAGCTGGCCACACACTACGTAATATTCTTTGCAACTTTTGGTATTGTGGAAAAAAAAACTGCCAGTGTGCATGCCATATTCGCAGGTTGTACAATATATTGGGGAAAATCAAAGCGGATTTCATTTCTATTGCGCAAGCATGAGAAGTGAAAAATATGTTGTAATGTGAAGGTCATATTGTACCATTTTTATATAAAAAGAAACAGTTGTGCCATGTCTTGTGCAAGAATATTGTATACTTATCTTATTGTACGGTGTAGGGGGCTGTGGTGTAATGTTAAGCGAGTTGTACTGTTACACATAAGGTTGAGGTTTCGATTCCCATTGACGGCAACATAAACTTGGAAAAAAAATATGTATGAATTTTCTATCCCTCATACATATCGCAGCGTCCTGCCTCGGTGTTCCCATAGCACTTAACCCCACCGAAGTAAAATAACATAACAGGGCTATGGACTTGTAAGCTTAAACAAAGTTCGCCAACTCTATATCAGATGTCGTGCAATAACAATCAACGCCAAAGAAACATTTTTACGGACTCTTCGGCATGTATGGAACAGAGATTTCAAAGACTTAATTCAATTTAAGCTTAAATCACAAAAAATCGAATTCAGATTTTAAAAATTTTCATATATCATTCTGTAACCTAATGTCTTCAAATGCATTGAAATGTGTAAAGAAATTTGAAAATAACACACAAAACAACAACAACGAAAATAATTTTGTTGTTGCTTTGTGTGTTATTTTCCAATTTGTTTGCACATTTCATGGCATTTGAAGACACTAAATTAACCATTCCCAAAGCTTTCATAAAAACTGAATCAATTCCCAACTTTAATCATTCTGTAGTGGGATTAAATTTCTTCATTCAATTAGTATAATGTTGAAACTACCGACAAAATTCGGTAGTCAAGTTGTCAGTTTACTATGAAAACTTGTCAATTTAACTACCGAATTTTGTCGGTAGTTTCAACATTATACTAATTGAATGAAGAAATTTAATTATCATTCACTTAGACGATTTTTATTTTCGCTGGCCACCCTAAAATTTTTGACATTTTAATGACAGTGTTTATAAAAAAAATTGCTATTTTTTCATATTTTTGGTAGGAATTTATACAAAAATAGACCAAAAATAAAATATTCGAGATATAAACTAATTATTTTACCCGGTAAAGTGAAAATATCATAATAACAAAATTAGTCAATATTCCAGAGTAACTAATACACTTTCCTTTTTTGCATCGTGATGGCAGGCATGAATAGTTATTCAACTTTAATGTTAGTAAAATCCATCCAAAAATTTACATTACTAAATATATATCATATATCTAATCAAGGTACGCCACCAATCAAAGACGTATTGATGCAGCTGAAGAAGATCAATCTGAGGCCGTTAGACCACGTAATGCTTTTTCAGCAGACCCATCAAATTTAGCGCCTTTGAATATTCCCTTGCAAAGATCACAACAAATGCAGTGAGTGTTAAAAAAAATATTTATATAAAATTGTGCTAATTATCTTGTTACATTCCTGCAGATTTCAGTTGAATGACGATCAATATCAGTCGTATTTAGATAGTTTAACTGCCATCCACGATAGCAATTCGGTAGCTGGTTTGAAAAATGTTAATTCAGAAAGAGACTTATCTCTGCCGCTCGAAAAACATCGAGCTTTGGAAAATTACTATGAAAGTCAGGACGATGGTAAGTTAGACTTGTGATTTGTTTTTCTCTTTTGTTTTTACATTTTACACAATTGTGTTTGTCCTCACCCATATCCCGTGTAGAGGATCCTGAGAAGCATAATATGAATTCTTTGAATTTTTCCGAAGCCAAACGTATGTAGTTGTTATGAAAGCTTTAGTAAATCCCTAAAATAACTAACTGCATGCCAAGTTTAAGTACTAATTATTATATTATTGGGTTAGAAGGGGAATTTAGTATTTCACTGCATTTTATTTATAAAAAAAAATTATTTCCTTTATTTTTCAGAAAAATTTGCAAAATTCTGTTTGTATTATTAACATGGTTGGCAAACACTAACCATAAAATACCAATAACGATTTTAAAATGTTTCAAATGACTACTTACTGTTGACCTTAAAAAATCACTAACGAAATAATTTTAAATACGCATAACTTTAAAGTACCCTAACGAAATCATTTAAAATACAGCAGAGTATTTTTGTACGAATGTTCATTTGTGTCAATGTGTCGTGTTGATAACACGAGTTATCAAATTTTATTGATATTTTGTGTTTCCAAACTTAAGTTTTTCATCGTGTGTGTCGATGTTGCTGTGTTAGTTCATTGAGAGCAGTCATGCTGCGAGGTGTTTTTGTAACTACGCATTTAAGAAAATAACAACAATTTTATAAATAATGAAAACTGGAAAAATTTTATAAATGAATATATTTGCGAGAATTATGGGACATAAAATGTGATTGCTAAAAAAAAATGATTTTCTTCCGCGCATATTTGATGTGATTGGTTCAACAAACAAACAGAAATGATGTTTCGTTTGATATCTTGTTGTTGTGTGTTATCGTCTGTATAAAAAATGAAAAAAAAAATAGAAACACATATTCTGCGACGAATGTTCCTCGTGTGTAGGCAGCTTAAAATACTCTAGCGAAATAATTTAAAATACCGTTAATCTTAAAATATCCAAACGAAACAGTTTTAAATAAGGTTAACGCCAAAATAACTTAAAATTCCTTAAAGAAATACTGTCACTAACCTAATGAATCGATTGCCAACTGTGATTTTTTGAATCTTGTTTTTAAAGAATTTATTCGAAAAAAAATTACAAAAATTTCAAACAAAAAAAATTGATCCAGATGCAAAACAAGTGTTATCTCAATTTTATCCCAAAAATTACAATTAATTTAAACTTATGTTACACATTAGGTTCAGAAATGGGTTAAGCTAAACATTTCAATTACTTCTAATAGGTCCATTCGATTACTTTACTCTCAAAATAAAATTTTCCCAAACATGTACGCGAACAGAAAATTTGCAACAATTTGCAAGTTTGTACACACAGCTGATTACAACACCAAATATACAAATAAATTTTAACTGGTCGCTATGAAAGAAGAATATTTTTAATGTTAAACCTTAAGCAGAACATTTTTAGAAGGTTTTCTTATCTTTTACATAATTTATTTTGAGAGTTTTACTGCTTTGCATTTCCATAAAATAATATAATTGGAAAATAATTTTTTTTTATTTACCATAAACAATCATATGTTTTCGAAACATATGTTTTTTCTGCTTGCAAATTCTTACTGGCAAAAATTTATCCAGTAAAAATTTGCAAGAAAAAGAAGAAGACTTAGAAACTCTCAACATAGAACTGTCACTTTATTCTCTTTTTTTTCTTTATTTTTACTGAGTATTTGTGTTAACGAACGCCATCCAGTAAAAATTTTTACAAATTTGTACAAATTATCCAGTAATCGAATGGACCTAATATGTACTATTTCATATATTATAAAAAGCACATTTAAATCACTTAAAAATGTATTATATATTATAATATAATACATAATACGTATAGATGTGATGAAAATGTATACCTAAAAACCATACTTTATTAATATTACGTACATCACTTCTAAATTGCTAACACAATGCTCAAAAAATCCTTCTGCAGATCTTATTTTTCCTAAACAGCTTCTGTGAAAGTTATTTATGAATATAATACTTAGGTACTGTTCTGCCTTATATTATATGCTTGGATTTTAATAAGAATATGTATTTATAAACAAATAAGATATTCTATTCAGTAAGCTGCTCATTTCTATAAGGAAAGTTAGCAGCTTGACAGTAAGAATGAATTGTTTATTTTACTACTTAATTATGATTTAAACTAAGAAATGAATTTACCTAAATTTAGTATGTTAAACGACTTAATTAACATTTTTTGAAATATCTGTATTTTTGTTCTTTTTTCCTTAGAAATCTCAATACGCAAATATTTGGGCATTGGTGTGCAATGGGTTAGTTTGGTAACTGAAAACTTGCTCAGTCATCCCTTTATTGTATTAAGGCGACAATGCCAAGTGTATAATGCCTCACAAAGGTAGTGAATAAGAATACATTTTTATTTAAATTTACAAAAAATATTTTTAATTTTTACCTTCGCAGATATCATTTACATCCTTTTGCTTTAATACCCTCTATAGTGCATCTGCATCGGCGACAGGGTGTTACTACTTTATGGAAAGGTTTAGGGAGTTGTTTACTTGTAAGAGGTATGTCTCTGGCAGTGGATGATGTTTTATGCAAGATAACAACTTGGCCAAAGTGAGTTTGATTATATATTTATTAATAACAAAAATGGTTTTTTAACTTTGTTGCTATCCTTAGAGAAGTGGATAGTCGTACATCTTTGAAAAGATTTGGTCAGCATGTGATTCTGAAAAGGTAAGAAAGACAAAATGATCACTAAAAAAACGTTTTAATATTATATATTTTAATTTTTACCTTTCTATAGCATAAGCATTGCTTTAGTTATGCCATTTTATGCAGCTTCTTTGGTAGAAAGTGTACAAAGTGATATAGCTAGTGAAAAGCCCGGGCTACTAGATGTTTTCCGTGAGGGTAGTTTACGTTTACTATACTGGAAATCGCCCCAAAAAGGACGCATGTTACCCGTATGGGCTTTAATAGGGCCAACAGTATCTGTGGGTATAACGAAATATTTGTTTGGGTAAGTTTGTTAATGAAATTAAATTAAAGATTTTAATTAACTTCTTTTTACAGCCTGGTTATAAAGGGTGTTTCTTCGCGAATCATGCGACGTCGTATACAACAGGCTCAGGAACGCAAAGGAGCCAAATATAAAGATGATTCTTTGGAAAATCAAAATGTTGAAGTTTACTCGAATCTTATAGCAATGTTGACTACAGAAGTTATATTTTATCCCTTGGAAACAATATTACATCGTATACAACTGCAGGGTACTCGTACCATTGTCGATAATTTAGATAATGGTTATGCAGTGGTACCTATACTAACTAATTATCAGGGAGCTTTAGATTGTTATCGTACTACTGTGGCTGCGGAAGGCTTTTCGGGTCTTTATAAAGGTTTTGGGGCCATCATTTTACAATTTGCTGCTCATATTGCAGTTATAAAGCTCACCAAGTGGATTGTTACTCAAATAACAGAAGTCATATCCAATCGTCCTCCCGCTAAAGTTGTTCAATATTATAATTTAGATCGGGGCATGAATTCAAATTCTACAACGATATCACCAAGCCTAAGTTCGGGCAGTGATATAGATGTAAACAGTGTTGGCAATCGTTCCGTGGATTAAATCGATATGAAAATACTTGCAGAACTAAATTTTGTAAATGGCTTGAAACAAAGTACTAAGTTTATTATTATAAAATATAGCTGTTTTTCTCTCTATATAATTTGTATTAAAAGTATGTATAACTAAAGAGCTCAGTCGTAGTAATTTATATTTGTTTTCTATATTATAATCACAAAAATATATTGAGTTATACTGTGATACTTTCGTTACCACACTAGAAAACCCGCCCTTTTCCTGAAGCTAAATATATATCTATTTTTTTATGTTAATACTTGTTTGGCCAAAATATATGTAGTTAAAATTATTAAAAAAATAACAGGAAGAAGAAACTTATTTCACTAAATAAAAATTAATGTATTTTAATGAAAATAACTGTTTATCTAATTTATGCTAGGCAGTTAAAGAGAAGGTATTATTTTTTTTTATCTAAAAAGATTATATTATTTAATGGCATAAAATCTGTTTTTTTTAATAAACATTCTGAATATTTAAAATCTTAAATTTATGGCTTGGTTTATTTTTAGGTTCTAAAAACTTCTAGTTTTGTTGATTTATTGAGAATAAAATTTGATTATAAAAATGGATGTTATGATACGAGTATGCCATTCTTTATGCTTTTAAATGGGTCTTATATTAAGAAAAAATTTTACCTAAAATACATAAAAATTTATTTTCATATATGTGACCTTCTCCGAGAAAAGGGACCTAGTGTGTCAAAAAAGGGTTTGGACTTAAGAGTGGATTCTGGTACCTAAAAGGGTGTAGAATAAGATGAAATGAGTTAGATTTCTGATAAAAATTTATTTACCCCATAAAAACGTACAAAACGAACTTGTGTGTTCAAAGTGATAATGCGTTATGAAACTTTAAATGCGTTCTTCTCAAAACTTCATTTTCACACACTAGGTCCCTTTTCTCGGAGAAGGTCACATATATCTATTATATACTTACATTTAAAAAAACTATAACAGCTATGGAGGTTAATAAAATTTATTAAAATTGATTTACTTTTTACCCTTTCCTCTGCCCTTACGTTTATCACGTTTACTCTTAGCCGCCACAGCACGTTTATCTTTCTTTTCACGTAGATCCACCACCTTGTAACGCCCCTTAACACCGGCAGGACGTCTAGCACGGCGACCAGTTTGATGTTTCTTGGCCACCACATAAGTAACTTCCTTCTTTTTCTCTTGAGCTTTTTTATAGATTTTCTTAATTTGTTTGGCCTTTTCTTGTGATGTAGCATCGGCATTGTCCATAATCTTCTCAGCTTGTTTTTTAGCTTTAGCCAAACGTTTAACAGCACGTCTACGCTTACGTGCCTTAGCTTCCATAACTTTCTTAATGGGTCTAACATTAAGTTCTTGTACCTTACGTTGGTATTCCTCCTCAATTTCTTTAGGTACGGGTACAGGTTTCTTCATGTGTAGATCTTCATCTTGTACAAACCAAGAGGGTAGAACATCATCATTGAAAGCATAACGATTCCAGGCACCATCAATTAAATCACGTCTGGTCTTTTTACCCTTAATCATCATAGCTCCCAATGCCAATTCTTCCTCGCTAAGACGTATTTTTTTAGTTTTAGGTTCTTTCGACATATCACCAGAAGTTTTTTGTTCTTCATCCCCCTCTTCATCTGAAGAATCGCTGGAGGAGGAGTCTGAGGAAGATTCTTCTTTGGGCAAGTCATGTCTTGCCCTACGTTTAGCTTTTTTGCCCATTAAAAGATTACTCTTACCAGCAGTATCTTTTGTTTCTCCCAATACAGCTACACCTTTACTTTTATATTCATTGGCTAAACGATCCAAATCAAAATCTTCATCATCTTCACTGTCGATTTTTTGTAGATTTTCTTTTTCATACCATAATTGTACTCTTTGCTGTCTTTTGGTATCTTTATCGCGGAAATCCCCAGATTTTATCAAAGGATGTTGATCTTTTTTCTTCTTTTGATTTTTATTTTTGCCTACCTTTGAAGCTTTTTCCAAATCTTCATCATCACTAAGGCCCAAGCCCTCTTTTTCCAAATCACTTTCACTATCTTCATCTTGGGATACTTCCGGTTCATCGTCATTTTCATAGTTGGCGTCATCATCCATACGTTTATCATCTTTATCATATCTGTAAATTAAAAATAGAAATATTAAGAAAGATCAATAAAAACTAAAAAAAATTTCCATAATTTGACTTCTTATGATAAAATTATTTGAATTCCTGCTTACTTTTTGTACTTCGACAATTTGGGTATTTCCGATTTTTCTCCTTCTAAATCGAAATCTGGTGCTATATCTAGCATATTATCTAACTCTTCTTGTGTTTTAACCATTTTCAAATCAAAAATTTCTTGATCTTGTTCCTCTTGAGGACCATCATCACCCTTAATAACCATTTTCAAATTCATTTTCTCCTGTAATTTAGCTTTTTCTTTTAAAGTCCTCTTGCGTTTACGTTTCAAATCCTTTTCCTCTTCTTCAGCTAAAGTAGATATTTGTTTTTGTAACTCTTCATCTTCCATATCTTCAATTTCTTCTTGTGTTAATGGGCGGGCTGGAACACCATCTTCGTCTTCAATAACTTCAGTTTCTTTTTCTTCCTCTTTGAAAAGTTCTTCTTTAATGGTTTTCCACCAAGCCAATAAACCCTTGATATCTTTGCGACCTAGAACTTTAATATCTTTACAACATTCTAAGATTTCTGAAGTAGTTTTAGGATGTTTAGCGATTCTTTTATCATCTATACGTATAGATCCAATCCCTTGTAAGGCAGCCAAACCACTTTCAGCTTGCATAAATTCGGTTGCCGAAAGATCATTTCTTAAGGCAATATCCTGTTCGGTATAACCCTCAGCTTTGATACGTTTTTGTTTTTCAGGATGTAGTAAACTACCCTTTTTGGTACCCTCCAAATCAAGTTCTTCAAAAACATATTTGGCATCCAATAATTTAGGGTCAATACGATCGGGAGCCAAAAAACCTTGGCATACTACGAAAATTTCGGCAGATTCTTTACGTGAAGCACTAGGCTTAGTAGCATGCACCTTCTTAAACAATTGTTTCAATACCCACAACAGGGCATTATAATCTTTAGATCTGAACACCTTGGTAACAAACCAACCACCACCTCTTAAAAATTCAGTGGCTAATTTTAAAGACATTAAAGTTAAGCAAATTTGTTGATACGAATCATGTAGCCAATTACGTCCCACATTGGGAGCACCATCATGCAATACGACATCAGCCTTCCAGGATTGCAATTCTTTAGTCAAAGAGGTGCGACATTTATCAGTGGTAATATCCTCCACCAAACTTATACAACCAGGTATAGCTCTGATAGGAAACAAATCCACACCTACAACTATACTCGACACAGGCATATTCTGTTTAGCCACCTGCATCCAACCACCAGGGGCTGCGCACAAATCTATACATACTTGCGACTGTTGCAAAAAACCAAATTTACGATTCAGTTGTATCAATTTGAAAGCAGCACGGGAACGAAAACCTTAAAAATAATCCCATTAGACAATTTCAAAATATTCAATAATTTTTTTGCCTGGATGGCTTTGTATTGCAATAGGGATTAAATAAATTCAATCTGGATCTTACCCGTCTCCTTGGCCAATTGATAAAACTTATCTTTACGGGCTTTTCCTACTTTGGATTTTTTACCCATTTTATCGTTAGTGTATTATTTATATTTAAACACTTTTGCTTTTCTAACTTTATGTATTTTAATCAAAAAAGTCTGGAAAATTTCATAGAAAAATGCACTCAATTTGCTGGAGCAATTTGTTGCACGTGTTTTGTTGAAATTTACGTTTTTGATATAAAATGTCAAACACCAGTTGTTGTCAAAAAAAAAATTGCAAGTGCTGCCATATTGTTTGTTAATTAATATACTGAAAGAATTTATGCATGTTTTTTTATTGAAAACATATTACCGATTCATAAGCGGCCTATAGATGGTCAAGCATTCTGTACATGTGCTGCATTTGATCGTGTAATGCCTTGTTTGATGGAAATTACAAAAACAAATACACAGAACCATCAAGCTGTACAGCATGCTTGATCGTCTATAGGCCCCAATAGGGTTAGCGATAGTGGAGTGTTATTTCAACATTTAGCTGATACTCTAATATTCACAGAAGCATCAACGGATGAAATGTGCTATGCGAATTTAAGAATAGATATGGATCAGGGCTTTGAAGAATTAATTCCTTAATTCAATTTTTCAATTCTGAATTAAAAATTCGATGAATTAATTCACTAAGCACCATATATTGAATGGAATTAATTCATATTTGCTTTCGTTCGATTTATTTTGTTACGAATTAATTCAATTGCAATAGTTCTTTTTATTAAATCAAATGAATTAATTCACCGGTGAACGCGTACAATTTTATAAATCGAACGGAAAAAAAAGTGAATTAATTCCTTACTGAATTAATTCACCACTGAATTCATTCAATTTCATTCAGTGAATTAAAAAAAAAAATAAAATTACATTCAGTGAATTAAAAAAAAAAAAAAATAAGTTCACTGAATTGAAAAAAAATAAAATAAGTTCACTGAATTAAAAAAAAAATAAGTTCACTGAATTCAAAGCCTGTTTTCTGCCGTTCAGTAGAAGAAAACAATAATGTACAAATAAAAGTTTTAAATAAGCAATTTTACAGCGTGTGCTAGTAACAAATTAGAAACCGGATGCTGTTTATCAACCTACATGATTAAAAAATAAAGCCTTTTACTATTAAAAATAAAAACTTTACAGATATAGATAAATTTGGAAAAAAAATATAACTATATAACTAGTTTGAAAAATTAATAGTAAAAATAAAAAAAAAAATTTAGCTAGGATATTTTAAGATTGTCGGTATTTTAAGCTATTTTAGGGTTAACGGTGTTTTAAAGTCAATATTTTATACACAATCTTTTTGAGAGAAAGAAATAAACAAAATTAGTTATTTCGTTAGGATATTTTAAGGTTTACGTTATTTCAAATTATTTCCTTAGGGTATTTTAGAGTTAACGGCATTTTAAATCGTTATTGGTATTTTAGGGTTACTGTTTGACAACCATGAAAGAAAAAAATATTTTTTTTTTAATTAAATGTTTCAACGAGTTTGATTTTTTTATTTATTCTTCAATTACATAACCGAGCCCAAAGGCGATATATGATTTAACTCGAAAATTGAATTCGATTAGCTAATTAAATTTAATTTGGATTGTAATGTTGATAAAGAGCAACTGTGTTTCCATAATTATACATTTTAGCAATTTATCCAGTAAAAACGGAAATCTATTTAAAAAAAATCCTCAATTATCGAGTTAAGATTTGCGCATATGGAGAGTTGCGTAAGCGTGGTGGCCCTGTAATTACAATTTTAATTCTGAGGTGAAATTTTAAAGCCTGATTACCTATTACGAAAATTATTAAAACTATAGAAATTGACAGTTACTTTTCCCTCAAACACATGGAAGAAAACAAATTTCCGTTACTTTGCTCTCGTTTAGAATATTTTCATATTTTCATAGGCCCTAAAATCCAAAAACTAAGTGAAAGGACGGAATTCTTATTTGGCTTCAACTTTTTATTAGATCACATTTAAATTTAACATTTAACGAGTTAAGTGTTTAATACAACAATTGAAATTTTATATGGAAAACAACAAATGTGTCAGTCGAAGTCCTAGATAAATCCAGTATTTTGTTCACAACAGCGAAAAAATTTCGCGCTATGATTGGTGCCCTAAAATTGTAAATGAAAACTTAAAAATTTCATTGAAAAGCTGCAATCTTTACAAAGCCAAGTGTCACTTTTTCACTATATTTTCAAATGGCCTTTTCTTATATACGAAGTTGTCTATTTTTGTTTTCGCAAAATCACGAAAAAAATACTGGACTTTAGCTTCGAAAATTGCAGAGGGACATTGTAAAATGTCAGGGCTTGAAACAACAACATATTAAGATTAAGCAATGTTTAATAAACAAGGTTGAACTACATGCAAAATACTTGGCGTTAATGGGATTAGTTTTTTTTTTTTATTGTTTTTCATAATTTGGATACTTATTGAAACAATTTTTAATATTAAAATTTTAAAACAAAATCTAACCCATCACCCCCTGAGGTAAGCGAAATAATCGGAATTTTGCGTTCGAATTTACCGACATGTGCTCTTTCAAAATTTGTAATTCAAGAGAATGAAAGAAAACAATTACAGAAAGGTGAATTTGAATTATATTTTTCCCGATTCGAAAATCAAAATTAAATGATTGTTGATGTTAAATATAAATATATACATAAATTCTTCTAATATATGTTTTCGTAAAAAAACTGAGGTTTTTATTCATATTCGGCAATCCAGGTTGATCGATAAAGATATCGTACTGCAGTAAATAAAAATACCATTATATTTATAGTTTACATATATATATAATTTTTGTTTATATTAATTTTCTTTATATTAATCTAATAATTCTTTATTTTATATAAATCTTTTTTCTTTTCGATTTATAATGCTGCTTATATTTAAAAACAAAATGAAAAACTATTTACAAAAAATTTTTTTGGAACAAATTATAAAATACATTTAAAAAAATAAAAAAATATTTATTTTTGGAAAATAAAAATTCATTCATTAAAGTCAAATATTTATTACACGATTTTTATTTATGCGAGAGAGACAGAGATATTAGAGATTTAAAAAAATCTGACAAAATTCGCTTGTTCTTTTATATGCTTAATAACTATATTAGGTTCAATTGATCTTGTTTTCTAAATTAAATTTTTTTTATTTAAGTAATAATTTTACAATGGAAACCAAGTCTGTGTTGTTTGTTTGACAATAATTTTCAAAAGTAGAAAAAATATAAAAAAATTTAACAAATATTAAAAAAAAATGTATCAATCTTCAATTTGCGACAGTATTCATGAATTTATGATATTTCAATAAAAAATACTACTAATAAAACTATTTCCAAAATTAAATATTTAAATATTGATATTAGTAAACAAACTATAGTGTAGCAAAGTCAAAATATAAGAAAACTATTGAAAAAAAGATTCCAATAAAGCCCAAATAACGGATTTAACTTTATTAACCAATAATAAAAATTCATTTACTAAAAGCTTCTGGAGGTATTTTACACTCCTTATGTAATTTTTCAAATACAAATGCAGCATGATTATAATCCCAATTTGTTTCTTCCAAACATCTAAAAATAAGAAAAAATTAAAAAGTTTAGTGTGAATACAATTAGTTTTAATTATTGAATTCTTACTTTCTACTCCATTCAATATTCATATTACTTTGTATACTCATAGTCTGTACCATTTGCATTTTAGTAGCATCGTCTGGTTGTTGATGTGATATAGCAGTGGTGGTTGGTGGAGGCATTAATGCAGCAGCAGAGGTCTAAAAAGAAACTCAATATTGATTGAAATAGTCTTTAGCTAAAAAAACGCGTTTATAATTACGGAAGGCTGTTGCATTTGTAAGCGATTTTGTAGACTCCCTCCTACTACATTGGCAGGTGTATTGATGGCAGGACCAGCTGCCGCCACGGCGGTAATTGTTGGTGGTTTTAGGAATGTGCGCGCCTGCATTCCTGTAGCACTTGTTACAAATATAATTTCATTGCGTATACAAAAGCCACCTCCAGCGGGTACAATAACAAATTGTCGTTGGAAATAGCGTACATCACCGTTTGTTGGAGAGTTTAAATCAAATTCTTTAAAAAGACCGGCCACAGTGAATGCTATAAGTTTCGGCTGCAAGAAAGACACAAAAAGTTTAAGAAAATAAGAAAACTAATACTATTTAAAAGAAAATGTTCTTACTTAAATTTAGCAGTAATTTGTTCGACATTTTCCACTTTAAAAAAAGCTCAAATATTTAAAACTGTAAAATGGTAAAAAAACGGTTTCCACCCAAATTTATTGCACAATATTTGTATTTCTAAATTCGTTTTTAGTTCTGAGTATATGCACAGTTTTTCGAAAACTGTTAACACTACGTTATTAAACTAATAAGGGATCAATTCGATTTAATTAAAATTGTTTTCACTGAATTTTTTTGTTAAAATTTCCCGTAGGGTTGTTATATCAGCTGGGTTCAACTAGTTCAATTGAATTATTCACTAATTTGAACCAAAGACATATGTCACAACTAATAGCTCTTTTATTTTAATCGCTCACTTCATTCATTTAGAAAATTATGTGTATCATTTACAAAAATTAGTGTAAAATTTTCAAAAGTTTCTCGGAATCGCGCGATTTTTTATTTTTTTCTTCACAGATATGCCTGATTTTCGGCAAGCTCCCTTCGCTCGCGAGATTGTTGATTCAAATATCTATGAAATTAAAAAATGTGAACGCTACATAGGGGAACCCCCTAAGCCCTGCCAAAGCCTTTTACACAGAAAAGCTTTACTCAGCGAAGCCACTAAACTGCCTACCACATAGGAAAAAACCCCTAAGCACAGCCGGAGGCAGGTTACACACAAAAACTTTACTGAGCGAAGCCACTAAACTGCCTATCACATAGGAGAAAACCCCTAAACCCGGCCAAAGCCCGATTACACCGAAAAATTTAAAATTCAAAATTTACTCAGCGAAGCCACTTAACCGCCTATCACATAGGTGAAAACCCCTAAGCCCGGCCCTAACGGGGTTTTGAAATATATTTTTGAAATCAACTCAAATAGTTCAACATTGTGCAAAGTTCAAAAATAGAAAAATTAAATTATACCTTATATTAAAGTTTATAGCCTTACACTCAAAAAAATAAGTTAGTAGAAAAGTTAATAAAACGTCTTGTATCTCAAGTGTACTAGTTTTAAGCAATTTTGTTTTTGCAGAAATTCCGTTTTCAGCTAAAGTTTTAGTTATATTTTTTTAGCACTAAACTAATTTTGAACTAATGTTTTACTAATTTATCTTGCTACAAAAATTGTGCTGATAACCGCATTTATAGCGTGGACGCCAACCAGATAGACAAGACGTAGATGTCGCAGCTTGTCTGGATGTAGTACAGATAACGGAAATGATAAAAAAGAGAAACAACTCTACACATTTTCTATGTATGCTTATTCACAAAAAACTTTTTTTTTTATTAGAGGCTAATTGAAAGATTTTTGTTGTTGTTTTGCTTGTTAATTTGTTTTATTAAGCTCTAATAAAATTCTGAACTATTTTGTGAATACAATCCTAAATTTTCAGCATTTAAATTAAGTAAAGTAAAATTTCGCTACAAGGAGTTTTCTTCAGTCTACTATTATTCAGCAAAAAGTTTAGTGATTTTAGCAAGGATTTTTTCATTTGCAATCGACTAAGGGTTAGCAAAACTTTTGGTAATAATTACTATTTTTTTGGTAAAAATCAGCTCGCTGATTTTCAGCAAACCTTTTGCTGAAATTACCAACTTTTTTGCAAGCACGCTCCTGACTAAAAATTTGCTGACACAGCAACATTTTTGGCTGACTTTACTGACTTTTTTTGAGTGTAGCTACAAATAAATAATAGTTATTTTGTATTAAATAGGCAAAATATTGAGAAAACAGCCTTTTTCTTGGAAAAATTCCATTTCAAAAACATAAAATCATTAGTTGGGCCGCAATGGGTTAATAGTTTCGAAATTTTTTTATGCCATATTAAAGGTGCTTGAATAAGCTTTCTATTGATAGCCATTTCGGTTTTTTTTTGAGCTATGCCCGTAAAGTAGATTTGTTCCAAAGTTTTTCAGTAATTTTTACTGTATTTCGTAAAACTTTAGTGATCATTAGTAATTTTACTGCTCATGTGAATGTGCGTGAGCGTTTATACCAAAAATCGTCCAAAATTATTATCGTCCAAAATTATAACTAAAGAAATTAAATTAAAAAGATTTTAAAATCAACAAACAAAACACCTGCTAATTGCAAAACGTAAAAATATGCAAAAAAAAGAGGATATATTTTTCGATTCCACTTACCGTAAACAAAGTCAAATCCACTGAAAAAGATTGAGGGTCATGTTGTGTTTTAGGCCATTCTGCCAATGTGGAAACAACGGCCAGACGTCCCACTTTCAATTGACGTATTCTGGATATATCTTCATTATTAAGAATACGACGGAAATTACGATTAAATTTCCAAAATGAATGTAATCTATAAAAAAATTTGGAAATAAACAAAAATAGCATTGATATTCCAGCCAACACTTTTAAGGTTTGTCTTATTTTTATACTGATGGAATTCACAATTTTTCTATTTAATTTCTATTTCTTCTATGAGATAAATTTTAAAAACATGCTATACATATGTACATATCGTCGATTTTATTAAAGAGAAGCAACACTCAGGAAATTATTATTAATTAACGTCTTGTTTCTTTGGAATGGTGGTGAAATATGAAGGGCTTCAAAAAAGGCAAATTTTACATAGATAGCATGTTAGCACTTAAACTGTGAATTCCTTTACTGTGTTTCGCGTTTCAATTGTTAAAATTGTTCTTACCTTCCTGCCTGACTTGCTGGCGGCACTGATATTGACATCATTGCTTGTTCATGATAAGCATCCAATAATGGCTGACGATTATCAGTATCGAATATCATAAAATATTGCTCTAAAAACTGGCGTATTATATCAGCACCCGAGGCATCACATAAAAATGAAGCTTGAGCCTTCGGTAAATGAGAACTATCATTGACATCGAATAATATTTGGGGTTCCAATTCCGCACCATCCTATTTATTTTTCAGATATTTGTAAAATTATTTTCAAAAGTTTTGTGTTAATATTATTATGTAAGGTTGGCAAATTCTGATTTTTTTTAATAACGAACAAAAACACTTACCAATTTTACTATTTTTGGAAATTTACGACGTACTTCACTGTGAATAAAATATGGGATAAAATTTTGATATCATATAATACAGGGATTGATGTTATATATTCAAAACATGAAATATAAAATGGAAAAAGTTAGAAAAGTTTATATAGTTTTAGGGGGTTTAAGAGGTAAAATTAACTTATTAAATATAATAGCCCAGCAAAACCTTGGTAATATATGGGTACTACTATGCATATTACCTGGTAATATATCAAACTGCCTACCCTTGCAATATCTTGGACCTACACGTTAAGCCCAAATTAGTTTGGAAGTATCGTAAAAAAAGTAACGTATCATTCTCATAATGAATAAAAAGAGTATAAAAAATAAAAATATTGTATTTTTTTATCTTTTTCTTGTGCATAGAATTAAATGTCAAGTAATAAAATATAAAATTTCTATTTTTAACAGAACTTTTTTACGATTTTACTTGACAACAGTTTCAATGCATAGAAAAAAGATAAAAATATATTTCTATATTATTTAAACACATTGAATTGATTACAGATACGTTTTTTTACTTTACGATTAGACTAATGAAGCTTTTACCCTTGCATTACTTTCAATACCAAATTCATAGGTTTGGATTTTTTATTGGTATAAATAATTCGTTTTTCTAGAAAATTTTAGAAATTCTATTTTTTGTTAAAAAAACCGTGAATTTAAAGTTGATATTCGGTTTAAAAAATTAAAATTTAAACAAAAATGTTTTTAAAAACTCCTTACCTGTAAGTTCAGAATAACATGTTATTAGGTAAGGAGTTACATCGATGGACATGCCCTTGTTAAAATAATAGGTATAGTAATAGAAAAGTAGGAGCTTACCCTCTTCATTACAAAATGCTTATTTATATAACCAAAACTTATAAAAAAAATGTTCCAAAATTTTTTGTTAAAATTATGTAATTTTTAATTTAATAGTCAATATGAAACAAGATGAAACTTTAAGAAAAAAACGTATTATTTTAAGGTTTTTTGTAACCTAGAGGTAATAGGTAAGCGTAACATGTAAGTTCAGAATAACATATTACTAGGTAAGGAGTTACCTCGATGGACATGTCCTTGTTAAAATAATAGCTTTGGTAATAGAAAAGTAAGAGGTTACCTACCCTTATTTCTTCTTACCAAAGTCATTACCGGGTAATAGAAGGTTTTGCTGGGAGGTTATAAAATACGTAATACAACATAATAAACACCCATTTTGTCACTTATCATATATTTTGTCATGACATGATTTATAATTGTTATTTTGCCATTCAATAGATAAAATAGTGACAACCAAAAATTTTAAACTATCTATCTTTTTTGTCCACTTTTATAGTTATACAATTTTGTCACTTGTCGTTTTGGGTACTCTCTTTTTCTCCACATTCGCACGGTTTAAAGTTGAATTCTATGAAATATGTTTCACAAAGATTATCTAAAAGCACATTTAAGGTTGCTTTTTGCTCTATCTCTAGACATTTTCTCTCGCGTGTACATGTGCCTTAAGGAATAAATCTATATATAAGGGTGATCGTTTTACGTTTTTTTGAAATGTTAATTTTTCGAATATCGAATAACCCGATTTTTTGTTGTCGAACACTCGGTTTCTTTAAAATTTATTTGTTTACTTTCAGTTTAATAGAAATTGTAAATTTGCATAATTTTAAAATTTATAGGTGGCTTTTAAAGCCAATTTTTCATACAAATTTAATTTTATAAACGTGTTATAAGGCATAAGCACTATGGTGCTTAATAGTAAAATTTAATTTTTGTATTGTGCTCAGAAACTATCAAATAATTAAAAATTTTCTATGAAAGTGGTTCATGAAAAGACTCACTTTACTCAGAAAAACGACTTTAGAAATTCAATTGGCTCAATAATAAATCTGTTTTTGAAGCCTTTTTTATTGTTCCGGTGTTTAAAATTTTACAACCGGTAGATCGTTTTTTTTTTGTTTGAAAACCCGAAACTGATTTTTTTCTGAACTTCAACTATTTTTAAACCCCGAAAACCGGTTTTCCAAAAATGTCGAATCGATCACCCTACTGTGTATATTCTAAAACTTTCTCTATATTTCGAATAGTATTTGTAATGAGTGAGATTTTTGTTATGTTATCATTTCGAATATGGGTGTTTGAATATTCCAGTCTTAATATTTTTACATAAAATTATTATAAAATATTTTAAAAATTACAGATTTCTCTAAAAAGTTAGTAAAAATAGATAAAACTTAAAGATATTTCAATTCAATTTATCAAAAAATTGCAGATTTTCATATATATTTTTTTAATGTAATTGACAATTTTTTAAATATTATACAAACATGTTTATCAGTGGCTAACATTTTTAATAATTTATGTAAAAAGGTACTCTAAAATCCGTATAATTGTGTAACCTTTTGAAGTACTTTAGTTCTTAAAAATAAAAACCGTTGGAAACGGACAACTTTTGATTTAGTTTCAAAGAACTAATTACACATTTTCTTAGATGAAAGAATGTTAAAAAAATTTTTTTTATTAGTGTAATTTTAAATGCATTTTTACCAGAATCTTTTAAAGTTTATCTAAAATGCTCAAAAAGAATCTGGAAAAAGGTTAATGTGTATTAAACTAATAGGTTACCCTAGTTTTTCCATAAAATTCAAACAGAATTAGAGCAGCTTTTTATATAAAATTAAGTATTGAAAAAGCTAATAAATATTGTTTTAATTTTAAACAAGCTTTTAAAAATGTTAAGCATTTTTTTTTTAATAAAACTAGACTAAAAAAGCTTTTTGTAATATTTCTATTTTTTACATATCTTTTTTTTTGTTCTTTTTTTATATTTTTTCTGGGTTTTATTCTTTTTTTTAAATTTATTTTTATAGCAATGAACATTTTAAATTCATTTTTTATTTAAAATATATCATCTTGTAAGTAATTTTTAAACCTTTTTGTAACTCTTTTCAGATTATTTTTAGTATTTTATAAAAAATTTAATTAGTTTCCGATTATTGTTTATATTTATTTATAGATTTATTAAATAATTTGTAATGTCTTTTACTCCTCTACTGCCTTAAAATTTTTGGTGTTTTCAAATTTCTTTGAAAGAGAATTTGATATTAACACCATCATATTTTAAGGACTTTCTCCAAAAAGACAAAACTTTTTATAGATTTATGGGGTATTTCTGTAAATTATTTTGTTATAAAACATCTGGTTAAGCCTTAACCGCTTTAAAAAAGCAATGCAATGTCTTTTAAAAATGATACTGGCATAAAAAAGTGTAAAGACCCCTTAAAGAAAGGGATTTAAAACACTTATAACAAATATGCTCTGGATCACTGACATTGTGTTTGGTAGCTTTTAAAGGTCAGCGATTTTCGTGAAAAAGGCTTAGTTTTTTAGGCGTTTTGTTGAAATGTTTTCGTAAAATTATCGAAGACTTACGTAGTAAATCTTTACTTTTATATTATTGTAATAATAAGAAAAAAGCTAGAAATGGTTTTTATTTGTTATAATATGGAATTAATATAATAGAATTTCAAATGAATTTTAAAGTTTATTGTCATTTTTTTAATTTCTTTTTTTTCTTTTTTTATGTTTATTTTTTATTTTTTTATATTTTTTTTTATTTTTCTTTTTAACACCTTTTTTGTTAGTTTTTTTATATTTTTCTAAGTAAACCTCTTTAGCCCGTAACATGAGTTAAAAACCCAACTCAATTTTGAATTTAGTATTACAAAATGTATTAGCTTTCTAAATAATATTCACAAAAGATTTTAATATTTAACGTTGAAACAAAATATGGTGAGATTATCGGCACATTTTCTGTATATTTAGTAAAAAAAAAGTAAATCTTACACTTGATTTGGATTTAATTTATTTGTAAGCAAAACATTTAAATTTTTAATGCAAATTTTAAATCATTGAGAATCGCAGGCCGTATGTTTTGCAATTTCTGTACAATTTAACACTTTCCATATTTTGGTTCAACTTTTCTATTGATTATATTTTTGTCATTCTTTTAAAAGTATAAATTAATTTCTCATTTTCTGAGTTTTATAAAAACTAGACAAAAATTTAGAAAATCTGCAACCTTTCCTTGAAGCTAATAAAACCTAAATTATGTGTCTTAAAAATAATGTTTCATGTTTAATAATTCATTAATTTATTAAAGCCATTCCCAAATAGTAAACAAATGTGTTCAGCAGAGCGTATGATGAATTTTTGTGAGAAATACATTAATCATACGCCTAGGGTTATTTAACTTATAAACAGTTTACTTTCATGAACTTGCTGGAATTCAAGTTGAAATAAAGCCTTGCTTTCTAATTTCAAGGCTTGAATACAATTTGTATTGCGTTTTATTTCTACAGTGTACCTACTTTAGCAAAAGGGAAACAAAAATTTAAGTTTTTAAATTTTTTTGTTAGATTTATTTGCTAGAATTTGAAATTTACTGTAATTTAAGAAAAATTTGAAACATTTGAATTTTTAAAACGGTAATCATTATAGGAATGCGATATACTCAATAATTACATTTGCAATGAAGTTTACTATCAATAACCAAAACTATGGACTGAATAGTAATTTTAAAAAGAAAAGCAGTTAAGTTAAAAATCAGAAGTCATGGAACAAAAAATTAATTAGTTATTATAGTATTATTTTTTTGTAAATCATTTGCACACGTTTAGAATATTTTTGAATGAACAAAAACTGTGCTGATGTTTCCAACGCTTAAAAAAGTCAAAGGGAGAGATATTTAAACACTTCGGAAACAAAACTTTGAACGGTATAGTAGTTATATAATAAACACTTAACAGGTTTAAATTTTTGAAGAGTTTTCAAATTATGGTTACTAATTAATTGGTTAACAAAATCGTTTTTCTTTTATCCCGAAAAAAGTTGGTCATACGCGCCTTAGCTATTCAACCTGTTGACTTCTTAATTCACAAATACTTAAAAAACTGTTTTAAAGCATACCCAAAACAATTCTATCATCAACTGCATAGTGATTTTAAAAACTACTATTAAACTGATTAACTATATTCAGAAGTTCTAAAATGAGCGAATAGTTATACTAGTTCATTCCTTGCAAATCATGAGCTACAGGTTATAAAAGATCATTATTCATATGTGACATTGTAATTTAGCTTTTTTACTCATTGCGTCTCAAATGCTCAAAAACTGTGTGAAAGTTTCTGAAGCATGAACATACTAGGGAAGTCCAAGTCAGCGTTGTTTATCACTACAGAAGTCGGTAAATGTTAATCAGAGCAATAACTGAAACATTTGTTAATCATAATTAGGACCTAGCTATGGTTGCAATATTTAAATTTTTTTATTTAAACTTTGTCCTGCTTCGAAAATTTTTTTTGTAAAACACATTTTTTTAGAAAGTTCTTTACTTAATGGGACAATCAGCTACTATTTTAGATATGAGTTTTTTTTTTAAATATCGAATCAAATTTTTTTTTATATTTTGGAGAAAATATACTGTCCTCTATTATGAGATAATTTAGAAAAACTAAGTTTCTGGAATATTTTAAACATTATTCATGAATTGTTTTTCTATCAACATCTAATAATATTATCGTTAAAAAAAATCTCAAAAAAAGTTTCAATCAATCAATCAGTTTCAATCAGTAAAAAAAAAATTTTCTTTATAGAAATTACTTTCAATAAAAGTTTCCAAACTTATTACAATAAAACCTGATTTCCAATAACTCCTCATACATTAAAAAAAAACTCAATATAGTTACTAGTCCCACCAGTTAGAAAGGTGTTATACACAATAACGATCAGTTTTGTTTGTTACCTTACCAAACCAAACTTTAACTAGAGTAATAATACTTCAGTTTCAACATTAAACCTTAAACTTAAAGCTACTTTCATTACAAATTTTGAATATTTTTTTAATAATTTAACATAAGCATTTTAAATCTCCGTTAGTGTAAAGAGCTTTCATTTTTTATAAGGCTGATTGATTTTCAAACTTAATTTCAAACGTGGAATACATTTCTTTTTCACCAGTTCTTCTCCATACAAACAGTTTTTGATGTTATAAACTGCAACAAAAAGAACTTGATGATGAGGATATTAAGAAAAATAAAACTTTTCCAATCTATCCATTCGTAAAACCACAAACTGTTTTTAGCAAAAATTAACAATGGTATTTTTAATACTAAATTTTAAACAAATTTTGATACCTGACATAAAGAGCATGATCTTTATAACGTTGACGTAAAGGATTGTTTTTTAACACCAAATCAATGATGGGAACATTACGCAAAACCAGCAAGTTAGCCAAGGAAGGGATCTAGAAAAGAGAATTAATACAAATTTGAATTGAATATAGTTTGAACGGTTATGTTATAATTTCAAGATCCTGTTGAGACCTTGTTTTTTAAATGTAGATAAGCAATGCTTATTAGTTAAGCGTTAGTTAAACATACAATTCTATTATACGGCCTGGTTAGCCAGAAAAACTTATGTATGAATTTGACAACAAAAAACAGCTGTTATGACAATAATTTGTTTAATTGATGATACATTGCAACATAAGGCCCGTTCGGAAATGCATCACGTAGTGTGTTCGTAAAATCATCAGCTGGCAACACTGCAACTGTCAGATGTTCGAACTCTGCTGAACGATGTTTTTTTTCTTTTGTTTTTAAATACAATTTTTCTATATTTTCCTTTGGTTTTTTTTTTAAATTTTTGTTTTTCAATTATATTTGTATGTTTTTATTTCTCATTCTTGCAAAAAAAAATTTTTTTAAATCAACTACAACAAATATGTCACTAATTGATCTTGCTACTTTTGGTGCGTTCGGCAGATACACTTTGTGATGCAAAAGCATCAGCTGATTTGCAGAGCAGTGATGCATTTCCGAACAGGCCCATATTGACAAAGCAAATATAAAGTGCTACCACCTTTTTAGGACAATTCCAATGGGAAATTAATAGTTTCGCCACAATCATCATGAAATTTCATATATCTTAAACTAGAACTGAAATCATTATGCTCAGTTGAACTCAATTTAAGTATGCTTAACTTAGGCTGAGTTTTTGGGATGTCAGTTAAATTTCGTTTAGTTAAACCGAAAACGAATTATGTCAGCCATTTCCAATTTAATTAACAAAAAGTTGCCGGAACAACCTTTTCTCGATTAGAATTTTGGTTTTTATTGAAATAAAACCAAATACCGTATTAGTAACGGTATTCCAGTTACAAACTGAGCTTAAAGATAATCTATATCCCAAAAACATAGTTTAACGCAGTTAGCAACTATGTTTTTGAAAGTTTGCTTCACTTCAACCAATCAAATAAAAAACTAGTTTTAGAATTTTTCTTAAATTACAGCTGACAGGGAAAACCGGCTGATTTTTTAAATTTTATATTATGATTTTAGGGTTATAATAATAAAAATATTTGATTATTAAAGTTTTGACGATTTTTAACAATATTTTGAAGATATTTTAAAACGCAATGACGATTTTGACGATTTTCTCAAAAATATTTGACGATTTTGTTCCCAATTAACCTGGAAACACTGGCCATATGTCATTTAGTGAGTCAGTTTATGATTAGCGATTGTGTAATTCAGAGATTAATCAGAACTGGGTCGACAACGACATGTGCTTTTTCATATATTTTGTATTGGAATAGAATCTATTCTATTTTCGTGACGACACACTAATACACACTTAAAATATTTGTCAAATTGTTGCCATATTTTTAACTAATTAAAGATTGCCATTAGAACAGAGTTGTTAGAAATTCGTATTAGAGCTGCAAAAATTCGTACTTTGTTTACAAAAAATTTATTTTTTTGACAGAAGAAATATAATTGAAATTTAAAATACATAATTTACGGCAAAAAAGCAAAACTAAATACAATAAAATATAAAACAACAAGAATTAGTGAAAGACCAATTGAATTGGTGAAGAATTGTGGTGAAACAAATACAACTATATTCTTGTTTTGCTTTCCTTTTTTTCTAAACGTCAAAAAATGTCGACGGTCGATTGTCGCTGAATTTAAATTAATCGTGACGACTTTTGCTGTCGTCGGTCGACAATCGACCCAGTTGTGATTAACCTCTCAGTCGGGCTTTAATAAATCGTTGTGAGTTTGTGAGAGTTATATTTATTGGTGCATTTAAAGCAGTGGTGTTCAAAACTAAAAATGTAGTTGTGTTGGTGAGAAAATGAGAATTGCACTGTAAGAAATGTTGAATGTGCTAATAGAATCTGTATGCATTTGTTTTTTATTAAAAATATGAAAATGTTTTGTGTAAAAAATGAAGTAGGTACTTTCGGAAAATATAAATAAATACTACACTGTTTTAAAGAAATAAAAAAATACAATTTTTAAAAGAAAAACAAAAAATTACATACATAAGGGTGGCTTCTTTTATTCTATGTAAAGCAAAAGGTTTTCAATTTTTTTTAAATCAATATCAATGGTTTCAATGTATTTACATATTTATAAAATATCTTTAATCTGCATTTATAATCATAAAATATTTGTCCTATATTGTTATTAATTTTTTTTCTTCAGTACATTAAAAAAAACATCAGCGTATATCCGTACTCATGTTCATTCGTCGTTGTTTCAGTGACGACTAAAAGCAAGAGCGTAAGAATACATGTGAATTGAGCAGGGACAATTGTCCTATGGGCTGAACACCACTGATTTAAAGTAATCCAGCGTGCTAATAAAGAAGAGTATAAGCTCAATATTCAAACTTAAGTGCATTTAGTTATTATAATTGGTTGCTATTATCGCTGTGACAGCACCTGACTGGTTTATCTAAGGGAGATAAACGAACGTTTTATAAGGTAAAACGTAACACTTGGTGTCAGCGTAGGGACTGGTTATTTTGATTGCAATAGAATAGAATTTCCTTTAAATAAACCGGGTAAATCTCCTCAAATTTGACCTCTGACCTTACACAGGGGCAATTTAATGTATTTATATTTTGCCCTAATATTCAGGATTGAAGTATTTAATCTTGTGTTGTTATATTTCGGCCAAAATCATGTGAAATTAAAAGAAGAAAAAAGAAAAACTTGCCTAAAAGCTTAATAAATGCCAAAAATCGCTGTTTTATCGAAATCTGCTTAAAGAAAATCTCTGCCGCAGCCAAATTAAAAAATGAAATCCTACAATTTTTGTAGTTTTTAATCTCTAATATGTTCTTAATAAAACCTTAAAGTCCAATCGTTGATTTTTTAAAATTTCTTTATTGAAATTCTTTGAAAACAATGTTTAAGAATTCCGACCTTTTTTAAGCACTAATTTATAACGAGTTAGCAAAACACATAGAATAAAAAAATGTATCTATAGTAGATTATTTCAATAAATTTTAAAATTTGGTTAAGTGGCCTGCAACACATCAGTTGCCTGGGGAAATTGTTATAACTCGGCTGATTTTTAAATGATTTAAGTTTTTATTCCTGTATTACAAAGAGAATTCACTCTAAATTACGATTCTTTAGTGTTTTTAATTCGAATTAGTTTTAAAATATCAATTTTTTTGAGAAAATGCACAAAAAATCATATTTTGCCCTTGTAATCAGTGTTCCAAACTTCAGGTCCGATGCGTCAAGATTATATTTCCAGGGGGTAGCACGGTTAAAAACTAAAAAAAAAAATTTTTTTGTAGCGCCCTAGTGTTCGCATTATTATACATTTTCGTTATACAACACATTTCTGACATGTATAACACACTTGAGTGATAATCTAAACGGGGCTTAATCGACATCTCAAAACCCAAGCCTTAGCCTCATTTTTACATAGTATAGTTAGCTCCTAGCTGTTTTCCATATTAAGTTTCAAAATAACTGTTAGTTAAATTTTAACTGGACCTTCAGAAATCGGGCCTAAGTGTAATTTTTTCGATTAATATGATAAAACTGAAGCATACTTTAGGGGCAAACAGATAATATTAGAAAATTATAATTTTCAAAATATTTGGAAGTTTATACTTAATTATACCAGGGGTTTGCAACCTTTTTTGTTTCACATCCCCTAGATTTGTTATTTCCAGACAATTTATTTACTTTTTTAATAATAACGGATCATTGAAAGCAATAATTCCGGTTTTCGCAAATGCGACGATATGAATGGTAGAAGTAATTGCTCTCCATTGAGGCGAGCGCTCCACGTTGGGAACGTTATAATACTTTATATCCACTGAAATACTTTAATACTTTTAGTATATTTTAGAGTGTTTATATTAAGAAAACATGAGAATATTTTCATATTTTCAACCAATATCTAAAAGTTTGTTAAATTTTGTATGATTTTCAAGGAAAATGTCATTAGACGTCAAAATTATAAAATTATCATTCTGATTAATTTAAAAGTTTATAAAATTAAAAAAACTTACATTATTATTCCCCAAATATAATATCTTTAAATGTGGTAATCTCTGTTCAACATTTTTAAAACTTTCCATAGATGCAATATTATTATCATTTAAATTTAAAGCCACTAAATCGGGTATATTTTTCTGAACAATCTCCAAAACTGCCGACATAACGGGCGTACGGAAAAGACCCACAAACATATTCCGAAAATCGGGATCAGCATGAAATTTTGTCAAATCCAAGGCCTTAGTATGAGCATTATATCTCTTAGCCATAACCAATTTAATTTTTTCCTTAAATTCTTCATCGACCGAAACAATAGGGCTACTGGCACGAACTCTTACCAATAGACGATAACCATCGGACATTTGAAGACTACGTTCAATTTGTTGTAAACGTTGAGCTATGGCATAATCATCGACGAAAAATATTACACAATTTTTCTCTGTACGCCAATAGTGGGGTATAAAAATATTCGGAGAAATAGAACCGAGTATAGCACGTATAAGCTCATCTTTAGAATAACGTTGGCCAGATTGAATCTACAATAAAAAAAATAGAAAATACCAAATAAAATTAACCACAATTACGTTAAAATCTTGAAAAAAAAAGTCTGTTTTATTTGTATTTTACAATTCTAATTTAAAAGAAACCAGCTTTCTTTTTATAAACAATGGTGAATAATGATTATTATCGTCATTGTATATAAAAGGTTGGTTATTTTATACGACAATGATAATGTTAACAAATCAATTTAAAAAGCATTTGCCTTTAAGAGTCTAGAATGTAAAGACACAAATACAATTTATAATAATATAGTAAAAAATATAAACATGAAAACTTTATAAATTTATTAAATAAAAACCAAAAAAAGTTTAAAAAGTGTTAACAAAAATGTTAAATATTAAATCATGTTGCTGTTGTTTAAAATCTACTACAGATACTGAAACAGAAATGGATACAAATTCAAATACTCTTAAAACGGGCCATTTAAACGAGACTTTTGAAGCGTTTGAACTCTCTACACAATTTGTGCGTCATCGATTTTTAAATTTACTTTTTTTATTCAAAAGAATTAATGCTATTTTAATTTTGTTTTAGCCAAATTCTACATTTTCTAAAGTTTTTATCGATAAACAGCCGAAAGCATTATCAAAAAGTCTTAGTTCCTTGGATATGGAGGATAAAATTTCCAAAATTGACTTGAATTTAAATATTTTTGAAAATGAACGTTTTGCCGATATGTCGGAACAAATACATAAAAACTATTGTGCAAGTGAAATTAATATATAATTAAATAAAATAACTAAGTTATTAATTTTGTATGTTACAAAATATGTTTTAAGTTAAAACAGTTAATAAAAATAATTTAATCCATATATTTTATGTTATTGACTTAATAAATTTTCTAAAATAACAAAGGAAAAGGGTATAAATATTTCTCAAGTGGTTTTGTTATTGCACATGTATGAAGTACAAAATAACCAAGAATTGACAATATGGATAACAAATTGCATGTAAAAACCTATTTATTTAGCAGCCAATCAAATTCAAAAAGTACATTTGTTCAACTAATCTATTTAAATTGGTTGGACATATAAAAGAGAAAAATGTTTGAAAAGTTCCAAGGAACATACATTTTCGTGTTCGCAAAAACCATAAATTTTACATAATTTGTATAAAATAGTTAAAAAATTAACTATTTATTGCATTTAGAATATGAAAAAATTTAAAGGTAGGCCCGAAAATTCAAATATCTTGTTTTTTTTTTTTTTAATTAGTATATTTTTTTTCCAAAATTTAGTTTTGACGTTCCAATGTGCACGAACCCAATTTTAGGGCCTACCGTATATTTATCTGAAACCATGTGTGTCTTAAAATGAACATTAGACAAAATAAAATACTTTATAGAAGAAGAATTCACAATAAAACATCACCAAATATGCAATTATTAATGTAAAGTTCCAAGGTACACAACATTCTCCTATATATATGTTAATTAGGGCAAGGAATTTCATGCACTTAAAAATCGAAAATATGCGCCTAAAAAAGAAAAATATACATTAAAAATATAAAAAATATGCACTAAAAACTATTATTTTTGCAAAAATAATGCTTTTTAAAATATAAAAATATATGTAAGTTAGTTATTTTGCAAATAGACACAGAACTCAAAGCTTTTCCATAGGTCAGTAAGGGTTTTAAGAAAGTTACTTATAAAAATAAAGAAAAAACAAAAACAAATATTTTGATTGAATAAAATACGAAAACGTTTAAATTTTTTATATTTTTTACAAATTATAAAATGCTTCTAAAAATTAAAAATATTCTTTAAAAAGCACAAAATATGCATTAAAAAGGTACCAAATATGCATTTGAAGTCAAAATATGCAACTAAAAATCGATGCCATTTTGTTATAAATTTGATGATTCGGATAAATATTTAGTCTATATTAGTTTTGGACTATGTAATTGCATGTAATTCCTTGCCCTAATTATAATAAAATAATTATGTATATTGCTGTTGTCGTTTGACTTGCTTAAGAAATATTATTCGCTTTTTGAAAATTCTCGTGGATTTTAATGTAACGGTCGTGAAGTTGTTACATTCTACCATTGAATACATTTTTAGAGTGAAATTACGACCCATAAACGGGCACCTACCGATAACAATTTCTTTTCTACCATTGCCATTGACTGGTCAAAAAAAAATTGGAATTCTCACGCTCCACAACCCTAAAAATAGCCCACTTTGAAAATAAATATGGTCTGATAAAAAAAACACCAAAAAAGTTTTGTTTAGAGGTTTCACATCGCAATTGAAGTTTCGAGGTTGTACTTGTTCTATTATTTTTAATTAATTAAAAATAATGGAAAAAATGAGAAAAATTAAATACAATTATTATGATCGCGACATATCGAATCTAATTTATTTTTAGGTAAACATTACGAATATGAAATCAAAATTGAAATCGGAGTCGCGGATTTCGCGAAATTTGAAAATTTCATACAAAAAATGTACAATTTTGATAAGGATATTTTCTTATATTTACCACTATGAAAATTTCTTTTTTGCATTAATATAACTCTATGGAATGTCCTATTATGTGAGATAGAATTTTTGGTAACAGTAAAATTTTAGCAAGCTAAATAATACCGAAATATTAAAAAAAGTCAAATTTTAAGTTAATTTGCAAGGACATCTGTTATCCTTTTTAAAACCAAAATCAGTGTCATATATAATGAAAGTCCTTGGTAAGTAAATTGCAAAAGTATAACAAATTGAATTTTTCGATGACAAGGAAAATGAGGAATGAGATGAGGAAAATACCTCAAAAAACTTGAGTTTTTTAGAATTTTCAAAACCGCGAATAATTTATAAACCAATTTTTTTTTTTAATTTCGATTGCAGATTCGTAATCTTCGTTAAAATAAAGATCAGATTTAAGAAATTTGCGCATACAAGGCAAAAACAAGTTGAATTTTTAATTACATCTTTTCGGAAAATTTGAAAATTTAACTAAATTATGTATTTTTTTTTTGTATAATTAAAAAAAAAAACGCGAATTATTTAAAAGTTACTTAATTTTTTTAAGTTTTGATTTCAAATTCCTTTTCTTAACATTAAGACTAGCTTTAAAAAAAATTGTTAAATAATAGCGTACAGGTTAGGAAATACATAATTAAATTTAAAGTCAACCCTACTTTTTGTATAAATTACTCTAGAGATAAATTACTAATTCTAAAAAGATAACTTTTTCTGCTACCTCTAAATAAAAGCGGATTTAGCTGAAACTTGGCACAGAGAGTTTTTAGTCATTAATGAATAGGGGCAACATTGTGGAGATCGCGAATTCCGACTTTTATATTTTTTTGGACAACTCTAGTATACAGTCATGCCGTGCTATCATAAAAATACAAAGAAAAGAAATAACAATATTTCTCAAGTGCTTTAGATTTGCAAAAATATTGAGTACTGCTTAGTCAGAAAAATACAAACGGGAACACGCGAGGCAAGGCACTTTATCAGGTGGTATAAGTGTTGGCAAAACGTTCTTTGTGGTATAGAAATTTCTCTAATATACCTGTTCTGGTACAAAGTTTGTTGGAACTAGCTTTCCACAGTTAGGAAAACAAAAAGAGTTGGTCTAGAAAAAGCTTTCCACAAACAAATTAATTTTATAGTCATTTTCATAAAATCAACGCTCTATCAGGTCACTGATTTATATAACGCTGGCAATATCGATTTTAAACAAAATCAATTGGCTTCTTCCTTTAGTCGACATAAGTCGGTGTACGAAATCAAAATATCTTAATATCGGCGACCTATAGCGCGCGCACAAGAATGCATGGACAGACAAACATACAGACGGACGGACATCGTTAAATCGATTCAAAAGGTGAGTCTAAGTCCAATATTTTTTGGTGTTACAAACATCAGCACAAACTTATTATACTCTGTCCACGTAGTATTGTAGGGTATGAAAAGGTGCCCACGTTAAGTATGAGAAACTAGAAATATTAACCACTATGAGCTGAAACTAAAGAGTTTAAAATTTTGTTATTTTTTTTAATCCAAATGAATTACAGAAACGCCATACTAATTGAAAATCAAGTAGCCATATTTTAAAAACCTCTCGAGTAATTTCCAAAATTGTATACGCGGAAAACAGATTCGGTGCTGACAGCCCAATTTGTTGCCAATCGAATGCTTCAGTTGTATGAATGGAATTTTTCCGTTGCGACTACCGAATTATTCCTGGTACAACTGAAACTCCGTTGTCACAGCCAAATTAGTACTGTCTCAATTGGTTTTCTGTTGTCATAACTGAAGAACTCGGCTATCACAACTGAACCATTCGATTGGCTACAAATGCGGTTGTCAGCACCAAATCTGTTTTCTGGGTGTATGTATTGTATTAAATGCATATTTGTTAATGCGTATTTCAGTATATTTTTCATTTTTAGTAGCATTTTTTAAATTTCGTATACAATATTCATTAGGATGTCCCTTAAAAATACGATTTGTCGATTTTCGTTCATTGCACCCAAGAATCAATTAAATATTATTAGATTATAATTACCTTTATTGTTATTTAAAAAATTTTTAACCCTTAGAGTCCTGGGGACAAAAAAGATCCATGAAGATTATTTAATTTCTGACTCCAGGTTTCTAAAATTTTGAACTTGCTCGAAACATGTGTGCCACATGATAAAAAAATATTATTTTATGTAACCTGGTCCACATAGGGTTAATACTTATTTAAGAAATCTTTAACTCTTAGTGTCCTGGGGACAAAAAAGACCAATGAAGCTTATTTAATTTCTGACTCCATTTTTAAAAAATTTTGAAATTGCTCGAAAAACTTGTTAAAAATTACTATTTTATGTAACGTAATCCTCATAGGGTTAATATTTTGACTTGTGGTAAAATAGAGGCCCAAACAGTTAGGATAATGTCTTTCAGCCGAACTTTCAGACTTTAATTAAATTTGGGCATATGAAAGAGGGATCTAAATGATCAAACATGTTCTATTCTTTATCGGTCCAATCTCATATTTTGTGGTTAAAAAGGTTCGCAGTTAAAAGATCTATTAACGGCATATTTAAAAAAAATTTAAAGGGGTGTACTAGGGTGTCCCTTGAATAACGAATTGTCGAATTTTAATGCTAACACTCTTCAGTTTAGTTCCATTTAGTCTTAAATGCAGGAATTTTGAAATTTCTTTTTTTAGAAGGTTTTAACCCGTACCGAATAGCGTTTAAATTTTGTTAGTTATCACATTTTATGCCAGATGGAACGAAACTGGGAGCGTTGGCATTGAAAATCGTAATCTTTAAACTACATTTTATTTGAAACACTTTTTGAGACAAACGCGAAAAATACGCATAACAAATTATGAACCATTAAGCTGGTATCACTTATTTGGCCCCCTGTATATAAATGATGGTGGTCAGCTGTCAGTCGATAGATTGTAACTTTTGCAAAACTTCGCAGTCTTTTATATGAAAATCATCAACACCATTAAACCATGTAAACATATTAAATGCAGTTCATTATAAAGTATTGATAAGAATTTCTTATAAATTGAATTTAAAAAAAATCATTTGAGTAAATAACATTAATGACCATGAAATATAAAAAAGAATAACAAAATCATTGTAAGCAAATAATGTTCTTTTTGTAAAACGAAAAATATAATATAATGATTTTATTTATTGATAATGCTATACATTTGAAAATAAAAATTTTATTTACACTCATAAAAATTAATCAATTAATTGTAAATAAAACCCGTTTTTCTATTAATAATGATTAATATTAAAAGGTATTTCAATAACAAATTTCTTTAGCTTATAGGAATGTACTTGAACTGATAAAGATAACATGTATGTACGCCGATGGGTATATGTGATGTGAAACAAGTATGAATATACCATAACCTCCAATTAGTGTCCCTCCGAAGGCACATTTTTGGGTCGCTGCCGAACATCGGCCAAATTTACAATAATCGGCCTAAGCCAAAGCCGATTACTTTTAGTAAGTCCAAACAGCAGTTGGGTTACCTCTTTTGGGTTACCAAAAGTTCACGAACAGACATAACTTAAAACAAGCACAAAAACGTTTCCTTACTCAAAATTGTTGTTGTTTTTTTTTTGGCTGCTTCGAGTTGTTTTGGGTAATAATCGGTCCGTGTCCGACCGATTGGAAGTCGTAAACTACTACCAATAAATTGCAATTACGAATGATAGTATAATTGTCAGAATTACTTAATATATAAATATACAAATATAATAAACAAATATTATTGTTTGCTCTAATTAAGGTGTTTAGACTGTGTCTCAAAAGTCAACTGAAATTCGGCAAAATTTTGTTTAATAACCATACGTACAAATTTTGTGATCTATGTCTAAAATTTTCATAGAAGCCTTGTGTTGGGCGCCAAATATATCTAACGAATAACAAACGATTTTTACCACTACATCTTTAAAAAAGTAATAAATAATTAAAAGTTGGAAATGACAATTTTCAAAACCAACTAAATAATTTAAAAGCCGCAGTATACACAACAACAAAAAGTTTGTAGTGGCTACTGAAAATTTTGCTGTTATTATGGAAAATTTAGCTATTTTGAGCCCTGCGGTATTTTTTGCTAAGTTGTAAACTGTAATGTAAGAATTATATGCTAAAATTAGCAACAAACTTTACTGAATATTAGTATCACTCGAAGAAAAACATCCATTATATTTTTAATCATAAATGTGATGAAAAACTAAATACATTGTCGAATATTTTGCTAATTTTACCAACAAGGATTTTAAAAATTTTTAAAAATGTTTTTTAAAATCAGCAATTTGTAAAATGAGAATAGCAAAAATGTTTATTAGAAGTATTTATTTTTACTAATAATTAGTATAAAAAAATAAAGTGAAATCTTTCTACCAAAACTTTTTTCTGAGTGTACCACATCGCTAATCTTAATAATTGATGGCAGACCCTATACGGAGTATAAGGATACAATTTGGTAAATAAAACTTTTAAATTAAGGATTTTAAACTTTAAAGCACTGTTTCTTTCTAAAATTTTTCGTTATGTCCAAGATTTCAAAAGAGGTCCAACAATGGGCGCCAAATTGTAAAGCTAATAATAAGGATTTTTGTAGAAAAATATGTTGTTAAAATCTCTCAGGTACATCAAAGTCGATAGTGTATATCTTAAATGTGACACGAGTTATCGAACCAGTTTCGGAATCAGAAAGAGCGTATTTACATTATTTGTAGGGAATGCATCACGGGATTTCACGTCGCGGTATTCCCGCGAAATTAGGCATTTTTCAGTTCCCGCATTTCCGAAGAGTTGGATCGGGAATCTCAGGATTTAACAAAATACAATTTAAAATAAAAAAAATCAATTATATAAAATTTTCGTATGCAAAAATATTTTGAAGACAGTAAAAATATGACATTAATTTTTATACTTGATTGAACTTTTCAATTTTCTTTTATTCTTCTCAATTTTTTCAAATATGGATAGTAGGCCAAATCAATAATAAGCTGACGATATATGTATGTTCATAGGTTTCCCACGTTGGGCGCAATTTATAAGTAGAAAATTAATATTCGATTCTACAGGAAACTTGAAAATTTGGTGGGTGGTAATCTAAACGCCGTAGTCATAACTTTATTAAGACTCGTCATACCAAACGTCTTAACAAATCATCATCCTATGTGAGTTAGTTTTGTTTTTGGTTTTTTGACTATTGTAGGAAGAATTTTAGCAATTACAATTTGTTAATGAAACAATACACAATATTTTTGCACACTTGCTTTAAAACAATATATTTTTTTATAAAAAAAAATATGACTTATTTTTTTGTTACTTACTCATATTTGTTTGTAAGTATGTATGTAGTTAAAGTATATAAAAATGGTTTTACTCTGATAAAAATATGACTACATTCTATATACATAGGCATTTTTTTTTTCAATATATTTACTTTTTTGTTTAAGCACATAAAAAAGGCGCAACTCTTGATTTCAGAATATGAACAGGGTTTTCTTGAAAAAATTTATATTTCAGTTGTTTCAAACAGCTTTAAAAAGTGAAAAGCGTTGAGGATACAAAACAAAATTAAATTAATTAAAAATAAATTCAACAATAGTTTAGAAAACTTTAAATAAATATGGGTTGTTGCGGTTCTAAGGATATGGATAAGAAAAAATCATGGAGTCCCTCGGAAACAAATGGTGTAGGTGTTTATTAAAAAAATACCTCAAAACTTAACGAAAATATTGTTTTGATAATAACCACAAAAGATATATTATTTTTTCGTTAAAAAAAATAAATAAATGTGTATACAAGTATCAACAAGTGTTAATAAGTGCAATTGAACTTATGGAGTGGAATTTTTTTATTATTTAAATACATTTGATAATTCAAGAATTTTTATGTTCTTGTAATGTGTGTTCCGATTTGTCGCAAAAAATCGGTATTTTTTCTAGTCTTCAAAAATTAATAAACGACTAAAATATTACGTATTTAACGTTAAATAAACAATAAAGAATATAATCAAGTACCTAAATATTAGTATTTTGTGGCGCAAATCAATTATTGATTTAAAAATTAAAAAAAAAAAAAAATATTTTGATTTGAAAAAAAACCAAAGTATTTTGAAAAAAGTTGAAAATGCGCTCCGGAAACTTCGTAATCTGTTAAAAAATAATGATTTTGTGTATGAATCATTTGTATGAGCTCGATCTCCCACTACTTATTCAGCTGGAATTGTAGATGTGAACTGAAATAAACGCGTTAACTCTTAACGTGCGTAAATAGCAAATAAAAAAAAACATTTTAAGTTTTTTCTAAAAAACCCTTGAAAAAATTCTGAATGAAGCCAAGAAAAAATTTACAAAATTCTTATTAAATTTTGAAACACCTTTCTTAAGGCAAACATACACGTTCAATATTATTGATCAATGTTTTTAAAATCAACCAATCAGAACAAAGTATTTAAAAATAAAATGTTCTGATTGGTTGATTTTTGAAAAATTTATCAATAATATTGAACGTGTATGCCCTACTGCATACCAAATTTGTAAATACAAAAAAAAACTTTTTAAAAGGCACCAACAAAGATATTTGTAAATCAAAAAAAAATTTTTTTTTGTAACTTTAAATTTTTATTTTTAAACAATTTTTATATGAAAGATAACAATTTACAAACGAGTAACAAATATTTCAAACAAAAAAATAGTTGGGAATAAAATTTCAATTTAAAAGAAAATGTGATTGCTTTTACAAATTCCATTGTTGGTGCCTACTGTTTTTTCTGTGTAGCTTGAACGAAAATTTGTAAAAATTTATTAATAAACTATATGGTGATAAATTGGCTAAATGTTATTTGTATTAAAATTTTATAAAATAGTCTACATATCCTTACGAGATATTAACCCCTTAAAAACAACGAGCTATTACAAAATGGCGCCCAACAGTGATCCTGACACATAATCTCGAGGCATGAAGAGAAGTTTGTTAATGGATTCACTAAAATTTTATCGATAAAGATTGAACGACTCACGCAAGAGCTTTTTTTTGCTTCGAAAAATAACCAAAGATTTTAATGAACATCTTCCAAACGAAGGACGTTTTAAAGCGAGAAGTTACATTACACTAATAAAAAAAATTCTATAAAAATTTTAGTTAAAACTACTAAAAATTAGTTACAAATTAGTTACAAGACCTTGCAGAAAAAACTGCTGATATTATTTTTGCTAAGTATTAGTAAGATAGTAATACCAACAAAAAAAAATGTTTGGATATAACAACAATCAGAAAAAAAATAAACGATACAAACCTACCCAGTGTAGAAACGGTAATGACATATCATTATTTTTTGGAGTACCAGTAATGACATCCACTTACCTTCTGCATTATTTTAAAACATATAATAATGAGTTACTGATAATGACTTATTTTTATCATTATTTCAAATAGAAAATAATTTTTTAGATTTTTTTGAAAATTTTTTGAAATCTATTTTTAGACTCAATATTTTTTAATCACTGGTAAGGATATATGTAACCACATATTTTTTGATTTTTTGTATGTTGGCGAGTAAGCTTGCTTGTGTGCAGCAGGTCAATTATGTTTTTATCTATTAAATATTACATGTCGATATAGCTCAGATGGTAGAGCTGTTGACTGGCAATCTGTAGACCCAGGTTCAATTCCCGCACCAGCAAATTTTATTAAAAAAAAAATAATACAATAAAAAATATTTTTTTTTATATAGTTAATTTTTTTTGAAAATTTAAGTTTAGACTCATTATTTTTGTCACTACTGGTAAGCACATAGGTAACGATGTATTTTTTGATTTTTCGTATGCTGGTGTGTAACCATAACTCATTATTTTTCGCGACATCGCCATATAAAGGTAATAATAACAAAAGTAAGTAGTTACCATTACCAAGTATGTAGTTACATAACCACATATCTGGTAATGATTGTATGTAGTTAAATAACCACATATCTGGTAAGGATTTTCTACACTGGGTATTTACATTTAGTACTCTAATAATTATTATTACGCGCATATCCCGAAAATGCTGCCGAGGATAGCGACATATCGAAAGACAAAAATCATGAAAACAATTATTTTTAACAGATCTCGAGTGTGATAGGGATATTCCAAAAGATATTCGATAAACTAGTTTTATTACGTTACATATCGCCGAAGAGTGAATTTTTACCCTGGCGACTAAAAATAGGGTATGTAAAATTCGAAAAATCGTATATACTTGGTACTTTTTGACTGGGATTATTTATAAATAAATAAATAAATACATAAATAAATAAATAAATAAATAAATAAATAAATAAATAAATAAATAAATAAATAAATAAATAAATAAATAAATAAATACATAAATAAATAAATATGTTAAATATAAATAATGTTAATTCTGAAAAGTGATCCGATCCACATAGACTTTTAAATTGTACTATTGTTGTATACTTGCAAAAGAAAATATATATCGAAAATATCCCAAGAATATTTGTTTTCTTTTGAGGGGTCCAAAACATGCACTCAGATAAAAAAAGTTAGTAAAAAAAAATTTGTAAACAGTTTCCAATCACAATTTACTATTTTTATACTGATTTTTAGTACAATTTTTTTTAGTAATCACTTTTGCTATTCTCTTATTACAAATTACGGATTTGTGTTTCTAATTTTCGCTGCTTTCAGCAAAACATTTTACTAATTTTTCAAAACCGAGTGCTAAATTTATATATACTAATTTAAAATATACACTAATTTAAAAAATTTATGTACAAGAATTTGTTGATTTTTTTTAATTCTTGTTTAGTTTATGTTTGTTACTATTAATATATTTTTAGTTTGGAAATAACACTCAGAAAATTTTATTGTATCTCCAATGCATAAAAAGCCTGGAGAACCGTTTGTAATTTTACTCCAAATTTCAAGTACGATGAACTAATTATACGCTTGTTACAATCGAAAGAAAAAAAGTTTTTTTTATTAATTTTTTTTTTAATTTTTTTTTTTTTTATTCATTTTTTTTTTAATTTTACAGTTTGTTTATTTTTTAGTTCACTTTTTTGTTAATTTCAGCAGATTGATTTTAAAAACAATTTTGCTAAAATTTAGTAGTGACTACTAATTTTGTTGTACTACAGATCAGCAGACATGTGTTGCTAAAATTAGCAAAAAAAAAATACCGTTGAGGTCAAAACAGTTAAATTTTCCGTATGCATTGTAATAACAGCAAAATTTTCAGTAGCCATTACAGACTTTTTTGGTTGAGTGTAGTGTATGGTGTTTTAACTATATGCGTTAACAGAATACAATAAATTTAACTTTTCACTTTCATTTTAAATTTGTCAGTTTTTAAACTATTAAGAAGTTGCTAATACTACATCTACACTTAACGAAAAACAGTTGTTTTTGAAAACTACTCGTGAAAATCCATACAAATTTTAAATAGAAAATAAACGTTTTTAAAACTACTAGTTTTTTGTTATTGGGCTTAAACTAAATCCAAAATTATTTCAAGTTTATAAAGTTATATGAAATTTCGAAATTGTTTAAATTTTCAAGTACATTTAAAGTTCTTTTGAAAATTTACTTTGGAATAATTTTAGCCACCTCGCAAATAGCTTTAAAAGTTCAGAAATTAAAAAAAAATATAATAAATTTTTTTTTTATTTCTAGAGTACATCATCGACGATAATAGCACAACCAAGCGATGACTCGGGTGCTGGTACATTTAGGAAAACAACATATACAACAACATCAAATAACACCACAACACATCAACAGATTGATGATGAGGAACAGATTTAACAAAAACCGAAAATTAAAATTCCAAAGTTTAAAATTATATATTAAGAAAAACGAATGAAATATATTTAGAAATGTAAGTTTTATAACAAAAAATGTAAATAAAATGTAAAAAATTATGTAAGTCAATTAATATAGAATTTTCACTTTTTGGAAATCTAGTTTAAAATCCAGTTTCAAATTACCCCCGGTTAAATACGAAATTTGACAGCTAAACTGGATTTCGATTTGACAACTGCAACATTTTGTAAACAACCACAACAGTTGTAAATTAAAAAATTGGACGATTTCGAATAATTTGTAAATTCGAATAAACCGAAAACCGATTATTATTTGTCGGTTAACCGTTTTTTAAAACATGATTTTATAATGAAGAAAGTAATGAAATTTAAAGGCTTTTCTTTTCATTCTAACTGCTTATGCGAGCTTTTTAAGAGCCTAAAATATTGTTTTATAGCTTTTTTCTGTTGACCTAGTTATAACCCTTAATTCAGATCTATCGACTTCTTTCTTTGGGATTGTTTAAAATCTTGTAACAGAGTAGTCCTTAAACAAATAAAATCCGAAGAGAAGATAATTTATCACCAGAGGCTTTATGAAATCGTATGGAAAATGCTGCGAAACAAGCTTGAATGTCTATAAACTTTGGTGGCGGCCAAATGCGACTTAAAAGCAACCAAGAGTGTTATAAAAATGCGACTTTACCTAATCTCTTTTTCATTAATAATTTAGATAAACTTGCACACAGTATTTTTGAAAAAATACAAGGGGAATAAAACAACAAAAAAATATGGTGACAATTTATCAATGAAATTTCATTTCTTGCTTTTACTAAGAAAAAATAAGAGATAATATTTCTAGTTTTTTGAACAATAATCTAAATTAAATGCAGCAATGATTATTTTGAAGTGAAAGATCAGTCAGAAAACAAAAAATAAAAAAAAAAATAAAACTTGGACCTCACAATCTTTTTATTTATTAGTTGTGAAAAAACACTTGAGGAGTAAACATTATATTTAATTGAGAACAATAAAAAAATGAATTTTATATACAAATTGATAATATTACTTGGATTCTACGCAGTTTACACCCAAGCATATGTACTCTATACCACCCAGAATGATAATGACAACAACAATTTGAGTGAGGAAGATGTTAATGAATCGACAAATCCTTCTTATTATATTGGAAAAATTGTAAAACCTTCAGAAATTAAAGAACCATCTTCACTACAAGAAATTATCAATTATATTGGTTCAGACAACCTAAGTAATACGGAAATGTTACCCCTGGAATTGGACACAAAACACACTTTGACTTATACGGAATTAACAAAACTTTTATCATTTTGGCAATGGGCTAAACAACAAAATTTCTATGAAATGCAAACAGACCGCCCAAACATAAATAATAATTTTGTAACGCTTGAAGAATAAATTTAATTATTTTATGTTAATTGTATGATACCACTATTTTATTTTCATAAAATTATAAAACTAAATTATATGATTTTTAAATTTACTTTAAAAAAAAGATTTGTGTATTTATTTAATTAATGTCGGCATGAAAAAAAATTGTCTACTGATAAGACTGGAAACAATTGTAGTACACTCATAGAAATAAATCTGTAAAAATAGCATAAAAAGCAACTAGAAATTAGTTTAAAATTACCTTGCAGAAAAAACTGCTGATTTTAGCAGATTTTTAAAAGTAAAATAAGAATAGCAAAAACAACTGTTAAATTTAGAGAATTTTAGTTATGTTTAACTTTTGGTTAATTGAAAATGACAAAAAAAAACTGCAGGAAATTTTGTTAAATATTAGTAGACTAAAAATAGCAAAAACAAACTGTTATATCTACAAAAATTTTGTTATATTTAAGCTAAATTTAGTTAAATGCAACTAGCGGTCTATCTTGGTAAAATCAGCAGAAATGTTTGCTAAAAGAATTGTAAACTGCTATTTTCAAAAGGCTTGATTTTTTTCAAAAATTTTATTTTTTTGGGATTTTTTAGGCTACTAATTATTTAGCAAAATTTTTTGCTGATTATAGCAGGTTAAGTTGTTATTTTCTATTAACAAAATTTAACTCAAATATAACTAAAATTCTGTATATTTAACAGTTTTCTTTTTGCTGTTCCCATCTTACTAATATATTGCAAAAATAATCTGCTAATTTCAGCAGTTGTTTCTGCAACGTAATTTTTAACTAATTTTTAGTAGTTTCAGCAAAATTTTTAACAGACTTTTTTCTATTAGTGTAGTTATATTTTAGGTAAATATTGTGTTTACAGTTAATAAAGTAAAATTTGTTTATAAACAAATTATATGAATTTAACACACATTTATTTCATATTATATTAGCTTTTTGTCGGTAGGTATTTGTTTTTTAAACAACTTGAATAAAGATAATAGTAACGTAAACGGTGTAAACCTGGTATGTTTGTGAGTTTAATGTCAAACTCCATATATAAAAAATTTGGTTAGTATTTATACAAGGTTTACAAGGCATTTACGTGTTTATATGAAAACCCCTAATAAAATTATAGTTTAAAAAGTAATTACGTTTCTATTTACCTAGTTCAAAATACACTCAGATGAAAAAGTTAGTAAAAAAATTTGTAAATAGTTTCCAATCGCACTTTACTATTTTTATATAGATTTTAGTACAATTTCTTTTTTAGTAATCATTTTTGCTATTCTCTTATTACAAATTACAAATTACGAATTTTTTTTACTAATTCTCGCTGCTGATTTCAGCAAAACGTTTTACTAATTTTTCAAAACCGATGCTAAATTTAGCAGAAAAATATACTAATGTAAAAAAACTTTTTTTTTTGATTTTTTATAATTCTTGTTTAGTTTATATTTGTTACTATTGATATATTTTTAGTTTGGAAATAACACTCAGAAAATTTTATTGTATCTCCGATGCATAAAAAGGTAATAACTGGATAACCGTTTGAAATTTTGACTTCAAATTTCAAGTACGATGAAGTAATTATACACTCAGATAAAAAATTTGTAAAAAAATTTGTAAACAGTTTCCAATCGCACTATACTATTTTTATACTGATTATTAGTACAATTTTTATTTTTAGTAATCATTTTTGCTATTCTCTTATTACAAATTAAGGATTTTTTTTTACTAATTTTCGCTGCTGATTTCAGAAAAACATTTTACTAATTTTTCAAAACCGAGTGCTAAATTTAGCAGAAAAATATACTAATTTAAAAATTTTTTTTTTTTTTGATTTTTTACAATTCTTGTTTATTTTATATTTGTTACTATTGATATATTCTTAGTTTAGAAATAACACCCAGAAAATTTTATTGCATCACCAATGCATAAAACGGCAATAACTGGCGAACCGTTTGCAATTTTGACTCCAAATTTCAAGTACGATGAAGTAATTATACGCTTGTTACAATCGAAAGAAAAAGTTTTTTTTATAATTTTTTTTTAGATTTTACAGTTTTTTTTATATTTTAGTACACTTTTTTGCTAATTTCAGCAGATTGATTTTAAATTACAGTATACAATAATTTACTGAAACTTAGTAGCTGCAACTAATTATTTATACTAATTTCATTGTACCTACTAAAATTATTGATATTTAGTAAGTTTTTTAAATGATTTTAGCAAATCGATTTGGAATTGCAGTTTACAACAATTTTGCTAAAATTTAGTAGCGGCTACTAAATTTGTCTATTAATGTCGTTGTACTACAGATCAGCAGACATGTGTTGCTAAAACTAGCAAAAAAGACCGCTGGGTTCAAAACAGTCAAATTTCCCGTAATAACAACAAAATTTTCAGTAGCCATTACAGATTTTTTTGGTTGAGTGTACAGAATCAGTTTTGTAGAGGAATGTCGTGTACCTTGGGATGCTGGTACTTTCGAACTTCACATTTTTCTCCTCTTTTTTTATGGGTTTTTAAAAAATCATGTTGTATAAAATGTATTTTATGAAACAATTTGTACCTTGAAATTAAAAAGTAATTTTGTATAACGAAATTTTTAAACTTATTTTCAGGATAACGCTTTATTTTTCTTACGGGACTCTTTTGTCCCTTTTAAAAAGTCCCTTTGAAGAGTACGGACGAGTTTTTTGGATGTTAGTTAAACTTGGTTTAGTTAAACCGAAAATGAATTTTTTTACCCATTTCCAAGTTTGCTAACAAAAATTTGCTGGAACAACTTTTTCTCGTTTAGAATTTCGGTCTTTATAATTTCCAGTTACAAACTGCGTTAAACTAAGTTAAAAAATAACCTACATCCAAAAGCTCGGCCTAAGAGGGATAAAATGTTCCGTAAAAATATTTGTCATGAAATTCTACTGTAAGTTTCTGAAGAAATAAGCAAAACTTAAAATGTGTTTTAGGGTTAATCTCGTACTTATTCAGATTAAATGTCCAACAAACCTGGATTTTAGGGGGAAACCATGTGAATCTTCCATTTTAGGTAAAGGATGTGTTCAGTGAACTTATGTAAAACACTACGAGGAACATTTTTGTGGAACATTTTAACCCTTTAACTCTTCAACTTACGGGTCTTTTGACCCTTTTTAAAAAGGGACCAAAAAAGTCCCCTTAACTGAAGAGTTAGAGGGTTAAAGTGTTCCACAAAAATGTTCCTCGTAGTGTTTTACATAAAGAATAAAAAAAATCAATGAAATTTTTATTTTTTAAATAACTAACAAAAATAACTGTTTACTGTAAAAACTCTGTTTTGGTGGTTGTTTATTACGATAGTAAAAATAACGGCCTTAAACAACTGTTACGAAATTGCAATACTTTTCTTTAGTCGTTTTCTAAAATAACTGTCATATTGGTTGTTTTGATTTTTACCATAGAAAAACAACTGTAATTAGACTTAAAAACCACAACTGATTATTACTACACAAACAACTGTCATGTAGTAACTGTCAAACTTTTTTGAGTGTACTATCTGAATTGGGCTAAAATGGCATTAAGAAGCACCAAATCGTAGAATTCTGGTTATTATTTCGGTTATGAATGTTATATAGAACCAAATCGTACTGTGGTGTAGTGTATCTTAATCGTTGGGCTTGCCCGACTATAATTTTCTTTACCTTTTATAAAACACTTTTTTTTCATAAAAAAATCTGGGAAAATGTTAAGCATCCAAATAAAAAAAAAAACTGGAAAAACAGTTTAAACTGGCTATATGGCAACACTGGGTGAAGGGTATAAAAATCTAAATCAAATTAGGAGTTTATTTAAAAATTAAAAAAATGTTCAGTTTTATTTCGAATACAAACGCTGAGATCAAAGCTTTTTAAAAGCGAAAATTACTTTTAGTGGGTTGCTCAGCCCAACTTCTTTTTGTAGAGCCCAAGCCGCAGCAAATACACCATCTTTGTGCATGCAGGTGAATTATGATTTTCCTAAATAAGCAGTTTTTAAAGAAATGAAAGTGGAATTTAAACTAACATGTTATATCCTAAACAGCTAACTTATGACGCTAAGCAAAATGTTGACTACATTGTAACAAAAAGTTTCACAAAAACTTTGAGTTTGAATGCACAAATTCAAATCTTTCGATGCAGCGTACAAAATATTAGTAAGTTAAATATCTTGCTTTACGTTGCTACAAACTTAAATATAATCGTCAAATTCTCAATACTATAAAAATCAGGCACATACAATAGAATAATCAAATTAAAGAAGCTGAAAATTCTATAAAAACACCCAAAGAATATATTCAAATAATCACATTACTTTCATGATGAACACAAATTTGCAAACTTTTATTTTTCCAAAACTAATAACAATAGTAGTGAAAGTGATTTTGAATAAGAGAAACCTTATTATTTAATTCAAAATTCTTGGAATTTTAAAGCAAAACCAAAATGCTTCAGTTTTCTAAAGTTTTATTGCTACACATTATACTATGGAATTTATCGGAAAGCCGAGCTATAAATAGCTCAATAATAATGAAATTATGGTCGAGTAATATTGACTGGGGTGAACTAATTAACAATGGTCCAAAACAATTTATTATTGGAAATGAAAAGATTATAATTAAATCGGAAAATCAAATATCCAACGAGAATACAAATGTTGAAGTGTTTAGAGAAAGCAAAGAAGATAGTAAGGAACACAGTATTTCGGAGGTGATTTACATTGGAAATGGTTGGGAAATCATAATTAAGAATCCCAATGTAAAGACCTGCTTTTGAAGGAGAGAACTGTTATTGACATAATTTTTTTTTAATTTAAACAAATAAAATATATGATCGTCAATAGAGCTGAAAACTTTTAAAACCAATTGCATCATCAATAATAAAAAAAATAAAAAATACGAATACGAATCAATCAAAATTCTTTTTGATTCACGAATTGAATCTTGATTCGCGCGAATCATCTTTTTACTTATTGTTTCGCGAATTAAAATTGTTTTTTTATGATTCGCAAACGAATTTTCAATATAAGAAATAAACTATCATTTAATATACATATGGTCAAAAAAATAATTACACTTGGTTATTATTTCTTTATGTTTAATTTTAGTTAATTTAACTCAAGTAAACATGACATATCTTTTTTATTTAAATAATTTTAATATGTCAATGCGCTTTTTTATTGTTGTTCCTATTAATTCATAACGAAATTAAAAAAAAATCGTCGATGTGTCCAAAAAATCATTGTTCTTCGGAGGAGAGAAAAATTGCTTCGAGACTAAGAGAAAATGTTCAAAATACTGTAAAGCCGGTTGAAACTAGCAGAAAACAAAAAAAGGACATCAAAAACAACACTTTGCGAAGACGGACCCATTTCAGCGGTTCATCGTAGACTACAAGAAGCCAATTTACCCTGAGGGATAGCCAGAAGAGTATCTTTGCTCAGACAGAAACATTTTGTGGAGCAATGAAACAAAAATAAATTTATTTGGAAACGTAGGGGTAGCGATTCCATGTTCGCTTTACAAAACTGATATCCAAGCGCGGGGGCGGCAATATAACATCGAATTAGTGCAGTGAACTGCATCAGTACAGTCAGATTTGTTTCTTGAATTTCGCAAAAACTATTTACTATTTTTAAAGTGTTGTTATTGAATTTTGTTTGAAGGCAGCTCTTATTTACCTTTTTTATCGGCAAAACATCGCACTGCGGTAAAACACTGCCGACACTGAGTTTTTATTTGGTTTAGGCTTTACTTTTTAACCAAAACTGAATTTAATGTTTTTTCTTATTGTTTTTGTATTTATTTCATTTCATATGTTGTAAGAAAACAAAATAGAATTTACTTTTCTTTTAATTTAAATAAATATTTGGCTGCGATCCATTAAAAAATGTTGGCTGTATTTATTATTTTCACCATATGTGTACATTGATGTCATAAAAACTTCAATTAATTTCAATGATAATCGAGCTTTTCAACGAATCGAATTGATATTAATTTTCGAAATAAAACAAAAACTTTTGATTCGCGAATTAAAAAATAAAAAAAAATTCCAATGGTTTATATTTTTATTTCTTTGATTAGCAAATTTATAAATAATTTTTTTTAATCATCTTTGCAAATAATTTCTTTTGAATCAATTCTTTAAAGCTCTGAGAACTAAAATATTTTTATAATTCATATACACACAGGGATGTCAGATATTGAAAAAAAAAATTAACATTTTAAAAATCATCAAATCTGGCATCCCCAATAATAAATATCGTCATAAGAAATTAAAAAAGCCGTAAGTTACATTTAAAAAATTTTACAGAAGCAAAAAATTTTTTCAAATTGTTTGCACTTACACTTGGGGCTGTTTAGAATTTTGTCGTAGGAGCGTAAAATTTTGCAGGAATATGTATTTTGATACGGTGCATCATAATCGATCAAAAAGTCGATTTTAAATTTTTTGTAACTTACGGCTTTTTCGATTTCATATGACGATCAGTGTTGCCAACAAATTTTCAAAATAAATGGCTATATCAACCCAAAAAATCGCTAGAAAATCACTGGATTACAAACCATGGAAAAAATTTAGCGATTTTATCGCTAGATTGTTGAAAAATGGTTCTTAAAGGAGTTTTTACCCAAAAATTTCTTTAATATGTTCATAAAAAGTCATATAAACTTTGAAATAATGAAAAATTTTACGATTAAGCTTCAAAAAATGGATCCTGATTTTCATTGAATTAATATTAGTATTCAAAAAACTCAATAGAGGGCGTTGTGCGGTGAAAAACTACATACCCATACTTAATTGAAATGTGCATTTTTAGAAAGTTTTTTTACTAAAACCGTTTAGGAAGTTCTTTTTTATAATAAAATATTACCAATATGCGAATTTTATAATACTTTTCAACATAAAACCGATTTTTAAAAATTGTGTTACGGCTGATAAAAAATCGCTAGATTTTTGGCTAATAGCTACAGGACAATTTTTCCCGCTAGAGGCAAAATAAAATCGCTAGATCTGACGAGAAAATCGCCGTTATGGCAACACTGATGACGATATGTATTTAGAAAAAAAAAATGCTATTATCCTATTGTCAATCTAAAAATAATCACCCTCTACTCTGTATCTCTCTGAATTCTTATCATTTGATTTAAAAGTGATTTAAAATTTTCATTGCATTTGCTGTTTATTAATCAACAAAGGTTTTTTAAATTTTTATGACGTCTTCAAATAAAATCTTAACTATTTTTAGAAACGTAAATTTAAAGAAAAAAAAAAAATGTCTTTAAATATTAAATTGAATGGAATGAAATAATAAGGCAAATCTGGGTGTGAAAGTTTTATAGTCAATTTACACTATACTTAAAATATAAGCAAACTGTTAATGTTTGTGAATCTCGTTTCAATTATATTTAAAGCAACACATAAATGGACTATTACAGATTTTCTAAAATAGTCACAAGTTTTATTATAAGATCTATTTTTAGATTCATGAATTCAATAAAAATTTCAGAGAAAAAATAATATGTACAATTTAATGTAATGAATTAATATAGCAAAACTGGATATAAAAGTTTGACACAATTTCTAAAATAGTTACCAGTATTATAGCACGAGCTTATCTGAAAACATCTATTTTTTAAAATGCATAAAATGTTAAAATATTTCTTATTTGCATTGTTATATTGCAATTTTTTGGGAAGTGTAAATACTAGAAATATTTTAAAAGGACATCTAAGACAAAAGACTACTGCAAATTCAACAGATTTGCAAGATGAAAATAAAAGTATTGAAAGTTCTAAATGGGACGAAATAGCATATGAAAACAAGGAAGTACAGCAAAATATCTCAATTAGTCAAAACTCTTTGCTGAAATCGAATGAAAGTCAGCTGATAACAGATCGCCACATAGCCGAGAGTAATCAAAGTCGTATCACGAGAAGTGAAAAAAATTCAGATGAAATCAAAATTAATTTTCGTAGTGCAGCAGATGATATTAGAGAGCGGAATCAAAGGATTACATTACAGGACAGTGTATATTCATTAATGAAACTTCTCAAAAATACCGAAAGTAAATCATCCAAAGAGAGAATAGCTAGAACCAATAAAATCAGAGAAGAGAGTATGCAAAAAAAGAGTGAATATCTACAACATTTAATTTCTTAAAATAAAATTAAAGTTTAAACTTTATAAAAAATTAAATAAATGCTTTTATTAAATAACGAGTTTTTTAATAACTAAAAAGTGTCGGAATTGTTTTATCTACAAAATGTTTGCTATTTTTAAGCTAAATTTAGTTGAATGCAAATAGCAGTCAATCCTGCTAAAATCAGCAGAAATATTTGCTAAAAAAATTGTAAACTGCAGTTTTCAAAAGGCTCGATTTTTATTTGTAGTTAAAAAAAATCAAAAAAAACTTCGAAAATTTAAATTTTTAAGTGATTTTTTAGGCTACTAATTATTTAGCAAAATGTTTTGCTGATCTTAGCAGATTAGATTGATATTTTCCATTAACAAAAATTTAACTCAAATAAAACTAAAAATCTGTATATTTAACAGTTTTATTTTTGCTGTTCCTATATTACTAATATGTAGCAAAAATAATCTGCTAATTTTAGTAGTTTTTTCTGCAGCATCATTTTTAACTAATTTTTTATAGTTTTAACAAGTGACAAAATAAAAAAAAACAGAAGATAAACAAAAAATCTAAAGTGGAATGTTTGTGTCTGTTTGATCACTTCTGAAAGTAAAAAACAACAACAGAAAGCTGAATAGAAAAGAAAACTATGAATTAGCTAAACTACATTCACGGTCTTACTTGGTTTAGATGGCTGAGCTGTCGAACTTTAGTATAGTTACGTTTGTATATTTGCAAATTAATGTGTTTATAACTTTTAGAGAAAAAAGGTTTATTCTTATGCTTAACCTCAAACCTACTAAATTAAAAAAAAAACAGACGTTACGCTAAAATTCTTCACAATTTTTTGGACCATCTCCTCGCCTTTCGGGGCGAATTTAGCCGCTATTTTGATCTTTAAAAATAAAGGCAACGAGAATAAAATTAGGAAAAACTTTGTTTCTATTATATTTTCCACCACTGTATTTCAGATGTATAAAACAGTTATAACCACCATGTGGACTAAGAGCGATTTCCTGCAGACTACGTAAAAAACTTAACCCGCATTATGACTGTCGCCACAATGTTGATTATGTCCTTTTAAAATGAGTAATTATGCTCGGATTTATATCTAAAATCCTGTCGGTACCGAACTATTTTAAAATATTACAGATATTTTTTAAACCTATGCTTTTAAAAAAATGTATATTTAACATTAAAGCTATATTCACAATGCTCTGCAGCGTGGATTCTGCCCCTTTCTTTTTCGCACTTGCATATTTTTTTTATCCTGCCATCTCTATTTTAGTACACTTCACTCTGCAGAGTGTAGTACTCCAACATTGTGAATCCGACTTAAAGTTAAAACAGTTTTTACTATGCAAAATAATTCTTTTGTTTAACACAATGCTCTGCAGCGTGAATTCTGCCCCTTTCTTTTTCGCACTTACATATTTTTTTTATCCTGCCATCTATATTTTAGTATACTTCACTCTGCAGAGTGGAGTACTCCAACATTGTAAATCCGACTTAAAGTTAAAACAGTTTTTACTATTCAAAATAATTCTTTTGTTTAACTGATGAATTTTGTATTGACCAATTTTTAGTTCCTTTTGGATTTTGGGACCTTTCCTATTAAAACTACTACAATTGTGAATAAAAAATATATACCCGAGTAAAAATAGTTATATATTGTCATATATCATGTGATTGGGCTACATCTGACAATAAATGGAGTCACATTAAGACACATTTCATTATATACAACTACATCTGATATTATTTTTTCAACGAATTTTTTGTAAGGTAATTGATATTATTACATATCCCCAAATCTGACTCCATATATAACTACATAAGCCTTATAAAACTAATCAAATTATATGTAGTGATCGATATGATTATATATGATTTGATACTAAGTTTTATAACACTGTATGTGTCGTCGTACTAAAAGTATAATTTAATTTAATATAACATCAAAATTAGTTATCTGCAAATTCAGAGTTAATTACTCCCTAGCCAAATAATTTTCACGTGATGTTTTTGCATGTAAAATCATATTAAAAAATGATGCGTACGATTTAAAAGACAAAAGTATTCAAATAAATTTTTATTTTATGTTTTAAAATTTGGGTCTTCAAAATTGTTAAAACCATACACATTTCAATGTCAATTTAATAGCTGGTATGCATAAAAAGTATGCCTACTATCAGACAAAATTTTATAAAATCAGATATTTTTATATCAAATATATATTTAATTTGATATAATTAGACACATGTAGATGACCCATTTTTCGGATCCAGTTGTATGTCGTTGTATATGGGCATTTATCAAAAAAGATATACTTATGTATGACACCATATTAAGATTTTTACCCGGGTATCTTCTTTGTTATAAAGTACGCACTGCGGTACTTCAGCATGGGAAAAAGCAACAAAGTACTAAATTTTCCATCCCTGTTCTCTGCTTATGAGTTCTGAGTTCTCTATTATTATGTGCGTTCCCGTACGTTACCGCGGGTACCCGCGGGAACCCAAAACAGCACAAAACAACAACAATTTACACGCAATTTTGAGTACGGGAACGCCTTTGGGCTAGTTTGTGTAACTTCGGCAAAGTACGGGAACAGACATATTATATAATAATATAATAATAAAGTGACGACTGAGAGTTAAAAAAAATCAATTAGTATGCCTAAGAGAACATCTGCGCAGGTTACACTATGCGACAGTCAAAATCGGGATGGGATGAAACCAACGGGAAATGTTATATCGGTCAAAAACAAGTTATACGTGTCCCGGCGTTTCGCTGGGTCACCCCTATGAATCGAGATATATCTTTTTTTTGACATAACTCGAGAACCACTAGTCCGATTTTGCTCAAACAATTTTAAAAAAATTAAAAATTACAATTCCTTTAATCTGTTCATATAACGTTTTTCTATATACTCAACAGTTTTCAGTTTCAATGTTTGTTACCGCTACCATAAAAATCAATAACCTTTTGTTTATTACTTTTTTTTAATATTTTAGGCAAAAAATATTTTTTTCTTCATACATTTATTTTTACCGGCAAAACTGTTGAGTATATAGAAAAACGTTATATGAACAGATTAAAGGAATTGTAATTTTTAATTTTTTTAAAATTGTTTGAGCAAAATCGGACTAGTGGTTCTCGAGTTATGTCAAAAAAAGACCACCAAAGGTCAAATCGATATATCTCGATTCCTAGGGGTGACCCAGCGAAACGCCGGGACACGTATAACTTCTTTTTTACCGATATAACTTTCCCCGGTAGTTTGAATTCTTCCCGATCACTGACCCCTTCCATTTGTCTCACAGTGTTATCTGAGTAAAAATGATAAACGTGAGAGAAAGGGAGAGTAAAGCTAATAATAATAAACCATTATAAGAATTTATATCATAAATTATACAAATTAAAACTTTATTTATACTTAATATAATAAAATTCTTTAAAAATTCATTAATGTTTTGTATGGTTTTCTAAATTTTTATAGGAACCATTAGCCCTTGATTGTTCTTGTTCTTCTGGTATAACATCCATACTTCCTCTACTTCCAGAATTCGTTGAATTCTTTAAGACTTCTTCATCTTTTTCTTCTCCTTTAACCTCCTCGTCCTCCTCCACCATCAATTCGTGTGAATTCTCTTTATTATAATCTTTATTTTCGTTATCATTTAATTCTTTAGAATTTGCATAGGTTTTGTTTAAACCTGCTGCATTATCGTGTTCTACGAAACTTGGGGTTCTAGAATTGTTGGCACCTATTTCAGAACTTGTGGCAGTTACTACCACCAAAGGCATTTGTTGTTGTCTAATACGTTTGGCTATTGGTGGCACAAACAGATCATGTTTGATGATGGTACGAGAGCTATCGGTATAGATCGATTGATTTGAATCCCATTTTAGTTTTTCATAAATCCATGAAAATATAAGACCCAAACAGAAAGCTAATACGAAACCACATACAGAATACCACATATAGGAGATGCGATATAAATAGAAATAATGAGTATCTGCATCTGCTTCTTTGTTTTCGAATGATGAAGTAAATATTTCGTTTATGTGGGTGGAAACAGTAGCAGGACAACCATCTATGTCTAATGGTAAACTAGGTATTGGTGGTTTGGGTCGTCCAAAACCAATCCAAAATGAAAATGCAAAACTTAATGTTAAACCCGTTAGGACTCCTTTTTGATTAGCACTTTTAATATACATGCCTAAGGTAAATAGTCCCAATAGCGGACCACCTATGATACCAAATATAGATAAAGAAGCTTGTAAAAGACCACCCATAGTGCCGGCCAGAAAAGCAATACCCAAACATACTGCGCCGTAAACAACATTCAGTAATTTGGAATAGAAAGTAGTCTTTGCTTCAGAAAGTTCCACCTTTTGAGAATATTTAACTAAAGGCTTAATATAATCTTCCAAAGTAACAGCTGATAATGAGGAAATTGCAGACGATATAGTTGATAAACTGGCACAAAAAATACCCGATACGAAGAGGCCTGATAAGCCCGGAATATGACTCATTGTGTCTACCACAAATAGAGGCATAAGTTGATCTCCTGAACTGATTCTGCCTTGTAGTATAGGGTCACAATGTTGGTAATAATAGTACATGCATAAACCCGAAAAGCAAGTGCTGAAACTCAATAACATTAATATGGGTAAAGTCCACCATAAAGAATTAGCCGAATCTTTCAGGGATTTTACTGACAATAATCTTTGTACCTGGGTTTGATTTACACCATAAAGAGACAAATATGTAGTGATTCCTCCAATCACTTGTGTGAATACAGTATGTCTATGTGTAGGATCTATGCTGAAATTAAAAAACTCCAAACGTCCACCTTCTCGGGCAGTAGACCATATTTCTCCTAATCCCCCAGCCTTAATACCAGCACATATAATAACAGCAAAAACAGCGGCAAACATAAGCAGTGACTGGAAAATATCCGTAATCAATACAGCTTTCATGCCTCCCAAAGTGGCATAAAAAGTACATACCACACCCACAATTATAATGGAAAACAGAATATTTAATCCTGTAACCGCCTCTAAAGCCAAGGCTGGAGCATATAAAACAATACCCATATATAAAATGGTTTGTAGAGAAAATGCCAATGAAGCATAAAGTCTTGTGGGATAACCAAATCTTTGCTGTAGATACTCATAAACACTAGCGGTCTTTAGACGATAGAACACTGGCAATATAAGATAAGCGGCAAATGGTGTAGCCAATACATAGGATATATTAATGAGTACAAATTGTGTGCCATATCTATAATTTTCATTGGACACTCCCAAAATTGTAATGGCTGACATAAAACTGGCCATTAAACTGAATGCTACCGGTAATATAGACATGGAACGATCTGCCAAAAGGTACTCTTTACTTGTCTTTTGTTTTCCTCCGGTTAGACGATAATAGACTCCAATACCAGCTGATATTATTAGCACTAAAGCTAGGATAGTATAATCCCAGGCTCCAAATTGTGCCATTTTGGATAATTTTTAGTGTAAATGTATTTTTAAAATGTGGACTTTTGGTGTAGACAGTGGGCTTAACTCCAGTATTTGTTGTTTTTCAAAATTAGATGATCATGATGATTTTAACTGTTTTTATTGAAAGAAATTAAATTTGAGGAATTAGCTATAAAAAAATTCCCTATTCCATAAAAAAGTGTTTTGTAACATATAAAAATCTTTAAATATTACTCTTCGATGCTCTGTTTTATCGAAAAAGTTCTCATTTTACACATGTTTATATTAAAAAGGAGCTTTACATGTAGTACAAAGTCATCGAAAATCCAAGATGAAAATATTTACCAATATTTAATAAAAAAAAAAATTAAAATAATTTTGCTACATAAAAGTTTCGCATAAAAGATTTTACACAAAAAAAATTATATTTTATAACAAACCTATTTTGGGCGAAAAAATTTGAGAAAACATTGCTCTGTGCCAAGTACGTTACCGCGGGTTGCCAATTTTACCAAAAAGCGTTTCTATTTTCAAAATTATCTGTAAACTGCTGGTCCTTTAGGTAAATTGGGTTCCCGACGGTACCCAAAGTAATGACGTGGAACAGACCTAATGTTTCCGCCAAAATACTAATGCTACACATTTTTAGCAGAACAAAAAGCACATGCTACAATATTATAATAATTTTTAGGTTCTGTTACAAAATTGTTTAAAAAATTTTAATATACCACAGGCAAATATGCTTGTCCAAAGATTTTTGGTACTTAAAATCACCGACCAGAATGAAAGTGATTTCGTCATGGATGAAAAAACATTTACTTTCACAAAGTGAACTGAATGATTTGATTCGTTATTTGAATTTATCAAAACAAAAAGCAGAGTTGCTCACATCAAGTTTGCAGGAGTGGAAATATCTTGACACTCGAACACAATTCACACTATACAGAAACAGAAATCAGGCGCTTTTACAGTTTAAAAAAAATAGGAGAACATGTGCTGGTGCGTTGACATCAAAGGTTTATTTAAAACGATGAACACAGCGTACGATCGCAATGAATGGCATTTGTTTATCGATGTTTACAAATACAGCCTAAAGGCTGCTATGCTAAAGAATGGTAATAAAAAAAAACACATCCATTCCGATTTCTAAACGAATGGAACATTTTGGTCTATATCAATCAGCATAAATGAAAAACTTTGAAAAGTTTGAAAATAAATTCTATTTACACAATTAATAAATGATTTTCATACTTTTCCAACATATCATTGGTCTCTTGATCGGGATGCAATCTGGTGATAGGGATGCAATCCGTTTCTTTTTTTTTTTTGTATTGTGCCTATAGGATAGCCCAGCAACTGAGCATCATTAAGTGGAGAAAGATTGGCCTAGTCGTCATAATGAGTCAGAGATTAATCACAACTGTGTCGACAACGACAAGGAGAATTGCTTTTTCATATATTTTGAATGGGAAGCAAAATGTCGCCATGTCGTCCGGCGATTTGTCGTCGTAATAGATTCTATTTTATTTTCGTGTCGACGCACTAATACACACTCAAAATATTTGTCAAATTGTTGCCATATTTTTAACTAATTAAAGATTGCCATTGGAACAGAGTTGTTAGAAATTCGTATTAGAGCTGCAAAAATTCGTAGTTTGTTTACAAAAAATTTATTTTTTTGACAGAAGAATATAATTGAAATTTAAAATACATAATTTACCGCGAAAAAGCAAAATTAAATACAATGAAATATAAAACAACAAGAATAAGTGAAAGACCAATTGAATTGGTGAAGAATAATAAATCAAATACAACCATATTCTTTTTTGCTTTCCATTTTTTCTAAACGTCAACAAATGTCACCGGTCGATTGTCGCTGAATTTAAATTCATCGTGACGATTTTTGCTGTCGTCGGTCGACAATCGACCCAGTTGTGATTAAACTCTCACGAAAATAAAACGTCTCCTGAATAACACTTGTGAACCCACAAGGACATTTTCACCACCTCTTCACATAAAACTCGGCCTCATCAAGAACTTCATAAAAGCGCTCAATCGTGAATGACCGGCTTTTATGTAATTAATAGGGTATTCCATTAATTGTTCGAAGATTTTGATTTTTATTACATGTTATTTGTTGTCGATATTTGTATGCGTTTAACGAAAAAAAAAAAAACGAAAACGGTGGGAGAAGTTCATAGGGAATTTTGAAAAATCGTTGTGATTAATTTTGACAACATTTTTTCTAAATTGGCTTCTGAAAAGCTCATATGTTCGAAAATTTATTTAGTTCTTGTTAAAAATTGTTTAGTTCTCATTCAGATAAATTTCGACTACAACCTGTGAGTAACTATCCATGCAGCCTCACCGGACTTTGATGCGAGTTAGCTAATTATCTTGAGAACTCTGGGTAGCATAGTTTCTTTATAAAGTACATACTCTTTGCTACAATCCTGTGAACAACTTATTTCTAAATTTCTTTGTTTTTATGGTAAGCATTTTGAAAAACTTCTGAATTTGAAGATAAAAACTAATTTATTTGTCTCTTTATTCGCCCTTTATTAATTGGAATCTTATGGCTTTCGCTAAAAGATATTATGATTGCAGAGTGTTCACTCAACAAGCTTAATTACGTAGAGCGTTTATTAAAAATGATAAAATTTTAAGCCCAGTATTTTATTCGTATTTATGCGAAAAAGCTGTCAAACTTTATAAAAAAAATGTTTTTTTTTTACCAATTTTAATTAATCGATTATTAATGGTATTAAATTATTCGAATTATTCGTTTTTTGAAATTTGACATTTTAAAATATTCGAACAATTATTTGAGCAAAATTGTTCGATTAATGGAATAACGATTAATTGATTGGATACGAAAAAAAAAATTTTTTTTTCATACGCAAAAATCAAAGAAGGAATATTCGAAAATTAATGGCTGACATATGACGACACTATTTCAGGAACCACATATTGATTTCAAAATCTATATGCCGGATTAAAAAAAAAACTTAAAAAATCACAACAAAAATTAAAAAAAAAACTAAAAATGACGTATCAATTTTTTATTTAAAAATCTTGAATACCCAAATTTTAATTAAGAGAACAAACTAAAAATATAATTTTCAGCGGGTTTACGTTTCGAGAATAAGGCTGTGCAAAAATTACCTAGTTTTGACTCTTGCTAATTTTTACTTGCACATTTAAAACAAGAAAAAACTAGTTTTATGCGAAAACTAGGTAGTTTTTGTTCTATCTAAATTTAGTACATATAAAATAATTCGTTTATCGTAGTTTAGTTTTGGAGTTATAAATTCCACACGTTTTATTATAAATTTTGTATTAAATTATTTTATGATTTGAATTAGATTGCAATAACTTTGTATTGATAAGCAGACATTTTTGGAAACATTAAATAACGTAATATTAAATACTTTCAAATTTTGGTTCTATATTTAGAAAATTTTGTTTGGATGTTAAGTTTTTTTCTTCTTTATAATTTTAATTATTTTCTACACTAGGATAGGATAATGTAGAATATTTAAAAATTTTAGAGCACAGATTTTCAGGTATTTTGTGTGAGATTTCGAGGAGTTATATATTTTTTTCTGTAATTCAAACATTTGCAGGTTTTATTTAAATAATTTTTTTTTATTTATTGTGTATTTTATTATTTATTGGAAAATTTTCAAGATCTTGTTACAAAACACTTTATTTTTTAATAAAAAGACCGTCAAGCACTTTACCTTATTAGCTGAGCTGTTATTAAATAAATGAGTACTAAAAACTGTCGAATGATGTTAGGATTTTGTAGCAATTGAAATTTTATCTACAAAATTAACAAACTATTCAGCAAAAAAAAAAAAAAATTGATTATGAGATTATTTATTTAAGTTACTAACGTCTAATCTTTATGGCTTTTTGTTGAAAAGCAGTCAATGAAAAATAAATAAAACAAGATTTTGATATAAAATTTATAAACCGTAGGAAATGGAAAATGGAACAAAATTATAATAATTTCTTTCCTTTTAGATGTTGTCTGTTCTAATAGTGAATTTAAATTATTTTTGGCAAGAGATAAAAATCAGTTACCGAATTCAGTCAGCTATCTAGTGAAACTACTGCCGCTACAAAATTTGTATTCAATAAATGAAATTAAAAAAAATTATACGGCCCATAAACAATATCCTAATATAAACACAATACAAAATGCAAATATTAACAATATGAAAAATATAATCTCCTCGAAAAACTAAAATAAAAGTACCGCAACGTAGAGACAGGCAGCGATATTTAAATTATACAAACACCAATACCTCAATTAACAGCGATTTGCTAATACGGCCTATTTTTGTTTTGTAGAACGAAAATATAGTTTACGTCCCAGCTTTTTTTAAATTTATTTTTTTGTTCAAAATACTCAATGTAATGAACATTTGTTTTATACGAAACTATTAAAAAGTAGGTTTTCCTCTTTTTAGAAATACAAAATGTCCATTATTCGACTTTTTGGTGTACACATTAACTTAACTCATTAAGGGCACGTCATAGATCCGCTGGACATATTTCAACCAATATAGCATATACAGTATAACTCGCTTAATACTAACTCGGATAAGAGGAATTCTCGGTTAATACGAACTAATTTAGAAGTCCTGAAGTTTTTGCAACAATTTCAATATAAAAAACATCGTTTAATACGAACTCGCTTAAGACGAACACTCGGTTAAAACGAACTGTTTGTAATGGTCCCACAAACAAATTTCTATATAATTTTCCACTTTTAATACGAACTTTACAAACTTCGACTATTTTTCTATATTTTTTGTTCTGTTTTCTGACAAATTTTAAACCGAACACACAGATATTTTTTCTTAAATATATTGCAAACAATATATTTAGGAAAACAAATGAAAAAATTGTAAAATGTTGAAAGTTTTTTCAAGGAAATTTAAATATTTTGTGGATAATTAGAACATTTTAAATAAATTTTACCCCGGTTAATACGAACCTCGTTTACAACGAAATAATTTATCTAGCCCCCGGAGTTCGTCTTAAGCGAGTTTTACTGTATATATAACAATGCTTTAAGAAGTGTTTGTGATTTATATTGCCTTAAAGCGCCCTCTAGTGTAAATAAGGCAGACTGGTGAAGACGTTTAAAACATTTTATTATTTTATGGAAACATCTTTATAACAAAACATAAGAAATTTTGGTCTTGTAAAAGTGGAAAATTGCAACTTTTAATAGTGTTGCCATTACTTACCGACATTTTCATTATCAGTACAGTATTGCCCACATCGTGAGGCCATGCAACTGTTGCGCCTAAAAATGTTATACCCCTAATGTAGGAAAATACGGTGGTTTTTGACAACAAAAAATCTTTCAATTAATCTCTAATAAGATAACAACTTTTTTGTGAATAAGGACGTAATAAAATAAGAATAAAAAAAAAATAACACACCCGGTGAAAAATGTTCATATACGCTCAAACATGTTCATATATGGTTTATGTATGGACACATATGAACAAATATGGATTTTTTATGAACATATATGGATTTTATATGAACATACAGTTGTGGCCAAGCATTTAAGTCATTTCAAGTTTTCTTCTATTTTTATTCTTGTTGCCTTTATTTTTAAAGATCAAAATAGTATCTAAATTCGCCACGAAAGGTACGGAGATGGTTTAGAAAATTGTACAGAATTTTAGCGTAATGTTTATTTTTTCATTTTGTCACTTGTTTTAAGTGGGCGTGGCTTTTAACGAAATATTAGCGATATAAACCTCTTATCAAATTACATAGCAAAATTTAGGCAGTACTGATCGGTTCTGTACATACTGTATATTTTTGGAAATCCTATAAAATTTTCTTAAGTCTTGCATTATCTTTATCTACAAATAGTCCCCAGACTTAAAATTGCAGCACTTTAAACATGACCAAATTTTTCTTTGTTTTTGGCGATTTTAAAAGAAAGTTAACAACACTGAAATTTTAACAGGAAATGCTTTTTACTATAACGTAAAAAAAATCTTGACTGATTTACTATATTGTGGTAAGAAAAGCATAAAACTATTCACTTTAAAATTTTAGTGCTGTTAACGATATTAAAAATCGTTAAAAACAAATAAAAATTTGGGCATGTTTAAAGTACTGCACTTTTAAGTCTGGCGACTATTTGTAGATAAAAATAATGCAAGACTTAAGGAAATTTTATAGGATGTCCAAAAATATACAATTTGTACAGAACCGATCAGTACTGCCTAAATTTTACTATGTAATTTGATTAAAGGTTGATATCACTAATTTTTCGTTAAAAGCCACGCCCACTTAAAACAAGTGACAAAATGAAAAAACAAACATTACGTTAAAATTCTGTACAATTTTCTAAACCATCTCCGTGCCTTTCGTGGCGAATTTAGATACTATTTTGATCTTTAAAAATAAAGGCAACAAGAATAAAAATAGAAGAAAACTTGAAATGACTTAAATGCTTGGCCACAACTGTATATGGAAGTATATGTGATTCCATATATGTAAAAAATTTCATATACAGACATATATGGAAGCATCTGTTATTTCATATATGGAAATGGCACTCATATATGGACAAATATGAAAGTATATGTTATTCAATTTATGCAAAAGGGACTTGTATATGAACATATTTCGAAGAATACATTTTTCCATACATGTAAAAGGAACTCATATTTGGATAAATATGGAATTATATTTAATGCCATGAATAAAAAAAGGAACATATGTAGCGCCTAATTTGAATGTCATACATAAATTTATATCTATCGTGCAACCTTATAATAAAGGACAGCAATGTTCGCATGTATTCGCATATATTTAATAAATGTATGGACATATATGAACATATACTTAGGTGTTACCTCATTTTTCGGATCCATTCATATATGGTTGAACCATAAATGTTCATATATGGACATTTTTCACCGGGCAGTTAAGTCTTTCTTGTTCTTAAAATTAATTTTTGACAAAGTCCTATCAAATCCTATATTTATGCGGTTACATATACTATCACATAATTCTATTGTACTTTCTTTTCTTACTAGCGAATTTTATTTATGGTAAAGCTACTTACACTTAGTGTTGCTTGTTATAACAGAAAATATTAGTTGAAGCGACGGAAAAACAAAAACTAATATCGGTTGTATGAATTGAAATAAAATATACAACCTATACAAATTTCAGTGTTGTTAACTTTCTTTAAAAATCGCTAATAACAAGGAAAAATTTGGTCATGTTTAAAGTGCTGCAATTTTAAGTCTGGCGACTATTTGTAGATAAAAATAATGCAAGACTTAAGGATATTTTATAGGAATTTCAAAAATATACAGTTTGTACAGAACCGATCAGTACCGCCTAAATTTTACTATGTAATTTGATAAAAGGTTGATATCGCTAATTTTTTGTTAAAAGCCACGCCCACTTAAAATCAGTGACAAAATGAAAAAACAAACATTACGTTAAAATTCTGTACAATTTTCTGAACCATCTCCTTGCTTTTCGTGGCGAATTTAGCCACTATTATGATCTTTAAAAATAAAGGCAACAACAATAAAATTTAAACAAAAATTGAATTCCCAGCTAAAAATCGACATATATGAATCCATACAGTTCAAATGTATGTGCGTGTATGCTCATAAACATGCATTCATGACCATACATGGATACATAAATATCCATACATGAATCATATATGACCATACGTGTGCATTAACGAAATTTGAGGTAATGTCTACATGTATGATCATGCGTGGTCATGTATGTTCATGCATGTACACACAAGTAGATATTACCTCAAATTTCGTTAATGCACACGTATGGTCATATATGATTCATGTATGGAGATTTATGTATCCATGTATGGTCATGAATGCATGTTTATGAGCATGCACGCACATACATTTAAACTGTATGGATTCATTTTTAGCTGGGTTGACTTAATTTCGTGAGCACAAGTGCATATTAAGTGTTAGAGAAACCCGATGCACTTTATCAACCTACATGATTAAAAAATAAATCCTTTTACTATTAAAAATAAAAACTTTACAGATATATGTAGATGAATTTGGAAAAAATATAACTATTAATTTTTCAAACTTATGCTTCCCAGTAAAATGTAGATGCTTCACTATGACGTATTTCATTTATACGTTTTTACAATACAATGTTTTCTTCTACTGAACGGCAGAAAACAGGCTTTTAATTCAGCATACGTAATTTTTGTTTTTCAATTAAGTGAACGTATTTTTTTTTCAATTCAGTGAATGTATTTTTTTTGTTTTTAATTCACTGAACGTAATTTAATTTTTTTTTAATTCACTGAATGTAATTTTATTTTTTTTTTAATTCACTGAATGTAATTTTATTTTTTTTTAATTCACTGAATGAAAATGAAATTGAATGAATTCAGTGGTGAATTAATTCAGTAAGGAATTCATTCACTTTTTTTTCCGTTCGATTTATAAAATTGAACGCGTTCACCAGTGAATTAGTTCATTTGATTTAATAAAGAGAACTATTGCAATGGAATTAATTCTTTGAATTTATTGTTTGATGAACGCGTTCAGTTGAACGAATTCAGTGAATTACTTAAGAAAAGGAATTCATTCAATTCTAAAGAAAATTGAATTCGATTGGTAGTGAATTCATTCAAAAAAGAATTAATTCTTCAAAGCTCTGCTGTGAACGTCGATTTTCACCTGCAGTTTTGAAACAATAACGCGTTATTTTCTCTATATTTTAAAAAATCCAGACCATGTGTTGATTTGGCAGCGAAATGAAATTGCATTTGTATATTTTTTTAGCTTTTTTTATATCATGATTAAAACAAATTCCTTTACAATTACACTTTTAATATCGCTCTAGATTTTTCGGATTTTTGCCGCAGGGAAAGATCCCAAAAATTGAGCAAAAGCTTTTACAAAATTATTTTGAACGATGTTTTTCTCTTCAAGCACTGAATTGAATATCAGCTTTTAAATCTCATTTCAGTAGTCGAAATCTTTTATCTGCTTTTTTCAATGGTAAATCAATTTTCTGGAATTTATTATAAAATTTTTTATTTATGAATGTTATTTTAGTTTGACTCTAGATCATAAATTCATATCACTTTCTGTTTAAATTATTTTCAAATCAAAGAAAGATGATACAATTTTTACAAGTAAATTACAAATATATATTTTATTTATTTGAAAGTGTTAAGTAAGAAACAATTTTGATTGAGATTCAGTAACACTATTTGAAAACGTTTTGAAATAACAATATATATTCGGCTTGCATTACTGCCTTTCGGTAACAAATACCAAAACAGGTTAAAATAAGGAATTTTGTCACTATAACCGAAAAATAATTTGGAATACAAATTTTTTGTATCTTAACAATTGAAAATTCGTTGTCATAACTGAACACTAAAGTTTGGTTTGAAATGTTTTGTTATGATAAAATTATTTGTGATTGTGACCAACAATTGGGATTTATTCATTTATGGTGTACTAAAATTAGTTGTAAACATTGAATCAGTCTATTAATTTGTTTATAGGCTCAGATGGGAATAAGCTACTAATGCTGCTGTTGTAGGTCCTTTTTTTAAACTACTATGACGGCAACATAGTAACTGATATAGAAAATCTATAACAATTTGAATGTTTCAATTAAAATTCTTATAATCGTATTGATTTATTTTAGTGATAACCAATCTCCCAACAATCTTTTTTCCTGTGTACGATAACAATTTTTTACTATTTTTTCTTTTAAGATTGTAGCCACGATCTTAAATTATTTTATGGTTTTTTTGGCCACAGAATTATCTATATGCAGTAGAAATGTAGCCGTTTATATATACTGGAACAGTCTGTCCATAATGTGTTAAATACTGTTGAACAGCTAATAAAAACAAAATATTCCAAAAAATACAAAGTTTATGATCTTCACGTACAAATCTACATTTACTACACTAACTATAAACAATATCCGAAATGAAAATTAGTACTGTGAAAAGAATTAAATTTATCTGTCTCATTGTGATTTATCTATTGGGCGTTTAACGTTTTTGCCAATGTTAAGGTTTATAACTAGAGCAAGGAATAGCATTCATTAAAAAAACGAAAATAAAAACATATAAAAAGATGCACTTAAAACGATAACAAAAAAAAAAAAAAAAAAAAAATAAAAAAAAAAACACTTTAAAACGTGAAAAATCAAAAATAAATAAATGTAAATAAACAAGGTAGTTATTTGTTCAATAGCAATAAAATCCAGATACAAAAAACAAAATTTTTAATGAAAATAATTTCATTACATTAATTTCAATGCAATGGTAATGAAATCATCAATTAATTAGTCCACCTAATTAATTAGTCAGTCAGACTGTATCAGTGTGTTCGTTTACTCGAATTTCTTACTACTTTTACTACAATTGGAAAGTTTTGTTTACTTTTTGTATTGAATTTTTCCAGCTGTAGTAAATGTAGTAAGTAAACGAACACGCTTTATATGTGTTATTTTTCTCAATATGGAGGTCAAATGCTTCTTCTTCTTGTTACATTGTTGTTGTTTGACATTAGTTTAGAATGAAACGGCACGAAAATACTATCGTGTTGTTGGTATTTTCTTCTGTATTTTGTAAATGTCAGAAGTTAAACCGTTTGCTGTCAATAACCATGTGCATGATCAATGCAATCACGTTATTCTACTATCCAGTATTCTGTGGCTGGATGACTCCACTCTGCAGAATGCGAAAAAGAAAGAAACAAAATCTACTCTGAATAATGGTGCACTCCAGCATTGTGAATGTGGCTTGAACTCTTTCGGGGCCCTTGGTATGAAAACTATACCACTTATTTATACATTTTCCCCACATTTTATGCGCACGGGCATGATTTAAACAACACAATCACAACAAATATAAAATGTCAATATTTTACCAGTAAAATAATAGTGAAAACTAATTCTACACAATTTTCACTGAAGCTCATTATCGTAAAAAAATCGTTTTTCTTATGAAATATTTAAAAACCAGTGCCCAGATTCTATAAGACGATAGACGGTTATCGGAATCGTATATCTAAACATTTTTGTAACTACATAACAGCTTTAAAATATTAGAAATTTAACTTCGAAAAGTGGCCAATAATCGTTATTTTTTTAAAGAATCTCTAGCCAGTTGAATATTGAAAAATATCATAAAATTCATATATTGATATTCTTTTATTATAAAAAAAGGCGCCTCTTAAGTACTTTTTATTAGAAAAACTCTAAAAAAAAACATATTTTACTAATATTAATTCAATAAAAATAAAAATTCATATAATGTAACGTTAAAAAATGTTCATTATTTAAGAGTTTAGAGATCTTTTTATGAACATATTCAATAGCTGTATTTACAGCTGCAACCAAATCCCGAGATTTTCACTAAAAATAAAATTTCAATGAAAATCTCATGAGAAATCCCGGAATTCCCCATACAAATGAAACCCCATAAATTCGCGAGATTTGTAAGAAATCTCATGAGAATCTCATAAATGTGCAGACTTTTACAAAAAAGAATTTGTAGAGTTTTTGCATGAAAAGTGGCAACGCTGGTCAACAGCTGATTACAAAAAAATAACACAAAATAATTGAAAAAAAATTGTTAGAATTATAATAAAGACGAATTTCAAGCCAATAAAAATGTTCCAATAATTAAAAGAACTGTTGTGTGGTTCTAATTTTTGCTTCCCGCGATGGATAACATAAGGAAAACTTTGAGAACTGTCCGTCTTTATGCCATTAATATATTGATAAATCTTGCTTGTCGTCTGCATCAAAAAATTAATTTAAAAATATAATTTCCGTTAGATCTTTACATAAAATAATGTAAATTGTGTTTCATAAAAATGGTTTTTAGAAATATTTTTAATTTAGAAAAAAATTGTTTAAAAAAAATCAATAAAAAGCCGACGATACGAAAATTAAAAAAAAAATAGCCGAAAACCACCACCGGTTACCTTAAAAAATAAAAATTTCTCATATTCTTCATAAAACTATAAAAAATTAAAAACCGCCTAGAATCCATATCGTATCAAAATTTCAACTTTGGTTGCTAGAGGGCACTGTAAGGCAATAAAATGCACAAAAGTTTCTTAATGAAGCATTATATTATGTAAATTTTAGGAGTAAATCCATATTAGTTTTGGAAGTCGAGGAAAAACAAACATTTGCATTGGAATTCCTTGCCCTATATACTTATGTAGAACACTGTCATTATCTTTGATACGAGTATTATAATTGTATTTGCATCTGTTTTATTCAACAGTATATACTTCAAACCGAAACTATGCTACTTACGGTTCTCTCGACAATAAGCAAACTTGGGCAAAGAGAAACATGCATAAACGACACTGATCAAAAAAAGAAATGGCTAGATTATACCCAAAAATCGCTAGAAAATCACTGGATTTACAATCAGTACAAAAATTTAGCAATTTTATCGCTAGAATATCCAAAAATGGTACTTAAAGCCACTGATACCAGTTATTTTTTCTCAAAAAATATTTTCAATATGTTCATAAGTTATAAATAAATTATTATATTATAAATAATGAAAATTTTTATGATTAACCTTTAAATTTTAAACCCCGTTTTTAGTGTCCGACCGAACAGTTCGGCCAAAAAGCAACATCTGGTAAATTTTTTTTGGCATTTGGAGGCATTATGGAGAAATTTTGTTGAATGAGGTTTTAACAGTGATTGCGATTTGGGCAAAAACTAGGGATTTCGACTTCGGTTTGGGTACAGAATTTTGGATAGCACGATTTGGATATTTAACAAAATATGGTGGTATTGTTAAGTATTTTTGGGGATGTTTTTTTCATTTTTGATAATTACTAATTTGTAACTAAAAAATTGTAAATTTTAACAGATTTAGTTTTATTTTTTAAAAATGTTTTATTTTCATTCAATATTTCGAAACAGCTTCGCTAGATAATTAAATTTTTTCCTGAAGATGAACAGCGAAGTTGTTTCGAAATATTTAATGAAAATACACCATTTTTTAAAAAATAAAACGAAAAATTTGTTTTTATTTTTAAACTTATGACCTCAAGACGAATATAAAAATACCCGATTACACAAATAAGTATTTCTTCGTAAAATTTTTTCGTTTTTATTTACTTTGCTGAGTCATTTCTTAATAACTTTGTGGACTTAAGAGCGATACGAACTTAGCATCTAATTTTTCTTTTAAATTGGATTTTTGTTTAAATTAAAACAAATTGGGTATAAAATTGGGGATTTAAACTTTCAAAATGAGAATGCCTAAAAATTTTCAGGCAACACTGCCTGAACTAAATAGAGCTGTATTGCCAGATGAAAAAAACTGCAGTCAGCGCCATCTGTTGCATTAAAACCGGTATGCCGTAATTCAGGATCATGTTACCGGATTCGTGGTCAGCGACATTAATTCCTTTGCAAATGTGATTTGTAAATTCAAAGCACAAATATTTAAAAATTCATAGCCACTATTTTGGAGCAGTTATTTTGAATTTTGTTATTCTTATTTCAGATTCCTAATCAGTATTATTATTTATTTATTCAAAATATACATTTGTACAATGTTTATTAAAACTAAACCCACGAAGCCACTTGGTTTGTCTGCAGGTATTAATACTACTACTGTGTTTTTCGTTTTATAATTATTGAGTCCTTTCTCTTTTTTTTTCCTTTTATTATTAAAGTAGATATCACATGTAGACAATGAAACTAAAATCTTTTAAAAAAAATCAGATTCATTCATTTAAATTTCATTTTTTTTTTATCCTGGTATTTTGAAACTTAACGCAATTTTTTTTTTTTTAGAAAATTTACAGAAGATATTTTCATTATTTTTTTGATATTTTTAACGAATAAAAATGTCTTTATTTTTACCTTATAAAAATCAATTACCCATTTTTTATTTAAACTTTAGTTATTCATAGAATTGCTTTAAAATAATCTTTATGACAATTTTTAAACTGGAAAGCCTTCACAAAGATATGTATATAAATAAAATCTTGTGTCGTTCTTTCAAATTCAAATTGGAATACTGATTTTAAAATAAATAAAGAAAAAGTTTGGCTTAAATAAAGTTTAACAAAGTGGCTCAGAAATTGATAAAACCACAAGATGGACATCTCCCAGAGATGAAAATCCCTAAGGGACAAAAGCCGGCTACTCTCGAAAGCTTTGGGCATGCCACAGCGGTGATTTTTGGAGTAAATTCATATTGAGATGCACGCACGGACGTGACGAACAAGAAAGAATTGCAACATTTTAAAATTCCATTGTGAACTAAAGAATAAAACTTGTCTGATAATGTGAACAGGGTTTCGAGTACAAATTAAAATTTTATTCCGAAATTCATTATACAAATATGAGAAACTCAAACTTAAAAATCAAAAATTCATAGAAAGTTGAATTCGAAAACTAATTAGAAAATGGATTTAAAGACTTTGAATTTCTTCTTAAAATTTCAAAATCACAAAATTCGAAATTAATGTTGAATTTAGGTTTTAAACCGTTTTTACTTAAATTCTAATCTATTTTAATTATCCAAAAATTCCAATTTCAAACTTACCGATACTTGATACCACCCAAATAGACTAGTTATTAATTTACGTGATTGGCCAAATTTGCCTTTGGGTATGGGTGAACCTTTTCTTCGAGAACCGCCAGAACGCTCTTCGTACTTTAACAAAATAACAAAAAATTAATAAAACAATTCCTTTTTAAAATATTTTCTTCCTACATTTGTATTTGTTACTAAACTATCCATATCTTCATCATCTTCCAAACGCGAACGTATAGCCCATTCAGCCAAACGATTTTTCATACCACCCTTGTGTTGCAGGGCCGAAGGTTTAAAACTAACACGTCTTGTATTATCGCGTTCCTTTTTACGGCCACCATTGTCTCGGTCACGATCATCATGATCTATAAACAGAAAAAAATAAATGACCGAATATTGTGTTATTGAAAATTATATATGTAAGTTATTTCGCAATGAAAAAACCCGATTCCCACCATTTTGATAGTCATTTAACGCTTGAAAACGAGAACCACTGCTACCATTGCCACCACTATTGTATTGTGGACGTTGTCCTCCTCTCGGTTTTGGCATTTTTTTTATGTATTTGCTTATTTATTTAATTGTAAATAAATTAAATGTATTTTTTTTCAACAAACACGCGTAGAACCGAAATTTTTTTCAGTTTGATGCAAAAAAAATTAATTTTTCTTTTTCGTCGTACTTTGTTAAAGCGTGTGTATGTGTGTTTTGTAGTTGAGTGTGTTTAGCTGTCAAATTTGTCATATGCAGTAACACGGTTGTATTTAAAAGTTAGTACCACTACAAAGTTGTATTTGAATTGCCCAACAAACAAAAACGTTGCTTTTCAACAAAGCTTTAAATACTTTTTAAAGCCTACACACTGAAAAAACAGGGGAAATATTACTTAAGAGCTATGTAATTATACAACTACATAATTTCCAAGTTGGCCTTGCAATTTTCTAGTAAAATATGTAATATTTTTTTTTGTAAAATATATACAAGTCTTTTGAAATATGTACACGTTAGTAAAAAGTGTCTAAAAATACATATACTTTACGATAGACCAATTACCAAGGTCTATTTTTTGTGACGTTAACCAGAACAATAAAATTTTAAAATCCAGAAATATAACCATGGTCGACTTTAATGTTTCGTATAGAACTTGCTTCACTTAAGATTAATATATGCCCTTTAGGATTCATAAAAATTAGATTTTAACCTATAAATTATTTACAATTAATGTATTCACAATCACAAAGTAGAGTATTCGGAATTCTTGCATTTTTTTTGAACAAAAATATTTTAGTGTAAAAATTTGTCGTTTATGCCGAATTTAATTTTCTTATTACTTTTTGCAAATTCGTTGTCAAAATGGTCTAGACACCCGAAGCTAGCATTTTATAATTAAACCATGGATTTAGGTGAATTCGCCTAAAAATTTGTGTGAAAAGTACTTACGGTGGGTCTCATACTGTAGGTTTAACCAAAATAAAATGTCAAAAAAATGTACGCAAAACAACAACAAATTTTTGGGTTAACTTTAAACCTGCAGAATGAGACCCACCGTTACTTTTAAACTTTTTTTTATAAAAATAATTCTAGACGAATACTTCTAAACATCTGCATAGAACCAAAATATCTGCACACAGAAAAAAACAGGGGGAATATTACCTAAGAGCTATGTAATTATACACTACATAATTTTCAAGTTAGTTTTACAAAGTTCTAGTAAAATATCCACATTTTTTTGTAAAATATATACAATCCTTGCAAAATATATACATGTGTAGTGGAAAATATCCGAAAAATTACATATATTTTTCTAGAAATTTGTAAAACTTACTTAGAACTTATGTAGTTTTATAATTATATAGCACTTAGATAAAGTTCCACCTGTTTTTTTTCTGGGTATAGAAATCTAAGTTTTTGGAGTCCATATTTAAGAAATATTTAAGCAAAAAATCGATCTTAGTTTTGACAATAAAACTGGCCCCAAGTTTCGTTTTATATCGTAATACATAAACCGCGGATCAAATTTGAAATTTGTGTAAGACGCAAAACGAAAAAATAAAGATCACGGTCCAGAATTTCATATAAGAAGCGTCTAAAAATATAATTTTTTAAATCTCTCAAAAACTTAATTTTAATAAATTTGGCGGTCCGACACTAGTTTGCACCCATTAACAATTCCAATATATCCTGAAAGAACACGGAAAAAATAAAAAGTGTACTATTATCGAAGTACTTAGGTAAAATACAACTTCAAAAGTATTTTCTGTAAGTTAATAAAAAAATACATGTAGATTTATCAATTCTTAGTTTTTGACAACTTGCCTTAGTTTTTGAGCTATTCCATTTTCAGGTACTTCCAAATATGTTAAGTTATCTAAGTTTTTTCTTTTGTAACTTATCTTAAAAAATATTATATTTTAATTAAAAAATTGTGTAACTTAGCAAAAAACTTTTGAAGTTGTATTTTACCGAAGTGCTTCAGCAATTATAAACTTTTTATTTTTTGCGTGAAGGGATGACAATACAAATATATTACATAAATATTAATTCTCGATTTAACTGGTTAAACGAATTGATCTAGAAAAAGTGACATGGATATTTTATATTTAGCCCTTCTTTCAGAATATATTAAGTAGATTTTCTCATTAGTGCAACCGAAAGATGAACTTTGTCGAGCGGTGTTTTAATATAAATCGAGGCTTAATTATTTTCTAACGAGCGGGAATCCGCAATCCCGGGAATTAAAAAAACTGTATCGGGAAAGAAAACCCTACTAAGGACCCACTACGGAAACATGTTGAACAACATCACGGCAATCTGGCAGCACTGGCTATCATTTGTACTTTTTATGAACGGTACTTTTCGATAAATCGGCCGATTTTTGCTTGATTGTGCTTGACTGCGTGGTTGACCATTCATGGAGCTGTAGTGCGACAACGAAAATAATTTTGTTGTTGCTTTGTGTGTTATTTTCAAATTTCTTTGCACATTTCATTGCATTTGAAGACAATAGGTAAAGGTGCCTTAAAGAGAGAAGCCAAGAATTTTCAAAACTTGGCAGTATTTTTATAACTACTTAAGCCCAAACCGCATACTGAAAGTGCCAGTGGACAGTGACAGTGCTGTCAAACTTTGTTCTTGAATTTCGCGAAAACGATTTAATATTTTTAAAAATTTCTTATTGCGTTTTGTTTAGAAACAGCTCTTGTTTATTTAGAAAGTTTTCTAAAGCCTAAACCACATAAGAGCAGTCTCGACCGCAGTGCGACGTTTTGTCGATAAAGCAGGTTTTTGTATCTCCTCTATTTGTCACTGCCGAGAAATTAGAAAAGTTTCTAAATAACCAAGAGCTGTTTTTAAACGAAACGCAATAAGAATTTTTAAAAAATATAAAATCGTTTTAGCGAAATTCAAGAACAAAATTTGACAGTACTGCCACTGTCCACTGGTACTTTCACTATGTGGTTTGGGTTTAATTTCTCGGCAGTGACAGACAGAAAATATACAAAAACTGCTTTATCGACAAAACGTCGCACTGTGGTCGACACTGCGTTTATGTGGTTTAAGCCCGTATGGCACTTGCTAGTTTCAGTATTAATTATCCAAAATAGAAGGGAGCACGAATTTCCTTATTTGAGAAATAATGTGTGTGAAGCGAACAACTATATCGAAAAACTATCAAACTGTCAAATTGATGTTGGTAATACAGTATCCTTCATATGATTTGCATTAATGGTGCAAAAAACTAGAATCTAGAAACTAGCAAGTATCATATAGGCTTTAGGCTTTAATTTTGAAGAAGCTAAATTTATACCTACTTAGAAATTTTATAAATACATATGTATGTACTTAAATTTGCATCGAATATTTATATCAAATTCGAAAAAACAAACCTATAGTTGAATTAACATCTTGTTTTCTTTACAAACATTTTTAAATTAAGTATGAATCTTCTTAAAGTAAAAATAAACTTTTTTGTGTTCAAATTAAAATGTCAAAATTTAAGATTTTGTTTGTACTGTGGTGCAATTGTCAGCGCGTTGGATTGTTACACAGAAGATTGCGGGTTCGATCCCCAGCGACCGCAACATCAATTTGGAAAAAATAATATGTATGATTTTTCTATTCCTCATACATATCGCACCACCTTTCATCTCTTTTCTAACCCCTTTTAAAAGAAAGCTTAGCGCCGACAAACTTTTTTAATATAATACTTCAATTATCATTGCTATGTGTGTATTTTTATTTGCAATTTTATAAATAGATTAATTATTTTGTAATTAATATGATTTCTATATTAATTTTTTTAGATAAAAATTTCTCACACGTCATTTATTACAAATTAAACAATTAACACAACCAATAGGAAATTGAAATCAATTTGTTTTTGAATGAACGTTCAAACTACAAAAACAAACAAATTGATAAATTAGCGCCAGGTCCAGCCAATAAAATTAATTTAGATTATCATTAATTGAAAACTAATTTTTAAAGGCTTACAAAAAAAATAACACTAAGAGGTGTTTTCGTTATGAATTGAGACTGCAATGAGCAAATTTAATTGACATAAACAAAAGCTGTAAAAGATTGTTTACAAAAATAAGAAATTCGAATACAACATGTGGTCGTCCATTGTTGTCGCTTGTCTAAAAAGTCGTGTGAAAATTTTTATTTAAACAGACACTTGCATACAGTGTGAGTATAATGGGGGGAATCATGCATAAATTAAATATGTAAAGCTTTAATAAATACTTGTAAGAAGCTTTAAAATATCGCAACGAGTCAATGGACGCTAAAGCATATGCTAGCAGAGTATGTATGAATAAAATAAAGAGCAATATTTGTTGTTTAGTGTTACACTGAAAATAATAGTTTTAAATGAGGTTGGTGAAGCCCGTATGACACTAGCTTTATTGATGAATAAATAATATAATCACTAATTGGAGACCATAATATAATCACTAAAATTTAATAAAAATAAATTTTGAAAACATGTTTATCCGAAATGATGTGTATTCCACAATTCATCCAAAATTATCTGTATTTCGGATGCATTGTGAAATTGTATTCTCAAAAATATTTTTCTACGCGGTGATATTACAAGTTTTTATGATTTATTTTTATTTAGACTGAAAGTCACAACCATAGATTACATGGATCTGTTACTCTTTGACATTCGCTGTCAGTGCACATATCTCATGAAAATATGTTGGATATTTGAATGTGTGTGTAAAAATGTGTTGTTTGACACAAGAAGAAGAAGTGTAAGATATCTATGTAATGTTTGGTCACAACCACAGATTAATACCAGATGTGAAACTAATGACAGGTATCTAAAAAGTATTCTCGAACCGTATGGTTTTGTTTACATGGAAGTCAAGTCAAGAGGGAGATAACAATATTAAATCTCCATACATTTTGTATTACGCATTTTTTGTGTATATCTGTCTCTTTTTAGATTATTGTGCTTTATATTTTGTGTTTTTCTTAAATTTTTGCGTTTTATTTTGCTCATTTTCTGTCGGCCATATTGCCCAAATCATATCTGGTATAATTTGTGGTCACAACTATCCATGCAAAATAACAATGAAATTCTATTTTTTTTGTCAATGTTATGATTGTGGCTAAATTTGACATTATGATACTCACTCTGTTCTAAATATGGCAGAGTTGCAATTTTTATGTGAGAAACTTCTCACATAGTTACAGAATAAATTTTCCAACCAACAGCGTTTTTTAACATAAAAAGGTAGGTTAATTTTGATTTTTTTTCTAGAAAATTATTTAAATTATTGGCCAAAATCACGCTTTTCTCTAAAATTTTAAAACGCCGTCACTGTTAAGTTAAAACAGGGATATGTGTAATTTTCAGTAGAATTATTCTCTAAGGTGTATTTATTAAACCCCTATGCGTTGACCATTCTTTTTTATATTTTGTTGAACAAAATTTTAAAAAACTCAAAACTAGAGTTTTGCAAATTTATAAAAAAAAAATTATCTGATTTTACTGTTTTTTAGTTTGTTCCCACATTACTTTGTTTGCAATTCTGCATAATTTTAAAAACTAACGAGTAAAAAGGTTAAATTCATGCATGCCGACTATACAATACCCTACACCAGTCTGGTTAAAAGCCAACTAATGTTTGGATCCGAAATTCGAATGGGTAGAAATGGGACTTGTGTCAAAATTTTTATATAATATGAGTCAGCGAACCAAATTTCATTTAAATATCTTAATATTAGCGACCTGCAGTTTGTAACCAAGCCAATTTTGGGGGGACCCTTATATGGGCACTACGTCTAAACATGGACCGATGTCTATAGGCTTCATCCTTGGGCTGACATAGGTCGGTGTACCAAATTTCATCAAAATATCTTACTAGGTCTAAACATGGACCGGTGTCTATAGGCTTCATCCTAAACATGGACCGATGTTCACCAAAATCAATAGGCTGCGTTATTAGGCTAATATAGGTCTGTGTACCAAATTTCATCAAAATATCTTAATATTTACGACCTGCAGCGTATAAACAGTATCATTTTGGTAGGACCCTTATATGGGCACTAGGTCTAAACATGGACCGATGTTCACCAAAATCAATAGGCTGTGTTATTGGGCCAATATAGATCTGTGTACCAAATTTCATCAAAATATCTTGCGACCTGCAGCGTATAAACAGTATAATTTTGGTAGGACCCTTACTAGGTCTAAACATGGACCGATTTTAACCAAAATTAACCAATAGGGGTCGTCCTTGGGCCGACATAAGTCGGTGTACCAAGTTTCATCAAAATATCTTAATATTTGCGACCTGTAGAGTGCGCACAAGAATGCATGGACAGACAGACAGACAGACAGACAGACAGACGGACGGACGGCAGACGGACATCGTTAAATCGAAATAAAAAAAAATTCTGAGCCGATCGGTATACTATAAGGTGGGTCTAGGACCAATATTTTTTGGTGTTACAAACATCAGCACAAACTTATAATACCCTGACCACATAGTAGTGTAGGGTATAAAAATCCCATCTTTGGCCATATCTGGGACTAGGTTATCATAACCCAAGAGTGACAAAAAGTTATATCTGAATATTTGTGGATCTTAGAAATGAAACTAGAGTATTACATTGTAAGCTTTTGAAAAAAGTATTTTATTTTTTTTTATGATTTTCATAATTTATCTCATTTTAACCCTACAATGGTCTGAGGAAATTGCAATTATTAAAATATTTTCCAACAGATTTTGGATTTTTATACATTACCAGAAAGATAATTCAGTCTAGATTATGATTCTATTTACAGTTTCCAAAAATACAGTTATTTAAGAGCCAGTATTTTCAAAAATAGTGATTTTTTCGCCTTGTAAATCGTATTTCAAACTTCAGGGCCAATGCGGCACGTGTTCCCGTTATTCGATCAACTTAATATTTTGCATGGTGTATTTTTATATCCAAAGGCACATTTCTAGGGGGCCATATAACGAAGGTCACCGTAATGGTTACGTATGTGAATAGGGTTTTCTAATCAAAAATATTCGTTACCATGGGATTTCGAAAAACCTCCAAAATTCCCTCTTGAAATCAATAAAACAAAACTACTTTGTATATATTTTTAGTTTCTCTACACTTTTTTCCTGTGTATCAAATGAGATCGGATTAGTAAAGCTTAAAACACTCTTTAATATTTTACGTTGCGAACAGTAGTGATCGTGTGCTGAGCGTTGAAACATTAACACACAAGAAAACAAAATTGAATTAAAAACCAAAACAAAAAATTAAAAAACCGCATACGGGTTGATACACGGTGTATGTGTGGTATTACCATGCGTAAATACAATTACAAGACGCGAAGTGTACATGTGCAAATATTTAAATATTTATAAAGAAAATAATGAAGCGTTAAATTTACAATCAATATTAAGCAAACAAAAATAAAATGAATCTAATATGTTGACATGAAAGTCATAAGAAAAAAAGTGTTAAATGATTTTTTTGTATAAAAAATGTTAATAAAAGGTGTTTGAAATTTGTTACAAGTTTTAACAAAAAAATATGAAACTAATCAAATTCATTGACACCTTTATATCAAGCTGCTAAACAAAAAAGTATTTATATTTATAACGTAACATTAAATTCTCCTGCTATTTAGTAAAATCATGGTTTTAATTGCTTGTTTTTTTTTTTTTTTTGATAAGTATTTTATCGCATTTATACAAAAAGCGTCATTGGGTTTAGTTAAAAGCAATTTATAAACATTTTTAATTCTTTTTTTTTTAGCCAAAAAACTTTTATGCGTAAAATTTAGCCTCAACACAACAGTGTTTGCAATAAAAACTAGTTTTTACTGTTCTGTATGTGTTGTATTAATTCTTGGCCTAGAGAATTATATTTTATATTTAAAATAAACTGGTTTTAAACGAAAAAAATAAAAAAACTGAATAAAAATGAAAAGATTTTTCCAAGCACAGAGTTAAATTTAGAATGTTTTTGGTTTACTACATCTTAAATTCTAAGAGAGTTTTGGTGTTTTGTATTTAAAATCTCACGTTCTTACTAACTTTCTTTGTTTGGTAATCGTAAACTTTTGTAAATACATCTCTAACCAGCTCCTCTGTTTACGCTGGGTTTCATACTGAAGAGTTAACTTTAACTTAGCTATTTAACAAAACAATATGTAAAAAAATTTATCATCGAAACAACATCGACAACAACATCCCTATACCACAGTACGATTTGGGTCTTATTCCGGGAATAGAATTTCAATTAACGGTGCTGTAAATATACTGAAATACATACATATATAATATAGCTCGTATGACACTTTCTTGATTTTGTATTGAATTGATATAGAATGAGAGCACTGTGTTACCGACATCCATTCGACATTCATTTATTCCATATAGTTGAACTCTTCATACACATTATTTTGATTAATTTAAATTAATCAATTTTTGATCAAAACAAAATAAAGCTAGTGTCATACGGGCTTTACATCAGCACAAAGTTATTAGCTGTGTTCGTGCGGCAAGCTATCAACGTTGGCTTATGTCATTCCAATACAAATTTGACATTAGTAACTTTAAGAGTTAACACTAAATGTTGGCTAGTGTCAAATTTATATAGGTATGACATAAGCCAACGTTGATAGATTGCCGCACAAACACAGCTATTATACCCTTATACCACATAGTCTGGTACACTGAAAAAAATATCTTTTATTGTTGGCTCATTTTAAATCAAAACTTTGTCGTATAAATAAAAAATTTAATTGTATTTACAAATTGTGCTCCAAATAATAAAAGTTTGTAAATAAAATTTTATTGTTTGTTAATATGACAAATTTTTAATTGAAAAAGAGTCAACATTACAAACATTTTTGTCTGTGTATACTCGTATACATATGGTGTCTGTTAGGTCAGATATTCTAGTTTCCCAATTGATTCATTGCACGAATATCAGCATCAAGCCGAGATAAATCTAAAATGGCGATCGTGAATATTTTTTTCGCTGTAGAAATTCCTACAAAATCTAATAAAAAAACACTCATAATCCGAGATGTTTCACTGTAAAAAAATATCAGGTCGTTGATAATATTTCTATATAACAACTTACGAATTAAAATTAAAAATTACATAATTTACTATTTAAGCGGGATCTCGGCAGCCCTGAATTCAGAGAAAATTCCCCGCTTTCACAGGAAATAAAACAATGCGAGATTTCGAATTACCTAATAGAGATGTATGTGACTTCAGCTACCAAATTAGTATATATTTTTTGTTCATTCGATTCCAGCGAGGCGGTGTTTCGGCTTTTCTCGATATTAGTGTTATTTCAGAATTTATTGGACATGGCCAGAAGCTCTTATTTACCTATTTATCAAACATTTTCAGTAATAGAATGAACATTTTTATTTTCACGAGTCTTTAACCTTGTGTTAAAAAAATTTTAATTTCTCATTTTTCAAATATTCATCCCATACAAAATAATAATTTTACTCCTCCCATTTTTCTCCCAAAATTTGAGGTTGGGCCGATAATAAAAAATACGGGTCTGTTAATTTTATTTCCATATAACATATCTAAATTTCAGTTCAATCCGAGTTTTTACTTCATCGTCAGAATGCCATTCGGTGATTTTGAAAAACGGAATGGAGGGTCTGTTAGTTTTGTTTTCATATAACATATCTAAATTTCAGCTCAAACGCAGTTTTGACTTTATCGTCAGAATGCCATTTGGTGATTTTGTAAAAGGGCATGGAGTGTCAGTTAAGTATTTAGACCGATCCATGATCTTAAAAATGTCTAAGATCGTTTGTTCAGCGTATCTTTTGAAAATCTGTAAAATGGTCTTCTCGGTGACGTGCTGAAGTTCTGTTTAGAGTCCCAAAGGAATACTTTTAAGAAGTGGTAGTATGCCAAAGTACTAATAAGACGAGAAAAACTTCCGAGTGAACAGCGTCTACGTGGTAAAGTTCTTGTTGCTCCTCAGTCATAATCTGTTCACTACTGAGGAATCTGGAGCTTTTGATGCTCTGGGCTTGAGAATCCAATTGTTATGTCATATAGATTTGGGTTTATGATTGCGACAATCGTATTTTGAAATACCGTTTTTATCGTAATATGAAATCTATTTTTAACTCGGTTTCGATCATAATGTAAATTCGCTATAAGCTTTATTTTTTTATTAATTGTGATAGCATTTAAAAAAGTGCGCATAAATGGTATGAGATATAATATCTCATTGAATTTTTAGACCACTGAAGTTCTTTTAAACTTACAAAGAACATCTGCTGTGTGGTTCCCTCAGATTTGGATAAAAATTGGATATGTGATAGAGAAGACAAAAAAACCATGTGCAACTTTTGTTTCGATGTTAAAGAGTAGGGTCAAAAATGGCCCCTTTTTCGAATTTTTTTCATATTAATTCCAGGGAAATATATATAAATTGGGTATCAAATGAAAGGTATTTTCAAGATCTAAAAATATTAAAAAGATTAGAACACCTTTGAAACACATTTTTTTCATCCTAAATATCAATATGAGCCAATATGTTTTGAATAGAAAGTTTTTAATTTTATCCCCTCTATCAGATATCCAAATTTCATCGAAATCTGAGGGAATACACAAACAGACTCTTCTTCTTAGAGGAGAAAAAAGTATTATAAGTGTAAATTGATGATTCTAAAGAAAATAAAAGTTTCTACTTCATTTATGCGATAGCTAAATATGTATATACGATAGAGATTATTAAAATTGTTTCACAATATGTTTCATTTACTTTTAAGTCAACTAACAATTGAAAGTGAATTTTTTGTAATTAATAAAAAATACACTAAAAAACCATGTTATAACAATTCCACACTCAAATTACTACAATAACAAAAACAAAAAATGCAACAACAGCAAAATTTTAAAACCAGAATAAGAATTGTTTTATATTTAAAATACAACAAACTGAAACTTGTTTTTTTTTTGTTTTACAAAAAGTAAATATAATATTCATGCAAAACATTAAACAAAACACATGTTGAATTGTGTCACTAGGTCGTTAACGATACGTTGCAACGCGTTGTACACTTCACGAACACAACTAAAACTCGTACAAATTAGTGAAGTGAATGGGTGCGCGTAAATTCATTAGATTAGCGCAAGTATATGAGTACGGGTAATAGAATATGCTTAATATAGACGCAATGGCGCTTTTTTTTATAAAAAAATACTAATTTGTTAAGCTCTAGTTAACAAACATAAAAAATTAAATAAAAAAAATAAAACACAAAATTCGTGAATACTTCAAATTGATAGAGTTAAAAGTGTTAGTCAAACGTTATATATATAATAACGGTTACTGCATATAATAAACACAGAGTTGTATTTTGACGAAAGAAAAAATGTATAAGAAATTTATAGAAAGTATTAAATATTAAAAATATATTTTAAAAATTCAATATGTATTAAGAAAATGTATAAATAAATCATAAATGAAAGTTATAAAAAATCTATACAATTTAAAACATTTATGAAAGCTAAATAATTGTTTTTAAATAAATATTAAAATTTTACAAAGTGCTTTTAAAAAAATTTAGTTTTTTATATTTTATAACAAATTTAAAAAAGGTATGTATAATTATACTTAATATCTTATATACATAGGTACATATTTTAGTACATACTATAATTTCATTATTTTTTGTAATATATTTTGTTAACATTTATTTTCCCTATTAATTATTTCATTGACGTCACAAATGTTATTAATAGCTTTTTTATAGATTTAGTTTCTATATTTTTTGATAGCGTGTTTTAAAGACGAGATTTTTTTTTAGATTTATTTAGATTTTTTATTTGTGTTACGCTAAATTAATACATTTAATTATTGGTTAAAAAAAAAACTTTTTGAATAATTACTTGTTTAATCTTGTATGAAGATTTTTTTAAAACGAACACAATTTTTTTTATTTATTTTTTTTTAATAAATAAAAACAGCTGTTAATTTTTTTTTTTCAAAAATGATAACTACTTAAAGCTTGGGTTGTATTGTTTTTGATTACACATTTATAATAAACACTAATATTTATTTTAAAATTATATTAAATTAATTAGTATTAGTGAACTTGCACTGAATATTTTGTTATAACAAAATTTTTCACTCGGAAAGTGCACATACAGAAAAAATATCCCTGCCAATATGTATATGGGCTCCAAAAAGAGTCATAAAAGAAATTAAAGTGATTTAGATGATAAATAAATAAAAAAAAAAAATAAAAAAAAAAATAAAAAAAATATATTATTAATCATAGTCAATTAAGACTTATTTATGATTGAGGGTAATATGTTAGGTTAGGAGAATGACACGGGATGTCAACAAGACCAATTCCAGTTCAAGAGTGAATCCTAAAAGGGGGAAAGATTTGTAGTTTCTTCTATATAAATCTTATTGAGTTTCCTCCCCTCAGAATTCTCCATTTATTAATATCCCTTAATTTTTCTAATTCCCGAAAGCAGTTAGATTTAAAGCATTATTGGATTACCGCCATAGTGCCTGGCATTTGCAAAGAAAGTAAAAATAAATCACCTTCCACCTCTTCCTTATCTCTTGACTGCCAACATAAGTCATCAGCTGTAAAATCAATTCTCTTATCATAAGATTTAAAATTGATATGACCGGTTATAATACCTACACTCAAAATAATACGTCTGTTGGCTGGACAGAAAAATTTGTTACTTTAACAAAATTTATTCCTGTTTTTTTGCTTAAAATAAAATTTGATGATTTTAACAAACCAAAATTTAAATAAAAATCTGTAAAACTACAGTTTTATTTATAATTATACTAAGTCGTAAAATTTGTTCAAATTTAGGGTCTCGGGACCCTCCCCTCCCCGGTCCCAGTCCATATAATCTAAGGGCATGTAAGGTCACTCTGAAGGAACAAACATTTTGTCCGTTTTCCTCTATCTCGCTTAGTTTTCGAGATATGGGCCATTTTATGAAATTGAAAATTTTTATTAAAAATTGCCGAGGGTCCTAGGCCCCACCAAGGTCCATTTTTGGATAGAGATAACCCCTTTCGCTGGAGTTAACCCGGTTAGGGGTAGTCGAAATATTCGTCAATTTTGCTCTATCTCCCTTAGTCTTCGAAATATTGGCCATTTTAAAAAATCGGGAAGGTTATTACCAGCTAATAACAGAAACATGAAAATATTATATTTTAACAATAAATATTTTTTTAAATTTAACGAATGGGTTCTTATTAATTAGTTATAAATAGTTTTGAAAATTAACACTCAAAACTAGTTAAAGTACTGAGGATTTTTAGTATAGTGTTAAATGAAGATAACTAAAATCTTTGTTTAAGTCAATGTTTCAACTAATAATTTGTTATAAATTAGTTAAATCGATTTGAAACCCGTTTGACAGATTTTTCTACTGACGTATTATTTTAAGTGTATATAGACTTTATAAGGTCAGCCTCTTCCATTAGTAATAACACAAACAGATAATTTTCTCCATTACGCTTGCATAGTGACTTTGTCTGCCTACTTAAGTGCTGCACGAATATTTTGCAAAACATTTCCTTGCGTGCACTGACGCCAGATTTGCGAATTTTTAATACTAAAAATACCAAAATATAGACAATTTTGCTAAAACTATAACTGTTTTTACAGGATACAAAAATTTTGATCATTAAAGCAAATGGAAAAAAGGAACTTCATAAGAGAATTTTTTGTGAATGTTTTGCAAGACATTCATGCAGACCTTTACCGTCTATAACCAGGATCTTCGTCCCATTTCCTTTTATATAGATTGGAAAAGTAATGGTTAGTGTTATTTTGAAAACAGGAAGTACTATTTGCCCTTAAAGATCATCCAAAAAGGATGACATATAAACCCAGAAAACAGATTCGGTGCTGACAACCCCATTTGTTGCCAAATGAATGGTTCAGTTGCATCAAATTAATTTTTCGGTTGCGGCTACCGAATAATTCTTGATACAACTGAAATTCCGTTGCCACAGTCAAATTAGTCCTGTCTCAATTGGATTTCTGTTGCCACAACTGAAAAATTCGGCTACCATAACCGAACCATGCGATTGCATGAAAGTCCAAAGCGGCTTATATGTCGCCGCCGATTAAAGCAGGTCGTAAAGACGAGTCGAATAAAACCCAGCCATCCTACTTATTAGCAACCCCACCGCACAAGGAAATATTTTTAATATTTTTTTTGTAGAAAATACACATAGACGAATGTTGTGGTGTGAACAACTTAGTTCGGAGAAGGTGGCCGTCGGAAGTATGTGCTCGGCTTGGAGCACTGATCAGTATGTTGCTCGCTCTCTTAATTCGTCTAAACATTCTGGTCTACTTGAAGATTGTCAATGTCCCATGGTAATGTTCTGTGCTGCTTGCGAAAATCGGACAAAGAACCACGAAGTGCTTCAGGGTCTTATCGACTTCCCTAGAATCACTCCTTTCCATTTACGACAGGTGTAACTGCAGCAATGAGTGGCAATGAGAATTCGAATCAGATTGGCTACCCAGAAAAATCTCAGTAATGGGTGCTCATTACTAATATCTAAATAATAAGCAGTAGAATTAGGGTCTACTGCTTATAATTCGGTGTCAAAACTCATTATTTTTGTTCGACATGGTCGTTTTTGTAAGTATTTAGTTGTCCATATTCGCTGCATGAAAAAACGCACAAAATTTGTGTACCCACTTTCCCGCTGCATTACAAAAGTATATAAAATATGTTGTTACCAAAATAAGTAGTTATTCGTGTGCTTATACGCAGTTCAAAATAAGTGGTTACAAGTTGTTAAATAATACGACTTACTTATATACTTACTAGTGGTTAGAAAATAAGTATTTACCAAATTCACATTATCTTTATAAATAAATAAGTAGTCGCGCGTAAGCTAGACTGCTTATAAAAAACGGCTTCGCCTAACAAAAATAACTAGTACTGACGCCGAATTATAAGTAGTAAAAAACTTTAGTTTCATTACATAACCACTTATTTGGTAATGAATGATTTTGCTGGGTAGTTGCCTCTTGCCCATCGTTAATACCTTCTTCGTCTTGTCCACATCTGGGTGTCCCCACAGAACAATGTTCGCGGCTCACTGTCTAAGTTATGTTTTTATCACTAGTACATTTTTCGGATTACGAATGCTATCCCCCGTTTTGGTGAGAGCAAAGTGGTTGCTCTTTATATTTCAAAGGCGTTCAATCCTGTATAACATGGGGCGCTTATATCAAGCTTAATGCGTTTGGTGTGGGTAATGACTTCGTTCGTTTTATTTCGAGCTTTCTCAGAGATCGCACTATTCGTGTTGTTATAGATGGGATCTCATCCGACGAGTTTCAGCTGAATTCAGGGGTACCGTAGGCTTCTGTTCTTTCTCCCTATTTCTTATCTTTCTTAATGACCTTCTTGGTCAAACTTCCAACCCTATCTACTCTTTCGCCGAAGATAGAATACAACTATTTTGGAGCTTCTGGACCGTGTGCAAAAGAGGGCGTCGGCGCTCGTTAATAACAGCAGGGTATCCAGCTCTATTGACTCATTGGAGCATCATCGGAATGTGGGTTATGTGACTCTGTTCTATCGATATTACCATGGGAGCTGTTCTGCCGAGATAAGTGAACTCTTTCCCAGAGCCCGAGTTTTAATTCGTAATACTAGCTTATCAAGTATAGCACATCCGTTTGTAGTCAATTGTCCAACGGATCGCACAGCGCTTGTAGAGCAAATTCTTTCATCAGTCGCACTAGCCGTATGTGGAATAAAATCCCTGCAGAGGTCTTTCCTGTTACTTACAATGTAGAACAATTCAAATCAAATATTCACAAAGACTACTCCCTCTTTTCTCCTCCGCATAACCTATTTTCCTAATACACAATGCACTTCATCAGTAGGGGGCATATCCCCTGAGTTTTGGTCTAACATATAAAAAAAAACGAAAAAAGATACCATGCTTTAGCCATCCATAAACAGCTTAGAAGCCGTTTCATTCTTATCCATTCCATGGTGTCCGTGTGCCCACAACTACCTCAAAAAATGATACCTAAATATATGGTAGACCTAAACCAGAATATCATTTCCTTGAATATGAGAGTGACCTGGTACCCTGGACAGTTTTAATAATTCATACTTGGTGAGAAGTAATTGTGGCATTGTTTTTTCATATACATAAGTTCAACGCCAAAGCACTGGCATTTATGTGAAAAAAGTAATGCCTCAATGCCTTGATCCCAAGTATGCAATGAGTGTTGTTCGATGAAAACTTGAAGCTTTCGGCGATAAAATCTAACTACCTTTGATCTTATATTCCTGTCCCCAAGCGCCTCTATGAAGGGTATAAGCAAGAAGCATTAGAGAACATTATGGCGTTGTCTGACAAGGTCCTATGTTCTGACCTTTTTAAAAACAACTTCAGATCGCCTAATAGACTAAAAGTTGAGTCGTTTTTAAGCCTAAGGTTTGGGATTTTACATTTTTGACTTGAAGAGAGAAGCCGACAAAACTCTGGAATGTAAGGTATAGCTAACATCATTATGTTTGATATAAAATCGTAAACTCTATTAGGGCGTGTATTACGATTATCTTCGCACTTGTCCCTTGCCTCACACTATTGCCATCAACTTAATATTCTACTAAAAATTGTTGGATATCAAAACCCTACGAATTTGCGTGACTCTTGGCTCAGTTGCCTCCACATCAGTGCACACCATCTGATTACTTCACTTGAAGTAAGTTATTTGCGGTTAAGTTTTTTCCAAGTAGTTAGAAAAAGGATAGTGTTAATATTATAAGACAATGTGAAGTACACTGAGAAAATTATTTGCATGATGTTAATGAATTTCTATATTAATTCAATGTTGTTTTGCTGGAATTCGTCCATTGAAACTTTTCATTAAATTGATGAAGTTTTTCATAAAATTTTATGAAAATTTTCGTACTTATTGTTAAAAATCTCTTTTTCATAAAATTGAGTATAATTTTCTTTCACTTTGTGAAGAAAACTTCATTAGTTTAGTGAACATTTTCGTTAAAATACGTCCAAGAAAATTCTCCCTGTGTAGAGAATTACACTGACGACTCTTACAAGGAAGGTCTGTGGAGTGGTTCACCCCGATATGATGAAGTTTTGATGTGTTGTAGAGAAGATAAAATTAATGAACACATATTTTTGTTCTCGACCCAATACCATATTTATGCCCGTAATTTCAACCAATTACACAAATGTATGTATCCGTGCTTAGATATCTACTAGGATTTGTTCGCCTAAAAGATAATTATCTAAGCAACATATATTTGAACTATATTTGCTAAAAAATTTAACATTTTGTTTGAAGTTATACATTTTTTTTTTGATTTTCTAAAATTATTACCGGATGCATTTAATAATTTTTAAACAATTCTTCAATGTATGTATAACATATTACATGATTTCGCTTTCAACTTTTTTTTTTTCATTTCAATCATTGATTAGTTAAACAAAAACAGTAAAAATATTAATTGTTAAGTATTGTTTAAAGTCACTTACCTTGAATACCGGTAATAATTGCCGCTGACCCATAAAAGTATTTTAGGTTGTTTTCAATATGCTGTCAAAATAAATATTTAACCGTTGTCAATATACTGAGTATTCGCAGACAAAATACTCATGGCGAACACAATATAAGATCTTAAACAATAATGTTGTATTTTTTTAATTTATAAAGTACCCATAGCTTATCATTTTTGGGGAATTAATTTTTATGAGGGTTTTTTAATATTGTTCACAAAAATAAATATTTAATTTAAAAATTGTATTTAATTTAATTAAAATATAAAAAAAATAATTAATTTGAAGTTTAATAATCATAATAATATGATTTGATAGAATTTATCTAAAAATCTATACACATCATTAAAGCATTGACAACTTGGCATGTGATTGTTGTCAGTGTTGCCAACTAATATTTAACAAGTACTCTCTGAAAAGTACTGGCAACTAATGTGCTATTAATGGGTCTGTTTATTTACATTGTAAGAAAATAGTAAACTTAGAAAGTGGGAAAGAATTGTGGAATATCAAAAGTAGTAAATAGAATTACCACTGAATTAAAAAATAGCAAAATTTCATGTTAACAGCGATTAAACTAATTCGAGTGTCTCTTTTATATAATTTCAAAATTAAAGCCTTCATATCGTAATACTTATCAATTGAACATAGAAAATTTTATCAATTAACCTATTTAACCATTTCCATTTAATTGATATTCAATAAATTAATTATGCACTTAAAAAAACAGGGATTTCCTATTGATTAACCTAAATTAACCAAAACTATAAACAAGTACTCGTATATTTATAGAATACGAATTTCAAAAAAATTAATTCTACAATTTTTTCAACATTATAAATTGATAAATTATTGCTAGTGTAATAATCTATTAAAAGTATACCAGCTTGGCGAATATTTATGCTCTTATATCTCCCTTATTGGCATAAGCTCTGTATACGAGTGTTGTAAGTGGTTATCACTAGTAAAGAAATTTATCTATATGGCAAGGTAGGCAACCGATACCTTTATAACACAGTTACCCGTTTTAAAAGCGTTTCAAATTGATAACCGTTACCGATACCACTACCGAGACACTTGATTTCAAAAATACCGGTTTCCAAAAATCACAAGAAACATTTTTACGGACTCTCCGGCATGTACGGATTCATGAATCTGGCTTTTGCGGCACGTTAACTGTTCGTGATGTACGTATCCGTCAATGCTTGTACGTATACGGAACATTAACGGACCGTATAAATGGATTTTCGAACACAATACGTTTTAACTCCGTTTTGGTGTATCCGTTTCCGTACCTTTAAATACGGATTTCATCGGTTGCAGTTTGTTTACAAAATAAAAAATTATATTTTTGAAAAGTCGGTGAAAATATTATTATAACGGGAATATATGGAGAATATGCAATAGAGGGAATTCTTTCTATCACTTCATTAATCAAAAAACATCAAGTAGCAAGGTAAGATTTATGAAACTTAATGTTTTGTGTATAACATGTGAGAATTTGCATCGTGTACACAGTCAATTCAACCATAACTAATTTATTGTCTCTTTTTCATATAGATGTTGGATTTTACTCTGGGTCACAAAGCGCTGGATAGATAGGTAAACCGAGCCGGATGTGCAAAATAATGTAGAAATTTATTAATAGTAATTGTAAATAATAATTATTAATGAATTTATAAAAAAGGAAAAAAGTATTGTGTATTGAAAATAATAAACATATGGTCTATTTTTGTGGAAAAAATCGGTAGGAAACGGACAAGGAAATACTCAGTTTTTCGCACGACATAACGGTCCGAAAACGGCCCGGCATTGACGGACTTTCAGCGGACTAGTCCGTTTTTTACATGACATAACGGTCCGTAAACGGTCCGTCATTGACAGACTTTAAACGGACTTGTCCGTCTTTAACACGACATAACGGTTCGTAAACGGTCCGTCATTGACGGATTTTCAACGGATTCGAATCAGTTTCGATGTTCCATATGTTCCGTTTTCTGGTCCGTATACGGATCCAGAAAACGGTACGTATACGGAGTTGGATTCCGTTTATGACGGACCGAAAATGGTGCGTAAACGGAACGAATTGTTTGTTGGGATCTTTTCTTACCGGTAACGTGCTGCAAAAAGCAAAAATACTACAATTTTCAATATAAAATATTCAACATTATAAATAAATTAAACATTCGTCAGATCACTATTGGTTTGACCCACTCATCATTTTTGAAAAAAATTGCTATAGGAATGGATTTCATATAATGGAAATCTCCTCTTTCTGCTTCCGAAATACGTTTCTCGATATCTTTTATCATAACTTAGATATCCAGCATTGAATTTGAATACAAAATGGAAAAAATTTAAACTTTCTTTATCGTTTTTCCCGACAATGACTTTTTTTGCATATGAGTCAATCCAATAATAACATGAAGCACTAATGTCTTCTGTTAGCTGATCAATCAATTTTTATAAATTTTAAATTTGCGTTGCCATCCCTGTTTTTTTTTATCAACTATATGTAATTAATTGTGAAAACACAAGGTTGCCAACCTTGCTATATATGTATGTATGTTTATGTATACAAGCTGTCATGATAAATTCCCTTATAAATATACAGTCTGACCAAAATATTTACGTACACTCGCAAAATTTACAAAAACATGTAAAATTACCTGATAAATTTTTACTACAAAAATTCTAGAACAACTGATCAAATAGATAAAAACTACTGTTTTACAGTTAATTTTTTGAATAAAAGTATAATTTAATCAAAAAAGGATTTTTTTCTTCCGATTACAAAAAAATGTGTAATTGCTTTATCGTACTTGAAATATGAAGTAAAAATTTTAATTGGTTCTCCAGTTACTACCTTTTTAATGCATTGAAGATACGTTATAATTTTCTGATTTTTATTTGAAAACTAAGAATAGATCAATATTAACAAATATAAACTAAACAAGAATTAAAAAAAAATCGATAAAATTTTATATTTCTTAAATAAATAACTAAAAAAATAACTGTTTACTGTAAAAATACGGTTTTGACAGTTTTTTATTGTGATATTAAAAATACTTGCTTTGAAAAACTGTTACGAAATTACACCACTTCCTCAAGCCTCATTCATACTGAAGACAAAACTAGAAGTTTTCGTTTTGTTTTTAGTTTTCGATTTGAAATTTGTATGGGATTTGACAATCGAAAACACAATAAATTTGAAAACTACGAGTTTTGGGTTCAGTATGAATGAGGCATTAGCTGTTGTTTTAACCACTGTCATAATAGTTGTTCAATATTTTACTCTAATTACAATTAAAAACAACAACTACTGATTAGGTACTACACAAACAAGTGTCATGTAGTAACTGTCAAACTTTTTTTGAGTGTACTATTATCTATTGGGAAAAACGTTTTTATTCGATGTCATTATGTAAAATTCTCAAGAAAAAGTGAAAAGTGTTTTTTGGAAAATAATACAAACCTCCTTTATCGTTTTTCTGGAAATACAGATTTTGGCCTGTGCGGTACTCAAATAAAATAATCAATCGAAGGAATATTTGCGAGTGTACGTAAACATATATGTCTTACTGTATGTATGGACGATGAAGTGCAATGAAATATATCAAGTTCATAAATATCAAGAATTTACGTCATGCCGTGTACATGTATGTCGTTTAGCAATAACATCATATACAAATGTCTCATATTGCATATGGTTAAAGACACGTTTGGTTTTAGATTATACCAGATTATACTATTTTGTTGTGGTAACATGTGAAATTAATCAGAAACATTTATAGATACTTGTCAAAACTGGTCGAAGCCAATTTTTTGAAATGTTAATTTCTGTAAAATAAAATCATATCTTTTAATTAGAACTCCTACAAAAAAGAATTTTTATTACAATTTGCAGTCTCTAGTAATTTCTATTTTAAAATTAAGACTTAACTGAGTTACTTTGCTTTTAATTTAATTAGGAAATAGTAAAAATAGACAGTTTATTATGAATGAAATTTGATTTCAAATTAAATTTCTTTTGTTTAATAATTTCTTTAAAAATAATACCAGTCCTTCATTAACAATTTGTATTTCACTTAAGCGACATTGCCAGATTATTATAAATCCAGCACCACTTCCACCACAGACAGCACAAATTTGACAGTTCACAAAAAAGTAAATATTTATAATTACTAGTTATATTTGACACGCACTGTATTGTGTATATGTCTGTTTCATTTAATAGGCGAGTTGCCAATTTTCCAGAGTTGCAAATTTTAAAATATTTTATCACGTCAGTTTCATCTATGACTCATATCATACAATAAGGGATGCAATTCTATCTTGCTGTAAAGTGATGAATAGAAAATTATGACATTTGTTTTATTGTTTAACCTAAGAGCATATACTTCATAGAGAAACTATGCTACCCAAGGTTCTCTTGAAAATTAGCGAACTCCAGCAAGAAAAAAAAATCATAAGAAAACCTATTTAGAAAAACAGCTTACAATGGAGCGAGGGTTAAGTGAGATAGAGATGGATATACCCCCACTTGTTTAACAGGAATCTTTAATTTTGATAATTTTTAAAATTCACATTCCTTTGTCAAGAATCTTTGATTTTGGTGATTATCGAAAACCTCGATTATTTCTCAAAAATCTTTGATTTTAATAATTATCAAAAACCGAGATTATTTGCCTAGACTCTCGGATTTTGGTGATTTATTGAAATCCACGATTGTTTGTCAAGAATCTTTGAGTTTGGTAAATTCTTATTTCTCACGATTCTTTGATTTTGATAGTATTCGAAATCCATGGTTGTTTCTCAAGAATGTTTGATTTTGATCATTTTCGAAACCTACAATTTTTTGTCAAAAATCCTTGATTTTGTTAATTTTAGAAATCAATGATTATTTACTAAGAATCTTTTAATTTTCGAAAGTAATCCTAAGACTTTATGATTATGATTCTAAATCTCGACTTATGTTTCTTTAATAACCCGTGATTATTCGTAAAGAAATCTCGACTTGTGTTGCCTTAAGATCGGTTTTTCGTAAGAAACCACGTTTAGTTTGAAGGAAGTCTACTTTAAGAAACCACAATTGATTGCAGAGTCTTGACTTTAGTTCCTTTAAGAAAACACGATTGGTTACAAAGGAGTCTTGATATTAGTTTCTTAAAAAAACCAAGATTGGTCGCAAAGATATATCCTTTGAGAAATCAGAATTCGTTGCATAGAAGTACGCTTTAAGAATCCACGTTTGTTTACAAAGAAGTCACCTTTACAAAACCACGATTAGTTACAAAGAAGTCTCCTTTAAGGACCACGATTGTCCGTAAAGAAAATTTGACTTAAGTCCCTTTTAGAAACATAGATTATTCGGAAAGAAATCTTGACTGTGCTTTAAAAATCCACGATTGGTTTTAAAGAAATTACAATTTAGTTTCTTTAATAACCCCCGATTGTTGACAAGGGTTCTCTGATTTTAATTTCCTTAAGTGGCTACGATTTCTTAGAAAGAACCTCTGACTTTAAAAAACACTCTTGCTTTGAAAGAATCATTGGCTCAGGCTCCTTCAAGATTCCATAATTGTTGGCAATGAACTTCTAAGTTTTGTCTGTAAGAAAATGCGAAGTATGTTCTGAATTTAGTTTTTTTTACAAAATCACTATTAAAAACCACGATTGTTCCATGATTCGTTACAAAGAAGTCTCTTTTAAGAAACCACAATTAGTGGCAAAGAAGTCTCCTTTAAGGAAACACGATTGGTCGTAAAAAAATTTCGGCTATGTTCCTTTAAAAAACCAAGGTTATTCGTAAAGAAATCTGGAACTTAAAGAAATCAAAGGTTTAGTTTCTCTAATAAACTACAGTTTTTTGCAATGATTCTCTGACTTTATTTCCTTGAAGTAGCCACGGTTATTTGGTAACGAACTTCTAAATTTATTTCTTTTGAAAAACAATCTTGTTTTTAAAGAATCGTTGGCGAAGTTTCCTTTAAGAGTGCAAGATTGTTTGCAAAGAACATCTAAATTTAGTCTATTATAAGCTACGAAGAATGCTCTGAATTTATTTTCTTTAAGAAATCACTATTGAAGAATTTACAAACTTGGTTTCTCGACTTAGGGTTGTTTACTAGAAAACTTTAGCTTTTTTAATAGTCCTCTGTTAACTTAAAAATTAGCCCCTCAATTCATAAATACTTTGTAAAGTTATAGCAGATTTACAAAACGTCATTTTAATACAAAATTTGTTCAATAAACATCCTATAATTTTACAAAGCGTTTATGAATTTAGGGGTTAGTTTATTGACTTAAGTTAAGTAAGGTAGAATAGGAGCCAATCCAGATTTCTTATAAAAGTCGTTTATACCGAGCAGGTCTTCAAAGAAGTGTCTGCTCTTCAGTTACTCTATCTCGAACTCTATCCTGATCGGATAGAGCCTGGTACGGATTTCAATAAGCATACTGAGTTTACCAGAATCCAGAAGATTTTATGTTCTTGAGTTAGGAAAGGCCAAAGTTGTTAAGTGTTATGTCCCCAATAATATTTAACAGCTTCATCAAATGAAATAGGACCTGGTTGTATAAAATACCTATCGACTCAGGAACATTCCTTGAATATTTATCAGCTAACTCGTTTCCCATAACTACTGTCAGTTTAAAAAAATGTCGATGGATTTGGAAAAGAGACTCGAGCCCGTGAATTTGGCATAAATTAGGAAATACATTTTATATATTAAGGAAATAGGACCAATAGCGTTGAATTTTAAGAATGTTCGGTGCTAAATCAAGAAAATATTAACCTCTGACTTCTGTTTAATTAAAATTTAATAATTCCATATTATCGTTAACTATAAGCACTTAAAAGATGTGTAATATTACGGAAAAAATAACAATAAAATTTTGAAAGTTACTTATAGACCTCTCCAAACATTTGAACAATTTGCTTGTTTTTTTTCAAAATACGTCTTAACGGTTTTTTAAGAGAAGAAATACGCAGGAAATTCTTCCTACTAATTAACATGTTGCTTTCTTTGGAAAGGGGATGGAGAAGAGATGAAAGGTGGTGAAAAGATGAAGGGCTTCAAATATCTTAATAAGTTTTATTTTAGAAAACGATTGGAACCGATTTTGCAAAACACAAAGAACTTTTTTCCGCGAAATGTCAAACTTCAAAAGCTTGTTGGGTCTATAAGTAATCTCTAAGACATTTTTTGTTATTTTACCCGTAGTAACGGGTAGTACATTTTATTGAAGCCCGTGGAATTAATGTTAAACAGATCCCTCAAAATCTGGTAGATTACCAACCACGTGTTGTTAAAGGTCATCTCATTTGCATGGTTGAGGGCCATACTATCTGAAAGAACTCCAATTGTCTTGTACAAAAGTCTTCTATAAGGGGAAAATTACATTAATCTGTGGTTTTACTATAACTTAATCAAGGATTTTTTAAGATCCCAATTTTGTATCCTAAGCATAGTAAGTTATTCCGGTTTAACGTGAAACAGTTATACCGGGTGATTTTTTACGATAATAACTCAATAGTGAAAAACAAATTATGGCTTTTCGTATTATAAGTACATATATAATTATATCCGAAAAATTACAATATTAAATTGTATCAAATTAGATCGTATTGGATCATATTAGATCTACTTTGATTGATATTTTCTGAATTTCAATTGATGATTTCTGATTTGCAAAAAGTGTAGGGAATGTTTCGCAGCCTGTTTTTTAGTTAGTTAGTTTTAGTTCGCTACTTTGCCCAATGTATTTTATATGTAAACTTACGAGTAAAATGCCACTTTTAGATGGCAACACTCTTTATTTAAGCGACTTTGGGGTATCTTCGACATAAATGTCGTTGACATATATGGCATAGCCAGATGTAAAATATCAACTAATTGTTGACATAATTAACAAATAACGTGTGTCTTTTTTAAAATAAAACCAATGAAAAACAAATGTGGGTTTATTGTAGAATTCTAAGTTCAAAACATTAATTTAACCCTCATATATTCTGTTAAATACCTCTTATCAGTTTTCAACACCTTTTTAGGTGGTTGAGAAAAAAACTACTATGTACATATATAAACATTAAATGCTAATGGCAAACTCATTTATGCTGTCATTTTTTCTAAAGTAAATTAAATTAATTGTTTTTTAATAGTATTTTATTAGGTATAAAAAATAAAACAAATTGCCACAATAATCTTGTTTAAATATATATTTTTTTGCTAAATCTTTGAAAAACAAAACTGGTTTAATTCTTTTTTTCTGCTACTACTTCTAGAAATGTCATAATTTATCTTTAATGTAAGGACATATTTCAAAATGGTTGTCTCTGTTGTTTTTTATTGTATTTGTATTATATTTTATGGGTTTTAATAAAGATTTAAAATATGACATGGAACTATGATATGATAATTGCAATTGAAAAGTTGTTTAAATATATATTTTATTTAGATGTTGAAATGAACTGATTTTAGATTAACTCTTCTACAAATTTTAAAACAAGTTTTCAAATAGATTTTGTAAATATAATTAAATTGTTAATTTCAAGTATTAGTTACCATGGCATATAAACATTATATTTGAATTATTTATAACTCATACGCACTGTAGTTTAAACATTTTTGTTATCTGCTACATCCTTACTTTTGTAATCTCTTTTTTTTTTAATTTCAAATACTTAATTAGTGAAGTACTATTTGTCATTATCACATAAACGTTAATTTTTTTAAGTGTACACTAATTATTTTACCACACCAGCTATAATTTAATTTAATACATTTGTTACTTTCTTATCATTTCAGATAATTAAATGTACGTAATACTCCAATGCAATTTACGCAAAAAGAAATCGAATGTACGACAAACGTCCGTCAAATGAGTTTTTTTCAACAAATTACACAAAATGATGAATAAATGACTTCTTTTAAACTAAACTAATAACAATAGTAATAAAAAATGGGAAAGTTCAAAAGTCCATATATACAACAAAAAAAGAAATGCAATAATAAATGATAAATTTACGTAAAAGCAATTTAAAATACACCCATGACTAAAATCAGTAAATAAAAACTACTTGCACAAACAGCAACAAAGAAAAAAAAAACACTGATATTGAACGTCACACTGTCAGAGATTTGATGATATTTATGAGCAAAAAAAAAAGAAAAAAAGATGAAAATGCCGCTAGAATTAATATGAATTGAACTAAATCATTTGAATTACAAAACATAACGTATATATCTGGCTATGTGAAAATCTCTGATGCAATATTCTTAATAATTTACGGACAGATCATGCTTGTGTATCAAATTGGGCTGAACACGCTTGACGTCATTTCTTTTTAAATGACTAATAAAAAAACTAAATTTAATTAAATAGTAACTACATACGTATGAAAAAAAAAAAATAACATATCATGATATGTCTACCACAGAAAATTGATAATATTGGATTAGAGAAACTGTTATTTCGTAATTGAGATCACTAGATTTTCTCAAAAGGATTTCAAGGGCGTAAAAATATTTAATTTTTAATGTTAAAAATAAAATGCTAAGATGGCAAATTTTTGTTAGGACTTCAGATAAAGGTTTACTCCCCTCGTCTTTATTAGAGAAAGCTAGGTTAAAGCGAATATCAGCATATATAGATTATTACGTCAATTTTCATCCCATGAGACTGATAAGTATTCTCAGTTAAATTCCACCGTTAAACCAGTTTTAGCTCATGAAGCTAAAAAGGTTTAGAAATAATATATACTCGAGACCAGATAGACGGTGAAATTACTCCAAACCAAGGGTTAAGTTATCCGATTTTTTTCTAAGAGCACCACACAACTCTTAGACCTACTGCTACAATAATCCGAATAATAAATGGAGATGTTAAGAAAACGCTTTTTCTTCATACAAAATCAAAAAAAAGCCACTTTATTCTCCATGCAACTCCTGCAGAATTCGCTAGACAAGGCATTTAATCTTGTGTGCCTCCATGTTCGGTATCAGTGTCTAGTTATCACTCCCTGTTTCTTTGGAGCGAAATCCGACACTTGTGAGCCTCCGATTTAGAAAAACCCAAAACTTTCTCATAATCGTATAAGTCGTTTTACTAGTCTTATCCACAGAATTAAGCCGAAAACTATCCCAACATATTTTTGTAAGGCAGTTAACCAGATATAGAATTCCCCGAAATGTCTCTCCAGCCTTGAATCCATACATATAAGTTTAATATTAAAAAGCTCACTTAGTATCAGAAATATTGGTCCATGGATTTGACTGCGGTTTGACTGTCGGATTCGATATTAATATTCGTTACCTTATACATCCAAAGGTATTATGTGTAATAGGATGTCTAGCGCATCTGATGACGCTTCGATGCTACAGATGAAACCATAGACTCGGTTAAGGTAGAGTGGCAACCGGAGCTATTTTTGCACACTTAGACTTTGGGGTCTGTTGTGATGCCACAAGACTGCGAATAACCACCGATCAGAGTCCACCGATGAAACATTTCAAGCCTCTCACGTAGCTAAAAAGATATAAATAATCAACATTCGCGAGATGAATGGGATCATGAAAGTACATCGATCCCGATGAAAGCAAAGGAATTATGAGCAATCGGATGTATAGTTTAGTTTAACTTCGATGATATATATAAAACCAAGGGTTCGGTTAGGATGGATTGGCAGCCGGCTCTATGATTGCACCATCACACTTAGACTCTGAAGTTCATTGTGATGTCACGAGGCTGACGGATAACTCACGGTAAGAGCCCAACGCTGAGCCTGTTTGAGCTTCTCATGAGTTAAAAAATTCCAAAATATCAACATTCGAGAGATCAATGAGATCAGTAAAGAACGTTGATCTAAGTGAAAGCAGTGGAAACACATGACCGGAGAAAATTATCGATGCTCTCCTCGCCTTCCTGGCCCATAGAGCTCCTACACAATAGTAACACAAACCTCTGTGTGTGAATCCCAATAAGACCACCACCATATCGTTATGATCACCACCATATCCGAGATCTCCCTACTAGAAAGTAATAGAAGAATGGATCCCTGTATGCCTCGAATCCAGAGCGGGTCCGATGTGCCTTATCACTATACAAGTCAACCTATTAGACCACCTAAGATTGGTCTCCCTTATGGAGTAGAGCCGGCTGTTCAACTCACAAGCTGTCAGGGAAATACCGACCCGTTCAAATTCCGCAGGAACCTTTAAGGTTGCTGCCAGCCTTGAAATCTCATTAGCTCTATAGTTCCCCGGTATGTGTTCTGGCATGAAACTATTTTCTTGAGTAAGGTTATCTTCTTATTGCTGCCTTTAAACAGGCTCCATTTAAAAAGAATGGAAGTAGGACTTTGTAGAACCAGATAATAATTTTGAAATCTAGACCCCATCATCTGCCTGTCCATCATGAGATTTTGCTTCGACAAAGAAGTAAATATCAACATATTCCAGAACACTGCAATCAATAGCGGGATCGTTGATCCTACAACCACAGCCATTAACCCTTTCAGGTAATTCCCCGAAAGATCCTATCAGAATATCTCCCAATTACGACAATTCCTAAAATGTTGATCAGTAGAATGATCTCGGAGTGCACTGCTCGGCGATATAATGCCGTAACTGTTGAGTCTCGTATGATATTGTTGAAAGTCTCCTCTGTGTCCAAGAAGGCTATCATGGTTCACTAATTTATTGAGAAAGTTTTGTCGATGGTGTCTAAGTAGAAGCTCCTGAAGAGCTATTCAAATGACCGTTCCGTGTTGAATGTACGATAAACGTTTGGATTAAACTTCCAATCCTATCTACTCTTGTTAATACTGCATACTTCATTGACCAAGTCTTGTCGAGATTGGTGCCAATTCAAGTGAGTTCTTGCCAATAGGGCCAAGGATTCATTATTATTATTGAAGTTCTGGGTATGATAATTTAGTGCAATTTTTGTTGAAAGAATCATATTGCTTAAGTCGAGATTTAGCTTTGTTAACCACTACTAAGCCTTCATAACTCCATCATATTTATAGCACATTTATTCCATAAAAATTTCAATAATTTTGCCATATATCAATGCACAGGAGCTTTCAACCGTTTAGAAAAAAACTCTATACAAAAGTCCTTCCTGTAAATTAAAGTTTCTGGATCTTCCAAATTTAGCTTGTGTGGCATCTCTGGATAGATATATTGCTAGGATTGGTAAGTTGTGTATCAATATTATTATTTGCGTCCATATTTTGCTGCCTATAAAAAATACTCTTTACCCAAATCCGAAGAAATCATCCAGAAATTTATAGTATAGAACCAGGTGACTGCAATGATTTTTTTCGATGTCAGAACTGCTTGAAGTTCACTTTCAAGGGAAATAGTTGACTAATCCTTTTATACCTCAAATGTTCCTAGTAGTGTTTTGCATATGTCATAATTCTTTATTATATACCCATAGTCATAGGAACCGGCTGACTAATAAATGTGTAAGGAATGGATTTGAATCTGTCAGGAACTTAATGTAGTAGAAGTTGTTAAATAGGATAGCGAAATGTTGGGAAATATCTTAATTCTTTATTAAATACCCATAGTCACAGGAAACGGGCTGACTGATGAAATTGCAAGAAATTGATTAAAATCTGTCGGGAAGTTAATATAACAAGAGTTGTTCAATAGGATCAGTTATATAACGGAAAGGCACCTGTACAAAATAGATTTTCTTGATGGCTTTAAGAATAGCTAAACTACTATGGCTGATGCCTATCCAGTGAAATCTGCTTAAAAGGTCAAAAAGCTTGACGCTGGGCTTATTCAAGCAGGAATCACTATAATAGCTGAAGAAACGGAGAGGAAAGAATAGCGCAATTTTTTTCAGGACTTAAGTAGCGATATCTTCGACATCTGAGTGATAAATTCTCTGAGTAATAAATTCTTGATGAACGTAACTCTGACCAGCTTTATATCTCTGACCAGGATTTCAGTCTTGACAAAACGCCAACTGGTCTCCCATATTCTGTCTATTGCTAAGAACTGAGTTGGCATAGAGATAATTAAAAAGACTGCAGTTAACCATGCTGTACATCTTTTTGATAAGAAAATTTTTAGGTCTTTTAACCGCAGGAACCCAAAAAACACAGTCACATAGGGCAATTGTAATTAATATTAGAATTAACTACTATTTTTTAAAGCTTATTTGCAGGAAGACGAAGAATTTTGAATTGAATTTTAGTTTAGGAACGCTTTTGACTGATTGCAGTTTCCGAATTAAAGTATAGAAACGGGAATTTTAAGGAATACCTACTAACAGACGAATGTTAAGAGTATTCAGCAATTTTTGTTGGGAATTTTTTGAGTTGCCATCTTTACCTATTAATTCATTAATATATTTTCTTTGAAAAGGCATCTAATAGCGAATTTACATTGTTAAATTTTTCACTAGATTTCGTTTTGAAATCCAATTTGAAATCTATATCGTTTACATTAGAATATTTGACAGAGGAATGGGATTTCGACCGACCAACAACAATTTTTTTGTAAACAAACTAACCTTAAAAAATAACCAAAATTAAAAGATTTTCTAAAAACCATTTTATGTAATGGCGGAACACAAAAATCATTTATATTATGAAAGATACAATGTTATATTTGCTAAGAAATGTGTTTAATTATAGGGATGATTAGTAGAAAGCTAAAATATTCAATGTTTTGTTAGTGCTCTTGCCAGCGCAATCAAATAATTTTTCATAGTTTCTCTTCGTCGGATGCAATAAAATAGCCGTTTTCAACTTTAAATATTTCTTTGAATTAAAAATAACAGACTTTATTATGTTATTTTTTAAAGTTATTAAAATTTATTATTTATTAATTTTTTATGACATAAACAGCTGCTGAATGTTGCCACTTTTTCTGCAAACTTCCCTACTTTTCTGCAAATATGGGAGAAAAATTGGATTTCAATTTGGATTTCGATGAGATTTCGCTGAAATCCAAATTAAATTGGGATTTCATTTCCTATGGGAAATATGTTTGAAATCCCAAATTTTTATTGGATTTCAGTCGAAATCTATCGAAATCTACTTTTAACTCGATTTCGATCATAATGTAAATTCGCTATAACAAAGAATTAGTTTTGAATCAGGAATCCCTTTTCAAGAAAATAATGAAATAACTTTTTCCCATATCCAATATACATATTATCTTTTAGATGACCTACAAAAGCTTAGACGAAATTTTTAAAATAGTTTAATTATGACACCTAAATACAATGATGCACATAAAGAATTTAATAATAATTTAAAATTGCTTAATACAGCGAAGAAAATATTCAATACAACCTTGCATAAAATCGATATTGTGGCTAAACAAACTGACTTAAAGTTAGCAACGATATATTTTAACGGCAACAATCTATTATTATTATTGAAACCAATTATAAACAACACTTCAATAAAGGCGTCGAACAAAAAATGTAATCTTATCGAAGAAATGATAAACGACGTAAGCAAAACAACGATCTCCGGATTTAAACAACATAGTAAACAAAGTGATAAAACAACAACAGCGAGGGCGGTAGATACGAAAACCATATTGAGCAGAACAAGTGAAGGTAGAAAAAATATAAATGATAAAAATGATTTTCTCCATATGAAAACACATTATATGTTAGTTAACGAACAGTTAAAAACGATATCAAACGACGTAAGCAAAGAGCAACAAAAAATGGAAACGAATTTAAACGAAAATGATAACAAAGAGAGTTTAACTTCTAGAATAATGTTAGTTAGCTCTCCTCATTGTATTTTAACTAATAAACAGCAAGATTTTTGCGATAACAGAGAGGTTAAAGGAGAGTTTTCAGTAACGGTTAAACCCTCTTTATTACAAAATTTTAACAATAGTCGTTTGGGGCATAAAAACATAACAATCAAACCTACTAGCGACAGTAATCAAAGAACTGTAGATCTTGAAACATCACATCCAAATCAATGTGAACTACTGAAATTAAATTATACACCAAATAAGGATTTATTGGAAATTCAAGCAGATTGTATTAAAACAACATTAGCTGAACATAAAGCTTTATTAAAAAAGGAATTTTTTAAAGATTTAACGGAACTACAACAAGTTAAGACGAATAAGAACGCTTGCCTAAATAAAAGACTTTTAAAAAAACAACATAATTTAAAATTAAAAATTCCCAAAGATTCCATTAAACAAGAAAAAGAATCGAAATATACTAAGGAGCCGCCAGAGAATACGAACGTATCTTTAGTAGCTTTAAGAAAATTAGATTTGCAAAAGAAAAATCATCTCACAACTTTGAAAAAGGAATTAGGAAAACCAATTTTGTATACACAATTTCCTCGTGTTAAAGATTTGGCGAAAAAGTTTGATTTCCCTAACAAAATGATTGTACCGCAAACAGTATCTACTCCCAACAAAACGGAGGTAAAAACATTGAAAATGCATTCTTTAGAACAACGTCATAGTCCTATGTCAGATGAAGGTTGTAATTTAGGACAAAGTCCTTATTCTTCTGATGATGATAATGATTCCATACGTACAACTAATACGGCCATAGAAAGAATACCTGCCCAAAAACGTAAGGATAAAGTAGCTAGATCTGCTAGCAGTGATTCTGCTTTGGGTTTAGAAGTAGATGAACCTATGGATATTGCCGAACAACAACCAATACAAAAAAGAAGAATGACTTTAACTGTAACAGATTTACCTTTAAGACCTGCCTTATTGCCTTTGGCAGAACCTACATTATTACCCGATTCACCAACATTGGATACTCCCTTAAATGTAACTTCCTGTTTACAGCAAACACAAGTTCCTACTAAGGTTTTGCTAGAAGAGAGAGTAATAGAAATACCGGAAGACCCTAGATCGGGTGTTAGTTCAAGACGTGAATCTTCTCAATCCAGTTTTAGTGATTATCCTGCCAGTGAAATGCAAGGTGTGAGATATGTAAGAACTCCTTCGGTGGTAGTATCTGACTATTCCGACGATATTACATGCGGTATTACCTTGGAAGAAATTGAGTATTTTCGGGCCCAACGTTTGCGTAGACGTCGTTCCTCTTTGGATACCGCCGGCGCCGAAAAAGAAGCGCTCGAGAATACATCTGATATAAGTGCTTCTTCTTCATGCAGTAATCTCTACTATTGTGGTTCAACTATTTCCGCCCTAGATGGTGCTGAATGTTTGGTCAATGGTATACGTCTAGAACTAGAAAGAAAAACTTCTGATTGCTCCAACTATTCCATAAGTGGTGATGAAGATTGCTCTCCATCCAACTTTACTATACCAGAGCAACCTGAGGACTGCCAAGATATTACCGATATGTTGGCAAATCAACATTTATCTAATAAACGTTCCAAAAAGGTAGGTATCTCAGCGGCTTTACTATCAGTAGATAATCCAAATTTTGTATAAATTAAACAATGCTAGTCATATAGTTGTTAAGTTTTGTTGTTGTTTATAAACTCATAAAAATCTCTTATGTTTATAATAGTATATCTAATAAGTTTATTATAATATTGCTATATTTGATATATTATAGTTAATAAGTTTTGTAAATATTATTCTAAAAAGAAAAAAAAAACCTCATGCCTTTATTAAGTATTACATATATATAGTTTTGTCTATGAATATAAATGAAAAAATAATAAAAAATTTAAACAAAATTTAAGTAAAATATGAAACACAAAATATACAATTTTTTTCTAATTTTTTTTTTTTTACAAAATAATAGAGTGTAGCAAGAAGCATATATAACTAGGAGATACAATCGCTATCGGATCGCACATCAGACCGGACAGAAAATTATGGCGTTGTCAAAATTATCAGAGAAAATTATGGCGTTGTTTGACAAGGTCATGATTTTCTGTCTGATGTCCGGTCCGATGTACGATCCGATAGCGATTGTATCTCCTAGTTATGTATGCTTCTTGGCTTCAGTCAAATGCGGAAGATTTCTGTTCTAGATTGTGTAAACCATGGCGTAATTCTTTCCATTTTTTGTTAAAATCGTTTAAGTTTGGTTCTGTCAGTTTAAATTTGTATAAAATTAAAATTTCCATTTTAGTTGTTAAAAGTGCTTTAAAAACATAATTCCTTAATTCAATTTTTTTTTTTTTTTTGAACAAAACGATTCGCAAAACTGATTTTATTGATTGAATTATATCCCACTTTATTTAATCAATATCTTATTCAGAGAATAATTTTAGTTGATTATTTTCATTAAATGAAGAGAATTTTTTTTTTATAAAGAGAAGTAACACTCAGGAAATTCTTCCTATTAATTAACGTGTTGCTTCCTTAGGAAAGGGGAGAGCGAAGAAATGAAAGGTGGTGAAAGATGAAGGGCTTCAAATGTGGCAATACTGTAATTGCGCGAGATGTTGAACCTTAGAACAGTTGTTGCCCGCCATCTGATAAAGAGTTGGCGAACTTTCTTGAAGCTTTTAGTTCACAGACCTGTTATGTTATTTTACTTCGGTGAGGTTAAGTGCTATGGGAACACCGAAGGAGAACGCTGCGATATGTATGAGGGATAGAAAATTGATACTTATTCCTTTTCCAAATTGATATTGCCGTCGCTGGGGATCGAAACCGCAACCTTATGGGTAACACGCTAACCATTATACGGCGGTAAAATGGTAAGCGCTATAAGTTGTATATATGGCCAGTATTTTTGGTAACCCTTCGCCGTACTGGTGTTGGCTATAAATATGTTAATATTACAAAATTTATATAAACTAGGACAAACGTTTGACAGATGTTTCACAATCTTGTGACACATTATTTTATATAATAAATTTCTGTCAACTATTTCTTTTTTTTATATCATTCATGATTTAGGTTCAACCATAACGCCTTTAGTGCTAGATTTTATCATATGATTGCTTTTATAACTTTATATTTATCTTATCTGCAGAGAAAAAATATATTCATGAGAAATTTTCCCTGTTGTTATACCCTACACCACTATATGGATAAGGTATAAAAAGTTTGTGCTGACGTTTGACCAAAAAATATTGGACTTGGACAGACCGATCGACTCAGAATCACTCTCTCTGAGTCGATTTTGCGATGCTCACGCTATAGGTCTCAAATATTAAGATATTTTTATAAAAATATATTGGCCCAAAGACGAAGAGTTTAGATTTTGGTTAAAGTCGGTCTATGTTTGACCTAGTGCCGATATAAGGGTCCCCCAAAAATGGGTCTTATGTTTGTGGGCATACTACAGGTCGCAACTATTAAGATATTTTAATGAAATTCGGTGCACCGACTTATATCGGCCCAATGACAAAGTCTTTCGATTTTGGTTAGAATCGGACGCGGTTTAAGCCTAGTGCTCATATAAAGGAATGACAAAACTTAGCTTTTATACTTGTCCCAATGATACATGTGGCAGATTTAAATATATTTTAATGAAATTCGGTATACAGACTCATACCGATTGATTTTGCCTAAATAATATTAGGCAAAATCAAAATTTCTTACTTAATTTTTTGCAATTTCTAAACAATTTTTAACATAAGTCCATTTCAACCCATTGAAATTGAAAAGTTAACATTAAATCAGACTCGTATAGGGCATCATATAGTCGGAATGTCCAACTTTAATATTTTAACTCGTTTTTTGTTGTTGCTTATATGATAACTTTAATTACTTTTTGATATTTTTTCTGTTCTGTTTTTTTAATTTAATTTTATCTTATACGAGTATTACTTTTTTTTATAAATCTTATCTTAATTACTTAATAAAGTAGAAAAAAATATATATATATATATACTGGAACACTCTTTGGTATATAATGTTTGTTTTTTCAAGATTTTATAAGACATAAAATGATTTATTAATTGTTGACCCTTCATTGTTTTCAAAATTTCATAGTTTTTTCACAATATTGCAAGTTGTCCTTATCGCCCACATCAATACACACAGAAAATCAAGCAGAAACAATATTAAATAGAAACAACTTTGAAATCGAACTAAGTTTAAGTATTGTCTTAGGAAGATCAGCATCGCTGTCTAAACGGGCTATACACAAATACTTATAGACATTAGTTGGCAACACTAAATAAGAGTACCACTGACAGTAAACTATACGCAAAACATTATTTGCTTCAAAATTCGTGAACTAACTCTACCAAGTATTTTTTTATAAATTATGCAAGAACTTGGGAATATAAACAAAGTTTAAAGCTAAATAAGTAAAAACTTGCATTTAATATTAGTGCACTCAAAACAGTTTGTCAGTAGAATCTACTGAAAATTACGGTTAAACAAAGTTATATGCAGTTAAAAAAGCGAAAAATGTATTTACCTTCGAATCAACTAAAATCGTAGTTATTCTCAAATAATAACAGAAAGCTGAATAGGAAAGAAAATTTGGAATTATTTAAATTGCATTCAAGACTTTACTTGGGTCGCTCCTTAGTATGTGTTTATAACTTTTAGGAAACAAAGATTTATTCTTCTTCTTAACCACAAACCTGATAAATTAAAATTGATAAAACTTATATTAATAACAATATTAATTGCAACTGTCTATATGACGTCACACAACACTGTACTAAAATAACTATTTAACGATTTTGTGAAATTACTAACAAAAATTTTAAAACAACTGGAAAAATTGATAAAAACTAGTATTTTTGCAATTAATTTTTTGATATTATAAAAGTATATTTAAATAAAAATTTAAATTTTTTCTTTTGATTGCATAAAAATGTGAATTACTGTAGACTACTTGAAATTTTAAGTAAAAATTCCAAACGGTTATTACGACCTTATGCAGATACAATACAATTTTTTAATTTTTATTTGCAGACTAACGCTGTTATTCAAAAAAAACTTCTTAATTTAGCTTTAAAACATGAATTTGTTAAAGCATTCATTATCTCTATTAAACCTTTATTAAAAAATTTTATTCAAAAACATACAATAAAAGTTTATTAATTTTGTTTTTAATTCTGGCAACACTTTGTATATTCTCTCTTTTTATTGTTAGTGATACATGGATTTTTTGAACGATTGACTCGGTAATTGTAGGTAAATATATTGTTTTGTAAATTTTGGAAATTAAAATGTTTTATTACAAATCAAAACATATTAAAAAACGATTTTTAAACATTACTGAGAAGTAACAATAGGAAAAAATTGTGTTAAAGAATTTTTTATATTACGAATACTGAAAGTATTCGAATATCGAGTATATATATGTCACCGAACTGGCCCCTTTATATGAAATAGAGTGGTCACTTTTACATGGCGTTGTCATAGGAGGGGAAAATTGACACCTTGTGGCATGTCACAAGACAAATCCCAGGACAGGTCCCTGAACTTTGTTTTTTGTGACAGTTCAGTAACCTGTCCTGGGATTTGTCTTATGACATGTCACAAGGGGTCAATTTCCCCCTCCTATGACAACGTCATGTAAAAGCGACCACTCTATTTCATATAAAGGGGCCAGTTCGGTGACAGTTTGTTAAAATTTCCCGTAGGGAACTGTCAAACTTTTTTGAGTACGCAATCAAGTTTGGGTGGAGCTATTTGTTTTGCAAATATTTTGGCAGTTTTTTCCTGCGTGCGGTTGGTCATTAAATGTGCTGCTATTTAGCGTTTTCAATTTATTTCTACAAACATTTTCAGAGATTTTTATAAATAAGTTACCAACTGTGTTAAAGTTATTTTAAGTTGTTTAAAACTGAGGATAAGTTATAAAATTAATGTTTCTTATGAGGTTAATACTGAATTTAGACTGAGCAAAAACCAGATGGTTTTTGTACAAAACTAAATTACAAAAGCCAATTCATTTACACTGAATTTTTAGTTTTTCTTTGTCACATCACTTTTTTATTAAGCACTTTTCTTTATATTTTTATGGTTAAATTAAATTAAAAAAATTATTAACACATTTAAAAATATATAACAACACACAATTTTAAACTAAAACTGAAATATTTAAAAAAAATTAAAAAATATATTTTTGACACTTGCTTTAATTCTATATTCGTTCTAACAGGGTGTATCGAAAATTAGTTATAAAAGAAATCGGGTGTATCAAAAATACAAATTTCAGATATTTTTACTTGTTTTTTGGCAAAAACCAGGTAGAATCTGGTTTTCAGTTTGTATGAAAATTGTATGGAAAAACTAAATTAATTTTATAGTTTTCGGCTCAAAACCTAAAAATTACCAAAAACTACTAGTTTTTGCCCAGTCTAAATATACTATAAGTTACAAAAGCAAAAACTTAGGTAACTTTGCATTTGAATTTTTTTAATTCTTCAGAACTGAGTGGGAACATAAGTAGATTTTATTTACTTGCACAAAAATGCATTTAGAGTTTTAATATACAAAAGTTTTTAGGTAAAATTTTCTGTGCTAAACTTTACAGTAAACTAAATTTGCGAATTCTTATAATTTCCACTTATAATTCCCACTTTCTTATAATTTCCCAATAAATTTTTAAATAAAATATTATATAAATGATTTTGATAACCACAGTACCAACTCTAAATGGTTTGCGAAGCTGTGAAGCGATGAAAAAATATTTTTCACTCATTTAAAAAAAATGATAACAAATGACAGTTTTTATCACTTCGGTATTCGGGGCAGCGACTATCATGCAAATGCATATTTGTAGTCAGTACTTCAAAAACAATCTTAACCAGTATTTTTTCGAATCAAAGAACAACAAAATGCCATCGATTTGTCATTCCTTATTTTTGCATATTTTGTGATAAATGCATATTTTGCTTTTAGTGCAAATCTTTTACGTATTTTAGGATTTTTCTTGCATAATTTGCATTTAGTCTAATTTTTAAAACAACTTCTCGATTAGTGACTTTAAGTGCGTTTTTCTTTCTTTTTTATTTGTGTTAAATTTTTAGGTTTTTAGTGCAAATTTTTTAGTTTTTAGTGCATATTTTTTGATTTTTAATTTAAGCCATATTTTCGATCTTTTAGTGCATAAAAGTCGCTGCTCTGGTGATAACAAATTTACCTTGAAAAGTTGTGTGTTTCAGAAGTAATAAATACTTTTTCATTTAAAAGCTATTTTGTACACAGTTTTTATGACATAATCAAAAACATTCTAGCATATTGTGACTGTTTTAAGATAAAGAATCCTAATTTTTGTTAAAAAAAATAAACACAGATAAAATAATTGGAAAGAAACTATGTGAAATTTTAAAGAAAACCGACAAAAGAAAATTTACTCGTAAATCAACAGAGTACTGAGTTTGGTAAATATTTAAATTTAATAAGAAATTAAATAAATTTGTAGAAAACTTAACTTATTTGAAGAAATTCTGTAAAATTTGAAGAAATTTAAAATATATTTTAACAACAACAATAAATTTTAGGAAAATTTAACAATTTTTAAGAATGTGTTGTCAAGGCCGGTGCGATAGTAGCAGGTAAATATTTAAATTAAAAAAAAAATTTAAACAGATTTTAAGAATTAATAAAAAATAATAAACAATTAAAGCAACATTTTAGGAAAATAAACAAACTTTTTTTTTTAACCCAAATCACAAGGATTAAATTCCGAAAATTTTACTAAAATCGGACAACGTCCTTCGTTTTCCGTCGAGGTCAAGAGTAAAATGTTTCTATATTTTGGGAATTTCGTAAAAATGTTACGAAATATTTTGTTAGTCGAATTAGTCTGATATTGATATGGTATTTTTGAAGAAATTTAAAATTAACCCTTTTATGCACTTAGAATCAAATGACCAAAAAAATTTGAAACGTTTTTTGTGGAAATAAAATTTTTGATATCACGCTAATTTTAGCTAAAACGAATTATGGACCTTTTCGGGAATGCATCACTGCTTTACATGTGATACGTAGCGTGTTCATAAAAGCATCAGCTGGTAACACTAGAACTGTCAGATGTTCGAAAATGCATCAGCAAAACAGATTATGTGCAAATTAATATCAAAGACGCATCAAAAAAATGTGTGATGCAAAAGCATCAGCTGATGTGCATCGCAAACTAATCAAAAATGCGCATCAGATGCAGAGCAGATGCGCATCAGATACAGGCCCTATGGCTAGCACTTATAAACACTTTAGCTCATTTCAAGCAAGTCCACCCAACTATTGGAGGAATAATCGGCATGTTAACAGACTACACTACAGGTTAACTCTTACACTACTTTTTAAAATAATTTTTTTTTTTAAATAACATCAATTTAAATTGTTTTTATTTATAAAAGTCATGTTTGCAAATTATGTACGTCACAAATTGCCAAGATTTTTGATCATGTTGATGAATTAATTGAATTTATTATAATTCTATTAAAAAATTATGTTAATTGAATAAAAAAAATATATGTATATAAAGAATATTAAATTGTGTGAATTAGTTATAAAAAAAAATAATAATTTCTACTAACTGGTACTAACGTTTTTTTGAATATAAATTGTGTTGCTTTGACGTCAAATACAGGGTGGCGCAAAAATAACCTTCCGATGTATTTTGGCTGTAATTAAAAAAAAAAAATTAAAAACTTTGATTCTTCTTGTGGATTATTTTTATTTGGTCTTTTAATTTTTTTTACATCAAGTCGAGAATATGATGTCATGTAAATGGCCGCCGCCACAGTTGATTGTCATTTGAGCCCTTTTTATGGCATTTTCGAAGAAAAAAGGTCCGATGACTCCTCCAGCGAAAACAGCACACCATACAGTGACTTTGAGCGGGTGTAATGGCTCTTCGTGGGTTACACGCGGATTTTCAGTGCCCCAGAAGCGTAAATTTTGCTTATTTTCGTACCCGCTAAGATGGAAATGGGCCTCATCACTCATGATTGTTGATGAATGAAAAAATGGGCTCAAATGACAATCAACTGTGACGGCGGCCATTTACATGACATCATATTCTCGACTTGATGTAAAAAAAAACTAAAAGACCAAATAAAAATAATCCACAAGAAGAATCAAAGTTTTTCATTTTTTTTTTAAATTACAGCCAAAAAACATCGGAAGGTTATTTTTGCGCCACCCTGTATAAACTTGTCTATTGTCTTGATAGTAAATTTTTTGCCTCATACTAAATCAAATGAATTGTTAACTCAATGCACAGCTGTCTACTGTAGCAACGATTTATTTTATATAAATTCAATTAAAACACACCTTTTTGTAAGAGGAGTTAGCTTATAATTGATGTTTATAGAATATCATTAAATCGCAACAATAATTATCATACGAATATTAATAAATTTTAAAGTAGACGGAATGGTGGTGGGTCGTTGTTAGTGTAGGTGGAAGTCTTGATTATTGAGTGCGATCGCAGTTAAATTAATGTCTAGATATTAGCTTCAAACTGGTATTTGTTTTTTTTTTTGATTTATTATTAGTATTCAATCATTTTTAGATTTAAACTTTCATTCATATTTTGTCATTTATGTACGTCAATTTAGTTATGTACAAGCGGTATTTTAAGTTATCAAAAACGTTTGTAACAAAATCTCTAAAACGTATATTTCAAACTAGTTTTTTTAAAAAACTGTTTCGTAAATAATAATGCAAGCGCACGAGTTATACTTGTTAAATATATTAAGGGTTTTCACAAGGGGTGTGCTATTTGTTGTATCGTTGTGTCGTCCTAACAAAAAACAGAGTTGTTAAAAATTAAATTGAAAAAATACAACATTTGAGAATAGCACGATACAACATTTTTACGTATGTTTAATGTCTTATATTTGAGTGTGCTAACAGATAGAAAACTGTATAGAAAATCTTTGTTAAACACAAATACAAATTTTAACAACTCTGTTTTTTTTTAGGACGATACAACGATACAACAGATAGCACACCCCTTATGAACAACCTAATTGAAATATTAAATAATCATAGTAAAGCACTGAACACCGAACATTTTAATTTTTGCTGTATTTAGGAAAAAAATCTGCTAATTTCTGCAGTTTCTTCTGTAAAGTCATTTCCATTTGTTTATAAACAACAACAGAAAAGTCGCTGAAATAAAAAATCGGCTAAATCGCACAAATCGCCAAAGTTATTTTTTTTTTCAATAAAAGTCCAAAAGAAAAAAAAAACTTTTCTAATGCAAAAAATTGCCTAACATCAAAAAAATATCGACAAAAATCGATTAAAAGCTGAATTATCGGCTAAAATCGCTAAATCAATAAAAAAAAAAATCGCCAAAAATGGAAGAAATATAGCGGAAACGCGCTTAAAATAAAAACCCAATGGGGAGAATTATTAAATAATAAAGAAATAACAAAATTGGAAAAAACCTCTAAGATCAGGAATAAACGTCCAATATTATTGATCAATGTTTTTAAAATCAACCAATCAGAACAAAATATTTAAAAATTAAATGTTCGGATTGGTTGATGTTGATGAAAACTTGATCAATGACGGAACAAATTTGAAACTGCCGAAATAGGAAAAGTATCCCTAAAATCGGTAAAAGTGACTTTATCGGTATAAATATAATTTAAAAAATAGCTCCAACTGGAAAATAGAAAAAAACGAGTAAAAAGGTTAAAGTCGGTCATGCCGACTATACAATACCCTACACCAGTCTGGTTAAAAGCCAACTAATGTTTGGATCCGAAATTCGAATAGGTTAAAATGGGACTTGTGTCAAAATTTTTTATAATATAAGTCAGCGAACCAAATTTCATTAAAATATCTTAATATCTGCGACCTGCAGTTTGTAACCAAGCCAATTTTGGGGGGACCCTTATATGGGCACTAGGTCTAAACATGGACCGGTATTAACCAAAATCAATAGGCTTTGTCCTTCGGCTGACATAGGTCTGTGTATCAAATTTCATTAAAATATCTTAATATTTGCGACCTGCAGCGTATAAACAATATAATTTTGGGGGCACCATTATGTGGGCACTAGGTCTAAACATGGACCGATTTTAACCAAAATCAATAGGCGTCGTCCTTGGGCCGACATAAGTCGGTGTACCAAGTTTCATCAAAATATTTGCGACCTGTAGAGTGCGCACAAGAATGCATGGAGAGACAGACAGACGGACGGACAGACGGACATTGTTAAATCGAAATAAAAAAAATTCTGAGTCAATCGGTATACTATAAGGTGGGTCTGGGACTAATATTTTTTGGTGTTACAAACATCAGCACAAACTTATAATACCCTGACCACATAGTGGTGTAGGGTATAAAAAACGGCAGACTAACTAAAAAGCTGGAAAAAATACGCAAATTTTAAAGATCGCTAAAATCGGTTTAAAGCAATAATATCACAAAAAAAAATGCGAAAAAATTGCAAAACTTGAGAAATTGCAGATATTAAATAAACATTAGAATTGGTAAAATAAATTGGATAATCTGCCAGATAAAAAAAAAACCGTTAAAAAACCCCAAAATTGGCAAAATCGATTAAAAAACTAAATAAAAAAATAATGAACAAAATCGCCCAAATCTGAAAAGCAAACTCTCAATAGCAGTTAAAAAGCACTAAAATAATAAAAAAACCTAAAATTGGAAAAAAATCATTAAAAAATAGGGGGGAGGGGTAAATCAATAAAAAATATGGGGGGAAAATTGAGAAAAAAAATTCGCTCAATCTGAATTTATAATGAAAAAATATTTTAACATTGATTTTACCGGGTGTCTTCAAGTGCAATGAATTATATGATATGAAATGTCAAAACCATTGCAGCGAAACGTCAAAATGATATCAATTGCAGAGTGGTGGAGAACACTTGACCATTTCATGGATAAGAAATATCATAGATTTTTCTTCGAAAATCACCAAATTTTATGAAACATTAATGTTTACCGCCAAATAATAAAAAAACTAAACACTTTTCCATTCCTTTTTACCAAATTTTTTGTTGTTTTTCTATTACAAAATTAAAATGAAAACTAAAAGTGACATTTGATCTCTGGCATCATTGCAAGATCCGATGGCATGTCAGCGATATCATAATATTGCAATAAAATTGAAATTGAGTGTCTTCACTTGAGATGAGAGCATTTCGACAATTGCTTGCTATCATTTTATTGCATGTCAGGACACTAGGTTATGTCTCGTGGAGAAGTAAAATAAGGTTAAGATGAACAAAAAGTGGTGAGCGTTGCCACCTAAAACTGTCATTGGTGTTGTTCATTTAAGGTCTAACATAGCACATTGCCAACATATTTGAGATTTTGTTCATTTTAGATGTTTTTTGTTACATTATCTTTTGATTAGCGTAATACTTTTTCGTTTTTTACCAGTTATAAATTCTCTTACGTTATTTAGCTTGTGACTTTTTGTTCTTACGTACATTTTTTTCTTTGTCGTAATACGTACGTTAATTAATCTTGACGAATTTCTTTTTTTTTTATTTTTCCAGTTGATAAGCTTTTCAGTTCAGTGTATTCTTATTTTCATAAAGATTAATTTAATAATCTTAACTATAATTTTAAATGGGGCTTATATTTAGGTTTTTTGTTCAGCCAGAATTATTTTAAAATAAATATGAATGAATTTACTTAATACCAAAAAAGGCACTACAAATACTTAAATATAATCATTAAGATTGTATTGACGTCACAGCAAAAAATGTGGGAACCATATCATTATTGCTGATGTTGGGAAATACTACGTGTTTAAAAAAAAGTAGGTACAAATATTACACATTACAAAACATTTGTCATTTTTAATGGATCATATGAGTTTAAATAAATATTACACATGTTTTTAGTAAATTAATAAGAAAATTAAAGAAATATGAAGTAAATAGTTAATAAGTTAGTCATAAAATTTACGTTTCATTATTTTGTATTTAAATTAAATTTATCACATTTACTTATGTAAAGTTATCACATATTGAACAACGGTTTAGTAAAGTGTTGCCAACTTCTATTGTGCTTTAAGCCCATATGACACTAGCTTTACTTTGTATTGATCAAATATTTGAAAACCGTGCAAATTTATAGTTTAGCGTTTCTAGCGTTTTTTCTGTGCTTGTAAAATTTTTAAATAATTTTTAGCGATTTGCCGTTCGAACAAAGTTTGCATCGTTATTTATTTGTTTACATATAGTATTTCTTACTCTTTCTAATATATGTTGTTTCATTTCATCTATCCTATATTAATTCAATACAAATTAAGCTAGTGTCATACGGGATTTGTAATCCTTTTTTTTTATTGTTTACAAATTTACTGCACAAGTAAAGTTAACACACCAGCTTTAGCTGTTCCCCCATGAAATGCGTTGCCAACTTTAAACTTTGAAGCTAAACTAGACTTTTACTCTTCGATTAGTTTTAGGCCAAAAGTTATAAGAATTTTCGAATAAATTATAAGAATATTATTGTAGTGCAAAGTCGTTCAAATTGGGTCTGTTAAAGTATTTCATTGTGTGGAATTTGCTTTCTCGTAAATTTAATGTACAAGACTATTATTTTCTGGTAAAAAAGTTTTATTTCAGGTTAGTAGTGCTTGTGTCTTTCTAATAAAAAAAAAATTGCTTACTCTCACAATTTAAATAAAAATTTTGAGGCCTTTAAAGTTCGAGTGAAAAAATATTTTTCCGTAAAATATTAAATTTTATTCACTTTTTTGATTAATTTATGACTTAAGAGCAAGGTTGGTTACCGTTATCGTTATAATACCGTTATCGCTAAAATACCGTTATCGATACCTCTAAAAAAATTTCTAAATACCGTTATCGTTACCGATACCGTTATTTTTATGGGTAGTTACCGGTATTTTACCGGTATTTATTATTTTATATAAAAATTAAAATTTTTTATTTTTTATTTTATAATCTTGAGTGTTTTTTTTTACAAAAAATTTATAGATAATAATTTTACTTATTAAAACTACCAGTATTGAATTTATAGCTTAAAATCTGTATTTTCAGTACTTAAAATTAAAAATATGCCATGTTTTTACTTGTTTTTATATGTTTTTAACATAATTTTTAATACCGGTTCGTACCGGTATTGCTGTTTCGATAACTGTATACCGTTACCGAAACAGTCTTAAATACCGTTACCTTTACCGTTACCTAAACAAACGAAATCTGATACCGTTACCGTTACCCTTACCGTTATTCGTTTCGGTAACCAACCTTGCTTAAGAGCGATGCAAACTTTGCTTCTATTTTTTTTAAAGGGTTTTTGTTTAAATAAAAATCTATTGGATACAAAATTGGCGATTTTTGGGGATTTCAACTTCCAAAAGGGGATATGAGCTAACATTTTTCTGGCAACACTGCTCCCCACTATTTTCAGAACAAAATTAGTGCTATCTGTTGAATTAAACCCCTGTATTTCCCTATTGTTCCCTAATTCAGGCACATGTGAGACGTCTGGTTCAGACAATAAAAGTGTGATGATCATTTGTATTAGTCGGTAAAAAAATGAGATACCAAACTAAAATTGATAAAATGCATATTATAATCATTACAATATTAATTGCAGCTGTCTACATGACGTAAAAATAACACTGTACTAAAATACATTATGAAATTTGCTCTGTGGCAACCCGTCTCTAATATATACGCAAGCTGCCTGCTCTTGAACGTAAACACCATACGCTGGCAATATTTTCGAAAAAAGAGACACGGAGGAGATTGTAAGATAAACAAAAGTCTAAAAAATAGAATGTTTGTATGAGTCTGTTGATCACTTCTGAGTAAAAACAATAAAAGAAAGCTGAATAGGAAAGAAAACTATGAATTAGTTACATTGCATTCAAGGCCTTACTTGGGTGAAATGGCTAAGCGGTCGCACCTTCGTATAGTTACGGGTTGTTGAAAAATTATCATATAGAGACAATCTGACAATAAATATAAAACAATATTACAATTTAATGGAAAATCACTGATGAAGCCTGTCAATAGACAAAGGTAGAAACTAGATCTAGTCTGATATGAAAATTAATGTGCTTATAATTTTTAGTGAAAACGGTTTATTCTTCTTCTTATCTCAAACATAGCAAAATAACTTCATGGCGTTTCTTCGTAAAAAGTTTTGCAGATGTAAGTTTGATTATACCGCAACTATTATAAACATTAACCGTTTAAATTTTTTTAAACCTTAATAGGTTTATTTGCATATTTTCTTTAAACACTTAAGTGCTTATGCATAATAATTTGAAAACCTTGTAATACGTTTATAAAATGAACTTTCTATGAAAAATTTATTTTATAAACCATTAATAAATTTAAAAAGTGTTTATGCATATGAACTTTAACGTTGATAGGTATGAGTGAAAATATAGCTAATGTTAATGACATATTTATGTTAACTTATTCTCATGCAGTTAATGCACCTCAAATTAATTTACTTATCATTAATAACATACTGTTTTTATTAAATAATAAAATATGTACCCAAAAAATATAAAAACGTCAAATCTTTATACAATAAATATCAAATAACTGACGTCAATGAAGACCTATAAAAAAATGATGATAGTGCCTAGTTTCAAGCACAAATTAATATTTTTTTTTGTTATAGCAACAATAAGAGGGATTGCTTGACCTTGGTATACGTTGCCAACCATTTATTGAGGTTCAACTATTTTAATCATTCAACTATGTTTAATAATTTTCCTTTTATTTATTTTAAATTTAATTCTTAATTACTCGACGTCTATTTACATAATATTTAACTGATAACTACCATCATCAGTTTATTAGTTTAAATATGTTGACATTTTTGCTTATTTTAAAAATTGTTATGTCGAGATAATAATATTTCTATTATTTGTTAAGATTTATTTATTTTTAGTATATTGTTGTTAGTGATTTCATATTTTAACTATACAAAATGGTTAGTAAGTAGGTGGAAGATATGAAATCATAAATTTTCATATCAGTTTTATATTTTAAAATTTCAAACTATGAACAACAAACTTTTTGTTCACTAAATGAACAACAAATTCACTAAATACAGATAACGAAACAAGTATATGGTACAATAAAAAAAAAAGATTTTATTTTTAGTTAACTGCTCTTAAAAATATTATATGTATGCTATAAAATTGTCGTACTAGCCCTTAATTAAAACATGCGTATTATCCGACTCTTTATAGGAAATTTTTAAGTAAGTGTTGCTACAATGTTCTATTTTATTTTGAAATAAGTATATGGTACAAGATAACAAATTGTTTAAAAACATTAGATATGTATTTTTTATTTAGAATATGCTAAATTAATTCATAATATAATTAAATATGTTTTTAATATCTTTTGAACATATTACTTATAACGAAATGCCCATTGCAAGAAAGATTTTAATGAGAACTTAAAAAATAGGTTGTATAAAACATTACTATTTGCAGTGAAAATTTCTATGTAAACTAACAATGCTAGTTGGCAACACCCTTTCGCCTTTGATGAAATGCCTCCACCAATTCAATTGGTTTCGCTTTAATTCTTGTTGTTTTTCATTTTATTGTATTTAATTTAGCTTTTTTTTTTTTTTTTTTTTTTTTTAAACACTCAGGAAATTCTTCCTATTAATTAACGTGTTGCTTGCTTTGGAAGGGGGATAGAGAAGAAGTGAAAGGTGGTGAAAGATGAAGGGCTTCTGTATTTTTATTTTCAGTTATATTTCTTTTGTCAAAAAATAAATTTTTTGTAAACAAAATACGAATTTTTGCAGCTCTGATACGAATTTCTACAACTCTGTTCTGATAGGCAACAATTTTTTAGGTAAAAATATGTCAACAATTTGACAAATATTTTGAATGTGTGTTAGTGTGTCGTCATGAAAATAGAATAGATTCTATTACGACGATATATCGCCGGACGACGTGGCGACATTTTGCTTCAATTTGCAACATTTTTGCGAATGCAATTCTCGCTGTCGTTATCTTCCCAGTTGTGATTAATCTCTAAATATTTAAACCAAAGTCGCTAAAGTAAGCCTATTTACTGCCAACTAAAAGTGGCATCTCACTCGTTAGTTTAAATACATATAAAAGGCATTGAAAAAAGTATAGTAAGGGAGCACATTAGTGTAGGCCACAGTTCACCATTAGTCTGGAAACAGAGTTGCTTTTGGGTAATAAAAGCGCAGATTATGAAAGCGGCAGTTTTTTGCTGTGAGAACGAGTAAGAACGTTAGATTACTCAATAATATTGATATACACAGTATTGTGTACTCCAAAGATGAAAGAATTGCCAACGAAAATATTTATTGGCAAAATTTTACAGAGTTGCCCGACTTTAAAATATCGCATGCTATCCGTGCCCAGAATAAGGGCGGAGAGTTTTTCCACATAATTTGATATTTAGAAACAAGCGAGAGTTGCTGTCGTCACCTAGTGTCTTCAAATGCAATGAAATGTGCAAAGAAATTTGAAAATAACACACAAAGCAACAACAAAATTATTTTCGTTGTTGTTGTTTTGTGTGTTAATTTCAAATTTCTTTGCACATTTCATTGCATTTGAAGACACTAGGTTAGCTAGAATTTTGTTTCTCATACTCTCACCAATGTTGCCAACCATTTTACTATTTTTGTAACACCAAAGAGTAATATTAACAAAGAGAATCTATGTCTCTCCAGTTTCGTCTTCATTGTATTGCATTAATAAATAAGTTTCTAATTTTTTGACTTTTAAAATAATTTTCTATAATAAGATTTAATGCAATCATTTTACAAAATTATACATTTTGTATTAAAATTAAATATTGAACGTATACACAGAGAAAAAAAAAGCATAATTAAATCACTTGTTATATCATATTTGAAATGTCATCTTATTTTTGTAGGAACATTTATAAAGTAAATACGAATCTTATTACAGTAAGTATGATTATAGTTAAAATAAACTTTTTCATATTTAAATTAACAAGTCACCAAATTTGTTTTCACATTTTAAAAATATATGAAAACGAATATATAAAAACATAATTAAATTAAAAAGAAAAGAAAACTATTTTGATTTCTAAGCTCTTTCTAATTAATTTAACGTTTTTTGTGCTTGATTTCACTTTTTTTCTGTGTAGTTAGTAGTTACTCCAAATTTCAAGTACATTTTGTATAATCGAAAGAAAAAAGATATTTTTTTTTATTAGAGTTCATCATTTAATGATGTATTTTTATTTTGCGGTAAATTAAGAGGGACATGAGATGCGTAGTCTCTAGGCTCCATGATTACTTTGCCGCCGCCGCTTTCCGAAGTTATTTCGGGGGAGTTTTTCGTAGAGCGGCAACCGTTTGTCTCCCCATTGTTATTCTGGGCCGACATTAATGCGAGTATTAACACATGTCTCCCTTGCATCGAATCGGTTATTTATGTCAGGTTATCTTTACTTTTAACGCGATTCAGAAAAAGTTGGCAACGCATCCACCTTAACATGTTTTGTGTGTTGTAGATGTTCTATAGAAAGTTTTAAAAATGTTGAATAATTCTAGAAAATTTTCATCTGAAAAAATCTTTAATTTTTCTAAAATATTATTCTATATAGTTAATCAATGTAATTCCCCAGTAATAATTTAGAAACGTGTTGATTTTCTAAATTCTAAAATAAAGGTTAATGACTGTACACAAGCCCTAATATTTATGTGCTATCAATTGACATAAATTTTTTTATTATTTAATAATCAAATAAAAAAATTAAATAATATTACTCAGGTCCGTTTACAGAATACCCAGTTGAAATTTAACAAATAGTTAAATTCACAATTTATATGAAAAATACCAAAAATGTGTGAGTTAAAGTAACAGTTAATAGCTAACGAGACATTGTGCAAATCAGGTTTAAACTTATAGAACCATGAAGGTTCTTAAATTATTTTGTAATCATTATTTAACTGCCATTTATATGGTTGAATTTTAAACAAACAAAAAATTGACATTCAATAATAATCCCTCATGAATTCTATTTAATTTAATGTATTTTTGTTGCTGGAAATAATTAGTAGTAAAAGTTTTTTTCACTATATTAAATTTTTACTGTGTGTGTTACAAAAAATATTTCATATAAAGGTCCATTCACAATGACAGAAGGTGCACACTAAAAAAAAATCTACTCAAAATTGTAGTTAAAACAAAGGTGTATGCCGTTAACAAGATGTCAAAGTAATACTTGTTTTTAAAATAAATAAAAATTTAGTTCTTTTTAACTGTTGAAATGTACCTAACAATTTTTATTTGCAAACCAAGATTATATCAATAAGAATAAATATAAACTAGAATTTTCAAAAACCCAACGAAATATTGTATTTTTTATATAAATAACAAAAAACAACTGTCAACTGCAAAACTACTGTTTTCTTAGTGGTTTATTATAATTATAAAAATAACAGTTATTTAACTGTTACAACTTTTTGTCAATTGTTTTTTTAAATAACTGTGATAATAGTTATTTTGTATTAATACATAGAAATTGGAGGCCATATGCTCTGATAGGAGTTAGGCGGACAGAGGAAGAGATTCCATAGAAAAACTACTATAATTATAGTTAAAAATAACATATTAATTACTCCAGAGTGGAATGTATTGAAATAAAAATGACATGATAAAAAAAATATGCAAGTGCAAGGGAGAAGTTAACAAAATCCATTCTTCAACGTAGAGTGAATCTATTTTAAGTTCATATAATACTATTAAGGTGATTAGACTGCATTTTTCTTGTTTCAATTGAAATCTACAAATAAAGTGGTTCAACAGTAAAATGTTCACACAATTAAAATATTTTGTCAGTTGTTTTAATAAAAAATATTAAATATACCGTAATTTCTGTTATTTTTATGGTCATTTAAACATTAAAAATTTTATGGATGATCATTAATGATAATTTAATGAATTTTGTTACATCTAAACGCTTTATTTATTATGAGTAAGTTTATTTATTTTTTTATCGGATGGCTTTAAAAATATTTTATTAAGTAACTGATACTTTAAAGCAATTACGAGTGTGTTTATTGGTATGTAATATTTCATGGTTTCTATTGACGTCACAAAATCGTCAATTTTTATTTTTTTTTTTTGAAAAGAATCAATAGTAGTGTTTATTTTACTAACAAAATTTTAAATGTTAAATCATCTATTGTTGTTATTAACACGTTCTTTTCGGTATATTGACATCACATTATAATAAAAAAATTCAAATTCATTTGATATTAAAGTTAATTAAGTACAAACAGAGGGATAGAAAGTAAAAATGGATAAAAATTTCAATAATTTGTAAAAATATTAAGAGAAATAGTTTAAATTTTATGATGTTCCCCATGAACATATGGAAAATATATGAGCATATATGATAATATATGAACAGAGAAAAATTAAAACAAAATTTTTGCCTAAAAACTAATTGAAATAAACCAATAACCGCATTTTTTAATCACTTGCATTTAATAAATCCAAAAAGTTGTTCAAATATTGCTCAACAGATGGGGTTGTCTTCTACCTATTTTAAAAAGATTTTTCTGTTCGGCACTTTTTTCTCCCTAATTTTTAGTACCGAATTCAATGGTGAATATTTAAATTATAAAAAATTAAAACAAAATTATCTAATTAAAATTATTGTATATAAAGTTTTAGCTCAAAAAATCGCATTAAATTGTCAGGAAATCTTTTTCGCGAAAAATTTCCGTTATGGCTCTTTTTTTAGCGAAATAAAATCCGCCATATTTTGAAAACTACGAAAATTTCTTATTTGTTATCCATTCAAAATTTGTATCAAAAACCGCGGATTAGAAAAATTTGGCAAAAAAAAGTTTTGCGAAAAAGTTTGTGAAAAAAATGTTGAGAAATGCTTTTAAGTTTAACTGAAAAAGCGAAGCTGTTGAAATTGAGCTGTGCCAAATCTTTTTAATCTATTAATTTTTTTGAATCCGTTAACAATTGTTTTGTAATCTTAACAATCTTTCATGTGAGAAATTAAAATTAAATTCGAAAAATTTTTAAAAATGCCATTTTGTGATCAGAACATATTCTTCTTAAAGACACTAAACAAAGCTGCAGCAGAAAAAATTGACACAAAAAGTATAGTATAAAAATAAAATAGAGGAAAATTTGGCGAAACATCTTATTCGCGAAAAAAATTTGCGATATTAAATTTTGGAACAAAAAAAGTTGTGGACAAACTAATTGCCCAGGGAAAAAGAATATGAATATGAGAAAAAAAAATATTGCGAAAAACTGATGTCGTGGAATTTTGTTTTCACTATTCCATAAAATGTAATCGTACCTTAAGGAAAGCCACCTGATTTTTATTTTAAATGAAAAGCGAGCGTTAAAATGTCGGCATTGTCAAACCGGCTTTTGGTTTTAAAAATTTTTTTAAACGAAATTTAAATCTCTAAAATTTTTAATGCAGCGAAAACTTTATTGTGTCAAAAATGCTTTTCCAAAGAAATTTAAACAAAAGTTTCGCATAAAAATTATGATATAAAAAGTTCTTGAGCAAAACAAAAAATTGTAATAATAATAGCGGAAAATCTGGCGAAATAATTTACAATAAAAAAGCTTTTGAGGAACAAAATTTATGGACAAACAAATTTCCCTCAAAAATTTAGGGGCAAGAATATGACGAAAAAATATCTCGAAAAACTGATTTAGCGGAAATTTAATAGGAGAGTTAAAAAGTCGCAGCACCAAATCGGTTTTTATTCTTTTAATTTTTTTTTGCGAAATTTCAATTCGGCAATTTTTAAAACCGCGAAAACTTTTTGTGTCAAAAATGTTTTCCTTTTAAAAAATTAAATCCAAAGTTTCACATAATATGTTATGACATAAAAACTTATTGCGTAACAAAGAGCGGAAAATTTGGCGAAAAATCCATTCCGCGAAAAAACTTCGAAGAAAAAGCTTTTAATGAACATAGTTTGCGGATACACATACATTTTTCAGTCAAAAATTTAGGAATAAGACGAAAAAATATTGCAAAAAACTGATTTCGTAGAAATTTTAAAACCGCGAAAACTTTTTTGTGCGAGAAATCTAAAATTTTCCTTTTAGAAAATTAAATAAAAAATTATGTCATTAAAAATTTTACGGCAAAAAAAAAAAAATTAACGGAAAAAATTTCGCGATAGAGGTTTTAGAAAAAACTGTTGAAAAAAGGATAGCCAAAAAATTATTGAGTAAATATATATCGCGGGAAATATTTCACTATATGCTTATACGAATTTATACCAAAGCAAAAAGCACGTGCTTGTAATTTTTAGTGAAACAGTTAAGAGGGTTAATTCGACTTGGCCAACTTTTACTTAATCCGCGAAAAATTTTAAACAACTTTCAAGAAATTTTCAAACAAAATTTCTTACCTAAGTAGTAATTAAGACAAAGTAGCAATTAAGACAAAAGAATTTCAAATAAAATTTTTTTATTAAAAAAATTCTTAGCATTTAAAAATTTTTTAAATTAAAAATTTCTCAGAATCTGTCATATTTCAACACTTGTTTTTAAAGGGCAATTATAAAGCAATTTTTCTTTGTTCAAAATTGTTTAAAATTTTTATTATTTATCTATTAAATTAACACTTTAATTTATCTAATTGACAATTGATCTAATTGAATTTTACTACCATTTTGCAACACTTAAATAAATTTTTCATTTATTTTTCTAAACAATTAGAGTAACGACACATGATAATTTAACGTCCTTTTCTGTTTAGCTGTTATGCATTATTTAAGTATTTAGTTTTGAAATTGTTGAATAAGGGGTCTCAAGTATTGCCAACTTGAGTACATTTTTGAAAATGTTATTTATAAGAAATAAATAAAAAATTGTTTTAACATTCGAACACACTGAAGTACCCTTGAAATTTAATGTGGTTGATAGAAGTGTTGAAAACAAATTTGAGGTAGGTTTTGACGTCAAACATAAATGATAAGTTTATTTTTACTTTTTTTTAGCTTATTAACTTCAAATGAATATAATTTTCTTTAAATAAGAAAGTAAGGGCCTGTTTACGTATTTCGAAAATTGTCTAAACGATCGAGTTTCATTATAAATACATGGAAAGCTTAAACAAATTTTCGTTGTTTTGCTTGCGTTAAGCCAATTTTCCTAATACTGAAACTAGTGGTACATTTATAATGACACAACATAATAGTAATATAATGTTGATAAAGATCAAGGTATACTTTTAGGCAGTTAAATGAAAATTATCACATAAATAAAGTAACATGAATTTATTAATCAGTTAACAGCAGAACTTTACCTGCATTGAATCAGGCTCTATGGATTGTCGCTTGCGTACTGTAACTGGGTCTGTGCATTAAAAAAATATGTTAATACAATTTTTTGCAATGTTAACACGTTCTAATTTCGTTTTTTACTATTTAAATGTTGTTTTATAATTTAATTTTGTTATAAAATGATATTAATTAATTTTATAAAATTATTAAAAAATTTATTAATATTGAAACGGAATAATAAGACTCTCAACTATTGTTAAATTTCTTCAAGTCTCCGCCATATGTACCCAGCAAGAGTGTGGTTAACAGCGGTTGGGTATCCTGCATTCTCTTGAGATTCTATGCTCGATGATTGAATTTAATAAAAAAAAATTGGTTTCCGGAATATCAGATTTTTTAAATACAGCTGTTTTTTTTCAAAATATATTTTTTTTTGTAAAAGAAAATAATTTGATATTAAGAAATTTTTTTAATAAAAAAGCAGATTCTGAGAATATTATCTGATTTCTCTTTAAGGCTCCTAAGTTTATAAAACAAAAGCTACTTTTTTTCATATTTTACTGAAATTGAAAATTGTTGCCTCAGAAGCCCTTCCTTGTAAGATTGTAAACATTTTTCTATAGCAAGAAAATCTCAGATTTATTTTATTTTAAAGAGAAGTAAAGAAATGCCCGATATTTTTGTCAAACCATTTCGAAAACATTTTTCATCACAATAATTTCCTCAAATTCTGGGAGTTTTCTATTAAAAAAGCCCTAAAATATTTTTTCTTCTATCTGCGATTATATTTTTAACATACCTTTATAGAAAAATATCTTGTCTCTTGTTATAAGACTTCTCAACTTCTCATATATTCCATTTCTTATGCAAGTTATTAAGGATAATGTTAATAATTATTTGAATTAATATTAATCATACGCCTACGTGAAACAAATTTTAAAAGTTAACCCCTAAATTCATAAATGCTTTGTAAAGTTATAGCAGGTTTACAAAACGTCATTTTCATACAAAATTTGTTCAATAAACCTCCTATAATTTTACAAAGCGTTTATGAATTTAGTGGTAAATATTTTAGAATGTGTTCGTAGGACTTAAAGTTTTATTAAGCGTTCGTTGTGTTAGGGAAAAATTGTGTACAACATCTAGTCATTTAAATATTAATATTAATTCAATTAAAATCTGAAATAAAAATTTGAAGATGAATCGTTAAATTTTTTATTAAAATTTATAGCTTTTCTTATGAACATATTTAGGATATTCTTGAGAAAAAAGGCCGGGTATCTAGCTTTAAGTACCATTTTTCAATAATTGCAAATTTTTTCACATAAATCCAATGATTTTATAGCGATTTTTGAGTCTGATCAAGCTAATATTTTTGAAAATTTGTTGGTGTCTGTGGGTAAAGTTTATAGAATTCAAAATTGCCATTTTTAGAAAATCGTCATTTTTTATATACATATGATCTTGTAAATTCGTCAATCGTTGTTTAATTAAATTTCACTTCAAAAATCGTCAATTTGAAGACAAATCGTCAAAACCTTAACATATTCTAAGATACTGCGCAAAATTTTTGCAACCAACATGTGTTCTGAATTCTGAAAAATAGTCTATTCTATATATTTGTAACTTGAAAAAAGAAAAAAAAATCCGATTTCGGAACCAGTTCCATGGAATCGGTTGCAGTGCAACCAGTTGTAGAATAGGTGTGGTTGGCTACCGATTGTAAAAAATTTTCCTGGGTATTGAACATTTTTTCTTAAGCTAAAAGTACAGTGTGGCAAGATTTGCGAAAAAGGCGACACGGAGGAGATTAGAAGATAAACAAAAAATCTAAAAGTAGAATGTTTGTATGTGTCTGTTTGATCACTTCTGAAAGTAAAAAAAAAATAACAGAAAGCTGAATAGGAAAGAAAACTATGAATTAGCTACACTACATTCCAGGCCTTACTTGGTTTAGATGCCTAAGCTGTCGAACTTTAGTATAGTTACATTTGTAATGTAGGAATAGGCACATTTTCGATTACTACAGCCGACGATTTGTTGAAAAATTATCATATAGAGACAATCTGACAATAAAATATAAACAATAATACAATTTAATGGAAAATCACTGATGAAGCCTATCTATAGAAAAAGGCAGAAACTAGATCTAGTGTGATTTGCAAATTAATGTGTTTATAACTTTTAGAGAAAAAGTTTTATTCTTCTTCTTAACCTCAATCCTACTAAAATAAAAATTACTTATATTCTGAAAATTTTTACTTCCCAAGAAGCATTAATATTCTAATAGTGCTTTCAATTTTACTTGAAGTAAGGTTGATTTCTTATTCCAGCACTTGTAAATTAAAAAAAAAAACATTTTCAAATTTGAATTTTTCTTTCCCGTTTGCTGAAGTATATATTCGAACTTTGTTTGTATTTGAAAAACTTGGTTGGTATTGAACTTGATTTCAATTGAAATTCCAGCAAAATTGCTTACAGGGTGTATGTTCTTTATAATTAGTTTAAATATCTAAGATATTTTATTGCAAATAAAAGATATTAAGTAAATTGCAAATATTTATTTTAATTAATATTAATCATACGCCTATGTGAAAAAAATTTAAAAAGTGAAATGTATCAAAATATCTCCCTAGAAAATAAAGGTTTGATAACAAATTTTTATACAACCGATCATTTTTTATACCATAAGGAAAAAACGTCTTAGAGTATAACAAATAGCAAAAGCTATCCTCAGAGAATTAGGTCGGCAAAATTAACTGTAATTGCATTTAAAATAATTTATACTACAATTGCATTTGAATTAACTATAATTGTGGTTAAAATAACTCCAATATCAATTAATTTTAAATGCAATTGCAGTGCATACTTTTTTAACTGCAATTGTAGTTATTTTAACGACATTATTATCTTAGTGTAATTTTCTGAAATACCCAGGAAAGTATTTTAAATTGGTTGCCAACTAAACCAATTCTGCAAATGGTTAAACTAGAACCGATTTCATGGAACTTGTTCATTAATCCATTCCATGGAACTTAATTTTAATTTATAACTGACAGAGAATCAGTTCTTGAACTAATTCCAGGACTGATTCCAGGGTTACCGCTTCTACTTTGGAGCCAGAAAAGCGATATCCTTTGGGAAAATTTCAAACAAAAATCATCGGTGTTAGAACCGACATTAGAAGGGGGTTTGAAAGGAAAAAGTTATTTTAGTTTGACCACTTGTTTTTAGAAAAATCTACTGAAAATCAGTGAATTTTCATATTTGATATCATTTTCTTGTAATTACTAGGGCTCGGAAGATCATGCATTTATAATCCTGTTTTATGTAAATAAAATATGCATTTAAAATTTTAAAAATATGGATTTATTATTGACCTTTAACAATATTTTCAATATTATCAATTCACTTTTAATATTATTTGTCTTTGAAAGGAGCTTAAATATTGAAAATTACGATTAATCATTGTCAGAAAGTTGGTATTTTATTTTTCTGATATTTTTGTCTTCGAGCCAAAAAAAAAAAAATATGACAAAAAATATTTCTTAATTTGAAAAACAATTTTCTTATAAATATATAATATAAATTGTGTAATTTCAGTAAAATATCAAAAACTATGCTTAAACCACGCATATTTTAGCAAAATATGCAAGAAATATGCATTTATAGGAAAACATGCAACGAAATATTTCAAAATATGCATTAAAATATGCATTTATAGCAAAATATGTAAAAATATGCATTTATAGCAAAATATGTATTAACGAATCGATGCAATTTTTTTGTAAATTTGTTGATCCTCAAAAATATTTGTTAAAAGTTGTGCTGCATCTAACGACAACAAACTCAAAAAAGTTTGTCGGTAGAATCTACTGAAAGTGATAGTTAAGGTTGCAGTTAATATGCCGTTAAAACGGCAGTTAAGATGCAGTTAAAAGGACGAAAAATATATTTATATTTAAAATAACTAAAAATTTAGTCATTTTTAACTGTTGCAAAATAACTATCAAATGCATTAAAGATAACTAACAATGTCGTAAAATTAACTAACAAATTTTTACTACAAAAATTTTAAAACAACCGACAAAATAGATAAAAACTACTGTTTTTACAGTTAAATAACGAGTATTACAAAAGTATATTTTAATAATAAAAAAAAAATCCTTTCTTTCGATTAAAATTTCGTACTTGAAATTTTAAGAAAAACCTCAAAACTGAGCTCCAGTTAATTAATTTTTATGCATTGGAGATACAATACATTTTTCTGATTCTTAGAATATATAAATAGTAACAGATATGTATAAACTAAACAAAAGTTTTAAAAACTTAAAGAAATTTTTTATTTTTAAGGCAACCATACCCGTTTAATATTATATGTTCTGATTGGTTGATTTCTGAAAGCTTGATCAATAATATTGAATATGTGTTCTTGCCTTTAAATGACTTACAAAAATAACTGTTTACTGTAAAAACACTATTTTAGTAGTTGTTTATAATGATATTAAAAATAACTGCTACAAACAACTGTTACGAAATTCCCTTACTTTTTGTTAGTAGTTTTCTTAAATAATTGTCATAATAGTTGTTTCTTATTTGTCCATAGAAAAATAACTGTGATTACAGTTAAAATTAACAACTACTGATTACTGCACAAACAACTATCATGTAGTAACTGCTAAACTTGGGTGTGGAAGATATATTTATTTAGATTTTTACATGTGATTTTACATAATGTTGGGTAGAGAAAAATCTTTCAGTTTCTAAAAGTTTTGTTGCTAAAATCAATATTTCAGTTTTTTAAAAATGAGATTCTCCATTTTTAAAAATCTGTTGCTTTCTAAATTTGCTAGAAATAATACCTCCACATAATTTATAATTAACCTCCTACACCTACTAAAACCAATATTTACAGATTTTCTTACTGCATTTGCAAAAAAAAAAAATGGAATTTACATACATTTTTAAAAATTTATGAGATTAATGTGTCAGATAAGATTACAACACAAGAGGAAACAAACGGCAGCAACAACATAGTTACAGTAAAAAATTGCAAAACAACGGACATGCATGTAATTGTTGTCAACATAATGTTGCATGTATTTAAAAAACCATCAAACACTCAAAACAACACACTACCGTAACAGAAGGCTTGTTCAACATACACTTATGCAACATATGCAACATGAGTACGTTTGTTTTGAATGCGATTTGAAATGTTTATTTTCAAATAAAATTAAATTCAATATACATACTTATTGAATAGTAAACAAAAAAATTAACATTATTCTTTGAATTTCCAGCTAAAAAAAACGCCCAAACACAGATTCACAATAACATTTCCATTTTATGTAGTTTTGAGTTGTGTTTAAAGTAGGGCGTTTAGATTAACATTAATTTGAAATGAAATTGAATGTAATTCTAGGTTATATAAGGACAATTACGATAAAAGGATCAGAAGAACTTTTTAGTGTACACAAAATGATTATTTTATATAAAATAAGAAAAATCTATGTTTTGGGTTGGGCGCCATTTAGAAATTTCTTACTATTAATTGTTAGGCCGAGTTTAATTAAAATCTCCTTTGGAATAATATTTGAGCTGTAATCTAACCACCTTATTGAAGTCTGTGTTAACATCAAGATCTTATGATCCTGGGTGACTATAATCTGATGTTGACCATAGGAGATAATTTTTAGTCATATAGACTTATTGTCTTCTTTTTAGTTTGATTTTTTCTACCAGCTAGTTAAAGTTGTTGTTTTTTTTTATTTCTATATCTCCTGGCTGTGTTTTTTTTAACTTTATACAAACATTATGTATACATCGATCTTGTCATCTTAAGGCCAAGTTTGTTGTTCTCTTGTGTTGTTGTTCGTTCGGTTCAGTTGTTATGTTGTTTTTATATGATTTTAACTAGGATTTTGTCTAATTAGAACATGAGTTTTTACATGTCCATAAAGGTGTTTGTTTTTTTTTTTTAGTTTAGTTTTTGTTTGGTGTTTTTTTTTATTCTTCTGAAATTTAATTAATGATGGCTTGTGCCGCTTTTCATGTTTTTCTTTATAACATGAAAATACTTTAAATTTGTCATATATCTTATCTTATCCTACACTGAATATGTAAATTAGCTTTAACCAGATAATAAGATTAAAAATATAAGGAAATCAGTTTTTAGATATAAAATGCTACTTGTATTTTTATTATCGTTATCAAACAACAAATATCTAAGAATACGATTTAGAAGAAAAGTCTTAAAAATATACAAAATAGGATTATAAAGAATTATGTATTTGTTAACAGTATAAAAATTTCAGGAAAATTTACAGCCTTAAGGGAAATTTGAATGTAAATAAATAGTTGCTTATTTTAATTTATCTAATTCACTTTATGCCATTGTGATTTCTAATAATTCACGAAGCATTGATCTTGTGTTGTTTTCCTTAGAAGTGACGGCGATTTTCGCTGTGGAAATTGCACATTTCAGCGGAATTGAAACTTAACATAAATATAATTTCACAAAATTAATACCGCTTACTACTAACTTAAAATATATCAGCTGTTTCAAATTTTTAAAAGACCAATGAATTAGTTTTGGAGTTACCCGTGTAAAAAAGATTAGATCTGGCCAAATCTCATTGGGTGTAAGTGTATCACATCTAATAAGATTTAAAAAATTGGTGAACAATTTGAAATTTAATTAGATCTAATAAATTCTAGACAGATTTTCTAGAACAAAATAATTTTAATTTTATTTTAATTGTGGGTCTATGACAAGAAAACTTTGAAATTAACCCTTGGGTTTAAAACATCAAAATGTTTGGAAGATGACAAAGAAAATTGTGGTAAAATTTTTGTTGTTGATTTTAGTTTTTTTTTGATATTATAAATACTGAAAAACTCTCCTAGACGAGAACAAGAAAATTGTCATTGAGTTTGTAATTTAATCTAAGAAATATTTCCAGAAATTTAAAAACGTCTTCCCCTGACGATTTTCTTAGGCAAGAATGAAATCTGGATAGAGCGATGACTTCAACAGATTTTTTTTCACAATTTGTCAATTCGTTTAATAAAATACAATTTTTGATAAAAAAAAATTATTTTAAAAACGTTTTGGTTACTGATTTATAGCAGATACCATTGAAATTAACCCTGAGATGCACTTAAGGATGCATGAAAAGGTTAATTTGGACATACAAACGTTTGCTTTACTACTAAAGGAGCTTTAGTCATAGCAACAACTATAACATAGATAAAAATAATAGATTTGTTTAAAACATGTGATTTCCGTTGTATTATGAAATAAATAAGTAAAAATGTTTCAGTTTATTTCTCTAAATATTTTTCACTTTGGAGTTAACATAAGTAAAAAAACTAAAAAATCTACATTATAATCTAGAGAAAACCCCATAAAGACAATTTGATGATAGTGCTTGGTAGCACTTGAAAATGCATTAATTGTCAACCATTGTGCCTAGGAAAGTTTTTTCATAAGATTTTTCTCTATTTGTTGTAAAATAAATTGTGAATTCTATTTAGAATTTTTCATATTTGATCTTAAAACCGAACAAAAATAACACTCATTGTAAGAATCTTCAGATCAACTAAAATCTACGGTAAAATTCTTCTAATTTCGAAAAAATCTATTTTAAAATCTGTTGAAGATTTCATAATTTTCTCTTAAACATAAACTGGAATTAAATTAGAAGTTCCAACTTCTTTCTTCCTTTTATTTTTCCTCTTCCTCAATATCATATCTAATAAACGCCTATAAAAAAAGAATTAAATAATATTGATGTATTTTTATACCAACACGGCATGTGGTACATTCATCGTTGTGTGCCACAAGACAAACAACAAAAAAAACTTTTGACAACTAAAAAAAGCACTACAAGTCTCTTTACCACAAAAGATTTCTTGGCCAAGATGTAAAACGACAACCGCTACGACGAATTGTATTATGATTAACATGCCTTGGAGTCAGAAAAAAAAACTCAACAACAAACATTGTCATTTTACTTGCCACAACTAAAAAAAAAACACATACTAAACATGCAACATTAAGAAGATAGATTAAAAACAAATACGACATACTAATTCTTAATATATGAAAAATATGAATACTTTTTAGATAAAGTTAAGACTACTCAAAAGACTCTATTTGTAGCAAACAAACTAATAGATGTTGTTTCAGACATTCGTGTCAGCTTAGTAATGATTTGTTTTCAATTATCCTAAAAGTTTTTTTCTCTTATAATATTTTTATAAATTGTACAAACTTTTTGGAGAATATGAAATTAATCATTTAATTTGTTGCAATATAAAATCGAGTTTGAAATGAAAAATTGGTTAAATAATTGAGTGTTGAGAAATTGTAGTAGCAATTAAAATAATTCATAACTAGAGTATTTAATTAAGAGCTTTTCAATTGAAATGTTAATTATATTAATTAAAAATTTAACTGAAAATGTTACTAAAAATTTCCAAATAAATTTCTAAAAGAAGTTAGGAAAAAAATATGTCATCTTAACTTCTTAATTAACGTAATTTAAATTTTATGCACTTATGTATATACATAAATAAACCTGAATAAATAACAAAACAAGCTACTAAAAATTAGTTAAAAATGGACTTGCATAAAAAACTGCTGGAATTAGCAGATTTTTCTTTTGTTAAATATTAGTAAGAAGAGCAAAAATAAACCTAAATTTGACATATATTTGAGTTAATTGAAAATGACAAATTATGCTGCAAACTCTGCAGAAAATTTTGCTAAATGTTAGTAGGTTAAAAATACCAAAAACAAATTATTAATTCTACAAAATTTTTGTTATTTTTAAATTAAATTTAGTTGAATGCAAATAGCAGTCTATCCTACTACGAGTAAAATCAACAGAAATATTTACTAAAAAAAATAGTAAACTGCTGATTTCAGAAGACCTTGAAAAATAAAAAAAAAATTTTTTTTAAATTTTATTTCTTTTTATTGATTTAAGCCGGTTAAGTTGTTAATTTAACGCAAATATAACCAAAATGTTGTGTATTTAACGGTTTTATTTTTGCTGTACCTATTTTACAAATATTTGTAAAAAAAAAGTATTCTGCTAATTTCAGCAATTTTTTCTGCAAGGACTTTTTTAAATAATTTTTAGTAGTTTTAATCAGGGTTGTCAGATTTGTTTATCCTTTTCCCCCTTTTTGGCGCCCTATGCTCCTGTGGGAGTTAGAGGAATATATATATATATTTTCCCCCAAACAGAGTGGTGAAAATCACAAAAAAAATATTTTGTTTGTCTTTCACCAGAGATGTCAATTCCGGGGTTGTTTTTTTTTTAAACCCGTGATTGGGGGTTTCAAAATTTAAAAACGGTATTCCGGGGCGGATCAGGTTTTTTCGGGATATCAAAATTTTTTGCGGTTTCGTAATTGTTTGCCATTTTGAGAATTTTTATTTCAAAACTTGAAACTTGAAAAAACTTAAAATTTATTTAAAACATATAAAATATAACTGTTTTGCTGTTATTTTTTGTTACATACGGAGCGTAGAAATTTATTAATTTTATAAATTAGTGAATTATTTATAATAACTTTAAATCAACGATTTAGTATTGAATAAATTAATTGATTGATTCTAATTTACATATATTAATTCAATTTTCATTAAATAAATCCTTTTATGAGATAATTTGCACAGCTTAAATCAAATGAACCATTTTTAGTTGAAATAATTTCTTGAAATTGAATCCGTTCGTTTGATTCTATGAAAAGAATAAAGAAAATTCAAATTGATTCTTCGAATAAGATATTGATTGAATGAAGTAACATTTGGCAACATTTGCGAAAAAGGAGACACGGAGGAAATTGGAAGATAAACAAAAATCTAAAAATAGAAAGTTTGTATATGCCTGTGTTTGATAATTTCTGAGTAAAAAAAATAATAGGAAAAAAACTATGAATTAGTTACATTGCATTCAAGGCCTTACTTGGATGAGATGGTTAAGCATTCGCATCTTTAGTATAGTTACGTTTGTAATGTAGGAGTATGGGGTTTTTAAGCCCGAACTTAACGAATTAAGTTGAAGTTGATTATTAGCATTTGCGCTATTAAGTTGCGTTAAGACTGTGTATAGTTAGTGTTAGCTTATTAGAGTTTGTTTAGTTAGTAGCGCCCTAGTATTACAATCATTAGAGTTTGTGTGTGTGTTAAACTGTTGTGTATAAAGTAATAGAGTGTTAAATAAATAAGTGTATAAGCTCAGTATCAAACAAAATAGTGTTCATTATTTTAATTGCAAAGAGCACCAACCCGGTTTATCTAAAGGAAATAAACGAACGTTTTTGAAAAGATAAAATGTAACAATTGGTGTCAGTAGTGGGATTGGTTATTTTGATTGCAATAGTAAAGAACCCGGTTTAATTAAAGGAAATAAACCAAAGTTTTTAAAAGGTAAAAACATAACAATATATGTTTTTTATTTAAATTTTTTTTATTGCCGCTACTGGGTATCGAACTTGCGACCTCAAGATTGCTAGTATAGCTATCTACCGCTGAGCTATTCTTCGATATGAAAGTTGAATGGAATAAAAACACCACCTTGTCGTTGGGAGATATTGCGCCTCTTCAATAAAACTACTTATTAAATAAGTGCAAAAGGTGCACTACAATTCAGTAGTTTTTTTAGTACTATTTTCACAAGTTCATAAAAAGCGATATTTCATCATTTTTATTTTATATATTTTTAAAAATTGAAATACTAAAAAATATTGAATTTAAACAAATTAGTTATAAATATAAAAAAAATTTAAATATTGATCCCGCCAGGAATCGAACCTGCGATCATCTGTTTGGATATAAACTGTATCAAAATCACTTTTTAGGATCACTTTTAGAGCAATAATGCTTTAGAAGCAATACTTAAGTTATCTTTTGGATGTTGTTCAAAACTACTTCTAAAAAATCAGTGAAAATATACTAGCGGTTATTTTGGAAGCAATGAAAGAAGTGATTTTTTTGAAGTTGTTCAGAATTACTTCTAAGAAAGCAGTAAAAATACACTAACGGATACATTTGAAGCAATTAAAGAAGTAGTTTGTGAAGCAAGTTTTCCAATTTTTTTGCTGGTTATTAAATTGAAAATGAAAGTGAATCAGTTAAATATTTGCTTAAAAGCTAATTTAATTTTAAACAATTTATTAATTGAAAATCTTTAAACGATATTTTTTTAAATAATATGGCTATTATTTTTGACTTATGTCTTTTAAATAATTTGAATTGTGTTTTGTGTAATTTATATCTGCAATCTTTTTGAACTATGTAAGGACAATGTTGAATTTAAATTGTAATTTAAGTTGGGAAATTTTTTTATTATCAAAAATCTATAATGTAGGGTTAAAACAATTCGTTATAACTTAACTTTGCGAGACATCAGATTTGATTTTTCTGTAATTTTTTTTTAAATTTCTTATGACTTAATAATGTCTTTAATTTACAACTGAACTATTTGTTTCCCAGAAACAATTTTGTAACTTGAACTGTTTATATTTATTTTTGTTCAATATCGTAAGTACAAGAGAATTCATTTAGTAAAAGTTTTATTAGTGTTGTTGTTTTTTCTGTTTTTCGTGATTTGAAAATTGCTAAAGAATTAATTGGTGTTGATGTTTGATAAGAGCCGCAAACAAAAATGACAGTTTGCATGCCCCTTTGATGATGCAAATGATGATGGTGACAACAACGATGATGATGTTGTTAATGTAGTCGTTATAATCAAGTATTCAGATATAATTTTTCGTTATGTATTTTAATTGCTTTTGGGGGGATGCAATCAGTAAATAAATTCCTACACAACTGGTTAGTTACTTTGTAATCATTTTATGCTTATTTTTTACGTTTCTTTCCTTTCATTTTTTTTTATGCTGGAATTGTTGATTGATGTCATTTAGGTATGAATTTGTAACTTGTATGATTTATTACTTCTTTCAAAACTGTGCATGTTTGTTATCATTTAGTGTTGAGAACAAACGCATAAATGTGTATTAAAGAAAATAGAGGAAGTGAATGATAATGATATGAAATTGAAAAGAAACGCAAATTTTTAGAATTTTTTTTTTATAAAAACGTAGTATAAAAAAAAGAAAATAAATTCTAGACATATGATATAAGAGGGTGATCGAGTCGGTTTTTAGAAACCGGTTCAAACCGGTTGTTATAAAAATACAGTATAAAATTAAATGAAATCGATTCTAGATATATGATATATTTAAGTAGGGTGACCAAGCCGGTTTTCAAACCGGTTTTTTGCTTTGTCTGTTTTTCTGAAATGTTAAATTTTCGAATGTCGAATAAACCGAATTTTTGTTATCGAATACCCGGTTTTTTGTTATCGAATATCCGTTTTTTTTAAATATGCATTTTTTACAATAACTTCAATTTATTAGAAAATGAAAATGGTGTTGGTGTTTAGTAAGAATAGAATTTTCTGAACCTTCCTTTACGACTTTAAAATTAGTCAGAAAAAGAAGTAAAATTTTCAATGCCATAAAATGAATCTGTTTTTGGAGCCTTTTTTGAATTATTCCAGTATTATGAAGTCACCTTTTTCATGAGTTTTAACTAGAAATTATTTTAAAAATGCAAAAAAAAACGTTATAATTTTATAATTTGTCAAGAAAAAAATCCTTGAAAACGTTTTTTTTAAATCATTACTAGGGTATTCAATTAATCGACTTTTTAATTTAAGCATTAATCGTGGAAATAATTATTCGGGTTTATTTCGTAATAAATTAATCGAATAAAATTTAAAAATTAATCGATTAATCAAAAAATATTCAGAATTGGTTCTGAAATATTTAAAAATTGTTTATATTTGTTGAAATTGCTCATTGACAAAGAGAATTTAAATTAATTCCCAAATTATATCAAATTAGAATAAATATATTTTTTCTGGCTGTAGCTATCCTTCCCCTTTCTATATAAAACACCATCTTTAAATCAATTTCATTGCATTTTATTGATTTCTTTCTCAACAAATATACATCAATATTTCAAAAAAATCTCAAACTCTCTCCACCACTCTTTGTACATGTACAATACTTAAGTGGCCACCTTTGTGCAGCTACTGCTGGACTTTTTGTGGCACTTAAACTAGATTTCTGTTTTTGTTTGCTTCATGCGTTTAACGCATGTGTGCAAGCATTTGGCAATAGTCGTAGACATCAGACAAAAAAAAAAGTACATAAGAAGTTGTTAATATATTTATTTCCAAAGAGGCAGAAGCTGCTCTTCAAATAACAAAACAAAAAATTTCAAGCTCACAAATAATGTCGGCAAAGAAATGATATACAAATTTACCAGTCAATGATGAAGATGATGAGTGTTAAATAAAAACACAATTTTCGTTGCAGATTAAGATGAATTTTGAATGCCCTACATCTAACTGTTTAGCAATGATCTTACCATCCTCTTAACTGCCCTTTGTTTACTAAAATAGCAGTGATACAATGATTTATATCATAAAAAGTCATTTGGTATTCTTTCTAGAATTGAAAAAAGGAATTTGTTCTGGCAGAGGATACCAAAAAAAATACGTGCATCGGCATTTTATAAGTTTACGTGTGGCCTATATATTTTGGGGGATTAAATGTTCCCCTCTTTTGCAAACGTTTATTGTGAATCGGTATAGGAAACCTTCTAAAACTTCCATTTTTGGTATAAGGTGTATTCAGGGAACTTATGTAGAACACTGCGAGGAAGAATCTTGTGGAACGTTTTAACCTTTTTTAAAAAGGGACAAAAAAGACCCGTAAGTTTTAACTTATTTCTGTCATTGAAGTTAAATTCTCAACTTTGATGTCTTCAGGGACTTATAGTAGAATTTCATGACAAATTTTTTTCTGAACATTTTAACTCTTCAACTTACGGGTCTTTTCTGTCCCTTTTAAAAAGTGTCCAAAAAAATCCTTTTCATTGAAGAGTTAAAGGGTTAAAATGTTCCTCGTAGTGTTTTATATAAGTTTGCTGAACACATTCTGTACCTCAAATGGAGGATAAACATGGTCATAACGATTCACAATAGATATTTTCAAAAGGGCGAAAACTTTAACCCCCCAAAAAATGTAGGTCCAAACGTATCCCAGCAAAAATGTGGAAGCAGTAAAAACGTCGACTGCTTCCTTACTGCTACTTTTACCGCTTCTAAAAATGTATAGCCTAAGTTGATTAACTGTTTACATCGCTTTTTGCTGTGCTTTTCAAAAAGGCATGAAATGAGCAATACATTTTGATTGCTTAAATATTTTTGCGGTTCTTTTATAAAAATTTTTCAAAATGCGGAAAAAGTTTTAGTAAAAATAAAAGGCATTTTTTCTTCACGGAAAAATATGCAGGAATATTGTGCTTTTGAGAAGGCATGATTTTAAATAGTTAAAAAGCTTTATAATATGCACTTCCGAGAAGGCATGAATTATCGACATTTTAAAAGAAAAACAGCAGCACTAATTAAAAGCGGTAAATTCATGCCTTTTCGGATCACGAAACAAGTGCTTTCACGCGAGCTATCTCGAACAAGAATCAGGCATGATATCATCAATAATGCAATCGCTTCACTGCTCAACTTTCCCTGACAAAACTGCTTCCAAGCAAGCAGTAATTTTTGCTGGGTAGAAGTTCCTAATTAAAATCCAGAATCAGTTGTCAGAACCTTGTTATTTTGGGAAAAAAAAAAAAATAGATTTTGTTTTACAGTGCTAATTTCAGCAGTTTTTTCTTTTCCTATTCATACACGCAGTAGTTGAACCACTTTTGTTTAATTTTGGATATTTTTTCCAACTTTGGCGTTTTTTTTTTTAATTTAAGTGATTTTTTCCCTTTTTTTCAATTTTAACAAATTTTTTTAATTTTGTAGATTTTTTTTTCAATTTTAGCAACTTTTTTTCTATTTTATAGATTTTACTAAATTGTCGATTTTTTTAATTTTAGCGATTTTTTTAATTTTGCCGATTTTATTAATTTTTTGATAACTTTCTTAATTTTTTTCAGCGATTAATTTGCGATTGTTAGCAACTTAAAAACAATAAAAATCGTTAAAAGAGGAAAAAATCGCTTTAATTAAAAAAGATTCAAAATTGAAAAAAAAACTGAAAAGAACTGAAACTAGAAAAAATCGCTAAAATAATTAAAAAATCGCTCGGAATTAAGAAAACCAGAAATAGTGCTTTGGCACAATTATGAAAAACGTTAAAATTTGAAAAAAATCGCTTGTAATAAAAAAATGCTCAAAATTAAAAATCTGTAATAAATCAAAACAACTGATATTAGTACAAAATCGCTGGAATGTTATAAAAACGCAATAATTTAAAAAATCTCCAAAATTAAAAAAATTTCTAAGACTTAAAAAATCTCTAAAGCAAAAAAATCGTTAAAATTAGAAAACCAAAAATAAGGTTTAGGCAAAAGTCGGCTGAATGCCGTTCTTTATTTTGAGATTTTTTTAAATTTCGACGTTTTTTTAAATTTAAGACTTTTTTTAACTTTAGTGAGTTTTTCGGTTTAGAAAATTTTTTTTTTTAATTTTAAATTTTGGCTACTTTTGTTTTTTAGTTTTGGCGTTTTTTTTTATTATGGTGGTTTTTCTGAATTTTTTGTGATTTTCTAAACTTTTAGCAACTTTTTAAATTTTTGGCGCTTTTTTTCCATTTTAGTGATTTGTTTTCAATTTTAGCGATTCTTACAAAAATCGTTAAAATTGAAAAAATCGCTTGAATTAAGAAGATGGTCAAAATTAACAAAAAAGCAACTGAAAATAAGTCGCCAAAGTAAAAAAAATCGCTGAGGATTAAGAAAACTAAAAAATAGTGCTTTGGAAAAAAGCGGCTAAATTTCTAAACAAGTAGGAATATAGAAAAAAAATCCCAAGCGCCCACTGGCTTATATCGAGAGAAGTACAAAATATATAAATTTAGATAATTAAATTGAACAAATCTACAAAATTAAAGAAATCGTTAAAAATTAAGAAAACAAAATATAGTGCTTTGACAAAAGTCGCCTTAATTTCTAACCAAGTACGAATATCTAAAAAACTCCGAAGCGCCCTCTAGTTTATATCGAGGGAAGTACAAAATACATACATTTTGGTGGCTGAATTCCTTTTTTTTTAATTTGTTTTGGGGGTTTTTAGTTCAGGCGATTCTTTTAATTTTCGTGATTTTAAAATTTTTTTTCAATTTGCCATTTTTTAATTTTGGTGTTCTTTTTTTAATTTTGGCGATTTTTTTAATTTTATCGATTTTTTGTTTGCTATTTTAGCGATCGTTCTTCAGTGATTTAAGTGATTTTGTACAATTTGGACAATTTTTAAATATTAGCGATTTTTAAGATTTTGACGATTTTTTTAATGTTAGTGATTTTCCTAATTTTTAGTGATTGTTTTAATTTTTTTTTAATTTGCCGCTTTTCCCCATTTTAGTGATTTGTTTTCAATTTAAATTTAAAAGATTTTTTTTAATTTTAGTGATTTTATTGAGTTTTAGAAATTTTCAACTTTAAAATTTTTTTTTTAAATTTGTGATTTTTTCAATTAAGGCGTTTTTTTTAAATTTTGACGATTTCCGTAATTTTCTTTAGCGATTTTCTTAATTTTTAGTGATTTTTATATTTTCGGCGCTTTTTTCTCCGTTTCAGTGATTTGTCTTTAATTTAGTTTTAAGTTTGTTTTTAATTTTCTAGCGATTTTTCCTAATTTCAGCAATTTTTTTTTTCAATTCTAATGCTTTTTTAACCATCTAGTTAATTTTTCTAATTTCAGTTCCTTTTATTTTCGGAAAATTTTGTATTTTACCATGTGTAAATCGGCCATATTTCTTTATACTTTTTTTTTAATATGTCTCGGCATATGAAAGGTTATATTGATTACCCTATTGTAGGGTACTTTTCAAGAGAGTTTTGCTGTTTGTCTTATTTTCAATTGAACCGGATTGTGTGTGAGTTTTTTATACCCTACAGTACAACGAAGACAGGGTATATTGAGCTTGTGCTAATGTTTGTAACATCAAATAATATTGGACCTAGACACGTATCCATTTAGATACCCAGCCAGCAAATTCGGAGCGGTCATAAATAAGATTTTTAAATGGCTCATAGAAATGATTATTGTTTTTTTGAAAACAATCTTTTTTTGGTAGAAAATATGAACCCTCCGAAAACAATTCAAAAAGTTGTCTCTACAATCTAAAAAGCTGTCTCAAAACAAGGGTTCATTTTTCGGACTCAAAGAAGATTCCAAAATTATTTAAATTTATGAAGAAAATTTAGATTTTATACGTTCTTTTTTCTGAGTCATTTCTGAGTGCACAGGGGGCTCTTTTGGACGGCCCACTTTCATACCCAGCAAACAAAGATGATCATTAATGACTCAGAAATGAGCTCCAAAACCATAAACATTTTTCCACTTTTTCCTATGAAAGTGGTCCGTCTAAAAGAGCCCCCAGTGTACTCAGAAATGACTCAGAAAAAAGAATGTATAAAATCGAAATTTTCCTAATAAATTTAAATAATTTTGGAATCTTCTTTGAGTCTGAAAAATTAACCCTCAGTTTGAGACAGCTTTTTAGATTGTAGAGACAACTTTTTGGATTGCTTTCTGAGGGTTCATATTTTCTACCAAAAAAAGAGTGTTTTCAAAACAGCAATGATCATTTCTATGAGCCATTTAAGAATATTATTTATGAGCGCTCCGAAATTGCTGGCTGGGTAGGAAAAAGTGGAAAAATGTTTATGTTTTTGGAGCTCATTTCTGAGTCACTAATGATCATCTTTGTTTGCTGGGTACCGATTGACTCAGTATTATTACTTGATTCAATTTAGCGATGTCTGTGCGTCCGCCTGTCCATCTGTCTGTCCGTCTGTCCTTATATTCCTTATGGGTGTTGGTTAAAATAGGTCCATGTTTAGACCTAGTGTCCCAAAAATTGGCTCTTATGCCTGCTCAGTCACAAATATGAAGATATTTTAATGAAATTTGATACACTGATTAATACGGATCCAAGGACATAGCCTAATGATTCACAACCGAACTTTAATTGACTTTCAAGCAGACCTTCTTTAGGGTATCATATAGTCGGCATACTCGTGTTTATTTTTTTACTCGTGCGTTTGTTTCCATGATGCGTTTTTCTATAACTCTATGACGTTTGTTAACGCATTGGGGAGTTGAAGAGAATTGCGGAAAGATTTTTAGATTTATATATGTTGCTTATAAATGAGAAAGAGTTTGTTTAGATTTTTGAAAATAAATCTAATAAAATCTAAGAGTCTATACAAAGTGTTCTCCTACCACTAAATGGAGGATAACTCGAGTACCATAACAACATTTTCTATAAATGTTTTATGGTACACGTTTTTTTTCCTTTATAATGAGTTTTTTTACATTTTGCTCTCAATTGATTCTGAATAAGAAGTAGAGATGTTTGTTTAATGTTTGTGAACAAATTTGCTACTATTTCATATAAAGAAAAAAAGCTGGAATGTATAGTTGGTCGGTTGTTGGGTTGGTTGGCTAGTTAGCTGACTGTCTGGTTGATTTTGTTTGGATTTTGTTGTTTTGGTTCTCTGTATGTGATTGTGTTTATATTTTCAATACTTTTTTTTTTCATTTTCTATAGATATATGACTGTCTAGGCGCTTCGCACTTAAGTTACCTCATTTTTATTGCCTTACAATTGACTCAGTTGTAATCATACTTTACAAACGTAAGCAACGTTTTAAACAAGGAAGTTAAAGATAATTTTTTTTTTAAAAAAACTTAATTTTTTTAAGTTAATAATAAAAAAAGTTAACTAAGAAAATTGTTGTAAGCAGAAAATTAGTTATAGTTAAAAAAAAAGTGTTATAGTTTAAGTTGAGTGTTAGAAATTTTAACAAAATTAGTAACTAAAAGGTTTCTTGTTTTAATTACCAAGATTTTGCAAAAACTTTTGTAAGTATTTTTTTACTACTTAGTTAATAATAATTCTTAAAGTTTTCCATATTTTACAAATTCAATTTAGTTTATTAAGCTTCCATTACCATAATCCTCTTACAAGTGTTCATTTGTATATTTTTTCCATTAATTTTTTTTTTCAAAATTTAATGTTGAAATTGTGTAAATTTTTTTTTGTAGACATTTTTTCATCATTTTTTTTTGCCAAGATTTTTTTGCTTGATTTTTTCCTTGATTTTTTCCTTGCTATATTTTTTTTTACTATGCCTTACTCTACTATAATCCCAACTAGTTTTGATATATGATTTTTATCCATTTTAAGTTGTATTTATGTTTGTTGTATATATTCAACTTTATATGAACAATTTTTCCTACAAATGTTTGTTTTTCTTTTGATTTTTGCTGTTGTTGTTTGTAATGCTGTTGATGTTGCATTAACATCATAAAACCAGATTAGAAAATATAAAAAAAAGAAAACAAATTTGAATGATGGAAACTTGGTGAAAAATTTAAAAAAATGTCTTCATTGATTTAAAAAAAGATTTGTACTCGTAATGAAAGTAGAAAAATACAAAAAAATTGAGACAGTGCCTCGTTGTTATATTTGTATATCGTATTTATCATGGACATTTCAAACAAGAATTTTCAGATATAATCTAAATAAAATTTGAATGGTGACCAAACGCAATAGAAAATTTAATTAGCCAGAACTCTAACATGTTGATGACTATACTGTCACACATCTTACACACATAAGACATTAAAGCAAGATCGATTATCTTCTATATTAAAACAAATTCTTTCTTTGCCTTAAGGGGGTTAAATACTATAACAACAGCAATTTAAATGGCATATTTGAACGGTTGTCTAAAATTCACTTAACAATATTTTTAATATTTTATTTTTTTATTTAAAAATAATGTTATTGTAGTATTTTTAAAAAATATCAGTTTTATATTTCCCCAGCCAAAATCGCCAGAGTTGCCACTTCATTACTGGCCTTTTTTAAAAAAGGCAAAATCGGCTGCCACTGTGCAGTCTTCATTAATTATCGGAAAATCAAAATGTAATTTGATTCTTAATCCCACATAAATTCTCTAGTCCTTGTTGTGGCCCAATTTTTATTTTTAAAATTTTCTTTTAACAAAGTTGCCACACAAACTTAAAAATTCCATTAAAGGCAAAAAACAAAAACACATTTGCTCGGGGATATAAAATTTATTTGACCAAAATTCAAAAAAGGGCCACGATAAGGACTAAAGTTTTTTGTTGCCTACGAAAGAAAAAAACCCGGATCAAAATCGGTTAACCCGCCTTGGCTGTACAGTGGCTGCTGATTTTGAACTCAGTGTTGTGGGAAAACGAGTTTAAAATAAATTTTACGCTAAGAAAATATCAAAATTTCAAAAAGCCATGTACGAACAAAATTTATACCTTACAGTTTTCTACATATGCACCAAATTTGGGAAGAATTGGATAAAGAGTTTTTTTTATATTAACCCAAATATTCTTAAAAATGATGGTAGAGAATTTATTAGACATTTCATTTCGGTCAAAATCTTTTATTTTGTACATTTTTTAATTTGTTTTGTATTTGTTTTTTATTTTTTATATACATTGACTACTTTTATGGTAATCGAAAACAAAATTTTTCCTAGAGTCGATACCCCCCTTAATTTACATTTTTATGAGATTTTGTTACACTTAAGATAACCAGAAAAAATGTAATTAGAAAAGTGTTTTTTAAACCATCTTTCAACAAATTAAAAATATGCATCGTATTTGCATTATGAAACCATATTTATTTAGCATTTAATTTGTGTCTGTGATTTACATTTAAATTAGATTTCTATACAGATTTTGTATGTAAAAATTGTAAACCTAAAATGACATGTTTACAAATATTTTACTGAAAGCAAAATCGAATTTTCTGTGATTTGCATTTAAATAAGTTTAAGTAGATTTTGTCTCTATAATAATACAATTTTTATATTATTTCTAGAAATACTAAATTAATACTTAAAATAAATAAAGACTTAACACAACAAAAAAAAATTTTTTTTTTTTTAATTTTTAAATTAGCACAAACAACTTTAAATTAAGAAGAAATACATTTGAAATCAAACTTATTTTTTCATTTGTTTTTTATTTTTGAAATACGAAAATGAAAACTAAAATTTAATATTAATTTAAAAATAAAAAAAAAAATAATTATGATAATTTTTACGATGAATGAGGGGAATGTTTAGTTGATCTCTTATTTTGGTAAATGAATGTTCTTTAGTTTGACTCTAGATCATTAATTAATATCACTTTCTGTTTAAATTATTTTGAAATTAAAAAAAGATGATACAATTTTTTTACAAGTAAATTACAAAGAATAAAAATTCTTGAAAGAATTCGATAAGACCAGCAAGAGAGCTGTTACTTTAATAAGAATCATGGTTATTTTAAAACTGTTCATACTTAATTTAAAAATGTTTTAAAAAAATTAAAATTTTAATTCAAATATGACTTAATAATTGATTTAACGTTAATTTTTTTCACTTTGCACATATATATTTTTACATTTGAAAAATTTTAGTGGCATTACAGTCTCTTAAGAGAGTTAAATAAAATCTTTAAATATCCAAAACAAAAGACTTAAGAAACAAACTTAATAAGTTAAATTTTCATAAACCACATTAGTATTTTTTTCGACCTCATCATTTAAGGGTTTAATGAATTTTTCAAAAAAAAAAAAAAAAAAAACTTAAAAGGATTTATCGGCAATTTGCATTGATTAATCGACTAAATTGCTAATTAATTGTTTCACCTCTTCAGGAACATATCAAATATATACAAATTTTACATTTTTAGTTGAATAGCGATAAATCGTAACTAGGGTTTTTCTTTTCGCGGACTTTTTCATTTCCCGGGACAGCGGAATTTTTTCTTGAATTTTCCAGGATTCCCGTTCATTAGAAAACAATTATATCCGACAAAAATTTACTTGAACAATAATTCTTGTTTTTTTTTAAATAATTGAATCTATTTTTCATAACTTTTAGACAGGGAGAATTTTCTCGGCCAAGTTTTAATGAATTTTTTCAGTAAACTAATGAAGGTTCCTTCACAAACCAAATGAAAACTTTCTAGTAAAGTGTTGTTTTTTCAAACGCGTCATATAGACCAAATGCAATTAATATCCTAATTAATATGTATTTTATTAATTTTAATTAAGTTGGTTTGAGGTTAAGAAGAAGAATAAACATTTTTTCAAAGTTATAGACACATTATTAATTTGCAAATCAGACTAGATCTAGTTTCTGCCTTTTTTATGGACAGGCTTCATCAGTGATTTTTCATTAAATTGTATTATTGTTTATATTTTATTGTCAGATTGTCTCTATATGATAATTTACTCTCAGAAGTGATCAAACAGACATACAAACATTCTACGTTAGATTTTTTGTTTATCTTCTTATCTCCTCTTTGTCACATTTTCTTCATTTTAACGAAAGGGCTTCATATTTTTTTTAGTGAAACTAGTTTTTAATGAAAACTTTTCATAGAATACATGAAAATTTTAATGAATGAAACAACATTTTTTATATCATTTTAAGAAAAAGTGCATTCATTTAAGTGAAACTTTATTGATTCCTAGTAAAAATTCATTAATTTACACTCAAAAAAAAAACAGTAAAGTCAGCCAAAAATTTTGTTGACGCAGAAAATTTTTAGTTCCGACATTTGTTTGCAGAAAAATTACTAATGTCAGAAAAATCGAGCGAGCTGATTTTTAGCAAAAAAATTAGTAAACTCAACAGAAATAGTGTTAATACTTAGTCGGTTGTAAATGAAAAAAATCCTTACTGAAATCAATAAAAAATTGTTCCTAAATATTAGTAGACTGAAAAGGACTGAAAAAAATAAATAATTTCCTTTGTATATACTACATCTAGACAAACTGCGACAGCTATGACTTTTCTATCTGGTTATTGTCCATTAGAGCGTACCACCTTACAGGTAAAAAAAAGTGTGCTGTATTTTTGCAAGGAAGTTTTTTTTTGCCGAACATAGGGGTCGCCATTTTACATTTTTCGTTATATCTTTGGCATTTACAGTCGGATCTTAAAGTATGATACGTCGATGTTTTTCTCTCGAGGAGACCAGTACTTTGCTCTAACGGCCATTGACCTCAAGTATCCCGTTCTAGTAGTTACCCACCAGATCTCAGTTGCTACCACCCTAATGTACAACCCTAATGTCAGAAAATTAAAGCTTGCAAAAAATTATTAAACTTTTGCTAATGAAGTTTTTTGATAAACCCAGTAGGAATTTCATTATATATTGATTGCCGAACGTAGGGGTCGCCTTTTGAATTTTTTTTTCATTGGATTTTTCCTTTATAGCAAAACACTGGTCTCCTCGAGGCAAAAAAATCGATATATCACACTTTAAAAACCAACTTCAAATGCCGAAGCTACAAAGAAAAATTGAAAAAGGCGACCCCTACGTTCGGCTTTTTTTTTTGAGGTACGGTCTAATAGACACGTTAGTAAAAAAAAGAAAAACTATTTAAACTTAGTAATGGTTCCTAAAATTTTTTACTATTTTGACTTTAGGTACTTATATTTGAATGCTTCAGTTGCCAAATCGATTAACTCCATAAAGAAAAATGAATAAGTCTCAATGAGAAAAATGAGAAATTAGTAAATACTGTTTTTTTAAAATTCCTGTTAAATTATAAATTTTGTCATTTAATAGTGTTAAGATTTATTATCACATAAATTTCTTTTGATTACACTGTGAGACAAATGGTAGGGGTCAGTGATCGGGAAGGGTTCAAACTACCGGGGAAAGTTATATCGGTAAAAAAGAAGTTATACGTGTCCCGGCGTTTCGCTGGGTCACCCCTAGGAATTGAGATATATCGATTTGACCTTTGGTGGTATTTTTTTTGACATAACTCGAGAACCACTAATCCGATTTTGCTCAAACAATTTTAAAAATTAAAAATTACAATTCCTTTAATCTGTTCATATAACTTTTTTCTATTTACTCAACAGTCTTTTTCCATTAAAACATAAGTATTATGCATGTGATAAGTTTGTGTAACCAAATTATAGTCTAAAATGCAAAACAAGCTTATGCTATAAAATCAAAAATATTAAAAAAAAAAACATAATAATAATTTGATAATATTCATGAAATAAGCAATGAATATGCGTATAACATCAAAATATTCAATATTATGTTTTATTAAAAATGTATTCCATTTCTTTTCCAAAATATGCATTTTCACCAAAATATGGACTTTAAAAAAATATGGAGTTATAATAAAATATAAATTTTTAGAAATATGTATATGCATTCTGATTGATGTTTGCATTTTTAACAAAACATGTACATATGTATGTATTTTAACAAAATATATATTTTTTACAAAATATGCATTTTTTTACAAAATATCCATTTTTTACAAAATATGCATTTTTTACAAAATATATATTTTTTACAAAATATGCATCTTCTACAAAATATGCATCTTTTACAAAATATGCATCTTTTATAAAATATGGATCTTTTACAAAATATGCATTTTTTATAAAAAAATGCATTTTTTCAGAAATTTTCAATTTTAACAAATTATGCATTTTTCCAAATTATCCATTTTGTACAAAATATATATTTATTCGAAATATCGAATTTTATGAAAAATATATTTTTGATAATATATGCAATTTTGATAAATAAAAAAAGTTTGCTTCTGTATGATAAATAAAAAAAGTTTGCTTCTGTATGTATAAAATATGCATTTTTTACAAAATATGCATTTTTTACAAAATATATATTTTTTTACAAAATATGCATCTTTTACAAAATATGCATCTTTTACAAAATATGCATCTTTTACAAAATATGCATCTTTTACAAAATATGCATCTTTTACATAATATGCATTTTTTATAAAAAAAATGCATTTTTTAAGAAATATCCAATTTGAACAAATTATGCATTTTTCCAAATTATCCATTTTGTACAAAATATATATTTTTTCGAAATATCGATTTTTATGAAAAATATATTTTTGATAATATATGGAATTTTGATAAATAAAAAAAGTTTGCTTCTGTATGATAAATAAAAAAAAGTTTGCTTCTGTATGTATAAAATATGCATTTTTTACAAAATATGCATTTTTTACAAAATATATATTTTTTTACAAAATATGCATCTTTTACAAAATATGCATCTTTTACAAAATATGCATCTTTTACATAATATGCATTTTTTATAAAAAAATGCATTTTTTAAGAAATATCCAATTTGAACAAATTATGCATTTTTCCAAATTATCCATTTTGTACAAAATATATATTTTTTCGAAATATCGATTTTTATGAAAAATATATTTTTGATAATATATGCAATTTTGATAAATAAAAAAAGTTTGCTTCTGTATGTATAAAATATGCATTTAAAAAAAAATCATTTTAAGCGCAATATATACATATCTAAAAAATTTTTAAACAAAATCGTTCATAAAAAATAATAATTTTTTTACAAATTAGCAATTTTAACAAAATATTCACTTTTACAAAATATTATTTTTTACAAAATATGATTTTTTACAAAATATGATTTTTTACAAAATATGAATTTTTCAAAATATAAATATTTAGCGAAATATGAACTTTTAACAAAATATGCATTTTTTATAAAATACACATTTTTGATAAAATCGAAATTTTTATGAAATATGCATATATAAAGTATGCATTTTTAACAAAGTATGAATTTGTAACAAAATATGCATTTTTAACAAAATATGGATTCATTTCAAAATATGCTTCATTTTTTAAAATTTGCATTTTTTCAAAATATGCATTTTTTCATAATATGAATTTTTTTCAAAATATGTAATTTTTCGAAATAAAAAATATTAATTTTAAAGTTTTTATAATATTTTCCCACCGAATTGATTCGTTTGCTAGAACCTTGCCTTAAATAGAACCGTTCGAGTTTGTGTGAGACTGTTTAAAGAAATTTTCCCTTAAGCTACAGGATATTTGCTATATAAAACGTCAAATCTGAACTCCTTTTTTAGAAATCATTAAAAAATTTAAATAATTTTTTATAAAACTAATATCTAATATAAAACTAATAAGGAAATTCTTTAAATTAAGCATTTCTATTCCGTTAAAATTTGTCCGAAAAATAAAAAAATACAGTCCTGTAATTTTAACTACTCTATCACAGAATCAAATTTTAGAGAAATTTGAATTCTCACTTGGGAGAATTCCTTTGTAAGGGCCTTAAAATTAAGCAAAATTTTATAAGGCAAATCGACTTTTAAAACAAACATTTTTTGTGCATTTTGCGTAAAAACATTCTACAAAAATATTTATTTCTTGAAATATTCTGGTTGGCTTAAAACAAATCTGGCAATTAGAATACGTAGAAAACAAACAAAATTATCACTTAAAATTTCAAAATTTGAAAGTGTCTTGACTCGGTTGCTATTAAACTTATGTAAACCTTTATGCAGTTCGTCAAATATAAGTGCTTAAGGGGAGAAGGAGTGGCTCCTATAGAACAAAGAGACATGGTACGTCCGTATGTCAACAAAATTTGACAACAAATTTTATAATAACATCATTTTGTCCTGGGTCTAATATGGGCAGTATAGAACTCGGGGAAGTGGCAGCTCCCCTACAACCCAAAATTTAAAAACTTCTACTGTGGCTGCAGCGAATGAATTTTATCAAAATTTAGCGCCATACTAATGTTGGGTTAACAGAAAAATTTCTTAATTTAATAAAAACATATTCTTGTTTTTTTTTTTTTTGGTTTTAATCAAATGTGTTTTGAACGCATTTTTTTTAGTAAATTTAGCATATCTAAATTTAAGGAAATAGTTATAATTACGAAACAATTTCATTTGTAATATTTTGAGCTCTTGGGAAATGGCCCGAACCTAATCCACAGATCCTGTATAGCTACAAATTGGAACCAATCTTTTTTTTCCATTTTGTTGTGTATCGCTTAGTTTGAGATGTAAATCTGTTCACTGCCATTGTGGCTAAAACAATAGACTTAAGAAACAAATTCGAATAACGAAATTGCTCATATTGCTCTACAAATATTTGAAAAGAAACAATAAGGGCAAAAACTTTGTATTTCTGAACAATGTCACACATTACAAAAACAAAGGAAAAGCATTATAAGCGTTTATAAATGATTTGTAGCACATAATCATAATTTAATACATGCTATTTAAACTTCTTAATATCACCATGTCCTTATTTGTATGTATGTCAACAATATCGGTGGTCTTTAAGAAACAACAATCATTGTGGACAAAATTGTAATCAATCCCTTGCTATGTTTGTATTTTGAACTTCTATAAAAGGCAACTGTTTAAGTTTAAATATGGCCTTAGAGATTTGAAATTAAAACACACAAAATAAGTCACCAAGAAAGTAAGAAAATGAAAAAAAGAACAACAACCCACTGATTTGTTATTGTCTTATGTTATGATAATTTATGATATCCGCTATTGTAAAAATATAATGCACATAAATTTTCTGAAAATCGAAAAAAAAAAATTTTAAACTTTTTTTTCTTTACCAAGACAAACAATGACAAAACATTGAAAACTGTCACCCAACAAAGGAGAGATAGAAAATACGGAGCCGTAGTTACAATGTATGTAATATAACAAGAAGTCTAAACAGAGCTAGATATTAATAATAAATCGTTTTGTTAAAATATTGACATGCAGCTGCCTTACAAGAAAAAAAGTCAAAATAGTTGACTCTATTTAGAAATTATTAAAAAAACACTGATTTAAGCTGTATTGGAAGGAAAAAACGGACAAACAAGTAGTTAACACTTCGACGTTAAGGAACACAGTACAAGCGATTGCTGGATAAACAATAAATCCAGTAAATCCAACAACCACGCTTTAATCACTAAAACCAAACAACCAACAACTGGGAACCAATAATGACATGCTCTGTGCACAAACACACTTTTAAACTTAGTGACAGTGTCAAAAGATAAAGAATATCAATGTTACTGCTGTTACTGTTACTGAATTGCTGTTTTGCGGCTTACTGTCGATGATGTTGTGAGGCGTAGTATAAGTAAAGTAGTTTAGTTTGCTGCTTAAGTCTTTTGATTTTAAGTTTATCATGCTATGGGCCAGAGTAGTAATTACTCAAAATCTTATCAGTTTTGTAAAGAAAACATATCAATGAATGAGAGAATTTTTCTGTAAAATAAATATCTTACAATTTAAGAATTATTTTGCTAAATAATATAAAAATGAATTATAGAATTTTTAATTTAAAAAAAAAAACATCAAATTTTTACTGGGGTTTTGTTTAAGAAAAGGTCCTTAAAAGTTAAGAATTTTTTTTAAAAAATAGAACCTACCTATTTTTTTTTTAATAAAATATCTGCTTATTTGTATCTAACGTTACTTATAATCTATATAGCTTTCAAAAACACAATTCTTTAAAGTTCCATTTATGAGAATTTTTAATTCTGCCTTCTCTGTATAAAAAGTCTTAAGATTTTCTTAATTTTTCTATACTTAGTATTTCAGAGATTTCTGAAGTGTTTTTCTAAAGAAAGATTTATTTTTTTCGCCAAGAAAAAAGTAGCTGGAAACAGTATTGCACAAAAATTTCTTAAAAATGGCGGAATAAAATAAATAAATGGAGAAAAAAAAATCGAGGTGAAATTTTTTTAAAGACATAAAAATTTGCGGACATAAATTGAGTAAGAAAGTTTCAATGAAAAAGATTTAAAGAATAAATTTCGCTGGCAAAATAAATTCAGAAGCAAAAAATTCCGCGAAAAAAATTTTCGCTGGCAAAAAATTGGAGAAAAAAATTTTATGCAAACCAATTTTAACGAAAAATTTTGCAAAAAATAAAATCTCAAAATAAATTCAGAAGCGAAAAAAATTTGAGAGGAAAAATATTTAATATAAAGTTAGCGAATACAAATTTAACGATTAAAACTTTGTGTGAAAAATGATTCGATAAAAAAATTGTAAAAATAAAAATCGGAAACAGTTTCATTTGAAAAAACCAGGAGAAAAATATGTATAAAAAAATTCATCGCCAAAAAATGTTCCGCCAAACATTATCGTATAAAATTTTGCGGATGAAAAATGTTGTGGGAAAAATTTTTCTCACTAACAAATTTCGCGGAGGAATATTTCCAAACAAAATGTTGCGAAAACAGTTTCGAGGAAAAAAATTAAAGAAATAAAATTTCGCAAAAATAAATACCGGAAATAAAAAATCTAGGAAAAAATATTTTAGAAACAAAAAATTTTGGGGAAAAATGTTTAAGAGAAAAAAAAAATTTTACCAGAAAAAGGTTCAACAAAATTTAGACAAAAAACCTTCGCTAAGTAATTTCGCGAAAAATAGTTCACAAAGAAATATTTCTCCTAACTTGCGGGGAAACTTGAGAAAAAAACCTCGGAAACATTTTTGATATTTGTCGCAAAGAAGTTGGTGGAAGAAATTCAACAAACAATACTTCTTGAAAAAAACTATTCGAGGAAAAAAAAACTTGCAGAAATAAATAGCAGAAAAAAATTTCGCGCATAAAAATGTTAAAAAAAGAAGTTTCGAAAAAAATTACCAAAAATGTTCACAAAAAATAGCCGAAATAAATCCGCAAAAGAAATTTTTTGCGAATAGAAGTGTGGCGCGCAAATTTATTTCAAAGAAAAGTTTCTAAAAAAAAATCTGAAAAAAAATTTGAAGAATGAAAACATTTTAAAATTAAACGGAAAAAAATTCCAACGAGAATATTCTCGCAATAAAAACTGTTGGACTCTTGTCAAGTAAAAATAGCTTCGCAAAAAACTTTTTTAAAAACTATTTTGCGAAAAAATTCGCAAGAAAAAACATAAATCGCGGAAACTAATTTCGCGGAAGAAGGAAACCTAGCTAATTTCCAGAAAAACGTGGCAGAAAATAGTTACTGAAAAAAGTTTATAAGAAATTAAAACAGCGGAAACAAATTTCACGGAGGAAAAGTTAGGGAAAAATATTCACAAAGAAAAATTTTTTCAGAAAACAGTTTGAGGATAAAAATGTAGAAAAAAAATCCCAAAAAATTGCGGAAACAAATTAAAAAAAAAATTGTCAAAAAGAAACGAGTATAAAATATTATGGTGACTAATATTTATCATTAATATTAAAACGATCCCCGAAAAATATTTCGGAAAGAAAATATTTTCGAAAAACAGATTTATGGAAGAAAAAATTAAAAAAAACTCTAAAAAAATTTTTTGGCTTAAGAAAAGTTGAGGAGAAAAATATTAGTTGTTGTTGAGAAAATTATGAAAAAGTTGAGAAAAGATTTAAATAGCGAAAACCAATTTCGCGGAAAGAAAATTAAGGAAAAAAAGTTCTGCTGCAAATATTTCGTAAGAAAAATTTTTTGTAAAAAAGTTTTTGGAGAAAAATTAAGAAAACAAATTCGAGAAAAACAGCGGAAACTAATTTTGCGGAAGGAAATTTTAAGGCATAGGAAAATTCCGCGCAAAAAAATTTCGAAAAAAAAGTTTGAAAAATCCCCTAGAAATAAATTGAGAAAACAATTTTGTTATTGAAGAAATTTCGCCAAAAACGGTTTTACGAAAAAAAAAACAAATTCCCAAAAATAGTGGAACCAAAATTTCGCGAAAGGACTACTAACACGAAAAATATTTATTGCTTAAAAAGTTTCGCGGTAAATATCTATCTCAGAAAAAATGTTTTTAGAAAAATAGTTTGGCGCAAAAAATTAAAAAAAAAATTGCCAAAAAACAGCGGAAACAAATTTCGCGGAAGAAAATTGTTGTGGATAGAAAAATTTGGAAAAAAATCGATTGTGTAGAAAATTTTGCGCAAAACAGCCGCGGAAAAATTCAGAAAAATAAATTCGCAATAAATAACGGAAAAAAATTTCGCGGAAGAAATATTGAAGACTATAATATTTACTGTAAAAAAATTCGCTACAATAATAGCGCAAACATATTGCGTGGAAAAAAATTGTTTTCAATATAAAAACTTTGCGCGTATTTTTTATATTGAAAGAAAAATGAAAAAAAACCGAGCAAAGAAATTGAGGAGAACAACATTTTTAATGGAATTTTTTTTGCAAAATTTCTCATAAGAAAGATGTAGCGGATATGAAAATTATACGTAAATCAATTTTAAGCTAAACTTTACAAAAAAACAGCAAAAAAATCCGAGGAGTAAAAGAATTCGCTGAAACAAAATTTGAGAAAAATATTAATAGAAAAAAGTTAGCTGATAATACATAATCCATAGAAAAAAATTTAAGAAAAGTTTGGAAAAATTTCGTGGAAACAAAATTATCGGAAAATGTTTTCCTTATTACAGTAAAAAACAATTTTGAAGAAAAGTTAAAAAAAGAGAAAAAATTGAGGAGAACAACATTTATCGTGCAAAACGTTTTACAGGAAATATTTCGCGTAGAAAAAACTGTTGCGCGAAAATAAAAATTGAGAAAAAATCGCAAAATAGCGGAATGAAATTTTGGGCAAATAAAAATGTAGCGAATAGGAAAATTACCAACTTCGAACATAAAATTGCAAAAAACCGCAAAAAATATGAGGAGTTAAAGATTTTGCGGAAAAAATTTGAGAGAAATATTATTAGAAAAAAGTTAACGGGTAAGAACTGTTTCGGGAAAGAAAAAATTAGAGAAAATATTTTTTTTAAGAAAAGTTTAAAGTCGAAAATATAGGGAAAAAATTTCGCGGATAAAAATCCAATAAACATTTTATTTTACATAAAAACAGTTTCGCAGGCAAAATGGCGGACAACAAGTGGTGCGAAAAAGGGCGAAAAAGGGCGAAAAAAGAATTTAATTAAGAAAATCCCGTTAACAAATTTCGTGAAATAAATGATTTAGATTCGCAAGAAAATAATTTCGCTGAAAAAAGAATTATGTATATAAAATTTTCCGGGAAAGCGTGTTTTTGCAGAAAAAAAAATTCATGTGAATTTTGTAATTTTAGTGAAAAAAATAAATTTGTTGAAATTTCACATAACAATATTTATGAAAAATTTTTACATCAAAAAAGTTTTGCAGAAAATAATTGCGGAAAACACTGCGTGTTTATTTTTTTTTCAAAAAAGTTTTCCAGAAAAATTATGGCGGCAAAAATTTCACAAATTGTGTGAATCTCATAATTTTAGCGAAAAAATTGTGGAACTTTCGCGGAAGAGAAACATTTAGGGAAATTTCAATCAACTAAATATTCCCCCATTCAGGGAAATTTTTTACGCTAAAAAACTTTTGGGGGGAAAAAATTGACGAAAACAAAATTTTAGTGTAGTAATCTACAAAAAGTTTTGCAGAGAAAACAAGACTGCTAAAATTACACAAAATGAACGATTTTGATTCGCAAGAAAATAATTCCGCTAAAAAAAATTTGCAAACAAATATTCGCGAAAAAGATATTATAGAAATGTTTCACGTCAAAAAAGTTTTGCAGAAACAAACAGCGAAATAGTTTTCCATAAAACAAAGCTCTGGGAAAAAGTTGCTAATAAAAAATTCACAAAAAAATGTTTCAGTAGAAAAATATTTGCTCGTAAATGTCGTAATTTTAAAGGAAGCCTTCTTTCTCGGGGAAATTTTTCACGCCAATAAGTTGTGCAATAAAAATAGCGGAAAACAAAATGTTGGTGCACGAAACAACAAAATAGCGGAAAACCAAAATCCTTGTGTAAAAAAACTGCAAAAAGGAAAAAATTTCACCGAATCACTTTAAATTCTTCTGAGGAAAAGTTACCACTATAAAATTCGCCGAACAAATGTACTCACAAAACAAATTTTACCCGTGAATGTCGTAACTTTTAATAAAAATTTTCGTAGAAAAACTAGCGGAAAACAAAATGTTTGAGTTATAAACTGCGAAAAAAGGTAATAAATGTGCTAAATTCCCAAAACTTGTTTAACAAGTTGTGAAAAATAATTTGGTGTAGGCTTACCCCTATACGGATTGCATTCTTGCCTAAGGAAAACGACAGGAGGCGTCTTTTAGGATTTCTAGAATTATTTGTTAGGTTAAATTACAAACCCAATGAGAATTTCCTCTTATCGTCTAGAAGTCTTATTCAACATTTAAAGTTTCAAAGAAAAAACAAAAACCACAAGAAAAAATTACCACAATTTGCTTTGTCATCTTTCAAAGAACTACTCTAATATTTTGATAGATCTAGCAATGAGTGACTCCTATGTACAATCATTTGAATTTTACAAGAAAATAAAAAAAAGGAAAAAATATTTACGCGGAAAACCACATGGTAAAAAAAATTCAGAAATAAGTCTTAAAAAAAGTTTTTGAATGCAAAAAGTCGCAGAAAACTAATTTTATAACAAAATTAAAAATTCGAGGAAAAAATGTGTGTGCAAGACAAAGAGTACCCGTCAATTTTGTAGTTGTCATACTTTTATAAAATTTTGAATTATGTTTTTATATTATCACTCAGCTGCTACATCGCGGTTTACTTATTGGACCACTATTTCTAATAAAACAGATAGACTGATATCAAGTTCAAATATTATAAAGATATTTTTAACTTCCCAATTTCCTTGAGCTTAAGGTTTGTTTTTTATATATAAAAGTTCTTTATTTTCAATATTTCGCTACTCCATTGTGTAGCATCTTCAGGAAATAATTGTTATTTCCTGAATTGTTATTTCAAGAAAATTGGGAAGTTAAAAATATAAAAAGAAGGTTAAATAAACGACAAGAATATTATAAAGATAAATAACTCAACACAACAATATTCTATATTTCGACGAGTTGGTATAACCTTTGAATTAAAGATATAAAAATTTCTAAGCACTGGTTTCATAGTCAGCACTTGGAACGTTTTTTGTCTTACATGTTTTTTTTTAATAAGAAAATTTCGAACAAAATTTCTTAAGCAATATTAAAAAAAATATTTAAAAAATTTTTTTTACTTGATCTTATTGTATGTTTCTACTTAAATTTCATGCTCTTTTGTCCCATAGTCCACAATACTGGTGATTGTCATTGCTGTTGGTAGTTAGTTGAGTATTTAAGCTGCAATTTAATGTTGTGTTTTTTTAAATATATTTTTTATTTTTCATATTTGTAGCCAAAAGGTTTTTATTTACCAAATATGATTTATTACCTAAAATGTCATGACGCATAACAACTCTCCACTCAAATTGTTTCTGTTTTTTCAGTGTGTCTACCTTCCTATGGCTAAAGACAAAACACATTAATCTTAAACAGACTCTTTTTTCCAATTGATTTAAGCCTAAAACAGCAAGAAGAATAGAAAAAACGCCTTAAAGGCTTGAATTTTTTATAACTTCTTTTTGTCAACCGTGTTTTATTTTGAGATGGCATTAAATAGGCGTTCAACCTAAGGCCTGGAAATGAAATCATTGTGACTTTAAAGTGATTTAATATGTGTTTAAGTTTTTTTCTTTATAAATAAAAAATTTACTTAAAGGCTTTTTATTATAATTGTTTGGAAAAAAAGGAAAAACTAGCTCCAAATATGGAGAAAAACTTTGAAAAAAAATTAGAAAAAAGCGCAGGCGTGAATTTGCGTGTTAATTGGACATTTTTCAATTTTATAAGAAAATTCATGTTGCTAATAGACTTCTCTAACATAATTTCCATATCAGCTGAGACATACATATAAAAGCTTTTTAAGTGTCTCTTTTGAAAACAATTAAGATAAAAGGTTAATTTATGGTTTACCATAAATGTAACCATAGTTTCAATTTATATTTGTTATCAAAATTCATTTAAATTTAACAAGAATGTTTTCCTAGTTAGTTACAAAAGATTTAAGAAACAAACTTGGTTTTAAAATGATTAGAGAGCAAAATAATTTTAAGAAAATTTTGATAGAACAAAAGACTTAAGAAACATACGTAGATTTTATAAGACTCAAAAAATAGTTTAAGAGAATTAATAAATCAATAGACTTAATAGGCAAACCTGATTTTTTGAGATTTAAAGCAACTGACAAAAACAAAGTATTTCAAGCTTAATTCTTTGTTTATAAAGAATTTTGGACAAGCTAAAGGAAAACGAAATCCTAAATCGATTTTTCTCGGATCCTGGGCCAATTAAATGCATTGAGCATTAATCAACGACTTTTCTACAGTAAATTTCAAACTGTTTATTTTCCTAAAGACCATCAATCATTTTATCAAATTTGAAAATCAATTTTACAAAAACATTTCTTTTTTGATTTTTTTTTTGCTTCAACGACAACTACAGTAACATATTACTAACAACGTCAGTATCATGTTTGTTGTAAATAGTTGCAGTTATAGACTTCACATCTGTTGTATTTTATTGTCTATGAAAATAACAGTGTAGTAACCAAAAATGCGTATAAGCCATGAAATGTTAACAAATGACACTAAGGAAAAATAAGAAATAAAATATTGCTAAAATACAATATGACAAAATGGGGGAAAAAGAAATATTATCTGTCTTCTACAAAAAAAAACAAGCATCAATACATTGTTGTTCATAGTTTATGTTTACTCGATTATTTGGTTTTGTATAAAACTCAATAATAATTTGAAGTTGCCAACATTAATTTATGTGGCATAACAATATAATTCAATATAAATTATTGATTAAGACCAATTGGTTTAATGATTTGGAAAAAAGAAAACAAAAAAATTATAAATGTTAACAATAGAGTTTTAAAAAGGAGCATGAAGGGAAAAAGATTTATAGTAGAAAATCTAATTAAGTCTTTAAAGTCCAGAGGCAAGTAGGCTTACCTAAAAGATGGTGGTACTGGGTATTTAGCTGGGTAACAAATACAACAAATGTGTGTAAAGGTGATTTGCTCAAAAATGTCTTGAATTTTATTACAGTTACAACAATAAAGATCCTTCAATTAGGCTCTAATAAGACAAAAAGACACTTGCTCCCTAAACCTCAAAGTTTGTAAAAAAAGAAAATGAACTTTACTTGTCAAGTTGGAAGAAAAAGCAGGAAGAAGATCTATGTATCAAATTTTTCATTTATTTATTTTATTTATTTTATTTATTTTATTTATTTTATTTATTTTATTTATTTTATTTATTTTATTTATTTTATTTATTTTATTTATTTTATTTATTTTATTTATTTTATTTATTTTATTTATTTTATTTATTTTATTTATTTTATTTATTTTATTTATTTTATTTATTTTATTTATTTTATTTATTTTATTTATTTTATTTATTTTATTTATTTTATTTATTTTATTTATTTTATTTATTTTATTTATTTTATTTATTTTATTTATTTTATTTATTTTATTTATTTTATTTATTTTATTTATTTTATTTATTTTATTTATTTTATTTATTTTATTTATTTTATTTATTTTATTTATTTTATTTATTTTATTTATTTTATTTATTTTATTTATTTTATTTATTTTATTTATTTTATTTATTTTATTTATTTTATTTATTTTATTTATTTTATTTATTTTATTTATTTTATTTATTTTATTTATTTTATTTATTTTATTTATTTTATTTATTTTATTTATTTTATTTATTTTATTTATTTTATTTATTTTATTTATTTTATTTATTTTATTTATTTTATTTATTTTATTTATTTTATTTATTTTATTTATTTTATTTATTTTATTTATTTTATTTATTTTATTTATTTTATTTATTTTATTTATTTTATTTATTTTATTTATTTATTTTATTTATTTTATTTATTTTATTTATTTTATTTATTTTATTTATTTTATTTATTTTATTTATTTTATTTATTTTATTTATTTTATTTATTTTATTTATTTTATTTATTTTATTTATTTTATTTATTTTATTTATTTTATTTATTTTATTTATTTTATTTATTTTATTTATTTTATTTATTTTATTTATTTTATTTATTTATTTTATTTATTTTATTTATTTTATTTATTTTATTTATTTTATTTATTTTATTTATTTTATTCATTTTATTTATTTTATTTATTTTATTTATTTTATTTATTTTATTTATTTTATTTATTTTATTTATTTTATTTATTTATTTTATTTATTTTATTTATTTTATTTATTTTATTTATTTTATTTATTTTATTTATTTTATTTATTTTATTTATTTTATTTATTTTATTTATTTTATTTATTTTATTTATTTTATTTATTTTATTTATTTTATTTATTTTATTTATTTTATTTATTTTATTTATTTTATTTATTTTATTTATTTTATTTATTTTATTTATTTTATTTATTTTATTTATTTTATTTATTTTATTTATTTTATTTATTTTATTTATTTTATTTATTTTATTTATTTTATTTATTTTATTTATTTTATTTATTTTATTTATTTTATTTATTTTATTTATTTTATTTATTTTATTTATTTTATTTATTTTATTTATTTTATTTATTTTATTTATTTTATTTATTTTATTTATTTTATTTATTTTATTTATTTTATTTATTTTATTTATTTTATTTATTTTATTTATTTTATTTATTTTATTTATTTTATTTATTTTATTTATTTTATTTATTTTATTTATTTTATTTATTTTATTTATTTTATTTATTTTATTTATTTTATTTATTTTATTTATTTTATTTATTTTATTTATTTTATTTATTTTATTTATTTTATTTATTTTATTCATTTTATTTATTTTATTTATTTTATTTATTTTATTTATTTTATTTATTTTATTTATTTTATTTATTTTATTTATTTTATTTATTTTATTTATTTTATTTATTTTATTTATTTTATTTATTTTATTCGTTTTATTTATTTTATTTATTTTATTTATTTTATTTATTTTATTTATTTTATTTATTTTATTTATTTTATTTATTTTATTTATTTTATTTATTTTATTTATTTTATTTATTTTATTTATTTTATTTATTTTATTTATTTTATTTATTTTATTTATTTTATTTATTTTATTTATTTTATTTATTTTATTTATTTTATTTATTTTATTTATTTTATTTATTTTATTTATTTTATTTATTTTATTTATTTTATTTATTTTATTTATTTTATTTATTTTATTTATTTTATTTATTTTATTTATTTTATTTATTTATTTTATTTATTTTATTTATTTTATTTATTTTATTTATTTTATTTATTTTATTTATTTTATTTATTTTATTTATTTTATTTATTTTATTTATTTTATTTATTTTATTTATTTTATTTATTTTATTTATTTTATTTATTTTATTTATTTTATTTATTTTATTTATTTTATTTATTTTATTTATTTTATTTATTTTATTTATTTTATTTATTTTATTTATTTTATTTATTTTATTTATTTTATTTATTTTATTTATTTTATTTATTTTATTTATTTTATTTATTTTATTTATTTTATTTATTTTATTTATTTTATTTATTTTATTTATTTTATTTATTTTATTTATTTTATTTATTTTATTTATTTTATTTATTTTATTTATTTTATTTATTTTATTTATTTTATTTATTTTATTTATTTTATTTATTTTATTTATTTTATTTATTTTATTTATTTTATTTATTTTATTTATTTTATTTATTTTATTTATTTTATTTATTTTATTTATTTTATTTATTTTATTTATTTTATTTATTTTATTTATTTTATTTATTTTATTTATTTTATTTATTTTATTTATTTTATTTATTTTATTTATTTTATTTATTTTATTTATTTTATTTATTTTATTTATTTTATTTATTTTATTTATTTTATTTATTTTATTTATTTTATTTATTTTATTTATTTTATTTATTTTATTTATTTTATTTATTTTATTTATTTTATTCATTTTATTTATTTTATTTATTTTATTTATTTTATTTATTTTATTTATTTTATTTATTTTATTTATTTTATTTATTTTATTTATTTTATTTATTTTATTTATTTATTTTATTTATTTTATTTATTTTATTTATTTTATTTATTTTATTTATTTTATTTATTTTATTTATTTTATTTATTTTATTTATTTTATTTATTTTATTTATTTTATTTATTTTATTTATTTTATTTATTTTATTTATTTTATTTATTTTATTTATTTTATTTATTTTATTTATTTTATTTATTTTATTTATTTTATTTATTTTATTTATTTTATTTATTTTATTTATTTTATTTATTTTATTTATTTTATTTATTTTATTTATTTTATTTATTTTATTTATTTTATTTATTTTATTTATTTTATTTATTTTATTTATTTTATTTATTTTATTTATTTTATTTATTTTATTTATTTTATTTATTTTATTTATTTTATTTATTTTATTTATTTTATTTATTTTATTTATTTTATTTATTTTATTTATTTTATTTATTTTATTTATTTTATTTATTTTATTTATTTTATTTATTTTATTTATTTTATTTATTTTATTTATTTTATTTATTTTATTTATTTTATTCATTTTATTTATTTTATTTATTTTATTTATTTTATTTATTTTATTTATTTTATTTATTTTATTTATTTTATATATTTTATTTATTTTATTTATTTTATTTTATTTTATTTAATGTATTTATTATTTATTTTATTGATTTATTTTTATTTAATTTTCTCAACAATTTTCTTAAGTTTTTTTCAGTAGTCTTTTTTGCTTGGCTTTTAATTTTCCTTTCAAATTATATCTGGTTTTTATTTTCAATTCATGTCATATCCTATTTTTCTTTATGTCCAAACATCATTTGACAATATTGTTGTGTTTATGTATTTAAAATAAACATATGACATAAGTACAATTTTTGTGTGGGTTTATAAAAATGTTTGTACATTTACCAGCAATTGCTAGATTTGTTTAAAGTGAGTTTTTTTTTGTTTTTTGTAAGTAAAATAAATAAAAAATTAAATGATATAAATTGTTTATAGCTTTAGTTGCGGGAAAATTAAATTAAATTACCTTTAAGAGGTGACTGTAAATGCTTATGAAAACAAAAGATTTAAGACACAAACTTGAATTATAGAAAACAAATTTGCTATTTTTGCTTTTTTTACTCATATTTGCTTATATTCACTCTCAAAACAATTCCGTTGTGACAACTGAATTTTTTCCAACCGAATTGGCTTGAATCTATGGACCAATCTGGGACAGAATTTATAATGTCCACCTCAAATGTTGTTATTTGATTATATTTAGTACTAAACGCTGAATTAAAAACAACAATTTTATTAGTAATATAACCTAAGAATCAGTTTTTGGACAGAAGAACGTTCATCCCTAATATACTTATTCATTGTACTATGATCTAAATTTCAATATTAAGTACTAAAAATAATAATAAAGTACATCATATAACAGTATTTTAAGTACTAAACTCTAAAAATCAGTCTTGAATAGAAAACTTTATTACCTCAAATATTATTATTGTTAGTTCAAAATCTGAATTTTAATATTGGGAAATTTTATTGAATTTTTTTTGTATAGATCCAATTAGTACTCGCTAAATCTTACTACTTATGAAATTTGATAAAAGGTCGATGTCGCTAATTTTTCATTAAAAGCCACGCCCACTTAAAACAAGTCACAAAGTAAAAAAACAGACGTTACGTTAAAATTTTGCAGAATTTTCGAAACCATCTCCTCTCATTTTGGGGCGAATTTAGCCACTATTTTGATCTTTTAAAATAAAAGCAACGATAATAAAATTAGAAAAAAACTTCAATTGTTTCTATTATATTTTCCACCACTGTATCTTTAGTAAAACGTACAAAACTAAAAAAATTTACAGTACTAAAACCTTTAAATCAGTTATAGGCAACCATATTTACATTAATCTCAAAAAAAGAGCTGCCAAACAAGTGCGAAAGGTGCACTCCAGTTCAGTAATATTTTCAGTACTATTTTCACAGCTGAGTAAGAAGCAATTTTTCATAATTTTTTTTATTATATATATTTTTGAAAATTTAAAAATTAAATTATAAATAATAAAAGAAAAAAAATTTAAAAAAATATTGGTCCCGCCGAGAATCGAACCCGCAATCAGCTGTTTGGAAATAAACTGTATCAAAATCACTTTTTAATATCAATTTTAGGGCAATTATGCTTTAGAAGCCCTACTCTAGTGATTTTTTGAATGTTGTTCAAATTTATTTTTAAAAAAACTGGAAAAATATACTAACGGATACTTTGGAAGCGATAAAAGAAGTGATTTTTTGAAGTTGTTCAGAATTCCTTCTAAAAAAGCAGTAAAAAGTAGTGAAAGAAGTTGTTTGTGAAGAACGACATCCAAGTTTTTTTTTTGCTGGGATGTTATATAATATTATTGTTAGTACAAAAAACTGTATTTCAATATTGGGTCCATTTACAATCAAAACCAAAAAATTAACTAAAAATATTTTTAGAACAAAGAACGTATACTCCATTCATTAAGAACTATTTTAATTTAAAATTTTTTCTTCTTATCAGCTTTTTACACAATATATTTATCAATCATTAATATTTTTTTATTAGTACTAAAATCTTAACTTCAATATTGGAACTGCTTATTACTAACATCGCAATTTTAAATAAGAAAATTTGGTATAAAAAACTTATCTTTGCTTGGTATCAATAGCTTCATTTTTAATTTTAAAATCTAAGAATAAATCATTAATTTCAGTCGTAGATACTCTTATTGTTGGTACTAAATACTGAATTTTAATATTGATTTCTTTTAGAAGTTCTTTAAACTTATTTTTAACACATTATTTTGATATTTTCATTCATTTCAGAAATTGTAATAAATCAAAAACATTTTGTTGAAAAACTTTCTCACAGAATCTTAACAATTTTCTTTAGAAATTTGTCTGTAAAAAAAATACCAAACAAATTTTCTATAATTCCCATATTGCTATTTACCATAGTTCAATAGAAAATTTAAACGTTCCACTTAAAACTGAAAGAAAATTATATTAAAAAAATTCAATTTATTTTTGCTTCTAAACATGCCCAGCATTAAATCATTGTGTTGTTAGTTATTTCGTTAGCGCTAAAACAGTTTAACGAAAAAGCAAATATATTTTATTGTTGCCTTTCTGCAGTTTCTCTTTGAGTTTTCCAGTAGTGACCTTACTTGGTGGTGCGTGTCTGCACACATTGTGAATATATAATATTTTTTTTTCCTTTCTAATAAAACAAAAAAAGAAAAACTGCGTTTTTCTAGCACTACACGCATAACGGAGAGAAAATTTTAAAATTTACATTAGAATGTAGTGCAATGAATGTTAGTTGGTTATAAAGCAGTAAAGAGTGTACCTAGTGGTGGGTTGGATTTAGCAAACACCAACCAATTTGAAAAATGTTTTATTTTGCGACACATGAATGCATTGATCATGAGCATGCAACTAACTTAAAAGATAATATAAAGATTTACCTCCTTCACTCCACTGAAACGACGATTAACTCCTGTTTCAATCCTGTTTTATATACAAACTTATATTGTTTAAATACAAAAAACATACATATATTTTCCTATAAAGACGTGATTTTATGTTACGATTGTAAAGTAATTTCATATCTATTTATTTCTACTTTTTCTTAGTTTTTTTTTCATAAAGGTGACCAATATAAACAATGGGCCAGAGTTGGAATTTTATTGATAGAAAATAATCGATTTTGATGGTATAAAACAGCGAACGTATATAGTCATATATAATCGTATATGAACATAAGTGAACCATATATGGGCATACAAGAAAATATATGAACATTTATGACCATAAACCTTCAAATTTCGGATCCAATGATATTTGTTTATATATGAGATCATGTATGGTCATATATTAAACTATGCATGGACGTATATGATCATGTATGACTATTTATGATGCTATGCATTGTCATATATGTTTATATATAGTACAATTTTCGCCTGGGTAAAGGAATTTTTTCAGACCATCAGTCGCAAATATAAATACCGCTTGCCCTAAGGAGTGTTAAACAAGTTGGATTAAAAAATATGCTAACTAAGTTATAAAAAGATTTATTTCATAGAAATAAATCTGTAAAAATGGCAGAAAAAGTTACTAAAAATTAGTTAAAAATTATGCTGCAGAAAAAACTGCTAAAATTAGCAGATTTTTTTACTAAATACTAGTAAAATGAGAACAGCAAAATTAAAACTGTTAAATTTACAGAATTTTAGTAATATTTAGGCTAACTTTTAGTTAATTGAAAATAGCAAATTGTACTGTAAAATCTGCAGAAAATTTTGCTAAATATTTGTAGACTAAAAATAGCAAAAAATAGTTAAATCCACAAAATTTTTGCTATTTTTAAGTTAAATTTAGTTGAATGCAAATAGCAGTCTGTTCTGCTAAAATATTTGCTAAAAAATTGTAAACTGCTGTTTTCAAAAGGCTCGATTTTTATTTGCATTTAAAAAAAAAAATGGAAAGAAAATTTCGAAAATTTAAAATTTTTTGGTGATTTTTCTGACCCATTGTATAAACTGCTGTTTTCAAAAGGCTCGATTTTTATTTGCATTTAAAAAAAAATCGAAAGAAAACTTCGAGAATTTGAAATTTTTTGTTGCTTTTTTAGGCTACTAATTATTTAGCAAACATTTTTGCTGATTTTAGCAGGTTAATTTGCTATTCTCCATTTACAAAAATTTATCTCAAATATAACTAAAATTCCGTATATTTAACAGTTTTATTTTTGCTGTTCCTATATTACTAATATGTAGCAAAAATAATCTGCCAATTTAGGAGTTTTTTTCTGCAGCATAATTTTTTACTAATTTTTAGTAGTTTTAACTAAATTTTTTACGGACTTTTTCTATTAGTGTATTAAAATTTTTAAAAACTTCCTGAAAAATTCTGACCCATTGTTTTAGTTTGTATTAGTCGTTAGAAAAAAGAAGAGGTGATTTTTATCTTTTGGTTAAACTTTTTAGATTTATGCAACTTTAAATTGATAATTTTGCTTTAACTAAGTTGCAATTTTTTTTCTATTTTTTTCTTCTTTTTTTTTCCTTTTTAGTTTTTAGTAATTTGTAACTTCAATTGCTTTAACTGTTACTTAGTTTTTAAGAAAATTTATTACTTTAAGTTAAAGCTTAATATTATGTTGAGTTATTATATTACACACACACACACAAATGAATAAATTTTTAAGATTATTTGTTTTTTTTTTTTAAATTTTTTTAAAGAAAAATTAAATTTTCATGTTTGTTTATAACCTCTGGTGTTTGGAGGACATGTATGTCACCTTTTTTCAACAGACAATTTGTCTTGTTTGTTAGTTTTATTTCAATACTATAGAGTCCATGTAGTAAAACTCAAAACAATGTCCAACTGTTTGTTGCTGTGTTATGCCAGTGTTGTAGTTACTCAGTTGTTTATTCTCTATCTACAGCATCTTTTTTCTTTTTAACATTTTCTTTCTTTTTAGCAGACATTTATTCAAATTTTTGTTAGCTTTTATTGTAAATCCTTTCAACACTTTTTTTTCTGTTGTACAAAGTGTTTGTTTAAATCATTTTATAAAGTTACAAAAAAATAAACAATTCAACAAAGCAAAAAACCGTTTCATCGTTACAACAGCTTGTTTAGGCATTGTTCTGTCTTTAACCGATATTATCTGTTATAAGTGTTGTCAATTTTGACCATATATATAAAGAAAATTATAGAGTCTTATTTACATAAAATCGTAGTTTTTTTTTTAAAGTTTATTTGCAATTTTATTTAAAAACAAAGTTGTTTTGTTGAAGAAAATTAACAAATTTTTGAGGCTTTTAAAAATTGAGTTTGTTTGTTAAGTCTTTTGTTTATTTCAGGCTTACTCACTCTAATCAGGTTCTTTTATAAAAAGCGAGTCTCCACATCGCTCATATTTTCTTAAATCAATGTTATTTTCGAATATAATATAAGTAACATTTAAGAAAACAAATCGTTTTAAGTTTTAACTATAAAACTCGCCCTGTTATTTTAACTTTTTTCGAAATTCCTGTAAATTTCTTAGATTTAGGAATTTTTCAACTTATAAATAAGTCACCGAGATTGCCTGAAATGGTTAAAATTGCAGAGCTAAGATTGGAATATTTTCCTTGTATTCCAATATAAATAATACTTGTCATTTATTAAACCTTGTTTTTCTATTTTTAACTTGACAATTTCCTTGAACTTAAAGTTTTTTATTTTCAATATTTCGCTACTCCATTGTGTGGCATCTTCAGGATAACAATTAAATTAACAAATAAACAAAAAAAAAACCTTTTTAAACTTTCAAATTGTTTATAATTTGTTAATTTAATTGTTATTTCCTGAAGATGCTACACAATGGAGTAGCGAAATATTGAAAATAAAAAAAAAAACTTTTTATATATAAATAAAAAACAAACCTTAATCTCAAGGACATTGTGAAGTTAAAAATATAAATAATAAAATGTACAAAAAATTACAACAGTTTAACTCTTTCATTTCAATCTTTCACAATACAGCTATTTAGTAGTACTTTTTTCACTTATTTCTAGCAATTTTCTCGCGCGTGTAAATGTACTACTTATATTTAAAGTTCTTTTTCTATCATAATTAAAAACCTTTTAAGTATCAAATAAGTATTTAAATTGTAACTTTTTTTAAAGCAAAAAAAAAAAAAAAATTAGAAATTCAAAGTTGTACTTCAAATCACTTCTTTTATAGAATTTTCCTAGTAACTGCATAAATAAGTAGTTTTGGGAATATAAAACATATTCCATATTGAACTGCAAATCAACACAATTAATATTCTTTTAAATTATAAAAAAAGAAGAATGAAAAAGTGATGCCTAATTGGTATTTGCAAATCAGAAAATGTAAGAAAATACAAAATAAAAAAAAATCTTAAATAATTATGACCATATTTTGCTATTGAACCAGCTAACTTAATTACCACTTAATAACTATAAATATGGCAGAGAGAAAAACAAAAACTAAAAAAAAAAAAATATGATGAGATTCAGCATTAAATACAATTAATATGAATTTTTTATGGTTGTCAACCATATCGTCAGTATAACTACTTTAATACTACTTTAAGACAACTGTTAATGGACATAATGTTTCCAAGTCTACATAACTCTTAGAAATGATAAATGGTAATGGGGATGATTATCTAAAATAATTTATTTAGCCAAAGTAATGTTAACATTTTGGTATGCAATAAGAAAATCATAAAAATTTTTCTTACCATAAATTTGCAGGTTTACCATAAAATTTAACAATTACAAGCATTTTTTTTTTAAGATTAATTTGTCATAATTAAAATATAAGGAAGAATGTATGTATTTTAATACTCTTACAAAACATCTTAATTACTTGTTGGTTTTATATTTAAGGAAAAAATTTTTATTTTAAAATACTCTACCACTCCTTTAGTTTTTTTTATTTTATCTTTTGGTTGTAACAACTTATAATGAAAACAAAAATGATTGTAATTAATTAAATTGTTAATGACAACTTAACAAACTTACTGCCACCATAGAAAAAAAAAAAATAAAAAATGTTTATAGTAAAATACTTAGTAGTAAATAAGTAAAAGACAAGGTTCCTTTTTATGGTATTATTGGTCATATTTCTTAAATGAAAAATTAATTAAAATGTCTTTTTGTATAATTTTTCTTTATATTTTTTTTTTGCGCACATTAGAAAAAAAAATCAATAACTATGTGTGTTTAAAATACCATGATAAATTTACTGGATTTTTTTGTTTTTTTTAACAACTGATCAAGTATACACGGAGAAAAATTAAATTAGAAAAAAATAAAATTTTTTACATATAATTATATTTGGGCTCGTGTATTTTTTTTTTAAAAGAGAAGCAACACTCAGGAAATTCTTCCTATTAATTAACGTGTTGCTTCCTTTGGAAAGGGGATAGAGAAGAAGTGAAAGGTGGTGAAAGATGAAGGCTTCAAATCATATGATCATATATCATGATATATGGGTATAGCTGAACATATGTGACCATATTTAGTTCCCTATACGATCATATATGATATCAGAAATGTTCATATATATTTGGATTCGAAATTTGAGAAGTTATGGCCGTATATGATATTATATGAGCATATATTAATCATAAATGCACATATATGATCATATATGACCACATACCCTCAAATAAGCATATATGATACAATATATGATCATATATGGAAATATATATGGAACTATATATGGACGTGTATGATCAGATATACCTATATGTGATCATATACGAGCCTATAAATGATCATATATGTCCATACACTCCCGTGTAAAAAAGATCAGATCTGGCCAGATCTCAGCACATCTTACCAGATCTAATTAGATCTCAAAATTGGGGACAAATTTGAGATCTAATTAGATCTGATCAGATATAGGCATATCTGGCGCATTTGTCCAGATCACTTTAGATTTGAACAAATTTGGCACTAGATCTTATCAGATCTTGCCATAAGGTATTAGAACATATGCCATATCTGATCATATTTGATGTGATCTGGTACAGGATCTAATTAGATTGAATCATATCTATTGAGAACCAAAAAGATCTGGTCAGATCTAAACTTTTTTACACGGGCTATCCCATTTTCACCTGGTTTGTGAAAATCGAAATATATATGAACGTACATGACCATACAGTGACTTGTATATGATGTTGCATGGGCATATGTGATTATATTCATTCATGCATGGTGCAATGTATGGTCTCATATATTTCCATATAGCTTTTTATCCAAAATTTGAAGATATATGGTGTATGGCCCTATATGATCATATTCGAATCGCATATAAGCATATGTGATCATACATGAACATGTACGGTCATATACCCTCAAATATCGGAACCGAAAATATACGGAAATATATAAGATCATGAACTATGCATGGACGTAGATGGTCGTTTTCATATCATTCATTTCATTCATATTCGTTCGGATCAACGACAATTATTTTGATGTAGAATAAATCAGAAAAAACAAAAATGAACGCGTATGAGTTTTTTATGATTAAAACCAAATAAAAGAAAAATATTTTCATAACAATAAAGAGGAGGTTTACAGTATCAGATTTTGTAGAAACACATTTAATAAATGGTACAGTGTACATTAGAGCGCACCATCTTACAGGAAAAAAAAGTTCGCCGTACACCCTCCCATATGAAGTATTTTTGCAAGGAGGTTTCAAAAAAATTTTTTTATTTTTTTTTGCCGAACGTAGGTGTCGCTTTTCAACATTTTTTGTTACATCTTTGGCATTTACAGTTGGATCTTAAAGTATGATACATCAATGTTTTTCTCTCGAGGAGACCAGTGTTCTTCTCTCAAGGGCCATTGACCTCAAATATCTCGTTCTAGTAGTTAGCCACCAGATCTCAGTTGCTACCACCCTAATGTACAACCCTAATGTCAGAAAATTAAAGCTCGCAAAAAATCATTAAACCTTTTCTAATAAAGTTTTTCTATAAACCCAGTAGAATTTTCTTTTATATATTGGTTGCCGAACGTAGGGGTCGCCTTTTTAAATTTTTTTTCATTGGATTTTTCTTTTATAGCAAAACACTGGTCTCCTCGAGGCAAAAAAATCGATATATCCCACTTTAAAATCCAACTTTAAATGCCGAAGCTATAACGAAAAATTAAAAAAGGCGACCCCTACGTTCGGAAAAAAAAAGTTTTTTTTGAAATTGCCTTCCAAAAATACTTCATATTGGAGGGTGTTCGGTGGACTTTTTTTTTGAGGTACGTTCTAGTGTACATTCCCCTTATAAAACAATTTGATTTTTTTATTTTTTTTATTTTATAAAACAACTAATACTTTAATTTATTAATGTGATTTTAAATGTTCGATCAGTGTGATTTTATTCAACAGTGTGATTTTATTCAACAGTGAGTTTTTTTGAGTGATTAAATGTGAATAAAACATGTTCGACAAATGACTCAAACTGATCCGAACTACGCGTTTATCAGCATGATATTCATTTTCTTCAACATTGAGTATTGTTGATTGATTAAATGTGAATAAGAATTCTAGTGTATGATTTAATTAAGAAAAAAGATGATTTTTCAGTTCTCTGATGGGTACTAAGAATTTTTTTTTTTTTTATATATTTAAACAGAAATATTATGAAATTCTTGAAAAAATTTGTAAAAAACATGTGATTTTCGTTATAATACATAAATAACTAGTAAAAAGGTTTGAATTTATTTCTGATCCCGTTACTTACTAGGGAGTTTACGTAAATACAAAAACAAAAATTTACATTATAACCTAGAGAGAACCCTATGAAGATAAGCTGATGATAGTGCTTGGTAGTACTTCAAAATGCATTAATTGTCAACAATTGGTTCTAGGAAAGTTTTTTCCCCTATTTATTGTAAAATAGAATTGTGAATTCTATTTAGAATTTGTCATATTTGATTTTAAAACCGAACAACAATAAAACTCATTGTAAAATTAAAGTTTTCACAACATTTTAGAAAAAATTACATTAATTCAATGCAAAGTTTCAATGGGCGAGTTTCAGTGAAAATTTCTTGATTTAAATTTGATGAAAAAGCTTCATATATTTTATCAATCCAGTTTTAATGAAACTTTTTCATTGAGTGCATAGACTTTATAATAAATAAAATTAAATTTTTCACAACATTTTATGAAAAATTCCATTAATTCAATGGAAAGTTTCAATGGGCGAGTTTCAGTGAAAATTCATTGGTTTTATGCAAAAATTCATTACTATCCTACAAATAATTCTCTTAATGTGGGTCTTGTGTTTGAAAAACTGCTTCCTGTCTAGAATTACGCCGCTCTGTCAGAAAGTTGGATTTCCAAACCGTCTCGAGTAACAGGCACAAAAGTGAGGCGTGATTAGTGTTTCAATTCCATTCGTTTCCCGCTCTAAAATAATAGGGCGAACTATCGCCGTATATATACATCCAACGGTTTTTAGACTGGGCCTACAGCGACCCCCGAAGGCCCTCTCACAGGTGTACAGAACAATCGCCCCCTTCTTCGCTCTTTTCTGAATAGTGTGCTTGAAAAACAGCTTTCTGTTCAGAATTACACCAAGATACTTGAGTGCCAATCGGTTTTGACGCAATTCGTACCCGGATGGACGTTTTTGGACTGAATGTCAAAAATGCTACTGTAAAAGACAAGAAAATCATCACAGGGCAATAAAGATGTTCACAAATACTAATCTACTTCGAAAACGTAAAGAACTTCTTGTAGTGTCTCGCGAAAACGGACGACAAGATCGAATTTGAGACAAACCCCGTCGTACATTTCCTTACGACATAGTACTATGAGAGAAAGTGGGATAGCACTCAATATGCTATGTGAGAAAGTATTTAAATATAAAAACCCAAATAATCACATCATTTTGTTTTGGCTAAGCCCTTAAAAGTGAGCGGGGTTTCTGGTATTTAGTTATAATGTTAAGCGATATCATCAGCAGTTCGGTTTTAAAGAAGAACAAAGTCCATAGATCAGTTCAAAAGTTATAGCCAAAAATGTCAGGAGATCTCCAAAATTGTCGTATATTTCTGTGACAAAAATTCAAAAGCTTTTTTAGGACTCCTGAAAACATTCCTAGATTATTATATTTATATATAAATAAAATTTTTTGATTATAATTCATTTTTGCGGTATACAGATAAATGATCGATAAAGTGATGCCCTCTATCGAAATTTCGATCACGCTCTTATAAAGCAAGCAAGATTTCTGATATTTATTCTAAATATTTATCGATACCACCAGCCTCAGCTGGTTGGTATTAAAAATCCATGAAATTCATGTATTTATACAAAAATTATAGCAAAATGTATTAGGAGACTTTAAAAATGTTCATATATTTTTGTGACAAAAACTGAAAAAACATTTTTTTGAGTGTACATTTTTAAAAGCTAAAAATGTAGCAATTGTCTTGTTTGTTAAGAAGTTAAAATAAAAATTATAGAAAAATAAAACTTTAAGTTAATAATTGACTGATTTTTCATTTAGCGGTGGTGGCAATGGTGATGGTGTTTGTTGGCGGCATAAGTCGGTTAAGTTGACATGACAAAACGTATGTGTAACCATAAATGTTTAAAAGTTTGTAACGGATAAACTTAAAGGTTTTTTGTTTTTATAATAACTCATTATATACAATAGAGTCTCGAGTATCTGTGATAAAAAATGTAAAAAAAAATCTAATGAGATTATTTTAAAAAAATTATTTAGTTTTAAGGACTTTAAATTTATGGAAGTTTAATAAGAAAATCTAAATCTAAAAAGAATTTTTGATTTTGTGTTATAAAAATATATGACAGCACAGATCTCCTGACATTTTTAGCTACAGCTTTTGAATTGATCAATGAATTTTACTAATTTTTATTACAAAACTACTGACGGTATTGATAAATATTTGAATAATAAGTTAGAAACTCCTAGCGCTTTTAAGGGGCGTAATAAATAACCTTTCTTTAGGTTTTTTGTTTGTATGTATGTTTTTATTTATCTTTTATACTAAAATAAATATTATAATCTCGCTTTTATCATCTGAAAAATATTTTATCTGATTTTGTTTATCTTTTATTTACTTTTTTTTAATATCTCTTTAAAATTAAGTTAGCTTAAGTTTTTTTTTTTTATCTATTTACCCATTAAAGTTTATTAATTTTGTACTTAAACTACTATAAAAAAATTTATTGCATTTTTGATTCAATACTGAAAAATTTTAATGTTTGTTTTCTCTTTTTTTTCTTTGCAGGTATGTAAACTGGTTAAATCTTGTAAAAAAAATTGCTGTAGAAAGTAAGATTACACGAAAAATTAATAATTAATTTGAAAGCGGGAAATTTTAATAAAAAGTGGTATATTTTCAGACAACTTAAAAATTCCGCTTATATTATAATAGGTTTTTATAATTTTGACAGAAATTATATATAAATATAAATCATGCGCGGCTCAAGCAATTAATATAAGGGGAAACACATTGAGTTGGGCACTGTGGCGTATGATTTTCCCACTTATATTAATTGCTGGAGCCGCGCATGTATAAATAGTAATAACAGAGGATACAAATAGTATTGCTAATTATCAATTATTAACCCATAAAGGCATGGATACTGAAGATGGGTCTGCAGCGGGACCCGAAAATAATTGCTAGCCTTATTTCAATTTTTATTTTTTGTAATTTACTTGTATGAGCTCAAATCTAACAAAAAGCATTCATTTTTGAAATTCAAATGATTCAATTGAACTAAAAAACTATTTTTTTATATTTTGGGGGGGGGGGGGGGGGGGGTGGGTGTTGGTTCCAGTGTGTAACAACTAAAAGGCTAAGAAATCGGTCATTTCTATGTCTTAAAGAATCAACTTAAAATATTCATTTATACTACTGTTTCAAAGACATTTGACTGTTTTATAAAAAAAAAAATAATTTCTTTCGTATGAGTTATATGAAATTTTAAATAATATTAATCATACGCTCCTAAATACCTATATGAATGCTTCAGTTGCCAAATCGATTAACTCCATAAAGAAAAACGAATGAGTCTTAATGAGAAAGACAATGAAATTGTCTTTTTACATTTTTGTTAAATTATAAAATTTGTCATTAAATGAATTAAATAATCTAAAATCCCAAAACTTATTTGGCAAATTATGAAAAATAATGTGTTGCAGGCATATCCCTATCCGGATTTCATTCTTGCCTAAGGAAATCGTCAGGGGACGAAGTTTTAGAATTTCTAGAAATATTTATTAGCTGAAATCACAAACTCAATGAGAATTTCTTATTCTTGTCTAGGAGCGTCATTTAACATTTAAAATATCAAAGAAAAAACAAAAGCAACAAAAAAAATTTGCCACAATTTGCTTTGTCATCTTCCAAAATACTACTCTGTTGTTTTGACAGATCTAGCAATGTAGTGACATCTATTTATGTATAACCAATAAAAGAAAATCGTATGTTTTCTACAATTGGCTTTTTTTTAATTTATCTTTATCGGAATATACATTAATTGCATTAAAGGAATTAAATGTGCTAAAATCCCAAACGTATTTTACAAATTGTGAAAAATAAGTAAGTTTTGTCATTTAGTAGTGTTAATATTTAATATTAAAGAATTTTTTTTTTTTGAATAAGTGCAGTTAATCGATTTGCCAACTAAAGTATCATATAATATTCTGCTACGGAAAGTCTATCATCAAGCTTAACTCTCCAATTTGAATGAAATTTTTATATGTGATAAAGAAAAGAATTCTAAGATGGCATATATTTGATGTTTGCACAGTTAGTGAATTAGGATAAAATAAATCGACTATTTTAGGCATTTTCCCGCAAAACCGTGTCGGAAACTTAAGGGGGTATCGACTCTAGGAAAAATTTTGTTTTCGAATTATTTTTATATTTTATTTCGATAGAGCATACTCTTCAGTATATGCTCAGAAAATATCAATAAAAAATTCGAAGAAATAAAATTTCCACATGTTTTTATGTAAAATATATTTTATTCACAAAGTAATATTCTATGCATTAAATTTTTACACAAACATTTTTGGGAGCGGTTTTTACCATTGTCTTTATTATAAATCTTATTTCGCCTAATATAGCAGAACAAAAGAAAAAAACTACAACCAAAGATTAAAGAATTGCACGCAGTCTTTAAAGAAAATCTTATGACGACTCCTCGATGGTGGGCAGATACTGATGGCTTTTTATAAGCCATAAAAGTAATCAATGTGTATAAAAAAGAAAAAAGAAATTAAAAATTGTACGAAATAAAAAATTTTGAGCGAAATTAAATGTCTAATAAATTCTCTACCATCGTTTTTAATAATATTTGGGATAATATACAAAATACTCTTTATCCGATTCTTCCCAAATTTGCTGCATATGTAGAAAACTGCGAGATATAAATTTTGTTCATATACGGTTTTTTGAAATTTTTCTGTTTTCTTAGCGTAAAATTAATTTGAAACTTTAAACGCGTTTTCCCACAACTCTGAGTTCAAAATCGGCTGCCACTGTACAGCCAAGGTAGGTTAGCCGATTTCGATCCGGTTTTTTCCTTTTGTAGTCAACAAAAAACTGTAGTCCTTATCGTGGCCCTTTTTTTGAATTTCAGTCAAATAAATTTTATATTCCCAAGTAAAATTGTTTTTTCTTGCCTTTTTTGGAATTTTCAAGTTTCTGTGGCAACTTTGTTTAACATTTTTTTTTTAAATAAAAATCGGGCCAAGATTGGGACTAGAGAATTTATCTGGGATTAATGATCACTTTACATTTTTATTTTCCGATAATTAATGAAGGCTGAACAGTGGCAGATGATTTTGCCTTTTTTTTAAAAAGGCCAGTAATGAGATGGCAACTCAGGCGATTTTGACCGGGGAAATATAAAACTGATATTTTTTGAAAATACTACAATAACATGGTTTTTAAATAAAAAAATAAAATATTAAAAATATTGTTAATTCAATTTTTGACAACCGTTCAAATATGCCCTTTAAAATGCTGTTGTTACAGTATTTACCCCCTTAAGAATTTCAAACAAAATCGACCAAAATTAATGTATTCTTTAAAAAAGGAAGTTTCTTACACATAATAACAACTTTTTTGCAAACTTGTGATAAGTTGTTCGAAAAAATTTATAATTTTATTAAATCCGTAATTCAAGGAATATCAAAAGAAGCAAAATTGAATAAGAAACAAAGGAATGGGTGAAACTTAATAAGAAAAAATATTTCCAACTACCCCACTACAGGAAAAAGTATGTGGCATTCATATCAAACTTACAGTACATATTAACACATAGGAGACTTATAAAACATGGAACGTCCTTTTAAACTTTTCCAAAAAGTAGGCCAAGTAGTCATAGTTAAATAGTGACAAATATATAAAGTTTTTAAATGTATTATTTATTAGAATTTAGGTCCTTTCATTTTTTATACGATTTTTCTTTGAAATTGCGACGAAGGCCCAAATTTCAAAAAACCATAAATCCGTAAAAAATATGTTATCAGAAAAATTCAAAAACCATTTTAAAATTGGAAAATGACAAAGCAAATTGTGGAAAATTTTCTGTTGTTGTTTTTATTTTTTCTTTGATATTTTAAATGTTTAATAACGCTACTAGACGAGAACAAGAAATTCTCATTAGGTTTGTAATTTAACTTAACAAATATTTCCTGAAATTCCAGAAACGTCGTCCCCTGACGATTTCCTTAGGCAAGAATGAAATCCGGATAGGGAAATGCCAACAACGAATTATTTTTCACAATTTGTTAAATACGTTTGGGATTTTAGCATATTTAATTCCTTTAATGGAATGTCTTTACGAATCTGGTTAAAAAAATTTTTCGAGGAAACATACGATTCGAAATATTTTGAAGAAAATATTCGAAGGTCTGATATAGAAGAACATTTCTGAGGCCAGATTTAGATAAAGCGAACCTTTTGCTTTCAGAAAAGTATACTTTAGTCCCCGAATCTGATATTTTTGTGCCTTATCTTATAAGTTTCCTCAAGTACTGACATGCACTCACTTTTGCTGGCCAGTGTACAAAATCTTTCAAGAACCCCCCCACTTTGGGTTCTAAAGTATTTTTCTTACAATTATTTGATTCTAAATTATAATGAAATTAATTTTTAAGTATTTTTTTATGCTAAAAAGCTTTTTGAATGTAGACATAGTTTTAAAATTTAAATAATATTTTCTCTTGAAAATATATCAGTTATTAAGATAAAACATTAGTAGAGAAATGTACTTACAGTGGGCTACGATTGTTCGATGAGACTTTGAAATATGATGGAAAAAGCAATAATATTGGTTCCGAAGTTTTTCTGATCGGCCCAATTTTGTATTTGCTGTTAAAACGGCCAAAAAAAACGGCATAAACAGAGATTCGGTAGCAAATTAAAGGCATTTCCAAGACCTGTCTTTTAATCATTATTTGAGCGGTTAGGCTTAAATGTTTTTGTTATGGTTTTAAATACCTACAAAGAAAAATTAAATCAATTATTATTATTAATCTTAAATTATTAAATTATCATTATTAAATTATATGTGAATTAATATCTTATTTTTTTAAGAAAATCTTAAATATAAATATGAACATTATTAAATTAAATATGATTCTGGTTAAAGCAAACTTTTTAATATTTAAATTAATATTTCAACATTTTTTAATTTCTTTTGGCATTCTAGAAACAAGTAGAAACTTATTTGAAGCCAAAAGAAAATATGCCTAATATGATTTCATAACTGTTTCTATTTAATTTAATGTTGCTTAAGCTGGATTTTAAATTACATTCTCTGTCTATAAATTCTGAGAGGCAGTGAGTTTCACTCACGTTCACGAGAGAAGATTTGCAGTCACGCATAATTACTCTCACTTAAGTGTGGGAAGTTAGTTTTCACTCACTCTCACGCTTGATCATGTTTTTTTTAAATAATTTTACTTATATACTTTTAACTCTAGTTGCCACATTTTTATCCGATTTTCATAAATAATACCTTTCTGGAAAGGTTGTAATGTTATATTGTTTACAACTTCATTAGTTGTTTCAAAAAGCCAACGCAAGATGGCGCTAATCTAGCATTTATTAGAAAATTATAAAAAAAATTAAATTTTGCCGCCCCGAAAATGATTTTTTTGATATGTCGTAGTGGAACTTTTTTTTCCTCATGCCAAAAGCCATCGAAAAATCGATTGCACAATATCAAAAAATTCTTGTCCATACAAATCGGCCCACTCTACTACCTATGCTATGGGCTGCTAGCTCTTGAAAGATTAATTATAGTTATTTTGAGATAAATTGTATATATGTTAGAATATATATTTTGAAATTAATCATAGAATATTTAAGAAAATATAAACAATTTAAAAACAGAAACACGGAAAAGTGTTAATAACAGCCATTAATATTTGTAAAAATTACTAAACAACACAAAAAAAAGAAAGAAAAACGTAAGACTTAAGCAAAAAACTTGTATCAACAAACAAATCCTCAGCAAAATAAATACAAAAATAAAACAAGAAACCAGCAAAAGCAAAAATAGGAAATTCATAGATTTTCCCAAACACCATAACAACATGGCCTTATTTCCATCATCGTCACGACCGCGTAGTCTAATGGAACAACTTTTGGCGCGTAAAATTGAAGCAGCAGCTCAATCAGTTACCGGGCCAGGTGGTATACGTCTACGTCGTACCGATTCATTAGACTCTACCAGTAGTATTGGGTCATTGGGGTCGCTGGTATTGGGTGATGATGTATGCCGCTGTGATGATTGCCTGCTGGGTATTGTCGACTTGTATGTTATCAGTGCTGAGGCAGCCAAGAAAAAGGTAAGATAGCGAAGTAGCTAAATCCTATATAACAAGTATCAATTGATTGACTTTAAACAAGATATTGTACTAATTACTTACTAATTACCCGATAAAACAAATACGTGAATTAAGAAAAAAAAAACAAAGAATATGAAAAAAATGCAAACAAAAACTTGCATGTGGTTTTAGAGTATAAATGGCAATTTACATTCGCCAGTCAAACATTTAACACGGCAGGTTGTCATGTTATTGAGAGTAAAATAAGTAGAAAAAATTGCTTTACAAAAGAAAATGTAATACCATAGACCAGGGGTGGCAAGACTTTTTTCGCTGCGTGCCAGAAACGGACAAATTTTTTTTGTAAAAATTTATCGCGTGCCACCTTAATTTTAGTTGTCTATTAAAAGTCCTTTTTTTTAATTTTTAAAATTTGGAAAATTTCTCTTAAAAATATCGCAGATGTACATATTTATCAGCGCTACGGATAATCCCCATGAAATAACCCCAAAGGGAAAAATTAAATAACATCCAAAAAAATGCCGTAAAAATGTTCGACGGTAATTTAATTTTTGGGAATTTATATAATTTTTAAATTTTGAGATTATTTTATTATGAAAAAATCCCCAATGAAATAAATAAAATTAAAACAGTTTGAACATTATTGCCTTTTAATTTTTTTGGGGTGTTATTCCATTTTTGGTGATTATTTCATTTTGTTAAAAAAAGTTAAATTATTGGGCGCCATCAATTATTTAAGTACATAAGAAACTAGTTGAAAAATGTGCTTCGGGCAAAAATTGGATTTTGTTAAAATAAATCGCGCGGTTTTTATCATCAGAATAATGAATAAAAGGCGTATATTATAGATTTGAACAGATCAGCCAAATCAGCCGGTATATAATGTAGCAATACTGTCCGGAAACGTATGACCATGTCTAAATACTGGAACTTGTTTCTGAGGGGAGGTGACTGAAAGTCCACATGAAAGTTTTCTATTTCCTGGCTAATATCGACTAAAGAAAAACATTTTGCTTTTATGTTGCAGCTCAGTTAAGTACTACCCCAGCAAAAATGTGGAAGCAGTAAAAACGATTACTGCTTCCTTATCAAAACCCAATTTCAAATTCCGACAAAGGGGGTTATTTCATTATGAAACTTATTTTTAGCTTTTATTTCATTGAGGGTCATTTCGTAGGACCTATTTTCCCTTTTAAAAAACTTAATTTTGTAGATCCAATTTTATTACAAGTTAGTTTTCATTTTTGTGCAATTTTCTGGTACTTTTTATTTCTCCAATTATGAGGCATTTTCTCATCGAAACATTTAAACTTCTTTCAATCTAGAATTTTAGAAATTTTCCCAGAATTTTCTGATAATCGAATTTGCGAGTTCTTTATTAACCATATTTTTTTAAACAAAATATGATGGCAATACAGAGTTTTATTAATTTTGAAAGGCACATTTTTGTAACGAAATTTAACATTTAACTGATTTTTTTGCCGGTCTTCTAATAGTTTAAATTTTTTGAAAAAAATCCACTCGCGTGCCACTACTGGGAAAGTTAGTTTTCACTCACTCTCACGCTTGATCATGTTTCAAATGATCATGATCAAAACGTGTCATAGTTTTGCCAGCCCTGCCATATACCAAATGTTGGTTATAGGATAGCCAACATTTTCAAACAAAAAAAAAAGGAGTTTATCAGTGGGTGATCATTAATCATGGAAAAGTTATAAGACACCTCTTTTTGTGGTTAAAGTAAAAGCAGCTGCATGCTGCCATAAAACTTAAACATGATGTCATTTCATTTAAATTTATTTGCCAGATATATAAATTGTTATAATTTTTTTAACAAGTGTTTTAACCAGATATAACAATTGATTTATTTTGACATTGAAACCAAAGAAAACTGTAATATAAAGACCAAAATAAAACATTTGAACATGGGTGACAATTGTCATAAATGAATTGAAGATTCATGGAAAGGTAGGTAGAATGTATTAAGAATAAATGTTGGATGGTATGTTTAAAAAATTGTAAGCACTAAATGTTATTCATATAGGAGTAATATATAACATGGGTTCTAAGTTGGGCGCCATTCAAGTTACAGCTTCATATAAATCTTAGTACTTCTCCAAATCAGCCGGAATTTATGATGGTAAAAATGTTCGGAAAGATTGGGCAGAACCATATACGGGAATTTATATGTTACAGCTTAGTTTATGGACTATATATTATTCATATACCTAATATATAACCTAAACAAAGGTCCTACATTAGGCGCCATTTACAATACGGCTTCATATTTATTTGAAAAGAAGATTAGAACACCACACCAAATCAGCCGGTATATATATAATCTAGCAATACTGTCCGGAAACATATGACCATGTCTAAATACTGGCACTTGTTTCTGAGGGGAGGTGACTGAAAGTCCACATGAAAGTTTTCTATTTCCTGGCTAATATCGACTAAAGAAAAACATTTTGCTTTTATGTTGCAGCTCAGTTAAGTACTACCCCAGCAAAAATGTGGAAGCAGTAAAAACGATTACTGCTTCCTTACTGCTACTTTTACCGCTTCTGAAAATGTATAGCTTCGTAAACAGCACTAATGAAAGGCCTAAGTTGATTAATTGTTTACATCGCTTTTTGCTGTGCTTTTCAAAAAGGCATGAAATGAGCAATACATTTTGATTCCTTAAATATTTTTGCGGTTTTTTTATCAAAATTTTTTATTTTAATGAAAATAAGAGGTTTTACTAAAAATAAGAGGAAAATAAGCAGGAATATTGTGCTTTTGAGAAGGCATGATTTTAAATAGTTGAAAAGCTTTATAATATGCACTTCCGAGAAGGCATGAATTATCGGCATTTTAAAAGAAAAACAGGAGCACTAATTAAAAGTGGTGAATTCATGCCTTTTCGGATCTCGAAACAAGTGCTTTCACGCGAGCTATCTCGAACAAAAATCAGGCATGATATCATCAATAATGCAATCGCTTCACTGCTCAACTTTCCATAACAAAACTACGTTGGGCGCCATTCTTACTACAGCTTTATATTAATTTGAGAAGGAAATAAGAACCTCACACCAAATCAGCTGGGATATAAGATGGTGGAAAACAATCGGTAAGCTACGACCAGGACCGTACACTCATAATAAAAAAAGCTAGTACAAAAGTCTGTTAAACGCGTTCTGATTCAATTGAACTAATTTTTCTGTTATTTTGTCTTAAATTGAAGTAATATTTTTTGTAAATCTAATTTAGCATAATAGCTACTTTCATCCTTATTTTAACTGACTTTGTATGCTAATTTCTAGTAATTTGTGTTTACAAATTTGTCAGCTAATTAAATCCACAATTATTTCCAAATGATTATATATTTATGTTCTGCTATCAATATCACATACAGATGGCGCTATATTTTCATATTAATTTTTTATTGTGTAATCATAAAATTGCTTATATTTCGGAAACTAAGCGAGATAGAGCAAAGTCAATAAAAATTCGTTACTATGTACTTATTAACCCTTAAAAACCACCTACACTCCCAATAATAAATATCGATCTGTCTCGCAACAGAGCCGGAAAGTCTAAGAACACAGATTTTAAGTGACATTTCAGCAGAAATTTTCAGTTAAATCGGGTAAAGTTTCTATTGCATTTATCTCAAATTTCTGAAATAATTTAATTGAAATTGTTTTTGTATTTAGCAGGGTGTAAAATTTAGACTATCATTCTCAACTTCACTGAAAATTCGGCAGGCGCAAATACAGTTATTATTTCCTGTTACCTTAGCAGAATTTTTAATTATATATACTGGTGAGTGTACACTAGAATTTGGTTTGGGGAGAAGATGTCCCCATTAGCCTTTTTTTTGTAAAAAGTTTTGCTGTCTTAAGAAAATAATGCGACTTAAAAAGTGGTTTTAAGTTGGGCGCCAATTATGTTACCAACGAATCTCATTTCCAAAGAAGATAAGAATACAACTTTATTAGGCTTAATTCCCAAGTATGAAAACAATAACTGCAAAAAATACCATTTCAAGTTAAAAACTATAACCGATTCAAATATCGTAACTCTTACTTAAAAAAAAAATTGAAATCGTAATCGTAACCGTAACTTTAACTGTTTTTCATATTTGAGCTTAACCAAAGGTGTATGTATATCGTAACCGCCGAAAACGCGTAACTGATTAAATACCATTTCGAATGGAAAACCGTAACCGATTCAAATGCCGCGAACGTAATTTTTTAAAACGTTACCAGTACCGATATTTGTTTTGGTTGTCATCCTTGATAAAAATTATAATATTTAACATACATTAATATTTATTTTCCAAAAATCGTAACCGTTACAAAAACCGTTATTTATATTCGAACTTAAGCGAATCTGGATATCGTAACTCATAAAAATCGTAGCCGATTAAATACCGTTTCCAATGGAAAAACGTAACCGATGCAAATACCGTGAAAGTCATATTTAAAACCGTAGCGGTAACCATTATTCGCTTCGGTTATCATTCTTGACAAAAATTAGTAACATTTAATATACATTAATTTTTATTTTATAAAAATGTAACCGTTACAAAAACCGTTATTCAAATTCCAGCTTAACCAAAGATGGGTATCGTAACTCGTAAAAATCATAGCCGTTTAAATACCATTTTAAATGGAAAACCGAAACCGATGCAAATACCGTAAACATTGTTTTTCAAAACCGTACCGGTAACCAATATTCGCTTTGGATACTATGCTTGATAAAAATCAGTAACATTTAACATATATTAATATTTATTTTCCAAAATCGTAACCGTTATAAAAACCGTTAGTCATATTCGAGCTTAACCAAAGCCGATTAAATATCTGATTAAATGGAAAACCGTTACCGATGCAAATACCGTAAACATTATTTTTCAAAACCGAAGCGGCAACCGATATTCGTTACGGTTGGCATTCTTGATAAAAATGGCTGACATTTAATATACAGTAATATTTATTTTCAAAAAATCGAAACCGTTGCTATAAACGTTTTTAACTTAACTGAATTATTAGGCTTAACCGAAGATGGAAATCGTTACTAAAAATCGTAGCCGAGTAAATAACCTTTCAAATGATAAACCGTAAAAGACTCAAATGCCTTAACCGTTATTTTTCAAAAACCATAACAGTAACCAATATTCGTTTGAGTTGCCGTCCTTGATAAAAATCACATAAATTAAATAAAATATCTAAAATCGTTACATAAAGATAAAATGGATAATATTCGCGAGATAGTTGCAAGAATTCAAGGAGGACAACCGCAACGAATAACGGCTTTGGTTTTTAGTTTTGGTTATGGTTAAAAGTTTTGAAAAATATCAATAACGGGTTTTCTATCGGTTATAATTTTTAATTTAAACCAGTTTTTAATTTTGGTTACGGTTAAATAATTTTAAAAACAACGGAAACGGGTTTTCTATCGGTTACAATGTTTAATTTAAACCAGTATTTTAGCCGTTACGGCTTTTTATCGGTTACGGTATCTGTACAAGGTTAGTAACCGAAACGAATTTTGATTACCGTTTTCGTACAAGTATAACTTTGCTATTTATTTCATACCGCTATAATTTTTCTCCTTTAATTTCGTTACTGTTAAAATATTTGAGAAATAATGGTTATGGTATTTCAATCGGTTACGGGTCTTATTTTTTAGTGGCGATTACGTTATCTATCCTTGATAAAAATCTGATAAATATATAAAATTTAGTAGAACAAATTCGCGCAAAAAAAATATTATTAATTAAAGAATTCGGATAAGAAACCGACAATAAAATCACAGAAGTCCATGAAATCAAATAATAACATCGATTAAAAGCACTGAAAAGGTAAATAATCCCCGCCAGAAATTTAGAGGAGATAATAAGTGAGATTCTTAAATAGCTCATAGAAATGATTATATTTTTGGAAACATTCTTTTTTTGGTAGAAAATATGAACACTCAGAAAACAATCCAAAAAGTTGTCTCTACAATCTAAAAAGCTGTCTCGAAATGAGGGCTCATTTTTCGGAATCAAAGAAGATTCAAAAATTATTTAAATTTATGAGGAAAATTTCGATTTTATACGTTCTTTTTTCTGAGTCATTTCTGAGTACCCAGGGGGGTCTTTTAGAAGGACCACTTTTATAGGGAAAAGTGGAAAAATGTTTATGTTTTTGGAGCTCATTTCTGAGTCATTGATGATCATCTTTGTTTGGTGGGATGCTAAAAATCATTTAAATTAAAAATGTCGCCATTTTTTCTTCATATGTTCAAATTTTCGCTCAATTTGAATTCGCACTTATGATATTTACTTGTTAGACGGTAGTCCAGTGTTGGGCTCCAAATTGTTAATGTACTACTTTTTACAAAAAGGGGACAAGAATACCTTATTTTTTTGGTCTCAAATTAATAGTATCACAATTGTCAAAGAATTTTTTTTAAAAAGCTATTTACAAAAATTTCAAAATATTTTAGCGTAAGAATAAAATAACCCATCCAGCAATTTCGAAGCGCTCAAAAATAAGATTGTTAAATGGCTCATAGAAATGATTATTGTTTATTTGAAAACACTCTTTTTTTGGTAGAAAATATGAACCCTCAGAAAACAATTCAAAAAATTGTCTCTACAATCTAAAAAGCTGTCTTAAAATGGGGGTTCATTTTTTAGACTCAAAGAAAATTCCAAAATTATTTAAATTTATGAGGAAAATTTCGAATTTATAAGCTCTTTTTTCTGAGTCATTTCTGAGTACAAAGGGGGCTCTTTTGGACGGACCACTTTCATAGGAAAAAGTGGAAAAATGTTTATGTTTTTGGAGCTCATTTCTGTGTCATTGATGATCTTCTTTATTTGGTGGGATGCTAAAAATCATTTAAATTAAAAATGTCGCCATTTTTTCTTCATATGTCCAAATTTTCGCTTAATTTGAATTCGCACTTATGATATTTACTTGTTAGACGGTAGTCCAGTGTTGGGCGCCAATATGTTAATGTACTACTTTTTACCAAAAGGGGACAAGAATACCTTATTTTTTTGGTCTCAAATTAATAGTATCACAATTGTCAAAGAATTTTTTTTAAAAAGCTATTTACAAATATTTCAAAATATTTTAGCGTAAGGATAAAATAAGTAAGAATTTCCAGAGAATGTTTTATTTTTTAACAGATGGTAATAGGACTTCTATTATCACAATCAGAAGAAAGAGCATTATTAGAGGGTTAAAGTAATGCCAAATATTTTTACACCCTCTCGTTTAGTTGAAATAAAGCCTATAAAAATATCTGCTATTCTAATGCAATTTCCCTAATATTAGAAATATAATTTATTTGCTTTGAAATGTAAATATTTTATTCATTATATTCTGTATCGCCATCATTAAAACCTTATTTATAATAGTTTAAATTCCCATAATACCATTTATACAAGAAGCTCTTTACATTATCATAAATTTTGCCTATGAACATATTTAAACATGTTTTTGTATTTTTTTTTTTTGGTCTTTCTAAAACCAATAGCCAATATCATTTATAAAAATGCAAACTAAAACCATAACAAAATACTCATATAACACAAGCAATTAAATTTATTGTGTAGTGGACAAAATAAAAGCGTGAAGCTGCTGAGGACAGACGGCACGGGACAGTGTATGCTAAATACTATTGAACAACATGGTTTATAGTATAACGACCACCATGACTAGCACCTACTGCGGTAACCTCCTGCCGTTTGTTAAGTGTCTTCTGCCTAAAAAGTTAACGTTTCTTTCGGTAATGTTTTGTGTAAGCCGCTCTCTATAAATTTCAATTGACATTTCAAATGCAACATATTCATTTACATTTTTGTAAGACTTGGGATAAAATTTTGCGTTTGTTGTGGTATCCCCCATTTATTTTTTAGCACAAACTACAGAAACTTCAAAAAAGGCATGCATTACAATTTCGAGGCGCCACATAACACATTGAATGTTTTTATTATACAGATTTTGCTATATGCGGCATGAAGGAATCTGTTTGTATATGCTTTTGATTTGTAAAGAAATATTTATCATTTTCCTCGGTATTATCTTTTGACTAACAACATTTGAATGTAGTGTGCTTGTATGTCTGTTATTTGTTATACACGATAAGTTGAAGGTATAATTTGCAAGTGTTATAACTGACACTCCTTTTGCAACATACAGAAGATTGTTGCTGCATAGTAAAGCAACAGGTTAATTAGTTGTAAAACTATAATTTAAAGGAGAAATTAGTTTAGCTTAAAATGGTATAACAATCATTGTAAAACATAGAAATTTTACTTTCATCAAGTGCCTTCCAAAAATATCTTAATGATAGCATATGGCATACGGTTGACCGATTGCTGAATGGTTGATAGGTTAGACATGCTAGATAATAGGCTTTTTAACATACCGACTAATAGAACACAAAATACTTGTAACAACATATCGTCACCTAAAATGCAAAAGGGCGTAACAAAAACAACAACAATAATCAAAATTGAGTTTTTGGTTGATTTAACTAAATTAGTTCTCAGAAAAAAATTTTTTTTGTTGAAAATGATGCTGCAGAAAAAATTGCTAAATTTAGCAGATTATATTTGCTACACTCACAATACTATATTTTCCATAACCGATTGAGGTTTATTTGAAAAGTAATAGCTAAAGTTTGTTTTCAATTGAAGAATCAATTAATATACATGAAAACATATTGTTTAACTTTTCGTATAAATCAATAAAAAACAAACTACCAAAAAATACGTATCGTCTATAGGAGTTGATATTTTCAGTCAAATGTTCTATTAGCACATTTCATTTCTTTAATGTTCTATTTTTAGTTTTTTATTTTTAGAAAAAATAATTTAAATAATTTCGTTGTTTTCTGTTTTAAAACCAAAAATTCAAATATTTTCGATTTTCTTTTTTTGTTAAAATAGTTTATTTATATACAAAATTGTTTCAGTTCAAATTACAAGAAATTCTTTACTCATACACACAAACATAGCCAATAAAAATATGAACGTGTGTGTTGTGTGTGTAGTGTTTTGAAAATTCAAATAGAAAAAAAAAACTTTAAAATATGAAGATTAAAAATTGAAGATTGTTTTAACGGACTTTTCAATTATTTTTATTTCTTTTATGGATTGTTTAAACAATGTTTTAAAATAGATTGTCATTTTTTTAATTGTGTTTTCAGTTAATTTAATGTGTATTTTAGGTTGTTTTTAACGATAAAATATTGTGAGTGTATATATTAGTTATATAAGAACAGCAAAAATAAAACTGAATTTTTAGTTATTTATGAGTTAATTTGAGTTAAATTTTTGTTAATGGAAAAGAGCAAATTAACCTGCTAAAATCAGCAAAAAATTTTGCTAAATAATTTGTAGCCTGAAAAATCGCAAAACAAAATTTTTTTTAGATGCAAATAAAAATCGAGCCTTTCGAAAACAGCAGTTTACAATTTTTTTTAGCAAATATTTCTGCTGATTTTGTCAGGATAGACTGCTATTTGCATTCAAATAAATTTTGCTTAAAAATAGAAAATTTTTTGTAGATATAACAGTTTATTTTTGCTATTTTTAGTCTACTAATATTTAGCAAAATTTTCTGCAGATGCTACAGTACAATTTGTTATTTTCAATTAACTAAAAGTTAACTTAAATGTAATTAAAATCCGTTAAATTTAACAGTTTTAATTTTGCTGTTCTTATTTTACTCGTATTTAGGAAAAAACTCTGCTAATTTCAGCAGTTTTTTCTGCAGCATCATTTTAAACGAATTTTTAGTAACTTTTTCTGCTATTTTTACAGATTTATTTCTATGAGTGTATAAAAAAAACTATTCCCTTAGGAAAAGCCTTACATTCTGTTCCTTTTTCTACAGAAAAAATATCAGTTTCATTAGATTTCTCTTATAGAAAAAACTCAGATTTCGGGGAATTTCTTCTATGGAAATGTCTCAGATTCAACAAACTTTCTGCTGTAGGAAAAAATTCTTAGTAAGTGTGGGATATTCTGTGGAAAGAAGTCCTCACAATTCGAGAGTTTTCTGGACGAAAAAGTCCTCGAAATTAATTCTTTTATAGGAAGAGTCATCAGAATCTCGAAAGCTGCTCAGAATTGTAGCGTTTTTCTTGACGGAAAAGTTCTTAGAGTCATCTCAGGCTTCTTCTGAAGAAGTTTTCAAGGTTTTTCTGTATAAAAAATTCCTCAGAATATAAAATTTTTATATAGAAAATAATCCCCAGAATCTAAGAATTTTTCAGAGGAAAATATCAGACTCTTAGACAAATAAAAAAAATAATTTTTTTTAATTTCCTTTTTTGATTCCGTAGAAATGCCAAAAGAACCGGGGTTGGTTGCCGATTCCATAAAATGTTCCTGGGTAATACTAGTAGCAGACCTTATTTTAAAAAACCAATATAGCTTAATATTTGTTTTTTGAACCATGAACACATACATCGATATATTTATTCAAATTGTTTGCTGGGAGAGATGTATGTGTGTGTCTTTGTTGTATTCAGGCTTGCCAGATACTTTTTTTCATTATCCCCAAACAAATCTTAAAATATCCCAAAAAATCCCCAACTAGAAAAAATTTTAAAAAAGGTACTCAAGTTTATTTCATTTGCTCAAATTTTCAAGCTTTTTAACTAAGTTTTTAAAGAATTCGTAAATTCGAATTTATCAAGTTTGTCTCCACAATAACAATATAACTCCTTAATTTGACTTTTAAATCTGAATCGAATCGATTCGCAAAATTTATTTCATTGATTGAATTATTTCCTACTTCAATTAGTCAATATCTTATTCAAAGAATCAGTTTGATTTCTGTGGATTCTTTTCACAGAATCAAGCTAATTGACTCAATGTTAACAAATCAATTTAACCAAAAATGTTTGCCTTAATTTATAGTTCGCGAATCATATCATAAAACGGAAAAATTTAATCGAATCAAAATTTATTCAATTCAAATTTGAATAAATCTCATCCTAACTGTATTCAATTTAAATAATTGATTTAAAGTGATAATCAATTATTTATTAACTAATTTATAAAATGAATAAATTTGAATGCCAGCTTATTCAGAAAAAATTATCTTTTTCAATATTTTATATATATTGGAGATTAATCCTATTAAAATCTCAGGCATAAAATATTTATTCGTGTTAGAAAGCATTGATTTGTTACGGAAAATGTATTGTATAAACTTTTGAAATTACGTGAAAAAAACTCGACTTATGTCTGAAAATTATTCAAAATTAATATAATTTCCAAAATTTACGAGAGGTTGTAAATATCCCCAAAAAATCCCCAAAATATTTTTTAAATCCCGAAAAAAATCCCCTGTCCCTAAATGAAAATTTTTGTGCCCAAGACCAACAAAATATCCCCAAATTTGGTGGACAAAACCCCAAGTCTGGCCACCCTGGTTGTATTGTTTAGTATAAAATTAACCTCTTTGATATTGGCGCGTTTTATGTATTGGTTTTTTTACATTTGTAAAGTTTTCTGTTATAAAAAGCTATGTATAAAAAGCTTTTGTTGTAAACTTACATATCAGTTCAGCTAGTCAACGCAAGATGGCTCTTTAGGATTTAAATTTGCACTGTAGTAAATTAAAATTGGACATAAATTTCTATTAAAGTTCTCATTTCTCATAATCTTAAATTGGTAATTACTGCAAATAATAAATGTTCGTCTATATTCTTTCTTTATTATTTAGCAAATTATTCTATTAAAGAAAATTTGTGGGTATCAAAACGAGTATAAGAAGAATTCTGGGGAATTTTATTTATTTCTGTGTGTGTTAAAAAAGACCGAATAAATTAATATCAATTTTATTAATATACATTTAAGTACTTTTGTATTAATTGTATGGAAACATACAATTTTGGTTTGACGTCACTGCGTAGCCTTAATACAACGATTTAACGTTTTTATTTTCATGCTTCGTTCAAGCTGAAGTTAAGTCATTTAATTTTTATCAGTGGTGGAAATGTATTTAAAAAAATAAATGTTTATATTTATTATTTGTCGTTGTTGTTTTTGTTTTTTTAACATTATTATCAGTATTTGATTTAAAGTAATGAATATACAGACAGTTGTAAACTCAAGAATGTTTGTTTGTAAATACAGATATTTAATTATACATTGGCAACAAAAGAAGTGGTTTGTAAAGCATTACTACCAATTTTGCGGCTGGGTGACTAGCAGAGCTGTAAATCAATCATTAATTTTTTAATTAATTCGCGAATCATTCATGCATTGTATTAGCAAAAGTTTGAATTAATTCTGTTCACAAAAATCACGAACTGAATTAAATTTGAATTCACATGAACTTAACAAAAATGAATTGCAATTCATCTCCAATTCAAATGAATTTGAAAAAGGAGTTGCAATTCATTTTCAATTCAAATGAATTAGGCAAAATTAATTGCAATTCATTTCCAATTCATTTGAATGGAATTGATTTTGGATTAATTCAAATTAATTAGAAAAATGAAAAATGAATTGCAATGAAATTATTAATTGCTTTTTGAATATTAAATGTGTTTTTGTCAATTCAATTTATTTCAATGGGAAATGAATTGCAATTCATTTGAATTGATTCAAATTTCATTAAATTTTTTTTCTTGGTGAAAAGAATTAATTCAAAATTTAGCTAATTCGTAATGAATTGAAATCAAAAAAGAATGATTCATTTACAGCTCTGGTGCCTAGTGAATACTTTATTTATTGAATTTTCTCTAAGTTTTAGTGCTTGATTATTTATAAAATAGTCTGATTTATATTCATTCATTTATAACTATTTTATGTTATATTTTTAATCTTTTCTAATCTAAAAATTTATACGTATTTGTAATTTAATGTTTAGATAAATTTATTAAATTACTTTAATCAAACCACTTAATATGTCACATTTTGTGGTTCCTTATTCATTCATACATAAGAATAACAATTTTTTTTCTTAATACAAAACACAGATGTAAATGAATTTTATATTACGTCTAAAAGAATTTAAATAGTTTTATTATAGTAAAATCTTATTTAAAAGTTTCAAAGTGGAAAAATGGATTTAGTCAAATTTGGACATTCGTTTGGTACATTTCCATTATAGAATTAGTTCGTTCTTCTGGTTCACTCGTTCATTCACAAAGTGTAATGAACTGTTTATTATAGGATTGTATTGCTCAATGATTTATTTTTGACAGTTCTAAATAAAATAAACGAAAATCAGAAAAGGTCAGTTGATCTTGATCTAGTTCTTGAACGAAATGATTTAGCATGCCCAAGTCTAGATTTTAATAAGTCATTTTTTCACCATGTCCAGTTAGCTACTAAATGAGATTTTAAATGACGTTGTTTCCTATATAAAATTTGAATTTAACTGTTGATTAAGTTTTAACTTTACATTCAGTAATCGGTAGACGTCTTTTTAAATTATGTGCTCTTAGTAGTACTTATTACGTTTTTCTGAGTTCTAAATAATTTATTAGCTAGTCAATTTGCAGGTCATTGTCTGGGATTTTTTGCTTCAATGGTTTCAAATACGTACTTAAGTAATCGCATTTGGTGTGACGTTATAAGTCGCCTGCAAAAAGGTTATCAGCCACCGTATTTGGAAACTTTTGTTCCCATTTATTAGAGCTATTTTGCTTTTTATAGATTTCATGAAATTATATTTTATTTTTAATATACAGTCAGCTGTTTTTTATACTCTTTAGCGCATTGTTTGACAAGGAATAATTAAGTTTTTAATCCGTTTGTAAATTATAAATTTTCTATTCCCAAAAATCGATTAAAAAATAGCAAATTCTTCTTTCTAATCACTTCTACTGTCAGTTCCAACACCGATGATTTTTGTTTGAAATTGTCCAAAAAGATATATCTGTGGATATTCTATTAAAAATGTTCTCAATTGATAAAGCGAAAATTTTCTAGAAAATAAGGGGTTATCTATAACATAAAAATGTTATCAAAGTTTATTGTATGTGTTTGGTTTTGGCAGTATCTTAAATACTATACGAGTACCTGCATATTTATCACTATCAATTAATGAATGTAGCCTAATTTTTTATTAAAAAATTAGAAGTAAATATTTAATTAATAAAACGTAGATTCCTAATAAATTCTAAATTAAACATGAAGCAAGAGCACAAAATCAAATAAAAAAAATATATATTTTTCATTCGATAAAAAAAAACAAACAAAAAACTAATTAAACTTGCTAAAAAGAAACTAGATGTTACCCTACATACAGAAGAATAATTTTTTTAATCAAGCAGAAACAACATTAAATTCAGTAGTAAACAGCTTTGAAATTAAACTATTTAAGTCTGTTTTTTTTTCTTAATTTAAGAATACTTTTACTTATTAATATTAATTTAAATACCATAATGTTTATTTTAACTGGAATCATAGTTACTTGAATAAGATTCGTACGTAATTTAAAAATGTTTGTAAAAAAATTGATGTTAAATTTCTTACTGCAAAATGAGTAAATATTTGTTTAATATACACAAAAAATGCGTAAAATTATTTTGTACACATTTTTATGAACAATAACACTGTGAGACAAATGGTAGGGGTCAGTGATCGGGAAGGGTTCAAACTACCGGGGAATGTTATATCGGTAAAAAAGAAGTTATACGTGTCCCGGCGTTTCGCTGGGTCAACCCTAGGAATCGAGATATATCGATTTGACCTTTGGTGGTCTTGTTTTTGACATAACTCGAGAACCACTAGTCCGATTTTGCTCAAACAATTTTAAAAAAATTAAAAATTACAATTCCTTTAATCTGTTCATATAACGTTTTTCTATATACTCAACAGTTTTGCCAGTAAAAATAAATGTATGAAGAAAAAAATATTTTTTGCCTAAAATATAAAAAAAAAGTAATAAACAAAAGGTTATTGATTTTTATGGTAGCGGTAACAAACATTTATTTTTACCGGCAAAACTGTTGAGTATATAGAAAAACGTTATATGAACAGATTAAAGGAATTGTAATTTTTAATTTTTTTTAAATTGTTTGAGCAAAATCGGACTAGTGGTTCTCGAGTTATGTAAAAAAAAAGATATATCTCGATTCCTAGGGGTGGCCCAGCGAAACGCCGTTACACGTATAACTTGTTTTTGACCGATATAACATTTCCCGTTGGTTTCATCCCATCCCGATTTTGACTGTCGCATAGTGTAATAGACATTTAAATTTAAATTATTGGTAAATTTACTTACTAGTTTTCTTTTTTTTTTATATTTTGCCTTTATTTATAATAATTATATACAGTATTTGTGAAATAATTAGTAGAAAGTTCATAAAGATGAACATAGGGCACCAACGTATTTCCAGACTACACGGTCATTGGCAATGGCTTTCACTTGGTTCGAAGTTTTATTGGTTTTTTGGCATTCTCTAAGGATTGTGCGTTGCCAGGTGTTACTAGGGCGACCGCGTCTACGATAGCCTTGAGGATTCCATTCTAAGGCTGATCTAGCAATATCACTTCTTGGCCTGCGAAGTATGTGGCCTATCCAGGTTCATTTAAGCTTCTTTATCTCTAACGCAACTGGTTTCATATTTGAGATCAATAGCAGCTGTTCATTTGTCACCCAATTTGGCCAGAAAATTTTGATAATGTGTCTGAGATATCGGTTGATAAAGACTTGGATCTTATTTGTTTGTTCCTGGGTTGTGCCCCAGGTTGTGCAACCGTAAAGCAGCACAAATATTACACTGCTATTGAAAATGCGAATTTTCGTTCTCTTGGATATATTGTTCGATCTACATACTTTATACAGGCTATGAAATGCGACTTTGGCTTTGTTTATCCTGTTCTCACTATTCTTTCCCGATCCTCCATCTTTGGTAAGAATGCTTCCGAGGTAACAGAAAGATTCCACATCTTCGATGACATCTCCATTGAGTGTTAGGGGGGATGTGATGGTTGAGCCAATACGTAACAGTTTGGTTTTTTTTATGTTTATTTTTAAACCAACTGAGTTTGCATTTGTAGCAAGTTTCTGGAGCTTATCTTCAATATCTGAGAACCGGTGTGCCATCAGGCAAAGGTCATCTGCGTAGTCAATATCATTTAAAAATTCGTTTAAGGTCCAGCGGATTCCACGGGGAGAGTCGATGTTAGTTTTTTGCAAAACACAATCAAGCAGTATCAGGAATAGTGTAGGTGACAAAACCCATCCTTGTTTTACCCCACAGTTAATTTGAAAAGGTTTGCTATGCTGTCCATTAAAACGTATGACTGATACGGAGTCTGCGTATAGCACCTTGATAAGCAATATAATTTTTTCAGGTATACCCTTCATAGCCAGAGCATTCCATGCCTCTATAGACTATATCGAATGCTCGTTCGAAGTCGACGAAGAGTAGGTAGCGTTGTAAGTTGTATTCCACAGATTGTTCAGTTATTATACGAAGTGTATTTATATGGTCTGCACATGAACGGTTAGGTCTAAAGCGGGCCTGTTCCTTGCGTAAAAATGTTTCAATCACTGGGCTGATCCTTTCCAGGGTTAATAGGGATATAATCTTATAGATAGTATTCAAGAGTTTGATTTCCCTCCAGTTTTTACATTGGGTTAGGTCACCTATTTTTGGAACTGTCACAATTACACCTTCTTTCCAGTTCTTGGGTATTTTGGTACTAGTTTAACAGTACAAAAATTAACATTTGAAAAAATTTAAGAAATTTTATAATATAAAATAAAATGTACTAAAAATAAATTGTTTTATTATAAATTTTTACTAAAACGTGTGGTAATGTTATCAGTAATGATTTCAGCCGGACATCTACACTTGATAGGTAACGATAAATTTTGTTAGTCTTTCAAAGATTTTGTTTCACATTATTCTTGCTAGGCTTGTAGAAACTGAGTCCGGTTAATCAAACAGGTATATCGATAGTGCATTGGTACGTAGTCGTAACCTATTAAGTGATACAACCAGTTCTGAATTAATTTGATATAAAAGTAAGAAAATATATTCCTTTTTTATGATACAAAAATCCTTTTTTCCATTAGAAAAGTTCTTCTTCCTGAGGATGTGTCTAAAGGAGAAAGAAGAAAACGTGTGCTTTGTCTAAAGGAACATGGGCTCAGAATAGTGCATGTAAAAATAAGAGTAGTGGTCTTTTTTTGGGTACTCGATACTCCAAACTACTACTCGATATTTTCAGAGTTGCATTTTGGACAGACAAAATATATAAAAATGTGACTCCGCTAAAATATTTACCACAAAAATGTGACTCTGCTAAAATATTTGTTACAAAATTACAACTCTGCTAAAAGGAAAAAATCAGAAGTAAAATATTTAAAACAATATGTTAAAAAACTATGAAAAACGCAATGAATAGTTTGTGAAAAAGTTTAAAAATATGTTTATAAATTTAAATATTGAATTACCATAAATATTTTCAAAGAATTTTAAGAAAAAAATTTTTAAAAATTTCAAATTTAAAATACGTTAAAAGTATCGAGTAGTATCTAGTATCCAAATCAAAAATATCGAGTAGTATCGAGTATTGAAAAGTAACCGAATTTACCAGCACTAGCTCAGAATCTGAGGCTTTCTCCATAGAAAAAAAAAACTCAAAACTTAACGCTTTTTGAATAGGAAACTGTAAGTTCTTTGTGGAAAAAAAAATTATCAGGAAATCTAGCGGATTGTGAAAAATTTTTCCTATAGAAAATCTTAATGGATTCTGAGAACTTTTCCTAAAGAAAAAGCCTTAGATTGTAATGAATTTTTTCTATAAAGAAAAACCTAAAGATTCAGGGGACTTTTTCCTATAGAAAAATTTTCAGATTCTAAGGACTTTTTCCCAAAGAAAACCCCTCAAATTCTGAACACATTCAGAAGAAAAGTGTAAGATTCTAAGAACAATTATTTCAGAGATATTTTTTTCCTATAAAAACCATCAATCATATTTTTAGGACAGAACCTAAGGTATTTCCTAGATATAGGCGATTTTTTCTATAGGAAGACGTACATATAAGCTGATGTTTTCTTAGAAGAAAGTACCTACAATCTAAAGCTTCTTACAGAAAAAAGTTATTAGGGTTTTCTGTAAGAAAAAGTGCTTACAATCTAAGGTTTTCCATGGGGCTATCTTCACAGAATATGAAGCTTGTGTTAGGATTAAGTAAATATAATTATAACATCTTGTATTAAAAAAATATTTTAAAAATGATTTTATTCTTTTATTTTTGGGCGGCATATAGTATTTTGTTTAGTAAATTTAAGAAAAAGAATGGTAAAATTACACATAATTTCTGAAGTTTTTTTTACACATAAACTTATAAATTGTGTGTAAATCTACATTGAGTACTCATCATATGTGACCTTCTCCGAGAAAAGGGACCTAGTGTGTCACAAAACGGGTTTGGACTTAAGAGTGGATTCTGGTACCTAAAAGGGTGTAGAATAAGATGAAATGAGTTAGAAAAAAAACTTCATTTTCACGCACTAGGTCCCTTTTCTCGGAGAAGGTCACATATTATGTATAATTTTTTTCCTTTACGCACTCAGAGTAAATTTGGCATATTTATAGTAGGAATTCAGTTTCCTACTATAAGTCGTGTAAGTTTAAACAAAAATTAATTCGAGTGTATAATAACTGATTTAACTAAGCTTTTATCTCCATGTCAGATTGACAAGACTAATCAAAATAGTAGCGAACAGTAATGTGTTACTTTTTCCTAATGCATGTTATGTGCAAACTAACTAGTTCGATGCCACTTTTATTTGGCAACACTTTCCACTCTATCGACTTTGGTTTATCTTAGATATTAATATTTTTGGGGGTTTTTACAGGTATTTATTTTACAGGTATAATTTTTTCTTATCGCATTGCTAATGTTTAATGTCGTTTAGTAGGGTATTTATAATCATGTTTATATATATTTTGTGTTGATAAAAATACTAAAAATATTGAATTTGTAGGTTAAAGAAATGAAAACAATATAGTAAATACAAAAAAATACAAACAAAAAACTACTAAAGCTTTCTCTCCTATTCATGGAATCTTTGGTAGACACTCTTTTCACATTTTTTCTCTCTAGCACTAACAATGTGTTTGATAATGTTCTTATTTGACACTGTTGCCAACTTTTTTGCTAAAAATATCGCTAAATCAAACTAAAAAATTACTAGAAAATAGCTAAATTATAAAAAAATTCTAAAATTTTGCGATAAATCGCTTGAAAAATATCCCAAAAATAGCTATATTTTTTGAAATTTTTAAAAGTTTCTTAAAAAATTATAGACAGGAACATTGCTATATTTTTCGAACTTTTAAGTTTTCCACAAAAATTTTGCGCTAAATCGCTGAATAGTAATGATTTAAAAATTCTGTCAAGGAAATAAATGTAAAAAAATGCTAAGAAAGTGTCAAGACTGGCTTTAAAAAAATCGCAAGTTTTCTCGCTAAATGCTAAACCATATTTTATCCCGCCAGACGAGATGAATATCGCTAGATTTATCCAGAAAATAGCTAAATTGGTAACAGTGTTATTTCATTTTGAGTTTACAATTAAATATTTAATACGGGAATAATTATTGTGAGTGTAGATACTGTTTCATTCATATACACCTATACTTCAATTTACTGGCAATATTAACCAAGATAATTTATAAAAAAAAACTAATTAATTTGCAGCCTCACCATACTTGGGAAAACGATTGAGGAATTACTTTTTTCACATAAATGCCAATGCTTTGCCAAAATATCTCCTGGAAATTAAAGAGACAAAAAATGTGATTTTTTATACAGGTTTTGAATATTTTCCCAAGTATCGCTGAAATATCTTCCAAATAATATAAGAAATATAATTTCAAAATACGACTTTTTCTTTTGGTCCGGAATGTCCATTATATGATACCCTACACCCCATTACGATTTGGGTGATATTTCGGGAAGGGGATCATATTCGTGGAAGGGAATTTCCGGTAACGGTGCAATAAATATAGTAAACTATATAACAAGTGGGTTTAGGTCAAATACTTTTGGTTGTAACAAACATCAGCACAAAGTCATTATATCCCATACCACATAGTGTAGGGTATAATCCTATAGAAACGAGTTAAAGTTAAAATCCCGATTTTTCTATATTGTAATGGATATGTAATATTGCTATACTATTGTCTTGAGCGATATCATCCAAATGTTTGCAGAAAAAGTAGAATTAACTTTAAAACAACTACAAAAGCGTAGAAAGTTGTTTGATAATCTATTCTTTAGGCAAGGAAATTTGAGCTGTATGAGCCAATTTCAGATCAGAGCCACTTGTTTGTTATCAATTAATTTCGAAAATATCGAAAGGTTACAGATGCGAGTTTGTGGTTAATATTTCGTAATGTCTTTGGTCAATTGGAGCCTAAGTATTTAATAATTTACAAAATCATACTTGGAATAAAAGTATTTAATAATTTACAAAATCATACTTGGAATAAAAGCATTGAGGCATTGATTTGACATTTGTGGGCGCTGTGGTGTAATGGTTAGTGCGTTGGACTGTTACACGTGAGGTTGCAGGTTTGAGCCCCAACCAAGGCAACATAAATTTATGAAATATGGTAATATTTATGAGTTTTTTCTATACCTCATACATATCGTAGCGTCCTTTTTCGGTGTTCCCATAGCACTTAACCCCACCGAAGTAAAATAATATAACAGGGCTAGGAACTAAAAAGCTTCAACAAAGTTCGCCAACTCACCATCAGATGGCGCACAACAACTGTTCTAAAATTCAACATCTCGCGCAATTATAGTATTGCCATATTTGAAGCCCCTTCATCTTTCACCACCTTTCACTTCTGCTCTTTCCCCTTTCCAAAGGAAGCAACACGTTAATTAATAGGAAGAATTTCCTGAGTGTTGCTTCCCTTAAAAAAAAAAAAAAAAAAAAAAAAAACATTAACATGCAAAAATCAATACCTCAGTGTTTTTTTCCCAATTATGTTTTAGACATCGATTTTGCTAAAATTGATTTAAAGATCGTTTTTGGGTGATCATTTTGTTCAGAATTATTTTTATAGTTTTATAGTTATAAATTTTCTTTTTACTGAAATTTTGTTAACTGAGGGATAGGTGTATTAGACTCGCCTTTAAAGTAATTGAAAACGTTCTTTGAGGTTTTTTAAGTCAGTTGTTATTTATTGTTATGGTTGTTGTTGTTGCCGTTGTTTTTACTTCTTTAATTACACTTTTTGCTGTACCGCATGTACGTGCGTTTAACCCTGTAATGCACAAATCCGGTACAAAGAGGAAACTCAATTTTTTAAAGCAAACAAATCTTTTTAACTATCAAATAGAATAATATAAATTCAGCAAAAGCAACTTCATAAAGTTTTACTTTCGGTGCAGTCGGTTGGCAACAAATTTGGTCGTCACAATAGAATTTTATTCTGCGGTATAAAACTGTTGAATGAATCGTACTAATACCAAAAGTTTCGCTCAAGAAAAAACGCCTGGCCCAGCTAGAAAACCAAAAGTGTGACGTGTAAAGTTTTAGGACCACAATAAACCCCGAAAAATTCACAATTGCTATTTTGAACTTATCTAGAAAACTGTCGAGTCGTCAGTTACGCAACGTACCAATTAGGGAAACAAGCTTATCTGACCTCACAGATAGCATGTCTGAGAAATCGGGACTTCAGCTTATAAACACGTTCTTATAGAATTGCACCCAATACTAATTTTATTATTATTTAGTACAATGGACTGTTTATGGCCTGAGTGACAAGGACATGCCTCTGTGAATGTCCAACCCACCCCTACCCAAACCCTATATTCATAGAAATATACCTGTAAAAATATGAGAATATAAATGAACCTGTAAAAATAGCAGAAAACCCCATTAAAATTAGTTAAAAATTACCTTGCAGAAAAAGCCAAACTTGCTAAATATTAGCAAAATTTGAACAGCAAAATTAAATTTTGTAAATTTACAGAATTTTAGTTATATTCGCGTTAACTTTTAGTTAATTGAAATAGACAAATTATACTGTAAAATCTGCAGCAAATTTGGCTGTATTTCCTAATAGTCCAACAGATTTTTAATTTTTGTCATAGATTCTAAAAGAATATCAGGGATTTTATGAAATGAACTACACATAGAGAAAAGAGCATCATGTTACAATAGTTTAAGATCACAGGCTGGCCAGATTTGGGGTTTTGTCCCCAAATTTGGGAATTTTTTGTTGGTCTTGGGGCCCAAACATTTTTATTTGGGGCCAGGAGTTTTTTTGAGGATTTAAAAAATGTTTTGGGGATTTTTTGGGGATATTTAAAATCCTTCATAAATTTTTAAGATTATATTAACTTTATATAGTTTTCAGAAAGCATCAGTCAAGTTTGTTCGCATAATTCCAAAAAAGTAAAAAATTCACCCTTTTATGAATTTTCTATATTAATTTAAAGCTTATTAATACAAATACATACAGAATATTGTTTTACAAAAAAAAAGCACCATATCGATTATGGATAAATATCTATTATTTTATTAAACAGGCAAACTTTAAAAATTCAAATCTAAAAATTCTTTAAAAAAATGTGATTAGTTTGTTTAAATAATTTAATAAAAATTTAACGTTTTCTTCGCAAAAGTCCCTAAATTCTGAGAATTTTTCTAGACATTTATACAAAAGCAGTCGAAGAATTTTTAAAAACAGTTATTGTTAGTGCAATTTTTTATATTTAATTGTAGTTTTTTGCGGCTAATGTTTATTTTAACCAAATTAAATAAGCTCTACTACCTTTTTCAACATTTTTTCTAGTTGGGGATTTTTTGGGGATATTTTTGGAATTGTTTAAGGACAACGAAAAAAAGTATCTGGCAAGCCTGTAAGATCAACATGTTATAATTGAAACACGAAATGATCATAGTATGATCCCAATAATCATAGTACGTATGATCCTAAATGATGATAAAATCATCATCATTGATCATAATATTTTCAGTAAGAATCATATTTATGATCACTATAAAAATACTATGATAATTTTAGTTATTTGAACTTATTAACGAGAAAAAATAAAAGATTTTGATCTTACACAAAATTTTAGGGTCAGAATCACTAAGGCCCGATTACCGAATGTCCAGTTAAAATTTTGAACAGTTAAATGCAAATTTTATATGAGAAACAACAACAAATTTGTTAGTAAATAACTGAACATTCAGTAATCGGACCTAAAAGTGTTCAAAATTTACTAAAGTTCATTTACAGGAAGAAGAATATATTTTTATTAAGAAATTTAACAGACACAAGGGAATCACCAGACTGCCGCAGTTTCGTCTCACCCAAAGATTCGTCAGTGGTTAGTTACATTGATAAATGTATATTTAATTGCTAAAGTATCTCTATATGGAAAACTTTTTTTGTGTATGTCATGACCGGGAATCGAACCGACAACCCTCTACACAGAGCATGACTCGTAGCATCACCTCTTAGCTAGATACACCAGGGTCGGCACAGCGACGAGTGTGGCTGATTGAAGTTTTTCTTGGAGGGCATAGAAACCAATTTCTCATTGATATTAAAAAAGTTTGTACAATTTAGGGTTAATGTGTATTATATTTTGCGGTTGCGATTATAAGCAAGTTCTGTTATTGTTGTGTTTTTTCTGAGCTCTGTATTTATTTCTTTTTTTTTTTTAATAATTTACTTTAGCATTGTACGATCAATGTTGTTGTTGTATTTTTTTTTGACAATTTGTTTGCTTTTATGAGCTTTAAATTTGTTGTTATTCGTTCGAGAGTTAAATTGACTCTCGAGCTTGTATTTTACTAGTCAGTTTTATTTTCACAGTGAACGCGTGCGTGCGTACGTTACAGTGGCGCTGTGTAAATTTTTAATATAACCGTGGCATACAAACCGTGAATCCGACAGATAAGGGATACTTTCTTTTCTTCATTGAAAACTTCTTAAATGTCAGTTTTTAAATTCTTATAATTATAAATAATTGTCTATATACAAGTTTTTGGCAGCAAATAACAAAAAAAACTTAACGATAAATAAAATTTTTGTAAAATTGATTGTTTTAAAAAAAATTATTATGGTGTTTAATATTTATTGTTTCTTGGCGACTTTCTTAAGTGAAATTTAAAAAAAAAAAAATATTGTATACAAAAAAGGCCATTAAATAAAATCAATCACTAACAAGTGAAAGTGCAGAAATGTTTTTATAAAATTTTGTTTTTAGAAGGCGGCAATTATACACAAGTGGTTGTTGAAATAAGAAATATTTCAAAATAAGAATGAAAAAAACACAATTCAAAATGTAAAATATTTCAAATAATATAAAAACTAATTAAGATATTAAAATAACATCCAAAGATTTAAAAACTACCCAGCTGGAAAATTTTGAAAAATCTTGTAATTTCATATATAAAATGTTAAATTATTTAAATTGAACAACATCCGCCAATAAATCTTGTTCCTTTTAAATTTATTTTAAAAGCTCATCATATTAATCAATGTGAAGCTTTTATAAAACACGCTTTATTTAAACAGAATGTTTAAAATTATTTATAGAGTTTATTATATCACATGTTTAAATAATTTTTAAGGTCAAATATTCAGCAAAAAAATTTAACTGCTTAAAATTTTGTTAATTAGCATAAAGACAGCTTAAATGAAATATAATAAACAGAGAAAAATCTGCTTCTTTGCGATTACAACTTTCTTATAAAAATGAAAACCAAAATACATATAAAGAGCTTACACAGCTTCCATTTTCAACTGGGTTTTAATTGGGTTATATTAAATATTAAAGCAGCTTATCTAAACTAAGTTTTTTGTAATCTCTGCTTAAAACTGTAGTCATAGCTTATAACAGATTTTAATAGATATTAATTACAACACTTTTCTATCATTTTATAATTAAATAATGTCATACAGGAAGTTAAAAACCTAATTCAGCCAGGTAAATAATCGTAAAACAATTCAGCTTATATATTTTAAGCGCTAAGTCAAAAAGCAATACATATTTTAAATAATTTTTTAGGTTAGTTAAAATTTAATGTAATTCAGCTGACAAGTGAATGCAATACTGTTCAAAAATATTATGTTTAATAGTTAACCTGTGTAAATTGTTTATAGCAATGTTATTCAGCACTGTAAAAATCTTATTCAGCTGGGTTAATTTTATTTTATGTCATTATTCGTAGATTTCTGTTTAATAAATACAATTCAGCTGGCATTATTTAGCTAGCATGAAATATTTAATATATTTTTCCTTAAAGCTTTTTATTTTAATAAATTTTTAAAGCAATTTAGCTAACAATGAGCAGACTATTTTAAGAAATATCACATTAAGTAGTTCACTAATAACATTATTTTATTAAACTTATAATATTCAAATTGCAAACAAATACTATTCAGCTAGGTAAATTTATATTAAATATATTTTTCTAAGGTTTTTCTATAAATTAAATACAATTCAGCGCATATAATTTAAGTTTACGGCAAAAATAAATTATGTTTCTTCATAACTTCTCAGTTAAAATGAAATTCAGCTAACAAATACCAGAATACTTTAATAGCTCACTAATGTAATTTTATTTTAAATAATATTATGCATGAATTTATCTAACATAAGTAGTCATAGGCTTTTCTGAATTACAATTCAAAAATCTTTCTTTCATAATTTTTATTTACTATATATAATTCAGCCAAAATAAGTGTAATCGTCTTTGAGTAGCTCTGTAAAATAATTTATTATAAAATATTTATATTCAGCAAGGTAAAAATCTAATTCAGCAAGTAAAATTTTTCATTATCTCACTATATGTAATGTTTTGCGCAAATTCAGCAATTTTTTTTTTAATTTTATATAATGAATGTTTTTTAATTCTTTTATAGATCTTCAATTTTTTCATTTTTAAATAAATACTGGTTGTGATCTATTTAAATTTTTAATCCAATGTTAATAAAATCCATCACTCTAATTATTTCTATAAAGAATTCAGCAATGAAAAATTCTAATTCAGCTATGTAAATTTTAATTAATTTCATAATTTAAAAACTTTTGTGGACTTAATATCATTCAGCGAGTGTAAGTTGTAAAAAACACATTATTATGTTTTGTGTCATACATTTTCATTTGTAGTTATTCAATTCAGCAAATGTTAATTCGGTTTATTAGCATATTTTTTCTCAAATATATCAAATAAAATATTCCAATAATATATATTTCAAAATACTTTTATTTGGCAAGGAAAAATTCAAATTCAGCAAACAAAATTTTCACTTTTGTCATAATTTGTAAAGTTTAATATCTCCAAAACTATGGATTTTGTTATTCTTCTTGCAATTTAGTAAAATGTGACCATAACTATGCACTAATATTCCAACAGTATATTTTTTAAAAATTTATATAATTCAGCTAGGCAAAAAATCAATTCAGCTGGGAATTTAAAAATTGCCAAATTTATTATTTTCTAATTCTGTTAAAAAAATAAAAACTATTTTCATAAATAAAAATTTTATTACTTTTAAATCTGTGTTTAGCAATGATAATGCTATTCAGCAAGAAACATTTTTATTCAGCAAGCATAAATTCGATTTTTGTCATGGGGAATAGGTTTTAAAATGCAGTAAATACAATTCAGCAAACAAAAATATGCAAAATATTTATATATTCTGGCTATTCTTCAGTAAATTTTTAATTAAATGTTTTTATAAGTAATTCAGCTGACAAAATATTTAATAATTTTAATAAATACTTAAATCAGTAATTTTTCAACTAGCTTAAAATGTGAACCAGCCATCTTAACTCTAATTCAGCAAGGGTTTTTTATGGTGAATATAATTTTCGTAGTCTTAACTTACATATTTCTCATATTTATAATTTCTTTTATTTTCTTTATGAAAATTTGAACTGCAATCGATAAATATCGTTTAAATTAATATTTTTATGTAAAACATTTCGAAATGCCCCACTTTATCCTAAAAAATCTCTTATTTATGTTTTATTTATTTGTATTTACTACGATTTTATAATCCTCTGACATTATCATCATTAATATTTCTTATTTAACAAATAATGTCAACAACATCTTGTTTTAACACCATAAAACATTGGTTAAACTGTTTAGTAGAAAAATGCGTGTTATCATAAATTTAAAATGACAAGCAAAATAACTTTTACCAAATTAAGCTAAATAAATTGCACTTGAAGGCCTTTGCAACATCAACCAAACAAAAAATAACGAAAAATATCAAAATATACTTTAATAAAAAAAAAACTAAGAAATACCAGTAGCTTAAAGTGTCCCAAAAAAACATGTGAATTTAATGAACGAAAAAGTGTTAAGATCTACACACACATTTTTGCTTTAAAAAGATGTTATTATTTGTGATTTTCATCAGCTTGACTCTTAAAAACGCTGAAGTGTAAATTGGTAACACTATATTTTCTATTTAATTTGTTACAATATCAAATAAAAATATGTTTTTAAAGGTATTTTTTGATTGATTAATATAATTAATTTGCTAAACACGTTTAAAAAATAAATAATAAATTTTAAAAACATTTTATCTATTTAATTTTAAAAATCCATATACATACTTTTCTTAAAAATTGCTTAACGGTATTTTGTAATAAAAATGATCGTATGTCTGCCAACATTTGGCTTGATTTAGATGGTTGTTGGTTTCTTTGTATTTAAGTGTTATGGTTACCGGTCATATTAGCATTTCTCCTTGTTTGGCAAAAGCGTTTGGCCGTAACATGCGTAAATCATTGAAACGCCACAAAAACACGTCAAACAAAATGAAATGAACAACGATCAATTTATATAAAAACAAAAATCGTTAATAAATTTTGTTACAAAAAGACATTGTATTTTAATGGAAACATTTATAATTATTGTTAGCTGAATAACATTTAGATTTATTACATTTTGTATATCTAGGCTGTAGATTTATTAAATAATTTAAAAGTTTACTTAGCTGAATAGGATTTATACTAATTGACATTAATTTCGGTATAGTAACTATTGATATTATATTGCATATTATATAGCTGAATAGAGTTTTACGTTGCTGAATTTCAAATAAGCTATACAAATTTGTAAATGAAGTCAGTATCGAATCAAATTATGAAAAAAAAATTGTTGCTGAATTTTATTTTAAAATATGACTTTAGATTTTTTTAAGCTGAATTGAAATAAATATGTAAACAAAAATAAGGAATTAAAATTAACTATTCTAAAAAATAAAAAAATACAATTATTGTAAGCTAAATAATATTGAATATAAGGTAGTTTTTAAATAATTAACTAATTAATGAAGTAATTCCTTATTTCACTTTGCTGAATTAAGTTTTTTGTAGCTGAATTAATTTATTAATTAAACTTAGTACTTATAAAAAATAAACAGGGTTTTAATTGGTGAATTTAAAAAATTAATGGCAAAATTAATTGAAAAAAGATTTTAAAGTAATTCCGGTATAAATCAAATTTAGGTAAAAAGTCAAATACCGTAATAATTAGTGATTCGAACATATTTTAAAACATTTAAAGATTAAAGTGAGCTAATAGTTTTAACCTCATAAAATTCTGCTATTAAGTTATAAGAATCTACTGGAAAAAGTGAATTATTATATTTTAGGTAATCAAATTCAACTCACGACAATTTTGAATTAGAAATATATCAACTTTTAATACATAACGAGAAATATAAGCTGAAAACAAAGGCATAATTTAATAATTTTCAACATTTTATTTAAAAAATCCTGCAAAAAAAATTATTTTTACCAATTCAGCAATATTTTATAACAATTCAGCTGGAATAATATAATTCAGCTAATTTAAAACTTTGAATAATATGAGAATTACATATTTAGAACAAATATAATTTAAATCAGCTTTTAATATATATATCAAAGTTAAGAAAAGGTGAAATCTTCCACATTTTAGTTATTCAGCTAGATTTTAATAATAAACTATGAAATTCAGCTAGCTAAATATCTGAAATATTGCAACTATTAATGATTAAGCATAAATTTAGTGGAATTCAGCTATAAAATTTAGACAGTAAACAAGCATTTAAAATATTTGATATAAGAATGTTTAATAACAAAAAGTAAAATCGTAAATATTTTAGCGTTTCATCAAGATTAACCGAATCTAACTAGAATTATAACAATTAGATAACTAAAAATGACAAATACTGCAACTTTTAAGGATTCAGCAAGAGTTTAATACAATTCAGCTGGAAAATGAATGGCAGTATTTACTAATTTAAAAACATTTGCTTTATAATTTTTTTTTTTGTAATGTAATGTAAAATGTAATTTTTTTAATTACGAATTCAACTGAATTCTGAAATAATCTACTGGAAAAAGTTATTTATTATATTTTAAGTAATCAAATTCAACTCACGACAAGTTTGAATTGTAAATTTTTCAACTTTTATACATAACGAGAAATATATGAAATTCAGCTAAAAACAAAGGCATAATTTTATAATTTCCAATATTTTGTTTAAAAAGTCGTGCTACAAAAAGTGAAATAAAATTTCTTTACTCATTCAGCAATGTTTTAAGACAATTCAGCTAGAATAATAAAATTCAGCTAATTGGAAACTTTGAATACTATTAGAATTACACATTTAGAACGAATATAATTTAATTCAGCTTTACAATATAAGTATCAAAGTTGAGAAAATGTTAAATTTTATATATTTTAGTTATTCAGCTAGATTTTAATAGAAAACTATAAAATTCAGCTGAATAAATACTTAAAATATTGCAAATATTGATGATTCAGCTTATATATAATCTAATTCAGCTATAAAATTTAGGCAGTAAACAAGCATTTAAAATATTTTTATTAAGAATATTTAATAACAAAAAGTAAAATCGTAAATATTTTGGGCTTTCATCAAATTTAAGTGAATTTAACTAGAATTATAACATTTAGATGATTAAAAACTTACAAATACTGTAACTGTTAAGGATGCAGCAAGATTTTAATGCAATTCAGCTGGTTAATGAACAGTAATGAAAAGGTAAAATGTTGTAATTTTAACTAATTTCGAATTCTGCTGAATTCTGAAATACTAAAAATTACAATAATTTACTTTGGCTGTTATTTAGCTAAAGCCTTCTGAAAGTTGAAATTAAATCAAAAGATCTAAGAATTTTTCTGTGATCCAACAAGATTAAATGAAATGTAGCAGTTAAAGAAAAACAAAAATAAAATATGTAAATGTATGCGTGATTCAGCGAATCTCAAACTCAATTCAGCTAAAATATAAAACATGAATTATCTATAAAACAGCTGTATGAAAATTGTAAATGACATTCACGCAATATTAGCTGAACCAATATAACCCAAATTTATGATTGAGGTAATTCATAATAACAGCTGAACAAATAGTTTAAACTTGAGATATCAACCAAGAAATACAACTTAATGAACTGTAAAAAGTAACACAAAAATGTTTAGTAAATGTTTTCAAATAATGTAATAAAGAAAAGTTTAGAACTATTTAAAAATTTTATAAATTTGGCTATATTTTAATTGTTTTGAAATTTATAGCCAATTCAGCTGACTTCTAAGCAAATGAGCTGACTTTAAACATTATAAGTATATACTAAATATTATTAATTCGACTTACTTTAAAGTAATTCAGCCAAGTTAAGAACTCTCCTTTTCTATTAATATTAAAAACAAAAAAACTTATATAACTATTATTCAGCTTACCAAAACCCCAAAAATCTGGTCACCTTTGATTTTAAAATATCACTTACATTAGGCGTTTAATTGTAAAGATGTTAAAAAAAACTCTTGACAATAATATTATTACATTTTCTGTTCATAAACAACCCACCTTGATATTTAGTTATTTAAAAAAATTATACTTGCATATGTTGAAAACTTCAGACAAGAAAAATTTATTTAAAAAAGCCTTAAGCAATTTAGCTCAAATAACATAAAAAGAAAAACAAGACATAAACTGTAATAGATACTGGAATTTAAGCATATTTTTTTTTATAGATAAAACTAAATACAATGTAAGGTAATGACGTAAAAATGGGTTTTTTAAAATTAGCTGACAATTTTTTGATGATTGATAAATAATAGTTATTATCTTATAAAGCTTAGACAAATTATAGATAATTTATATGTACAAATTAAATAAAAAAATAACATGTAAGTATGTACGTTTTTATAGCAAATACAATGTTTCAAAATTTTGAAAAGAATACAGAAGATTTATAGCCACAATTAAAAAAAAAAAAAAACGTGGGAGTAACTATGAATTATGTATAAAAACGAAAAGAAATAATAATATAATAATTAATCCATATAAGTGTGTGTATCCACACTCATAACCAATTTCTTTCATACACACTTATCTATAAAAAATATCAATTATTAATTTCTAACATGTTTTATCCATTATTTGCCACTTTTCATTATAATAAATTTAGCATTCTTTTGATAATTTTTTTTATTGTTCCTAAAAATGTATAGAATGTTTATTTAAATTTATATTGTAAATGATATAAAATTTGTTTTTATTGAATTTTTATGTAATTGTTTACTATATTTTCAATGATAAACTCACATTATCAACAAAAAAATATGTACACAATAAAAGAGACTTTGATTTTCCGTTTAAAGTAAACAATTATAAAATTATATGTATAATGTATCATTAACACTGGAAAGCTTTTTAATAAAGCTTTTTAATTGATATTAATAAATAAATCCCTATCCAACGCATAGTGTTGTAATAAGTTCTTCAAAAATATTTTTGTAAACCTTATTTTGTATACTGTCTTAATAAAATCATTGCTGAATAGCATTTCGTAGCATTTAAAATTTAAATATAATTGTGAATATTATGAGCTGTGTATTTAACTAAATTAAGCTAATAATTCCTGTAGCATTAAGTAGCTGAATTAGTCTTCTAATTGCTAAAGAGCATTGTAAAATTAAAAAATATTTATATTTGTTAACCAAAATATCTTTTACTTTCAATTTGATCAGCTGAATTTAAGTTCGGGTTAGCTGAATTGCATAATTTTATACTATCTTAAAATAATTGAAGCGAAAAAAGACATTTTATATCTAGCAAACCTTAATATGTATATTGTCACAATAAAATCATTGCTGAATAGGTTTTCGAAGCTTTAAAAATTAAAATGTAGCAGATATTACTGTGAACTGACTATTTATCTTAATTCAGCCACTATTTTCCTTTCCATTGAGTAGCTGAATTAGTTTTCTAATTGCTAGATAGCATTGTAAACTGAAAACTTAATTACATTTGTGAACGAAATAGTCTTTTACTTTCAATTTGATCAGCTGAATTTGAGTTCGGGTCAGCTGAATTGCATAATTTCATATTATATATATGAATTGTAGTGAAAAAAATTTATAAGAGCCAAAAAAGGTCAGTACTGAATAGCAATTCCAAGTATTTAAAATTAAAATGTTTTCAACATAATTAAGTATAAATATATATTTGAAATATCATATATTGGGCTGAATTGCGGTTTGCTACAAAATTACCTATAAAAAAATCTTCGAATAACAATTTGTATGGCTGAATAGTATTTTAAAGTTTGCTAAATTTCATTAAACTTGGCCAAGTTTACAAAAATTAATACTATTTATTAAATTGTAATAAATGCAATTGGTTAGATTAGATTACGCTTAGCTGAATTACAAATATATATTTAAGAGCTCAATAATAAATTAGAAAAACTATAATTTTGCAATTATTGCTAAAACATATATTTCTTAAAAAAGTTTAAATTATTTAGAACATATTTTCTTTCTAATGTAATTAGCTGAATTAGGAATCGCTATGCTGAATTACATATTCGCAAGCAATTTTGTGTTTAAAATTATATATATTTACTTGGATTTAGCTTAATTGCATTTTTTTGCGTAAGTTTAAATTTAAAATGCTTAAAACAATTATTGTAATAGCTTAATAATATTTTTGGGTAGCTGAATTACGTCAAGTTAATTGATACTGTTAAAAACTTACTTTATTTATAAAATAATGTAACCTTAACTAAGTTAGTCTTAGAATTAAATCTGCTGAATTAAGTTTCGCTTAGTTGAAATGCATAAATATTAAATTTAATTGCTTTATCTTACACTTAATCTAGTGAATGCCTAATTTTTAAAAATCATCATTAAAATTAATAGTTTATACAAATTAATATATAAGTTTTCTACAAATCTTACTAGCTGAATTGAGTTTTTTCCAGCTGAATTACAATTTTCAGTAAAATTTTACTTTAAAAACTTGTAGAAATACAAAATTTAATAGCATTTGTTATTTAATATTGTTATTTAATAAATAACATCAAATTGTAATAAATTAAAAAAAAATATATATTTAATAAAATTCAATTTATTTTTAGAATTTGCCAGCTGAATTATTTAAATAATTAACTAAATTACTTTTTATTGCTTTTACTACTTTTAAAAGCTTTCAAAAACAATTAAATAAACTATGCAGCGAAAACGTTTGTTGTTGCAATTGTTACAAGTTGTCTACATGTGTGGCAGCCAATTCAATAGAATGAACTTAAAAAAAACATTTGATTTCAACACTATTAAACTATTAATTGTTAATTTTATGCCATAATACGGACGATTGCGTTGATAAATTGCAAAAAATTAAAACTTAATGAATACCATACGAAAGTATGATATATAAAAATACAACAACTACTGCGAGTTATTTAATTGTTATAATTAAAATTGTAATGACGTCAATTGTAATAACTATAAAAAATGTTTGAGTTTGATAAATTGTATTATAAACTGGTAACAATATGTGAAAGGAGGATTAAATATTCATAATCAATTATGAATCATGGTTAAATAGAATTTTAATAAATATTAGAGTCTTATATTTAATAATAAATTTTATCTACAAGGAATTTATTATTTGTACTAAGTATTTTTAAGCTGAATTCCGGTTTTTAGGATTACATTAAATGGACAATTCATGTTTGTTATAAACTGAATTGCTGAATTACAGTTTTAGTTTGCTGAATTGCTTTAAACTAACAGTTCACATGAACAAATTATATATTTAATATAATGAATCAATTTCAGTCGCTATTTTAACAGAGAATTATGATTGTTTTACTGTAGATCAACAAAAAATTAATATTTTTATTTAAAATTTTAAAATCATTTAGCTGAATTTGTATTTTCTCAGCTGAATTACCTATTTTTAGTGATCTTTACTATAAATTCCTTTACAATCGCTGAATTGTATTGACACTTTGTTGTATGTGATTTTGAAATATAATATTTTAAGAGAAAAAAATTTACTATGTTTTAGCTGAAAGATTTTTGTCTTAAAGCTTAATTGCAATCTTTGTTTTCAACATTATTTCTTGTATATAAATAATTAAATATTTCTACATCATACTGTTAATTATATTTATCCCACAATTTATTAGCTGAATTGAATTTTGATCAGCTGAATTTGCATTTGCAATACTTATTCGCCGATCTAATGTGCAAGAAAATCATTAAATTTTGTAAAAATGTGAATACAGGAATTGAAATAAGTTAAATCCAAAATGGATTTAAAAAATAAATAAATCCGTTTTGGATTTAGCTTAATTTTATGCTAGAAATTGCATTTTTGCAAAATTTTAATTTTTCTTTCACATTATATTAGGAAATAAGTGTCAGATTTGGATAAAAATATAAAATTTTGAAAATTAGGAAACAAAATGTGGATTTTTTAACAAATGTTGTGTAATGGTTAGCGCGTTGGACTGTTACACGTGAGTTTGCGGGTTCGAGCCCCAACCAAGGCAACATAAATTTATGAAATATGGTAACATGTATCCCTCATACATATCGCAGCGTCCTCCTTCGGTGTTCCCATAGCACTTAACCCCACCGAAGTAAAATAATATAACAGGGCTATGAACTAAAAAGCTTCAATAAAGTTCGCCAACTCACCATCAGGTGGCGCGCTACAACTGTTCTAAAATTCAACATCTCGCGCAATTACAGTGTTGCCATATTTGAAGCCCTTCATCTTTCACCACCTTTCACTTCTTCTCTATCCCCTTTTCAAAGGAAGCAACACGTTAATTAATAGATAGAATTTCCTAAGTGTTGCTACCCTTAAAAAAAAAAAAAAATAAATAAATCAAAAAATAAATCCAGTGATTAAAAAAAAGCCTACTATCTACCTTTTCCTGATAAATATATAAAACATATATAAAAACTTGTTTTGAATAATACTTCACTCAAATTTGTTAAGCTGAATTAAATTTTTTCTAGCTGAATTGTTATATTATTTAAAATATCAATTTAAATTGCAAAATTGTATTAACAGTGTGCTGAATTATTTAAATCTACTATAATTTAATTAATTTAAAAGATTTAAAATTTTCAGCTGAATAAAGTATTTTTCTGCTGAATTGTTACTTTCAAATTATGACTTTTACTAAATAAAAACTCAAATGAATTATATGTCTTAGATTTTAGCTGAATTGGATTTTTCTGCGCGGAATAGCAAATTACGATTTTCCTTAAGCCTAGTTTTTATTGAAATTTTAGCGTATGATTCCTTTTAAGAACTTATTCAAAAATATTATATTATTAAGCAAAATATTTATAAAAAATATATTTGACACAAAACTGTTTAGCTGAATTAAGTTTTTCTCTGCTGAATAGCCTTGTAAGATAATTTCTTCATTTCGAACCTGTCTTTATGATTGTTTATTATTATATTATTATATAAAATATTTTTAGAAGATATATTTGGCACAAAACTGCTTAGCTGAATTAAGTTTTTCTCTGCTGAATAGCCTTGTAAGGTAATTCCTTCATTTCGAACCCGTCTTTATCATTGTTTATTATTATATTATTATATAAAATATTTTTAGAAGATATTTTTGACACAAAACTGTTTAGCTGAATTAAGTTTTTCTCTGCTGAATAGCCTTTAAAGATAATTTCTTCATTTCGAACCTGTCTTTATGATTGTTTATTATTATATTATTATATAAAATATTTTTAGACGATATTTTTGACACAAAACTATTTAGCTGAATTAAGTTTTTTTTGTGCTGAATAGCCTTGTAAGATAATTCCTTCATTTCGAACCCGGCTTTATCATTGTTTATTATTATATTATTATATAAAATATTTTTAGAAGATATTTCTAACACAAAGAAGTTCAGCTGAATTAAGTTTTTCTCTGCTGAATAGCCTTGTAAGATAATTATTTCATTAAATACCTGTCTTTATGATTGTTTACTTGAATTTATTTAGCTGAATATGGTTTTTCGATGCTGAATAGCTTTAATGAAATAAAAATTTTCATAATATGAAGTTTTTGTGGAAATTTTAATTCACATTCATGGGATATTTTTAAAAATTTGTATGTTAATTCAAAAAAATAAAAAACTAAGAAAAATCTTAATAATTTTTTTTATATTTTAAGTATGTTTGTTAAATTTTTTTCAAAGTAAAATGTTACAAAATAATATTTTTGTTAAAAAATATTCTTCAAATAAACTTGAAATTGTTATGTTATGCTGCCAGTGAAAATGTCTTTATGTGCCTATCCTCAAGTAAGAATTTATGAAGATTTTGATAAAATGAGTGCCAAAGAGGTTTACTACAATGAAGCTGGCAAAAAGATTACAGTGAAGCTATTACATTTCCCAGAAGTACCACCCGAAGAAATTAATAAAATGACATTTGACGAAGAAGAAAAACAACAATTAGAGATTATCAATGGCAATAAACCAGTGCCCATAGAAGTCAAACTACCTGCCAAGGAGGATGATGAAGAAGATGAAATTATTGATGATAATGAAGAATACAATGAAGAAGATATTGAAGATGATGAAGAAAAAGAAGCAGATGAGGGTGATGATTTAGATGTTATGGAAAAGAAAAAGGATTCTGTGACAGTTAGTCATAAAAAAGCTTTGCGTAAAAAATCTTCGGGTAATTTAATGCATGGTCGTAAAGTTAGTCAGGCTTTTGCTCAGGCTCATGGTATGTCTTTATCTGCGGCCACTGGTGCCATACCTAAAACACCACCACCTACACCTACCATCATGATACCACCAAAATCTATATTTGATTCTAAAGATATAGCTTCTATGCGTAAAAATTCTCTTTTAAATCGTCGTAGCCCTTCGCCTCATGGTGTCATTAGCAGTGGTTTAAGTCCCGGTTATGCACAATATTCAAAATCATTATTAGAAGTACCATTACCTCGTGATTATGGTTATGCTTCCAGTGATGATTTAAGTTCGGAATGGGATTCAGATGTACCAAGTGCAAACAATCAAATGAAAAAGGTGAGTTTAAAAGAACATTAAAAGAAATTCGTGAACAAATAAGAGTCAGTGTTGACAAACATTGAGCAATTTTAATTATTCATTTTTTTTAAATTTCTCTGCCAACGACTCACATTTTTCTTTGGCCTAATTTAATTTAAAACACAGTGTTTATACGTTAGATATGTTTTTTTTTTCTTTAATTTTTTTTTTTTTTTTTTTTTGCTAATGATGTGACGTCAAACACCCAAATTAGCACAAGCGTCTTAAGTAGGCAACTTCCTAAACATTAAAACAATATACCCGTCCAGTAAAAAATATTGTTTAAAACTTAAATAAACAGCTATAAAAATTATTAATTCAGTCAGACTGAAATCGAGTTTGTCGCGTCTCTAAAAAATAAACTTAACACTACACTGAAAGAATTTTGTTCATTATATGGCAGCAAATAAATTAATTTATAAGATTTATTAAAATTTTGTCTTTAATGAAATTTACCACCATCTTAAATAAACAATGCAGAACATTTTAATGCGGATAGACATTATTTGTAGTAAGTTTAAAATCAAAGAAAAATAAATCTTTCAATATATCATTAGGCTCGTTTGAAGGTTAAACATTATACAAACAAGTGTTAAGTGAATATGTATGTACATGACTTTTAAAGTTAATACTACTACTTTTTTTATTTTTTAATTAACACAAAATAAGTACATGAAATATTAACTTAAATAAAACATGTTTTTTTTAACAAAAACTGAACCGGTTAACAATTAAAGGGCGTACGCATTTTAAAAGAAGAACTTAGGCGAACATAAGGCAAGTTTTTGCGTACAGTTTTTTAATTAATCAAATACTGATAAATTTTGTTGGTTGAAATTGGAACGAAACAGAAAAAATAAATCCCAAAAATCTTGTGACTTTTATTAAATCAGCATGTTATTAGTATTAAATCGTGTATTTGCTGAAAAATATTTAAATTTAATGAAACTTTTTCATACCCAACAGACCATTACTAGACCTAATTAGATTTTAAAATTGGATAAAAATTTGACCTGGACTCTTATTAATAAAACAAAAACTTTAACCTAATATTAAATAACTTAACTGTACATATAAAACCATCCCGTGTAGTTCTCTATACAAAATTTTTTCAAACATTTTTATTTATAAACGATTAAAAACGGCTCAAGATCTGAGAAGTGGTACCAAATCTGGATAAAGAGATTACGAAATTTAGCATGGCCTTTCAGATATTATGGGTGTATAATTTAAAAATGTGGGATTCACAAGAGATGGTGTATTTTTTACATGTGGTTTGTGTCTTTAATAACATATATGGCATTTTGGAGGGTCGAAATCTGTCATTTATTCTCACTTAGTCAATGAATGAAATAGTATAAACAACAACGTTTTTTTTTTTGTTTCGAAAATGTCGAATTTTGTGCCAACAAAGCATCATTTGCGGAAAGTTATGCTTTACTTCTTCAATTTGAAAATAAGTGCAGCTGAAGCACATCGATTGCTCACCGAAGCTTAGCCAGATCTGTCAAAACAACAGAGTAGTATATTGAAAGATGACAAAGCAAATTGTGGAAAATGTTTTGTTGTCGTTTTTATTTTTTCTTTGATATTTTAAAAATTAAATTACGCTTCTAGGCGAGAACAAGGAATTCTCATTGAGTTTGTAATTTAACTTAACAAATATTTCTAGAAATTCTAAAAATGTCGTCCCCTGACGATTTCCTTAGGCAAGAATGAAATCCTGATAGGGACATGCCTTCAACAAATAATTTTCACAATTTGTCAAATGTGGGCGCTGTGGTGTAATGGTTAGCGCGTTGGACTGTTACACGTGAGGTTGCGGGTTCGAGCCCCAACCAAGGCAACATCAATTTATGAAAAATAATAATATGTATGAGTTTTTTCTATCCCTCATATATATCGCAGCGTCCTCCTTCGGTGTTCCCATAGCACTTAACCCCACCGAAGAAAAATAATATAACAGGGCTATGAACTTAAAAGCTTCAACAAAGATCGCCAACCCACCATCAGATGGCGCGCATCAACTGTTCTAAAAAAAATTCAACATCTCGCGCAATTACAGTGTTGCCATATTTGAAGCCCTTCATCTTTCACCACCTTTCACTTCTTCTCTATCCCCTTTCCAAAGGAAGCAACACGTTAATTAATAGGAAGAATTTCCTGAGTGTTGCTTCTCTTTATAAAAAAAAAAAAAAAAAAAAAAAATAAGTTTTGGGATTTTAGCATATTTAATTCCTTTAATGCAATTAATGTATTTCCCGATAAAAATAAATTAAAAAAAAAATATAAAAAATTTCGTTGATTGCTTTATTGATTCTTGTGTAGTTTATTTTTGGGTAAACTGCACTTTACTGAGCATAAGAAAAACAAAAAAGATAACACTCATGACCAACTCCGAAATAAAAAATAAATAGAAACGAAATTAATAATTCGTCGCGGCGAGTCCAAAAACAGAGAACCATATTTCCATGCAACGTCGGTACTCAAATGAAAGGAAATTTCCTCACGATTCCACAGAATTTTCAAATTCTTTTATATGCAAAAATGCTAACTAAATGAAAGGAAATTTTGACCAAGATTACAAAAATTATAAATTTTAAAAATTTATGAACGAATTAAAAAGTTGACAATTAAAAAAATTAAATTTTTTTTCATATATTTAGTTAGAATATTGTTCTACCTCAAGTCCAAATTCTAATATGATATTGACCATTTTCATGATAGACAATACAATTGTTTCGTGGGCATCACCCTAACTCATCAGTTGTAAAAAAATTATTTATTACTGGAACACACAAACCGAGACATTACATAATGTACAAAAATTCAACGGGACGAGAATATTGGTCTTTTGTATATGAACTGTCTAATTTTGTAAAATCCAGTCATAAATCAACACTTTTTGAAAAGCAACAAAAAGTAACACTTTGGTGCTATTATATGTATGTTTGTGTGTGGGTCAATAACATTTGTAAAAGCAACTAGAATATCCCAATGCATGGAACTAGCCGTGGTATGCTTTGTTCAACAATTAATTCTAACTAAACATTGTATATGAAAATATAGAAGGTCCGAAAAAACAATTTTTGTATCTTTTTATGCAAAAATTAAAATAATTATTAATAAAGTTTTTTTTAAATTGCTCAATTTAAAAAAAAAAATTGAGCAATTTACATATTTCCAGAAAATACCAAACAGTTAACCTACATACTAAAATATACTAAAATTTTTTATCACAAATATCATCAAATATCCAGTACCAACTAAAATAATTTTATTTCATGCAATTTTTGCACCTAAATGAACTTAACACTTCAGTGTGGCAACATTTGCGAAAAAGGAGACACGGAGGAGATTCGAAGATAAACAAAAATCTAAAAATAGAATGTTTGTATGTGTCTGTTTGATCACTTCTGAAGTAAAAAGCAATAACAAAGCTGAATAGGAAAGAAAACTATGAATTAGCTACATTGCATTCAGGGCCTTGCTTGGGTGAGATGGCTAAGCTGTCGCACTTTAGTATAAGTTACGTTTGTAATGTATGCATAGGCACATGTTCGATTCCTACAGCCGACGGGTTATTGAAAAATTATTATATATAGACAATTTGACAATAAAATATAAACAATAATACAATTTAATGGAAAATCACTGATGAAGCCTGTCCATAGAAAAAGGCGGAAACTAGATCAAGTCTGATTTGCAAATTAATGTGTTTATAATTTTTAGAGAAAAAGGTTTATTCTTCTTCTTAGCCTCAAATGTATTAAATTAAAATCACTTTATTCCATGTGATTTTTGGACCAAAATGAAGGTTAACTCAACCTGAAGGCGCTAAAAGGTACTAAAATGAATGCAGTTAGGACCACGTTTTATCGATCACAAAAATAAAATATTTTTTGAAATCGCGAGTACCATTTTTTTGTATAAAACAAGTTTTCCATTTTTCGGCCCTCCTTAAGTCTCTAGTTCGGACCACGTTTTAAGGATCTGAAAAAACTTAATTTTTAAAATCCTGAGGAAATTTCCTTTGGTTTGAGTAGACACACTTGCATGTAAATACGCCTCCCGGTTTTTTGTAACCAGGGGGTTTATAAGGCCGCCGCCACTAATTTATAAATTCGGTTTTTTTCTTTTTTTATTCCAAAAAAAATATGACCCCCCCCCCCTCCATATTTTTTTTTCTTTTTTTATGTGTGCCCGCTAAACTGCATTTTTGCCGTTAAGATCCTTAAGTTGTTTAAGTTTCACGTGAAAAAACTGTTATACTCACTTGACTGTGGACTTTGTTTTCACGCAAATTTAATGTAAAAGACTATTATTTTTCTGGTTATAAAGTGACATTTTATGTTTGTTATAATTGTGGCTTTGTTATAAAATTAAAAAATTGTTAATTTCTATAACTTAAATTGCAATTTAAAGCATTTAAACTTCGAGTGAAATTTTTCACGTGAAAAACAATTTACGGAGCTTTAAAGTTAACCCTGCAGTAGGAGACCCACCTTAAAAGCACTAAGTTATTTATAATTTATTAACATTTTAGAAATTGATTATTTTTTCAAAACTTCTATCTATCTATTCCAGATCGCTTTAAGCATTTATGAGTTAAGCCACTTTTTAGTTAATATAATTTTTTATTGTTTTTTCTTTTATTATTTATGGCTTTATTTTATTTAGTCATTAATGAATAAACTATATTTTAAAAAAAACTACTAATTATGTTAATTAATGTAAATATTTTATATCAATATACATGCATGTTAAAACATGTTTGATGTCATTCACCAAAACGTGACGCAAATAAAAAAAGTGGTTTAAACTTGTATTGGAAGAAAAAGTCATAAAAAACGTGATTTGCAAAATGAAAAACACGAAAAATTAATGAATTTTTGTATCGATTTTGAAATATTGTAAAAGTTAAAGATTTCGCAGAGTTTTGCAGAAAACTTATAACTTAAGTAGGTCAATTATATTTTTTAATGAAATTTCAAGCAAATATTTTTAAAATTTCGTTTCGTTCCCTACTTTAAGCGATATTACCTTCTAAAACTTTAGAATAAATGCCGACAACTACTGCTTTAAAAAATTATTTTCTTAGCAAGAAATAATTAGAATTAAAAAACTTTAACTTCCCAGCGAAAAAAGAGATGCCGAAGCAGTAGAAAAAGCACTACAATTGATGATCTAGATGTACTTCTTTTTTAACATAAACACTAATGATTTTAACATTGAGTTGTCATAGGAGAGAAGTACCCGACTTTAACATTTTTCAGTACTTTTTGAACGAGTGCAAAAAAGCTCTGTTTCACCAATTAAAAGTTAAAAAAAAATTATTTACAAAAAAAAATTATATTTTTTTTATTTTACAAAAGTTTTTCATTGCCGCCACCGGGTATCGAACTTGCGACCTCACGATTGCTAGTCGCTGAGCTCTATCGCTGAGCTATTCTTTGATATGAAAGTTGACTGGCATAAAAACACCACTTTGTTAATGTTCCTTATTCTCTTCAATAAAAGTACTTATTAAACAAGTGTAAAAGGTGCACTCCAATTCACTATTTTTACAAGTACATGAAAATCAATTTCTCACAATTTTTTTTATATATACATCCCAGCGAAAAAAGAGATGCCGAAGCAGTAGAAAAAGCACTACAATTGATGATCTAGATATACTTCTTTTTTAACATAAACACTAATGATTTTAACATTGAGTTGTGATAGGAGAGGAGTATTCTTTAACATTTTTTCAATACTTTTTGAACGAGCGCAAAGGAAGCTCTTTTTCACCAATTAAAAGTTAAAGAAAAATTCTTCACAAAAAAAATTATATTTTTTTTATTTTACAAAAGTTTTTTTATTGCCGCCACCGGGTATCGAACTTGCGACCTCACGATTGCTAGTCGCTCTGCTCTACCGCTGAGCTATTCTTTGATATGAAAGTTGACTGACATAGAAACACCACTTTGTTAATGTTCCTTATTCTCTTCAATAAAAGTACTTATTAAACAAGTGTAAAAGGTGCACTCCAATTCAATATTTTTACAAGTACATGAAAATCAATTTCTCACAATTTTTTTATATATATAAATATTTTTAAATTTTTAAAAATACTGAATTTAAACAAATTAATTAAAAATATTAAAAAAAAAATTAATAGAATAAAAAAAAAAATTAAAAAAAAAAATAAAAAATATTGGTCCCGCCGGGAATCGAACCCGGGACCCTCTGTTTGAAAATGCCAAATGATACCAAAATCACTTTTTACGATCACTTTTAGAGCAATTACTCTTTAGAAGCAATACTTAAGTGATTTTTGGATGTGGTTCAGAAGTAATTCTAAAAAAGCTGTAAAAATGTAATAACGGATACTTGGGAAGCAATGAAAGAAGTGATTTTTTGAAGTTGTTCAGAAGTAATTGTGAAAAAGCTGTAAAAATGTAATAACGGATACTTGGGAAGCAATGAAAGAAGTGATTTTTTGACGTTGTTCAGAATAACTTCTAAAAAAGCAGTAAAAATACACTAACGGACACTTGTGAATCATTAAAAGAAGTAGTTTGTAAAGCACTACTTGCAATTTTTTTTGCTGGGATATTTTTAAAAACTTAAAAATTAAAAAATATTGAATTTAAACAAATTAATTATAAATATAAAAAAAAATTAATAGAATAAAAAAAATTAAAAAAAAAAAATAAAAAATATTGGTCCCGCCGGGAATCGAACCCGGGACCCTCTGTTTGAAAATGCCAAATGATACCAAAATCACTTTTTACGATCACTTTTAGAGCAATTACTCTTTAGAAGCAATACTTAAATGATTTTTTGGATGTGGTTCAGAAGTAATTCTAAAAAAGCTGTAAAAATGTAATAACGGATACTTGGGAAGCAATGAAAGAAGTGATTTTTTGAAGTTGTTCAGAAATAATTCTAAAAAAGGTGTAAAAATGTAATAACGGGTACTTGGGAAGCAATGAAAGAAGTGATTTTTTGAAGTTGTTCAGAATAACTTCTAAAAAAGCAGTAAAAATACACTAACGGATACTTGTGAAGCATTAAAAGAAGTAGTTTGTAAAGCACTACTTGCAATTTTTTTTGCTGGGATATTTTTAAAAACTTAAAAATTAAAAAATATTGAATTTAAACAAACTAATTATAAATATTTAAAAAAAAATTAATATAATTAAAAAAAATTAAAAAAAAAAAAAAATATTGGTCCCGCTGGGAATCGAACCCGGGACCCTCTGTTTGAAAATGCCAAATGATACCAAAATCACTTTTTACGATCACTTTTAGAGCAATTACTCTTTAGAAGCAATACTTAAGTAATTTTTTGGATGTGGTTCAGAAGTAATTATAAAAAAGCTGTCAAAGTGTAATAACGGATACTTGGGAAGCAATGAAAGAAGTGATTTTTTGACGATGTTCAGAATAACTTCTAAAAAAGCAGTAAAAATAGACTAACGGATACTTGTGAAACATTAAAAGAAGTAGTTTGTAAAGCACTAGTTGCAATTTTTTTTGCTGGGTTCTTTGATTTTTTTGGTGCACTAAAAATAAGAAAATTAAGTTTTATATCGAAAAATGTTAACCCTCTGATGCTTTTTCTTCTGATAGTGATAATATTTATACTATGGCATTTTAAACTTACTGTAGCACGAATATTAGAAATTTAATTTATCGTATTTATTTAGGTGATCAAGCGCAATAAAGACTGAAGACGAAAATCGAATAATAAAATATTTTCAGTTTTTGCTATAAATAAAATTATATAACGAGAATTGTTTTTTGTTTTAAAAAACATGATGCTTTTCGTTTTTCGAAAATTGCGAAATTTGGCGAATTTGGCACTAAACATCAATAAATTTTGACGAAATTATTTTCTGAATATATAATCCGTGCTTAATTTCAAAAAAAATTTATCAGCTAATTTATGAGTTAAGTAGGGCATACACGTTCAATATTATTGATAAATTTTTCAAAAATTAACCAATCTTTTTAAATACTTTGGTTGATTTTAAAAACATTGATCAATAATATTGAACGGGTATGTTTGCCTTTAGAGAGATATTCGTAAGACGTGTCCTGAAGGTATCCTGTGAGTCCTGGAGCAAAAATAATAACTGCTTTTACAATTAGAGATGCTAAACTGACTTTATTATCATCAATAATGTATGCCAGATCGTTAATAAATTTTTTAAGATTTTTCAAGTTTGATTTCATAATCTTCTCGCTTTAAAATAGTTGTACAAAAAAAGTTTGAAGGCAAAAAAGTAGTTAATTATGAGCTAATATCTTTAATTCTCCTTTTTTTATTTTACCTCAACATTATCATAAATTGACACTATTTATTAACCGCTATTTTACAATTTGAGATAAGTTAGTCAAATAACTTTACCTATCACACAAAAGTCATTAGACGGTTAGGTTAGTACGTTCATTTACGTAAATTTCAAAATAATAGAAATTATAGGCCAATTTATAGCCATCGATTTATATTTGCTACTAACGCCTAATATCCGCTTTCTAGTCACACCTTTTACTCATGCGCCGTGCTATAAATCAAAATTAAAACCACACAATTTTGTGAAAATTATGACATCTATGTAAAGTGTTTATTTCATATGTATATATTTTTTTATCAACCATGACAGTTTACAACACAGACGTCATCTTAAATAATTTTCAATAAGCGTCACAAGAAATGCAAAACTCTGAATGAAAACTGAGAAAAATCAGCATGTGAACATAGACAATTTGAGGCTTTTATTATCATATATAGTTTTTGTTTTGCGACAGAAATGAATATTATAATTAAAACAATCATAATTTTTAATAAAAGGCAACGGCAAATACATCTATGATGCGATTTACAGGATTGGGAATTACACTAAATTTAGACTGCGCAAAAACTACCTGGTTTTTGTACAAAACAAGTTTTTTCTTGTTTTTTTGTATATGCGTTTTGACAATTAAAAACTATCAGGAGCCAAAAACTAGGTAGTTTTTCCTCAGTCTAAATGCAGTATTGCACAAAATTTTGTGTGTAAAAATACTTATGCAAAATCCTTAAATTCTTATTCTAATCATAATAAAAGGAAAGGTAAAATATGCTAAAAATATAAAATCATTTTGATTATTATTAACATGATCTCCCTCAATTCACACAATAATATGATTGTGATTAGATGAGTGGAATATGATTATTCAGATAATATATAATTATAGATGTGAGAATAATATCATAACAAACAAATTTTTAGTGAATAATTTTTTGGTAATTTTTACAACCATCAAATTTAACGCGTTTACTGGGTTAACTCTACAAATTTTTTCAACGGCTATTTTCCTCAAAATTTATTTTGTGAATTTTTTTTTTAATAAAACAATAAATTTCTGGTACTTAAAATCGATAATATGTTTTTATATTAAAATTCGAATTGTTGCTTTCTAAAAATTTTTTTCGCAAACTACCCCGTACATTGAGTTATAGCTGTAAAACTTTAAAGTAAAAAAATAACACTGCATACAATCTCGCAAGTTATTGTTAATAATGTGCATCTGAATTATTCAGTATTAAATGTTAACTGTATGAGTTAAAATGTGCAAAAATAATAAAAATATTAAAATAAACGAATTCATTCATAATAATAAAAAAAAAATAATATAAAAAATAATTTTTTTTTAATATTTTCAAATAAATGAAAAATTTTTAAGCGAAAGCTAAACAAATATATAATTTTTATATTTCGATCATCTAAATTGTGCTGAATGTGTTAATTTAATATATTTTCAATTTCAAATGTTAATTTAATGTCTTTTACAAATTCAACATCTGAAATTTACAATAATTTTACCAGCACTCCGCGAGCAAATTGTTTTGCTTCATTTGCATTCGTTCGCAGACGTTTTAGAAGTCACGGTAAATATGTAGTTAATCCATCAACGGTGCTAATAACCTCATCATCATCGACAGCAACGACACATACGTGTGAATTTTACGTTGAAACTAAGGTAAATAAAAACAGCGAATGTGCGATAAGTAAAAAAAATAAAATTTGAATTTAATTTCCATATTTTGTTTAGAGTTTTGTGTTGTTTTTCTTAAGTTTAAACGTAAATTTAAGTCAGATTATTACTAGAGTGTGATTTGTGATTTGATTATTTACGTCATAGTGTGATGGTCCTTCTTTTTACAAAAAAAAAAAAAAAAAAATGTGTGAAATTTTGAAATGAAATTTATTGTGAATTTTAAAGAAGATATAAATAAAAGTATCTTTAGAGATTTCTATAAATATAAAAAAAAAATCTTTAGAGATTTTTTTTTTTTTTTTTTTTTTTTTTTAAGAGTAGCAACACTCAGGAAATTCTTCCTATTAATTAACGTGTTGCTTCCATTGGAAGGGAGATAGAGAAGAAGTAAAAGGTGGTGAAAGATGAAGGGCTTTAAATATGGCTACACTGTAATTGCGTGAGATGTTGAATCTATGAACAGTTGTTGCGCGCCATCTGATAAAGAGTTCGCGAACTTTGTTGAATCTTTTTAGTTCATAGCCCTGTTATATTATTTTATTTCGGTGTGGTTAATTGCTATGGGAATACCGAAGGAGGACGCTGCCATATGTATCAGAAAAAACTCATACATATCATTATATTTCATAAATTGACGTTACCTTGGTTGGGGCTCGAACCCGCAATCTTACGTGTAACAGTCCAACACGCGAACCATTACACCACAGCGCCCACAAAAAATTTACAAAATTTTGAGATTTTTTATATCGCAAAAACATTTTAAATTATTTAAAAGAAAAAAAAATTTGTTTTGAATGGATTGATAGCCCAAAAACCACCAAGTAGCAAACTTTTAACATAATGAATGCCGTTACTTAAAACAAAAATCCTCCACTACACGCAGAGAAAAGTTATTGTTGTAATATGATTACGGCTACAAAACTTTATTCCCTACTGCCATACATGTTCTTGTTCTTGCAATCAAACCCTAACTGTATTAATCATACACAGAAAAAAAAGTTGGCACCAACAATGAAATTTATAATTTTATTTTTTTTAATTGAAATTTTATTTCAAACAATTTTTTTGTTTGAAATGTTTATAAATTTTTCATATAAAAATTGTTTAAAAATCAAAATTCAAAGTTACAAAAAGATAATAAATTTTTTTTTTGATTTCCAAATTTTTTTTTTGTATTCCCATGTGAAAATCGAAATATATATGAACACACATGATCATACATTGACTTGTATATGATCATGCATGGGCATACATTGCCATATACGTACAAGCAAATTAAATTAAAATTTGTAAAAATGAATTTTGTCCAAATAAAATAATCAACTATATATTTAGTTGCAAAATTAAAAAAAAGAAAAAAAGTACTCATTTCCTATGACAACCCAATGTTAAAATCATTAGTGTTTCTGTTAAAATATAAGTACATTTAGATCACTAATTATGGGCTTTTTCAACTGCATTCATATCTCTTTTTTTGCTAGATTGTTATTAATTTTGAGAGTGGCATTATTTGTTGAAAAGGGAATCCGGTCTACCCAGGAAGTCTAAGCAAAATGTAATCAAGCGACCTCCAAATAAAATTATTGCTTATAAAACTACTTAGTACAATAAATTAAATTAAAAATGCCAAAAGAGTGATTTATATTTTAATTGTTAAAAGCGTCTTCAATCAGAAGTATGACAGATTTTAGTTTTATACTAAAGAAAAATTGAAAAAAAAATTTTGTTGTTTGTGTTACGAAATGATCACCTAAATGACCACAACATTCTCTTCATACCCATATGATAATTGCGAAAAAATTTGTGCTACTGCTTACCCGTTACATTACAAAAAAAATCTAAAATAAGTAGTTACCATAACAAGTAGTTATTTGTATGAATACACTATGCGACAGTCAAAATCGGGATGGGATGAAACCAACGGGAAATGTTATATCGGTCAAAAACAAGTTATACGTGTCCCGGCGTTTCGCTGGGTCACCTCTAGGAATCGAGATATATCTTTTTTTTGACATAACTCGAGAACCACTAGTCCGATTTTGCTCAAACAATTTAAGAAAAATTAAAAATTACAATTCCTTTAATCTGTTCATATATCGTTTTTCTATATACTCAACAGTTTTGCCGGTAAACATAAATGTTTGTTACCGCCACCATAAAAATCAATAACCTTTTGTTTATTACTTTTTTTTAATATTTTAGGCAAAAAATACTTTTTTCTTCATACATTTATTTTTACCGGCAAAACTGTTGAGTATATAGAAAAACGTTATATGAATAGATTAGAGGAATTGTAATTTTTAATTTTTTTAAAATTGTTTGAGCAAAATCGGACTAGTGGTTCTCGAATTATGTCAAAAAAAAGACCACCAAAGGTCAAATCGATATATCTCGATTCCTAGGGGTGACCCAGCGAAACGCCGGGACACGTATAACTTCTTTTTTACCGATATAACTTTCCCCTTCCCGATCACTGACCCCTACCATTTGTCTCACAGTGATATCGTTGTTACAAATTTTATAAATAATGAAAAAATTAAGTCGTTTGAATATTTATATAAGTTTCGAAAAAAACAAACCTTTTTATAGCATAACATTTATTTTTAATGTTATTAACAAATCAGTCATTAACCTTTAAATAAACAATATCAATAAGTTGTTATTTATAATTGTTATTGTTTTTTTTTTTCAAATATAAAAATATTATTACCACGTTTGACATATATTTTGCTAAATTATAAATTTTTTTATTTAATGATTTAGTAATTAAATTAAATACAACATTTAACTGCTAATATTTAAATTAATTGTTTAACAGCTGTTTTGGAACAACTATTCTTAGCCACAACAAAACAATTTACAAATAAATTTTTATTTTGTAAAAAGATATTTAAATTAGTTTAAAATTAAAACTAAATGGTTTTAAACGATTTGTTATTTCCGTTTACATTTTTTTTGTGGATAAACACAAACAGAGGGGAAAGACCTGAAGGTGACTTAATAATTTTTAAAATATTACTTCATAATTGTTGAAAAAAAAACTGCAAACTCACATTAACAGGGATACAGAAACTTTTAAATTTAAACTAAAGATCTGTAATGTTTTTCAGCTAAACTCTAGTTGAAAAAAAATGAATTAATCAACATTAAACTATAGAATTTGCTAAGCGTTAAACATTTTTCTTAAAGTTAAAGTTTTTCTCTATTCGATATTAAATTTTTTATTTTTTTTATATGGGATTTATGATAATACGATCTTAAACTGAACGAAATATTATACTCATGAAACAATTTTTAGGTCAACTAAATCAAGAAGTAAAAAATTGTCTGTATCCAGCTGAAAATAAGATCGTATATGATTATATATGAATCATATATGTTGAATCATATATTGGCATATATGGTCGGTCGTATATTCCTATATATGATCATATAAGACCAATTTGTGTTCACAATATTAAAAAAAATGGTTTTTTGAGAAATATCAATACATCAAACTTTTTGCAAATATCTTTAAGATTCTACCAATTAGAAGATTTAATTTTGGAATACCTTGTTTGAATTGCCTAATTTTCAGAAATGTCAATAAGCTTGACAGAGTAAAAAAAGTTAGATGTTATAAAATACAAACATATCTTTTTTTTAATATAGTCTAAAATACAATTTGATCCGAAAAATGGTGGATCGTTCTGTATTAATTTAGATCCTCCTTGGATCTAATATGATCAATTACGATCCGAAAAATGGGTTTATCTAATTATAGAAAAAATAAATTTAATTCTAAAAGTTTAATTTTATTTGATACCATTAGATAAAAATAACTCATTCAGAGATCGCTCAGATTGCATTATATGGTCCATTCTATTGGAATTACTTTTTGATTATCATTATGTCACATCCAATTTTATATGATTAGATAAACCCATTTTCGGATCGTATTTCATCATATTAGATACAAGGTGGATCTAAATTAATGCAACACGATCCACCATTTTTCGGATAAAATTTTATTTTAAAATTTTAAATTAAAAAATAAACTTGTTTCAAATTCGAATAATTTTATATAGAAAATTTTGTTTTCGATAACTGGTTTTAAAGCTTTCCATGAAATTGATTAATTTTTATATTCGTATATTTTTAAATTTTTACAAATAAAACTAATTCAGTGTTTTCTCTTTTACTTTCAGGTATTAAAATATTTAAATAAAACCCAATAGTAAGTACTGTAATTAATTTGTATTTCAAGTACTGAAATATTGTGTTGATTTAGTGCTGTAAATTAATTGAAAGAGGTTGTAAAGAAAACTTAGTTCAGTTTTTATTAATAGTTATAACGCAAATCTATTAAAATAATTAAGACTGCAAGTAAGAAGAAAATATCCCATTGCGCTCAAACAGTGGGACACCAGAAAGACAATAATATGTTTCAAATAATTATTATGTGAAAAATAGGTGATAAATATTAATTTGCATAAAATATTGAAAACTTAAGTATTCTAATTTAAAACTAATTTTAAACTGCCGTAAAATTGGCCTTGAATGTATATTAACTAAATCAGTTTTTCTTTTATTTTAGAGAAGCAACACTCAGAAAATTCTTCCTATTAATTAACATGTTGTTTTCTTTGGGAAGGGGATAGAGAAGAGATGAAAGGTGGTGAAAGATGACGGACTTCAAATATGGCAACACTGTAATTGCGCGAGTTCTTGAATCTTAGAACAGTTGTTGCGCGTCATCTGATATAGGGTTAGCGAACTTAACCCCACATCTGCTATTTGCTTGTATCATTTTTTTTTTTTTAAAGAAATGCCAAAAAGTTCATTTAAAAAAAAGAGTAAAATTATTCTGGAGTATCTTAAAACCACGGTAAAATAACATTGTAGGGCTATGAACTAAAAAGCTTCAACAAAGTTTGCCAACTCCCCATCAAATGCCGACAACTGTTCTAAGATTCAACACATTGCAGCATTTACAGTGCTGCCATATTTGAAAACCTTCACCTTTAACCACCCTTCATCTCCTCTCTATCCCCTTAAAAAACAAGTTAATTAATAAGAAGAGTTTCCTGAGTGTTCATTCTCTTTAAGAAACAATTTCTTTTTCTACAACATATCCAACTCTTAACGAAATCTTAGTGTTTGCTTAGAGTACCTTGTAAGTACATTTCTATAGGAAAAAGTTTCCTAAGTAGTTAGACTAGACAAACAAAATTTTCACTTTAATTTGTTGCCACATTCCAACCCACTGTATGACGTACATATGAAGATATTGTGTTTGCCTGGTGCATGAGTTTCATGCATGTTTTCTCAGTTGACAATTGTCTACAAACTATTTGACACAAAATATTTACTATGTCAATTCCAATAAAAATGTATGCAAAACTATGTGATACGACAACAACAAAATTAAGTGAATTAAATTGTTTGAAAAGTAAAAATTTAAACGGTTTTTATTTTCGAAGATACAGGCAATTTTGTAAAGAAGAACATTTTTAAACGCCACCGCTCTTATTCATATGCAAATTTGTATAATCATGTTTGATAAACATCTTCAAAAGACATGAGAATTTTCAATAGTATAGTTTTCAAAAGAATTATTTTCAATATATGTATTTAGAAATATACATATTAGAATAAGTAATTGTTTTCATTGTAATACTATATTCCCAAAGAACAAAAACCAGCTGGATATTGGTTTAATCTAATATTTGTAACATCTGATATTTGTAACAACACCGAACACTAAAAAATATTGGACTTAGGCAAACCTTTTAGTACACCGATCGAATCAGAATCACTTTTTGGTTTGATTTAGCGATGTTCATCTGTCTGTATTAATATATTTGAATAAAATTTAGTCCACCGACTTCTATTGGTCGGAGACTAGTGGTTTTGCTATCTCGAACAAAAATCAGGCATGATATCATCAATAATGCAATTGCTTCACTTTGATTCACAAGGGCCCAAGGACAAAGCCTATTGATTTTAAATTTGACAAGTAAAATCTACCAGCATCCAAAAACTAGCTACACGCTGTTAAAACTCCCTGTCCCAAACATATTTTGCAGGTAATATATTTCTTGTCTTCTCTATATGTGACGCGCAAAATAGAAAGGGACCTAAGGATAGAAAGGGACCTAATGTCAGGAGAGCATGGGATCGGTCTCATTCGATGCTCAGATGTTGTCCACAAAAAAAAAAAAAAAATTGATTTTTTTACCCTTAGGTCACTTTCTCTATGCGCTGTCACATATATGAAAAAAATAACATGACTGACTGACTGTTTAATGTCGAGTTTTTGGGATGTTAGTTAAACTTGGTGTAGTTTAACAGAAAATGAATAATGTCTACCATTTCCGAGTTTTTTAACAAAAATTTCCCGCAACAAATTTTTCTTCTTTGTAATTTTGGTGTTTATTGAAATGAAAGTAAATAAGCCATATTTTACACCTTAAAACTGGACCTGACGCACTCACTCAATGAATTAACACCGCCCAGTCCAAACCACTAGATATAGGAAGCTGAAGTTTTGTGCGTATGTTCCACCTCCGGTGTAGACGTCCGCTGAGATGGGATTTTTAGAAAAAGTAATTGGTTAGCGCGTTGGACTGTTACACGTGAGGTTGCGGGTTCGAGCCCCAACCAAGGCAACATAAACTTATGAAATATGGTAATATGTATGAGTTTTTTCTTTCCCTCATACATATCGCAGCGTCCTCCTTCGGTGTTTCCATAGCACTTAACCCCACCGAAGTAAAATAATATAATAGGGCTGTGAACTAAAAGGCTTCAACAAAGTTCGCCAACTCACCATCAGATGGCGCGCAACAACCGTTCTAAAATTCAGCATCTTGCGCAATTACAGTGTTGAAGCCGTTCATTTTTCACCACCTTTCACTTCTTCTCTATCCCCTTCCCAAAGGAAGCAACAGGTTAATTAATAGGAAGAATTTCCTGAGTGTTGCTTCCCTTAAAAAAAAAAAAAAAAAAAAAAAAAAGGGGACGGCTTGATGAAACACCTTTAGCTAGAAATCTGAAATTTAAAATATGTATTCCTTGGGCTGTGGACTAACTTACCGACAAGGTACTTTCTGGAACGTGGAAAAATATGGGTGCAAAAGCGGAAAATTGCGCATCCCCCCCCCCCCCTAAAGGTCTTCCTAAGCCGCTGGAGATAGGCAGTTGAAATTTGGTATGAAAGTTCCTCCTTTGTCGTATATATCCGCTAAGACGAGATTTTTGGAAATTCCCACGGGGAGGGGCACAAAGGGGAAAAGTCTCCCCATTTACGGCCCGTCCGAACAGCTGCAACTAGGAAGTCGAAATTTGGTATGTAGATATGATTTTTGGAAATTCCTACGGGAAAGGGCCAAAAGGGGAAAATCTCCCCCTGGCGGCCTGAAATTGGGGAACGAAATTAAATAGAACGAGAAACGAGTGGCATTGAAACAGTAGACAAGTAGAACGAAATAGAATGGAACGGGGAACAAAATGGAATGGAATGTAGAAAGACTGGAATAGAAATACTAAAGTTGGAAAACGGAATGGAGCTAGTGGAAAGAAATTGAATAGAACGAGGAACGATTGATATTGAAACATAATACAATGGCAATGAAATGGAATGAAATGGGAAACGAATGGAATTGGAAATCTAAAATTGTGGAACTAAATGGAATGGCACGGGAAATGAGTGGAATTGAAGCACTAGACAATGGGAAAGAAATGAAATAAATCGGAAAAACAAATAGAATATAATGAAGAACGATTGGAATTTAAACATTAAAATTGGGAAACGACATGGAACAGAAAGGGGAATGAATAGTATTGAAACACTAGATGACTGGAATAATATGGAACGAAATTTTAATGACTTAAACCGCTTAGGTTTGGTTCTTGAAATTATGTATGGGAAATTCTGTTTTCCGCGTCATTTCTGAGTACACAGTGAGCTCTTTTGGGCGCTCCATTTTCATGGGAAAAAGTGAAAGAAATTTTATGTTTTAGAGCTTACTTTAAAATCATTAATGATGTACTTGTAAACACATTAGGTGTATAACTTAAAAATGCGGGTCATATATTTTCCCACCTTAAATGTCAAACACGCATCACAAAAATGTCTGAAGCAATAGCAACAGCTGATTTGCATCAGCATCGCAAACTAATCACAGATGCGCATCAGATGCAAAGCAGTGATTCATTTCCGAACAGGCCCTACCTCTAAATATGTTCAAAAATGTCAGTTTCCTGCGTGTAATTTTTGACTTTTGCTTGCCTTAACTTGTTTTTATACATGAGTTTTGACAAGTAAATTTAAAGTCAAAACAAAAGTCACTTAGTTTTTGTTCTGTGTGAATATAGTATAAAATAAAAAAATATATATTTTCATATCACTTATTATTGTAGACTTTAGACATTTATATTTGCTACTATATCTTAGCTACTGTATCCTATACGCTATTTTCTCCTCTTTCAATTGACATTAAGACAATAAAAATATTTAATTGTTTAATAGATATACAGTGTGCATGCACGAATATGTTGTCTACATATTTATCTTTCTTTTCAGTTTATATTTTTTTATCTTTTTTTTATAAAGTGTGTTAATTGTGGATGATGATGCCGTTTTTGTTGCTATATCTTTATTTATTATAAATTGCGGTTTATTGTTGCTAGATTTCATTTAACTATAAATTGGAATGACGTTTGTGGTGGTTACAAAAAACTGTGAAATTTTCTATAAAACGAAGATGTGGGAGATTATTTCAATTATTTCATCAAGTTCAGGGTTGGTCCAAAAAAAAAAGTGAATTAAAAATACATGTTTTTTAAAGAAATTTTAGAAAAATGAATTGCTTACAGAAAATTTTAACAAAATGGACTTAAAACTGCTAACTTATCTTAAACACAGATTAGTGCTTCACCATAGTTATGAATGCCACAGATATATGGTAATATCTGTGGTTAACGTGTAGCCATGGTTATTTGTAAAATAAGATACTCGCCCTTAATTATTAACAATTTATTTTTGCGAGATTTAATTACTAAATGATTGTTACTATAGACTTCATAGTTTTAACTACAATAGTTAATTTTACAAAATTAAGGTAAAGCTGATTGGGCGTCATTTTGATATTACTCAAATAGTCCGATTGACTTCATTCAATCAAATGAAATGAAGTTAATTTATTTTAGTTACACTTTAAGGTATTAATTATAATTTAAAAAATTTAAGCTCAAGTTGGGCGCTATTTAATGATTTATGTACCTTCAAAGTGAGACCCACCGTGAATTTGTAGCAGACAAAAGTTTAAAATTGACATATCTATTGGGCCATTTTGGCGATTTAGTCGGTAGAAAAACGGCAAAATTCGCTCTTTTTTTTGTTTCTGTATTTTTGAAAATTATACAATGTGAAGTAAATTTGTTTAATAGCAATGGTAGGTTTTTGAAATTTCTTAAGTTATTAAGATATTTGTGAATAAAATTGAAATTTTTCGTCCTTCTATTTAAACTCCTAAAACCTTAACATGAATAAAAAATCAATACACTTTGATCTAAGACAAATTTTTTCCATCGCCTAAGCAAATCTGAGAGTTTAGCCTGAAAAATTTTCATTGTAAATGGTCCCAAATTTGGCGCCATTAAATTTATAAATTAACGCAAGTACGATATTCTAGAAAAATTGTCCGATTTTGATAAAATTTCGGTGATACGTTTTTGAAATTTTTAAGTTATTAAGATGTTTAGACGTTATTTGTCCTCCTTTTTAAATCCCCAAGACCTGAAGATGAATAAAAAATTAAGACAGTTTCAACTTGGAAATATTTTCTCTATCACCTAAGGAAATTTTTTAAGAATCTGAGAGTTTAGGAAATATTTTCATTCTACAGTAACAAATTGTCCCAAATTAGGCGCCAATTATCATACAACTTAACAGAAGCAATATGTTTCAAGAAAAATTGTCCGATTTTCATTAAATTTTGGTATAGGTCTGTTATTTTTCTGAACCACCTCGAAATATCTGTTTCATCCTCATAAATCTTTTATATTTAATTTATTGACTTTTTTTAAGCCAAACAACTCAAATATAAATATCTATTTGATCTTAAACATTTTGGCTTTAGAAAAAACATGTTTTCCAAAACAAACTTTGAATGTCAAATTGCATTTGTAAGGTGTTTGATTGCTTAAATATCAGCACGTGCCTGTGGTACACAGGGTATCATAAACATATCAAGTATAAAAATCTTGTTACAAAACATGCTAAATAAAACAAATAAGGTATATTTTAACAAATTTTCAACAACCAATAAACAAACCTCATGAAATAGTTAAACTCAACAAACCACAACTAAATTTGTCAAAATAAATGTAAATGGCAAACAACAATTGCAAATCAAATTTTAAATAAGGCCTAAGCAAAATTATTTACTAGAAAAAAATTTACAAAAATTTTGTAAGCCAAACACGTTCTAAGAAAAACTGTTAGAAAATATTCCCTGCGTTTAATTGCTGCTAAAAATCCATTAAAAATGTAACCAATTTGGTTAAAACTGACATTTATCTAGAAACAAAAACACCAAAGGTGGTCGTTTTCTGTTTGTTTTTTTTTTCGTTCCGTTTTGGATTGATTGTTTTACGTATTCGTTTATGTTAATGATAAGTAATTGCTTAATAACATTTTGTTTATTGAATTCAATTTTTAAAAGTCTTTTCCTTTTGTGTGTGATTTCATGCCTCAAAACAATACAATCAAAATATTAACATTTTAGAGGAGTGATTTTGTTCATAGCAACACATTTGTTTACGTAAAATATGTAAATTTTTGCGAAAATTGTTTATAAAACAAATTTTTATAACACGTTCACACTTACTTTACTTTTAATTATTTATTTATCAAAAATCGGTTCAGTTGTCTTTACATTGGGTGCCATTTTTATTTGAAACTGATTTATGTGAAAAATTTGTCAAAATTCTTACACTAGAAACAAAATTCTTTTAAGCTTTTCACACAAATTTTCTACAAATGACAAATGACGTTTGTATTAATGACTAACAGCAGAAGCGGTTAAAGTAGTTATTAGTTAATTGCGAATTATAAAATTTATTAAGTGCAAATATTTCGATAAACAAAACTTTTTTAACCCGTTTACACTTACTTTATACATTAAATCATTCAGGTGCGCTTTAGTTATTCGTTCATTGAGCTTCATTTCTCTCAATCAATTCCGATTTTTGCCCAGATTTTGCCAATAATTTTATACTAAAATTGAATGTTGTATACCCTTTTCACACTAACATTTTATCTGTTAATTTGATTTTGCCTCGTTCACTCTAATTTTATTAATGAGTTAAAGAAGGTTAGCTTTATATATATATTAGTTAGATGCTAATTTAAAAGTATATTAATTTAATTTCGACAGGCAAAATGATTATAAACCGTTCACACTGACTTTATGTGCTAAGACGATTTGGGTCCGTTTCAGATACTTGTTCATTGGGCGGATATTTCATTATAATGTTTGCCTAGTATATCTTAAAAATGTTTTACAAACAAAAGTTTATACTACACAAACTTTTTAAAAATTATATTATTGTACCCCTTTCACACAAATTTTAATGTACGGCTTGTAACAGTGAGAATCCGTTAAGATCTTTTTTAGTTATTCCCGAGCTAAAAAATATTTTAACCTACATACATATAATATTAATACTTTTACAAATAAAATATACATATATAACCCGTTCACACTTATATTATATGTAATATTATTTAGCTTCGGTCGAGGTTTTTTTGTCAAGCATCAATTGCTTAAGTACATTTCTGACTCTATGATTAGCATTTGCCGAAAATTTCATATAACCCGTTTACAAAACTGTATTTAATGAAAAAACTAATAAAAGAGATATTTATTGGTTGGGCGCCAAAAAGAAATTCTTTATCTATAATTTGTTCAATATTTTTCCACCATTTTATATAAACAAAATTATTATATCCCGTTTACACAATTTTTATACACATGAAATTCTTATAATTATATCCCAGTATACAATTGGAAACCGAAAAGACTCATAAAAGAGACTTTACCCCTTTTGAAATCACAGCTATATGAGGTTTTTTTTTTTACCGACGAAGCTTCTTTCTGAGCTCACTTAATTATGAGCATTATTGAAGAATTTACAATTTTCTGAGCGGTTTATCAGTCATTTATGATTAATTTTTGAGTCATAAATATGAGCCAATTACATTTAATTTATCGCTCTAACATTTGAGCACTCTAAAATTCAGCAGACTTTATAGTCCTTTATGAGTAATAATTTCTAAGCGCTCAAATTATATTTAGCCCAGCACTTGTCGAGAATTTAATACCATTATTTTATGAACCAATCCAATAAAATCGGTTATAATTTTCGTTCAAATGGGTAAGTAAAATTAATGCTGTTATTTTGCCCAGTGTTTTTAAAAACTTCATATAACCCATTCACACTAAACTGGGCTTATGTGTCACATAAGGATCGATTGAGACTGTTTTTAATTTAGAGCTAATTAGTTTATAATATTTAATTCTAAAATTTTGCTTAGCATCTGTCGAAAATTTTATAGAAACAAATATAATCGATTCACATTAACCTAAGTATGTTGGTCATAATATATTTATAAACCGGTCACACTTTATGTTTGTGTTATTAGTCAATCCACCAGAATTGCTAAGCCGTCAATTTATAAAGTACACTTAATTATAATATTTTTCCCAGCATTTTTGTAAAAACCTTATAATCCGTTCACACCAACTTAGCTTGAAACGCCATCAAAATAAAGATCGTTTGAGCTCTTTTTGGCTCTTTGATTATTGGGCGTTAGTTATTTACATATCGTATATTATTTCAATATATTTTAAGGAGTTGGTTTTTTAAATTGAACTTTGGTCTCTTTTATATATTTAAATTACAATAGATTTTACACCAGTGTGAACGACTGTTTACATTTGTATGTTTTGACGTAATGATGCTACTTCATTATTATGCGTGAATTTTACTACGATCATATTTTACTACAAGATCACTGTCTCTATTCTTCTGTGTTCATTTTTGGAATAAAAGAAATGAAGTCAAAATTTTTTGTTTGTTTTTGTTTTCTATAATTTGAATTGACGTCAATGCGAGTACTACTTATATCTCATATCTATTGTTGTCTGTAAGGGGAAAAATGTTAGATATTTGAAAACACTTTGTGAATCTATAATTTTCTAAAGTAAAATGATATACCTACCCGTTAGAATAATATAATATAATAATTTTTCTTAACTATTCTCTCTTAACAGCCGTCTGGTTGGCGTAAAATACGAAATATTGTACAATGGACTCCCTTTTTTCAAACTTACAAAAAACAACGTTATCCCTGGGTGCAATTGGCTGGTCATCAGGGTAATTTTAAAGCTGGACCTGAACAGGGTACGGTGTTAAAGAAATTATGCCCCAAGGAAGAGGATTGTTTTCATATTTTAATGAAAGATGTATTAAGGCCCTATGTACCAGAATACAAAGGTCAAGTTACCAGTGAAGATGGAGAATGTAAGTCTGAATATTATTCTATAAAATATTATTTTAATTATATAATTTCCTTGCAGTATACCTCCAATTACAAGATTTATTAAGTGATTTCTATCAACCTTGTGTTATGGATTGTAAAATCGGTGTTCGCACCTATTTGGAGGAAGAATTATCCAAGGCTAAGGAAAAACCCAAACTGCGCAAAGATATGTATGAGAAAATGATACAAATTGATCCTAATGCTCCCAGTGATGATGAACATAAGGCTAAAGGTGTTACCAAGCCACGTTATATGGTTTGGCGTGAGACTATATCCAGTACTGCAACTTTGGGTTTTCGTATAGAGGTAGGAAGACTTTCGATATTTATACCTTTGAAAATTATATAATCAAAAATTAAAATTTTGTATATTTTTAGGGTATTAAGAAAAGTGATGGCACCAGTTCGAAAGATTTTAAGACAACTAAATCTCGTGAGCAAATTAAATCAGCTTTTCGTGAATTTATTAGTGGATTTCCACATGCATTGGTAAGTTAATTAGAACTTAAACATAAGAAAGTACAAAAATAAAATTCATTAAAAGAAGAAGAAGAATTCACCCTAAAGAAAATTACTTCAGGGCGAACTCTTAGATTTTGATGAATGAATCTTCAGAATACCTTTAATTTAACCGTGGGATATACAAATGGGTCTGGCCAGACCTTTTTCGGTTTAAATTTTTTATCACATGGAATAAAAGTACGATAATAATTATATAAGTACATTGAAATTCATATTATGTCCAGACATAATGTGTTAAGAATGTAATTATCGAAACATGTGTATGACGGGGAGCCAAATATGAAATTCGGACCAAACATGAAGTGCGGCCGTTTTGGCGAATTATTTTAACTCAAAAAGTAGGTTCGGCCTACTTTTGTTTTTTGTTTTCTCTATCATATAACCAAAATTAATAGAAATCTGAGATTTTGTCCCAAAGTAGTTTTCTTTATTAAGACATTACCCTACGTTGGGCGCCATTTATGCACAGCTACAAACAATTTTCAACATTCCACGAATGAGATAAAATCTGTTGAAATCTATTAAACAATGAGAAATAATATATGCTTATTTCTTAACAAACGACATCTTAACTTTCTAGAAAGTAAAATGTTATGAGTCTTTCATGTGTTTCCTATAAAAAAAAATTAAAAAATTTTGCGAAAGAAATCTTAAGAGGATCGGAGACATTTTTGGTTGAAGATAAGTATTCCTTTAAGGATAGCTCTACGAAATCAAAAGCCTCTGATGAATTTTCCATTTAGATTTTTGGAAAATATAACTTAGAGAACTTTTTTCTAGAAAAAGCCCTAAATTTGAAAAATAATCCTGAAATGGGAGAAATCGATTTAATTTAAAAATAATGTCGAAATCTAGAGAAATCAAAATCGCTAAATTTCAAAAAACAAAAAAACACTTAATAAAACAAATGATACCGACCGTGCTGTATCTCGTTAAGAGGTGATTCTAAGAGTTATAGCCTTAGTAGAGGGTTGCTGGTTTGATTCCCGGTCATGGCATATGCATGTTAGAATACTTTTTTTTGAATATTTTTGGGTTGCAGTTAAAAATAACTGCAATTGTAGTTAATTCAAATGCAATTGCAGTGTGCACTTTTCTAACTGCAATTTCAGTTAATTATCTCTTTGTGTAAATTCTTAAAATTCTAAAAAGTTTTTCTGTATAAAAAACTTCGATTATTAGATTGTGATAGAAATATTACACTTTTTATATTGTTTTATTTTCAATTATTATATTTATAACCATTTCCCATTTATCCTTCTACAGGCTCGTTATTTACAACGTTTACGTGCTATAAGAGCCACCCTAGAATGTTCAGATTTCTTTCGCAGTCATGAAGTCATCGGCAGTTCTCTACTCTTCGTACACGATCGAAAACAAGCCAATGTTTGGTTGATAGATTTTGCTAAAACCGTTTTATTGCCAGAAAATCATTGCATCGATCATTTTAGCACCTGGAAGGTGGGCAATCATGAAGATGGCTACTTAACTGGCATAAATAATTTGCTAGAATTATTTACCGAATTGGAAATTGAAATGAATACAATAACAGATTCATCAACAGCATCGTCGTCATCGATAACACCCTCAACGGGTTCATCACCGACTTCCCTATCACCTAAAAGAAGTATAAGTGAAACAAATGTGGAGGATTTGCCAAAAACAGGAGCTGAAAGTACTGCTAGTGGTGGTGGAGGTGGCGATGGTCAGGATTGTTCAAATACTACTCCAACCGAAATGCAAGAACAAATATTTAATTTACCAGATTCAACAAAATTGGATAAAAATTTAAAACCCGTTGCAACAGAAACTAAAGAAAAATATGAGGACGAAGAAAAAGAAAAATCTGAACAGAAAAACTAAAATATATTTATATTAAATAATATAAAAATTTTTCTTGAATGTATAATTTAATACAATTTTAATTAAGTTTTAATTTAGCTTTAGTTTAAAAAAATAATATTGACGATTAAAAAAAATCAAACAATTTCTAAGCACTTTGAAGACTGAAATTTAGTAATTTATTATTATTTTTTTAGTTATTTTATTATAAAAAAATAATTTTAATTATTAATATTTTATTTTAATAAAACCTAAAATTTCCTAATTTTTATTTTTATTTGTAGTTGTTAGTTTTTTCTATTTAATATTACATTTTTTTATAGAAATTTAAACGAAATTTAAAATATATTTTTATTCATTATTTCTAAATTATCCTTATTAATTCTGCAGTTTTCAGCGTATGTAGTTTAGTTTTTAAGATTATTTTCTTTGAAAAAATAAAACAATCATACTAATAAATTATTGAATATATTTTATTATATTGTAAAAAGAAAGAAATTCAACGACTTTTATTAACTTATAGCTCGAGATCTATTAACTTATCTCAAAATAAATAAAATTTAGTGTTTTAACATAGTCAAAAAAATTTTCTAGTTATTATTTGGTAGTTATTTGTGTAGCAATCACTAATTGTTATTTTTAACTGCAATTACAGTTGATGTTCTATAAAAAATACAAAACAACTATTATGACAGTTATTAAAAAAAGATCGAAATAAAAGTAACGCATTTTTAAAAGTTGTTTAAAGCAGTTATTTTATTACTATATTAAACAACTAACAAAACAGTAATTTTGTAGTAATTTTTATTAGTTATTTAAAAAATAAGAAATTTCGTTGAGATTTTCAAAATTCGTGTTTAGCTTATAGTTGTTATTATTGATATATTACTTTTCCAAAAAATAAGAAAATCAAAAAATTTTGTGTTACTTCCAAAGCATAAAACTATAGTAACTAGAATGAAGTAACTGCATGTTTTTTTGTAATCAAAACAAAATTCTTTTTTATTTTTTATTAAAAAACCAGAACAAAGTAGTTTTTACCAATTTTATCAGTTGTTTTAAAATAAGCGATATAACTTACAATACAAGGAATCCATTAAAATAATAGCGAAATTAAATAATCTTTTAAAGTCTTTTGGGAATTTTTACTTGTAATATGGGGAGATCAGCTAAATCTTTTACGGCTACATTTGGTTGCAGCGAAAGTCTGATGCACTACCTTAATATTCTGACAAGACACAAATATACACATTTTTTAACTTCTACCCCTATACCGACGGCTAAAAAAAATTTTTCCGCCTTTTTTCACATTTTTGCGTACTTTTTAGGGTTTTATTTGATTTAAAGACTTTTGGGGAAAACTTTTAAATTTAATTTTTAAACAATGAAATTATCTATACTTTTTACTAAAAATATTAATTTATTATGCATTAAAAATTATTAAATTAAATAATTCAACTCGACAATAAGCAACTGTCACCAAATTTTTAGCGAACAGAGTGTACTCAATTGCCGTATTAATTTTTTTCGTGTGAAATTGTGTATTTAAAAAAATATGTATATTAAAAAACCCGGCTCATATTTCAAGAATCTCAAAAATGACTCGCGACCACGCGCCGTCTATTTTAAGCTGATCGACTTTAAACTCTACTAAACAAGTTGGTTGTGAATTCAATAACTCAACTATGCTTTTGTATAAAATTAGCTAATTCACAAACCGTGATGTAATTTTTTGGTAGTGTTGCCATTTAGTCCCAAATTGGGAATTTTAACTTGGGTTTGTGTTAGAGATGAGCGATCCGGTAATTTTTGAATTACGCTGCTACCAGTGATCGTGATATTCAAATCACCGTTCTTTTAAACAGTGACCGTGATCACGGGTTTGTAATAGATATGGGCGATCCGGCGATTTTTCAGTAACATTGTTCACAGTGAATGTGATTTGCAAATCGTTGTTCTCTAAAACTGTGATCGTGATCACGGTTTTTCTATGGAAAAGACTGCGATTTTTTGATAAATAAATGAAATAATATTTATGGCGAGTTTTTAAGATGTCAGTTAAACTTGGTTTAGTTAAACCGAAAACGAATTTTGTCAGCCATTTCAAAGTTTATTAACAAAAATTTGCCGTAAAAACTTTTTCTTGAGTATAATTTATTTCTTTATGGAAATAAAAAAAATAAACCACATTTTAAAAGCAGTATTCCAGTTACAAACTGCGTTAAACTAAGTTTAAAAATAATCCACTTCCTAAAAACTGGGCCTTAAAAGAAGAACAGTTGCGACCGGTAACAAAGACATGATAGAAGGAGACATTTTATTCAGAAGAGTGTGAAAGCAAGTCACTGTTATTGAAAAAAACATGTATTACTGTGCACAATGAAGTTTGCAAGAAAGAATAGTACAAAAATATTAAAAGAACGACATTCCGAGTAACTGCGACTTGAAATGTTTGATCACTGCCGTTACCAGTGATTTATCAATAACTGTGATTAAATCACCGGTATGAAAATATCGCTCATCTCTAACTCACACACTATTATCGCCGATATGCCCTAAACCGTACAAGGCTTTTACCTAAGATATGGCACAACCACTTCAAAACGAAACAAAAGCTTTTTAATTTTTTGCAATATTATTATTACACACTGGCAATTTTTTGAATATTAACAGCAAAAATAAAAAAAATGACAAGAATATTGCGTAGTGTATAGGCGATCAAGCATGCCTGACATCTTGGATTAATGGTATTTGTATTTGTAATTTCCATCAAACAAGGCATTGCACTATCAAATGCTGTTCATGTTGTACAGTATGCTTGATCGTATATAGGCCGCATATGGTTATATTTATACTATTCACCTTTCTACCACAAAATAATTGTAGTTTGTTTTAGCCACACTATTTTTTCTATTTATATTATTTTTATTTCTATTAACTTTTTACTGCACTCACTTTTTTTTAATAATAATTTTTTATAATATTATCAAATAAAATTCCATTTTCATTGAAAATGAGTTTTTATTTCAATTTCGCAGTAAAAACCACATTGGGGAAATATTTGGGGATTTAGAAATATATTTGGGGTTTTAGGGATTTCGACTTGTCAAATTGGTATAAGAACACAAACTTTACTGGCAACGCTGATAATTTTCTATGCAAAAATAACTATAATACAAACCAAGGGCGGTGAAAAGCACATATTTAGTGCTTTTCATCGCTGTCTGATTTTATTTAATATAAAGTTAATAAAACTATCCGTTTCCCTCTATATATCTCTATTTTTATGTTGTATTTCCCTTTCCTTATTACTTTTTTTTAAATTTAATGCAAAATGAGGTATATTCTAAATAAAAATTTATTTGATCATTAAGTAAACTTACACACTATTATTGCCGTTTTTCCCTACACCGTACAAGACTTTTACCTAAGATATGGCACAACCACTTTCTTCTAAACGAATAAAACTATCCGTTTCCTTTTTAAGTAACTCACACACTATTATTGCCGTTTTGCCCTACACCGTACAAGGCTTTTACCTAAGATATGGCACAACCACTTCAAAACGAACCAAAAGCTTTTTAATTTTTTGCAATATTATTATTACACACTGGCAATTTTTTGAATATTAAAAGCAAAAATAAAAAAGTTGGACAAGAATATTACGTAGTGTATAGGCGATCAAGCACGCCATAAATTCCATCAAACAAGGGATTGCCCTATCAAATGCCGTTCATATATACATAGCTAATATTTGTACTACTTACCTTTATACCACAAAATAATTCTAGTTTTTTTCAGCCACACTATTTTTTTTTAATTTTTATTTTTCTAAAACACTTTCGGTGGGTCTCATACTGTAGGTTTAACTTTAACTTAACTAAAAACAAAATAAAATGTCAAAAAAATGTACACAAAACAACAACAAATTTTTGGGTTAACTATTAACCTAAGTTTAAACCTGCAGTATGATACCCACCGTTTATTTACATTATTTTAACTCTATGCACTGACTTTTTTTATTAATAAGCACACTCACTAATAACTTATACGCATTTACCGACAACTTAACAACGAACTCGAAAACGCAACGAAGTTCCTACATTTTTGTACAAGTTTCACAGTCATTTTTTTCCTATTTGCTCAAACATTTTTAAGAAAAAAAACTTCTTATTTTACTTTAAAAACTATAAATTATATTTTTCACTTAAAATTTTTATAAATTATTCACTATAAACTACTTAATTAATTAATAAAACTTAACGCGACTTCCCGTACAACCGCACCGTATAAAAGCTACCACGAAAACTAAATTTGTTAATGGTGAATCAGTGGTAAAATTAAGGTGGTTTTTCTAGATGACGTTTTGCTTCACACGAACGAAAACACAATAACAAAATACATGCAATACAAAAACAAAATACATGTAGTCACTCATTCGTGTGACAACGAACGTCTTCTAGAAACCCCATGTAAAACTATATAAGCATAGCTGCCAGATTTGACGATTTATCGTCATTTTGACGTTTTTTTCTTTATTTTGACGTTTTCCGTCAAAATTTTACAAAATGGCGATTTGACAAAGAAAAACCATATATTTTACAAAACTCTCCAAGACTTTCGTGTAAAAATAGTGTTTTTTTGAATTATATATTTTTTAGATTAATAGGTTTTAGCACTTAAATGTAAATTAAATGTAAATGTCGCGCTCGAATGAATTTTTTTCAGCAATGCGCTAAATTTATTAACATAGTTGCTCTAACCCTCCTCGGAATTTCAGATAATTCTGTGGAATATTATAAAATATTTAAATTAAAGCAATTTTGTCATTAATTAAATTTATTTTTATTTGACAAATTAATTTAATTTTTCATAATTTTCAAATTGACTTCAGTTACAATTAAATTTATGCAGTAAATTTGGGCTTTCATTGAATTTGTTCAATTTAATTAAATGGAAATGTTTTCACAACCTAAATGGAATGTCATTTTAAAAAGAAAATTTATAAAATTTCACAATTGTATCACCAACAATAATAGTAGCTATTGATGGAAAGAGATGGGTGCCCAGACATTGCCCAACCGACAATTAAATACAATTGACAAATCTGAAAAACAATTGATAATTTCTGAATTAAAATGATAGCTTCTGAAATACAACTGGAAATGGTGTAATAATCTATATATATAATTCTCGTGTCACTGTGTTTGTGTTCGTACTGCTCCGAAACGTCTCGACAGAATTTTATGAAATTTTTTATGTGTAATTTTTAATACGAATTTGAAGTAAAAACTCATTTTAATTGAAAATGAAATTCTGTTTGTTAATATTATAAATAATGATTTTCAATCTTTTAGGAGAACAAAACAAAAAAGTTGCACAAAAACATCTACAAAATTCATAAAAAAAAGTATTAAAGATTACACTGCATGACACTCAAAAAATTAATGGAGATCTGACCATCAGTTCTATATATTTCGGACATGCTGATTACAATGGCGTACTTTATTTTTCGATCAATGGTACAGATTTTTCGCTAAATGTCTTTAAAGTTTGGCGGTTGTGCATTCATTTTTTTATATAGAAAGTTTTTCAAATTCAATTAATATGAATTTTTTGTGTTAAAATATAAGTACAGGACCTGTGGCCATATTTACGATATAAATGCGATGTGCTAGTCTTGATATTTAAACCACTACTTAGCGTTTTATACAGGTTTTTATGGTTTTTGCTATTTCAGCGACTTTAGTCGCCGAAAGGACAATCGGTTAGTATCAGCAGGGCAAGCTTTTTTGCATTTGCCATTAAATGCCATTTTTTCACTTATTTTGTAAAAATTTTTCAAATCCTTGCAATTTTTTCAAATCCTTGCCAAAAATGCCGTTTTGTCTATTTTTTTAGACTTTTCATTAAAAAAAAATGCTATAAAATTCAGTAGAAACTCAATCTTTTTGGAAAAACTTTACAAAAAAACGATATTTTTTTAATATTTAATAAAATTTAGTTGAACTGCACTTTAGCAGTTCAACGGTAAATTTCTTCATTATTGTATTTTTGTTAAAAACATGCAGAAAAACACTTAAATCAACTATTATACTTTAATATTTTTGGAATAATCGTGCCATTTTTGCTTTTTTTGTGCCAATTTTACTATTGCCATTTTGCCTGCCAAATTTCAACTTTTTTTGTGCCATTTTAAACTTGCCCTGTCCATCAGTATTAAAGACTACGCTGTTTCGCACCTATTCAACTAAATTGAAATAATTCCCAGATTTAAGGCCTGTAGCACAGTCACAAAAGTTTGTCGGTAGAATCAACTGAAAATGACAGTTAAAAAAAAGGTATATGCAGTTAAAAAGGCGACAAAGGTATTTACCTTTAAAATAACTACAACTTTGTTATTTTTAACTGTTGAAAAATAACTAACAGATGCAATAAAAATAACTACGAATGTCGTAAAATTAACTGATAAATTTTTACTACAAAAATTTCAAAACAACTGACAAAATCGGTAAAAACTACTGTTTTTTAAAGTTCAGAAAAATTCAACGAAGTTTTTTATTTTCTAAATAACTACCAAAAATAACCGTTTACTGTAAAATTACTGTTTTAGTAGTTGTTTATTATGATATTAAAAATAATTGCTTTAAACAACTGTTACGAAATTACAGTACTTTTCGTTAGTTGTTTTCTTAAATAACCGTCATAAAAGTTGTTTTGCATATTTCTATAGAAAAACGACTGTAATTACTGTTAAAAACAACAACTATTGATTACTACACAAACAACTGTCACGTAGTAACTGTCAAACCTTTTAGAGTGCACCACAACAGTATGAATAATTTTTAATCATTCGGATGAAACCAAGTTCCATTGAAATGTTCCCTATTACATTTTTAGTTTATTTTGTCTCTATAATTAAAAAAATGTGGAAAAGTTGTAAAAAATAAATATCGGAATTGCAATAACCTTTGTGTGTATCAGAACTCTCTATTCTCGATCAAGTCGTAAAAAGTGGGAACATATCCACTATTGGTCGTAAATAGGTTATATTTTTATGTTTTTATGGTTAATTGTCATTTTTTAAAGAAACTTGCATAACACTTTTTAAAAAATACATTAAACTGTCAATATGTTCCTAATAATGCATATTTTTTATATTCATCGAAACTACATACATATGTATGCTAGTAATATTGTAAAATTATATTAAAATATATAGGTAGTTCATAAGGGTGTGCTATTTGTTGTATCATTGTATCGTCCTAACAAGAAACAGAGTTGTTAAAATTTTTATTTTACTTTAATTACGATTTTCTATCTGTTAGCACACTTAAACATAGGACACTAAACATACGTAAAAATGTTGTATCGTGCTATTCTCAAATGTTGTATTTTTTCAATTTAAATTCTAACAACTCTGTTTTTTGTTAGGACAATACAACGATACAACAAATAGCACACCCTTGTGAACTACCTTATTATTTCGAAACTCTATATCTACATTAGCAACGTAAATAACGCAAATAATTTCAAAATATGTATATATATTGTATATATTATTACACCATTTCCAATTGTATTTCGAAAGTCATCATTTTATTTCAGAAATTAGCAATTGTTTATCAGATTTGCCAATTGTATTTCAGAAATAATCAGTTGCATTTCAGTTTTATCAATTGTATTTCAGAAATTATCAAATGTATTTCAGAAATTATCAATTGTATTTCAGAAATTATCAACTGTATTTCAGAAATTATCAATTGTATTTCAGAAATGATCAATCATATTTCAGAAATTATCAAAGGTATTACTTTTAATATTCCAAAGAGGGTTAAAGCAACTATGTTAATAAATTTAAGGTTTTTAAGGTCAGCTAAAACCTACTAATCTGGTTTAAAAATATATAATTAAAAAAACACTATTTTTACACGAAAGTCTTGGAGAGTTTTGTGAAATACATGAGTTGCTTGTTTTTCTTTGTTAAAAAAGCGTCAAATCGCCATTTTGTAAAATTTTTACGGAAAACGCCAAAATAACGAAAAACGGCAAAATGACGATAAATCGTCAAATCTGGCAGCTACGTTTATATAGTTTTAATCTTACCACTGATTTACTCAGGGATGGGAAAGTTGATATGATAGTACTTTTTTTGATACTATTTGAATAAAGAAAGTACCGTAGGATTCCCGCATCCAGAGAAGACAAAAAAGACAAAATTGATGTTTTTGAAGCAAAAAAATATTATAAAAAGCAAAAGTAAAAATACTTGGAAAAACAACAGTTACAAAAGAGTTCAAAAATGTTTTTTTGAGCAAAAAAAGCATTTTTGGGGAAAAAGTCTAAAAAAATAATTCAAAACTGCAAAATCTTGAGAAAAAGCTATTTTAAAGCTAAAAAAAAAATGGAAAATCCAAAAAAGCAAAAACAAGCAAATATGAATAAAAAAGCAAAAACAAAAAAAGAAATTGGTCGTCTTTGGTCATAACTACTTACAATAGAAAATGGGCTTAGAAAACGCAAACAATAGTCTGAGCTTTTTTGCATCATGTGCAAATCACGATCGTGAATACCCTCCGTATTTACTTTTTTCCTCTATTTCGCTATGTTCTCATCAAATCTAGGTATTTTTAAATCCATAATATGATATTGCTATTATCCGAAATTCTAGCGGTTTTCCACGTCGTCTGGACGTTTCAAAGATACAATAAATTTGAAAAAGTAAAACTTGATGTGTTGGAAAAATTTTGCTATTCTTCGCTTATATTCAATAGTATCTTTATTTATTATTTTTTGTAAAATCTAGAGACTTTTACCAATTTTCATAAAAAATTGTTTAAACACTTTTCTGTTATAAATAAATTGAAACAAAAAATATATTTCTGACTTAAAAAAATATAAAAAACATATTTTAAAAGATAAACAGCCTCTAACATTGAACAAGTTTTCAACTCATGTTACTTCAATGGGAGAGTTTAATGGGAGTGAACAAATCGGAACCATATACATATAAGTATTTTTTTAAATAAAAGTCCGAGTTAAGTCGAAATTTATGAGGCACAATTCGAAAATTAAATAGAAATACAAAGTGCGGCGACTTTCATCCAAAAAAATGTCAAAATATGCGCCGAAAATATGCAATAAGAAGTAAATATGCACTAAAAGCAAAAAAATTATGGTTTAAAAATCATATTTATTTCTTGAAAGCGTCGCTTTAAACTAAAATCCAATATAAAGGTTGGAGTTATTGACAACAGTATACTTCTTATTTTGGTATGTGCTATATCAATGTGTACAAATTCTTCCTTCGGTTTATTTTTTTATTTAAAGTATAATTTAAATTAAAAAACAAAAATTTAATAAAAAACATTATATGTATGTTAGAGCACCCATGAAGTATATGGAATGAGATAGTGTTATTTTTTCACCTCCCCAAGCACTTTCCAGTAGATTGGACGTAAAAATAAAAATTTGTGTTTTTTAATACTTAAATCACTTTGACTTTAACCACTTAAATCATCAGGACGCGTCATTGGTACGTCAAAAGTGTGTATGAGAAAAATACTCGCCATATTATTGCCTGTAGATACGCCCATTTAGTATTTTTCTGTAAAACTTTTACTAATTTTAATCCATTTTTAGGGGAAAAAGCCGCGGGTAACTGGCCTGTTTTAATCCGAGAGGATAAATTTTCGGGGAGATATTATTTTTTACGCCCAATCTACCGAAAAATGCGTGGGGAGGTGAAAATAGGTCCACAAAAATGTACCTTGTAGTGTTTTATTTACATAAGTTCTCTGAACATATCCTATACACAGAAAAAAATAATTCATACATGGAATGAATTTTTTCATAAACTGTATGAATCGAACATGATTTTTTTTTCCCAAAACTTTTTCATTCTGAGTAGGAATTTGTTCATATATATTATGAATTTGAACATAACTTTTTCCCTGAACTTTTTATTCAGATTTTGATTTCTGCATACATATTACGAATTTTTTCGTAACATGCGGTGATAGAATTGCTAAAAGTATGAATCTTTTAATCCCCTAATGAACTAGTATATAAAAATATATTTTGCATAAAAAGTGCAATTTTATTAAAAACATGAAAACATAAATAAAAATCATTTCAATGGATTAAAAACGTAAATATAAAGTAATAATATGGTGGATTGAAAGCACGGTTACTGGACGAAATATCGTTCTTAATAATTAGAATCATTCTGTTGACTTAAATTTTCGTAACAGTCATAATATCCGTAACTGGGATAGACAGGAATATGTACCTTGTAAAAAGTGATGACATTTTATTGATGTTCATATTCTTTTCCATTAATTAAGTGCCATTAATTCCCATTTTATCCCAGATGAACCGAAAAGCAATCTTCAAGATTTTGTATTCTAAAAATTGGATAAAAAAAGGAGAGTTGTATTAAAAAATAGTTTTGCACATATAAACCAAATTTCGCATACCTTTTCCATATTAAACAATGAATAATCGCTATTTGCCCCTTTTTGTTTCCTTAATTTTATTATTTTAATATTTGATATAAATATAATTGTTTTGTCAATTTTTGTATTTCAAACTTACTTGTTATTGATCATTTTTTAAAATTAAATTAAAAAGGAAAAAATTCATAAATGGTATGAATTTGTTCATACATATTATTAACTTATATCAATGTATGCCATTCATACTATTTATGAACAAATTTGGTTCTGTGTACCTAAAATGGAAGATTCACATGGTTTTCTAGTGCACATATGTAAAAAATCTATGACTCAACATCAGTTTTTGGCCTTTCTGTCATGGAATGGACGAAATATTTAAAGAAAACTTAGTTTGCTTTTAATCTATGCTAAATTTCCTATTATACGATGAAGAGCATATATGCAATGTCTCCAAAATTGGCTGAAGTACACTCAAAACAAAATTATAATTCCCTCTGGAATTAAAAAAGAAATTTTTTTTCTATGTGGTGTTAAGAGGGCCGGGCCTTCGGGACCCGATAGGTCCAAAAACAGAAACACATCCAAAATGGCTCAAATTAAAGGAAATTTTATCCCGATTTCAAAAATGCATTTGGTTTCATGATCCATAAAGTGTGGCTCCCACTAGATCCATTTAAGACCCCCAGGAGTCTAAAATAGCCACTTAATATACTAATTATAAAGTATGGGTACTCAAATAAACGGAAATTTTCTTAAGAATTCAAGCATGACCACAACGTATCTATGTCCCACGGCGCTATGTCCATACATGGAACTAATTAATTAGGTGGACTAATTAATTGATGATTTCATTACCATTACATTGATATCAATTGTAATGAAATTATTTTGATTACCATTTTTTTAATTAATGGTAATGATTCTAAAATTTAATTTCATTGATTAATGACAATGATTTTAAATTTCATTACCATTGATAATGAATAAATTAAATAAAATAATTTCCATTGACAGAAAAACGTAAAAATGGAGTAAAACTCGCTGAAATAGAAGATGGAATATGCTCATTAAGGCTCATGCTCATTTGAAATTAATTATTACTTTCCATTCCGCTGTTATTTGTATCCAGATAAAGTTTAACGGAATTAAATGGATCCTCCTTAATAAAGTATGTTTTATAACTTCCCTGGTCAAACCAGTTGTTCGTTTTCATTTGTCTGAATTTTTTGTAAACAAATGGTTTTTAATCAATTGTAATTAGTTTTTTTTATACATTAGTGTAATTTCATTACCATTAGTAATGATTTTTCTAATGAAAAATATTTCATTACCATTAAATGGTAATGGAATTTTTTTCATTGTCATTAGTATGAACTAATGGTAATGAAAATTCAATGGTAATGAAAAATTCCCATGTATGGCTATGTCCCACAATACACAAATAACCCCCAAACATTCATTAAATTTTTATTTTTTCCAAAAAAAAAACACCAACTTTTACCAAACTTTACCAACTTATGTACGCTATGTACCAAAAACTGAAAATTTTTTTGAAAAAATCGCGCGATTTTTTGAAAATATTTTCCGCCTGCGAAGCTGCGTCCCATAATATACAAAAAACCCCCTAAAATTCATAAAATTTCCATTTTTTCCTAAAAAAAATCCCACACTTTTATCACCAAAAAGTTTACGTACATAGTATTTTTTAACACCTAAAATGACATAAATGCACCTTGCCCGAATTATATTTTCCGGATCTTAAAACAAAATGCATATTTGGAATCGTGAGAAAATTTCCTTTTTTTTTGAGTCGCCACACGTGCCATTTTGGGCGTGTTTCGGGTCCTGGGGGCCCCGGCCCTCTTAACACCATATAGAAAAAAGTTTTTCTTGTTTAATTCCAGAGGGGGTCATATTTTTTTTTTTTTGAGGAGTGCCCCATAAAGTGTACTTTTGCCCCAAAATTAAATGAGAGACATTCAAAGTTTAGTTTTGACACAAATTTTGATGTTTACCACTTAAAACACCACTAACGGTCATGAGGGGGTTAAAAGCTTGTATAAAGCAAATGTTTGCTTTCTCATTGTATAAACAAAATCTATGTAACTTAATCACTACCTATGTAACTCTACACCATTTCCAATTGTTTTTCAGAAGTTATAAATTGCATTTCAGATTTATCAATTGTATTTCAGATATTATCAATTGATTTTCAGTTTTATAAATTGTATTTTAGAAATTCTCAATTGTATTTCAGAAACTACCTATTGTATTTCCGAAATTATCAATTGTATTTCAGAAATCGTCAATTGTATTCCAGAAATTTTCAATTGTATTTCAGAAATTATCAATTGTATTTCAGAAATTGTCAATTGTATTTCAGAAATAATCAAATGTATTTCAGAATTTACTAGTTAATAGAGAATAATTTCTGAAATATATTTGATAATTTCTGAAATACAATTGATAATTTCTGAAATACAGATGATAATTTCTGAAATACAATTGATAATTTCTGAAACACAATTGATAATTTCTGAAATACAATTGACGATTTCTGAAATACAATTGAGAATTTCGGAAATACAATATGTAGTTTCTGAAATACAATTGAGAATTTCTAAAATACAATTTATAAAACTGAAAATCAATTGATAATATCTGAAATACAATTTATAACTTCTGAAAAACAATTGGAAATGGTGTATGGTGATAATTTCTGAAATACAATTGACGATTTCTGAAATACAATTGATAATTTCTGAAATACAATTGCTAGTTTCTGAAATATAATTGATAATTTCTGAAATAAAATTGATAATTTCTGAAATGCAATTGATAAGTTTGAAAAACAATTGATAAGTTCTGAAATACAATTGATAAAACTGAAATTCAATTGATTATTTCTGAAATACAATTGATAAATCTGAAAAACAATTGATAATTTCTGAAATACAATTGGAAATGGTGTAGTTTAGAGTTAGAGATGGATAAATGCATGAACCATTTTTAGGGTAATTTTGAGGGCATAAATGTATTCGGCCTGGCCGTTTTACACCGCAGAAACCTGATTTTTGAAGAGATCTTATTTTTTACTCTCAACCTTTTCGAAAATGTGCGGGGAGCAAAATATACAAAAATATTAGGGCTTTTCGGGCTACTTATATTTATTCGAGTTATATCTAAACTGCGCTAATATGCGTAAATCGAGAGTTTATCTATTAATTGGAGAGAACTAAATAAATTGTTTAGTACATTTGGTGTCGAAAAAGTACTCTTCAAACAATTTGTTGATACCGAAATAAAAATTTCTTTTCCCATCCCTGGATTCACCATTAACAAATTTAGTTTCGTGGTAGCTTTTATACGGTGCGGTTGTACGGAAAGTCGCGTTAAGTTTTATTAATTAATTAAGTAGTTTCTAGTGAATAATTAATTAATATTTTAAGTGAAAAATATAGTTTAAAGTTTTTAAAATAAAATAAAAAGATTTTTTCTTAAAAATGTTTGAGGAAATAGGAAAAAAATTACTGTGAAACTTGTACAAAAATGTAGGAATTTCGTTGCGTGTTCGTGTTCGTTGTTAAGTTGTCAGTGTATGCGTATAAATTATTAGTGAGTGTGGTTAATAATAAAAAAAGTCAGTGCATAAAGTTAAAATAATAGAAATAAGGTGTTTTAGAGAAATAAAAAGTAAAAAAAATAGTGTGGCTGAAAAAACCTACAATTATTTTGTGGTAGAAAGGTGAGTACTATAAATATAACCTATATATATACATATGAACAGTATTTGATAGTGGAATGCCTTGTTTGATGGAATTTACAAAAACAAATACACCGAACCATTAAGTCAACATGTCAGACATGCTTGATCGCCTATACACCACGCAATATTCTTGTTCAACTTTTTTATTTTTGCTTTTAATATTCAAAAAATTGCCAGTGTGTAATAATAATATTGCAAAAAACTAAAAAGCTTTTGATTCTTTTAGAAGAAAATGGTTGTGGCATATCTTAGGTAAAAAGTCTTGTACGGTGTAGGCCAAAAAGGCAATAATAGTGTGTAAGTTAGGTACTTAATAATCAAATACATTTTTATTTAGAATATACCACATTTTGCAATAAATTTAAAACAAAAAGTAATTCGGAAGGGGAAATATAACATAAAAATAGAGAGGATATATAAAGGGAAACGGATAGTTTTATTAACTTTATATTAAATAAAATCCGACAGCGATGAAAAGCAGTAAATATGTGCTTTTCATCGCTCTTGGTTTGTGTTTTAGTTAATTGCATAGAAAATTGTCAGCGTTGGCAGAAAAGTTTGTGTTCATATCCCCATTTGACAAGTTGAAATCCCTAAAAACCCCAAATAAATTTCTTAATCCCCAAATATTTCCCGAATGTGGTTTTTATTGCGAATTTGAACTAAAAACTCATTTTCAATGAAAATGGAATTTTATTTGATAATATTATAAAAAATTATTATTAAAAAAAGTGAGTGCAGTAAAAGGTTAATAAAAATAAAGTGTTAGAGAAATATAGAGTAAAAACAAATAGCATGACTGAAAAAAACTTCAATTATTTTGTGGTAGAAAGATAAGTAGTATAAATATAACCACATGCGGCCTATATACGATCAAGCATACTGTACAACATGAACAGCATTTGATAGTGCAATGCCTTGTTTGATGGAAACTATAAAAACAAATACACCGAACCATTAAGCCAAGATGTCAGGCATGCTTGATCGTCTATACACTACGCAATGTTGTTGTTAAACCTTTTTATTTTTGCTTTTAATATTCAAAAAATTGCCAGTGTGTAACATAATATTGCAAAAATTAAAAAGCTTTTGATTCTTTTAGAAGAAAGTGGTTGTGCCATACGTTAGGTAAAAGTCTTGTTCACCGCCCGTGGTTTGTATTTTAGTTAATTGCATAGAAAATTATCAGCGCTGCCAGAAAAGTTGGTGTTCATATCCCCATTTGACAAATTGAAATCCCCAAAAACCCCAAATAAATTTATAAATCCCCAAATATTTCCCCAATGTGGTTTTTATTACGAATTTGAACTAAAAACTCATTTTCAATGAAAATGGAATTTTATTTGATAATATTATAAAAAATTATTATTAAAAAAGTGAGTGCAGTAAAAGGTTAATAGAAATAAAGGGTTAGAGAAATATAGAGTAAAAACAAATAGCATGGCTGAAAAAAACTTGAATTATTTTGTGGTAGAAAGATAAGTAGTATAAATATAACCATATGCGGCCTATATACGATCAAGCATACTGTACAACATGAACCAACATGAACAGCATTTAATAGTGAAATGCCTTGTTTGATGGAAACTATAAAAACAAATACACCGAACCATTAAGCCAAGATGTCAGGCATGCTTGATCGCCTATACACTACGCAATATTCTTGTTCAACTTTTTTATTTTTGCTCTTAATATTCAAAAAATTGCCAGTGTGTAATAATAATATTGCAAAAAATTAAAAAGCTTTTGGTTCGTTTTGAAGTGGTTGTGCCATATCTTAGGCAAAAGCCTTGTACGGTGTAGGGCAAAACGGCAATAATAGTGTGTGAGTTACTTAAAAAGGAAACGGATAGTTTTATTATCTTTATATTCAATAAAATCAGACAACGATGAAAGCACCGCCCTTGGTTTGTGTTTTAGTTATTTGCATAGAAAATTATCAGCGTTGCCAGAAAAGGTTGTGTTCATATCCCCATTTGACAAATTGAAATCCCCAAGAAACCCCAAATAAATTTCTAAATCCCCAAATATTTCCCCAATGTGGTTTTTATTAGAGATGAGCGATATTTTCATACCGGTGATTTAATCACAGTTATTGATAAATCACTGGTAACGGCAGTGATCAAATATTTTAAGTCGCAGTTACTCGGAATGTCGTTCTTTTAATATTTTTGTACTATTCTTTCTTGCAAACTTCATTGTGCACAGTAATACATGTTTTTTTTCAATAACAGTGACTTGCTTTCACACTCTTCTGAATAAAATGTCTCCTTCTATCATGTCTTTGTTACCGGTCGCAACTATTCTTCTTTTAAGGCCCAGTTTTTAGGAAGTGGATTATCTTTAAACTTTGTGTAACGCAGTTTGTAACTGGAATACTGCTTTTAAAATGTGGTTTATTTTGTTTTATTTCAATAAAGAAATAAATTATACTCGAGAAAAAGATTTTCCGGTAAATTTTTGTTAATAAACTTTGAAATGGCGGACAAAATTCGTTTTCGGTTTAACTAAGCCAAGTTTAACTGACATCTTAAAAACTCGCCATAAATATTATTTCGTTTATTTATCAGAAAATCGCAGTCTTTTCCATAGAAAAACCGTGATCACGATCACAGTTTAAAAGAACAACGATTTGCAAATCACATTCACTGAGAACAATGTTACTGAGAACAATGTTACTGAAAAAGCGCCAGATCGCCCATCTCTATTACAAACCCGTGATCACGGTCACTGTTTAAAAGAACGGTGATTTGAAAATCACGATCACTGGTAGCAGCGTTATTCAAAAATCACCGGATCGCTCATCTCTAGTTTTTATTGCGAATTTGAAATAAAAACTAATTTTCAATGAAAATGGAATTTTATTTGATAACATAAAAAATTATTATTAATAAAAGTGAGTGCAGTAAAAGTTAATAGAAATAAAGTGTTAGAGAAATAAAGTGTTAGAGAAATAAAAAGTAAAAAAATAGTGTGTTTGAAATAAACTACAATTATTTTGTGGTAGAAAGATAAGTAGTATAAATATAACCATATGCGGCCTATATACGATCAAGCATACTCTACAACATGAACAGCATTTGATCGTTTAATGACTTGTTTGATGGAAATTGCAAAAAAAAAAAAATACACCGAACCATTAAACCAAGATGTCAAGCATGCTTGATCGTGTATACACTACGCAATATCCTTTTTCATTCTTTTTTTTTTACTTTTAATACTGTTCGAAAAATTGCTAGTGTGTAATAATGCAAAAAATTAAAAAGCATTTGATTCTTTTAGAATAAAGTATTTGTGCCATATCTTGGCTAAAATTCTTGTACGGTAAAGTGATGGCCAAACGGCAAAAATAGTGTATGAGTTACTTAATAATCAAATACATTCTTATTTGAAATATACCACTTTTTGCATTAAATTTAAAACAACGAGTAATATGGAAAGGGAAATATAGCAAAAATAGAGAGAGAAATACAAATGGAAACGGATAGTTTTATTAACTTCATATTAAATAAAATCAGACAGCACTAAATACGTGCTTTTCACCGCCCTTGTCAGTAATTGTTGTGTAGAAAATTATAAGAATAAAAATATTAAATTCACCTCACCAATAAATTATTTTAGTAAACAGTGTTGCCAGAAAAGTTTTAGCTCGTATCACTATTTTGCAAGATGAAATCACCAAAAACCTTAAAGTGACTTTGGTATTCCAAAATTTTTCCTCAATTAAGCTTTTTTTAAATTAAAGAAAAAAAATTTTTAAGTGGAAAAATTAGTTAGTTGTCCAGACAACGGATTTTTGAGTGCTTTTTAATTATGATTCATAAATGAATAGATATCGGAGCTTGAAAAGATAATTATCATTTGAAAATTTGATTCATTTTATGTATTAGTGAATAAATTGATAATCACTTCAAATCAATCATTTTAGATTGAATAAAATGAGGAATGATTCATTAAAACTTACAATAATTCAATTTTAAATCGATTCAATTTTTTTAACGATTTTATTCGTGAACTATAAATCAAGGCAAACGTTTTTTTTTTTTATTAAATCGCCTTGTTATAATTGAATCAGTTCGTTTGATTCTGCAAGCATCAACAGAAATCAATTTGATTCTTTGAATAAGACATTGATTGAATAAAAAGTGGTTTTTAATAAAAAAGTACCTTTTATTAAAAAAGGTACTTTTTTACATTTTTTATTAAAAAAGGACCTTTTACTAAAAAGGTACCTTTTATAAAAAAGTACTTTTTATTAAAAAAGTATCTTTAATTAAAAAATACCGTCTATTATATAGTATGTATGTAGATACATATTACTCATAAAAATATTCTCAGAAACACCTAGGCGTATAAGTGTTCAATTTATTAAACTATTTGAAATCATTCATACGCTAAAGTGATTTTAATTTTTCCAATAATTTATTAATTTATTTTTTAATAAAAAATTGGAATGTTGTAACAATTTATACATATAAAATAAAGGTTAAACAACTTACATTACAACATTTTTACATTAAATTACATTATATAAAAAACAAGGTTTGCTATAAATACCAATCAACAAGTTGTTGTAGCACTAAATGAATGCTAAAATACTTTGAAAGGCACACTATGCTAAGATAGTAAAAGGATTTCAAAAAGAAATAAATTTCAATAATTAATGGATAAATTTGGTTGAAGGAAGTCAACTAGAGGTAGTATCTACGATTAATAGAAATCATTACAGTTTTTCTGCACAAATGCACTTTTAATGCAAATGCACTTTTTGAGTGTAGTTTTAATTTTTTCCCCTTTTAGTTTTTTTTTAATTAATGTATTTCAAAACCCTAAGATTTTTGCTATAAATTAAATTTATTTTTACATATTTTTAATTATTTTTTTTTAAACACTCACCTTATTTTTCAATATAAAATGCTTAATTTTTAAAAATTCTATAAAATTGTGTAACTTTGGAGCACCATATCTTTTGGACTGCTTGTTCTCTCAGTAAACGTATTGTATCAGAACTTTACACTCTCCCGAATGATCTTCAGTAGAATTTCAATATCATTATTCTTTTAGTTTACAATTGATTGATATCTTTTAAAGATGAAAATCTAAGACAATTTCAGTAGCTTCGATTTACCTACGTTTTTATCAAATATTCTATAATTTATGAAAAAACTATTTTCTAAGGTCATAACATTTTTTTAATATAAAATTTTGCATAGTTTGTGTGTTTAAACGCGTATAGTTTTAAGTACACTTGTAAACACTTGTTGTGTCCTTTTTAATTAATTTTAAATTTAATAAATTAACAGTAAACCGATCAATGAACCATATAATTTATGTACTACATAAAACCATAGTACGTACAATATATTAACTATAATATCCACAATTTAATATTGGTTTTACCGACATACTCCTCCATTACTAACATTTATAATACAAGAAACATGACAATATGTGTAAGGGCAATCAAGCAAGTTTAAAAAATGCATGTGTATAAGTGTTGTTTTATGTGAGTGTTAGGGTGTATTTTATTTTTTACCCACATAGCATTTTATGAAATTTTTGATCACATTCGAGTCATTTATGACTCCTCTGGACGATTAAAATGATCATATTGAGCTCATTTTCTGATCATAAATGACTGTTTTGTCGGGAGAAAATGGTACCCTACCCGCGACTCTTCTTGAGGAGTCTTTTATGACTCGCTTCTCTGATCAGTTTCGACTCATTTCTGACTCGTATTTATAATTATTTGTAAGTCTTCTTCGAGTCATTTTTTAGTCGTTTTCTAATCATTTGCGAATCTTTTTCGAGTCATTTTTGGTCGTGATTATGATCGTTTGGAAGTCTTTTTCGTATCATTTTTAGCCGTATTTCTAATTGTTTATATTAAAAAAACAAAATATTTATTTAATGTAAATTGTTATTTAATTAAGTCTAATGAAATTATATACAACAATATAAACAAAATTATAATAAAATAGCAAAAATTTTTGTTAATGAAAATTTCTTGAGAACTTATTTTTTGGTTCTATTAATTTTTCGGCTTCTTTTTTTTTTGCTTTTTAATTGTTTGGCTGACATCATCTTTTTTAATTTAAAAATCACTTTTCACTAAAATTATAATATATAAATATTATAATATTAAATTACTTATATTTACTTTTACAAAATTACACAACTTTATACCACGAATCCACTGAGATAAATAAACAAAAATTTACAATATTCAAATATTGGACGTCTGCTTCCAAGCAAGTAAAACATTGTCCCGTTATAAGCAAAAACAACAACATAATAATCACTTTTTCAGCTGCGCAAAATATTATTCTAAAATAACATTGAAAACAGTCACATTTCAAGCTCCTGTATGATCAATTTGTGATTGCTGTAGGTTTTGTTATTGTATTTTTAATAAATCACTTTTTAAACCAAAACAACAAACAATCATTTTTTAAATGCGCAATATAATTTTCAATAAATCTCTTTTAAGCATAAGCGAGAATCATTTTCGATTCTTTTTTCAAGCGCGCAAGTGATTAATCAGTATTTGGTCATCAAAAGTACTCGAAGAAGACTCTCTTAGGTGATTTTTGACAAAACAATCTTCCAAATGCTATGTGGGTATGAAAATACAAAACATATCATTGTAAAATTAACGAATGTTTAGAGAAAATCGGGTAGTTAAAAATCAATAATTAAAAGGTTTTTGAACGTATTATGCAAACTAACTAAATGATATATGTCAGCCTTATATAGTTTCACTTCCGTGGTGGTAGGGGATTCCGGAAACACCTAGAGTACTAACATTATACTTATATGTAGTGATGCCAGATTGATAATATTAGTAAATCCCGTTTCTCTTCCAGAAAGTTCCAGAGTTTTCTATACTAGACTAATCTAATTTCGTAACAATATTAATAACATTTTGGGACTTATTTCTTTTTTTTGGAGATTATTTATTTGCATTTTATTTTATTTTTTTTAAATTTTATTTTATATTATTTTATTTTATTATATTTAAATTTTTTTTTCATTTTAATTTTATTTGATTTTATTTTATCTTATTTTATTTTAATTTTTTTTAATTTTATTTTATTTTATTACATTTTATTTTATTTTAATTTTTTTTTTCATTTTCATTTTAATTTTATTTTGTTTTAATTTTATTTTTTATTATTTTACTTTTATTTTAGTTTTATTTATTTTTTTATTTTATTTCATTTTATTTTATTTTATATTATTTATTTTATTACATTTCATTTTATTATATTTAATTTTATTTAATTTTATTTAATTTAATTTTATTTTAATTTTATTTTTTTTTTTCATTTTAATTTTATTTGATTTTTTTTTTTATTTTAGTTCAATTTTTTTTTTTGATTTTATTTTTTTTTTATTTTATTTTCTCCTTTGGGATTTATTTCATCGTGAAACTTCTTTTTTGCCTTTATTTCATTTGAGGTTATTTCATTTCTTCATTTGGGTGTTATTTCATTGGGGGTTATTTCGTAGCGCCTGTTTCCTCTAATAAAAACTCTTCAGTTTTTAGGTCCAATTTTATTACAAGTATTTTGTACAATTTTCTGCACTTTTTTATTTCTCCGATTATGATTCTTTTCGCATCGTAACATTTAAAATTATTTCAATCTAGAATTCTAAGAAATTTTTTCCAGAATTTAATTATAAAAAATTTCAATATTTTTAATTTACCTCTGAGAATCGCAGAAGAGATTTCCTAAAGAACGAATCTGCAAATTATGAACCATATTTTTGTAAACAAAAAATTACTTTAATACAGTTTCAATTCATTTTAAAAGCGATTTACATTCACTATAAAAAAACTTCAGCCTTCTCGATTTATTTAAATCACACATTTTTGTATCGAAATTTATTATTTAATAGAATTTTGGCTGATCTGCTAACAAATTAATTTTTTTTTCATTAAAGGAATTAAATTTGCTAAAATCCCAAAACTTATTTAACAAATTATGAAAAGTAATCTGTTGAAGGCATATCCATATTCGGATTACATTCGTGCCTAGGGAAATCGTTAGTGGACTACGTTTTAAGATTTTCTAGAAATTTTTGTTAAGTTAAATTACAAACTCAATGAAAATTTCTTGTTCTCGTCTAGGAAAAAATAAAAACACCAACAAAAAATTTTCCCACAATTTGCTTTGTCATCTTCCAATATACTACTCTGTTGTATATTGTATCTTAGCAGGAAAGAATCTTATTTGGCTTCAACTAAAATTTATTTAAATATAACTAAAATTTTTGTAAATTCTTGTCGTTTATTTTTGTAGATTTAACAGTTCTTGTTTCATCATCCCAATCATACATTTTTCTTTAATTGAAAGACCAATCACAAAAATAAAAAAATGGAACGTATTAATTACAGAGAAAGAAAGTTATTACTTTTTTTGTAGCAACATGCATCATTAACCCTGTAGTTAAAAAAATAATTCAAGCGATTGCAAAGGAATTTTGTTTTATATTTATTTAAATACATGTGAAAAGATATTATTTTCTATATAAAAGAGAACAAATCAGAAGTCTCGTTTATTTCAATTTTCAAAAATAAAATGTAGTCGAAATATAGACATTTTGAAGATGAGCTTAAAAATAATAATGAGCTTAAAAATCATATTTTAAAAAATCAGTTAACCGACAAATAATAACCCGTTTCTGGTTTATTCGAATTTAGTAATTATTCGAAACTAATTTTCGGTTACGGTTTTGGAGACTATAATAAATACAGGCTTGTTTTTTAACAAAAAATTTTTTGCTCAACATTTTCTTAAAAAAAAATGTTTTTATTAATTTCCCTCATTTCTTCAAAACCCGGACTACCTCCTTTAAAGTCATTTGCTTAGAATTTAAATCCTGTGTTCCCTTGTTTGCCACATATATTCCATTTTAACTAATGGACAAAATACATTCCTAGATTGATTTCAGATGTTGTAGGGATATTTGAACACTCTTGAAATTTTCAAAAAATCAAAATTTTACAAAATGGCAGCCACCCTAATGTGTGTACATATGAAATATTTTGCAACTAATATTGTTATCAAAACATATTTCCACAATGCATGATGCCATTACTTGCATAGAATTTATGCTCTATTGTTTGATGATGTTAAATTTGATATTTAGGTTATTGTTTTGTGCACAATATCGAATAATTTATGCAATTTTGAGCAGACATTTTATATTTAAGCTACTAAAGTAATTGATACTTATTGCAATTTATTTAGAGAGTATACACATTATTTGGAAAATAGAATTTGGGAGTAAAATTATATATCATACAATATAGCATTCAAAGATTGTAGATACCGTTGGCAGTATAAACTAGGGAATCACCTATTGCCAAGGAGTATAAGGGTGTAGTGTCAGTTAAAGACTAAAACAGTCATAATATCATTGTGTAATCATCTTAATATAAGGTTTTAAATTCAAAAACCTTAAAACAAATATGGCTTCCGATTGGGCGCCATTAATTTAATGTTATTATCAATATTATTTCCTTTTATATTCATAGAAACTTCTAAATTCTATAGTTTTCTTAATTTCATTAGGTTTTCTACCACCCAGCATTTTCCTTTATTTAATCATAAGCTTATGATTAAATAAAGGAAAACATTTTTGTTTTCAAAAATACAACAACTCCATTAATTGTTATCTGTTTTTATGTGGGTTTTGTTTACTGTTTTTTTGTACTGAGAAAAATTCCTAAACTTTTGTTAACATAAAATTTATAATAATTTTTCCTACAAATATTTCTCTTAACAATTATTTGTTTTTTAATATTTATAAAAGTTTTTAATAAGCTAAATTTTGTATACTTAAATTTAGATTATGTTGATGTTATTGCAGAGTATTCTGAAATAAAATCCTATATACTTAACTTTAACTTAACTCATTGCTTTGTATTTTTCTGGAAATTGAATCATTTATTTAATATTATTTTTATAATTATTTAAAATCACATTTACCTATGTTTTTACTAAGAAATATAAACTACATTGATAGTTTTGTCAAAAAAATTTGTTGTACTTCATTCAGCCTATGAAAATTTTTTTAAAAATTTTGTCCCAAATAGTTAAATTCAAAGGATTTTATTTTACTTTTATTCAGTTATTTCTATAGGCGTATTAATTAAAATTTTAACTGTTGAATTTTATATACATCACCGCAATACTTAATTTATAAAGAATTACTTATAACCACGTTGTAAGCCGATTCGAGGCAGCATGGTCGCCATAACAACTTTGTTTTTTTGACAACTTGCAGTACAATAATATTTACGAAAATAAAAAAGAGAATAATAACATTTTGGTTGGCATAAACGACTCAAATTCACACAACATTAGCTGTGTTTTCGGCTTAACTAAATCAGTTTACTCAAAAAAAAAAAAAAAAAAAATTAATGTATATAGGAACGTACTTAAGACAAAAAGTAACATATTACTTTCCATATGCATGTTAACTTTCAACGTGTATAATTGTCAATGTTGAAAACTCAACATTCCCACATTTCAACATCTGACGTTACTTTTTCACTTTACTTCCTAAAATGTTTTGCTGACGTACGTTTAGTTATAATGCAACCATTATAAATATTTACTCATTTTGGTTACTTTAAAATTACACAGAATTTGTTATTCAAAGTATTTAAACTTAATTTGAATACCAAACTTTTTTTTAACATTTAAAAACGTAAATCACACAATTTTTTAAACTAAAAGCCTTCTATAACAAAAAACAACTCAAATTGGAAAAAAGAATTTGTCATAAAATTGGCAAAATCCATATGGAAACAGTAAAATTGTAAAGTTTTTTTTTTGGTGGGTTGCTAAAACTCATGATACGTAATAAAATGAAATATTTTATTAGTATAAATCTTTAGTGAAGTACATCATAAATTAAAAATCTATACGACGCGTTTGAAAAAACAACACTTTACTATGGAAAATGAAAATGCCCTGTTGGCTGTCCGTCTCCAATATACACAAATTGCCTGCATTTGTACGTACAAACCATACGTAAATGTAGCAATATTTGTGAAAAGGTGACACGGAGGAAATAGGAAGATAAACAGAGAAAATCTGAAGTAGAATGTTTGTATATGTCTGTTTGATCACTTCTGAAATTATTCATATAGAGACAATCTGACAATAAAAATATAAACAATAATACAATTTAATGGAAGATCACTGATGAAGCCTGTCCATAAAAAGGCAGAAACTAGATGTTTATAAGTTTTGAGGAAGGTTTATTCTTCTTCTTAACCTCAAACCTACTAAAAAAAATCTTAAATATTTTACAAAAAGTGTTTACACAACGGTTGATTAAGGTGGCAGGATATCAGGGAGGAACATTTTATAAATTTCGGAAGATTGGAATTATTAGACTTTAGCAGTGTAGGGAATCTCATGTATTTATGAATGAAATTCAGGCCCTAAGATATGCTAAAGATAATTCTAAATATTCACTGAAATTTCTAACCAGATAAACAGCAGATTTGCACATTAGGATTAGGGCTGAATGTGATAAATATATGAAAGTCCTTGCCTTAGATATTTGTATAAAGGTTTTAAGTATTTAATAGGAATTACTACTTAAGATTTGTCAAATACTTAAAGCAGAATAGAATTCTTTTTGCGCATATCAGTACAGTATATTGCTTGTATTTACAAATAGTGATCACTTGGGCTAGAAATTTCATTCATTTATTAAGTAAATTTGATCTCTAAAAATATGCAACAATATGCGAATATTTAAAATTATCTGTTGCACGCCTGAAATTTAATTCATAAATGCAAGTTGATGTTGTGGCCGTAATCTTCAGCTTAATAAGTATTTAAGACGATACACGTGAACATAGTACAGTTGAATGGGAGGAGATACGTTTACATATCGTCGGCTTGCCTGGAAGTAGTGCTATGTGTTTTTTAATAGATTTTCAGGAGAGCGAAAAAACTGTTAAAAAATAGCCTTTTAAGATATTTTATTGACATCATATGCCTTGATGATGATTTTAGTAAATGAAGTCGTGAATCATTAAGGCATATGATGTCAATAAAATATCTTAAAAATCTATTTTTTAACAGTTTTTTCACTCTCCTCAAAACTAGTTAAAAAACACATAGCACTACTTGCAGGCAAGCCGACGATATATATTTAATACCACCAATTAAAACCATATTTTTTATAACTTCCGAGCAAAAAAATTGCAAGTAGTGCTTTACAAACTACTTCTTTTAATTCTTCACAAGTATCCGTTAGTGTATTTTTACTGCTTTTTTATAAGTTATTCTGAACAACTTCAAAAAATCACTTCTTTCATTGCTTCCCAAGTATCTGTTATTACATTTTTACAGCTTTTTCACAATTACTTTTGAACAACTTCAAAAAATCACTTCTTTCATTGCTTCCCAAGTATCCGTTATTACATTTTCACAGCTTTTTTATAATTACTTCTGAACCACATCCAAAAAATCACTTAAGTATTGCTTCTAAAGAGTAATTGCTCTAAAAGTGATCGTAAAAAGTGATTTTGGTATCATTTGGCATTTTCAAACAGAGGGTCCCGGGTTCGATTCCCGGCGGGACCAATATTTTTTTATTTTTTTTTTATTTTTTTTTATTCTATTAATTTTTTTTTAATATTTATAATTAATTTGTTTAAATTCAATATTTTTTTAATTTTTAAATTTTTAAAAATATGTATATATAAAAAAAATGGTGAGAAATTGATTTTTATGTACCTGTAAAAATAGTACTGAAACCAATATTGAATTGGAGTGCACCTTTTACACTTGTTTAATAAGTACTTTTATTGAAGAGAATAAGCAACAATATCTCGCATTAACAAAGTGGTGTTTTTATGCCAGTCAACTTTCATATCAAAGAATAGCTCAGCGACTAGCAATCGTGAGGTCGCAAGTTCGATACCCGGTGGCGGCAATAAAAAATCTTTTGTAAAATAAAAAAATATAATTTTTTTTGTGAAGAATTTTTTTTTTTTAAATTTTAATTGGTGAAAAAGAGCTTCCTTTGCACTCGTTCAAAAAGTACTGAAAAAATGTTAAAGTCGGAGTACTCCTCTCCTATGACAACTCAATTTTAAAATCATTAGTGTTTATGTTAAAAAAGAAGTACATATAGATCATAAATTGTAGTGCTTTTTCTACTGCTTCGGCATCTCTTTTTTCGCTGGGTTATTACATATTTTTTCAATTTTATATTTTTTATAAACACAACTTTTTTATTACCTGTGATATTTAAGCCGCTTACAGCTGCGAAAAATAAATATCACCAATTGAAGTTTTTTCTAATTTTATTCCTGTTGCTTTTATTTTTAAAGATCAAAATAATGATTAAATTGTCTCCGAAGTACTGGAAGATGGTCCAGAAAATTGTAGAAAATTTTACTGTAGCGTTTGTTTTTTGACTTTGCTACCCGTTCTAAGTAGGCGTGGCTTTTAATGAAAAATCATCGATATCGACCTTTCATCAAATTATATATTAAAATTTAGCGAGTACTGATTGGATCTGCACAAACTGAATATTGTTAAAAATTCTAAAAAATTTCCTTTAAAAAATAAAAATTGTTTTTTTTCGACCTTTTTAATTGCTTAATTAGAAATTTATTAATTTAGTTCGAGGCCAATTTCCTTATTATGAATTAACATAATAAGTACTTTTTCAAAAACTGCTATTTTTCTTCATCAGAATACTCTCCTGACAAATACTTCACAGAGTTTTTGCTTTCAAAAACCTCTACACTTTCAGGAATGAAAAGACGATCGTTTCGGGGATTTTCCAGGTCCCCTTCATCAGTTTTCTTTAGAAAGTGGTGGCAGTAGTGCAATGCAATTTGAAGCATCAAAATCTCATATTAAATGTAGTCTGCTACGTCAACAAAAGGGGAATGGAGCAAACAATAAAATATGTTTCCGAAGTCTTCTGCAAAGCATAGCCAACAATAGAAATATTATGAACATTTTTTGTTTTTGTATTTCATACCATCGGTATAAATAAATACATATTTTATTTTTACCCTTCTTCTTTGGTAATACAAGAAGAGGCAGAAAGATTTTTTCTCCATAGTATGAGTGTTTAATCATTATTTTGATCTTTAAAAATAAAAGCAACGGGGATAAAATTAGAAAAAAACTTTAATTGGTGCTATTTTTATTTTCGCAGCTGTATATAAATATAAAAAAGGCAGCGAAAAAAAATACAAATTTTATGTTGGGAAATTATCCCGTTTTGTTGGCAGCTTAAAGCGTTTAAAGATTAGGGCAAAACTTATGCCGTTTTTCGTTATTCGGATTTATTTATGCTTGTTTCAAACAATTGTATACGAATAAAAGATACTTTGCAGATCTATCTTATTTCATACAGGAAAGACTTGAACACATTTGCTGGTAATAATATATATGTTTAGAAACTGCCAAATATATGTTTGAAGTATGCTACTATTCAACTACTATCGAGGATTTAAAATATTCAAATCGAAACGGCAACCATCCTTGCTGTGTACTAAAAACATTACAATTTTCAAACAAAATAAGTTTCGAACAACTTTCAAACTCAGTTTTACCCCTAAATATGTGAAATGCTGAAAGTTGCCCTCTCTACCACATATCTAAATTTCATTGAAATCTGGGTAAACCCAACGGCTAGCTTCCCTGTTCATTAAAATATTTGCATTTCACTTTTGTAATACTTTATTGTCAAATAAGCAACATGGAAATATATTGCAAAAATATTTTTTTTTAATTACGAGCAAAATGTATTATATTTTATATCTACCATATGAGAGTATTGTTGATGGAAGCGCAAAATAAAGTTTTTATTTAGCTTTTTTGCAAATTGTTATATGCTTATTTGTATGCTGATAATGAAAGTTATCAGCTTTTTTTGTAAAATGAAAATAATATACATAACTAAAAGTAGAAACATTATAAATGTCAAATTAATTAAAAAATTCTGAGAATAGTTATTAATTTGACGCAATTTTTCATCTACCTTGTGGTTTTTTAATAACGCACTGGGTACTTATTTTAAAGTGAAATGGGACCGGTCATAAAACACTTTACGTGGTAACATTAACCGATCCTTGGACTATGGGTTTTTCCTAAGTGCCGATTCATTTCACTCTGTAGAGTGTCACAGGACTAATAATTTGGTCTAATTTATATTGATGCAATTTCAATTCGATTGAATAATTTTTTCGTGATAATTCGCGAAGTATTAATCAAATCAGGGCATTAAAAAGTTGACTCAAAAAGAATTATTTTTAAAGATCATTAAAAAAGCTGGTTTATAATTCGTGAATCAAAAAAAATTTAAAGATAATTCGCACGAACTATTTTTATATTTTTTGATTCATGAATTGTTGCAAATTTTTTAATTCGTCTGTAGGACTCTATTTCAATTTAAAAATTTTTGATTTATTAGGAGAAAATTTAATGATAAGTGTTACTTCTGTTCGGTTAATTAATTTTTTTTTTAAATTTAATTTAATATCTAAAATTATTATTGAGTTATTGTATTCAAAGTAAGTTTATTTCTTACAGACATATTATTGACTAAAATTAATACGCAAATCATCAATATAAATTCCGAATCAAAATATTTTTTTATTCGTTGTTAAAAATTTAATTAAAGGTCTGAATTAAATGAACCATTTTTAGTTGAAATGAAATTAGTCAATTCGTTTGATTCTATAAACAGAATCAAAAGAGTTACCTGCTCTTGAACGGTAATACCATATGCCAGTTTGTCAAACTTTGTGAAAAAGGAGACACGGAAGAGAATGGAAGATAAACAAAAATCTAAAAATAGAATTTTTGTGTGTGTCTGTGTTGATCACTTCTGAGTAAAAAAAAAACACAATAACAGAAAGCTGAATAGGAAAGAAATCTATGAATTAGTTACATTGCAGTCAAGACCTTAAGTGGGTGAAATGGCTAAGTTGTCGCACCTTAGTATAGTTACGTTTGTAATGTAGGAATATGCACATATGTAGTAGTTTGTAAACATAAATATAATTGCCTGTAAACATATTCAACAATGTCTTTTTTTTTCGTGTAGTACTTTAAAAAATGGATACATTTTCATATTAAAAAATGGATATTTATTCAAATAAACTTTTTATAAATATTAAAAAATGATCTTTTGAACAATCTTGTTGACCTTAAAAAACGTTTCGAATTGAAATTTCAGCATTTATAGAACAAAAATGAATTGACTGTTTTTCTTCGTATGAATATTTTTTAAGTTTATTCAAGATGCTCTTCAATTTATAACATACTACTACATATGATTAGTCAAGCCACAATGATGTTTAATAGTTGGGTTTAACATAAGTGTTTGAGTTAGTCTTATAGTACTCCTATTTAGCATTAGCTACCTTGCCACATATTTACATGTGTGAGCTATGCATAACATGTTAATACACCTAATTACATGGCATTTAAGTTAATTAAAATTGTTAAGTATGGTACGTATACATAAAGTACAGTAAAATAAGCTGTAAAAAGATGAAAATCGGTTTGAAACGGGACCTGAAAATACGTTTTCTATCTTGCTGATTTACAATTTTTATTCTCTGTAATATACTTCCCAGGGAAATTTTCTGTTCCAAAGAATCGGTTGTAGAATAGCTACTTTTCCTTTACAACCACTTCTACTGTCAATTCTAACACCGTTAATGTATTGCTTTCTTTGGGAAATTAATATAAGAGAGACGAAAGGTGGTCAAAGATGAAAGGCTTCACATATGGAAACACAGCAATTAAGCGAGATGTTTAATTTTAGAACAGTCGTTGGGCGCCATTAAATGCAGAATTGGCGAATTTGTTAAAAATTGTGTACACTAACCAATGTTGCACCCGTTGTCCGGTCCAATTATGACTACAACTCCTTAACTTACAATCTTCTTGGTAAAATGTATTACTCTGGTTGCATTTACTTTACTGTTTAGTCTGTCTATTCTTTGTCATCCATTTTTATATTTAACTTTCATAACTAAAAAAAAAAAAATAAACGTCGTTTGGGAAAAATTGTGTCAAATTTTTTTTTGTATCAAAGAATTTTTTCATAACAAAATATCTTTATACTTATTACTTTGTAAAGTATTTCTAGGTTAACAACAAAGTTTTTGCTGTCGCAGTTTCCGTTTTGTTCTAAACTAAAAGTTTTTGTTTGAAAACAATATGGTACATACATATGTATACTTGATTATACTTAGTTTGTCATTAGTTTTAGTAATACTAAAAATACAACCACACCTTAACTTAGTTTAACAAGTCTTTTTAAACTGTACCTACTCGTGTGCAGAACTTATTTATGTTGGCCACATAAACCACAAATTGTTATGATGAACTGTTGGCAAATAACGCGACTACTAAATAAAAAAAAGCAACCATGAACTAAAGGTTTAATTGTAGCTATGTGTATGACTAAAACCATGCTATTTTACACTACTATGCATAGAAAATTCAACAGTTTTTGAAATGAGGACAGAAATGTAGTTATAATTTTAGAATTTCAATGGACGGTTTAAGTGATGCAACCCCACAAATTGGTGGGAGGTATTTAAATTAAGCTTTACTATTAATAAGTGTTGTACTTTTATTGTTGTTAAATACTCGTATCACAGTATGCTTTTAGGAGGTGGCATAAAAAGTTTCTTCAAATACACACATCATACTCGTACTGGGGATTAAAGTATTGATGCATTTTTTTATTCATATAAATGCCAATACTTTGGCATTAGCATTTATATGACTGAAAAACAATGCCTCAGTTGTTTTTCCCTAAGTATGATACATATTCTGAAATCAGAATTTGCCAACAAAAATTTTTTTTGCAAGTTATTCCTGTTCAGTTTTAAGATCAAATATGACAAATTCTAAATAGAATTCACAATTTATTTTACACCAAAAAGAGAAAAAACTTATTAAAAAAAAACTTTCCTAGAACCAATGGTTGACAATTAATGCATTTTCAAGTGCTACCAAGCAATATCATCAGATTGTTTTTATGGGGATAAGAATAGGGTTATAAATCTCCTTTTTCTACTATTTAATAAAAATGTTGCCATAAAAATCGCCAAAACTTCTTAATACTCTGATTTTACTGAAAAATTCTTTATCTGAAATGTATTTATTTGCTTAAATGTTTTTAATGGTTTTTAAGAAGTTTTGCATTAATGTTGGACTAAGCTGGTTTAAACCACTTTTTTTAAGATAACCAACACTCAGGATTTTTTTCCTATTAATTAACATGTTGCTTTCTTTGTAAAAGGCATAGAGCAGAGATGAAAAGAAATGAAAGATGGAGGGCTTTAAATATGGCAACACTGTAATTGCACGAATTGTTGAATCTTAGCATAGTTGTTGCGCGCCATCTGATGAAGATTTGGGGAACTTTGTTGAAATTTTTTAGTTCATAGCCCTGCTATGTTATTTAACTTAAGTGCTATAGGCAATATGTATGAGGGTTGGAAAATCATACAATGACATACATATTATTATTTTTTCTAAATTGATGTTGTCATCACTGGAGATCGAACCCGAAACCTTATGTGTAACAACTAATGATTAACAGATGAGATTGGTTGCTATTTAAAATCTAAAACAGTAGCAATTAATTCAAACCACATCTTTCATTGTTTCAAAAGTATCCGTTAGTATATTTTTAATGCTTTTTCAGAAGTACGTCTCAACAACTTTAAAAAAATCACAGAAGTGTTGCTTCTACAGAATTATTACTCTTAAAGTGATTATAAAAAGTGATTTGCATACAGTTTATATCAGGGTTGGCAGGCAATACCGCTAAAGTAACGTTATCGATTCAAAACCCCTTCAACTGACTACAGTTACCCCTAAAATACCGTTACCGAAATACCGTTATCCTTAAAATACCGATATCGAAAAAAATAAAATATCGACACCCTTAAAATACCGTTACCGAAATAAAATAAACACCGTTACCCCTAAAATACCGTTAACGTTATTTTTAATTTTCTGCTTTTGCTAATTGCACATGGTTATTGTGTATTTTTCCTACTTTAAGTTGGTAAATTAGTTCTGTTTTTAATCTCGGTTGTTTTTTGTAAAAAAAATTGCGGGATACTTCGAAATAACTGACTACCTTTATCCTTAAAATACCGTTACCGAAATAACTGAAATATCGCTAACCTTAAAATATCGTTACCGAAATAATCACAAACCCGTTAGTCTTAAAATACCGTTACCGAAATAACTAAAAAGCCGTTATCCTTAAAATAGCGATAACGAAATAAATGAAAAAGCGTTACCCTTAAAATACCGTTACCGAAATAATCTCAAATAGCGTTACCCTTACCGATAACCGCATCGTTTCGGTTACCATCCATGGTTTATATCCAAAAAGATGATCGCGGGTTCAATTCCTGGTGCGATCAGTATTTTTTTTAATTTTTATTTTATATTTATTTTATTTTTTTTTATTTAATTTTTTTTTGTTTTTTTTATTTATTTTCTTTAATTTTTTTTTAATTTTTTTTTAATATTTATAATTAATTTATTTAAATTTAATAATTTAAATTTTTTCAATTTTTAAAAATATATAAAAATAAAAATAATGAAAAATTCCCTTTTTTGCATCTGTGAAATAGTAATGAAGAAATACTTTTTTGGGAGTAGTCATCTGCTATAACCACTCAATGTTAAAGTCATTAGTGTTTCTTAAAAAAAAGAAGTACATCTTAATCATTAATTGTATTGCTTTTTCTACTGCTTTGGCATCTCTTGTTTTTGGTGGGTTATATAGCGAATTCGTCAAAAAACCAAATCAACTAAATAAAATCAGTCTATAAAATCTTTAAAATTTAGTTCTATATAACAGTCATAATTTCAACTTGCTTTTATCGACTAAATATCTTACCAAAAAATTATTTAATTTCCCAATCATTTGTAAGTAAAATTTCTTAAATTCTTTTAAGTTTACTTGTCAAACCCTCTTCAAAAAATAAATGTTACAAAAAAAGTTAATGTAAATTGAATTTTATCTACCACGTTAAAACCACAAATCGATTTTCTATTTCAAAAATAATATGAAAAAGAAGAGAAAATGAAATAAAAATCATCTAACAAACATATGGTAAAGCTTAAAATGAATGAATATTGAACATAATCCTACAACCTGTGTAAAACAACGTTAACAGCAATTGCAACAATTTGCCATAAGAAACAAATTTATATTTTTAACACCTACAAACATTAAAAATATATATACACTTACACAGCCGCAACAAAGAAAAAGCAAGCAAACCCACGCACGCACACACACACATAATTTCATGTCTGTAGTTATATAGGATAAAAATACGTACACTAGAAAACCTTGATCCTTGTAACACACTTATGCACAATTTTGTAAGCAACATAATAAAAGCAAGAAAATCAACTTTGCGTGATCAAAAATAAATTTAATAAATATGAAATAAATCTCAGTTTAATGCCAAACTAAATACATATACGTAAATCTGTGAAGACGACAAAAATTTTGTAAAGATGTAAGGAAAAAGACATAAACGCCAATCATTCAAGAAAAGATTTACAATTTAAAAAAAATAATAAAAAAATAAAATGAAATAAAAAGAAAAGAAAAAAAGGGATACAGTCTTTTTAGATACACATACAAGAGGATAAATTGACATTTACACTAACAAGTGCTTGAGTAATGTACCTACAATGTGTCAGGTTATCAAAAAAAAAAAAAAATCATACAATCCTAATATGACTATAGATTCACAGTATTATTAATTTTGATCAATTTAAGTCGTTTTTGTAGTTTTTTTTAAAGAAGTTTATTTTTGCTGGAGTTATGATACCAATATTGTTTACGTTTTAAACACAGCGTTGCCACCTGTTACAAATATTTGACAAATAGGAGAATAACTCGCGTCCGAAAACAGAACTCGAAATAATATGAATATAGAAAAAAAACCGAAACACCCCTCGCTTTAACCAAATGGACTAAAAAATATTTTATTACCTTTCATTTGATACCCAATTTGACTATAGTCAAATCTACACTCAAAAAAAGGCAGCTGATTTTTACCAAAAAAATAGTAATCTTCAGCAAAAGTTTTGCTAACATTTAGTCGACTACAAATGAAAAAAATCCTTGCTAAAATCAGTAAACTTTTTGTTGAATATTAGTAGACTGAAAAAAAAACTCAAAAAACTTGTAGCGAAATTTTACTTTAGTTAATTTATTTGCTGAAAATTTAAATATAGAATATGTGTAGAGTTGTTTTTCTTTTTTGGTCATTTCCGTTTCCAGACAAGCTGCGACATCTACATCTTGTCTATCTGGTTGTCGTCCACGCTATGCATGCGGTTATCAGCACAATTTTTGTAGCAAAATAAATTAGTAAAACATTAGTTCAAAATTAGTTTAGTGCAAAAAAAATATAACTAAAATTTTTGCTGAAAACTAGTACACTTGATATACAAGACGTTTTACTAATTTTTCTACTAACTTATTTTTTTCAGTGTATATATAGCTGCTTTGGAAGAAATACGAATAATCTTAAAAAAGTTCATCCGTCTTTTTTACGCCATTAGTATAAGTTTGGGCTGAAAAGATGACTACGATTCCGATAGATTTGTCTCCTCTATCACATATCTAAATTTCAGAGCTATCGCAATTCTCACCTGTGCCTTATAGTTACCCCGTTTAGACAGAAAAGTTAATCTCGTAAAAGTTGGGATAACTGCTTAATCGAGCACTAAACAAGTCAATTAAACCATATTTTAATCTTTTTGGTTAACAGTTAAACCCACTTTAATCTTTGTACTATTTTTAAACGACTCTGTATTCGATGGTATTTTTTTTTGTTATAATACGTTGGCAACACTTAAAAACACACACACTCAAAGTCCGATAAAAATTTACTTTAAGACGGTGCTGCAAAAATATTTTGGCGCTGTCGACAAATATATTGCTAATGCCGACATTCTTCATGTTAATTATGTGCCCAACTTGATATTTTAGACTAACAGATTAATATTTTAACTGTCAAAAAATGCATGTGTAAACGATGAAGATTACAAAATTGCATTAACTTTAATCAAGTAGATTAATTTTGCTGTCTAAATGACCCAGAAATAAAACAGATACAAAAGCAGTATAAAAAGCACTACAATTAATGATCTAGATGCACTTCTATTCTAACACTAATGAGTTTAACATTGAGTTGTCATAGGAGAGGGGTAATTCCACTTCAATATTTTTCACCGAGTGCAAAGGAAACTATCTTTATAAATAAGTAGGTTTGAGGTTAAGAAGAATATTTGCAAATCAGACTTGATCTAGTTTCTGCCTTTTTTTATGGACAGGCTTCATCAGGGATTTTCAATTAAAATTGTGTTATTGTTTGTCAGATTGTCTCTATATGATAATTTACTCTCCGAAGTGATCAAACAGACATACAAACATTCTACTTTAGATTTTTTGTTTATCTTCTTATCTCCTCTTTGTCACCTTTTTCACAAATGTTGCCACACTGACGTATGGTTTTTACGTACAAATGCAGGCATATTGTGTATACCGGAGACGGACGGCCAGCAGGGCATTTTTATTTTTCTAGTAAAGTGTTGTTTTTTCAAACGCGTCATATAGACCAAATGCAATTAATATTGTAATTAATATTCATTTTTATTAATTTTAATTATGTAGGTTTGAGGCTAAGAAGAAGAATAGACATTTTTTCAAAGTTATAGACACATTATTAATTTTTCATTAATTAAAAGTTTAAAAAAAAATTTTCGCCAAAAAAATTCTTATTGCCGCCACCGGGTATCGAACTTGCAACCTCAAGATTGCTAGTCTAGTTCTCTTGTTCTTTGATATGAAAGTTAATTGGCTTCATATATTATTAAAAATGGAAAAATTAAAAAAATATTGTTCCCGCCGGGAATCGAACCCATCATTTGCTTGGAAATAAACTATATCAAAATCACTTTTTAAGATCGCTTTTAGAGCAATTTGTAATTTACTTGTGAAAATTGTATAATCTTTCTTTAATTTGAAAAATAATTTAAACAGAAAGAGATATTAATTTATGATCTAGAGTCAAACTAAAAAAACATTCATTTACCAAATAAAAGATCAATTATATAGCCCTCATTCATTAACATTTTATGTTTTTTACAAACAATTTTTAAATTAAGTATGAATCTTCTTAAAGCAAATATGATTTTAGTTAAAACAAACTTTTTCGTAATTTTTTTTTTTTTTAAGAGAAGCAACACTCAGGAAATTCTTTCTATTAATTAACGCATTGCTTCTTTTGAAAAGGGGATAGAGAAGAAGTGAAAGCTGGTGAAAAGTGAAGGGCTTCAAATATGGCAACACTGTAATTGCGCGCGATGTTGAATTTTAGAACAGTTGTTGCGCGCCATCTGATGGTGAGTTGGCGAACTTTGTTGAAGCTTTTTAGTTCATAGCCCTGTTATATTATTTTACTTCGGTGGGGTTAAGTGCTATGGAAACACCGAAATGGAAATTAATTTGACAGCATTTTAGATTTTATGTTCGCATTTTAGAAATAGTTGAAACTTAGCTTGATTTCAAAGCTGTTTGTATTTATTTAATTTAAGGTTGTTTCTGCTTGATTTTAAAATTCTGAGTATAATACTTTCCTTGCGAGATAAAGCTATGGTTTCTGACCGATAGTTTAACAATATATACCTACACGCAGAAAAAACATATTGTTGAATATGTTTACAGGACATTATATATATGTTTACAAAACTTATATATTAGGGTGCCCAGAAATTTTTATTTTTTTAAACCTTAACTCAAATCTGTTCCTTTTTGTGATAATTTTTTTTTTTTACAATTTGCTTTGATTTTTAAAAAAATTATTTGAAGGTCGTGACAGCGCGTTTTTAAATTTTTTTATGCTCCTTGTGGTAAGAAATATTTTTGACAGTTTTCTTAGATTTTTAAAAATTTACTTAGAGGACGCGGCGTCGCATTTTTTTCATAATGTGGTAATTTAAGGATCATATTATGATAGAAAAAGGTATTTCATAATATGATTATCGCAATCATAGACCCAAAAATATGTGATGCTCTTCGAATATGGTCATCCCAACCATGTTTCTTCTCTGCGTGTACCAGCGAATATGTTTAAAGTAAGGCGATTTTTTTCAACGTGTATATTTATAAAGATATGTCAGTGTTTATAAGGATTTGTACCTACCAGCAACATTTTTAAAATACTTTTGTCGAGTTAAAGTTGAACAAAATCCCATACTACAAAATAATGCTAAAATTGTTAAGTAAATGTTTAAAGCCACCTTTTGACAAACAAGTAAACAACGTTAACGGAAAAAAGTATTAAATAAACAAAATGAAAACTTCAAGCACCTAACAACCAAAGAAAGAATGGAAAAAGAATTGAATGTTACACATGCTGAGACATGGAGATACTGCATAATAGCATACGATTGCTAAAGTAGACAACATATCGTACTAACAACAGCAGCAACAATACTAACAATATAAGCAACAATTTGAGCACTAGGGTGGCTATAATGTATATGGGGAAGCTCGAGATGATTATTGTGCTACTTATTCTAAGACACACATGGTGAAAATTTGAACCAAATTTCCGCAATTTTCAAACAAATTCTAAAAAGGAAACAAAATAAAATACACAGTGTAGAATTGGAGTCCGCAAAGTAGAGAATCTTCTGCAATCATAACAATATGAGGGTGTTTTTCGTTGCCGATGAAGCATTTTATAAGTCATAATTTCTGAGCGCTCACAAATATCTTGGCTGGGTATTTAATTATTATGATACATCTTTTCTAATAAATAATAAATAAAAATATGAAAATATTTTTATATTACTTAACCAGATTTCGAGATATCAAAAAAAATTGCTGAAAATTATTTAAGCAATTTCAAAAATGTGTGTATATTCGTAATGAGCATATTAAAATTTATTAGAAATGAAACGTTTACTGCTCAGAGTTATCCAATTTGGTACAACAACAACCATAACAGTTTTAGAGCAAGTGGATTTTAGAGCAAAAGTTGATTTTTTTATTGCAACCCTAATCAACATATAGCCAAGTTAACTAAACAATCAAACCTTGTTTACTATTGTTAAACTCAACTACGAGGGTGTATACAACAACAAAATACAATAACGTCTCTGTATTACGCTTAGTTCAAATACAACTAAGGAACCCTTTTTAAATAAACTCCATCATACAACAGCAGACAATTGTTTCTTTTGTCTGTTTTTCACATTCACACCTTAAGGATATTGTTTAGAAAATTCCTTGAAAAAGGGAATATGTTTCTTTTTCTTTTATTTGAAAGAATATTTAAGAAAATTATACTCACTATGGTTTCCTTTTAGTTTGCTCTATATTATTTGTAAATGCAGCTTAAAGCTAATAAAAATTTTGATTTAAGAACATCAATAGTTTGAAATGTCGTTTGAATAAGGGAATTACAGAAAAATAGATTCTTGTTGAAATATTTCCTTAATAACAAAATCAAATATAGTTGAAGAAAATATGTGAAATATCAGTACACTCATAGAAATAAATCTGTAAAACTAGCAGAAAAAGTTACTAAATATTAGTTAAAAATGATGCTGCAGAAAAAACATCTAAAATTAGCAGATTTTTTTACTAAATACTAGTAAAATGAGAACAGCAAAATTAAAACTGCTAAATTTACAGAATTCTAGTTATATTTAGGCTAACTTTTGGTTAATTGAAAATAGCAAATGGTACTGTAAAATCTGCAGAAAATTTTGCTAAATATTTGTAGACTAAAAATAGCAAAAATAAACTGTTAAATCTACAAAATTTTTGCTATTTTTAAGCTAAATTTAGTTGAATGCAAATAGCAGTCTATTCTGCTAAAATCAGCAGAAATATTTGCTAAAGAATTGTAAAATGGTGTTTTTAAAAGGCTCGATTTTTATTGCAGTTAAAAAAAAATCGAAAAAACCTCGAAAATTTAAAATTTTTTGGGGTTTTTTTAGGCTACTAATTATTTAGCAAAATTTTTTCCTAATTTAAGAAATAGAGCAAATTAATTTAAAAATAAAATTTATTTCCACGAGGACTCAGTATTTTACAAAAATCGTTTATAGTCAGCCTGTTGTAACACAAACTGCGCTACAGAATGAAAAAGTTGACCCGCTCGGTATGGAAACTCTTTCGACAATGACTTCAACAATATTTATAGGATTTAGCGTTAGATTATTAGATAATGATAATTTGAGTCATCCTATTACAACACTGGGTGTAACAAGATGACTATTACTATTTATGGTATACAATTCAAAAGCATTTTTCTTTTCAAATATTTACAGGAATTACAGAAGACCTGTTGGACTTCGAAATATTGTCATTAAGAGTCACCCTGTTAGGGTGACAAAGTTAACCAGCTATTTTGCAAAGTAAGTACAATTTCTTTAAATATTATTATATTTACATAATACTTACGGGATCTAAAGAATATTGATGAAAAAATAGTGTAATTTAGAATACAGTACAGTGTGGCAAAGTTTACCACACTTTTTGTAGCGTTTAATATCTGTAAATATTTACCGACTTCAATTATATTTTCAGGGATTTTAAATTTATGTTATTTAGAGACATCCTGTTACAGCGAAGGTCAAAAAAGGTGACCTAATATTTCGAATCGTACAATTTCTTTAAATTTTTAGGCTGTGTAGAAGTTTGCTTAGCCTTCTAAATTGTAGTATTTCAAGTCAGTCTTTTACTTTACAGCATGATAAATTTGACTATTTTAGGCATTTGAAAATCTACAATTTCTTTTCATATGTCGGTCTGCAACAGGGCGACTCTCAGTACTACAATTCTTAAGATCAAGCAATATTCTTTTACGCTTATAAATATTTTTGTAAACGATTAATATTTTAAGAAATTAAAAATTCCAAAGGTTTTGTTTACCTGTAACAGGGTGACTCTGGATATGTACCAAAAAATTAAATCTACAAACGATGTTGTTTTAATATTTATAATAAATATTAATATTTAAATTAAAAGAATTAAATGTGCTAAAATCTAAAGTGTTAATTCATAAACGCATTATAAAGTTAATAGAGGTTTACAAAAGAAATTTTTCATTTAAAATTTGTTCCACAAACCTTCTATAACTTTATAAAGCGTTTATGAATTAAGGGGTAAACATTTAATTATTCTTAATTAAGAAAAATAATTTGTTGTAGGCTTTTCTATATCCGTATTTTACTCTTGCCAAAGAAAATCGTCAGGGGAAGACGATTTTAGAATAAATGAGAATTTCTTGTTTTCGACATTTCAAATATCAAAGAGAATTTCAAATGAGAATTTCTTGTTTTCGACATTTCAAATATCAAAGAAAAAACAAACATTTCTTTTATATTTTAAATGCTGAATAATGCTCGTAGACGAGAACAAGAACAGTACCTGTGTTCTGTAACTACCCAGTCAGAAATCACCAGTGGTACAAAAAATCAAGCACTGGCATACCACTGGGTAATTACGGTATTAAAAATAAATGACTGGCAGAACACTCATTTGGGACGCTTTGCCAGCGTTTGCGAAAAGCGTTTTACCAGTATTTGTTTTACAAAAATTTCGGTGGTTTATAAAAGAAACCACTGGCAAAGAATTGGCTTAGAGTGATATGCCAAGGTTTGCAACCAGTGGTTATCCAGTGCTAACTAGCCAATGCTACCAGGCATACAAAAATCAATTCACTGGAAAACCAATGATTTTATAAAAATGCTGACGCTTCGTTAAAAAATGTTTGTAGTCGGAAGGTTCCGAGTTCAAATCCGGTTGCAAGGAAAAAATTTTTTTGGATTTTTTTTAATTTAAAATTTTTTTTGTTTTATAAAATCAATTTTTTTGTTTGTGGGAAAGCTCCTTCAAGACCAACTTTTTTTTTTGCCCTCCCAACACTGGCATACTAGTTACAAAAAATTGTTCGCCAGTACTAGCATTTTGGCACAGCCAGTAGTTGTCCAGCTATTATCACTCATTTATGTGTTTAGCCAATAAATATTATATGTCTCGTTAGCTCAGTGGGTAGAGCAATCGTCTGCCAATCTGACGGCCTGCGTTCAAATCACGGCAGGACCAAAAAAAAAATACATATGAACTTTTTTTTAAATTTTATTTTGGAAAATATATTTCCAGACCACCTATTTATTGGTTTTGCCAGCGTTTTGCCAACGTTTAAAAATTTTGTTCTTTCAGTGCTTTTCCGGCGCTTTTTGAACAGCCGTTCCTTTTGTCTAATGATGTTATCATTTTGGGAATGGAAAAGCACTTTTTGCCAGTACTTGTACCACCTGTTAAAGTGCTTTGCCACCGCTTTCCCGTTTGTATTTTTCTGACTGGGTATGTGAGAAGTTACTCACATAAAAATTGTAACTCTACGATGTGTCTACGATATTTAAAACAGGGTGAGTCACAAAATTTCAAATTGAATATAAGTAAATGTTTTTACATACCTCTGGCTAAATTTGACATCATGATACTCACTCTGTTTTAAATATGGCAGAGTTGCAATTTTTATGTGAGAAACTTCTCACATAGTTACAGAACACCGGTATAGGTTTAACGGTTGTAACAGGGTGACTCTTAATATTATAATCTGAAAGTCCATCTCATTTTCTATGTAAAATTTCTGCAAATATTGTTAAATTCTATTCAGATTACAATAAACTATATTTTGAAAAAAATTTTCAAAAAGGCATCCTGTTTTTATAGAAGACAGGATGCCTCTTAAAAAAATTATCAAGAAATATAACTTTTTCTATCAAGTGTTGAAAAATATCTTAAACATAAATTAAATTTTTTTAGGAAAACTTTTAAAAATTTGCTTTTTTATAAATATATTTCGAGTCTCAACGAAAAAAAAAACCCTTTTCTGGTTTTAACTCACCTTCCAACTTTACCACCAAAACCATCCATCATTCATGGACATTAAAAAAAATTTTGCAGAAATAATTTTTGAATCCATAACCAGCACAAACATTCAACGAAAAAGAAAAAATATAAACATGTCCCAGTCATATATACTCTGTTGACTTTAAATTCTTCTCGTGCATTCTTTAAGCAATTATACGTTTTTCATTTTTTGAACCAACGCAAACACGTACAAAGAAATCGTCACAGCCTAGTTGAGTTTACAATAACGTATGTTAAACTACACACTCGCACACAGAGTTATAAGAGTAAAACACGTATGTGCATGAGTGTATTCTATACATACAAAGGTGACACGCATATAATATCGTCGTATATACACAAAACGTCCTTGCCAACTGTTGCTGTTGATACTTAAGGTTATACAGCAGTATCCCTACAATTGTTTATTTTCTTTAACCAGTTTCAGTATTTCCTTTTACGCTCTACTACGGAAAATAGAAAGGGTATATTTGGTTTATCATATTGCTCGGAGTACAATTCATAGAAGAACTACACTATGTAACAAAATTAGAGTCATGATGTCGGTTTCTCGATTCTTGGACGAATTTATAGCATTAGTATAGTACCCCTTAAGGAATTGGCGCTGTGTGGGTATAGTCAAATTCTATTATGACCATTTAAAATTTTATTTTCTTTTGCTCCGTACTGTTTGAAATATGACTCAAAAACTGGTGCCAAAATTCTTCGGAGCTAAATTCAATTTTGGATACCAAAATGGAATTTTTATGAGAAATTTTTCGTACAACATTTTTACACTATATCTGGTATTTGTATGGAAGTAAAATTTTACTAGACATTTTTTGTTGAATTTTTTAAACCCTTTTTATGGAATTTTAGCCCTTTTTCTGTCAGAAATTAAGTTTAAACCCCGAAAAATTAGTTAAAAATGACGAAATGGCCAAATATATGTAAGATAGGAATAACAAAAATTAAACTGCTAAAAATACAGAATTTTCGTTATTTTTGAGTTAAATTTTTGTTAATAGAAAATAGCAACTTAACCTGCTAAAATCAGTAAAAAATTTTGCTAAATAATTAGTAGGCTGAAAAATCAGAAAAATATTAAAAATTCAAAGTATTTTTTCGAATTTTTTTTAAATGCAAATAAAATCAGCAGTTTAGTATTTTTTTAGCAAATATTTTTGCTGGTTTTAGTAGGATAGACTGCTAATTGCATTCAACTGAATTTAACAGAAAAATAACAAAAATTTTGTATATAACAGTTATAACAATTTGGTTTTACTATTTTTAGTCTTTTAATATTTATAAAAATTTTCTACCAATTTTAAATTTCTTCTGCAGCATAATTTTTAACTATTTTTTAGTAGCTTTTTCTGTTATTTTCACAGGTTTTTTCTATGAGTGTATAATTGTATCCACTATTTATAACATTTTATCAGTTCACATCGTTTCTAATAAAATTATATAAATAATTATTTTTATTATATTTATTATAAAAGCTGATAAAACTGTATCCGATACAATTGTATCAGTTTGTATGTAATATTATCAGAGATATTTTGATATAAATTGATACGATTATATATAATTCAGGTCTCTAGCTATAATTTGGCTTTTACAGATTTAAAAAATATCAATTAGTCGACGAGTTATAGCCAAAAAACCATATAAAAAATTCGAACTAACATAAGCAAACGCCGCGATAAGGGTCTTCTAATTTAGCCTCTATTTTCACCCCTCACTCTCAGAATCCACCTAACTTTTGCTAACCTGAATTTGTTCCACAGTGTAATTGTATCCAACTTTTGACCTTATATGATTTTGTCAGATGAAAGCCGCAAGATTCGAACTATTATAATTGTATCAGGTCAAAATTGTGATACAGTTTTCTCCGACTTATATAAAATGGTATCAATTTATATATAAACTTATACTATTAAATACAAACTGATATAAATATATCGGGCCATAAATTAGATATAGTTTTGTCAGATTTTTATATAAATTTATTAGATATGACATAAAATTATATAATCAGATACAAACTGATAAAAAGCAAATACAATTATATTCGCCCATTTTTCGGATGAATTTGTATATGAATTACATGAAATTACCCGAGTAAAAATATTTTTTTATATAAAGATTTATGATTTTATAGAATTATATACGGTTGAGTATTGTCATTAGGGTATTCAATTAATCGGCTTTTTATTTTAATCGATTAATCGTGCAAATAATTATTCGGGTTTTTTGCTTAACCGATTAATCGAATAAAATATAAAAATTAATCGATTAATCTAAAAAATTTTATGTAAAATAATATACAATTTTTTTTTGTATTTTTAATAATTTTATTTAAAAAAAGGAACAAAAATAATTTCAGTAACTACACACATAATAATCCATGCATAAAAATACGAAAAAATGTCAAAATAACAAAAAAATTTGTAAAATATACGAAAAATGGTTTATTTTACGAAAGTTTTTGTTGTTTTGACATTTATTTCGTATTTTTATGCATGGATTATTATGTGTGTATTTTAAAATTCCTAAAATCAAAAAGTGTAATAATTGAGATAATATTTTGTCAAAATTGTTTATTTTTCTGTCGTCTCCACCATATATTCAAATTTTATCCAATTCGGAAAATTTAGCATTTTAAGTTAAGCCTGAATTAGCCAGACGTAAACGTAGCTCTCTATAATATGTTTAATGAGTCAGAGGAGAGTAGAACAACTCGTGTATTGACTTGTATCTCTTTCATATGCATTGAACAGAGAAAAACGTAAATGCCGGAAAAATTCTGTTGAGAATTTATTTTTCCTCTACGTGTACGTCTTTCCTTCCACTTATTTCATTTGCTAAATGATATTGTGAATGCAGAGTGCTAACTAAACAAGCTTTGTTACATTGGGCATTAATTATAATTAATAATTATAATGCTTATTAATTATAATAATTATTAAGGCTTTCGTTTATTATTAATATTTAAAATTTTTTTAAAAAATAATTAAAATTTTGATTATACTTAAATAGATACTAGTATTGGAAGATGACATAGCAAACTGTGACAATTTTTTGTTGTTTTTGTTTCTCTTGCATATTTAAGATATTTCTTAACGCTTCTAAAGGAAAACAAAAAAATTTCATTGAGTTTAACCTAATAAATTTGTCATATTTGATCTTAAAACCGAACAAAAATAACACTTATTAAGTTAGTAAAGACTTCTAGAAATTCTAAAAAGTTGTCCCTTGATGATTTTCTTAGGCCAGAATGAAATCCGGGTTGGTACAAGCATACACCACATTATTTTTTACACTTTCTTAAACAAGTTTGGGATTTTAGCATATTTACTTTAATACAATTATATATATTTTTTTAAAACTTTAGCAATTTTTGCCAATTTCGATTAATCGATTAATCGTATTAAATTATTCGTTATTCCAAATTTGGCCTTTTTAAATTATTCGAACAATTTTTGAGCAAAATTGGTCAATTAATCGAATAGCGATTAATCGATTGAATACCCTAATTGTCATACCATATCACCACGTATAATTTTATATGATTATTTCAAATTATATTTAGTTATATAAAATTACATGAAACAGATCCACTCTTTTTCGGATCTAATACTATATTTTTATATATAATTACATTAACCCATATATGATTTCATCCGGAAAATGGTGTATCTGGTTAACATAATTTTATACAATTGAAAATCTTTTGATATATGTAATTATATAAATAAAAAGTGATGTTGAGTCCATCGATACACTAAAATATAGGCCTAGGTCCAATATTTTTTGAAGTTACAATCATCAGCACAAACTCAATATCCAATCAAGTATTAATATTTATCCAAGTAGTGGACAGGATGTATTGAGTGGACAGTGGATGATCAATGTGACAGACGTGAGTAAAAATAAATAACTCGTGCGTAATTCGCGCGTCAGTTTAATTTTTTCATCATTGATTTTTAGGAAATTTTTACTGGTTTTCGTGAGAATTTCGTGATAGTGAGTGATTTTCTACTATACTCACGTGAGCGTACGTGAGTGTGAGTAGGATAAAATGCTCGTGCGTGACTCGTGCGTTATTTATTTTTCGTGAGCGGCAGCTGTTAAAAATCACTCACGCGCCCAACTCTAGTTTATTCACAGTTTAAAATCCATTTTTGATCCAATTTATAAGTGATTACAATTTTCGTCCTTTTTTCTTAAAAAACTTGGCTAGTACTGTTACAGCTTTTTTTAAATTTTGTAACAATTTAAAAGAAATTTTTTTCCAGATTTTTTTTTCGCTTTTGTTAAGTGTTATAAGAATGGCTTTTTTTTAAGTTGTAACGACTATTAAATTCGTTATTGTCGATTATAAGATTTCAAACAAACTTTCTGTAAGTATTGTTTTTCTTAAGGTTTAATTTTGTCCTTTATATTTTACCATTATTCTGCTTACCACTCATCTTACTTAAAGTTTGTATAGTAGTTGCTAAAGTTGTTTAAATCCATATACTATATTTGTGTGACTGTATATGTGTAGGTATGTTTATACATATATCTTTGTGTTAGTAGATATTGTTATTTATTAAACGAACAAGAAGAACCAACATGAAAAGTAGCAACAAGCAAACAGCGAAAAATTAATTTAAAATAACACAAAGCAAAGTTTAAATGAAGTAATAAAACATGACGTCTAAACGACGGTTAATTATATGAAATGTTGTTACCTTTTAATATTTCACTTAAACCAACTGAAGTCTAAGAAGTGGAAAAAACTGTTGGCAACAAAACGGCTGCAAAGTATGTGTAAAGAAAGTTTAAAACTTTTATAAAAAAAAATAAATTAGTAAATTAGGTTTTAGTTGCAAGTCTTCTAAAGTAAAGACAGAACTTGTAGATACTAAAAAAAATGGATTTTGAAAAATTTAAAGTAGTAGTCTTAGTGATTTTAATTAAAAATTTCAGCATTATTGTCAAAAATAACTATTTGACAAGGGGACTAATACTACAGTTAAGTATTTTTTTTTTCAGAGTTAACAGAAATATATTTAAAATATGCTTATTCCTGCCCTTTATGTTAAAAACTCACCCTTTTAAGGTAAAAACTCATTCACAATCAAAAATGTCTAGCAAAATTTATTTGCTTTCAAGCATTACAAACTCTATAGAGTACTATTATTTTTATTAACCAAATTAAACAAAATATACTCGAAATTGAAATTTAATACCTGTTTTCATATGCATAACGATTACATCTTTTCAGTTTGTATGAATAAATTTTAATAATATATTTTGTTGTTATCTTAACCTTATATCTTGTTTGCTGAAATTGATTTTTGTGGCTGCTAAAATGTTATTATTTTCTTTCAACTCCCCTTGGCAAACTTTTGTAAAACAAGTAATTTTTGATGGAATCTTAAAAAATTTATAAACATCATTAATTTCATAATGTAACAAATAATATATATGAACAACAAGAAGTAACAAAGATAACGATAGAAATGTTGTAAATAAAAGTAAATATATGGAGTAATAACTTACATGTGCCAAAGACCCAGCAGAAATTTTTCTAAAAAAAAACTAAATTAAGGAAAATCAAAACTTTGGTTGAACTGTACGAAGTTAAATAAAACTGAAAAATTATCATAATATAGAGACAATCTGACAGTAAAATATAAACAATAATAAAATTTAATGGAAAATCACTGATGAAGCCTGTCCATAAATAAGGCAGAAACTAGATCTAGTCTGATATGCAAATTAATAATGTGTTTATAACTTTTGAAAAAATGTTTATTCTTCTTCTTAACCTCAAACCTACTAAATGAAACTATTTTAATTGTTGAAAGTTTTTATAGTTGACCTGTGTTTTTTTCTTAAGTGATAGATTTGGTTAAAATATAAAACTCGATTTTTATTTTTAACTATATGACCTTGAGCCGAACCAAATCTATCACACTATTTTATTTTCTTCTGATTTATTTCGACAGCCCTGTGTGCAGCGTGTTAACATTTTCCGATTTGGCTCAAATTTTCACAATATACTTTCCAGATCAAATGTAAAAACTAGCCAGGTGCATTTCGAAATTACACATTAAGCCAAATAGCTGTCACCCTAAAGAAACATCATCAGACCTACATTCATATCCACATAAGAGCCTAACAAACGTGATTTTATGTTAAATATTTTTTTTTTTAATTTATATCTCGCTCCCCTTTATATACTAAACGCTTGTTTTTTCGTTACTCGTTACCTAAATAATGTGGTTGGTTTTTCTGTACCTTGTATTTCTTAAAATTGAAACGTTTGGTGTAGAAACCGGAAATTATTCGAATACAAATTGACATGTTAAGTAAGTAGATGGGGTAAAGAAGAAATCAGGTTTATGGTATTATAATATTCTTTCTTATTAAATGCTTATTTGCCCTGACATTTTTTCTTTCAAATTTTTTTTAAAAAAAGGTTAATTTAATTGTAATTTAAAACTTTTCAGAAAATGCTAGAAAAAATGGTAAATATTTCAGTTAACATTTGTTTCTTTCTAACCTTTTCTTAATAGAAAGAATTTTGTAGTACCCTATGTAACTATATCTGACACATTTTTCTTTGTATGTTTGTAAAATAATTAATTAATTTGTCTTAATTCTCGTTTTATGTTTTTTATATATTTCCTTTTTTCTCTTTTGTTTTCGTTTTCAAAGGCATTTTTGCTTACATAAATATTCATTACATGGTACCTTTTTTCTGTTCTGAAACAAAAGGCTTAATGAAGTTTACATTTTTTCTTATAATTTATGCATTTTAGCTTACTTTGGGTATATTAAGCTCTTTACTAGTTTTGTACACAAAATTCTGCCTGATAATAATCTATAAATTAATCCATAATTGTATATTGAACTGTATTAATACTTGAAAAAATGGCGCCCAAATTTGGACCTTTGTAGCTTAATTCAAGTAGATTTATAATTTAGGCCAAACAAATATTTACAATAAGCATGGCAGTATGAATATAATATACACAAAATTCTGCCTAATAATAATCTATAAATTAATCCATAACACTATACTGAAATATAGTATAATCCGATTATATAATGGCGCCTAATATTGGACCTTTGTAGGTAGAATGTAGAATTTAGGCCAAACAAATATTTTCAGTGGCATGCGACCCATACTCAGAATACATAGATTTATTAAAATATATGGTAAAATCCGGATTTTTAACCCTTTTAACCACTGCAGCAAATCGAGTCATCTATATCGTAGATTCTAAACGACAATGATTTTCAAAAGCCTTTTTTAATTAGGAAAATTTTTTGTTTTCTTCTAAAACTACCAATAAAATTGATTATCTATGGTCCTTTAAAGACTTCTCTTTAGTTTATTTTAAACCATGAAGTATTCATAACTATTCACTGTAACCTATAAAGGCCATAGTTCTTTATTTCACTTTCACTTTCAGTTTTTTTTTTTTTTTTTTTTTTTTAATGGCTTAAAAAGCTCATGAATTGTGTCTGCAGTGTCTGTCAAAGACACCAAGAAATGATGGTAAAAATATGTTTTTTTTTGTTTTTACAAAAGAAAACAAGAGTTTTGTTATGTTTTACAAAAGGTATTTAAAAATGGTGGAACACAAAAGATAAATTTCTTAAAAGAAACAAGCACATTTTTAATAACAACATCCATAGCAGCAAAAAAATAATAATAACGATGGCTTAACGCAAGTTAGAAGGGGGGAGGGGGAAACATGCAAATCAATTACGATAATATGAGATTTTATTATTAAAATATAATTGCCTTTGCCTTTAAACTCATAAGAAAAAAAGAAGGGCTTCAAAAAAAGTTAATTAATGGGATTTGTAATAACAAATTAAAATTCTAAAAATATTCAAAAGAGCAATTTCAATTATTTTCGACCTGATCTAAGTCTTTTTTGAAATGATTGCGATATTTGTGCTGTATTAAGTTCAACCAACACTCAGGGAATGTCCCCTACAAATGCAGTAAATTGTAATAATAATTAAATCTGGCAGTTTAAACCAGGGATATGGCATCACCAAAAACAAAAGTTATAACGACATCACTAGATGGCACTTTGTTCAAAAAATTTACAATTTTCTTTTTTTATTTAAATAGACATAATAACAAACAAAAAAGCAAATAAAAAACGAGTAAAAAGGTTAAAGTCGGGCATGCCGACTATAGAATACCCTACACCAGTCTGGGTAAAAGCCAACTAATGTCACCAAAATCAATAGGCTGCGTTATTGGGCCAATATAGGTCTGTGTACCAAATTTCATCAAAATATCTTAATATTTGCGACCTGCAGCGTATAAACAGTATAATTTTGGTAGGACCCTTATATGGGCACTAGGTCTAAACATGGACCGATGTTCATCAAAATCAATAGGCTTCGTCCGTGGGCCAAAATAGGTCTGTGTACCAAATTTCGTCAAAATATCTTAATATTTACGACGTGCATCGTATAAACAATATAATTTTGGGGGGACCCTTATATGGGCACTAGGTCTAAACATAGACCGATGTTCACCAAAATCAATAGGCTTCGTCCTTCGGCTGCCATAAGTCGGTGTACCAAATTTCATCAAAATATCTTAATATTTGCGACCTGCAGCGTATAAACAATATAATTTTGGTAGGACCCTTATATGGGCACTAGGTCTAAACATGGACCGATGTTCACCAAAATCAATAGGCTTTGTCCTTGGGCCAACGTAGGTCTGTGTACCAAATTTTATCAAAATATCTTAATATTTGCGACCTGCAGCGTATAAACCATATAATTTTAGTAGGACCCTTATATGGGCACTAGGTCTAAACATGGACCGATGTTCACCAAAATCATTAGGCTGCGTTACTGGGCCAATGTAGGTCTGTATACCAAATTTTATCAAAATATCTTAATATTTACGACCTGCAGCGTATAAACAGTATAATTTTGGTAGGACCCTTATATGGGCACTAGGTCTAAACATGGACCGATGTTCACCAAAATCAATAGGCTGCGTTATTGGGCCAATATAGGTCTGTGTACCAAATTTCATCAAAATATCTTAATATTTACGACCTGCAGCGTATAAACAGTATAATTTTGGTAGGACCCTTATATGGGCACTAGGTCTAAACATGGACCGATGTTCACCAAAATCAATAGGCTGCGTTATTGGGCCAATATAGGTCTGTGTACCAAATTTCATCAAAATATCTTAATATTTACGACCTGCAGCGTATAAACAATATAATTTTGGTAGGACCCTTATATGGGCACTAGGTCTAAACATGGACCGATGTTCAAAAAAATCAAACTTGTTCGTCCTTGGGCCAACATAGGTCTATGTACCAAATTTCATCGAAATATCTTAATAGGTGCGACCTGTAGAGTGCGTACAAGATTGCATGGACAGACAGACAGACGGACGGACGGACGGACGGACGGACGGACGGACGGACGGACAGACGGACATCGTTAAATCGAAATAAAAAAAAATTCTGAACCGATCGGTATACTATAAGGTGGGTCTACGACCAATATTTTTTGGTGTTACAAACATCAGCACAAACTTATAATACCCTGACCACATAGTGGTGTAGGGTATAAAAAAGAATTCTTAAATTTTATTATTTGTACATATTTTGCGCTTGATATTTTCTTATTTTGTGCAGTTTTCAGCAATTTTTGAGTTTTTAAATATAGGCTCAGCTGATACTAAAGTGATACTAAATAGTTGCTCAGGTGATATTAAATTTCAGCGCCCCCTACCGGTGAGTAGTGTAAGTTTTGATTTCCTGTTTCTATAATTAATAGTCTCTTGTTTACACAAACAATTTTTCTCTTACTTTTGCTAAAAATATTGAATTTTCGGCAGCCACGCACTCTGAAATATACTGAATCAAATACAGCACAGTTATTACAAAAATGTGGAATATCCATGTGCTTATTTGGATATTGCTATGTTTTTGCCTTTTAAAAACGTTGGTTTATTTCCTATAAATAAACCGGGTTCTTTTTGTTACAATCAAAATAACCAATCCCAACGCTGACACCAATTATAACGTTTTACTTTATAAAAACCTTTGTTTATCTCCTTTACATAAACCGGCCTGGTGCTCTCTTATTATTAAAATAACACACACACTCTTAAATTTGATTTAGCTTTGTACTTGTTTATTTAACTCAGTATTACTTTAAATACAACAATATAACACTCACACTCACTCTAGTGATTTTAACACAACGATTTATTAAAGCTCGACTGAATTACACAATCGCTAATAATCAACTGGCTAATTAAATTACATATGGCAGCCTTATATAGTATTACTTCCGTTGTGGTCAGTGCTGCCATATAGCCAGTTTTAACTGTTTTTTACAGTTTTTTGGTATGGCTAACAGTTTTCCAGTTTTTTCATGTAAAAAACAGTTTTTTTTTTAAATTCATGGATTTTTTTACATTTTTTTCATATTAAATCGGCACATTAGTTTCATTTTTAATTTTTTTTATTTTTTAAACTAAAATTTAAGAATTAAAATATAAAAGTGCTTATGCATAACAATTTGAAAGCTCTATAACATGTTTATAAAATGAATTTTGTATAAAATATTTGTTTTGTAAGCAGAGCTTTGAAGAATTAATTCCTTTTTGAATGAATTCACTACCAATTCACTGAATTCATTCAACTGAATGCGTTCACCAAACAACAAATTCAAAGAATTAATTCAATTGCAATAGTTCTTTTTATTAAATCAAATGAATTAATTCACCGGTGAACGCGTTCAATTTTATAAATCGAACGGAAAAAAAAGTGAATTAATTCTTTACTGAATTAATTCACCACTGAATTCATTCAATTTCATTTTCATTCAGTGAATTAAAAAAAATAAAATTACATTCAGTGAATTAAAAAAAAAATAAAAAGTTCACTGAATTGAAAAAAAATAAAATAAGTTCACTGAATTAAAAAAAAATAAAATAAGTTCACTGAATTCAAAGCCTGTTTTCTGCCGTTCAGTAGAATAAAATAATAATGTACAAATAAAATTTTTAAATAAGCAATTTTACAGCGTGTGCTAGTAACAAATTAGAAACCGGATGCTGTTTATCAACCTACATGATTCAAAAATAAAGCCTTTTACTATTAAAAATAAAAAGTTTACAGATATAGATAAATTTGGATAAAAATATAACTATATAACTAGTTTGCAAAATTAATATAATACTACAAACTATGCTTACGGGAAAACCGAAATATTTGTATAAAAAATTAGCACGAAATAAAATTGGCTAAGCCTTATCTGACACGTCATAGACCCGATGGACATAAACCCGAACTTTTCAGATCATTTCTCAATGAAGGATAATTTAGAAATCTATATTTTTTGAAAAAATTAATACAATGTCTCATCAAAAAACTCCAAAATTGATTTTTAATTTTTTTTTAATAAATATTTGCCAATTCTCGATAGCAATTTACTACTATTTTTTCAATTATGATCAAGGACAATTCCAAAAAACGTAATTTTTTCAAACACACAAGTAATTCCCGACATAACAATAATCAATCAAATGAAAGTCAATATTATGTGGAATGCATTCCACATCAATAAAGCATATTTTGAAGTACAACATTAACCAGTAAAGTATTCTATCCTAAGTCAGGGGTTAATTTCGGAAGGGTGATTCGATTAACTTTTTTTAACTTTAGATTTCGGCCTAGGAGACCAAAATTCTAAAAAAATATTTTATTAGGAGGCTATGCAAAAAGTCGAGTACTATATCAAAGGCAATTAAATTATTCAAATCTCGATATTTTTAAAAGTAATACCCTGGGATAATATTTAATCCCATTATACTTCGGGATCCCAGAATTTCTTCTGATTTTTAAAATTTTTTCGAAAAACAGTTTTTCTATAAAGAATCAGTTATTATTTACAGTTTTTCTAAAAAAATATATGGTAACACTGGTTGTGGTAGAGAAATACCAAGAGTACTAACAATATACTTAAATGTAGTGCTGCCAGATTGACGTATTTAGTAAATTACGTCTCTTGGGATATTTTTCTTCTAAAATTCCTGAACTTTCTGTACTAGGTCAATCCAATTCGTAACAATATAGATATAACCTAAACCCGAGTCGAACATTTTTGGAATTGCTCAAAAGTTCTCATTATTAGTATTATGAGATACATTTTTGTTGTACATTAATTAATTAGGCTTAAAATAATAATAAATTGATTATTAAATCAACTCAAAATTTTGTTATGCATTACAAAGTACATACATTTTCAAATTTTTATAAGCAAACATATATATTAGAAATATTTTGTAAAAACCCTTGAAGGTATGCTACATTTTTATGCATTACCAAATAATTAAAAAGAGATACACAAAACAACAACTTTCTAAATAAAATAAATCATAATTCCAAGTCTTACAGAACTTAATTCGTTTAAATTTTCTTTATAAATCCCCTTGTACTCATTTCATGCCATATCAAAATGGAGAATAAACAAAACAATAACATATATTTTTTTTTATTATTTGTTTTAGTCTTCAAGGGAAAAGATGTTTTCATTTTAACTTTTACTTAATATTTTATTTATAAATTTTCTGTATTTTTACTGTCAACAATACAATACAATTTCAATATTATATATATCCGTTTCCTTTTGAAATTAAAAACAACATTTCCTTTTAATATACACGCACACTTTAACATTTTATATATACACACAGACACACTCTCTAACAACCTTTGTCTTTAGGTATAAATACACATTATTTTTTTTTTTTTTATCGAAAAAAGAAAAACAAAACATAGGATATACGCAATTTATATATTGAATATAAATGACAACAACAGTTAAAGAATTATAAAATATTGTATAACTTAAAAAAAAAATTGCATAATTTCTAGTTTTTATTGAACCACAAATAATTTTGTGCGAAAAAATTTTATAACACTAAAATTTAAAACTTTTTAATTAAATGTTATGCTTTAAAACAAAATAATTTTAATAATTTTACTAAAAATATTCGTCTTTAACATCAAAAGGACTTGTTGTGATTAACTTATGTGATGCACTGCTTGATTTCTAAAGATAATTTTTGGCGCCCAACCTAGAGCTAAAGTAAGCATAGTGTTAGGATTTTCATTACTAATAGTTAAAGCTGAACTAGGAACATATGTAAGTCATGCTGTTTGACATTTCTTTGATCATTTGGATTTTACTTGAAAGTTTTGTTTTTTCATAAATATCTTAATGAGCATAATAATTCCAATACTTTTTACGTTTCATGGAGAACATATTGCTTTCATCTGACAAGTAAGTAATTTTTCATAGTTTATTATACTCTACGATTTTTAATCGCTATCCATCCAAAAATGGCAGTTTAACTAATATCGGTTATGATTTCGTATCGCCATAATTTTATCCTTATTATTGGTTTCGGTTACTGCACTTTGAAATATATTACAAAAAGAGTTTTCGATTAGGCCTAAAAGTAGGCAACACAAAACTAACAATAAACCTTGAAATATATTGTAGTTTGCACATAATTTAAGCCCAGAAATATACTATACACATATGTAGCAAGTACCACAAGCCTGAAAATATGCTACAAAAACTATCTACATTGGCTTCCATAAATTGACTTTCAAAACTTGATAGTTAAAAGGCATTCAATTTGATTTTCATAAGTAACAATTTATCATTATTCGAAGTAAAACTTTTAAAGTTGTTTATAATATCCGTCTAGTTTTAGATAAGTTAAAAAACTTATTTATTTCGCTTTATATTTGATCTCCTTAACTGTTTGGTTGTTGGTATAAATAAAAACTTGAAAAAAACATGAAATAAAAAATATAAACTTTGTAAAACTTGTTAAGAAAAAATTAATTCTACAACTTTGTTTTTATAATTTACTTTGTTGATGCAGAATTGTGTTGTGTACGTTAACACTATGGAATGGTCAATATTTCTGTTTAAAAGAAAAACTACACTAATAGAAAAAAGTCGGTAAAACTTTTTAGTTAAAACTACTAAAAATTAGTTAAAAATTATTGTTAAAAAATTGCAACAAAAACTGCGGAAATAAGCAGATTACTTTTGCTAAACATTAGTAAGATAGTAACAGCAAAAATAAATCTGTTAAATATACAGAATTTTAGTTATATTTTAGTTTAATTTTTGTTAGCAGAAAATACCAACATAACCTGCTAAGATCAGTAAAAAATTTGCTAAATAATTAGTAGACTAAAAAATACAAAATAATTTTAGAATCTAAAAGGATTATTTCGATTTTTTTTTTAACAGAAATAAAAATAGAGCCTTCTGAAATCAGCAGTTAACTATTTTTTAACAAATATTTTTGTTGATTTTAGCAGAACAGACTGCAATTAGCATTCAACTTAATTTAACTTATAAATAATAAGAACTGTTTATATATAACGGTTTTTTTTAATATTTTTAATCCACTAATATTTAGCAAAACTTTTTGCTGTTTTTACAGTATAATTTGTTATTCTCAATTAACTAAAAGTTAACTAAAATTCTGTATATTTAACAGTTTTATTTTTGCTGTTCTTATTTCACTATTATTTAGCAAAATAAAACTGCTAATTTCAGCAGTTTTTTCTGCAACGACATTTTTAACTAATCTTTAGTAGCTCTTTCTGCTATTTTGATAGGTTTATTTCTATGAGTGTGTCTATGAAAGACAAAATTAAGGGAAAATATTATGGCAAACTTTAACTAGATCTATTAAGAAAATATCAATAACAGGAAATCTAATTTGCTAAATGTATTTTATTAGAAATTTTATGTAATTGTGAGTAGGCTACACTAAAAGAAAACCGGCAAAAATTTTAATAGTAAAAGTGTTCAATGGAATTATTACAGGTAAATATAGAAGAATTTTAACAACACAGGCATACTATAGAGTTGAAAAGTTTATAACTTTTTTTTCAATATAATTTGAATTGTAATAAGAGTAAACACAATCAGCTTGTTTTTAATAAATTAATTATGATATTATAATATTTTTGTTTTGCTTTTAACAGTACTGTGTTTTGTTTTGCCTGTTTTAAATTAGCTTGAAATATTTTAAGCCATTGTTTGTTTAGTAAACTGAAAATATCCTTTATAAGGATGTTTATTTAAATCCTATAATTAAATTTTGTTGTGCTTCAAGAAACACAAAATGATTAAATAGATATAAGCAGTATTTTACAAGGGAATTCAAAGATATAAACATTTTTAACAATTTAATAAGACAACGCGATGGAAAAAGTTTTAATATAAATATATATAGTCATATAGATATATAATTCCTTATCACATTATAACTTATTTGGCCTAAAAAATGTCATACATAATCTTAACACACATTTATGTGCAAGTATTTGTAGAGAATTAACCCTAAAAAGTGAGATTGGGTGGATACAAAATTGATCACGTTCCGCTATCACATAATTAAATCAAAATTAAATCTGAAAGTTCGCCTAAAAAGAGTTTTTGAGTAAGTTTCCTAGTAACTATTTGGGTAGTTTTTGGACCCAAGTCATTTTACAATGAGTGTTTTTTTTTGTTCGGTTTAAGATCAAATATGACAAATGCAAAATAGAACTAACAATTTATTTTACAACAAACAGAGAAAAAACTTATGAAAAGAACTTTCCTAGAACCAATGGTTGACAATTAATGCATTTTCAAGTGCTACCAAGCACTCTCATCAGATTGTCTTTATGGGACAAGTGGAACTTGAACTTGCAATTCGAAATTTAAGAAGCCTAAAGTCAAAATTTAAATTAAGCTTCATGGGAATTTTTTTGGCCCCTATCTCTTAACGAGATACACCACGATCGACACAGCGATGAGTGTGTCTAATTGAAGTTTTGTCAATCAAAGCCTACACAATGTATGTTTGTAATCAGAAGAGCCAGAATTAACTAATAAATGAGAAATTGATTTTCCATTTAGAATGTTTTCTTTCTTCTTCCTTTGATTTTTTCAATTTATTTCTTTTTCTTTATCGAATTTGTAGCCAATCGAATGGTTCGGTTGTGGTAGCTGAATTTTTTCGAATGTCTTACGAAATTGAGACAAGAGTAGAGTGTCCAAAAAACCAAACAATTTCAAAAAGTCAATTTTGGGTATGTTCATAAATTACTATTTAAAAAAACCGGGCTTTACTACCAACTATAATTCGACATACTAGTTCTCAGCTGACTTAGTTCATTGGCATTTTTCAACTAGTTAATTTTTATGGTTCACTATTTTATTCACTAATTTATTTCAATTGTTCATAAGATTATATTGGTCAACTATTGGTTTGATAATTTTATTTTATCAGGATATACATTAATTACATTAAAGGAATTAAATATGCTAAAATCCCAAACGCATTTAACAAATTGTGAAAAATAATCCGTTGTAGGCATGTCCCTATCCGGATTTCATTCTTGCCTAAGGAAATCGTCAGGGGAGGACGTTTTTAGAATTTCTGGAAATATTTGTTAAGTTAAATTACAAACTCAATGAGAATTTCTTGTTCTAGTCTAGATAGTTCTGAATAATAGATATAGATAGTTCTGAATAAAATGAATGTATGAATAAAATAAATGTAAATTTGAAGAGATCGGTTAAAATTTAACTTGTAAAATTTATTTTGTTCCTTGCCCATAGAAAAACAGAACAGAAATTGCTGGAGGATTGATTAATAGTAACATGAGACAAAAAGTTATCCTATAAGTAATTTTGAAGGCTGCGAAAGGCGCGGGTCCTAATATAACAAGTGACCACTATCTTCTAATAGCATCTGTGCGAATTAAGGTAGCAGCTATAAGGAAAAATACCATCCACGTAGCGAAAAAATTCGCTATTAGTAGACTGAAAATTTCAGCATTCAAATCGAATTACGAATTGTTCCAATTGCACTCGTTTTCCGTTCCATTACATTTCGTTCCAATTGTCTAGTGCTTCTATTTCACTCGTTCTTCATTCCATTACATTTCGTTCCAATTGTCTAGTGCTTCAATTCCACTTGTTCCGCGTTCCATTCCATTTCGTTTAAAAATTTTAGTATTTCAATTCCTCTCTTTCTCAGTTCCGTTTCATTTCATTTCCAGTTTCATTTTATTTCTTTCCACTCGCCGTTACACTTCGTTTCCCAATTTCAGTGTTCCAATTACACTCGTTTATTAAATTTTAGGTTTCTAGCCAAAGAGATTTGGGAAACTTTTCCACATTAAGGGGGAAACTTTTCCAGATTTCAAATCCATTTGACTAATTTTTAACAAATTTTTAGTTGAAACACTGACTTAAACAAAGATTTTAGTTATCTTCATTTAACACAATACTAAAAATTCTCAGTACTTTAACTAATTTTGAGTATTAATTTTCAAAATTATTTATAAATAATTTTTAAGAACCCATTCGTTAGATTTTACAAAATTGATTGTTAAAATATAATATTTGCATGTTTCTGTTATGACGCCACCAGTGTATCCGAAGTTTTAAAGATGGCTCTACTTCTTTCCCTACAGATTTTTTAAAATGGCTCATATCTTGAAAACTAAGAATAAAATTTCAACTTTGGGGCGGCAATTTCCACCTTTTCAAACCCCCTATAAATCACTTGCCTGTCCAAAATTCGTAAAAGTTCATTATCGGAACACATATTTTATATTTTAAGTTTCAAGCTAAAGAGGTTTGGTCAGGCCGTTAAGTGGGACACTTTGCCTTTTTTTCCCTCCTAGCGGAAGAAGGAACCTATATACCAAATTTCAACTTTCCAGTTCCAGCAGTTTGGGCAGGCCATCAAAGGGGAGACTCCCTTCCTCTTTTTGCACCTCCCTGTAGGAATTTCCAGTATGGTATCACTCAAGCTAGAACCAACCATAAACACTCACAAAATTTCGTTGGTATCGGTTGCACGGTTTCGCAAATTAGCATGAACGAACATGGTTAGACATGATTTTTTATATTAAGACAATCACAAATCTGAGATCAGAATTAAAAAATTTAAAATGATTGTATCAAAATGGAGAAGAGATAAAAGGCAGTGAAGATGAAGGACTTCAAATATGGCAACCTTTTTAGCGTGCTTATTTTGTTGCATCTTAGAACAGTTGTTGCGCGCTCTCTAAAGCGGAGAATACACGAGGGAACATTCGTGAAAAATGCCCATTTTTTTGTGAGTGTGTGTGTGTTTTTGTGTGTGTGTGTGTGCGTGCTGAGATCGTGCAATTCGTGTTTACAAAATTTTTTGATATTTTTTGTTCCCTACTCAATGGTCCTTGGTGTATTCTCCGCTTAAAGGAGAGTTGAAGCTTTTTAGTTAATAGCCTTGTTTGTTAATTTACTTCGTTAAGGTTAAGTGATATGGGAATATCGAAGGAGTACGCTGCGATATGTATGAGAGAAAGAAAACTCATACTTATTTTCTTAAATTGATGTTGCCGTCGCTGGAGATCGAACCCGCAACCTTATGTGTCCACAACATCCGCAAACTTTATTCTCTTTGTGTACTTTTTCTATGGACAAGATTTACTGTGTGATATTTACCAAACTAATGCTGATACGGAAAAGCTCTAATGAGAGATTATGCCGTTTTCATTAATGCTGCCATTTCCCCTAGAGTAGACATAATTAGTATATTCAGAGCTTTCTCACAGTAGAGTTCTAAAAGTATTGAGTATTTGGGTATTAATATCAATATTTAAAAGTACCTACTCAATACTTTCGGAGTTGTAGTTTTAAGATTATAAGTGCCGTTATGCCATGAAAATACTATGAAAATACAACCCTGTTTTTTTTGGTAAGAAAATACAATCCTGTGCCTGAATTCCATAGGACAATTATCGTCTGACGATATTCTGTTGCCGATGGTTTTACTTCATGTAGCGGAAATTTTTGTATGCATTTTTTCGACATAATTATTTTGACAGCTAACTTGGTTTCCATAAGCACAAAACGAAACGATATCGTCAAAACGATTAAAAATTCACGATAGCAAAATAGCAATCGTTTTGCATACATATTTTCTTTCCTAAAACACAAAAAACTTTTTATTTTTGCTTTATTTATACTCTTAATCATTAAAGTTATAATTTCATATAAAAACATATTTAAAAAATCATTTAATTCAACATTTTTGATTACACATCTTTTGGCAAAATTGATGACAAGCGAACACTGTTGTCAATTTATCTATTTTCTCGTCGAATCTAGCGACATTTCAATGGATTTAGTGGATAAAACAAGATTTAGCTATTAGCGGAAAAACTAGCGATTTTTAAAGTCAGCCTTGACGTTTTCTAAACATTTTTTTTTGCATTTATTTTCTTGTCAGAATTTTTAAGTCTTTATTATTAAATTGAGTTTTTTGTAATTTTGTTATTTTCTAGTTTGATTTAGCGTTTTTTTTTTATTTTGCGTTATTTTAGGAAAAAAGTTGGCAACAGTGCCCATCAGCTGTTTAACTGTCATCTTCGGATCGATGTTCGAAACGTTTGTGAGTGTATAGAAAGCGGTCGTAAAACGATATCGACTCTACCTCACAGTAGAGTTATAAAAGTCTTCTCCTTCCTTTCTTGTATGGATATTATCCATAATTCAACAAGATTTTCATCTGCCCTTAAAGACCTCGAAAATGTCAAAATACAAATACAAATATTAATATTGATACAAATATTGATATTAAACCCTCAAAGTATGCAATATTGTTCGCTGTTGTTTAAACATTTCATTCTGCTCATATGCTTGCTGCTTATAATTAATTGTTATTTGATATAAAGTTATTGATTTAATTTTTCATTACGTTTTCAATTTAATTAGTTTTTATATTTTGTTATTCATTACTTCACTTTGTACAATATAATTGTGGCAAATTTGGCTTAATTTCCAAAAAAAAAGAAATAATATAAAAATTCGTTTGTTACCTTAGTAATTTGATATTGCAAAAAAAAAAAAATGGACAATGATGGTCATAAATTGTTAACTCTAAAATGAAAAGTTTTTATAACTACAGAAAAGCGGGCCGGGCCAAGCGTTTTCTGAAAAACTGATTTGGTGTAATTACATGAAATTATTTTAGCATGGTAATTAAGAAGTGACAACTTATGACCGTCGATGTATAGTTAGATGCTCAGCATATGTATGTATTTATATAGAATTACATTTCATTAAAGTACTAAATATTTACTATATGATTTTAAAATAATGTTAATAGTACTTTTTTTCTCTCTCTCTCTCTTTCATTATGCCTTGCTGCCTCCCTGTCTATCTTAATATATACAGTACCATAGCCCAGCAAAGCTTTTAAGAACAAATTCTTTCTTTTCTACTCTGAAAACATATTTACTACAATTTACATCAAGAATTTTATTTCTTGCAGTTGCATTTTCTTTATTATTTTTTTTTTTCTTATTGTAAATTTTTCTTTTATTGGGTAAAACGAGAACGAAAACTGGTCTGTTCTATTCGATATGATATATTTTTTAAAAGAAATTATGTTTCTCATTTCCAAACTTTTCCATCAAACCTCTTTCTGGGATATTTAAAATTCATGACATTGTACGATATTTGCATGTAAAAATCTTTAACATATGTACTGCCTGCAAAAACAATATTGTTCTATATACGGTCTTTTATTTCAGGGTATCAGTTGTATTTTTAGTGTCATATAGTAAGTGTATCAAAAGGGGTTGTAACACCTGAGTCCTGTTTGTGGCAATATATTTTATATATTCAGCAGCTTTCACACCCACACTCACACATACACAGTTAAATTAGTAATGGCGTGTTACATATATATGTATGAGCTGAACAAACGTGTTACAGTTGTGTTTCTTTGTAATGTAGATTTTAATTAGCCAGTTAAATATTTGCAAATGTGTATACATTTTCCTTTTGTTGGTTTTTATTTTTTTGTAAAGGTAATAAGAGATTTATGTACAATATATAATCAGCTTATTGTTATAGTCAAAATATAGACAGACATTGATGGCAAATATTGTTAGAAAGGCGAAAAGGTCATTAAGAGTTCATCATATTTAGATGAGCAAATCAAATTTATGTTATTTTAAGAACTAATTTGATTTAAAATTAAAACAACACCCGATATGCTGTAAGACATTAACAATGAAGCAAAGATGATTTTTTTTTTTTTTTTTTTTTTTAAAGAGAAGCAAAACTCAGGAAATTCTTCCTATTAATTAACGTGTTGCTTCCTTTGGAAAGGGGATAGAAAAGAAGTGACGGGTGGTGAGAGATGAAGGGCTTCAAATATGGTTTCTTCTGATTGCTAGAGAGGTAATATTAGACATGTAAATATTTCTTCCACAAAATTGGTGTATGTTTTAATTGTCGCTGATAATTTCAAAAATCTTTAAAAAAATATTTACTTTTCAATACTGAGTGATGGTTTTTTCAAATTCAATATGGCGGATCAAAAATGGCGTACAATGTTTTTAAAACTAATCGTATTCTGCAGAAAATCTATTCATATTCTGATTTTTGTCCCCAATAAGACCTGGTCTATGATCGAAGGAATAAGAATGACAAATATTGCTGTCATCTGCTAAATAGTAGGAATAATTGGATAGGATTGGAAGTGTGACCAAGAAAGTCGTTAACTAAGATCAGAAAGAGAGAAGGAGTAAGAATGGAACCTTGTGTTACCTCTGAATTTAATTGAAACTTATTGGATGAGATCCCATCTATAGATATTCTTATTTATATAAATACTTTTATTTAAAGTAATAAAATGTGCAAAATCCCAAAAATTATAAAAAAAAAATTGTGAAAAATAATCTGTTGAAGGCAAGTCCCTAAAGGGAATTCATTCTTTTCTAAGAAAATCGTCAGGGGACGATATTTCTAAAATTTATAAAATGTTTGTTAGAGTAAATTACAAACTTAATGACTTAATCAGAATTTCATATTCTCGTCTAGGAGCCTTATTCAACATTTAAAATATCCAAAAAAAAACAGCAACAAAATTTACCACAATTTGCTTTGTCATCTTCCAAAATACTACTATATTGTTCTTTTTGAATTAAAATTAATAATCTTCTCGTGTAATCGTGATCACAAGCAAACAACACTTGAACACCAAGGTTTTGTGTGTGTATAAGGATCATAGATATATGAGTTAATGAGCTCGAAATGTTTCAAGTGAAATGACAAACTGATACCAGCCAACACAGTGATGTGGGAAGTATATAATTAATAATATTAATGGCATTCAAATTACTGCCTGATAATTTATTGTATTTATATATAAATTTTTTCTTTCAATGATATTATTTTTTGTTATTTAAGATTGTGTTGCCTTCGTTGTTGGTTACAGTTGTTTCCATGATTCTGTTAATATTTAACTATAATGTTATAAGATACAATTGAAATTTAATGTACAAATAGTTGGAATACAAACCATCAAACATCAGCAACAACTACAAAGAGTATAAAATCACACCATAGACAACGAAATTATGTATAAAAATATATACTCGCACATATATATAAGTACAACAAAGTACAAAAGTATATAATGGAATTGTTAGCTTAACAATTAGCTGCAGCTGAGCTTAATAATACAATAATGATGATAGTATTTTTATTTTGTTAAAATTTAACAATGTTATACCTTAAATACACCAGACAGGTACCCATGAACGTATGATGAATATAATCAGAAACACAGATTCAAACATATAGACAGTTATTTACACAGTGGTAAATTTTTTTTAAAGGGATATGAATTTTACTTTAAAGAGTATTAAAAAATTCATACAGATTTTTAAATATAAAAGTTTTTAAAACTTTAACATGTTTTGAACAAAATTTTTATTCATTTTTAGGCATTTAAAATTATTAATTTTCACTTGTGAGTTTTCTGAAATATTGATAAAATTAGGATATCTGATAGAGGGGTAAAAATGGCTTTAATAAGTAGATGTTTAAAACTGTTTTGTTTGAAAACTTTTTAATATTTTTAGTACACCAGTTGAAAACTGGATTATATGTTAACATATATGATTATATATGAGTTCGTATATGACCATATATGGCTATAGCTGATCATATATGTGCATACATAGTACAATATATGACCATATATGGTCTCATGATTACATCTTATATGCGCATTGATTAATATATGCTTATATATGATCATTTATATCAATATACCCTCAAATTACGGATCCGAACATATATAGGGATATATGATACTAGCTATACCCATGTATCATGATATATAAGCTCATATATGATCACATATATTCATATATGATCCCATTTTCACCTGGGACACCAAATAATTTAACTTCAAAATATCCTTCATTTGGCAACCAATTTTAAAAAACAAATATGAAAAAAGATCCATAAACCAAAAAAGTGGGGTCATGTTTGACCCGAATTTTTAACCCTTAAACATGCTGTCTGTTCTATCACATATCTAAATTTCATCTAAATTTGAGTGAACCGCTCACATAGACCTTGCTTAGAAATTTAAAATAAAAACCATCGACCATAATGAGGGTTTTCTAAATTTCATCTGTTCACTGTTGCAACTTATGAAAATAAATTTTGAAATACAATGGTGTATACTAAAGGGGTCTCAAATAGGAACGGCTATATTTTGACTGTTATAAAATTTTCAGACAATAAAGACAAATCACCATTGGAAGTTTCAGCGTTCAGCAACACATGCAAATAACAAAATTTTATTATAAAAATTGTTGTCCTCCTGCGGCAACGATGCGTGGGTTGCTGCAATTTTACGATTTACTGGCATAAAAACACCAACTAGCGAAGCCGCGTCGGCCATTTGAACGACATTAAAAATGACGTTATTGATAGGCCTATAAAATACAACAAAAACTTTGTTGATATCCCACATGCAAGTTGTTTTATTCAGTTATACATGTCTCTATTGGAAAACCCTATCTAATATAACAAATTCATATACACTAAACCAGACCAAAATTATCCTACATTAAGCAAAAACATAATAGGTAACCTCTAAAATTGGAGCTCATTATAGTTATCATAAATTAAGCCGCTGTTGCTTCAAATGCTGGTATAAAACACGCGTATATATTTCTTTTAGAGCCCCCCATTAACCGGGTTTTGGATCACTGCTTATTCTCATTTTAGTGGTACTATATGCAATTTTTATAGCATTTAATAAATAGTCCCCCTTTAAAAAAATAGGGAATTTTTTAAAAAAGTACCTTTTATTAAAAAAGAATCCGTTACTAAAAAAGCACCTTTTATAAAAAAGTACCTTTTATAAAAAAGGACCTTTTACTAAAAATTAACTTTTATTGAAAATTTACCTTTTATAAAAAAAGTTAATTTTATGAAAAAAGTACCTTTTATTAAAAAACTACCTTTTATAAAAAGTACCTTTTATTAAAAAAGTTCCTTTTATTACAAAAGTACATTTTATTAAAAAGTACCTTTTGTTAAAAAGTACCTTTTATTCAAAAAGTACCTTTTATTAAAAAAGTACCCTTAATTAAAAAAGTACCTTTTATTAAAAAAGTACCTTTTATTAAAAAAGTACCTTTTATTAAAAAAGTACCTTTTATTACAAAAGTACATTTTATTAAAAAGTACTTAAAAAGTACCTTTTATTAAAAAAGTACCTTTTATTAAAAAAGTACCTTTTATTAAAAAATTACCTTTCATTAAAAACGTACCTTTTATTAAAAAAGTACCTTTTATTAAAAAGTACCTTTTATTAAAAAAGTGCCTTTTATTAAAAAAGTGCCTTTTATTAAAAAAGTACCTTTTATTAAAAAATTACCTTTTACTAAAAAAGTACCTTTTATTAAAAAGTACCTTTTATTAAAAAGTACCTTTTATTAAAAAAGTACCTTTTATTCAAAAAGTACCTTTTATTAAAAAAGTGACTTTTATTAACAAATGAACTTTTATTAAAAAATAACTTTTTAATAAAAAAAGTACCTTTTATTAAAAAAGTATCTTTTATTAATAAAGTACATTTTGTTAAAAAAATTACCTTTTATAAAAAAGTGCCTTTTATTAAAAAGTACCTTTTATTCAAAAAGTACCTTTTATTAAAAATGTAGCTTTTATTAAAACAGTACCTTTTATTAAAAAAGTACCTTTTATTAAAAAAGTACCTTTTATTAAAAAAGTACCTTTTTTTTAAAAAAGTAGCTTTTATTAAAAAGTACCTTTTTTTAAAAAAGTAGCTTTTATTAAAAAGTACCTTTCATAAAAAGTACATTTTATTAAAAAGTACCTTTTGTTAAAAAGTACCTTTTATTAAAAAAAGTACCTTTTATTAAAAAAGTACCTTTTATTAAAAAAGTGCTTTTATTAAAAAAGTGCCTTTTATTAAAAAAGTACTTTTTATTAAAAAAGTACCTTTTATTTAAAAAGTTCCTTTTATTACAAAAGTACATTTTATTAAAAAAGTAACTTTTATTAAAATTGTAACTTTTATTAAAATTGTAACTTTTATTAATAAGGTACCTTTTTTTTTTAAAAAGTGGCTTTTGTTTAAAAAGTACTTTTTGGTAAAAGAAGTACCATTTATTATGTTAACCATTATGTTTAACAGTTTTTATATATTTTTTCATTCGCTTGTGCTGTCTTGTCCTTGGGCTCTAGTTTGTTTCATTGTGTTACAATGTATATAAGTATTTGTATATATGTTGCCATAGTATTTGTATGCTTATTGTCTGGTTAATAAAAAAAAGGTTGCTAAGGTTATTTGCAACTACCACTGAATATTACCACTACTACTACATCCTTCTACTTATGTTTGGCCATTTACTTTAGCTTGTTTTTGGCATGACTATCTATCTGTCTATCAGTTATTTTGTCTGTCTAGTTATATGACTGTTAGCTTTAGGTTTAAATATTTTTGGATAGAGTTACCTTAGCGACTGAAACAGACGTGCCATATACTGTTGTTCACTAGTCTCAATTGTGTGCTAGCTAGCATTCATAAAGAGAATGATGATTGTTATTTTGTGTTTAAATCTTCATCATCTTTTTATGTTTGTTTGTGGTACTTTTTCATATGCCACTGTTTAATTTCCGTTTTTTCATTCGGTTGATTGTTGCCATAGAGTTTTTTTTTCTTGTGAAATGAAAAATCTAAATTAAAGATTGTTTTTTTCTCGTTATTCTTATTCAAATTACTGAAGAATTTGTTGCTGATGAATCGAAATTTCTTAGTTCCATGTTATTGCCAACATTTTAGCATACATACATATGAAGGTAAACATATACACTTATGTGTTTGTGTCTATTCGTGTGGGTTTTGGCATTGTACATATTAACCAACATGTCATTTTCATGGTTTACAATACAATTAGTATGTTTCTTTACTTTTTTTTAGGACTTCATATAGAAATAAAGAAAAACATATACACAGGAATTTTCATAAGTTGATATATCGTAACTGATACATTTTAGAAAGTTGGTGTAAGCAGATAAAGGGAAATATCTTCTTATCTGCCAACCAAACCAATTCAAATACTAATTTGTAATACCAATTGGTTTGTATTAAAAAAAAATTAATTTTAGTCCTTATGTATGTAAAAAACTAATTGTTAGTACCCCTCTAAAATATCACTTCAAAAATTCTTAATACCTCTAGAACTCCAATACAGCTGCTACGAAACAGGCCTCTATATCCAGGTTATTAAATGTAATACAAATATTTAGTTGTTATGAAATGTAATTAAATTCAGTAGATAAACAAAATCATATTCTAATATAATCTATATACATTTCAAAGACTTTTCGAGTAAGTACTTACCTTGTGGCATATTTTACAAAGTGTAAAAAGAAAAATCCTCATCTTTTGTTTTAGTTTTATGTTTTCATATTTTAATTTATTTAAGAGCCAACAGTGTACTTCTACAACTAATAGCTTACAGCAAAAAATACTGAAAAAAAAAAATAAAAAAAAAAATTGTAAAACAAATACAATCTATCATCATCATTATATAATAATAATTGTAAACAAAATAGACTTTCTTATTTACCAGTAATACAACTTAGTGTTTGGTTGATGTATGATAAATGTTTGTAAATGATTTTTGTTTTAAAAATTTAACTAAAAAAATGTAGACCAACCCTTCCAGATGTGAAGTAGAGTAGTACAAAGAAAAAGTAATCGAAAAAAATCAACAATATGAAATGCGATTGTTGGTGAATATACTGAAGATTATGATGAAAATATAGCTACCTTGACAGGTGACCCACAACATTTTACAACCCCCCAATTTTCTGAATATTTCAATTATTGTATTTGAATTGAGTAAAACAAGGAGAAGAAAAAGTTACAGTAGTTCGATTATTATTGTTCTTTAAAAGAAAAACAGAATTAGAAAGTCAGACCAAGCAATCTAAAAAAAAAAATCGCTGCAATAAAATTTTAATTTTATTGATTTTATCACATTCCAGCGTTTTTTTTTGTTTTCTAACAAATTTTTTTTAATTCAAAATTTAAAAAAAAAAATTATTACTATAAATGTCCTAAAATACCAAAATTTATTTAAGAAATTGTGAAAAATAATCTGTATATCCGCATTTTATTCTTGCCAAAGGAAATCGTCAATGGAAGACGTTTTTAGAATTTCTAGAAATATTTGTTAAGTTAAATTACAAACTCAATGAGAATTTCTTGTTCTCGCCTAAGAGCGTTATTAAATCTTTAAAATAAGAAAAAACAACAATAAAAAATTTACCACAATTTGCTTTGTCAACTTCCAATATACTACTCTGTTATTTCGGCAGATATAGGCCATGTATAGTGACATTTATTCACGTATAACCAACAATAAAAAATAATATGTTTTCTAATTGTAATTTTTTCCAATTTAGCGACTTTTCAATTTTGTAGATATTTTTAATATTAGCGATTTTGTTTAATTTGGGCTTTTCATCGACTTTGGCGACCTTTTTTTTTATAGTTTTTCAATAATTCTTGTAAAATTTAGATAATTTTCTAAATTTCGGCTATTTTTTTAATTTTTTTCAATTTTATCTACTTTTTTAATTTTAACGATTTTTTTGATTCCAGCGTTTTCTTACATTCTAATGAATTTTTTTTTTAATTTAGTGTTATTTTAATTTTTGGAGACTTTTTTTAGTTTTTAGCCATTTTTGTTTTCAGTTTGAATAATTTTTGAACAAAAATATTGTTAAGTTAGTGTTTTTCAAAAAAATTTTTGAACTAATTGAATTGATTCTTCTCACAAAAACACCCATTAGAAGTAAATATTTGAAATATCGCCCATATTTCTAAAATTAAAACAGATAAATGAAAACTGACAGTGGTTTTTGCCCAAGAATGTCAAAATAATTAACTTTTGACAAGTTAAAAATCGCTGAAATCAAATTAAAATTTTAGAAATATTTCCATTTTCTAGCGATCTTTGTCTTTTTAACGATTTCTTTTAATTTCACATATTTTTTGATTTTTCAACTTCTGACGATATTTTCAAAATAATTTTGGGATTTTAAATTTTGTAAATTTTTTAAAATTAGTGTCTCTCTTTAAATAGGCGATATTTTGAAATTTAGGCGATATTTTGAAATTTTAAATAAGCGATATTTTGAAATTTAGTGGATTTTTTTAGTTTTAGCGATTATTTTTATTTAGCGATTTTTGAATTTTGACGATTTTTGGGATTTAGCGACTTTTTTACATTTTGGCTTTTTTTTAATTTAGGGATTTTTAAATTTAGCGATTCTTTTCAAATTTGAATTTTTTTTTAGATTTAGAGTTTTTTTTTTAATTTTGGCGATTTTTTTACAGTTCTAGAGTTTTTCAATTTTAGTGATTTTTTTTAAATTCATCTATTTCTGTAATTTTCCCATTTTTTTAAAATTTTGCATTTTTTTCTATTTTGATTATTTCTTTCTATTTTATATTTCCTTATGTTTTCGGATTTATTTTTTTAATTTTGAGAATTTTTTTAAATCCTAGCGATTTCTATAAATTACTGCGTTTTTTCAATTTTAGCGATTTTCTCTATTTTTTTTGTCTAACTTCACCTTTTGCATTTTTGCAGATCTTTTGTTTATAATAATGACAATTTTTTAGATTTTAGCGATTTTTATTTGGAGATTTTTTGTTTATAATAATGATCATTTTTTAGATTTCCTAGGTGTACAGAAAGTTTATCCTGCTTAAAGGAACTGGAACACCCACAGTTTCTCTTTTTGCTTGATCTCCAGGATTTCGTATTTTCTTATTTGACTTTCTATCTTAAAACTATTTTCAATCTATAGATTTTTTTTCATACACTTGAAACAAACCACTGTGCTTGAGCTTTATCATCTTGACATCATCTACACACTTTACAAAAAAATATGATTGAACAAATTTGACAAAAAAAAATCTAATTTTGGGTGCTTTTTTTTTGTTGTTTTAAAGGAATTGATATGATGGATGAGTTGGAAGGTTTAACATTATAGGCTGAATGGGGATTACTGTTTCTTTATTTTCGTTGCTGTAGTGTGATTTAAGCTATAAAAGCAAGGATGCGCTAGACGTCACGCAGCCTGATTTTGTTGTTATTTTTTTTCGATGGCCTCGGCAAGGGTCTCTTTTACATATTATTTCTTTGTTTTTTGTAATACAGCTGAACAAAATGTTATGGTTGACAGACATTTGGCAACAAGTAGCACATTAATAGTTTATAAATATGCGAACAACTGCCAACAGAGTACGGGAGAGTATACTAGAATATGCACTCTTTATTGCTTTCGAAATTAAACGAATAATTTCGAATTCTACTAAAAGCATGTGACTTGCATTCAAGGTTAATGTAATTTCCATAAGTTTGTAGAAAAAATCAAACTAACGGCCCCTTTTTAAAACAAGTCCAACAGGTAGAAATCCTTGAAGCTTTTTTATTTCTTTGTAAGCCACAAGAAGCAACAGTTATTCAGCTAAATAGAGAACAGAGCTTTTTAATGAGCATGTGCTAATAAAAATTTTTCGAGAGAGTAAAAGAGTATATGCAGCATCCTTTACCTTGATTATTATGGTTTAAAGTAAAAATCTATAAAAGCAGGTGCAACACGTGAATTTAACACAGTTACTGTTGGTTTGTTGGCTTGTTAAGGTTAAACACTTTGCTGAAAAAGGGCCTGATTGTAAAATGGTCCTTTAAAAGGATTATTATAAATATAAATTGTTAAAAATTATAGTGAGAAAAATTAAGAGTATTTTATACAAAATGAGAGTAAAGTTTAATATAAAAATATGTTACTTTTGAACAAGTGGATGGCTAAGTTTTCATATCCGGTTTCTAACAGACTCATTTGGACTGTTGCTTTAAAAGGTGGTGTTTAGCGGCAAAAACGGCAACAACCCTACATTAAATAACCAGCAAAAAACATAATAAATCCCCCAATAACCATTAACATTATCAACATCATCATCAGCATCCTAAAAAAACAGTAACTGTAAAAATAAGCAACAAGTAGACTAAGATAAAAAAAAATTATTGGAAACTTTCAACGCTGAAATTTTATCTTTCAACATTTTTGCAAAAACAAAAAAAAAAAATTGCAAAAAATTATAAATAAATTAATTTTTTAACTTAAGTACAAATTTATTTTGACTTTAACAGTGGTTAAAATTCATTAACAACATATAAAATAATCAAATAAAATTTAAACAAATTCAAAAATTATAACTAATTAAAATAATTAAAAAAAGAAAAAGAAAAGAAATTTAAAAAAATTTATGAAAAACATAATTTATATAAAAATTTTTTAAAATTTAATAAATTTTTAATCTAACATTAATAATAAAAAATTTTTATTAACAATTTAATCAAAATTAAAAATTTTATTACTCCTTAAAAATCAATGTTGTGAAAAATTTTTTTTTATAAGTGACCTCAAACATTTTATAAATATTTGTTAACTGAAGCTTTACTTGACAAATTTATATTATAACCAGGACTACACAATGTAAGTACTTTTTGAAAACTTGTTTTCTAATTTCAATAATAATTGTTTTATAACTTTAAGTACCATATTCTTTAAAAGAAAATCCTAAATAAATTCCATGGTTACTTCAAGTATTGTATTCCTTTTTGAAATTCATTCATAATAATGGCAGACATTTCTATAAAATTGTGTGGGACTTTGTTAATAGCTCTCAAAATTCTAGAATTTGTTAACCGATTAAATTAAATTTTGTTAATTGTAAAAGACTTTTATACACAGAAAAAATATTTTTTTTATTTAAACTGAAGCATCCTTAAATTAACTACAAATATATTTTTGAAATCAGATTCATATTGATTTCTTTTTAATTTAGATTAAGTTCTACTTATTTGTCAAATCTGAAAATAAAATCTAAAATGTTGGCATGTTAATTTAAATATGAAAATTTTTATTTTAACAAGAATCATATTAACTTTAATAAGATTCATGCTTAATTTGAAAAAGTTAAGATGTTGTAAAAAATTAAGATGTTGATTCAGCTATGATTTTTTCTCTGTGTAGATTTTTATTTAAAAGCTTTGTCATCTTCCAATGTTTTCTATTAGTGTTTATATACGAATAGATGTCACTACACTGCCAGATCTGTCAAAACAACAGAGTAGTATATTGGAAGATGACAAAGCAAATTGTAGTAAATTCTTTGTTTTCATTTTTGCTTTTTTTTTGATATTTTAAATGTTTAATAACGCTCCTAGACGAGAACTAAAAATTCTCATTGAGTTTGTAATTTAACTTAACAAATATTTTCAGAAATTCTAAAAACATCGTCCCCTGACGAATTCCTTAGGCAAGAATGAAGTCTGGATAGGGACATTCCTCCAACAGCTTATTTTTCACAATTTGTTAATTACGTTTGGGATTTTAGCATATTTAATTCCTTTAATATAATATATAGTAGCCTGTTAATATATTCAACAATGCTTTTTTTCTGCGTGTACCAATAAGTTGGTTTTCTATTTTTTATGGCGAGGGGTCAAAAGAAAAAAATGCTGCCCCTAACTTCCTGCATGAACTCTTCCAGCTAGAAATCTGAAATTTAATAGGTTATGGGCGAAATAATATACTTTTTGTTTTGAACAGAACGTGTTAAAAATGGGGTAAAAATCAAAAACTCCCCTTATGGTGAACCACCCACAACTGCTGAAGCTACACTCATAGAAATAAATCTGTAAAAATAGCAGAAAATGTTACTAAAAATTAGTTAAAAATGATGCTGCAGAAAAAACTGCTAAAATTAGCAAATTTTTTTTACTAAATACTAGTAAAATGATAACAGCAAAATTAAAACTGTTAATTTTACAGAATTTTAGTTCTATTTAGGCTTTCTTTTAGTTATTTGAAAATAGCAAATTGTACTGCAAAATATGCAGAAAATTTTGTAGACTAAAAATATCAAAACTAAACTGTTATATCTACAAAATTTTTACTATTTTTACGCTAAATTTAGTTGAATGCAAATAGTAGTCTATTCTGCTAAAATCAGCAGAAATGTTTGCTAAAAAATTGTAAACTGCTGTTTTCAAAAGGCTCCATTTTTATTTGCATTGAAAAATCGGAAAAAACTTCGAAAATTCTAAATTTGTTGTTAATTATTTAGGCTACTAATTATTTAGTAAAATTTTTTGCTGTCTTTAGCAGGTTAATTTTCTATTCTCCATTTACAAAAATTTAGCTCAAATAAATATAACTAAAATTCTGTATATTTAACAGTTTTATTTTTGCTATTCCTATATTACTAATATATAGCAAAAATAATCTGCTAATTTAGCAGTTTTTCTCTGCAGCATAATTTTTTTTTTTTTTTTTAAAGAGAAGCAACACTCAGGAAATTCTTCCTATTAATTAACGAAGGGAAGGGATAGAGAAGAAGTTAAAGGTGGTGAAAGATGAAGGGCTTCAAATATGGCAACACTGTAATTGCGCGAGATGTTGAATTTTTTAGAACAGTTATTGCGCGCCATCTGTCGGTGAGTTGGCGAACTTTGTTGAAGCTTTTTAGTTCATAGCCCTGTTATATTATTTTACTTCGGTGGGATTAAGGAACACCGAAGGAGGCCGCTGCGATATGTATGAGGGATAGAAAAAACTCATACATATTACTATTTTTCATAAATTAATGTTTCCTTGGTTGGGGCTCGAACCCGCAACCTCACGTGTAACAGTCCAACGCGCTAACCATTACACCATTTTAACTAATTTTTAGTAGTTTTAACTAAATTTTTTATGGACTTTATTAGTGTAGGATTTTAAAATTTGGCCCGTAGAAATCTACTAATAGGGAAGGAAAAATTAAATGTATGAAGAAATCAAAAATTCGTAAATTTCAGAAAAGTTTTCATAAAAAAATGGGCTGGTTTTTGATCCCACTTTTCACCTCTTAAACGTGAGATTGAGCTGCAAAACAATTTGTGTCTCTTGTCGTATTTTACTGTTCTTTATCACATATAAAAATATCATTAAAATCGGAGAGATTCTATTAGGATTCCTTTTATTGTAAGACAGGATTTTTAGAAATTTTTAAGGCGAGAGGTATCCCAACCAAAAATTTTCGGCTAGAAATTTGGTATTTGGAATTATGTTCCCTGCTTTATGGGCTTATTTATTGAAAAGGGCATTTTGGAATTTCTGAATTTTGGAATATGTTCCATACAAAAATGGGCTAACTTTTGACCTTATTTTTAATCTCTAAACATGGTTGGACCGGAAAAAGACACATTCCATGTGAAAATCGTGATATATATGACCATACATGGTCATACATTGTATTTCTTATAATCAGAAATGGGCATACATGACCATATACGTCCATACATAGGTCAATATATACCATTTATGATCTCATATATGACCATATATGTATATCCTGATCCAAAATTTGAGGGTATATGGCCGTACATAATCATGAATGATCATATATGACCCTATATAAATTATATATATGAGCATATGTGATCATATATAATCATATAAGGTCATATAACTTCAAATTTCAAATCCTAAGATATATGGTCTTATATTCAAATATGCATAGACTTATATGGTCATGTATGCCCATTTATGGTCATATGCAAGACCATGTATGAACACATATTGGCTAGTATATGATCATAAATGGCCATTAGGGTGACCGGAATTTTTTTTTTTTAAATTTTTCGGACCTTACCCTTCAAATATGTTCTTTTTGATGAAAAATAATTTTTGACAATTTTCTTCGATTCTAAAAAATTATTTATAGGTCGCGACAGAGCGATTTTTAGGTTATCATTTTTTTACGGTACCCCTTATTTATGGTCCTTTTCGTAAAAAATATTTTTTACAATTTTCTTGGATTAAAAAAAATAAAAAATTTAAGAGGTTGCGGCATTGCGTTTTTTTAATATTTTTTTTATTTAATAATATTTTCGATGTTAGTATAATAATGCTTTTAAATATTTTTAATTTTCGTAGAATTTTAAAAAGTCCCGCAATCGCACTTAAAGTTTTTTTAACTAAAATTTTTTTAAACGCTATTGCGCGACTTCTGATTTTATAAAAATCTAAGAAAATTAAAAATATTTTAAAGCTTTTTTATATTAACATTTCGAAAATATTATTAAATAAAAAAAATATTTTGGGAATAACACGAAACCACGTTAATTCAATTATTTATGTTCATTTTCATCAAAATGAACACAAATAATTGGGGGGTAATGAAAAAAAAAGATTTAGAACTAACAAAAAAAAAACATTGTAGCGAACTCTAAATAATTTTTTAAAAATCTAAGAAATTTGTTAAAAAACTTTCTTTTTCACCAAAAGAAACTTATTTGAGGTTTGAATAAATTCAAAACTTTACTTTTTTCTGGGTCCCCTAATGGGAATATATGACCACATACATCCATGCATAGTTCAATATATTTCGATTTTAACCTGGGGTGTCTATTATTTTATTTTCTTCCATTATAAATCCCCTATTTAATTAAGAATTCCATCCTATTGGGATAGTTGACTTATTAGGAAATCCGCTAAACGCAACTTTCGGTAAATATTAATACATTTTTTATGGTTTTTACTAGCTGAAAGTATAAATTTCAGTGTGATCTTGTTACGAAATTACATTAGTCTAGTATAGAAATTTCTGGAATTTTAGAAGAAAATTATATCGAGAAACGGGATTTACTAAACCCGTCATTATGGCAGCACTACATTTACGTATAGACTACAGCAAATGCTATGATGTAAAGTGATTAGGGGCTTTACTATAAATAACAGAAGTGCCACAATTTGAGTACCACTGGAATCTTCTACTATTTTCTACAACCATGGCCGTATACGGCCATTTGATGAAGAAAGAGGTAGTCGATTGCGTATAAGCCTTGTATAAAAAGTTGCGAAATAGAGTTTGTATAGTTGTGTGTGTGCCATACTGTTGTATGTTAATAAATAAAGTGTTAAATAAATAAGTTGTAAGCACGAATCTGCTTTCTCTGTGTACATAATTATACATTTATAATTAATTAATTTAAATATAAGCAATATTTGAATATATAAACTATTAAACCCGTATATAAATTTATCTAATTGAATAAATTGATCAATTTGAATAAAAATATTTTTTCTCGGGTAGCTTTGATTTTAATTAGATGCGTTAACTAAGGTATGTTAATTCTTTTCTACCAAATTATTAAATTTTGTAATAATCACTGTGACGTATGAGTGCTGCAAAAGCAGCTTGCATACCACTGTGGCGTATGAGTGTTATTATTTAATAAGAATATAAAATACTCTGGCGGATGAGTGATTTTAATTAGTTGCTTATTTTACCTAAACACAAAACCACTCATAAACTAATCAAATTTTTTTCAATATTTAAAAGCTTATTAATTCTACAGACCACTAGCTATAAATACACTATACAAAACTTCTAATTAAGTAGAAAATAGTGTAAAAAAAAATGATATTTCTTAGAAATTTGTTAAAATAATATCTGCATATACAGATCATGGAATTTATTTAGGATCTTTGTTTTTCAATTTTTAATTTGTAAGTATATTTCAGTTGAAAATAGTAACTGTATAATGTGCATAAAAAGTTTTTGCTTTTCAACTCATAATAATTAAGTCATAAAACTCAATAATACCACAGAGAGACTATATCATTATAATTAAAAATTCTATCTCAAAACGTTTACGAGTACTACACAAACTACTTAATAATGAAAAAAACTAACATCCTCTTTACTCGTTTAAAAAAAAAAAAGTAATCAATATTTGTTATATTTCATATTTTGATTTTCAATGACAACTACAACTACTACTGCTACATGTTGCTATATGATACATAAATTGCATGTTATTGCATATTCCAAAAAAAAAAAACTGAAACAGTAGCATAGAGATAAATCTAGTTTTACAAATTCTAATGATGGTTAGTAGGAAAAAAAAAGTTCTTTGGTATGTTGAATATAACAAGAAAATGTAGATATACATGCAGTAATTAAAATTTCATTACTTAATAGCATAACAAGTAAGACATGATAAGATTTGCATATTTTGGGATACATTTTTTGTATAAATCTAAAAACTAAAACCTTAGAGAATATACACAGAAATTATGAAAACAGAAAAACAAATTTTAAGATTTAATTTGAAATTCAATTTTGAAAGAAACACAAAAAAACTCTTAACATTTATACATCTTTGGCAAGAAGGAATTCTGTGTGACCTAAATTATTTAAAAAGTTTCGAAAATCTTAATTATTTTTCTTAGTAGTAAGTATTTTAAAGATTTTAAGTCTTTTATTTTATAGAGTGACAAAAATTAAAGTGCATTCCAAAGAGAACTTAAATGTTATGTATAGTTGAAAGAAGATTAAGAATCTTTCATTTTAAATAGTTATATTCTTCGAAGGGAAACTAAATGTAATGAATTTTTAAAATTTGTAAAAAATTTGATTTTAGGGTGTTTTTATTTGTTATATGAAATTGTATGAAAAATTTACTAAAAGTATAAATTTGTCTTTAATAGTTTCCTTACGTTTTTTTTATTTGAAGGTAAACTAAAAAATAAAGGATATTCGAAAGAGTACTAAAAATTACATTCTTTTCCGAATTAATATTACAAATAAATTGTACTAACAAGTACTAAAAGTAATAGTTTTGTTAAATAGCACTTTTGAAATCTAGTCTTTGAGAGATAACTAAAAATTAATACTAATTAAAAGCAGTACTAAAATATATAATTAGCGAAAAAAGTACTAAAATATCAAATATTTTTTCTATATAAATATAAATTTTATTCTTCATCTAATAAAAATAGAAATTTTTCGTTAATAGTACTCTTAAATACTTTTATTGGACAGAGTACTAAAAATTAAATATTCTTAGAAAGAGTTTTAAAAATTACATTATTTACCAAATTGATATTACAAATAATAAATTTTACTAAGAAATAACAAAAGTAAAAATTTTTTAAACGGTACTTTTAAAATCTGCTCTTTGTACTAAAATGATAGGGAGTACTAAAAAGTACTGAAATATCAAATATTTTTGTAATAGCGTTAAGAAACTAACATTTCTCTATAAATTTTAGCTTTCATCGAAGGAATAGTAATATTACTTTTCAGAGTACTAAAAAATTAAAATAATTTTTTTTTTTAAATAATATTAAAAATAATTTTTTTTTTCTTAAATGAATTCAAATCTGTAGTTTTGTTAAACGGTACTTTTAAAATCTATTCTTTAAAACAGTACTAAAAATGATTGCTAATTAAAAGGAGTACTAAAAAGTACTAAAATATCAAATATTTTTGAAGGAGCGTTAAGATGAACACTTTATACATTTTAGTCTTCTTCTAAGAAAATCTAATACTATTTCTTAAAGTACTAAAAATTTAAGGCTGTTCGAATAGAGTACTAAAATTTACATTATTTTCCTAATTAATATTGCCAATAATAAATTGTACTAACAAGTACTAAAATTATTAGTTTTCTTAAACGGTTCTTTCCAATTCTTTGAGAGAGTAGTAAAAATGAGAGGGCTTGAAAGGAGTACTAAAATATAAAATTAAAGAAAAAGTATCAAAATCTATCAAATGTTTTTGAGCGAACGTTAATAATAACACTTTTTTCTATAAATTGTATTCTTCATCTAGGGAATACTAATACTACTTTTCAGAGTACTAAAAATGAAAAGGTGTTTGAAACAGTACTAAAAATCATATTTTTTTCCAAATTATTTAATATTATAAATAATAAATTGTGCAAAAATGAATGGTTTTTTAATCGGTACTTTTAAAATCTATTCTTTGGGAGAGTACTAAAACTAAATACTTATTAAAAGGAGTACTAAAATATACGATAAGCTAAAAAACGCTAAAATATTCAATATTTTTTAAAAAGCTTTAAGAAAAGTACCTTTAGCTATAATTTGCATCCTTCATCAAAGGAATACTAATGCTATTTTTCAGAGCACTAAAAATTGAAAGGTGTTCAAAAGAATTCTAAATATTTAATTCTTTTCCAAATAATATTAAAACTAATAAATTGTACTAGTATGTATTGAAAATAGTAGTTTTGTTAAAAATTTATTCTCTAACAAAGTACTAAAAATGCCAGGGTAAAAAAGGAGTACTAAAATATATAATGTAACGAAAATGTGCTGAAATATCAAATTTATCTTTACAAATTTTAGTATTCATCTAATACTAGTTGCATTTTTCTAAAGGTATTGTATATCTAAAGGTAATACAATATTATCTTTCAAGGTGTACTAAAAATGTTGATAATTTTTCAAAATAATTTTAGAACTTAAACAAAATTAATCATTATATGTACTAAAATTAATATTTTTCTAAGATGCCTTTTCTTTGCTTTTAGAGAAAAGCCTTTACCAAGTTTTGAAAGAGTACTAAAAAGGAAAACTTAGCAAACCATTTAATTTGGTTGGCAATAGTAAGTACTAAAAATTGTATTCTTGAAAATTATATTACAATAAATAAAGTTTTCCTTAAAAGGGTACTCGGAAACATTTTTGTCGTAAGAGTACTAAAAATGTATTACTAACTTATTTGTTTTCCGAATGAGTACTAAAAATTGTTTAGTTATTTCAAAAAACTAGAAAAAATAAGGCCTTATTAAAAAAGCAATAAAATGTAGGCTTCTGCAAATAAAGCTTTAAAAAAGTTTAAAAAGTACTAAAATTAGAATTCTTTGCAAGACTCGATTTAGTTAGGAATTGTACTAAAAATTCTGTTCTCAAAAACTGTACTAAAATTATTAAATTTTTTTTTGAAAGCGTACTCGGAGATATTTTTATTGTAACAGTACTAAAAATTTCTATTTAGAAATTAATTTTTCGAATGTGTACTAAAAATTGCGGATTTTTTTTCCAAAAAGTATTACTAAAGTTATACAAAGAAAGCTTTTAGATAATATACATACTTCAAAATTTTTGGAAAAAGTACTAAAATAAAGTTTTTGATTTGGTTATGAATTGTACTAAAAATTGTATTCTTACAAATTGTGCTAAAAATGCTAAAAAAAAACTTAATTACAAGTTTTTTTGAAAACGTACTCATACTAAAAATATCTACTTAGAAATACTTTTTTCGAATAAGTACTAAAAATGTTTGATTTTTTCCGAAAAAGTACTAAAATGAAGACTTATTATTAACAAATTCATAAAAAGACTTTTAGAGAAATTGATTAAAAATTTTTTGAAAAAGTATTAAAATTAGAATTCTTTTAAAAAAATTCGATTTGGTTGGGAATTGTACTAAAAACTGTATTCTTCGGAAATCAAAAATTTCTTTAAAGCTGTTAATTGCAAAAATGTTTTTTTTCAAAATAGTATTGAAAAAATTTACTCAGTAGTTCTTTTTTTAAATGTTGAATTAGAATTGTGAAAAATAATATGTTGAAGGCATGTCCCTATCCGGATTTTATTCTTACCCAAAGAAATCGTCAGCGGACGATGTTTTTAGAATTTCTAGTAATATTTGTTAAGTTAACAAACTCAATGAGAATTTCTTGCTCTCATTTAGGAGCGTTTTTAAACATTTAAAATATCAAAGAAAAAACAAACATAATAATAAAAAATTTATCACAATTTGCTTTGTCATCTTCCAATATATTACTCTGTTGTTTTGACTGATCAAGCAATGTAATGAGATCCATACTTGCATAAATTGTTTTTCTTTTAAAAACTTCTAAGAAGTTCTTTGCTAATAAAAAGTATTGCAATGAACATGATGTCTGTTAAAAATTAGCAAATCAACAAAACTTTTTTGTTAAAATAAATAAAATTGAACTAAAAACTTTTTAAATTTAAACAAATTTAATTTGAGAAAAAAAATTGGAATTATTTCTGCTAAATTGCAGACTTATTAGTTTGAGTGTATTAAAAACAGTACTTTCTTCTTAACAATTGTTGTGGTTTAAATAAATATAACTATTAAAATTGTGTCAGCTGCAAAAATGATTTTAAAATTTCTGTGGAAAAAGAATATCATAAATATGTTTCCAGGAATTGTGAAAAGATTTTCTTATAATAATAATAAAAAAAAAACCAATCATAAAGATTTTATAGTTAGTATGTACAGACAGAAAGCAAGAAAAGATATTTTAAAACTCCTTAGAATTTCTTATGGCCATAAAAGAAACACATACGCACAGAAAACAAGAACATATCGATGGATTTTTGACAAAAGGCCCCAAATCGGTTTTTTATCACTTCACAGGAGATGATAAAAACACTAACGAAATCTAAAAAACTTTGAATATAAAAATCCTTTGAATGCAATTTTTTATTTTTTCTTATTACACGCAGGAAAATGACATTGTTGAATATGTTTGCAGGTTGTTATATATATGTTTACAAACTCACACTCAACTACAAATATTACAATGTTTGCCTGGAAACATGTGTATAATAACGATAAAAATATAATTGGAAGCATATTTCCAATTATTATATTTTTATCGTTATTATACATATGCTTCCAGGCAAACATTATAATATTTATTTGTATGTGAGTCGTATTATATTACCTTAACAAAGATATATTTACAATTTTAATTTTATCATTGTTGTAGTTGAGGGATTCGATAATAAGTATTATATGTTTGCAGCCAAACACATATGTAATTGCCGGTAGTTGCATTTTATTTGTTCCAAACATATATATATTTATTTAAGGGTGAACTTATTATATTTGCAGCCAAATATATTATATTAGAAATACAGCAAATATGTTTATAAAAATTTTCCCAAACATATATATATATATATTGTACCAGGAAAATATATTTGTTACAGGGCGTTTTTCAGTGTGCAGTTTTATAGCATTTTTAATATAAAATTTTTTACAGATTTTATTAAGTTTTTTTTATATCCTCTAAAATACTGAAAAAAATATTTGGGGCCTTCCTAAAACAAGCCATCGGAATGAAAGATTTTGCTGCAAATATAAATTCAAATGTTTAACAATACATTGATGCTATAACAGTGTTTCATGTGTGAGTGTGTGTTGTTTGAGTGTGTGTTGTGAATATCTGTGTGGGAGTGTATATCATAGTCTATCTTTATTAAAATGCATTACAACTCTTTTTTGAATTCTGTGTTATGTAGTTGCCACTACAAAATCTACACTCTTAGAAATAAACCTGTAAAAATACCAGAAAAAGCTACAAAAATTAGTTAAATATAACCTTGCATAAAAAACTGCTGAAATTAGTTTTCAAATCAGACTAGATCTAGTTTTTGCCTTTTTCTATGGACAGGCTTCATCAGTGATTTTCCATTACATTATATGTATTATTGTTTATATTTTATTGTTAGATTGTATCTAATGATAATGTAGGAATAGAACCTGTGCCTATTCTTACATTACAAACATCACTATACTAAGGTGCGATCGCTTAGCCATCTCACTCAAGTAAGGCCTTGACTGCAATGTAACTAATTCATAGTTTTTCTTTTCCTAATTACATATTTACAAAAGTTTTGTCCTATTTAAGTTAAAGTTAGGTAAATACGAATAGCAGTCTATCCTGATAAAATCAACATAAATATTTGCTAAAAAATAATAAACTATTAACTTCAGAAAGCTAGATTTTTAATTGCATTAAAACCATCTAAAAAAATTTTTTTTTGAAAATTTTAATTTTCTTTTGTGATTTGTTAGTCTACTAATTATTTAGCAAATTTTTTTTTCCCCGATTTTAGTAAGTTTATTTGCTATATTCTATTAACTATAATTTAACTATGTACAACTAAAATTCTGTATATTTAACAGTTTTTTTGTTGTTGTTCTTAACTTACTAATTTTTATCAAAAATAACCCGCTAAAGTCAGCAGTTTTCTCTGCGATTTATTTTTAGCTAATTTTTAGAAATTTTAACTAGAATTTTTACAGAATTTTTTTCTATTAGTGTACAGAAATATAACGGATGTTAAATACTATAAATAAGTTGTCCTACATCTGTTTCTTCAATTTTCTATTTTTGTTCATTTTATATCTTCAAATCAGGGATGGATATTTAAAATTTTCATATCATATTAAAACATTAACAAACAATGTGGTCGCTTAGTGAAAAAAAAAAAAATTTCTAGCAAATGGTCGAACTAGTTCTAAAACATACTAGTTTCTTGTCTAGTAATTACATAACTAGTATTCAAAATAATCATTTTGAACCAGTTGTATACTAGTTAAATACGATCTATATAGAGACTGTTTAAAAAAATGACCTGCATTAAAATATGAGATTTAAAATTATTTTTTTTGCATTTATATTTAATTAAAAAATCAGAGTTTGTGAATTGAAATGAGGTGTAAATCAACTGGCACAGTACCGGTGCCAAAGAGTCAATCCAGAACTAGTTTAGTAAATTTCTTATAAGAACCAGTACAGCTTCTTGTTTTTCTTCCAAAAACAATAATCTTTAAGAATTTGTATACCTAATAGTTTCATTGAAACTGTGCAGAGATTTCAAAAAATTTAATTTAAATACGAGTTTTGAAATACTACCTTTATTTGTAATACGTTATACATTTTGAGTTTGCAAATAAACACTAAAATTTTTTATTGTCATTAGAAATCATAAACACAAAATATTTGAAATTTCATTTGGTAAATGGTTATAGTTATCTCAGTAAGAGGAAACTATCGGTCTAATCTGCGTTTTATCAAAGGAAAAACCTTTGTTTTTTATCTATATAATTCAGATACAACCAACTGGTACAGTACTATTTCCAAAGAGTCACTTCGGAACTAGTTCCGAGATTGTCACATTAGCACCAGTTTCGCTCCCTATTTTTAGTACTTAAATTGTAATTTTCAAACTAGTTATACAACTAGTACCAAAGTGGGAGTTTGGCGACAATTGCCCCCATCCCTATGACATCTCCATATTAAATTCTACAGTTGTTTGTATGGAGAAGCGATAGAACTCGTACTAGTTGCCTGGTTTAAATAAACTAGTACATAACTGGTTCTGAACTAGTATGTTTTGCAACTGGGAATATATAAAATTTAATAGTGTAAAAAAACTTTATACTTTTTACAAGTAAGTTTATTAGGATCTTGGACTTCAAATAAAACTCATTATATGCATAAGCAGTTCAACATGGCAATATGGTCGCGATATTTGTTAATGAAGTCTACACTCAACCAAAAAAGTCTGTAATGGCTACTGAAACTTTTGCTGTTATTACGGGAAATTTAACTGTTTTGAGGCCAGCGGTATTTTTTGCTAATTTTAGCAACACATGTCTGCTGATCTGTAGTACAATAAAATTAGTAGACAAAATTAGAAGCCGCTACTAAATTTTAGTAAAATTTATGTAAAATGCAATTCAGAATCGATTTGCTAAAATCAGTTAAAAAACTTACTAAATATCATAATTTTAGTACAATGATTTTATTATAAATAATTAGTTGCAGCTACTAAATTTCAGTAAATTGCTGTAAATTGTAATTTAAAATCAATCTGCTGAAATTAGCAAAAAATTGTACTAAAAAATAAAAAGACTGTAAAATCAAAAAAAAAAAATTTTTTTTTCTTTTGATTGTAACAAGCGTATAATTACTTCATCGTACTTGAAATTTGGAGTCAAAATTGCAAACGGTTCTCCAGTTATTGCTGTTTTATGCATTGGAGATGCAATAAAATTTTCTGGGTGTTATTTCTAAACTAAGAATATATCAATAGTAACAAATATAAACTAAACAAGAATTGTAAAAAATAAAAAAAAAAAAATTTTTAAATTAGTATATTTTTCTGCTAAATTTAGCACTCGGTTGAAATTAGCAGCGAAAATTAGTAAAAAAATCCGTAATTTGTAATAAGAGAATAGCAAAAATGATTACTTAAAATAAAAATTGTACTAATAATCAGTATAAAAATAGTATAGTGCAATTGGAAACTGTTTACAAATTTTTTTTGCAAACTTTTTTATCTGAGTGTAATTTTTTGAATATATCATAATGTCCGCGAAAAGGGGGTTTTGGTGTTTCTCCTAAACTAATGAAGATAGATAATTGAAATTTGGCACACATCTTCGTTTTATGACGAGAAGAAAACCAAACAAAAGATTTTTGGCTACTCGAATGTTTCAGGGGTAAAACGGGGCTCAGAAGTTTGAAAAAATCTATTTTCGAACGTCATTTTTCGTGGGTAGGAGGGGGAGGGGCAAAATATGTTACATATTTTTTCTAATTTTAGGACTCTAAACAAGAATCTGGAGTCAAAATAACAATACATTCGCAAACAAAAGTCGGTAGTGAAAGGGTTAAAAAAAGGGGGAAAAAATTAAAAAATTCATATCTTTAAAAAAAAAACGCCCTCTTGAAAATTTAAGGATCTTTTGAGATCAGTTAGAGGTTTTATTTAAAAAGCAAAAAAAAAAAAATAGGTTTTTGAGTTTTTGGATTTTTAAAATTGAAAAATTTTTAATTTTTTTATTTTTCAATATTTTTTTTAATACGGCTAAATATCCTCTTACAGCACTAAGCATTTTTATGCACAATAGACAATATTTTTATTTTTTATTTGAATCTTTGACAATTTACATTTTTCCAAAACTTCCTGCATTTTTTGAAATTCCGGTCTTTAAGACTTGTAAACAATTTTTTGAGAATTTTCTTATATGTACACACAATTTTTTAATTTGCCAAAAAAGTACTAAAGCTTTAGCATAAAACTGGGGTGAATTATAAAATTGGTCATCCCTTCCCTGTTGTTGTTATATTATGCATGTTTGGAATTTAGTTATTGCTTGCTTTTTGTTGTTGCACTTGTTGTAACTAAGTGCACGTAAAATAGACCAGTTGAGCTTTGTTGATAACTTTGTTACATATTCAATGGCATCTGGAGACTAGATGCAGTCTAAGCATTTAGTCAGTCACCTACACATAACCTCATATAGTACCAACAAATAACAGCAACCATGTATAGATTTGTTTACTATGTATGCGTGTAAGTATTGAATATGTTTTCTCTATAGTGTTGAAATGTGTTGTATCAGTGGTTACTGGTTGGTTGGTTGATTTAACTGGTTACACTATCCCTGAAAATGTTTGCTTAACAAGTTGCTTAGTCTGACTTTATGACTATCATTATGTGTATGTAGAACAACTTCTGTCATTACCTACATATTTACAAAATTTACTGTTAATGCTGCAGCAACCTACAATTTGAAATTAACGAACACTCATTAACAATGTGTTTTTTTTTCTGCAGCAAATATTAAATTTAACTGTGTATGCGTTTATCAAGTAAACCAGAGTTTATAAAAAGCATAAATAAACTACAAATAGATAAACTTCTGGGAAATCTTAATTTGGTTTTATTTATGTTTCCAAATCAATTCGTTGAAATATATAGTAACAATGGTCTGTAATCATGGTGGCTTATTCCCAGGAAAATAACAGCAGTTTATTTTAACGGTGGTGGCTTCATGGAATAAAAGCCTACACTTTGGAAATCAAATATTTACTAGAATATAAATTTAGGCATCGTTAGAATTTTTGCACAAATATAAACTATATATTTGTTGATTATTTTTCGAAATAAAAATAGTGATGTTTTTTTTTTTAATTTTTATGAAAATATTGCTTTAACAAACTTTTTAGAATGAGCAAAGTTAAAAATGACGCCCAACATGAAGGCATAAACAAATGTTTGATACATAGTAGGGTATTCAATCGATTAATCGTTATTCGATTAATCGAACAATTTTTCTCAAAAACTGTTCGAATAATTTAAAATGTCCAAATTTCGAATAACGAATAATTCGAATAATTTCATACGATTAATCGATTAATCGAAATTAGTAGAAAATTACAAAAATGTTTAAAAAATATAAATTTTTTATTAAAGTAAATATGCTAAATCCTCAAAATTTTTTTTAAAAAACTGTGACAAATAATTGGCTGTAGGCTTGTAGCTATCCGAATTTCATTCTGGCCTAAGAAAATAATTAAGGGACGACATTTTAGAATTTCTAGAAATATTTGTTAGCTTCAAATAGGAGCGTTAATAAACATCTTTAATCCCAAAGAATAAACAAAAACAATACAAAATTATCACAGTTTGCTTTGTCATCTTCCAAATTACTACCCTGTTATTGTGACTACTTTTCTAGTAAAGTAGTGGTATCTATTTACGTATAATAAATTTTTAATTTAAACGCTGATATTAAATGAAAGCATTAATAATTATTGTAATTAGCAGAGAAGAAAAGCAAAAAAAAAAAATATTGTGAAAAAAGAAAGAAAAAAGCAAAAGTATAAAAACTTGGAAAAGCAAGTTTTTTTTAATTTAAAAGTTAAAAAAAAAAAAATATGTTTTTGTGGGCAAAAAGTCTTCAAAAAAGCAAATCAAATCTCAAAAATCTTAAGAAAAAGCTATTTTAAAGCTAAAAAACGGAAAATCCAAAAAAGCAAAAAGAAGCAAATATGAGTAAACTAAGCAATAAAAAGCAAAAACAGCAATTTTGTCTTCTCTGGTAATTAATGAGGTACGAAACGTAGAGGACAAACAATTTCTCAACGGAATTTCTCTCTACATTTACGTTTTTATGTATTCAATGCAAATTAACATTAATAACAAATTAAAGTACGTGGTCTTATATTCTTCTTTTGGGTGTGGTTCTCCGCGATTTGGATAAAATTTTAATATGTGAAAGACGGGACAGAAAAAATAAAAATATTGACAAAAACTGATCTCAATTATAAAATTTTTTTTATTTTTTTGAATTTCAGAAGAGTTACTGAATTTATTTTTGTTCCCTTTTTTATATAAAATTATTAAAAACACAACAAGTGTATGTATATTATTTTACAGAAAAAATTAACCGGTTAAATAAAAAACCCGAATAATTATTTGCACGATTAATCGATTAAAATAAAAAGCCGATTAATTGAATACCCTAATACATAGTATGATAAATAGGTTAATGTATAAAATGGCACCCAACATATGGAATAAAATGTGATATCTTAACGAAGAAGAGAAGTCAGAAAACTCTTGCTGAGCAATTTTTTTTTTGAAGAAATTATCATTTCTTTTGATCTTTAGTAATTGTAATATATAATATTTCGAAAATTTTAATTTCAAGTACACTTTTTGTATAAATTAAGTAATTATGGTACTACTACTACTCTCTTGACTCTCTAAGCTGGTACATATTTGGCTCAAACTAATTTTAGTATTTAATTATGATAATTTTTATTACGTTTGTAACCACTTTCCCTTTGAGTAACCTTTCCAAAGATACTAAATATTTTTACCAACTAATTTTTTAATGATATCAAACTGTATAATTTTTAGCACTGCTGCAAAAATATGAGATATTGATACTTTTTAAAAATTTTTTATTGTATGCTTTTCATATTTTCTGCTTTTTAGTACATTTACTATTGGCAGCAAATAATTTAGGTTGTTCATAAGGGGTGTGCTATCTGTTGTATCGTTGTATCGTCCTAACAAAAAACAGAGTTGTTAAAATTTTTATTTGTGTTTAACAACGATTTTCTATTCAGTTTTCTATCGGTTAGCGCACTCAAACATAGGACACTAAACATACGTAAAAATGTTGTATCGTGCTATTCTCAAATGTTGTATTTTTTCAATTTAATTTTTAACAACTCTGTTTTTTGTTAGGACGATACAACGATACAACAAATAGTACACCCCTTGTGAAAACCCTTATTAATTTTTAGTACTTTTGTATAAGATTCATTTACAATTAATCTTTTGAAAAATTTTATTTTAAATATGTACTAAATATTTTAGGTTTTTTATTTTATTTTGAAAATTAACAAAAGGTAAAACTTTAAGTACCAATTTAAAATATATTTTTTTTGTTTATTTATAACGAGCTTTCAAACTCCGTTTTCTCGTAGAATTCAATTTTAAAAATTCATTCGGAAAAGCTGGTTTTTTTGTTTTATTACCGCTTACTACTGGCAAAAGATAAATATTTTTACCACCAATTTTAATAAATACGTTTTTGGTACTTGTTGTAAAGGTACATTTCTCATACTCTTTCGAAATATGGTTTTATTTTGTATATTTTTTTCGGTTTATAATTATGAAAAATAACATTTTTAGTACCTACTAATTTTTAACATTTTTTTTTAAATTTAGTTTTCATTTACTTAAGGGGGGTATCGACTCTAGGAAAAATTTTGTTTTCGAATTTTTTTAATATTTTATTTAGATAGAGCATACTCTTCAGTATATGTTCAGAAAATATCAATGAAAAATTCGAAAAAATAAAATTTTCACATGTTTTTTTTTTGTAAAATATATTTTAGTCACAAATTAATGTTCTATGCATTAAATTCCCTACGGGAAATTTTAACAAACTGTCACCGAAGTGGCCCCTTTATATGAAATAGAATGGTCACTTTTACATGGCGTTGTCATAGGAGGGGGAAATTGACCACTTGTGACATGTCACAAGACAAATCCTAGGACAGGTTACTGAACTCTCATAAAAAACAAAGTTCAGGGACCTGTCCTGCGATTTGTCTTGTGACATGTCACAAAGGGTCAATTTTCCCCTCCTATGACAACGCCATGTAAAAGTGACCAGTCTATTTCATATAAAGGGGCCAGTTCGGTGACAGTTAAAATTTCCCGTAGGGTTTGTACACAAAATTTTTTGGGAGCGTTTTTTATCATTGTCTTTATTATAAATCTTATTTCGCATAATACAGCAGAACAAAAAGAAAAAAACTACATCCAAAGATGCAAGAATTGCACACAGTCTTTAAAGAAATGCCAATGACGATTCCTCGATGGTGGGCGAAGGCACGTTATACGAGGCAGGTACTGATGGCTTTTAATAAGCCATAAAAGTAGTCAATGTATATAAAAAATAAAAAACAAATTAAAAAATGTACGAAATAAAAGATTTTGACCGAAATGAAATGTCTAATAAATTCTCTACCATCGTTTTTAAGAATATTTGGGTTAATATATAAAATACTTTTTATCCGATTCTGGATTCCGGTACACATGTAGAAAACTGCGAGATATAAATTTTGTTCATACACGGTTTTCTGAAATTTTGATGTTTTCTTAGCGTAAAATTAATTTTAAACTTTAAACGCGTTTTCCCACAACCCTGAGTTCAAAATCAGCTGCCATTGTACAGCCAAGGTGGGTTAATCGATTTTGATCCTGGTTTTTTTCTTTCGTAGGCAACAAAAACCTTTAGTTGATCGTGGCCCTTTTTTTGAATTTTGATCAAATAAATTTTATATCCCCGAGCAAATGTGTTTTTTCTTGCCTTTTTTGGAATTTTTAAGTTTGCGTGGCAACTTTGTTAAAAAAAAATTTTAAAAATTAAAATCGGGCCACGATACGGACTAGCGAATTTATCTAGGATTAAGAATCACTTTACATTTTTATTTTCCGATACTTAATGAAGTCTGCACAGTGGCAGCCGATTTTGCCTTTTTAACAAAGGCTAGTAATGAAGTGGCAACTCTGGCGATTTTGGCTGGGGAAATATAAAACTGATATTTTTAAAAATACTACAATAACATGGTTTTTAAATAAAAAAAGTAAATATTAAAAATATTGTTAATTAAATTTTTGACAACCGTTCAAATATGCCCTTTAAAATGCTGTTGTTACAGTATTTAACGCCCTTAATAAAAAAAAGCATTATTTAGTACCAATTTAAAATATTAAATTTTTCGTACATTTTTGTAAAGTTGAATTTGTAGATCTTTTTCGAACAAGTTATTCTATATTGAGTAAATATAAGATTATTTTTATAGTACTAATTTAAAATAGTACTTTTTTAGGACTATAAAATAAAATTTACTTTTAGTGCGTGCTATTCCGATTGCTTGTTCTATTTGATAATTGCAAAAAGTACATTTTTAGTACCAATTTAAAATGTTAAGTTTTTAGTAGTTTTTATCAGATTTACTATTTAATATTTAAAATTGACTATTTAATATTTAAATTTTAATATCTAATATTTCGAAAAAATAATTGAGTAATCCTGAAGGACATAATTTTTAGTAACAATTCAAAAAATTAAATTTTTAGTACAATACTTTTTGGAAAATTTAATTTAAATGCTTTTAAATGGTTATTATTAAGGTATATTATTAATTTTCACTAAGTATTTTAGTACTTTATAAAAATTAAAAGTTTTTCTTAAAAAAAACTAGGTAAAATATAAAAATATTAAATTCTTTTCCAAAATATTAGTACTATTTTTAGAAAATATTTTAAAGGTTTTTAAAATAACTCGGACTGAATTTTTTTAGTACTTTATAAAAATTAAATGCTTTCCCTAAAACCAAATTTTTATTTTGTATTTAAATTTAAAAAAATATTATCTTAGTACTTTATGATAAATTTAGTACTATTTTTAAAATAATGTTATAATGTTTTTCAACATAACTGGAACTGGATTAGTTTTAGTACTTTATAAAAATTATTTTTTTTTATTCTTGCAAGAAGTACTTGTACTTAGACTTTTATGTTTTTTTAGTACTTTTATATTTTTTAGTACTTTTTAAAAATTTCAATACTTTTTAAAAGTTTTAGTACCATTTAAAATTTTAGTACTTTTTAAAATTTTAGTACTTTTAAAAAACTGTTATACAGTAGTAGTCCTTTTAAATAATACAATATTTTCGACTTTAGTAAACATTTTTAGTAGTTTAGCATACAGTGGGGTACGAGTATGGTCTTTTAGTACTTTAAAAAAGTACATTTATTGTATCAATATCAAAGACAGATTTTTTTTATTGTCGAAGAAGTTATAAAAGCAAAACTACTTGTAGTGCTTTCTTATTTTCTTTTTTTAAAACTTCTTTTAATTTTAATACTTTCTTACTTTCTCTACTGTTTTTTTTTTGTCTAAACACTGTTTTTGGAAAGCAGTAGTTTTTTTGTTTATAGTATCTCAAACATTATTTATATAATACTAAAACCATGAACTTGTGGGTTTTAGATCTATAAAAGTCTGGCTGTATGTGATGGGAATTACTAAATGCACTTATGTCTAAATAATTGCTGTGGTTAAACAAAGAACTTTATGTATGTGGTTGAGGTTAAATCTTTTTTACAACATTTGTTATACTAAAATTTTTATAAATTTAACAAATTTTTAAATACTTGAAATTTTAAAAATGCTAGCAAATCTTAATTTTTAAAACCATTTAAATTGGTTTGGGAACAATAAAAATAAAAATATTCTAAAAGTATTTAGTATTAAATTTTGTGATAATTATCTAAGTTAATACTTTCATATATGGAACATTAACATTAATGGTTAATAAAATAAGGGGAAAATGGCAGTTATATACTATGTTAATAAAAGGTGTCTGTAATTATATTAACATTTATTTACTTTAGTGTTATTACCAAATTTTTATGGGGTAAAAGCAACATGAAAATCTTATAAGGTGTAGAATGTTGAAATGAAAAAAAAAATAATTTTCCCTTGTAACTTATGACCAGAAAAGCATATGTGACATAAGTACAACTTGCAAAGTTTATGATGCGTATCTAATGAAAGATAAATGAAGGTAAGATGATTCTGTAGATTTTTAATTAAGTAATGAAATTGGTAATTACCATAGATAACTTAACTTACATGAAGGAGTAAATATAAAACCAGAATATTAAACCCTCAATTCATAAACGCTTTGTAAAGTTATAGGAGGTGAAATTTTCATACAAAATTTGTTCAATAAACCTCCTACAATTTTACAAAGCGTTTATGAATTTAGGGGTAAATTTTTAAAGCAAAAATAAGAGGAAAATATAAAAATTATTTTAGTTATTATTATTTTTTAGTTATTTTTAAAAAAGGTGTTGTCTACTTTAAGGCCTTTGACATAAACAGATAAATGGCATACCTTTAGGCTTAAAGCCAAAAAAAGGTATTCATTTTCAAGGATTTAAATACAGTATTGTAAAAAACTTCAAGATTATATACAAACATTGCGATTTGCTTCAATATAATTTTATTTTCAATAAATTTCACTTCCTTGTAATATTATTCGTACAAAAAAAATAAATTTCCATTATTTAAAAAATCTTATCTTATATCCTGTGGCTATATCAAAAATTCCATTTTATAAAATATTTATATTTCGTTAAGGCTAAAAAACAACAATAAAAAAAATAATAATATAAGAAAATATTTCTTAAAAATTTTACCATTCTTGAGATATAGAAATAACAAACTAAAGTTAGTTTTTTTTTTATACAACAAAATCATAGCATATTTTGGGGCACATAACAAAATACCTTGGAAATCTTAAAATAAAATGGATAGCCGTTGGATTAAATCTAAATAATTTGCATATATGTACAAAAAAATTTAAAATTTTACTAAAGCTACAAAAAGAGTTTATTAGACAAATTTCAAACGCTTAAACTCTCATAAAAAACAAAGTTCAGGGACCTGTCCTGGGATTTGTGTTGTGACATGTTACAAGGGGTCAATTTCCCCCTCCTATGACAACGCCATGTAAAAGTGACCAGTCTATTTCATATAAAGGGGCCAGTTCGGTGACAGTTTGTTAAAATTTCCCGTAGGGTACTTTTATGTATTTAGTACTCGTAAAAGCAGGCGGTATTGAGTATTCAGGACCCAAATACTCAATACTTTTACAACTCTTTAATGCACGCTGGTTGTTTTGGAAATGCAGCAAAACAATAATGAAGTAAATTTGATTAATTTTTGTATGCAAAATCTGCTCTACATATATGGCCAAGAGTGGTGTATACAGCAAAACAATGCTTAAGTATTAATTGTTCAAATAGCGGATATAGAGCAAAGTCGATGCTGGATATCTCAGATACAAAGAATGATATCGAAAAACAGGTTTCGGAATCAGAAAGGGGATATTTAATGTACATATCATCCTTTCCTTACTCAATTTTTTGTTCGCAATAAAATTGCAAACCAAAATGAGCAAAATTTATAAAAGCGTTGCCAGATCTGACCAAATTTGTGAACGTTTAATCTTTATCGGAAAATGGAACCTTTAAAAAACACCATTTATTACTCAGCATCTATTGATTTTCTTCGCTTTGTTTAAAGTCAGTTATTACAGACATCTTCTAGGAAATTTTTAAATTTTATAATCAAATAAATTTAATTTTATCTTTTAATGTTGCTGCTACTAAATGACAATAAATTGATTTCTTTTCACAATCCGTCTCTTGTGTTATTATTAATTTATGTATACATACAAAATCAGCTCACACTTACCGTCACCCCCCAACGCAATTACAATCGTGCCGCCGCATACACAATAACAAGCATTAAGCAACATGCTAGTTGTGTATGTATGTGTGTTAGGGTGGAACGAATTCCACCTTAGGGAAACTTTCGCTAAAAGCATTCCTAAATGAATTGTGGATATAAAAAACGAATATTTTTGAAAAGTTTCAGCTGAATCAGCTTTGAGTTTTGACTGAAATTCTTTCGAACAAAGTGAAATCTTTTTTTTTTAAATATATTCTTGATCTAAAAAAATTTGCGGTCTCTTTCGAAAAAGATAAATTTTTAAATTCACTGTGAAGAACGATCAAAATTATGGGGGTTTCTTGTTAATAAGAGAGAAAGGAGAATTATTTTATGTAAAAAAATTTCGATTTCAAAAATTTTGTTTAAATTTTTTTTTCGAAAATTTCGTATCTGTGTACCTTGAAGAGCAATTCCGAGTAGGCTGTAACTTTCTGTATAGCCTTTACACCTCTCCACATCTAGTCTATGCCTATCCGAACTCGAACTACCCTAACGTTTTTGTATGTTGTATACTGTTACATTGTAATTCAAGCTAAAAATAGCGTGTTTGGTATGATGTTGTTTTATTAGATTTTCTGTTACACATACTAATATAAACACTAACATATCCTAACTGACATTTTACACATTGTTTAGCTTAAAGCGTGTTGGTGTATGTTAAAGCTTTATTTCTGTGTGTGTGTTGTGTGCTTATTAGAGTTTGCAAATGTGTAAATGATGCTGTGTACGTTTTGTTTGATTTGAATGTGTGTGTGTGTGTTTTGTGTTTATGGTGGCTAATTTTGTTGCCTATTTTCAGGGTTTTTAACATTGCACTCCAATTTTGTTAAGTGAGTTTAGAGGTTTTTAATATAATTGATTTTTTTCGCCTTCTTCCTCATTGTTTTTGTTATTTTTACTGCTGCTACATCTTACCTGTTGCTATATTAATTGTTAAAAGGGAAAATTGATTTTTTTTTATGGTTGTTGATGGAAAAGTTTTATTTTTTGTCCTTTTTATTTTAGCAGACTTGAAGGAAAATTGTTTTTTTTTTAATTTTAGCTTAAATATATTTAAATTTTCTTCCAAGTACCAAAATAAAATTTTATTACAAAAGTTTGTTTTAAGAAACTCTTAATTTAAAATAATATTGTTAAACTTAAACAAAAGAAAAGCAATAACGTATTTTTTATGATATCTTTTGTGTTAAATTATGGTTACATTACGGTCGTCTAAATTTTTTTTATTTAAATAGGTCTTCATTATAATAAAAATTACTTTTTTTGTTGAGCCAAGTTTTTCAGGTTGTAAGAGGGAAAAAGATATTTTAATAAAGCCAGTTTTACAATTTTTTCAAATGTTTTTATTTGAAATTAAAAAAAAATTTGAATATTGAATTTAAGAAAAAGCCGAAATTAAGCTGTGAAGTTCAAATTTTGGCCATCGAATCTTTACCGATTGGGTTACAATTATGGCGCCCAACAAAGATAATGTTGCTTAGCCTGTTTTACTAAATTTATCACTAAAAATCGCATTCATCAACGTTCTTACTGACAAATTATATTCCTAATGATTTCAGATAAGAACACCAAGAATCGATCAAGTAACGTTTTACTGCCGAACTGCTTGCTTGGACACTGCAAATTAATATTGTGTGAAAATATATTTATATGGTTGCAATATCTAAGCATAATTTTGTGTTCTCTCATATCGGGAATGCCAGTTTAAGTACCCTAGTAAAAATGATTTTTATATAATCAGATATGATTTTTATATAATCATTTATGATTTTATACAATTATAACTTGTCGAGTATTGTGAAACATATATTTTTATATGATTATATCAAAAGATATTTAATTATATAAAATTATATTAACCAGATCCACCATTTTCTGGATCAAATCATGTATGGGTTAATATTATTATATAAAAACTATATTATTTGATCCGAAAAATGGTGGATCTGGTTAATATAATTTTATATAATTAAATATCTTTTGATATAATCATATAAAAATATATGCTTCACAATACTCGACTAGTTATAATTGTATAAAATCATAAATGATTGTATTGTATATATATGATAGCCAAATAAGCTTTTGGTTCACACTCAGACGTTGAAAAATTGATTATTTAGATGGGGCCAATAGCTCGGCACTTCACTACGAAGATCACTGACAATTTCGAATTTGGTGGGAATTCCAAAGACCACCTCCCTTGTACCCGCTAACTGTGATTGACTTTTAATATCAGTTAGTCCATTTACCGCAACCTATGATGCGTCCGATAAAACTCGGCTAATCTTCCCGCAGTCGGATAAGATCATAAAAATGCAATTGCATAATATATTATGCATCATTAAGCGGTTTTATATTAATTTAAATTCGAAGATATTTTCCCTTTAGATAAACAAAAAAAAAGTAATTATTTTTAAGGTTATTACAAACAACTTTCCAGAATTTTTTGCAAATGTTTCTAATAATATTAATTACATAAAATATAATAAAATTGTACTGGAAAATATCTTCAAGAATATTTACACATATATTTCATCATTAATTTTAATATATATTGCAAACAAATTAAATTTTTGTTATTTTATTTATATTACATTACTTGAAATAAATCTCTTAAAAAAAGTAAACTTAAAATTTATATTTCCCAATGTTTCCCATTACTTAATATTTATGTATACTATAATATTTAAAGTATACATTTAGGGGCCATTCAAGTCTTCTAATAATAAATGCTTCTTGAGGCATTTCCTTCAATTATTGTATGATTTATCTTCATTTTCATCTTAATGTTAAATTATATTGAAAATTTATTATTTTGACTTCTTTTTACTAAGTGGTCAAAATACACACACACACACATACACTTGTAATAAAATATACATGACCTATTTGCAATAAAGTATCCAACATACACATACAAGTGGTCACATACCAAAGTTGAAAAAAATTTATTGGCATTAACTTAAGAAGAAAATTGTCCAATAAATTTATTCTGTATAAAAGCCAAAATACAAAAGCAATTTTAACGCATATCTGAACATAAAGTAAGCTAAAAAAATGTAATATGTATAAAAAAATACGAAAAAAATAAACTAGCACAGACAGGATATACAGGATAAATGTTGTACAACTACAACTTATAGTATTAAAACATGATGATAAAAAACCAAAAGGAAATACCTGGTTAGTTGTTAAAAAAAACTAAAGGAACGTCACAGGGAAAATGGGGCCTTGGAAAATTTTAAAAGTGATGTGAAGATAAAAACCAAAAATATCTGGATAATTTATGTGAGTACTGCTAGGACTATCAGATTCCCAAATATTGTGCATTATTGGCCTCTTAAATACCTATAAGGGGGGCCTTCGATGTCTTTAGAGACTTATAGCAGAATTTTATGACAAACATTTTTGTGTAAAATTTTAACCCTCTAACTCTTTAACTTAGGGGTCCTTTTTAACACTTTTTCAAAAGGGACTAAAAAAACACCCTTTAATTGCAGAGTTAGAGGGTTAAAATGTTCCACAAAAATGTCCCTTGTAGTATTTTACATAAGTTCGTTGAACACATGCTATACCTAAAATAGCATATTCACATGGTTTCCTATGCCGATTCACAATAAATATTTGCGAAAGGGGAGAAATTTTAACCCCCCAAAAACATAGGGCCAGACGTAAACTTTTAAAACGCCGATACAAGTATATTTTTCTTTGTTCCCCTATGCCAGAAGCAGTTGTCAGAACCTTATTTTGTTTTGTTTTGTACAGTGTAATTTATTTTCCAACTTCCTAATGGAACCATAGGACATAATATATATTGGATCCGCCATGTTGAATTTTTAAAATTTAAATTCAGATTCGTAATCTTTCCCCTGGTGGAAATTCTAAGTAAATCAGACGACAGAAGAAATTTAATGAAAAAATTATTTGTCGCCATATTGGATCCGCCATTTTGAATTTCAAAATTTTAATTTCATATTTTTAATCACCGGACCCTAGACCTATATAATTGATTATTTTAAGTCCAATATATTAACAACTAAAAATTCATGGCCGCCATTTAGGATCCGCGATTTTGAATTAAAATTTTTTTATTTCAGATTCGTGATCAGCAACTTCCAAACCCCCCTTTGTGATACTTTTTAGTATCACACACCCAATATTCTAGTTTTGGCCAAAATTTGATGATGCTGGCCCACTGTGCATTGCGGCAAGACGAATGGGTGTAGCCATCGATTTAGCCCATTGATAGGCAATCTGAATCTGTTTAAGGCTCGGGAGGATTTTTCCAAAATAATCACCCAAATGTCTTCTGCATGGCTTTAAGTAAATCCAAGGAACATGGAAACCAGGAAGTACAAACTGAATATTTTCCTACATGTTCACCGAGATGAAATAACTCAAACGCATTCGCCAGCGTTTGACAGCAGTCCGCGAACGCTTCTTGTAAAAAATATCTCGCGAACTCTTGGGAACAAATGTGAACACAAGGAAATAGGCGGTCGCGACTCATGTAATCACTAGGGTATCGGACGCCTCTTTTATTGTGCTCGCATTTTTGCGGGGTGTTCTCGAGATAGTTTTTACAAGAAGGGTTCACGAAAGGCGGGCGAACGCGTTTTAATAATTCATTTCCGTGAAAATATTGGAGACATTCAGTTTGTACTTTCCAGTTTCCATGCTCCTTGGTAAAACTGAGTTGAGGCTAAGATTTTGGAATGGCGCCCAGAATTAGACCCAAAGATCATCGCTAATAACGATGCAATAACATCACTAACCTGTTGCAGAAAAAACGGGTGGATACCATCATGTCCCGAAAGATGCTCGTACTGGCAGCGAATCGCAAAAGGTACAAAACAAAAAAATACATTATAAATATGTCCTGTTGGCAGTCCGTCACCAATATACACAAATTGCCTGCTCTTGAACGTAAAAACCGTACGTCAATGTGGCAACATTTGCGAAAAAGGAGACACGGAGGAGATTAGAAGATAAACAAAAAATCTAAAAGTAGAATGTTTGTATGTGTCTGTTTGATCACTTCTGAAAGTAAAAAACAAAAATAGAAAGCTGAATAGGAAAGAAAACTATGAATTAGCTACACTACATTCAAGACCTTACTTGGGTTAGATGGCTAAGCTGACGAACTTTCGTATAGTTACGTTTGTAATGTAGGAATGCACGGGTTTGAGTCCTACAGCCGACGGGTTGATGAAAAATTATCATATAGAGACAATGTGACAATAAAATATAAACAATAATACAATTTAATGGAAAATCGCTGATGAAGCCTGTCCATAGAAAAAGACAGAAACTAGATCTTGTCTGATTTGTAAATTAATGTGTTTATAACTTTTACAGAAAAAAGTTTATTCTTCTTCTTAACCTCAAACCTACTAAATTAAAATTAATAAAAATGCATATTAATTAAAATATTAATTGCAGCTGGTCTGTATGACGTTCAAACAACATTGTACAAAAAATAACTGACATTACCAAGTAATTAAGTGAGTAAGTAGCACGCAATGGGTTTCACTGCACTCAAAAAAATAAGTTAGTAGAAAAATTAGTAAAACGTCTTGTATATCAAGTGTACTAGTTTTCAGCAATTTTTTTGCTGAAATTCCGTGGACGACAACCAGATAGACAAGATGTAGATGTCGCAGCTTGTCTGGAAACGGAAATGACAAAAAAAGAAAAACAACTCTACACATATTCTATATTTAAATTTTCAGCAAATAAATTAACTAAAGTAAAACTTCGCTACAAGTTTTTTGAGTTTTTTTCAGTCTACTAATATTCAGCAAAAAGTTTAATGATTTTAGCAAGGATTTTTTTCATTTGCAGTCGACTAAGTGTTAGCAAAACTTTTGCTGAAGATTACTATTTTTTTGGTAAAAATCAGCTCACTGACTTTCAGCAAACCTTTTGCTGAAATTACCAACTTTTTTGCAAGCACGCTCCTGACTAAAAATTTGCTGCCACAGCAACATTTTTGGCTGACTTTACTGACTTTTTTTTTTGAGTGTGGTAACCAGGCTACATTACATTTATTCGCGATATCTAAAAGTTCATGGGTGGTCATTACCATATCGCTTACAAAAAGAAGTGAGAAAAGTGAGTTACACTCAACAAAAAAAAGTTAGTAAAGTCGGCAAAAATGTTGCTGCGTCAGCAAATTTTTAGTCAGGAGCGTGCTTTCAAAAAAGTTGGTAATTTCAGCAAAAGGTTTGAGGAAAATCAGCGAGCTGATTTTTACCAAAAAAGTAGTAATCTTCAGCAAAAGTTTTGCTAACTCTTAGTTGATTGCAAATGAAAATAATCCTTGCTAAAATCACTAAACTTTTTGCTGAATATTAGTAGACTGAAAAAAACTTAAAAAACTTGTAGCAAAATTTTACTTTAGTTAATTTATTTGCTGAACATTTTAATACAGAAATTGTGTAGAGGTGATTTCCTTTTTTATCATTTCCGTTGTCTGTACAAGATCCAGACAAGCTGCCACATCTATAGCTTGTCTATCTGGTTGTCGTCCACGCTATAAATGCGGTTATCAGCACAATTTTTGCAGCAAAATAAATTAGTATAATATTAGTTCAAAATTAGTTTAGTGCTAAAAAAATATAACTAAAACTTTTGCTGAAAACGGAATTTCAGCAAAAAAAAAAATTGCTGAAAACTAGTACACTTGATATACAAGACGTTTTACTAATTTTTCTACTAACTTATTTTTTTGAGTGTACCAGCATAGTTACCCATAGTGAAAGAATGAGTAGGGTTACCCTACATTGTGAAATAGTTCAAAACAAATTAATAAATAAAATAATAATAAGTATAAAAAGACCAAATCGGTACTTATTTAATCAAATACCAGTAAATTATTTCTTGCAAGAATATAGAAGTACTTTTATAACTAATTACAAGTAAGTCATTATTTTGTATTTTAAAGTAATGCAATAGGTAATGACCTATCATTACTTGGTAATCGGTATGGTAATGACCTGTAATTACCATGTTTTTGTTGGGTACCTTTAATAAAAAAAACCTTGTTTTTAAAATAACCTTTCATTAAAAAAGAACAGTTCCTTTAATTAAAAAAGTACCTTTTATTAAAAAGTACCTTTTATTAAAAAAGTACCTTTTATTAAAAAAGTACCTTTTATTAAAAAAGTACCTTTTATTAAAAAAGTACCTTTTAATAAAAAAGTATCTTTTATTAAAAAAGTACCTTTTATTAAAAAAGTACCTTTTATTAAAAAAGTACCTTTTATTAAAAAACTACCTTTTATTAAAAAACTACCTTTTATTAAAAAAGTACCTTTTATTAAAAAAGTACCTTTTATTAAAAAAGTACCTTTTATTAAAAAAGTACCTTTTATTAAAAAAGTACCTTTTATTAAAAAAGTACCTTTTATTAAAAAAGTACCTTTTAATAAAAAAGTATCTTTTATTAAAAAAGTACCTTTTATTAAAAAAGTACCTTTTATTAAAAAAGTACCTTTTATTAAAAAAGTACCTTTTATTAAAAAAGTACCTTTTATTAAAAAAGTACCTTTTATTAAAAAACAGTACCTTTTATTAAAAAAGTACCTTTTATTAAAAAAGTACCTTATATTAAAAAAGTACCTTTTATTAAAAAAGTACCTTTTATTAAAAAAGTACCTTTAATTAAAAAAGTACCTTTTATTAAAAAAGTACCTTTTATTAAAAAAGTACCTTTTATTAAAAAAGTACCTTTTATTAAAAAAGTACTTTTTATTAAAAAAGTACCTTTTATTAAAAAAGTACCTTTTATTAAAAAAGTACCTTTTATTAAAAAAGTACCTTTTAATAAAAAAGTACCTTTTATTAATAAAGTACCTTTTATTAAAAAAGTACCTTTTATTAAAAAAGTATCTTTTGTAAAAAAGTACCTTTTGTAAAAAAGTACCTTCTGTAAAAAAGTACCTTTTATTAAAAAAAGTACCTTTTGTTAAAAAAAAAATACCTTTTAAGTACATTTTATTAAAAATGTACCGTTTATTTCTTTTTATTTCATTCTTTTGTTCGTGATTTTGTGGCCTAGAATTTAAATTGTCTTTTTTACGCTTATCTTTTTACTTTGAAAAGTAAATCTCTGTATTGATGCGTGTGTGTGCTAATGTGAGTTTGTATTAGGTTAACATAGCTAAGCAATGTGACGCTTATGCTTCAATGGAAATTTTCACTCAATTACGCTTTAAGACTTAATATAACGTGAAAACAATAACAACAACAATTTCATATAAAATTTAGTTAGAAACACATAAAAACATGCACACACTCATATAGTCAGTTAATCCAACAGTGAGTATAATAAGCAGTTTGTTTGAGGGTGTATGTGTTTAAATTTTGTGATGTGACTAAAACCCCATTATAACAATGACATACACCAGAATACAAAAACACACACAAAAAAAGGAAGAATTTATATTAACGAGAAACAACATGAAATTAAACACAAACAACTTTGAAAACAAACTAAGTTTTTTTTTATTTTTAATCTAGAATATTGAAATATTAATTTAAAAATGAAAAAGTTAATTTTAACTAAAATCATATTTACTTCAATAATATTTATAGTTAATTTTAAATTTTGTACAAAATAGTTGATTTAACTATGATATTTTTCTCTCTGTAAACTACATGCAGGTAAACACAAAAAAGGTTTTTTACTTAACAACACACAGCCATACAATCAAACAATACATATGATACGATATACAAACTCCTACTGTGTCATAGCTGTTGTATTGTTGCTTTGTAAGTTCAATACAAAGTAAGTGGTTGTTAGCTAGTAGTGTTGTTGTTGTTATTGTGTTAAAGTTATCAATAAATTGAAATCGTATTTGTATTTGGTATTCCCCTGCTAACACAGTAGTAGTCTCTGTTGGAGTTGTATTTGTGCGTATGTGTTTGTTTTTGGGGCAAAATTCTATTTACAATTTCCTATTGTTTTTCATCTTGTTTCTTTATTTGTTGGTAAATTTGGGGCTTTGTTAACATGGAGTACATGTATTTTTTTTTCAACTAATACCATATTTTTTTTGATTAAAAATTGTATACTTTTGTCTTTTAACATTTCATTTTTTTATTTATGGAATAAACATTCATTCTTACATACATATTTATATTTGTTGTTGTTCATATATTGATATGTAAGCCTACAGTTATTTGTATACATACAACTTTATAAGTACATATAAATAATAATAACATGATATTTTACCGGAAATTGTCTAACAAACTGAGTAGGAAAATAACATAACAAGTTTGTGATTTTAACCCTATTTAATGTTACAAAAAAAAAAAAAAAATTGAAAAATATTGTTTCTATATAAAAAAACAAAATTATTTTTAGATCGGAAGTGGACATAGCAGTCAAAGGGTATTTTTTTAATATTTATATAGGCCACATACAAAAAGAAACTTTTCAACAAATTGTCACAATCTGTTAATGTATTTTATTTAAATATGTTTTATTTATTCTTAATTTTTCTTAAATATATTAACAAAAAAATTACAAATTTATTTTTCATTATTTTAAATATAAAACTTCTCAAAAAATTTACTTTATTACACTAATTTTTTTCGCACATACCACAAATATGCCTCATATTTTAATAACTTATGTAAAATTTGTAGCATACTTTTAGGAGCTATCTCACTCACTCTTTCGCTGAGTAAGCTAAAGTTATTTATAGCCTACATTAAGGCGTATGATATCTATAGAAATTGTTTATATATTTAGACAGTTTTATGGATTCATTAAAGTTTACAAATATTTAGTTTAGTTTGAAATTAATATACTCATTAGTCTTGCATATTAACTGCTGTCTTGAATATTCAAATATTTGCTATAATTTCATAGTTAATATGAGTCCAAATAATAGAACAATCGTTTGTTGTTTTTAATGAGAAATTTTGAAGCAGTAAGGAGTAAGAATGTTATATTAACTTCTAAATTTTATAATAAAGATTTTTGGAACTTAGTCAATTTTGAAATATAGTTCTGTAGAATATGCTTGTACTACCACTAGGAAATTTACAGAATAACGTATTTTAGATTTTTATTAAATTTGGATAAGAATGGAATGGGTGAAACCTTTCAACTGTTATGTACAAATATTGAATTTTTTTTATATTTCCTTTACCACTCTTTGCTTTTAGCTTAAACTGTATGAATATTTTTAGAACTTAATTGCCTTAAAAATTCTTACTTTCTCTGAAACTTATTTCTTTTACAAATAATTTACCTACTTTCAAAAACAAAAATAAGAAAAACTCTTTTCGTAAATCGTTGAAAAATACTAAAATTCTTTAACTTAAACTTTTCTTTCATTTCTATTTCATTTTCTTTTAAAGTATATTTTAAGGAGACAACTTTAACAAAATAAGTAGCATAACTTAAGGGATATGGGTACTTAAGTAAGTAAATAAAACTGTTGATATTAACAGTATAAATCTGAGTTTTATTAAAAAAAAATCCTGAAATGAAATAAATTTTTTAAACTATTATTATAAAGTAGAGAACATTTGTTGTACAATAACTTCCCAGCGAAATTTTGTGCTACAAAGAATTGGTTGTGCTGTAACTTCTGTAACACCAATGATTTTTTTTTCAGGTTGTCCCAAAAGCAGCTGCTTTTATTACTTCAAATTGGAACCGGTTGCCCTAGAATAAATTCTGGAACTGGTTCTAGAACATATTTCTCGCCAGTTATGCCTTATATATAAAATCCGTGGAACGGGTTCCCAAACTAGTAACATGGAATTGGTTTTAGTAGTACACTCGAAAAAGTTTGACAGTTACTACATGACAGTTGTTTGTTTAATATACTGTAGTTGTTGTTTTTAACTATTATTACAGTTGTGTTTCTTTGTAACTATATAAAACAACTGTTTGACAGTCATTTAAGAAAACAACTAACGAAAAGTGCTGTAATTTTGCTACATCTTGCTTATAGCAGTTATTTTTAATATCAAAATAACCAACTATCAAAACAGTATTTTTACAGTTAACAGTTATTTATGTTAGTTATTTAAAAAATAAAAAATTTAGCTGAATTTCGTTGATTTTTAGAAATTCTTATTTAGTTCATATTTGTTTTAATTTATTCCTAGTTTGCAAATAAAATCAGAAACTTGTATTATATTTCCAATGTAAAAAAGCATAATAACTGGAGAACAGTTGGAAATTTTTACTTTAAATTTTAAATAGGCTGAAGTAATTCCACATGTTTTTGTAAAAAAAATTGTTTTCTTATTATTAAACTGTACTTTTATAATACCGAAGATTTAACTGTAAAAATACAGGAGTTTTTAACCACTATGTCAGTTGTTTTCAAATTTTTTGTAGTAAAAATTTGTCAGTTAATTTTAATAAATTATTTTAAATACTTTAGATAGTTATTTTTCATCAGTTAAAAATAACAACGTTTTCAGTTATTTTAAAAGTAAATACTTTTGTCACCTTTTGAACTGCATATACCTTTGTTTTAACTGACATTTTCAGTATATTCTTCTAACAGTTGTAGAATTTTTGTGGTTGGCAACCGATTGTAAGAAATTTTACTGAAATTACCCTGGGTAATGTTTCCTTGAAAATCCTTTTAATGTCGGTTGTAACTCCGACGATTTTTTTTTAATTGTACCAGAAGCAACTGCTTCTGTAGCTCCAAGCTAGAACCGGTTGCCTTAGAAGCAGTTTTGGAACTGGTTTTAAATATTTAGCAAATATTTTCTCCAATACGTAGCCGAGTAACACGCAAAAATGAAAAAAAAAAAAAACTAAACTTTTTTTACAATAAAAACAAATATAAAAAATCTTGGTCGCTATCTAATACACTAAAAATTCAGAAATACAAATTTTTAAATTCTTATTCATATCATGAAGGGCAATAAATACACTCATAGAATTAAATCTGTAAAAATATCAGAAAAAGTTACTAAAAATTAGTTAAAAATTATGTTGCAAAAAAAAAAACTGCTAAAAATAGCAGATTTTTTTTACTAAATACTAGTAAAATGAGAACAGCAAAATTAAAACTGTTAAATTTGCAGAATTTTAGTTATATTTAGGCTAACTTTTAGTTAATTGAAAATAGCAAATTGTACTGTAAAATCTGCAGAAAATTTTGCTAAATATTTGTAGACTAAAAATAGGAAAAATAAACTGTTAAATCTACAAAATTTTTGTTATTTTTAAGTTAAATTTAGTTGAAGGTTAAAATCAGCAGAAATATTTGCTAAAAAATTGTAAACTGCTGTTTTCAAAAGGCTCGATTTTTATTTGCATTTAAAAAAAATCAAAAAAAAAACTTCGAAAATTTTAAATTTGTTGGTGATTTTTTAGGCTACTAATTATTTAGCAAAATTGTTTGCTGATTTTAGCAGGTTAATTTGCTATTCTCCATTTACAAAAATTCAGCTCAAATATAACTAAAATTCTGTATATTTAACAGTTTTATTTTTGCTGTTCCTATATTACTAATATATAGCAAAAATAATCTACTAATTTAGCAGTTTTTTTCTGCAGCATTATTTTTAACTAATTTTTAGTAGTTTTAACTAAATTTTGTACTAACTTTTTTTCTATTAGTGTACTATAAAGTTGTTATAAGTAAATGTGTTATTTTATAGAGGTGTTATAAATACTATTAAATTAAATTAAATTAAAATTAATTTTTTAATAAAAATTTGTTTTATAAGTCAGTTATAAATTTGAAAAGTGATTATGCATATGACTCCCTAAGTTTAACATTGTTATGATATACATTTCTTTTAGCTGGAAAGTTGTTATATAAAGCTTTATATTGCGGCAATTGTTTTTGATAAGTTATGTTAAATTTACTAAACTATTCATTTGTGGTTTTTTGCTGGTAAAACTTAAGTTTTCATTAAAATATATCTTGACATATGACTTGTTAATTTAATGTCATGTCTGTTTATTTCTTGTATAAAAGTTTCTTTTCAATTAGTTTTGTCTTACGTACAACAAATGTATGAAAATTGTTAATTTTTGCAAGTTTGTATTTTCCCATATAAATATAAACACCTTCAAAATATACCACATATCAACACGTTTAAAACAGAATAATGCTACAGAAAGTATAGTATTTTAAGCACAATTACTGAAATTCTACACTGTTCTCCGAAAAATAAGAAGGAATTTTGTAAGGATTTGGTTTTTGTGGAAGATTTTAAGCACTTGTTTTCTTTTATAATAATTGTAACTACCCAAAATAATGGGAATAGATTTGCCTTGAAGTATGCATGTTAGAACTTACTGAAAATGATAGTTAAAACAAAGGAATATTAAGTTAAAAAGGCAACAAGGGTATTTATGTTTAAAATAACTAAAAATGTAGTTATTTTTACTGTTGAAAAATAACTAAGAAATGCATTAAAAATAAGCAAAAAAGTCCTAAAATTAACTGACAAATTTTTACTACAAAAATATTAAAACAACTGATAAAATAGTTAAAAACTACTATTTTATTACAACTGATAAAGTAGGTTATTACCTACTCTTTTATCACGGTTCATTTCTTTCGTATTATAAAATATTATTTCGTATTATAAAATTATATTTTAATAAAATAAATCAATTGTTTTCTTTTGCTTACAAAAAAAAAATTTTAATTACTTTATCGTAGCTGAAATTTGCAGGAAAAATTCTAATCTGTTCTCCAGTTGAATGAGGGATATGTATAGTTGATCTTTTTATTTGGTAAATTAATGTTTTATATTTTTGGAGATACAAACAAATTTTCTGCTTTTTTCTTGCCAACTAAAAATATATCAGTAATAACAAGTATAAACTAAACGAGAATTTAAAAAAAATTTGCGAAATTTATTTTCAAATAACTAACAAAAATAACTGTTTGCTATAAAAATACTATTTTGGTAATTTTTTGTTTTAATATTAAAAATAACTGCTTTGAACAACTGTAAAATCAGCTCGAGAAAAAATTTATTTAGTAATTAATTCTAATATTAATTACGATTGTCCTATGCGATAGTTACAAATACTTAACTAAAAAATAATAAAAATTTAAAATAATTGCACAGCAGCAACACAACTTCTGCAATCAACACTCGGTATCCAACTATTGAATGTGAAAAAAGCGCATCATAATGTGATAATTACTTGTGAAAAAGGAGAAAAACAATAGGATTAAGAGAGGAAACATTCTAATTGAAAAATAAAATTGCTCAAGTATTAGTTAATACTGACTCTTCTTACAAAACATATATTGTATACGCTGTGATTGAAAAAACTTCAATTAGCCACACTCAGCGCTATGCCAACCGTGGTGTATCTTGTAATGAGGTGATGCTACGAGTCATAGCCTGTGCAGAGGGCTGCCGGTTCATTCCCCGGTCATGGCAATACACAAAAAGTTTTTCATATAGAGACAAATTAACAATTAAAAATTACTTTGATCAATTGACACATAAACTAACCACTGACGAGTCTTTGGGTGAGACGAAACTGCGGCAGTCTGGTGATTCCCTTGTGTCTCTTAAATTTTTCAATAAAAATGTTTTCTTCTTCTTCTTCCTATAAATCAGCTCTAGAAAAAATACTTTTCGTTTGTTGTTTTCATAAATAACTGTAATATTAGTTGTTTTGTATTTTCCATAGGAAAACAACTGTAATTATAGTTAAAAACAACAACTACTGATTGCTACACAAACAAGTGTCATGTTCCTATATCCAATATCAAAGAAAATCGAAATTTGAACTTTTTAATTGCGGTTATATAGAATTAGTTTTCTTATCAATTTTAATGGGACCATTTGAAAATGACGCCAAAAAGTGACATTGGTTATGATTGTAGCCTTTTATGGACTCTAAAAAATGTGTGCATTTTAGTTTCCGGGATACAAACATAGATCGAAATTTTTTCGCTCTTGTGAACAACTACTGGGCTTAAGTCAGAAATTTTCAAACAAAATTTGTTATTTAAGAATTATTTAGGAACAAACTCATACCTTGTTCTGACTATAAAATTGGCCCTTAGTGTATTCAATATACTTTTAATTAATTTTTGCTGTTTGAAAACTATTTGAACACGTTGTCAAAAATTCCTTCTCTAAGTAAAAGTTTTCAATTTAAGTAGATTTTCGGATACCCCTCACTCCTTTTATAAAGAAAATTTAGTAAAAAACATTTTTGAAAGCCGAAATTCAAACTCAAACTAATTTAAGTTTCTGGCAAATTGTATTAAGAAAATTTTTCTTTGCTGTTTTGAACTGTTTTTTTAAATTACTCTAGTCAAATATCTTATAGTATAAGTGTATCTGCATATACACTTGATGTTTGTGTGTGTGTGTTGGTTAACCACACTTTTATAATTGTATAAAAAAAGTTAACCGTAAAAAAATTCTTTAAAAGAGGTACAAAAAAAAAACAATAAACAAGTTTTTATAAAATAGCATCAAAAGCCAGTGGATGAGCGCTTGTTAAAACCCCACAAAAAAATAAGAGAACACATTAAAACCTTCATCATATTTGTAGCGTTTCATACGCTTTATACATACAATTACACACATGTACATAAACAAATACATTTATACCAGAATATCCTTGCTTATTTGTGTATGTATTTGTTATATGTACTTTATATTTCATACACTTTTTGTTTGTTTGTTTTATATGAAATGGTTGCCTGTTGCTGACACTTGAAATAATTACAAAAATTTCAAATAATACTTAAAGGTAAAACAAATAAAATGTTACATGTTCAAATAGAACATAGTTTTTTTTTTTTTTTTTTTTTTTTTTTTTGTAACAACATGTTGTGAAATATAACAGGGACAAACAAATATGAGGCTGCAATGCTACAGGAAATATTATTAACATATAAAAAAGGATGTCATAAAATAAAAAAATCAAACAACTTTTTGAGTTTAAATGAATTTAATAATTGCTTTAAGGTCGATTATATCAATAGAGCTTTATGTTAGTAATTTAAAAAAATAATTGTAAATTTTGAAAACATTGAGAACTACCGGGTGGGCCAAAAGTCACCATGGGGTTTAATTCATCGCTGATTTATATAATAAAATTCTATTATTCTGGTTTTTTGTTTAGTTGTTTATCTCCATTATATAAATAACACATCCAGGTGTTATTTATATAATCTGAAAAAAAAAAAAAAATTAAAAAAATATGTAAACGCAAAAGTTATTAAATTTTTAAACCCCATGGTGACTTTTGGCACACCCTGTATTTCTAAATTGCTCATGTATTAGTTAATCCTAGATTTTCTGATTACAAAACATACATTGTGTAGGCTGTGATTCACAAAACTTCAATGTGCCGACCGTGGCGTATCTTGTTAAGCAGCGATGCTACCAGTCATAGCCTCTGTAGAAGGTTGCCGGTTCAATTCCAGGTTTATTATATAGAGACAATTTAACAGTCAAAAATACTATGATCAATTCACACATAAACTAACTACTGGATGAGTCTTTGGGTGAGACAAAACTGCGGCAGTCTGGTGGTGATTCCCTGGTGTCTGTTAAAATTTTATATAAAAATTCTTTCTTCTTCTTCCTGTAAATAAACTTTAGAAAATATTCTTTAGTAACTAATTCTAATATTTATTAATTACGACTGTCCTATGTGACAAAAAAAAATTTACAAATTTGAAAATATTACCGAAAATTAAAAATAATCGCTAAAATTGAAAACAATCGACATAATTAAGGAAAAATTGTCAAAATTGAATAAGATAATTAAAATTTAAAAAAAAAGTCGCTAAAAATGGAAAAAAACCAACGAAATTGAAAAAACATGCAAAAATTTAATGTAATTACTAAAATAATAGAAAAAAGTCCGTAAAAAATTTAGTTAAAACTACTAAAAATTAGTTAAAAATGATGCTGCAGAAAAAACTGCTAAATTAGCAGATTATTTTTGCTATATATTAGTAATACAGGAACAGCAAAAAAAAACTGTTAAATATACAGAATTTTAGTTATATTTGAGCTAAATTTTGGTAAATGGAGAATAACAAATTGAGCTGCTAAATCAGTAAAAAATTTTGCTAAATAATTAGTAGCCCAAAAAATCACCAAAAAATTTAAAATTTTCGAAGTTTTTTAAATGCAAATGAAAATCGAGCCTTTTGAAAACAGCAGTTTACAATTTTTTAGCAAATATTTCTGCTGATTTTAGCAGAATAAACTGCTGTTTGCATTGAACTAAATTTAGCAAAAATTTTGTGGATTTAGCAGTTTATTTTTGCTATTTTTAGTCTACAAATATTTAACAAAATTTTCTGCAGATTTTACAGTACAATTTGCTATTTTCAAATAACTAAAAGTTAGCCTAAATATAACTAAAGTTCTGTAAATTTAACAGTTTTAATTTTGCTGTTCTCATTTTACTAGTATTTAGTAAAAAAAATCTGCTAATTTTAGCAGTTTTTTCTGCAGCATCATTTTTAACTAATTTTTAATAACTTTTTCTGCTATTTTTACAGATTTATTTCTATGAGGGTAGAATGGAAAAAATCAACAAAATTTAAAAAATTTACAAAATATAAAAAAAACCGTCAAAATTAAAGAACATCAATAAAATTTACAAAAATTTACCCAATTTATCAATACGCTGAATTAAAAAAAAATCAAATATTTAAAAAAAATCACTAAAACTAAAATAAGGGTCAAATTTAAAAACAAACGGTAAAATTAACAAAATGCAGAGATTTAAAAAATCGCCAAGATGTAGAAAGTTGCCATGATTTAAAAAATTGTCAAAATTTTAAAAAATCGCCAAAATTTAAAATATTACAATATTAAAATCGAGCAAAGCCTTCAAAACTAAACAAAAAAATAAAATAAAAAATAAAAAAATAATAATAATAATAAAAAAAAATTAAATAAAATCACTCCAACTAAAAGTTAAAAAAAAAAAATCAACAAAGTTTAAAAAGCATTTTGAATATTGATTAAAATTACTGTTTATTCAATAAAAACTATCGACAAAATTAAAAAAAAAATCGCCAAAATTGAAAAATCTGAATTTTAAGAAGTTGCCAATCTTGAAAAAAATTACTAATATTGAATAAAATTACTAAAATTGGAAAAAAGCGCCAAATTGGAAAAGCTAACAAAATTGATAAAAATCGCTAAAATAAAAAATACTCTAAAATTAAAAAAAAACCTCAAAATTACAAAAATTTTAAATCGTTGCCCACATAGCAGTGCTGTTAATTAATCATTCATTTTTGAATTAATTCGCGAATCATTCATGCATTGAATTAGCAAAATTTTGAATTAATTCTTTTCACAAAAATCACGAAATGAATGAAATTTGAAGCAATTCACATGAATTTGAAAAAAATTAATTGCAATGCATTTCCAATTCAAATTAATTACGATTAATTTCCCATTCAAATGAATTAGCAAAATGAATTGCAATTAATTTTGCCAAATTCATTTCCAATTCATTTTAATTGATTTTGAATTAATACAAATTCATAAAAAAATTAATTGCAATGAAATTATTAATTGCCTTTTGAATATTAAATGTGTTTTTGTCGCTCAACGTATGTCAAAACCAAAATAAGTAATATTTGAAGAAATAAACTCCAAACGCCATGTTTACTTTGATTGATTGCAATTCATTTTTATTTCATTTGAAGTAATTCAAAATTAATTCAATTGATTTGAATGGGAAATGAATTGTAATTCATTTTGCCAATTCATTTGAATTGGAAATGAATTGCAATTACTTTTCGCCAAATTCATTTGAATTGATTCAAATTTCATTCAATTCTTTTCTTTGGTGAAAAGAATTAATTAAAAATTTAGATAATTCGTAATGAATTGGAATCAAAAAAGAATGCCACATAGTTTATCTTTGATGTTCAGAAACAAGAAAAAGTCATTGGGTGCCAAGACAGGGCTGTACGGCGTATGATCCAATAATTCGATCTTTTGTGTGCTTAAAAAGTCACTTATTTGAGCCGATATGTGTTGGGGTTGGTATTTCTCATTTCTCCATACACTTCTGACAAACAAATGGGGATTTGCCATTCAGAATTAACTATTCTAAATTATTCAAACGGCGCTGTTGCCACATGATCAGTTTTTCCAAAAAAAGGCTGTCGAAATGCATTCGAGAGCAAACAACTTTTATTGGATTTCGTTCATCATAGAATATTCATAGAGTCTACTGCTGTTTAGTTCCAGCCTCATATGCATAGATGAATGATTCGTCACCTGTAACTATCTTATACACGTCTTTTGAAGCACCGCTATTCTACTTCTTGAGCATTTGTTTGTACCAATCGACCCTATAATTTTTTTGAGCTTCTGTGTTCAGCGAACTTATGTAAATTATAATAGGAGTATTTTTACGAAACACTTTAACCCTCTTACTGTTCAATTAAAGGAACTTTTTTGACCCCTTTTTAAAAAGGGACAAAAGAGCCCCGTAAGTTAGAGTTAGAGGGTTAGAATGTTCCGTAAAAATATTTGTCATGAAATTCTACTATAAGTATCTGAAGAGATTAAAGTTAAAAATTTAACTTCAGTTCCAGAAATAAGTCACAACTTGAATGTATTTTAGGTTTAATCTCGTACTTAATCAGACGTGGCACTCAAATGTCCAAAAAAAAACCCTGATTTTAGGGGGAAATCATTTGAATCTTCCATTTTAGGTATATGACGTGTTCAGCGAACTTATGTAAAATACAACGAGGAATATTTTTGTGAAACAATTTAACCCTTTAAACTCTTCAATTAGAGGGACTTTTTTGGCCCCGTTTAAAAAAAGGGACAAAAAAGACCCGCAAGTTGAAGAGCTAGAGGGTTAAAATGTTCTACAAAAATGTTCCTTGTAGTGTTTTACATAAGTTCGCTGAACATATCCTGTACCTAAAATAAAAGATTCAAATGGTTTCCTATGCCGATTCCCAATAAACATTTGAAAAGGGGGAAATTTTAACCCCCTTAAACTAAAACTCCGATGTGATCTTTTAAAACGCCGACACACGTATATTTTTTTGGTCTCCTCTACGAGAATCAATTGTCAGAATGACGTAAATTTTTTCGTGTTGTACTTTGTTAAAGAGTGGTTCTTTTGCTAATTTTCTTCTTAATATATTTCTATTGAAATAAATTTCAACGGGGTTTAAGTGAAATTGAAACAGTAAACAAGGGGAGCGAAATCGAACAGAGTGCAGAACGATTAGAATTCGAGCATTAAATACAAAGAATTAAATGCAGTGGGCCTTGATTTTAGTGATATATACCGATTTGAAACCAGGCCATCAGATTGGCAGATGTCAGCTCTACCCTCTGAGCTAACAAGACCGTAAACATATTGTTACGAAATTTGATTGGTCTAGTTCTGGTATTTTGGAATAAAAATATCCCGAGAAACGGGATTTATTAAACCTGCCAATATGGTAACGCTACGTTTAAGTATACCACATTATGCTATAATTTGGTTGTGTATCGGCTAATAATAAAGTGGTTTGTGTCTTGGCTAAGTATAACTTGGTTGGTGTCTCGGCTAAAAACCAAGTGGTTGTTGTCTCCGCTAGGAATACTCTGTAAGCTTCTGGAACCTTCTACTTTGTTCTACAACTATGGCTAACAATCTGGGTGCCTCTAGAACCTTCTAGTTTGTTCTACAAACAATCTGGATGTCTCTGGAACATTCGAGCTCATTCTGATTAATATACTGGATCACCACTGGTTGCAAACGTTGGCATATTACTCAAAACCCATTCTTTGCCAGTATTTTTTTTTTTATAAAGCACCGAAATTTTTGTAAAACAAATACTGGCAAAACGCTGTTTGCAAACGCTGGCAAATCTTCCCATATGAGTATTCTGCCCCTCAAAACCGTTACCTAGTGGTATGCCAGTGCTTGTTTTTTTGTACTACTGGCAATTTCTGTCTGAGTATTTTCATTACAATTGATATCAATGCAATGCTTATGAAATCTTCAATTAAGTAATTACTCTCATGTATAATAAATATATATTGAAAGCAAAAACTGCCAAAAGGTAACTACAAAAGGATAACCCCTAAAAGTATGCTTTAATTTCTAGCACAAGCATAAATATCTAGTATTCGAACTCTTTGTTTTTTTCTTTTTTTTGCATTCATAACTTTCTGTATATTTAAAGCTTTCATAGAAAGAAAAACTTTTCTTCATTAACTTTTGTTTTAATATTGCTGCTTTTACTCTCAATTTTTATGCCTAGCCTTTGATTTATATGAATATAGATTTCTTTGAATGTTTGACTTCTTTTGAGTTTGTTCTTTTGCCGGCAAAGACTAAAAATTAATTGTTAAGAATGTTTTTTATGACAACTTTAGCACATAGAATCGGATTTTTTTTTCTGATTTAACTTTGAACGTGACTGTAATACTAAATACTTGTTGATTCTTTAATACTCATATAAAAACACATGCACACATTTATACGGTACATAATGGTGTTGTTGTGTTGTTTAATCTACTACACCTTCAGGTTAAGCAAATATCTGTCTATGTATGTGTGCTGTGATCATGTTAGTGGTCTAATGGGATCTATACACAAACCAACACAAACTACTACTTCTTCTAAAAGTTTTATATCATATTCTACACATACTCAGAAGACATTAAAAATAGAAGTAGAAACAAAAATATTCAGCCTGAGTATATTCAAATGCTTATGCTTACAAATTGCAGATGTATGTGTTATATTTTAAGCCATTTTTCCAGTTTTATATACTTTTTCTTTTGCATTTACCTTTTTATCCCGTAGATATTTAATGCCTTAAGGTATGCTATAGACTTACGAGTTCAAGAAGTGCTGCTGTTATGTTCAACTGCCTAAAAGTATGTGACATTTAAACAGATTTATAGCCTGCTTAAGTAAACACACATTTTGTAAATCTAAATATATGAAGTATACTAAAAAAAAAAAATGATAGAAAAGTCTACAAAAAAGAAAAGCGTGTAAGCTATTAAGTATGAAAAATTAAAGATTAAAACAACTTGTGATTTTATTAAAGCATAATTTTAGGTCGATTCATTTGAAAGCATATTTTCAAGGATTAATTTAAAGCAAGTTAAATATAATTTTCAAAGCATAAATATTATAAGGTTATATATATAATTCTTTGAAATATTAAAAGACGATATAATTAAATTTATTTTCTTTAAGGAAACTATTAATAAATTAATTTTTTCCGTGAATATTAAAAAAAAATTTATTTACATTTCATCTTTTAATATAAGTTAACAATTTTGCTATTTTTAATTCAAAAAACTTAGTCTTTAATCTCATTTACATATTTCTGCTTTATTTTGTGTTAAAACCTTATTTAGTTTTTTGTAAAACTACCCTTGGTATAAATATTTGTTTTGCTCGAAATTAAAACAAACAAATTTCCTAAACTAATATTACTTTACACACAAAACTTTTACATTTTTTTTGGAAAATGAACGGGGTATATGAGTTTGGTATAATGTGACATAAATGTTTAACTATGAGATGAATAACAAATTTTTAAAATATACATAATTTTGCAAATATTGAAACATTTCATTAAAAGTTTTTGGGGATAATGTTTTTGTGAATAACCAAATAATATTGTTAGAGAGAGAAACATAAATGAAATACGAAAACTTTGTTTCTACAGATAAACTGTATTCGAATAATTTTTTTTTTAATTAATGAAAAAACACAAGCACAACATATTCAAGGTAATGTGATATTACGAATTATAATTGAGGAAATTTTTATGAAAATTCTACAGAAATTCTAGAGAAATTGTATAAAATATAGTATATGAAATATAATTCATTCTTGCCTAAGGCTGCATTCACACCTAATTCTTAAACACGTGTTTAGCTAAAACACGTATTTTCGCTTTTTATTCTATTACAAAAGTTGTATTACAAAGCAAATTGTGGTAAATTTTCTGGTGTTTTTGTTTTTTATTTCATATTTTAAATGTTTAATGACGCTCTAAGAAGAAATTCTCATTGAGTTTGTTATTAAACCAAATAAATATTTCTAGAAATTCTAAAACGTCGTCCCCAGACGATTTCCTTAGGCTGCATTCACACCTAATTCTTAAACACGTGTTTAGCTAAAACACGTATTTTAGCTCTTTATTCTATTACAAAAGTTGTAATAAAAAAAAGTTTTTTCGGTTTGTAAATCGTATTTCAAACTTCCGATGCCGACGCGTCCCGTGTTTCCGGTATACGATAACCTTAATTTTTTGCATGATATATTGTTATAAATACCCAATCGAACAATCGAAGGGGACGTCCCTAAACTGCACATTGATAAATAAGATGCAAACTATGTTTCTTCAGCTTATTATTGGTTTGACCCACTGACTAAATTTAAAAAAATTGTACTTAGAAATGGATCATATATACTGTAAATATTCCCTTTCTGATTCCGAAACCCGTTTTTCTATATCTTGTTTAGTATCTGAGATATCCAGTATCGACTTTGCTCTCTATCCGCAATTTTAGCAATTAATAAGAAAATTTGGTTCTCCCATAAAGACAATCTGCAATTATAATTCAGTCTATTAACGGTTAAAGTAAATACAAATTATGCTGCATACTTTAAGGGTAGATAATTATTCAATTTACTAGAACTTAAATAAACATTTCGTAACATATTTTATGGCTCATTTTAATACGAATTATTTGGTTTATGTTAAGGAATTGCAATATTTATCTTATCCTTCAACTAATTCAGCCATTATAATAAAATTCATTGCCTATTATTAAGGCTTACTTAAATCTATATCATTCAGCATATATTAAGGATTTTCAAGTATATTTTAAAATTATTCTTAAATATTTCTTTTATTTTCATGTTATTCACCTCATTTGATACCATTATATTTTTTTATTAAATTAAATCTTCTTTATTTTTTTTTATCAACATTATTAAATTGTTTGCAACATACTAACACGGGCATCTTTGCCAACAATACATACAATTTAAGTGCAACAATTTAAGTATCAATTCCATTTAAGAACCCCAATGAATAAATAAATTTTTGTATAAGCATAACAATAGCAAGCAAGCCGGAAAATATACACATTTAGTAAAAGAAAGAAAAAAATATAAGAAATTGAATATATAAAGCTAATAAACAATAAAATTAAATGAAAATAATAATATCATCATCATCATTGTCGGCGTCGTCAAGACAAAACAAAGCATTTTAACAAGGTACACAAGTGGTTATAAGTCCATATAAAAGACAGATAAAACATAAGTAAGAGTATTTGTAAACAAATTCTTCGAATTTACTATGCCTTTCGAGTAACGTAAAAAATATCAAGCCTTAAAGAAAATTACATATAAATTTTATACAAAATTTGAAAGAAATTAAGAAATTGAAAAAGACTGTTGGGCGCCAAAACAAACTAATGTTAAACTTTTGTGGTAGCTGTCGATAGAAAACGAGTTAAAATTGGTAAGGCACATTAAACAGATTGAGAAATAAGCACAAATATTAGAAATTGGGAAATTTCTAGTAAGGTAATGTTGAAAGAAACTTTAAGTGGAATGCTTGCAATGGGCGCCATTTTTAACAACTTAAATATCAACAATTCAACAAAATTGGTATGACTTTCGAAAAACGTAAAAAAATATTAAGCCTTAAAGAAAATTACATATCGATTTTATACAAAATTTTAATGAAATTAAGAAATTGAATAAAAAATTAAGAATTGAATAAGCCTGTTGGGTGCTAAAACAAACTAATATTAAACTTTTGTCGTAGCTGTCGATAGAAAACGAGTTGAAATTGGTGAGGCACATTAGATAGATTGAAAATTAAGGACAAGTATTAGAGATTTGGAAATTTCTAGTAATGTAATGTTGAAAGAAACTTTAAGTGGAAGGCCTGCAGTTGGGCGGCATTATGGAACAACTTAAATATCAACAATATAAATCTTTGCCATAGTAGTAATAGTGTTTCTATTTCTCATTTTTTTGTCACTTAGAAAAATGCACTACAAATGAAACAATGAAATTATTACCCAGTCTAATAAAACAGAAGATATAAACCGGTGTTATTTGTACTCAAGACAATGGTATTTATATGTTAATGGCAATGATGATGTTATTAGTAATATTTGCAGAGGTCACCATCACAGTAGTGGCAATGTTACGGAACTGTTGCTACAATGTTTTTTTTTTTATATTCAGTTAGATTTGTAGCATGATTTGTAAAAAGGAAATCATCATTGAAACATAAACTAAGAGGAAAACAAACAGAAAATAGATAAAATAACATACAAACGAACGCAATGAAATGGCACAAATCAGGTTGTAGACACCATGATCTCAAAACACACAGCATATTTTTATTAAAGATTTTGGTATTTTTTTTCGATACTTTATTGAATCTTATGCTTATAGAAAGAAGTCTATTTTTACCTTTTATACGATTGTTTTTTTTTTTTTAAATACCAAAGAACTATTGTCAAAAGATGATAGATTCTATTTATAGAATTCCATTTATTTTCTTATCATATTGTTAAAGGTAGCCCTAAGATTACATTGTATTGTTATAAACTAAAGCCGAATTTTTTCGTTTCATTAAATATATCTGTATATTCAAACATTGTTAACAATTCAATTCATCTTATTGTTATTATTACAAAAGAAAACAAGATACAGATTTGTATTCAAATCATGAATTGCCAAAAAAAAAAAAAAAGTATACCACCAAAAATAAATATAGAGCTTTAAAATATCTTAATTTCAATTTCAAATAAAACAATTTTTAAATGAAATTTTCATAGTACTTTTAGAGCTATGACAGTCGTTAGGTTTTGCGTATATATCCAGCAAAAAAAAAATAGAAGTCATGCTTTACAAACCACTTCTTTCTTTGCTTCAAAAGTATCCGTTAGTGAATCTTTAATGGTTTTTTAGAAGTAATTCTGAACAACTTCACGAAAAAATCGGTTAATTCAATTTTTACTGCTTTTTTAGAAATAATTCTGAACAACTTTCAAAAAATCACTTAAGTATTGCTTCTAAAGCATTATTGCTTTAAAAGTTTCCTAAAAAGGAAATTTTGATGCAGTTTATTTCCAAACAGATGATGGCGGGTTCGATACCAGGTAGAACCAATATTTTATTTAAATTTATTTTTAAATTTGTTTCTTTTATTTTTTAATATTTATAATTAATTTGTTTAAATTCAATATTTTTTTAATTTTAAAATTTTTAAAAATATATAAAATGATGAAAAATTGCTTTTCGTAACCTGTGAAAATACTAGTGAAAAAAGTAATGAATTTCTGTGCACCTTTTGCACTTGTTTACTGAGTAATTTTGTTGAAGAGAATAAGACACAATATCTCGCAATGATAAAGTGGTGTTTTTGTGCCAATCAACTTTCATGTCAAAGAATAGCTCAGCGGTAGAGCGCTAGACTAGCAATAATGAGGTACCCTACGCAAAAAACAAGTCACTGCCATTAAGGGACCTATCCCATGACCGGTCAATCGGGGGCATATTCAAGACACTTCACCATATTTGTGTGTGTGTTAATGTTGTTTTATTTTCTATTTTTTTTCTTTTCCATGTTTTTTTATTTGCTGTGTGTGTTTGTTTTTTCTTTCTCTTTTTTATTTGAACAGAAACGAAAAACATATAACTTAACCATCAGCCAGGCATCACGCATAAACAACGTTAGCTCAGACGGTAGAGCGTTTGCCTTACAAGCAGAAGGTTGTGTTATCGAGCCCTACTTCAACGCCAAGTAGATTATTTTTAATTCTTAATTTTTTATTAGTTTATTTGAAAAGCTATTTTTAGACACACCACCTTACTGCCACAATGTGTCTAAACTGTGGAAATTGGTCATTTCCAATGACAACGCCATGTTAAAGTGATATGTCTCTTTCAAACAAAAAGACCGATCGGCGACCGGTCTCCGCCCCCTTGGGACCTATCCTGCGTGTCATCTGGGACCGGTCCCTTTCCCCGTAGGGTAGTAAGTTCGATACTCGATGGCGGCAATAAAAATACTTTTGTAAAATAAATAGATGTCACTACATTGAAAGATCTGTCAAAATAACAGAGTAGTATTTTGGAAGATGACAAAGCAAATTGTGGTCAAATTTTTTGTTTTTTCTTGGATATCTTAAATGTTAAATGACGCTCCTAGACGAGAACAAGAAATTCGCATTGAGTTTGTGATTTAACCTAATAAATATTTCTAGAAATTCTAAAACGTCGTCCCCTGACGATTTCCTTAGGCAAGAATGAAATCCGGTTAGGGACATGCCTTCAAAAGATCTTATTTTCACAATAAGTTTAGGGACTTTAGCACATTTAATTCCTTTAATGCAATTATTGTTTGTCCCGATAAAAGTAAATTTGAAAAACAAAAATATAATTTTTTTTGCGATGAATTTTTTTTTTATTTTTAATTGGTGAAAAAGAGCTTCCTTTGCACTCGTTCAAAAAGTACTAAAAAATGTTGAAGTGTGGGAGTACTCCTCTCCTATAACAACTCAATGTTAAAATCATTAGTGTTTATGTTAAAAAAAACAAGTACATCTAGATCATCAATTGTAGTGCCTTTTCTACTATTTCGGCATCTGTTTTTTTGCTGGGTAGTAATATAAAATTAGAAATTAACCCTTGAATGCACCATAGAACCTTTATAGGCATGTAGAAATCATAATTTATTGTTTAAATATTGTGGAGAAAGGAATTAATTTCGATTTCCTTTTTCTAAACATTAAGTTATGGTTTCTACATAAATTTCTGCCAACCAGCTTCATTTAACATTAAAAAATATTGGGTCATTTTGACACCATGCTCTCAAACAAGTTAATTTATATTTTTTTTTTTCTCTCTAGAAAATGCTTAATTAAAGGTTTTTATATCGATTTTCATGCCAAATGGCACATTTTTTATATTTAAAAAATTTGCGACCATTTCCACTTTTTTTATTTTTATTTTTTATTGTGCAATGAAAAATTCCGAAGTTTGAGTTAAAAATGTTTCTTTAGAAATATAAAATCTTTTTGATATTTGTAGAATTTTCTTTATAAAGGAATTATATGTCTTAAAATTTCATTTCAATACAATTAATAATTATTTTATTAAATTTTATTTCAAATATGTTATTAAAACTTCAGAAATTTCATAAAAAAAAAATATTTCATTTGCTTAAGGCTTTACAGAAAATATTTTTTTTTATTGTAATCTACTGGCTTAATATCAATAAGTATTATTTACATTCATGAATTAGTTATTTTTATACATATATGAGGGTTTCAGTACCAAATGTCCAGTAAATTTTGGGATGGTGCCCGGCTTCGTTTCGGAGAAAATATTCCTTAAATATTGTCTACCTTAATTAAATATTTAATAAAAATTCATATCTTTGTTTTATAATTAGCTAGAATAGCGGTACGTATAATCAACATGAGAATAAGGATATTGATTATACTCAATGAGGTCCTAAATGATTATAAAGCAAATATTTGAATTGTTTTTGATTAATTGCGATAAACAATATTGAATAAATATTTGATCCAAAACGAAGCCGAGTAACGCGCTAAAACCTTCTGAGTTGATAGAAAAACATCACAGTTTTTTAACAAAAATAAATGTGACCAATTTTTAAATAGATTTAATTATCGTTTACACTAAAAATTATATGAAAAATATTCAAATATTCAACAAAAACGAATATATTTGTGCTATAATCAGCTGGGACATCAGTGCGTTACTCAACATGAAAAATATGATATCGGTTATACGTTCTGATGTCTTAACTGATTATAGAGCAAATATTTGAATTCTTGTTGAATATTTGCGATGAAAAATATTGAACAGATATTTCCTACAAAATGAAGTCGAGTAACATGCTAAGAACTTCCGAGTTGACAGAAAAACATGAGGAGTTTCTACAAATAAAGCAATAAAAGAGGTTTGAACAATTTTTAAATAGATTGAGTTACCTTTTACTTAAAAATTTATAGTACCCATATTCAATAAAAATACAAATATTTGTTCTGAAATCAGCTGGGGCATCAGTACGTATACTCAACATGAGAAGTATTATATTGATTATACGTACTGATATCCTAACTGATTATATTGCAAATATTTGAAATTTTGTTGAGTATTTACGATAACTGAATGAATATTTCCTCGCACTTAAATCTTCTAAATCGATGAAGAAAGATTAACATTGTTCTTTATAATTAGATAAACTGAGTTTTTATTGCACTATAAATTCAGATCTAGTTCTCAGATTTTCATAACACCTGTATTTATGGTTCCCTACTTTGCTAAATTTTAGGAAAATTTGAAAAATTTGTCCTAATTTTCCTTCGTATGAAATGAACAAATAAATATTATAAATTTGACATTAATATCACATAATTTTTCCTTTGGCGTGTCAATTGATATGGAAAGCCTTATATTGTGTTCAATTTACATAAATTATAGTGAAAGAAGCATTGCATATTTTAAGGTTAATCATTATTTGATATTAAATTAAATGAAATAAGATATTTAATATACATAAATTAATATTTATTAAAAGAAAATGTCATAAAAATTTCAAACTTTATATTAAATAACAATTAAATTGTTTTTCTTTTTTAAAAAAAATATGACTAAAACAACTAAATAATACCCTAAGTAAGGCAATTTCTTATAACTCCCTAAGGTATGCTTCAAATAAAAAAAATTGTTTTAAATTACAAGAAAACATCTTTCTTTTGTACAGTTTTACAAGTATATTTGTATACATTTTTTTCACAGCATGTAATCTTTACAGCACATAAAGATCTTTACAGTTGTATGTCTTTTTATGAAATATTTTTTTATTTTTCTGCGAAATAAATAAATGCATGAGGGTGAAATGTTTTACAAGTGCCTTAATTTATTTGTTAAGAAATCATATTGCTTGATATATGTTGTATATTTCTCAGTAAATATGAAATACTCGTAAAATGTTACATTTGTATAAATATTGATTGAAATTTTTCCAATATATTGCTGCTATTTGTTTGTGATGTTGTGAAAGAAAGTCATAAAATTTTTCAAATCAATATTTTCATATATGACAAAAAAAAGTGAAATTATTTTGCGTACCCAATACCATAATTCTGATGAAAGCAGTGAGGCAAAGCTTTTTCACATAAATGCCAATGCTTCAGCATTAGAATTTATGTAACAGGAAAAAAATATAATAAAATTCCCCAATACTATATAGTACACCTCATAGTGAAGAACAAATTTTAATTAGAATGAAATTTAAGATAAGTTTCAATATTTTAATTAAAACTGTCTGCTTTCTGGCTCATGAAAATCACTTTGAAATAAATATGTTGCATAGTTAAACGTTAACATCAAAATCAAAAAGTATTGCATACTTTTTGGGGCATATTTATCACTATGTAAAAAACTAAGAAAATTTTTGCCTATTTCTGGTAATAATTTTATTTAAAACTAACATTAAAGCCTACCTTAAGGCTGACTATTTGAAAACCGTGTTATATTCGACATTTAATTTTTAGTTTATCCGCTAAATATCAGTCAAATTCATTTCATTTCACTAATTTTATTTAATTTTATCCAAAAACTCTCTACATTTTTATTTTTAAATACATATAAATAACATGAATATTTATTTCTTCCCCCATTATTTTTTTATGCTTTTATCGAATACATTATTTTGCCTTCAAATGTTACTTAAAATCTTATTTCATTATCTAGATATTATTACGCTTGTGTTGTTCCTTTATATATTACGAAATCACATACAATTTTTGACATTAAGCATTTTAAATATTCTTCAAACATTTTCTCGATAGTGTCTGGGTAACTGTTGGATTATAGACAAAAATGTCATACCGTTTCTATTTCATATTCATATTAGGTGTGAGGCACAAAATACAACTATTATTTAAATTTGTGCTTTCCAATCTCTTCTAAACTTAGCGTAAATGGTTTTTGGGAATAAAACCACATGTTTGATATAATTTCTAGAAATCTCTTCTTTTTTTTTTAGATGAATATTCATTTAACAAGGAAATTATTCATTAATGAAAATCATGCATTTGTTGCTTAAATAAATAATTTAGTTAACAACCACAAAAATACAGATGTTCATACTGAAATTATGCTAGAAAATATTGAATTTTAAAACATATTAAATTAATAGGAATTGTAGATATGAGGAAAGTATGAAAAGGCATTTATGTGGAAAGAATTATAAATATGGGGAATGTATGCAAAATAATTTAATGAAAAGCAATGATTTTCAAGATAATAAATGCAAATTGAAATGGCGCCCAACCTTCAGGCTTTATAAAAAGATTTTTGATGAAAATATATCCAGAAGGACATGAGTCTGAAGGAATAGTTTAACATTTTCGGAGACCTTTATAAGTATACACCCCAGGTGAAAATGGGATGGTATAAGTCCTATTAAAAAAGATTAATATGGAGCTTTATATGGTAAATATATAACTAAATGTGATCCATATACCATTTCATATAATCGTATTAGTTGTAATCAGTTTTTATCTAATTTTATCAGTTTAGGTCTTAACTGATTAAATTATACTGTAATAAGTTGAAATTTTATCCGATTTTTGACCTGATACAATTTTATCGGTTTATGTCGCATGCTATCAGCTTAGATCCAAATAAATACAATTGTATACAAACTTAAATAGTTTTATCCGACTTTTGACCTGATACAATTATATCAGGATCCAACATTTGATACAATTGTTTAAGGTAAATGCTGGATACAATTATATTTTATTATATAAAATTGTACCGATTACGATCTAAGGAGATACCATTAGATAGAATCCGATAAAATTGTATTAGGTCAAAAATCGGATACAATTTCATCTGATTAATATATAATTTAATCAGTTATGATCTAAGCTGATATAATTAGATAAAAATTGATCCAAAATTTATACAGTTATATCGGGTCATTTTTCGGATGAGACTGCATGTTTATACATATATAACTTAATCACATTATATATAATTATATGTAACTATTTTCACTCGGGAGGATATAGAAGATCACATATGGGTTCATATATGGCTATAGCTAATCATATATGGTCATATATAGTTCCTTATACGATTATACATGGTATCATATGCGCTCATATATGTTCGGATCTGAAATTTGAGGGTATATGGTCGTATATGATCATATATGTTCATTAGGGCGGGTCAAATTGTATGGATACAAATTTTTTGATATTGCGTACTCGATTTTTCGAAAGCTTTTAGCATGGGGAAAAAAAGTTCCACTACGACATATCAAAAAAATCATTTTCGAAGCTCCCAAATTTAAATTTTTTTTTTTTTTTTTTTAAGAGAAGCAACGCTCAGGAAATTCTTCCTATTAATTAACGTGTTGCTTCCTTTGGAAAGGGGATAGAGAAGAAGTGAAAGGCGCTGAAAGATGAAGGGCTTCAAATATGGCAACACTGTAATTGCGCGAGTTGTTGAATTTTCTAGAACAGTTGTTGCGCGCCATCTGATGGTGAGTTGACGAACTTTGTTGAAGTTTTTTAGTTCATAGCCCTGTTATATTATTTTACTTCGGTGGGGTTAAGTGCTATGGGAACACCGAAGGAGGACGCTGCGATATGTATGAGGGATAGAAAAAACTCATACATTTTACTATTTTTCATAAATTGATGTTGCCTTGGTTGGGGCTCGAACCCGCAACCTCAGTCGGCTCGGCTCGGCAACAAGCGGCCACTCTGTACGCACCCTTACATTGAATTTTACTGGAATATACAGCTGTTGACAACTAATTAGAAACGAATTTTTTACACTAGAGCTTGATGATCATTATTGATATTTTCGTAAATTTACTGTTACGTTTTTTGTTTAAAACAATTGTATTATATTTATTACTCTTTTTACTATCATTTACACTCATTTTTGTTGCTGTTTATTTTAAAAGCTGTTATAATTTCTGAAAATAGTTTACATATTGTTTAGTAAAATTTTAGGAAAGTGCGACAACTAATTAGAAACGCGTAATTGTTTATTAAAGTTTTCTTGGCTAAGAGCTATTTTGATAAAAAAAATTTTATTTTACGGTTATTTGTTTCCAAATTAATGTTTTATAGCAAATAAGAAATTATAATTTTTAAGATTTATCATGGGAAAAAGCAAAAGCTGCACTCCTGAAGAACGGAGCCCAATTTTTAAACTTTAGAAGTCTGGAAAGACTTATAGCGAAATAGCAGATCTGCTAAAGTGTTCCAAAAAATAGTTTTTTTAATGTTTTACAGCATATCAACAAATATGAGACCATGGCCAATGTTCCGCGAAGGAAGAGACTCAGAAACACATTAGCACATACCGACCGAATGATAACGCGAATCTCCAAAAACGGCCCAAAAAATCATCTACTGGCATCCAACGTGATATTCAAGAAAACTTAAATGTCACGATATCCAAGCGGACTATTACACGTCGTTTGGTGGAAGCCGAGCTATATGGAAGAGCAGCACGAAAGAAGCCACTTCTGAGTAGAATTCAAAGAAAACGTCGTGTGCATTTCGCGAAGTTCCATTGAAATTGGACAGCAAATCAATGGAAATATGTGATTTGGAGCGATGAAACAAAGATTAATCGCCTTGGTCCAGATGGTCGGAGATACGTTAGATGACCCATTAACCAAGAATTTAATCCCCGCTTCGTTTCACGGGTAGTGAAGAATGGTGGAGGTCAATTATGGTATGGGAATGTATCTCCTGGAATGGTTTTGGCCCAATTTATAAAATTTATGGAATCTTAAATAAGGAGAAATACGTTGATATACCAAATACTGTCATGCACCCGTTGTCTGAGGAGAATTTACCTATTATATGGCAATTTCAGCAGGATAATGATCAGAAGCACACGGCGAGGCTGGCAAAAAAACTCTTTGACGATAATTTCATCATCGTTTTGGAATAGCAATCATCCAGTCCGGACTTGAACCCCATAGAACATCTATGGGAGGACGTAAAAACAGCCGTTAGTCTGAAAAATATAACAAATATGGCGATTCTTTTTGAGGATGTTAAGAAAGCATGGGAGGCGATACCAGTAGAGCGATGTCGACGTCTAATAACGTCAATGCGCAACCGATGTGAGGCTGTGATAAAGCAAAAGGGATTTGCAACAAAATATTGATAAAAAGTAAGAAAAATAAATTATTATTAGTTTTTTTCTTTCTAATAATATAAAATTTTTTCTAATTAGGTGTCGCTGTTATATTTCAAACAATATAATAAAATTATAAAATATTTTTAAGACTGAATAATTCTTTAAGTTCTCTTTGTAAACAACTGAATATATTTAATTAAAATGTTATGAAATAAATGAATATTAATTTTGTTTTATATACAATTTAAGCATTATTTTAAAAATAAAAAGCGTTTCTAATTAGTTGTCAACAGCTGAATGTATCGTATTATGAAATTTTTATTTAGCTAAAAATAAAAATTTCTAAAATATTTTACTAATATGATTTTGATTTTTTCTCCCACATAAGCTTCGTTATTGTAAAAAATTTACAAAACTCCAAAAATATGCTTTGAAGTTTTTTTTTTTTTTTTTTAAATCAGTAGGAGTTTTATTAATTTGGTTTATTCAGAGTGTTGCCATAGTTTTACCATAAAAGTTTATTATTGAAATGCCACTGAAAAAAAAAATAATAAAATCATAGGATTATATATATTTTTTTATGATTTAAATTGGGATAAGTTTAATAAATAGGTATTTTAAATTAAAGCATACTTTTAGACAAGAGAGATGAAACAAAATAGCGAAAACAAAATTTATTTTACATGAAAGTAAAGAAAAATGTATTAAAGTATAACAAATAAGTAAACAATTATATTTATGTAATATTTGCAACTTTTAGAGTGTTCATAAGAATACAAGGGCAGGCGGGCAAGGCGGGTAGACAAACAGACGGACATCAGTAAATCTAGTCATAAAGTTATTCTAAGTCGATCGGTATACTAAAAGGTGGGTCTAACTTATTATGCCATGTCCAAGCAGTAATATAAGGCATACAATTTTTTAACAATACAGCGTTGGTCATAGTTAGCTAGTACATACTAGATCCGCCATTTTGAATTTAAAAATTCTAATATCAGATTGGTATTCAGCGATTTAAAAGCTTTCCGAGTAAAATATTCGACGCGAATCGAATTTATAATGTCCGAAATCAGATTCGTATTCATCGACCACCAAAAATTCCCGAAAAATTTATTTAAAAAATTACCCGTCATATTGGATTCGCCATTTTGTATTTTTAAAATCCAATATCAGAATCGAAAATATTTCACATTCCTCCGAACACTTCTTTTTAAAAATCATTCGCCATATTAGATTCACCATATTGCATATTGCACACCCAAAACTTTTTAAGAAAATCTCTGACATAAATCGAATCGCTTCTTAAAAAAAATCATATTCAGCGACCCCCACAACTTTCCGAAAGAAATATTTGATTTGAAATCCGATCAGTTTTTGAAAAATCATCTTCCATATTAGATTCGCCATATTGTATTTTTAATATCCGATATCAGAGCCGTAATATCCGATCACTTTTCGAAAAAATCTTCCATCATATTGAATCCGTCATTTTGACTTTTAAAAATATAATGTCAGATTCGTATTTAGCATTCCAAAAGCTATAAAGCATAATTTTTAAAGCAAATTACCAAACATCTGGTTCGCCATATCGGATCCGTGCAAAATGTGCACTCATGTGCAAGCACATGATGTAAAAAGTCGCTGAAATTTGAAAAAACTTTCAAATATTAGAAAAAATCGGTAAAAATAAAAAAAAACCCAAAAATAAGAAACAAATTGCCAAAATTTTAACAAATCATCGAAATTTAAAAAAAACAATAATCTCCAAAATTGAAAAAATCGCCAAGTTGAAAAAATTTGCAAAAAAAAATCATCTGAAGTGCAAATACCAGTGGCGGCATGGTACTTGCACATCAAGATGTGTATGTGCAAAAATCGCTGAAATTAAAAAAAAAAACTTTAAAATATTATAAAAAATCGCTAAAAATTTTAAAAATCGCCAAAATAGAAAAAATTGCCAGAATTATAAAAAATCGTCAAAATCGTAAAAAAATCGCCAAAATTAAAAAAAAAATCCACAAAATTTAAAAAACCATCTAAATAAAAAAAAAAAAAATTCCAAAATTTCAAAAAATCGCCAAAATTGGAAAAATCGCTAAAATAAAGAAAAACCTACAAGAAGTACAAAAAATCGTCCGAATTGACAAAACAAATGTCAAAATTTTAAAAAATTGCCAATATTGAAAAGAAAACGTCAAGATTTGTAAAACTCGTGAAAAATAAGAAAAAACGCCAAAATAGAAAGAAATCGAACGTATTTGAAAAAAACCTCTGAGTTTTAAAAATCGCCAAAATTGAAAAAAAGTATCGCCACAATTTATTTCTTACATTTATTTTTCCACAGATAACTCATTACGACTTCCTTGCTCGAAAACCATTGACCGTTTTCATTTGTCTCATTTAGTTTTCAAGGTACTGGCGATATTCCAAATAAAAGCCCTTTTCTCTCTAGGAGGCTTAGTTTTCGAGAAAAAAGCGATCTTAAAATTCAGGAAAGTAAGTGATAATTTAGTTTCGGTATGGGGGTATTGGTGTGGATTTTGACCTATGGCGCAAACATTTTTTTCTCTAGCTCTTTTAGTTTTGGAAATAAAAAATTTCATTTATTTATTTCATTTCATCTAAGCGATTTTCGCATAGTTTTCGAGATACGTGATACGTACGTAGGTACAACTTTGTGCGTCAAGCTCAATTTTGTCCAGCTGGGTGTCTCACGTTCGCAAAGAATACCCCATAAGCATTACTAGCAAATATTCTCGTAGTACCGGCAGGGCTCTGTGTTATATGTTTGCTTGCAAATATAATATGTTTGCTTGCAAATATAATATGTTTGCTACTCACAAATATGATAATGCTAAAATTAAAATTGCAAATATATCTTTGTTTAGGTGGCTAAATATGATTCATATGAAAACATTACGTTTGCCCAGAAATATATGTATAATAACGCTAAAAATAAAATAATTGTAAACATACTTTGAACACGTACGATACATACATATGTAAATACTAGTTTGCATACAAAAATATAATTGCCTGTTAACATACTCAAGAATGTCTTTTTTCTGCGTGTACATGCATTTATTTAAAGCAAACATAATTTTGTGCATAAATATTTGTTACTTGAAGTCGAAGTAAAAGAGCTTGTCAAACAAAGTTTTTTTTTAGCATACATTGAATTAAAAGTCAGTATACATAGTAAGCAATACATATTGATTTTGTTCTGCTGTTGTTGGCACTTTTAAATTGCACATTTACTAAGATAATTGAACATATAGTCAAAAAAAATACCAAGCAACTTGCCCTGGAGTGCGCAAAAGGGGGACAGTGGGACTTGAAATGCTTTACCGTCTAACTATCCTCCGGTACCGCATGGAACCTACAATTATCACTCGCTCTTTTAACAAGAATAACAGCCCAGAAATGACCCTTCAGTACCAGATTTGGAATTTGGCGCCCAACGTAAGAGATAATATAGTTTTGGTTTTAGTCATTAATAAGGTACGTTCAAATATTAGACAAACTGTATATTCATATTTTTTTGCATCTCTATGGGTGTTGAATTAAAGAGAAATACTAAAGACTTAAAAGTATGCTACAAAAAAAAACAAACAAAATGATTTAGACAAAAAATAAAAACACAAACAGTAGGTGTCATTGAAAAACTACATAAAAAAAGTATATACAAAAGTAGGTATTTAGCAACAAGTTAAATACCACGAAAAAAATGTTTAAATTAAAATGTCCAGTTTATGAACGTAGTTTTTTTTTTGCCGTGAATGCTTATAATAGTTAAACTTTTTTTGTAGACTTTGGTTTGCTTTAAATGAGTGGATGTGTTGAATTAGTTTCGATGCTGCAAAAAGAGAATTTTTTCTTTGTTTTTTTTTTGTGCAAACGTAATTGTAGGCGTTGTGGTATTGCACTTTAATTTAAATGTCATTGAAAAGTATTTAGCGAATGTAAAAAAAAATTTTTTTTATACCTGATTTTTTTTTTTATTAAGAAAAAGGGGGTTTTGAAGGGAGCTTTGTTAATAGAACAGTTTAAAAAAATAGAATAATGAAGTGATTTTTACTTCAAGAGGACTTTGTTTCTTATAAAATATATTGAAAGTTAAATTTTTATATTTTATAAATGATGGCCTACTTTAAGAAGCATGTGCAATAAATTTAAAAATTAAAACATTTCACTAGTTTTTAACCACCGTTAAAATCGAAACATTAACTACTTGTGGCTATAACCACCACATGGGCTAAGCTGTATTTAATCTGCAATCAAACATCAGCCCCAATGTCAGCATTAACATCATTTCACCAACAGCAGGGAAAAATTCCATAAAACTTCATGTTCCATAATTAACTGTGTGTGGTAAAGCGATTAACATTTTTATTCGTAATTGAATTTTGTTGTTTTTCGTTAACAAACATACATGTATTGGGACAACATGTGGACGTGGTTAAGAGAAATGGAATGAAAAAATTAAAAAAAAAAAACGAATATTGCAAGAAATCAATTCACAGCAAAAACTACGAGTACCACATCGAATACTCAGATGCCCCAAAACTATTTTAATAAATCCAAAAACAACCAATAGGATTTAAAACTTTTAGTGAAACACACATGGTCTGAAGTAATAAATTGGTGAAAGAAGTGTACCAAAAAAAGTAGATATATAAAAGCCTGCTTATTGTTGAACTGAAATCAAGTGCTTTCAAATCATTTCAAATCCATTTTTGAGTAGACAAGCAAACAATTGTTTTTGTTCAAAATTTTTCAAATTTGAAATTATTTAGTTATTCAACACAGTCTAAGCCTTAAAATACCAATTAAATTTGTTTTATCTCTGATACCAGTTATACGATTTTTTATAAATAGTTTTATTTAAAAGTGGGAATCACGTACTTTAAAGCTCTATTTAAATTTATTACATATGGAGTATTTATTTTTTTTTAATTTTTTTTTTTTTATTATTTATGAGTTTAGGCCACGTGTGCTTTAAATTTGTTTGCATTTCGGTATATTCAGTAATTGCATTTATGTGATTAATATTTTTGTATTGTAAAGTAAACCTACATATCGATGGTCATAAGTTGACAACCCGTAACAGATGACTTAATTATATATTGAGAGAAGAATGCCAACTGGGATGACAAAATCGTTTATCATCTCAATTCAAGCTATAATTTAACTCTCACCTACGATTTGTCAACTTATTACCATCGATATATTAGGCACTGAAATATATACACAATTACAGGAGAGTTTTGTTATACGTAGTTTTGATTTAACTGCCTTTTTCTTAAGTGCACATTTGCTATAACTGCACAAAATTTTGGTTTCGTTTCTATTTTACAAAATTATGTACGCAATTGTCTTCTTTAAGTGCACTTTTTGTACCTGCGCATTTAAGGTAACTGCCTCATATTTTTGGCAGTTTTACATTATTTTCATAAAAAAGATCACCGTTAGCTGCCTCTTGTGTTTTGCTTTATTTTTCAATTCTAGGGGAAAAGAAACAACATATAAAATAAATGTGTTGTCAACTTTTTTTGTGACAAAAATATCCTACTTTAGTCGTTTTTTAACCATAAAAATTGCAAGATTTGGTGCAAAGCACAAAGTTGTCATCATTAGCTTCATTTGTTTTGTTTGCTTTCAGTCTGTATTGGTATACCTGCATATTAAGGCAGGTAAACAATTTGACTTAGCTGCGTTTTTGCCTTACCTGCACAAAAATTCTTGCAAAAGTTGGTTGTGCAGCTAAGTCAAAATTACTGTAATATCGATAATTCAGAGGGCATACACGCATAATACTCGTAATCTCCAGCAAACTATTATGTTCCAAAGAATTGTTTGTAGAACAACTGTTTTTTCCTATGCAACCCATTCTAGTGTCGGTTCTAGCACTGATGATTTTCATATGAAATTGTACCAAAAGCAATCGCTTTTACAGCCCTAAAGTAGAACCTGCTAGTCTAGAATCAGTTCTGAAACTAGGTTTAGAACTCTTTCTCCGTCTGTTGTACCCTTTATTTAAGCTCCGTCGCAAGGGTTTTGGTACTAGTTCCATTGAATCGGTTCTGGTGGAACAAGTTGCAAAATTTGTGCGGCTGGCAAATGATTATACAAAAATTTTTTGGGTACACTCATAGAAATAGATTTGTAAAAATAGCAGAAAATTGATTTGTAAAAATGGCGGAAAAAGCAACTAAAATTTAGTTTAAAATTACTTTATACTGTAAAAATAATTTCAAAAGAATCATAAAACCACAATTTATAGATTTAAATTTTCAGCAAATAAATTAACAAAAATATAATTTGGATACAATTTTTTTTAGATTTTTTCAGACTAATAACACTATGCGACAGTCAAAATCGGGATGGGATGAAACCAACGGGAAATGTTATATCGGTCAAAAACAAGTTATAAGTGTCCCGGCGTTTCGCTGGGTCACACCTAGGAATCGAGATATATATTTTTTTTGACATAACTCGAGAACCACTAGTCCGATTTTGCTCAAACAATTTAAAAAAAATTAAAAATTACAATTCCTTTAATCTGTTCATATAACGTTTTTCTATATACTCAACAGTTTTGCCGGTAAAAATAAATGTTTTTTACCGCTACCATAAAAATCAATAACTTTTGTTTATTACTTTTTTTTTAATATTTTAGGCAAAAAATATTTTTTTCTTCATACATTTATTTTTACCGGCAAAACTGTTGAGTATATAGAAAAACGTTATATGAACAGATTAAAGGAATTGTAATTTTTAATTTTTTTAAAATTATTTGAGCAAAATCGGACTAGTGGTTCTCGAGTTATGTCAAAAAAAAGACCACCAAAGGTCAAATCGATATATCTCGATTCCTAGCCCGGAAGTTTGAACCCTTCCCGATCACTGACCCCTACCATTTGTCTCACAGTGTAATATGTAGTAAAAGGTTTTATTGATTTAACAAGAATTTTTTTTAGTACAGTGTTGTTTTAACGTCATATTAATATTGTAATTAATATGCTTTTATCAATTTTTGTTTAGTAGGTTTGAGGTTAAATTAAAAATCATTAAAAATTCTAAACACATTAATTTTCAAATCAGACTAAATCTAATTTCTGCTTTTTTTTTGTATGGACAGGCTTCATCACTGATAGTCCATTAAATTGTATTATTGTTTATATTTTATTATTAGATTGTCTCTATATGATAATTTTTCAACAACTTGTAGGAATAGAACATGTGTCTATTTCTTCATTATAAACGTAACTATACTAAGGTGCGGCCGTTTACCCATCTTACCCAAGTAAGGCCTTGAATGCAAAGTAACTAATTCATAGTTTTCTTTCCTATTCAGCTTTCTGTTATTGTTTTTACTCAGAAGTGATCAAACACACACACAATCATTCTATTTTTAGATTTTTGTTTACCTTCCAATCTCCTCCGTGTCTCCTTTTCGCAAATGTTGGCATACTGACGTATGATTTTTGCGTTCAAGTGCAGGCAGCTTGTATTAATTCGACAAACTTGAAAAATAGGAATTTAAGAATTCTTTAAAAAAAATGTCTTTAACCCTTCAAAATTTCTAAAGGAACAAATGTTTAGGTTTTAATTGGATTTTTAAAGTAAGGTGACAAAAATCGGAAGTTTCGTCTTAAAATCAGTTCTTATTCTTAGTGCTATTTTTTATGTTTAATTCCACAGTTGTTATGTGAATAATTTTAGCAAATGAAATAAACTCTATTAATTTTTTCAGCATTTTTTCTAGTTGGGTATTTTTGGGGATATTTTTGGATTTGTTTGGGAATAACGAAAAAAAGTATCTCGCAAACCTGCTTGTAATAGTTCTATTTCCCTAACGGGAAATAAAATAAATTAAAAGAATTGAAAGAAATTTCTTAGAATCAAACAAAACTAAAGTAGGAAATCTCATTATTAAAGCATTTTAGAAATATAAAAAATAATGCATACTTTAAGGCTTATGCATAATATTATTCCTTAAGAAAAAAAAAAACAATACTTTAAAATGTTAACCTATATTTCATTTTTCCAAATAGTTTCTATTTATTTAACTGTGTTTTCTTATTTCATCGCCAAAACGCGCTTAAATATTTACATAATATTAATGTAACATACTTCTAGGCATGAGCATCGAAAAATAATTCTTTATTTTTCCTTTTAACACAATTATGCATAAACGAAAATCAAAATTCCACCATTCTACAATGAATAATATAAAAATGAAACCCCTCAAATTTTATTCGTGGCAAATGATACGTTTTCAGTATTTTTTGTTTGCGCATAAAACAAATACACACAAGAAAAGTTGTTCGGATGTAGTATAAACAATTAAATGTTTTCACAACATTGCCAGCATATTAAAAACCAATTTTTAATCGAATTCCATATAAAACTACATTAAGTGTGTTGGTTGAAATAAATGAATGGAAAAGGTTAAGTTTATTTTTTTCTGCTTGAAAGGCAGCAGGCAACAGCATCATGGCTGAATAAATGAATATTTGTATGAGTGTATGATGAGGTTTTCGTTGGGGATGAGGAAAATGCTGATGTTGGACAACAGACCAGATCTGTGCCGTTATAACCCTTAGGGTTAATTTGTTTATTTTAACAAGTGTATATAACCTTAAAGTTTTTTTTTTCATTATTATTTTTTTTTTTGTATAGCTTTTCATTTTTGGTTGATTTTAATATTGTAATTCCTATATTGTGGAAATTGTTAATGTTAAAAATGTAAATGAATTCATGGTTGCGAATTGTAATGATGTGTATAAAAAAAAATAAATCGAAGTATAGGAAAAATAAAATATGCTTCAATAAACAAAAAATTGACCCAAAGCCATATAAAACATAGCAGATGTCTAATATAACGATAAACAACAATTTGATGATGTTAAAAATCGATGATGATGTTGAATGGATACATGGCTGGTTGTTTGGTTGGTAATATTAATGGTTATTTTTTTTTGGGGAACCCAAGAGGATATTATTTAGTAATAATATTAAGGTTATATCCAATACACATATATACTTAGACATATATGAGGTGTTCTACAGCAATTGTAGATTTTACACTATAAAATTTTACTCTTTATGAGAAATAAACTAAAATATTTTTACTTAGTTATTTAGGGATAACAAATAATCGTTGTATTTTTTGCTTTCGTTCTAATCACCATAAATAGCATTAAAAGCTTGAGTGTTAAACATAAAAATACTTGCTTTACTACTAAAGGAATTTTAGTTTGTAGCAACAACTATAATATAGAGAAAAATAAAAGCATTGTAAAAAATATGTGATTTTCGTTGTAATACAAATAACTATTTAAAAATGTTTGAGTTTAGTTCTCATATAATTCTTTATTTTGAGTTAACATAAATACAAAAAACTAAAATCTACATTATAACCTAGAGAGAACCCCATACAGAAAATCTGATGAGAATACTTGTTAGCACTTGAAAATGCATTAATTGTTAACCATTGCTTCTAGGAAAGTTTTTTTCATAAGTTTTTTCTCTCTTTGTTGTAAAATAAATTGTGAATTCTATTAGGAATTTGTCATATTTGATCTTAAACCGATCAAAAATAGCACTTATGATTTAAATATTTTTATTTTATTTTGGCACTTTCATATTTTTTGTTACTGTTTTACGCATGTTGTTGTTTTGTATGTGAATGAAATAGTTCAATTGAACGATTCAGTATTTTGAATGATATTAATGGCTTCATCATTATTCGTTCATTGGGTTCAATCAACAAAACAAATCTCCTTTATTTTTAATAAAGCTGAAGATTTTCTGACGGTTTGAACGAACTCGTTCACTTGAGTTTCAACAAATAACTTAAACTTAAAAAAATACTTGGAAATTTGTCATATTAACAAAATATTTAATTGATTCAATTTGAAATTTTGTTCAAATGGAAACTAAATTTTAATAATTATTTTTGTCGCTAAACATTTGATGATATTTTTATCTGTGTTTATAATTTGGTTTAACCATATTTGAAAAAAAAAATTCAGATTAAGTTCTGAATATTTTTTTATTAAAAACTTTATTTTTTTTATAATTTTTATTATATATTTTTTAAAAATTGTTTAGAAAATATAGTTACGAAATTAGTTTAGCCTAGTATAGAAAACTGTGGAATTTTCTGCAAGAAAATATCCCCAAAAACGGGATTTACTAAAGTGGTCAATCTGGCAGCACTACATTTAAGTACAATGTTAGTTCTCTAGGTGTTTCCGGTATTCTCTACCACAACGGAAGGAAAACTATGTAAGGCAGCCATATGTCATTTGGTGAGTCAGTTTATGATTAGCGATCAGAGCTTCGAAGAATTAATTCCCTTTTTTTTTTAACTGAATTTATATTTTGGGAATGAATTCCCGTTTAATTCAAGGAATTAAATTTATTTCGTTTAATTCCCTAGGAATTCAAGTTTAATTCCCTAGGAATTGAAAACTTAAATTCAGGGAATTAAACGAAAAAAATTTAATTCCTTAGGGAATTAAACGAAATAAATTTAATTCCCTAGGTATTCAAGTTTAATTCCCTAGGAATTGAAAACTTAAATTCATGGAATTAAACGAAAAAAAATTGAATTCCTTAGGGAATTAAACGAAATAAATTTAATTCCTTGAATTAAACGGGAATTCATTCCCAAAATATAAATTCAGTTCAAAAAAAGGGAATTAGGAAAATAATTCTTCGAAGCTCTGTTAGCGATTTTGTAATTCAGTCGGGCTTTAATAAATCGTTGTGTTGAAATCACTAGAGCTTGTGTAAGTTGATTGGTGTATTAAAAGTAATACAGTGTAATTTATACAGAGTTAATAAATAAAGTGTTCAAGCTATTACAAACTCAAAAGTGTGTGTGTTATTTTAATTATAAGAGAGCACCAGGCCGGTTTCTCTAAAGGAGATAAACGAAAGTTTTTATAAGGTAAAACATAATAATTGGTGTCAGCGTTGGGATTGGTTATTTTTATTGCAATAGAAAATAATCTGGTTTATTGAAAAGAAATAAATCAACGTTTCAAAATGTAAAATAACAATATTTTATGGTTATAGAAATTTTATAGCGCTTTGAAATTGGATATTTACTGTGAAATACTACATATCTTTAGTTTTGTGTATGTCATATTTTTAACTTTGCTGTGGTTTTTTGAGAATAAATGAATGTTTTACATAAAGAATGTCATATTACTCAGTTTCTATGCTAAATTAAATAATATAGAAAATTTTCAAGTGAATGAGATTCACTAAGGGCCAGTTTTATTGTCAGAACTAGCGCGATTTTTTTCACAAATATTTCTTAAGTAACAAGTTTTTAGTTCATACTATTAAAGTGGCGCTAATATGTACGATATGTAAATTGCTGAAGGGCTGAATTGAAGAATCACTTCCTAATTCGAAAGTTAGATTGATAATGGTTTTAAGGCTACACTTAAAAAATAAAGTCATCGAAGTCAGCAGAAAAGTTTGTTGACTCAGCAAAATTTTATTAAGGATGGTGCTAGCAAAAAACTTGCTAATGGCGCAACCCCCCTAAGGGCTCTAAAATAAACTAAAATGGCTCTAGCTCGGCCCACGTTTTATGCATCTAAGAAAAAAACTTAATTTTTGAAATCCTGAATAAATTTCCTGCCGTTTGACTTACATATAAATACGCTTATCGGTGTTTTGGGCCAGGTGGGCGCCATTAATTTTTAATTTTGATTTTTTTTATTCCAAAGGGGGACATATTTTTTTGTCGTATCCAAGTAGAAATGGAATTGTATATGAACATATATAATCATACATATATGGTCTTGTCTGTGATCATATAAAGATATAGCTGGTCATATAAGTCAATATATGACCATATCTGGTGTCATATATGACAACATATGTTCGGATGCGAACTTTGAGGTAGGTTATATGGTCATATATGATCATGTATAAGCATATATGAAACAAATTTGATCATATACAAACATATACTCTCAAATTTCGGATCCGAACATATATTGCCATATATATGGTCATATATTGATCTATATATGGACTTATATGATCAGCTATACCCATTTATGTTCACAGAAAAGACAATATATGATCTTATATGTTCTTGTAGGATCCCATTTTCCCCTGGGTATGTACTTTTCTTAAAAAAAAGACCTGAAATAATAATAAACTTTGCTTTTAATTATTTTAGTCTTCACTTTCAAATATTGTTAAAGAAAAAAAAAACTTTTTAAGTGTTTACTTAAGAAATTGCTTAGGAAACACCCAGCATAAAAATTAAAAAAGGAATTACTTAACTAAGGAACTCTGAAATAAAAAATATTTTGGCACTTTTTCTAAGCGTTTGTCTACAAAAAAAATAGTTTATTTAATGGAAAAAAACAAAGTTGTCTATTGGTTTATCATATTTAAATATCAATATTTTAATGGTGTTGAGGTTTTCATAAATTTAAAAACGATTGCTGGGTTAAGATAAAAATCCAGTTGAAGGAGAATTGGAAGTAGAAAAACAACTATATTTAACAAAGTTTTCGAACTGTAATTAGCAACACTTGTGTGTATTTCACAACTTTAGAGTTGAAACCAGAAAATATATAAATTATTAAATAAATTTTTTATTTAATAATGGTAAATTCGTTTTAGTTTTGGTATTTATATTTATGTATTTATTTATAAATGGCTTTTAAATTTTTTATGATTACAAAAAATTGTTTAGCCATTTAAAAAATAATTAATTTTACATTTTAATTTTTTTTTTTTTACAACTGTCATTGAAAATATGAAAGCAATTAGTTTTGAAGGATAAAAAAACTAGAATTTAAAAGAGATATTTTAAACAAATGTTGCAGTATTTTATCATAACGAACAAGAGTGATGATAATGATAACATATTGAAAGATAAATTAGTTTTAAAAATGAAAAAAAAACAAAAAAAAATATTGTTATAAATAAATTGAAAATACGCTTTAAAATTTAATTTGTAAATTCACAAATTCTTTTTTAAAGTTACGAAATTTGTTTCATAAGCCTTCTTAAAATTAAAAAACATTTAAAAATTTATAAAACATTTATAAATTTACACATAAATATTAAATAAATGAATTTTGTATGAAAACTTTATTTTATAAGCCATTTATTAATTTAAAAATTGATTATACATATAACCCCTAAAGTGTAGTTTAAAAACTAAAAAAGCCGTTGCCTACTTTTAGGGGCATTTTCTTAAATTTTTTTTTATATTTGCAATTTTTACTCTAAAAAATCATTCACATTCTTAGTACTACTTCTGTTATGAAAAATTATTCAATAGGGACTTTCAATTTATATATTCATGAAGACACTATAACATTAAGTAAAATCAAATGTAGCCTACTTTTAGGGCTATTAAAGAATTGATAAATATCCAAAATTCCTGTCATTAATAAACTAAATTTTTCAACCTTTTCTTGATGCTTTAATTTCATAAAAATTTAAACAATCTCTTTCCTCCATAATTTCCATAAATATTTTTTATCAATCTAATATTTTAAATAGGTTTTGACACTACCTTTTTGTGGTTTTTGGTTTTGCTATGTAAATATTAATTATAAAATTTATGACAATACAAAGGACAATTAAATTAAATTTCCCAGTAAATTTTATTAAAAAAAAAACATTTAAACAAACAATTTAGACAATTAACTTAAGGCTAAATAAATTAATTAAATTTATTACTAACAAAATATTAAATGTAACACCTGAAAATATGCAATAAATTGAAAATGTTGATAACTAATGAAACATATTTTAAGAGCAACAAAATATAATAAATAAAACCATAAATCAATTATATTTATAACAATGTTTAAGCAGAAATTATCTTAATATTATCGCTAATGAAAAATTTATATAAAATGCTTTAAATTTGTATAAATTTTCAAAAGCAAAATATTTCAAATTCTGAGAATTTTTTCTACATTAACACATATGACTTAGGGCCAGTATTATAGTCAACACTTAGTAGAATTTTTGACTTGAATTTTACTTGAGTAAAAAGTTTTCAGTAAAAAAAAAAATTGTTTAACAACTTGAAAAGAGGTTCCGCTATTTTTTTACACTTTTGCTAAATTTCCTACTTAAGTAATATTTTAGGCCCGATTTGATAGTCAAAACTACAAATGATTTTTGCCTTATATGTTTCTCAGTAAAAAAAAAACATAAATAATAACTGTAAAACTTTCTGCAGTTTTTACTTTAAATTTAAAGTACGATGAAGTAATTATACATTTTTTTATAATCGAAGGCAAACAATTTTTTTTTAATATACTTTATAACATGAACAAAATTAACTGTAAATAAACAGTAGTTTTCAACTATTTATCAGTTATTTTAAAATATTTGTAGCACAAATTTATCAGTTAATTTTACGACATTTTTGGTTATTTTTAATGAAGTTGTTAGTTATTTTTCAATAGTTAAAAATCACTAAATTTTAAGTTATTTTTAAACTAAATACCTTAATCGCCTCTTTAACTGTATATAACTGTGTTTTAACTGCCATTTTCAATAGATTCTACTGACAATTTTTTTTGAGCTTAGTTAACACGTAAGTAGGCTAGTGTCTTATTTTTATTTTTTTGTTCCAACCTCCTAGATATAGGCAAGTTTTCTTTTATAATCTCTTACAAACATTTTACATTTTCTGCTGATGTTTATAAAAAAAATCAATTTCTTTGAAGTAAAATTCTCAAACCTTTTCCAACACCATCAAAAATTTAAGAAAAAAAATCCTTCTTCAAACCATCTTGTAATAATTTTACATAAATTAAATAATTTACACTTTATATGAAATACTTTAATATAACTTAAAATATAATTTTATATGTAGGGTAAAGTGTTGTACCTTGAAATGGTTGTTCCTTGATACGTGTTTGACAAAAAGAGTTTTCCTATACAAGGTGTTTTATTCGAAAAAGTACTAATTTTTTTAACCACATTTTGATCACTTAAATTTCCGAGGTGGACCGGGAATTTATGACATCAGAAAAATTAACTGTAAAAAACAGGTGGTCTTATCTATTGCATCAGTTGTTTTAAAATTTTTGTAACAACAATTTATCAGTTAATTTTACGACATTGTTAGTTATTTTTGAAGCATTTTTTAGTTATATTTCAACAGTTAAAAATAACAACATTTTTAGTTATTATAAAGGTCACCTTTCTAACTGTATATTCATTTGTTTTAACTGTCATTTTCAGTAGATTCTAACGGTAGACTTTTCTGAGTGTGTAACACGAAACGTTCGGAACTTTTCAGTTAGCGGATTTTTTAAGCTGTTTAACGCATTTAAAAAAAGGTCACTCCAGCCTACGAGATCCATTGTTGCTGGCCGCAATAGAAAATAATTAATAAATTAAAAACCCAGGTCAAAATGGGATCGTAAATGAACATATATAATCATATATGGGTTTGTATATGATCATATATGCGTATAGCTGCTCATATATGTCCATATATAGTACAATATATAACCATATATGGTCTATATATGACCATATACGTTAGGAACCGAAATTTGAAGGTATATGGTCTTATATGATCATATGTTTTCATATATGCATATATATTGTACTATATATGGACATGTATGATCCTATATGCGAATAGCTTATCATATATGTCGTATATAGTACAATATATGGCCATATGTGGTCTCGTATATGGCCTTATATATATGTTCGGATCCGAAATTTGAGGGTATATTGTCGTATATTATCACATATGTTCATATATGCTCATATATGATCATATATCCTGAAATTTCTGATCCGAAAATATATGATCATATATAATACCATATATGGTCATATATTGTACTATATATGGACATATATGATCAGCTAAAGGCATATATGATCATGTAGGAACCCATATATGATCATATATGTTCATATACAATCCCATTTTCACCTGGGAAGCTGTTTTTTTCATGGTCATATATTGTACTATATATTGTACAGCTATAGGCATATATGATCATGTAGGAACCCATATATGATCATATATGTTCATATACAATCCCATTTTCACCTGGGAAGCTGTTTTTTTTCTTATATTTATGCACACGATAGAAATTTGTTTATTTGAAACGTTTCATGCTGCAACATATTTCCCTATTTCTTACATTTTAAAATTCAATTTAGCATAATTAATTATATAGACACAGTCTAATGATACAACAAATATATTTTGCCAAAACAACCTCATATTTTTGTAAAAGCGAAATTATGTATATGTGTGTGTGTGTGTGTGTATGTGTGGCAGTGATTGTAATGAAGCTAAAGGAAAATTAATCAATTTTACATTAGTGTTAAATGAAATAATAAAGAAAACCAAATTTAAACACATACAAATACAATTACTTACTTATATAGAATAACAAAGAAAATATTCAAACGAACCCAGCAAACATGTCCATACGAAGGAGATTCCTCCCGTCGTATATCCTGGAAGAAAATAGTTACTGCGATAAATATTTTTTGATATAATTTTTGGTCAACAAATGATCGCCTGGATGATAAATTCGCCGTATGATAATAGATTTTGTATCGCCAAGTTTTCTCCAGGAAAATAAATTTGCGACATCTTGAAAAATTTTATGATGATATTCAGATGATAAAAAGATGACAATGTCTTCTAGTTAATATAACTTTAAATTGTTTGCAGGGAATACTCGATTAACAAACACATTTATATATATAAAATGAAAACTTACCCACATAAACAAACTTCTGTGTACTAACAACAAATTCTCTTAAGGAAGGTATGCCAAGTAATGTGTATGTATTATAAGAGATATTAGAGAACACTTAATATATTGCCTACATTTAGGAGGTTTTATTTTAAAAGTATTCAAAGCATATTACAAGAATTGTTATAAGTATAAAAAACATTGCCTACTTTAAGGGTACTTTAGAAAATATTAAAATTAATTGATTACTTTTTTAGTTAATCATAGAGATAGGAATTCAGAACTTAAACTACTCACCGATAGAGGGCGCTGATATTTAGTATTACCTGAGCAACTATTTAGTATAAGCTGAGCGAGCCTATATTTAAAAACTCAAAAACTGCTGAAAACTGCTGAAAACTGCTCAAAATAAGGAAAAAAGAAACGCGGAATATATTTAAATAATAAAATTTGAAATATTTATTTGTATTTTTTCCTTTGTTGTTTGTCATTATTTAAATTTAAATAAATAAAAATTTTTTTACAAAGTGCCATCTAGTGATAACCATTTTTTTTAACTTATTTTTTTGGTGATGCCATATTCCTGAGTTAATCAATGTTCAAAACTTTTTCATTTATGTATATATTTTTTCTTTATTTAATTCACTTTTTTCTTTAGTATACCTTCCCTTTTGCCACAACCTACCCAGCCACCCAGTAAAATACTCTTGTCTATAGATTTAATGTTATGCCACTTGTTTAGCTTGAAATCAAAAACAGTAAAAGACAACATAAATACTGGGATTTTACCAAAGAAACCCACAAAAATGATAAAAAATTGGAAAGACAAGATTGAAATATATGAACACAAAATTACTTAAAATAAAAAAAAATGATAAATAAATGTTTTTGATGTTGTTTGGTTTATTTATTTTTCTTTTTATATAAGAAAGAAAATCTTGTTTGGGAATATTTGTATTATGTTGGAAAAACAAGGCTAGTGTTTGGATTCTGTGTTTTTTTCTTCTCAAACATTGTGTTGTATGTATTTTGGTTTAATTGAAATTTTAAGATTATTTGAGCTTAACAGGAAAATAAAGAAATTAATAATTTGTTTTTTTTTTTTTAGGTAAAATTAGTATGAAATTTAAAAAGCAATTAATATAAAGAAGCATATTTGGAAAGTAGATAAATTCCTAGTAACTTAATCTAACTATATAAAACTAATACACTCAATATAAAAGTTCTGCAATATAAACCTTAACCCTTATATGAAATAAAAACCCAGCAAAAAGAAATTTTAAGTCATGCTTAGCAAACAACTTTTTTTCACTACTTCAAAAGTATTCGTTAGTGTATTTTTACTGTTTTTTTTAGATGTAATTCTGAACAACTTCAAAAAAATCACTTCTGTCATGGCTTACAAAATATCCCTTAGTATATTTTTAAATCTTTTTTAAAAGTAATTCTGAAACAACGTCCAAAAAATCACTTAAGATGTCAAAAAATCCAAAAAGTTATTCGAAATTCGAGCAAAATATATAATAATCGACTCACATTATATTCAAATACTGATCTAAGAAGTCCACCAAGAAATCAGTCTTTAGTTTGCAGAACACTAAAGCTTTTCTCATCCAGGTGACTACCTGCTCGCTTCGTTTGACCTGAAAATGTTTTTTTATTTTATTGAAACTCACTAATGTTAAAGACAAGTATCTTAAGTACTGATTAAGTGTAAAACTACCCAGTCAGAAAAATAGAAACGAGAAAGCGATGGCAAGGCTCTTTTACAATTGGTATACGTACTAGAAAAAGTGTTTTCTCATTCCCAAAATTTGAATAACATTAGACTCGAAGCTCAAATCTATTTAAAGTTATTTAATTTTTATTAAAGATTATATAAATCTCAATAAATTTTAATTTTAACTATAATTTTGTTTATTCGAATCTCATCTATTCGAATCTCATCTATTCGAATCTTATGGCTTTCTTAATTCGTATCTTATGGCTTTCATATTACCTTTTGGAAGATGACAAAGCAAACTGTTATAATTTTTTTGTTGTTTTCATTTTGATATTAACACTCTTAGACAAAAACAAGAAAATGCTCGTTTATAATTATTAAATAATTGAGCTCGAGGTCTTTGTAGTTTTTTTTTTTTATAAAATATTTTTCTTTATTTTAGAATAGCGATATTTCGTTATTCTTTAAATGATATCTTCAAGGTTTATGTAAACAAAAAAATATATATATTAAAAAAACTTAAAAATGTTGGCAGCAGCTCAACACGCATGTCAACACTACATTAAAGAAACTGAATAATTGTTGACATGCGTGGTGAAAAGCGTCAACATTTTTAGGTATTTTTAATACTTATTTGTTGTTGCTTATATAAACCCTGATGATGTCATTGAAAGAATGACGAAATATCGGTATTATAAAATAAAGAAAAATTAAAAAAAAAAATACCACAAAGACCTCGATCTCAGCTATTTAATAATTATAGTTTCTGTTTGTTTCCATTTTGTTTTCCAATAAGCCCGAAAGTATATTTTAATTTTGAACTCACTAAGAAGAATGCTTACTGTTATTTAGGTGGCCTGTTGTTAACAAAATCTCTTCCTATGCTAATTTCTCTCATCCTAATATAATTTTTCTAACATTTATTACTTAAAAAGTTTTAAAGTATATTTTAAGCTCAAGATTACAGAATTATGATAACTTCAGATTTTTTTCCATTACCTAAAAGTATGCTCTATATTTTTTTTTTTAACAAAAATTTAAAACATCCGTATAAACAAAACACCTGAACAAATTATAATTCATATTTATAAATTCAGTAAAATTTCCTGAAATTCATTTGTTGTCATGGTTAAATAAAAATGTAATAAATATTATTTCCGTTGAAAGGCTTTTGTGTTATACATATTTATGTATATATGTATATTATATTCAAGGGTACATAACCTTCTCTTTATTTGTAGTCAACTAACGGATGCTTAACCGGTAGAACATTTAGCAACAGAAAACAATAAATTCTTAGTTAAGAACACATTTTACGCTGGTTGCTTCTATACAAATACACTTTGCACTCATACATACGCACTTTTTTTAGAAATATATACAAATTATTATACAAAATATGCCGGAAGTTATAAAATTATAAGAAAAAAAAACATATTTTTCTTTCTTATTTCTTTGTTTACTCACCACATTTATTTTAGCATTCCTTGCTCAGTATTTTCTGAGGTTTTCTTGTGTGAATTCTTAAAAAAAACATATGCTTTAAAAAATAATATTATTTAACCCTGTTGCAAATAATGGCGGTTAACTGAATTTTCTTAACACAAACTTAAATTATATTTATTTAAAATTACATTTTCCTAAATATATATCTAACAGATATAATGGCGCCCAAGCAGGGACCCAATAGGAAAACAACCTATTATGAATAATTAAGGCACTCTGTCAGGGATTTATGACAGTTTCTTTAAGTTTTAAATAAAAATATCTTAAAAATCGCTGTGGCGCCAGAGCGGGGACATAGTTGATGAACTCTTTATAAAATGAAGTTTCAGAAAAGTTCCGTTCTACAAAAGTTTTAAAATAATCAATTATAAGGCAATAATTTAAGAAAAATGTTAAGTAATATTATTAGAGTAATAAATATTGAACTTAGTTATAGCTACAGTCAATGAGGATATTCTATATCATGATTTCACGCTCTCGTAAACGATCCTTGGTATAATTTCAATATCATTTTCTGTTTAGCTAAAAGCCAAACTAATTTTAAATGTTGCTAGTGCTTTTTAAGAAATTATTTATTATATCTTCCATTGTGCATGTTACTGTATCAAGATTTTGTATGATTTTAGGATTTTTGCCAATTTGTCCGAGGGTTAAAAACCATTCATTAAAAATATTTATTTTAATTCATGTTTTGAGACTCTAAATTTGTGTTTTTCTGTCTATGTTATATAAATACAAAGAATCATTTTTGTTTTTTCTTTATATTAAAATTTCTAAAGTCTTGTATGTTATACGTTACTATATACATTTTACAAGTTATGATTTAAAATTTGTTTTAACATGCTTTTGTAAAAATGTTCATGTTCATGGTCTTTGATCTCTCTTTTGTTAGCTCAGCAAAAAAAAAATATAATAGATTTGAGGAATCCCTTTTAAATGATATAATTGTAAAAGTAATGTTCAAAGAGTTAAAAATAATTGGACTACCAAACGTATGAGAGTGATATTAAATACAAAACACTGTTACTATTTCTTTTGGAATTTATTTATTAAAGACGAGTAGCATAAAAGCTATAATGGCAGTATGATTATAAAAGCCAAATGTTGCTAGTATTAGACTGCAGTTCGTGTATAAGAGATTGTATGAAATTTTATTTAAAAAAAATTATATTATGAAATTTTTTCATATAAAACTTTATGAAAATATTTTTAGTAAAAAGAAAGAATTTCAGAGTAAAGAATTTTAAACTTAGTAAAAGCTATAGACATTTACGGTATTCTGTCAAAATTTCACGCTCCCACAAGCAATCTTCAGTAGAATTTCAGTATCATTTTTGGTTTATCTAAAGTCCAAACTGATTTGTGTACACAAATTTTTTCACCTTACCAAGCGACATTGAACTATCATAGCCCTATTACTTAACAATGGACGGTGGTATTTAAAAAACTTACCTATTTACGGTTGTTGGTGTTGTAGTGCATATTAATTCAGGTTTTAATTTTCCATCCGCATGCCTGAAAAAATTTCGCTTCTTAAGAATTTAGGTTGTATAAGACTTTAGTCTGTATAAAATTGTAGTCCGTATAAGAAGAAAATCTGTTTAAATCAGTATAAATATGTACTGATTAGTCTGGATAAGACTTATCTCTGTATAAGACATTTTTCTGTATTAAACTGATGTCGGTATAAGCCTTTAGTATGTATAAGACTTTAGTCTGTATAAAACCATAATCGGTATAAGACTATTTCGGTATAAGATTGTAGTCTGTATAAGAATGTTGTCTGTATAAGATTGTTGTCTGTATAAGACTGTAGCCTGTATAAGACTGTAGCCTGTATAAGACTGTAGTCTGTATCAGTCGGTAGTCAGTATAAGACTGTAGTCTGTATAAGACTGTTGACTGTGTAACCCTGTAGTCTGTATAAGACTATAGTCTTTATAAGAGTGTAGTCTGTATAAAACTGTATTCTGTATAAGACTGTAGTCTGTATAAGACTGTAGTGTGTATAAGACTGTAGTCTGTATAAGACTTTAGTTCGTATAAGACTGTAGTATGTATAAGACTGTAGTCTGTATAAGACTGTAGTCTGTATAAGACTGTAGTGTGTATAAGACTGTAGTCTGTGTAAGACTTTAGTCTGTATAAGACGGTAGTCTGTATAAGACTGTAGTGTGTATAAGACTGTAGTCTGTGTAAGACTGTAGTCTGTGTAAGACTGTAGTCTGTATAAGACGGTAGTCGGTGTAAGACTGTGGTCTGTATAAGACTGTTGACTGTATAAGAGTGCAGTCTGTATAAGACTATATTTAGTATAAGACTGCAGTCTGTATAAGACTACAGTCTGTATAAGACTATATTTAGTATAAGACTGCAGTCTGTATAAGACTATATTTAGTATAAGACTGTAGTATAAATCGGAATTCTGTAAAAGACTGTAGTCTATATAAGACTGCAGTCTGTAATCTGAATAAAACTGTAGTGTGTATAATTCTGTTACGTATATAAGTATTAATTTGCTTAGGACTGTAGTTTGCTTAGGACTTTAATTTGCTTAGGACAATAATTTGTAAAAGACCATTGATGTATTAAAGGGTAGTCTTTAAAAATCGTAGTACAAATACAATTTTGTGTTTTTAACTTTTTTAAATAACTTTTAAAAATCCCAACTGTTTTGAAAACGAAATTATCTGCTGTTTTAATCAAATGATTGTTTTATTACAAGTATTATAGCAACTTGTATATTCTTTTTGTCAAATATATAACTTTTCCAATAAAAATTAATGTAAAACGTTTTTTAAATGACCTTAAACTTAACTCATTTAAAAACTTTTCTCAAAAAGTCTCAAAGCAAAGAAGCATTTAACAATAAAGTAACTTTTTATACATAAATGTTTTTTACATGTTTTAAAATATTCTACAACCAAATAGGTTTTACACACTCAAAGTGTATATATATAAAATAACTCAATATATAGTTATAAAAAAGGAAACAAACTTTAAATGATAAAACGGATTAGGAAGTGACTTTATACAATAGAGAAAAAATTTTAAATATGCAAAAGAAAAAGCCAACAACAAAACAATATTTTTTCATATAAAAATAAAAAAAAATGTTTGAAATAATGGGAAAAAATAAAAGAGAAACATTTAAACTAAAAAACTCAGATGTTTTACAATTTATGCTAAATACAATCAACAGCTTACATGTTAAAGGAGGAGGCAACAGGTTTTTTTATGTTACCGACTGACTGACTAAATCTGAAACTCTCTAACCAAATGCTTTCAGGCATAAAATATACAAACACAACAAGTTATATCATACCATGCAATATTTCTTACCAACACCAACATCCTTGTATATTATACATATTTTGCCTTGAATAAGTATTAAAAGGAACATATAGACTTATAGAGAATAACAGTAAAGTATGTAACAAAAATGTATTACTATACCCATTGACTCTCATATACATATAACAAACCAAAGATTGTTTTTTTTTTATTTTTTAGTAATATCTAGGGGATTTTTTGTAACATGAACTTTTAGATATATAGACTGTAAAACTTAGTCGTTGTTCTTATACTTTGTTTAGTGCTTTTGTTTTAATACATATTGTCATAAGATATAATATTCCTCTAGACATCATTTTCTACTGCCTAAACATTAACGAGGCGAGAAAGGTAACTATTGTAACCAAAACAGTTTATAGCTAAAGGTTTTTGTATAAGACTTTCCATAAAATTATAAAAGGGTTTTAAATAACAAAGACGGAAACCCATAAGAAAGGGATTGAAATCGGAACAACGATTTTAATCTATATTATTTTGACTTCTGTATAAGGCTTGTATTCATAAATACTTAATAAAGTTAAAATAGATTTAATAAACAAATTTTCCATACAAAATTTGTTTAATAAACCTATTTTATCTTTATAAATCATTTGTGAATAGACGCATAAGTATAAAACTGTAATCTGTATAAGACTGTAGACTGTATAAGACTGTAATCTGTATAAGACTGTAGTTTATATAAGACTGTACTCTGTATAAGACTGAAATATGTATAAGACTGTGGTCTGTATAAGACTGTAGTCTGTATAAGACTGTAGTCTGTATAAGACTGTAGTCTGTATAAGACTGTAGTCTGTATAAAACTTTAGTCTGTATAAGACTTTAGTCTGTATAAGACTGTAATCTGTAAAATATTGTCGTTCGTATAATACTGTAGTCAGTACAAGACTGTAGTCTATATAAGACTTTAGTCTGTATAAAACTGTAGTCTGTATAAAACTGTAGTCTGTATAAGAATGTAGCCTGTATAAGACTGTACTCTGTATAAGACTGAAATCTATACAAGACTGTGGTCTATATAAGACTGTGGTCTGTATAAGACTTTAGTCTGTATAAGACTTTAGTCTGTATAAGACTTTAGTCTGTATAAGACTTTAGTCTGTATAAGACTTTAGTCTGTATAAGACTTTAGTCTGTATAAAACTTTAGTCTGTATAAGACTTTAGTCTGTATAAGACTTTAGTCTGTATAAGACTTTAGTTTGTATAAGACTTTAGTCTGTATAAGACTTTAGTCTGTATAAGACTTTAGTCTGTATAAGACTGTAGTCTGTATAAGACTTTAGTCTGTATAAGACTTTAGTCTGTATAAGACTTTAGTTTGTATAAGACTTTAGTCTGTATAAGACTTTAGTCTGTATAAGACTTTAGTCTGTATAAGACTGTAGTCTGTATAAGACTGTAGTCTGTATAAGACTGTAGTGTGTATCAGATTGTAGTCTGTAGTCTGTATAAGACTGTAGTCTGTGTGGTTCAATATATGACCCTATATTTTCTAGACCATACACTGATTTGACCACATAAATTCAGATCCAAATTTGGAGGTTATATCGCCGTATATGATTATGTAAAAGCATATATGACCATTATCTATACCTAGACTGAATTATCTTTCTGGAAATGCATAAAAATTCAAAATCGGTTGGAAAATATTTAAGTAATTGCAATTACCCCAGACCATTGTAGGGTTAAAATGAGCTAAAATAGTAAAAAATATTTTTTACAAAAACTTACAATGTTATACTCTAGTTTCATTTCCAAGATCTGCAAATATTCAGATATAAATTTTTCCCTGTCTTGGATTATGCTTGGATTTTTTTCATAAATTTGCGTAACTCTAATTTTGAGTCTTTTAAAATTTTGTTCAACAAAATATAAAAGAGAGTGGTCAACGCATAGAGTTTTCCTAAACACACCTCAGAGAATAATTCTACTGAAAATTACATATATCCCTCTTTTAACTTAGCAGTAACGGCGTTTTAAATTTGAAAATTTTAGAGAATACTGTGATTTTGGCCAATAATTTTGATAATATTCAGTATTTATTTTTGTGTTTTTAGCTAGCTGTAACAAAATCACTTCCGAATTTTTTTTCAATCTGATACGTGAGCTGGTTCTCCGAAAATGTTGTAAAACTTAGACAACGTTAACACTTTCTTTACCAAGGTCAAATGTAAATTATTTGAATATTTTCAATTTTTCCTGCAAGTATATCAAAACATTGTGTTGTTTCTAGCGGAATTTGACGAAAATTGTCCAAATAACTATGTTTTCACCAAATTTTATATATAGTTATAAAAAAAATTGGAAATTAAACCTTGTAGGCACATGAGGTCAAAATGACCCCAAATTTTTAAAATGTAAATAAGTGCCATTTGACGTGAAAATCGACACAAAAACCTTTAATTAAGCATTTTCTAGATAAAAAAAATTAAAATTAATCTGTTTGAGAGCATGGTGTCAAATTGACCCATTTTTTATGTTTAATAACGCTGGTTGGCTGAAAAATTTGTGTAGAAACCATAAAAAAAAAATTTAATTAACCCCTTTTCTCCACATTTTTTAAACAACAATTTATGGTTTCTACATTTTTCAGCCAACCAGGGTTATTTAACATAAAAAATAGGTCAATTTGACTCCTAGAAATGTTGGTTTAGGTATAAAAATACAACATGCTAAAAATGAAAGTGATCGTATAACGGGAACACGTGCCGCATCGTCCCTGAAGTTTGAACTATGATTTACAAGGGGGGGGAAATTACGTTTTTGGCTTTTTTTAAATACAGGCTCTTAAATATATGTCGATAGAATCGTAATCTGGACTGAATTATCTTTCTAGAAATGCATAAACTTACAAAATCAGTTCGAAAATATTTTTTTTTCGCCCCTAAAGACCATGTGTGATCATATGTGTTCATTATGGTGCTCCAAAAAAGAGTGTACTTAATTTAAGTTAAAATTTCTTTGGAGCCAAATCATCCCGAAATTTCTTGAAATTTAGTTCAAGTTAGACAATTTTTTTGAGTGTATTTAGCTTTTAGGCAAGGGTTTTTTTATTCCATATACTTTAGAGTTTAATGTTACAGCATTTATTTCGTTATCGATGTTTTAGGAATAACGGTATTTCATTCAATTCGGTAACGGTATTTCCGTTATTTCGTTAGCAATATTTTAAGGATATCGATATTTAATTTATTTAGGTAACGCCATTTTAAAGTAAATATAGTCAGTTGAAAGGTTTTTGTATCCATAACGGTATTTTAGCGGTATTCTGTGCCAACCCTGTTATAAATGTTACTAATTCGCTATCATGTTCTTAGTAAACCTTCCCCTTCATATATGCTGATATGTATAATATTCTCCTAGCGCACAGTTGCCTTTTTGTCTATATCTAGAGAAAGTGTAATTGATGCAACTATTTAACAACACTCTAGAGTATCTGGTTTTAATAGTGATAAGTATATTATTTTAATGATTTAATAGACAAGATAATATTTATGAGATAATGTGTATTAAAAAGATATGAATTTGTAAAAAGACAAAATAAATCTTACAAAAAAAAAAACAAATTAAATATTAAAAGCCAGTACACAGACCACAAAATGTAATTAAAATAACAATAGAAAATAAATTAAATATAGCATTAAACAATTTCAAACCAAACTATACACAGTTTCTTTTATTGAAGTGTTAAAAAAAATAGCATTATTGTTTGGTGATGTTTTTTATTTTATTAATACTCGTATATTAAGCCACATTGTTTCATTTTCATATTGATATGTAAAATATTAAAAATATATGTATAAAAAGATGTCTTTTTGTGTGCCTATAGTACATATGTATCTGTTGATATGTCCTGTGCTGTCAGGTCTGGTTTTGCATTATTTTGTTTTATGGTAAACTATATACTCGTTCATGTTTACAAAGCTGTTGTAGTCAATATTAAAATTCAATTATAATTTTCATATATTTAAGGTCAATAAATGGGGAAGGTCGTAATAAATATGTAGTTATTCAATTTTAAAATTTAATTTAAAACCAAGGGAATCAAAATCTAAGAAATTTTATATAATACAAAAATTAACTTTTTATTAGAGTATAATCAAGTATACGCCTATCTGTTGTATATCCTTGAAGTATAATATGGAACGAAGGCTAAAAATTATTGAATTCTAACAAAACCTATTACATATATTAAGTGCGTAGCCAGAAATATGTTTGCTTAATTTTAATGATTTCTCCTCAAAGATACCTGTAGATACTAAGTGTTCTTTAAATTAGAAAGTACTTAAAAGCTACAAAATTAAATGGAAAATATTGAAAATGTATTCCGTAGGCAGATGTGTATTAATTAGAAGTGTGCGTGAACTTTCAAACACATTTTAATCCTCTAGCCCTTCAATTAAAAGGGACTTTTTTGGCCGCTTTTTAAAGAGGGATAAAAAAGACCCGTAAGCTGAAGAGCCAGAGGGTTAAAATGTGCCACAAAAATATTTGTCATGAAATTCTACTATAAGTCTCGGAAGACCTCGAAGTTGAAAATTTAACTTTAATGCCAGAAATCAGTCAAAACTTAAAATGTGTTTAAGGGTTAATTTCGTACTTATTCAGAATTCGAGTAAATCTCGTGCAATCGTAAGACTTATTGATTTATTATTTATTACTTATTTATTCGGAAATTCAGAAAAATAAGTATGTCCACTTTTTAGCGGCCCAATTTCATATTTTAGGTTTAAAACTTGAGGCAAAAATTACTCTGATTTTAGTTTTTTTTAAGTTTTTCATGGTTGTTCCTAGGAAATTTATACAATTTGGGTATCAAATGAAAGCTATTTTGATAATATATTAAGTGGTGTACTAAAAATATTAAAAATTCGATCCACCTTACTAAACACCTTGATATTTACTGAATTACTTTTCCAGTTAATAGTTTTTGGTTAAACATAATAAAATAATTCTATTGTTTATTTGAAAAATTCTTTAGTTTGACATTTCTATCGCTTTATTGCTGCTGTAATAAATACAAAGACAAGAATTCAACAAGTTAGAGCTACGAGTATTTAAAAAAAAAATATGTATTTTAATATAATAGAAAAATATTCTTTAATCTGTTGCTTTCAGTTTTGCTTATTGTTGCTATTATAACAGTAAAATGTCTGAAATTGAAATGTTATTTCTCATTTTTCTTTTCAAATACTCTTTTAGCTATGGTGGCTTTTTCTCTTCGCAGCTGCTGTTGGCTGTTGTTGTTTAATAATAGACTTTAGCAATAATTGCTATTATTACTAGAAGTGTTTTGTATGTCGATTCTAGCAACAACTGTCTGTCCATTTCATTTTGACTATTCTGTTTTGTTTTCCGTTAAGTCCTGTCTGTGTAAGTTTGTGTGTATTATGAGTCTGTAAATGACATTCAATTAATGTAATAGCATTTTAACTGTTCATTTCGTTTATCATCAACCACTTTATATATATTTCTAAGTCAGTAGAACTGTCTGTGTATGTTGCCTGCCTGCTTGCCTGCCTGATGTATTTTAGCTCTTTCAATTTTATAGAATTTGTGGTACTGTCAATTTTCTATTAAATTTTGTGTTTTTTTCTGTTTAACTTTGTTAGTAAGATTTTGGTTTTTGGGGTTGTGAAATGTAGTTAAATAAAAATAATTTTGATTTTTAGCATTAACGAATATTTGTGTGAGTTTTTTTTACTTAGAAACGAAGAGAAAATATTTTTATTAACAATTCAAATTAAAAAAGGTGTTGAAATTTAACAATCTACACATTGAAGCATGATTGATGTGAATTAATTTGATGATGTTTATACATATCTTATTTAAACTCCTAATCCTTTAAGTTGGGGTTAATACGTAGTTCAAAAATTTCCAAGATTTATTTAAAGGTGTTGAATTATTTCTACTCACGCAGGCGCAATATTCACTCATAGAAATAAATCTATAAAAATAGCAGAAAAAACTATTAGAAGAGTAAAAACATCTGCTAAAATTAGCAGCTTTTTTTTAGCTAAATACTAGTAAAATCAGAACAGAACAAATAAAATTGTTAACTTAACATAATTTTTGATATATCTAAGTTAACTTTTAGTTGATGGAAAATGACAAATTATATAGTAAAATCTACAGAAAATTTTGTTTGGTATTAATAGACTAAAAACAGAAGCAACAAAATGAAAGAAAGATCACAGCGGAATTTTATTTTAGGGAGTTTAAAGTTTCCCCCCTTATTCAAATGTTTATGGTGAATCGGCCTAGGAAACCATGTGAATATTCCATTTTAGATGTATTATCTGTTCAGTAAAGTTAATTAAAACACTACGAGGAACATTTTTGTAGAACATTTCAACCCTCTAAATCTTCAAATAAAGGGATTTTTTGGCCCCTTTTTTTGGACAAAAAAGACCCGTAAGTTGAAAAGCTAGAGGGTTAAAATGTTCCACAAAAATGTTCCTCGTAGTGTTTCATGTAAGTTCGATGAACATGTCCTATACCTAAAATGGAATATTTACATAGTTTCCCAGGTTTGTTGTACATTTGAGCGCCAAATGTCCAACAAACTTGGATTTTAGGGAGAAAACATGTAAATCTTACATTCTAGGTATAGGATGTGTTCAGTGGGCTTATGTAAAATACTACGGGGAACATTTTTGTAGAACATTTTAACCCTCTAAATCTTCAACTAAAGGGATTTTTTGGCTCCTTTTTAAAAAGGGACAAAAAAGACCCGTAAATTGACCAGTTAGAGGGTTAAAATCTTCCAAAAAATGTTCCTCGTAGTATTTTACATAAGTTCGATGAATATATCCTATACCTAAAATGGAAGATTTACATAGTTTCCCCCTAAAATCCGGGTTTGTTGTACATTTGAGCGCCAATTGTGAATACGTAGGAGATTAACCCTTAACACATTTTAAGTTTTGACTTATTTCTGGCACTGAAGTTAAATTTTCAACTTTTATGTCTACAGCGAATTATAGTAGATTTTCTTAACAAATATTTTTGTGGAACATTTTAACCCTCTGTCTCTAGAGTTTAGGGGGCCTTTTTGTCTTTTTTCTAAAAAGTGACAAAAAAGTCCCTTTAATTGAAGAGTAAGAGGGTTAAAATGTTCCGCAAAAATAATTCTTACGAAATTCTACTATAAGTCTTTGAAGACATCAAAGTTGAAAATTTAACTTCAGTGCCAGAAATAAGTCAAAACTTTAAATGTGTTTAAGGGTTAATCTCGTACTTATTCAGAACTTGCGCTCAAGTGTCCAACAAACTTGGATTTTAGAGGGAAACCATGTGGATCTTCAATTTTAGGATAGAATGTGTTCAGTGAATTTATGTAAAACACTATGAGAAACATTTTTGTGAAACATTTTAACCCTCTAACTCTTCACATTGTGGGTCTTTTTTTGCCCCTTTTTAAAATGGGGCCAATTTTCACTATACCTAAAATAAAATTGCGATGTGATATTTCAAAACGCCGACACATGTATATTTTTTTTTCGTCTCCTCTGCCAGAATCCATTATAAGAACACCGTAGTTTTTTTTCGTGTTGTACTGTGTAATTATAATTTTTTTTTTCCAGATTTTATAGTATAATTTGTCGTTTTCAATTAACACAAAAATATAACTTAAATTCTGTGAATTTATTAGTATAATTTTTGCTGATCTTATTTTACTAATATTTAGCAAAAAATCCTATTAATTTCAGCAGTTTTTCTGCAAGGTAATTTTTAAAAAATTTTAGTAGCTTTTTCTACATCTTTTACAGGTTTAATTCTATGAGTGTTGGCATTTGAAAATCCTTTGCTAGAAATGAAAAATAAATTGAAAAAATACCTGAGATGGCCGATAATCTTAGTATTTCTACACTCAAAAAAAAAAAGTCAGTAAAGTCAGCAAAAAATGTTGCTGTGTCAGCAAATTTTTAGTCAGGAGCGTGCTTGCAAAAAAGTTGGTAATTTCAGCAAAAGGTTTGCTGAAAATCAGCGAGCTGATTTTTACCAAAAAAATAGTAATCTTCAGCAAAAGTTTTGCTAACACTTAGTCGACTGCAAATGAAAAAGGTCCTTGCTAAAATCACTAAAATTTTTGCTGAATATTAGTAGACTGAAAAAAACTCAAAAAACTTGTATCGAAATTTTACTTTAGTTAATTTATTTGCTGAAAATTTAAATATAGAATATGTGTAGAGTTGTTTTTCTTTTTTTGTCATTTTCGTTTCCAGACAAGCTGCGACATCTACATCTTGTCTATCTGGTTGTCGTCCACGCTATGAATGCGGTTGTCAGCACAATTTTTGTAGCAAAATAAATTAGTAAAACATTAGTTCAAAATTAGTTTAGTGCTAAAAAAATATAACTAAAATTTTTGCTGAAAACGGAATTTCAGCAAAAAAATTGCTAAAAATTAGTACACTTGATATACAAGACGTTTTACTAATTTTTCTACTAACTTATTTTTTTGAGTGTAGCACATCTGAATTTTATCAGCAGCTGTATTTGCGCTCATACCTATCAACATTAAGTATTTAAAGCAAATATACATTAAGCCGATTAACGTTAAACCGATTAACTTTCAAAAAAAATTTAACCCTCTAACCGGCAAGCCCGCCTCCAGGCGGGGTATATTAAATTGACCAGAAATGCGCCAAAGGAGTATTTTATAATAAGAAATTATGCTTTTTCAATAGAAAACAAAATTTATAAATTTTTTTTTGAAGAATTTTTTTGTATACAATGCACGGTTTGGAAGTGAGAAAGTGTCAAAGATGAAATTTCGTAAAAATTAAAATTAAATTAAATATTTTAAAACAACCAAGATTTTCAAAAATCTTAAAAACATATTTAAATTGACTAAAACAATTGATAGTGATCACGAAGTAACATTGGAGCTCAAGCTATTCAAAAAGTTCCTTACTTTGGTCCAAGGACGCATAGGATTCCATAAGAATACCTTTAAAGGACATCGCCTTAACTTCAAAACGAAAGGACATCGCCTTAACTGGTAAAACGATAATATTTGGTATAGGTAGCAAAGTTTATAAGTTTGAATAATATAAATTGAAGTTTTGGTGCGTTTTCGCTCAATTTCGCGTTTTTCGAAAAACGAAAATCGCTACATTCTTTTAAGTAACAGCACAAAAAATTTAATTTTTTTATTGCAATTACATCTTGGTAAGAGAAGTAATTTGTGCCTAAACCTAGTAATTTTTATGCGCTAGTTTTCGAGATTCACCCTTAAACTATCTTGGCCCATATCACCTAAAGTAGGCAACGAAAAAAAATTTTGTAGAAGAACTTATTGTTTATTTTTCGTGAGGAACACATGGTATAAATTTCATTGCAAAAAAGCTTAGGCCGGTTAGAGGGTTAAATAGTTACGGCGTGTCTCATACTAGAGAAAATATAAAAAAATTGTATACAAACAAACAACAAATGTTTATGTTAACTAATAGTTAACTTATAAACCGCCAGTTTGAGACCCAACGTTAGTGTAACAGTTAACGTGCATACGAAAAGTAATGCGTAATTTTTCTTCTTAAATACGTTTTGCTGAACTTTCAACTATATTTCTATTCCTTTTTAAAATGCGAAAACAAATACTAAAATTTTGACATATTAATTTAAATACAAAAAATTTTATTTTAACTAAAATCATATTTACTTTTAATAAGATTCCTTATTAATTTAAAAATGTTCGTAATTAATTTTAAAATGTTCATCAAAACTATATTCAAATCTGTTATAACAATTGATGATTGAATGCAGTTTAAATAAGTAATTTTTATATTAAAGTATTAATACTTTTTTTTTTACCTTAATTAATTTATTATAATTAATTAATACATCCTTAAATGCTAACTATTAACGTTTGTTATGTAGTTTTGTTTATAAGTATATAAACAATAATTTATTACTTATTATAATGACCACATAAGCTTATTATTTCATTCTGTAGTATTTTATTTTACAATTTAATAAATATTTTATTATTCGGTTTTTTTGTTTATTGTCAGCTTAAATTTAATACCATCAACAACAATGTGTAAATGTAGGTAAATGTGTTTAACAATTTTTTTTTTATTTAAACAAATATTTTTAAAATAGAGTTACCAAATAGTTTTATAATGATCAGGCAAATTTGTATAAAAAGAATTTTTACAACATTTTGGATAACCAGGCTGATTACACAGTACAACAGCCAATCTGGGGGGTGAGAAATTCCAAGTCAGGGTGATGGTACTAGGTCAGTATAGTAAAACCCTCAAAGGGTTTGGCGTTCGTATGTGTCATTTTTTTATGACCTTTTAAATTTTTTCCTTATCTTGATGTTTTTTCGCTTAGTTGTAACTCGAGAACCACTTGTCCGATTTTGATGAAACAAATTTAGAAAAATTTAGAATTACAATTTCTTTAATCCGTTCATATAACATTTTTCTTTATAATCAACAGTTTTGCCGGTAAAAATAAATTTGTGGAGAAAAAAAAATATTTTTTTGCCTAAAAATTAAAATTTTTTTTTTTAAATTCATAAAAAATTTTAATTTTTAGGCAAAAAAATATTTTTTTTTCTCCAAAATATTTTTTTGCCTAAAAATTAAAATTTTTTTTTTTAAATTCATAAAAAATTTTAATTTTTAGGCGAAAAAATATTTTTTTTTCTCCACAAATTTATTTTTACCGGCAAAACTGTTGATTATAAAGAAAAATGTTATATGAACGGATTAAAGAAATTGTAATTCTAAATTTTTCTAAATTTGTTTCATCAAAATCGGACAAGTGGTTCTCGAGTTACAACTAAGCGAAAAAACATCAAGATAAGGAACAAAATTTAAAAGGTCATAAAAAAAAATGACACATACGAACGCCAAACCCTTTGAGGGTTTTACTATACTGACCTAGTACCATCACCCTGACTTGGAATTTCTCACCCCCCAGACAATAATCCCAAAAATGTTCCATAGTGTTATTAATAGAAATTGGTACAACAGTTTAGAAGTTAAGTATTTTTAAATATTGATATCTAACGAGTTTTTTCCATATCACTTTTAATAGAATAAATAACTTTTTTAAATGGAAGAATAATATTATAGACTACATACTATGTTAATAAATGGCGCCCAACGAGTAGCCAGATTTAAGTCTATATTCAGTAACCAGGCAAATTGTCTAAACAAAAATTGGCACACAACATAAGAAAAATTAAAAATTTTTAAAAATTGTTGCCTAATGATATCTGTTAGTGAGGAGCTCCATAGAATACATAACTTTTTTGAAATGGCGCCCAATAAATGGCCCGGAGAGGAAATATTTTTTAAAAGTATTAACGCCTTATGAATTCTTTCGAGATTAATAAATAGAACATAACTGTAGTTTCAAATTGGCGCCCACCAAAAGGAGCCGATAAGGATATGTTCACATTTTCAGATCTTTCATATCATCAGTTGATTTATTCTCCTTAAAACTTTATAGTTTTTGAGTAAATTAAATAGAATTTTATTCTCTCTCAATACTATTACCAATCTGGCCACCCTTTTGTTATTGTTTTAAAGCTAATATTATTTTAACTTAAGTATTGTTATTTTCAACCCATAAATATATGAGGCTTTCCATACCAACTGCCTGGCTATAGGAAAAAATGTGTTGGTTTAATGTTAAACTTGCAGTATTTATGGCCATATAGGCAGATTGAAGTTAAACTAACGAGAACTTTCATAAAAACCATTTTTGGTATATTTTTCGAAAAATTTCAATAAAAATGTTGCTTTCTCCTTCTTCCTGTACAAATATTTTTTATTATTTTGAATTTTTAATATTTTTATTTATGGATTGTTATCAGGGTAATACGAAAAAACACGTAACAAATTTTTGAATTATTACAAAATGAATTTCATTACAAATATTTCTGCGGAACATCTTAACCCCCTAACTCTTCAACTTACAGGTTTTTTTTTGTCGCTTTTTAAAAAGAGGCCAAAAAAGTCCCTTTAATTGAAGAGTTGGAGGGTTAGAATTTTGTAGAAAAATGTTCCTCGTATTATTTTACATAAGTTCGCTGAACACATTCTATACCTAAAATGGAAGATTCAGATGGTTTCTTGTGCCGATTCACACTAAACATTTGCAAAATGGGAGAAACTTTAACCACCCAAAAAACATAGGGCTGGACTTTTAGAACGCCGATACAAGTATATATTTCATTTTTTTTTTGTCCCTTCTACCAGAATCAGTTGCCAGAACCTTGTTATTTTGGAAAAAAAAAATGATTTTTTTCGTACAATGTTATCAGTTGGGACATCAGTACGTATAAGTAATATCATATTGTATTTATTATATTGATTATACGTAATGTCCTAACTGATTATAGTACAAATATTTGAGTTTTTATTGAATATTTTAGGTAGACAGTACTCAACGATTATTTGCTCAAAAATGAAGACGAGTAGCATGCTAAAAATTTCTGTCTCGATAAACATTCATATGTTATACTTTTTTCTATCTGCACAATTTGTATGGAAAGCCTTATATATTTAAAACTCATTATATTATGTTAACCAAATGTTAATTTTATAATTATCATTATATACGATATGTTTTTTATATATACATATTTATATATATACTTTTTTTACTATTTACCTTGGCAACGGATTATGTAATTAAATTGTAATAACTGTTGAAAGAGAAAAGGGTAAATCATCTTATACCTGATTGATCGAGGGAAAATTTTAATACGTATTATTAAATATATAAATTTTTATGAATATTTAAGTATTCAAATACATAGTAAGGTTATTTGTTAAACAATCAATAATTTTATAATAATTTTCTTGTAAACAGAATGTGGAAATTTTTAGATTTCTCCTCACGTGTGCTTATTTTAATGTTATTATTTTAATAATTTAATTAATAACACTTATACGCCTTAGTGTTTTGTGATTTATGTTGATAAAACTACGAGTATATAAAATGTTGCATGTTTCAGTTACAAATACTGGATTATTTAATTTTTATTAGGACTTTTTCTTATGTTAACCCCCTACTCACCACATTTATAGAAATGAACCTGTAAAAATGGCAGAAAAAGCTACTACAAATTAGTTTGAAATGGCCTTGCAGAAAAAACTGAAAAAATTAGCAGATTTTTTTTCCATATACTGGTCGAATAAGAACAGTAAAAATAAAACTGTTAAATTTACAGAATTTTTAGTTGTATTTGAGTTAACTTTAAGTTAATTCAAAATTAGATTAGATTAGATTAGATAAGATTAGATTAGACTAGACTAGATTAGATTAGACTAGATTATATTAAATTAGATTATATTAAATTAGGTTAAATTATATTATTGTATATTAGATTAGATCAATATTATTAATTTAATATTTTTGTAAATTTTTTGAAACTGGATTAAGTTCTATAAAAAATATTTTTAAAATTTTACGGAATTTGGGCTGGGCTTTTCCCGCTTCTAAATCGCACATTGACATTAAAAAATGTTGTACTACAAATACTTGTATGAACTTCAAATTCAGAGGAGATTTTTCAGATTAGATTAGATTCTGACTACTTTTTCGCACTAGAAAAGCCTTAAATCCTGAGCATTAATACCTAAAGAACATCATATTATTATAACTTTTCCTATAGAAAGAACTATTTCCTTAGAAAATTCCTTAGATTCTACGTTCTTTTTTCTACAGAAAAAACATCAGTTTCATAAGATCTTTCCCATACAAAAAACCTGAGATTTTGAGAACTTTCTTTTCTTGGATTCAGCAAAATTTTTGTCGTATGAAAATTCTTATAAAGTCAGGGATCTTCACTGAAGTTCTGAAGTTTTCTGATAGGAAGAGTCCTCTGTATTCGGAAAAATGCTGAGAATTGGAGAGTTTTTCTATAGAAAAAAGTTTTATGGCTACTGGGTCAAAAAAGGGCCTCTTTTAAACATCTTCAGCAGTTCAAACTAACATTGGTACATGTTGTTATAAAAATTTATTAGAAAACAATTTATTTTTACAATATTTTGTTTTCAAATTAACTAAATAAAAGATGATTTTTTTTAATAAAATTAACTCTTTTTAACAATTATTTTAATTTTTGCATTAAAGAATACAAAAATTGTTTTTTCGGACTTTCTATATTTTCATATATTTAGTTAGAATATTCTTCCACCGCAAGTCCAAATTCTAATACGATATTGTCATATTAGATTTTTATTTGTTGTTTCAAAAAGGGTTGATCATTTACATGATAGACAATACAATTGTTTCGTAGACATCACTCTACTCTTCAGTTGTCCGCAATAAGAAAATGATAACTTTCCTATTCAAACCGAGACATTACATAAGGTACAAAAAACCAACGGGATGAGAATTTTGTACTTTCGTATATGAATTGTCTGATTTGGTAAAACCAGTTAACTCTTTTTACTAAAAGGTACTTTTTTAATTAAAGGTACTTTTTAATAAAAGTAGCTTTTTTAAAAAAAAAATTATTTTCAAATAAAAAATACTTTTTTAATAAAAGGTTCTTTTTGAAAAAAAAAACTTTTTAATAAAAGGTACTTTTTTTTTAAAAAAATGCTACTTTTTTAATAAAAGGTATTATTTTAATAAAAGTAGCTTTTTTAATAAAACGTACTTTTTTAATAAAAGGTACTTTTTTAATAAAAAATAATTTTTTTTATTAAAAAGTACTTTTTCAATAAAATGTACTTTTTGAATAAAAGGTACTTTTTGAATAAAAGGTACTTTTTAATAAAAGGTACTTTTTTAGTAAAAAGCACTTTTTAATAAAAGGTACTTTTTTTAATAAAAGGCACTTTTTTAGTAGAAGGTACTTTTCAATAAAAGGTACTTTTTTTAATAAAAGGTACTATTTTAATAAAAGGTACTTTTTTAATAGAAGGTACTTTTTTAATAAATGACACTTTCTTTGATAAAAGCTACTTTTTTAATAAGAGGTACTTTTTTAATAAAAGGTACTTTTTTAATAAAAGGTACTTTTTTAATAAAAGGTCCTTTTTTAATAAAAAGTACTTTTTTAATAAAAGGTACTTTTTTAATAAAAGGTACTTTTTTAATAAAAGGTACTTTTTTAATAAAAGGTACTTTTTTAATAAAAGGTACTTTTTTAATAAAAGGTACTTTTTTAATAAAAGGTATTTTTTTAATAAAAGGTACTTTTTTAATAAAAGGTACTTTTTTAATAAAAGGTACTTTTTTAATAAAAGGTACTTTTTTAATAAATGACACTTTCTTTGATAAAATCTACTTTTTTAATAAAAGCTACTTTTTTAATAAAAGGTACTTTTTTAATATATACTATTCAGTTTGGCCATTATCTTTACAAATAATGAATTTGAATTTCTACTCATGATCGTTCAGGGTAACGTGACAACATGATATGGATCTTAATAAATTCAATTCTATTTATTGCCACAAAAACTACCCAGTCAGAAAAATACAAACGGGAAAGCGATGGTAAAGCATTTTAACAGATGGTACAAGTACTGCCAAAAAGTGCTTTACCATTCCCAAAATGATAATATTATTAGACAAAAGGACCGGCTGTTCAAAAAGCGCCGGAAAAGCACTACAAGAACAAAATTTTTGAACGTTGACAAAACCAATAAGTAGATAGTCTGGAAATATATTTTCCAAAATAAAATTAAAAAAATTTTCATATGTATTTTTTTTTGGTCCTGCCGTGATTTGAACCCAGGCCGTCAAATTGGCAGACGATTGCTCTACCCACTGAGCTAAGAAGACATGTATACTTGGTGGCTAAACACATAAGGAGCATTTCCACAAACGAAAAAATTGATTTCATAGAACAAAACAATGTTTAAATTAAAAAAAAATTTTTCCTTGCAATCGGATTTGAACTCGGAACCTTCTGACTACAAATCTTTTTTAATGATTGTAAACCTTAGCTTATTACTCTAATCCTATTCTTTGCCACTGGTTATTTTTATAAACCACCGAAAATTTTGTAAAACAAATGCTGGCAAAACGCTTCTTGTAAACGCTGGCAAAGCGTCCCAAATGAGTGTTCTCCCAGTCATTTATTTTTAACACAGTGGTTACTCAGTGGTATGCCAGTGCTTGAGTTTTTGTAACAATGGCGATTTCCGACTGGGTAGTACCAAATGAAAGAAAAATTAATAAGAATTTAATTGAATTTTGACATGCCGAAAACAGCTTCAAATCGGAAAATTTCTCTAAAAAAAATGTTGCGCCTTTTTAGAGAATATATTAAGAAGGATTTTTTATATTTTTATGGTTGGATTCAGTACCTAAACTATTTTAGCTTGTAATTTATAGTCTTCGAAATTCCTAAAAGAAATATAGGGGCTTAATAATTCATCTCCATCGAATTCTGCCTAAGCCTGTGACAATATTATATTGTAATTGAATCCGGTCTGTGGAAATGGTGTTAGAAGAAAATGTTTTTTTTTTTTTTCTTTATTCATAGAATTACAATAAATTTTAACATAATGTTTGTTGTTATCAATATCTTTAAATATAAGCGGCATGTAATTATATAAAATCAATTATATGCTTAGTTGACTTAATAAAAAATTTGGTTTTTATGAAAATTAAAGAATTCATTTATCAAATTAATTAATTACAACGTTGTGTTACTTCCCACGTTTATTCCATTTTATTTTTGTATTTATCTTTTGAAATTTTGTTGTATTATTTGTTTAACAAGAACTTAATTTCATATTTAAGATAATCATAGAAATACTACAATCAGCCCTAAAAGCGTGGGAAGTAAAACATAACTAAATACGAGTAAATAGACCTACTAGACGTATGAGTGTTATTAAAACAATCATACGCATGGGTGTCCTCTACATGGTATTTATATCAAAATTTCTTATTTATTTATACAATTGTAGGTTTAAAGAGGATTTGATATCTAATAATAGTTATTTTAAGCAACTATATTTGTTGTTTATCTTTAATTGCCTTGAAGAAACTGTTTTCTAAATGAAAAATATTTTCTATTAGTATATTCCATAGAGATTTTTGACATAAGTTTATAACTTTTCTGTTACTTTATTTTATAACCATCATACATTAGACCGTGTTTATAATATATTAAAGAAGAATAAAATTGCTTTTTAATGTTTAAAAACAAATTCCACTTATGCCAATAGCATTTTTTATTTTCCCTAAGGATTTTAAAAGAAAATAAAATATATAATAAAATATTTTTGTTATTACAGTGCCACCTCGCTTAAGGCCAGTCAGCATTTCGTTTATAACAACTAACAAAATAATTTCTATTTTTTGTTTAACACAACTAAAGCGATTTTTCCAACTGCCTCGATTTATATTAGTTGCGCTTAGCAATGTTGCACTGTTTTTTACGGTTGTTGCTAGTATTTTTTCATTAAATTCTATTTAGTTTGTTAGCTGACCTCAAGCTTTGAATAACTTTTAAAACATTATGAAAATAAATTAAACGTATTTTAGTTTGAACGTTAAAAATATTTTTAAAAGAAAAATTTATATAAATTCTTCGTTCTACAGCAAACCAATATAATTTTAAGCAATATTTACCACAGTAATTGTATGAATGCGTATGCTTAATATTTTTTTTTTAAATAATTCCATATTACTTATAAGCAAAATAAATAAGTGTTTATTTCAGTCATAGAGAATCATCAAAATGGCTAATTAATATTGAAATAAGACTTTTCGTTTATATACTCCATCAAGTCAAATATAACGAAAAATCTTGTTAATTAAATTACTTTTGCTTGTTTCAAGAAATACATCTTTTCCAATTAGACTTTATTAATAAAATACAAGAAAAAATACACACTCTAATATAAGACCAGTCAGTTTCACTAATTAAATATTTCACTATTAATTTAATGATAATTGAATACATTTATCAGCCAGCATTAAGCATTATGAATATAAAAGTATCATCATGTCAAGTTATATAAACATGATATGGCATGTTTACTCAAACACACAGTTTCAATATAATTGTTATAAATGTGGGTATATTTGTATGTATTTGCCAGTATATACACAGAGAAAAAAAGTATAGTTAAATTAATTATTATATCATATTGCGCTATATATTTGATTTAACATTTTCGTTTTTAAAACAATTTTTAAATCAAGTATCATTCATATTAAAATTACTATGACACTAGTCAAAGTAAATACTTTTGTATTTGAATTAGTATTTAAATATATTTATTCAGTTTTTTTTTCATATATTTAGTTAGAATATTCTTCTACCTCAAGTCCAAATTCTAATATGATATTGTCATATTATTTTTTCGTATATTAGTAATATTAGAAACATATTTAAATTAAAAGAACGCAAACTTAAATAGTTTGATTTCAAAGTTGTTGCTATTTAATAAAAATTTTTCGTGTATTAATTTTTTTTTCTGTGTTCAATTGCTTACACCCAAACATAAACATATGTCTTAAATTACAATCAAACAATATTTGTTACTACATTTCATTAATATCCACTAATGATTTTGTAAAAGATACTCGTCATTCTTAGTTGCTGTTTTATTTTTTCTTTTTCTCTTCTAATATACCGAAAGACAGACGATTTTCTATGGAGGGTGTATTTATTAATGAATGGCGGAAAACGGAAATCCTAATAAACAGAGAGGAATTTCTGTGTTTGATAAAATTGGTATGCCGCTAATTTTATCCTGTTTTAATAGGATATTATGGTGTTTTTTTATTAATTTTTTTTTTTGTTTATAGTGAAAGAACTGTTAATAAAACTGATTGATTGCCAGTTATTAGCTACAAAATTAAATTATATAGGATTTTGATATTAATGCAAGAGAAGCAACAGCTTGATAAGATTGCTAGAAACATAAAATTTTGCTTTCACATACAATATAAATATGTAAACACAGATTTATCTCCTTTGATAAAAAAAAATTATAAAAATAGGCAGTAAAAAGAACTGTAAAAAATTTAGCTTTTCCTGACAATAACAATAACAGATTAGAAATCAATTTATTTTCAGACGTATGATTAATATTTTGCGAATTATTATATACATTACTCATACGCAATATGGCGAAATTTAAAAAGGGTAAAAATTTGATTTTATTTTTAAAGGAATTAAATGTGCTAAAATCCCAACACCTATTTAATAAATTGTGAAATATAATCTGTTGAAGGCAAATCCCTATCCGAAATTTATTCTTGCCTAAGGAAATCGTCAGGGGACAACATTTTTAGAATTTCCAGAAATATTTTTTAAGTTAAATTACAAACTCAATGAGAATTTTTTGTTTTCTTTATTTTAGTTTGTTTTTTTAGAAAATGGCAATTTTAAATAAAAGTTAAGTTCTTAATAAAAGATAAGTTTGATAATAGGTATTTTTTTGATAATAGGTACTTTTTTGATAATAGGTACTTTTTTAATAAAAGGTACTTTTTTAATAAAAGGTACATTTTTAATAAAAGGTACTTTTTTAATAAAAGGTACTTTTTTAATAAAAGATACATTTTTAATAAAAAATACTTTTTTATTAAAACCCATGTCAAAATCGAAATATATATGAACACACATGATCATACATTGACTTATATATGATCATGCATGGGCATACATTGTCATATACGTACATGCATAGTTCAATTTATGACCATACATGATCTCATATATTTCCATATATCTTTGGATCCGAAATTTGAGGGTATATGACCGTACATATTCATATATGACCATATATGCTCACATATGATTCATGTATGCTCATATATGATCATATATGGCCATATACCTCCATATACCCTCAAATTTCGGATCCAAAGGTATATGGAAATATATGAGATCATGTATGATCATACATTGAACTATGCCTGTACGTATATGACTATCTATACCCATGCATGATCACATACGAGCCAATGTATGATCATGTATGTTCATATATATTTCGATTTTCACATGGGAAGGTACTTTTTTAATAAAAGGTACTTTTTTAATAAAAGGTACTTTTTTAATAAAAGGTACTTTTTTAATAAAAGGTACTTTTTTAATAAAAGGTACTTTTTTAATAAAAGGTACTTTTTTAATAAAAGGTACTTTTTTAATAAAAGGTACTTTTTTAATAAAAGGTACTTTTTAAATAGAAGGTACTTTTTTAATAAAAGGTACTTTTTTAATAAAAGGTACTTTTTTAATAAAAGGTACTTTTTAAATAGAAGGTACTTTTTTAATAAAAGGTACTTTTTTAATAAAAGGTACTTTTTTAATAAAAGGTACTTTTTTAATAAAATGTACTTTTTTAAAAAAGGTACTTTTTGTAATAAAAGGTACTTTTTTAATAAAAGCTACTTTTTTAATAAAAGGTACTTTTTTAATAAAATGTACTTTTTTAAAAAAGGTACTTTTTGTAATAAAAGGTACTTTTTTAATAAAAGCTACTTTTTTAATAAAAGGTACTTTTTTATAAAACGAATTTTTTTTATGAAAGGTACCTTTTCATAAGGGGCACATTTTTAAAATTGTACTTTTTTAATAAATTGAAAAAAAAAAATAAATTTTAGCAAATATTAATTTTTTTATTGAAAAACCTGTGAATAACATTAGAGTCGATCAAGGAAGACCATATCATACGTACCCTTTATCAGCCTGCATGAAATTTCACGGCCCTTGGGTATTGTCCCAAGAGAGGACACCCAAACTTGCTTTTCATACCTAAGCTACATAAAAAAATTGGGGGATTGGACCGTTTTTTAAACGGTCAAAATTCCATAGACATTATGGCCAACTAACTTAAGATTTTCCGATTTGGGAATTCTGAACGATTTTTTTGTGGTGTAATGGTTAGTGTTACACATGAAGTTGCGGGTTCGATCCCCAGCGACCGCAATATCAATTTGGAAAAATAATATGTATCGTCGCTGCGCCTAAGAAAATAGCTATTTGCCGAAAAACTTTTTTGTGAAGAGTCCTACAAAACAACTTTTTTGCAGCCTTTCTCGAAACTTTTTATAAATTATTTTTTCACACGTATATAAACAAAACTCCAAACTTTCCATTTATAAAAGAATTATATCCAAAAAACACATAGGCAAGATAACAAATAAACACCTAATTTAGGTGCCTCACAAATAATTTTTAAAAACAAATAGCTAATTTCTGAGGCGCAGCAACGTTATGTTTTTTCTATTCCTCCTACTTCAGTGTACCCATAGCACTTAACCCCAACGAAGTAAAATTATATAACAGGGTTATTTCCTAAACTGCTTCAATAAAGTTCGTCAACTCTCTATCATGTGGCGTTCAACAACTGTTCTAAAATCTGACATCTCGCCCAATTACAGTGTTGATATATTTTTCTTTCATCACCTTCCAACTCTTCTCTTTACCCCTTCCAAAGAAACCAACACGTGAATTAAAAGAAAGAATTTCCTCAGTGTTGCTTCTCTTAAAAAAAAACAATAGGGACTACTTTTGCTAAATATTAGTATTTTTGCTAAATATTAGTATTTTTGCTAAATATTAGTATTTTTGCTAAATATTAGTAAGATAGGAACGGCAAAAAAAACTGCTAAATCCTAATAACTGAATGACCAGTTAAATTTTTGTCACCATTTAAATTCAAATTTTATATGGGAACAATAACATATAAAAGTCCCAGGTAAAAGCTAACAGAATAATCAGTAATCGGGCCTAAATGTATACAATTTAGTATGAAATTTGCCCTGCAGCAACCCGTCTCCCAATATATACGCAAACTGCCTGATCTTAAACGTAAAAACCATAAGTCAGTTTGGCAACATTTGCGAACAGGGAGACACGGAGTAGATTCGAAGATAAACAAAAATATAAAAGTAGAATGTTTGTATGGGTCTGTGTTTGATCACTTCTGAGTAAAAACAATAACAGAAAACAGAATTAGTTACATTGCATTCAAGGCCTTACTTGGGTAAAATGGCTTAGCAGTCGCACCTTAGTATGTAGAAATAGACACATGTTCGATTCCTACAGTCGACGGGTTGTTGAAAAATTCTCATATAGAGACAATTTGACAAATAAAATATTAACAATAATAAAATTTAATGGAAAATCACTAATAAAGCCTGCCCATAAAAAAAGGCAGAAACTACACCTAGTCTAATTTGCAAATTAATGTGTTTATAATTTTCACAGGAAAAGGTTTATTCTTCTTCTTAACCTCAAACCTACTAAATTTTAGTTATATTTAAATTAAATTGTATTAATGGAAAAAAAACACTAAATCAACAAAAAAATTTCCTAAATAATTTGTAGACTAAAAACTCAGAAAAATGTTTAAATTTTCAAAGTTTTTTTCAACTTTGTAAAGCAAGTAAAAATTTAGCCTTCTGAAATCAGTTATTTGCTATTTTTTTAGCAAATATTTCTGTTATGCTATTTCCATTCAACTAAATTTAACTTAAAAATAACAAAAATTTTTACAGATATAACAGTTTTGTGTTTGCTATTTTTAGTGTACTAATATTTAGCAAAATTTTCTACATATTTCTCAGCATAATTTGTCATTTTCAATTAATTAAAAGTTATTTCAAATATAACAAAAATTCTGTAAAATTAACTGCTTTGTGTCTGCAGTCCTTATTTTACTAATATTTAGCAAAAAAAAAGCTGCTTATTTCAGCAGTTTATTTTGCAAGGTAATTTTTAACTAATTTTTATGCAATCTGTACATTAGACCGTACCGCCAAAAAAAGTTCGCGGTACATCCTCCAATATGAAGTATTTTTGCAAGGAAATTTAAAAAAAAAATATTTTTTTGCTGAACGTAGGGGTCGCTTTTTCAATTTTTGGTTATAGCTTCGGCATTTAAAGTCGGATTTTAAAGTGTGATATATTGATTTTTTGGCTCGAGGAGACCAGTGTTTTGCTATAAAGGAAAAATCCAATGAAAAAAAATTTCAAAAGGCGACCCCTACGTTCGGCAACAAAAAAAAATAAAAAAATTTCTAATGGGTTTATCGAAAAACTTCCTTAGCAAAAGTTTAATGATTTTTTTCGAGCTTTAATTTTCTAATATTAGGGTGGTGCATTAGGGATGTAGCAACTGAGATCTGGTGGGTAACTACTAGAACGGGATACTTGAGGTCTATGGAACTTAGAGAAAAACTGGTCTCCTCGAGAGAAAAACATCGATGTATCATACTTTAAGATCCGACTGTAAATGCCAAAGATATAACGAAAAATGTAAAATGGCGACCTCTACATTGGGCAAAAAAAAATTTTTTTTTTGTTAAACCTCCTTGCAAAAATACTTCATATTGGAGGGTGTATGGCGCACGTTTTTTTTTGCTTGTAAGGTGGTACGCTCTACTGTCCAGGTTTATTTCTAAGACGGTAGTTTACTGAAAATTGTCCTTATTTTTCTTACAATGAACTTATTTCTTTGCACTATGGTACGTATGACTTGGTATGGTACGCAAAACTTGGCTTAATGTTCGAGTTAAATTTGCTGCCATCATAAACATTATTTCATTCATCATTGTTTACTTGAAGGTTGCTTTGTATTTAACTTTAGAACTAGCCAAATTTTACTCAAAAACCTTTGAAGATATTTGAAATCAAAATCTTGGTTTGATTATTTCAAATTCAACAATAATTAAATTTTATTATTAATAATCATAGAAATGAAAACGTTGACGTTGTTGGTGGTGATGGTTTTTTCTTAATTAATCAATGGTTTTGAACAACAGTAGCAAACCATAAAGAAAATCATGATTTCAGTGAAACATTATGAATCCTTTGTGTGTATTACGTGGTTGTGTATAGAAGTGAAAACATGTGTCTGTGTTTTATTTATTGATGTGTTTGTTTATTTGCCTACACTCTGATATATAATTCTTAGAAAGCTTTTGCTATTATTGTGCATTAACTTAAGTATAGTTATGAAATTATTGTACATATACTCTACAGATGCTAGAATACAAGGAGAGAATGTGCCAAGGCTTAAATTATATTAGTTTATAAAGCCTTTTAAACACACACATACACACATGCAAGGCCATTTTAAACTGATTTCTGAAGTCATAAAAATAATGAGCATAAGTATGTGTTTGAATAAATATTATAAGCTTTTTAGTAAAAACTTATAAAAACAAAGAATAAAAGATTAAAATATATAATGAAGGTCATAAATTGATAGGTTTTTAGTATTTCAACAAAATTTTAATTTTGCTATATTAAGCATTTTTAACTTAATATTTATTTACAAAACATATCAATCTATGACCATTTTTTTATGTTTATAGTAAAATATTAATTTTATCTTTGTCTATATGTCATTCACAAGAATGATATAAAATATTTGCTTAACATCATCAATCTTCTTTTATCATTGTCAATATATTAAGTATTTTTGTAAAAAGAAATATTATTTAAAGTTATGTATGAAAAAAAAATGTAATAAAATATAACAGTATTTACAATTTGATAAGTAATATTTCATAATATACTCCACTTATACACATATTTACACTCATATTTGTTCATAATATTTACTTTTCTCTTTTGTATAAATATTGAAAAAAAAACGAAAACTGCCACTATCAGACACTTGTTTGAATATGGGTTAGGAGTAAAAGTTATTTCGTGATATGGCAATAACAATGTACAACAATTTCGAACTCTTTCCAAATGGATTCTGGTTGAGAAGACAAAAAAAAAAAGAATTTACGCGTGTCGGCGTTTTGAAAGATCACTGCGGAATTTTATTTTAGGGGGGTTAAAGTTTCCCTCCTTTTTCAAATGTTTATTGTGAATTGGCATAGGAAACCATGTGAATCTTCCATTTTAGGTATGAGATGTGTTCAGCAAATTTATGTAAAACACTACGAGGAACAGTTTTGGATTATATTAACCCTTTTACTCTTTAATTAAAGGGACTTTTTTGGCCCCTTTTTAAAAAGGGACAAAAAAGACCCATAAGTTGAAGAGTTAGAGGGTTAAAATATTCCACAAATATATTCCTCGTAGTATCTTACATAAGTTCGATGAACACATCTTATATCTAAAATGGAAGAATCACATGGTTTCCCCCTAAAAACCAGGATTGTTGGACATTTGGGCGCCAATTCTGAATAAGTGCTTACTAGATTAACCCTTAAACACATTTTAAGATTTGACTTATTTCTGGTATCGAAGTTAAATTTTCAACTTTGATGTGTTCAGAAACTTATCGTAGAATTTCATGACCAATATTTTTGCGGAACATGTTAACCCTTTAACTCTTCAACTTGCGGGGCTTTTTTGTCCCTTTCAAAACACTACAATAAATATTCCTTTCCCAAAATTTATTTCTTTAATAGAAAATTTATTTTTCGAAAAAGTAAAAAATATTTTTTCTCCTTTAAAAGTAATATTTGTTAACATCATTCATTCTGTAGAATTTTCCCCTACGCATATGAGGTGTATTAAATTGTATACATATGTGCCATAATGTATTTGTTGTTTACAATACGTTTTTTTAAATATTATTCATATTTATTTGAACTCATCCTTTTTATAGTGTGTGTGTGTAAGTGAAAATAGCATATCTGGTGGGTTTTTATTAGTTTGTGTGTGTAATATCAGACAAATATGGCAGTTTATAACTGTTACATATTTTCCTTTATTTATTTTTTCTTTATTTTATTATTAATAATCTTATGTTTATTCCCAAACATTACAATATTATATTTTTTATAATCATAAAAATTCAGATTAGTCATTTCTTCGAAGGTATTTGGAGAATAAAAATAGTTATTAAATATTTGCTTATGCATTTTCTGCTTATATTTTTACTTTGATATCATATATTAACCCTCTAAGGCATTAATTTTTGTTTGCAGTACAACTAAACACAATGAAAAATAAACTAATAGCAAGTCGATCAACAACATAAGAATCATTTATTTTAAAATTGGTATGAGCTGGAGCTCAATTATTTAATAAATTCATCAATTTCGAAGGTCGAATATTACTTCAAAATTTATACTTCAAAATTTATACTTCAAAATTTATACTTCAAAATTTATAGTTCAAAATTTACTTCAAAATTTATTGGTATGAGTCCATTTATTTTTGAAATGAGATTACAAAAAAATGGCTTGTAACATGTTTCTATACTCAACTCATCAGCGGGCATTAAATTTATTTATTTTAAATAATTCAACTCGGTGGATATGCCAGAGAATGGTCAGTTTGTATTTACTTTTGCTGAAACCACAATTTCAGCAAAAAAGTTGCTGAAAACACTTGTATACTTGATATATACGACTTTTTACTAATTTTTCTACTAATTTATTTTTTTGAGTGTAGAACCATTCCGTAAGATTATCACAAAGTATTATGACACATAGGTGGCGCGACTTATGAAAAATCCCATGATTTTTTAGAACTACCAACCTTCAGATGGTACCTGTCAAAATTTAATGACAATTCGTTCATTAGTGAACAAGTTACAGCTGTTTTAGTGACGCTAATTTTTGGGATTTTGAAAACAATGGATTCAAAGTAATTTTGCAGGCAGATGTGGGACTCAGGAGAAATTTGGCGATTATTGGCCATAAGGTTCATAAGCGATGTTATGTGTAATTTAAACTGACTTTTTGATTTATGACACAATAGATCCTTGGGGTGTCGCAGTACTGGCTGGCCATTGTTTTAGAACCAAACTTTAATAAAAATATAAATACACTCTCTTTCACGTATACAAATTTAAGCAATTTTTTAATTGATTTAACAACTACTTTAACAAAACTTCAGTTTTAGTTTATTGCTGTGTGCATAAATTTTTAACACAATAAAACACCATTCCATGGCAATAACGTACTTATACAAACAGCTACAGAAATTCAATTAAAACAATACCAAAATTAAACACATACATACAATAATCCCAGCAAAAAAAGAGATATAAAAAACAGTAGAAAAAGAACCACCACTAATGAACTACACTAAAAATAGCAGAAAAAGCTACTAAAAATTAGTTAAAGATGATTTTATAGATAAAACTGCTGAAATTAACAGATTTTTTCTGCTAAATACTAGTAAGATAAGAACAATAAAAATAAAACTGTGAAATTTATAGAATTTTAGTTACATTTAAGTTAACTTTTAGTTAATTGAAAATAATAAATTTTACTGTAAAATCTGTCGAAAATTTTGCTAAATATTAGTAGACTAAAAACAGTAAAAAGAAACTGTTATATTTACAAAATTTTTGTTTTATTAAAGTTAAATTTAGTTGAATGCAAACAGCAGTGTATTCTGTTAAAATCAACAGAAATATTTGCTAAAAAATAATAAACTGGTGATTTCAGAAGGCTGTGTTTCAATTTACATTTAAAAAAAAATCTAAAAAAAATTTGCAAATTAAAAAAAAAATTTTGTTTTGTTTTTTGATATACTAATTATTTAGCAAAATTTTTAGCTGATTTTAGGAAGTTAATTTGTTATTTTCTATTAACTAAAATTTAACTCAAATATATAAATATATAAATTCTATATATTTATTTAAGAGTTTTACGAGTATTTTTGTTGTTCCTATCTTACTAAAATTTTGCAAAAATTATCTGATAATTTCAGAGGTATTTTTTGCATGGTAATTTTTTACTAATTTTTAGTAGTTTTAACTGAAATTTTTACAGACTTTTTTCTATTATTGTTGTTGTGCATCTTTTTCACAGAAATACTAAAGATTTTTAAATTGAGTTGTCGTTGGAGCGGATTAGTCCCTCTTTAACATTTTTTCAGTACCCAGCCCAGGTGAAAATGGGATCGTATCTGAACATATATGATCATATATGGGGTAGTACATGATCATATATGCGTATAGCTGATCACATATGTCCATATATAGTACAATATATGACCACTAATGGTCTCATATATGACCATATATGTATGTTTGGATCCGAAGTTGAGGGTATACGGCCGTATATGATTATATATGTTAATACACGTTCATATATGCTCATATATGGTTCACATATGCTTAGGAATCATATATCCTATATATATATGACCATATAGCCTCAAATTTCGGATCCGAATTTATATGGTCATATATGAGGACATATATTGCACTATATATAAACATATATGATCAGCTATACGCATATATGAGTACATACGAACCCATTTATGATCATATATGTTCATATACGATCCAATATTTCATCAATTGAAAGTACCCATGTGAAAATCGAAATATATATGAACATACATTATCATATATTGTCTCGTATGTGTTCATGCATAGGCATACATAGTCATATACGTATATTCATAGTTCAATGTATGACCATACATGATCTCATATATTTCCATATACCTCAGGATCCGAAATTTGAGGGTATATGGAGGTATATGCCCATATATGATCATACATGAGCATATGTGAATCATATATGAGCATATATGGTCATATATGAACATGGAGGGTCATATACCCTCAAATTTTGGATCCGAAGAAATCATGTATGGTCATACATCGAACTAGACATGGACGCATATGACTGTGTATGTGCATGTATGATCATATACAAGTCAATGTATGATCATGTGTGTTCATATATTTTTCAATTTTCATATGGGTAAATATTTAAAAAAATAATTTTTTTATTAAATGAATGCTTTTAGTTTGATTTTAGATTATAAATTAACATCACTTTCTGTTTAAATTATTTTTCAAATTAAAGAAAGATGATACAATGTTCACAAGTAAATTACAAAGAATAAAAAATTTTAAAGAATTCGATAAGGCCAGCAATACAGAATACGTATTTTCGGCTATCGCTACAAAGCCATCATCAGTGTCATTTGCCTTAATGGGTTAAACGTTGATAATCGTCTACTTAAATATGTGAAAGTTGAAAGCAAATCAAATATATTAACAACTCAACTTAGACTAACATCAACGAAATCTAACCATGCTATTTTTATCCTTTGTTATTATTACTCTGTTTTGCTTTGAACCTTAATACCTTAATTGTTAAAGTATCTCAGCTGGTTCTATTCAACTCTGTGTATGTTTCCCTGTTTTCTTATGTTTCTCTGTTTTTTTATTTTTTTATTTTAAACATTTTTTTATTGCCGCCACCAGATATCGAACTTACGACCTCAAAATTCCTAGTCTAGCCCTCTACCGCTGAACAATTCTTTGATATAAATGTTGACTGGCATTAAAACACCACTTTGCCATTGCCAGACATTGTATCTTATTCTCTTTAATAAAAGTACTTATTAACTCTCTAATGCCCAAGCCCACTAAAAAGTGGCCTTCAGACCTTAAATATTTTTTGGCTAAATAACAATTTTCTATTAAACAAGTTATATTATATCCATAGAAAATATAATTGCCTTCTTTTTTGCCTTCAAACTTCCCAGCAAAATATTGGTAATGACACCTCATTACTATCTGCATTACCAAAAATGATATATCATTACCTTTTGCATTATTTTATAATATAAAATAATGACTTCCTAATAACGGCCTATTGTATTCATTGTTTCTAAGTATAAAATAATGACTTACTCGTATAGTTTAAATAAGTACTTTTTACACAGATAAATTTTATACATTTTTATTTATTATATGTAAATATGTTTTATGTTTAAATTTTTATGACGAGTCCTAAAATTACACACTAGAAAAAACTTAAATTTTCTGAATGTATTTCCTTAAGCTAATAGTATTTGCTTAACTCCTTATTTTTAAGAATCAAGTAAGCAATCGGATAACCACTTATAATTCAACTTTTTGTAAGCATGTCTGTAACCACTTATTATTCAAAATCTCATAACTACTTATTTCTCATTTTTTCGTAAGCGAGTGGGTAAGCGTGACTACTTATAAAAACGACCACGCCAAACAAAAATAATGAGTTTAGACGCCAAAAAATAAGTTGTGGGGAGCTATGAATTTCTATTATATAACCACTTATTTGGTAATGAAAGATTTTGCTGGGTTTTATCGTGTAAGGAACGATTTTCAAACGAGAAGAATGTAAAGTGAAAATTTTGTAAATTTGAAAAATATAACTTTTTAAAACAGAAAAATATATGTATTTGAAAAATCGTCAAAAATACATTTACGATCTAGTATATATTATCGATTATAACAAAGTTAGATTAGAGTCTCTAGTTGTAAAATGAGTTGCAATTTTTGCTCCAGGACTCACAGGATAACGCCAGGATTCGTCTTACAAATAACTGTCTAACTCAAAAACTAGCGCACAGATTTGAAATTAAACACAGATTATATACTCAGAGTTAGTAGTTAGAAAAACTAATCTCGAAAAAAATTTATTGATTTTTAGTACAAAATTCGCAAATTTCGTTATTTTCAAATAGCAAAAATCGCCATAGCTTCTGATATAACCAAACTAGATCAACAATTTTCGGTATGTGATATTATTTTATTGATAGTGTTATTTTTAGTAAAAATCGCAATCAGAACAATGAGCATTAGAGGGTTAAAAATGCAAAAGTTGCACTGGAATAAAGTTGTTCAGTACTTTTTTTTTTACAAGTTTTTCACAATTTTAAAATAATAAAAGAAAATATTGGTCCTGCCAGTATTTGAACCCTCGATTGTGTGTTTGAAAATAAACTGTATCCAAATAACTTCTGTAGAGCAATAATGCTTAAGTAGCAATGAAAGAAGAGCTTTTTTTAAAGTTGTTCGGAGTTACTTTTAAAAAAGTAGTCGAAATGCACTATTTTTTAGTTTGGAAGCAATGAAAGAAGTGATTTTTTTTAAGTTGTTTGGAGTTAATTTTAAAAAAGTAGTAAAAATGCGCTGGTGGATAGTTTTGAAGTAATTAAGGAATTGGGTTTTAAAACGTGACTTCCATTTTTTTTTTTTATTTTTTTTTTGCTGGGATTATTTAAAACTGACTCTGACAGCAGGTTATAATTGAAATTAATAAAGTTTAAATGATATTACAATGATGTTGTAAAAGTATATATGCAATAAATTTTATATTTTATAAATTTAATGGTAAGCTTAGAGATATGATACTTTAATACACTTTACTTAAAAAAAGCTATTAATATTTTGAAGTTTTTGGCAACATTAGCTACATTTCACAAATATACATTATGTATATATAATTTTAATTTATTAAACCATATAAAACAATTAAATTCCCTTTTAGTTTACTTTCCCTTTCTTTTAAAAAAGAAACTGTCTAATAAATAATAAACTTCAATATTGTTCAAGAGTAATGAGAAAATAGTGCCAGTCATAAGTAAAATTTATCCCAAAATGAACAAACAAAAACTAAAAGGTAACAAAAAAATGTTTTATAATTTTATAAAAATATGTTATACGTGTCAAATGTTGAAATGATAATCATAACATGACAACTCGTAACTGATAATTTTTATAACGCTTTTAACTAATGGCTAATGGAAATATCGTTCAGTTTAATTAGCTTATATTTTGAAACTAAAAAAGATTCAGTTGCATAGGGCCAACTTATGACCATTGTTAAAGTTCCTTAAATATTCATTTAGATTATTGTTTTATATATGTATTTTAAAACTTTGACACTTGTGCTGCCAAGAGTTATAACTTACATATAAATGTATGTAGGAAACAGGATACATGCCACACATTCCGCACAAGTAAAGTAGGTAAATTATTATTGGATTAGTATGTTACAGGGTCATCATAGTTCAGCAGAAAAAGGATTCCTATTAGAAAAACCACTATACACACACACACTTACCAAAGAAAAGGTCAATCGAAAATTGATGTATACTTCTAGTGGCAAACTTTCACCTTTTGTTTATGTCAGGTGTTCTTTTTTGCTAATAAATTGAAATACAACTAATATAAGAAATTTTAAAGGACAATATTACAAAGTAAAATTTATGTATTCAAAACAACTCTATAAAATATAGATTAGGTTTATACTCATACAAAAAAAATATGTAAACATTTTAGTTAAAGTTACCAAAAATTAATAAAAAAAAATAATGGGCTTGCAGAAAAACTGCTGAAATTAGCAGATTATTTTTGCTAAAAATTAGTGAGATAGGAACAGCTAAAATGAAACTGTTAAATATGTATATATCGAAAAGAATGTCTTCAAACAACTCGCAAGGCTAATGAAGAGTTTGAGGACGGTCCTTAAAGTCAGAAAATGTATCCAGACAAAACTGGAGATCGAATTAATGTATCCGCAGTATGCGATGTACATCCATCTATAATGTTTAACATTATTATATATATTTGCATTCCACAAACATAAGAATGATAAAATAAAATTGCAAATATATCTGTGTTTAATTATATTTTTCTTAAATAATTAAAAACATCTACTTGTTTCAAGTGTTTTTACTTTTATTTATCATTATCTTAATTTTACTGACTTAAATTCCTTTTTAAATCCTGGTTACTTATGAAATTCACTTTTTATTTAATTTATAATCCCTAAACTTCAACCACTTAAATGTTCCATAGTTACACTTATAAATTTCAGTTGAATACTACTATATAAATACTCGTGTAATAAGCTTAAAATAAAATTCAGAAAATACATTATGGTAAGTTGCTAAGAGAAACTTAATTTAAATCTTTATTTAGCAACAAACAAATCAACAACAAACATTTAATTTTCAAGTTATTTCTTTTCATAGTTGGGAAGTATTCAATACCTGATGTACTTTCAATACTAGTAAAATACAAGTTCTTAGTACTTGTGTTAAAAAAAATAAGTACAAATACTTTGCATGTACTTAATACTTAAGTACAATTACTTGACACAATTACTTCGTAATTGCTCAGTACCAAGGTACTTAACAAGTATCATGAAACTGGCTAAGTACTATGGGTACTTGTTAAGTTCTATGATACTTGTTAAGTACTTTATGTACTTGCTAAGTATATGGTACTTGCTAAGTACTTTTGTTAGTTGCTAAGTTCTATGGTACATGTTAAAAACTATAGGTACTTAGGAAGTACCATAAATACTTAACAACTACCAAAGAACTTAGCAAGTAACCATAGTACTTAGCAAGTACCATAAGTACTTAACAAATACCATAGAATTTAGCAAGTACCCATAGTACTTAGCAAGTTTCTAGTATACATTTAAAATACATAGTATACATTTTAAGGTATTGCTGCTTAAGTACCAATTACCTCTCTAGTAATTGTTACTGATTTTAATATTATATTTTTAACTTGATACTGGTAATTCAAAATTTTGACTTGTACTTAACCATGTACTTGTACTTAATGTACTTGATGCTCATCTATGATTCTTTTTAACACAACCAGAGTCTCTATTAATTACGTTGTTAATAGGCATGTCAGTTACTAGCTATAAGGTTGGCATATACGACTTAAATGTTTAATACAGAAGTCTATTTTTCAAACGCCATATATTTATTCAAGATCTATACAAACCTATTCACTTCGTGAATATTTGTACATTCACATGGATTCTGAATACATACATTTTCTTATAAATTTGAGGTCATTTTTTTCTCGTGATGAGCCTTTTAAAAACGTTATTTTATTTCCTTTAAATAAAGCGGTTTCTTTTCTATTGGATCAAAATACCCACGCACTCTTTTGTTTGATATTGAGCTTATACACTTATTTATTTAACACTTTATTTTTACATACAACAGTATAACACACACAAGTTTACCAACGTTTTACTATTGCACAACTAACTATACAAAGAATAAAATATTGGCAGATTAAAAAACAACTGTAAAATCAAAAAAAAAATTATTAAAAAATTTCTAATTAAAAAAAAATATTTAACTATTAAAAGAAAAATCGCCAAAAATTAAAAAATCACAAATATTTTAAAAAATCGCTGGGGTCTAAAAAAACGCTAAAATTTAAATAAATTGCCAAGCTTAAATATAATAGCGCTCATGCATAATAATTTTAAAACCTTAAAACACATTTATAAAAAAAAATATAAATTCTAAAAGTGATTAAAAGATCTTAAATTAAGAAAAAAAAAAACACTTAAATTAAAACAAGTTGAGAATTACGAAACAAAAATTTGCTTGAAATGAAAGAAATGCCACAATTAAAAAAACGCTTAAATTTAAATTGAAAAAACGCTCAAGTTAAAACTTTCAAAAATTGCCAAAAATTAAAAACATTAGTTATTTTATCAAAGGAATTAAATATGCTAAAAATCCCAAACGTATTTAACAAATTGTGAAAAATAATCCGCTGCAGGCATGTCCCTATTCGGATTTCATTCTTGCCTAAGGAAATCGTCAAGGGACGACGTTTTTAGAATTTCTGGAAATATTTAAGTTAAATTACAAACTCAATGAGAATTTTTTGTTCTCGTTATTAAACATTTAAAATATCAAAGAAAAAACAAAAACAAAAACAGAATTTTTTTTTTTTTTTTTTTTTTTTTTTTTTTTTAGTTATTTTAATTTGGCATTTTTTTTAATTGTCGATTGTTGTTTGAATTTTGATTTTTTTTTTTTGCAAAATTAAAAAGAAAACTTAAGAACTCAAACAACTATCGAAAATTAGAAAAAAGAACGCCAAAATAAAAATCACGGAATTACGCCAAAAATCGGTAAAGATAAGAAAACCGTTTAAAATATTTAAAAAATCAAAAAAAAATTTAAAATCGCCAAAATTAAAGTAATCGCTAGAATTAAAAAAAAACTGTCAAAATAAAATTATAAAAAAATAAAACATTAAATTTAAATATATCGCAAAAACTCGACCAATCTAAAATAAAATCGCTAAAATTAGAAAATAGAAATCAACAACATTCAAAAGACTCTGAAATTTTAAAAAATAGTAACTGCTGGAATTGAAAACAACTACCAAATTTAAAAAAATAAACCCTGAAATTTACAAAAATACTTTAAAATTGATCAAATTTAAAGAAATTTTAAATAAACGCCAAAAATTTTAATTTAATTTTTTTAAAAAATCGTTAAAACTAGAAAAAATCGCTAAAATTAAAAACAGTCACCAAATTAAAAAAAAAAAAAAAGAAACGGTAAAATTATTTTTATAAAAACCGCTCAAATTGACAGCAACCACCAACTTTAAAAAATAAACTCCACAATTAACAAAACAAACCCATAAAGTTCAAAAATTAAATAAAATTGACAAAAATTAAAAAAACCGAAAATTTAAAAAAAAAATCGCTAACACTAGGAAAATCGGTAAAATTAAAAACAAACGCCAACATTAAAAAACGGTGAAATTATTGTAAATAAAATACCAAATAGAAATCGCTAGAAAAATTAAAATAAATCGCCAAATTTAAAAGAAAAACGCTAAAATTATAAAAAAAAATCGTCAAAATTAAAGAAAAGCAAAAATCCTCAAAATTTGTAAAAACTGCTAAAATTGAAAGCAACTACCAAATTTAAAAATAAACTCAGCAATTAGGAACAAAATCGCTTAAAGTTTAAAATTTAAAAGAAAATTGGCACAATTTAAAAAAATTGCTAAAACTAGAAAAAAATTCCCAAAATTAGAAACAATCGCCAAAATTAAAAAGCCGTAAAAATATTTTGAAAAATCCTTAAAGTTGTAACAAAATATTGAAGAGAAAGAAGAATTTAAAAAATGCGCTAAAATTTAAATAAATTATAAAAAATCGACAAGATTTAAAAAAATAAATATCGTCAAAATTTATAAAAACCGCTAAAATTAAAAACAAACCCAAGTAAGGCATTGAATGCAGTGTAACTAATTCATAGTTTTCTTTCCTATTCCGCTTTCTCTTATAGTTTTAACTCAGAAATGATCAAACACATACATTAATAAACATTCTATTTTTAGATTTTCGTTTATCTTCCAATCTCTTCTGTGTCGCCTTTTTGTAAATGTTGCCAAACTGACGATTGGTTTTTACGTTCAAGAGCAGGCAGCTTGCCTATATATTGGGGAAGGGAAAACATTTTAAATAAATCGCTAAAATTTATAAAAATCGCTAAAATTGAAAACAACCGTCATAGTTGAAAAAGTCGCTATAATTAAAAAAATCTGGCAAATTTAAAAATGGCTGAAATTTAAACCAGTCGCTAAAAATTTCAACCAATCTCCAATATAAAAAAACGCTGTAATGTGAAAACATTAATATTAAGACAAATCGCTAGCATTGTTGAAATTTGTTACCCTACAGCACTCTGTGTTACAGGGTACATTAAGTTTGTCTTTGTATTTATTAAAATATAGTATACCGATCGACTTAAAATCACTTTCTGAGACGATTTAGCGATGTCCGTTCGTCTGTCTGTCCATGTAAAATGAACGTCCCTTATAATAAAAATGCAGCGACAAAAGAAAGATTCATGACCTTTGAATCTATTCCAGAATAGGTTCTTTTACTGCCGATTCCATGAAACGGGGCCTATAACTGATTCATGCGAGTCAAAATATAAGGTTTTATTGTCCCGAAAGCAATTCAATAGTTGGTTCTACAACCGGTTCCAAATCAACTTGTTCTAGTTCTGAGGAAAAAAAAACCTGTTGCTAATCGGTCAAACTCCATACAAAAAGATCAGTTTCAAAACTCAAATTATATAGTGTAAACTTGTGTCGCGAATGCCAAATAAAAATTATCTTATTTTCTTTTAATATTCTTAAATATTTCTGTGGTGAAAGTCTACAAAAGAAAGTGTCATGACAGCGTTAGAAAATTGATTAAACTTGTTAAAAAAAAAAACAACAAGAAGTGTAAGATATCTATGTATGTGATCTATGCTCGTTACCCTGAACACCACTTACTTTGTTAACGAACTCACACTTCCTCTTAAAATACAGCAACAGGAACAAACAGTTAATAAAATAATATATTTTTGTTCATCTTCTTCAAATGTGAAAAAAATTAAATATTTATGTTTCATATAAATGTTTGAGTATGGAAAATTTGAATACTCCCCTAGTCAGCAAAGGAAAATTTTGTTGTTTAAAGAAAAACATCAAAAAGCTTTGAGTTGTTAATGATTTAAGTACATACATAATGAGAAGAAAAACATTTCCACTCCCATGGCTATAAAAATTAACAAATATTGACATTTGAAGTAAATATTTTATTTAAGGCTTCTTAACAGTCATTTGGTAAAAATAAAACGAAATTCCATGTTGTTTGAAATATTAAGTTTAGTGTGTTTGGGAGATAAATTAAATTGAAATTCAAATTAGTTATTTATAATTTTAGTGATGTTTTTGTTTAACATCAAAGTCTGGCTAAAAATAAATGTTTATAGTATATTTTATGATGAAATAATCACGATACAATAAATAAGACTTTGCAGACTTGAATTTATTTCACAAGAATGTATGAAAGTCTGAGGGGTCTTCCTTTCTGCTTGCTTATAACTTTTGAAACTTTTGTTGGAATTTGATAATTTTCAGTATCCAACAGCTTAAATTTTTCATAATCATTTTAAGTAAAAATCAGCAGTTTTTGTCATCTTCTTACTTGAATAAAGTAAGTGACAGATAAACGAACTTTGCTGTATAAAACTCATGGTATTTTAGACTCATATTTCAATAAATAACAACTTCAATGACAAACAGAAATACAATAATTATTTTGTCTCACTTAAAAGACTTTACAAAAAATAAAATAAGTTTTTTAATAAAAAAAAAAATAACTTTGTTAAAAACATGTTACTTTCGTTGTAATATGTATTAAATAAGTAAAAATGTTTGAGTTTATTTCTCTAAATGTTTTGCACTTTGAAATTAACATAAATACAAAAACTAACATCTACATTATAACCCAGAAGGAACCCCATAAAGACAATCTGATGATAGTGCTTGGTAGCACTTGAAAATGCATTAATTGTCAACCATTGGTTCTAGGAAAGTTTTTTTTATAAGTTTTTTCTCTATTTGTTGTAAAATAAATTGCGAATTCTATTTGGAATTTGTCATATTTGATCTTAAAACCGAACAAAAATAACACTCATTGTAAAAATATTTATTTTAAATATTATTCCTGTTTAAAGCCACAATTACCTGTTGGGCTACATTCATTGTACTTTACCAAGTAAATAATGATTATTTTAATAATTTATGCTTAAGAGGGAAAAGAAAAATATATTTTAGTAAAGTAAAATATCATGTGTAATAAATTATTTACAAACATTATAAAACATTTCATCAAAAAATTCCCGGTGCTTTTCTTTTTAACTTTATGTTACTTCAATAAAAATTTGTTTTTTTTTGAACAACGTTTTTTTATTATTACAAAACAAACAAAGCGTAACGATTTCCATACCCTACATTATTAAATTTGATTTGAAATATACATTATTACTTCAATTCTGGAATAAATATTTTATAACATAAAAATAAACCTTCAAATGAATTACTTTAGAATTTAAAGTTAAATCTTGTGTTATATTTCATGATTTATATTAAAACTTTATAACCAATTTAGTTAGTATTGTTAATCTCGTAAAAGTCAGATTAACTGCATAATCCAGCACAAGTCGATTAAACCATATTTACCATAATCTTTTTGAGTAACAGTTATTCCGAATTTTAATCTGAGTACAATTTCTAAACAACTCTGTATTTACACTACTAACTGTGTGCAACACTGTTTTTTGTTATAATTACAGTTGGTAGCACTGTAAACAGACACACCCAAAGTCAGATAAAAATTAATGCTAAAACACTGCTGCAAAAATATTTTCCCGCCGTCGACAAATATCTTACTAACGCCGACATTTTCCATGTTTATCATATGCCGGATCGCTATCGGCGCCCCCTTGTTATTTTAAAATGATAAGGTTAAAATTTTAACTGTCATGTGTAAACAATGAAGATTAAAAAGTTGGAATAACTTTAATAAAGTAGATTAATTTCTCTGACTAAATGCACTATTAATTACACAGTACAGCAGGAAATGGATTCCGGTAGAGAAGACAAAAAAACATATACGTGTGTCGGGGTTTTGGAAGATCACATCGGAATTTTATTTTAGGAGTGGTTAAAATTTCGCCCATTTTTCAAATGTTTATTGTCAATCAGCATAGGAAACCATGTGAATCTTCCATTTGAGGTATTGGATATGTTCAGTGAACTTATGTAAAATCCTACGAGGAACATTTTAATGGAACATTTTAACCCTCCAACTCCTCAAATAAAGGGTCTTTTTTGTCCCCTTTTTAAAAAGTAACAAAGAAGATCCGTAAGTCGAAGAGTTAGAGGGTTAAAATGTTCCACAGAAATGTTCCTCGTAGTGTTCTATATAAATTCGCTGAACACGTCCTATACCTAAAATGGAAGATTCACTTGTTTTACCCCCAAAATCCAGGCTTGTTGGACATTTGAGCGCCAATTCCCAATAAGTACGACATTAACACTTAAACACATTTAGAGTTTAGACTTATTTCTGACATTTAAGTTAAATTATCTACTTTGATGTTTTCAGAGACTTATAGTAGAATTTCATGGCAAATATTTTTGCGAAACTTTTTAACCATCTTACTCTGCAAATGACGAGTCTTTTTTGTCCCTTTTTGGAATCATGCCCAAAAAAGTCGCTTTAATTGAAGAGTTAGATGGTTCAAATGTTCTACAAAAATGTTCCTTGACGTTTTTTACATAAGTTCGCTGAACACATCCTATACCTAAATTGGAAGATTCACATGGTTTGCCCCTAAAATCCAGGTTTGTTGCACGAAATTAACTCTTAAACACATTTTAAGTCTTGACTTGGAAGTTAAATTTTTAACTCTCTGAAGACAGACTTGTAGTAGAATTTCATGAAAAATTTTTTGCGCAACATTTTAACCCTCTAACTCTGCAAATTACGGGTCTTTTTTGTATCTTTTTAAAAAGGGGCCAAAAAGTATATTTAATTGCAGAGTTAGAGGGTTGAAATGTTCCACAAAAATGTTCCTCGTAGTGTTTTACATAAGTTTGCTAAACACATCCTATACCTAAAATGAAATATTCACATAGTTTCCTATTCCGATTCACAATAAACATTTGCAAAATCGAGGAAACTTTAACCCCCAAAGAAACATAGGGCCAGACGAAAACTTTTAAAACGCCGATACACGTTTGTTTTGGTATCCTGTGCCAAAATCAATTGTCAGAACCTTGTTATTTTGAAAAAAATTTGATTTTGTTGTTCAGTGTTACAAATTAAGTTAAAAAGAACAGACGGACGGACGGACAATGCTAAAACGATTCAGGAAGTGATTGTAAATCGATAGGTGTACCAAGGTGAGTCAAGGATGAGTATTTTTCCTAGTTAAAACACCAGTACAAGCTCAATATAACCTGCTTTAATGATTGGTTTAGAATATAAAAACGTATCCAATTAAAACGTTTTCGATTTTAAGATAAATACATTTTAAAAATATAGTCCAAAATTTTGCAGAGCACTCCAAAGTCGATAATATCATAACAAAATGTCCTTTCCTTTTTAAGTTACATCTAAAATGTTTTATAACAAACCTGAATTTTATGTCCCCATTTCCCTCTAAAAAAAAAGAACTGCTAACAACACCAAAAATCATCATCACCATCATTGTGAAAATAATTATTGAAATCATTATCATTTTGGTGATGATTATAATATGAAAATGATTATTATGATAATTTTTGTTGTTATTTTTACAGCTTGTGTTTTTACATGCCTTCGGTATTTTGCTTTTGTTTATATTTGGTTGTTTGTGCAAAACAAGTGTATACTTTTAGGAGTTTGTTATGAGAAAAAGTAAAGTATACTTCAAGGCTTGTTAGTTAAAAGCAAAATTTAAATTTTTACACAACAAAATTTAACAACTTTTATTTTATTCTTAAGCACCATTCCGACACCCTCTAAAATGTCAAAATGTTTTCTTGATTTAAATTTTTCTTTTTTTTTGCATTTTGCGGTCTGTTTATGATTTTCAGTTTTTGTTTGCTAAGTTGATGGTTCTGGTGCTGTTAACAGATATTATTTGTTTAGAAATAAGTTGAGTTGAGTTTTGTTTTATAAATTTCTTTGTTATAGCTTAGTTTTAAATTTATATTAATGATATAATTTTATTCATACAAAAGAAATCGCAAAAAAAATAAAATGTTTCTCAAAACTTTATCAAATTTCTTTTAGAAATTTTTATAGTATTCTAGTAAATGTAAAATTTTATCATATAACTTTAATAAAAAATAACAAAATTGTAGCCTAACAAGCTTTTTTAGTTCATAATCCATAAATTTCATATTCTACTAAAACAAAATTGTGTCTACCTTTAAATAACATTTTATTATTCCTTTTAAGTACACAGTTTACAACCTTTTAGCACTTTTTTTACAAAAAAAAAAAAACCTAAAGTTCTACATCTTTTTAACTACAAACAAAAAGTTTTTTATTCGATTTTTTATTTACCATTTAAGAGAGGGTGATCAGAAAATAAAATCTAACGAAAAACTTTTTTTGTTGTAACGCCGTATTAAATGGCAATTTGAATATTTTATATATTTTTTTATAAATGAATTTCTATATTTTGTGAAATTTTTTTTTATAGGTGTGCTAAACATAAAATTATTTTTTATGGCTATTTACTATTTAACAAAGCATGGATATTGATTTTGTTATAAAACAAGGCGTAGAAAGTTTAGCAAAAATATAATAAAAAAAATACAAAATTTGAATTCCCAATAAGGTGTTTCTATTTAACTATATGCTTGTAAAAGTTTTGAAATAAATCCTAAACAGAGGAGTAAAAATATAACCAGCCTAAAATATGCAAATATATTTTATTAATACTACAGCCTTGAAGTATGCTATGATTTTTGAAAATAAAGCACTTTTTGAATATATAACTTCTAAGAGTTATTTCAAAAAGGAGATTGTTAATTAGATTAATGCAAAAAAAGGAACATAATGGTTCGCAAAATTACTAAAACTAATAAAATCAATATATCAGGAATAAAAACAAAGACTCAAATCAGGTTTCTTTTCATAAGCGATATCAAAAACATCGAACTAAGAACTATTAAATCGTTACAAAATAATTTAATTCAGAATGATTTCGATATACACGGAAAAAATACTGATATTGATTTAAGTATAACAATTAAAATAAAAATATTGTCAATCAAGCCCAATCATGAAATACTCCACACCATAGTTTGATTTATTTCATATTCTGGAATTTGAATCAAATTACCAGAAGGCACTTTTGACCCGTAAGTTGAAGAGTAAGAGGGTTAAAATGTTCCACAAAAATGTTACTGGTAGTATTTTACATAAGTTCGCTGAACACATGCTATACCTAAAATGAAAGATTCACATGATTTCCGCCTGAAATCCAGGTTTGTTGGACATTTGAGATCCAATTCTGAATAAGTACGAGATTAACCATTAAAAACATTTTAAGTTTTGGCTTATTTCTGGCATTGAAGTTAAATTTTCAACTTTCATGTCTTCAGAGTCTTATTGTAGAATTTCAAGACAAATTTTTTTGGGGAACATTTTAACCCTTTTACTCTTCAATTAAAGAGACTTTTATTGACCCCTTTGTAGAAAGGGTTAAAATGTTCCGTTAGGGGGTTAAAGTGTTCGGCAAAAATGTTTTTCATGAAATTCTACTATTAGTCTCTGAAGACATCAAAGTTGAAAATTTAACTTAAATGCCAAAAATAAGTCAAAACTTAAAATGTGTTTAAGGGTTAATTTCGTAATTATTCAGAATTGTCGCTGGATTTTAGAGGGAAACCATGTGAATCTTCCTTTTAAGGTATAGGATGTGTTCAGCGAACTTATGTAAAACACTACGAGGAACATTTTTGTGGAACATTTTAACCCTCTAACTCTTCAATTAAAAGGACGTTTTAGGCCCCTTTTTAAAAAGGAACAAAAAACACACGTAAGTTGAAGAGTTAGAGGGTTAAAATGTTCCACGAAAATCTTCCCCGTAGTGTTTTACATAAGTCCGTTGAACACATCCTATACCTAAAATGGAAGCTTCAGATGGTTCTATTAGAACACCGAAATTCATTTTTCGCTATTTTACTTATAGTGTTACTTAATCGCAAACTCTAATTTTTGTTGAAACATAAATAAAATAAATAAACCTTGAAGTATTTTCTATTAGTTTATTTTCAACCACTTTCAAGGCCAATAACTAAGTTTTATAAAAATATTACCGCTAATTTAACTTTATTATTCCACTGAAAATGGCAGACTATTTAAAAACATAATCGACTTACAGGCTTTTATTTAGTTTTCTGCAACAAAACTCTTTCGTATAATATTCTTACTCGTATAACAATAAGGAAAGAAAAAAAAATTCTTAACAAAGTTTACAATATAAAAATGCAAAAGGAAAGCAATGAAGGAAAGCACGAGAAGAAGAAAAACTTTAACGAATATAATAAATTTTGTTTGCACTCATAAATCAATTTCAATTAACTGAGTGCTTGTTTCGTCATGTTTATGGCTTAGAGCTGTATTTAACTTAAAACAGAACAATTTATTCAGCAAAAAAAAAAAAAAAAAAAAAAAACAACAACTAAACCAACCAGTTAAAGCTTAAAAAAATCAACAAGAAGAAAATTCTTCCTCTCTTTACCCCAAGCTTAAATTAACTATATCAACAACGTCGACAACAAAATCAGTTTGTTCTCTACCGGAAGTATGATGAACAAACAATCATAGACAAACCAATAAACCTAAAAACGGAAGTTATATTTAAACAAGAGAGGAAGCTAAAGAAAAAAAAAAGACTATGTAGAGGCAAAACTAAATACACATATATCTTACAAAATACCCATACATCAACAAATCCACAAATACATAGCTATAAAATAATAAACTAGACAGACGTCTATCATTTATGGTGGTGGCAGTTTAAGTTTGTTAAAGGAAAAGTGTTTTAAATAACTGATTATATTTGTCATGTTGGACTTAACAGAACTGATGTTTAGTTGTCAAGTATATTTTATAAAAAATAATGGGTTTCCATTAAAATTATGCTAAAGCCTTAATATTTTATGAGAAATGGATGGAAAAGATAAAAAAGTTATTATTTAGGTATAAAATAAGTATTTGTTACTTTTAGATATAAACTTAGACATGACAGGCAGATTAGATTAGCATTTGTTATATTTCTATTAAATTAATTTATAGTACAATATTTCAGATATTTACTTTTAGCAAATCGTAACAAAAATAGCAACATCTCGTTAGAGTGTTTTTTTTTTTAACCTCTAACCGGCAAGAGCACTTTAAGAGACCAATGATTGCTGTAACTATAAAATTACTTATATTATTATCAACATTGTAGGTATTAATAGGATATTTTTAAATAATCTTTATTGATGTTTCTTCAACAAAACGTATTTTTTATAATGAAAATATTATACAGTATTTTTGAAAACTCAAATTCACAAATTCAAACAGAAACTTAAACCAAATAAAGTATAAATTTGTATTTTGGAATCCCTACAAACATGATCTCTATCTATGATTGCAACTAGAAGAGAGGAATATGATTGATTGTTTATTGAATGTATAAAAGATCCAGGGAAGTCATAATACGGCATCTGTAAAGAAAAAAAAACACAAAAATCGCTTTAATAAAAATTTATTTTTAGCGATTTTTTTAATTTTGCGCTTTTCAAAATTCAAGCGGTTTTTTACATTTGTGTTGTCTTACTTAACGGATTTTTTTTTAATTGTGGAGATTTGTAAAATTTTAAATTTTTAACTATTTTTTTACTTTTATTGATTTTTTTTTTTAATTTTAACCATTTTTCGTTTTTGGCGATTTTTTAAATTTTAGCATTTTGTTTTTAATTTTGCTCGAAAACTAAAGGAGACAAATGAATGCGGACAATTGGTTTGGCCTAAGGAAGTCCTAGTATGCCATCTGTAAAGATAAAAAAATCAAAAATCGCTTTTATAAAATTTAATTTTTTAGGGATTTTTTTTTCATTTGGGTTTTTTAAATTTAGACGATTTTTTACATTCTATAATTTTTTCCCTTATTTAAGCTTCTTTTTTTTAATTCCAGAAATATTTTAAATATTTTTACTTTAAGTGTTTTTTGTTTTCATTTTAACGATTTTTAGTTTTTTGGCGATTTTTTTAAATTTTATCATTTTTTAATTTTGCTCGAAAACTAAAGGAGACAAATGGATGCGGACAATTGGTTTGGCCTAACGTAGTTATAGTATGCCATCTGTGAAGATAAAAAAATCAAAAATCGCTTTCATGAAATTTTATTTTTTTTACCGTTTTTTTTAATTTTGGCGCTTTTTTAAATATAGGCGATTTTTGTACATTCTATAATTTTTTTTCTATAAGCGATTTTTTTTTTATTTCCAGAGAAATACTATTTAGTTTTTGTGAGTTTTTACTTTTAGCGTTTCTTTTTTATATTAGCGTTTTTTTAATTTAGCGATTTTTTCCATTTTATTGATTTTTAGTTTTTGGTGATATTTTTCAGTTTTAGCATTTTTTAATTTTGCTCGAAAACTAAAGGAAATAAATGACAACGGGCACTGGGTTTGACCCAAGGCAGTCATACTAAGCTTTCTGTGAAAATTATACAAAAATCGCTAGATAAAATTTTATTTTTAGCGATTTTGAAATTGAGTCTATTTTTTACATTCTATAATTCTTTGTCTTATTTAAACGATTTATTTTCAGCACCACAGATAGTTTTAATTTCAACAATTTTTTTTTTATAGTAAACCTTTTTTTTTTAATTTTAGTGTTTTTTAGCGATTTTTTTAATTTGCGGCGATTTTTGCAATTTTACAGATTTTTTTTTATAATTTTCTCGAAAACTAAAGGAGATAAATGAAAACGGACAATAGTTTTCGCCCAAGCCAGTTATAATATGCCATCTGTAAAGGAAAAACAAGCTACAAAATTCGCTCGATAAAATTTTATTTTTGGCGATTATTTTTTTAAATTTTGGCGGTATTTAAAATTAGGCGATTTTTTTTTACATTCTATAATTGTTTGTATTATTTAAGCGATTTTTTTCATCTTTATTTATTGTTAGGGTCTTTTTTTAATTTTAGTGATTTTTCCATTTTATCGGTTTTTGTTGTTGGCGATTTTTTCGATTTTAGCATTTTTTTCAATTTGGATCGAAAACTAAAGGAGTTAAATGAAAACGGCCAATGGTTTTGGCCTAAGGCAATCATAATAAGTCTTCTATGAAGAAAAAAATGTATACAAAAATCGCTTTGACAAAATTTTTAGCGATTTTTTTTATTTTTTTTTCTTAATTTTGGGGCTTTTTAAATTTAAGCGTTTTCTTTTAAATTCTATAATTATTTGTGGTATTTAAGCAATATTTTTACTTTTAGCATTTGGTATTTTAATATTAAGGTTTTTTATACTTTTAGCAATTTTTTCCATTTAAGCGGTTTTTGGTTTTTGATTTTTGCAATTTCAGCAATTTTTTTTTATTTTACTAAAATGGTTTTGGTCTTAGGGAATCATAATAAGCCTTCTGTGAAGCAAAAAAATACAAAAATCCCTATATAAAATTTTATTTTTAGCGATTATTTTTAATTTTGGCGCTTTTTAAAATTTAGTCGATTTCCTTTACATTCTGTAATTTTTTTGTTTTATTTAAGCGATATTTATTTTACTTTCAGCATTTGTTTTTTTAATATTAAGGTTTTTTATACTTTTAGCGATTTTTTACATTTAAGCGGTTTTTAGTTTTTGGTGATTCTTGCAATTTTAGCGATTTTTTTTTAATTTTGCTAAACTAAAGAAGATAAATGAAAACTTTCTAAAACAGAAAAAAATAATTCAAAAATCGTCAAAAATATATTTACGGCCTGGCAAATATTATTGATAATAACAAAACTAGTTCAGAGTCTCTACTTGCAAAATGAGTTTTCAGTTTTGTTCCAGGACTCACAGGATATCGCCAGGATACGTCTTACGAATACCTCTCTAACTGAAAAGCTAGCCGACAGATTCTTTTAAAACTAAGCACAGATTATAAACTCGGAGTTATTAGTTGGTAAACCCATTTGCGTCAAAATTAATTGATGTTTAGTATTAATTTCGCCAAATTTCGCAATTTTTAAAAAGCGAAAATATCCATAACTCCTAAAATAGCACCAAAAGGTCTATCATTTTCAGTAAATAATTTTATTTTTCTGATAGTGTTATTTATAGAAAAAAAACTAAATTATTTAATTATTGAATTTCTTAAATCGTCTTGAACCTGTATTGTGCTATATCGCCTAAATAAAGCGATAAATCAAAATTTTAATATTTGTGTCATAGAGTTAATTTTTAATGAAAAATATTTGGTATCAGAATTCTTCTAGAGAGGATTAAAGGATTTTTTTAATATTTGCGATTTCAATTTCTTTTCTTATTAAGGGTTTTTTTAATTTTAACATTTTTTTTAATTTTAGCGATTTTTCTAATTATGGAAAGTTTTTTGAAATTTTTATTCTTTTTTAGCGGTTTTATATTTAAGAGTTTTTTTTTTAACTTCAGCGATTTTTACTTTTTTGCGTTTATTAGTTATTTTTAAATTTAGCCAATTTTTTGTCTTATTAAAAAAATTTTTTAATGACTGCGATTTTAATTTTTTCAATTTTAACGTTTTCTCAATTTAGCGTTTTTTTTTAATTTTAACGATTTTTTCAACTATGGAAGGCTTTTGATGATTTTCTTTTCTTAGCGGTTTTTTTATTTTAACGTATTTTTTTTAATTTAGCGATTTTCACTTTTTGGTGATTATTAGTATTTGGTTTTAAAATTAACCAATTTTTTACATTCCAGCAAATTTTGTGTTCTTAAGGAATGTTTTTTATATTTTTTTGATTTAAATTTTTTTATTAAGCGATTTCTAAATTTCAGCGATTTTTCTACTAAAAATGTGGGATTTTTGGCAAATTGTGGCGTTTACTGTGAAAAATTGGTACAATATAAATTTATTCAAAATATTGGCCATTGTTAGCTTTGACCTTTTCCTAATATTTTGAGGTCGAGAATGAATTAAGCCAATTTCGGATACCCTGTTTTAATTCGATGCAAAAATTGCTGCTTTTTAAGGCGTTCAAGCAGCATTTCGGACATGCAAAATCGTCTTTCAACGTAACAAAAAAGCTTTGTTGCTTAAACTATTTTGTTCAATGACTAAATGAGAATAATAATAGAATATTGAAGACACAAACCATGTGCAAAAGATACACCATCTATTGTGAATTCCTCATTTTTAATTATACACCCAATAATATGAAGAGTTTTTGGAGACTTTTCTTTTTTTTTTAGATATTTTATATTTTAGGTTTTTTTTCCATTTTAGCGATTTGTACTTTTTGGCATTTATTACTTATTTTTAAAAGTTCCCAATTTCTTTACATACCAACATTTGTTTTCTTAAAGGATTTTTTTTAATTTCTGCGATTCTTGATTTTTTTAAGTTAAGGGTTTTTCAGTTTTCAAAGTTTTTACAATTTAGCGATTTTAAATTTTAGCAATTTTTTGCAATTATTTAGATTTTCTGGTGATTTGTCTTCTCTCTTAGCGATTTTTTAACTTTTTTTTTAATTTAGCCAATTTTTACATTCCAGAAATTTTTGTCTTCTTAAGGGATTTTCCTTTTTTAATTTCTGCGATTTGAATTTTTTTAAGTTATGAGTTGTTTCCAATATAGACGTTTTTACAATATGTGACAGCGCATAGAGAAAGGGACCTAAGGGTAAAAAAATCAAATTTTTTTTTTGTGGACAACATCTGAGCATCGAATGAGACCGATCCCATGCTCTCCCTGACCTTAGGTCCCTTTCTATCCTTAGGTCCCTTTCTATCCTTAGGTCCCTTTCTATCCTTAGGTCCCTTTCTATTTTGCGCGTCATATATAGTGATTTTTAAAATTTTTTAAATTTTTGATATTTTTCTAATTGTGGAGAATTTTTGGGGATTTTTCTCTTTTTTAGCGGTTTTTTATTATAGCGCCTTTTTAAATTGAGCCATTTTTTTATCTTCCTAAAGGAATTTTTTTAATTTCTGCAATTTTATTTTTTTTTAAGTTAAGCGTTTTTTTCAATTTTAACTTTTTTAAAATTTAGCGCTTTTTTAAATTTTCCATTTTTTCTAATTATGTAGAATTTTTGGGGATTTTTATTTTTTTTAGCGGTTTTTTATTATAGCGCTTTTTTAAATTGAGCCAGTTTTTTATCTTCCTAAAGGAATTTTTTTAATTTCTGCAATTTTAATTTTTTTAAAATTTTTGGATATTTTGCTAATTATGTAGAATTCTTGGGGATTTTTTTTCCTTTTTTAGCGGTTTTTATTTTAGCGTTTTTTTCAATTTTAGAGATTTTTACTTTTTGGCGTTTATTTCAATTTTAGCGTTTTTGTATTTTAGCGATTTTTTTAGATTTTAGTAATTTTTTTGTTTCATAGATTTTGATTAATTTCTGATTTGATTTAATTTCTGCATTTTTTTTTGGCATTATTTTATAAGTTTTTTTAAATTTTGAGCCATTTCTTTTTACACATTTATTTCTAGGAGTGCACAAATATTTCGATATTAGTTCATTACAAATGATGTTTTCCTTCTTGATAATTAAATTATAAAGTAAATATTAATTAAATTGTTTTAAAATTTTTCGTTTAATTAAAAAATGTTGTATTAAACATAATTTAATAAATCCACAATCAACATATAAATGAAAAATTTTGGTTTTCCCCACTCAAACTCTTCATCAATTGCGTATAATTCTGTTCTGTGCTGTGCTACTGCTGATGTTATTTGCTGCAACTCTTTAACCAGTCATTTAAATATTTAATCATTTTTAAAATACAATTTTCTTTTATCTACTTACAACCATATCAATATAGTTTCACTTTTAGTTGGCATACATTTCCAAAGAAGAAATTTAAGAGGAAATTTCGAATTCCAAGCACGTTTTATTTTTCACGTTTTTATTTTCTGTTTTTATAGCCCGCAGTCACACGCATTACACACTTTCGCACTTACTCGTATAACCAAATAACTGATGAAAGGACAGACACAAAGCCTCAACAAATAGCGAATAAAAAAAAAAACGAGGGAAAAGAACTCAAAAAAAATCTATAACAAAAGTAAATGTTATTTTAACAGCAAAAGTTGACACAATATGTCAAAAAAAAAAAAGTATGAAGGACAATCTTCTGATAGGTGTGGGTAAAGGAAATGCAAACACATAATGGCCTGAAAATCAAGTGATAGCATGGTTTATAGAATATGTATACAAAAAAAAAGTAAGAAAGTACAAATTTCAACGAAATTTCATCAAAGCGAAAAAAATCGCATAAGAAAATATAAACTACCATGACAGCAAAATAATTTCCGCTGACAACATTGTCAACATTTTCCAAGAAATTTTTGTAAAATTTTATTACAATTTTTTTTTGTCTTCGGAGAATTTCTAGATATTTCCATTAAATGTTCACCTGGCTTGGTATTTCTTCATTAGAGCATCAAAAATTGAGGGTGAAAACATATTAAAAAAAAAAAATTATAGTGATAAAGACGGAATTATTACCGGACAAATTAATTATGAGTGTTTTTAGTAGTAAATAAAAAAATATAAACTAAACTGTTTTAAATAACAGGCACTATTATTATATAAAGCTTTTAAGGTACTTTAAAAAAGGTACTTTTTATTAAAGGTACGTTTTTATAAAAATTACCAAGCTACTAGGTAAAAAAGGGTAAAATAAAAACATTAAAAATTCCTTCTAAGCTTTGTCTGTAATACTGTTCCCTAAAACTTGGTATTTGTTTTTATTTAAATATATTCCATATTCCTTACATATTTTTTTAAAATATATTCAAAAAAAAAATCCCTTTTCTGCAATACATATTTCATTCAACCATTTAAAACCCATCATTTTACAATAAATTAGCATAACAATTTTATAATTTAAAAGCTGGGGTTGTTCTAAAAAATAATGTCTGAACAAAGTTCGTAATGTCGATAAGTAATTTAACATTTTTTCTAAACATTAACTATATGCAAGGAGTGAGATGAAATATTAAATTAGCTTAAATAAGGTGAGGTTGTCATCATTATCGTCATCGTTCTTTAATGTACTTATTTAGCAGAAAGATACGCATACATATAAATACATAGTTTTAAGCTTGTCAGAGATTAACTTTTACCTTTAACCGGCAACAAAATATGTAAAAGAATATAAAAAGGTCTTAAGAAGTCGCAGAAAGGTCAAAAAGATATTAAGGTATACAAAATACAATTAAATTAGCATAATAAATATCTTTGAGAATATAACAATATTAAAAAACAAAAGAAAATTTAGTACCTTTATTTTCTAAATTTAGTTGGAAAATTTATGTGTTTAAAAATATTGATTTTCTGTGTTTAAAAAACAATAACTAAAAGGATTTCTTTAAAGGAATTAAATGTGCTAAAATCCCAAACATATATAACAAATTGTAACAAATAATCTGTTGAAGACATCCGCATTTCCTTCTTGCCTAAGAAAATCGTCAGAGGATGACGTTTTTAGAATCTCTGGAAATATTTGTTAAGTTAAATTACAAACTCAATGAGAATTTCTTGTTCTCGTCTAGGAGCGTTATTAAACATTTAAAATATCAAAGAAAAAAACAAAAAACAACAACAGAAAATTTACCACAATTTGCTTAGTCATCTTCCAATATACTACTCACTTATTTTGACAGATCTAGCAATGTAGTGACATCCATTTATGTTCATCAACTGTTTATTGTGCAGTTATTTTTGTTAAAGAGTATAAATGTTATTAAACATTTTATAAAGTTTGGGTTTTTTTAATCCCAAATAGTTATTTTGAGATTAACTATACCCTATAAACAATTTCACTGGAATTCAAGTTGAAATCAAGTTCAATTCCAGCCCTGTTTTCCAGTTTCAAGGCTAGAATACAACTTTTATTACATTTTATTTCAATAGCATACTCCAGCAAAAGGGAAACAAAAATTCAAGTTTGAAATATTTTTGTTAAATATACAAATGCTGGAATTTGAATTATACTTTACTTCAAGCAAAATTTAAAGCACTTTAAAAGGATTTTAAGTTAGTTATGCGAATATTTTTATCAGACAGTGCATTTAACCGTTTTTAAAATAGTGGGTCTTTTTAGCCCCAAGTGATTTAAAGGGTTAATTTAGATTTTTTCTTTCAAAGTATCAATTTCAGACTACGGAGAACAGTTGCAGTGCATTTTAAAGCCTTTTTAATTTTTTGTAATTTTGACCCCAAGTGCATTCAAGGGTTAATTTTAATATTTTCTTCTTAATAATGCATAATTAAAAGAATTCTAAGTTAGTTATGCAAATATTTTTACCAGACAGTGCATTTGAACATGAACGTTTTAAAAATGATGGGTCTTTTTAGCCCCAAGTGTTTAAAAGGGTTAATTTCGATTTTTTCTTTAAAAATAACAATTTCAAACTCCGCATAGTAATTACAGTGCATTGTACAATCTTAAAAATGTTGGGCAATTTTGAACCCAAATGCATGTAAGGGTTAATTTCAAATTTTTTTTTCTTAAAATCCATAACTAAAAGGATTTTAGGTTAGTTTTGCAAATATTTATATCACACAGTGCATTTAAACGTTTTGGGTCATTTTAATCCCCAGTGCTTATAAGGGTCAATTTCCATTTTTTCCTTTAAAGATATCATTTTCTGACATTGAGGAATAGTTACAGTGCATTGTAACGTTTAAAAATTTTTGGGTCATTTGGGCCCTAAGTGCATATAAGGGTTAATTTTTATGTTTTTTTCCTTAATATCCATAATTAAATGGATTTTAAATTAGTACAACACAGAAACAAAAATTACGGAATCCACTGTCATAAGGATTCTGGTAGAGGAGACAAAAAAAATATAAAAATATAAAGTTTCCCCCTTTTTCCAATGTTTATTGTCAATCAGCATAGGAAACCATGTGAATCTCCCAATTTAGGTATAGGATGTGTTCAGCGAACTTATGTAAAATACTACGAGAAACATATTTGTGAAACATTTTAACCCTCTAACTCTTCAGTTAAGGGGACTTTTTTGGCCCCTTTTTAAAAAGGGACAAAAAAGTCCCGTAAGTTGAAGAGTTAGAGTGTTAAAATGTTTCACAAAAATGTTCCTCGTAGTGTTTTACATAAGTTCGCTGAACACATCCTATACCTAAAATGGAATATTCACATGATTTGCCTCTAAAATCCAGGTTTGTTGGACATTTGAGCGCCAATTCGGAATAAGTACGAAATTAACCCTTAAACACATTTAGAGTTTTGACTTATTTCTGGCATTTAAGTTAAATTTTCAACTTAAATATCTTCAGAGACTTGTACTAAAATTTCATGACAAATATTTTTGCGAAACATTTTAACCCTCTAACACTTCACATTATGGGTCTTTTTTGTGCCTTTTTAAAAAAGGTCCAAAAAAGTCCCTTTCATTGAAGAGTTAGAGGGTTAAAATGTTCCACAAAAATGTTCCCCATAGTGTTTTGCATAAGTTCGATGAACACATCCTATACGTAAAATTTAAGATTCACATGGTCCCACCAAATACAGAGCATTACCTTGGCGCCATGCATGTGCAGGTGGCGTTGATTTGGCTGGTTGACCGGACTTCACATACGATTTCTTGCACTTCTGGTGGTCGCAGTGGATCCATTTTTCATCGCCAGTAATGATTCGACGCAAAACGGACTTCTTTTTATGGCGTTCAAACTGAATTTCAGACATGCGAAATCATCTCTCAATGTCGCTCGGCTTCAACTCGTGTGGTACTCAATTTCCTTGCTTTTGCATGAATCATGCTGGTTGCAAACGTTTTGAAATCCCAATCATTTTGAAAGTTCTTCTTGAGTTTGACAACAATCTTATTCGATTAATGCTTCCAGTTCATCATCTCCGAACTTTTTTGGTTGACCTGGGCGGTCTTTGTCTTCTGCTTAAATCACCACTTCTGAGCCCAACAAACCATCTCTCGCAAGTTTTATTCTGGATAAACTTTGGTGAGCAATCGATTTGAACTTTTTTTCAAATTGAAGAAGTAAAGCAAAACGTCCTGCAAATGCTGCTTTGTTGGCACAAAATTCGACATTTTCGAAGCAAAACAAAAATTTGTTGTTTACACTATTTCGTACAATGAGTGAGTGAGAAATGACAGATGTTTACCTTTAAAAATGCCACATAAGTTACTAAAGACACAAACCATGTGTTAAAGATACTCCATCTGTTGTGAATCCCACATTTTTAAGTTATACACACAATAACAGTTTATTTTTGCTATTTTTGGTCTACCAATATTAAGCAAAATTTTCTGCAGATTTTATAATATAATTTGTCATTTTCAGTTAACTAAAAGTTAACACAAATATAATTCTGTAAGATTAACTATTTTATTTCTTTTCTAGTTTTTAGCAAAAATTTTTCTCAAACACCATTTTGAACTAATTTTCAGTAATTTTTTTCTCAAACACCATTTTGAACTAATTTTCAGTAGTTTTTTTCTCAAACACCATTTTGAACTAATTTTCAGTAATTTTTTTCTCTTTTTTTTTTTTTTTTTTTGCTATTTTTACAGTTTTATTACTATAAGTGTACAGAATTCGAAAATATTTGGGCTTTACGTCTATGTTCTTTTGGGGAACACGATCGAAACTATTTCGGTCACAGTCCCAACTTCCAGTGTAATTCCAATATCGTAAATTGGGATAATGCTTTTTGAGGTTATGTCATGTCACCAAAAATAGAAATAATTCTGGACTGTTGAAATTCGTTATTCTTAGTTTTTTTTTTTTTTACTTTTTTTATACACCAGTATTGTGTTATTTTTAAAGTCAATAAACTTTTAGTTAAAATTGTAACTCAATATCAAATTTAACCTTGTAACAAACAATCTGATAACATTTTGTCTCTAACTTTTAGAAATAAAATAACTTCAAAATGTTAAACAAAAGGTGTAAAAGTAAGAGAATTTCTTTTTATAAAATTCCAAATGAACTTAATTTCCTGTTTGAAAACTCTTAACAAAATGTTCATTCGTTTTGCTAAAACTTTTTATGCACATTACTAAGAACACTAAAATGTATCTATTATAATTAAGTATTTTATACAGCATGTAAAAGTAGTTTTTTTTTTCATTTAACAAAAATAAAATTATTTAATTAGCCCCTCTTTAATTTCTTGAATTTTTATATTTATACAAAAGACATCCATTAACCAATTTATGGTTGTATTTTTTGGCATAAATTTTCGTTTTTTTGTTACTTAACAACATTATTATAAACATTATAGAAAAAAAAATTTAAATTCCCCCCAAATGTTTAATTTGATTTTTTTCTGTTCTTTTTTCAAATTCTTTTTTTCAGTGTGTCTAAATGTGTAGCAAAAATACATACTACCCCAATTAAAAGAAAAAATCCCACAAAAAAAAAATAACATTCCTAAATTAGTAGTTTTTTTTTTATTAAAACTCAAATATGTTTATGTGTATGTATAAGTGTCCAGATAACTAACAGAAAAAGGCACAAACTAAACAGCAGGTTTGTTTTTAAACAAGAAAAGCTCTAAGGATAAAAAGCTTTTTTTGTAAGCTAACAAAAATAAAGCTCTTTTTACAATTGGAAAATAACAAGCAAACAACAACTAAAGCAGTGGGCGTGTGTGTGTGTGTGTGTGTAAAAGATTGCAACTGTTGCTGTGATAACCACAATTATGCGCCATGCCAAAACTGAGGCAATATATGTCTATGGATCAACCCTCCTCGACGACCATAAGAAAAAAGTTAGAAAAAGCTTTATAAAACAACACAATAATATTACAATTTTTAAATCTCATTAATAATAGTTTGCATGTTTTTTTTAGTTCTGTTTATTAAAGACATTTTAAGTAAAATGTTAAAAAAGAGCTTAAAGCTTTAAGGCTTTATTACTGTTTAATAACAGTTATAGCTAATTTTAGCATATTACTGTAATTTTCTTTGCCTGCTGCTTGTAAATAAAAGCTTTTTTTTTACTAAGTTCCTTTTTTTTTTTTTGTTACCAAAGCTTTTTCCTAACATTTATCCATTTGCTTACATTTATATTATCCATACATATTTAAACATTCCATTTCTTGATTACACTTTTGTATACCATACACATTTTATCTTTGAAGCTTTTTTGGAAAAAGCTTTTCTCTCACTTATTGAAAAAAGCTTTTACTTTAGTACATAAAAGTACCATAAAGTTACAAAAACACAATTTTTATATAAACTTTCTTAAGCTTTTTAAATAAAATTTCTTCTTCAAGTTAAACACCAACTTTTATTTTAACACTACAAAGCTTTTAGACATAACAGCTTTATGTCTTTACTATAAAGCTTTTTTAAGTACTGTTAAGCTATTTCTTTTTTTTATACTAAATATTTTTTATATTATCTTTACAAGCAATATTATTATTAACCCATTTTCTACCGCTCATCGACGCCGCAAGAACTTTTTTGACAAATTTTATTAGAAAGCTTTCTTGTTCTCAGAAGAAGAGACTTCAAGGTCGCACAGTAAGCTATATTAGAAATCCTTTGAATGGGTTGCCAGATTTATTTTGCATTTTTTCGCCAAGCAGAGTTCTGAAAACCGCCAAAATTTATTTTTGACTAGTTTTTCCATAAAAAAAATGCAAAAAAAAATTATTTTTTTTGTCATACACAAAAAGTCGGTAAAAAAATACTTATTTATTTAAAATAAAATAATTTTTTATTGAAGTAGTTAATTGTGCTGAAATTTCAAACTTTACTTAACAAATTGTGAAAAATGACCTTTTGAAAGCATGTCCCTATCCGGACAGTTCTAAAGTAAAGCAAAACTTCCCTCAAATGATGCTTTGTGGGCACAAAATTCGACATTTTCGAAGCAAGAAAAAACTTTGTTATTTACAATATTTCGTTCAATGACTAAGTGAGAATAAATAAGAGATTTTTTCAAAATTCCATATAAGTTATTAAAGACACAAACCATGTGTAAAAGATATGCCATCTGTTGCGAATCAAGCATTTTTAAGTTATACACCCAATATAAGTTTCCAGGTGGAGATCTTTACATAAAAGTTACCATAAAGTGTATGGAAACAGCTCCAATTGCTGCGCGCGATGACGAATTAACTCATTTGGGTCCTCCTCAATACTACGCCTACAACAGCAATTGTTTCTTCGATGCGCACGATTATGTCAACCGTAAAATGGACGTAGCGCTCGGTAACATTCCCGAACTGAATCATGATTTTCGAAATTAATTTTCACAATTTACAAGCGTTTTTCTGGCGTTAGTCTGTTCACGATGAAATGATAAACCAAAGCAAACACAATTTATAATAGCGTTGCCAGATCTGATTAATTTATTTATCGCAAAATGGAACCCCTTAAGAAACTCTCTTTATATTCAATAATCTGGCTGATTATTGGATAATCTTCACAGCGTAGGCAACTATTTTTTCAATGTCCTGAACAATGAAAATAGAAAAAACTTTAATTCGGCCGTGGCCTGGCATTATTTAAAGCAAAAAATTGGTAAAAATTGATAAATTGACTTTCATTAGTATCGAATAGTATCTTTTCAAACAATTATAGTCTTTATAAATTTCAAAACCGACAGTATAAATATTATAAAAAAAATTAAAATCGTAATCTGTGTGATTATAAACTCAGTGTAAATACGCTATTAAGCAACGATTTTTTTTAATTGTAAAATAGCCACACTGAGAGAATTATCTGCATGATATTAATGAATGAAAAATTAGATCTATGAATTGTCTCTGGAATTCGTTCATTGAAACTTTCCATTAAATTAATGCAATTTTTCATAAAAGTTAATGAAAAATTCCATATTATTTATTAAAAATTTAATACGACTAATGAAAAAGTTTCATTAAAAATATTTTCATTAAAACTATGAAGCTTTTTCATAGAGTTTAAGAAATTTTTCATTCCTATTGTGAAGAACACTTTATTAGTTTAGTGAAAAAATTTCATTAAAACTCGTCCAAGGAATTCTCTCTGTGCAGGGTTGGCAACAAATCGCCTTATCTGACAACAGCTCTTTCTTTCCTGTAAACCGCATCCAGCAAAGGAAAAATTTGCTGACCGAATATACAGTAAATTACATTTCGCCAGCTTATTATTGGGTTGACCCATACGCCAAAAAGTTGTTATGGAGAAAAAGAAGGTTTACATTTTTTAATTTTTATATGTAAAATGGGCAGGTACACCAAAGTCGATACTGGATATTTTAGATACAATAAGATATTTGCATTATATGGAACCCATTCCTAACTCAATTTTTTTCAAATATGGTCAGTAGGTCAAACCAATAATAAGCTGACGATTTGCTGTCGAAATAATTCAACTCCTTTATTTAAAAGGTTGTAAATTTTCAAGCCTAATTGTTTAAGAGTTGCTAAAAGAAATCTGCGCATTAGGGCCTCTACAATGAATTCTGATGTCCCGACTTTTGATGTCAGAAATTTTGAAAAATCACACTTTGATCCATTTAGAGTGCCCCAATCGAGTCCAAATTTATGACCGACCCCCACTAATTTTGGAGGGCCGACCCACCCATGCCAATGGCACACCCCATATAAACTTTTTTTCATGTAAAGTGCCAAAAATGGTGACTTTTTGCCAGTGGCAAAGCCCTGGAACCCCCCTGGGGGTGCCACTGGCATGGGTGGATCGGCCCTTCAAAGTTAGTGGGGGTCGGTCATACATTTGGATTCGATTGGGGCACTCTAAATGGGTCAAAGTGGGATTTTTCAAAATTTTACCCTACGGTCAAAATTCGGGACATCAGAATTCGTTTTAGAGGTATGGTTCCTCGGGCAAAGTTTCTTATTTTGATCCCTAGAATACGATTTTCCTTGTCACTTGAGCGATTTTTTTGCCTCCCTACAAATCGACCCGCCCTACTGTGCATTATAGGGTTAACGTGGCGGATTATACTGAGATAATCATTTAAATTTCCAAAAATTCATGTAGCTTTTCTGAAAATGTGTGCTTTGTAATATTATTTTTTTCATAATTAATATCATTTGCATATTTAAATATCATCCACTACTCCCACTATTTGTTTCCTCACTTCTGCGTACTATCATACACCTCTTCCCCAATTTATTTCCTCACTTTTGCATCTGTAGGTAAATAATATAGAAAACAAACAAGCTTAAGCATGTTAACTTTTTTGTATCCTTTTTTACCTTAAACCTTTCAATACTCACTTTCATTAAAAATTTCTCATAAAAAAACATCACTTCAAAACAAAAACACTAAATACATATTTTGTGGCATGTTTCTCTTTTTTCTCTCTATTTCTTGTTTCCACCCCCCACAACAAATATATTTACAGGACGATGACGGCGGTATGCTTCGTCTGCAACCTACCCATAATGTCACATCAAGTGGGTCTGGTGTGGTCAGGTGGCAATGGTTGGGATGATCTAGTAAGAGAACAGGTAAATGAAAAAAAATTTAAAGAAAATATTCAAAAATACTAATTTTTAAAATTAATTTTTATTTTTTAAATTTATAAAAAGTTGGAAGAGTCTACAATACGGCAAAGGCTGGGAGGAAGAAGAGATTCGGCAGCACAAATTGGTACACCTCCTAGTACCTCACCGCCGCCTGGTAAATTTGAAAGAATATTATTTTAAAAAATAATATATAAATCTACAAAATTCTTTTTATTTTATTTTTCGATTTTATTTTTTAAATCTTGATATTTCGTTTTTTTTTTTTAATTTTAATTTTTATTTATAAAATTTTGTTATTTTTAGTAATTTAATTTCTATATTTTTTTTTTTAATTTTTATTTCTTCAATTTTAATTATTTTATTTATAAAAAATAAAAATCCACAAAATTCTTAAATTTAAAACACGACTTTTTTTCTATATATTTAAACTTTTTTTTTAAATTTTTAATTCTTAAATTTTGTTATTTTTATTAATTAATTTTTTTTTAAAGTTGGTTTATTTCCTTAAATAAACAGGGTTCCTTTTTATTGCAATCAAAATATCCAATCCCACCGCTGACACCAATAGTTACGTTTATCTTATAAAACGTACGTTTATCTCCTTTAGATAAACCGGGTTGGTGCTTTTAGTAAATAAAAATAACGCGCTCTCTTTATAGTTTCATTTAGCTTTACACTTATTTATTTAACGCTGTATTACTTTATACACAAAACCTTGTAACACACACACACAAACTCTAATAATCAAATGACGGTACAATGCTAATACGGAATTAACAAATATTATATGCAACTTAACAGCACCAATGTTAAAAGTACAACTTCACTCCACAAATTTTATTGCGCAACTTCCACTTCCTTCGAGTGCTTCTTAAATTATAACTCTTATGTTATTCAAAGATATTTTAATGAAATTTGAAACATTGACTTACATGGGCCCATGAATAAAGTCTATTGATTGTGTGTACAATCGGTCCATATCTAAATCCAGTACCCGTATAAAAGTCCCCCAAAAGTAGGCATATTCGCACGCTACACGTCGCAGATATTAAGATATTTTATTGAAATTTGGTACACCTACTTATTCCAAGGACGAATTCTGTTAATTTTGATTAAAATCGGTTCATGTTTAGACCTAGTGTCCACATAAAGTTCCCCCAAAAATTGGCTTTTTCGTATGCTACAGATCGGAAATACGAAAATATTTTAATGAAGTTTATTACACCGACTCATACATATGGTCCCAAGGTTTCATATGGGCATGCCAGACTTTAACTTTGTTTAATTATTTTTCTTTATTTCTCTTTATTTTCTAATATGAATTTTTGTTATTCAAATTTTTTTAATTCTGATATTTACTTATGTATTTCTAACTGATATTTCTTTTCGATTTCTTGCAGGTATGCAACGTCGTCGTCGTAGTTCTTTGGCTCAACTAACTGATCTCTTACGTGAATGGAGTGGTGGTGTTAAACATCAAAGTACTCAACCTCAAAGAAACACCAAAGCTCCCTTAAATAGGCGTGAAACTTTGGCTGATTTAGCTCGTAGTTTACCATGGCGTACCTCCGTTTCAGATGCTTCCACCAATGCTGGTCCTACCTATATAGCACCACGTAAACGGCGTGAATCTAGTGCCGATGCTGGTCTGAGAAGTACAAGAACCCGCAGAGATTCTAATACAGCTGAATTTGTGAAACATTGGAATCGTAGGGAAAGCACAGTAGATGAATCTACCATAATAGCTGTCAATGTGGTCAATGTAGAAAGCTCAAAAGGGGTAAGTTTTTATTTAAAACATAAAGTTTCCAAGTAAAAACCAATAAAGCAACCTTTAATATAAATATCTTGTATATATTTTCTACTTTTCATTTTTTCGTTGTAAATATTCATATATAATTGTATATAACTTTACATTTGTGTGTGTGTTTTCCTCCGACTACTAAAGAGTTCTCGTCGCGATTCGGGTGAAAGTAATCATTCCAGTCGTCGAGATAGTTCAATTGGTCGTACAATGACTCCTTCTACCACACCTCCACCTCCACCACGTATTGGTGTTAGTCCAGTGAAAAGAGATTCGCTGGCTGCTCCCGAATTTCCTAATTTCCGTAAAGAACAACGTCCTTCCACCAGCTCGGCTGGCTCAGATTCAATGCCATACTCATATTCTTCTCATAATCAGGTTGATTCATCATGTCAAGCTCTGCCGCCACCCACCATTATAATGAGTTCAGTAACACCACCTGCTACTAGTCCCACAGCGCCCAAAGGACGAAGAGATTCTACCACACAATGTGGTCGTGTCAATCGGCGAGATTCAAAGACTGGCATAAGTCCAGAAAGAGCTCCACGTTTGCAACGTTTACAACGTCAAGCTACTGCCTTTGATGAAGGTTGTTTACCTGGTGGTAGTAGAAGAGGTTCACAGCCAGCTCTTAGTCCTGATCCCCCAGAAGACGGTCAACGTCGTAATTCCCGACGCGACTCCTTAAGTCCAGATAGTGCTTCTCGGGGTAGACGTGATTCACGCACACATTTATCACCCGATCGCAGTCATGAACGTGAGGGTAGTCCACATCGTCGACATACCCTAAGACGGCAAAGTTCATCGGCGGCACGCAGTTCCAGATCACCTGACTCTGCAAGCATAAGTTCTTCGAGAGATGCCAGCCCCAGTGGCAGACCACCACCTCTACCTGTAGTTGAATGTGGTAGTGGTAGGCCAGCGATAAGAAGACAATCAACCACAGAGGAGATACTTATAGCTCGGGGTTTTCGAAGACAATCCACCACTGAAGAAATGATAAGATGTCGTAACTTTCGTAGACAAAGTTCTCAAAGTGATGATGTTTGTCGGTTAGTATGCTAGAGATTATAGCTCGATTTAAGAGTGATATTAATATTTGTTTCTTTTTTGGTTTAGTTATCGTGGTCGCCGTGATTCTAGTGCACAAATTATTGATGGCACTATTGGTACTATGACTGTGGAAACAACTAGTACTTTTTTTGATTCCAGTACACAAACTGGTAAGTTTTAGAAATAAGCTATTTGTAATTTAAAGTTCAGATTACATATTTATGAAATAAAAAAAACTAAATTTTAAATCATTTCGGTGTGGCCGGGGCCCCTTAAAAATGGCACTGTATATCGATAATTAATTATGAGAAATTGAAAATTTTCCTGTAATAAGTTTTGGAAAAAAAAATATTTTAACAATTAATTATTATACTAATTAATTCTTATATAAATTTACTTGAAGATATTTCATTTCAAATAATATTTAATCCATAACTTAATACAGTATTTGGTTAAAGACAGCTTTACATAAATTATTGCTATTCAAAACAATCGATAACTTTTTGTTTTAACTAATTTTATTATTTAGAATGTAACGCTCTTGCATATACTTAAAACAGAATTGCTTTGAAAATGTTTTCGTTAAAAATATTTATATCGATAACTATTTATATCCTTCGTTATCGGTAGTTTATTTTAAATCTAAAAATATTTAACTACTGTTCAATATTTTTTATAAATGTGAAAGTTTTGTACTCGTAAGAAATTTTTAGTTGAAATTTTCAATTTAACCTATCGATAACTTTTTTGTTTTAATCGAATTATCAATCAATATTTTTTCTTATATCAAAACGATTATAATTTTTCTTTGGAAAATTTTACATTCAAAAAAATTTGTATCGATAACTTTTATTTATCAGCTTTGTTTCGACAAAAATATTTAACAATTACATATTTGAAAATTTGTTGTTGTCGATAAATTTCAATGATTTTGTTATCGATAATTTTGAGATAACAAGATTTTGTATGGAAATATACAACATTTTGTTAACTATTAGGTACGTTTTTTAATTTTTATATCGACAACTTGTGATAACTTTATGGACATATGTGAACTAATATAAATATCGATCATTATGTCCTACATTACTACATAGACAGAGTATAATTAATTTGTGCTGATGTTTGCAACACCAAAAAATAGAAGACCTAGGCCCACCTTTTTGTATACAGATGGACTCTTAATCGCTTTTTGGTTCGATAAAGCAATGTCTATCTGTCCGTCCGTCCGTCTGTATGTCCAAGTATTCTTATGTGCCCGCTACAAGTCGCAAATATTAAGATATTTTGAGTTTATCGGCCCAAGGATTTATATACAATAATTTTCATTTACCGATTACTAATTTAGTTTGAAAAAGTATGTTCTAAAATCGATAACTTATCGATAACTAGTTTTACATTTTTTTATATTTGTATCGAAATTTTTTGACATTTCTTTTTTTAATTTCATTGAAAGCACATATCCAATTAATGATATTTCAAAATATTATTTTGTTTATAAAATTTTGTCAACAACTTTCATTGATATTAATTTATATATTTTCTTATATATAAATCGATAAATAGTATATATTATTACAGAATTTACTATCTGATTTTAGCCACTACGATATTAAAAATAAATATTTTTATCGATACCCTACGGGAAATTTTAACAAACGGTCACCGAACTGGCCCCTTTATATGAATTAGACTGGTCACTTTTACATGGTGTAGTCATAGGAGGGGGAAATTGACCCCTTGTGACATGTCACTAGACAAATCCTAGGACAGGTTACTGAACTCTCATAAAAAACAAAGTTCAGGGGCCTGTCCTGGGATTTGTCTTGTGACATGTCACAAGGGGTCAATTTCCCCCAACTATGACAACGCCATGTAAAAGTAACCAGACTATTTCATATAAAGGGGCCAGTTCGGTGACAGTTTGTTAAAATTTCCCGTAGGGTTATTTAAAAAAAGTTATCGATAACTTTTAATAAAAATTTTATATTTAAAAAAGAATTTCATGTAAATATCCAATCAATAATTTTTTAAAATATTATTTTCGTTATAAAATTTTGTTGTCAATAACTTTCATTGACATTCATTTATACATTTCGTTATCGATAAATCGATAAATTGTTAATATTTTTACTTAATAACAGATAGTAATTGTTTGTAGGAACTACGGTATTAAAAATAAATATTTTTATCGATAATTTAAAAATATGCTATCGATAACATTTAATAAAAATTTTATATTTAAAAAAGCTTTTCATGTAAAGGGGAAATCTGAATTTCTGTTTTAAATCTAGACACCTTGGTATATTGTAATATTTTCCAATATTTTTTTATCACAATTTTCAATATTTTGTTGAGAAGAGTTTAGAGCCAAAATTTTAATATTTTATTTAAATATAGACCCATTTATATGAAAAATAAAAACCCTCAGATAAGTACCAATATGAAAATCGAGGTATACATGAACATAAATGATCATACGTGGTATTCTATATGATCATACATAGGCAAGCACTACCATAATCGTCCACGCATAGTTCAATATATGACCGTCATTTTGAATTTTCGAAATTTGTATTTATTTTTAATATCGGAACTCTTAAGACCAAATCTCAATTAATCTACACATCCGCCGTATTTAATTTAGGAGTTTTAATCACATATTTGGCATTAGCGGCCCTTAAAATCCCTTTTTTGATACTTTTTTTGATACTATTATTCCGATTTTTCCTTTATTTTGGCGCATAGTGCAAAAAGGTATATAAACAGCAGTTTATCATTCCATTTGTTACCCATAAACTATATATATTCCTTATACTTATAAATCGGAGTCGATTCGGCTATACACTCACAATATATTTTCCATAACCGATTGAGGTTTATTTAAAAAGTAATAGGTAAAGTTTGTTTTCAATTGAAAAATCAAATAAAATACATTAAAACATATTGTTTAACTTTTTTTATCAATCAATAAAAACCAAACTAGAAAAAAATATGTATCGTCTGTAGGAGTTGTTATTTTCAGTCAAATATTCTATTTTTAGATTTCTATTTTTAGAAAAAATAATTTAAATAATTTCGTTGTTTTCTGTTTTAAACCAAAAAATTCAAATATTTTCGGTTTTCTTTTTTGTTAAAATAGTTTGTTCATAAACAAAATTATTTCAATTCAAATTACAAGAAATTCTTTGCTCATACACCCAAACATATCCAATAAAAATATGAACGTGTGTGCTGTGTATGGTGTAGTGTTTTGAAAATTCAAACAAAAAAAAAATTCGAATATGAAAAAACAAACCACAAAATTCGTAAATAACAAAATGGTTTGAATATAATGAAAAATCAGGAGTCCTTTTTTTTCCTTTTAGGTTGTTTTTAAGGATAAAATATTGTGAGTGTATACATATGTCTACTGAACGGCTTTAGATTCTTTTTATAATTTGTTATCAAAATATTTGAACGTAGAAAAATTCTTTTTTATATTTATATTACAATAAAATTTTGCGTAATTAATTCAAATGCAATTCTTAAGTTCATGTTACAAAATTGCAAGAAAGTAAAAAAGTTTAAAATTTATATTCATTTATATTTTGTTTTTATGTTTTCGTCATTGTTTAAAACATTAACTGCAAACGAAGCTTGAAATTTTAAACTTTTCATTTATTGCCAGAACTCTTACTGACACATACAAACAATAGTAAGTACGACGCTATAAAATATTTTATAATTTCAATAACAAAATAAACTGTAACAAACAAAAACAGAGCGGAGAGGAAAAGAAAGTAAAACTTTATAGAAAATTAAGATTTTTTGAAATAATGTAAATATACCAGCAAAAAGAAATTAAGAAACATCGAGTTTTCAATAAAAAATTATTTCTTTAGCAATTTTTTTCGATTTGATGTTATTCAAAATTCATATTTGGTGTTATTATATTCAAATCTTTTCCTAAAATTATACGTAATTTAAACTCTCTCATCCCTGTCCATCCATAGCTACTCTTTTCCAAAATCAATTTTCTTTTAAAAATCATATTTCGTGTGGATGGAGCGTGTGAATCATGCAATACACTAGTTTTAATAGGTTTGAGGTTGAGAAGAAGAATACACATTTTTCTCTGAAAATTATAAACACATTAATTTGCAAATCAGACTAGATCTAGTTTCTGCCTTTTTTCTATGGACAGGTTTCATCAGTGATTTTCAATTAAATTGTGTAATTGTTTATATTTTATTGTCAGATTGTCTCTATATGATAATTTTTCAACATCCCATCGGCTGTAGGAATCAAACCTGTAACTATTCCTATATTACAAACGTAACTATACTAAGTTACGACCATTTAGCCATCTCACCCAAGTAAGGCTTTGAATGTACTGCCGTTTTTTTAATATTGGTGATTTTGTTTCTTTATTAATTTTAGCAAATTTATCCAATTTTGGGAATTATTTGCAATTATATCGGCCTTTTTTGGTTTAACGATTTTTTTTTTATTATTAATTTTTGGTGATGTTTTAAATTTTCACGATTTTTTTTAATTTTAGTGATTTTTAAATTTAGCGATTTTTTTTATCATAAAGTTCAGCAATTATAATTAGTTTTACAATAAATAGAGAATAAACTTTTTGAAGCAAATTTTCATAGAAAGTCTTTTTTATAATTTTAGTGAGTTTTTAAAAACCAGCATTTTTTTAGTTTTAGCGAAATATTTTTTTTCATTATAGCGATTTTTGAAGATTTTAATTAATTTTAACTTTTTCTATATTCACATATTTTTCCCAATTTGGGCGTTTTTTGCCAAATTAGATTTTATTTTATTTTTTTTTAATTTTAGCGGCTTTTTTTAATTTTAATGATTTTTTTTTTTTGTAATTTTACTGATATTTTAAATTTTGACGTTTTTTTTAATTTTCCGTATTTTTTAAAATTTTTTTTTGTCTATATTTGGCGATTTTTTCAACTTGTCGATTTTTTTTTCAATGTTGAAACTTTTTTTTAATATTCTTGATGGTACAAAATTTTAGCGATTTTTTCAATTTGAGTGATTTTATTCAATGTTGCCAATTTTTTTTTAGCGATTTTCTGCAGTTTTATTCATTTTCTTACAACTTTGATGATGTTGACTTCTTTCTTAATTTTACGTATTTTTTAAATTTCAGAGATTTTTTTATCAATTTTATCTATTTTGGCAATTTTATTTCAATTTGTCGATTATTTTAATGTTGAAATTTTTTGTTTTTTAATCTTGTAATTTTTTTTTATTTGTCGACTTTTTTCTCAATATTGAAATTTTTAAATTTAAGTGATTTTATTAACTTAAATTTAATTTTTGCATTCTTTTGAAATTTTGAAGACATTTTCCTCCAATTTTAGCGATTTTTTTTTAATTATTGGCGTTTTTTAAATTTTAGCGTTTTTTCAATTTTGGTGTTTTTCGTATTTTATTTTTGTAATTTTAGCAATTTTTTTTTTTCAATTTCAGTGATTTTTTTATAATTTTAATAATTTTTCAAATTTTGACGCCTTTTCTTAATTTCATCGTATTTTTAAAATTTTAAAAAATACGATAAATTTTAAATTTTAAAAAATACGATAAAATTAAGAAAAAGCGTCAAAATTTGAAAAATTATTAAAATTAAAAAAAAATTGCAGAAATTGAAAAAAAATTGCTAAAATTACGAAAATAAAATACGAAAAACACCAAAATTGAAAAAAACGCTAAAATTTAAAAAACGACTTTTTTACAATTTTGGTGTTTTTCGTATTTTATTTTCGTAATTTTAGCAATTTTTTTTCAATTTCTGTAATTTTTTTTTTAATTTTAATAATTTTTCAAATTTTGACGCTTTTTCTTAATTTTATAGTATTTTCTAAATTTAAGAGATTTTTGCCAATTTCATTTTTTTTTTTAAATTTTGGCGGCTTTTTTTCACTGTTGTCAATTTTTTCCAATTTTAGTGATTGTATTCAATTTTGACCATTTTTTTAGTTTTGTTGATTTTTTTATTTTTTTTATTCCTAGCGATCTTTTTTTTTATTAATTTTAGTGATTTTATTAAATTTTGGAAATGTTTTTGCAATAATGTCGATCTTTTTCAGTTTAATGATTTTTTTAATTTTTCATATTTTCAATTTCCGCAATTATTTTTTTTTTTTAATTTTGACGATATTTTTAAATTTTGGCGTTTTTTAAATTTAAGCGTAAACACTTGTAAAGATTTTTTTAAATTTTGGCGTTTTTTAATTGTAGCACTTTTTTTATTTTAGCGTTTTTTTCGATTTTATTAATTTTTTTTAAATTTCGGCAATTTTTTTCAGTTCTAAAAATTTTGTCAATTTTTTTTTAACTTTAGCGATTTTGGTGATTTTTTTAATTTTGGTGATTTTTTTATTTTAGCTATTTTTTATACTTTAGCGATTTTTGTAATGGTAGCGATTTTTAATTTTGGTGTTTTTTAAAATTTTTGTTTTTTTCAATTTCTACCAACTTTATCTAATTTTTTATAATTTTTTTTTAATGTCATAGTTTTTTTTTCTAATTTAGTGTTTCTTTTTAATATTCTAGCGATTTTTTTCTAATCTCAACTCTTTTAATTTTGGCAATTTTTTCAGTGTAAGCGATTTTGTTCAATTTTAACAATTTTTGTAATTTTTTAGTGATTTCTTCCGTTTCTGATAAAACTTTCTATCAGATGGCGCGCAAAACAACTGTTTTTAATTTTACAATTAAACATCTTGCGCGATTACAGTGTTGCCATATTTGCAGCAATTCAGCTTGCACCACCTTTCATAAGTATTTCTTCTATCCCCTTTGCAAGGAAAGCAACCCTGAGTGCTGCTTCTGGTTGCATATAAATTACAAAATTTTCAATTTCTAGGAAAGTCTTTTTCATAAGTTTTTCTCTATTTGTTGTAAAAGGTGGGCGCTGTGGTGTAATGGTTAGCGCGTTGGACTGTTACACGTGAGGTTGCGGGTTCAAGCCCCAACCAAGGCAACATCAATTTATGAAAAATAGTAATATGTATGAGTTTTTTCTACCCCTCATACATATCGCAGCGTCCTCCTTCGGTGTTCCCATAGCACTTAACCCCACCGAAGTAAAATAATATAACAGGGCTATGAACTAAAAAGCTTCAACAAAGTTCGCCAACTCACCATCAGATGGCGCGCAACAACTGTTCTAAAATTCAACATCTCGCGCAATTACAGTGTTGCCATATTTGAAGCCCTTCATCTTTAACCACCTTTCACTTCTTCTCTATCCCCTTTCCAAAGGAAGCAACACGTATATTAATAGGAAGAATTTCCTGAGTGTTGCTGCTCTTAAAAAAAAAAAAAAAAAAAAAAAAAAAAAAAAAAAATTGTGAATTCTATTTGGAATTTGTCATATTTGATCGAACAAAAATAACATTCATTGCAATAATCTTCAGATATAAAATCTACGGTAAATTTTTCAAGTTTATCACCAGAGATACATAAGAAGAAGTGGAACTGGCAAATTTGTTTATTAAATCAAAACTTTTGCTTGGTATGTTTTAAACATCATAAGTATAAAAAGAAAAAGTTTTTTATTACTATTTTTACAATATATAAACTAATTTCTAGGATTTAATCATAATTATGGGTAAAAAAAATATTGTGTAAAGTTTGTTAAAAAAAAAACTAAATGCAAAAAGCAAAGTGCATGTATTATTTTACAAAACCAAACTACTTATACTGCTAGATACTCGTATTACCATTAACAACCACTACTACTACTGTTTGCCACTACTACTACTACTGCTACTTAAGCTACCACTTTTGTTACTTGTATCTTGTAAGAGACTTTGTATACGTTATATACTTTCATAGTTAGTTGTTGTTTGACTCAATAATTGTAAAGGGAATTAGTTTTGTTATATTGTTTTCATCTAGTTTCATTTACTTTCAAGTGTTTTCATAAAATATTATAATGTCAGTCATAATGTTTTGTTTTTTAATAACTAATGCTTAAACTAACGTTTAACAAATTATTAAATGTCTTTTGTGTAAAAGTAGAACATAAACTTTGTCGTTGAAAATATCTGCAGTTGTGTTAACAGGTGTTTTTGTGTTACATAAACACTGCACTATTTTGACATCAATTTTATAATATTAGCACGATAAACTTTAATAGGTGTAAAGCTCATAGGAGTCTTTAGAAAATAAATATTAAGCTTATGTGCTAAGGAAACTAATCAACAGCTATAAAGTTATAGAGCTATAGAATTAGTATATATATTTTCATAAAGTTTAAGAAAAAAATTATACAAATATTAAAGAAAAGTTTTTGTTAACAAATAACTTTGATTTAAAATTATTATTTATTAAAAATATTAAATTTATTATTTATTGATTAAAATTATTTAAAAATATTTAGAAGATAATTAGTGAATTTTGAATTTGTAGTTATTGATAGCAAAACTTTTTTATTAAAACTAAAGCAGAGAAAATGTTTCTAAAGTTATCAATAAATGTGATAATTTTGAAAACATAAATATCAATAAAGACAGATAATTAAATTTTAGCTTACCATTTAGGTATACTTGTACGTATAAGTAATATTAATTTGATAAATAAAAATAATCATACGCCTCCAATTACTAATGTAAGTGATTGTTTGTCGGACCAAAAAGAAAACATTAAGAGAATCTGAGCATTTTAATTACGAAAAATTATTTAATATCTAAGAATTCTTCAGTAAGAAAATAATCTTTGAATGAAAGATACTTCTAATATGAATAAGATCTCAGATAATAATCCTTTATCATATAGATTCGAAGAAGTTTTTTTTTAATTTTTAATTACACTTAAAACTAAATTTACATAGGAACCAAACACTCAGTTTGATTATATAGTTAAACACCTAATACTCATAAAGAATGCTTGCAGCATTTTTATTAGTTTTTCCATAAAAATGGTTAAAAAAATATTCTTCACTTCAGTTTTTAAATAAAAATTTCGTCCAAATTTATAAAATAGTGTTTTACTAATTTTCTTATTGATATTTAATAAATTGTGCATTCTTTAAGAACTTTTTATGCTTAATCCAAATTTGAAGTTTAAATTTTTTCAGTTAGTCAAATTTTTTAAAAGTCTTGAGCTTTCTAGAAAAGTTTTTACAGCACTTGTGAATTTATTTTAGAAATATGTAGTATGTAGCTAAAACTAAGAAGTTTATAAAAAGCATAAGTGACTAAGCTTATGAAAAAGCTTTAAAAGCTACAAATTCCACTTCATTTTCAGACCATGCTATTTTATTTCTATATTTGTGCAGTCGTATTACTAAATAAAAATTTATAATTTCCTTCATACTAATAGTGCTTAAGCACAGTGCAATGTGATTCTATGGTTAGACCCTAAAATGTAATAAATACGTGAATTTTAAACCATTATTTTTTAGAGCTTTTTACCCTAGAGAAATCATTGATTCAATTTAAAAGCTTTTTTACTATTAGCAAACTTTTAAAAAATCTACAATTCTATGAATTTTTGGCAAAATTACTAATTACTAAAGGAAGGATTATCATTAATAAAACTTTTAAGTAACTTGTCCAATGCTAACATTTCTGCACTTTATCTACTAAAAGCTCTGAAGACCTCCCTCAATTAAATTTATTTTAAAATTTTGTTAATTTCTGTTTGACAAAAAATAAATTTCGGAAGTGAATTTTCTTAATGTTATAATTATTAAAATTTACTTTGGAGACTTTTTCATAGAAAAGACAAATTTTAAAAACAAAATAATAATTTTTGGTAAATGAATGTTCTTTAGTTTGACTCTAGATCATAAATTAATATCACTTTCTGTTAAAATTATTTTCAAAATTAACGAAAGCTGATACAATGTTTACAAGTAAATTACAAAGAATAAAAAATTTTGAAAGAATTCGATAAGGCCAGCAAGACAGAATACGTATTTTCGGCTTTCGCTACGTAGCCATAATCAAGTGTAATTCGCCTTGAGTGGGTTAATAATTGATAATTGTCTACTTATGTGACAGTTGAAATGAAAGCAAATCGAATTTGTTATCAACAACTCAAATTAGATTAATAATGCTATTTTTATCCTTTGTTATTATTACTCTGTTTTGCTTTCAACCTTAATTCTTAAGATATCTCAGCTATGTTTAATATCTTCAGACAATTAGTTCTATAAAGCTTTAAATGTGATTTTTTGCTCTCCTGGAAAGGTGTGTTTTTGAAATAAGAGCTTTTGTCAAAAGTCCGCAAAATGTTTTATTTTATTTTTGAAGCTTTCCTAACTTTACTAAATCTATTGTGCAATTACAATTTGAGCTTTTTACTATAAATAAATTCAGTATTCATTTCCAAAGCTCTTTTTGGCTTGTATAGATCAGCAATTATTTAGCGTGACTTTTAACTATTAATTTTTGTCATTACTTTAGAACTATTTTAGCTAGAGTTCTTCCTTAATTTGGAGCTTGTTTAGTTTTAATAAATCCACGAGTCTTTCTTAGAGCTTTCCTAACTTTAAAAAATCCATTTAAGGCTTTTTACTCTTAATAAATCCACGAAAAAGTTTTTGAGTTTTCTTAACTTTAAAAAATCCATTTAGATTTTTTTTTAGTTTTAGTAAGTCCATGAGTTTATTTTAAAGCTTTCTTAACTTAAAAACAATTCATTTAGAGCTTGTTTAGCTTTAATAAATCCATGAGTTTATTTTAAAGCTTTCTTAACTTAAAACCAATCCATTTAGAGCTTGTTTAGCTTTAATAAATCCACGAGTTTATTTTAAAGCTTTCTTAACTTAAAAACAATCCATTTAGAGTTTTTTGTTAGTTATAGTAATTCCACGAGGTTTTTCTAAAGCTTTCTTTAAAAAATCCATTTATAGCTTTTTTAGTTTAATAAATTCGCTATTCTTTTTGAGAGCTTTCTTATGTTTGAAAAATTCATTTAGAGCTTTTTCAGAGTTTCTTAAAAAATTCACTTACATAGAGCTTTTTTAGTTTTAATAAATCCACGAATTATTTTTGAGCATTCTTTTCTTTAAAAAAATCAATTATTTTTAAGAGCTTTTTAGAACTATAATTTGTGCTTTTAGTTTGCAGGAATTTTACATCTAACAAACCACCATTATTTTCAATAGCTTTTTTAGACCTAATTTTTGATTTTGGAGCTTTTTAGTTTTTATAAATCAATGGTTATTTTGAAGAGCTTTTTAAATGGAAGTTGGAGCTTTTTAAGCTTTAACAGACCCTCGATTATATTGAAAAGTTTTTTTACCTTGAATTAATGGCCTTGTGACTGTAACTTGAAGCATTTCCAGCAACATCCACGGATTATTTTCTTCCTTTTTAGAGCTTTACTCTGGTCCTAATGCCGTAACAAATCCACGACAATTTTCCACAGCTTTTTATCTCCAATTTAGGGATTTTAACATCTAATGCATACACGACTATTCTTTTGTAGCGATTTCTATCTTTAATTTGGAATTTTAGCTTTTAAAGAGCTTTATAAGTTGTGCTTGTAGTTTGGTGCTCTAAAGACTTTAATAAATCCACGATAATTTTAAATTGCTTTTTTACCTTGAATTTGAAGCTTTTTACATAAAAATATCTTATTATTTTTTAAAGCTTTTTTGCCTTTAGTTTAACGCTTTTATACATGAAAAAAAAAAACAATATCGAGCTTTTACTATTTAATAAATCCATGACTATTTTTAGTGCTATTTCAATTTAATTTTGCGTTCTTATGCTTTAGTAAATCCACGATAATTTATCAGAGCTTTTAACTTTTAATTTATAGCTTTTGAAAATTTATAAAAATACATGACTTTTTTAAAGCTTTTTACCTTTAATTTGAAGCTTTTAGCTTTAATAAATTCACGACGATTTGTCAGAGCTTTTTACTTTTAATTTATAGCTTTTGACAATTTATAAAAATATATGATATTTTTTAAAGCTTTTTGCCTTTAATTTGAAGCTTTAATAAATTCACGACGATTTTTCACAGCGGTTTATCTTTAATTTGAAGTTTTTAGGCTTTATAAATACACCAGTACTTTTAGAGCTTTTTACTTTTAATTAAGAGTTTTCATACTTTATTAAATCCTTTACAAATTTTTAGAGCTTTTACCATTTATTTTGAAGTTTTTAAGCTTTATAAATACACCAGTTCTTTTAGAGCTTTTCTACTTTTAATTAGAAGTTTTCATGCGTTAATAAAACCACAACAAATTTTTAGAGCTTGTTACATTAAATTTGCGGCGGGTTAGGCAGAACCTCCCAACCACTAAATAATTTTAAACAGTCATGCTACATATGGCCGAGCATTGTCGTAATAGAATATTACGGCTTCATGTCTGGTCGAATCAATTGTAATCGGTACAGGTCCACTGTGATCGTCTGACCATTCTGGCCCCACCAAATATATAGCATTACCTTGGCGCCATGGATATTCGGATTTGGCGTTGAATTCGCTGGTTAGCCATGCTTCACATACAATTTATTACACTTCGGGTTGTCGTAATGAATCCATTTTTCATCGCCACTAATGATTCGATGCAAAATTGACTTCCTTTTATGGCGCTCAAGCAGCATTTCGGACATACAAACTAGTCTTCAACTCATGTGGTACCCAATTTTCTTGCTTTCGTATGAATCCGCTTTGAAATTGCTACTTCAGTGACTCCCAATCATTTTACAAGTTCTTCTTGAGTTTGACAACAATCTTCATCGAAAAATGCCTTCAATTCATCATCTCTGAACTTTTTTGGCTGACTTGGGTGTTTTTTGTCTTCCGTGTCAAAATCACCACTTCTCTTACGTTGAAATCGATGGAACATATTCAGGACTGCTTTGGTGAGCAGTCGATGTACTTTAGCTGCACTTTTTTTTCAAATTGAAGAAGTAATGCAAAACTTCCCGAAAATAATGCTTTGTTGGCACAAAATGCGACATTTTGGAAGCAAAACAAAACTTTCTTTTAACACTATTTCCTTTAATGACTAAGGGGGAATAAATGACTGATGTTTACCCTCCAAAATGCCATATAAGTTATTAAAGACACAAACCATGTAAAAAAGATACGCCATCTGCTGTGAATCCCGCATTTTTAAGTATATTGTATTTAAGGAATGGAATTTTATTAATTGAAGTAAACAGAACAAGGAACGAACTAATTTAAAGAGTTAAGAGCTTTCAAATAATGAAGTTTTGAAGTAGAGCAATATCTTGTGTTGGTCTTGGTTGGTTAAAATTAAATTTTTTGAGCTTTTTGATTAGAAGTTATTTATCTGTTAGTTTTGAAAATGGGGAATCCTCTAAATTTCTTCGAAAGGGTTACAAGACTATATACACTGTTTTATTTAGTCATATCATTTGGTTCTTAAAACAGAAAAATGTTCTACAAATATTTAAAATCAGACCAGATTTTTTAAGAAAGCTCTGTAATTATTATTTTCTTTTAATATGAATCACCCTGTTATATACAAAGTTCTATACTTTTCAAATTTCTAGTTAATAATTGAACTTGTCAAATGATTTCTTTACACCTTAGTTAGTTTTTTTTTTGTTTGTTTTTGCTTTTATACTCACCAGGAGAAAAAAGCACATGATATTGCTGACATATTTAAAGGAAATCAAATAAATAGCACAGAAGAATAACGAAAATAGGTTAACATTCTTAAGAAGCATAGAAATAGTGAAAGAAAAAAGGGACGAAACGCAACAAAACAAGCACATGTATGAAAAAAAAACTACAAAAAAAAATGCGCGCGCACTAGGCGGACTCTAATAAATTGAGATAAGTTAAAACATAAAGACAAGGAAAAGGATAATTTGACAGATAAAAAAAAATTCCAATAAGACAAAACAACAAAAAATTATGCTCTCTTTGTGTGAAGAGATAAAAGTCAAATATACAACCTATACTTGGTGATTTTTTGACAGTTAAGAGGTGGAACAACTAGATTTTTATAAACTGCCATTAAGGACCTAACTGACTTTTCAATTTTGAAACCATGAATCAGTTGTTAAACAAAACGCGTACAATTCACATTGAACTGGAGAGAATAGAAAAATAAATAAAATTTTACAAAAATTTTAAGAGAAATAAAAATAATAAATAAAATATTCAAAATATATAAAAATTATATAGAATAATAAAAAAAGGAAATTATAACAAATATAAACAATTAAATAATAATAGTTATAAACCGAAAAATCCCTAAAATTATACAACAAATAAGTATTTGCATTGACCTCCCTAAAGTATGCTTTAAATTTGTATTCAACATTTATTGCTTTGTGTTAGTGTTTGTGTGTAAGTTTTCTTTTTGCAACAAACTGATGTTAACAAGTGCTTAAAATTTCATTAATGTTAACAAAATTTTTTTTTTTGGAAACAAAATTCTTTAAACGCAGCATATTTTTAGGCTGTTGATTAACACAAAATAAAAATATTAAAATTTCGGTTACTAACTATAAGTAAAAACAAACGTTATTGTGTTTTATAACTCTTATAAACAAATTAAATTGTTAAATTTAACAAAATTTCCCAAAATTACGAAACCATCAAAATTGCGGATTTTACAAAGCATGCGCCGTTTAAAATTCGTACGTATAATTTTTAAGTATTGTTAAATAAAAATAAAATATTTCGTTTATTACTTTTACAAAGTAAATTTAGTTTAAATTTAGTTTAAAATTTAAACCAAGAAAATTACGTTAATTGTGCTTCTGCAAATAGTTTCCTGTTTTTGTTTACATATATTTTTTTTTTTTTGCAACAAATTTCTTTCCAAATCCATGAATGAATTGTGGGTATATATAAGTTTTATATACTACACTTATTTTTTTGTTAAATGAATGAATGAATGTCTTTTTCTGTATTTTACTTTACTTATTTTTTAGGGCTTGCCACTGTTAATAACTGCTGAAAAGGTTGCGTTATTGTATTTATCTGTACATTTTTTTTTATTCAAGGTTTTGTTTTCAAAGCAAACTTTTTTCGTTGTGTTTAGTATTTCAAGTCAAATGAATTTTATAAAAGGCATGTTAATACGAAAAAAAAGTGGCAAAATATCTATATATAAGAATAACAACATATGCAACAGTTTGTTGCAATTCAGTGTTTTATACATACTATTGAAATAATAAGAAAATGTTTGTTCAACTTCATTTGTTTGTAAAAAAAAATTATATTAAATATGGCTTAAAACTAAAATTTAACTAAATTATAAGAAATTCTATATTTGGCTTAATTATCATTTTATAAATTAAAAAATGTTGTGACTATTTTGACAAAGTTTACAATAACCGTGTTTTTGGCCAAGTCAAAATAACTTTTCTTAACTATGAGATTTTTTTAAAATTTCTAATACCTCAAATCAAAAATGGTACCAAAAAACGATATTTTTCTAAACTTGGAACTTATTGTTATAAAGAAATACCAATTTGATTAAAAATTTTGGAGACCATATTCAATCTTAGCATAAAAAAAAAGATAAATCAAGCCCCAAGTTGGGCGCCATTTCGACTTAACAAGGAGTTTTTACTTAAAATTATAAATAATTTAAATAAGTTCGTTATAAAAATTAAGATAAAAAAATTATTAAAAAGGCAACTAACAAAAGTTGGCTTGAGTTGGGGTGGATTCGACAGGCACAGAGTTAATTTCATTGCATTCACACTATAAATTATCCACTGTACCAATAAAAGTTCGCTTAGTAGGCTGTAAAAAAGTAAATAAACAAAAATTTTAGGTTTATGGCCTTTGTAATTATAATTTTTTCTTCTCCACATAATTTTCATTTATTTTAATACATTTGTTAAGTCGGTTAATACACTTTTTAGAACATTCATCAAAATCGGGTTTCTGCAATTTTTCAGTCTAGGCATTGAAATCATTTACTATCTGCTTATTGCTGCTGAAGACTGTTTACCAATCAGCTGTCTAGCCAATTTACAGGCAAATACAGGGTGCGTCATCTTTAATGTGGGTATTTGAATATTGAGTAACTTAAAAACAAACAACCGATTTCCCTATGTGTGATTTTTTTTATTTAATATGGTCTTTTTGAATTCATTTGGACTACTTTTTGAATACACCATCAATCAAGTGGCCGCCCCACGGCAATATAAGCCCTTTTTGCTGCATATTCTGTAACTTTTTCGAGCATCTCGGACGATATAGCCACTCTGCTACTGTCCCGTGCTCAACAAAATTCGACACTAAACGATGAATATTGTTGTCAGACGGTGCTTCTAGATCACGATATTTTCGATCACGATAGAACGACCATTTTCGACGCTTTGCTTTGGTGTAAGGCGATACTTCGTAAAAATTGTACTGAATTGGCGTTTCAAAAACATGTGTTATTAAGACAATAAGTAGACAAATGTCAATGCTATTGCGTATATAACTTAAAAATTCGGGATTCACAACAGATGGCGTATCTTTTACATATGGTTTGTGTCTTTAATAACTTATATGGTATTTTGGAGGGTAAATATCACTTATTCTCACTCAGTCATTGAACGAAATAGTGCAAACAACAACAAATTTTTTTTTTTTTTGCTTCGAAAATGTCGAATTTTGTGCCAACAAAACATTTATTTCCGGGAAGTTTTGCTTTACTTCTTCAATTTGCAAAAAGTGCAACTGTCGCACATCGATTGCTCACTGAAGCTTATCCTGAATATGTTTCACCGTGTGGTTTGTGTGGTTCAGAAGTTCTAATTTATATACAGAAGAGAAAGTTAGACACTATTCGATGAAGATTGCTGTCAATTAGAACTTGCAAAATCATTGGGACTTACTCAAGCAGCAATTTCGAAACGTTTTCAGGCAGCAAGATTCATTCAAAAGCAAGAAAATTGGGTACCACACCAAAATGCTGCTTGAACGCCATAAAAAAGTATAGAATCATAACTGGCGATGAAAAATGCATCCATTACGATAACCTGAAGCGCAAGAAATCGTATTAGAAGCAGGACCAACTAGCCAAATCAACGCGAAATATCGCGCCAAGATAATGCTATGTATTTGGTGAGAGCAAGAGGGTCCCATCTATTATGGGCTACTGAAATCGGGCCAGACGATCACAGGGGACTTGTACCGAACACAACTGATTCGTTTGAAGCAAGCATTGGTGAAAAACACCCGGAATACGCGACCGACTATGAAGCAGTAAAATTCCATCATGACAACGCTCAGCCACATGTTGCAAGACTGGTTAAAAATTATTTAGAAAATAGTGGTTGGAAGGTTTTGTCTCAACCCCCTTTTAGTCCTTTTCGATCGATGCAAAACGCTCTCACTGAAATACGCTTCACTTCAGAACAGGGTATCCGAAATTGGCTTGGTTCGTTCTTGGCCTCAAAAAATTAGCAGTTCTTTTGGCGCGTAATCCATATGTTGCCAAGAAGATGAGAAAAGGTCATAGCTAACGATGGCCAATACTTTGAATAAACTTATATTCCATCAATGTTTCACAAAATATGCCCAAAATTTGTTAAAAATCCCGCATTTTAAGTTATACAACTAATAGTAAATGTTACCATACCGACATAAAAGAAGGCGCACGCTGTAGTAGCTACCACTTTTGTTCGGGTTAAGTAAATTGATATCATCCCTTTTGTTGCCCTGCTTTCACAGGAGGATTTGCACCTTCTGGGTTCCATAATATGGACTGTTGTTTGGTTTTAGGATCGTACTTGTAAAACAAACTTAAGCTAGACTCCCGTTGTTAAATTTGCTAAGAATTATTAAGGAGAGCCTACGCGTGGCTCCTTTTGAGCTTCGTTTTAAAGTCGGGGAACCCGTTGTGCCTAATTTCTTCGTATATCCAAGATGACTAATTAAATATAAAAAAAAAAATGTTGTGTATGCCATACCCGGGAATCGAACACAGGCTTAACATTAATTAGCCAGACTCATTGTGGTGACCGTGGTGTATCTCGTTAAAAGGTGATGTTACGAGTCATAGCCTGTGTAGAGGGTTACCGGTTCGATTCCCGGTTATGGAATACACAAAAAGTTTTTCATAAGGAGAAAAATTAATAATCAAAAATTTCAAATCGCTCTATATGTGTTGCTATAGATGGTTGCCGGAAGGTTCTGTTCTTTCTCCTTTTTTCCACATCTTTCTGAACGACCTTCTTCTTCAAACACTCTACCCTATCTAATCTTTCGCAGATGACAACAATATTTGCCACTCATTTTCCTGATCGTTGGCCAAGCCTTTTAGAGTTTGAGGACAAGAGACAGATTATGCATGGTACACTTAATCGGGACCTTTTGACAATCTCTGAGTGGGGTCTTGTAAATATGGTCGGTTTTCATACACGTAATATTGACCTATTGGGCTGTGGAATCTTAAGCATCACCTACTTATATGGGCGGTATCGATATTAACCCTTTGAGGACCATACATTTTCTGCCGGAGCGATTTTAAAATTTTTGGAATTTTCATGATGTCTGACCTAATAATAGTTATGCCAAGAAAAATTGGCTCCGTAGAACCCCTCTTTAACCCTCATTTCGCTTGAGAAAAATATTTGCCATTTGATGACCCTGCCGTTCCGGACAAAGCGATTTTTATTATTATTTTCGTGATCTGCAACTAAATTATAGACATTTTATGAAAAATTGGCATCATAGACCCCTTGCTTGCCCTTCATTTTGCTTGTCAAAATATGAAGAATTCTAAATATGCAACTTCGAGGGCTCGCAAGGGGAAAGCGGGGCCAGGTAGGGATTTACCTTCTTCTACATTTTTGTTCCCCCAACCCTCCTCTACAGATCACCTTTTGACATATTTATCCTATATTTTGTCTGGGCAATTATAAGTGCGAAAAACCCTTGGGCAAGCATACTTGCCTATTGTCATCAAAGAGTTAAGGAAGTGGAAACGCTTGATGTTCTGGGTATTAGAATTCAGTTCGAGTCCATTTAAATAAGTATTTGAAGTCTCAAAAGAAGCATTGAAGTGTCTAGGGTTTTTGAAACGGTGCACGTATGTGGAATAAAGACCCCGCACAAGTCTTTTCTAACACCTATAGCATAGAGGAATTCAAGTTCAATCTCCATAAACACTACTCCCTCTTCCTTCCTTATTTTTTCTCATTACCCTTTTGCCTGATATCAACACAACATACCGCATTTTACAGGGCTCGCCTGCGTGTTAATATAAAAAAAATCCAAAAGCTATATTGTGAGTGGCTTAGCACATGCTCTAGGAAAGACAAATTTTTAGGAATTTGAAAATTTACGCTAGATATACTAAATTTCCACCTCCTAGCTTCATCGATTTCGGCAGGCTGCCCATGCGGAAACTTTTCCCTTTTACCCCCTCTGTAGGAATTTACAAAAGTCCCATCTTATCGGATCCCAGCAAAAAAAATCGGAATTAATGCTTTACAAACTACTTTTACTATTTTTACTACTTTTTTAGAAGTTATTCTGAACAACTTCAAAAAATCACTTCTTTCATTGCTTCCAAAGTATCCGTTAATATATTTTTACAGCTTTTTTAGAATTACTTCTGAACAACATCCTACAAATCACTTAAGTATTGCTTTTAAAGAGTAATTGCTCTAAAAGTGATCCTAAAAAGTGATTTTGGCATCATTTAGCATTTCCAACCAGAGGGTCGCGGGTTGAATTCCCGGCGGGACCAATATTTTTTTTTTTAATTTTTTTTATTTTATTAATTTTTTTTTTTAATATTTATAATTAATTTGTTTAAAATAAATATTTTTAATTTTTCAATTTTTAAAAATATATATATTTATATATATAAATTATGAGAAATTGCTCTTTATGCAACTGTGAAAATAGTGCTGAAAACAATATTGGATTGAAGTGCACCTTTCACACTTGTTTAATAAGTACTTTTATTGAAGAGAATAAACCACAATATCTCGCATTGACAAAGTGGTGTTTTTATGCCAGTCAACTTTCATATGAAAGAATAGCTCAGTGGTAGAGCGCTAGACTAGCAATCGTGAGGTCGCAAGTTCGATACCGCTGGCGGCAATAACAAAATGTTTGTAGAAATATATATATTTGAAAAATATATTTTTTTTCCGAATAATTTTTTTTTTAATTTTAAATTGGTGAAAAAGAGCTTCCATTGCACTCGTTCAAAAAGTACTGAAAAAATGTTGAAGTGGAAGTACTCTTCTCCTATGACAACTCAATGTTAAAATCATTAGTGTTTATGTTAAAAAAGAAGTACATCTAGATCATCAATTGTAGTGCTTTTTCTACTGCTTCGGCATCTCTTTTTTTTGCTGGGATTTCTATGCCTGAGAAGGAACTTTTGTACCAAATTTCAACTTCCTAGCTCCAGCGGTTTGGGTTGACCCTTTAGAGTAGAACTTTGTTTTGTTTTGAACATCCATTTTTACCATGTTCGTGGCGAAAATTCCAAAATCTACCCTATTAATAGATTAACACATCAGTGAGTTAAGTTTACACTAAATTCCAACTTTCTAGTTCTAGCGGTTAAAGCCGTCAAGGGGAAAACTTTTGCCCTTTTGGACCCCCATTTTAACAACGTTGCTAATGATAATTGCCAAAGTGAATTAGCCCGTACTCCAGCGAACAGAGTAGTATTAGTTTCACAAATTTCTGCTCAGAAATATCTGTTTCCCAATCAGTTTCATAACTAAAAGTTCCAACTATTGCTATTGAAGCATACAATTTTAAAGTTTTTTCTTATAAAAAATTCTGCTTAATTCAGAGATTTTTTGTAGAAAATCTTCACATTCATAGGACTTTTCGTATACAAAAAACCCTTCGACTTTTTCTTTTACTAAAAAGTGGTTAAATTTAATGCAGTTAATCCGCTTTATACTAAATTAACTTTTCACAAAACAATCTAATTTGTAGCTCTTTTGAAAGAAAAAAATTAGCTTGTCTTAAATATTGATCTGTGTAATAAATGTTGCGTATTATGTAAAAAATTCATAACTAAAACAAAAGAATTCATAAAAATTCAATTAATTTTTCTTTTCATAACTACAATTCATTTATTAATATTTTCTTATGGATTCTGATTAAAGAAAAAGAATTTATAATATTTAATATTCACTTTATTATGTATATTGCAAAGAAAAACCCCCCATATAAAATAACTACTGCTTTATATACGAAAAATGAAAGCCTCATACGTGTAAACTTTTGCAATTTTTATGAATTGTTGTTATATGGTAAAAAAAAAAAAAACTAAAATAATTTCTTGCATACTTTTAGGTGAATGAGAGAGAACAAATAAAATTTTATGAATTCTTGTTGTTGTTCTTCTTCTACTGTTATATTGTTATTTCATGCTTTCAGTATCTTTAATATGTAGTTGATTAATAAAAGTGAAATTATTTTTGTTGAAGGATATAAACATAAAAATTGTTATACCACATGTGTACGATACAATGCAAACAATTTGTATAGATTTTAAGCAATTGGTTTGTAGTGGTAATAATCATTAAAGTGTACATGTATGTGTGTGTGTGTGCTTGGGTTATAAATATCGAATTTAAGCAATAATACTAGTATACAGTTATTTGCAGCACTGAGAGTAAATATGTTGTTTATATATAACATTCTGCTTAACTTGAAAATAGCATTAGAATGTAATTTTATGCTGCAGTTTTTTTTTTTAATATCTAATAAATTTTTAATGAAAACCGTTTGACTAATATGAATATATTTCGGCCGAAGAGCAATTAAATTGCAAAAATTAAAAAAAAAAATATTTTTAAATTGATTTTGGTTTTCTAAGAATTTTTCCGATGAAGCCAGCAATTTCGGAATGCTCATAAATAAGATTTTTTAATGATGCATAAAAATTAATATTATTTTTTTGAAAAACACTCTTATTTTAGTAGAAAATATGAGTTATCTCTACAATCTAAGTAGCTACCTTAAAATGAGTGTTAATTTTTCGGACTCAAAAAAGAATCCAAACTTATTCAAATTTATAAAGAAATTTTCGATTTTATATATTCTTTTTTTTCGGAATCATTTCTTAGTATACAGGGAGGCTCTTTTGGACGGACCACTTCAATGGGAAAAAGTGAAGAAGTGTTTATGTTTTTGATGCTCATTTCTGAGTCATTAATGATCATTTTTGTTTGCTGGGAATTTTATTTTTAAATATAAATTATTCAAACAATTTTTCAGCAAAATTCTGCGTTTAATTGATTAAATACCCTAATGTTTACAGATTTTTTTTTAAGACACTTTTACTCTTTCGAGTATATTACGATCCAAAAATATCAAAGTACATGCTAAAAAAACAGTTGTTTTTAGTGCACTGAAAAATAAAATTGTTTTTGTGTACTAGTGTAATTCATTTTCCACGAAGCCATTAAATTTTATTTGTTTTTTCTTTATTGTGGCATGATTAATTAAAACAATTGTTAAAGATAGTAAATTTATAACAAATTTAATTAATACTTTTAACAAAAGTTAAAAAAAAGTCAGGGTTGGCAGGCAATACCGCTAAAATACTGTTACCCTTAAAATATCCCTACCCAAATAACTGTAATACCGCCACTCTAATATCATTTATATGCTCCCCTTTTAATACCTTATTTTAATACAATTTTACTAATGATAATATATATGGTCTTTTAGTATGTCTATTTATTCTAAAGCTTCGTGTTTTATGGTTTTTAGTCATAAACTTTATAAAGTCATTGATAATGTCTCAAGGTAAAAACATAACAATAGACAATGTTTTTATATTGAAAAGTATGGGGTATAGTATTATGTTTGTAGAATGTGTTAAAGCTAAGGGAGGGAAATCTAAATTACAATAATATGTAATGACCTTGGTGTTAAATTACTAACATAAATAAAAGGAAATAGTATGAGGCTGGCCATAACAAGTGTCTAGCTAAAAAAAAAAAGTATATCATATCAATAACAAATATATATTTTATTGTCATATATGATACGAATGAAAATTTTGAAAGATGACAAAGCAAATTGTGTTAAAATTTTTTTTATTGTTTTCTTTGATATTTTAAATGTTGAATAACGCTGATATTTGAGAAAACAAATTCTCATTAAGTTTGTAATTTAACCTAACAAATATTTATAGAAATATTCAAAACGTCGCACAGTGCTTTGTACCCATATAACGATTGAACAAAAATAGAAGGAGTGGAGACAGAGTTTTGAAATTTGGTATACTGACATAGAACACCTTAGTTAAGAAAAATTTAAATTTTTGGAAATATCGGGCACAGGACACGCCCACCTCCCATAGGTCCTGAAATTTAAAAATAATATAATAGCTATATAAATGGACGTAAAATTACAAAAAGTATCCATTGAGATGCACATAAAACTGGAAACGTTTGTGTCAATTTTTATCGAAATCGAATCAAGGACTCTTAGTCCTGCCATATATCCTTTATTTTAAAATCTTTATTTGTGTCAAATTTGGGGAAAATCGATTCATTAATAAAAAAAAATGGCTTTCACAAAAAATGGGTTTAAACGCTTAAAATAATTTTTCTAGAAAATTAAATAGGATTAATATAGGAAACCATGTGAATCCTCCATTTTAGGCATACGGTACGTTCAGCGAACTTATGTAAAACACTATGAGGAATATTTTTGTGGAACATTTTAACCTTCTATCTCTTCAATTAAAGGGAATTTTTTGTCCCCTTTTTAAAAAGGGACAAAAACGACCCGTAAGTTGAAGAGTCAGAGGGTTAAAATGTTCCACAAAAATATTTGTCATGAAATTCTATTATAAGTCTCTGAAGACATCAGCATTGAAAATTTAACTTAAAGGCCAGTAATAAGTAAAAACTTAAAATGTGTTTAAGGGTTAATTTCGTACTTATTCAGAATTGGCGCTCAAATGTCCCACAAAGCTGGATTTTAGGGAGAAACCATGGGAATCTTCCATTTTAGGTATAGAATGTTTTCAGCGAACTTATGTAAAACACTACGAGGAACATTTTTGTGGAACATTTTAACCCTCTAACTCTTCAACTTAGGGGTCTTTTTTGTCCCTTTTTAAAAAGCGCCCAAAAATTCCTTTCATTGAAGAGTTAGAGGGTTAGAACGTTCCACAAAAATGTTTTTCGTAGTGTTCTCAACACATCCCATACCTAAAATGGAAGGTTCACATGGTTTGAATACGAAACACTTTTAAATGCGTGAAATTTGTGTAAAAATCATGAATTTAGGCATTCCAAAAATCCATTTTTTTTAATTTGTGGTAAAAAAATAGTAATTAATTTTTTAATGGTCTATTATATAACAGTATAAACTTAAAAAAAAAAAAAATATCTAATTTTATACAATTTTTTTTATACTCCATCAAACTTAAGTAATTTTTGGATTTTCAGCAAAAAAAAAGTGTTTTTCGGAGCAATAAAAAATAATTGTTTTGTAAACATATAAAGGGTTTTTCAATAAGAGCGCTACACAAGTTTTTTTAAATAAAACAAAAACGGTTTTGGATATTAATGAAATTCTTTATTTCTGTGAAAGTACGTTTGATGCCATTATGTATGGAAATCGATCTCTTTTGCATGGCCACCACGGGCACACTTGCAGAAGTCCAGACGCTGAACCCAATTTTCGACGGTTTTTAAGCATAAATCGGCCGATATTCGTACGAAGTTCATCAATCGTCGCTGGCTTGTTGGCATAGACCATAGATTTGACGTAGCCCCACAGGAAATAGTCCACCGTCGTCAAATCGCACGACCGAGGCGGCCAATCGACTGGACCATTTCGTGAGATAACACGTTCTCTAAACTTGGTTTGCAATAAATTGATTGTGACATTCGCTGTGTGGCTTGTGGCGCTGTCCTGTCCGTTGGAACCACCATGTCCTCCAAGTCTATATCATCCAATTGGGGCCAAAAATATTCGGTTGTCATTGAACGGTAGTGATTCCCATTCACAGTAACGGCCCAATGACGCCGCCGGCCCATAAACCGCACCAAACCGTAATTTTTTCGGGATGCAATGAGTGTACGTGTGGAGTACGTGTGGATTGCTGTCTGACCAATAACGCATATTTTATTTATTGACAAACGTTGAGGCCACTGACTCCGAATTTCGGTAGTTAATTTTAATAATTTCGACTCGTTGTTGGCTCGTATATCTTTCCATCATGAAATGGCAAACCTTACTGAAGAGAAATGTCAAAAGAGCGGCAAGAAATATGGCGTCGTTTGCTGTCCCTGTCTTTCTACTTTTGTAGCGTCCCTGTTGAAGAACCCTATACTAAAATCCATATTTTAATTTAACTACAAATATATTGAAGTAATTAAAAAAAAATCTTCGAACAAGTTTTTAAAAAAATGTATTTTTGAAAATTATTTTCGTCACACAATTAAAACCCATTTTTCTGTTAAGTAATTTTTTCATAAAATTCTCTGAGTTTAGCGCCCTCTCTTGGCGGCAAAAGCAATCACACCAAATATTTTTTTTCACATTTGTTTGAGTTACTTTCTTTTGTTTAAAACAATCCTTCTTTAATAACAATTTGAGATAAAAATTTTTTTTTTGATTTTTGTCCATGGGACGAAGGATAATGCGTCGTCCCCTTCGTTTCCTTAGGCAAGAATGAAATCCTCATAGGGACCTCATGCCTTCTACAGATTATTTTTCTTAATTTGTTAAATAAGTTTAGAATTGTAGTACATTAAATTACTTTAATGCAATTAATGTTTATCCCAATAAAAATTTTTTAAATTTTTGAATTTTTTAAAAAAGTCAACTCATTTTTTTCTGTCTTTCTGTCGATTCATAAAGTTTCCCAGGCAGCAAAATTTTGATACTTTTTTGAGAGTTCTTATTCTATGAATTAAAACTTTCTCAAGTAAAACACATTATTTTGAAATTTTATAACTTTTTGTCAAAAATTGCTCATATTTTGAACGAAAATATGAGCCTTCTAAAATGAATCATAAAATACACAAAAGTTTGAGCCAAATTATTAAAACCAAAAGATGGTTCAGAAATATAAACAAATTTGAATATTTTATGAACAATTCAAAAAAGACTCAAAAAAAGATTAATTTTTAGGCCTTTCGAATTTTGTTTTTTTTTAGTCATTTTTGAATCAAAAAAGAAGGCTCTTTTGGATGAACTACTTTCATACAAATATTAGAACTTTTCATAATATTTTTTGAGCTTTTTTATGATTCATTTTTGTGCTTGTTTCCTGGCTGGTTTCGTTTTTCCGATAATATTTTTTGACCATTATCTACCTCAAATATTTAATAAAAATACAAAAATTTGTTGTATAATTAGTTAAGACAGCAGTGCGTATGATCAACATCATAATTATCATACGCGCTATAGTTCTAACTGATTACACTGTCAAACATTAAAGTGTCCTGTCTTTTGCAAATGTTTATTGTGAATCGGCATAGGAAACCAGGTGAATCTTCCATTTTAGGTATAAGATGTGTTCAGGGGATTTATGTAAAACACTACAAGGAACATTTTTGTGAAACATTATAGTCCTCTAACTCTTCAATTAAAGCGACTTTTTTGACCCCTTTTAAAAAGGAAAGGAAGTTGAAGAGTTAGAGGGTTAAAATGTTCCACAAAAATACTACTTACCCATGAAATTATACCGGAAATAACTGTTAATCAAAAAGAAAAAAAATTATTAAAATAGAAATTAATCGTTTTTTTAGTGCCTCGTTAAGCAGTTAATCCAACTTTTACTGGATTAACTTTTGAGTGTGTATTAGATTAGAATTTTCTGTGAATATTAGGAACTCTTCCTTTTATACATACCTGTGTAATTAAATTCCATATACTTTATGGCCATAGTTTATTTTCATATGTTTGTATTCTTTATAATACTGCAGCATACTAACCGACATTATATTAAACATGTTTGTATGAATATTTTTTTCTCTCTGTTTTATCGAAAGTAATTGAAAATTATTTGTAGATATTAAACATTTAGTCATTGTTTAACTACAAACACGCAATTTCTTTTTACTCATAGTGTTTGTTGTAGTCTTTGTTGTATTTAGTTTATGTACTTTATTTATATGTATGCCTGTGAGTATTGCTGAAAGTTTCTTATTTCTGCCCAGGGTTTTTAACGTAAAGATATACAAACATTAATATTGATAGTGGACATTAATTTCCCAGCAAGAAAATGGAAATCATCCTTTACAGACCACTTCTTTTATTTTTTTAAAAGTATCCTTTAATGTATTTTTACTGCTGTTTTAGAAGTAATTCCGTGCTACTTTAAAAAATAATTTCGTTCATTGCTTCCAACGTATTCGTCAGTATATTTTTATAGCTTTTTTAGAAGTAATTCTAAACAACATCCAAAAAATCACTTAAGCTTTTAAGGCATAATTGCGCTAAAAATGATCCTAAGAAGTAAGTTCCAACCAGATGATTGCGGGTTCGATTCCTGGCGGGACAAATATTTTTTTATTTTTTTTTTTTTGTTATTATTATTATAATTATGTTGTTTAAATAAAATATTTTTTTTTAATTTTTCAATTTTCAAAAATATATAAAATAAAAATTATGAAGAATGGGCTGTGAAAATAGTACTGAAAAAAATTCTGAATTTCAGTGCACTATTTGCACCTGTTTAGCAAGTACTTTTATTGAAGAGAATAAGACACAATATCTCGCAATGAAAAATTGATGGTTTTATGCCAGTTATTCATATTAAAGAATAGGTCAGTGAAAGAGAGCTAGACTAGCAATATTGAGGTCGCAAGTTTTTCTTTTTTAATAAAAAAATATAATTTTTTTGGAAACATTTTTTTTAAACATTTTTTAACATTTTTTTTTAAATGTTGGATTTTAATTTTTATTTAAAAAACAATTGTTATTTTTTAAATAAAAATCATTTTTTTTTTTACTTTCGATTGATGAAAAATAGTTTCCTTTTCATTCGTTCAAAAAGTACTGAAAAAATGTTGAAGTGGGAGTACTCCTCTCCTATGACAAATCAATGTTAAAATCATTACTGTTTCTTTTAAAAAGCCGTACATCTAGATCATTAATTATAGTGCTTTTTCTACTGCTTGAAAATCTTTTTTTTTTTCTTTTTGCTGGGATAGAGTACTAACCTATGAGATTAATTTCTGTTAAATTAATTAACCTTCAACCGTGGCAATAGGAAAGGGTTTTCTAGTATTGATGGGAAGATATTAAAATTTCACAAAATATGTTGTGTGTCGGATACCAACAAATTTTCACCCAAGAAAATTTTATGTTCCAAAGAATCGGTTGTCGAATAGATACTTTTCATTTACAACCCCTTCTACTGTCGATTCTATATAGGATCCCAGTAACTGGTTCCGGAACCAGTTCCATGGAATCGGTTGCAGTGGAACCAGTTGTAAAATGGTTGTGGATGGCTACCGAATGTAAAAAATTTTCCTGGGCAGTTTTATTTGAAAGGCCTGTCACTAGCATTATGTGTCTAATATCTAGCTTCGTTAGATGGCGCTCACCCCAGAGGTTCACTTTGTCATTGCAAGATATTGTGCCTTTTTCTCCTCAATAAAAGTACTTATTAAACGAGTGAAAAAAAAATACACTCAGTACTTTTTTCACAGGCATACAAATCAATTTTTCAGTATTTCTACTTTGTATATTTTCAAAAATTTAAAAACTAAAAAAAAAATATTGAATAAATTGTAAATATTATAAAAAATAAAAAGATAATTATAAAAAAAATAGAAAAAAATATTGCTCCCATCAGGAATCGAACACGCGATCATCCATTTGGAATTGACAAATGATACCAAATTCACTTTTTAGAATCACTTTTAGAGCAATAATATTTTAGAAGTAATACCTAAGTGATTTTTTGGATGTCGTTCAGAATTACTTCGAAAAAAGCTGTAAAAATATACTGTTACGAAATTAGATTAGTCTTGTATAGAAAATTCTGGAATTTTATAAGAAAAATATCCCAAGCAACGGGATTTACAAAACATGTCAATCTGGTAACACTACATTTAAGTATACACCAGAGCATATGCTATAATGTTAAGGGCCATAAATAAAATAAGTGCTTTAATTGTAGTACTCAGGAATCGTCTAATATGTTCTACACCCACGGCCCTAAAATTATATAAGGCTGAAATTGACGAAGTGGAAGTCTCGCATTGGCATTTGTGGAATTCAGTTGCGTTTTAGAGTTTGTAAATTACATATTGTATAGTGAGTTTCACACTAGAGTTTGTATAGTTGTGTGTGTTGTATTGTTGTATGTAAAGTAATAAAGTGTTAAATAAATAAGAGTTTAAGCTCAAAATCAAACAAAAGAGTAGGTACGAGTTATTTTAATTGCAAAGAGCACCAACCCGGTTTATCTAAAGGATATAAACGGTGTCAATTGGTGTCAGCAGTCGAATTGGTTTATTTAAAGGAAATAAACCAACGTTTTTAAACGGTAAAAACGTAACAGTACTAACAGATACATTGGAAACAATGAAAAAACTGATTTTTCCTAAGTTATCCAGAATTACTTCTAAAAAAGTAGTAAAAATACAATAACGGATACTTTTGAAGCAATGAAAGAAGTGGTTTGTAAAGCATGACTTCCAATTTCAACTGCTTAATGATGCTTTAATGAAAAATTGTTGTCTGGCTTAAAACTAATTAAGATCTAAAGACAGTTTTTTTGGCGGCCCTTTACATTAGAGGGTTAAGAAGCCCTTTTAGTTGTTTTAAAGAATTATATAAAATTTTTATTGATTTTAGTTTTTATACCCTACACCTGCGGTACAGTGTATATTGTGTTGAAGGTAGTGTTTGTAGCTAACAAAAATATTGGACCTAAATCCAAATTATACACTCAGGGAACCTCTGCAGTCACAATTTGTTAAATATTCAAATTATATTTCAGTTTTGTTATTTTAAGTGAAAATAATATTTATTCGTATTTTTTCAGTTGTTTTGCTAATTTATGGTTAATTTTATTAACAGTCAAAAACAAAAGAAAGTGAAAGTTGAATTTAATGAAATGTTAGTTATCCTGTTTTCAAGTGAAATTTAATTTATTTTTAAATACATTAGCAGTCTTTACCTACGAAATATTTTAAGTGCAGTATAACAATATGGAATTTGGTCCTTTTCAAGGATACATTTTGGGGTAGTGTATCTTATGTTCGGTTTTGTCTTACTATATTTTCTTTTACTTTTTATTGCTCCAGGTTTTGTCTAGAATTTATTACTGTATTAATTAATTACTTCCTCCTACTTTGCGGTATGTACGTAATGTCCATCCTAGTTTTCTTTCTTTTCTTTCTTCCGCGCAATTTGTAATATAACTTAATTAAATTACAAAATGGTTGTTTATTTTCTAAATGCGTGTTTGTATATATGTAGAACAGTGTATATGTGTATGTGTGTGTGTGTTCAGTTCACAGTATGTGTTAACTGTCATTGTGTTGTAAACCTCTTTATTTCAGTTTTCTACTATGGTTTTATTTATTTTTTTTTTTTATTCTTTTTTACCTCAAAAATAAAACGAAATCTATTCAACACCTAAATATAAATTATTCTATTGTGTTCAATACTTAACAGGAAAATGCTGTTTGTAAAAGTAGTAGTGGTTAAACTATGTATATATGGGGCTTTTTATAACAGCTGCACAATTAAACAACTAAACCCCCTGGGTCCGAAATTAAGCCTTAAACGCATTTTAAGTTTTGACTTATTTCTGTCATTGAAGTTAAATTTTCAACTTTGTTGTCTTCAGAGACTTATAGTGAAATTTCATGGCAAATATTTTTGCGGAACATTTTAACCCTCTAACTCTTCAACTTACGGGTCGTTTTTGTGCCTTTTTAAAAAGGGGCCAAAAAAGTCCCTTTAATTGAAGACTTAGAGGATAAAAATGTTCCACAAAAACGTTCTGTGTAGGGTTTTACATAAGTTCGCTGAACATATCCTATACCTAAAATGAAAGATTCACATTAATTTCCTATGCCGATTTACAATAAATAATGTATTTACAAAAGTTTTGACTTATTTCTGGCATTATATCAATTTTGATGTCTTGAGAGACTTATAGTAGAATTCCATGGCAAATATTTTTGCGTATCATTTTAACCCTCTAACTCTTCAACTTGCGGCTCTTCTTTGTCCCTTTTTAAAAAAGGCCCAAAAAGTCCCTTTAATTGAAAAGTTAAATGGTTAAAATGTTCCCTTTAAAAAGTTCTTTAAATTTTTATTCGCATCATATAAAACAACCAATACTGTAAGTTTGACCTTAATCCGACATACCTTTTCCTATAGCCGGGCAGTTGGTATTGAAAGCCTCTTATAAATGTGAACAAAGTAGAGGTTTTTTTTTTGTGAACTGTACTTCGAATAGTGGTCATAGTATGTTGTTAAATTCATAGTCTTTGTTGGTTGTTTGTAGGTGTGTCATAGGTGACTAAGTATACGAAACCATCATTATTTTATTATAAATGTATGTGTTTTTTTTTTTGGAAGTTTGTATATGTTTTATGTGGTTTTCAACTTGTTATTTTGTGTAGTTTCCTTTCTCGATTTTACCCTCCATTTCATATATTTTTTTTTATATATCACTTTATTCAATTTTTTATGCTGGAACATTTAAAAAAAAAACTACGAAATATAGCAATAAGTTAAGACCTATATATATAAAATAAGTAACCATTGAAAACATATTTAGTTCTGTTAGTAATTATTTTAATACTATTTATAGGTAATAGGTGTGTTACAGTGAATATGGTTTATAAAACAAAACAAACATTGCAGTGTTTGTCAAATTTAATAATAAAGAAGAAATTATTAATAGAACTTTAAATATCACCTAACAAACTCTTTCATGAATAAAAGCTTCTAAAAGCAGACTTTGAAATTTTTATCAGAATTTACTTAGAAACATATTGTGACAAAAGCAGTTAGTTTTACAAGAAAGGATTGCCTTAGGAATATAATAGATTGAGCTGAAAGTAGGGTATTAAAAACACTCATAGAAATATAGCTGAAAAAATAGCAGAAAAAGCTACACTCACAATATATTTTCCATAACCGATTGAGGTTTATTTGAAAAGTAATAGGTAAAGTTTGTTTTCAATTGGAGAATCAATTAAAATACATTGAAACATATTGTTTAACTTTTTTTTATCAGTCAATAAAAAACAAACCACAAAAAAATATGTATCATCTGTAGGAAATGTTATTTTCAGTCAAATATTCTATTTTTAGATTTCTATTTTTAGAAAAAATAATTTAAATAATATCTTTGTTTTCTATTTTAAAACAAAAAATTTAAATATTTTCGGTTTTCTTTTTTGTTAAAATAGTTTGTTTATATACAAAATTATTTCAATTCAAATTACAAGAAATTCTTTACACATACACGCAAACATAGCCAATCAAAATATGAACGTGTGTGTTGTGTGCGTGGTGTAGTGTTTTGAAAACCCAAACAAAACAAAAAAACTTTCAAATATTAAAATCAAACCAAAAAATCTTTTTTTTACGTTTTCTCAGTTAAAAATTGAGGATTGTTTTAACAGACTTTTCAATTATTTTTATTTCTTTTATGGATTGTTTAAACAATCTTTGAAAATATATAGCAAAATGGTTTGAATATAATGAAAAATCAGTAGTCCTTTTTTTAATTGTGGTTTCAATTAATTTAATATGTGTTTTAGGCTGTTTTTAACGATAAAATATTGTGAGTGTACTAAAAATTAGTTAAAAATTAGCTTGCAAAAAAAACTGCTGATATTAGCAGAAGTTTTTTGCTAATTTCAATTTAGTTAATTTTTAACTGATTTTTAGTAGTTTTAACTAAAATTTTTACAGACTTTTCTAGAAGGCCCTGAAGAGAGAGCAACATAAACAAAATATTTGCAAGCTGGCAGACCTACCTCACCTATTATTCAGGTGAGGTAGGTCTGAGAGGAATTCCGAGGAATCCATATTTATGAAACACAGGGTGACCCATTTTTTTTTTTTTTTTGAATTTTTATGATTATAGAAATATAAATTAATACACTAAGATAATACGAATACGAATTTTATTCCACGTTTTATTCGATTTCCTTCCCTTAAGCACATATTCCAATTTTACTCGTTCCCTATTCCATTCCATATCGTTCCGATTTGCACCGATATTTCAATCCACTATCAGAGTGTGTTAACTTGTCTATTCTTATCACGCAAATTGTTAGAAAAACAAAACTTAAAAATGTTACCATTAGTTTCAATTTAATACTAATTTGTCCAAATAATTAATTAGTCCCATGTATGATATCCTACTTAAATTTTAAACCAGCTATTTCTAGAAAGTAGCCCATTGAAAATATCTTTTTGCTTTGAAGGAATTAAATGTGCTAAAATCCCAAAACATTTTTAAAAATTGCGAAAAAAATAATCTGTTGACGGCATGTCCCTATCCGGATTTAATTTTTGCCTGAGGAAATCTTCAGCGGACGACGTTTTTAGAATTACTATATTGATTATGCATGAATCGATGTCACTACATTGCTAGATAGACTGCCAAAACAACAGAAAAGTATATTGGAAGATGACAAAGCAAATTGTGATACATTTTTGTTGTTGTGTTTGTTTTTCTTTGATATTTTAAATGCTTAATAACGCCAAAGCAAATTGTGTTAAAAAATTTTTTTGTTGTGTTTGTTTTTCTTTGATATTTTAAATGCTTAATAACGCTCCTAGACGCGAACAAGAAATTCTCATTGAGTTTGCAATTTAACTTCACAAATATTTCTAGAAATTCTAAAAAGTCGTCCCCTGACGATTTCCTTGGGTAAGAATAAAATCCGGATAGGGACCTCATGCCTTCAACAGATTATTTTTCACAATTTGTTAAATAAGTAATTCCTTTAATGCACTTAATGTATTTATATCTCGATAAAAATAAATTTAAAGAATTAGAAATTTATTAATTCAGTTCGAGGCCAATTTCCTTTTCCAAAAACTGATATTTTTCTTCATCAGGATACTCTCCTAACAAATACTTCATAGAGTTTTTGCTTTCAAAAACCTCTACACTTGCAGTAATGAAAAGACGATCGTTTCGGGGATTTTACAGGTCCCCTTCATCAGTTTTCTTTAGAAAGTGGTGGCGTAGTATAATGCAAATTAAAAGCATCAAAATCTCATATTAAATGTAGTCTGCTACATCAACAAAATGGGAATGGAGCAAATAATAAAATATGTTTGCGAAGCCTTCTGCAAAGCATAACCAACAATAGAAATATTATGAAAGTTTTTTGTTTTTGTATTTCATACCGTCGGTATAAATAAATACAAATTTTATTTTTACCTTACTTTTTTTCTTAATACAAGTAGTGGCGAAAATATTTTTTTTCCCGTACTATGAGTGTTATCAAAATATTGGTTTTTAATTTTTATTTTAAAAATTAAAAATTGTTTTTTTTTCTTTTCCTGCCTTATTCGGCATCAGTATACTAGACTTTATTAAAAAATATGCATCGCGCAGAGTATCTACTGCAAACATTTAAACTTTGCAGACTAGTGTAATTTATTCAGCCAATCTATATATGTTTAAATAATAATAATAAGACCCTTAAAATATGCTTCAAATTTATTAATTAAACTATGAAAAAATTTCGTTTATATTAAATATTAAAATTTAATAACGTACATTTTGTTTGTTGATATTTCAGTTAGTCGGTTTATTTTTTTTTTTTTTTATTTCTAAAAGCATGTTGATGCATATCATATGCATTTAATTAAAAAAATTATATTTAAATATACATACACATACACGAAAATAGGCAAAATAATTCGAATACAGTGACATACTTATTAGGGTGGGCCGATTTGTAAGGACAAAAATTTGTCGATATTGTGTCCTGGAGTTTCACTATGACATGTCAAAAAAATCATTTTTGAGGCGCCCAAATTTCGTCGCAAACTCGTCTAAAAACCCAAAAAAACATTTTTTTTCAAAAAAAATTATATCGCCATCGTTTTAAGCGTCAATTTTACCTTGAATAGGATATATTTAAAAAATTTCAAATCGGCGAATTTTTTTTAACAAACCTACTAAAAAAAACCTTAAAAATTAATGCGTAAAAAAGATCGATTTTTCGACAAAAACTCGTACAAAACCTCAAGAAAAACATTTTTTTTTTTTGGAAAAACTGCTATCGCCATCGTTTTCAGCGTACAATTTCACCTTGGAAGGGTAATATTAAAAAATAATTAAATCAGCCGATTTTTTTAACCTTAAAAATAAAAGTTGAGAAAAAATCAAAAAATTTAAATTTGGGCACCTCGAAAATGATTTTTTTGATATGTCGTAGTAGAAGTTTTTTTTCCTCATAACAAAAGCTATCGAAAAATGGATGGCACAATATCGTTTGCTAAATCGACCCACCCTAATACTTATACAGTGTGTATACATTTACCCACACCCGTCGCTAGAAGTTTATATATTAGGTAAAGAGAAAATTTTCTGGATTAACAATTTGACAATTTGAAAAAAAAAATCATATTAATGATGCTATTCTTGTTTAATTTTCTAATGTTTTTGTTTATTTAATAATATATAAATACAAAAAAAAGTGTAGCATACCCTGAAGGGTTTGGCGCTGTAAGAGTACAGTTAAGTTATATGGCCATTTAAATTTTTAATGGCAAACACTATATGAAATAAGACACAAAAAACAGTATTGGAGTTCTGCTGAACTTAACTCTATATATGGATGTCCTCAAAGAAAATTTATAAGGATTTTTTTAAGACATATTAACATGTTAAGCCTTTTAAACATATTAACCCTTTTTTAAGTGTCATTTAGGTCATATTTTCAAAAAATAACAAATTGTTCCGTAAAACTTTTTGGCTCAAATTTTCTGCGAGTATATTCGGCTGTAAATCTCACAAAATTTCATAAGGTTAAAACGTGAAAACGGTAACTTGTATTTTTTCACTTATGGTCTTATATAAAATGTATACTTAATATTGTGCATTACTATTTCCTGTCGTATTCCCAGAACATTTTAACCCTTAATACATAATAACCAAAAAAATTTTAATACATTCTTGAACATGTGGAATCCTAGTATATTAAGCAAGTAAGTTCGTTCTTTGCAATTTTTTGTGACCTCTACTTTGATTTTTAATTGCGAATTAAATATTTCCACACCCCTTATATATCATAACTCACATAAATTTCTGTAGTCTGTAATTTATGAAAAAAAAAATTAAACGTTAAAAACAATACATAGCAAAGCACATGCTGGTACATGCAAAACTTTTTTACATTGTTTTGTTAAAAGATTAAAATGCAAATTATAATGGAGAATTACTCCTCACCTTATAGTCTTTCCATATTATTATGTGGGTAGATGAAAACTAAACATTATTATGTATATAGGGCTTTCCACACCAACTGTGCTGTTACAGGAAAAAGTATAATGTAACAACTAGAAAATAAATTGTTTTTCCAACCGAATTTGGTTCCAACCGAATGGTTTGGTGGCTGCAACCTAAAATTCGGTTTTTACAACCCCAATTCAATTCACACAACCCTACTTCGGTTGCCACAGCCCTCTTTCAGCTGCAACACACAATACTTTATCGTTAAAAACAATGTAAAATACATTTTAAATTAATTCAAAACACAATTAAAAAAAGTACTATTAATTTTTCATTATATTTAAACCATTTTGCTATTTATTTTCAAACATTGTTTAAACAATTCATAAAAGAAATAAAAATAATTGAAAAGTCTGTTAAAACAATCATCAATTTTTAACTGACAAAATAAAAAAAACGATTTTGTGGTTTGTTTTTTCATATTTTAAAATTTTTTTTTTTTTTTTTTGAATTTTCAAAACACTACACACACGTTCATATTTTTATTGCCTTTATTTGTGTGTATGACTAAAGAATTTCTTGTAATTTGAATTGAAATAATTTTGTATATAAACAAACTATTTTAACAAAAAAGAAAACCGAAAATATTTTAATTTTTTGTTTTAAAACAGAAAACAACTAAATTATTTAAATTATGTTTTTCTAAAAATAGAAAACTAAAAATTGAAAATTTGACTGAAAATATCAACTCCTACAGATGATACATATTTTTGCTAGTTTGTTTTTTATTGACTAATAAAAAAAAGTTAAACAATATGTTTCAATATATTTTAATTGATTCTTCAATTGAAAACAAACTGTACCTATTAATTTTCAAATAAACCTCAATCGGTTATAGAAAATATATTGTGAGTGCAATTAACTAATTGTTAACTCAAATATATCTAAAATTCTGTAATTTTAACAGATTTATATTTGCTATTAAGCAAAAAAAAATCTGTTATTTTCAGCAGTTTTTTCTGCAAGATAATTTTTAACTAATTTTTAGCAGCTTTTTCTGTTACTTTTACAGGTTTATTTATACTTTTTTGTTCAGCTCAACCACTTGGGATGGAAAGCCTTATAGTTAGTTTGCTATAAATAAGCATTATTAAGTGATTATTAACTAATTTGTATATTAAATAAATTTTCATTATTTTGTTGAGGATTATTGAAAATATGTTTTAGATAATGAATGTACGCTATTTTTAATTAATTTAAAAGGTTAGAAGAAAAAGTTATTTAAAAAAAATTTATGTTGGCTTAAGGCTTTACATTAAATTTAAAATTAATTTATTGATTATTTCTTTAAAAACTTTTTTAAAGAGTTCACTTTAGAAGTGTTCAAAAATATTAAATTGAATTTTAACAGTGCCGATGTTTTTATTTGCATATAAAAATTATTGATATTAAATTTGTGGGGCGATGAATAAGAGAGCATGTCTACACCATTTTCAGTTTTATTTCAGAAAATTTCAAATATATTTCAAAATTGTCTAAATATGTTTTAAAATTATTCAAAAATGTTGGGTTTTAATTTTTATTCAAAAAAAAATAAAAATTGTTTTTTCGACATTTTTATTAATTAATAAATTTCTAATTATTCAAAAATGTTTTTAAATTATCCAAAAATGTTTTAAAATTGTCCAAATATATTTTAAAATTGTCTAAGAATACTTCAAATTTGTCTAAAATGTTTCAAAATTACACAAAAATGTTTTAAAATTGTCCAAAAATCACTCAAAATTGTCCAAAGATGTTTTAGAATTGTCCAAAAATCTTTCAATATTGTCTAAATATTGTTTAAAATTGTCTAAAAACCTTTGATATTTGTGCAATTGCATTTCAAAATTGTCCAAATGCATTTCAAATAATTCCATTTGTATTTCAAAATTCTCTAAATGTATTTCAGAAATTTCCAAATGCATGTACTCTATTTGCATTCCAAAATTTTTCAAAAGTATTTAATAAAATTGTAATTGCATTTCAAATTCTTCCAAATGTATTTCAGAAATTACTATTTTTATTTTAAAAGCATTTTTACAAACATACATGTTTTCTCTTTCATAATGAAAATTTTATAGGAGTTATGAGACTTAAGAGAACGAGAAAACATGTATGTTTGTAAAAATGCTTTTAAAATAAAAATAGAAAATGCTTAATATTTGTTGCTTTCCCTGTTGCATTTTTTCCTATCGAAAAAGTCCTCAGAACTAAAAGTCATGTGTTCAAGGGTCAAGAAGCTGAAACTTTTTCTAAAGTTACATGTGCTTAAGTTCTGTGGCCTTTTCTACAGGAAAAAGAGTTCAAAATCAGAAAGAGCATAAGGATTTCCTCCCATAGGAAAATGTTTAGATTTTGAGGACCTTTTTCTAAAGAAACCCCCAATTTTCGGAACACATTCCTGCAGAAAACTGTCAGATACTTAGAACTTTTATCCCAGAGATATTGACATCTTTATTCTTATAGAAAAGCTATTGGATTTTAAGAATATTTTCCTTAAAGTCCTCCCCGTGTCTATTAGCATTTTCAATAAAAATATTTTTTTCTTCTGTTTGCTTTAATTAAACATTGAAAGCTCTCTCATTCCGACAACTTTTTCTATGGAAAATTCCTTGTAAATCTAAGTACTTTCTCCCATGGAAAACCCACAGATTTTAAGGTATTTTCCCGGTAGAAAAACCATCTAATTTTGATCATTTCTTTAAGCACAAAAAAAATTAAAAATTAGTCTTAATTATAGAATTCATAATATCAATTAACATTTTAATTAATTCTGCATCTATCACGCAAATGTTAACATTAATTACTAAAAATTGTGTACGATTAATTGAAACAATTAAACAGTTCAAATATTTAAGGGCTTCAATTGAATATTTGTTTTAAAACAAATTTTATTTTAAAAAGAAATTTATTTAGATCTTTTAGGTCAATAATTTTTTTTGTGTAGAAATACTCTTAGATTCTAAGGATTTTTTACAAAAAAATCCCCAGTTTCTAAAACTTTTTTCTATAGAACACTCTAAGATTCCAAAAACTTCTTCTTATTAAAATTTCCTCGGCTTCTAGGAACTTTTTCCTACAGAAAAAATTTCATTTAATCTGAAACATTCCTATAGTAAAGACTACTCAAAATCTGAGGTTTTTTCTATAGGAAAAATTCTCTGAATCTAACGTTTTTCCATAAGAAAAAGCACAAATAATCGTTCTTGTAGAAAGGGGTTTTTTATATAGGAAAAGGTCTCCATAAACTGATGTTTTCTTTGGAAAAAGTGCCCAAAATTGAAGGCTTTTCTTATAGGAATAACACTTCACCTTTTTCTATAAGAAAAATTTGCTCAGAATCTGAGGTTCTTTTTCCATAAGAAAAAGCACAAATAATCGTTCTTATAGAAAGGGGGTTTTTTATATAGAAAAATTTCGCCATAACCTGATGTTTTTTTTTTTTTGGAAAAGTGCCCAAAATTGAAGGCTTTTCTTATAGGAATAACACTTCACCTTTTTCTATAAGAAAAATTTGCTCAGAATCTGAGTTTCTTCCGTTGGGAAGCCTTAGATTCCTCAGTATCTAAGACTTGTATTATTATTAATTGTATTTTTTTATTAATGAAATATTTTTAAACTGATTTTATTCCTCTATCCTGCGGCTGTATATTTATTTTTTTTATTTGGTAAATTTACGCAACAAATTGGTAAAATTACACATAATTTCTGTATACGCATTTTCAATGTAAATTTACAAATCTGTGTGAAACTAGCTTTAACTATTATGTAAGTTATTTTTTCATTACCATATTTATTGTAGAGGTTTAGTTTCCTACACTCTAATTAATTTTTGTTTAAATTTACCTAAATTATGGCAGGAAACCGGGTTCCTACTATAAATATGGTAAATTTACTCCAAGTGCATAAATGAAGGAAATTACAGACATAAAAGTATCTCAAATATACACAAAATTTGAAAGTTTACATTGAAAATGCGTAAAAATTTTCAAAAAGAAAATGTGTAATTTTACCACTTTTGTGCGCAAACTTACCCAAAAATAAAAAATCACTTCTGAAAGTAAAAAACAATAACAGAAAGCTGAATAGGAAAGAAAACTATAAATTAGCCATGAATTAAGCAAGGCCTTACGTGGGTGAGATGGCTTAGCTGTCGAACTCTAGTATAGTTTCGTTTGTAATATAGAAGTCCATGGGTTCGATTCCTACATCCGACGGATTATTGCAAAAATTATCATATAGAGACAATCTGACAGTAAAATATAAACAATAATCAATTTAATGGAAAATCACTGATGAAGCCTGTCCATAAAACAAAAAAAATCAGAAACCAGATCTAGTCTGATTTGCAAATTAATGTGTTTATAACTTTTAAAAAAATGTTTATTCTTCTTCTTCTTAACCTCAAACCTACTAAATTAGAATTAATAAAAATGCATATTAATTACAATTTTAACTTGCAATTGGTCTATATGACGCGTCTGAAAAACAACACTTTACTAATAAAAGAATAAATTTATTTTATTAAATATTTTATTAACAATAAATTTCATAATAATATTTACGTCGAATACAAGCCTCAGATTTTGAGGAAATTTCTCTGTCGAAACACATTAGACTCTGAACTCTTGTTCCAATTGCAAAAGCTTACGATTCTGAGTAATTTTTAATATAGAAAAAGCCCATAATTCTGGACGCATTTTGCTGAAAAGCACCATTTTATGAGGAATTTTTACTAAAAAACTATTTCCCTTAGGAAAGCTTTAGATTCTCTGTGCTTTTTATCAACTTTTTATCCATAAAAGAAGGCACAAACTGTATCCAGTCTGATTTGCAAATTTAATGTGTTTATAACTTTTAAAGAAAATGTTTATTCTTCTTCTTAACCTCAAAAATCTACTAAATGAAAAAAATTAGGTTTAAAAGATTTTTCTTCAAATTTTGAGGATTTTCCTCTATAGAAATATTTCAGAGTTAGTTTTTCTATAGGAAAAAGTTCTTAGAAAGTGGAAGATGTTCTGTGGGAAAAAATTCTCAGAATTCGAGGGTTTTTCTATAAAAAAATATTTCGGAAATCTGGAGTGTTTTTATAGGAAGGGTCCTCAGAGTCCATAAGATTCTTATAGGAAAAAGTGCTGAGAATGGTAGCGTTTTTCTTTAGGAAAAAGTCCTCCGAACCTTAGGTGTTTTCTATAGGAAACATTCCTTAGGGTCATCTGAGGATTTTTTTGAAAACGTTTTCAGAATCTAAGTTCTTTTCTTTTGGAAAAAGGCTTTAAACTTTAAAATTTTTTCTATAAAAAATCTGTGCGATAAAAGTTTTCAGAAACGGTCAGCCTTCTGTCAGAATGTATACTGAATATAAGATGTTTTCTGTAGGAAAAATTTTTTAGAATCTAAGATATCTTCTGTAGGAAATATAGCTCAGAATGAGAGATTATTTTCTTTGTCTTTAAAGAAAGTTTTCGGAATCTTAGAGTTTTCCCACAAACATTTTCTCCAAATCTGTGGTATATGTATACTCGTAAGTTATTTTCCTCTTTCTTTTCAAAACGTATCCAATATTTATTTAGTTTCATAAATTTAAGTATTTCTTGTAAAAAGTTTATTTCAATTTCAATGCCTTTTTAAAATCTCTTAAATTTGGTTTATCTTTACTACGAAAAACCCCCAACTAAGTTAATTAAATCTTTCTAACCTTTGTGGTCTATTGAAAAAACAAAAATTGAGCAAACAATTTGCCACAATTTGCCAAAGAAATAAACAGCAGGATATAGCAAATTAAAACCAAAAATAAATGACTAAATAATACTGCAAATAATTCCAAGAAAATAAAAAAAATCTACAACAGGGACATACAGAAGATGAAAATAACGATGTCAATGAATGATGATTTAAAGCTAAAAAGAAATTATAACTTTAAACCAATTTCAAAGTGATTTAAAAGAAAAATAACGATACAATTTTTGAATTTGGTTGACTAAATGCTAATACTTTTGTGAGGTAAATAATAAAGTAACATACATTTTAATTTAGTTTTATAATTTAAGTAAAAATATACATTATATTTATAAAAAGCTTTACAAAAGTTTTGCTCAATGAAACATTTCAACATATTTACAAAAAGTTGCATCATAGTCTTAAAACATTTAATTATAATGATTAAAAGTTTTTTTTTTTGTCGTTTATTTAACCTTCTTTTTATATTTTTAATTTCACAATTTTCTTGAGCGTAAGGTTTGTTTTTTATTATAAAAAAGTTTTTTTATTATTTTCGATATTTCGCTACTCCATTGTGTAGCATCTTCAGGAAATAAGAAATTAACAAATTGATATGTTAATTTCTTATTTCTTTGTTAATTTCTTATTTCCTGAAGATGCTACACAATGGAGTAGCGAAATATCGAAAGTAATAAAAAACTTTTTTATAATAAAAAACAAAACTTACGCTCAAGAAAATTGTGAAATTAAAAAGATTAAAAGTTTTATTAAACCCAAATCAACAAATCTGTTTATTATAATGAGAAAGATTTTACCAAGGAACATGGAAAATAGGAAATACTAACTAAACGTTCTCCGATATGTTTGATGAAACGGATTATTTCAAATGGGTTATCGGGCCTTCACAAATACTTCTTTAAAAAAAACTCTATCACGAATGATCCAGATAAAATTCGAAAACAAAGAAGGAGGGGTTCGTGACCCTCGTGAGTTGCGAACTCATCTTTCATTTTGTTCAAATTTTATACAGGACATTCGTGAGATAGTTTTGCCAGAAGTGTTCGTGAATACTGGCGAAACCGTTTCAAAATAATTCATCCCGGCGAAATTGTCGGGGAACGATTAGTTTGTACTTCCCGGTTTCTATGTTCCTTGCTTTTACTATCAGTTTGTCCATTAACTAAACAAATAATGAAATTGAAATTTCATTGTATAAAATATATTCAAATATAATTTATTTAGAAATTTATTTAAAAATAAGTTTACTGGGTTTTATGGCATTAACTTCAAGAATTTGTGTTACTTACGGAATTTGTTCATTTCAATGATAATTTCACAACACTATATTGAGTTATACAATTGAAAATTTCTGCAGTAGACTCAAAGGAATTTGTCGACAATTAAATTACATACCAAAACACTACAAAATGCATACAAAATTGGTATGAATTTCAATTAAATGATAAACTGAGAGTAATATAAACTAAAAAGTATGAAATTTATTTGCCTTTAGTGAATAAATAAGAAAAAATCCATAATATACATTATGGATAAATTTCTCAAAAATTTCCTGATATATAATATCTAGGGAATATGTTGTTATTATTTTAACAAGAAAGAAACACAGCTGCATAACGGCCTTAGTTGATGTTACAGAGGAGATTAGGGAGAAACTTGATGATGGCAAGACTACATTTTTGATACTTTTAGATCATTCAAAAGCGTTTGATACCGTGGATCATAACATTCTTTGTTACAAACTTAATCATTTTTTTAACTTCTCTTCGACCGCTACTCAGTTATTGTCAACATACTTACGTAACAGATATCAGTATGTTGAAACTGGAATCCGGAAATCCAAGGCACTGCCTGTGGCAAGAGGAGTACCTCAAGGGTCCATTGTTGGGCCACTATTATTCTCACTGTACTCTAATGACCTCCCAGGCATTTTAACAAATTGTAATGTAAGAATGTACGCGGATGACGTTCAACTTTATACCAGTTGTATTAATGCCTTAATTGACCAGTGTATTATCTCTATTAATCAGCAACTTGATCGTATTTATACATGGGCAACGGCAAACGGTTTAGGAATAAATCCGAAAAAATCTAAATGCATTGTAATTCAAAAGCGACTTGCCAAGCTAAATATTATACCCAATATATTTATAAATAATCAACAAATTGAAATAGTAAAATCTGCTAAGAATCTCGGAATTTTTTTTTAATGACACTCTTTCGTGGTCGAACCACATTAACTATGCTTGTGGTCGCACATTCTCTATGATTAGAACTCTTTGGCGGACCCAGCATTGTACACCTATGAGAATAAGAATACTACTTGCCAAAACATATCTGATGCCCGTTTTACTGTATGGTTGTGAGCTATTTGCTAAATGTGATACAACTAGTAAAAGGAAATTGAACATTGCTTTTAACAATATAATCCGATACGTGTATGGACTTAATAGGCGTTCTAGTGTATCATTGTTTTCATCTCAGCTATATGGGCTTTCTTTGGATAATCTACTAAACATAAGAGTTTTAGTTTTCTTACATAAAATAATATACACCCATAAACCTGATCATCTGTACTGCAGACTTTGTATTTCAGATATAAGCAGGGGAAAACGAATTAGATCATTTGGATACAAAAGTTTAATTTCGGAGTGGCATTTCTACATATTCGCAGTAATTCTCTGGAATTCTATACCCCATAGCACGCAACTTTTAAGTAACGCACGAAAATTCAAAGAAAATATTTTTAAACTGTTTTCGGCATAACAATTTGAAAAAATAATTATTTGATATGATATGACTTAATTATTTAAATTGATTTTTTTTTTATATTTATATTTATTGTTTAATTGTAATTGTTTAATTGTTTTTTGTATTTTATATAAAAATTTTTAATTAGTTATTAACTTATTAATTGATTAATGATTTTCATAAATTTACCTATCCTCAGTTCCATACTGCAAAATAAGACTTTTAGTCTTGTGTATGGAGCAATTCTACAAAATAAAGAAAATAAATAAATAAAAAAATAAAAAAATAAAAAACAATATTACAGCTAAAACTACTATCGAAATATTTAAATTTGTATAAAAAACCTTGTTTCAAGAATGACCTATTCTATTATTAATTCAGAGAAAGTTGTGTAATGTCATTCCCAGAACTTGTTGCACGAGCTTGGTTTGTATAATAACAAAGTAAGGGAAACTTTTAATGTAAAGAAAATAATCACTTTTTAATTATTATAATCACAAAAATTTCTTTGAAAAGGCACACAAAGTGCAGCTGGAGATTTTTTTAATTTCAAATCGATTTTACAAAAATATTACAATTTTCATATAGATATTTAGCTAGAATATTTTTCTCTAACTAAAATTGACTGAAAGTAAATGTTTATGGGTCAGTTAGTCAGAACTAAGAACGATTGTTTTCTCAAATTTTACTTAAGTAAGAAATGTTCAAATAAATTTTCGTATATTTTTCAAATATTTAACATAAAAATAGTTCTTATAATAAATAAATCATTTAAAATTACTTAAGCACACCAGTACGTATGAGTAATATTTATTAACAACACATGATAAATATCACTCATACGTTACACAAATTTTCTATTACATACCACACACAATTAGAAGAGTGACACCAAAAGAATGTTCATATAATTTGCCATATTTTATATATATATTTTTTTTTTGCATTTTTCAAATAATAAAAAAAGCAAATATGAATATTATTAAAAAAAAAACAGTTTTTCCCCTCCTCTACTTTTTGTTAAAAGAAATATGAAGCTAAAAGCTTAGAAATTTCTCCATTTGTCTTATGAACGCGTTATTTATATTTTCACAGTTGTATTTTACTTCACTTTCAACATACTATAGTTTAAAGTATGTCATAAATATTCATTAATCTATTTGCAAAAGAAATGACAACCAAAAAAAAACACAGTTTGCAAACACAAAAATCCAGGAAATTTTGTACGCAAAGAGCGTGGAGAAATGCTAATAAATAATGGGGAGTAATAATAAATGAGTAAACATGTTTAACCTTAAATGATGCAGGCAAAGAAAGCTGCTATTTGCTTGAATCCTAAAAAATTAGCGAAATAATAGAAGTAAACAAAATCCTTCGAAAGGATGTCAAAATAATATTGAATTATTATTGAGTTTTTCAAAATAACTTTGATTATTCACTAAATGAGTTCAAGGTCTTTGTAGTTTTTTTTTATCAAATATTCTTTTTTATTTAAAAATACCGATATTTCAACATTCTTTGATTGACATCATCAGGGTTTATGAAATCAATAAAAAATGAATGGGGGAAATGTTTTAGTTGATCTGTTATTTAAGTAAATGAATGTTATTTTAATTTGACTCTAGATCATAAATTAATATCACTTTCTGTTTAAATTATTTTCAAATCAAAGAAAGATGATACAATTTTTACAAGTAAATTACAAAGAATAAAAATTTTTTGAAAGAATTCGATAAGACCAGCAAAAATATTATATTGAAAACTGTGACCGATATTTCATCATTCTTCGAATTACATCATCAGGGTTCCTATAAACAACGACAAATATTAAAAAGTACTTAAAAATATTGCCGCTGTACACCACGCATATCAGTATTACATTTAAAAGTGTCCTGTGGACATGCTTTGTGTGCAGTAGTCACATTTTTAGGTGTTTTTAATATTTTTTGTTGATTACATAAGCCCTGATGATGTGATTAAAATAATGACAAAATATTGGTATTATAAAATCAAAGAATGATATTTTGCAAAAACAAACTACAAATACTTCGAGTTCAATTGTATAATAATCATATCGCTAAAAATTTATTCCCCGAATTTTTTTTGTTCTACAAAAAAGTGTTTTATTTCCGCGAAATGTTTTTTATTTTTCCGTGAATTGTTTTTTCATTTAATTGGATTCCGCCAGTTCCTGTAAGTATACGAAAATATGTTCGAAATAAATTCCGCGAAAAAAATTGCTCACAAAAAAAATTTGCTAATTTTAGGTGAAAAATTTGCCAAAAAATCACCTAAAATTGTATCTGAAAACAATTGGGATTAGTTGGCTAAAATACAGTTGGTGATTTTTTTTTTGCCGAATTTCCCCAAAAATCAAATTTTGTTTTAAAAAAAATTTTCGGGATTGTTTTTCCGCGGAATATATTTTGGTAATTTTTTGATATGAACAAAAATAACAGAAACAATATTCTTATAATCTAATCTTACCTAATAAAATCTTATTAACGAAAAAAAATTTTTTTACGAAATTATTTTTTTCTGGTTTCTTTTCTATCGCGAAATTTTTATTCGCCAGTTTTTCGTAAAAAGTAAAGCACTCAAAAATATTGCCGCTGCTTACCACGCTTGTCAAGATAAAACTGTAATCTTGTTATGCGTGGTGGACAGCGGCAATATTTTTAAGTTTTTTTTTTAATTTGTTGTTATTTACATAAATCCTGATGATGTCATTTAAAGAATGGCGAAATATCGGTACTATAAAATAAAGAAGAATATTTTGCCAAAAACTACAAAGCTCAATTATATAATAATCAAAACGTCAAAAATTTATTCCGTGGATTTTTTTTTTCGTTTAATGTGATTCCGCTAGTTTTGCATATTAGTCATTTTAGTACTCCAATTTGCTGATTTTTTTATATTTCTTTCAGTAAAGACTTAGCTTTGCTTGTATTTATTTCGAAAAAAAATCTGGATTAGAAAATACTTTTATACTATAATTTTACCATCACAATTCATTTGTGTACTAAATTCTTAGATTTATTATTAATTAAACATATTTTTAGTACTAAAATGTAAATTTTAAAGGTAGTTGTGTTTTATATTAAAATTCCAGGTTTATTATTTGAAAGTGTTCTGTATTTACAGGAAGATTTTTTAAAGAACAAGATTTCCTGATTCATTACATTCTTAGTCATTTTAGTACTGCAATTAGTCATTTTTGTACTCCAATTTGCTGATTTTTTTATATTTCTTTCACTAAAGACTTAGATTTGCTTGTATTTATTTAGAAAAAAAAAATCTGGGCTACAAAATACTTTTATACTATAATTTTACCATCACAATTTATTTGTGTACAAAATTTATAGATATATTATTAACGAAACATATTTTTAGTACTAAAAAGTAAATTTTGTATTAAAATTCCAGCGTTATTATTTGAAAGTATTCTATATTTACAGCAACATTCTTTAAAGAACAAGATTTCCTGATTTATTACATTCAACAGTACTAAAACTCCAGCTTCTATATTTTTAGTACCAAATTTTCTGATTATTATTTTTTATTTCTTTTACTAAAGATCTTTTTGTAGTTACAAAGTATAAAATCCATTTAAAAAAATCGTTTAGTACTAAAATCTCATCTTTAATTGCGATTGCGTTTTGTACCAAAATACAGCTTCATTAGTTAAAACTATTTCACAGTTACAATAATATTCTTTAAATAACAAGATTTCATGACTCATTACTTTTAATTGTACTAAAATCGAAGATGGCTCCTTTTTAGTACTAAATGGTCTCATAATTTTTTTTTTTGTTTCTTTTACTTAAGTCTCAACTTTTTTTTTAGTTTTATAGTACAAAATCTTGCTTACAATATTTTTTAGTACTAAAATCTCACATTTAAATGTGTTTGTATTTTGTATTAAATTCACAGCTTTATTACTTCAAAGTATTCTACAGTTGCTGCAACTTTTTTTAATTAAATTTTCTGAATCATTACTTTAAATTGTACTAAATTCCAAGCTAATATATTTTTAGTACTAATTTTCTGCCTTAATTTAGGTGTTTTTTCTAAAGTCCTAGATTTATTTGTATTTGCTTATTACAAAAATAGTCTTACAAAATATTTAGTAATAAAATCTTAGCTTCCATCGAAGTTCAGTTTTGTACTAAATTATTTGTTATTTGCTATTTAAAAATATAACAAGCTAAAAACTACATTTATGGATTTACCATTTTAAAGTCTACTTTAATGGCAGCAAAATTTTAGAACAAAATTTTCAGTTTTCTTATATGAAAGTTTTAACTACTGAATATTTTTTGTCAGATTAGAGATCACACAAGTAAATAGCAGAGAATAAAAATTTTAAAAATTTTAAAACTGCGATAAGGCCAGCAGGATAGAATACGTATTTTAGGTCCCGCTACAGACCCATTCTCAGTATCCACGCTTTTGTGGGTTAATAATTGATAATGGTCTACTTATATTGACTGCGCATGAAATCAACTATTGTAAACACAACTCGATTAGACTAATATCAAGGAAATTTTAGCATCTTTCTTTTATTACTACCACAGTTTTTTACATTGATTAGTACCACATTTTTTTACAAAATCTGTAAGTACTAAAACCTAAGCATTATTGGTAAAGGTGTAAAGTGTGTAAAGGAGCAGGTCTTTTCTTTGAAAATTTACTAAATTCTTGGCTTCACTTAAGTGTAACTTTTCTTGTTCTTTTTAAGTAAAATCTACGTGTATAACTGTTGCCCTAAAATGTCAACAAGTAAACCTCTTAACAATTGTCAAAATGTTCTTTACAGGGTTAAAATTTCCAAGGAGTTTTACTGAAAAGAAAATTATATTTTATGCAAATTTTTTTTCTTCGCTGTTAAAACCTTTAGGCGCAATGGTTTTTTTCTGTTGTTGCTGGTGTTTGTTTGACAAATAGGGTCTATAAAAATGTTTGTATGAGTGAGCGTGTTTTCTTTCCTACTTAATTTAAACAGTAGTTCCTAGAGAACCTAAGACTACAGATAAAAAATTAGTTTTCTTAACAAATGACACTTTAATGTTGAGTTTACGAATGTTCATTTTAAAGGCTTTAGAATTAAATTTGTTTTTTTTTTTTTGCTATGCCTAAACATTTGTTGAAGCGAAGGTGTTAAGAAACATTTGCTAAATACGTAAAATAAATTGTTTGTTTTAGCATCTTTAATGTAACAGAAATTTTTAAGCTAATGATTGATTACAATTGCAAATGAGTTAAAAAACGTGGCACAAAAAAAATACAATAATTAAAGGCAACAGATTGTTTGGTTTTATAGAGTCAACAAAGGGAAAGAAACTGTACCCATAAATGAACATTTTTGTAATTAGAATTTTCAAATATCCAGTACTGTGTTCTACGTTATTGATTGTTATGCATTTGAATTTGCTACAAATGTAACATTGTTTTGAATAGCTGCCAATATTTTTTGAAATTATTGGTTGAATGAAAAAAGATTCCACGCAATTAACTTTGTACAGATGTATTTAAAAACAAAAATATTATGTAACAAATGTAAAAGCTTATTTATGAAATGATCATCCTAAAAGTAAAATTCTTTTATAATTTAAATTACTGGAAATGGTTTTGTAATATGCAATTGTTAACTTATTTCAAAAAGTAAATATGTGCTTAGAAAACTTCATTCTATTTAAATGTATCTAAAATCTATCTACTAAAAATGTTTAATTTTTTGTAATCCGTAAATACTAAAATTATAACACTCTTACTGTTTTTAGTAGTTAACTCTTAGTAATAAATATTTTTCTTTAAAGTTTATACTTTTTGGTTTTTATTGTAACTCCTTTAGTACTAAATTCTGAGCACAATCTTGATACTTTATAGAGCATAATATCCTCATTACATAGTGACTCTATTAAGTGTACAATTTTAAATTCATGATTCTATCATATATCTTTTTAGTACTTAATGCCCGGCATAAAAATAAGCTACAGATCCCAGTGGCCCGCATAGTGGTTATTATATAGTATGTCCTATGGTTCCATTAGGAACAAAGGGTTATTAGTACACAATTATCGAGGTACGTTGTGGCCCATTTTAGTACTAAATTATCTGCCTCTATTCATAAATTAGTTTACAACGTATTTAGTACCAAATGATGAGTTTAAAATTTGTTCCTATTTACTACTCAATTTTATGCTTCTATTGCAATGATCTTTTAGTACTTAGATCCTATTTTTCTGTTGATTTTTGTCAATTCCCAGTTGCAATAGTAGCTCTTTTTTAATACTAAATTATCAATAATAGTTGTTATTGTTTTAAGTAGTAAATTTCCAAGCTCAGTTGTTGTTTTAAATATGCTTTTCGGTAAATGGTAGCCCCTTTTAGTACTAAATTTCCAATTGCAAACATGGAATTAATTTTAACACTTTTCGGTACTTAACTGCTAGTTTCTGTCCTCGATTTATTTAATTTATAATTCCCAGTTTTAGTAGTACTTTAAGGAGAGTTTTAATCTTGGTTGTTTTTAGTACATACTTAGTTTCCAGTTGCAATTTTTATTCTACAATAGTTTTTGTAGCGCTTAGCTACCAGTTCCAATTTTTTGTTTTTCGTACTTAATTTCTACTTTAAATTGTGGCACAGTTTAGTACCTAATTTATTGTTAGTACTTAATAATAACCTTAATAAAATTTCATATTAGTACTAAATTTATAGTTTAAAGCAACCAATTAATTTCTACTTTCAATTGTGGCAATTTTTAGTACCCAATTTATTTTTAGTACTTAATAATAATTTCAGTTGGAGTTAATTTCAGTAAAAAAAAATCTAGTTTAAATTAATAAACTAATTTCTGCTTTCAATTTTGGCACTTTTTAGGACTAATTTATTTTTAGTACTTAATAATAACCTTAATAAAAGTTCATTTTAGTACTAAATTTATAGTTTAAATTAACTAATTAATTTCTACTTTCAACTGTGACACTTTTTAGTACCCAATTTATTTTTAGTACTTAATAATAACTTTAATTGGAGTTCATTTAAGTAAAGAAATTCTAGTTCAAATTAATAAACTAATTTCTGCTTTCAATTTTGGCACTTTTTAGGACTAATTTATTTTTAGTACTTAATAATAACCTTAATAAAAGTTCATTTTAGTACTAAATTTATAGTTTAAATTAACTAATTAATTTCTACTTTCAATTGTGTCACTTTTTAATACCCAATTTATTTTTAGTACTTAATAATAACTTTAATTGGAGTTCATTTCAGTTAAAAAAATTCTAGTTTAAATTAATAAACTAAGTTCTGCTTTCAATTTTGGCACTTTTTAGTGCTACTTTATTTTTAGTACTTAATAATAATCGTAATAAAAGTTCATTTTAGCACTAAATTTATAGTTTTAGTTAACTAATTAATTTATACATACACTTGTGAAAGTTTTTAGTACCTAATTTTTTTTAGTACTTAATAATAACTTTAATTTAAATTCTGTTTAGTACAAGATTTCTAGTTTAGTTTGGTCTATTTTTAATAATTACTGATTGCTTTTAATCGGGGTTCTTTTAAGTACTAATTTTATAGTTTCAACCGTGGCCATTTTTAGTACTTAGTAGTTCTGTTATTATAATTTCAATAGTGGCCATTTTTATTAGTACTAAATTACTTGTTGCAATAATTTTTGTAATACTTTTAGTATTAAATTTTCCAGTTTTGACCATGGCTCTTTTTACTAATGAATTTTTAGTACTAAATTCAAACTGAGTTTTTAGGTTCAATTTCAAATTTTTTTCCTTTTTATTACTACATTCCGAGCTTCAATTTATGCACATGAGCATGTATTGAAGCTCAGATGCATTGTTTGAAAGTTCGCTACAGCTTTTAGTGAAATTCAAATAAAAGTGTACTAAATCTCAACTCACATTTCTCCCATTTAAAGTAGTAAAATCTCAACTTTTTTTATTAAAATGTTTAGTAAATTTGAATTCACAATTAAACAATTCCTTTTAGCGATAAGTCTTATAAATTCCTGAATTTTCAGTTTCATTTCTGGCTTTTTTTCTTTTAGTACTAAGTTCTTAGCTTCCTTCTATGCATGTGTGCTAAATTATGTGCTTCGGATATAATATTTAGTACTAAAATCCCGCATTTTTAGTTTGAAAGTTAATTTACATCACAGCTTTAAACGAAATTTAGATAATAATGTATTGTACTAAAATCTCAGCTTTATTACAAACATTTTTAGTTCTAAAATCTAAACTCTAAGCTGCAATTGTGCAATATATATTTGCAATCTTCAAAGTTAAGATTTTTAGTTCCAAATTTGTAGCTTAAATCTTAGCTTAACTATTTGTTTCCAATCTTAAAACTAAAATTGTTTCAAAGTTTCATTTTAGTACACAATATTCAGCTTCCTTTATTTACTAAATTTTTAACTTCATTTTATGAAAATTACAGTTTTATCTATAGTTCTCTTTTGTACTAAATCCTCAACTTTTTAACCATCGTTCTCTTTAGTACTAAATTCCAAATTTTTTTATTTAAATAAAAGAATCATGCTTTTTAGTACTAATTCCCGTTTTTTTTTAGTTTAGCTACAATTGCGTAATTTTTTAGTACTGAATACAATTTGTTGAACTATGATTATTTTCGTTATTTTGATATTTTTAGTACTAAATTTTCAAATCTAAGTTTTAAATATATTTCCCTTTAGTACTAAATTCTCAGATTTTTTAGTTTAAAAAGGATAGCAAATTCTTTAGTGGTAAATATTTAGCATTTGTTAAATTTTTTAGTACCGAGTGCAAGTATTTAATTATTATAATTTTCTTTATAAAATCTAAGACTCTATTGTATTAATTTTTAGTACCTAATTCAAAGCTTCCTTAATGGGGGTTTATTAAAAAAAAACTATCAGTTCCTTTTTTAAAAGTAGATTTAAATCTTGTACTAAATTATAATTATTTCTGATACGAAAATCTGAGTTTCATACTTTGAAAAAGAATCAAAATCTGAGCTGAAATTTTGGCTATTTTTAGTACTAAATAACTAGACTCTTTTTTAAAATTTAAAGTAAAATTAGCTTGAAACAAAAATGGTATTCCGAAATTTATAGCCATTTGGCCCCTAGTTTACAGAAAAACCGATAAAGAATTTATATATTTTCATCAACAATTTTTAATTTCTTTCTTCCTACACTTAAACACCACTCAAGTGTGTTAAGTTATCTGATATTCCCTCTCTATTAAAAAATTCTAGCATAAAATAACTATAAAAAAATGTGTAAACAAAACATGTAAGAATATAAAAACATTGTGTTAAACAATAAAAACCAGAAGTCATATTTAATATCATTAGTTGGTAATTTATCAAAGTCAATTAAATGCATAAACATAAAGCTATAAGAACAGAAAACTTAAGAAACGACTAAGATAATTAAATAAAGTACAAGACGAACAAAGTAATATTCTGCCTTATAAAAAAATACGTGATCAAATAATAGTATAAGTTGAAGTAATAAAGTTTAAATCTTAATAAACTTCCAAAACTATTATAATTAAACCGAACAAAAATAAGTAACAATGGATTAAATTTAATCCCTTAAAATAGGCAAAATTAAACTTAAGATATACACTAGGGCGTACCACCTACAGGCAAAAAAAAAAAAGTTCGCCGTACACCCTCCAATATGAAGTATTTTTGTAAGGAGGTTTCAAAAAAAAAATTTAATTTTTTTTTGCCGAACGTAGGGGTCACCATTTTACATTTTTCGTTATATCTTTGGCATTTACAGTCGGATCTTCAAGTATGATACATCGATGTTTTTCTCTCGAGGAGACCAGTATTTTTCTCTCGAGGGCCATTGACCTCAAGTATCCTGTTCTAGTAGTTAGCCACCAGATCTCAGTTGCTACCACCCTAATGTACCACCCTAATGTCAAAAAATTGAAGCTCGCAAAAAATCATTAAACTTTTGCTAATGAAGTTTTTCGATAAACCCAGTAGAATTTTTTTTTTATATATTGGTTGCCGAACGTAGGGGTCGCCTTTTTAAATTTTTTTTCATTGGATTTTTCCTTTATAGCAAAACACTGGTCTCCTCGAGGCAAAAAAATCGATATATCACACTTTAAAATCCGATTTTAAATGCCGAAGCTATAACTAAAAATTGAAAAAGGTGACCCCTACGTTCGGCCAAAAAAAAAAAATTTTTTTTTTACATTGCCTTGCAAAAATACTTCATATTGGAGGGTGTACGGCGAACTTTTTTTTTGAGGTACGGTCTAATATACACTTTAGTTTCAGAGTAAATTTATAGCATCTATTTTTTCGCTTTTGTCTACTTTGTTGATATAAATTTTTTTCATAAATGCTTTCTTTTGGTTGCCCTAATTTTAATACAATATTCTGTAATTTTTTAACAATATGTAGTACACATAATGTACTCAAATTTGATTGGCTAAAATCAATTTAAGCAGAAAATGAAACTTGTGGGTGAGCCATGATTCATGTTTCCTTAATCCATTAACTAAATCTATTTGATATTGCATACTTTTAGGTGTTGCTTTAACAATATGATGGATTGTATTTTATAGTCAACTAAAATTTTTATTCTGCTTTAATTATGATATTGTTTGTCATCAATTTTCATTTATATTATTTTTTTATTTCCTTTTAAATTTATTAGTTTTTCTTTTAAACTTTTTACTCACATTTTTATGGTAATTTTTATTTAGTTTTAATACTTTTTGATGCTGTTATTTTTATTTTCGCAAATATGCCTTAAAGTATGCTTTACTAGTTGTTATTTATTTGGTGTAATAAAGTTAATAAAATGTATGGTTGATTTTGTTTTCACTCATTTCGAATCGAAATACTTATAAACAAACTTTCCCATCAATAGATTTAAGCACAAAATTTATGGTTTACCAAAAAAAAATGTTAAAATGTAATTTTTTCACATAAAAATATTACAAAAAAAAATATTATGCTAATAAAAATTCAGCAGATATTTTATAGTTTTTTAATGCTGACACTGACAGCATGACCGGGAAGAAGTTCTCCTCGGTTAGAACTCCGATTTCGATAAGATTTTAATATGTTGTGAAGAAGAAAGCTAAGGAAATAATTCTGTTTGCGTAAGAATAGAAGAAATTGATTGTTAAAATATTTATACCTAAAGCCTTTGGAAAATAGCGTATGAGTAATATACAATTATCTACATTCCACATACACAATGGGTTCACGAATCAGATAGAAACGGTTTAGGTATCGGAGAGAGATTTCTAAAACAATGGCAATTTAATTTAGAAAGTTCACAAAATATTCTTTATAGTAACAACAAATTTCATTAGGGATTGGTAAATTAAAAAAAAAAAAAAAAACACTAATCATTGTTAACTCTGTACTACAAATTTGACATTTATAACAATTATTAAGTATGTACTGAGTTCGGGGTTATTTTGTGATAGGGCATAAATAAATTTAAAAAAATATATAACAACATTGCTCAACCAACAATCCCTTACATCCACCCTCTCTTTTTGATACAAACAACTAAACAAAAAATTTAGGTTTTAGTGTGTGTTGCAAATTGTGTACCAGAAGCTGCATAATATTTATTAAAAATTCTATCTAAATGCAATTAAACCACATGTACTAGTGGAATGTAGTGTAAAGTTTACAGTTATATATTTAAACGGAAATGAATTTCCTGTCATTTATTTAAACAACAACTTGGTAAATATTGAACACGCACAAACAAGCACACGTACAATGTACTTTGAAACCCCTTCAACACTCATACATTGTTATACATTTTATGAAATATGTATCTAACATACTGCATAACATTCTATATTGATTAATTGACATCGAAATAAATAAAATTTTTATATTTTTTTGATTACACAAAACTATTTACAAAATTTTTTTTTAAATATAAAACGAAAGTTATATAAAATTTATTTAATTTAATTTTTAAAACTGCCAATTTTTTTTTGAAAGGAAATTTATGCTAACCCTAACCGAGCCAGATATATTTAGTCTATTTGGGGTTGTTGTAGTGTTTATTAATTATGGTTGTTGTCTTGCCGACGGCATTTTGATGTATTTCACAAAATATTAACAATTTATCACAAAATAAAAGTTCATATCCTAGGAAACTTCTACCCGATTCAGCTCTTTCTAGTTTGTATTCTTTTTTCTCACAAGGTTGACTATAAATTGTAGTGTTACAACATAACTTTCTAAATTAACCCTTAAAGGGCGGTTTAGATCTTTAAAACCTATATAAGCTTTCTTATATGATTATTTTCTAACATCTTGCTTTAAACTTAAGATTGTTTTCGATTTGGAATAGTTTATTAAATTCTCTATAAAAGAGATTTACTTTCATTATGTTTTATTGATTTTTTAAGTTACTTTTTGAAGCATTAGTAAAAGTAGTAAAAATAACATTTACCTTTTAAGGTTAATGCCCATTAGCCGATAGTAAAAATTTAAATTAAAATTGAGTGATTATCGATAAAAATCGATTAAATCGATATTCATATGAAAAGCTTGATATCTATCGATATAATCGCAAATATCGTTTAATCGATTGATATAGACAAAACGATAAAAAAAATATTTTCAAAATAAATAAACATTAAAAAAACTATATATGTATATTAGGGCGGTCTAAATAAATTTCTAAAGAGAAAAAATAAATAAAATAATAAAAATAAATAAAATAAATAAAAAATAATAAAATAAAGTGCCAAAAATGGTGATTTTTTAAAATGTTTGTATGGGGAACCCCCCAGGGGAGTTCCAGGGGGTGTGCCACTGGCATGGGTGGATCGGCCCTCCAAAGTTAGTGGGGGTCGGTCATACATTTGGACTCGATTGGGGCACTCTAAATGGGTCAAAATGTGATTTTTCAAAACTTGACCCTACGGGACAAAAGTCAACAGTTGGGGGGTAGTAGAATTCGTTTTAGAGGTATGGTTCCTTCGGCAAAGTTTCTTATTTTGATCCCTAGAATACGATTTTCCCTGAGCCATGAGCGATTTTTTGCCTCCCCACAAATCGACCCGGCCTAATGTATATCGATAAAATCGATTTATATCGACTAAAAATTAATAAAAAGTAAAATTTATGAAATTGATAAAATCGATAAATATCAATAATAATTTGTAAATATCGATACTAATCGATAAAATCTATAAATGTGACCTTCTCCGAGAAAAGGGACCTAGTGTGTGAAAATGAAGTTTTGAGAAGAACGCATTTAAAGTTAAATTAAAAATAAAATTTTAATGTTTTTCTCATTTTTATCGAACCCCGTTTTTTGCCACACTAGGTCCCTTTTCTCGGAGAAGGTCACATATTTGGTACAGCGATAAATTAATTAAATATCGACAAAATGGATAAATTTCACATCGATAAAAGCGATAAAATCAATTAAATAATATCATGTACTACACCGTGCAACCGTTCATTTTCACCCATACAAATTTGATAGAATTTATCAAGCTTTTATATATGTGTATTCAAATTAGGGCATTCAATCGATTAATCGTTTTTCGTTTAATCAAAAATTTTTTTGAATAATTTAAAATGTACAAATTTATAATAACAAATAATTCAAATAATAAAAATTATATTTTTAAACATTTTTATAATTGTTTACCAATTTCGATTAATCGATTAATCATATTAAATTATTCGAATTATTCGAAATTAAATTTAAAATTATTCGAACAATTTTTGAGTAACATTCTACGATTAATCGTGCAACAATTAATCGATTACATATATAAATAGAAAATATCGATAAATATAGATAATTCGATAAATATCGAAAAAATTTATAAATATCGTTATATATCGATAAATTCAAGTAAACCCATAATTTCGATATATATCAATCAACTGAACATAAATCGATAAATATAGATGAAATCTATAAATATCGATAGAATCGACAAATATTGATATAATCAATTCTTATCGACAAGAATTCACATATATCGATAGAAATTGATAAAATCGATATATTTAGATAAAATTGATAAATATCGATAAAATCTATATAAAGCGATAAAATAAATATCGATGAAATGTGATAAATTTGTTTCGAATCGAAAAAATATATCACATTATGAATAGAATAAAATTTATTTAAAATCTATATATAAATAATAATTAAATATTGATGAAATAGGTAAACTTCTTTCGAATCGAAAAAAAAGTTATCACATCAATAAAAAATATATAATCTGGCATGAGATGGAAAACGATCGATTTTGATTTCGATCGATTTGATTAAAAATTAAATAATGGACAGAAAAGGCAAAGAAGCTTTAAATTCTTTTAAACCACTTTAGTTATATCAGATATATCGATTTATGCCTTCTTATCTCTTTTAAATTAAAAATAATACGAAATATTCAGGATTGAAATTTCAAAAATGATTGATTTGAAACGGTTCGATTTTCATCACATGCCAGTATATAAAAATCGATATACACCTGAAAGAATAGACCATGTGTAGTAAAACTGCATACTCAGTTTTTCGTGATCACGTCAATACATAAACTAGTTTTTGGCACACGTTGGGCGCCATTATTTCTACATAGGGATATATATAAATAAATTGACTTAAAGCACTAGGTGGCACTACTACTTTATCAAACAAGTGCTAAAAGAGTACGTTGATAAGGAATATCTATAATTTCAGTACATAAAGTAGTTTTTGGTAAACCAACATAGGTCGCCATTTCGGCAATAGACGGGAATATAAATATTGATTAGTCTAGTAAGAAAAATCTGGAATTTACTAAACCTGGCAATATGTTATAATGTTAGTACTCTGGGTGTTTCCGGAACTTCCTACCATAACGAAAATAAAACTATAAAAAGGCTGCCAACTTACAAGTAGAGTTAGTTGATTATTAGCGATTGTGTAATTCAGTCGGGCTTTAGTAATCGTTGGTAAACTTGTGTGTCATACAGTTGTATGTAATAAAGTCCCTGTAAGCATTTGGAAGATATCTTCCAAGAAGATATTAAAGCGATATCTTCTATTTTTCATTTGAATAAAAATAATCAAGTAGTATTTTTAAATTGTCTTCCTTTTATCATTTGGAAAATAAAGAAAATTTGTTTGAAATTTTTTGTCATTTTGTCAAGTTTGTATAAAAACAACCAACAGATACATAGGAAACAAATTCCTTGAAAAATCAAGATTTAATGCGCGGAAAAAATCGGCTGCGATAAAATCAAGATAATTAGCGTGTTGGTCAATGGATTATGTATGCAGATATTCTTTTTCAGGCTTAAATTTAATAGTGAACAAAATAAATCGTTTATTTTGTACCGGGGAGTTTATTTGGCGATATCACCTTTTTATCTCCCAGGTAATAAATTAGCGATATCGCCGATTTATCTTCCTGGGGTATTGCTTTCGTATTGCCTGGAAGAATTGCTTTCGGGTAACAGTTGTTCCCGGCGGAGGAAACTTCCGCAATACGAAATTGATATTGCCAGCAATAAATGTTTTCTTCCTGGCAATATGATCGGGGAATCTTCTTCGTATTGCCATACTTGCTGGGAGTGTTTAATAAATAAGAGTTTAAGCTTATTATCAAATAAAAGAGTGTGTGTGTTATTTTAATTGCAAAGAGCACCAACCGGGTTTATCTAAAGGAGATAAAGGTACATTTTTGATGATAAAACTTAACAATTGGCAAGTGGAAATGGTTATTTTGATTAAAATAGACAAGAGCCTGGTTTATGTAAAGAAAATAAACCAACGTTCTTAAAAGGTAAAAACGTAACAATATTCTTTGATGCTGATATGGGATATACAAGAGCCCGGTTTATTTAAAGAAAATAAACCAACGTTTTTAAAAGGTAAAAACGTAACAATATTCTTAGATGCTGATATGGGATTGAAATGAATCTGAAGAATCTCTACATTATAACTGAAGTATTTATTTTTCTACCTACACTCCCAGAACAATTCCGTTATGACAACCGAATTTTTTCCAACCGAATTGGCTCGGTTGTGGCAACTGATAATTCGGTTGTGGCAACCGAATTGAAATCGAATTCGGTTGCTGCAACCGAATTATGAGGTTGCAGCAACTGAATCAATTCGGTTGGCAAAAAATTCCTTTGCCACAACGGAATTGTTCTGAGAGTGTAGACAAAATTGTAAATTTCCATTAAAAAAAATTGTGTTACTCCAAATCTATGGAAAATTTAAAAAAAAAATTTTTTTCTTCGTCTTTTTTTTATCAAAATTTACGTTTTAATTTAAAATATTTTGATAATAAAGAATGCCTTGATATTGAAATCCCTTGAAAAGGACATCCGACGTGATGAAGAAAACTGGTCTCTACTTTGAAATACATATCGATGTTTCGAATTTTTTTTTTTAATTTTCTTTTTCACTATTTTATTAGCGAAACAGTAAAAATAGTCGAAATTTCGGATCACCTAATAATTGAAAACGTAGCCAACGTAAAATGACTTAGTACCTAATTTCGTAAAACACTTGGGTGAAGTGAAAGGAACTTTCAATGTAAATTGATGTTGTAACAAAAGCAATTTCTATAGAAAATTACCCCCTTAATGTCAAAAACCAACTTTGATTTAAGATGTAGAAATTTCTTTAAGTCCTCCAAATTCTTATTTGCATTAGAAAGATTTTTAGATTAGTTTTTAAATTTTAAAATATTTTAATATTGAGTTATACCAAATTTTATTACAACCGATTAATGTTTGAAAAAAAAAATTGTGTGTACTTTCTTCAAATTATAAGTCGTTAATTTAATGAAGATACTTTATGATCATAGTGTTTCTATGTGTTATTTTAATAGGTTTGTTTTTTGTATAAATTGCTTTACAAACCTATAGACAACTACAACAAAAAAACATGTAAATTGTAGCAACAAACAAAACAAATAAGATTGCATGCCTGTTAACTTTGGTTTAATGTTATGGTCGTTGATTGTTAGTTGTTTTTAATTGCAATTATAACAGTAAAAATGTGGGCCAGGCTCCCAACTGAAAAAAAAATATTGTTATACATTTAATGTCCAGATACTTTAAATTGACATTTTAGAGCATACCATAATGGTAAATGATGGGTTTTGGTGGCAAAAATTCTGTATCTTGTATAAAAACAAGAATAAAAAGTTTTTATTTTATTTTCATATGAATATATTGTATTGTGTGGTTTTTAAAATAAAACAAAAACTTTGCGGAAACTTAAATAAACTTATATAAGCTTTACTAGATATGTATATGAAATAAAAGTTTGTTATATTTTTCTGGAGAAGAGTTCTAAGAATTTTCATAACCTTAAAAATTTTATAAGAGACTATGAACAAGTAGGAAATTTACAGAATATTGTAATTAATTTTGTATTGTTTAGGTATGACTAATTTCAATTACGGCAATATTTCTTTAAAAAATTAATTTATATCCTAATGGTTTTTTCGCGTAACCTCTCTGGCGTGTGTGGAATATCATTTAATTGCATATTACTCATACGCTTTTTTGCTTTCTTTCAACAAATTTTATTAGACAAAATTAAATTGCTTTTTAAGCTTAATTAATTTTTATAACTTTTTTTTATTTTTATAATACACCTTTTATAACATTTATAAAAAATTAAAAAAATATCATTAATTGCTTTTGTATGCAACACAAACAAAAGTTAACTTTTTCTTAAAACGAAGTAAAGGGATTTGTACATATTAAATGCAATACAATAGTAAAACAGGGGAGAAAACTTAATTAAAATTATAAGTACTTTTAAACAATACATAAATATAAGGTTTTCTAATGAAATGCCAACACCATGGTTACTTAAATCAAAAAGGACTTTGCTTTAGCAGAAATAAGAAAGTTCTTCTTTTTTTTCTAAAAATTTAATATTTTCTTTGGAAAAAAATACTTTTTGAAAGTTGTTTAAAAAAACAGGATAAAACTTACAGCATTATCTAGACATTATAAATAGTTTAGGGTACAAACTAAGGAAAGTTTGGATTTTTATTAAACCGTTACAATTGTTTTTATGAAAAAAATCTTCACATCATTAAAAACCAGAATACTTTAACTGACTGTGAATACAGCTAATATAATTTTTTCAGAAATTTCTTTCCACAAAGTTTTCGTTTTATTATCACTGTACCTACAGCAATTTCGAACTTCTTCTCAAATTACGGGGTTCTAACAATGGATTCTGGTAGAGAAGACCCAAAAAATATACTTGTTTCGGCGTTTGGAGAGATCACATCGGAATTTTATTTTAAGGGGTGTTAAAATTACCCCCTGTAGTGTATACATAACATAGGGTATAAATTAGTTTAGTGTGTGCATAGCATAGCGTGTGAGTAATGTAGACAAACCACACAATGCATGCACACAAGTATTGTCATTCATTGGACGGTCGAATTTCTTTGATTAACAAAGAAATATGAGATCCTTTTTGGTATGCGGCTAATGCACTTGACGAGTGCATTAACTTAGCGACCCACTTATGACAAATATGTGTGGTGGTTGGAATAAACACTAGAGTAGAATATACGGCCACACACATAGCTACATATTGAGTAGCACATGAACTAGAGTACGAAAGGTAGAGTATTTTTGAGTGAGTTTGGGGAAACTCCAAACAATTATTAAAAATAATGGGATCAGAGAAAAACTCCGCCCAATCAATGACAATAGTAGATCAATAAGTTATTGAGTGATTTTAGTAAATCTCTCTTAGAGAAGAAGTTCTGGACGTTATGTCAACTTCTGATGAGTAGTATAAATACCAGAGTAAATTGAATAAAGGAACAGTCTTTAATTTAAATCAAAACGCGACGTCTTTCTTTTACTTACCAGCACTACTGCGATCCTCAAGAGGCCCTCCAGTAGCGCTGCAACAAACCCCTGGAACTAGTACAGGACTAGTTCCCTACATGGCGATCCTGCCAAACATTTAAAAATTGTATTTTTAAATACAAATCTGAATAAAGGATAAAGGCAATTGTAGCTTATGCTCAGCCATTATCCTTGCGGAACAATAGAATATCGTTACAGATCCCACCACTGAATGGGGAAACCACTGGATGAAGTGCTGAAAGACATCCAGGAGGCAGAGGCTCGCTGGAAGAAACTACAAGAAGAAGGCAACCCAAAGAGAGAAGAAAGGCCAACAATACTAACGGTCGGGCCTAGACCCAAATACCTGCGGAGGGAACAACCAGCAGAACCTAAACTACCGATATTCCCCCTGCCAAATACCAGTAAATCAAGGAGTGGGACAGTGGCCAGAATCCGAAAAGAAATAGCAGTCAAGAGGCACGAGTTAACCTACGTACAAAACGAAGAAGTACGGCAAACGCTTCAAACTGCAGTTATCAACCTCAAAAAAGAGCTTAAGGAAATAACAAAGGCAAACAGAAAAAGGAGAAGAAGAAGCGATGAAAATAACAGGCGCAATTGTGTCAATAATTATAACTACTTTTGTAATAATTTTTATTATTAAGTATATAGAAAAGAAAACAGAAGACCTAAAAGAATGGGCATCGAACAAGATAGGAGAAGTAAACAAAATTAGTAAAGTGACGTACAAAAACAGAGATAATAATAACAAAAAGAAGAAGAAGAAGAATTCACGCAAATATAATTTCATATAGAAAATTTTTTTTTAAATGAGGGAATCACTGAAAGATTTATTTTTCAAATGCATGACCTGCTTGATGCTGATAATATTTTTGTCAATGTTAATATTTGTTATAATAAACCTAAATAGAGACATGTTAAAATTGATAAAGGGACTTTCAGACAATTATTATTGTAAATGTAAAAATCAAAAATAATTAAGAGAATAAAATAAAAGTTTTTATTTTGTACAAAAGAGACCATGAGAGGTATCCATCCTTTTGTTCTAAATGGAATTTATAAAGTCATTAGAACAGATTAGTATAAATGCTAGAAAGTCATTGAATAGACCCTATACCACAGAGACAATAGAAGAAAAAAAAGTAGAAATTCAGAAAATAGAAAAGAATTTAAGCGTCTATATACAGAACTCAGAGGAGGAAGACGAAAAGACAACTGAATTATTGGAGCGATTTGAAAGGTTAAAATCGGAAGCGACGGATATTTTGGAACAACATTCAGGGAAAAGATTAGTTTTGGAAAGAGGACAAGGCATTATAATGGCTAACCTCGATATGAGCGAGTTATCTATGATAACAAAACTAGTACCGAAATTTTCAGGCAAACAATGTGAATTACATGAGTTTTTGAGCAGTTTGGAAACAGTTGGCGTAACAATACCCACTGATAAGCAAGGATCATTCTTTGATTTTATCTTCAGGTCAAGACTGGAACTAAAGGTTCAGAATAGAGTAAAGCAGAACAACGTACCGACGACCATAAACGAGTTAGTGCTAGGACTGAAGCAGGCGTATAAGCCAATGCGGACATCGAATAGCATCCTTAACGAAATAACACACTTGGTACAGAGAGGTGACAACCTGTTGGGATTTGCGACAAAGATTGAAAATCTCATCACAGAACTTAATGAAATCCAGATTGACGAGGAGGGAGAATCATTTAGAGCCTCCATTGTGAGCGCGAATGGGAAAATTGCTTTCAACGCTTTCATGAACGGTCTGACCGATCCACAAACAATAACCACAATAGACGCGAGTCAAGTCAAAACTTTCACTGAAGCACTAATGATCGCTGAAAAAGTTTCCTCACGGGTGGAGCGGAAACAGGTGTTCCATCAAACCGCTCAACACCACAAGCAAAGGAACGGCACATATAAGCAACAACCGCGATGCAAAAAATGCGGAAGACAACATGATAATAAATGCCCTGCCGGCGGCAATAAATGCCACAACTGTGGAAAGCTCAACCATTTTGCGAAAATGTGTTTTGCTAAGAATACGACAAACAATAGCAACAATGTCAGCAGAAATGACAACAACAATAACCAGACGAACAATAGAAGAAGATGGAATAATAGAGGTCGCACAATAAATCAAGTACAAAACCAGGGAAACTCTCAAAACCAGGAGTCCTCACGAACGGAGACTCCAAGGGGAAACAATTAGAAAATAAAGAAATATATAGCATATCATTCAACCTCAAGAATTACGTAAGATTAAGCATACAAGATACAAACAACGACGTAACATTTTTGATAGATACAGGAGCAGATGTCTCGCTGTGCAAAAGGAAATTCTTAGAGAATTATGAGGAGGATCAGGATGACTATTGCAATTTAACAGGAATATCAGAGAATATTATTAAATCTCTGGGTTCCACAACTATTGGGATGGAAATAAACGGAAATATAATAGAACAGAAAATACAATTAGTGGAAGATAATTTCCCAATAAGCACAGATGGAATATTAGGAAGAGATTTCCTATCCAAGTTTAGGTGCAATATAGATTATGACAAATATGTGTTGACATTCAACATGAACGGTGAGACGATAACGATACCGATACACGATAACACGTTTAGAGTAAACGAAGTAAGAATACCGCAAAGAAGTGAGATAATTTTGCCTTTTTCAATCGAATTGGAAGAAGACGCCATTGTATTAAATAGGGAAATAACTAAAGGAGTATTTTTGGCGAATGCGATATTACCTAAAGAGGGAAACCAACACATTAAGTTATTGAATGTAACGGATAAAATAGTGATAGTGGAAAATCTAAGACTAGAAACTATCCCTTTGGCCAGTTATGAAATATGCGCAGTAGACAGTAAGAAAAAAAAAGAGCAATGTATGGATAAACGCTTTAAAGAATTAATGAAAAATTTTAATTTAGATGACTTAGATGATGAGAATAAAGAAAATATTATGTCAATACTAAGAAGATACCAATCAATATTTCATATTGATGATGAGGATTTGACCACTAATAATTTCTATAGACAAACGATAAATTTACACGACAATAGTCCAGTGTACATAAAAAACTATAGATTACCTCATACACACACGACGGAAATAAAATCTCAAGTACAAGAACTTTTGAAAAAAGACATCATCGAACCATCAATAAGCCCGTATAACGCACCACTACTGTTAGTTCCAAAAAAGGGACACACAGATTTGAGGAAATGGAGATTAGTAGTCGATTTTAGAAAGTTAAATGACAAAATCGTAAATGACAAGTTTCCATTGACACGTCTGGACGACATTTTAGACAAACTAGGTAGAGCCAAATATTTTTCAACCTTAGATATGACAAGTTCTTTTCATCAAATAGAGCTTGATCATCAGTCTCGTCCTTATACGGCATTTTCTACACCTAATGGTCATTACCAGTACACTAGGTTGCCATTTGGCCTGAAAATATAATCAAATAGTTTTCAGCGTATGCTGACCATAGCCTTATCTGGCCTAGAGTCCGAAGCTTTTTTGTATGTTGATGACATTATAATATTCGGATGTAGCCTAAAACATCACAATGACAATTTGATAAAAGTTCTAGATAGATTGGAGAAATACAACTTAAAACTGAATCCGAGTAAATGTTGTTTTTTAAAACCGGAGGTTGTATATCTTGGTCATTTGATCACTCCTAATGGGATTAAACCCGATCCTGCAAAATTCGATGCGATAACGAATTATCCGATTCCGAAGAATGGCGACGAAGTTAGAAGGTTCGTGGCATTTTGTAACTACTACCGACGCTTTGTTGAAAACTTTGCTGATACAGCAAGTTGTTTAAATGCTTTGTTAAAGAAGGGTACAAAATTCGAGTGGACAGAACATTGCCAAGCGGCATTTGATAAACTGAGGGAAAAATTGATAAGCCCACCAATTTTACAATATCCTGACTTCGAGGAACCATTTATACTAACAACGGACGCATCTGATTTCGCTCTTGGAGCCATACTTTCGCAAGGAGAAATTGGAAATGATAGACCAATATCCTATGCAAGTCGTTCATTGAACAAACATGAGAGAAACAAGCCAGTGATAGAAAAAGAATTACTAGGCATACATTGGGGGATACAATTTTTTAGACCCTATTTATATGGGAGAAAGTTTATTGTAGTGACTGACCACCGCCCACTTATATCTCTTTTCTCACATAAGAACCCAAGTTCAAAACTAACTAGAATCCGACTTGAACTATCCGATTACGATTTTGAAATAATATATAAAAAGGGCATAAACAATACAAACGCGGATGCGCTGTCTAGAATACAGATAGATTCAGACATGCTAAAGGAAATGATACCTCAAAGAATTGATGAGACAATCAAAAAATCGCTGGTGATAACAAGAAGCATGAGGAAAAATGAAGAAAAAGAAAATGAGAAAAAGCAAAATGAGGAAAAAGAAGATATAGTAAGAGAAAATAAAAGAAATGAAGATAAAGAAATAAAGAACAGAGAAAAAGAAACTGACAAAAATGGTAATACAGATCCTAATGAGCCTGATCAACTCAATATTTGGGAGTGTACATCCATAAGAGATATAAAACTTGCAAGAAAGTTGAAGTTTATATTAGAAAAAAGACCGGCAAATCATAGAAAGGAAAATGATTTAAAAATTGAAAAAGAAAAGAATTCGAGAAGAGAATTCAGTATTGAGAACAATGATGCTTTAAATCAAACGGCCGTCAGATGTAGCGATAATCCCATTTATCTAGATAAAATGTTGGAGAAACTACTTTCTGTTTTGGGCACATTGGATTTCAATAGTTTCGCACTATAGAAAAGTGACGAAATATTTAAGAGAATAGATAAAGAAAAATTAAAGAAAAAAATAAACAAAAGTGAAAGAAATAAAGTCAGAATTCTATTATACAGTAATCCTCAGGAAATAACAGATGAGAAAGAAAAACAAGAATTGATAAAATTGTATCACAACACACCATGCGGAGGACATTTCGGAATAAGAAAAACAGTATTAAGATTGAAACAGAAATACATTTGGAAAAACATGAATAAAATGATAAGAGAATATGTATCATCGTGTGATCTTTGTCAGAGGAATAAGCAGATAAGACACACAAAAGAACCGTTATGCGTCACAGACACGCCAGAAAATAGTTTTAGCACCATAGTCATCGATACAGTCGGACCACTACGTCCCTCAGAGAACTATCGATATATATTGACGATGCAGTGCGAACTAACTAAATATGTTATAGCAGTCCCAATGGAGACTAAAGAAGCCAAATCCATGGCAAAGTGCTTAACGGAAAACCTGATATTGAAATATGGTTTATTCAAGACTCTTAAATCTGACAGAGGTACAGAGTTTGTGAGTGAACTGATGAAGGAAGTATGCGACTTGTTAAAAATAGAACAAAGACTATCCACACCATATCATCACGAGACAGTGGGGACAGTAGAAAGAAACCATAGGGTTTTAAATGAATATTTCCTTTCATTCGTGAATGATAACAATTGGGGTGAGTGGGTACCATACTATTCTTTTGCATATAATATAACACCACATATGGATACGGGATATTCCCCATTTGAACTAATTTTTGGAAAATTACCAATTATGCCAGGTGAGGAAATTCTGAACAGTGACAGGGTGTATAATTTGGAGAATTACGCGAATGAAATGAAGATTAGGATGAAACTTTCATTAGAAAACGCAAGAAAATTATTGGAAATAGCAAAGAGAAAAAGAAGTCTAGAATCATATAATAGGGCAAATAGTATAGATCTTAAAATAGGAGATTTAGTATTAGTAAAATTAGAGAGTAGAAAAAAGGGTGAATCACCATATCATGGACCTTATAAAATTATAAATATAGACAACTTAAATGTAACAATAGAAATTAAGAATAAAACTAGAATTGTGCACAAAAACCTATTAAAGAAATATAACATAAAAAAAAATGGAAACCAGAATAATTTATAATTAATTAATGTGGGTCATAGTAGAAATAAGAAAATTGTAGTATTTAAAACAAAAAAAAAAAAAAAAAAAAAAACCATAATAAGCAATATTATATATGTAGTAATTAAACAAAAAACAAAAAAAAGAAAATATAAACATATGAACACATGTAAAATTAATATTCAAATTACAACACAAAAATTTAACAAAAAAAAAAAAAGGGAATATAAAAAGATATGTATGCAGAATAAATTCTAAAATATTCAAGTTACAGAACAAAAATATAAACAAACAAAAAGAAAAAGAGAATAAAAGTAAACTAATTTCAGAATACACTTCACATTAAAATGTACTTGAAAAATCATTACAAACAATTGTACGATTTTTTTTTAAGGGTAAGGGTGTAGTGTATACATAACATAGGGTATAAATTAGTTTAGTGTGTGCATAGCATAGCGTGTGAGTAATGTAGACAAACCACACAATGCATGCACACAAGTATTGTCATTCATTGGACGGTCGAATTTCTTTGATTAACAAAGAAATATGAGATCCTTTTTGGTATGCGGCTAATGCACTTGACGAGTGCATTAACTTAGCGACCCACTTATGACAAATATGTGTGGTGGTTGGAATAAACACTAGAGTAGAATATACGGCCACACACATAGCTACATATTGAGTAGCACATGAACTAGAGTACGAAAGGTAGAGTATTTTTGAGTGAGTTTGGGGAAACTCCAAACAATTATTAAAAATAATGGGATCAGAGAAAAACTCCGCCCAATCAATGACAATAGTAGATCAATAAGTTATTGAGTGATTTTAGTAAATCTCTCTTAGAGAAGAAGTTCTGGACGTTATGTCAACTTCTGATGAGTAGTATAAATACCAGAGTAAATTGAATAAAGGAACAGTCTTTAATTTAAATCAAAACGCGACGTCTTTCTTTTACTTACCAGCACTACTGCGATCCTCAAGAGGCCCTCCAGTAGCGCTGCAACAAACCCCTGGAACTAGTACAGGACTAGTTCCCTACACCCCCCCCCCCCCCATTTTGTGAATCGGCATAGAAAACCATGTGAATCCTCCATTTTAGTTGATAATTTTTGTGGAACATTTTAACCCTCTAACTCTTCAATTAAAAGGACATTTTTAGCCCCATTTTAAAGAGGGACAAAAAATACCCGGTAAGTTGAATAGGTTGATCGTTAAAATGTTCCACAAAAATGTTCCTGGCAGTGTTTTACATAAGTACGGTGAACACATTCTATACCTAACATTTAAGATTCACATGATTTTCCCCGAAAATGCAGGTTTGCTGGACATTTGAGGGCCAATTCTGAATAAGTTCGAGATTAATCCTTAAACACATTTTAAGTTTTGACTTATTTCTGGCATTGAAGTTAAATTTTCAACTTTGATGTCTTCAGAGACTTATAGTAGAATTTCATGACAAATATTTCTGTGAAAAATTTTAACCCTCTTACTCTTCAATTAAAGGGACTTTTTCGAACCCATTTTAGAAAGGGACAAAAAAAAGCCTCGCAAACTGAAGAGTTGGAGGGTTAAATTTTTTCAGCAAAAATATTTGTCATAAATTTCTATTTTAAGTCTCTGAAGACCTCTGTTGAAAATTTAACTTCAATACCAGAAATAAGTCAAAAATTAAAATTTGTTTAATATTTTTTGGAACATTTTAACCCTCTAACTCTTCAATTAAAGGTACTTTTTTGGCGCAGTTGTAAAATTTCTATTTTACTTTAAAAAAGTTCTCAGTGAAACGTTTTTTTTTTGTGGATTTTTTTCGCTATAGTTTTTTCGAAGTTTTTTCGACGAAACAATTCACTCAAACAATTTTCGCGATTTTTTTTTTTTAATATTTAATTGTAAAATTTTTATTTCAATTTCAAAAAGTCCTTAGTGAAATGCTTTTTTGTGGAGTTTTTACGCTATAGTTTTTTCCATGCAGCTTTTACACAAATAATTCATGTAAAAAATTTTCGCGGAAAATTTTTTATTTTGTTTTAACATTTAGTTAAATTCTATTTTAAATTAAAATTAAAAAAGTTCTTAGTTAAACGCTTTTTGTGGAATTTTTCCGCTTTAGTATTTTTCCGCGGATTTATACTGCAAAAATAATTTGACGTCAATTTTTTCGAGGAATTTGTTTTTGCGTTATTTATTTGGTTATTTAGAAACATGATCGAAAACATTCCGCTATAGTTTTTTCCCGAAAAATGTTTCCGCGAAAATTGTGCGGTGAATTTTTTCTGCGGGAAAAAATGTTTTTTGTTTTAACATTTAGTTGTAAAATTTTGATTTTAATTTGAAAAAGTTTTTAGTAAGATTTTTTGTGGATTTTTTTCCGCTATAGTTTTTTTCCGCGGATTTTTACCGCAAAAGTTATTTTGCGTGAATTTTTTGCAGGAATTTATTTTTGCCTTATTTATTTTTGTTTATTTAGAAACATGATCGAAAATATCCCTGCAAACTTTTTTCTTGCTGAATTTATTAAAATTACTGTACTAATGAAAAAACTTAGCGGAATCATTTTTTTTTTCGTGGAATCATTTCACTATAGTTTTTTTCCTTAAAAATTGTTTTATTTTTCCAAGATTCTTTTCCCGCAAAATACTGTTGCGTTCATTTTTTTTTTTTTTTTGGTAATCTTTGCCAAATAAATTTTACCAAATTTGTTTTTATTTCTCTCTGGCATTGTAGAAGAAATAGTCTAGACTATGGGTTTAACTTAAACTCGATGTGAATACCGCTAATGTGAATTAGTAGAAATTGTTTTCCACGGAATTTGTTCTGCCATTTTTCTTTGTATAAGTGTTTAGTTATAAAATTTCTATATTCATGAAAAACCGTTTTAAAAGAAAACTATTTTTCGCGGAATTGTTTTCCGCTACATTTATTTTTTCTGCGAAATGTTTTTTGTGATCTTTTTTCAGATCTTTTTTCCGCTAAATTATTTTAAGTGAAACCAAAATAAATTTCATGAAATTTGTTTTGATCTCTTTAAGCATTGTGGAAGAGACATGATCGAATACGGTATTCCGCGGAAAATGTTCTTCTATACATTTTTGTAAATATTTCGTCTCTAACATGGGTTTAACTATAACCAGTTGCGTAGTGCATTCCTGTTAATAAAAATAAGCAAAAACATTTTTTCCGTGGATTTTTTCTTGCTGAATTTTTTCCATTTCTTAAGAAATTCTTTTCGCTGCAGTTTTTTTCCCTAAATAATTTTTGTTGATTTCTTAGCAGACCTTTGTTTTGCTAAATTGTTTTGCGTGATTTTTTCCCGCGGAATTGGCTTTGGCAATTTTTGCGCTAAATTATTGTCACCAAATTAGTTTTTATTTCTCTCTAGCATTGTAGATGAAACATAGCCAAAGACTATGGGTTTTACTTAAAGCCGATTTGAATTCCGATAATAAAAATAGGCGGAAGCATTTTTTTGGCGAAATTTTTTCACACGGAATTTAGTTTTTCCACATTTTTTCGTTTTAGTGTTTAGTTATAAAATTTCTATATTCATGGAAAACTGCTTTAAGCTAAAACAATTTTTTCGCGGAATTGTTTTCGCTACAGTTATTTTTCTCCTAATGTGTTTCGATTTCTACAGAGCATTAGGAACATTTTTTTTCCTTCATTTTTTGTTAATATTTTATCATTTCCATCTCTAAAACTCGTTTACTTTAACCAACTGTGAAAACTGCTAATATTACTTAGCGAAAACATTTTTTCCGTGAATTTTTTTTTCTTGACGAATTTTTATGGAAATTTTTTGTATTAGCGTTTAGTATTAAAATTACTGTATTCATGCAAAAATTAGTGAATACATTTAATCCGCGAATTTTATTCCGCTATAGTATTTTTTTTCCCAAAAAATTTTTTTTGATTTTTTTCAGCATATTTTTATTTTAAAAAACTATTTTGCACAAATATTTCTCGCGGAAATTGTTGCCGCCATTTTTATTCCAAACAAATTAAAGCAGATTTTTTTCTTATTTCTCTATAGCAGTGTAAAACAAATATAGTCGAAGACTGTGGATTTGATTTTAACTTATTGTGTATTCCGCTAATATCAAAATTAGCAAATTTTTTTAGAATAAACTTTTTTCGCGAAATTCTTTTCCGCTATAGTTTTTTGCCAAAAACTCTGTAGTGATTTTTTTGGAATATCTTTTTTTTGCTAAATTATTTTGCGTGATTCTTACCCGCGGAATTTTTTTCCGCCATTTTTGCACTAAAATATTTTCAGTCAATTTATTTCGATTTATTTATTGTATTGTAGAAGAAACATTATCGTAGACATTTTTTCAGCGGATTTTTTTCGCGAATTTTTTTTTTGCTATAAACTATAGCAAAAAAACTATTTGTTGTGATTTTTTGATACATCTTTTTTCGCTAAATTATTTGGCGTGATTTTCGCGGAATTACTTTCCGCCATCTTTACATTGAAATATTTTCAATTGTTTCAATTTTTTTACTGTATTATAGAAAAATCATTATCGTAGATATTTTGCAGCGGAATTTTTTCCTCTATAGTTTTTTTTTTGTCAAAAATGTTGTGATTTTTGCCCTTCTTTCTCGCGGATTTTATTTCCACCATTTTTACACTAAAATATTTGCAATCCATATGTTTCGATTTACTTATTATATTGTAGAAGAAACATTATGGTAAAAAATTTTTTCCGCGAACTTTTTTTCCGCTATAGTTTTTTCGACAGAAATTTTGTAGTGATTTTTTAGCATATCTTTTTTTCTCTAAATTATTTTGATCCTTTCTCGCGGAATTTGTTTCTGCGATTTTTACACTAACATACATATTTTCACTCAATTTTTCGCGGAATTTTTTTGCGCCATTTTGATTTCATTTTCATTCCATGTGTTTAGATTTTTTTATTGTATTTTAGAAGAAACATTATTAAAGAAATATTTTCAGCGGAATTTTTTCGCGAAACTTTTTCTGCTTTCGCCAAAAATTTTATTGTAATTTTTTAGCATATTTTATTTACTTAAATATTTTTAAATATTTATACAATTTTGTAGTCTGATTTGCAAATTAATAATGTGTTTATAACTTTGAAAAAATGTTTATTCTTCTTTTTAACATCAAACCTACTTAATATTTTCACCCAATTTGCGTAAGATACATTATGAAGATATTTTCTGCCGAATTTCTTTCGCTTCCATTTCTTATAAACATTTTAGCATTTCCGTTTCTATTGTGAGTTTTACCTTAACCGTGTTTGAATACCCCTAATGTAATTTAAAAAAATATATTTGTTTCGCGAATCTTTTTCTTATAAAATTTGTTTCTACATAAAATGTTTGAAATAGACTGTAGCGGAAAAAAATTATACGAAAAAAGTTTTCGCTACAAAAATGTTTCCATAAAATTTTTGTAGCGGAAACTTTTTTCGAGTAATTTTTCTCTGCTTTAGTCTTTTTCCAACATTTTCTGTGATTTTTTGCGGCAGATTTTTTTCACGCGAAATTCGTTTATGCCAATTTTCTGGTAAATAAATTTTACCAAACTTGTTTTGATTGCTTTTAATCACTATGGCGGAAACTTAAATGAAAATATTTTTTCGCGGAATTTTTTTTTTTTACTACATCTTGACCTGGACAGGGTATAGTAAGTTTGTTGTGATATTTGTACCACCAAAAAATACTGGAAAAATAAATAAAAATAACTTTTTAATCTATTTAACGATGTCTGGCAGTTTGTCTGTCTGTTCATGTATTCTTCGATAAAATTTAGTACACCAACTTATATACATATGTGATATGTGTGATATTTGACTGTTTTATAAAAATGAATTCGACGGGATGATTTTTGATACAAATTTGTTTCATAAGCCTCCTATAATTTTGTAAAGCATTTATGAATTTACACATTAACCTATAATCAGTTATCTGCTACAGAAAACCATCTAACTATTCTTCAAACAATTGTTTATGTCCATCACTTAAGAGACGTATAGTCACTCCTAAACAACTACTAAACAAAACAACACACTTAACAAAATAAATCATGTTCAGATGTCATGTGATTTTTTATTAAACCAAGATTTTTCATACTGTTTTTTTTTTCCTTCTTTTTTCCGGGCTTCTGCGAATCTTTTCTGTTCACTTGCAGTTGTGTTTTTTTATATTTTCTCTATAGTTTTATTTTATCATCTAATTTATAGTTTAATCAGTATCATTCCTAGAGACCAGTGCAAATGAAAAACTACAACTAACCTGCTGGTTTCTATCACCACCAGCTGTTTTTTTTATATTATAACGATTATTCTAAAAACATGTGTTTAAATCAGTCTTTTTTGTTCATCACTCATATCATAAAATACAATTCGTTGCTTTAACTATGAAAAAAAAACCTAACTAATAATAATTCATAGTTGACTGACTATAGAGAAATTTAACAATTGACTATGATTTTTATTTTTTTATGTTAACGATGAACTGAGTTTTCAATGGAGGGGACAACAGCTTTATGAGATAGAATTTTAATAATTACAATGATGAAGATGACAAAGAACATATGTTTATACAAGAATTATGTTTAATAATCATAAAAATAAAAACAGAAAAACATATAATAACTCAAATATTGGAGTAAAGGGGTGAAAAAGAATAACTATTAAGAAAACATATGGTATTTTTCATAAATTAATTAATTGTAGAACAGAAACCCCTTTTTTCTTATTGATTAGACACAAAATTATAAAGCTATAAACCATTTGAAATTATAGCTTATATTTAATTACTTACTAAAATATTACTCATACGTCTAGGTCACTATGATGAAATTAACAAATGTATGTGATAGAAGCCTAATCTTGAATCTAGGGTGTAATAAATGGGATACAAAAACATTCATTACTTTTTAATAGGCTGTTGGTCATCAAAAAAAAAAAAAATTATCGTATATATAGACTCTTCATCAGGTGATCTAGTCGCAGTATTTGCTAACGAAGTTTAATTTGTACTAATATGCCATAATCTGGGAAAAAAGGAGGTTTTGGGTGTATGCTATTTTAGAAACCAATAAAGCTAGAAACATGAAATATGGCAAAGCGCTTCATCTAGTGACCAGAACAAATTCAATATTCAAATAGTTGGTTATAAGAAATGTGAAAAATTCGATTTTCGAACGCCATTTTTAATTTGAGAACCTCTTACAAGAATCTGAAGTCAAATTAGTAATATATCCCACAACAAAAACTCGGCAGTGAAAGGGTTAGGGTGAGATTAGGCAGAAAAAAAATCATATATTCATTTATTTCGTCTCCTCTTTCAGAACATATCAAAATTTCAGCGCAATCGCTGGGTGACTCCGTGGAAAACTTTCTTGTTAGTCCGATTTCACTGCTATTTTTTTATTTAATTTAATATTTTTTCCACTTAATTTTAACTAATTTTATTTTCTATATAAATACTTTTATATGTAACTTGCTTAATTTCAGTTTTTTTCTAATAAATTTTCTTTTCTTTATTTATCTTTTTAGAACCTTCACCACTCTATGATAACAATCATTATCATGAGGAATGTTTACGCTGCAATTCCTGTGGCCTGAATTTAACTGGACGAAATCAGAAACGAGCCAGAAGATTCAAAGTAAGTAGATACTAATAAAGAAATATGAGCAAAATCAACACACAATTTTAATAGAAGAAATCATCACTAAAAGTATGATATCAATGTACAAAAATTTCGCAATTTTTCCAAAATTACGGGATTCTGACAATGATTTCTGGTAGAGCAGACAAACAAAAATAACGTGTGTTGGCGTTTTGAAAGAACACATTGGAATTTTATTTTAGGTTTGATTAAAATTTGCCCCGTGTGGTGTAATGGTTAGCGCGTTGGACTGTTACACGTGAGGTTGCGGGTTCGAGCCCCAACCAAGGCAACATCAATTTATGAAAAATAGTAATATGTATGAGTTTTTTCTATACCTCATACATATCGCAGCGTCCTCCTTCGGTGTTCCCATAGCACTTAACCCCACCGAAGTAAAATAATATAACAGGGCTATGAACTAAAAAGCTTCAACAAAGTTCGCCAACTCACCGTCAGATGGCGCGCAACAACTGTTCTAAAAAAAATTCTCGCGTAATTACAGTGTTGCCATATTTGAAGCCCTTCATCTTTCACCACCTTTCACTTCTTCTCTATCACCTTTCCAAAGGAAGCAACACGTTAATTAATAGGAAGAATTTCCTGAGTGTTGCTTCTCTTTAACAAAAAAAAAAAAAAAAAAAAAAAAAAAAAAAAAAAATGTTTATTGTGAATCGGCATAACAAACCTTGTGAATCTTTTATTTTGGGTATAAGATGTGTTCAGTGAACTTATGTAAAATACTACGAGTAACATTTTTGTGGAACATTTTAACCGTCTAACTCTTCATTAAAGGTACTTTTTTGACCCCTTTTTAAAGAGGGACAAAAAAGACCCGTAAGTTAAACAGTTAGAGGGTTAAATGTTCCACAAAAATGTTTCTCATAGTGTTTTACATAAATTCGCTGAACACAGTAACATTTTTGTGGAACATTTTAACCCTCTAACTCTTCAATAAAGGGACTTTTTTGACCCATTTTTTAAAAAGGGACAAAAAAAGACCCGTAAGTTGAACAGTTAGAGGGTTAAAATGTTCCACAAAATTGTTTATCGTAGTGTTCTACATGAATTCGCTGAACATAGCCTATACCTAAAATGGAAAATTCACATAGTTTCCGCCTAAAATCCATGTTTGTTGGACATTTGAGCGCCAAATTCTGAATAAGTACGAGATTAACCCTTAAATACATTTTTAGTTTTGACATATTTCTGGCATTGAAGTTAAATTTTCGACTTTGATGTCTTCAGAGACTTATAGTAGAATTTCATATCAAATATTTTTGGGGAAGATTTTAACCCTCAAACTCTTCAACTGACGGGGCTTTTTTGTCCCTCTCTAAAAAGAATACAAACTAGATTGAACACAAACTAGATTGCATGCAGAGTGCAAACACGAATCCATATTATAAACCATACAAGTAATACAAGTAATACCCATATAGAGTTCACATTGTGTCAAATAGTTTTCATATAATGCTTTACCATTGCATTAGAGTTAGATGAACATAAGTTGTTGAATGAATCTGTATTTAAACAAGTAGCAAAATAATATTTATTGGTAACTTACGGCCTTACGGCCTTACAAACTTTTTAAATTTTTTCTTTTTTAAAAATTTGATTTTATTCAAATTAATTTAGGAAAGTTTGATTTTTAATACTTTAAGCTGGAAAGGAAAAACGCAGTTAATTATATTTGCTATCGATACGAAATACTACTGATTTCATATTTTTTCTGAAGAACACCTTTTGTTGGCCTGGAGCATTAGAAGGTTAAGAAACTCGCTATTAAATCGTAAATAATTCAGACGAAATAGTTCATATTCGTACTTCATATTGCTTGCAGTAAGCAGATTACTTGCTGTTAATACGATATTTCAGGATAAAGTATCGATAAAGATTAGTAAACCCATGTTGGGCGCCATTATTAATTAAGGGAAATATTAATTGATTTAAAGTAAAGATGAGCACGTGAGTGAATTTTGACTCACATTCACTCACGTTCATGAGAGAAAACTTCCAATCACGCACAGTCATCCACGAACAAATTTTTTCTACTTACACTCACTCACGTTCACGTGATGTTACTCACACTTTTGCGTAATTCACTTGAATCTCGCAAATTTACAAAGTTAATTCTTGCTGTAAATAATAAAATGCAAAAATTAAGGAAAATTGTGAAAGTTAAACGAAAAATTATTTCAAAAACCCAGAAATAGGTAGAAAATCGATAAAATTATTAAAAAGGGAAATGCCTATTAAAAGCTGCAAAAAAATTCGGTTAAATTCGACTCACGCACACTCATTCACGTAAAGATTTGACTCACGCACACTCACTGACGAACAATTTTTTTCTACTCACGCTCATGTTCACGTGAGTAAATTAAGGTTTCACTTACACTCACTCATGATTCATGTGAATCACTCAAAATTCTGCTCACGTGCCCACCTCTAATTTAAGGTACTAACTGGTTTTGGTAAACCAACGTTGGCCGCCATAACGGTAACATAGAGAAATATAAATAAATTGGTCTAATGCGCTAGGTGGCGCTTCTATTTCATGAAAAAAGTGGTGAAAGAGTACTGTTAATAAAGAATATCTCTAATTTCAATACATAAACCAGTTTTTGATAAGTCCACGTTTGGCGCCATTTCTTTGACATATAGAAATATAAAGAAATTGATTAAAATCACTAGATGGCGCTACTAGAGAGTACCATTGATAATAAATAGCTCCAATTCAATTCATAAACCATTTTTTGGTAAACCAACGTTAGGCGCCATATCTTTAGCATAAGGAAATATAAATAAATTGACTTAGAGCCCTAGCCGGCTCTACTACGATAATCATTAAAAAATTGCTTAAAGAATACTATTGATATGTAATATCTCTAATTTCAATCCATAAACCAGTTTTTGGTAAAACAACGTTGGGCGCCATATTTTTAACATACAGATATATAAATAAATTACTATGTGGCGCTACTATATCATCAAAATATTTCTGAAAGACTGCTGTTGATAAAGAATATATCTCTAATTTCAGTACATAAACTAGTTTTGGTTGGGCGCCATAAATTAAGTATATATAAATCAATTGACTTAAGGCTCTAGGTCGCGCTACTATTTCCTCAAAAAAGTGCAGAAAGAGTATTGTTGAAAAAGAATATATAATTTCAGTACATAAAGTACTTTTTGGCAAACAAACGTTACGCGCCATTTCGGCAATAAACGGAAATATAAGTATTGTTACGAAATTGGATTAGTCTAGTACAGAAAATACTGGTATTTAAGAAGATATATATCCCGAGAAACGGGATTTACTAATACGGTCAATTTGGTGGCACTAGATTTAAGTGTAATGTTAAGTGGTTGGGGGCTCTGCAATGAATAAAATAAGTGTTATAATGCTAGTACTCTGGAATTTTCCAGCTTGTTCTTCAACCATGGCTGTTAAACTATAAAAGTGCTACCACTTGAAGAATGTAGTCGATCGCGCATTAGAGTTTGTATAGTCAGTTGCGCATTAGCGTTTATATAGTTCAGTCGAGCAATAGTAATAAAGTGTTAAATAAATAAGCGTATAAGAAACAAAAGAGTGTGCGGTTATTTTGAAAAGAATCCGGTTTATTTAAAGGAAATAAACCAACGTTTTTAAAAGGTAAAAACGTAACAACATTTTGACTTACAGCACTAGCTGGCAGAACTATTTTAGTGAAAATGTGCTGAAATATTTCTATTCTATTATAGTTCTATTATATTTCAATACATAAACCAGATTTTTTCTGAACCTACGTTGTGCGCCATTTCTGTAATGCAATGAATATAAATAAATTGTCTTAAATCACTAGATGGTAGATATATTTGGATGAAAATGTGCTGAAATAAAACTATTGAACTTAAAAATGTTTCTTGAAATTGCATCATATTAATAATATTAAACAAGCACTATTTGGAATCCTTAGATTTGGCTACATTTCTGTAAAGAATGTAAATGCAGTATATTTTAATCAGAAAAGCGCTAAGTGATTTTTTTAAAACATTTCAACAAAATATTTTATTCAGATAAATTTAAAATTATTAAAACCATTTAAAAACAAAATTTGTTTTAAACCTAGACAGTGGTTTTAAATCCAAAAAAAAATGGTAAAAGTGGAATAGGATATGCCAAATTTATGGAAATTAGATTTATATTAAGACATAGGTATCATAGACATGCTTTCCCCTAAATCCAAATTTTATCGATAATTGAGGGAACCCACAAGCAGACTCTCCTTGTTAAAAAAAATCCCTTGAAAAAATTCATAAATTCTGATTATTTTTATTCAATCATTTTCTTTATTGTCTATTGCTTTATAATTTTATCTTGTTAACTTTTGTTGTTTCTCTCTTTTGTTTTTCTTAGAATCAAATTCTTTGCGACCTGCATTTTGCAGACGTTGCCCTAATGGAGTGCTCAGATTTTATGCAACAGCTGAGAAGCTTTAAACCACAATCATTAGGTTGTGCTGTTGCACGTCGTAAAAGTTCTACAACATTAATATTTCCACTGCCACCACAGGCATGTTCAGGTATGTAAAAAAAAAAAAATAAATAACATAAACGAGAAGAACAAAAGTGAAATAGAAAATAAAGTGTGTTTGAGCTAAAATGTAAAAATTAATTTAAAAAACCATATTACATACATACTAGAACGCAAACACAGGAAACCATATGCATATACTCAATTAGAATTTATAAAAGCAAAAACAAAGCATACTTTTGCGGGCTTTATATACTAGAATCACAAAGGTGCAAACAAATTTTAAACTACCGGGAAATAAAAATATATATATTATATTTTTTAAATGGGAATTAAGAGTTAATTTGAAAAAAAAATGGTTAGAATAATAGAGAATATTGTAGATATTTTATTTTTAATGGCCTTTTGCCGTTATTATAAACAAAGAAAAAAGAAATTTAATTTCAAGCAGAAACAATATTAAATCAAATAGCAATAGCTTTAAAATAAATTATTTTTTTTTTTTTATTTTGAATTTAAATATATTTCTACTTATTTTTAAAAATCCCAAACAAACTCTAAAATGTTAAAATATTAATTCAAATACAAAAGGAAATTATTTTAGCTAGAATCATATTTACTTTAATATGATTCATACTTCTTAATTAAAAAATGTTTTAAAAAAAAGTAAGATGTTAATTCAAATATTAATATTAATATTTCTAATATTAATATTTTTGTTCTGTGTATAAGAAATTTAGTTTTTTTTTTTTACTTTTTTCACTTCCATGCTGCCAGAGAAATAATTATTATTATAATTACTTGCCATTGTCATACTCATATTATCCTTTAATTTGTTGTAATCAAGACGGTATATGTAAGTGTAAGCTAGTATATGCTAGCGTATATGTCTGTTTTAGAAAGTATAATATTTCAAGGATAATTTAGTAAATAAATTCATAAAACAAAAAAAAACGATTTTGCAAAAGCCAAGTGGTATTCATATTAAACACTCACACACACACACACATAATTTGTTAAACTACAGAACTTGTCATTGTACAGCAACTATTTGTATAATGAAATGCAAGTTAAAAAACAGTTTTGTTTAAGTATTAGTACGTGTCTATCTATATTTATGTGGATCTGTGTGTGTTCTGTTTTTTCTTTCTCCATTTGCTGTGTATGAGTAGACAATTAAAGCCATATGGAATTATGTTTGATAATGATGATTTTTATGATTATTTACTTAAAATTAAAGGATATTTAATACAAAGGATTCATAATGACTGAAAAGGAATATGAAGATGGAAAGAAACTGGACTGAATATGAGATAGAGAAATAAATAAGATTTAATATTGTTTGTTATTTGATTTAATTTTATATGTTAACATCTGCTGTTTAAAGTTATAATAAAACAGGGAAATTAAATACATAATTTGTTTGAAAATTTTAATGTTTATCATACGCCAGTTTGTGGTTAACATAATTAAATATTGCTCATACGCCACGATATTCTACACTTGCGGTCACACTCATCTTACCACTTGATTATTCGCAGTATTTTTTTAATTTGTTGGCATACGCAACGTATGAGTGTTATTAATGTAAATTATTACCAACACTCATACGCACCAGTATCCATACTTAAGGGGGTAACAACAGCAATGTAAAGGGCATATTTGAACGGTTGTCAAAAATTCACTTAACAATATTTTTAATATTTTATTTTTTTATTTAAAAATCATGTTATTGTAGTATTTTAAAAAAATATCAGTTTTATATTTCCCCAGCCAAAATCGCCAGAGTTGCCACTTCATTACTGGCCTTTTTCAAAAAAGGCAAAATCGGCTGCCACTGTGCAGTCTTTATTAATAATCGGAAAATAAAAATGTAAAGTGATTCTTAATCCAGATAAATTCTCTAGTTCTTATCGTTACCCGATTTTTATTTTTAAAATTTTCTTTTAACAAAGTTGCCACACAAACTTAAAAATTCCAAAAAAATGCAAGAAAAAACATATTTGCTCGGGGATATAAATATTATTTGACCAAAATTGAAAAAAAGGGTCACGATAAGTACTAAAGTTTTTTGTTGCCTACGAAAGAAAAAAACCCGGATCAAAATCGGTTAACCCGCCTTGGCTGTACAGTGGCAGCCGATTTTGAACTCAGGGTTATGGGAAAACGCGTTTTAAGTTTAAAATTAATTTTACGCTAAGAAAACATCAAAATTTCAAAAAACCGTGTATGAACAAAATTTATAACTCGCAGTTTTCTACATATGCACTAAATTTGGGCAGAATCGGTTAAAGAGTGTTTTATATATTAACCCAAATATTTTAAAAACCATGGTAGAGAATTTATTAGACATTTCATTTCGGTCAAAATCTTTTATTTTGTACATTTTTTAATTTGTTTTGTATTTGTTGTTTATTTTTTTTATACATTCATTACTTTTATGGCTTATTAAGGGGGGACATTACATTCGCGGCAGAGAAAACAGACCTTTTTTAAAAATTCATAACTCAGTCAAAAACAAACATTTTTCCAAAATTTTTTGTTATTGTGGAGAATTGAATAAATTACAAGAAAAAAAAATCAAAAAAATATATTTTTCACCCCAACATGGTTTTATAGAGCTCCAAACTGGCGGCAGAGAAAAAAACGGGGCCTCGTGGTTGCAGCGCTGGGAGTCGCAAAAATTGTCCGATCTGAAAAAGAAACGACTTTTTTAAATCGTAACAAAATTGGTTATCGTATGACACGAGCTTTTTTTTAATTTTGTTTTCAATTTTTGGTGATGTTCCAAATTTGAAAGTGTGTTTTTTCGAAAAAAATATTGACTTTAAAAATTCATAAAAAATCGAAAAAATTTAAAAAAAAAAGCTCGTGTCATACGATAGCGAATCAAGTTTAAAAACATGGTTTCGAGATAAACGCGTTCAAAGTTTGTGAATAAAGAAGAAAAAGGTTACCTTCAATCTGCCATGGCTGCTTCGTACTTTATGCCTTCGTTATCTTGTGTTGTGCTGTTTCTTATAGTTTTTTGCAATCGTTTAGCAATTCGGCCTTCTTTTGAAGCTTCATATGCCTTCACTTAAGTAAGTACGAAATAACAACCACCAAAAGTCAGGTAGCAAGTAAAACAAGTATATACCAGCTGCCGTACGTAGGTAGCGCGAAAATTAAAAATGCGCTCTCACTAATCCGGCTGTAACTTTTGAACCCGTAGGAATTTTTCCATGAAATTTTTTTTATTACAATCTTAATATTTACTAAAATACAAAATTATAAAAAAAGTCGCTTTCAAAAAACGGCCAATCTCATGTCCCCCCTTAAAAGCCATCAGTACCTGCCTCGTATAACGTGCCTTCGCCCACCATCGAGGAATCGTCATTGGATTTTCTTTAAAGACTGCGTGCAATTCTTGCATTTTTGGATGTAGTTTTTTTTTCTTTTTGTTCTGCTGTATTATGTGAAATAAGATTTATAATAAAGAAAATTATAAAAAACGCTCCCAAAAAATTTTGTGTACAAATTTAATACATAGAATATTACTTCATGACTAAAATATATTTAAAAAAAAACATGTGGAATTTTTTATTGAAATTTTCTGAACATATACTGAAGAGTACGCTCTATCCAAATAAAATATAAAAGGAATCAAAAACAAAATTTTCCTAGAGTCGATACTACCCTTAAAAAAGAATTATGATTTCTTTATGCTTATTTTTAATACTCATTAATTTTGTTATATTAATTTCCTGGGAAATATTTAACCAAAAAAAAAAAAAACACTTAAAAAGATATTCAATTGTGACGACAGTTTATTATACAATTTGTGCTATTAAATTAAAAGACAATGTATTTAATGATTTTTTTATTTTAACACTGATTATCGTAGAAAAAAATTCAAATAAATTTTTATACAGCAATACTTATTCAATATTTCGATGATGGAATATATTTTTGATAAAATCTAAAAAGTTTTATATATAACAAATGGTTTGAAAACTGTAAAATTTTGTCACATTTTTTGTTGTTTTGTTACCTACAAAGGGAGCTACAGAAAAATGCATATTTTCAATATACATTTTTTATTTCCATTTTTTTATTTTATTTTCATAAGCAAATGGAAAAGTTATTTATATTCTTTTCTACATAGATATATTCTCTATTGTTTTTCATTTTTTATTTTTTTATTTTTTTTTATTACTGTTTTATATCAATTTCTTTTAAAACTTTTTGTATACATTTTCTCGTTTTCAAAACGCTACGTGTCTGTCATGATTTCTTATATTTATATTTTATACCTGTTCAGACAATATTTATTATCAAAAAATATTGTTTTATGTTTAGGATAACAACAATATAGAGTTGCACATATAGAAAAAATTTAATTTCCTTTTTCTTTTTTTTGATATTTTGTTTTATTATCTTTAACATAAATATCTAGTAAATCAATGTACAGAATTTAATAAATTTTTGTAGAAGCCAAAATTTATGAGAATTTATAAATTATTTATTTAATACAAAAATCTCTCAAAATCTTGTGTTTTAATATAAGAAAATTGTCTTCAAAACTAACTAAATTTAATAAATAAAAGAAACTCCTGATGGAGTTGGCAAATGCTAGCGAAATATTTGGTGAAACAATGGGCCTTAAAAAAGTTGCAAAGTTAGACTCAAAGCTTTATATACTTAGGAGAATATGACCATTTTTCTAAAGAAAACTAGTTTTTAATAAGAAAAAGTAATAGCGTTAATAGATAGAAAAAGTAAAGTGCTTATGCATAATAATTTGAAAACCTTATAACACGTTTATAAACTGAATTATGTATGAAAAGTTTGTTTTGTAAGCGATTTATAAATTTAAAAAGTGAATATTATTTATAAAAATAACTTCTAAAGACAAGAATAAATGTTTAGTATTATTGATCAAGCTTTCAAAAATCAGCCAGCATCATTTTTAACTAATTTTTAGTAAATTTTTCTGCTATTTTTACAAGTATATTTCTATGAGTGTGGGTAAAATTCGTGTTTATTAGGTATTTTTTTAAAATTAAAATTGCTCATTAGGGTAGGTATTATTATAGCCGAAATTCGGGCATAACCGTGGGAATTGTCACAGTTGGCCTAATTGTAGCTGTAATTGTAAAAATTGGAAAACAATCACACACCCAGAAAACAGATTCAGTTCTGATAACCGCATTTGTAGCCAATCGCATGGTTCAGTTGTGGTAGCAGAATTTTTCAGTTGTGGCAACAGAAAACCAATTGAGACAGGACTAATTTGACTGTGGCTACGGAATCTCAGTTGCATCAAGAATAATTATGTAGCCGCAACCGAAAAATTCATTTGATGCAACTGAACCATTCGATTGGCAACAAATGGGGTTGTCAGATTCGAATCTGTTTTCTGGGTGCAGAAATTGCTACAGTTGATATTTGGACCGAAATTATAGCCGAAATTATAACATAATTTTAAAGAGTTTTTATTGCTAAAGTTATAGTAATCGGAATTTGCTCACTATTTTTCTTTTTAATTTTATCTAATACCTAAAATATTCAGAAATTAATTAATATCAAATTTGTATTTATTATTTGTTAAATTATTATTATGCAATTAATTTTTCTTTAGCCTTTAGCTTTATAATACAAAAAAAAAAAAAACTTCAATGTCTTTTAATAATATTATATAATCTTGTATTGTTTATCTTTTACATAAAAGATTTACAATAAAATTTTATGCAATTGGTTTATAAATGTTGTATTTATGAAGAAAAAAAAACTCTTTGAAAAACAGATTTAAGTTAAAACCCTAAACATATGTAAAGATACCCAGATACAAAAAAAAACATTGATGGTCATAAGTTGATGCAAAATTTTTTGGTTTTTAATTTTTATAACAACCCAGGCGAAAATCGAAATATATATGAACGTACATGATGATACATGGACTAGTATATGATCATGCATGGACATACATGATCATATACGTCCATGCATAGTTCAATGCGTAACCATACATTATCTCATATATTTCCATATATCTTCGGATCCGAAATTTGAGGGTATATGTTCATATATGACCATATATGCTTACATATGATTCATGCATGCTCATATATGATCATATATGGCCATATACCTCCAAATACACTCAATCGAAAATCGAAATATATATGAACGTACATGATGATACATGGACTAGTATATGATCATGCATGGGCATACATGATCATATACGTCCATGCATAGTTCAATGCATGACCATACATTATCTCATATATTTCCATATATCTTCGGATCCGAAATTTGAGGGTATATGTTCATATATGACCATATATGCTCACATATGATTCATGTATGCTCATATATGATCATATATGGCCATATACCTCCATATACCCTCAAATTTAGGATCCGAAGATATATGGAAATATATGAGATCATGTATGGTCATACATTGAACTAGGCATTGACGTATATGATCATGTATGCCTATGCATGATCATATACTAGTCCATGTATGATCATGTATGTTCATATATATTTCGATTTTCACATGGGAACTTGAGTTCTTCAGTAGATAAAACTCATTTGAAGTGCTTATACCAAAATGACAGTTATGTGGCCTCAATTTATGACTTTTCCAATGTATGTGTTATAATATTGTTGTAAGTAAATTCTTTACATACCAAAACTTTGTTGCTACTGCTGTTGTATAAGTTTTTTGTGTTTCTTTTTTAATATAAATGAGAAAATCTACTTAAAAAAGTATTACCAACTCGTTTGTAGGGAAGACAAAAAAAAATTAAATAAAAAACTGAATAAGAAAATTAACAAAACAAAACAAAAATACTACAAATTATATTGCAAAACTTTATATGAAACATATGCATAAAATTAAAATTTTGTAGTTTCAATGTTTAAAGAAGTAATCAACATTACAGTTGTACAGTAAGAGCTTAGTCACAACTGTGACGACTGTCGACTAACGACAACAAAAGTCGTAGCGGTGATTTTAGATTAAGCGACAATCGACCGTCGGTATTTTTTGACGTTTAGAAAACAAGTATATTGTTGAATTTGTCGCATGTTTTCAGCAATTCAGTTAGTTTTGCATTCAGTTTTGTTGTTTTTCATTTTACTGTACCTAATTTTTTATTTTCAATTATTTTTCTTCTGTCAAAAAAATATATTTTTTGTAAACAAAGTGAGAATTTTTGTAACTCTGAAAATAATTTTTACCACTCTACTCTGATAGGCAACCCTTACTCGGTTGAAAATATGGCAATAATTTGACAAATATTTTGGGTATGTGTGTTGGTATGTTGTCGTGTATATAGAACAGATTCTATTACGACGACAAAGCGACGACGGCGACAACATAACGATATGTTGCTTCCCATACGAAATGGAATAAAAAGCAATTGTCGCTGTCGTTGTCGACCCAGTTGTGATTAATCTCTAAAGCTTGTATTTTCATTTTCCTAGTAGTGGTAGTTGTTTGTATAAGGTATTTAGAATATGATGTTGTAGTTCTTACATATATGACATGTTTTATTCTTTTCATTAAAAAACTAATTCCAAAAATATAAGGATTTAAAACTGGGATTTTTATTTTTTTAAGAAAAATTTAAATTTATTTTAATTAATTCAAAATCACTTTTTATTAAATTAAATATATTTTTCGAAAAACATTGGAAATATGTAAAAGGATTTTACATAATTAAGACTATAAGAATACTTTAAATTAAGTCAATCCTGAGAGTAGTATGTTTATGAGGGTTTTTGGGCAAAGCAGGAGGGTTTTTTAAGGAGGATTGTTTTTTTAAGGGAATTATTTATTAAAGTGATTTAAAGTGTTATCGAACAGACCTATTATTACCTTCTAAAGGCTGTTATCAAAAATAGCATGCATTGTATATTAAACAACTTTTTGAAACTATTTCAAAAAAATTTGTTTTTTTATATTTTATAAGTTTTACCCAATCAATCACTTTTATATTCTTTCTTTATGCAAGTAATATGATGGCTTTAGAAAAATGAAAACAATAAAAAAAATCTTCACACAACATGTCATATAAATTCTGTTTTCATATAAAAAGAAAACACTAAACATTATTGCTTTTAAGAGTATTGCTCTCATATAACATATAGACTAAACGCAATTGTTAATACCACTACTACTGTCACCATAGTAGCGCTACCACAATAACAAGCAACACTATTTACGCAACCCAGCCTACAACCAAAAACGGAAAAGGAAGCAGACAGTCGTTTATGGGCATTAGGGTGGATTTTTGTTGAATTTATAAAAAAAAAATTCACAAAAAAAATCGACAGTAAAAAGTAAAAAAAGAGAAAAAGCATTTTTAAAAAGCAACCAAGACATATTTAAATAAAATTCATTGATAAACTCAATAAACAAGGGCAATTATGTGCAGTAGACCGTACCACTTTACAGGCAAAAGAAAAAAAGTGCACCGTACACCCTCCAATATGAAGTATATTTGTAAGGCAATTTCAAAAAAAAAATTAGGGCGCCATTTTACATTTTTTTTTATATCTTTGGCATTTACAGACAGATCTTAAAGTATGATACAAAGATGTTTTTCTCTCGAGGAGACCAGTGTTCTACTCTAAGGGCCATTGACCTCAAGTATCCCGTTCTAGTGGTTACCCACCACATATCAGTTGCTACCGCCCTTATGTACGACCCTAATGTCAGAAAATTTAAGATCGCAAAAAATCATTAAACTTTTGCTAAGGAAGTTTTTCGATAAACACAGTAGAATTTTTTTTTTTATTTTTTTGGTTGCCGACCGTAGGGGTTGCCTTTTTAAATGTTTTTTCATTGGATTTTTTCTTTATAGCAAAAAATTGGTCTCCTCGAGGCAAAAAATCGATATATCACACTTTAAAATCCGACTTTAAATGCCAAAGCTATAACGAAAACTTAAAAAAGGCGACCCCTATGATCGGCAAAAAAAAATTTTGAAATTGCCTTGCAAGAATACTTCATATTGGAGGGTGTACGGCGAACTTTTTTTTGCGGTACGGTCGAATGTGCAGTATAAAAAATTGCTAAAAAGCAATATAAAAAATTACTAAAACTGCCTTCAATATTTTAGACCAGTTTTATTATCAGCACTAAAACTATTTTTTTCTAAAATTTTACTTAAATCAAATATTTCAGTGAGTGTTATTTTTGTTCGGTTTAAGATCAAATATGTCAAATTCCAAATAGAATTCACAATTTATTTTACAACAAACAGAGTAGAAAGTTATGAAAAAAAAACTTTCGTAGAAACAATGGTTGGTAATTAATGCATTTTCAGGTGTTACCAAGCACTCTCATCAGATTGTCTTTACGGGGTTCTCTCTAGGTTATAATGTAGCTTTTAGTTTTTTGTATTTACATTAACTCAAAGTAAAGAATTTTATGAAAACTAAACTCAATCATTTTTACTTAGTTATTTGTATTACAACGAAAATCACATGTTTTTTACAAAGCTATTATTTTTCTCTATGTTATAGTTGTTGCTATAAACTAAAGTTCCTTTAGTAGTAAAGCAATTGTTTGTATGTTGTGGTTTTATATAGAATTTCTGACCTAAGAAATATTTAAGACAAAAAGTGTGCTTAATTCTGACTAAAAAACTGACCCTACCACTATTTTTTATTGCTTAATTTATGAGAACACAGGTCGCCATTTTTTTCGCCCATATAACGAAAGTCATTCTAATGTTCACTGAAACTGAAAGTTTTTAAAATGTAACTAATACCTTCTTAGAGTCTAATTGATTATTTCGAAAATAATCCTAGGATTTTTTTTTTTTTTTAAGTTTGTACTGATTTTCAGTCAGAAATAAATGGTCACCCTAGCAATAATACACTTGGCTTCGCGCTGAGGTAACTCCCATGCAGTGTCTGTATCTGCTGTTTAATTCTTCCAAACTTAAGGAGCGGCGACACAGAAGTCTGGTAGCAGTTTCGTCGACGGCTTTGGCAGTCTTCGGAATTTATCTCTGTCTGGTCTCGCGGACTTTTTCGGGTGATGGATTTAGGTTTTTTCTGAATCGTGGTTTTTGTTTCCATGTAGATGTGGGGGGAAACTGGAGGAATCACTTTAGGCCTAGCATCCCAGTGAACAAATGAAACACAACAACTTTGTGAAAAGTTTTCTTTATTTCTCAACATACTCTGCTTTCAGCTCGATACACTTTTCCCAGCGATTTTCAATAGTTTCGATACCGATATTCGATAGTTTGTAGTTTGTAGTAAGATAGTTTGTAGTAAGAAACATCTAGCTCCTCAACATAGCTAGCAACGCCAGTCTCCATGTCCTCATTGTTGGCAAATCTTTTACCACCGAGCCATATTTTCAAAAATATGGCTCATAAAGTGCACAACTTTAATTCATCGATTTTGGCCATCGGAATATTAGTGGGTGTCTTGATGAAACAACACTTTCTTTTTAGCCTTTACAAATTCAATGATGGCTTCAAAAAAATACTGAACAACGTGGCGCCTTCAAACTTAAAACATATGGTTTTTTAAAGTTGCCACTTGGCTTCATCTCTACGTCAGATACTTCTGGGACCGCCCTCTTATATACAGAAGTATCGATCTGACAACATTTTCAAAAATGGAGATACGAAGGAGATTGGACTATAAACAAAACCTAAAAATGTGTTTGCAATCAGTGACGGAGAGTCAAATGTTTGAGTTAAACGTTACAAAACTTAGTCGCGGTTACTGAATGTCCTGTTTAAATTTAGCCCACAGTTAAATTCCAATTTCATATGGAAAACAATTAGGACTAGGCAATGTTCTGCTACAGCACTCTCCTTTCGAACTTTCGTCCTGTCTTCAACCAGAGTCAGTGCACTGGACCTGCTCAGGTCTCAGATACACAGAGAAAACAAATTCATTGTGAAAACCTAATGTCTTGCCAACTGAACAGTTTTGTTGCACCAACTAAATTATTTGGTTATCGGAATCAATTGCATTTCCTACCGAAATGTCCATATCGAATTTCTGTTGGCACAAACAGTTCCAATCAAACCATTCGGTTAGCAAAAAATTCAGTTGGCAACTGAATTTTTTTCTCGGCAAAAGTTTACTTTTTCGGACACCCCTTAAAACAAATTACCCCCTTTGAAATTAAAAATGAAAATCTTTGTCTACTTTATTAAGGGGCCGGGAACCACAGGCACACCTCTCCAGTAATCCTTCTCGTAGTAAGTGACACTGTCCATTATCCTGAGGTATAACTTTCTTCCACAAATATCTACCGGAGCTCAAAGAATACTGCCGTAACTCCATGGGATGTTATTTGGGACGGCTCACCGCCTTGACCAAATGTTGTCCACAAGACCGAAAAGGATTTGTAAGGATCTACAAAGGATATGACCTGGGACGGCACACTTTCTTGCCCAAGTCCTTATCCACGGTTGTCCACAGGGCCTTCTCGAATGCTCTAGAAATGCTAAGGGACGTGATTTTGTATGGCACACAGTCCGACGGAAACAAAGTTAAATAGTGGTCAAATGGATTTAGGATACTCTACAGGTTTCTGCAGGGGTCTTCCAGGTGTAGGGTTCCCCGAAGGTTCCAAGGTTCTCTCAGGCCTTTAAGGATAATCACCGGCCAAGACCGTTAAGGATTCACACAGGACCATTTAGGATGCACACAGGACCTTCAAGCATGTTCACATGACCTTCAAGGATACTCACAGAACCTTCAAGGACATTTCCAGGATCTTCAAGGATATGCGAAGGACTTCAAATGATATACGCAGGGCCTTCAAGGATTCACACATGATCTTCAAAGATATTCACAGGACCTACAAGGATACACACGTCACCTTCGAGGACATTCACAGGAGTTTCAATGATATTCACAGGGCCTTCAAGGATATTCATAAAAACCTTAAGGAAACACGAAAAAACTTCAAGATTATTCGAGAGACCTTCAAGGATATACGCAAGATGTTCAAGGATTACACAGGATCTTCAAAGATATTCGCGGGACCTATAAGCATAATGACAGGACCTTCGCAGGATCTTCAAGGATAATCACAGGACTTTCCAGTATACTCACAGGAACTTCAAGGATATTAACAAGGATTCCCACAGGTCCTTCAAGGATTCACAAAGGACCTTGAAGGATATTCATAGTACCTTCAAGGATATGACCTGGCATTGGCGGGATAAGTTCTCATATTGTAGGAGCTACCTTAAACGGCACGCTTCCTTTGCAGGATCTAGACATAAAAATATCTAAGTGAGGAAATTACTTTTTGATTGCATTGACAGCTGCAGGCAACTGATCCAGATTTCTTTAATGAGTTTTTAGTATTGTAGTACAAACAGTGTGGCATATTACTGAGTAACTAAAGTAAATTTGCAACGTGTGTCTTTACGACTTCTGGATGAAAACAGTAACAGAAAGCTAAATAGTAAAGAAATGGTTACAAACACTTAACTAAAAAAATTAGTTTAAAATTTGCTAAAGCGCAGCAACATCTCCCATCAACACTTGGTATCCAACTAGTAAATGTCAATAAAGCTCATTATAATGTGATAATTATTTGTGAAAAGGAGATAAGGAGAACTAAGAGAGGAAACATTATAATTGAAAAATAAATTGCTCATGTAGTAATTAATTCTGGCTCTTCTGATTACAAACATATACTGTGTAGACTGTGATTGATAAAACTTCAATTAGCCACACACATCGTTTTGCCGACCGAGTCATCGCCTGTATAGAGGGTTGCCGGTTCGATTCCCCGTCATGGTTTTTCATATAGAGACAAATTCACAATTAAAATTACTTTGATCACCACTGACGAGTCTTTGGGTGAGACGAAACTGCGACGGTCTGGTGATTCCCTTGTATCTGTTAAATTTTTACATAAAATTTTCTCCTTCTTCTTCTTGTAAATTAACTTAAGAAAAATTTTATTCTAATATTAATAACGATTTTCCTATGCGACGGTTACAAACACTTAACTAAAAGAAGCACAATGTTACACAATTTTAAGAGCTAATTAGATCAGACTTGATAAGATTTATTAAAGATCTGTAGTGCGATTCCCTAACATTTTAACGACAAAATTCAGTAATTAAGTTGTGAAATTTTCATAGTAAATTGTAAACTTAACTAACGAATTTTGTCGCTAAAGTGTTAGGGAATAGCCTCTCTGATATTTTTAGCATTAAAGTGAATAAATTTTTTTGATGAAAATAACTTTGAAATTTTGTATAAAAATTTGTATAAAGGAGCAGATATTTTGTTTAACAAAGTTACATGATACAGACCTATAAGTCTGCTATGGCTGCTTTCAAACCCGTAAAGGAAGTTCTCCGAAATTCAAGCATAAGACATACCAATCGCATCACAGTCCATTCGAATATAGATCTAAAAAGTATACCGGAAAATGAGTGGTACGGGCTCAGAAGACTAAAGCGTCATACTCCTAAGGGACTACCTGCTCCCTGCTTTTGACGTAAAAATGTTTTTGATTGAAATTCACTAATATTAAACCTAAATATTGATTTAAGATGATTTATCAAGCCACTAACTGTAAGAAAAATTACTTACTGTCATTATTTGACAGGTGTAAAAAAATGAGAAATAAAAAAAAAACATTTTTCTAGACAACATTTTTTTTTTTAGTGATCACCCTAATATTCAATATGGTTGTGTGTGAGTTTTGTATGATATATTGTATGACATTTTTTTCTAAAAACTGTCTTTGTTTTCATATTGACCGTAATGACGCCATGTTTTATGACATTTTTTGTAAAGATTTTTTATTTTTTCTTTTTTTATATTTTTTTGTTCATTTGTGTAGGTCTACATACAATGTATGTATATAGAATATATGGTTTCTGTTATTACAATTTTAAGTTCCAAAAGAAAAACATTATTCGTTGTTTTTTTTTTTTTTTTGTTGATATTTGTTTTTTCAAGTCCAACATGGCTTTAGCTTAACAAAGTGACAGTTAAATGGCATTTCAGTTTTTTTTTTTCCTACTGTTTGTTAAGCTATACAATTTATAGCATAGTGTTTTGGTTATTCAATATATATTTTTGTATTGTCTACTTTTAGGTATTTAAAAAAGTATTTTGTTTTTTTTTTTTTAAGAATGAACGTAGAGTGAGAGGGAAGTCTGGGGAGTTATAATTATATACTTGAAATAATAAGTCTGTAATTTATCAAAAAGTTTACTGATTTACGTGCTTTTTCGATTCAGAAGTAATAAATTTAAAAATGTTTTAACAGAATTTTATATTACTGGCTTCAATATTAACATATTTGAAGCCCCTGATCTTTCACCACCTTTCACTTCTTCTCTATCCCCTTTCCAAAGGAAGCAACACGTTAATTAATAGGAAGAATTTCCTGAGTGTTGTTTCTCTTTAAAAAAAAAAAAAAAAAAATAAAACAATTTTTTTTTGCTAAAAATGAGTAAATCTACAGAAATTCGAATAATTTTTTTTAGTCTCAAATTTGGTTAAAATTTTTTTGAATATATTTAATTATTTATTTTTTTTCGAAATTAATTTTTTTAATTTGAAAATTTTTGTAGATGTACCTACTAATTTTTCACTGAAAATTTCTTAATGTCAAAAAATTTTGTTTAAGGCCGCAAATCATTATTATTATTTTTAAATTACAGAAATAATATTTTGGCTGTAGCTACACTCAGAAAATTATCTGCATGGCACTAAGTAATTATTACATTACATCAATAAAGTTTCAGTGAAAATCTTCCATTGAAACTTTTCATTAAATTTAAAGCAAGTTTTCATAAAATTATATAAAAATTTTCATGTTATTTAATAAAAATTTTATTTACTTAATAAATAAGTTTTATTGAAACCTTCCTAAATATTATGAAGCTTTTTCATAAATATTATGAAGTTTTTTCATAAGAATAACGAAATTTTTCATTCACTTTTTCTAGAAAATTTCATTAGTTTAAAGAAAATTTTCATTAAAATTTGTCTAAGAAAGTTCTCTCTGTGCAGCTTTTGTTAACATTTTGATAACTTCTCACAAATCATGTTATCTCCGCCCCACCTCCCTCCCCTTTTACTCTCCTGCTATTTAACCTTAGGTTGCTAAATAAATAGTATATAACATTGTGCGTTTATTTATGAATTGTATTTCACATTATTCAACGTTTTTATTTTTATACAAAACACTTCATATTTCCTAAGATATTATGTCCAATGTTTTGTCGAGAATTTGTATGATTACTTTTGTTGTTGGTATTGTTGTTGTCTTATGATTTATGTGCTACTTTTGTTTGATGTTCTAATAACCGTTAAACAAATGGATATAGGAAATATTTGATAGCAAGCTAAGAAAAATATAAATTTTCAGACAGACAAAAAAAAATTATATTTAAAAAGAAAAGATTTATGTTAAAATTAAAACATATTTTTCATATTTTTCTTTTGAAAGGTAAATGTAACGAAAAAACGGGGAAAAAGAAATGATAAGAATATTGTTACATATAGATAAGTGGAAAAAAAATTTGTATAAATTTGTATATAGAATAATTTTTTTTTTTACATTTACTTCAAATTATTCGTTAACATTTATTAAGCCTGGATCAGCCAGACGTAAACGTAAACGTATCTCTGCATAGCTGAATTAATAAGTTAAATAAGAACAGGAGATGTGTTGTGTTTTTTGTTTCATTCTTATCCATGCAATATAGAGCAAACGTAAATATACAACGAAAATCTATTCACAACAGATTTTTGTTTTGTATTTACGTCTGCTCTATATTGAATGCATAAGAATAAAACAAAAAACACAGCACATCTTGTGTTCTTATTTAACTTATTAATTCAGCTATGCAGAGATACGTTTACGTTTACGTCTGGCTGATCCAGGCTTTAAAGATTGATTGTATTTGATATGGTTGATAGATTTGTTTAGTGAAATGGAAATTCATCATGGGGTTGTAACAGTAAAATAAATTGAAGATATTTGTAGAGTTAAAATTTAATAACTAAATCAAAAATCTTTTCTTTGGCGAACTCTATTTAATAAATTTACAATTTATAATAAAAATTTATTTAAATATATCGATAGAAAACAAGATTTAGCACATTTTTAGTTACCAGATTTGTTATGTAGAGTGTGTTGGTTTAGAAGCGAGAAAGAGTCAAAGTCTAAAGTTCGTTAAATTAAAAAGAAAAATTCTTTTAAAATGATTTAAACTTCAAAAACTTTACAATAATATTAAATTTTGCTGAAAGACCATGATTATGAACATTTTGAATTGTTAAATTGTCTCTATATGAACAACTTTTTACTACAAAGTGTATGCCTGACCGGCAATCGAACCGGCAACCCACTACACAGACTTTGCCTCGTAGCATCACCTCTTAACGAGATACACCACGGTCGATACAGCGATGAGTGTGGCTAATTAAATTACAATTCAATTACAGCATACACAAGTTTTTTTTTTTTAATCACAAGAGCTAAAATAGATAAAAGGGAATAATAGCCTTTAAAAATTCCATTCAAACGATATGATATTTTCATAGAATAAAATGCCATAAAAATCAAAAATTCGAAAAAATGCTAACCATACTTTGACCACCTAAATTTCTCAGGTGGCCCAAAAGCCAAGACAGATCGATCTTAGAATTTTTATTTCTACAACATATCCAAGTTTCATTAAAATGGGAATATTAATTTTAGAATACTGAAATAACTGCATTTGTATTTAAAAACGAGTAGACTAACTACATTTTCATTTAAATCAACTGCAATGTGAAGCTATTTTAACTGTTAAAAAACAACTGATAAATGTAGTAAAAACAACTACAAATGCAATTAAAAAAAACATACATGCAAATTATTGTAAATCTGTACAAAAACTGCAAATGTAGTCGCAACAACATAAACAAAAATTATTTTAAAAATTATTAATTTAATAAAAAAAAATCTATGTAAATACAATACTATTAACTTAATTTTATTCTATAATAAATTTAAAATTGAGAATTCAAAATTTACACAGAAAAAACTAAAATCGAGTTTCAGTTAAAGTATTTGTAAATACAATTAAAAATTTAATTGAATTCGGACCAATTATGAAAATCGTTATATCAATTAAATTTTTGTGTAAAGTTTTAATTGAAAAATTTTCAATTAAAGTATTTATTAAAATGTGTGATATTAAAAATATTATTAATAAATATTTATTAATTTTCTTATGTTTTTGACTAATTTGAGACACACTTTTGTAATTTTTATATTTGCAATAGAAGAAAAAATATTAATAATACAAAATAATATGATTTTACGCAACGCATATTAAGGCCCGATTACTGAATGTCCATTTACAATTTATCCGACAGTTAAAGTCCTAGTTAGTAGCTAACTGGACGTTCAGTAATTGGACCTAAGAGTTTTTTTTAATATGTTGTCAATAAACTAAAAATTTATTCAACACCATACTCATTTTCAATTAAAATTTTAATTGATAAGATCAAATTTTTAATTGAAAATCAATTCGAAATCAAACAAAATTTTAATTAAATTTTATTGGCAATAACTTTTTCTGTGTACACTTAATATCACTTTTATTGTTTACTATTAAGATATTGTTCTAGATGACCGTCTGTGACAGATGAAATATTGTTTGGAACTGAAATAAAGTAAATACAATGCTGAAATTCACAGTTTAAGTGCTAAAGTTAGCACGTTGCAAAATAGCATGATTTTTGAAGTTTAACCCATAGTCAAATTTACGATAAATGCTAATTTACTACCTATAATATCATGAACTGTGAATACCCTCAATATTTTATAATATTCCCGTAAATAAATATATATTTTATATTATAAAACTTACCTTATTATTTTAATAATTTAATAAAATATATAACCTTTTCTGTATTACGCGTCTTCACTCTTTAGCGTTGTTTTATGACTAAGACAAGAGAAAACATGTTCCTCTGATATTTTTTCACTAAAAATTTCTAAAAAAAGCACTTCGTACACACACTCTTGTTTGCTTCGTACACACACACACATGAAAATTGCTCAGGTAATATTAAATTTCAACACCCTCTACCGGTGAATAGAATAGAATAGAATAGAATAGAATAGAATAGAATAGAATAGAATAGAATAGAATAGAATAGAATAGAATAGAATAGAATAGAATAGAATAGAATAGAATAGAATAGAATAGAATAGAATAGAATAGAATAGAATAGAATAGAATAGAATAGAATAGAATAGAATAGAATAGAATAGAATAGAATAGAATAGAATAGAATAGAATAGAATAGAATAGAATAGAATAGAATAGAATAGAATAGAATAGAATAGAATAGAATAGAATAGAATAGAATAGAATAGAATAGAATAGAATAGAATAGAATAGAATAGAATAGAATAGAATAGAATAGAATAGAATAGAATAGAATAGAATAGAATAGAATAGAATAGAATAGAATAGAATAGAATAGAATAGAATAGAATAGAATAGAATAGAATAGAATAGAATAGAATAGAATAGAATAGAATAGAATAGAATAGAATAGAATAGAATAGAATAGAATAGAATAGAATAGAATAGAATAGAATAGAATAGAATAGAATAGAATAGAATAGAATAGAATAGAATAGAATAGAATAGAATAGAATAGAATAGAATAGAATAGAATAGAATAGAATAGAATAGAATAGAATAGAATAGAATAGAATAGAATAGAATAGAATAGAATAGAATAGAATAGAATAGAATAGAATAGAATAGAATAGAATAGAATAGAATAGAATAGAATAGAATAGAATAGAATAGAATAGAATAGAATAGAATAGAATAGAATAGAATAGAATAGAATAGAATAGAATAGAATAGAATAGAATAGAATAGAATAGAATAGAATAGAATAGAATAGAATAGAATAGAATAGAATAGAATAGAATAGAATAGAATAGAATAGAATAGAATAGAATAGAATAGAATAGAATAGAATAGAATAGAATAGAATAGAATAGAATAGAATAGAATAGAATAGAATAGAATAGAATAGAATAGAATAGAATAGAATAGAATAAATAAATTACTTTAGTAGGTTTGAGGTTAAGAAGAAGAATAAACATTTTCTCAAAAGTTATAAATTACGATTTGAGAGTTTTAAAATTCGACTGAAATTTGTTCACAGAAAAAACAGTTTACTGTGCTTTATAACGAAAATTTAATTTAAACAATTTCCCCTTGTCAAAAGACAAAAGCCAGTTTTTTTTAATATGGACTATTCAATATCATATCTACAGTTTTTCTTTTTCATTTTTTCCATTTCTCTTTTTCTGTGGTTTCCTATTTTTAAATACACATTTTCTTTTTAGTTTTCTATAGATTGAGGTTTCTTTGAAAATAGCTGGCATTTTGTTATCTTGAGTTTGCCCTTTATCGTATTTCATTCAACCACAATATAATCAATCAATCAGTCGCCTACTCACTCCCTCTCACATTGTATTTCAATTAGTAAATGGTATGTTTTTTTTTTTTTTTTGTGGCAGTTTGGATATGGATTTGGTTATTGCAAGTGCTAGCCATGTATCTGGGGAAAAATATAATTTGACAGGATTTAAACGTAAAATTATAGAAAATTTATAAATCTTGTACAAGACAAATATTTTTCAAATTTTGTTTTGACAGTATTAATGGCTTGAGAAATAAATCTGTATTAAAGTTAATCATTATTAATTTTTTTTTTCGATTATAAACAAAAGCACTTGACCGTAAAATACTAACGATTGCTGATTTAAAATCACTTTAAAATTTCATTAGCAAATACTTATGAATAGGCCAACCAAACATAAGTATTTACGAATTAAATTTGAGGCCTTAAAATATGCAGTATGGAATTTTTAATGAGCAGGTAAAATTAACTAGAAAACTGTGGTGATTTTTCAATATATTTTGTAGCATATTTTAAGGGATTATATTTAATTTATTTACGATTATCTTTGGTGGGCCTACTGCTAAAATTTAATACATTTTCGGATTCAATAACACATTTACACGGCTCACAGATCTTGCAGTATAATTTGTCTTTTTGAATTAGCTAAAAGTTAACGCAAATATAACTAAAATTCTGTTAAATTAACAGTTTTATTTTTGCTGCTGTTATTTTACTAGTATTTGGTAAAAAGAATTTGCTGATTTCATTGATTTGTAGTAGCTTTTTCTGTTTTTCTTACAGGTTTATTTCTATGAGTGTAATAATTATCTTAAACAAAAATCTTCAATATTTATTAAAAAGTAAAATATTACAAATTTTTGAAGCCTACTTAAGTATAACAAAACTTTAGTATACTTTCAGTTACTTTGCATAAATATAAAACAACTTGTAAAGCATACTTTTAGTTGTCAAAATACTCGAATTTGCAAAGTCTACTTTTAGTTCTATATAATTTCTATAAAATGATATACTAAAAATATCTATAAAATCTCTTTCTTTCTCTGTAATATTAAAACTCTTTTTTTATTTGATTACCAAAGTCAATTTCAATCAATTTGCTCCCCCAAAAAATAAAAAACTCTTATGTTACAAAAAAAAAAAAAAATATTTTAAATTATGAAAAGTTGAAAACTGTACTAAGCAACATTTAATAATATTCAAAATGTTGTATATTTTTTCAATAGACTAAGTTTTTTTCGAATCTAAATACTATAGTAAAATCATCAAACAAAAAAAGTATAATATCAAAAAAAGTTTTAAGTGTGTGTGAAGTTTTTTTCTTCTCTATAACAGCTTAGCAAAAACAAAACTTTTTTGCCTATTTTCAGGCTGTTTATATTAAAAAGTATAAACTTTTGTTCTTGTTTAGTTTATATAATATATAGCATATTTTAAGGGTCCCAACTTTCGTACTTATTGACATTATCTAAAACTATGTTATCATAGCCTTAACACTCCATAAATATTATTATTATTAAGGACAAAAAGACACCAAATACACAATAAAAAGCACTTGTGTGTAAAAAGAAAATGTTTCAATAAAAATAAAATCAACCATGCGAAGAATATGGAGGTCATAATAGAAGCAAAGATAGCCAAAGTCAATAAGTAGGAGTGGTCAAATTTAAATAATATTATGGAAATTATATTAAGATGACTTTATTTGAATATTTGCAAATATTTTGTTACAAAAAAAATCCTTTTCAAAAGAAAATTATAAAAAAAATATAAAGCCTATTTATAGGCTAAATAAATATAACAAAAATTATAGCATAACTTAAAGATGCTTAAAAAATAATTCAATTTTTCAAGTCTACTTTAAGTTGTCAATTATTTTTAATATCAAATTGTTAAACAAATTTAGCATACTTTTTGTTGCTTTTATTTCATAATTTTTAAAGCATACTTTAACTTGTCAAGCACTTAACTTTTAGTTTTTGTTTTCAATTACTAATTGTTGTTAATAAATTAAAATAAATATATAATTGTAAAAGTGTAAACAAAATACTTGAACTAAAAATTTAAAGCATACTTTAGGGCTGTTAAACCAACTGTCGTTAGTATAAGAACTAGGCCAACAAAAAATAAGCATTTAAAAAATAAATTTGAGGCTTTAAAATATGCATTATCGAATTTTTAACACAAAATTAACTAGAAAACAATTGAAATATTTGAAATTTTCCATTTTTTCTTTTGAAATTGTTTGTTTGGCCTAATACAAAAAAAAAAGAAATTGTCTAGTTAGCAAATTAAAAATATTTTAATAATAACTTATGTACATAACAAAGCCCTTTCAACTATAACTCTTTTATCTTTTTTCGCTTTTGATCTGTAATTTGTTCTGTACTTTTGCTTTAGGCCTAAAAAACTACTATGGAATTTGTTTAACAAATTCATTAGGGTAATATATGTAGATAATAATAGCCACTGAAAATTTTCTTAAAACCAACAGAGCTAGACACACATTTTTGTGTTTATCTTTTTTTGCATATGAAAATTATAAATTCCAGACACTTTTTGAGAGTCAAAAATCTCTAAAGTGTGCCATAAAATATACAAAAACTTTTTGATTGTATGTTATTAGTAATTTGCAAATGAAGTGTGAATTGAGGTTTGTTTTTTCTTTTTTTTTGTGAAATGAAACAATTTACAAAAAGCATTGCATACATTAGGGAGTCTAAACTATAGAAAAGTAAAAAAATATTATAAAAAAATGATTGCATATTTTAAGGAGTTCAAGGAATTTTACAGCTTTAAATTAAAAGAATTTCTAATTCAGAATATAATTCAAGTTTGCACTTTAATAAGTTATGAAATTAAGCTCAACCTTTTTCCGTAATAGAGGGTCATTAAAAGTCGACAAAAGTGGATTCAAAACTTAGACTTTTTCGGCTCTTTAAAGGCCAGTTTTGTAGTCAGAACCAAGATAGATTTTTTGTTTAATATTTCTTAAATTAGTAACTTTTTAAAAAATTTTCTTATATAAGAAATGTTTAAGAAAAATCGCTATAATTTGTGACCATAAAACTGTACCAAAGTCAGAACTAAGCACAATTTATATCTTCAATATTTCTTAAGTAAGAAATTTTCATGGAAAATTTCTGACTTAAGTAAAATTTCATAAAAAATTGGGTCATACTTCTGAACATGAAACTGAGGCTAAAACTCATCGATATCATAATTTGGTCATCATTGTTCTGGTTTATTTATTTCATTATTTTTTTTTTTTATAATAACAAGTGACACTCAGGAAATTCTTCCTATTAATTGATGTATTGCTTTCTTCTGGATAGCGGTTGTTAGAGGAGAGCTTAAATTTTGTAAAAGTTTAAGCTCCAACAGTTTTTGCCAACTCTCCATCTGATGGAGGGTCCCGTTCCCTAATTTCCCCAATACCGGAACCAATTGGTGCTCCCTTCTAAATTCTGTCGGTTAAGTCAGATATACTCGTTTCCAAATTGATATTTTTTGTAAATATCATTTTAACAATTTCCGACATTTCCGATCATGAATTTGTAACGATAGACGTTGCCATTTTCTCTAATTACTTAGTAATTCGCCACACTATTATCACCGCTGCAACTACCAAAACACACTCAACTGCCTGAAATCATGACTGAGTTGTGCAGAAGTGAACTCAGTCTCGAGGTAATTCTAACTAATTGCTCTTTCTACCCCTTAAGAACTTATCCTGATAAGGATATATGACTTGCGTAGGTCCCATCCTTTGAACTACTACAAGTATACCATGAATATCCTTTTAGATCCTGCGAATATCCTTTGACGTCCTTTGAATATCCTTTGGGTGTCTTTCCATATCCTACAAAGGATCTTGAACATGATTTTCCTTTACGAAATGTGTGTTCATATGGCATTTCCTTCCACATCCTCTAATAATCCTGCCATATTCTGCGAAGGTCTTTAAACACGATTTTGATCTAGAAAGGCTAACGTTCTTATGACATTTCCTTCCATATACTTTGAGTATCCTGCCATAACGTTCGAAAGCCTTTGAACATGACTTTCATCTAGGAAGAGTGCCGTTCCTATGACATTTCCTTCCAGAACCTTTATGTATCCTGACATATTCCCCGAAGGTCCTCAATCGTGATTTTCATCTAGTAAGTATAACATTCATATGACCTTTCCTTCCACATCCTTTGAGTATCCTGACATATCCTACAATGGCACTTGAACGTGATTTTCATCTAGGAAGTATGTCGTTTGTAGGACAATTCCTTCTCTATACTTTGAGTATCCTGCTATATACTGCCAATGTCCTCAAACGTGATTTTCATCTAGGAAGTGTGCCATCCTTAGAGTATCACGCCAAATCCTCCAATGGTCCTACAACCTGATTGTCACCCATATTCTTCGAGTATCCTTCCCTTGAACATAATTTTCATCTAGGAAGTGTGCCGTTCTTTTGTTATTTCCTTCCACATCCTTTGAGTATCCTGCCATATCCTGCGAAGATTCTTGAATGCAATTTTAATCTAGGAAGTCCTTCCACATCCTTTGAGTATCCTGCAATATCCTGCGAAGGTTCTTGAACATGATTTTCATTTAAGAAGAGTGCCGTTCATAGCTCATTTCTTTCCACTTTCTTGAACGTAATTTTCATCTAGTAAGTGTGCCGTTCTCAGATCATTTCCTTTCTCACTCTCTAAGCATCCTGCCATATCCTGTGAAGGTCCTTAAAAATGATTTTCATCAAGGAAGTATGCCGTTCATAGGCCATTTCCTTCCACATCGTTTTAGTATCCTGCCGTAGGTCCTTGAATATGGTTTCCATCTAGGAAATGTGCCGTTCATAAATTATTTCCATCCATACTATTTGAATATCTTTAAACAGCCTCCGAAGATCCTTGAAGCTAATTTTCATATAGGAAATGTGCCATTCCTAGGTCACTTCCTTCGAAACACTTTGAGTTTCCTTGAACGTGATTTTCATCGAGGAAATGTGTTGTTCGTATGTCATTTAGTTTCACATCCTCTGAGTATCCTGTCATATTCAGCGAAATCCTTGTGGGTTATTTTCATTTTCCATAAACTGTGAGTATCTTTAAAGGCAAAATACCGAAACATGGATTAGTCAAGAAGAGTGCAGTTTTCGGATCACGTTCTTCGAGTGTGTGCCGTTCGTAGGCCACTTCCTTCGAACATCTCTGGGGAAATTCCTTGAAATTCTGGAACTGTGCCTTTCGTGGGTCACATCCTTCGAATGAGTGCCGTTAGAAAGTCAACTCCCCCCAAGCATCCCCTTCAAGTTTCGTAAAGATGTCGATCATTAGTGTGAGTGGGAGCTTCCTTCAAAGGACTTGGAAGCCACTTGCATCCGACAATATTGGACTCTATCGGAGGCAAACCGCATATATCTCATTTTCTTCCATAAACCTTTGCTTAGGTGTGCTTATAATTAGATATAATTACGAGCCTCGAGCTAATCCCAGCTAAAAATTGAAAACTCGTCGTTACAAATTCTTCATATTCTTTTAGTATTTTGGAGTCTCGAAGCTTGACGCATCAAAATTTTGGCTTTTTCGCAGGGTTAGGCGCTCAAAAGTTAGCCTATGAGTTAGGTCTACTTTCCGAATTGGTACGATTCATTTAACAATTTTATACCGAAAAATTATTATTAAACAAATATCTAAACTTTCGTAATTGTTCGGCCTTAGAAAACGTAAAAAATGAACCGGGAGAAACTGAGTTAAAGTTGGTTACTTGTTGTTCTCCGATATACTATTAAGCTTAATTCAAGCTCAAATAGAACCTTTTCATGTAACATGAACCAAATTTAACCATTTTCAGTAGAGTTTGTGAACGAATATGTACCAAATTTCATTCAATAATCTTCATAATCCTAATCTTCATATTATAAAAAAAAACTTTTCTTCTTACAATTTATTTATATTTTTTTGGATTAATTTTATCAAAAATATGAAAATGTCAGAGAATTTCTAATAAAAAATTATTTTTTAGGGAAAGGTCATCAGAATTTGAGGGTTTTTATATAGTAAAAAGTTTTTCTATAGTCAAAAGTCCTCAGAATCTGATAATTTCTATAAAAAAAATTACTTTAGATACTGAGAAGTTCTTTTTAGGGAAAATTCCTCAAAATCTGAGGATTTTTCTTAAGAAAACATTCTTCGGAATCTCAAAAATTTTCTTTGGAAAAAGTGCTCAGAATCTGAGAATATTTGTGTACGAAAAAATCATCAGAATCTGAGAATTTTTCTGTAGAAAAAATTCCCCAGATCCTGAGGATTTTTCTATAGGGAAAACTCCTTAGAATCTGGGAAAATTTCTACGAGAAGTTTTTCTCAATTCCAAGGGTTTTTCTGTTTGAAAAATGTATTACATTCTAAGGAGTTTTCTGTTTGGGAAATCCCTCAGAATCTTCACAATTGTGATCTGTAGTTTGATTATTAGGGTTGTTCATTTTCCATTGACAGATATCTCTAAATCTACTATAAGCAAGTCATTCTAAGTCGATCGTTATGAGATGGTGCTCCTCCCATTATATGTTATATTGTAGTTACAAACATCAGCACAAACGCCATATACCCTGTTCCACAATGTGGTGTAGGATATAAAAATCTTCTCACGTAGTTTGTTAAATACTTGTTAGCATAACTTTTTTTTCTAATATATATTCTTAAACACCCAATCCTCGTATAACGTGGCTTACAAAAAGACAAATTTTCTTTCATAACCTGGGTTTTTCTAAAGTTTTGAAAGTATTTCATTAAAATTGATATACCATGGTTTTTCCAAAAACTAATAAACAGTGTTATACCAGGGAAGAGTGTATGAATATATATAGCATTACAAAAAAGTCTATGCATAAACAAGTCTGTGTAGTTATCATGACTTTATATCATGTTTTAATATTCCAAGTTTTTGCTATTATTTTTTATATTGTATTTGTTGTCTGAATGCATTCATATATATATATTTGTATACATACTTATAAGAAAAGTATGCTAAAGAAAATAATGTTATAAGTCTCCTAAGTGATGACATTTTCAATCATATGAAAATCACCAGTTTCAAGAAAATTATATTAAGTTATATAGTACATATATTACATATCTGCACATTATTAAATTTTACAAATTTTTTCACGTTTTCTGGTTTTTATGGCTTTTAGCTATAGAAACGGGATTGTGTGTCTTTATTCACATAGTATAAACAATTTATGAGAAAACAACAACACAAAGAGGAAAAAAATAAAACTTTAACCATAAATAATAAGCAAAAATAATTATGAAGGTTTTTAACAATGAAAATCATAAACATGTTATTGCAGCCTGAAAGTATGCTATAATTTTATTAAATTCTTTTCAATACTTAGGGAATTTTAAGAAACTTTACAAAGTCTTTGAAATATAATAGATATATGTATGGAAAAAAATTTATTTAAATTTATAAAAATTTTAAAACAAATCATAGAGTTTTATTATAAACCCAAAAAGTATGCTTTAACTTCTGTACATTTAATTTAAAAAGTCTACTTTAAGTTATAAACTAAGTCAGAGTATAAAGATTTCAAAGATATTTTGTTGTTCAATTTAAATTTTATTAATTTTGTTATAGTGTCACATCTAAGGCTTCCTTTAATTTCTTATAACTACAAAAAGTAGAGTTTTCATTTCAAAAATGGCGCCCAACATAGTGCATCTGATGTATTGTAGTATTTATATTTATTTTATATTCTTAAACTTAAACTTAATTTGCTTAAACAAATCATAAGGAGATTTTAGTTTGACCAATTAGAAATAGGTTATTGAGTAATTAAAAACGCTTCTTCAGCTATCTTTCATTTTAATTGTAGTGAAAAATAAATTTTAAAATATCGCTATTTAGAAACAAAATTAAACCTAATTGGAATTAATCATTTTCGTACACAAGTTCAAAATTTTAAGGTGCGCCATATCTCAGTTTTCTCGCTACACTAAAAATAGTTAAATGAATGCTGAAAATATCAAAATTTCGGTATTAGCAATTTTTCAGAACAGAAATACCGATTCGATATTGGAAACCCTATCACAAACTATCCTTTATTATTCTTTCGCTCATTTTTCTTTCACCACGCACATCTCCTTTTCGTGATGATGTTACTGGCTGAGCGATCTCTTTGCTTCTTTGTTCATGATATAAAAAATTAACTCGAAATAAAGAAGTTTATTTTCATGTTATGACTTCCTCTTCTTCAAAAATTGTGAATGAAAAAAATTAATGAATGTTCAAATAATAGCATTCGTGATACTTTTCATTAGATTTTTTCTTATTATGTTTACAAAATAATGAAGGTTACAAGGAGAGTCTGCTTCTGGGTTCCTACAGATTTCGATGAAATTGGGCAATGTGAAGACAGAGGCCCATTCTCATATTTATGGGTTAAATAGAGGAAGTAAAAATTAGCTATTGATTCTAAAAAGAATCGGTCTATTTATGGATCTAGCGCCCTCATGGATTATATCCCCGATTTTCTCTTAAATACACCTAATATGAGTTAAAATCCAAATTTCTTGCATAGTCGCCATGTACTTTTTTACTCGGCTTACAGCTACAGAAGTAAATTTTTGGCACGTAAGGAAAACAGACTTGCCACCCCTTGTCTAGTAGATGTATTATTAGGGACTTCTAAAAGAACTATTTATAAAACTATATTTTAATATAGGGCTCCCAACTAATTTTCGTTTTACCTAAAAGTATGCAACACTGTATTGAGCCTTGCTACATGTTAGCAACTTTTGCTGCTATGTATTTATCCTAAAAGTAGACAATGCTTTTTAGTTAACCCCTTTTAATGTCAAAAATAATTATTGTCTATAATTAGAATTCTGTTTTTTCACCTTTTTCTTCTCCTTTGATTTCCTAATTTATATGTATAAACGCCTTTAAAATGTTCACACCTAATATACCAACAAAAAATACATAAAAATGAAATATAAAAAAAACTCTCACACACACACACAACTTATTCTCACGCATTAAAGGCATAACTGCTAATAGTTTGATTGTCAGCAAAAAATTTAATTTGCTGAGAAAAATAAAATTTATGATAAAATATAAACGAAACAAATGTAGGAAGTATAAAATTCACACACACACAAACACGCATAAATAAAATTCACACCAATATATAAACAATTTTAAATACAAAAAAAAAACTTTCTCTTATGCAAAAACACACACTAGCACAGAAAACCGTAACCGCGTAATTAATTAAATATCGTACAAACAAATTATACAGTTTTTATGAGTAGTGGTGGTAGTGGTATGGTAGTAGTGGTAGGGTAGTTCAACTACCCTTTTAATATGGTTGACCAACATGAAAAAAATGAGTTCCACACAAACATAATTATTTTTTAAATTGTTTTTTTATATAGAATATAATAATAAAATAATCTTCAAATGAAACTTAAATTAAAAAAAAAAAAAAACAACACAGAAAAAATCATTTAAATTTATAATTCGTATAAAGCGAGAAAAATTAGTTGGCTTTTAAATGCAAGACAGAACACAGGATACAATAGAAATATAAATTAAACAAAAAATATTTAATTAAAATTTGGTTAAAAACAAAAAAAAAAGTTAAATGATTGCGTGTCATATCTTGGTAAAAAAAAATCTATAATGTTATTTAAAATGTATGTTGGTATACGGTGTGTTCCTTAAAAATTTTGTATGTGTATTTGTGTGTTTAAATAAGTTTAAAAAATAAAAAATTTTAAAAGTGCGTACAGTGCCCTTTTTTCCTGTCAGTCGCTGTAAGACGGTAACAACAAAGCTGGGATTTTTCCATATTGGCTATTGCTTGGTGTTACTTCTTACAGTGACTGCTGGGTGAATTTTTAAAATCAGTGATAAAAAAGGTACAAATTAAACAAAGATAATAAAACAAAATATTAAATGTTTAAATAAAATGGTGCTGTCAAAAAATTAAAAGTCAGTGTTCAACAAAAAAAAAAAAAAAAAAACAGTTTAAAAAACATTATATAATAAAATCAAAATAAAGCCTTAAAGTAGGCTATGGATTTTATCATTAAAAATAATATGATATGAAATGAAATGAAATTTTTGGTTAAATGGTTTGACATTTCGTTTTGTAAGGGAAAAAACGTGATGGTAGTAATATTTGAAAGGGTTATGAGACAAAAAACAAAAAAGAATTAATAAAAATTAAACATTAAAGTACTTATGCATAATACTTTGAAAATCTTATAACATGAATTTTGTATGGAAATTATGTTTTATAAGTCACTTATAAATTTTAAAAGTGATTATGCACATGATCCTAAGTTTTTAAAATAATTTTTTTTCAGCAAATCATTTGTTATAAAAATAATTTCTGAATCACTTTCCGATAAGAATTACAATTAGTTGTGATACTGCCATTAGCAGGATGTTATAGTTAAGTTTTAAAATTGATTATAATTCGATTTTTATTGAAGTTTCTGATTACGACCGCATTGGGTTTAGTGAGATTACTTTTATGAATGGCCCCCAATGTGGGGCATTTGAGGAATTATTCAACTTGTAGTTACATGGATTTATATTATTAGTCAATGATTATTCTCCCTATAATGGAGCCCGCAGTGGGATATAACTACAGTCAAAAAAATAAGTTAGTAGAAAAATTAGTAAAACGTCTTGTATATCAAGTGTACTAGTTTTCAGCTATTTTTTTTGCTGAAATTCCGTTTTCAGCAAAAATTTTAGTTATATTTTTTTAGCACTAAACTAATTTTGAACTAATGTTTTACTAATTTATTTTGCTACAAAAATTGTGCTGATAACCGCATGCATAGCGTGGACGACAATCAGATAGACAAGATGTAGATGTCGCAGCTTGTGTGGAAACGGAAATGACAAGAAAAGAAAAACAACTCTACACGTATTCTATATTTAAATTTTGAGCAAATAAATTAACTAAAGTAAAATTTCTCTACAAGTTTTTTCAGTTTTTTTCAGTCTACTAATATTCAGCAAAAAGTTTAGTGATTTTAGCAAGGATTTTTTTCATTTGCAGTCGACTAAATATCAGCAAAACTTTTGCTGAAGATTACTATTTTTTTTGGTAAAAATCAGCTCGCTGTTTTTCAGCAAACCTTTTGCTGAAATTACCAACTTTTTTGCAAGCACGCTCCTGACTAAAAATTTGCTGACACAGCAACATTTTTTGCTGACTTTACTGACTTTTTTTTTTGAGCCATTCAGCTAACAACGAAAGGCAAACTCTCTCAGATTTCAAGGAAACTTGATTATGTTGTAGCGCCAACAAAACTGCTGCCAAATTTCATATTTTGGGATTTAAAAGTACACAGCCAACATTTTTCTGGGCGCTCAGAAATTATGACTCATAAAAGACTCTAAAATACGAGCATTTTCAGAGTGCTCAAATTTTAGAGTCATAAATGAAACATAATAGACTCTTATTTATGAGTGTATTAAAAATGTTTTTAAATTTTTTTCAATACTCATAAATGACTGAAAAATTATTCAGAAATGACTCATAAATTGCTTAGAAAATTTAAAATTTTCCAGCAATGCTCATAATTTGGAGTCTTTTATGATTCATAAAAGTGCGCTCAGAAAGAGGCTTCATAGGTGAAGGAAAACACCATCATATATCTATGATTTCAGAATATATAAAATTGCTCCATTTTAAATTTTTTTAGTTTTTTAAGTATTTGTTTTGAAGTAACCACACAAGAAAGGGGTCTCAAAATCAAGTTATCTAAAAATGTATAAAATTATTTAGAACATCTGCAAATTTAAAATGTTCGGACGTTTTCTACGCCCTTTTTCACTCCCTAAATATGAGACTAGGCAGTTAACCAAAAACACAGTTTTGTCTTCTCCTTCTTTTTAAGTTGGATTTTTTTTTCTCAGCCATATTTATTTTAATAATGGCGCCCAACATTGGTCATCCGTGAAATTTTATAGCATAGTTGTAATTTTTTTAAGAAATCAGCATTGTAATCATTAAACTAACAAAGAATTTCCCTTAAATGAAAAATCTTAGATTTTGATAGAGACACCAAATCTAAAGGGACTTCATATAAATAAATATTTGTTGTCATTACCTTGAGAACAATATAAACTAATTTCTTTACACAGAGGAAATTTCGCTGGACGAGTTTTAATGAAATGAAGTTTTCTTCACAAAGTAAATGAAGAAATTCTTAAATTTGATGAAAATAAAACTTCATATATTTTATGAATACAGCTTTAATGAAACTTTTGCATTATGAGTTAGGTTGTAATACAAAAATAACAAGTAATCGTTGTAAAAGTTCTTTGCTTTTGTGCTAGTGAATATAAATAGAATTAAAAGCTTGAATATTAAATACAACTTACACACATTTGCTTTACTACTAAAGGTACTTTGATTAAAGCAACAACTATAACATAGAAAAAAATAAAAGCTTTGTAGAAAACATATGATTTTCGTTGTAATACATAAATAACTATTAAAAATGTTTGAATTTATTTCTCAAATCATTAATTACAAGGGAATTTAAATATATACAAAAACTTAAATCTACATTATAACAAAGACAATCTGATGATAGTGCTTGGTAGTACTTGAAAATGCTTTAATTGTCAACCATTATTTCTAGAAAAGTTTTTTCTCTATTTGTTGTAAAATAAATTATTAATTATATTTGGAATTTGGCATATTTGATCTTAAAACCGAAGTAAAATGACACTCATTGTAAAAAAAAAATTAAATTTTTCACAATATATTATAAAAATTAATTCCATTAATTTAACAAAAAGTTTCAATGGACGAGTACTAGTGAAACTTCGTTGGTTTTATCCAAAAATACATTAATATTATGCAGATAATTCTCTCAGTGTACTAATCAACAAAATTTACAACAAAATGGTATCAATATGTTATTGTATATTTTTGCAAATTTTGCTATAAATTATATTCATTATAAATATATATTTTTATATATAGCTGTTAATGCATATTTTGTGAATAAATGCATATTTTGGTAAAATGCATATTTTAAAGCATATTTTAATATTTCACTAAAACTGACTTTTTACACAATTCATATCTTAAAAAAATGTTTTCTTCTTAAAATTTATTTATATTTTTTTGGAATATTTTATTCAAACATATAAAAATGTCAGAGAATTTCTCAGACAAAATATTTTTTAGGAAAAGGTTATCAGAATTTAGTGGTTTTTCTATAAGAAAAAGTTTTTCTATAGTAAAAAGTCCTCAGAATCTGATGATTTCTATAAAAAAAAATGTCTTTAGATACTAAGAAATTCCCTTTAGGAAAAAGTCCTCAAAATCTGAGGATTTTTCTAAAGAAAAACATCCTAGGAATCTCAGGATTTCTGGTTGGGACAAAGTCCTCAGAATCTTTGGATATTTCTATATGAGAAGGTCATCAGAATCTGAGAATTTTACTTATAAAAAATTTCTCAGATCCTGAGGAATTTTCTGTAGGGAAAAGTCCTTAGAATCTGAGAAAATTTCAATGAGAAAACTTCCTCAGATTCTAAGGATTTTTTTCTGTACGAAAAATCTGAGAATTTTTATAAGAAAAAAGGTCCTCAGAATCCTAGGATTTTTCTTTGGGAAAAAAAGTCATCACGATCTCGGAATTTTTCCGAGGGAAGTCTTTCTCAGATTCTAAGGATTTTTCTGTTGGAAAAAGCGCTCAAAATCTGAGAAAATTTCTATGAACAAACTTTCTTAGATTCTAAGAATTTCTTCTATATGAAAAATTTATTAGATTCTAAGGATTTTTTCTGCAGGGAAAAGCCCCTGAATCTGAGGTATTTTTCTATACGAAAAATTTATTAGAATCTGAGTCTCGATCTGAGGAGATTACTATAGGAAGAATTTCTCAAAACCTTAAGATTTTCCTATAGTGTCTAAGGAAAAAGTCCTTAGAATCTGAGGATTTTTTTTGAGGAAAGAGTCTCAGAATCTGAGAAGTTTTCTATAGGAAAAAGTCTGCAGAATCTGAAGATTTGTCCATACGAAAAGGTCCTCAGATATTTTCTTTATAAAGAAGTCCTCCCAACCTGAAGATTTTTCTATAACAAAAGTCCTTAGATTCGGAGGATTTTTTTAAAGGATAAAGTTCTCAGAATCTAAAAATTTTTCTATATAAAAAAGTCCACAGAATTTGCGGGTGTTTCTATATGGAAAGGCCTTCAGAATCTGAGGGTTTTTCTGTTCGAAAAAGTCTTCAGAATTTCAGAGATTTTCCATAAGAAAAAGTTATTATAATCTGGGAATTAAGCTATAGCAAATAAAACAGCAGCATCTGATAGTTGTTCTATTGAAAAAAATCTTCCAATTTTGAGGGTTATCTATAGCAAAAAGTCTTCAGAATCCGATAATTTCAAAACGAAAAAGTTCTTACAAGCTCCAATACATGGTGTAAATTAAGGCCTTGCTCAGTTTTCAAGTAAAAATAACGAAAAAAAAACTATTATTTACATGTACTTACGTTGAGTAAACAATGTAAACAATCATGTAAATAAAGTAGAAAATCCCTTTAATTCTAAGTTTGAATTAAAAATGTTTAAAATTGTATTTTAATTAGTTATTTACATTATGTAAAGGATGTATAAAAATGTGTTCTAGAGTCTAAATACCTATTTCAGTTCTTTGCCTAATAAGTAGAAGGTTTTGGCGAGCTTTCATTTAAAAATAATGGAAAAAAACTATAATTTTAGTTTGATTACGTAAGGTAATGTAAAAAATCATTTAAATTGTTGCATTAAAGCAAAAACGTTTAACATGTCTTTGATTTAATTACTTACATTATGTAAAGAATGTATATTAATGTGTTATTCAATATATTTTAAATAATTCAGTAATTGACATAAGGTTTTGTCTAGTTTTCAAGTAAAAATGGTGTAAAAATCTGTAATTTTTATATGTTTACATGAGGTAAATAATTTAGACAATTTGTAAAAAATTACATACATTAAAAGTTAAAAGGAAAAACTTTCAAAAGCTTTAAATTCATAATTTACATTATGAATTAAAATGTGTAAACCTGGTGTCAACAATTCGGTATTTGAAGTAGTATAAGGTTTTGTCCAGTTTTTAAATGGAAATAATGGAATTTTAATGGAAAACGTTAAAAAGGATTCTCAAATTAATAAATTTACATTATGTAAAAAATGTATAAAAATATCAGGTGTATTTGAATGAGGTTTTGTCTAGTTTTCAAGTAAAAATAATGTAAAAGCTGGAAATTTAATATATTTGCAGGAGGTAAGCAATGTAAAAAATCGTGTAAACAATGTAAAGAATCATTTAGATTATAAGATTAAATTAAAAATGAACAAAAATTGTTTTGAATTGCTTATTTACGTTATGTAAAGAATGGGTAAAATTGTAGCATATAATGTAAACAATTCAGTACTTGGTAAAAATAAGTTTTTCTTTACTTTTAAAGTAAAAATATTAAACAAAAATTAAATGTGTTTACGTGAGGTAAACAATGTAGACAATCGTATAAACAATGTAAATAATTATTTGAATTACAAGTTCAAATCAAAAATGCTCAAAACTCTTTTTGAATTTATTATTTACATTATGTAAAGAATGAGTAAAATTGTGTCACATAATGTAAACAATTCCACACATGCTATAAATAAGGTTTTGTTTACTTTGCAAGCAAAAATATTGCAAAAATTTTAAATTGAATGTATTTACATGAGGTAAATAATGTAGAGAATAATGTAAATAATGTAAAAAATCACTTGAATAATAAGTTAAAAGCAAAAACTTTCAGAAATCATTTTAAAGTAATTATTTACATTATGTAAAGAATGAGTAAAATTGTGTTACATAATGTAAACAATACCACACATGCTATGAATAAAATTTTGTTTACTTTTAAAGCAAAAATATTGCAAAAATTTTAAATTGAATGTGTTTACGTGAGGTAAACAATGTAGACGATGATGTAAATAATGTAAAAAATCAGTTCAATAATAAGTTAAAAGCAAAAACTTTCAAAAATCATTTTAAAGTAATTATTTACACTATGTAAAGAATGAGTAAAATTGTGTTATATAATGTAAACAATTCCACACATGCTATAAATAAAATTTTGTTTACTTTTAAAGCAAAAATATTGGAAAATTTTTAAATTGAATGTGTTTACGTGAGGTAAACAATGTAGACGACGATGTAAATAATGTAAAAAATCAGTTCAATAATAAGTTAAAAGCAAAAACTTTCAAAAATCATTTTAAAGTAATTATTTACACTATGTAAAGAATGAGTAAAATTGTGTTATATAATGTAAACAATTCCACACATGCTATAAATAAAATTTTGTTTACTTTTAAAGCAAAAATATTGGAAAATTTTTAAACTGAGTTTGTTTACATGAGGTAAATAATGTAGAGAATCATGTAAATAATGTAAAAAATCACTTGAATAATAAGTTAAAAGCAAAAACTTTCATAAATCATTTTAAAGTAATTATTTACATTATGTAAAGAATGAGTAAAATTGTGTTACATAATGTAAACAATTCCACATATGCTATAAATAAGTTTTTATTTACTTTTAAAGCAAAAATATTGGAAAAATTTTAAATTGAATGTGTTTACATGAGGTAAATAATGTAGAGAATAATGTAAATAATGTAAAAAATCACTTGAATAATAAGTTAAAAGCAAAAACTTTCAGAAATCATTTTAAAGTAATTATTTACATTATGTAAAGAATGAGTAAAATTGTGTTACATAATGTAAACAATTCCACATATGCTATAAATAAGTTTTTATTTACTTTTAAAGCAAAAATATCGGAAATTTTTTAAACTGAATGTGTTTACATGAGGTAAATAATGTAGAGCATCATGTAAATAATGTAAAAAATCACTTGAATAATAAGTTAAAAGCAAAAAGATTGAGTCAAATTATGTGACATAGTGTAAACAATTCAATACATTGTATAAATCAGGTTTTGTTTTACATTTCGAGAAAAAATATTAGAAGAAATTTAATTTCAATGTATTAACTTTGTGTAAACAATGTAGATATTTATGTATATAATGCAAAATTAGTTCAAATTCTTAGCTTAAAGTAAAAACGTTAATAAATCTTTTTTAATTGACTATTTGTTTTAGGTAAATAATATATAAAATTGTGTAAATATTGCTTGAATTTGTTTTAAAAAGGAAATGCAATAGTAAAATACCACTTCCTACACAATGTAAACAATTTGACTATATTTTATATTTCAATTCAAAATATTTTATTGTTTTTTATATAAAATATAAACAAATTGTCACTTTTTGTTTAATTAAAATTTGTTGTTGAATATGATTATTTCAATTCAAAATATTTTATTGTTTTTTATGTAAAATATAAACAAATTGTCACTTTTTGTTTAATTAAAATTTGTTGTTGAATATGATATATTGTTAACATTATGTAAACAATTAAATTTTATATTCAAAAGCTTTCTTTAAGGATTTTATACAATGTTTTAAATTTCTTAGAATATAATTTTGTATCAAAAACATGTATTTGCATGAATGAAAGCTTTCAATTGCATTATTTCATTCCACATTCAATTACGCATATAAAATTTTTAATGATTACAATTCTGTTTTGAAAAACCAATTATCTTTATTCAATTTTCTACCCATGATGATGATGATAATATTGTTGTCTTATAAATCATTTTAATTTCTAAGAAATATTTGGGTTAAATACAATTTTAATCATAATTTCTTAACTCATTAGTATGCTGTAAGAGTAGTACTTTGCTAAGGCAAGAGTGTATACAGTTTTTGTATATATTTAAGTATGTGTAACGTTATGCAGAATCATGCATGCTTAAGCAAATACAAAACAATATTAAAAAAAAATATAGTATTCAACTTAAACTCAACAACTCATGAAAAATAAAACGAAGCATAACCACAGGCTGTTTTTAACATATCACACACTTACACTTGCACATACAGAAAAACAGTTAAGTATCATATAAAAAAATTCTTAAAATTGGTATAAAAACATTTCATAAAAATATTTTATGACACTTAATTTGTTAAAATATGTGGAAAGTACCAGAGACAGAGAGAGCGAAAAAAACACCACAAATATATATACAAACATCAAAAAACACAGTGACCACAATAGTTTTTTTTTGACGGTTTGGAACAAACCATAGAAAATTTAATATTTTATACAATACTAATGCATTCACTACTACTACCACAAGGCTTGGAAAATACTATAAAATTTACTCTTACATTTATATTGGAATAAGAAAGACTTGAAAAATAAAACACGCGCTGTTTAATCTCATTTTCATTTCATTTTTCATGTTATATTTCCTACTAGTAAACCAAAGTTTCCTTCACTCTTCTTCAAATAAGCTATTTTTGGGTTTTCTGATGTTGTAAAGCAATTCCTGAAACAGTTACTGTATATGTGTGTGTGTGGTTTGGCTAAGAGTGTTGTAGTTGCTGCCACAGATTGTAATTTTGGTTTTACTTGTAGACCATGGATTTATTGTTGTTTGTATTTAGGATATACATACACCATGTATATAGATGATTTTTCAGAGTGGAGTCAGTTACTTAAACAGATACTTGAAATTTCATACCACACTGCTTCCATATTGTATATTGTAATGCTGCGTTAATGTAGCAGCAGCAGAGTGCAGTAAAAACTAGAATCAACAATATATATTACAACAAAAAAAATTATGCATATAGAGCTGTTTCCTAGTCTAGCTTCTGTTGGGTATCAAAATGCAAATGAGTTTTTAGAACTTGGTAGTTTGTAGTCATGTTCTTTACTACACTATATAATCATCATCATCATAGCTCCCCACTAAAATACACTACTTTATAATCATGCTAGTACACCCCTCCCTTTTTCCTAAAAACAAACAGTATGAAATAAGTAAAAAAAAAAGGTCAAGGGAAACAAGTAATTGTAGCATATGAAGTTCATTTGTTTATTTCAACACCTTTTACCGCAATGAATAAGAAAAGAACATAAAAAAATGCAAACTAAATAGCATGAAAATAATGCAGCTTCCTTGGAGGTTAAACATATATTTTAAAAAAATAAGCAAAAATGATAAACGTATTCCGATTTTCAACAAAAAAAAAGCAAAATAAAATATTTGTGTAATTCACCAAATAAAAAGTAATTATTTACACAGTGTAAATAATGAAAAAATTCAGAAATAATCCAAGATTAAGAGTCCCAAAACTACGAGACATGGTTGGAGAACACCTTAATATATCGTCAGCTTATTATTATTATACCAAATTTGAAAAATAATAAGATGACGATATGTTGAAATCCAGAAACAGTACGAAGAGTGCTTAGAAATTTTGGATTAAATGCAAGAACAGTAAAACGCAGATTTTGGAAATCTCTATTTTTTTATTTCTTTCTTATCTTAGACCAACACTCAGGGGATGCCCCTATTAACTCAGTGCATTGTATTGATATCAAGAAAAGAGGAGGAAATAGGGAGTAGTGTTTGTGAACATTTAACTTTCTCTAAATTGTAAGTATCAGAAAAGACATCTGCGGGGAGTTTATTCCACACACGCGGCGGTTCAATTAATGAAAAAATTTTCTCTGGCTGGACAATCGACCACAAATGGAGGAGATCTACTATTGGCTGTACAACTTCAAGATGCGGGATTCACAATAGATGGTGTATCTTTCACACATGGTTTGTGTCTTTAAAAATTTATATGGCATTTTGGAGGGAAAATATCTGTCATTTATTTTCACTTAGCCATTGAACGAAATAGTGTAAACAACAAAGTTTTTTCTTGCCTCGAAAATGTCGAATATTATGCCAACAAAGCATCATTTGCGGGAATTTTTGCTTTACTCCTTGAATTTGAAAAAAAAGTGCAGCTGAAGCACATCGATTGCTTACCGAAGCTTATCCTGAATATGTTCCATCAATTTCAACGTACGAGATTCAGAAGTGCTGGTTTTGACATGGAAGACAAAGACCGCCCAGGTCAGCCAAAAAAGTTCCAAGATGATGAAGATTGTTATACTCAAGAAGAACTTGCAAAATCATTGGCAGTCGCTCTAGCAGTAATTTCGAAACGTTTGCAAGCAGCAGGATTCATCCAAAAGCAAGGAACTTGGTTATCACACGAGTTGAAGAAAAGAGACATTGAAAGACGATTATACATGTCCGAAATGCTGCTTGAACGCCATAAAACGAAGTAATTTTTGCATCAAATCATTACTGGCGATGAGACAACCGTAGTGCAAGAAATCGTATGTGAAGCCCGGCTAACCAGCCAAATTAACGCCAAAGCCGAATAATCATGGCGCCAAGGTAATGCTCTGTATTTGGTGGGTCAGAAGGGTCCCATTTATTATGAGCTGCTGAAATCGCGCCAGAGGATCACAAGGGACCTGTACCGAACACAATTGATGCGTTTGAAGCCGAAAAACGTAATATTCCATAATGACTACACTCGGCCACGTGTTGTGAGACCGGTATATAACTATTTAGAAAATAGTGGTTGGAAAGTTTTGTCTCACCCGCCTTATAGTACAGACCTTGCTTCATCCGCCTACCATTTTTTCGATCGATGCAGTGCGCTCTCACTGGAATATGCTTCAATTTAGAACAAGGTATTCGAAATTGGCTTGATTCATTCTTGGGCTCAAAAACTGAGCAGTTCTTTTGGCGTGGAATCCATATGTTGCCAGAAAGATGGGAAAAGGTCGTAGCTAACGATGGCCAATACTTTAAATAAATTTGTATTGCGCATTTTTTAGTTATACGCTCAATAGAAAGGCGCGTGTTACGCACAAAAACACAAGGCCTGGGGATAAGTACACTTATCTCAGCAGAACACCTCCCATGGTAGTAACGATATAACAGTGTTACACAACCCACATTCTGACGATGCTTTAACGAGTCAATACAGCTTGATACCCTACTATCATTAATGAGCACCGATGACCTCCTTTGTACACGGTCCAAAAGCTCCAAAATAGACTTTGAAGCCCCTGCCCATATATCGGAGTTGTAATCCAGCTTCGGCCGGATATAGGTGGTATAAAGTAGTTCTTGCATGTCTTCTCTTTTGACTCTTGAACCACGTAATACTTCCAACGGACATCATACTGGATTCTCATGCCCAGACCACCAAGAGCTTCAGATTTATCAACATTGATACCACCTATGTATACAGATGACATTGATGGCCCCGCAGTGCTATGGGTTAGCAAACAACATTGGGTTCTGCATGCTTAAAATCGACCATATTCACGCGACACCATTCAATGATTGTAATTAGGTTTTGATTGAGTGTGTTATTCATAATCTGCCGCTTGCTCCCAATCTCCACAAGGCTAGGGCCAACGATAGAAGGATATGTATGGCAAATGTTGCTGTGATCTGCAAAAGAGTAGATAGGATTGGAAGTCTGAGTAACTCGTTGTGAGAGATAAGAATCTTGCGGTACCCCTGCATTCAACTGCAACTCATTAGAAGAGACCCCATCTGTAAAAGCTTTTATAGCGCGATCCCTGAGGAAACTCGATATGAATCGAGAGAAGTTATCACCTACACCAAGAGCAATAAGCCTTGACAAGAGAGATTTATGCCACACACGATTAAATGCCTTGGAAATATCCAGCGCACTTTGATTTTACCAAATCTGTGAATGGATCGACTTCAACGTTCCAAAAGAAACGTCATCAGGTCTCCCGTAGAACAATTTCTATGAAAGCCATACTGTCGATCATTAAGAAGTAAATTGGACTCGAGATAATTAAGTTAAGGACTCGAGATAAATAATTAATTAAGATGGTAGGTATCCATGCTCTCCATAACTTTCGAGAGCGCAGATCAGATTGCGATTCGGCGGTTATTATCAGGGTTGGTAGCCCCACCCTTTTTGGGAGTTGGCCGGATATTGGCAACCTTCTAATGCGATGGATAGATATCCATGCGATGCGACGTGCTAAAGAGAGTTGCCAATTGACGCGATAGCATTGAAGAGCACTGTTTCAGTACTAGTGCTGGTATACCATGCGGGCCCGCTGACTTATTTATATCGATATTCGAAAGAACGGTTTGAGAAGAAAGAATATCTTATGCATAGCAGTGATACTTTTTCCAGTAGCGATACGGGCAGTGGTTGATCGCTTTCCGGCAGCAACGAATTCTCCGCGAGGAGTCCAGCCAGTAAGTTGACTTTATCAACCGGATTGGTGAATATTAACTCATCCTTTACATAAGTCGGGATAGAGGAACTAGCATTATCCCTTACTCTTTTAACGAATGACCAAAAGGTCTTACTGCCCAATGGAGCAGCAATAACTTTAGTACGTGGATGCTGTTCGTGCAGAAGCTTTTCACGTTTTAGTACTTTGGCATACTCAGTTCTCGCTTGTTTGCGCAGCATGTCGGTATTGAGTGTATTTCTGAAACGTCTGGTTAAATCAACGCTTATGTTTGGACTTAGCCGAAATGAACTTTGAAGGAATAAAAAATTTTATTCTAAGCTAAACCACGCATTCTACCATTCCCGCAGCGGCATCAACATCGTCATCCAAGAAACATAGTTTCCAGTTGAATTGATGAATTGAAACGGTACAGTTATCCGAGTTACCGAGAGCTGCATATGATCTCACTTCACACTTTTCAGGGTAGGATAATTCAGATTTTACTTACACTCATTTGTGATCACACGCGATTCAATCACAGAAATTCACGAAATAAAATCTTACTGGAAAAATTTAATACTGCGATGAATATGCAATTTTGTCATTTATTTTGTATTTTAAAAACCCAAAATATATGAAATCGGGAAAAAATAAAGGGAAATATTTATTAAAAGCAGAAAAAAATTTATAATGTACTAGTCAAGCACACATACTGAAGCAAAAATTTGCCTCTCGCACACTCACGAACAAATTTTTCTATCCACACTCACTCACGTTCACATGAGTAAATTAAAATTTCGCTTACCCTCACGCCTTACCCACATGCCCTTCTCTAGTTCAGATGTTCACAACTCTTTAGGGTTTTACTATACCATACAATGTCACAGATTTCAATTACGTTTAAAAATGAAATTGAAAAACGTATATAAATTGCTTCTTCAAATATAAAATTTGATACAATTTTTTTAATTAAAACAATCTGAAATATTGTGGAACATTTTTAAATTTTCCACAAATTTTCGTATATTTTTATTTTTCAGATGGTTTAAATTTAAAAAAGAGAAAAGAAAATCTGTGTTTATTTCTCTATATATTTCAATTAAAACTGTTTCTAAATTTAATTTTTTTAACTTACGACATTTCATGCAGACTTTTATGGTTTTAAACTTCTTTCCACTACATTAACGTTAGATGTTAAATTTAACAAAAAAAAATGTAAACCTACACGTTTGTATTTATGTTAGCTTTCACGTACGAAAATCTACTTGTAGCTTTAACACGTACATATGCCACCCACTACAGCAAACAACATTAGCTAGAGCAAATCTTATTCAGGTCTTAAGTGTATAATGCTACAGACAAACAAAGCAGAATATAAAGAAAACTTAGATCTTATAAAGTGGTTAGACTACCTCAGATAACAAAATTGTCTCATTTTAAATGTACTTCATAAAAATTTATATTTTAGGAGAATTTGATATCAAAAGAGGAGAAGATATAAAATGGCGCACTTTATCAGACATACTTAGTTTTATTTTTCAAAGTATTTGACATTCCATAAAAGTTCTAATTTCAAATGTACTTTATAAAAATATATATTTTCGGTGATATTGGTGTAAAATAAAATGGGTTTTCAAAGCATTTTACTTTTCACCCATATTTTTGTAGTTAATGGTGTCAAGTAAAATGGCGCCCAACCCGGGAAAATAATAGTAGAATTCTTTCTTACTTTTCTTCGTTAAAGCATTTTACATTCTATAAAAGTTGTAAGATTTTAAATAAGATATTTTTGAGAAAAAATATTATAATTAATAATGGCGCCCAACCTGGATCATTAGTAACAGTAATAGCTCTATTTTACTATGCTTTTTCACAGCATTTTACTTTGTATGACAAAGCCCTTAGTTGTTTAACCTATTTTTTTAGCAATATTTAGCATTAAATTTATGGTGCAGCCTAAACGTCTTTCTTTTAAAACTTGTAGCTTTTGTACATTAAATCTACTTACCCAAAGAGTTTTTGTGTTAACATTTGGATGTGTTTTTTTTTTTTTTGTGATTTATTTTATTCACAAAACCTTTCTCATACACATATTTGAGTATATTCTTTCTATACTTCCGGTGGAAAAACGGAAATCCTTTTTTGTACTTTTGCTGCCAGCACGCACACAAAAAATATGTTGAACATTTACCAACATAAGGAAAAACATTAAATACACCCATTTATTAATGTTACAAAAACCAAATAAAATGTGGACGAATATGGTAACAAATCAAATAGATAATTGCTGGTACAAATTAATTTCAAACTAATTTATTTCGGAAAATAATTACGTATTTTTTGTTTGCTTTTCTTCAAACTTATCTGTTTATTTAAGAAGATGTTAGAATATTAAGACAAACATATTGTTTAAAAAAAACATAAGTATTTAATTTTGTAAATGAATCAAGTAAAACCAAAATCTTGAAACTAATAAAAAATGTTGCCGGTGGTGTAACCCGTAGATTTTAATAATTGGATTTGTAATAGAGGGGACAAAAGTAATAAACATATGGAAGAAGAACAAACCTATCTGCGTAATTTGATTAAAGCTAAAAATGCGTTTAAAGTTTAATCGAAACTTTTTTGAGAACTTTGCAATAAATTTTATATAACATTGGATAGCTATTTAAAATACCTTTTATTTGATACCCAATTTGTATATGTGACCTTCTCCGAGAAAAGGGACCTAGTGTGTGAAAATAAAGTTTTGAGAAGAACGCATTTAAAGTTAAATTTAAAATAAAATTTTAATGCTTTTCTCATTTTTATCGAAACCCGTTTTTCGACACACTAGGTCCCTTTTCTCGGAGAAGGTCACATATATTTCCTTTAAAGCAGACATAAATAAACGCAAAAACAAAAAATGGGGCACATTTGACCCAAAATTTGCAAATATTGAAATTTCATTAAGATCTGCCGGTTACAACACTGAGTATTTTTAATGTTAGTAAAAATATTATTATTATTGGCGCCCAACGTAGGACAATAGGTAAAACAAATTGAGATTAAATTGGCTATTAGAGCATTTTAATAGTAGAGTATTCGAAAAACCGGTCTTTTCAAGAAATCTTTGGAACACACCGAAATTTCATTAAGATCTGCCGGTTAAACACTGAGTATTTTTAATGTTAGAAAAATATTACTTTATTTGGCACCCAACGTTCGACAATAGATAACACAAATTGAAATTAAATTAGCTATTAGAACATTTTAGTAGCAGAGTATTCGAACATAGGCCGTCAGATTGACAGACGACAGCTTTACACAGAGAGAACGAGTCTTAATGAAATTTTTTAGTAAAGTAATGACGTTTTCTTCACAAAGTAAATGAAAAATTTCCTAAATTTGATGAAAAAGCTTCACATGTTTTATGAATCCAGTTTTAATGAAACTTTTTCACTGAGTGTATGAAAGCTTTAATAAATAAAATGAAAATTTTCACAACATTTAAGTAAAATTACATTAATTTAATGAAAAGTTTCATTGGACGAGTTCCAGAGAAACTTCATTGGTTTTATGCAAAAATTCATTAATATCATGCAGATAATTCTCTTAGTATACCCAGTGAGCAAACGATACATATAATACGACTGTTATGTCGTCAAACCTTAAAAAATTTATAGCTGCGACAAAACTTCGCAGATGCTACAACAGGAGGTATAAAAGAAGGCAGCATTCATTGAGCGGTCTACCGCGAGGTAAACTAGTTTTTCTTTGGGTGTGTTATCTACCGTCAAGTGAACAGGAGCTCTTTGTGTATTACCGAAAGTAAAGTGAATAACTCTTTTGTGAATTAACTAACAAGTCAAGTGAATAGTTTTTGGTGAAATTAAAGACAGCCAACATAATGAAGGCAACGAGTGACCAGTGTGGAAGAGAAGATCTCGATGGAGCAATGCAAGTTGTGAAATAAAACTCAAGTCTAGGAGATCGTAGTTACAGAATTGTATCTGAAAAAGTATAGAGCGGATTACATCTGCGAAACGAGTTTAGGAGATCGTAGTGACAGGGTCTGGATTACATCCGGAAAAGTATACAGCGGATTAAATCTGCGAAACGAGCCTAGAAGATAGAAGTGGCAGAGTTTGAATTACATTCGGAAAAGTATAGAGCGGATTTAATCTGCAAAACAAGCTTAGGAGATAGTAGTGACAGGGGCTGGATTACATCCAGATCTGTAAGTACGATCTCCAAGTCTAGGAGTCGCAAAAATTAATGCTTGAGTGAATTTCAATGGTCTTAAAAGTTGTTCTTAAGTTTGAAAATAATCTTCTTCGAGTAATGCCTCCAATTCATCATATTCTATTCTAACTTTTTGACTGACCTGGGTGATATATGTCTTCCGTGTCAAAATCATCACTTCTGAATCGCACAAAACTTCATTTGCACGTTGAAATCGATGGAACATATTCAGGATAGGCTTCGATGAGCAATCGATGTACCTCAGCTGCACTTTTTTTTCAAATTGAAGAAGTAAAGCAAAACTTTCCGCAAATGATGCTTTGTTGGCACAAAATTCAACATTTTCGAAGCAAAAAAAAAAACATTTTTAGATCTATCAAAACAAGAGAGTAGTATATGGAAGATCACAAAGCAAATTGTGGTAAATTTTTTTTTTTTTTTTTTTGATATTTTGCATGTTTAATAACGCTCTTAGACGAGAACATGAAATTCTCATTGAGTTTGTAATTTAACTTAACAAATATTTCCAGAAATTTTAAAAACATCGTCCCCTGACGATTTCCTTAGGCAAGAATGAAAACCGGATAGGGACATGCCTCCAACAGATTATTTTTCCCAATTTATAAAATACGTTTGGAATTTTAGCATATTTAATTCCTTTAAAAAAATTTGTTGTTTACACTATTTTGTTGAATGACTAAGTGAAAATATATGCTAGATGTTTACCCTCCAAAATATCATACAAGTTATTAAAGACACAAACCATGTGTAAAAGATAAGCCATCTGTTGTGAATCCCGCATTTTTGAGTTAAACACCCAATAGTAGTTTTGTAGTTGAGTAGTTTAGTCGTTTACTAGTTATGTAGTTTAGTAATTTAAGTAGTTTAGTAATTCTCTGGTTTAATAATTTTGTTTAGTATTTTAGTAAATAGGTACTTCATTAGTTTTGTAATTTTGTAGTTTAGTTGTTAGTAGTTTAGTAGTTAATAATTAAGTTGTTTGGTAGTTTAGCAGTTTAGAAATTTAGTAAAGAGGTTTATTAGTAGTAGTTTACTGGTTTAATAGTTTAGTGCTTTAGTAATTTAATATGTTCTTAGCTTAGTAATTTAGTAGTTCAGTAGTTTAGAAGTTTAGGAGTTTAATAGTTAAGTAGTTTAGTTGTTCAATAGTTTAGTGATATAGTAGTTAAGAAATTTAGTAATTTACTGGTTTAGTAGTTTATGGTTTAATAATTTAATACATTCGCAGTTCAGTAATTTAGTAAATCAGTAGTTGAGAAGTCTAGTAGTTTAGAATTTTAGTAGTTAAGTAGTTTAGTAGTATGGTAGTTAAGAAGTTTATTTGATTACTGTTTTAGCAGTTTAGTAATTTAAGATATTCCTTGTTCTGTAGTTTAGTAGTTCAGTAGTTTAGAAGTTTAGTAGTTTAGAAAATTAGTAGTTTAGTAGTTTACTATTTTAGTAGTTTGGTAGATTAATAGTTTAGTAATTTAGTAGTTTCGAAGTTTAGTAGTTTTGTAGTTTGATAGTTAGATAGGTATTTTAGTTGTTTAGTATCTCAGTAGATTTGTAGCTTTGTAATATTATAGTTATTTAGTTTAGAAGTTTACTAGTTTGCTAGTTTATTTGTTTAGTAGTGTAATAGTTTCGTAATTTGTTCATAAAAACAAATTTTTCCTACCAAATGACGGTTACATTTCCCAAAACAATATCAGAAATTATATAAACCCCCTCTTGTCAAGGGAATTAACTTAAAACATTGATAAACTCTTCCTAAGTAGTTTCCTCCTTCATTACCTATCAAAAACGATTTTAAACCACAAAAACAAACAAACATTTCACTATTGTTTAGAGCAAAAGTTTTTCTATTTTCATACCTTTTATATAACAACTTTGTGGTGTTATGAATGAATGACTATAACTGCGAATACTGTTTTGTAAACAAAATGCACGTGCCTCAGAATTGGTAAAAACTTATATAACTTAGTTAGGTTTCATATAAATTCATTCCATCACCCAAACACTACTCTCAATCATGTTGTTGTAACAATATCATGGCAATGGATTTGAAATATTTTTTGCTTTATTTTTTTGGATGAATATATAAGTATTTAGCACTTTTGCTTTTAGTTTCAGTCATCATAAATCCCAGGACATACAAACGCATTCAGTATTACTACAACTATTCGGGTAATATGAAGTTGTTGATGATGATGATGATTTCACTTTATCTTAAAAGAGATTTTGAAATAAAAACTTTACAAGAATGTTTTTTCCTTTTTTTTTTTCTTTGAAAAGGAATTTTATATTTTTTCAAATGTAGTTAAAAGGCGTTTAAATTTTCGCAAAATAAAATAGCTTTTTGAATTTCATATACTTTTAAAAAGTTTAGCTGATGACAGTTTGGAAAATTCGATTTGACTATTAAAAGAAGAAGATTAAATTACTGGTGGATTACAGTATTTTGACATGAAATTCAACAAGTTATGATTTTTTTTTTTTTTTGGTGGAAAACCTAGTTATGTAGTTCTACCAAATTCTACTTTAAAACGTTTTGTGTAATTTTTTAAAGTATGTTAAATTAAATTATAATCTAAACGCCTTTTATGAGTGATTTTCTGCTTTTATGCGACATTTCTATTAATTCAAATATCTAAGAGTTGTTTGATGTTTGAAAGATTTTAATGATTTTTGTTTTTAGCGTCGTTGTTCGTTCTTGTGTAACATTGATTTGTATTTTATATTGTACAGGAATTCTGTATATTTAAACATACAATATATTTACTTTTTTAAGCATGATTAAGCATGCTCAAATATACCATGAAATGATAACATAAAATAGTCATACATCTTATTGATAAATACAGGAAAAGGAAATCAACAAAAAAGATATTTATAAAATTTTTTTTTCCAAATAGTACTTATATATATGTGTTTTATACAACCACAGAAAAATACACAGAGATATTGTAGAAGAGGGAAGTTGGTTAACTTCTTTTTTAAGGAACATTTTATTGTGGCCCGCATTGGGGACCATTTAGAAATTTTTATCAATTCCAACACAGCTCTGGAGTGACATGTTCTTCAGTATCGATTTTGACTAAATGTGTAGGAATTCATCTTAGTCCAGAAGATATTTTAGTAGGACATAAATAAAAGTAAATATAAATTGGCGCCCAATGCGCCCAATACGTAACAGTAGGTATGAACGAGTTAAATATTTTGTTTAAATTTGTACGATGATAAATATTGAAATATTAATAAATATTGAACTATTATTCGACCTTTGAAATTTACTTTGATTATTAAATTATTGAGCTCGAGTTCTTTGTAGTTGTTTTTTTTTTATAAAACATCTTTCTTCATTGTATAATACCAATATTTCGTAATTCTTTGAATGACATCATCAGGGTTTATGCAAATAACAACAATTACTAAAAACACTTAAAAATATTGCCGCTGCATGTCATGCATGTTATTACATTTTAAACTTTGAATTTATATTTATTTTAATATAAATGAAAATCTCTTTTTTTATCTGGTTCTATTACTTGAATTCTTTCTAAAGTTCTCTTTTCAAGCCTTTTGTTACATTTTTGTGAAATTTAATAATAATTGACATTTTAAATATTTTATAAACCTTTATCCTCAACATTATTATCGTCATCAACTTCAGTACCACTAACAACAACAACATTTAACAACAACTTACACATAAACACACACATACCTAGACAGCGACTAATTGAATAAAAGGATGAACGTTACAAAATAATGTTGACATTATGAACTACTCATTAAATCGTTGCAAAAATTAAACAAAAAACAAACAACAACTACATTATAAAAGAAGTTGAAAAGTTAGAGCGCGCATGTTGACTATACGATATCCTACACCATAGTACAAGTTGGTTCATATTCCGGGAAGTAGATCAAATTCCGGGAAGAACATTTAATTAACGTGGCAATAAATATATATAGTGTGGCATACATATATAAACTCTTTGCCCCATAGTGTGGGTTATAATTCTATGAAAACGCATTCAAAAAGCTCAAATCTCGACTTATCCAATATCGGAATGGATCGGAACTATATGCTATCTATTAGGTCACGTATTCTAGTTTGTGAATTAGTACATTGCATAAATATTAGCTTTACAGTTTGCATGATAAATCCAAAACCGTGATTTTTTGGATTTTTCGTTTTTTTGGAGCCTTGAAATCTTACATGTCCAACTTTTGGCTTTTTATCCAAGTCTAGCGCCCCAAAGTTAGTCTATCAGTTGGGTAGAGAGTTTTTCTTTCGGAGTAAATACGACTTATTCACCAATTTTTCACCAAAGAACGACAAAACTACGAAAGAACAATAGAATTTTTGGAATTTTTCGAACTTTTCGGTCCTCAAGACTCTGTAAAAAGAATCGTGAGCCAAAGTTGCTCTCAGGTTTGCTTTTTTGGCCAAAATGACCACTATCGGATTAATAAATAAAATTTTTTAGGTTACTTGCAAATAATCAATACATTCTAATTCAGATAGGATCTTTTCATGGCTATTGAGTCAAAACATGGACCGATTGCAATCATTTTTGATCGGGTTTGTTCTAACTAGTGGAACAAATTTCAATCAATTTTCTTCAGAATTTCGACCTATAGTTTTATAACAGAGTGGTTCATTATACATAAGCAGACAGACAAATGGACAGCGTTAACAAAGACCGTTTGAAATAATTTTGGATCGAGTTTTTCCTAACTAATGTAACAAATTTAAACCAATTTTCTTCAGAATTTCGACCTATAGTTTTATAACAGGGTGGTTCATTATACATGGACAGCCAGACAAATGGACAGCGCTAAATCGAAGCAGCCAGTGATTCTGAGTCTATCGCTGTACTATAAGGTGGGCCTACGTCCAATATTTTTGATAGTCACAAACATCAGCTGTAACTCAATATACCCTGTTCCACAGAGTGGTTCAGGATATAAAGAGAATTAAATAGGAAACGGAAATAACAAAATAACACTTGCCAACGGAAATACACAACATTATACCTAAATCATAAAGTAAATTAAATAAAATTCAAATAAAAAGTGAGACAGAGAGAAAAAAATCTGTTATAATTTTTCTGCATATAAATAGAAAGTAGAAAAACATGTTAGGACTTGATTTAAAATTTGGCTTGAATAATAAAACAACGACAGTATGACAAATAAAAGTGTCAACATTACTATACATATAAAAATTTCCTCTGTCATACGAGAAAGTGGAAGAAATGGCAAAAGCAAAAAAATACAGAGCTTAAGGACATGTTTTATTACACGAATTATTGTAGAAAAAGAGAATTAAAACAATATTTATTACTAAATGGGCTACGTGACAGTAATTTGTAAAAACTAGATAAAAAGCAACAGGATGTAATAAAATATTAGTGGAGGGAAGTTAATATGACATTTTTTAAACCACAGTTACTAAACTTTTTAACTAATAAATGCCTTAACTGTTAAACTACTAAACAACTGAACTACTTAACTACTAAACTACAAACATACTAAACTACTGAACTACTAAATTACTAAACCACTAAATAACTTAACTACCAAACTACTGGATACTAAACTAATATACTGCTAAAGTCTTGAACTACCAAACTACTAAACTACCCAACTACTAAACTACTAAGCTACTAAACTACTAGACTACTAAACTATTGAACTTCCAAAATACTAAACAAGTAATCTACTAAACTGCTAAACTATCCGTTACTGTATTTTTACTGCTTTTTTAGAAGTAATTCTGAACAGCATCCAAAAAATCACTTAAGTAATGCTTTTAAAACTTTGTTGATTTATTTTAATACAATTTATTTGCAAACGGATGATCGCGGGTTCGATTTCTGGCGGGACCAATATTTAAAAACAATTTTTTTAATATTTAATATCTCTTTGTACTTATAATTTATTTGACAATTATTTTAATTTTTGCATTAGAAAATACAAAAAATGTTTTTTCGGACGTTCTGTATTTTTATAAATTTACTTAGAATATTGTTCTACCTCAAGTCCAAATTCTAATAAAGGGCGCTTTTAAGCCCGATAGAACTTACGAAAGGGTTAACTGTCAAACAAACTGTCATACTGCACTCACTTTTTGACATTGATGATCTGGCAATTCATCATGAATAGATTGACGCTTGAACAACGCCACCTTATTATCCAGATTTACTTTGAAAATCAGCCATCAATTCGCGCAACTTATAGACGCAAAATTATATTCAGGGATGAGGCTCATTTTTTGCTTAACGGGTTTGTTAATAAACAAAATTGCCGCATATGGACTGAAAGAAAGTCCAAAACAGATCCTACAGACTCCATTACATCCAGAAAAATGCATAGTTTGGTGCGGTTTACACGCAGATGGCATCATTGGACCTTATTTCTTCAAAACTGAAGATCTTCAATTAAGATCGTTACCACACCACGATCAATGAGTTTTTGTTTAAAAATATGGGTGACATTGGTCCGGGCGAGATGTGGTTTCAACAGGATGGCGCTACATGTCATACGGCGACCGCAACAGCGACTGATTGTAATCAAAATTTGGCCCTAACTTGATTTCGAGAAATGGACCTGTCAATTGGCCTCCAAGCTCATGCGATTTGACACCTCTCGATTTATTCCAAAAATTGGATGTCCAGAATGCGCTACATCAAGAACAGCCGCGGTGGCCATAAGCCCAAAATAATTTTCAAATGTTAATGCCATCATATATTGATTTATGGATTAAAAAAATTTATTGCTTTAAAATTTAATTTTTTGTGTTATTTTTTATAATTTAAAGTTCATCGGGCTTAAAAAAAACACCCTTTATGATATTGTCATATTAGTCTTTATTTATTATTTCAAAAAGGTTGTCTATTTTAATGGGCATCACACCAACTTATCAGTTGTCCGCAATAAAAAAAATGATGATTGGAACACATAAACGGAGACATTACATAACGTACAAAAATTCAACGCGGAGATAATTTTGTACTTTTGTATATGAACTGAAAATATAGAGATTCCGAAAAAATAATTTTTGTATTTTTTAATGCAAAAATTTAAATAATTACATTTTAAAAATTTTTGAAATTTTTTCTCAAAAATTGCTAATTTTTCGGACGAAGATATGAGACATTTAAAATGAATCATAAAAGGTACAAAAGTTTTAAAAAAAAAAATTATTAAATCCACAAGATAGTGACACAGGAATGTAAATAAATTTGAATATTTTGTAAACAATTCAAAAAAGGCTCAGATAAAAGAGATAATTTTTGAGCCAATACAATTTTTTAAAATATTTTTCTGAATAAGTTTTTAATCAAAAAAGAAAGCTCTTTTGGATGAACCAATTTCATTTAAAAATTTTAACTTTTAGTAATATTGTTACGAAATTGGATTAGTCTAGTATAGAAAATTTTAGAAGAAAAATATCAAGAGAAACGGGATTCACTAATCCCATCAATCTGGTAGTACTGCATTTAGGTACAATGTTAAGTGATTGGGGGCTCTACTATGAACAAAATAAGTACTATAATTTTGGTACTCTAAAATTTTCTCGCAGGTTCTACAACTACGGCCATTAAACTTTATAAGAGTTGCCACCTGACTTTTAGTCATACAGTCGCACCTTAGCCTTTGCATAGTCAGTTGCATATTAACCCTTGTATAGTGAGTTACGCACTAGCGTTTGTATAGTTGTGTGACTGTGTATGTAAAATAATAAAGTGTTAAAGGAATAAGCGCAATATCAAACGCAAGAGTGTGTGGTTATTTTGATTGAAAGGAAATAAACCAACCTTTTTAAAAGGTAAAAACGTAACAATATATTTTGAGCTCTTTTTTGATTCAGTTTTGGGATCATTTTTTAATTAAAAAACATTCCTTAAATTACAAATAGGTACACATTTTTCACAAAAATTTTTCAGTTATAAAAAGACATAATTTAAGTGAAATATTTTCTTATTTTTTTTTTATTAAATTTTGGCACTTTTACTATTTGTTCTAAGTGTTTAAGCGCATATATCATAGAGTTGTGTCGTTCATGAACAAACTAGTTCAATTGAATAATTCACTCTTTTGAATGATATGAACTAATTCAGTATTATTCGGTATTCTCGTTCAATCTTTCCTTCATTTGTTGGATGGATCAATTGTTTGTATCTCTTTTCAATTAAATTGTTTTGAAATTGAAACAGTTTTAGGAAATAGTAATATCAGAAACTAATGAAGCATCACGAAAACAAAAAAAATCTCCTGAACCGTTTTTTTTAGTTTTAAAAAAATTTCAGTTTAGGTTATAGACAACTTCATTTAAAAAAACTTATAAAAGATGCGCAGTCCGTAAAAAGTTGTCAACCGTACAAATCAGTTTACGACACGAAGATCAGTCACAGCTCGAAACAAAAAAGAACGATCTGAACGAACTAGTTCACTGAATCGAATTGACTGAAACAGCAAAGAATTTGTCGAGTTTCTACAAACAAGTATAATAAAAGAAAAACTTGGAAATTTGTCATATCAACAAAATAATTAATTCAGTTAAAAAATTTGTTGAAATGTATATCGAATTTTAATAATTATTTTCGTCACTTAAACCTGGGTGATATTTTTATCTGTGTATCTTGGCTCTACTAGTATTAAAGTTTAGACTTTAAAAACACTTTATATCAGAATAGACTGTTATACATTTACTAATTTAAATCAAATTAAATTTTTTTTTATGCTAATAATCTTATTTTTCTCTTCTTTCAGGTAATATATTTTAATTAAATAATACTCTAGTAAGTACATAATTTTGTTTTAAAAATATCCAAAAATTTTATATAAAAAGCGAAGAAAACTAATAAGAACTATAAAAATAATTATTTCCACCTAAACCTTACATTCTCCGTGTTATGTGATCTCTAGCTGGATGTTTTTATTGCTTCTTTTGATGCACACCAGACCTTTAAAAACATAATTCCTTAATTCAATTTTTAAATCTGATTCAATTTTGTACGAATCGATTCGCAAAAGTCATTTTATTTTATTCATTGAATTATTGCATACTTTATTCAATCAATATCTTATTCAAAGAATCAATTTGATTTTTGTTAATTCTTTTCATAGAATCAAGCGAATTCAATTCAATTTAACAAATCAATTTAACAATAAATGGTTGCCTTGATTTATAGTTCGCGAATTAAATCATTAAACAAATAATTCAATCGAATCAAAATTGAATCAACTGAAATTTGTATAAATCACATTTCACTTTATTCAATATCAAATCATTGATTTAAAGTGATAAGGAATTATTCAGTGATTCATAAAGTGAATCAATTTTAATGAGAGTTTATTCAAAAAATAATTATTTTTTTCAAGCTCTGATGTACTCTCATAAAAAAACCCCGTACAAATATTTGAAAATTCTCCAAAAAATAATAGAAAATATTACCTGTATTTATGCCATCATTTCAATGATGTTGAGAATTATGGCCTGCTAAATTTAGGTGAGCCAAATTTTAGCGAAAAAAGTTAGCTCAAATACAATAATGTGGAAGACATGCTGTTAATTGATTCAAAATAGGTAAAAAAAATTCAGTTAACATTAAAAAATTTAGAAGAATGTTCGTGTAATAGAAGTGAAAGTGGGTCAGTTGAAATCTGCAAAACATGCTGTTGAAATTACAATCACTTTTTATTATTAATTGAATAAAAAATTAATGTAAATATTGTTAATTTTATTTGTCGAATAAATTACACAATCGAAAAACACTATTTGCCCTTAATACCACTGTTATTTTCTTGTCAATATGTGTGCCAGAGGAAGTTGTATTGTTTTGGTCCCTTTTTTATCGTATACCTGTAGGTAGAATTTAGAAGAAAATGGTTAAAGGGCTGAAATAAAATAAAAACAATATTTAATAGTATTCAAATAAATACATAAATATAGTTTATATTATAAAGCAAACCTCATTATTTTATTTCTTTAATAAAATTTTTAACTGCGAAATTTTAATGTACGAGTATATCTCAATTTTCTTTAGTGTTGACTAAAGAAACAAGAGAAAACATGTTCTTATCATATTATTTTATTTACTAGAAATTTCTTAGCAAGCACCATGTTGGTTTTATTTGTATTGGTCTACAAACACAGTATAACTGAAATAAACTAAATTAAAACGCGTTTAAATGACATTTGTAGCAAGTTTTTTCTAAGAGTTTAGGAATTAAATTGATGTATAAACTGCAATAAAGACCCAAAGTGGCGCCCAACACAGGGATTTAGTTAAATTACTACTAATTTTTCTAACTTTGTGAGGTCTACCTTTTATAAAATAATAACATTTTTAAAGCATATAAAGTCGAGTAGTTTTTTTTATCATAAAATTTTATTTTAGTTTAGAATAAAAACTATTTGTTAAGGAAATAGAAAGCGGGATCTTAGCTAATATAACAAAACTATTAATTCCACGAAAAATATAAAATCTGGAATTTATTTTTATTTCAACTTATAGTTTCTTTAAATATTCAGATTGTAAAGAAGTTTCTTAATCAGGTTAAACAACATCTCAAAATCTAGTTCATGCATTATATTATTTAGCAATATGTGATCGAAATCTTGTTTAAACAAGATTATATATCTGCAATGTAAATGCCCTGTATGACTCAAAGAAAAAACTACAATGTATTTGTCACTTAACTATTTCTCAGTTTAACTTTTAAATTATCATAAAACTTTTAAAATAATTCCTTATATTACTTTCTTTTAGTTTCCGTTTTTCTGTTCTACATTATTAACATTGAAGGCAATTTTCATAAAGAAAAAATAACATAAAAAAAAAATAAAGAAACTTTACTTAACTACCAACCTTCACTTTCAATACTTCATAAACTTTAAAAGCTACATTACTTATTATTTTTTTTTTACAAAGAAATCCTGTACTGTTCTAAAGAAAAGACACCCAAAAGACTATTAACGGAAAACTACCAGAATGAAGAGAACACAATCTTGAAGCAATAATAGCAACCGCAAATGGATTTTATACACTAAACTGCAATTCAAATAGTACAAGATGCACTAAATGAAAACTTAACGAAACATTTTTTCCAAGCAGTAAACAGTTGTTTTATTTTCTTTATTTTTACTTATGAATTTTTATTCATGATGAATAATTTTTTATGTTTTTATTATAAACTAAAGCAGGCAAGCGTTTAGAGTGACCTTAAATGATTCAATGTGTAGCAGAAATTTCTGGTATTTAGTTTCATGTGGCTTTAAAACTATATTTGTTAATAAAATATTTCAAAGAAGATTTGAAAAGTATTTCAAAGAAGATTTGATAAGGATTTCAAAAAAGATTTGAAAAGTCGAATTTCTGCCATCGTTTCTGAGTTTTCCCAATTTCTGCCAAGGACCCCTTTATTTGTAAATAGTTTTCTTATTTCTATTTATGCGCAGAGTTAATCACGCCTTCATTAATTGAGCGGGAATACTGAATTTCTAAGAACGATTTTTACAATTTTCTAGAATATTGTGGTATTAAAAATGTGCAGCATCGGTCTACGGCTTCAAAAGTTAGAAGTTAAAATGCCAAAATAAAATAAATTTTCTAGTAAAGTGTTGTTTTTTTCAAACGCGTCATATATGTAATTGTTGCTTTCAAAAAGGAGTTGATTTATAGCTGGATTTATCAAATCAGACAGTTTTTATACGAAAGTACAAAATTCTCGTCCTGTTGATTTTTGTACCTTATTTAATGTCTCGGTTTGTGTAATAAAGCTATCATTTTCTTATTGCAGACAACTGAAGAGTAGTGTGATGGCTACGAAACAATTGTATTGGCTTGTCATGAAAATGATCAACCCTTTTTGAAACAACAAATAAAATCTAATATGACAATATCATATTAGAATTTGGACTTGAAAATATAGAAAGTCCGAAAAAACAATTTTTGTATTTTTTAATGCAAAAATTAAAATAATTGTTGAATAATCAAATTTATTTACATTTATGAGTCTTTCAAAATCTACTTAAAATCCAGTTTTAAGTAGATTTGAAATTAGTTTTCTTTTATAATCAAGTTTTAAGTTGATTTTGCCTAGATCTCTATAGTTTGCATTTTATAAATGTATTTTGTGTTGCAGTCTAATCTCATTACAAAAATGTTTATTTGCTTTTTTATTTAGTTTTTAGAAGAAAAAAAATATAAAATTTTCTAAAGGAATAGTTAATGTATTAAAAACTTAAGTTTAAAGCGTGTCAAGAATACATAATTTTAAAGTTTTTTCCATGTTGTTTTTTTTTTTTTTTTGCAACGTTCATGAATTTTTCATAAGGTCTTGTTTCGTTTGCTTGGAATTGTTACTGTTTGTTATTTACTTTTTCTTTTAACATTCATTTGAAAATTATTTAGATGGAAAATTAATTTCAAGAGTTGATTTGAAAAACAAAAAAAAAATGCAGCAGATTTTTATAAATGTGAAAGAAAACTTATGGTAACTTAGAAGTGTATACTGTGTTTAGTTTCGCTCTAATTATAAAATGTGATTTAGTTAAAGTGAGGTTAATTAGAAATCCCAATTAGGGTGCTTAAGCAAAACAAGGATGTTATTCCCAAGAAAGAATTTTGCGTGCGATGAAAGTAAAAAAAAACGTAGAATTATGAAAAATCTCTTAATTACGAAATATAGTCTTTTTTTATAAACTATTAAAAAGCATATATCACCAAAAAGCTCTTTGAAGTGCCTTTCATTTTATAACAAATTTATAAAAGAATTATAAAAATTAACATTAAAGCTAAAAATGGCAAATTTCTTACTTGTTTTTACCTAAATTTCTTTGGCATTATATTCCAAAGGACAGTTATTCAGCAAATATTAACACCCTTAATTTTAATTAAAAGTGACATTCCAAACCTCATCTCGCAGTTTTCATCAAAAAGCTTTTAACATACATATGCTCAAAAAAGTTTGACAGTTATTATATAGCAGTTGTTTGTAAAGTAATCAGTAGTTGTTAGTTTTAACTGTAATTTTAGTTGTTTTTCTAGGGAAAAATACAAAATAACTATTATGATAGTTATAGTTGTTACAGTTGTTTGTAAAGTAATCAGTAGTTGTTAGTTTTAACTGTAATTTTAGTTGTTTTTCTAGGGAAAAATACAAAATAACTATTATGACAGTTATTAAAAACAGAAATCAACTAAAAAAAGTACTTTATTCGATAACAGTTGTTGAAAGCTGTTTAGTATTATAATAAACAACTGCTGCGCCAGTATTTTTGCAGGGAACAGTAAATTTTGTTGATTATTTCGAAAATAAAAAATTTTGTTGAATTTAAGAAAATTCTTGTTATTGTTGATAAATTCTTTGTTTGCAAATAAAAATCAGAAAATTTTATTGTCCTTAAAATATATAAAAACATATGTGGTAATTGGAGAACCATTTGTAATTTTGATTTTTGTTATTAAACATTATTTATATGTTTAATAACAAAAATATAAATAACCATATTTATAAAATATGGTTTTTGTTTACTAAAATATATTTTTATAAACGAATGTTCTTCGTTCGATTTCAGAACACATATTAAATATCAAATATTCTTCAAATATATTTTTATAATATTATCAATATAAAAAAATTAACTGTAAAAACAGTAGTTTTTTTAACCAATTTTTTCTGTTGTTTTAAAATTTTTGTAGTAAAAATATGTCGTAGTATAAATTTGTCAGTTATTTTTAAAAAATTGTTAGTTGTTAATGCATTTGTTAGTTAGTTTTCAACAGTGTAAATAACTAAATTTTCAGTTATTTTAAAATTAAATACCTTTATTAGTCTTTTTAACTACACATACCTTTGTTTTAACTGTCATTTCCAGTAGATTCTACCGACTAATTTTTTTCGGCATATTATTTACTTTAACCCTATTTCTTAAAGACAAACAGCCAATACATTTTGTACATTGAAAGTTGTCTTCACAAAAATTTATTGACATAAATTTAATTACATAAACTTTTAACAATTTCATATGAAATCGCTTTCAAAAACTATTTTATTTAATTAATAAAGGAAAAAAAATTCTAAGGTATTCAAAACCGTATATCGTACTCGCATCAATATATAAAATGACATAAACAGTCAACCGTAAAAGAAACCAACCCATAATTTCTTGTTAGAAAAAAATATTAAAAATTTGTTGAAATGATTGATTGACATTGAATGTTCAAAACCAAAATTTTGTACTATTTATAAGAAAACAACCACAAAGTATAGTTTGTAAGCATCCAGTGAGAAAAATACAAACGGGAAAGCAATGGCAAGATACTGTAAAAGACAGTACAAGAGCTGGCAAAAACAGAGACAATTAATTATAGAGATAGGAAATCAAAACTTACACTACTCACCGGTAGGGGGCGCTGAAATTTAGTATCACCTGAGCAACTATTTAGTATCACTTTAGTATAAGCTGAGCCTATATTTAAAAACTCAAAAATTGTTGAAAACTGCGCAAAATAAGAAAAAAAATCAAGCGCAAAATATGTTCAAATAATAAAATTTGAGAATTCCGTTTTTTATTTGCTTTTTTGTTTGTTATTATTTCAATTTAAATAAAAAAAGAAAATTGTAAATTTTTTGAATAAAGTGCCATCTAGTGATAACGATGTCGTTATAACTTTTGTTTTTTGTGATGCCATACCCCTGGGCAAAAAGTACTTTCCCAATCTCAAAATGTTAAAATGATTAGAGAAAAGAAAAAGCACTGTTGAAATTCAATTTTAAAATTTAAAACTGGTAAACCCAAAAAATATGTGGCCTAAAAATAGATGTTATAAATTTTTCTGAAAAAAATTATGTTTTATAAAAAAAATATGTTTTTCGTTCGATTTTAGATCATATATATGTATTAATATCTCTTTCTGTTTAAATTATTTTTCAAATTAAAGAAAGATGATACAATTTTTACAAGTAAATTGCAAAGAATAAAAAATTTGAAAGAATTCGATAAGGCCAGCAGGACAGAATACTTATTTTCGGCTTTCGCTACAAAGCCATCGTCAATGTCGTTTACCTTGATGGGTTAATAATTGATAATGGTCTAATGCTAAATTTTCCCCTTTTCAAATGTTTATTGTGAATCGGCATAGGAAACCATGTGAATCTTCCATTTTAGGTATATGATGTGTTCAGCGAATTTATGCAAAACACTAGGGGGAATATTTTTGTGGAACATTTTAAACCTCTTGCTTTTCAATTAAAGGGACTCTTTTTGTCCCCTTTTTAAAAAGGTAAGTTGAAGAGTTAGAGGGTTAAAATGTTCCACAAAAATGTTCCTCGTAGTGCAAATTTTCAACTTTGATAGCTTCAGTGGCTTAAAGTAGAATTTCATGACAAATATTTTTGCGGAACATTTTAACCCCTTAAAGTTGCGTTTACATCTGTTTTCAAATCACGAGATTTCAATGGAAATCTCGAACCGAAATCTTTACCGTTTACATTTGCACTTTATGACAGTAGCGAGATTTCGATTTGACAGCTGCACTTTTTTTGTAAACAAAGTACCATAAAAAAATAACCTCAAATTAAAAATATTTCTAAAAACCATTTTATTCATTGGCGGAGTACAATTTACATTATTTTATGTAAAGATCTAACGCTAAATATGTTAGTAAATTTGTTTTTTTATAAGGACGACAAGCTAGAACCCAGATTTTGCAATATTTTGGCGGAAGGAAGACATGCACTTCCCAATGCTTTCTTCATAGTTATGCTTCGGGGGAAGCAAAAATTAGAACCACGCAACACTTCTTATAATCATTAGTAAATTTCCATTGGGTCTAAAGTCATATTTATTAAATTAATAATAATTTTTTTATTTCATTATTTTGTGTTATTTTTAGTTTATTTTTTTTAGTCAGCTGTTGACCATCGTTGCCACTTTTTCATGCAAAAACTCTACAAATTAAGCGAAACACAGTGTTGTATTCTGCAAAAGTCTCCAGATTTGTGAGATTTTCATGAGATTTCTTCGAAATCTCGCAAATTTACGGGATTTCCTTTGTATGGGGAATCTCGGGATTTCACATGAGATTTTCACTGAAATCTCAATTTTAGTCGAAATCTCGGGATTTGGGTGCAGATGTAAATGCAACATAAGGGACAACTTCACGGCTGTTTTTGGGCTTTTCGTTCACCGGAAGCAAAATTTAATTAATTATTTTGTTCATCTATTACTTTAAAGGAAAAAAAAACACATTTTAACTGGTTTTTATTTAAATTTAGTTTATTTTATTCATTTTAATTTTTCTACTTTTCTTGTTGTGTCTTCTTCTGCTTCAAACTTGTCATTCAACACCAAATGATAACAAACTTATCGTGTTTAGCAACGTGCTTAAAAATTAAACACGATAATTTAGCATGTTTAAGGGCAAAAATGTACTGTAAAACACCTGACTTAAACATGTTTAACGCTTAAAAACGTAAAATCGGGTTAAACACGTATGTGTGAACGCCGTATAAATTTATTTATTATTTTGTCTCCTCTACCAGAATTCGTAGTTTTGGATAAAGTTCGAAATTGTAATACAGTGTAATTATAGTCATTTTCAACGGTAGTATAATACTTCAACATTTTTTATTTTCAAAAATAATTAATTTTTCATAAACTTAGCAAGTCGCTTTACAATTATTGAAAAAAAATTTTTTTTCGGTATTGTTAATAAATTAAACTTCGTTTTTCACCTCCACCCAAAATCAAAGTTAGTCGAGTGTGACGTTTAGCTATCGGCTATGTTTGTTAGTCCCTACTACCGAAATACGCACGAAACAGTAATCAAAACAAAAGAAAAGAAAACAATACTCAGGGATGGAAAAGTGGATACTGTATTACAATTTCGGTAAATAACACAACTTATGAGATATTAACGATTTTATTATTTTATTTGAAAGGCCTAACAATGTCATTATTAGAGGAGTTCTGGAAAACGAATCCACAATTAAGTATCAATAGTCATGTGTATCAATCTACTTAGCAGCAAATTCTCTGTCGATTGAAGTAGCTTAAAAATTTGTAAGAATAGAAACTGTGCATGTTAAGTACTTTTAAATACGAAATAATTGATAATTACCGAAGTGCTTCACAAGTAATTTGAAATAATTGTACTAAGTAGTACTCAGTGAGTACCAAGTACATTGGAATAGAGCTTTGAAGAATTCATTCATTTTTAATGAATTCACTACCAATCGAACTCAATTTCCTTTAGAATTTAATGAATTCCTTTTCTTAAGTAATTTACTGAATATTTTCAACTGAAAGCGTTCAACAAAAAAAAAAAATCAAATAATTAATTCAATTGCTGTAGTTCTTTTTATTAAATCAAGTGAATTAATTCCTTACTGAATTAATTCACCACTGAATTCGTTCAATTTAATTTTCGTTCAGTGAATTAAAAAAAATTGCGTTCAGTGAATTAAAAAAAAAAATAACGTTCACGTTCAAAATTACGTTCACTGAATTCAAAAGCTGTTTACTGCCGTTTATTACACAGTGGAGTGTTTTCAAAATATTTTGGAAAAAAAAAATTAAGATAAGATAAGATGAAAAAAATCTCACAACTCCCAAAACACTGTGAAAATTTTCTAAAAATGGGATGTTTTATTCGAATTCGGAATGGTCTGGATAAGAAAAATTTACAAGTGGAGAATATTTTTTCCATTAGACCAACTTTTTTGCAAGCACGCTCCTGACTAACAATTTGCTGACCCAGCAACATTTTTTGCTGAATTTACTGACTTTTTTTTTAGTGTAGGTATATGTGTTCTTAAGGAAACTTTAAATCTGGAGGCAAAAGAGTCTTGCTATGGGCGTGTGAACGTATTTTTTGTTTTTCAATTCAGTGAACGTAATTTTTTATTTTTAAATTCAGTGAACGTAATTTTTTTATAATTCACTGAAGGAATTTTTTTTTTTTTCAATTTACTGAATGAAAAATTAAATTGAACGAATTCAGTGGTGAATTAGGGAGGAATTAATTCACTTTTTATCCATTCGATTTATAAAATTGAACGCAGTCACCAGTGAATTAATTCATTTGATTTAATAAAAAACACTATAGCAATTGAATTAATGCGTAATAAAAGAAATCGAACGAAAACAAACATGAATTAATTCCATTCATTATATAGTCTTTTGTGAATTAATTCATTGAATTTTTAATTCAGAATTCAAAAACTGAATTAAAGTATTAATTCTTCAAAGCTCTGGTACCAGAATTAAAACTGGCACTTTTGATAGTAAACAAAAATTCATTACATTAATTCACTGCCTAGGCCGGGTTGAGACTAAACAGTGTCTAAATTTATCCACATGCATTAGAGAGTTAAGTTTATTTGTGTACATGTGTGTAAAATTGTAAATATTGTTGCGTAAGATGAAAAAACAACGTAAAACCTTAATGCGTAACCAACCAATCAAGCCAGCAAACCGAAAAAAAATAACATGATTAATTTAAAGTGACAACAACATCAGAACAGTTAACGATGTAAACAAATACGCAAAATTTACCAATGACAACAACATTAACAACAACAACAAAAAGAAAGCAAACTACATACGAGTATATTTGCTTATTTCCCTACACATCCCATTTTACCTTTGCAGTAAGTAGTTCATGCCAATATCCTTTTACCAATACACATACAAGCACTTACTGAAATTCTTTCTTTGTGTTTACACACACACACATTTGATGATCCTTTTTTTTTTTTGTTTTGTTGTTGTTGAGTTGTGTGACTAAAAGTTGCGTAAGTTTTTACCAACAGTCAGTCAGTCGTTGATGTTTTCGTCATCACAGTTGTTGTTGTTGTTGCTATTGCCACATGTAGTTGTATATGTAACAGTACTTGTCGTGTAAATGTACTCCCTTGTCATTCAAAATTATTATTGTTAACGTTTCTCCTTTTTACCTTTTTATTTGAAATTTTCTAAAAAGCAACAAATTTATAACATTTTGTTGTCGTTCAGTTGAGTTTCCCCAGCTTTTCGTATTTTTTTTTTTGCACAATTTTATTTAAAATAGCACTGTATATTTCATAGTAAGCCTCTAGGGAGTCTTCTGCTGTTTTTTATTCTATTTATTTTATTGAAATTTCTGTAACCATTTACATTGTCACATACAGTTTTTACGACAATAACATCGAGGGGTTATGTAAAATACTGGAAATTGTAAAAAAATTGAAAGGAATAAAATCGTAGATTTAAAAAAAAATACAATTTCTAACCCTCTAATGCTATTTCTTTTACTTGCAATAATACTTTTTTACAAACTTTTGGTATTTAAAACTAATTATAGCATTTAAAACAAAATTAATGGTCCAGATTTCAGCTACACAAATGAAATGTTTGGCATTTGAAATTTATTTTATAAAAAACCGTAGATGGTCTCTATTGAATTTAATTGATCAATAGCGCAAATTGTTCATCCAGTGTTGCTGCTTTAGAAGTTAGGGCGATTCTAGCTTTTTGCAAATTGCGAGTTATACCCCATTAAAACACAAAATTTAATCCCGTAAAAGTCGAATTAACTGCTTAAACAAGCACTAAACACCTATCTTAATCTCTTTTGATTAACAGTTAAGCCAACTTTTATTGAGGTTACCAGTGTTGCCAACTCTTGAAGGCAGGATAGCACTGTGAGAATTGTGAAAACGGGTTAAAAGGGTAAAAATTTACCAAAAATGAGGTAAAAAAGAACGATATTAATTTTTTGAAAAATTTAAGTCAAGACATATTTTGCTTTGAAAAATCGTGTAAAAAAGGTTCAAAAAATTACCAAAAAGGGGTAAAAAAGCACCAAACAAATATTTCATAATTTTGAAGTTTAAATATAATGAAATTGCTATTTAAAATTATACTACCAACATTGTGATAAAATGTATTTTTTGTACAGTTTGTATTATTTTTTTAATTTTGACAGAAGATTCTAGAAAAATTTAAAAAACGAGAAAAATATAAACTGTAGAAAAAGCACTTAAAGCAGAGACTATTAATTATAGAGATAGGAAATCAAAACTTACACTACTTACCGGTAGAGGGCGCTGGAATTTTGTATTACCTGAGCAACTATTTAGTACCGGTTTAGTATGAGCTGAGCCTATACTTGAAAACTCAAAACTGCTGAAAACTGCTCCAAATAAGGAAAAAACCAACGCGGAATAAATTCAAATCTGCAGAAAATGTTGCTAAATATTAGTAGACAAAACAAAGTAAAAGTAAAAACAAACTGTTATATCTACAAATTTTCTGTTATTTTTAAGCTAAATTTAGTTGGATGGAAATAACAGACTATCCTGTTAAAATCAACAGAAATATTTGCTAAAGAAATAGCAAACTGCTGATTTCAGAATGCTAGATTTTTATTCGCATTAAAAAAATCGAATAAAAAGACTGCAAATTAAATTTTTTATTTTTGATTTGCAAATTTAATGTGTTTATAACTTTTGAAGAAAATGTTTATTCTTCTTAACCTCAAACCTACTGAATTGGAATTAATAAAAATACATATTAATTACAATATTAATTGTATTTGGCCTATACGACGCGTTTGAAAAAACAACACTTTACTATAAAAAATAAAAAGGCCCTGCTGGCAGTCCGTTTCCAATATACACAAATTGCCCGCACTTGTACGTAAAAACCATACGTCAGTGTGGCAACATTTCCGAAAAGGTGACACGGAGCGCTCATAAAGAAGATTCCTGAATGGCTCATAGAAATGATTATTGATTTTTTGAAAACACTCTTTTTTTTGGTAGAAAATATTAACCCTCAGAAAACAATCCAAAAAGTTGTCTCTACAATCTAAAAAGCTGTCTCAAAATGAGGGTTCATTTTTCGGACTCAAAGAAGATTCCAAAATTATTTAAATTTATGAGGAAAATTTCAAATTTATAAGTTCTTTTTTCTGAGTCATTTCAGAGTACACAGGGGGCTCTTTTGGACGGACCACTTTCATAGGAAAAAGTGGAAAAATGTTTATGTTTTTGGAGCTCATTTCTGAGTCATTAATGATCATCTTTGTTTGCTGGGAATAGAAAAAAAATTAACTGTAAATAACCGTAGTTTTCACGAATTTTGTCAATTGTTTTAAAATTTTTGTAGTTAAGAATTGTCAGTTGTTTTTACGATATTGTTAGTTATTTGTAATGCATTTGTTAGTTAGTTGGCAATAGGTTAAAATAACCACATATTTAGTAATTTTAAAGATAAACTCCTTTGCCCTCTTTTCAACTGAGACCTACAAATCTGCTTTATTTCAGCCTTTTGCGAAACTTTTTGGAAATTATTTTTTTACACAGATATAAATCAAACTTCAAGCTTTTCATTTATAAAAGAATCACTTCAAAAAAACATGGCCAAATTACAAAATAAAGATCTAATTTAGGTATTTCACAAATAATTTTTGAAAACAAATAGCTATTTTCTTAGGCACAGCAACGATATACCTTTGTTTTAGTTATCATTTTCAGTAGATTCAATCGAAAGATTTTTCATAGTGTGTATTACCTTTTTGAATCGCATTTCAGGGCCTCAGGGTTATTACAGGGTGTAGACATGGCTGCTCGAAAGGTTTTAGAGGATATGCTAGTCCTGTTAGAGGATGTGATCGAATTACGGTACAATTCCCAGCGGAAATTAAGCTTGATATAGCCCAGCAAAAAAAATTGAAGTTATGCTTTACAAACCAACTCTTTGATTGCTTCAAAAGTATCCGTTAGTGTATTTTTACTGCCTTTAGAGGGTTAAAATGTTCCACAAAAATGTTCCTCGTAGTGTTTTACATAAGTTCGCTGAACACATCCTATACTTAAAATGGAAGATTCCCATAGTTTCTCCCTAAAATCCAGGTTTGTGGGACATTTGAGCGCCAATTCTGAATAAGTACGAAATTAACCCTTAAACACTTTTTAAGTTTTTACTTATTACTGGCACTTAAGTTAAATTTTCAATGCTGATGTCTTCTGAGACTTATAGTAGAATTTCATGACAAATATTTTTGCGGAACATTTTAACCCTCTAACTCTTCAACTAACGGGTCGTTTTTGTCCCTTTTTAAAAAGGGGCCAAAAAAGTCCCTTTAATTGAAGAGATAGAAGGTTAAAATGTTCCACAAAAATATTCCTCGTAGTGTTTTACACAAGTTCGCTGAATATACTGTATGCCTGAAATGAAGGATTCACATGGTTTCCTATATTAATCCTATTTAATTTTTTTTTTAGAAAAATCATTTTAAGCGATTAAAACCCAATTTTTGTGAAAGGAATTTTTTTTTAATGAATCGATTTTGCCCAAATTTGGCACAAATATGGCTTGACCTTATATCAATTCACGTGCTAAATTTCATCACAATGTGATAATATTTGCGGGTTTTATAAAGATTTTAAAATAAAGGATATATGGCAGGACTAAGAGTCCTTGCTTCGATTTTGATAAAAATTGACACAAACATTTCCAGTTTTATGTGCATCTCAATGGATGATTTTTGTTATTTTACGTCCATTTATGTAGCTAATATAATATTTTTAAATTTCAGAACCTATGGGAGGTGGGCGTGTCCTGTGCCCGATATTTCCAAAAATTAAAATTTTTCTTAACTAAGGGATTCTATGCCAGTATATCAAATTTCAAAACTCTGTCTGCACTCCTTCTATTTTTGTCCAATCGTTATATGGGATCAAAGCACTGTGCGTCGGGCCCTTAAAAAGACGCTAAAAAGTGCCAGATGATAAATTTGCTAAAAATATATACTTTTTCATTTAAATTCGTCGAGTCGGAACAGTTAAGAAGCCCTAAAAAAATTAAATTTTTGGAAAATATAACTTCACAGTTTTATTGCATTGATTGAAATTGATTGATTCAAAATTGCTTTACAATATTTTTTTCAGATTTTTGTAACTTTTTACCTTTAAAAATATCGTCTACTTTCAGTCTTCATTAGCAACTAATACAATAAAAAACCAACAAAAGTTCAAAGATGTGGAATTGTTAGAAATGTCAAAACTTTTGCCTTCAGTTTGGACATTAATGCAAAAATAATTGCCACTTTAAGGCTTGCTTTTTCAGTATTTTCATACCTTTAGAAATTCATGATTGTACTTAAAATTTATCAGATTTTGCTGATGTTTACAAATCCATAATTGTTTAAAATTTTCTTACATTAAAATTTCTTTATTCCCTTAAAAATTCTTCAGGTTTTTGTAACTTTTTCAAGATTTTAATACTTGAAGTACCTTTAAAAATATTGCCTACATTTAGTATAATTAATTACCAGAGTATATTGCCTACTTTACGGCTTCATTTCCATCCTACCTAATACAAAACACAAACAAAAGTTCTATCTAATCAAATATGTGTAATTGTCAGAGAAAATAAAACTGTTGCCTTCAGTTTCGACATTAATACAAAAACAAATACAATTGCCTACTATTAGGCTCGATTTATTGTTTGTAAGGAGAAAAACAAAACAAAAGTTTTTACAAAATTTTCTGATATTACCATCAATTAATTGAAACAACAATTTGTAATATCGATCAATTTTTTTTTCTCGATAAAACAAAATCGAAAAAAAAATCTTTTTTGGTTGCAACTAAAACTAAACAAATTTCTAACAATGTATGGGCTTAATGAACTGTCAAATGTTTAAATGACAGGTTGAGATTTGTTAAATAAAAACAAACAAAACACCCTTAAAAACCAAAACCACAAACTTTAATCTGCCTTTTTGTACTATATAATACATCCCTTAGTTTAGCAGTCTTTATTAATAGTTTTTAAAAATTTTTGTATCAGAAAGAACTCTCTTTAGATTTTTTTTTTTTTTTCAAAAAAAAAAAATGTTCTTCATCATTCCAGTTTGATAAGTTCATCTTTATTAAAGCTTATTGTGTTTAAATATTCTACTTCAAAAAAAAAGCACAGAACTTCATATATTTACCACAACAATTGTTCTATATACCCAGTCTTGTTTGAACAAGAAATGTTTCGAATCTTGTTTACGAAAAAACTTTTTTTTTTCTTGTTGTATTGTTTATATTATTTACATGTTTTTCTATAGTTCTTTTTTTAATTTTCAGTTCGTTTACTCTTAAGTTATGTGTTGTTGGTTTAAGTTTGCTTAAATATTTCTGTGTTTTTTTTTCATGCCCCTAAAAATATGCAGTTTTTATCTTGTTTAATTGTGGGTAGTATGGAAGTAGTACTTGTTGTTTATTATACACAAGATACCAATTTTTTCCGAAAAATTTGTTTCTTTTTTTCTTTTTAAAGAATTAATACAATTAAATAACAATTACAACTGGTATTTAAGTTAAAAATAATTTGTTTATATTGTTGAATTATGAATAATATAAAAGGAAAACTTATGAAGTGCAATGGGGATTTAGAAAGTTATAAATTATGGTAAATGAAAGTAAATCATTATACACGTAACGTTAATGTTAAATATATAAATTTTAAAATTCGTAAAAGTAGGCAATAATTTTTTTGCACCGAATTGCCTAAAAATAGACCACAAGTTTTATACATAAAATTCTCTGGAAATAGGCAACAGAAAAAATACTCTATTGAGATATGGCTTTACTATAAATTTGTTATTGCAGCGATTATCTAAAGAAATGCAGGATTATCAAAAGAATTTGTTAGGTTTCAGTTTTTGAAGAACTCAACTAGACCAATATTTTTTATACAAAACTTTTTATCATATCAGCAAAAATTTTCACTAAAAATCAGGAGTTGATGCTGAACGCACCAGATCAACTCCTCCTGTAAATTTATGTATTTTATAATGCCCCAGAACCATATTTCAGTGTAAATTGGAGACTAATAAATCGATGTTATTTAATTTGTTAGTTCCCCCTAAATAATGCTTTAAGTTTGGAAATCAATATTTTTTACAGCCATTCAAATATAAATTTAAAGTGACTACACACTGAGGTTTTTTTTATTATTTATACAATTCTCTGTAAGAACAACTTAAACACTTTAAATAAAAACTACGCAACAACTCTTTCTTTTATACAATGACCCTTGAAGTATGCTTCAGTTTTGTTGATTTTATTGTCCAAACTAAAGTAGACAGTTTTTGTAAAAAAAAAAAAAAATATTGTAAATTTACAGTTACTTAACTTTATGACAACAAAATAAACCAATTATTTTGAAATGGCTTATAGAAAAATTTTAATAAAAATTTTTATAAAATTTTTAGATAGTTGACCTAAATAGTATGCTAAAGTTTTTGTTTGGTTTTTAGTTTCATTTAAGTGTCAATATTTGTTTTGTTTAAAAAAAAATGGTTTATTATAAAAATTTATTATCGATGAAGGATTTGTCAATTTGATATTTAATTTTTTTTTTTTCAAATCCCTTTAAAAATGCTTTTAAAAAGTTAATATAATTGACGTTAACCAGTTATTTGTTATGCCTTTAATATCTATTTTTTATACTGTTTTTGCGGCTATTTACATTTGGGATTAATGGATAATTTTATATATATTTATTTGATTTATTTTGACAAAAAAAATTATTAAATATGCCTTAAGGTATGCTTTAAAATAACTCAATTTATATTAGGCATTATTTTTATTAAAAGGCTAAAGGGTTTTTATACTCTTTTTGTGAGTTTTTTTTTTTTTGAAAAATAAGCATATTTTTTTTCTAAAGTAGCATATCCCAGTAAATATATTTCCACCTAAAAATATGCTACTTATTTTAGTTAACAATTTCATTTATTTCCCAGCAAACAAAAAAAAAATCTCAAGTCATACAAAACAAACCACTTATTTGCTGCTTTTTTAGGAGTAATTCTGAACAACAGCCAAAAAATCCCTTCTTTTATTGTTTTAAAAGTATCCGTTATATATTTTTACAGCTTTTTAAAAGTAATTCTGAATAGCATCCAAAAAAAAATCATTTAAGTATTGCCTCTAAAGCATTATTGCTCTAAGACCGATCCTAAAAAGTGATTTTGATGCAATTTATTTCCACACAGATGATCGCGGGTTCGATTCCTGGCGTGATCAATATTTTTTAATTTATTTTTTTTAATTTTTTATTAATTTTTTTTTTTTTAATAATTATAATTAATTTGTTTAACTACAATATTTTTTAATATTTAAATTTTTAAAAATATATAAAATAAAAATGATGAAAATAGCTTTTTATGCACCTGTGGAAATTCTACTGAGAAAAATACAGAATTGCAGTGCAGTTTTTGTACTGTTTTGGCATCTCTTTTTTGCAAAGTATTTTGTCACATAAGTTGAAATTTTCAATTCCTATTCGATATGATAGTTAAAACTGTTAGAATTATGCATTAGCTTTGTTTGTTTCTTGTACTGATCCTTAAAGTATACTATAGTTTTAATAAAAATAAATAATTATTTCCTTTTTATAGTGTCCGTTTTTTAAAGAATTTTAATAGAGCTCGTATCATTTACTTTTACTAAGTAATAGCCTAAAAAATATTCAATATTTCACTTCTTAGACTTCCCCTAAAAGTATGCAATGTATATGTTATGAGTATTAACATAGATAGATATTGAAATTGAATCTAATAAAATAACTTAACATACATACATATATAGTTTATAACTCTGTACAACATATAAGAAAATAACAAGGTTCTGACAACTGGTAATGGCAGAGGGGACCCAAAAAAATATACGTGTATCGGCGTTTAAATATTTACGTCTGCCCCTATAGTTTTTGGGAGGTTAAAGTTCGCCTTTTTTGGAATCGTTTAATCGGCATAAGAAACCATGTGAATATTTAGCGAACTTATGTACAACCCAACGAGGAATATATTTGTGGAACATTTTAACCCTCTAACTCTTCAATTAAAGGGACTTTTTTGGCCACTTTTTAAAAAGAGACAAAAAAGACCGTTAAGCTGGCCTTTTTTGGAAACATTTATTGTGAATCGGCATAGAAAACCATTTGAATATTTAGCGAACTTATGTACAACGCAACGAGAAACATTTTTGTGGAACCTTTTAACCCTCTAACTCTTCAATTAAAGTGACTTTTTTGGCCACTTTTTAAAAAGAGACAAAAAAGACCGTTAAGTTGAAGAATTAGAGTATAAAACTGTTCCGCAAAAATATTTATCATAAAAATATACTATAAGTCTCTGAAGACACCAATAAGACAAAACTTAAATTGTACTTAAGGGTTAATTTCGTACTTACTTATTCAGAATTGGCGCTCAAATGTCCAACAGATCTGGATTTTAGGGGGTTAGTTTGTATGAGAAAAAAAGTAACCCTACAAATATGCAACATTATCTTTCTTAGGCTACTCCATGAAGCATGCTTTATATATTATTAGCATGAAAATAGATATCCAGCTGCCGTTAAATATCTTCAATCTTCTGTACGAAACTTTATTTACAATATAAAAAAATTTTAAAGATCCTGTTGAACCATTTAAAAGATCAAAATAAGGTTTTTGAAAAATGTCTTTTTTTTTAGATATCTTTGTTTTAGTTAAAGGAATTTAAATCTTCACGTTTAAAATTTATTTGAAAATATTTATATGCTTTGTTAACTTTAGCAAGTGTATTTTCCTTAGAGTATACTTTAAGGCGTTGTCTGTTAATGTTGGTTGTTTGTTTTTATATTCCTTATGCCCTTCTACTATTCAGCACCTCGTTTTATGTTGAAATTTCCATATATTGCTCTACATCTATACATATATTTAAGTGTTGTAAAATATTTATACATTTATAAAGTTTTCATTTCTTTTACATATGTGTGTTGTGTATATATTTTTTTCTTTTTTTTTTTTATTCATAAATAATTCAATGCATATTTTTGTGCGCTGCCTGCAAAAGCTAAGTCAAGGTATCTTCTTATTTACAATAAAGGTGGAAATATTATTTTATACTCGTATTTTTATTTTTTTTTTGTTTATACAATTGTTATATTTCATGTAAAGTTCAGTAATTTTTTATATATGATTTTTTTGACATTTGCCTGCACATATGCAGTTTTTGTTATATTTTTCATACTTTTATCTAAAGAACTATTACCTTAATCTTAGCTTAAGTTAAGAGGTAAAACAAAAATGCAATAAATTGTTAGGGGAAAATTTTTCAAGTAAATATTTAACAGCAATTTATAAAATATTAATCATAAAAAATAATGGAAAAACTTTAAGATAAAAATCTAAAAATATATTAAAAATCCCTTAAAGTATGTTTTAGTTAAAAAATTTTGCTTTACCAACCCCTTTTTTAAAAATGGATTTTGTTTTTATCACATAAAACTGGGTAAATTTTTTTTAGTATTTTTAAAGGGACTAATTGATTTTTAACTTAATGCTTTTTTAGCTTCAAAATATGCTATGAAAAACTAAATTTTATTTTTCCTAAACCTTCACATTTGCAAAAGAGTAGAGAGAGAGAGCCTAGAAAATCAATAATAACTAATATAATTTGTTATTAATTTCCTATTAATTTAATTGAGGTGTATTAGAGAAGCCATTGGAGTTTAACAAGTTAATTTTTTTTTTTTTTTGTAAATAAACAAAAAAGCATGCATACTTTAAGGCTTCTAACAATAACAGGTTGTGTTATTTGAATATCATATTGAGGGTATTCACAATTCATACTATTTCAAGTAGTACATTAGCATTTATCGTAAATTTGACAATTTTCTATGGGTTAAACTTCAAAAATCATGCTATTTTACAACGATAGCACGTTAGCTCTTAAACTGTGAATTCCTTCATTGTTAGTAGTAAAAAAAATTAAGAAATATTATGCTTATATATAATAAATCGAATTTTTCTATAATCATTAAACTAAAATATACATTGTACGAAACTAATTGGAAAATAAGTTTGAATGCCTAAGGGTATGCTATTTTATTTTTTGTTAAATAATATTTCTTAAATACCTATATTTCCTCACTTTCCTTAAAGTCTTCAAAATGAAAAGATTTTTCTTCAGAATCTAACTGAACTGGAAAATCAAAAGAAATCATTAGGAAAGTAGCCCCAGATTTAAGTGACTTTTCTAAAGGAGAAACTTATGGAAATGTAAGAATCTATCTAAAAAATGCTCAGGCCCTTAGGGCCGAAATTCTCAAAATTTAAAGACTTTTTTGTAAAAACAGAATTGAACTTTAAAAAAAGCCCTTAGAAACAATTGGTTCTTATATGGAAAAAAAATAAACAGTCTTAGGTTACTAAAGAAAGAAGATTTTAAATCTAAAGAGATTTCCAGAGTTGTTTTCTGGAAAACTATAAAGAATATAAGAGTCTGTTTAACATCCCAGCAAAAAAAAAAAAAAAAGGAAGTCATGTTTTACGAACCACTTTTTTTCATTGCTTCCAAAGTACCCTGTAGTGTATTTTGACTGCTTTTTTAGAAGTAATTCTGAACAACTTCAAGAAAATCAGTGCTTTCAAAGTATTCGTTAGTATATTTTTACAGCTTTTAGAAAGCAATTCTGAACAACATCCCAAGAATCCCCCAAATTTTAGTTCCAAAGCATTAGTGCTCTGAAAGTGATATTAAGAAGTGTTTTGGACGTAGTTTATTTCCTGGCGGGACCAATATTTTTTATTTTATTTTTAAATTGTATGACTTTTATTCGGTCGTTTGTTTTAAATTGTATGAATTTTTTCGGTCTGTTTTAGCCATTAATTTTAGTTATTTATTTTCAATATTTCGCCATTCAATCATTGACCATCGTTAGGAAATTAATGAGTTACAATATTCAAAACAAATAAACGACCAAACGATTTAAACTTTTTCTTAGAAAGTTAGTTTCTTTCTAGTATGTAATTATAATACTAATTTTGGTAAAAACTAACAAAAATTCATAGTGCACTTTTAGGATTTAACTTTAAATTAACACTGTATGTAAATTGTTAACATTTATATTTATTATTTCACCTTAATTCCAGTTATGTTTCTGTTAGACTACTACATAAAAACTTAATTGTATATTATTTACTAAAAACTTCAATCATTTCCTTATTTTTATTTTTTAATATAAACAAAATTTGCCTAAAACTATATATTTTTTAATTAAATCCTCAACTCTATGCTAACCAAATAAATATCCTTTAAACGTCTTTCAAAATTAATATTAAAAATATTACAAAATTTAAACTCCGCAATTAATTGTCATCTAGTCTATAAAGTTAGTTAATAATGGCATAGCATACTTTTAGGTAATTATAATTTATTTCAAAATAATTATAAACAAAATTCTTGGTAACCATGTCAAATATATAAAATTTTATTAAAACAAAAACTTATTTTCTTTTCAAAGTAATAGCAATATTTACAAAATTGTCATTTTGTGTACGCTTTTGTAACAAAAAGTTGCCTGCCTAAATGTGTGTGCTATATTTTTTGAGGTTATACTCGTATTCAAACACATGTTGCCTTCTATTTCATGGGTAAAAATAAGTAACAAGTAAATTTCTTATAAGGTATATCCTACATATTTGTGTGTAGTTTATACAGCCCTGCAAACATTTGGAAAAATATGTTGCCCAAACATTGCGGCAATATCTTTTTTTCATTGTCAAAATAACCGTGTTCTTTTACTTACTACAAAGTTACTACTTTTACTACAGCTGGAAAAAATTCAGCAAAAAGTAAATAAAACTTTCCAATTATAGTAAAAGTAGTAAGAATTTCGAGTAAACGAACACAATGAACAAATGTCTTAAAGTATCAAGGATTTATCTGCCAGGCTATAATTAGGTGTTAAAAATTATTTAAAATGACTCGGATTGATCTGCATTGCGATAATTTGGCGATAAAAAAATCTTTAAAAACGTCGTGGTGGATTTATCTCTCAGAGGAATTGCTTTCGTATTACCAAGTAGTATTGAGTTTGAGCAATAATTGCTCCCGAAGCAATAAACTTCCGCAATATGGAAATTATTATTGGCGGCAATAAATTTTTCTTCCAGTCATTATGATGGTGGAATCTTCTTCGTTTACCATGTTTGCTGGGATATAATTGAAACAAGTAAAATATATTTTGTTTAACCAGCTACTTTTTAAGTCCATATAGACTTAATTATGTTTCGCAGCTTTAATGGAATGAGAAGCCATTTGGCTTTTGTGGAAACTCTCATTAATAGGTTAATGGTTTTCATGCGTTGCAAAATACTAAAGAGGTGAAACATGTTTAAAACAAATTTTATATGTTGGCTTTTTAATGTAAAACGTTTATTTTTTATTACTATAAATTTATCCTAAAAGTAGGCAATTATATTTAATATATTTAATAGGCCTATACATGAGCTAAACTAATTTTTTAGAAATAGAATTTCTCATGAATGAATTGAATAAGCACTAACAAGGAAGGTGTACAAATGGATTCTCTTCCATTTTAATGAAATTCAAAAAAAAAAATAAGAGACACGTATTTTTATTTAGCGGCTACATACATATTTTTAAAAAAGTTACAAGATCAAAAAGTGGCATCAGAAACTAACCTATTTTTCTATGAAAACATGTTTGAAATTTAGATTTATTTATACACAGCGTTAAATTACTCGAGAAAATAAAAAAATTTGATACCCATGCTGCCTGTGCTGAGGACACAGGGTTGCCACTTATTTTAAATATTTGAAATATTGTTGTGAAAGGTGCTATAGGAAAAGTCGTCTTTAAGCCGAACAAAGTTAAGACACTCCCTCAATTAAATTAAATGGGTATTATTATTAAGTGAAAACTTTAACTAAACCCAATAAAAATTTCCCATAAAAATATGCTGTTGGAAAAATAATAATTAAATAACAAAAAAAAGTTGGACATATTCGGTAATGTTTTGTATGCCGTCGGATATGTCACCAAGAAAGCTTTCATTTGATAAAAAATGTATCTATTTTTCTTTGAAATTATAGGAAAGAAATTAAAAAACAAAAATTTGGGTAATTTTTTAAACCAATTTTTAACCCCTAAATATGAAATTGGGCCACTAAAAAAATATGCCTACATTATGTTTTCTCCTCTATGACATATCCCAATCTTATTAAGAACAAAGAGAACCCATTGGGGTACCTTCTTTGTAAGATTATTATAAACAGATAAAGACCGCCTCAAATGTATTTAAAACAAATAAAATTTCACTCGAAAACAGAACCACAAAAATAACGACACATTTGACTTCAAAATAAATATTCTATATTTAAATCCTATAAATATTCTATTCTATTTTTAAATCCTTTAAATATTCTATTTATTTTTTCCCACCAAAATAACTTACCAGATAAAAAAAGAAACAGTTTTACTATATAAATGTTAACAAAAATTACATAACAAACCTAAAATTGAATTGTTTCCAGTTGTTTTGCAGTAAATTTGAAAATTAAAAATAATAAAATGGCTAAACGGTGGTTATATTCAAACAAAAAATGGAAAAAATCGCTAAAATTAAGAGAAAAATCTGCAAAATTGAATAAAACGCTAGAATTAAAAAACGCTAAAATTAAAAATCGCTAGAATTAAAAAACGCTAGAATTGAAAAGACAACACCAAAATATAAAAAAATCGCCAAAACTAAACAAAATCGCTGAAATTAGAAAAAAAATTGGTAAAATATTAAAGAAAACTGGTAAAATATTTCGAAAACTAAAAGAGCTAGAAAAAAACTAATCCACGCAGAGAGAACAGGACTTTTATTTTGATTATTGTCAATTTATCGAAAGCTAAATGTAAATGCACAACGGTTTAAGCCCAAGGAAGTCATAATGAGCCCAACGAATTCATAATCGTTGAAAAAGCAAATACAAGAATTATTTGAATAATTAATTCTAAGACAAAGACCGCCCAGGTCAGTATTTGCTGGGAACAGAAGGGTCCATCTATTATGAGCTGCTGAAATTGGGCCAGACGATTGTCTTCGATGTACCGAACACAATTGATTAGTTTGAAGCGAGCATGAAGATGTAATATTCCATCATGACAACGCTCGGCCACATGTTGCAAAACCGGTTAAAAACTATTTAGGAAATGGTGTTTGGAAAGTTTTGCCTCACACGCCTTATAGTCCAGACCTTGCCCCATCCGACTACCATTTGTTTCGATAGGAACGGAACGTTCGCACTGGAATACGCTTCACTTCAAAACAGGGTATCTGAAATTGGCTTGATTCATTCTTGGCCTCAAGAAATGAGCAGTTCTTTTGGCGCCTAATCCATATGTCAGGATATGTCAGGGAAAGTTGAGCAGTGAAGCGATTGCATTATTGATGATATCATGCCTGATTTTTGTTCGAGATAGCTCGCGTGAAAGCACTTGTTTCGCGATCCGAAAAGGCATGAATTCACCGCTTTTAATTAGTGCTCCTGTTTTTCTTTTAAATGTCGATAATTCATGCCTTCTCGGAAGTGCATATTATAAAGCATTTCAACTATTTAAAATCATGCCTTCTCAAAAGCACAATATTCCTGCATATTTTTCCGTGAAGAAAAATGCCTCTTATTTTTAGTAAAACCTCTTATTTTCATTAAAATAACTTTTTTCCGCATTTTAAAAAATTTTGATAAAAGAACCGCAGAAATATTTAAGCAATCAAAATGTATTTCTCATTTCATGCCTTTTTGAAAAGCACAGCAAAAAGCGATGTAAACAATTAATCAACTTAGGCCTTTCATTAGTGGTGTTTCCGAAGCTATACATTTTTAGAAGCGGTAAAAGTAGCAGTAAGGAAGCAGTCAACGTTTTTACTGCTTCCAAATTTTTGCTGGGATGGGAAAACGTCATATCAAAAGATGGCCAATGCTTTAAATAAATTTATATTGTATCAGTATGTCACAATAAATGCCCAAAATTTGCGAAAAATCCTGCCTCTTTAAGTTATACATCCAATATTTATAGTACTCGTATATTATAAACAAATATTTTGAAATCCAAAATCATTAATTAAAATTTTTTCAAAATTTATCGGATGTCAAGTTATTGTTTTTTTTCTGTTTTTTTTTTAATCAGGTTATTTTTTCTCGAATGTTAAGTTTTTTGACTTTTGAAATCTGGCAACCCCACTTGTTGTGGTGGCGGATTTCTCTGGTAAACCTGTGCAATAATAAAGTATATTTTTTATTTTTGTACACTAATAGAAAAAAGTCCTTAAAAAATTTAGTTAAAACTACTAAAAATTAGTTAAAAACGATACTGCTAAATTAGCAGATTATTTTTGCTATATATTAGTAATATAGGAACAGCAAAAATAAAACTGTTAAATATACAGAATTTCAGTTATAGTTGAGCTAAATTTTTGTAAATGGAGAATAGCAAATTAACCTGCTAAAATCAGCAAAAAATTTTGCTAAATAATTAATAGCCTAAAAAATCACCAAAAAATTTAAAATTTTCGAAGTTTTTTTTCGATTTTTGCTAAATGCAAATAAAAATCGAACCTTTTGAAAACAGCATTTTTACAATTTTTTAGCAAATATTTCTGCTGATTTTAGCAGAACAGACTGATATTTGCATTCAACTAAATTTTGCTTAAAAATAACAAAAATTTTGTAGATTTAACAGTTTATTTTTGCTATTTATACCCTACACCACTATGTGGTCAGGGTATTATAAGTTTGTGCTGATGTTTGTAACACCAAAAAATATTGGTCGTAGACCCACCTTATAGTATACCGATCGGTTCAGAATTTTTTTTTATTTCGATTTAACGATGTCCGTCTGTCCGTCCGTCCGTCCGTCCGTCTGTCTGTCTGTCCATGCAATCTTGTGCGCACTCTACAGGTCGCAAATATTAAGATATTTTGATGAAATTTGGTACGCAGACCTATGTTGGCCCAAGGACGAACAGGTTTGATTTTGGCGAACATCGGTCCATGTTTAGACCTAGTGCCCATATAAGGGTCCTACCAAAATTATATTGTTTATACGCTGCAGGTCGTAAATATTAAGATATTTTGACGAAATTTGGTACACAGACCTACATTGGCCCAATAACGTAGCCTATTGATTTTGGTGAACATCGGTCCATGTTTAGACCTAGTGCCCATATAAGGGTCCTACCAAAATTATACTGTTTATACGCTGCAGGTCGCAAATATTAAGATATTTTGATGAAATTTGGTACACAGACCTATATTGGCCCAGTAACGCAGCGTATTGATTTTGGTGAACATCGGTCCATATTTAGACCTAGTGCCCATATAAGGGTCCTACCAAAATTATACTGTTTATACGCTGCAGGTCGCAAATATTAAAATATTTTGATGAAATTTGGTACATAGACCTATGTTGGTCCAAGGACGAAGCCTATTGATTTTGGTGAACATCGGTCCATGTTTGGAACTAGTGCCCATATAAGGGTCCCCCCAAAATTTGCTTGGTTACAAACTGCAGGTCGCAAATATTAAGATATTTTAATGAAATTTGGTACATAGACCTATGTTGGCCCAAGGACGAAGCCTATTGATTTTGGCGAACATCGGTCCATGTTTAGAACTAGTGTCCATATAAGGGTCCCCCCAAAATTGGCTTGGTTACAAACTGCAGGTCGCAAATATTAAGATATTTTAATGAAATTTGGTGCGCTGACTCACATTATAGAAAATTTTGACACAAGCCCCATTTTAACCCATTCGAATTTCGGATCCAAACAATACACCAGACTGGTGTAGGGTATTGTATAGTCGGCATGCCCGACTTTAACCTTTTTACTCGTTTTAGTCTACAAATATTTAGCAAAATTTTCTGCAGATTTTACAATACTATTTGCTATTTTCAATTAACTTAAAGTTAACCTAAATATAACTAAAATACTGTAAATTTAACAGTTTTAATTTTGCTGTTCTCATTTTGCTAGTATTTGGTAAAAAAAAAATCTGCTAATTTTAGCAGTTTTTTCAGCAGCATCATTTTTAACTAATTTTAAGTAACTTTTTCTGCTATTTGTGCATATAGTGACTGAAGTATATTTTATATTTTGCTGTATACGCCAAACAGTGTTGTATGCAGCAAAACAATGTTTATTAAATGTTTATTAAATGTCCGTATATAGAGCAAAGTCGATGCTGGATGTCTCAAATATGAAACAAGATATCTAAAAACGGGTTTCGTAATCAGAAAGAGAGTGTTTAAAATACATATGCTTATGATCCATCCCTAACTCAATTTTTTCAAAAATGGTCAGTGGGTCATACCACAATATTTCAATAGTTTTTTTACCAAATATGAGCAATGTTATAAAAATTTAATTATGATTTTTTTTTATAAATTAATAAGCCTCCTCCTTAAAATATGCTTTGTTTTTTATATATTGTATACTTTTTACAATATTTTCATAATTAAATCTATAATTAATTCTAATATAGCTTTATTTGTGCTAGTTATAATTATTTAAGGTTATTTTTTGTTGTTTTTTTAGTAGCAGTTTTGTTTTAATCATGTCTTAAAATATGCCACATATCACGTTTAATTAAATTTACTATTAACACCACAAAATTCAACAATTATGATATATGTATGTGTGATATTTATAAATGATATTTACGTGCTACACAACACAAATTTCATTAAATTTCATTTAACACCTAAAGGTATACTTTAAATATTGTCATTTCCATTCTAACTTAACATTTTGCAAATAAAATGCAATTTTATTGTTCTGTCAAATATTCTTTTGCTTTATAAACTGTATTACTATTAGCTTCTTATTTTTCAATATCTTTAACCTTCTTCTTCTTGTTTCCTTGATTCTTTTGGCATATTACCTTGAATTGCATACTTTTTGGGGTTTTCATTTTTATTTTGGTTTATAACAAAAGTTTTCTTTTTAAATGGCAGATTTTTTTCTATACACAACTTTTTAAAATATGTGTTTTTTTATATGTATTTATTCTTTCTTTCTTAAAAAAAACTATCTACAAAATAACTTTTGACAGTTAAATAAATAAAAAAAAATTTGTAAAAAGTATCACATCAACATTTTATGCAGTGTCTATTCTCTGTAGTTTATAAATGTTTAAAAGTTTTTATTTAAATGAATTCGAAATTAAAATTGATAGGAAATTAAAAAAAATAATTTAAGTATTTTCAAGATTAAAGTGCTTGTGTGTAATAATTTGAAAACCTTAAATTTAAAAATGTATTTTAAAAGTTGAAAGTATGAAAGTTTTTCTTTTTTTGGAGCTAACATACTTTAATATTGTAATCTGAAGAAAAGGAAATTGAGAAACTTTTCCTAAAGAATACCCAGTATTCACAGAAAAACTTTCAAATTCTAATGGTTTGTAGCGTTAGTAAAACCCTAGAATTCTGGGGATAAGAAACTATTCAAATTTAAGCAAAAATTATAAAATCTTTAGAATTTTTCAATATGTCGTAAAAACCTTTTAGTTCAGATTTAAAGTAATTTTTTAGGCAGAACAAACATCAAATTCTGGAGAGTATTTTGTTCTAAGAAATTTTTTTTTTTTGTTTTTATTAATAATAATTCTTTATTCATAAAAAATATGTATTACAAATATAGAGTGCCTCAGCGTCACTTGGACATTATTGAGGCGAGTTGGCAAATATCTTACAAACTTAAGGAAATAAAAAATATAATTTAAAAATAAAACAGAATTAAAAAAAAAAAGAAGATATAAAAAATGAGATCAACATTTTATTATTTTTACAATAGAAGCATTTCTAAGTTATTTATTAAATATTCTTTAATATTCTTTTTAAAAATGGAAATTCTTTCAATATTTTTTAAATTTTGTTGAAGATTATTATATTCCAAATGTTTATTACATTCTCGAGACATTTGTTAAGGAAAAGGTATTTGCTTCCGATGATAGTTAACTGTATCTGTAAATTTTTTCTTAGAATTTTTTTAATCAAAACCATTTCGGGTTCTGAAAATATTCTGACGACCTTTTCTTGTGGAAAACTCCTCAGATTTGAAATTATTCTTTATAAAGACGAGGTTACCTGGGCTATTTAGTCGCTTAATTACTTCTGCTCGCGATATCCCAAAAGTAATGGGTACTCATTACCCTCTTGCTTACAAGGAACTAAAAAATAATGAGTATCCATTATTTTCGGAACATCGCGAACAAAAGTAATTAAGGAAAGTAAATAGCCTGGTAAGTAGTTGAGGTCACGTTTTTGCTGGGAAGGAATACTTTCTAAAGGAAAATCAACATATAAACATGTTGGGTACTTATGTATATGACCTCTAAACTTTTTCTACACACTCACACTCATAATACGCCACAAAAATATGCCTTTCTTTATTTCTATTTAAAAAATCAATTAAATTTATTATTCTTAATAAACAACTAATTATATTTATTATTTGGTAATACTTATAAAAAAAATTTTAATTAATTTATATAATTGTATTTTATGTTAAATTAATAAATACAAATGAAGTATAGAAATAAAATAAATAATAAATATTTTATTTAAAAGCTTAATTAACTATGACAAATATATATAAAATGTTATTTATAACAATTTCTAAACATACATTTTGTTGCCAAAAACAGAAGCCTATGAAAACATATGGCATTTAGCCTAAAAGTATGCCTGCAAATTTTAACCTACCCTTAAAGTATGCTAGAGTAGAGCACAGACAGACTATATCAATTATTTACGCTATTAATTAATTGTCTAACAAACAGAGTTGTTATAAATAATAGATAAGTAAATAAAAATGATAATAAAAATATTCTATAAAAACGGGCTAAAGCAACTATACTAGGGCATAACACATAAATTGGACAATGATTTGTTTGTATAAATTAAATATTCCAATTTACAAACAACACAAATAAATTTGTATTTGAATAGGGGGAAGAAAATGTTAAGCCTAAACATATGCCTAAACTTTTTGACAATTTGACTCTTAAAAGTATGCCTTATTTTTTAGTTCAGCTAAAAAACTTTGCTTTAATTTGTTTTGGAAAATTTTGTTTTTATTTCAGATGAATTTTGTGAAGAATATCCTCACAGTTTAATGCCAACACCTGGTTATTGGATTGAATGTTCTAGACAAAAGATAACCATGCCTCCCACGCACACCATATGGGATGAAAGTGATTCGGAACATGAAGATATACGTGGGGGTAACTCAAGTGATGCCTATTTGGAACGGGAATGTAGTGATTTGTATGAAGATGATGAAGATTCTGAGGCCACACCCAGGTATGTTAGCAAAGTGTTATAAAATATTTTTATATTATTTTTTTTATCTTTTTTAATTTAATTAAAGTTAGTTTTTTATTTTATTCAAAATTCACTAGAGTAGTCCTTTTTTTAAAAATAATGTTCTCTATTCTACCATAAACATGTAAGAAAGTTGCATACCCAAGACCAAAGGGTATTATTAAAAAAAAATTAAGAAAAATACATATTAGAAAATTATTTTGTGATATCTAGAAGTATGTAACATTCTTGTTACTTAAAAACCAGGGTTGGCAGGCAATACCTAACGCTAAAATACCGTTATCGATTCAAAACCATTTCAACTGACTACGTTAACCCTAAGATACTGTTATCGAAATACCGTTATCCTTAAAATACCATTACTAAAATAACTGAAAAAGCGTTTTAATTAAAATACCGATACCGAAATAAATAAAATACTTATACCCTTACCCATAAATTCATAAACGCTTTGTAAAATTATTGGGGGTTTATTGAACAAATTTTGTATGAAAATGACGTTTTGTAAACCTGCTATAACTTTACAAAGCATTTATTAATTGAGGGGTTAAAATATACTTGCCGAAATAAATGAAATATCGTTATTCCTAAAATATCGTTAACGTTATTTTTCATTTTCTGCTTTTGGTAATTGCACGTTGCTATTGAGTATTTTTCGTACAGTAAACTAATAAATTGGTTTTTTTTTTGTAAAAAACAATGCGGTATGCATCGAAATAACTACCGTTACCCTGAAAATACCATTATCGAAATAATTGAAATACCATTAACTTTAAAATAACGTTACCGAAATAATAAAAATATTATTATCCGTTACCGAAATAACTAAAATACCATTAACCTTAAAATACCGATACCGAAATAAATGAAATAGCGTTACCCATAAAATACCGTTACCAAAATAATCTAAAATGGTGTTACCCTTACCGATAACCAAATCGTTTCGGTTACCATCTACAGTGGTGGCCACGAATTTAACACAATTCAAGTTTTTTCAAATTTTATTGTTGTTGCCTTTATTTTTAAAGATTAAAATAGTGGCTAAATTCGCCATGAAAGGCAAGGAGATGGTTCAGAAAATTGTACAGAATTTTAACGTAATGTTTGTTTTCTCATTTTATCACTTGTTTTAAGTGGTCGTGGCTTTTAACGAAAAATATACAGTTTGTACAGAACCGATCAGTACTGCCTAAATTTTAATATGTAATTTGATAAAAAGTTGTTATCGCTAATTTTTCGTTAAAAGCCACGCCCACTTAAAACAAGTGACAAAATGAAAAAACAAACATTACGTTAAAATTCTGTACAATTTTCTGAACCATCTCCTTGCCTTTCGTGGCGAGTTTATCCACTATTTTAATCTTAAAAAATAAAGGCAACAACAATAAAATTAGAAAAAACTTGAATTGTGTTAAATTCGTTGCCACCACTGTATGTTAAAAACCAATTTAACAGAGCAGACCATTAATTGCAGAAAAAAACTGTTACTCAACGGAAGAATTAGTTGATTTACAAAAGAAGGCTGTTGGTACACTTTTCAGAAGCTCCTTACAAGAACATATCAAAGTGTTTTAGTAAAACACAAACTCTTGGAAAATTAAAAAAGTCATCTCCCTTATCCGCATTATGTTTGAGTTTTTTTCCACTTTTGCTTTTGTTAGTTTTTTCGTTCCCCTGTTGTTGTATTTTTAAGCGAATGTTTAAGTCCTAGGAAAAAAACGACGATCGAGGAACAATGGGAACAAAATGGCGCCTTTGAGCTGATCTCAGTGGAGCAGGAAACATATGAAAAGTACTTCTTTGGCTGCGAACATTGGAATTATTTTACCAGTGATGAAGATTTAGGTCCTGTGATATTGTCCATTAAACAAGAAACACTTAATGGCAGAGATCAATTTCGAATATTGGTAAGAGCTGGTTCTTATACGGTACATGGTCTTATACCCGCCTCGTGTGTATTTGCCGATAGGTAAGAAAACAAAAAAAAATATTTCAAAATAAAATACAAAATTAAATAAGTTTACTTTTCTATTCGTTCACACAAGATATAATCGCGAAGAAGTGGTTAGATCTTTAGGCAAAGAAGTTAATTTAAATCCTCCATTGACGTTAGGTCAGCTGCCGGATACACCAGAAGAATTACTGAAATTAGATCAAGTAAGTTTGAAATTTTATAATGAATGAATTGAATTGAACAATTTAATTCATTTTTTATTTTTTTCAGGTTTTTATTAAATCTGAATTGAAAGTTGGTATTATTTTTGTAAAAGAGGAACAATTTACGGAAGAGCAAATTTTAGACAATAATGAAAATTCCTTGCTCTTCGATGAATTCTTAACCGTTTTAGGTGATCGTGTTAGATTAAAGGGTTTTGATAAATACAAAGGTGGCCTTGATACAGTACATGATTTAACAGGTTAGTTAAGCAAATCCAAATTCATTCTTAGAGAATCTTAAATTCCATATTATCTTAATTTTTAGGTCTGTACTCTGTATATACAAATTGGCGTAATATTGAAATTATGTTTCATGTCTCAACATTATTGCCTTATGAACGACATGATCCTCAAAAGCTGCAAAGAAAAAGACATATAGGCAATGATATTGTTTGTGTTGTTTTTCTGGAAGCCGATAATACCCGCTTTAGTCCTGCCTGCATTAAAAGTCATTTTTTGCATACGTTTATATTGGTAAGTAGAAAATTAGTTAAAGGATTTATCTTAAAAAGTAGCAATAACAGTTAAAAATTTATACCACTTCTGATTACTTTCTGCTTATTTATATAAATTTGTATTAGTTTTGGACGCTTTTAACTTAAAAGCTTTATAAAGGTTCATAACTTAAATAAAAAGCACTTGTATTTATTATTAATTTTAAGGTGCGAGTCTCCGCTAGAATAAAACATAAACCCACCAGATATGAAGTTTCCGTTGTAACCAGAGATGAAGTAGGTGCCTACAAACCCTATTTATGGGAACAATCGGTTTTTGAAAAAGGACCTATGTTTAGGTAATGATATATTAAATGTTGAAATAACCCCAACCTTAAATAACAATATACTCCTTCTTATTTTCACTTTTCAGAGAATGGCTACTAACAAAAATCGTTAATGGTGAGCGAGCTTCCTATTCCGCACCAAAATTTGCCCGCATGCAGGAACGTACCCGCTCACAAATGCTAGAAGATTTGGTAATGAATTTATCAAATCACGCTGAGACTGGTCAAATACCTAAACCCTATCGTCGTGGCTCATGGCGACCTATTGGTGAGGAAGAATATAGAAAAATGTTGCATGCAAGAGTTTTAGCCAATAATGCGCCAATCACACCTCTCTCGTCATCGTTGGACGTTGATGTGTGCTGCGTGCTACTGTGTATTAAACATAGTATGTAGCAATGGGAGTGAGACCCCTTTTTTTACAAAAAAAATCTTGCTTTCTTAAAAAACTTAGCAAAGACAAGAACCTGTCCCTCTACCACAGTTTTTTTCTTTCATAGAAATTCCTTTTCTTCCCCCAATAGCTTTGTTTCTTAATATTTTTGAGACCTTTTTTTTAAAAAAAATTTTTAATAATCATCTGTATAATAACAAGGCATGATATTAAGTTTTAATTCGATTTTTTTTTCTTTTTCTATTTTAGAATATTAAGCAACTACCTAAATCCAGTTTTTAAGAAAAGCGCCCACATTTTTATATTTTTAGCAAAAACGCAAAAATCACTTTTTTATGCAGACTTTTTTCTGTAAATAAAAGCTTAGAAAATTTTCTCCTGGAATTAGGACTTTGTCTACAGTAATTATTTTAAATTGGATTTAAGATTATTGAAAAAATTTTACAATTTCTGTCCTTTTCTTTGTGTGTTAAAGAATTTGAGAACACGCCTCGTCAAGGACTTTAATTTTAGTTAAAAATAAAATGAAAATAAATTTGATGCAGGCATACAGATAGGCGGACATCGCTAAATCGATTCCCAGTCGATCGGTTTTTTAAAAGTTGGATCTAGATCCAATATTATGTGTTTTTACAATTATCAGCGCAAACTCATTATACCTAGTTCACTCAATAAAATTTGGATTTTAAATTTAAATTTGAGATTCAAATTTAAAATTGCTAAGCGAATTTTAGAATTTACAATTTGGCGCCTGAGCAGGGACATTGAGTCTTTTAACAGCAAAAACTTGTTATAACCCTTGCACCTAGTGATGTAGGGTATACAAATTCTCAATAAAATTTAGAAATTTCAGATTAAAATTAAAAATTTCCAAGTGAAACTAAGAACTTACATTTTGGCGCCTCAGTATGGACATTGAGTCTTTCATCAGCCCGAAATTATTATACCCCGTCCACATAGTGATGTAGGGTATACAAATTCTCAGTAAAATTTACATTTTTTACTTAAATTTCAGATGAAAATTAAAAATTTCTAAGTGAATTTAAGAACTTACAATTTGGCGCCTGAGCAGGGATATTGAGTCTTTGATCGGCACAAATTTATTTTAACCCAGTCCACGTAGTTATGTAGGGTGTAAAAATTCTTAATAAAATTTAGATATTTCATTTAAATTTAAGATACAAATTTAAAATTTCTAAGTCAATTTAAAAAATTATATTTTGGCGCTCTAAATCTATTCGAAAAGAAATCGCTTTCGAACAGAATTTTCACATTAAAAATTCAGTAACAGAAAACTGTTTTTAGTGAAGGAAAATGTTGAAAACGTGTAGGCAATTTCTAGTAAAAGTGAAAAGTAAAAAAACAGTTGGACTTTCTAGGACGGATATCTCTTTACTAGAGTTTTAAAATTTCCGAATTCGAACAATATTTTTCGAATCCGCTTACGTAGAACAGGTTCCATTACCCCCGATACCATGGAACAGGTTCTAGAACTGATTCCTGAAGTAAAAATGTAAGGTTTTTCTGTCCCAGAACCAGTTTTACAACTAATTCTATAACATGTTTCAAAGCAACCTGTTCTAGTTTGGAGGAAAAGAAGCTATTGTTAATAGGTCAAACTCTTTGCAAAAAGAACTGGTTGTAAAACATAAAATAGGACATTTTTTAATGCAGTATAAGTTGTTCTGCAAGCATTTGGATTTTACATTTTTACTGGGTTAGATTTTTCATTTCAACTTTTGATTTAAAGCACCGCAAGTTGTTTTTCACATGGAAAAATTTTACTCGAACTTTAAAAGCTTCAAACTGCAATTTAAATTATAAAAATGAACAATTTTTTAATTTTATAACAAAGACACAATCACAATATTCACAAAATGTCACTTTTTCACCAGAAAAATAATAGTCTTGTACATTAAATTTGCGTGAAAACAAACTCTGCACACTTTTCACGTGAAACTGATTATCGTGAAAAATAATTTTTTTTTATATGGAGTATGACAGTTTTTTCACGTGGAATCGAAACAACTTACGGTGGTTAAATTTAAAAATTTCGAAGTGAAATTGAAATTTAAAACTTTGACGCCTGGAAGGGAACATTGACTGCGTGTTTTTATAAAAAGAATCAGACGAATACGTTAGAAAATTTGTATGAAAAGCACTAATTAAAAACTTTTTTATTTCAAAATTTTTGCATAAATTTATTAGGACATCTATGTAGAACAGATGTTTTTAAAGAAAAATGTTTTTAAGTTTGTGTTTTCTACAAAAATATTTTAACGAATTCGTCTGATTCTTTTTACAAAAACATGCAGTGAGTCTTTTAAATTCTTAAAGAAATTTTAATTGGAAAAACTACCGATAAAATTTAGGTTTAGCATTAAAAACTACTGAAAATAAAATTATTGAATTGAAATTATTCCTAGCAGTATATTATTTCAGATTAAAAATTAAAATAGTTTAAGTAAACTTCAGATTTTATACTTTGGCGCCTGAGCAGGGACAGAATTTATAATTAATGTGGCTAATTTCAAATGCAATTTGATTTGGGGAAACTTCATATAAAATTATTAATTTTGTAAATCACCTGTGTTCAACACAACACCTTCATTCACACAAACGCGGGGACTGAAAAATTTTATTTTGTAAATTCACACGTCTTCTTTATACATTTTTACGTTGCCACCTAAGTTGTCAAATATTTAAATTTTCGGCTTGCCATCTTTGCGGGAAAATATTAAATTTCCAACGTTTTTTATAGGGATTCCTATAATTCCATACTGGCAACCCTTAATGGGCAATCCAAATGTAAACAAAGAAAACAAAACAAAATAAAATTGAAACTTGTTTAAAAAATTCTAAAAAAAATAAATTTGCTTAAAGGTATTTTTATTCTGCCGGATAATTATTTTCTTAATTATTTATTATAATTATTGTAAAAAAAAATTAGTAAATATTGTTTTTTAAATGATTTTATGTGTTTAAATATTAAAGATGTGAGTGATTGATTTGACAGTGCAAGTTATGAATGTATTTTTTTCGTGATTTACGTAAGTAAACGCGAGCAATCCCTTGTTTCATCACCGTGATTTACAAAATTAAAAATCGAAAAAAATGAGGTGAAGTGGGAGTTGTGTTTTATGAAATTTTGCCATAAGATTTTATGTATTTATGAAATGTACATGATTTTAAATCATATAGAGATTTTTGAACTTGACTGCCAAGCAGGGTTAAAATTTTTAGTCGTTTTTTCGGGTACCTTTTATGCGGCAACATATTAGAAACTTTCGATATTCGATATAAAAATTGAATAAAAATAATATATTCGTCATATGTAGAAGTTTGATATGCCTAAGTATGCCTAAGTTCACAGAGTTGTCCGATAAAGTACTAAAAAAGGGCTTCGGTAAAAAGTCGATAAGAGCTAAAACAGCAGGAATATTCGGAAAAACACATGTGCTTTGAAAAATGACAAATAACTTAAAAAAACAGAAAAAGGGATAATTTTTTACCACCCTAAATCCCCGGGATGGACAATAATCTCAAACACCGAAACCCTAGAATTTTCTATACAACAGAGATGAATTAAGTATCACATGATAGTCCTTGTTAGTTTGATTTGTTAACTATTTTCTACTTAACTCAAAGTTGTTTCTGTTTGATTTCAAATATTTTTTCTGTGTGTATGTCCTGCAGTGTCTAGTAGCCAAAAAATATCAAAAATCTGTATTCAAAACAATTTCCTATTAAGGTTTTTACGATAAATGTCTTAAAATTTATGTTACATTGGTGAAAATAAATCCAATCACATGTCAATGTGATTAATGACATTGAGCGTGAAGTAATAAGGGTTGGCGGGGGAGAAGGAATGCTAGGCATATCTTGCTCTAAGGTTGTTAACATCCACATTCTTTCACACATATGATTTTACGGTATTATATCCCTTTCAACGCCTTAATGTTATGTTGTTAATCTTTGTGTATAATAAATGATTGCTCCATGGTTTAGTTTTTTTTTTCAAACATTTTCTTTTCTTTTTTTTTTTGGCAACACATAATGAAACGATACCATTGTTATCACAATAATATTGTACAAATATCATAGATCTTGTTTTTGTAAGTGTGCGTAGTGTGAGTGAGTTTGTTATGAGGGTAACAACTTCCGGTTGACAAAAATAATTTGTATTACAATATTGATTTCCTGTTTAGTATAGTAAAGTAAAAGCCAAAAAGTTGTTAACTCATTTGAATACAGATAATATTTATTTAGTGTATTTAGTTGTTAAGCAGTTGATAATATGAAAAGGAACGAATATGAATAATTTAGTAGGTTTGAGGTTAAGAAGAATAATAAAAATTTTTTCAAAAAAAAACACATTATTAATTTGCAAATCAGACTAGATCTAGTTTCTGCCTTTTTTATTTTCCATTAAATTGTATTATTGTTTATATTTTATTGTCAGACTGTCTCTATATGATAATTTTTTCAACAACCTGTCGTCTGAATAAGAACAAGTAGTTAAGATACTTTACAGAATTTAGCTTACCTTCCTGCTTCGTCCTATAAAGAAAAAAGTATCACAAAATTTTAAGTATCCCACCCAGCACGATTTGAACACTTTTTTAAGGGTTCTTATTCCATGAGTCAAAAATTATTCAAGTAAACATTTTTGAAATTTTTATCAAAAATTATTCCTTTCTTGAGGCAAATTATTAAATCCGGAAGATGGTTCAGAAATGACTCGGAAATGTAAATAAATTTAAATATTTTGTAAAAAAATTATTTTTTGAGTCAAAAAATAAGGCTCTTTTGGATGAACCTCTTTCATACAATAATTTGAATTTTAAATAACATATTTTGAGTTTTTTCGATTTATTTTTGGGGCTTGTTTGCCGGCTGGGTAATTTTTAAATTAAAATTCCATTTATAACAATTCGTCATTTAAAATGTTATTGATTTAAAAAAAATTCCTTTGAACAGAAAAAAATACAAAAATGTGACAAAAAAATTTGTTTATATTTACAATTGCCATTGTTGGTGCCAATTTAAAAAAAAATGTTTAGTTGTGTTTTTTACAAAAAAGGTTTCACACACCTTTGTTTAATATAACAAACAAAATTTTATATAATTTTTCGGTGTATAAACATTAATTTAACATATAATTTTATATTATTCTCTTCCATGGACATTAAAATGTATTTAATAGTCATTAATGTTTTAAACGAGGTGTAAAATTTCCATTTAAAATCATAATAATCTCAGACATAAACATTCACAAAATAAAGTTAAATACTTACTCGTGTATAAATAACAATAAAAATTACGAGTACCAAAGTTAAAGTTAGGCATGCCGGCTATATGCTACCCTACACCATGCTGGTTGAAAGTTAACTAATGTTTGGATTCGATATGAAATGGATTTGATGCAAAATTTGTCTATAAAATGGTAAAAAGCACTAAGAAATTTTGATGTTGACTATTGCTAGTTGTATTTAAGAGAGAATCGAAAATATAGTCCATATAATCGCTTAGTCCAAATATTTACCAATCCCATCCAAAATCAGTAGGTTTTGACCTTGGTCTCAAAAGTAAAATTTCATTAAAATATCTTTATATATAAGAAATACAGCGTTCGAACAAGTATACACTCATAGAAATAAACCAGTAAAAATAGCAGAAAGTTACTAAAAATTAGTTAAAAATGATACTGCAGAAAAAACTGCTGAAATTAGCAGATTTTATTTGCTAAATACCAATAAAATAAGAACAGCAAAACTAAAACTGTTAAATTTACAGAATTTTAGTTATATTTAACTTTTACACTCATAGAAATAAATCTGTAAAAATAGCAGAAAAAGTTACTAAAAATTAGTTAAAAATGATGCTGCAGAAAAAACTGCTAAAATTAGCAGATTTTTTTACTAAATACTAGTAAAATGAGAACAGCAAAATTAAAACAGTTAAATTTACAGAATTTTAGTTATATTTAGGCTAACTTTTAGTTAATTGAAAATAGCAAATTGTACTGTAAAATCTGCAGAAGATTTTGCTAAATATTTGTAGACTAAAAATAGCAAAAATAAACTGTTATATATATAAAATTTTTGCTATTTTTAAGCTAAATTTAGTTGAATGCAAATAGCAGTCTATTCTGCAAAAATCAGCAGAAATATTTGCTAAAAAATTGTAAACTGCTGTTTTCAAAAGGCGCGATTTTAATTTACATTTAAAAAAAATCGAAAAATAAACTTCGAAAATTTTAAATTTTTTTGTGATTTTTTAGGCTACTAATTATTTAGCAAATTTTTTTGCTGATTTTAGCAGATTAATTTGCTATTCTCCATTTACAAAAATTTAGCTCAAAATTCTGTATAACAGTTTTATTTTTGCTGTTCCTATATTACTAATATATAGCAAAAATAATTTGCTAATTTAGCAGTTTTTTTTGCAGCATAATTTTTAACTAATTTTTAGTAGTTTTAACTAAATTTTTTACGGACTTTTTTCTATTAGTGTAGTTAATTGAAAATGACAAATTTTACTATAAAATCTGCAGAAAATTTTGCTAAATATTAGTAGAGATATAAAAACAAAGTGTTATATCTCAAAATTTTTGTTATTTTTAAAACAAATTTAGTTAAATGCAAATAGCAGTATATCTAAATCGAGAGTTTATGTATCTTTTCTTATTAATTAAAAAGAGCTTAAAATATTTTTAGTACTCTTGCGGGCGAAAAAGTACTCTTCAAACAATTTTTTGATAACGACATAAAAATCTATTTCCCATCCCTGACATAAATACATACCTTGATAAATATAAAAGGAAGTATACATATGTTTTAAAATGTATGTATGAGTTCATTGAAGTATATCAATTTTGACAGATTTTCTCAAAAGAATGAAACCTTTTTCTATTTCAAAAATGACATGAAAATATAATGTAACCAAATAAAAAATAAGAATAAACAAGAAACTTTTATAAATTCTGGGAAATATTTGTTTTTTCGAATTAAAATAAGATCTAAAATATTCCCAATAAAACCCAGTGCACATATAGTATACGCCAAAAGTAGATTTCCACTATGATCAAAATACCTAAAATTAACTAAAGTGCCTATTCCTACTTGTGACTCGTTGTGACTGTCATTAGACAGACTATTTTTAAAACTGAAAGTCACAACTTTCAATACAAAACAATGAAATTCAAAAAATTTTGATTTTATTTGTCAATTTTATAATTGTGTCGATACCAGGTCTTGCGTTTTTTGAAGTTTTCAAACAAAAATTTGAGTCAAAATATTAGTCACGGACTTTTCGTAAGAATAGACACATAAATCTGACAAAGGGCGTGGGGCTAATTTTCGTTTTCAGTTTTTGATTATGAATCTGAAATTATTTTAAAATTATAATAATGGAATTCACAGTTGGTACTATTTTATGTAGTAAATTAGCATTTATCGTAAATCTGACAACTTTCTATGGGTTAAACTTCAAAAATCATACTATTTTACAACGTGCTATGAATACCCTCAAAATATAAAATTATGAAGTTAAACTTTAGTACAATTTAATAGAATTTAAAAGTTTTTTTTCTTCATTTTACTTTAAATTGAAAGAAATTTGGTCCCATCAAATATGAATTGTGATTTTTGCTGGTGTTGTATGATTTTGAAAATGTATAAATAGGAATTTGCGAATACCGTGATGAAGCAAGCAATGCCAACTCGCTAGATTAAGCACTGTTAAACCATCTAGGCTTTTTTTAAAACAGGGTTGGCAGGAAATACCGCTAAAATAACTGAAATACCATTATCCTTAAAATACCGTTACCGAAAAACTGAAACACCTTTATCCCTAAAATACCGATACCGAAATAAATAAAACATCGGTACACTCAAAAAAATAAGTTAGTAGAAAAATTAGTAAAACGTCTTGTATATCAAGTTTACTAGTTTTCAGCAATTTTTTTGCTGAAATTCCGTTTTCAGCAAAAGTTTTAGTTGTATTTTTTTAGCACTAAACTAATTTTGAACTAATGTTTTACCAATTTATTTTGCTACAAAAATTGTGCTGATAACCGCAATTATAGCGTGGATTAGCAATTATAGCGTGACAACCAGATAGACAAATGTAGATGTCCCAGCTTGTCTGGATGTAGTACAGACAACGGAAATGATAAAAAAGAAAAACAACTCTACACAATTTCTATATTAAAATTTTCAGCAAATAAATTAACTAAAGTAAAATTTCGCTACAAGTTTTTTGAGTTTTTTTCAGTCTACTAATATTCAGCAAAAAGTTTAGTGATTTTAGCAAGGATTTTTTTCATTTGCAATCAACTAAGTATTAGCAAAACTTTTGCTGAAGATTACTATTTTTTTGGTAAAAATCAGCTCGCTGATTTTCAGCAAACCTTTTGCTGAAATTACCAACTTTTTCGCAAGCTCCTGACTAAAAATTTGCTGACACAGCAACATTTTTTGCTGACTTCACTGACTTTTTTTTGAGTGTACCCTTAAAATACCGTTATTGAAATAAATGAAATACCGTTATACATTAAATTGATAAATACTTTTCATTTCTATATTCGTTTGCTTTTTTAAACAAATTTGTATGCATCGAAATAAATAACTACCGTTACCCTTAAAATACCGTTACCGAATTAACTAAAATACCGTTACCAAAATAATCTATTACCTGTTCAACATAAAAAGGTCCTATCTGAGCTTAAACATATTGAACTTAAATGGTGTTAGCAGACGATTTTAAGCAGTTTCCTGCACGGGACCTACATATTCCCCCCTGATTATGTAAGGCGTAGACGTTTTTAGGCGGTTTTACAGCAAATTCGTTAGAAAAAATATTTTTGAAATATTTAACAGTCGAGTAAGACTTAGAATTTATTAAAACTCTATTAGATTCGGCAGGACAATTTTACTTTTTGTTAATTTCCATTTTGAAAAATTCGATTTGTATGGAGGCGTTTTTTACTAAATATGCCAACGCCTTACATAATCAGGGGGAATTTTATTCGTGAATCTGATAGTGCTTAATCCGAGCCAACAACTATTTTTTAGAGCGGTTTGAAGACTGAAAGGTCGGCATACAAAGGCCATATTTGGTCTTGAAATTATTGAATTTAAATAGTATTACCAAACCAAAGCGATTTCTTGCATGGGTGCTATGATAATTTATTCATGAATTCTATAGCGCGCATATCGGGTTAAGAAGCCGGGTCCAACTTGGGCTCAGTTCCTATAGATTTTTTACAGCATTTGAAAACTGAAAATTTAGAAAAATTACGAGAACTGTATTTTTTTTTAAATAGAGGAGCAACACTCAGGAAATTCTTCCTATTAATTAACGTGTTGCTTTCTTTGGAAAGGCGATTGTGGAGTGGTGAAAGGTGGTAAAAGATGAAGGGCTTCAAATATGGCAACACTCTAATTGCGCGAGTTGTTAAATCTTACAATAGAACAGTTGTTGCGCGCCATCTAATGAAGAGTTGGCGAACTTTGTTGAAGCTTTTTAGTTCATAGCCCTGTTATATTATTTTACTTCGGTGGGGTTAATTGCTATGGGAACACCGAAGGAGGACGGCTGCGATATGTATGAGGGATAGAAAAAAATCATACATATTATTATTTTTCATAAATTTATGTTTCCTTGAATGGGAATCGAACCCGCAACCGTATGTGTAACAGTCCTACGCGCTAACCATTACACCACAGCGTCCACACTTGATTCTTTCACGTAATTTTCTTTGTAGTGTTTTACCTCTTCTTCACTCTCATTTAGCTTGTCAAGTATTATTGTCCTTCATGAATAAGGAACACTTTTTTTTCTTCTTTGAGGACCCCAAAGAGGCAATTGGGACCATATAGAAACTTATTGTTCAAAACATTTTTACTGTCTCAACCCTTCTTTACTTTTTTAAAACATTTGTCTTTTTAATAAGGGTTTTCACAAGGGGTGTACTATTTGTTGTATCGTTGTATCGTCCTAACAAAAAACAGAGTTGTAAAAATTAAATTGAAAAAATACAACATTTGAGAATAGCACGATACAACATTTTTACGTATGTTTAGTGTCCTATGTTTGAGTGTGCTAACCGATAGAAAACTGAATAGAAAGTCGTTGTTAAACACAAATAAAATTTTTAACAACTCTGTTTTTTGTTAGGACGATACAACGATACAACAGATAGCACACCCCTTATGAACAACCTAAATATTTAAAATTGTTCTCAAAGGTTTGTTCGAAAACAAAATCTTAGGAAAATATAACCATAAATTTAAGTTGTAATTTCGGTCGCTTAAATTATTTGGAAAATATTATACATATTTTGATTTTGTTTTCCTTTTAGCGCTTTATGACAGCTTTTGTTTGTTTCCTAAAAGTTGGCATCACTGGTTAAAGTAAAATGAACTTGTTGTTATTGTATTTGTTTGTGTATATAAACAAGTGGATTTGTTGAATAACGAGATACAGTATGATATGTAAATGTGTTTGTATTTCTAGCTAGTTGTTTAAGTGTAGGTAGATATATATGTAGAACTTGTAAACTTCATGATTTCGATACAGATTTGAAATACTAAACATACTTTAAATACTCCTTTCTCAAGTAGAAACATTAGGGTTGGACATTAGCTTAGGTTATTCAAAAATCATGGAATGGAATTTTTTTTGGCGCCCAACATAGGCCACAAAAGAATATTTTATAAATATCAAAACCGACAAAATTTAAAGTATCACCCGAAAATATCGAAAAAATTTGGTATCTTTTCAGTTTGAATATTGAAAAAATGTTGGGAATTCATTATATAAAAATTAAGAAATTTCCAAATTAAATAAAGATTTTTCAATTTGGCGCCCGAGGAAGGGCAACATTTTCAAACAAAATTAAGAAAATTGTAAAGTGACAGTTTTATGTCTACAAATTGTTTAAAACTTTTAAAAATTCTTCCAGTGAAATTTATCAACTATCGAATATATTATAATTTCCTAAAAATTGAGATATTAAAAACTTAAAAACTTCTTCCACTAATTTTAATAAAACATGGAAGAAAAATATAATTTCTGATTAAACTTCTTCTCCTAATATTAAGGAAATATTTTAACTTATTTAATGTTTCGGTTTGTGTATTCCAATCATCATTTTCTTATTGCGGACAATTGATGAGTTGGGGTGATGCCCACGAAGCAATTGTTTTGTCTATCATGAAAATGGTCAACCTTTTTGAAACAACAAATAAAATCTAATATGACACTATCATATTAGAATTTGGACTTAAGGTAGAACAATATTTTAACTAAATATCCGAAAAAACAAATTTTGTATTTCTTAATGCAAAAATTAAAATAATTTCTTAAAATAATTGAGATTTTTTTTTTGTTTAATGAAGAAATTAGGGAATAATTTCACATTTTCTGTTTACAATTCAGAAATTTTCATAAAATAAAGGTTTTCAGTTTGGCGCCTGAGGAGGGACAATATTGGGAATTTAAAAAAATTGAGAATTTTAAAAAAACTAAAGGAACCTAAAATTATACTGTAAAAGTGCCACCCCAGTGTATATAATCACATATCATATTTTTGTTTATCCATAGTGTTATGCATAGATTTTTTTGTTTAAAAATCAAATACAGGAAAATGCAGTAGATAAATTTGTTTTGATTTTATAATGAATATTTAGTTAACTGAAATGTATTATGATTGGAAATTTAAGAGCAAATACAATATTAGTATTGCTTATTGAAAAGTATGCCATAAATATTGTTGTTACAAGACTTATTACTTAAGGTGAATAAGGAGATTTCATTTACAACAAACACATAAGCTCAGTATCTGCTTGAAGTTTAGAAATATATTGAATTTCCATGTATTGTTTTACAGAAATTACATTTATGCCATATATATTATTAATAGAATAGTCATTATTAACTTAAGGTAAATACGGAGATTTCATTTATAACAAACCTATAAGCTAAATAAATGCTTAAAATTTAGAAAGGTGTTTTCAATATCCATGCAATTTAAATTTTGAGTAATTATTTACACACAGGAAAAATTAAAATCCAGCAGAAGCAAAAAAAAAACAAAATCTAAAATTTTAAAATATTAATTTAAACACAAAAACGTTTATTTTAACTAAATCATATTTACCTTAATAAAATTCATACTTAATTTAAATATCTTCGTAAAAAAATTAAATGTTAATAACATAATTGATTTAACCATGATTCTTTTTCTCTGTGTACACTTATTTATTCAGTTATTTTTTCAGAGCAGTTATTCCCCACACAAAACCTGCATTTTTTGCTTGCTTTAAATTCAAATTATTTATATTTTCATACTTAATTATATAAAATTTCATTATTGTCTCCATTTTTCCCTCCCAAAAGAAGTGGTCCCTCCCATTTGCATACTAAATAACAAAATTTTTGCTATGAATGCATGTTACATGTTTGTAGCTCATATGATCTAAATTTATTTTATTTACAACTCATTTGTATTTGCATTATTCTAATATCATCCATTTTTTTCTAAATAGGCCACATGCGACCATCATCACCTCTGCTGGATTCTGTGCGTGATCAATTTGAAGATTACGATCAGTTGGCGAAAGATTTTACAAGAGTTTTCTTAAATTTAGAACCATCGTGCCTAACAAATGCTCATTTATTTGATGTAACCTTCCTAGTGGGACAATCGAAACAAAAAGCTCGTTTTATAGGAGTACGAGCGATATTGGGTGTTAGAAGTAGAGTGTTTCAGGTAAGTGAAAATATATGTTAAAATTTCTAGATACACTTTAGTGATAAGAAAATCTCTTTCAAAAGATTTCAGCTCAAAAACTTGTTGATATTTCAAGCACCCCTCTACTTTGGGCGCCAAAAACATTTACTCAGAGCCACAATAGTATTTCTCTATTAGAGTTCAACGCCAAATAGACAATATCGTTAATTCAAGCACTTAAGGACACATTTATACGCGAGATAAAACTGCTAGAGATAGAGAAAAATACACCCGTAAATAGCTTAAATCATTCACAATAGTGCTATTTTGAGGTATTTTTTACGCTATCTCTAGAAGTTTTCTATCGCGTGTAAATATTCCTTAGTATTTTCATTAGAGCCAAAAATACATTACTGTAAACTTAAAGAAATACCTATCTTTCTATAAGAGCCCCATGTTTGACTCGAAAATAATACAATAGCATTAACTTAAAGGTACAACAGTTTTTCTATTAGAGCCCTTTAGCTCAAACATAGGTTAGGTTAGATTAGGTTGACAAGAGGAAGACCTATTCTCCCTTCATGATAATCCAAAAAGATTCTATAAACCTATACCAGAAAATCAAATCGGTACATTAAGCGTTCTCGCAAATCGCTGCCGTAAACATTGCGGACTACCTGAAAAATTCAGTTTCCTTCAGGAATACCTTTAGTTTCTCTAAATCTGCTTCCCGCAAACACTCAAGGAACGGTATAAAGTCCTCCCGCCAATGTTCTGCCCTTCTGCTCCAGGGTCCCAGGATGATGGTCCTCCTCATAATCCCTTCCAAGCCTAGCATCACTCCTTCCCATTTTCAAAAGGTGTGATTGGAGTGTTAAGTGGCCTATAAAAATTGTCCCATTAGATTGGCTCCCTTGCCCATCCTTCTTTTTTGATTTCTCCTCTGGGCCAGAAATGCTTCGTGAGCCCACCAATAATTAATCTAATTACATCTGCATCAACCGAAAAGGTACCGGTTTATGGATGCTAAAATAGACCAAGCTTGAGACATTCCCTAGTATCCGTGTATCCATATTAACCTTAGGCGTCCCCTCCGAGAGTGGCCGATTTTCTCGTTCTTGCAGTTTAAAACCATATTCGATTTCACCGACTCTCCATACAGTGTAATCAGTCGCATTCAAAAACCGAAAACACTCCCCCATATACACTACGTTCGCCTGAAAAATGGTGTTGTAGACTGGGATACATGTCTCTGCAAAAGAAACCTAAACCATCCAGCTATGTAGAAATGAATTCCATTGGTTTCCTTATGGAATGCCACGATGTACACGACCCTCGATTCTCAGTAAATCTAATGGTTTTATAACTTGTGGCTTACCCAATCACATCAAAAAAACTCGAGACTAGATAATTGTATTGGTCGTTACATTATTACAAGCCCTCTTTATATCAATAAAAATGGCGAGGGTATACATTCCCGCATCGAAAGGCCTTTCAATGTGTTAACTATCTCGTGTAAAGCTGTTTTCACAGATCCCCCATAAATGTACGCATGCTGACTTTGCCGATGCATCGGGGTATATGAAAATCTTAGGCGCGCATTACCACCTAAGCCCTTAAACTGTGAATTTATTCAATATAAATAAAATAATTAAAGAATAAAAAGTCTTTCCAGTAGCGCCTTTCTTTAAGCATCAAAAAGTACATTATGTTAACAAATTGCGAATATAACTAAATTGAAATCTTTGAGATTAACGTTCTTTCTATTGGTTCCCCTTAATAAGTTATGTACTTTAAAACACTCTTCTTTACAATTTTGCTCTATAAAATAGTTTGATTTTCTTTTTCTTTAGGAAATGCTTTATGGCATACAAACCGGTTTCGGTTCACCACAAATACCAGTTGCTGAAATATTTGCGCGTCCAGCGCCTTCATTGGTTTCACCACAAAATCAAAAACCTAAAAGTAATAATTATCTCACCGTACCAGATTCCGATTCAATACGACCGAAAAGTGTTCCTTCCTCTCCTATGGTTAAACGAGCCTTCTCTCGCCTAGGCACTATCACTGCCGGTTGGGGCCGCTCGATACGCAATAAAAATGCCAATCAATTGAATCCCGACGATAAAAAGAAATGGATATCATCAACAGATTGTTCGAGTAAGAATTTGAATTTATATAAATACAAATATATCGATGTTTGTTTTTTTTTTTTTTTTGTCTTCTTTATGTTTCCTGTATTGTTTAAAAACCACAAATACTTCGATACGTGTATCCTTTGTACTTTGACTTTGCCCTGTATAATAAAATCTAACGTGTATAAAAATAATATCCTTATAATAACTGTATTGAAATACAACATTGTAAATTATAAATTTTAATTTTGATTGGCTTGTTTGCGACTGTTTTCTATAAATTTGGTTGTGTTTATTGTATTCAAATTAATTTTTATGTTTTCAAAATTTTACGCTTTTTTTTGTTGTTTTTTTTTGTTGTTTTTTAAAATTAAACTCTATTTTCATATATATTTTCATTTTTATTTCAAAAATTATAACTTTTCAACCTTTTCTAATTATTTTATTTAAATTTACCATACCTTAATCGAAAATTAACTTTTTATTTTGATGCAACTAAAAATTCACCCAACCCTTTTTATCGAATTAATACGCCTTTTCAAATCTTCAACTCAAAATTCATCAATTTTACAAAAATCTCCTTAATTGCATTTTTTATTTCCATTAACCACATGTGACTTAAAATTCACCTCTGATTTCATATAATTTCATATTCATTACCTCATATTAATTCTATTCACAAAATTGATTTTTAAAATTTCCCTTTTTTTATAAATTTTATAAAATGACACAAATTTCTATTCTTTCTAAATTCACCATTTCAATACTTTTAAATTATTTACTCAAATTCCAAACAATCACCATTAATATTAATTACAACTTTAAACTCACCATTTTAATAAAATTTCATCAATAATTATTGTTCAAATTGTTACTTGTCATTGTTGTTTACATTTCAAATTCACCAATTTATATTGAATATTTTCAAAAATCACCTTTTTCATAAAACTCTCTTTTTACATATTGTTTTTAATTCCATATTTTAATTTATATTTCGTAATTACTATTGAGTAATATTATTTATATATTTTTTAATGCTAATATTCAAAACTCATCACTTTCAAAAAACCTAAAAAAATATTTTGAAAAATGAATAACTCTTTTTATATTAAAAAAATATACCTAATGACATTTTAATACATAATATTTTCATAATTTCACTTGTTTTTAAAACTCACCACATCTTTTTAAATCCCTTTAAATACGCGCTATCTAAATAATTGGCAATTTCAAAAAAAAATTTTTTTTGTTTTACATCTTTTATGTACTTTATTACAAAAAAATATTTTTATTTCTGCAATTCAAAACTTTATTCACTAATATTATTTCTTGCTATACTTATGTTTTTCGAACTTTTAATGTAACATATAAAATTCACCTCATTTCTTTTTAAACATTCCCCTAAAATAATATTTATAATTAATTTTTACCTCATCACACGTTTTATCTTAAACTTTTTACTAAATTCTTATCAAATCCATTTAATAAAATTCACTTTATATTAAATTCAACTTATACCAATTAAATCTTATTAATTTCATTTCCCTAATTACTGTTACTCTTTACTTTTACCTCACATTTGTAAAAAAAATGTACCCAAACTTTTTTATTTAAAACTCACCATATTTGTACTAACAATTCAATTTAATCTCACCCTATTCACCACATGTTTCTCATTTGCACTTTTTGTATTTTTATATTTCTATTTAAAACTCCATCCATTATTTGTAAAAATTTATTATAAAATTTCGTAATTCATTTCTTTTTATACAAAACTCAATTTTTGTTGCTATTCACTTATAACAACTCTATTTCCTCTATACTTCCTACTAATCTTTATTAACCACTATTGCTAAAAACTTATCAAAAAATTTAAAACTCACCTTATTCACCTCTTTGTATATTCGCCAACATCTTTTAATATTTAAAACTTATTATTTTGCATTACTAATGAAAAATTTAACTTTTTATTTAATGGTATTTTATGTTTCAAACCTCTCTCTCTTTCCTATAAAAAATAAAATCTTACTTTATTCATCTCCAACTCACCTCTATCTTTACACTGGTTTTTTTCCTGGTCTTGTTTGTATCTGCATTGATAATTCGTACATTTTTATATTAATTTTCTCAACACTTTTAAACTAAACAATATTTTGTTCTCATTTTTTCTTCATTCCATTTTTCATAATGTTGACATTCTTCAATTCACCTCTATGGTGAAAATGTTCTTTTTTTTATAATTTGCTTGTTTTTATTTGATTTTTGTTTAAAACCATAATGTTGCTGTACCTTCGAAACAAAATCTATAGATAGGGATAGCAAAGAAAAAGACAAGGATAAATCGGGCAACAATTTGGGAGTGGCTCGTTTATCGGTGTGTGCAGATGCTCAAAAGGTGGATCGAGCGAAATTGGCCCAAACGGAATTTACTATAATTGAGTTTGATCCCGAAACATTTCGTGTGTTATTGGATTATTTGCATACGGGGACCTGTCCACTAACGTGTGTTACAATACCGGGTAAGTTTAAAGAACTAAAATAATTGGCATAAAAACATACAGATTCCGTAAACAATTCAAGAGGTTTGTTGGAACATAGGTAGTTTTTGAAGCTTAGAACACTTAAGTGAAATTCTTCAACAAATTTAGCAGGTCCTTCAGGTTTGTACACTCGCAAAGTAGATGTGTAATCACTAATTTGTCCAATTCCTTGACTCACTGCTGATAAAGTAATCACAAGATAAATTCCCCCACTCTATTCTTCTTGTCATGTAATGACATATCTCAGATCATATTAAAGAACTCTCCAAGAGGAACTTGGGAATCAATTTACTACGAATAACCGACCGATTCAGAGCCATTTCCAGCACATGCTTTGGCCAACTCATCTGTATGTCCCAGAGACTGCTGCTGAATTAGGCCAAAGGAGTCGATACAGACATTCACACTTAGGCCCTTAGATGTTATTGTGTCGGTCTTAACGGCTTTAATAAAGATACTAGAGGATGTTGGATCCCTATTGGCTTATCTTAAAAATGCTATATATGTTTGGAAATCATGAACAAATACGAAATTGAAATTCCGTCCGCAAAAATTAAGATTAATGAATACATTAGCCTTCCTGTTACTCTCTCTATCTTCGCATCGACTGCGAAAACCGAAATCTCCTCCCTCTGAATAACAGATTTTGCCATGCGGTCTTCTCTAGTCGATATTTCAACCTTAAAAGTACGCAGAAAGTTCGCAAACGGTAGGTTAGGTTAGGTTGAATGGGAGCCCGCCAGAACGGCGAGTTCACTCGGAGGCCATAGGGCCCATTGTGATTCCCTTAGTTTTCCCCACATGGAAAGAAATACCACGACCCGAGAAAACTAGAACCATCCGGATCCCCTTAAAAAGTTCGCAAGACCAGACAGAGAAACATCGCGTAGACTGTCCAGGTCGTCGAAGAACCTGCACCCCAGATATCTGAGTCGCCGTTCCTTCAGTCCCGGACATTCACAAAGCAGATGATGCACTGTCTCCTCCTCCTACTCGTCCCCACAGCCCCTGCAGTAGTCCGCCTGGGCGTAACCCCAACGCGCAGCCATTCGGCCTATCGCGCAGTGTCCCGTTAGAACCCCTACAAGCATCCCGACCGTCCGCTTGCCAAATCCAAGAAGAATCTTTGTCCTCCCCGGATCTGGCAGTGGCCATAGGGTCCGAGATATCCTACAATTGGTCAAGGTTGTCCACCTTGCCCTCGTCTCCCTATCCGATATATCCCCTATCACACCGAATAGCTCCACCAGAGGAACCAGGACCTCCGTCTGTATAGGGTTCTCAACCGACTCGGAGCCATTCCTCGCACACTCGTCAGCCCGCTCGTTCCCCGCAATCCCAGCGTGTCCAGGGACCCACGCCAGCCTTACCGACTGCCGACGAATACGGTCGAGGGATTCAATACAGTGCCGCACACACCCCGATCTGACAGTATCGGATTCCAGGGCTTTCAAAGCAGCAAGTCTGTCCGCAAAGATGCTAATGGACGATGGATCCAAATTCCGTTCCATTATCATCCGTGCGGCCACGTCAATTGCATACACTTCCGCCTGGAACACGCTACAATCGCCCGAGAGTCGTATGGAGATTCGAAGGTCCAGTTCGCCGGAGTAAACTCCCGACCCTGTCCCCATGTCCGTCTTCGAACCGTCCGTGAACACTGAGATATCACCACTCCGAATAACGGAGTCGGCTGCCCAGTCTTCCCTGGTCGGTACAATCACCTCAAAAGTCCTCTGGAAATTCGTGACCGGTACAATAGAGTCCGTTTCACGATCCAGTAGTGCACCACCAATCCCATGTAGAATGGTACTGTGCCCCCAAGTGCGTTGCCTCAGCTCCTGCATCTCCCTGTCGCAAACGGTAGGTATAGTACTATGTGCCCAAGAGCTTTGCGACAGCAGTTGCAGTTATGAGTTATGAGGCAAGAGATCAATTATTACGAAACCTTTGACCTTATTGGATCCGTAATAACAACACAGTTCTTCAAGTTTACCCTTGTTGAGCTTCAATGACACTAACGGCATAAAAAATGCTACCATAATGGGCGCCATTTATTGTTAACATCTAAATTATTAAAATCTTTCACCTAGTAGACTAAATTTGCCACACTACTTTAAAATACAATATTTTCTATTGATTTTACTCAATTTCCTAACTCTGTATATTTTCTTTATTTAGGTTTACTATGCGCTGCTGAGCATTATGATTTACCTGAGTTATTGCAAGCCTGTTTTCATCATTGTAAACAATTTTTACGCATCGAAGTGGTTTGTCCCATGCTAATATCATTGGAAAACTATTACTGGCGTTACACATCAGCCTCGGAATTAGTCAATATGATTTTATCGTTTGTGGAAAACAAGGCTCATGGTTTATTTAAATGTCCGGAGTTTTTAAATCTTTCCGAATCCATGGTACAAATGATAATGTGTCGTGAATTACAATGTCCGGAAATACGAAAATTTGAAGCCATGTTAGCCTGGGCCCGAAACAAAGTTTCAAAAATGAAAATTCAACCCAATCGAGATACACAATTTGAATTTGAATGCATTATGGAGAGACTAACGCGTGACCTGAATTTATGTCGTATTTCACCAACAGAATTATTATCGATTGTTTTACCTTCGAAAGCCTTGAAGAACGAACGTATTATGGAAACGCTTATGATGCAGGTAAACTTAGGTACATATCGTATGCAGGAATTGGACGAATATCGTCAACAGCTGCGCAGTCAAGAGTCTGCGGAGGCTGCGGTACAGGTACATAGGGGTGGGTGAGATAGTAAAAATGTTAGTTTCGATATTGATCGTGGCGGTGGCAGTGGTGCCAGTGGTGGAGATGTTTCAAACGCTTACGATTCCACGGCCGATGATGAAGTGGAATTTTATAATGATTTTGATGCAACTCCTACAACAAGTCGTGTGGCCGCACAAATGCAGGCGGCTAAAGAGGCCCGGCGTAGACGTTGGGCGGGTGATGGTTCGTCGGCGGGTAGTAGTGAATGTGGAAGTAATACGGTACCAAGAAAACAATAAGGATAATAGATTCAAAACTAGGGGTTTTCTTAAAGACAACTTTAAGAGAGGTATTTACAAAACGTAAAATACATTAGATTTCATAAATTATTTCAAATTCACTATTCTAAAAATTTAAATGTTTCTATATATCTGCTAGTATTTTGTCGTCATTTAGAAAGAGTTTGAAGAGATTTTTCCATAGAAAATATTGAATACTCTGAAACTTCTGCTATTACTCAAAACTCCTAAGTAACAAGTCCAGCCTATTCATAACTACAAAAAATTAAATTAATTTTCTACTACTGCCTCTTATTGTGGATCTTAACCCTACCACCCACTAAGATCTTTACCAAAACGAATACCCCGTTCAATATTGTTACTAACAAATTTTTAAACTGTTGCATCCACCCCTTGTACAAAAAAAGAAAATGAACTGTAAAAAATCTCTACTCTTTTAAAAAGTTTTATAGATATAAAATTTGTATATCTCGTGAATTGAAACCTATAAAACTTTAACTTACGCTTACTGGAAATATTAAAGACTAAATAAACACACAAAAACATAATGTAAAATAAACAAAATACTATGTAAACAACAACTCAGTAAACAGAAACTTTGTAAAAATGACACAATTAGAAAAAATTGCGAGACACTACGTATAAAATGCTCGAATTTAAGATATAGAATCTTCGATGATTTTACTACATAATAAATTTTTTTTTTTTTGTACACTAAGAAAAAAGCTTTCTTATGATAACCTATAATATTTGCTATAATTCAATTATTTTAAATTGAAATGTTTGTGAATTTAACAAGAGATTTTATTAATTTCGCTTAAAAGCTAATTTTTAATGCTGATAATTCAATAATCCGTGATTTTATATTTTAACAAAACCCTTTGCTCAAGCAAATTAAGGTACTTTTTACTTGTTAACTTAGCAAACTTCTCTGTTTCACACACAAAAAATTTAAAAACATAATTTGACAAAAACTTTCACAACATCAGTAGCAAAAATAAAAAAGTAGCTTAGGTAAACAAAGAACTTGTTAAAAAAAACTTTAAAAAATTCGGGAGTTTTTGTAAACACCTGTCTAAATGTTTGTATAATTTTTGCAAAAATTAATTTTGTTTTCTGCTTGCATAGGGCAGACTTAATTTGATCTACTCTAGTAAAACAAATAATCGCTAATATTTTTATTTTATTTAAATTCTGCAAAAACTTAGGTAACCAAACAAAACATGACATTTAAAAGCAAGAATATAAATAAAGTCGGTGATGACGACTATATGATACCCACATCATTGTTAGATTTCGGGTTTTTGGCCGAAATTGGAATTTATGAATTAAAAATCGCTTAAATTTTCCTTGATTTGGTAAAACCAGTAATGGAATTTTAATATACAAGCACCTTGTTTAATTTTTTCGAAACTTTTACTTTTTTTAAAGAATTATTTTTATGAAAAATAAATTAGAAATCGAATTTGAAGTTAAAAAAAATATTTTTAATTCGTTTAATTTCGTTTCCCCAACCTTTTTCAACTATAGTTTTTTCCTGCGTGTATATCTTATTCACATAAAAACTGTTTGATGGTTTTCACAGGTATTCATTTTTTTCAAAAACTATTTTTAAGCTGTACAAAAATCTAGGCAAAAATTCTCTTTTGTTTTTTTTCGTGTATAGAACACACAAATAAAAACACAAGGCCTGGGTACCTATTCTGAATAATTTGTAAAGCGGTAAAGGGATTAAAACTGTCATTTGTTTATTATTATTGTTTTTATATGAGTGAAGAGTAATTTTTCACCACTTCACAGCTTCGCAACCCATTCAGAATCTATACTCTAATTTGACAAATGCTTGCATAAAATCAACAGCGAATATTGTTAGCTTAAATAATAATAAAACTATCCAATCAATATGTTATGTCGCGTTTTAATCTTCATCCAAATCTCGAGATTTTGATGTACAATAAACACGACCTAACACAGAAAACAATTACAGCAATGAAACTTTTCGCTAAATTAGTGCAGATTTTTTCAGAAAGTTTTCGTTTAATGTACGAAACTTCTCATTTGCTGAATTTTAAGAAAACGCTGATTTCATAAAATAAATTATTAATACCATGGAGTTTATTTTGAAGTGTAAAGCCAGATTCACAATGCTGGAGTACTCCACTCTACAGAGTGGATTTTGTTCCTTTCTTTTTCGCACTTGCATATTTTTTGTATCATGCCATCTCTATTTTAGTACACTCCACTCTGCAGAGTAGAGTACTCCATCATTGTGAATGTGGCTTATGTTTTTAATAATTTATGTGGAAAATAGTCACGTTTTTATGTTATAAAAAAAATTTGGTACTACTTTCGGGAGAAACTATTTCGATAACACTTCCGAGAGAAACTTTCGTCCTTTAAGGCACATTTAGACGAGAGAGAAAACTGCTAGGGAAAGATCAAAATACAGCTCTAAATTGTTCTATTGTGAATAATTTAAGCAGATTAGGAGTGTTTTTACTCATTCTCTAGCAGTTTTATCTTACGTGTAAGTGCGTCTTTAAGGCACATTTACACTCGAGAGAAAACTGCAAAAAATACTTCTAAATAGCTTAAATCATTCACAATAGAGCTAATTAGATTTGTGTTTTGCTCTATCTCCAGCAGTTTTATCTCGAGTGTAAATGTGCCTTTATAGCTATAAATAATTTTCCCATTATAGTGTAGTGTCTCTTCATTACAACATCTCTCATTTTTAAAATGTATTTAAAAAAACATAAACCGATTACCAGCTGCATTTGTAAACATACCAAAATACATAAGAAAACTTTGTAAAAATTATATACATATAAAAAAACCAAAAATTACAACAAAAAAAAGAAAAAAAGCTTTTAAATGTTAAAGGTTCAAAAATACTGTAAAAATATATAATAGCTGTGTTTGTGCGGTAAGCTATCAACGATTGCTTATGTCATTCCCATATAAATTTGACATTAGCCAACGTTTAGTGTTAACTCCTAACGTTGCTATTGTCAAATTTGTATGGGAATGACATATGCCAAAGTTGATAGATTGCCGCACAAACACAGCTAAAGCTAAAGTTAAAAAAATAAAAATTAAAAAATACTATATAAATGTTATATAGATTTAAAAAAAAGAAATTTATTACAAATAAAATAAAAAATTAACAAAATTAAAATTTAGTTAAACAAATTTAAAAACAGAAATTGAATTTAATTATATAATAAATAAAAATATATTAAGGAAATATATAGATATTTATATACAAATGACAACATAAAACTATATATGATGCGTTTATATCTGTATTTAAATCCTGAGATTTTGATATTCACCACTTTGAAAAAAAACCGTGAAGAAAAGATTGTAATCGTTAAATTTTGAGAGAATATACATATATATTAGCGATAACTAAGTATGTGTGTTTTATTCAAAATTTAACGGATATACACGGAAAAATATCAGCCAAAAAAACTTAGTAAACATTCGCATTTTTTTTGCTGAAAATATTAAAAATTATATAGTTTAAGTTGCGTTTAAACTTGCATCCAAATCCCGAAATTTCGATATTCACCACTGTGAAAAAACAATGAAGGAAATCATATAAGTGTTCAGTTGTGAAAAAAGCAAACACAGTTAGTTCTAATAAATACATTCTCTAAATATTTAACGTCTTTAAGCTTTTTTTCATTGTTTTTTCACAGTGGTGGATATTGAAATCTCAGGATTTGCAGTGCAAGTGTAAACTTATGTGAAAAAATGTGGGTAGAGCCATTTCACATAATTAATTGGTAATTTTATTTTCATCATTGTTTCTCATTGTAGTGAACATCAAAATCCTATGATTGCAATGCTGATGTAAACGCGAGCTAATCATAGTATAGATTATACAACACAAAAAAAGAAGTTGTTATAAAAAAATAATAAAACAATATATTAATTATAAAAAAAAATTAAATCCGTAAAAAATAATAAATGTTTTGATACTGCTTAGATAATTTATGATATTAAAAATCAAAAAAAAGTAAATACAAATTTAGCAATATTAAAAATATATATAGTGAAGGGATTCTCACATTAATTTTAAAGTTTCAGATTATAAAATTCTACACACAGATAAATATGACCCCAAAACTTGTGTAAAATACAATATAAATGGCATTTTAGTATATATTTATTTATTTAATTTTTTTTTATTTAAAAGTAACATATAATTTTGATCTCTTATTTTTGTAAACTTTACAAAGTTTAACTATATTCTACCCAATTTATACAGAAAAAATAAAAGCGGGATTATGGTGCAAAACGAGGGGTATAAAGTTTATAAAAATGTTTTTGTAACTCGCCGGAATTTTGTCAAATTTACAATTCTTTGCATAGTTACACTCATTAAAAAAGGCTTAAGTTGCATTTACATCTGCACCCAAATCCCGAGATTTTAACTAAAATTGAGATTTAATTAAAAATCTCATGTCAAATCCCGAGATTACCCATACAAATGAAATCCCGTAAATTCGCGAGATTTCTAAGAAATCTCATAAAAATCTCACAAATTTGGAGACTTTTCCAGAATACAACACTGCGCTTCGCTTAATTTGTAGAGTCTCTGCATGGAAAAGTAGCAAGGCTGGTTAACAGCTGACTAAAAAAATAACCAAAAAATAACACAAAATAATGAAATAAAAGAATTATTAAAAATATAATAAAGACAAATTAAGACCCAAAGGAAATATACTAATGATTATAAGAAGTGTTGTGTGTTCCAAATGTTTGCTTCCCGCGAAGCATAACCATTTTTAAAAGTTCTTGTATTATTATTGAATATTTTTTGGTATTTGGAAAAAATTATTCTTTATTCTTTGAAATACAATAAAGGATGAGTTACCCAACCGTAAACATAATTGCAACGAATCAGCTGTTTCGAAACCACAAGAAGAAATGTATGCAAATGGTTACTAACTTAGCGTCTTGACGAGACATTGATTTGTTTGCCCAAAAACTTATCGTCAGCAGAATAACGGGAAAAAATTTGTCCATTTGTTTTGGGTGGAGAATACGTAATGGCAGACAATTCATTATTTTTTGTTGGAGTAGGTCACAAACGAAACTATTTATTTTCATGTTTTCAAAGTATTTGTCACTAATTTTTTTCCAATAGTAAAAAGTAAATTGCATTAAATTCAATAATAATACAAATTATTTACTTTTTCTTAACATTTTATTCATTTTCTTCTATTTTCTTTATTTTTTAGTAATGCCACTAAGTAAAAATTAGATCTGGCATCGTGGTTGTTGTTGCACATAGTTGTGAGAACAATTGTGCTGACAACGTTGTCTGAACAAGAACAAAACATGAACAAGAGTGGTCCACACGAGACTAATTCATGGGCGAACAAGAAATTGTTCGTTGGTTGAACAAATCGATGTCTCGTGTAGACTACAAGTAACACGTAAATGTAAACGTACTTGCCGGATCATTCTGTTGAAATCAGAATTTTCTATCCGTTATCGAAACAGCTGAATGGTTTTAGTCAGAAAAAATATAAAATGAATATAGAAAGTTAATTCAAACAACAAATAAGGAATAAAAATGAACAAATAAACGGAAAAATTTAGAATAAAATTGAAAAAAAACACACGAAATAGATGCTAAATAGTAATGTCGTTTACGGTTTTCTATAAGTGTACTTTTTAGCTATGGCACGGTACAGTTACATCACATTTACGTTTACGGTCCCATAATCCGCCCTTAATCTTAATAGAAGCAAATACATGACAACGGGGGATGGTATTTTTACGATAAAAATTAGTGTAAACAATATTAAAGATGACAAATTTTGCACAAACTCTACGAGATTTCTATCCCGTGTAGATGTGCTTTTACAAAAGCGGTTTTTTGGTCAGGTTATGTATGATTTATTAAATATTTCAATTTTACCATTTATGATCGTTTATAGTTTTTGTTTTCAATTTAATACTTAATTGATTAAGTAATTACTAGGTTTTTTCTATATTTTTGTATATTTAAAATCGAATTTTGAATAGCGCACAAAATTTTTATTTTTGTAATTTTAATATGTATTAAGAACTATTTTGTATGAAATTTTTATAACAGTAGAAAAAACGAAACTTTTTTGTTAATAAAGGAATCTCTCTACACAAATTACAAAAAAATTTTAAAAGTTCACAGAATAAAGTTTTAAATGTTTATACAACAAAAATTAAAAAAAAATTTAAAAAAAATTTGCATATTTAACTATTAAAGCATCATCTGAATTTCAAAACTAATTTTAAAATTAATTCTATAAGACTTTAAATGATTTAATTTTTAACACAAATTGCAATATATTGTGGAATTATCTGTGGTTAACATGTCACCTTTGTTATGTTGGAAATAAGTTACTCGCCCTTAAGAAAATTTTACATTTTTCAAATCAACTTATTTCGTGATAAACGAATAATCCAGATTAGCATGGTTGAAATTATCCAGATTTTGTTGTAATTAATTCAATTTTAAACTGTGTCCAGATAAATGCCTATATGTATTTTTTATTTAAAAAGTATTAGCTTCACATATTTTCAATTATTTTAATTTTTGCATCAAAAAATACAAAAATTGTTTTTTTGGACTTTCTATATTTTCATATACTATTTAAATAGTTAGAATATTGTTCTACCTCAAGTCGAAATTCTAATATGATATTGGCATATTAGATTTTATATGTTGTTTCAGTATTTTCTATTAAATTTTTGTTAAAAAAAAGAAATCAAAAATATATACATATATAAACAAGCTCATCAAAATGTGTGTGCGTAAAATAGTTAAGACAAGCATAAAAATATAAAAAATTTAAAGAAAATATTTTTAAAAAAAATTTAAGTGATTTAAAAAAAAAAAAAGAAAAACTTACATACAAAGAAAAAACAAAACAAATTAACCCACCAACTAAAAACATATAAATAATTTTATAGTGTAAAAACTTAAATAAAAAAGAAATTGTTAAAAAATTTAAAACTACAAAAAAACGGCTCCATTTTTATAAAACAAAAAAAATAAACTATATTCAATAAATCTAATTTTTTATTTAATTTAATTTTAGAGAATACAAAAACAAATTTTTATATGTGTTATAAAAAATAAAAAACAAAACTTTTTAAGCCAGAAAAACCCCATAGCTACAATAATAGGCAACAACCTTCTATATTAAAAAAAATAAATGTGTTAATTAAAAATGATTAAAAACAAACAATAAAGTAATTTTTATTTAAATGTGCTCCCTAAATCTATCTTCCACAAAATTCCCTCTCCCATAACTTTAACTGTTCCAAATTTTATATGTTCCACAGAAAATGTTACAAATTGAAAATATCCTGTAAATGAACCCAACAACAACAATTGAAAAAAAATTAAAAATAAAATCTTAAATACTTTAAACAAAAAAATAAAAAATGTATCAAAAATTTAACAAGTGTTTTCTTTAAAAATTTATGATGTGAGGGAAAATGTCTCTTAATATATTAATAAAAACTCTAACATGTTAATTTGTTTCAGTGTATCAGAGGACTTATATGCTTAGAGAAGGTGCATTACAAAGCTCACTTTTTTCAAGCTTTTTTTTGGCGTGAACGATGAGGGCAAAAATTTAATTTCAGCAAATGGTGCTTAATCAATAGACTGTGTTAGTGTTCCCATAATCTATAGGGAAAAATTATTTTTGTTTACGAAATGTGCTACAGAAGAAGGTGGAAAAAATGTAACAGGCGAGCAGCAGAATTAGGATAGGGGAAAAGGAAACCATTTTTGATAAATTGATTTGTTAAAATTAAATCATGCGCTTGATTCTATGAAAATAATCAGCAAAAATCAAATTGGTTCTTTAAATAAAATATTGGTTGAATAAAGTAGGAAATAATTCAATCAGTAAAATGAGTTTTGCGAATCGTTTCGTTCAAAATCTAATAAGATTAAAAAATTTAATTAAGGAATTATATATTTAAAGGACGGTATGAGACCCATCATGAATAATCTCTAGCAGTTTTCTTCGTGATTTCATAATAGAAAAAATTATCAAAATTTTTATCGGTTAATCAAATTATCGGATCTTACATTAAGCGAAGAATATTATTTACCCTGGGTTACATACTGATGGTTTATGGGTTAACTACAAGTTAACACAAAAAATTGCTGTTGTTTTGTATATATTTTTTGACATTATCTTTTGTTTAATAGTTACTTTAAGTTAACACTTTACTATGAGACCTAGCGTTTTTTTTTTTGTAGATTACTTTGACCTAATTATTAGATTTTTTTATATGTACATATGTATAACCCAGCAAACATAGATGATCATTTCTGACTCAGAAATAGACTCCAAAATCTCTAAAATTTATTTAATTTTTTACTATGAAAGTGGTCAGGCAAAAGTATACCTATGTAGACTCAGAAATTACTTAGAAAAAAGAACGATATAGTGAAGAGATGCAACCAGAAATTTGTAGAATGAATTCAAAAGAAAAAAATTATTAATAAATTCGCAACTCAAAATAATATAAAGATAATTATTTTAATTTTTTTTGTTCGCGATTATGCCTTATTCATAGTGAGCCAAAAACTAATAGTTTTCAAATTTATTGTATTTTCTATTGTCAAATCCCATACAAATTTCAAATCGAAAACTTAAAAAAACGAAAACTTCTAGTTTTGGGTTCAGTATGAATGAGGCTTAAATTAAAATTTAATTTCTCTACATTTTGTCTCATACCTAGTGTCTTCAAATGCAACGAAAATAATTTTGTTGTTGCTTTGTGGGTTATTTTCAAATTTCTTTGCACATTTCATTGCATTTGAAGACACTAGAATACTTACATATTTTCATTCTCATAATATCTTTAATGTTGCCATATTGTTAAAAAGTTGGTGGTGTTCAGAGATGGAAAAGTTGATACAATTTTGCTTTATTTTAAATCCGTTTTCTTCAAGTTTATTATTAGTTTTGGACTTATTAAACCTACAATTTCAATTTAATATTTACTTCAGTTAAAATACAAAATTTTTTAATTTTCAAAAAATCCCTTAAATTATGTGTTCTTCTCCCCAAAAGTAGTATGAATATTTTTATATATTTTGTGTTAATTTTTAATTTTTTTTTTTTTTTTACTGTATGAATTATTATTTCTTTTTTTTTTTTGTTTTAGGAATAATAAAAAATTTCAAAAAAGAATTTAAGTAATTCGGGGATAAGCAATTACTCTTTTATGATTTTTCTATACTGAACTGAAAACCTCATTTTCCATTCATCGTGTTTTTCACACAGTAGTTCCCGTTTAAATCAGTTCCCGTTTGAATGCACAAAAAGTGCTGGCAAAAATGCATTTCATACAAATTGCATGGAAATAATTCCGTATGAAGGCGTCCCGCTCCAATGCAATCCCGGCTTAACTGATTCCCTGAGGCTCAATTAAATTGGTAAGTAAAAACGCAATTTATTCGCTTAAATGCGTTTCTAAGAGTATATACATATAATAAAAAATTATTAAAAAATTTTTTTTTATTAAAAATTATGTTAAAAACAAAAATTATTTTTAACTAATTCTTAAAATTTTAAGAAAAAGTTTCCTTTAAAGGAATGAAATAAGTTTTTTTAGAAGCAGAACGTGTAAAAAAATTGTACTTAAGGAAAATAATATCGTTTATTGCGTTTTTACGCATTTGTATAGCGCATTTATACTAAAATTGGAATAAATAATTATCTGTTAAAATGCGCAGCAAGCTCGATATTTTTGGAGGCGCATTCAAGAGGGAACTACTGTATAATGTCTGAATGCTTTCCATACATACACTATATGTACACACATCCATTAAAAGAAAAATATGTATAAAAATAACCCTCACCGCAGCTGCAGTCATATAATTTGTATTTTCTACCGCAGAGGGAACTGCAGTCAGAACCGCAAGGTTGTATCTTTATTCATAATCGTTATTGAAAAATGATCATTTATTTTGTGACAGCCTTTAAAATAGTTGAGACATCTTTTTGGGTTCTTCTCACATTTATTGAAGTAGCCATTTTTAGCTTAATACTTATTCATACTGAAAATTTAATCTAGTTAAATTTGGATTAACTGCTTAATCGGCACTAAGCAAGTCAATTAAACCTTATTTTAATCTGATCAATTAACATTTAATCCACTAATTGCATTTAAAAATAACTGCAATTGTAATTAATTCAAATGCAACTACAGTTGTTGGCTGGGATATTTATATCTATACAATTTCCATATATTCTTCTTTAAATAAACGCTTAGAACTACATATGCCAAACATTTAACCTTCCGAATTACCAAGCAGTTAATCTAATATAAGAATATTTTCAACGAAACGTATGTAAATTGACCTTGAAATTTCAATAAAAATTCTATGTTTACACAAGTGTAACATACTAAATTTAACAAAATTTAACGTAACGGTGATATAAATTGGAAAACAAAACATCTCAAAGCAGTAGTAACATAAAAACAAGCTTAAAGACAAAATTAAAATTTGAGTAAAATATATTATTAATATAACAAAATTCACAAAAAAAAAATGAAGTTTATGATAGTGATTTTAACAATTTTCGCAATTTTCTACCAAATACAAGCCGATAATTTAAACAATACTATATTAGGAGAATCATCAACCGTTAACCCCATCCATGATGCTCCTTTGGGAGAATGTCAAGAACGTATTTGCTCTCGTATCTATAGACCATTGTGTGTTGCCATCGATGGCGAACAAACTACTTTAGCATCTAGATGTCATTTAGCTAAATTCCGTTGTGAAACTATGAAACGTGCTGCAAAGAGTTCCAGCACGACAGTACCAATTTTCCGAGTACTCCATGAAGGTAGATGTTACGAGATGACTAAACGTAGACAAAATTCTAAAAACCATAGAACTATAGAAGATCTCAAATATAGAGTCCCCTATTAGTGTTTTGGATAACAATTGTAAATAGAATTAATTTAGGTTTAGTCTAAACATTATTTTATATGACTTTTTTATTGTTTATATGGTGGGAAAATCAAAAGTGAATATTTTCTATAGTAAAATGTCCACAGAAAATGTATTTTTCAACAGCTAAAAATGCATAAAGAAATATAATACATTATTGCAAGAAAAAATTGTTTCACTTTATTTAAAATACAACTTTGTAATACTTTTAGTTTAAAAAAAAGGTTATTAAAACCTTTACAAATCATCCATATAACCCATTTCACAAGCATGTCTCATTACATTCAGCATACGTAAATTAACGTCATCACCGCCAGCTTCAATGGACAAAGTACGAAATTCTTCACCATATAAATCGGTTTCAAATAATTTGGATAAACGAGCACATTCTTCTTCCGAGCATAACATCCAGGGTAGAAAATGTAAACAAATCATAGCACCATAAAAAGCGAAACGTGAAAAATGGGAATTAAATTTTTCAAAACTGTAATTTTTCAAGATTTCGTCAATATCTTTAGCGGATTTCTTGGCAGCTTTTAATAGCATTGAAAGTGTAGAAAACATATTAGAATGATAGGCTTTTAATATATCTAACCAAATGTCGGAACGTATTTCCTCAGCGGAATTAAAATACATGAAAAAACTTAAGTCCAAACAAGGAGAGCCATAACGTAATTCCTGCAAATTAATTTTAATAAAATGATTATACAATTTTTTAAATTTATTTTTAACAAATTACCTGGAAATCTATCATTTTAACAACTTCTACCAGTTTTTCATTATCTCCTGCTTCAGATTTATACTTAAATAATACATTGTTTCGGTTGTAATCACCATGTAATATTGCGGCAAATTTTCGATCTTCTTCGTTATCGTCCACCTTTGTTCTTAACTTTTCCATAAGTCTGGTGGGCTCTTTAAAATATTTTTCTCTTAGCTCTTGCAAACATTCTATTAATTTTAAATCTTTATCTGATTTTTTATCAAAAGTATTTGTATTAATTTTACGATCATAAAAATCAAAAAATCGATCAAAAGCCAAACGATATAAAACACGATATAGATTATTTGTAGCATCTTTGGGATCATTATCATTTATAAAAGGTAATGATATTATGCCTGATTTTAAACGTTCCAACTGAGAGTTATTCAAAGCCCGTAAAGCATAAGAAAATGCATGATATTGGCCAAGAGGTTTGCACATAGCTAGCAAGTGATCACGGTTTAGGATAAGACGTGGACCCAATTGATAACCCAATGGTTTAAGATTTTCCAAAACTAAAGCTGCTTCCTTTTCGCTAGCAGTAGAACTTAAACCTTAACAATTTTTAATTAATTTATTAATTTTTTATTAATTTTTTAACTAAAATTACCTTCAATATAACCAAATTTTGCTACATAGGATGGTGGTACCCAGTCTGTTACCTTTATAGAATTAATGTTTAATTCTTTTAACAATTTTTCATATGTTGGCAATACAGTAGAATAGATATGGATTTCATTGGCAAATTGTATATAAGATTTACTAGATTCTCTAAAGGCCACATCGCCGCGCATAAATTTAGCTATTAACAAACGTTCTTTATCACTGAAATTTGGAATAAAATAATAAAAAGTACAGACGTAACAAATGTTTGCCAAATTATCGTTCAAGTAGGCTCTACCCAAATTTCTTATATAAACTATTTAAAAATTCGAAAAAAAAATTACGAATTTTTTATATTCCTTAGCTAAAAACTTGGTAGATTTTTCAGTTTTTTGCATAAAAATATCAGTAGAGTCTATTTTATCAATCTTTTGCCAAACGTTTTTCGCGTGCATGGTGTTCTTAAGAAGATATTAAATTATTACCCTTTTACAGTTTTAGTTTTAAGTTTTATGTTATACAAATTGGACATAAAACCGTCTAAACTACTGGAATGTTCAACAGAATAGGAAATCACTTCTTCATCTTCTAGTTTCGAAACAATATCCGGTATCAATTGTTTATCAATATAATCGTTAAAAGTGGCAACCATTTTATTTGCTAAAATAGAAAAAGTAAGGTTAAACTTGATTCACGCACCAACCATCCCTGTCCACCCATATCTACTATTTTCTTCCAGTATTGGGGATTTGAAACGTAGTTTTTAATAGAAAATTGATAAAAATTTGATAGTTCGTATCACCAATACTGGGAAATAGTAGATATGGCCAGTTAACGTGTGAATTAAACTTTAAGTATTTTGTTCGAAACAGGAAATATTGCGCTATGTTTAAGACCCTTAAAAATTAAAAATTTCCTACAGTCAGTCAAATCTAAAGAAAATAAAGTTTTCTTTATTTTTCCAAACTTTATCAAAGGCAATACATATTTTAGGCTATACCCTGCTTTAAGCATTTAAAAATTTTTTTCTTTATTAATCATTTTTAAATATTCTTTTTCCCAAATTAGCTTAAAAATCTTTAATTCGGCTATCTTAAAAGTTTTTGAATAATACTGTAAGAATATATTAATAATAGGAAATATAAACTAAGTAAGAATTAAAAAAAATCAGCGAAATTTTTTATTTTTTAAATAACTAACAAAAATAAGAGTTTACTGTAAACGAAATTACAGTAATTTTCTTTCGTTGTTTTCTTAAATAACTGTCATAACAGTTGTTTTGTATTTTTCCATAGAAAAACAACTGTAATTATAGTTAAAAACAAGAACTACTGATTACTACACAAACAACTGTCCTGTAGTAACTGACAAACTTTTATGAGTGTACAAGACTTTTACTGATTCTTCTAGTTTTTGAAATATTTTTTTTTAAATATACAAATGCTAGAAATTGAAATCTACTTTACTTCAAGCAAAATTTAAAGCACTTCAATTTTGAAAACCTATGTGCTTATTGGGAATCTTACACTTACTACAATTTTTATTATAAAATTTATTATTTTATTATATTTTCGGAAATTTCATAAATTTCTTCATAAATTTTAAAATTTCCGTTACTTTCATTTGTTAGTCCCCAGAAATACAACTCTGGGTACTAAAATACTCCTATCCTCAACGACATTTTTTTAGTTTATTTGCAATATCCCTAGTTTTACAGATCTTTTTAGTGTCGTGGTTAAATTTTGCCAATATTAATAAAATTATTAAATAAATTTATGATAAATTATTAGTAAAGTGTTTAGTGATAATTGTTTCATAAAAGTTTGTTGTTAATTCATTAAAATATAACAACTAGAAGTGTTAAAAAAGAATGTGAAAAATTGCCAAGTTAATGGTGTCTCAAATTTAGTTAGTCGAGCTCAAAATTTTTGTTTTTGTTATTTTTGGCGGCTTTAGTGTTATTGTTGTGTTGTTGCATTAGTTTCATTAGAGCTATTAGTGTGGTGAAATTGTGAAATATAAATGAAATAAAATATCTACATATTTATGTATGCAGTTTTCCATTAAATTTAAAATATTAATCAAATTAAAGAAAAATATCGAAATATTAATAAAAATATAGCCATAAAATTCAAAAAAATCAATGGCCTCTATTTCAATATAAAAGTGTTGTGATTATTAGTAAAGTGTGGTATTAAATAATAGCGAGATGACGGAATGTATATATAAGGTAAGAAAATTGTCATAACTTCATTATATCTGTTAACTTGAGTTTATTAAAGAATTCGTATATTTGTAAAAAACGACTTTTCTAATTTTAAGAAATAAAAATGAGAATAAAAATAGGATTGCCATATTTTGAAGTATAAAGTTAGATTATAAGAGGTTAATCACAACTGTGTCGATTGTCGACCGACGACAGCAAAAGTCGTCGCGATTAATTTAAATTCAGCGACAATCGATTGTCGACATTTTTTGACGTTTAGAACAAAAATTAAAGCAAAACAAGAATATGGTTGTATTTTTTTCGCCACAATTCTTCACCAATTCAATTGGTTTTCCATTAATTCTTATTGTTTTCCTTTTTTTTGTATTTCATTTTGCTTTTTTGCGGTAAATTATGCATTTTTATTTTCAATTATATTTCTTCCGTCAAAAAAATATTTTTTTTGTAAACAAAGTACGAATTTTTGCAACTCTAATACGAATTTCTGCAACTCTGTTCCCTTAAGTAGTTAAAAATATGGCAACTATTTGACAAATATTTTGAGTGTGTATTAGTGTGTCGTCCCGAAAATAGAATAGATTCTATTCCGACGACAAATCGCCGGACGACATGGCGACATTTTGCTTCCCATACAAAATATATGAAAAAGCACATGTCGTTGTCGTTGTCGACCCAGTTCTGATTAATCTCTAAGCACAATGCAAAGGTCCCCGTTTTTTTTCCATACAATTTGACAATTAAAATCGTGCAACGATTTCCGTGAGAGATAAAACTTATTTTATTTTCTCAACGGAATTTCTTATTCTCCTGTTTTTACTCTCAGATTATTTTACTAATGTTGCCAGATTTTCACACAATTTCAATCACAGTACAAGTATAGTACGATTACATGGTTGATTTCGTCATGCAAATGCATTACTAATATCAAAGTATTTAACTTTATACATTTATAAAATATATAAAAAATAGCAATAACACAATAACACTTTCATAGCCTTTTATTCTAACTAATATAAACCAATAACACTACGTTGGAATGTGGCAAGAAGAAAAATATAAAATATAACCAACTTGACTTTCTATGTGTTCTGTGTTGTAAAATTGAGATTCCGTTTCCGTTGCTATTTTGTTCACTTTTTTCCGTCACGATTTAAGATTCCTTTTCCATTTGTATTGTGCTTATTCTCTTAAGCTGCCTACACATTAGGGAACATACTTAAAAAAAGAGAGCATTTTTTGTGAATGTGTGAGTGCGTTTGTGTGTGTGTGCGTGTTGAGAGCGTGCATTTCGTGTTTACAAAATTTTTTGATATTTTTTGTTCCCTCAACCATGTTCCCTAGTGTGTAGGCAGCTTTATGTGGATTTTCTTTGTGACGTTCGTCGTGAGCAGTGTTGCCAGATTTATTTTGGCCATTTTCGCCAAACAGAATATGACTTTATTTTCAAAAAATCACTAAAAACACCTTTTGAAGTACTTATAATAAAACGCTTTAAAGAATTAATTAAAAAACAGTAATTTCAAAAATTAAAGAAGGCACTTTTAAACTTTTCGAAAATTCGATTCGATTTTTCTACCGATATTTGTCGTAAAAAAAAACAATCGTTAGCTTATCTACGGAAATGTTTTAGAAGTTCAAGTTACAATTTTTGTCAAAACTACACACATTTTCAAAGCAAATAAAATTCAAATTAACTACTGTTGTAGGTTTCTCTTGCCAAAAATTCAAAAAATAATAGCTTTTTCGGTAACTCAACCGACAATTATCATTATTCTCCATCTATTTAACTGCAATCGTATTTAACTTAAATGCAATTTCAATCTAACTTTTTTTAATTGCAGTTAATTTTACCTACATTCTCTGAGTGCAGTAATCCATCAATATAAAACCACAATTATAGAAAAAAGAATTAAATTTATGTAGAATTCAAATCTATAAAAATAGGTGCCCTATTTGCCGGTTGAATATACTACAAAGCTACTACAAAATTTTTAAAATAGGTAAAAACTACTGTTTTATTACAGTAAATTTTTTTCGTATTGTAAGAGTATATTTTAATAGAATAAAATCATTTTTTTTTTTCTTTCGATTATAAAAATAAAAAGTAATTATACACTTCATCGTAGGTACATGAAATTTGAAGTAAAAATTGCAAACTGTTCTCCACTTATTACGTTTATATGTAAAAATATATCAATAATAACAAATATAGATCAAACAAGAATTTCAAAAAATCGGCAAAATTTTTAATTTTTTAGATAACGAAAATAACTGTTTACTGAAAAAATACTGAATATAGAGTTCCCTATGGCTAATAAATCCGGAATTTTTTCTGACGTACATTTACATAATGGCTCTGAATATTTATTTAAATTAAAACTTTCAAAAAAGATAGCGAATTGTTGAAATTAAAAAAACTGTTTCACGAAACATATAAAAACCAAATGACGTCTGACTGTAGCAGCGCGTAAGAAACTTGGCAACTCCCGGCTGTCAATCTATTTGACATTGCAATCTAATTAGAATTTAATATACCAAATTTACACGTCACTTATTTAAACATAACAAGAATTCAAATCAGCCAATTTTCTTTTACATAACAACTAATTTATTCATTTGAGACGATTTACCTTATTTATTGCAAATTAAATGATTTCAATTAACGACTGTGTTAATGAATGAAGGTTAAATACAAGTACTAGTTTTATCAAATCCTTCAAATTGCAATACAACCAAATACTTTGTACACAGCTTAATACCAGATGTGAAACCAATGACAGGTGTAAAAAAAAGTATTCTCGCACCGTATGGTTTTGTTTACATGGAAGTCAAGTCAAGAGGGAAATAACAATGAAAAATCTCCATACATTTTGTATTGCGCATTTTTTGTGCATATCTGTCTCTTTTTAGATTATTGTGCTTTATCTTTTGTGTTTTTCTTAAATTTTTGCGTTTTGTTTTGTTCATTTTCTATCGGCCATATTGCTCAAATCAGCTGATTCATATCTGGTATAATTTGTGACTTTGTATATGACAAATTGTTACCAGATCAATAAAAGTATACAAACTAGTTATCATCAGCTGTTTTATAAATACAGGGGTATAATTATGTATATTTTTAACGACACACGATAGTGAAATGTGATACATAAATAATTATCGTTTTGATGATGGAAATCCCTTCATTTCTAAACCTCATGAGCTGTACATGCCATATGATATTGGAACAACTAACATTTTGACATTCACATTGCTGAAACGATAATTATTTAGGTGTCATTTCACTATAGTTTGACGTTAAAAAGATCCAGAGTACCGATTCTGAATGATCTGCAAGCAGCGAAGTGACAAAAACTGTCATTCTTTATCATTATTTTTAAATGAGTGAAAAATAATTTTCACCGCTTCACATCGGTACTCAGGTTGGTTGATTATACTCAAATTCAAATAGTGCACGCAAAAAACGAGTGTGCGTAATACTGTTACACGTAGAAAAAACTGGCGCTTCTTTAAATAGGCGGCTAGAGATAGAGCAAAAAACTCTAAATATCTCTATTGTGAATGATTTTGCTTTATATCTAGCAATATTCTCTCGTGTGTAAATGTGCCTTACAGACTTTAAATGTGAGAGTTTTCTCAAAAGAAATAACTCTGTGCATGCAAATCTTAGGAGAGAGAATGCTTTTTTAAACAATTTCGAAAAATAATAAATCTGATAAGAAATTTTATGACTGCCAAAAAAAGGTAAGAATACTTTGTTTTTGGCACATTTTTAGTACGATACTAAACTTAGTAAAAAATGTACTTATTGCCATAACTTTTGCAAGTGGAAACTTTTTTGCTTGAAATTTTGCAACAACAGTTTTTAGAGGTGACCCCATATTATACTAAAAGTTAGACTTTGGGGACATCTTGGAAAGCTATGCTGCCATACAAAATTTTTTAAAAATCGCGATTTTAACGTATAGGCCGCTATAGATGAATACATTTTTTTTTGTTGAAATATTTTCCTTTTAATTGCTTCTTTACTAAGCCATATCATTTATTAAGGCCGATTTTGCTTTCAGAGATTCAATTGGCTAAAACCGTAAAAATCCATCTAAAACGCGAACAGTGGTTTTAATATCAAGTTTTATGCATCAAATTTTAAGCCTAAATATGAATACAGATCCTGTGCATACATTTCACCACAAAAAATTTATTATGATTGCATTTCAAAATTTTTGTATATAAAACACTAAATGGAAAACCGCCAAACTTTAAAGACATTTAGCAAAAATCTGTACCATTGATCGAAAAATAAAGTACGCCATTGTAAACAGCATGTCCGAAATTAATAGAATTTATGGTCAGAGCTCTATTAATTTTTAAAAGTCAAGATTTTGTCATGCAGTGTAATTTAAGGTCTATAAACTTTTCTTCATTATTTTTCACAGTGTTGGATATCGATATCTCGTGATTTCAATGCAATGTAAACGCAACTTAAATCAGTCTTATTAAAAGATTAATAAACATAATGCGTTTTAATACGTAATATAAAAACAATTCGACGGACTTCCGAGAAAATTCCGTGCACAGGATGTACAAATTACAGAACTACATGAACAACAGCACAACTATTGCCTTCTCAATGAAGCCGCAATTGACCGTTATTCCCCATTAAAAATAAATACGCGTCACTAAATAATCTTCTTGATCGGAGCTTCTCTAAAAATGTCTGTTGGGTATTGCTTTAAGAAACGGCACATATAACAGTAAATGGATAACTCAATTTTATTTCCGGCTCCTATAGCCTACAAAAACAGAACTGAACAAATACCAATCATCTGGCAACACTACACTATTAAACCGCCCTGTTTCAAACAAACGTCCATTGTCAAAAGAAGAAGAAGAGATATACATGAAGCTTTGCGAATGTCACCACTAAAGAAAATGCATCATCGTTAATTTCTCTGAGTTTTTTTTCTTTCTTGCTGGCTGGTTTGTTTTCGGAGAATATAAATAGCAAAAAACCAAAACATGAAATAAACAGAGAACGAGCAAAAATTTGCAAAATTTTTGTTTAAACAAAAACCAAAAACAACCATTAAACAAAAATAAATGGAGTTATGGATACACTGGAACAATTGGAAGCATGTCGAATATGTGTAACCTGTTTTCCCGTACAAGAAATGGATTTCATAAATATTTTTCAAAAAAATGAAGAATTTCAACAAGAACTAGATTTTATACAGGGTGAAATAAAACAATGGCAATTGAAAATTCAACCAGATGATGGTCTACCCCAGCGGATATGTGCAGATTGTTTTAGCAAATTTTGTAGTATCGAGGCATTTCGTAGGGAATGTGAGCAGGGTCAACACAAACTTATTGAAACAATAATGCAACAAACTACAAATGGGGCAATTGCCGAGGACGAAAATAAACAGTTGTTAAAAGACAATCAATCACCATTACCGTTGGTTGGGAATTATGATACCGGTACACAAGTCGCTATACAAGGCGATCCTACAGTTTTAGTGTCTTCGGTAACTTTAAATCAAACTGATGTCTCCCTTAATGATTTTCCCGTATTCGATCAACAATTTACACATTTCGATAATTCTGCTCTTATGGATGATGCCTCTGCCACTCTATTGGACAGCAATCATCTTAGTTTAGCTACAGAAACCTCAAATGATTTAGGATTTTTATCGTCACAAAATTTATTTACATTTGAGACTGCCGAACCACCCTCTACCGGAACGACACTGCCATTAGATGAGACTGATACAACGTCCATAATGAGTGATTTGCTTGTTGAGGTAGATACGACGACGCAAGAGCAAACTATTAAACAAGAAGATCTCGAAGATATGTTAAAACACAGTATTATACCAACTACAACCAAAATAAATTTAAATAATACGGATCAAAGCGAACAAACTACTGAGACGGTGCTACCAGAAACTCAGAACATTAAGGCTGATGTGGGAAATCAATATAAAGCAAATTTTAATACAAAAAGAAATAATGGTAAGTGAAAAATTAATAAATGACAATAAATGTTCATTCAATTATAGTAGATTTATACAAAAAACTACGACCTTGATAAATAGGTGACATTTTAGGTCTGTTCGACGTCGATACCGTGGGTGCCCGCGTGAACACAATTTAGCCGAAACAACAACAATTTTGACAAGAGAAACGCTTGCTGGTAAAATTGGATACCCGCGCTAACGTACGTGGAACAGAGCTTTTATTGTATGAATGAATAAAAAATGATTTTGATAAAAAAAATTATTTATCGATAAAAATTTTTCTAAAAAAATGTGATATATGCTTACATTTTCTAAAAAACAAAATCCGTTAACAATGTTTTCAAGATAAAACTTATCGATAACTTTTTTACGATTATCAGTGTGTTCGTATACTTACTACAAGTTACTACGTTTACTACAGATAAAAATTTTCATACAAAAACAAAAATTTACAATCGTAGTAAAAAAACGAACCCTGAGTGTATTCGGTTACTACAATTCTTACTACTTTTACTACAATTGGATAACATTAATTTTTACGTAACTGTATTGTTTTTTCGATCTTTTATTATTATCGATAACTTATTGTTTCAATTGCTTTAATGATTACTAGTGCTTAAACTTTTTTTAGCGATGAAACCCTTATCGAAAAAAACTATTTGGTATCGGTTAGAAAATTTCCAAAATAAAATATGGAAATTTTCCAAAATAAAAGGAACGAAGTTCCTAAACTCTTTGCTTCTAATTCAAATGTAAATAATATAAATATTATAAGAAATAAATTGAATTGAATTGATAAAATAACTTTGTAATATATAAGTTTTTATCGAACATTTCTATTATAAATTATATTTTCAATATTATTTTTAATTTCAAATTCGATAACTAATTTTTAAAACTATGTGCGCGAACTGTAACTGATTCTATATTTTTAAAACGAATTTTCTATCGATAAATTATTTTTTACACAAATTTTGTTGTTAAGATCTGTTTTATCGAGCATTTTGTTGTATAGTCGATAACATAATTTTCAGTGTTTATTATTCAAAATTTAATAATTATAACATAGATAACATAATTTTAATATAAACAATGCATTCGATAACATATTTCATCTTAAAAATTTTGCTATTGCCAATATAATTTTTAAAAATTATAATAAAAATTTAGCAATCGATGATATTGTTATCGATATTTTTATTTTATAAACAAACTATTAAATATAACATAATTTTGAAAAATTTCGTATAAAATTAAGTTATCGATAACAAAATTATTATCAAAATATAATCTTTATTATAATGGAATATGCAGATTTTGTTATCGATATCATAATTCTCTTATTAAGATATATTTTTTACAAATTTTGTTATGGATAACATTCATATTTTATAAATTTATAATTTATAAATTATCAATTTAAGTAATATTTAAAAAAATCGAGTTCATAATTTTTATGAAATATCTAACTACCAATTATAAAGCAAGTTCTACTGTTATCGATGAATATTACCAAAATTTCGATTCGTATGAAAAATGTCCTTTTAAATTAATAACAATAACTTAATTTTTTAATTTTTTACTCAATAAAAATGTCACTAACCAAAAATGTGACATCGATATCTTACAGTATCGATAAAAATTATCGCTTAAATAATTATTTTCAATATTTTTTTATTCCAAAGGCAAGAATACACGTTTAATATTATTGACCAATCTTTGTAAAATCAAGCAATCAGAACAAAGTATTTAAAAAAATAAAATATTCTGATTGGTTGATTTTTGAAAGCCTGATCAATAATATTAAACGTGTATTCTTGCCTTAATTCATTTTAAATTTTGTTTTTAGCTTTTCCAAATACTACTCCAATATCTACATTACTTTCTAATCGTGATGATAATTTATCGGACAATGAATGTGACGAATCTCATATTAATGCACGATTGAAAGGTTTATCATATGCTTGCCATTATTGTTTTTGTCCAGATAACGGACCCATCGATCATCTGGTCTTCCCGAATGAAGATGCTCTATCACAGCATTTTTTTGATATACACGATCCGAATCGCCCCTACACTTGCCCACAGTGTGCACAATCATATAAAAATCAATTACTGCGTGATAATCACGTTAAACTTTTACACAATATAACACAATCTCAAAGTTCTTGTAGCTTTTGTCAAAAACTCATAAGCGGTTCAATGGAAGTACATCAATATAATTGCCTATTTATTGGTGACTGGGAATGTGAACAATGTAAGGAGAAATTCTTAAGGACACCACTATTTCGTTTTCGTTTGCATCAACGACAACATGAACGAACAAAGAATTTAAAATGTCGTTTGTGTGATAGAACGTTTTTGAGAAAAGCCAATTTGGAGGCACATCAAAGAATGCATAAAACGGATGTGAGATGCAAATTTCCATGTGATGTTTGCCAAGCAAGTAAGTTAAATGAAACTTTGAAATGAGGTCACTTACATTTTTAATTAAACTTTTGTTTTAAAATATTCTATAGAATTTATTGATGACTATGAATTAAAACGTCATAAATATCAAAAACATAGTGGTGAACTACCAGTGAAATGTAAAATATGTCACAAAGGTATTCAATATTTAATTAAAATTCTCAAATATCTTTTATATCTACATTTCTTATTGTTCTATTTTTCTATAGGGTTTTCTACTGCTGCATTTCTACAACGTCATTTAAAACTATTACATCCAGATCATAATATAAACAAGGCCAATAACACAACATCCCCATCCAATGCAACTGACCCACAACATATTTGTTTAAATTGTAATTCTGTTTTTAAATCAATACAAAAGTTACAATATCACTTAATACTTGGACGTGATAAAAATGGAAATTGTTTGTCGAATTCATGTAGCAAACTGGAACGTCGTAAACTACTGCGCCAGGGTGTATTTCCTTGTTTTCATTGCCCTAGACGTTTTCATTTGAGGTCACAATTGGATAAACATTTAAATACACATGATGCACGTTTAAGACCATTTCAATGTCAACAATGTTATGTACGTTGTCGTACTGGTGTTGAATTGAAACAACATGTTAATGTGGCTCATTTGAATATAAAAGCTTTTTCGTGTGAAAAATGTGGCAAATGTTTTGGTTATAAAAAGGATCTTAGGGATCATATGCTTTTTCATGCTGGTAAGTAGGATCCTTTTTATAGAGTTAGGAATTTTTGAATAGATGGTAAGAGATTCCTTAAAATTTGATGGTTTTTCTGGAAATAAAAGTTCTTAGACTGTTAGACTTTTTCTATAGAAAAAAATCGCATGAAAATAATTTTCTATTTAAAAAAACTCCAGCATATGATCTGAATACAAAGCTATAACCACAATTGACGTAGCTTATGTTAATTTTCTTTAACTAAATTTTCCCCCAAAGTAAACGATAACGATTTAACAACTAGTCATATGGCATCACCAAAAAAAAGTTGCAACGACATCGTTATCACTAGTGTGATACCAGGGTATGGCATCACCAAAAAAAATAAGTTGTAAAAACATCGTTATCACTAGATGGCCACTTTGTTAAAAAAGTTGACAATTTTCTTTTTTTTTTATTTAAATTTAAATAATGTCAAACAACAAAGCAAAGGGATATCCCAAATTTTATTATTTTTAAATATAGGCTCAGCTGATACTAAACTGATACTAAATAGTTGCTCAGGTAATACTAAATTTCAGCGCCCTCTACCAATACAATTTTAGTTTTTTATTTAAATTTAAATAATAAACAACAAAGGAAAAAATACAAATATTTAAAATTTTATTATTTGAATATATTCCGCGTTTGTTTTTCCTTATTTTGAGCAGTTTTCAGCAGTTTTTGAGTTTATAAATATAGGCTCAACTGATATTAAACTATGTAATACTAAATAGTTGTTTAGGTAATACTAAATATCAGCGCCCTCTATCGGTGAGTAGTTTAAGTTTTGATTTCCTATCTCTATAATTAATAGTTTTTGACCATGAGTTTCGATTAAAATTAACCAAATTAATAGGAAGGGAAATTTTCAAATGCGGACTTTAGCCAAATATGGGTACCTCAAACCATTTTTTATGGTATCGCTCAATCCCTTGATTTAACTTTTTCTAATATGCAACGGCTAACAAATTTCCAAATAGTAGTTCTGTAAAATCTGAGTGTTTTTATTTAGGAAAAATGTTTCAGAGTCCCTAAGGGTTAACGGATATAGTTAAATCGAAAATACAACTTCAGCTGGAAAACGTTTTAAGAATAAATCGATTTTTCTACAATTTTGAGTTTTTTTGTATAGAACAAATGACATTAAAATTGATGATTTTTTTTCTAATTTTAGAAATTAATATTCATTGTACCGAAGAAGGTTGCGGTTATGTTTGCAATAATGACAAAGCGCTTAATGATCACATACGTCATAAACATCGTCTATTATCTTGTGAATATTGCAAGGAACAATTTACAAGACAAAAATTAACTGGTAATATGGGAATTTTTCTGTTTAAACGAAAATTCTTAAAATTAAATTCGATTTTGTTCCTATTTGCAGCTCATTTACGTAATGTACATCGTGAGGAAATCGATGTTGAATTGGCCACTGAATCTGATAATTATTATAAATCTCAATTACTTAATAATAACAATGATATTAATCAAATTTCGTTTAATTTACTTAATACTCAAACACAAAATACAACTAACTCAACAACACTAACAACATCTGCATTAAACAATACTAAACTACAAATATCATCACCCACATCATCCATAACATCGTCATCATTATCTTCATGTTTAACACATCCAAAAGGTACGTCTTCTACATTAACAGCATCTTCTGGCCTGATCAATGTTGAAGATAATGATGTTAATTCTCATCAACAATTGTGTTCCATGTTTGCAAATGACCCGAATGATTCCCACATAGCATTAGCTTTAAATGGTTTAGTAACAACCGAAAATGACTTAAATTTGATAGCAAATGATACATCCTCTATGTATTTAGTACCCTCATCGACTTCTACATCTACGAATGACAACAATTTAGATCAGTATTTTATGGCCTCTTTAATGGACACTGAACAAGAAATCATAGTTACATAGTATCAAATTTTTTAAAAATTATAGAAAAGGAATTAAAAAGAAAATTCTCATAAAAAAGTTTAAAAAATGATAACTACAACACTGAAATTAAACAAATGCTTATATCACAATTATACAATACAAATCTTAATTTTAAGCTTCCAAATGTGTATAAAATACAAATTAAAAAAAAAATGAATTCTTTAAAACCCCCTTTCCACCCTTTTTCCTTTGGAAAAATCTCCTTCTCAAATTTAAAATGAGAACAAACTTCTAAAATCCAGCTAAAAACTTTTACCAAAAGGCATTTTATACTTAAAAAAATCCAATTTATTTATTTTTATTTTATAAAGAAACCAAATTCTAAAACAAAATTATAAATTATAACACCATTCCCTTATTTTATATGCGTAATTTGTATTATATATTTAAAAATTTTGATCGAATTTAATTTAACAAAAAATGTTTTAAATGTCATCCATCTCATTTACTTAAACCATTTTACATATTTATTATACCTTTTTATAAATTCTTAACTGGGCAAAGAAATTTCTTTTTCCTATAAAGAAAAAAATCCCAAAAGTGTTAAAGACTTCCTGAGGACTTTTTCCCACAGAAAAACTCTTATGTTCTAAGGATTTTTCCCTATAGACAAATTCACGGATTCAAAGTAATTTTTTCAATAGAAAATCTATCAGATTCTAAGGACTTTTCGCTTTAAAAAAATTCTTAGATTCTATGGACTCTTTTCATAAAAAAAAAAAATTCTGGAGACTTATAGAAAAATCGTTAGTTTCTGAGTACTTTTTCCTATAGAAATATCTTGGATTCTAAGTTTTTTTTTTTAATAGAAAATCTTAAAACCTAAGTAATTTCACCTACAAAGAAACTCTTAGATTCTCAACAAATATCCCTAGAGAAAAATTCAGTTTTTAAGTAGTTTTTGCTTTATAAAAACCCTTAGATTCCGAGGAATGTTTTCTTTAGAAAACACCTCAAATTCAGAAGAGATTTTTCAGATTTTCATATATGCAAAATCCTTTGTAGTTGAAAACATTTTATTGTAGATTTTTTCCTTATAAAAGAAACTCAGATTCGGAGAAATTTTCCTTCAGAAATTCAATCAGACTGTAAGAAATTGTTTCTCCTATTCTTTTGGTAGTTTAAAATTAATCTAAATTATATTTATTCTTTTAAAAACAAAAAAAAAAAAGTATTTAATAAAGTACTATTTCTCTAATCTCAATTATTTCTTAATATTTTATATCCAATTTATAGTTTAACCAAACCCTTATTTATATCCTATTTATTTTTACCCAATTTTTGAATTTTCTGCCTCCTTATTCAATTTTCTGCCTCGAATCTCTTTTTTATTTTTCTTTGTAAAAATCATTTTTTATAAATTTCTCACTTATTTAGGGTCATATGCATAATCATTTTTAAATTTTATAAGTCTCATATAAAGCAAATTTTTCATACAAAATTAATTTTATAAACATGTTATTAGGTTTTCAAATTATTATGCATAAGCACTTTAAAATATATTTCCTAATCTTATCACCTCAATAGTATTATGAATATACAAAATTAAAACTTTTGGAACTCTTATTAGTGGTAGTTAATAGTTTAAAATGTTATTAAATTGAATGAAAAATTTAGAAAATAGTAAAACTCATACTAACCGTGGTCTTCACAATACAAACAAAACAACAAATTAATACCAATTTTTTAAGTAATAACAAATTACATAGTTTTAAAGCTGTTTGCTTGAAATACCAAAATAATTATATAAATTATTATCTCTCCCTTTTGATAAATAAATTTTAAACAAACTCAAACTTGCCGTAAAATTTGTTTTAATATTGCATTTAATTAATTCCTTTTATAAAATATATGTAGTATAAGATTTACTTAATCTTCACCTTTAAACACTTCGAATCTAGCCTTAAATTCATTACACTCAGAAAAGTTCTGCAGTTACTACATGACAGTTATTTGTGTAGTAATGCAATTGTAGTTATTTTAACTTATTTACTATTTACTATTTTTTAATTTACTTAGAGCAAAATTTTTCAATGTTTTTAACAGTTACTTTAAAAAAACTACAAAAACTACTACATTGTAGTAACATTTATTTTATGCAGTTGTTTTGAATTTTGTTACAAATACTTAAATTTTCAGACGTGCGTGTGTGTACGAAGCAAACAAGAGTGTGTATACGAAGCGCTTGTTTAGAAAATTCTTGTGAAAGAATATGAGAACATGTTTTCTTTTGTACCTTTAGTCATAAAACAACACTAAAGAGTGAAGATGCGTAATACGGAAAATGTTATATATTTTATTAAATAATTAAAATAATAAGGTAAGTTTTATAAAGTATAAATTTATTTACGGGAATATCAAAAAATATTTTCTTTCAATTCTTTTATATTTTCATCCCTTTCTACCTGGAGAAAAAAAGGAAGCCAAACAATATTTCATCCCTCACAGACGGACATCTAGAACAATATCTTAATAGTGAACAATAAAAGTGATATTAAGTGTAAATTTTGATTTCTCAATTTTAAATTTATTCGATAATAAAATTAAGAGTATTTACATAAATTTGTTTTTATTAAATTAATAATTTTTAAAAAATGTTTGTGTATGTTATTTAAATACAATTGCAGTTGTTTGTACAGTTTTACCAAAATTTGCATAAATGTTTTAATTGCACTTGTAGTTGTTTTTACTACATTTGCCAAATGATTTTTAACAGTTAAAAATAACTTCACATTACAGTTGATTTAAATGCAAATGTAGTGTACACCTTTTTAACTGCAAATGAAGTAATTTTAACTGTCATTTGCAGTTTATTTTACATACATAATTCCCTTAGTGTAAATATTTCTTTTACATAGTTGGATTTTTATTGCATTTTGAAGTCCCTGTAAGCCTTATTTACGTTATAAGAAAAGCTAAACGCAAACACATCAAAGACGAATTTCCGAAAGTTTTATAATTTATTTACAATAAAAAGAATTTGATCAAAAAGGATTTTTTTTAAATAAAAATTTTATTAAACACAAATGTCTGTTTACATTCTAGTTTTTACTATTTTTACTAGTTTTTTCTATTGAATACGTTTCCAACTCAAAATTTGATCATTTTTTAACTCAGTTGTTTCTATTTACTACTTCTGACATCATTTTCTTGCATTCCACATGAAAAGCAATTAATTTTCGGTAATTCTTTCGTACTTCCCAAGTTTACAATTTTTTTACTAGAAATGTAAACAAACATACCCATAATGTTAAATATTTACCTTTTTGACATTTCAAGAAAAAAATATTTTAAAAATAACATTTCTGTTTGAAATCTTGATATTTTCATTAAATTTCATATAAATTGATATCCAATTAAAAAAATTCTTACTAACTAAATAACAGTTTACTGTAAACGAAATTACAGTACTTTTTTCGTTGTTTTCTTAAATAGCTATCATAGCAGCTGTTTTATAATTTCCATAGAAAAACAACTGTAATTACAGTTAAAAACAAGAACTGATTACTACGCAAACAACTGTCATGTAGTAACTGTCAAACTTATTAGAGTGTACAAGACGTTTTACTAATTGTTCTAGTAATTTTTTTTATTTTTTTTTAGTGTAAAGATGGCATGATACAAAAAATATGCAAGTACATAAAAGAAAAGAACAAAATCCACTCCACCATTGTGAGGCCAGTTCAATATCAAAGTGTCCAATAAATATATGGAAAAATGGATTTTTATGAATTGGTATGTAAAAGAAACAAATTTGATAAATTTTCTTAAACAGTACAATTTTTATTATAAAGTTGTATTATATTTTATTATATTTTCATAACATTTTTAGTAAATTTCATGTATTTCTACATAAATTTTTGTTACTTTCCGTTACTTTCATTTGAAAGTAATACAACTCTGAGTACTAAAATTATCCTGCTGCTCAACATTTTTGTCAGTTTTGACGATTTTTACTATCGAAAATAGCGAAATGACGATTTTCTAAAATACTTCGGTGGAGTGTTGCGGTATTTCTATACAAATTGTTTTTGTTATAAAATCAATTTATAATGAAAGCTTCATTAACTTCAACCAATCAAGTAAAAAACTAAAGTTTTAGAATTTTTTATATTACAGTTGACACTGAAAACCGGATGATTTTAAAATTTTCTATTACGATTTTAGGGTTATAATAACAAAAATATGTGATTGTTAAAATTTTGACGATTTTTAACAATGTTTTGACGATATTTAAAAACGCACTGACGATTTTGACGATTTTTTCAACAATATATGACGATTTTGTGCCCAATTCATTTGGCAACATTGCTCCTCAACGACATTTTTTAGTTTAGTTGCAATATCCGGAGTTTTACAGATCGTTTTTAGTGTCGTGGTTAAATTGTGTAAATATTAACAAAATTATTTAATAAATTTTTGATAAATCATTAGTAAAGTGTTTATTGATAATCGTTTCATAAAAGTTTGTTGTTAATTCATTAAAATCCTATAACTAAAAGTGTTAAAAACAATGAGAACAAATTGCGAGTTAATGGTGTCTCAAATTTAGTTAGTGGAGCCCCAAATGTTTGTTTTGTTATTTTTGGCGGCTATAGTGTTATTGTTGTTAGTGTGTTTGTTGAATTAGTTTTATTGGAGCTATTAGTGTGGTGAAATTGTGAAATGTAAATGAAATAAAATATCTGCATATTTATGTATGTATGTAGTTTTGCATTAAATTTAAAATATTAATTAGATTAAAGAAAAAAAAATATCAAAATATAAAGAAAAAAATAGCAAAATGTAAAGAAAAATTCATAAAATATATAAAATCAAATCAATGGCCTCTATTTTAATATAAAAAGTGTTGTGATTATTAGTAGTGTAGTAGTCATAATAGCGAGATGACGGAAAGTACACATGTAAACATATTTAAGGTAGGAAATTTTTCATAACTTCATTATGTACTGTTAACTTCAGTTTATTAGAATATTCGAATATTTGTAAAAAACGACTTAATTTTAAGAAATAAAATGAGAATAAAAGTAAGATTGCCATATATTTGAATTATAAAGTTATGTGGGGTTTCTTTAAGACGTTCGTCGTGAGCAGGATTGCCAGATTTATTTTGGCCTTTTTCGCCAAACAGAATAATAATAATCGCCAAAAATTATTTCTTTTCAATTTTTGAATAAAAAAATTTGCCAAAAATCGCAAAAAATATTCTACTTTCATTTTTTCTTTCAAAAAATCACTAAAAACACTTTTTTTCATTTTGTGGTTGAAGTACTTATAGACCCATAGAAATAAATCTATAAAAATAGCAGAAAAAGCAACTAAAAATTAGTTAAAAATTATGCTGCAGAAAAAAACTGTTAAATCTGCTGAATTTTTTTTTTCTAAATACTAGTAAAATAGGAACAGCAAAAATAAAACTGTTAAATTTACAAAATTTTTGTTATATTTAAGTTAGCTTTTAGTTAATTGAAAATGTCAAATTGTACTGTAAATTATGAGGAAAATTTTGCTAAATATTAGTAGACCAAAAATACTAAAAAGAAAGTGTCATATCTACAAAAATTTGGTTATTTTTAAGCTAAATTTAGTTGAATGCAAGTAGCAGTTTATCCTGTTAAATTTCATTCGGAACATTCAATTCAGTATGCGTGAAATTCAAAAACTTTTCCAAGTTTTCTGAAAAACAATTCGGAAAAGTACATTAACATTTAAGTAGACTACAATTTGACTTTTAATTGTAGGTGTCCCTTGTATGTGTACCTCTTCCAGTATGGCCACCGTGACCAAAATCCTCCAGAGAAATATTCTCAGTTATATGTGTCAAATTCAAAAAATTTTCAGTTTTTTTTTTTTTTTTTAATAATAAATACAGCATTTATTTACTTGAAATTACATAACCAAAGCCCTGGGGGCCATATATGATTAATAAAAGCTACTACAAAAAAAATAATTTAAATAAAGATAATAAAAATGAATAATAATAAAAATAAATAATAATAAAAATAAGTAAAAAATACAGTAAAACTATCATATAAAAAAAAAAATACTGAAAACATTATCTTGAATAATATAAATAGATATTTAAATAAAAATAATACAATCACCAGATTTACCTAAGTGCAGCGATAATAAAAAGTTTTCTGAAAAATAATTCGGAAAAAGTGCATTATTATTTGAGTAGACTATGATAAGGCACTTAATTGGAGTTATTACTCATATGTGTATCTCGTCCAGTATGTTCACAGTGACCAAAATCCTCCAGAGCAATTTCATTTTCAACAGTCAGTTATATGTGTGAAATTCAAAAATTTTCAAAGTTTTCTGAATTTTCGGATTTAATAGTTAGCGTCAGCTTTACTATTTGCCCGTATTTGTTTTTCGAATTTAATTTCACATTTAGCATCATGTTTGCGTTTTTCCCGTATTTGTTTTTCGAATTTAACTTCACACTTAGCGTCACTTTTGCGTTTTCCTGTTTTTTTTATTATGGTATTCGAATTTAATTTCACACTTAGCGTTACAGTTATCGAATTTAACTTTCGATAACTTCCGAATTTATCTTCACACACTTTTCCTATCTTACTAATATATAGCAAAAATAATCTGGAAGTTTTTTCTGCAAAGTCATTTTTAACAAATTTTTTGTAGTTTTAACAGAATTTTTTACAGTGTTTTTCTATTATTGTAGCAACTAAATTTTTAGTTATTTTAAAGGTAAATACCTTTGTCACCTTTTTAACTGCATATACCTTTGTTTTAACTGTCATTTTCAGTAGATTCTATCGACAAACTTTTTTGAGTGTAGCAATCACATTTTATACCTTCTTTATTTCCATCCACAGAATTCTTTAAGTGTACTGTTTTGATTCTTATACACCATACCACACCTTCATTTACGTGGCTATAATTCATGATTAAGAAGATTTTCCCCAATTAATAGAACTAAGCAACTACTTATTGATAACAATAACTGAGACAACAAAGCACAGAGAAATACAGGTATGACGAACTCACAGAGATAGGGAATTTTTGTTTATGGAAGTAGTTCATTCTAATCATACTTATTTATAGGATAATTCGTAAACAAAATTGAAACTTTTTAATATTATAAAGTACGTTATAACCGTACTTTACTGTATTTAGATTTAGTTATTTATTAACTATTACACTAATCAACAAAAATCACCTTTTTTGCACAGCCTTCCACTAAAACTTTTTTAAAGTACTTCGGTCTCCTAAAATCGAATCTAAAGTCAAATATGGGCCTTTATTTCAAAAAAATTGTGTCCAAAATTTTTACCTATTTTTCATTTTAATTCGTAAAAATTTTTATATTCCAAATTTTAAACATATAAGGACAATACCAAGAGGCATTTAATGAGTTCTTAAAAGACCCTTTATGTTGAATTTACATTGCTAAAATGTTCAGTATTTTTCAATTTGAAATTCAATTCGATATCTATATCGTATACATTCGAAAATTTGACAGATGAATGGTTTTCGATCGGCCAACAACAATTTTTTGTAAACAAACGAACCTTAAAAAATAACCAAAATTAAAAGATTTTGTAAAAAACATGTGTTCCGCCATTATTGGATTTCCTCTATAGAAGCTATAAAAATCTACTTTTAACTCGATTTCGATCATTAGAATTTCTTTACATAAATTTATGTGTAATTCAAATTCATAAAAAATAAACAAGATTTTGGAAATGTTTTGCGTAATATTGACCCATAAAATATTTTTCCTGGGCTAGGGGTTAAAAAAAAGGAATTCCAACATTTCGGATGGAACTTTTGCGACTTTATATTCGGGTTAGGGAGATCAAAATATGTTGAAAAAAAGGTTTGAGTAGAAGTCTGTGATAAATCCTTGTTGAGTAGTGTTATCATTAAAACGAATTAGATTTAGAAAAAGATTTCTTTAGTTAATATGACCACTCGGAATACCCACTTTGCTATCAAATAGTATTGTTTTTTTTATAGATAAGGGGAAAATATAACAAATTTTGCAAAATAAAATTTAACTGCAAAACTTATCATAATACTGACAAGGAAGTTATGCCATTGGGATCCCTTCGATCTTAACAAAATTCGGACACATTGGTTTTTTTTTAGTGGCCCAACTCACGTTTAGGACTTCAAAAGTGAGTTCAAAATAAATAATTTAAAAAAAAACAAAAATTCGGATACATATGTGACAGCGCATAGAGAAAGGGACCTAAGGGTAAAAAAATCAATTTTTTTTTTTGTGGACAACATCTGAGCATCGAATGAGACCAATCCCATGCTCTCCTGAACAAACCCGGTTTTTACAGCAGGGTTACCACATTTGAAATATGGATAAAAAAGCTATGGGCCTAAAAGCAGTTTTATGTCTCATTTGTCTATAGTATTCTAAAATCATTATAAGAAGTAAATTATAAAACCGAAAAAATGGGTAATTTTGTACCTTACTTATTAGGTTATCATGAAGTTGGAAAAATACGTGGTCTTATTTATTTTTTTCTCCTCTATAACATATCCAAATTTCATTAATTTCGAAGGGAGCCCATCCGGATTGTCTCTTTGTGAGTTATTGGGGCGTTAGGAAGGAATAAAAAAATCCAAAACAAAAAATACAAATCTTATCATATAATAATATAAAAAAAAAACTAAAAACAGTAGCCAAAATAAAAGATTATATACAGACGGCTAATATTTATATACAAACGACTTTAATATGATGGGCAGTAACTGAGGGCCTTTGTGAAATATAAACTAAATTCTAACAAATCAGTCACATCAATACGGTGCCACACATTAAACGTATTTCGGAGGAGAAGAAAAATTGTAAAATTTCGGAAAAAATGTTGGAATTCCTTACGAACGCTTTCTTAAGTACCGCTGCAATATGTGTGGTTTTATTGGCGATTATCCTTCTGATACTCCGACATAAGTCTAGTCTTATATTTGATATATATCCACAAAAGAGTGTCTTTTATCATTTAAAATATGTTATAGCTTTACTGGTTTTAAAGCGATTGAGATATAAGTTTTATCAAAAAAATGAAAAGGATTTGAATACTAAAGAATTAATGGAAAATTTGGATAAACCTCAAGTATTATCGGATAATCCTAAATCTTATGATTTTGTATCTTTTATGGGAGCCAACATTAAAGGACAGAAATTAATGATTTCTCTGGAACGGCGAAGAAGAGGTATTAATCGTATCTGTTTGTATCTATGGTTACCCGATTTTGGTCTACTATCTTTACCCAAATTACCCGATATGATGTATTTTACAACCAATGGCGAGGAAGAGAGTATGGAATTTAAAGGCAATGGTTTTCACATCTATCCCAAAGGTTCCATGAAATTATGGTGTATTAAATATGAAGGAAAATTACAACAAACAAAAGAAGACAAATCATTAATTGATGTGAAAATGGATTTGGAGTTTTCCTCTATTTCTGCACACTTTGATTACAATCGTGATTTAAGTCCTTCGGTTATAGCCGATTCTATAGCTCGAGAAGCCTGGAATGAAAATTTCTATATGTTGTTAAAAAGTGTTGATAAAATTTTAGAAAAGAGAACACACTACGAACAAAGTGGCTGTATAAAGGGGCAAATACAGATCGATAATAAACATACAACTTTTCTGGAAACGAATGGTTTTCGTGATCACAGTTTTGGTACCGAAAGATGTCTCTCCACCATAAATCGTTATGTATACTTTGCTCTCTTTTTAGAAGATGGTACCAGTATGGTAGTGGGTAATCTATCACAGCCCTCCTTTTTCTTGTCATCGCTTAAAGTTGGTTATATTTGTTCGAAAAATGGTATTTATAAACCTATAACCAAATGTAATTTTGAACTTTATTCTTATGGTGAAAAAGGTACTCCTCCCAATCATCAGAACTTCATTGTTTATACTGATGAAGATAAATATTTTGTACAAATTAAGGTCGAAGATTCGGCTGTACGTTATGTTGGCGGTAATTGGGAGTCAAAGGTGTTTAGTCAATTTGTTTCTTGTACGGTGAATGGTATACAAGGTCAGGGTATCGCTGAATATCTCTACCGTCATCATGGTGGTCGCCCCGATGAGGTATGTGCCACAGATCCTGCATGGTATCAACATATACGTAAATTTGAAAGAAGTTTAAGTAATTGTGAAAATACTGAAGATAGTGAAGTATTCTTTTTCTGAAAAAGGATATTTTGGAATATTTTTGTAAAATTTTTAATAATAGTATAGTATTAGAATATATAAATTGTGCTTATATAGGAAAATATGATAAATTATCTTAACACATTTTAGTCGGATGTTAGTAAAATAACCAACGAAAATGAATATCGGTTACGGTTAAATTTTGTTCTTTATTTCGGTTCTTTTACAGGGTTACAAAAAAAATAAGAATTTTTATAAACTTAACGAAATTTTAAATTGTTTTAAATAACTAACAAAAATTAACTGTTTACTGCCAAAATACTGTATTGATAGTTCTTAACTATAATAAGAGAATTAACTGATTTGAACAACTGTTACAAAGTACGATATTTTCGCTGGTTGTTTTCTTAAATATCTGTGATTATAGTTGTTCTGCATTTTTCCAATGAAAACCAAAGATAATTTCAGTTACAAACAAAAACTACTGATTACTACAAAAATGACTGTCATGTAATAACTGACAAATGGTTTTTGAGTGTATAATTTTATAAAATTCAATGCAGTAATCCAAATTTGTATTGTTTTTTATAGAACCAAAAAAATGTTGTTCGTATTAAATTAATTATATTATTTTAAATTAGTTGTAATTTTTTTAAATTTAAGTTATTTATATCACAATTATTCTTTGACAAAAAAAATGTAACAATTTACTAAAAATAAAAAGTATAATATTGTTAAAAAAAAATCTTTTTCAATAAAAATGTTTTCTTCTTCCTGTTAATAACATTTAGAAAACAATTCTTCATAATTAACGCTAATATTAATTAGGATTGTCCTATGTGATTACTCAAAAACAGTGTAAAAATTTGCCCAGCGGCAACAACATCTTCGATCAACACTAGGTATCCAACTAATTGAATTCGAATCGATCAGTCTATTTTTTGAGGTAAATACTGAACGAAGAATTTTTCTTCTCTCGTGTATTTTTTTGACATGTCTTATATGGCAGCCCTGGAATTACTATTTCTATAATGTTTTAAATTGCATTTGTAGTCAAGGCCCCAAAGTGGAGTACCATGGTTTTTACTGCGTTTTTATATCACCTTCCTCTCATTGGGTTTAGGATCTTATATAGACGTGTCTTTTAAGACTATTTGTTAAGAATTGGTTAATTAGATTGGTCTGGAACAGTTATTATATAAAAAAAATATATTAACGTCATTATCTTTCGACAAAATATAACAAAAGTCTGTAATCAGTTGTATAAATCAAATTGCAAATGTTATCTTTTGTTTGTAGTCTTTAATTTCAATTATACCCTACGCCACCGCCTGGTCAGGCTATAATTAACTAGTGCTGATAAAAAAGTCTACCGATCGAATCGGAAACACTTTTCTAATCGACTTACAATAAATAGCGATGTCCGTCTGTCTGGTACACTAATTCATATCGGCCCAAGGACAAATCATATTGGTTTTGATTAAAATCGGTAAATGTTTAGAAATAGTGCCCATATAAATACCCAAAAAATTGGGGTTATCCTTGGTCAGAGGCTAAGGTTGCAAATATAAATTTATTTGAACGAAATTATTTCCAATGGCGAAGCCCGTCGATTTTAGAATCGGTATATGTTTTGACCCAAACATTAGCTATCCAGGCTGGTATATGGTATCACATAGTCGGCCCGACTTTAATTTTTTAGTGGTGTTTTAAAACTATTTATATTAAATGGAATAAGTATGTAGGACATGATATGATATGAGCAAATTTTCATAATTATATCAGGTAAATTATTAAATATATAAATAGGCGTGTTTCCAATTAAGAAGGTATGTAATTATAGGGGTAAATGAGAAGAGGGTAAACATCATTGCTAGTTTTAGATAGTTATAAAAGTTCAATACCTACACACAGAAAAAAAGGAGAGGGAACATTACCTAAGTGCTATGTAATTAAACAACTACATAATTTCAAAGTTACACTCAAAAAAATAAGTTAGTAGAAAAATTAGTAAAACGTCTTGTATATCAAGTTTACTAGTTTTCAGCAATTTTTTTGCTGAAATTCCGTTTTCAGCAAAAGTTTTAGTTAAACTTTTACTAAACTAATTTTGAACTAATGTTTTACTAATTTATTTTGCTGGAAAAATTGTGCTGATAATCGCAATTATAGCGTGGACGACAACCAGATAAACAAATGTAGATGTCGCAGCTTGTCTGGATGTAGTACACACAACGGAAATGATTAAAAAGAAAAACAACTCTACACAATTTCTATATTTAAATTTTCAGCAAATAAATTAACTAAAGTAAAATTCCGCTACAAGTTTTTTGAGTTTTTTTAAGTCTACTAATATTCAGCAAAAAGTTTAGTGATTTTAGCAAGGATTTTTTTCATTTGCTTTCGACTAAGTGTTAGTAAAACTTTTGCTGAAGATAACTATTTTTTTGGTAAAAATCAGCTCGCTGATTTTCAGCAAACCTTTTGCTGAAATTACCAACTTTTTTGCAAGCACGCTCCTGACTAAAAATTTGCTGACACAGCAACATTTTTTGCTGACTTTACTGACTTTTTTTTTGAGTGTAGTTTTACAATTTTCTAATAAAATATATGTATTTTTTAGACATTTTTACCAGAAACGTGTATAGTTTACAAGACTTGTATATATTTTACAAAGATATTCTACTTAAAAATTATAAAACTAACTTGGAAATTATCTAATAGCACACTCAAAAAAGTTTGTCAGTTACTACATGGCAGTTGTTTGTGTAGTAATCACTAGTTGTTGTTTTTATTAGTAATAACAGAAAAACTTCTATGGAAAAATACAAAGCAACAGTTATTTAAAAAAATAACTAACGAAAAGTACTTTAATTTCGTAACAGTTGTATAAAACAGTTATTTTTAATATCATAATAAACAACTACTAAAACAGTATTTTAACAGTAAACAGTTATTTTTGTTAGTTATTTAAATAACAAAAACTTTCGTTCAATTTTATTAATTCTTGTTTAGTTTATATTTGTTATTATTGATATATTAATATTTTTCAGATAAAAATCAAAAATTTCAAATGTAAAAAAAATTTGCTTTAAAAACTTATCATATTTTGTTCTACTTTGAAACTTTCTAAATATTCAAATTTTTATTGTAACACTTTAAGTGATTTCGCTACACAAATATTAAAAACTAATTTCACAAAACTGTCCATTAAAAATGATTCGAAGATGAAGTATTATTGCCACTATTACTATCCTTTCTACGTTTTTTGTCTTCCTTTATCCCTCCCTCATCTGCTGACTTACGTTTGGAACTTTTAGTACCCTTAGCAGAATTAGAATTACGGACAGGAATCAAGGGTATAGACTGTGTTATGGGTACAGAAGAAACTCTTAAATTTCCCGACGGTATTTCTGAGCTATCCACATGCTCGGTTTTAATATAGTGCCTTACCATTGATGTAGGAGCTATCATTAAAAGATTATTGTTAGATATATGATTATTGTGGGCAAATGTTAAGAGATGTTTAACGCTCCGTTTATTGTCCAATGAACCATTAATGGAATTATCTTGGCTATGATGACCATTTACAGTAACTCGATTATTGTTATTAGGTTCATTTTCTTGTTTTTCATCCTGTTCTTTTTGCCATTCCAAGACACGTGATAATAGTTTGATGTATTTAATGGCTGAGCGTAATATTTCATTTTTTGATAACTTTTTATCGGGAGGATGCGTGGGAACCAATTTTCTTAATTCCGCAAAAGCACTAGAAACATTCTGTTGACGCCATCTTTCACGAGTGTTAGTGAAAACTTTACGCACCATAGGAAATCCATTTTTAGTGAAAACTTCTGTGGTTGTGCCACCCACTTGGTTTAAAGGAGGTGAAGTACCTATGGGTAGACCTCGAGAGGAAGTACTATGATTACTGTGAGAATTTCCTATAAAAGAAGTTTAAAATACTTGTTAATACTCACAGTATTTTCCGTTTTGAATTATTTTATAATTTACCTTCATTTTGTGATCCATTTAATAACACACAATTACGAAATTCTTCTTCATCTTCTTCGGTGTCATTTAAAGAAAAATCTGATAGTTCACCATCTGATAAACTTTCTGTTTTAGGATTTAAAAAACTGTGAATGGCCAGACCCTTTATTAAAGCTGGTGGATTACCTCTTAGTGTAGCGGAACATAAGGGAACTAAAGTTTTTTCTGTTACGGCACCACCCAAAGTTTCATTAGGTCTTTCTAAGCCTGGTGAGGTATTCCCTTGAGAGTTTTTTCTGGTTTCCATATTCAATGCTGTTTTAACCTGTCTGTCTTCATTTTCAGACCAGGCCATTTTTCAAAAAAAATTTTAATTTTTATTTATTTGTTACTTTTCAGGATGACCTTACTTGAGCTGTGCAATTTTTAAAGTGTCCTTAAAACTTGTGTGTATGCGGTATTTGTGTAAAAATTTCATACATACTTGTACTGCCATCATGCATACTCGTATTGTTATAAACACTCCCCTTCCTTTTGCTTGAAGGAGGCGGCGCTTAACTGTTTTAATGGCAATAAAAATAGCGAGTGTTTGGATGCTGATAAGGTAAGCCACCCTTAATAGTAAATTAACTAGATATGAAGTGTGTGTTGGTTTAAGTGTTGATTGTTTGTGTAAATCATATATGGGAGTAATATATCACATTATAATTACATTCTTAAGCATGGATGGTAACCGAAACGAATGCGGTTATCGTTAGGGTAACGATATTTTATGTTATTTCGGTAACGGTATTTTAAGGGTAACGTTATTTCATTTATTTCGGTATCGGTATTTGAAGGATAACGGTATTTGAGTTATTTCGGTAACGGTATTTTAAAGATAACGATATTTGGGTTATTTCGGTAACGGTATTTTAAGGTTAACGGTATTTCAGTTATATCGGTAACGGTATTTTAAGGGTAACGGTAGTCAGGTATTTCGATGCATTCCGCAATTTTTTTTTACAAAAAACAAACGAGATTAAAATCATAACTAATTTATCAACTTAATGTAAAAAAATACCCAATAACCATGTGAAATTACCAAAAGCAGAAAATTAAAAATAACGATAACGGTATTTTAGGGATAATGCTATTTCATTTATTTCGGTGAAGGTATTTTAAGGGTATCGATATTTCATTTATTTCGGTATCGGTATTTTAAGGAAAACGGTATTTCAGTTATTTCGGTAAAGGTATTTAAAGGATAACGGTATTCCGGGTATTTCGGTAACGGTATTTTAGGGGTAACGGTAGTCAGTTGAAAGGGTTTTGAATCGATAACGGTATTTTAGCGGTATTGCCTGTCAACCCTGTTCTTAAGTACTATGCACTAAATTGACTAAAATCTTGACAGAAATTGGTTTTAAATTTAATTTGCATTTTTCAGTCTAAATATAAACTTCTTAATAAACTGTAGTAATATCAATGGCTACGTAATTCTCTCACCCTTTGTTAACAACTTGTGCCTGCAAGCAACAATGATGAACTGATAAATTTATCAGTAGCAAAATTAAAAAATATCTAGTAGGTTTGAGGTTAAGAAGAAGAATAAACCTTTTTTCTCTAAAAGTTATAAACACATTAATTTGCAAATCAGACTAGATCTAGTTTCTGCTTTTTTTTCGGGACATTCTTCATCAGTGATTTTTCATTAAATTGTATTATTGTTTACATTTTATTGTCCGATTGTCTCTGTATGATAATTTTTCAATAACCCGTCGGCTGTAGGAATCGAACCCGTACATTCCTACATTACAAACGTAACTATACTAAAGTTCGACAGCTTAGCGTTCTTAATACCACTACAACTACACGAGATAAGGACAAGCTTTCAATTTTTTAATGAGTTGTGTTACTATATTATACTATGATTCGTTCTACTTTTGCTTGGGTCGTGTTTTTTCCGAAGGATACATTTTAGGAGATTCATGAGAGCTAGATGGACAAAATATATGGCGCTGTTCTAAGTTCCGAATACACATAAAAAATTCTAAATTTAAACATTAATTTTAAAACAACTGACAAAATAGGTAAATACTACTGTGTTATTACAGTTAATTTGTTTCATACCAAAAAAGTATAAATTAATAAAAAAATCTTTTTTTTTTGCTTTCGATTATGAAAAATTTGTAATTACTTCATCGTAATTGAAAGTTGAGGTAAAAATTCCAAAAGTTTCTCCAGTTATTTCCTTTTTATGCATTGGGAATACAACACAATTTTATGATTTTTATTTGCAAAATAAGAATATATCAATAATAATAAATATAAACTAAACAAGAATTTAAAAAAATCAACGAAACTTTCAATTTTCTAAATAGCTAATCGAAAATAACTTTTTACTATACACTCAAAAAAACTCAGTAAAGTCAGTCGATTGCAAATGAAAAAATCCTTGCTAAAATCAATAAAACTTTTGCTAAATATTTGTATAGTGAAAAAAAAACTCAAAAAATTTGTAGAGAAATTATACTTTAGTTCATTTTTTTTCTTCTGAAAATTTAAGTCTTAAAATGTATGTTTTTGTGATTTTTTTGAACATTATTTAGGAAACTTCGTATACTATTCTAAACGTTAGTATACTATTCTAAACAACAAAAAAGGAAATAAACTATAGCTTTTATAAAAACCGTTTTCTTAAAAATGCAAAAGAGAATTCAAAAAAATTACTCAAAACAATGTCGGTCCTTGTATTTCACAAAATCACTATTTATTAACATTTTATCTTTACCTTCAATAAATTAAAATATATGTTTGTATATGTCTGTTTGATCACTTCTGAAATTATTCATATAGAGACAATCTGACAATAAAAATATAAACAATAATACAATTTAATGGAAGATCACTGATGAAGCCTGTCCATAGAAAGGCAGAAACTAGATCTAGTCTGATTTGCAATTTTTTTTTTGTGTTTATGACTTTTGAGGAAGGTTTATTTTTCTTCTTAACCTCAAACCTACTAAATTAAAATATTTCATTTGTCTATAATTTAAATCATACTTTACCTTATAGTGTTATATTTTTATGTCTTTTCGCGTCCTTTTGGTAGCAAAATTAATTAGTAAAACATTTGTTCAAAATTAGTTTAGTGCTAAAAAATATAACTAAAACTTTTGCTGAAAACACAACTTCAGAAAAAAAATTTGCTAAAACTAATATACTGGATATATACTGGATATACCAAGACCTTTTACTAATGTTCCTACTAACTTATTTTTGAGTGAAGAAATATTGATTTGTTATTGTTTATTGTGATATTAAAAATAAAAGCTTTAAACAACTCTTACGAAATTACAATACTTTTTGTTAGTTGTTTTGTCAGTTACTGTCGTAATAGTTGTTTATTATTTTTCCATAGAAAAACAACTGAAATTACAATTAAGCAACAACTACTGATTACTACACAAGCAACTCTCATGTAGTAAATGTTAAACTTTTTTGAGTGTAAGTAAACATTTATTATTAATAGTAGTTTTTTTTTCCTATTTCTTTTTGCAATTCATAAAATATTGCAAAGTATAATTTTTTATTATAAAATGTTACTATTGATTAATAAATCCCATCGACGGCATGGACCGAAATTCGTGAATTCAAATTTGTCTTCATATTTCTTATTGGCTTTTAAATATAAATTCTTTTTGAAATTTACTAGTTTCATTGTATATTAATCCCACTTCTGGCGAAACGATTTTCGATATTGTGGATTTTCAATATTTTGAATAGAAAACAGTTAGATTCAAATTAAGAAGTATACTATTAAAAAACGGCGATTAGAATATTCAGGAGTTTTTATGGAAAATTTCAAATTCTAAGATTTTATCCATATGAAATATTTCAATGAATCTGAGAGTTTTTGTAATTATAATAAAATTCTGGAAGTCTAAGGGCACAGAACATACTTAGAAACTTAAGCTCCCTATAGTTGTTGTTTTTCCCAATATGGGGGTCAAATTCTTCTTCTTGTTACATTGTGTTGTTACTGTTTTCTTATTTATGTATTTTGTAAACGTGAAGAGTTAAGGTATAATTATATATATTTGTTCCTTTTACTCCTGCAAGGAGCATAGGGCCGGTATAATAGATATAATTAGTATGTACGTAACGTGCCGCGACGAATCAGCTGATTTGTTTTTGTTCTATGAAAAAGCATTTGAGTCGTTAGTTTGTCTGTAATGTAACGTGCCGTGCCGGATGAACCTGTTGAAAACAGAATTTTTTTTATCCGTTAAGTAAGAGTGAGTTGACAGCTGCAGTTTTGAGATCTGCGACGAATGGCTTATACCGGCTAAGCCGAGCCGCCGTCTAATTTTTGTTACCGTCGCCGTCGAGAATTTTTTACACAATAAAAGTCTAAAAATAAGATATATTTTTTTTAAATTTTCTTTTTTACCGTTAAGCCGATGTTTTGTATGTGTCAACTTAAAGTTGGCTAGCCGATCAGCTTTTGGCTCACAGCCAGCTTTAAGCCGCCGCTGCAATTTTTTTATTTAGCCACCGCAACCGATTAATCTGGTTGGCGCAGATCTCTGCTAAGAAAAACAACATTAAACAGCTGATACGTTGTTACGGAAAAGACTAAGTACACAAAAGAGCCATCCGGCACGGCACATTACAGAACCGTCACGGAACGCAAAGACTAATGGAGCCTTTAAACAGTTCGCTGTCACTTATACATGTTCATGATCAATGCAACAATGGTAGCATTCGGCAGAGCAACCTTAAACTGATACCGGTGACTTGTAGCGCTTTGTGATTACTTACTCTGCTGAACGATGTTTTCTTTGTTTTGTTTTTAAATACATTTTTTCTACATTTTCCTTTCATTTTTTAAATTTTTTGTTTTTGAATTATATTTGTATGTTTTTATTTGTCAATCATACAAAACAAAAAGTTTTTAAAAACAACAACAACAAATGTATCACTATTTGATCCAAAGTAGCAAACATTTTTTACGCTACCAAAATATGACAGCGCTACCTGAGCGCTCAGACTGAGCGGTTAGTTATCAGGTCGTTCAGCAGACAGTTGCACAACTGTTGTAGAACTGTTGACTGTCAAATTGTATCTGCCGAACGCATCCAATGTTATTCTACTCAGTGTTGCCAACTTTTGAAGTGTAAAAAGCGCAAATTTTTTGCAAAAAAGCGTAGAAAGCGTTGTTTTGTCGCTTAAAAAAGCGTAAAAAAGCACTATGCATTTTTAATAAAAAAATTAAATACATTTATACAAAGTAAAAAAGTAATGTACATGTATATTTTAATTTAAAACCTAAAACAGAAATAAACAGCTCAAATACAAAGGTATTGCCAGGATCATATTGCCAGGAAGAAAACATTTATTGCCGGCAATATCAATTTCGTATTGCGGAAGTTTCTTCCGTCGGTAACAACTGTTACCCGAAAGCACTACTTCTAGGCAATACGAAAGCAATACCCCTGGAAAATAAAAAGGTGATATCGCCAAATAAACTCCCCGGTACAAAATAAACGATTTATTTTTTATTTTTTCGTTACTAAATTTAACCCTGAAAAAGAATATCTGCATACATAACCCATTGACATTAATTATCTTAATTTCATCGTCGCCAATTTTTCCGCGCATTAGATCTTGATTTTTTTGAGGAATTTGTTTTCTATGTATCTGTTGGTTATTTTTGTACAAATTTTGTTTTAATTTTTTCCAAAATGAAAAAAAAAATCTTACCATCAGAGTTCGATCCAAATTTTTATTGTTAATGGTGGATAATATAAAACAAGAATTACTTTTTTAATAGGAGGAAAGTATCGTGAAAGCAAAAAAAATCTTGTTTTTTAGATATTTCGCAAAAATTTGAACCAATACACTCCAAAAAATTTTACGGTATAATAATATTTATATTATTTTACCTTTTATATCTCATTTTAAAAACAAGTGGGCTTATTCATCTTTCAAAATTAGTGGTTCATATGCAAAATATCGAAAATAATAATTAATTTTAATTCAAACCACACACTCCTTTTTTAAATCCCATTTTCTATGATAAACATACAGATTAATAAAGTTTTATTTGATTCTGTAAAAAAATAGCATCCCTTTTACAATGTTCACACTCACTAAAAATATAATCCTAACAATTAATAAAATTCAATGATTTTGTTTCCTTTATCGGCGCGTGTTAATAAACCCTGATTGTCATTGTCATTGAGATTTTAAGGCGTTGCAAAAACATGAGAAGGAGTATTAAAAAAAAGGAAAATCTTTTTTATATAAATTTTCCTGCAGGTTATTTTAAGAAAATTTGTTAAGAATTGCCATGATTAGTAAATGGTTTTATTAAGTGGTCATTTAAGAAATGTAAGTGTGGGAAAATTGGAAAAAAGGAAAAGAGTTTAAAAAAGTTTTTAAGGATATCGAGGGATTATATGCAATATGGGCCATTTACGGTTTTTAAGATAATGAGTTTTTGATGGCAAACAGTTCAGCTGAACTGAAAAAATAATTCTGGACCCACTTTTTCTCATTTTAGTTAATTTGCTATGTAGCAAACAGTTTTGTAAGAAAGTTTTATAGGCAATCAACTCAAATTTTATTTCATTTCTTAAGCTGGCCATACACTTGTAATATTATTGTACAACTTCCCATCTTAGTTCTTTATTCTATTACCATGTGTGGTAATAGACTAAAGACCTAATTGGAAAAATTGCTTAATAATATTACTAATTTATGGATAGCTTTAAAATCAAAAAAATTAAATATTTCTGTAAAGAAATAATTTAGACTAAAGTTTTGCAGGCGTGGATTTAACTTACAATTCTAAATCCGTTTTAAAAATTTATTCGTAATACATACATAACAATTTTGAGAAAATCGGGGTTGAAATTAGTAACTTTATAGTTTTTAAAAGTACATGTACGGCGCAAAAGATTTCTTTTTGATAGATTATGACAATAATAATATTAGACTTCATTTTTTTATAATTGGTAAAAATATTTTGAAATTTTTCTACCTGCATAAATGAAAGTAGGTTTTAAATTAGCAGTTTCTTGAAAATTCGAAAATGAAGTAGAAAGTCATCTAAATTTTGCGAATTAACTAGATTTGAAAGATGATAGTACAAAAAAAATGTGTATGAAGACGGCAAATAGTCAATTGTTTGTTTTCATTAAAATTGGAGCACTTCAGTTTCTATGTTAACGAGAGTTAAGGCTAAATAATACTACCTCCGTTCCGAAATGAGGTTAACATTTCTATATTTTTGCTGGGATTATGGAGGTTTAAAAAAAAATATTTTTTTTGGATAGTTAGGACATTTCAGTGATTCTGAATTTATAGATAGCTTTCCAATTTTTATTTATTTTTAATTCGATGTCAAAGTTGAAAATTATAATTAAAATAATTCTTTGAGTTTATGTGAAAAAATTAACAGCATTAAAATAAATTAGAAAACGTATTTTTGACATTACAAACATCTATGGAATCTATAATGCTTAACAACATGCGCGGTTCCAGCAATTAATATAAGGGGAAAAATCATACGCCTCAGTGCCCAACTCAATGTATTTGTCTACGGTGGCGTATGATTTTTCCCCTTATATTAATTGCTGGAACCGCGCATGCTTAACAAAGATGGTAATAATTACAAAATTCGACGTATGGGTAAAGAAAGTCTTCGCCGAGATGGCCTTTTACTGGTTTCTATTAAATGCATTAGCAACATCTCGTCAAAATATTGTTCATTAATTTTATTACAATGTAATATTATTTTTTCTACTACAATAGTGGCACATGAACTGTTATTTTAAATTATTTTATTTTATTTGAATAAAAACTAAAAATGTTAACCTTATTTTGGAACAAAAAAATCAATGAAATGTTAACCTTTTTTCGGAACAGAGGTAGTATAACTTAAAAAAAAAATCATAACCAGTAGCTTACATTATAGCTATAAATAATAGTCAAAATTATTATTTAATTGTTGGAAAAAATTTGCAAATTTTTAAAAAAATTTTCGAATCAAAATTATTAAAATTTTTATATGTATCCCAACAATACAGAAATATTAAATAACGCATCTAATATTCTCATTTTAATTACATTTTAAAGAACATTTGCCAATCATAAAAGGGCTATTTACAAATTTTTATATCAAGATAGAAAATATCCAAAGGCAATTAGGGCTATCTACAATAAAATCGCGAAAAACATGGAACTTAAAAAAAAGGGAAAAGAATAAGAATTAGTAGACAATTTTTACTCATAATTTAGAACATAAATTAAAAAAGCAAAAAAAAATATTCATAATATGTTAATTACGCGTTTTTTTAGCTTTTCTGAACAGTTGTATATTTGTAGATAGCCCTTATTGAATATGAGCCCTTGATATATTTCATAATGCTTTTTTAAGGGCGATTATAACTTTAAAGGTTAATTTTGAAACGGTTATTAAAAGAAACAAAAAACGGATATTTTAACACTTTTCTTTAGAAATTTAAAACTTTTTTACAATTAATACATACAAAATTGTTTTATCATTTAAAGTCCGTATGTCACTAGTTTTTTCTTCACTTATTCTTTGCGTTTTTTCGAGTTTTTATTTAATTTTTTTCTATTCTTTTTTAACTTTTTCGTAAATAACCAAAAACTTCAACAAAACTCCTATAAAAATTTAAGAAAAAGTGAAGAAAAAAGCTCTGGCCGTACGGGCATAATGGAATTATTTCAGATGTTTTTTGGGTACTTTTGAAACCGTTGTAAAATAATTTTTTTAACACAAAAATTCAAAATATTTGTATTTGTTTAACTTAAAAAATTAAGTTAAATTATAAATTTCTGCTTTTTCTCATATATCAATTATAACACGTGTTTTATCTGTTGATATTGAAAACACGTGCTATTGATCATTTACTGTCACTATTTTGTATAAAAGGATTTTATAAAAAAATATAAAATTTGTTTTTTTTTTCTTTTCAATAAAAAAACATCCCTCATTTCCTGGAAGTTGGCAGTGATTTGCTACTAATTTGATTTTTATATTTTCCTATTAGATTTTTTTTTGCCTTAACAGATATTTAATCCTATTAGTGGCACAATTATGTGGCATAAGTCAAGAGCAGCGGGTGTCAAAATATCAATTTAATCTAACGTGTGACTTTTATTTGGTTTTTTGGGTTACATATTTGACTTTGGTGTATGATATCTTTAAATTCGTTACTTTTTAACTGAGATAGAGATTAGCAGCAGGTTCTCATACCGCAAATTTGTATTATGATAAATTAGTTGTTGATAGAGGGTGACAAATTCACTTTGAGTAATTGTTAACTCTGGCATGGGGTTTCTAGAAGACGTTCATTGTCACTCGAATGAGTGACTACATGTATTTTATTCATGGATGGTAACCGAAACGATGCGGTTATCGGTAAGGGTACCGCTATTTCAGATTATTTCGGTAACGGTATTTTAAGGGTAACGCTATTTCATTTATTTCGGTATCAGTATTTTAAGGATAACGGTTTTTTTTAGTTATTTCGGTAACGGTATTTTAAGGATAACGGTTTTTTGATTTTTTCGGTAACGGTAATTTAAGGTTAGCGATATTTCAGTTATTTCGGTAACGGTATTTTAAGGATAACGGTCAGTTATTTCGATTCATCCCGTAATTTTTTTTACAAAAAATAGACGTGATGAACAACAGAACCAATTTACCAACTTAAAGTAGGAAAAATACTCAATAACCACGTGCAATTACCAAAAGCAGAAAATTAAAATTAACGGTAACGGTATTTTAAGAATAACGGTATTACGGTTATTTCGGTAACGGTATTTTAGGGGTAACGGTAGTCAGTTGAAAGGGGTTTAAATCGATAACGGTATTTTAGCGGTATTGCCTGCCAACCCTGATTTTATTTTTGTATTACACGTATATTAGCTGTGTTTGTGCGGCAAGCTATCACTGTTGGCTTATGTCATTCCCATATAAATTTGACATTAGTCAACGTTTAGTGTCAACTCTCAAAGTTTCTAATGTCAAATTTGTATGGGAATGACATAAGCCAACGTTGATAACTTGCCGCCCAAACACAGCTATTGTCTAATTCAATTCACAGTAAAAAAAAATTAAATGTTTATTTGAAAACACTGATCTTTTATTAATTACAAATGTAAACAAAATACTCGTATGAATTTCAAATCTCGCTTTTTAATTTAGGCAATTTGTTTAAACAGTACCTACCTAGATCGTATTTAACTAGTACATAAGTGGTCTAAATGATTATTTTGAGTTAGTTTTGTAATTACTATTCATAAAACTAGTTTTTTTAAGAACCATTTGCTACACTAATAGAAAAAATCTTTAAAAAATTTAGCCCTGGTTTATGTATAACGAAAATTCTCTAAACGAAAGCAAAGTAACGAAAATTTATTTTTGTTTCCCATGTATTTTTGACGAAAGTAATTGCCAATTTCTTTCGTTTAGATTATTTTCGTAATAGATAAACAAGCCCTTAGTTCAAACTTCTAAAAATTAGTTAAAAACGAGTAAAAAAGTTAAAGTCGGGCATGCCGACTATATAATACCCAAAACCAGTCTGGTTAAAAGCCGACTGATGTTTGGATCCGAAATTCGAATGGGTTAAAACGGACTTATTTCAAAATTTTCTATAAAATGATAAAAGAAGAGAAAATGGAAAACATAGCCCATATGGGCGATAGGTCCAAATGTGGACCAATCCTATCTAGAATCAATAGGCTTTGTCCTTGGGACCATATGAGTCAGCGATCCAAATTTCATTGAAATATCTTCGTATGCAGCGTGTAAAAAAGCCAACTTTGGGGGAGGGGGGGGGCCCTTATATGGGCACTAGGTCTAAACATAGACCGATTTTAACCAAAATCAATAGGTGTTTGCGAGCTATAGCGAGTAAACAAGCCAATTTTGGGGGACCCTTATATGTGCACTAGGTCTAAACATGGGCCGATTTTAACCAAATTCAATAGGGTTCGTCCTTGGGCCGTCATAGGTCTGTGTACCGAATTTCCTCAAAATATCTCAATATTTGCAAAATTTTCCATTCGTGGGGCCTTTATACTGGCACTAGGTCTACAAAGGACTGATTCTAAACCAAATCAACAGACTTTATCCACAGGCACATGTGGATCAGTATACCAAATTTCATTGAAATATTTTCGTATTTGCCTCCTGTCAAGTGCGAAAAACCAATTTTAGGGGAACTTTTTTTATGGGCACTACCCTGGGCCGCACCGGGTGCACCGTATTTCATCAAAATATCTTAATATTTGTTACCTGCAGCCAATTTTTTTGCGGAACCAGTGGTGTAGGTCTAACCATGGACCGATTTTAACCAAGAGTTCATTTAATATAAGTCTGTGTACCAAATTTTATAAAAAAATTTTAATATTTGCTACCTGTAGCATGCGTATTTGCCCATTTTTGGGGGACCTTTGTACGGGCACTGGGTCTAAACATGCGCTGATTTCATATAAAATCAATAGGCTTTATTCATTAGCCCAGTGAACCAAAGTAAATCCGTGTACCAAATTTCATTAAAATATTTTCGTATTTGAGACCTGTAGCGTACCATGGACCAATTTTAACCAAAATCAATAGGCTTCATCCGAAATAAGTCTGTGTACCATATTTTATCTAAATAATTTAATATTTGCGAAGTGTAGCGTGCGCACAAGAATACATGGAGAGACAGGCGGACGGACATAGCTAAATCGAAACAAAATGTGATTCTGAGTCGATCGGTATACTAAAACGTCTAGGTTCAATATTTTTTGGTGTTACAAACATCACTACAAACTTATTATGCCCTGTCCACGTAGGGGTGTAGGGTAAAAAAATGAGTCCCGAATTCCGAGATTCTTAGCTCGAATCCCGGAATTTTTATAAATGAAAAAATATGTGGTAATTTGTCCAAAATTGCAACTCTGTTGATATGTTATAAAATATAATTCAGAATAAAAAGTTATATTTCTAAACTTTCTTATTTGAATTTCTCCACTATATGTGAAAAAAAATTAAAAAATTCTGAAACTAATTGAAAATGTAATTCACAATTTTAAATTAAAATAACATAAGGAAAGTGAATATAAAATTATTGTAAACAAAAACAGCACACAACATATAAATTCTTAATTCTCGAATTTTTTTCAATTATTTCGTTCATTAAAAAACATAAGTACGTGACAAAACGTGTAAAACAGTTATATTTTAGATTTTTTACTTAAATTTGAAGTTTTGACACATTTTTTTTTTAAACAAAAAATTCTCAAAATGGAAAAAATCACGAAATTTCGAAAAAGAACGGGATTTCGAAAAATACCGATCTGTCCCGGAAACCGTTTTTTTTTAATATTGAAATGCCAAATACTGGGATTTAAAAAAAACAAATCCTGACTAGCATTCCTAATTTCAACCTATTAAAATTTCGGATCCAAGCATTAGTTAACTTCTAACCAGACTGGTGTTGGGTATTGTATAGTCGGAATGCCCGATTTTAATTTTTTTACACGGTGTTCTTTAAAAGTTAGCTAAAATAATAAGGTTGTTCACATGGGGTGTGCTATTTGTTGTATCGTCGTATCGTCCTAACAAAAAACAGAGTTGTTAGAATTTAAATTGAAAAAATACGACATTTCAGAATAGCACGATACATTTTTATAAATGTTTAGTGTCCTATGTTTGAGCGTGCTAACAGATAGAAAACCCAAAAGAAAATCGTTGTTAAAGCAAAATAAAAATTTTAACAACTCTGTTTTTTTTTAGGACGATACAACGGTACAACAGATAGCTGAGATAGCACACCCCTTGTGAATAACCTAAATCGATTTGGGACCAATTTAGTGATTCAATAATTTTTTGTGAATTATGGGGGGATAAAAATTGGCAACACTTGTAACAATTTGCCTTAAAATTTTATTAATATTTGAATCATTTCATTTTAGAATGGCCAATTTTTCCCAGTGTGATGGTTATGAAAAATGATAAGTAAAGTTTTTAACCATCTCTTTAAAAAGTTTAACTATGCAGTAACAGATGGCACAGGTAATTAGAAAAACCACCAAAGATGTCTCTAGAGTAGGAATTATTAGCCAAGTTCCAAACCATTACTCATGGCAGCGAAAAATTGGCCGCTAGAGTTTATATAAATCAATAGATGTCAGTGTTAAAGCTTTTGAAAGCTTTTACTAGTATTTTAAAGCAAAAAGCATTTCTGAGATGAATAATAAATTATGGGGTGCTTGCGTGATGGTAAATTGGCTTTAGAGCTAATTTCAAAACAATCACAGCATTTTTGAATAAAACACAACTTTTACTTCTTTTTTAAGAAATTATTTTTTATATTTCTTACTAAAGAAAAATTAAACATACATATGAAACAAATTTAATAAGGGGCTCTTTTTATTAAATTACTGTGAAACTCTCTTTCAGGACTTATGAATATGAAAATTTAATTTGTTTATTTTGTTTTTTATGGTTTAAAACTAACATTTATTACATAATTTATTATTGGTCTATTGTTTTAATGATAATCATGTTTAAACTTGACTAGATATTTAGTTAAGAAAAGAAATTAAGAATAAAATTATGAAATTATCCAAAAATTTCTTTTCATACATATGTACTCTCTTCTCTCTATTTAAATTTGTTCATGAAGTGATAATTCTTCGATTGTTCTGGCATTTGTGAGGGTAACCCATAATGGTGATTGTATACTGGCTATAGAATAGGTCTGTTCAGCATCTAAAGAACGTGATTTACGCATGGATGAGGAACGTTTTTTCGTGGATAAAGGTCGATTTTCTGTTATTCTCTTTTGACGTTTTAATGTGAAATGTCGGGGACTTAAGCTGCACATAGGGTATTCAGATTTTGAGGGTGAATTCTTTATTTTAGTTTTTTGTAAAATCTCCTTTGAGGACTTATGACTTTGAGGTGGTGATTTTGCGATAGATGGTGACGGTAACTGCTCTTGTCTTCGTGATATAGCTGTGGGGTTGACTGATTTCATTGGAGTTTGTTAGCTACTAGATAATGACATTTTATATGATGTTGATGATGATTCCATTGGTGACTCCGGATGTAATATTTCCGTTTGTGTCTGCTCAACATCACTACAGCGTTCTTCCATTACTGTATCTAATTCTAATGAAGTGAAACCTTGACTTAAACTTCGTTCAGGACGTAAACTGATAGCTCTCGACGAACGGTAATCTAAAAAAAAAACGGAAAATAAAAAAAAAATATATTTATTAAATAACTTTATTCTAATTTCCGTAATCATTTTTTATTTTAATTAAAGTGCTTCACTCAATTTCTAAGTCAATCACTTTATTTCAAGAAAATGAGAAATCGATGCAAATGCAAAAACAATCATCATCATAAATGAATGTTTGAAATGAATAAGATATAGAAACTGCTACAGAGTTCTATAAAAATAAGTATTTGAAAGAATAAATAATGTAAGGATATAATAAAGAAATGTGATAGAATTTTATTGTATGTACGTTATACAATATAACATATATACAAAAATTTGAGAAAAAAATGAAAGAAGAAATTGTGACGTGTCCAATATTGAATTAACGACAATATACAGTGGTTTCTTCAAGTAATTTTATCGGAAAACCTTTCAGATTCAGAGAATGTTTTTCTAAAAGAAACCGTTACAAATAGTGGACTTTATTTCATGGAAAAACCCTAAGATAGTAAAATCTTTTTAAAAAAAAACTTCTTAAGACTTTTGCTATAAAAATTCCTCAAAATCGGAGTTTTTCTATAGAACAACTCTAAGATTAAGATTTTGAAACTTTTACATATATTTTCTATAGAAAAAACCTCACATTCAGACTCAAGTCTCAAATTCTGAATACTGAACGAGCAAAACTGTTTGATTAATCAAATAACGATTAATCCATTGAATACCCTAACAGTTAGCTACTAACTGAAACTTTAACTGACACAAATGTTGTTTCCCATGTAAAATTTGAATTTAACTGTTGGCTAAATTTTAACTGGACATTCAGTAATCGAGCCAAAATACTAGTTAAAAATTACCCTGCAGAAAAAGCTGCCAAGATTAGCAGACTATTTTTGCTAAACACACACAGAGAAAAAATTTGCCATTTTCCAAATGAAATTCGGTTACATATACATAATTTATAATTTGTTTTATACAACTGAATTTTAGTTGCAATACCCAAAATATTTAGGAATCACATTCGAATATGTTTCGGTTGGCAATTTTTTTTTTCTGTGTGCATTAATAAATAAAGAACAGTAAAAATAAAACTGTTAAATAAACAATACTTTAGTTAAATTTGAGTTAAATGTTAACTAACAGAAAATAAAAATTTACACTGCTGAAATCAGCAACAAATTTTGGTGAATAATTAGTAGACTAAAAGATCTCAAAAATTTTAAATTTAAATTTTTTTCCATTTTTTTAATGCGAATAAAAATCTAGCCTTCAGAAATCAGCAGCATTCTACAGTTTTTTTAGTAAATATTTCTGTCGATTTTTTAGAGTATAGACTATTATTTATATTTAACTTAAATGTAACTAAAATTTTGTAAATATAATGGTTTTTTCTGGATTCTGCGTACTCGAATTAGGTTTACCCACCGGGTGCCCGCTTGTCGGATTTTTCAACTAGCACATTGTTATTACACTCAACCAAAAAAGTCTGTAATGGTTACTGAAAATTTTGCTGTTATTACTGGAAATTTAACTGTTTTGAGCCCAGCGGTATTTTTTTGCTAATTTTAGCAACACATTTCTGCTGATCTGTAGTATAATAAAATTAGTAGGCGCTACTAAATTTTATGTAAAATGCAATTCAAAATCGATTTGCTCAAATTAGTTAAAAAACTTACTAAATATCATAATTTTAGTACAATGAAATTAGTATCAATAATTAGTTGCAGCTACTAAATTTCAGTAAATTGTTGTAAACTATAATTTAAAATCAATCTGCTGAAATTAGCAAATAAGTGTACTAAAAAATAAAAAAATGTAATATATAAAAAAAAAAAAAAATTATTAAAAAAATTGTTTTTTCTTCTTTCGATTGTAGTAAGCGTATAATTACTTCATCGTACTTGAAATTTGGAGTCAAAATTGCAAACGGTTCTCCAGTTATTAGCTTTTTATGCATTGGAGATACAATAAAATTTTCTGAGTGTTATTTCGAAACTAAGAATATATCAATAGTAACAAATATAAACTAAACAAGAATTGTAGAAAATAAAAAAAAAAAACATTTTTAAATTAGTATATTTTTCTGCTAAATTTGGCATTCGGTTTTGAAAAATTAGTAAAATGTTTTGCTGAAATCAGCAGCGAGAATTAGTAAAAAAAATCCGTAATTTGTAATAAGAGAATAGCAAAAATGATTACTAAAAAAATTGTACTAAAACTCAGTATAAAAATAGTAAAGTTCTATTGGAAACTGTTTACAAATTTTTTTACTAACTTTTTTATCTGAGTGTAGTGAAATTTTGTATCCGTGAAGAAAAGTTTTTTTTATTTTTTCTATTTTTTCTAGAAGTTTTTTTCATTTAAAATTTTACTTATTCACAGAAACATATGACATGTAAGAAAATCCTCTATAATCTGATAACTTGCACGAAGTAAAATTTAAAGAACTTTTTCTTTAGGCAATTTCTCAAATTCTTAAACCTTTTAACTTTTTCCTGAATAAACTCTATTTATAGAATTTTTTAAAGACGTAGTGTCATATGCATAAACACTTTTAAAATTATTGAGTGACTTGTAAAACAAATTTTTCATATAAAATTCATTTTGTAAACGTGTTATAAGGTTTTAAAATTATTATGCATAAGCACTGCACTCTTTTAAACAACTGTTTATTTTTTACTGTGCATTAAAATAAGGAAATAAAAGTTCATAGCTTGCTGTCATGTCCAATTTTACTTATAGCAGATAATCATGATAATAAGGAAGAAAATATTCATTATCTCGAATGTTCAAAAATTTTATAGGACTATTGAAGTAATTAATTAAATTAACAAATGAAAAATTGAATGAAACTAAAGCAGTGATTAAAGAAATTTTAATTCTTTGTGTCATACAATATAACACTACACTTATAGTCCATTTAGACTGAACAAAAACTACCTAGTTTTTGGCTCTTGGTAGTTTTTATTTGAGTTTTGTCACTGAATTATATGCAGTAGGCCCTAATTTTACTGCTTATTATTTAGATATAAGTAACCCATTACTGAGTTTTTACTGGTTGGTCTATATGAAATTGATAAAATACCACTGTACAAAAAATATTTTTGTTGAAAAAGTGTGCCCACTTGATTTAAAAAAATTTTCCATATCCATTAAATAGTAACAAAACCCACAAACAAAATGAATTATATAATGAATTCTTAAATATGCAATTATTTTAATTTAATTAATGTGTATTTATCATTTTTAAAGTTGTTATAAAGAGAGAATTACAATTTCAATATATACAAGTAAATGTAATTAATTGCATTTTCGTCGGAAAAGAATTTTAAATTGAATGGAAGGTATTATTACACTCAAAAAAATAAGTTAGTAGAAAAATTAGTAAAACGTTTTGTATATCAAGTGTACTTACTAGTTTCCAGCAATTTTTTTTTGCTGAAATTCCCTTTTCAGCAAAAATTTTAGTTATATTTTTTTAGGACTAAACTAATTTTGAACTAATGTTTTACTAATTTATTTTGCTACAAAAATTGTGCTGATAACCGCATTTATAGCGTTGACGACAACCATATATGTACAATATGTAGATGTCGCAGCTTGTCTGGATGTAGTAGACAACGGAAATGATAATTAAAAAAAAAAACTACACAATTTCTATATTTAAATTTTCAGCAAATAAATTAACTAAAGTAAAATTTCTCCACAAATTTTTTAAGTTTTTTTCAGTTTACTAATATTCAGCGAAAAGTTTAGTGATTTTAGCAAGGATTTTTTTCTTTTGCAATCGACTAAGTGTTAGCAAAGTTTTTGCTGATATTACTATTTTTTTGGTAAAAATCAGCTCGCTGACATTACCAACTTTTTTGCAAGCACGCTCCTGACTAAAAATTTGCTGACACAGCAACATTTTTTTAATGACTTTACTGACTTTTTTTTTAGTGTAGAAGGTAAAAATTATTTTATATTTAAACTTTTTTATATTAAAAATACGAGTAATTAAAACAGCGATGACAACTATATATTTCCTAATTTAAAATGATGATGACGCCCAGTCAGAAGTCGACAGTGGTACACAAAATCAAGCACTGGCATATAACTGGGTAACAACGTTGTTAAAAATAAATGACTGGCAGAACGCTCATTTTGGATTTCATAGCGTTTGCAAAAAGCGTTTTGCCAGTATTTATTTTACAAAAAATTTCGGTGATTCCGTAGGAGTGCCATGCCAACGTTTGCAATCAATGGTTAACTACACTCAAAAAAAAAGTCAGTAAAGTCAGCAAAAAATGTTGTTGTGTCAGCAAATTTTTAGTCAGGAGCGTGCTTGCAAAAAAGTTGGTAATTTCAGCAAAAGGTTTGCTGAAAATCAGCGAGCTGATTTTTACCAAACAAATAGTAATCTTCAGCAAAAGTTTTGCTAACACTTAGTCGACTGCAAATGAAAAAAATCCTTGCTAAAATCACTTATCTTTTTGCTGAATATTAGTAGACTGAAAAAAACTCAAAAAACTTGGAGCGAAAATTTACTTTAGTTAATTTATTTGCTGAAAATTTAAATATAGAATATGTGTAGAGTTGTTTTTCTTTTTTTGTCATTTCCGTTTCCAGACAAGCTGCGACATCTACATCTTGTCTATCTGGTTGACGTCCACGCTATGAATGCGGTTATCAGCACAATTTTTGTAGCAAAATAAATTAGTAAAACATTAGTTCAAAATTAGTTTAGTGCTAAAAAAATATAACTAAAATTTTTGCTGAAAACGGAATTTCAGCAAAAAAAAATTGCTGAAAACTAGTATACTTGATATACAAGACGTTTTACTAATTTTTCTACTAACTTATTTTTTTGAGTGTACCTGGTCATAAATTGTCAACGGTGTCAAAATCAATTCACTTGTAGAGCACTGATTTTATAAAAATGATGACTCTTCGTTAAAAAAAGGTTTGTAGTCGGAAGGTTTCAAGTTCAATTCCGGTTGCAGGTAAAACAATTATTTTTTTTATTTAAAAAAATTGTTTGTTTTATAAAATCAATTTTTTTTGTTTATGAAAAAGCTCTTTTAAGACCTACTATTTTGTTTTCCCAACGCTGACATGTTAGTTCCAACAAACTTTTTGCCAGTGTAGTCCAGCTATTATCATTCATTTGTGGTTTTAGCCACCAGCTGTGTTTTAGCTGTGTTTGCGTACTTTTTGGGGATAGTTTGGTAAAATCAGATTTAACAAAAAATACTCCCACGAAGTGATAAAAATGTACGAAGTGATAAAAAACGTCAATAGACTTGAGCATTGTAGTTCATTTTGGTGAGAGCTCTTTCTAGTTCTAGTTCAATTTGTTGTAAAGACCTACTTAGCTCTTCTAATTCAATCTCACTTTAAATTAAAAATTGTATATATAAATATATAAAGAGGTTGTAATATTAAACAAATGCTTCAATTTATTTACATATTTATCTCTTTAAACATTTATGTAATCGTCTTGATAAATATATTGTTAATTTTTTTGTACTCGTCATAAAATTACTAAGAAACTTTGACAACTTTTGTACTAATTTTTGTAAATCATACACATATTTTTCTGAGTGAAGAAATGAACGATTGAACTAAAAGAGCTATTAGTAGTGAACTAGGTCTTTCGTTTAATTGAATGAATAGTTAAATTGAACTAGTTGAACACAGATGATATAACAGCTGATACGAGTAAAAATAATCTATCCAAATTTAAACGAAAAAAAAGTCTGGGCTTCTTTGTGTAAGTAGAAGAAAAATATTACTCTCTCATAACCGCTGTCATTACCTAATTTAACTTTTAACCATTCTGGTGTAGAGTATCACATAGTCGGCATGCTCGACATTAACTTTTTTACTTTTTTCTATTTAATTTTTGTACACTAAACACAAATCTGGCGAAATTTTGAAATCTTACGGTTGACTTTCGAGATATTTTAACTTTTTTAGAAGTATTACCTCAATACTGTGGAACTGAGCTTTGATATGTTACACATTTTTATGGTTTTGAAATATACAGCTTTCATTTGAGTAACAATAATGTTTTTTAATCTTCAAAGATACTTTGAGGATTTTGAAATAAACTGAAAAATTCTCATTTTTTAGTTGAATCGGTCTAGAGTTTACCGCAGCTTCTTCTTTTTTTACCAAAGCCTTCTTTTTCTGAATTACAAGTTTTTGAAAACTTTTAGTGGTTGATGGAATTTGGCAATTACAAACAAGTAGTTTTCAAAAACTACTAGATTTTGGTTAAGTGTAGTTGTAGTATAATACAAAATGCTACACGCAGAAAAAAAACAGGGGGAACTTTATCTAAGTGTTATGTAATTATACAACTACATAAGTTCGAAGTAAGTTTTACAATTTTCTAGCAAAATATATGTATTTTTTCGGATATTTTCCACTACACATGTATATATTTTGCAAGGATTGTATATATTATATTTTACAAAAAAATGTGCATATTTTACTAGAACTTTGTAAAACTAACTTGAAAATTATGTAGTTGTATAATTACATAGCACTTAGGTAATATTCCCCCTGTTTTTTTCTGCGTGTATATTTAAAAAGGGCTGAAGTCAACCTGTTGCATTACCGTGATTTATAAAATGAGGTGAAGTGAGGCGTAGTGTTTTATAAAATTCAGCCATTAATTTAATTTTATTCTATACTGAATTTAAGCCTATATAACACTTGTTAATTTAACTATTAATAATCCAAAATAGAAGAGAGCAATAATTTCCTTATGTAAAAAATGTGTGTGAAGAAAAAACTTTAATTTTTCTGAATGTATTTCCTTAAGCTAATAGTATTTGTGTAACTCCTTCTTTTTAAGAATGAAGTAAGCAATCGGATAACCACTTATAATTCAACTTTTTGTAAGCAGGTGTGTAACACATATTATTCAGAATCTCATAACTACTTACTTTTAATTTTTTAGTAAGCGACTACTTATAAAAACGACCACGCCAAACAAAAATAATGAGTTTAGACGCCAAAAAATAAGTTGTGCAGAGCTATGAATTTCTGTTATATAACCACTTATTTGCTAATGAAAGATTTTGCTGGGTAGCATGTTGATAATTTTAATAAATTTTCCGGATTAAAAAAATATATTTATTCTTAAAAAAGCTATGATGAAATTTTATGTAGAATAAAGATACAAAAAGAGTATAAAATTCAGGTTTATAAAAAAAATTTTGTCTTGTTTCCAAATATCGAAGTGACAACCCGGTGAAAAATGTTCATATACGCTCAAATATGTTCATATATGGTTTATGTATGGACACATTTGAACAAATATGGATTTTTTATGAACATATATGGATTTTATATAAACATATATGGAAGTATATGTGATTCCATATATGGAAAAAGATTTCATATACAGACATATATGAAGGCATCTGTTATTTCATATATGGAAAAGGCACTCATATATGGAAAAATATTGAAGTATATGTTATTCCATTTATGCAAAAGGGACTCGTATATGAACATATTTGAAAGAATACATTTTTTCATATGTGTAAAAGGAGCTCATATGGATAAATATGGAATTACATTTAATGCCGTGAATAAAAAAAGTATATGTAGCGCTTAATTTGAATGTCATACATTAATTTATATCTATAGTACAACCTTATAATAAAGGACAGCAACGTTTGCATATATTCGCATATATTTAATAAATGTATATGTTCATATATGTCCATATATGAACATATACTTAGGTGTTACCTCATTTTTCGAATCCATACATATGTATATGGTTGAACCATAAATGTTCATATATGGACATTTTTCACCGGGAAGATAAATAAAAAATATTTCCAATGCATCTCTCGACAAAGTTTAATACTGAATTTATACTGAGCAAAAACTTTCGTACAAAACTAGTTTTTGATTGGTAGTTTTTCCTCAGTCTAAAATGCAGTATAATACAAAAAAAAAAATAAAAAAATCAGGGATAAAAAGTTTAAATTTTTTTTAAATTGTCTTAAATGCATTAAAAAATTTCTAAAAATCATTCACATTCATTCACATAAAAATAAAAAATTATCAAAAACAATACATTACAACACTTAAACTCACTAAGCCTATGTATAGGACTAAATCTGACCAGGCTAACAGCATGGTCCTGCATATCATAATTTCGTCTACGATCTCTTTCTCTCGCCAGCTTGGCACGATGTCTTAAACAGCAGATGACTATTAATGCCAAAATTGGAAAACCAAATATACATGATACAATGGGTATCACAATAGATTCGGGCGAAACTGAAAATATAAAGAAAAAATACATAAAAATAAGAAAAATATCAAAAGTTATATAAAGAAAAAAAAATATTTATAAATTCTTATTAAATTATTTCTGGGCTTCAAAAACTAGTCTTTTGTCTTGTGTTAGTTGTTATAAGTATTTATTGAAGGATTCATTTTCGTTTTCTTTATTTTTTTTATATTTTTTTCTCTCATAATATATTTTCGACTTATAAACAAAGGCAGAATTTGGCAGGACTTTTGTACCATTCATAATATGTTCTTATGTACATACATAAGTACCAACAAAAGGATTTCGTCTTTTTTTATCTTCCTAAATACTGGTAGTACACTAACTATTCAAAATAAATATTGTAAGTACATATATACTTAAGCGGGCCATACATTTGCAATATTATGGTACAACTTTCCAAGTGGTGCAAGCATATTGACCGTGTATGTATTAAATTGAAGGTTGAACAATATTATGTAGTGAATCAAAACACTTTTGATTTTTATTAGACAACTTGAAATATTGCATAATCTATTGGCAACACTGTGCAATTTTAATTTTGCGCTGTTTATGTTTGTATGCATTTTGAGGTTATGTAGAATTCATATATTGCATAAAATATTGTGTCGATCTTTAGTTATATATATGTTGCATTTTATTGTATGGTGTGTGGCAAAACGAGAAAAGTACTGTGCCATTATATTGGACATAATAATGCAAATGTATGGCGGGCTTTAAGCACATATACATTTTATTATATTAAAGAATATATTTGAACGGATAACGGGTAGTTTTAATCAACAATATTGTTTATATGCCGCATTTATACTACCCAAGTACCCTGATTTGAACGTGTTTTATAAAACAAATATTTCTATCTATTCATACATATGTATTTACGTAATATATAGACTATGATAATAAATATTTATATAAAATATTAAGAAAATAAGACAGGATGTTATATATTTTTGGTTAGTTATAAATATTTTCATTTCTTTTGTGATACTTAAATATGCCTAGTAGGTACCAGGGCAACTAATCTTAGTTGACGTTACTTATAATTAGGCCAACCAAAAAAGAGCTCTAAAAACAATATTTTAAGCTTTAAAGCTGGCCATACACTTACAATATTATTGCACAACTTATGGTTTTTGTTCTCTATTCTATTACCATGTGTGGTAGTAGATTAAAGACCTAAATGCAAATAAGTGTAAGCTCGAAGAAACAGTAGAACAAGTAAATAAAATTAAAAATTAAGCCCTTAAATTTCACTAAATCTTCTTTATTTTCTTCATTAAATCGTTATAAAAAATTCATTTTGTATTTAACTTGAAGCTGCATTCTTTGGAACTTCGGGAGTGGAACAAGGTTGTAATCACTGTTACCAACAAATTAACAAAAAATGGCAAGATCAGAGCCCAAAATCGAAAGTCACTAGGTTTATAAACAGTGCAAAACTTTTGCGATTTTATTGTTATATCACTGAAATCAGGTCTTTTTAGTCAAAAATTTCTGGAATATGTTCATAAAAAGTCTTATTAACTTTCAAATAATGGAAAATTAATGCCATTTTTCATTGAACTAATCCCAAGAAACATTTTTACGGACACTCCGGCACATACGGAATCATGAATCCGGCTTTTACGGCACATTAACGGTCCGTAATACACGTATCCGTCAAAGCTTGTACGTATACGGAACATTAACGGACCGTGTAATCGGATTTTCGAACATAATACGTTTTAACTCCGTTTCCGTACCGTAAAATACGGACTTAATGGATTTTAATTTGTGTTGAAAATAAAAACAATTAAATTCTTTTAAAAACTTTTTGTGGCGATAAATTGGTGGCGGTAGCTAGAATATATCCAACACAACACAATTAACACATCATCAAGTCGCATACATATGTATATTAGATGGTAAGATTAATAAAATTTAGTGCGTGTTTTACAATGGTTTGTGGTTTATGTAAGATCCTTTGTTTTTACAATAAAAGCTCTGTTCCACATACGTTAACGCGGCTACGCAATTTTTCCCAAATTGTGTGTATATTGTTGTTGTTTCGAGTAAAACGCCATCGTAAATACAATCAATTAAACCATAACTAATTTATTTTTTATTTTGCATGTAGATGATCGATTCTATTATGGGTGACTGTCGTGAATTGATGCGCTAGATGATGATGCGCTGAGGTACTAAATATAGTGTAAATGTAAATAATATCGATACAAATAAATCTATTAAAAATCAAAAAAAACATTTACTCAAAATAGATAGATATACAAGTCCGTTTTTGGTCCGGAGTCACTCCGGTTATACACGACATAACGGTCCGTAAATGGTCCGTCATTGACGGACTTTCAACGGACTTGTCCGTTTTTTACACGACACAACGGTCCGTAAATGGTCCGTCAATGACGGACTTTCAACGGACTTGTCAGTTTTTTACACGACATAACGGTCCGTAAACGGTCCGTCATTGACGGACTTTCAACGGATTCGAATCAGTTTCGATGTTCCTTACAATGGATTCTGTTTATGACGGACCGAAAACGGTACGTAAACGGAACGATTTGTTTGTTGGGATATTCTCCCTAAATTCATAAACGCTTTTTAAAATTATAGGAGGTTTATTGAACAAATTTTGTATGAAAATGACGTTTTGTAAATCTGCTATAACTTTACAAAGCCTTTATGAATTGGGGGGTTAGTATTTAAGATATTCAATAGAGGAAAATTAAAAGAAAAAATTTTTTGTATTTTTTCAGAAAGTTTTTATAATAAAATCGTTTAAGAAGTTGTTTTCTATAATAAAAGAACACCAATACGTGAATTTTATGATATTTTTCAACATAAAACTGGTTTTACGGCTGATAAAAAATCGCTGAATTTTTGGCTAACTCGGCTACTCGACAATTTTTCCCGCTAGGTGCAAAATAAAATCGCTCGATCTAATCTGAAACAAAAATATCCCCTATTTATGATGATAAAAGCTAAAATAAGCTTAATTTTTAAAGAAAATAGCAAAAATAAACAAATATTTACAAAATAAGCAAAAACAAGCAAAATAATCAAAATAACCCAGCAAAAAAAATGCAAGTAGTGCTTTACAAACTACTTCTTTTAATGCTTCACAAGTATCCGTTAGTGTATTTTTACTACTAGAAGTTATTCTGAACAACTTCAAAAAATCACTTCTTTCATTGCTTCCGAAGTATCGGTTATTACATTTTTACAGCTTTTTTAGAATTACTTCTGAACAACTTCAAAAAAGCACTTCTTTCAATGCTTCCCAAGTATCCGTTATTACATTTTTACAGCTTTTTTAGAATTACTTCTGAATCACATCCCAAAAATCACTTAAGAATTGCTTCTAAAGAATAATTGCTCTAAAAGTGATCGTAAAAAGTGATTTTGGTATCATTTGGCATTTCCAATCAGAGTGTCCCGGATTAGATTCCCGGAGGAACCAATATTTTTTTTTAATTTTTTTATTCTATTAATTTTTTTTTAATATTTATAATTAATTTGTTTAAATTCAATATTTTTTTAATTTTTAAAAATATGTATATATAAAAAAATGGTGAGAAATTGATTTTTATGTACCTGTAAAAATAGAACTGAAACCAATATTGAATTGGAGTGCAGCTTTTACAATTGTTTAATAAGTACTTTTATTGAAGAGAATAAGAAACAATATCTCGCATTAACAAAGTGGTGTTTTTATGCCAGTCAACTTTCATATCAAAGAATAGCTCAGCGGTAGAGCGTTAGACTAGCAATCGTGAGGTCGCAAGTTCGATCCCCGGTGGCGGCAATAAAAAACTTTTGTAAAATAAAAAAAAATATAATTTTGTTTTTGTAAAAAAAATTTTTTATCTTTTAATTGGTGAAAAAGAGCTTCTTTTGCACTCGTTCAAAAAGTACTGAAAAAATGTTGAAGTGGGAGTACTCCTCTCCTATGACAAGTCAATATTAAAATCATTAGTGTTTATATTAAAAAAGAAGTACATCTAGATCATCAATTGCAGTGCTTTTTCTACTGCTTCGGCATCTCTTTTTTTGCTGGGAAGCAAAAAAAAGCTAACAAATATGCAATAGCTTAAAATTCTTATATTTTTAAGATCAGAACTTGTATTTATTTTAAATTGTTTTATCTTTTCAGATAAAAAACCAACTCCGGCTTCTTTTTGGTTGGCCTACTTATAACATTTTCTTAAGTTTTCGATGGTCAAACATTTTGTATTCTTTAAGCACTTGGAATTTAAAGGATTTTCATAAAAAAAAACTTGGGTAAAATCGTAAGTATATTAAATACATGTGAAAATAAATATATTTCAATATACTTAGTTATTAGTCCAATATTTTAAAATGTGCTTCATACTTAAATAATATCTTGGTAATACTTAAGTACACTCTTACTTGTCAAAGTACATTCTTACTTGTCAAATACCTTGGTACTTGTCAATTATTATGTTCTTTTTTGTATACTTTACAATCTCAATCAATAGAGAATTTGATTCTGAGTAGATTGGTACAATTAATACATAAAAATGCATATAAAATAGGAAAGGAGCAAAAGTTGTGCATGTTTACTACTTTCAAGCACAAAGTAATTGGTAAGTGCCAAATATTTGACAAGTACCTTAGTAATTAACAAGTACCATAGTACTACTTCTGATTACATCCCACCTTTGATATTACGTATTACTTATTTTATAAAAACAAACTTAAGTTTATAAAAATAGTTCCGCTTAAAAAGCCCAATATGCAAAAATATCCATTTATAATTATATGCAACAATGAATGCAATTAATGGCCCATATCTCGAAAACTAAGGGGGAAGTGTGGAATCAAAAACTAACCTAGTTTTCCATGATAAAATGTCTAAAACTTCCAAAATTTCGATTTATTTGTGCACAGCGTTAAAGTTCTCGATCAAATACTCAATACCAATATTGTCTGTGTTGTGGACCCAGAGTTGTCATTTAATTTAAATATTTGAAATATTGGCGAAGAGGGCGCTATGGCAAAATTGTCCTAAAGTTGAACAATAACGGAAGCTCCGACACGCTCTCGTTTAAACTAAATAGGCATTTTATTTTATATGTAAATTTGAACTACCACCAAAAAAAAAAATTCCAATAGAAATGTGCTATTCGAAAAAAATAATAATTAAATAACAAATAAGTTGGACAAAAAAACTTTTATTTGATACCGAATTTGTTTATTTTTCTTTAAAATTATAAAGAATAAATTAAAAATATAAAACTTATTTAATTTGGTTTCGAAACTTACACAATTTTTTATTTTAATCCCTAAACATGAGATTGGGCCGCTAAAAAATACATGTTCATTACTTTTTTCCCCTCTTTCATATATCCGAATCTCATTAACCTTCCTTGTAAGCGAAATAGAGCAAAACGCGCAAAATGTTTGCTTATTTGGAGTATTAACCCATTCTGATAATACAATACAGTTACCCTGTAGCTGCTTAATAAAAACAGATCCCCCGGCAACTCTCCCGGACATAGCATTATGGTTTCGCAAACTCCTTTTTTGCCCAAAATTGAATTTTAATCACAATTTTGTTTTGTTAAAATCAACAGAAAATGTATTTTGTTTTTCAAAATAACGATTTATAGTTATAATATTACAAATGAAAGTTAAAGTTTTTAATTGAGTCTGAAAAAAACGCATTTTTACTCACGTTTCTTTCACGGTGATGGTATAAACTTTAATAATTTAACATTAAAAGAGTAAAACAAAAATCTAATATGATGAAAAATTACAGGTTCTTCATGCAACCCAGGAAAAAGTGCGTTTGTAAAAATAAACTTATAGTATATTTAGTCTGGGCAAAAACTAGTAGTTTTTGGCCATTTTTAGTTTTTGAGCCGAAAACTATAAAATTAATTTAGTTTTTCCATACAATTTTCATACATACTGAAAACCAGATTGTATCTGGTTTTTGCCAAAAATCAACTAAAAATATCTCAAATTTGCATTTTTGATACACCCGGTTTCCTTTATAAGTAATTTTCAATACACCCTGTTACAGCGAATATAGAATTAAAACAAGTGTCAAAAATATATTTTTAAATTTTTTTAAAATATTTCAGTTTTAGTTTAAAATGTTGTGTTGATATACATTTTTAAATGTTTTAATAATTTTTTTAGTTTAATTTAACCATAAAAATATAAAGAAAAGTGTTTAATAAAAAAGTGATGCGACAAAGAAAACCCAAATAACCAGTGTAAATGACTTGGCTTTTGTAATTTAGTTTTGTACAAAACCACCTGGTTTTTGCTCGGTCTAAATTCAGTATTATAAAAACAAATAGACTGGGATCTACACTCAGATAAAAAAGTTAGGAAAGAACTTTGTAAACAGTTTTCAATCGCACTTTACTATTTCAGCACTGACTTTTTAGTAATAATTTTTGCTATTCTTTTATTATAAATTACACAGTACAACAGCCAATCTGGGGGGTGAGAAATTCCAAGTCAGGGTGATGGTACTAGGTCAGTATAGTAAAACCCTCAAAGGGTTTGGCGTTCGTATGTGTCATTTTTTTTTATGACCTTTTAAATTTTTTCCTTATCTTGATGTTTTTTCGCTTAGTTGTAACTCGAGAACCACTTGTCCGATTTTGATGAAACAAATTTAGAAAAATTTAGAATTACAATTCTTTATTTCTTTAATCCGTTCATATAACATTTTTCTTTATAATCAACAGTTTTGCCGGTAAAAATAAATTTGTGGAGAAAAAAAAATATTTTTTTGCCTAAAAATTAAAATTTTTTTTTTTTTAAATTCATAAAAAATTTTAATTTTTAGGCAAAAAAATATTTTTTTTTCTCCACAAATTTATATTTACCGGCAAAACTGTTGATTATAAAGAAAAATGTTATATGAACGGATTAAAGAAATTGTAATTCTAAATTTTTCTAAATTTGTTTCATCAAAATCGGACAAGTGGTTCTCGAGTTACAACTAAGCGAAAAAACATCAAGATAAGGAAAAAATTTAAAAGGTCATAAAAAAAAATGACACAGACGAACGCCAAACCCTTTGAGGGTTTTACTATACTGACCTAGTACCATCACCCTGACTTGGAATTTCTCACCCCCCAGACAATAATCCCAAAAATGTTCCATAGTGTTATTGATTTTTTACTAATTTTCAACAAGTGGATACTTAAGGAAATTTTATTTACAAGAATTCGTTGATTTTTTAGAATTCTTATATTCTTAGTTTGGAAATAAAACTCAGAAAATTTTATTGTATCTCCAATGCATAAAAAGGTAATAACTGCCCAGCAAAATTTTTATGAACTGGTTCCCTTTGAATCTGTTCTAGAATAGGTGTTTTACCACCAGTTCCGTGGAACAGGTTCTAGAACTGAATCCTGGAAGTCAAAATGGAAGACCTCACTGTCCCAGAACCGGTTCTATAACTGGTTCTAGAACCAGTTCCAAAGCAACCTGTTCTAGTTTGGAGGAACATAACCTGTTGCTTTTGGGACAAACTCAAACAAAAATCACCGATGAAAGAACATAAATTAGAACAGGTTGCATGCAAGAACAAGTTGTTCTACAACCGGTTCTTTGCATCCGACAATTTTGCTGGGTGGAGAACCATTTGCCATTTTTACTCAAAATTTCAAGTATGATGAAGTAATTATACATTTTTTACAATCGAAAGAAAAAAATATTTTTATTAAATTTGATTTTAATTTAAATTTTTTCCTTTTTTTAGATTTATTTTTTATTATTATTATTATTCTTTATTTATTATTATTATTATTATTATTATTATTATTATTATTATTATTATTATTATTATTATTATTATTATACTTTTTTTCTAATTTCAGCAGACTAAATTGCAGTTTACAACAATTTACTAAAATTTAGTAGAGTCTACTAATTATTTATACTAATTCCATTATACTAAAATTATTGATATTTAGTAAATTTTTTTAACTGATTATAGCAAATCGATTTTGAATTGCAGTTTACAACAGTTTTGCCAAAATTTAGTAGTGGCTAGTAATTTTATCTACTAATTTTATTGTGTTACAAATTAGTAGACATGTTTTGCTAAAATTAGCAAAAAAATATCGCTGGGCTCAAAACAGTTATATTTCCCGTAATAACAGCAAAATTTTCACTAGCCATTACAGACTTTTTTGGTTGAGTGTACGAACAAAATACTGAGCTTTACACAGGTTGTTACAAATTCACTTGTTTGTAAACAATTGTTTATTTAATCCCAGCAAAATTATCGGATGCAAAGAACCGGTTGTAGAACAACTTGTACTTGCATGCAACCTGTTCTAATTTATATTCTATCATCGGTGATTTTTGTTTGAGTTTGTCCCAAAAGCAACAGGTTCTGTTCCTCCAAACTAGAACAGGTTGTTTTGGAACCGGTTCTAGAACCAGTTATAGAACCGGTTCTGCGACAGTGAAGCCTTCCATTTTGACTTCCAGGAATCAGTTCTAGAAACACCAGTTCTAGAACAAATTCAAAAGCAACCAGTTCAAAAAAATTTTGCTGGGCAATTGTAATTAATTTTTTATGCGTTAAAGCTTGATTTCATTACTATTAGTAATGTTGTTTCTTTTAAGAAGTATTCCATTACCATCAAATGGTAATGACATTTTCCCATTTGCTTTACCGTAGACTAATGACATTATGATTGATGGTATTGAAAAATTTGCAATTATAGGTAAAATATACATATAAGTACCCAGTCAGAAATTTCCAGTGGACAAAAAAACATGCACTGGCATACCACTGGGTAACCGTGTTAAAATAAATAACTGCGAGGATACTAATTTGGGACTATCTGACAGCGTTTACAGAAAGCATTTTGTCAGTATTTGTTTTCAAAAAATTGCTTAGGTTTATAAAAAAACCGCTGGCAAAAAATTGTATTAGAGTTATATGCCAACGTTTGCAAAAAGTGGTTATCCAGTACTATACAGTCAGAAATTGATGAAGCTTTGTTAAAATATGGGCTTGTAGTCAGAAAGTTCTGAGTTCAAATCCGGTTGCAGACAAAAACATTTTTTATTTAATATTTTTAATTCAAACAAAACTTTTTTTGTTATAAAATTGATTTTTGCTTGTGGAAAAGCTCCTTAAAGACCAACCTGTTTTTTGTATTTCGAATGTTGGCATTAGGGTATTCAATTAATCGACTTTTTATTCTAATCGATTAATCGTGCCAATATGTATTCGGGTTTTTTTTTTAACCGATTAATCGAATAAAATTTAAAAATAAATCGATTAATCGAAAAAAATTATGTAAAATAATATACATACAATTTTTTATTTTTAATAATTGGTTTAAAAAAAGGAATAAAAATAATTTCAGTAACTCTTCTAAAATTCATAAAAATAAAAAATGTCTCCTCTGTCACATATGTTATTAAAATTTTATCCAAATCGGAGAGAACCACTCGCAGACCTTTCTAAGAATAGAACAACTCGTACTTTAATTTGTCCCTCCTTCGTATAAAGAGTGAATTTTGCTGGATGAGTTTTAATGAAATTTTCCATTAAAGTAAATAAGTTTGCTTCGCGAAGTAAATGAAAAATTTCTCAGATTTGATGAAAAAGATTCATCTATTTTATGAATCCAGATTTAGCGAAACTTTTTCATAGAGTGTATGAAATTTTTAATAAATAAAATAAAATAATAAAAAGTCCATTAATTCATACGTGTTATTCAAAAATTCATTAATAACATGCAAATAATAATTAATAATTCTCTTAGTGCATGCACTAAAAACATAAAAAACGTAAATGTAGAGAGAAATTCTGCTAAGAATTTGTTTTCCCTCCATCACTTTATTTTATTTGCTAAAAGATATTAAGCATGCAGAGTGCTCACTTTTTTACATTGACCATTAATTATAATTAATAATTATAATATAATAATTAAAAAATCGTGAAATAAATAGTTAAAAATTTGGTTAAACGTAAATAGCTAACATAGGTCTGTGAAAACAGCAGAATAGTATTTTGGAAGATGACAAAGCAAACTGCGATAATTTTTTGTTTTTTCTTTGATTTTTATAAACGCTCTTGGGCGAAAATAAAAAGTTCTCATTGAGTTTAAGCTAACAAACATTTCTAGAAAAAAAGGCGTCCCCTGGTAATTTTCTTAGTAAAGAATGAAATCCGGATTGGTACAAGCCTACAGAAACTCATTCTTCACAATTTGTTAAATAAGTTTATAAGTTTAGGGGTTTCAGCATATTTACTCGTATATATTTTTTAAGCAGTGTTAAATTAACCGGATTATTTGTTATTCGAAATTTGGACATTTTAAATTATTCGAACAATTTTTGAGCAAAATCGTTCGATTAATCGAATAACGATTAACCGATTGAATGGCATGTTTTTTCCACCTAACTTTTGCCAGTGCTAGGATTTTTGCATAACCAGTAGTTATGTAGCTGTTGTCATTCATTTATGTTTTAAGCCACCAAGAATTATTTGTCTCGTTAGCTCAGTGGGTAGAGCTCTCGTCTGCCAATCTGACGGCCTGGGTTCAAATCTTGACAGGACCAAGAAAAATACATATGGACTTTTTTAAAATTTTATTTTGGAAAATCTATATCCAGACCGCCAATTTTTTTGATTTTGCCAATATTGAAAATTTTGCTTCCCTAGTGTTTTTCCGGCGCTTTTCAAAAGCCGGTCCTTTTGTCTAATGATGTTATCATTTTGGGAATGGTACTTGTACCACATATTAAAGTGCCTTGCCATCGTTTCACATTTGTATTTTTCTAACTAGGTACATTAGAGTGGCATTTTTTTTTAACTTTAGATTTTTATGTGTTGTAAGATATATGTATATGTAATAAAGCAATTTTTGCAAAAAAAATCAGAAATCGAAACTTTTGATCGCAGACCGCCAAGGGTTAAATTATCCGTGTTTTCAAATTCGCATCACATAACTTTTACAACTAGTGCTACAATAATCAGAAAAAATAAATGGAGATTTTAAGAAAATAAATTTTCTCCATATAAAAAGAATGCCACTCTAAATTACATATAACATATAATACCGTACGTATGATTAATATAAATTAAATATAACTTATACGCAGCGTACTACTCATTTATTTAAATAGTAAAAAAAATATAAAGCGAATACATATATAACTTATTTTAGGCCTGTTTGATTGCATATCCAGTCAAAACTAGTAAATTTAACAAGTCTAAAAATTGCAAAAAATTAATTTCTTTTCAAGAGACATGAAAGATAGCGGGTTATAAATTATTTAATAGAAAACATTAAATTCTATTTTTTTAATAAAAAAGAATAGCAAAAAATAGCATGTAATCATAATTTTTGCTAGCATTTATCATTTCGTAATGACATTTAAATCCAGAATCTATTAAACCAGGTTTTGTTTACAAAATTTATGCCGTCTAAATTCTATCCACCTAGCCGCAGCCATCCTTGCAATCCCGTATCACCATGTAACATTATATTTAATGTCCATCAGTTTATATGTGTGGTTGACATTTTGTCGTGGCAACACATGAATTATACCAAAAAATATCATGTTTATATTTTTTTGATTTACTAACAATAATTAGTTATTTTGTCCAAAAGTAACATATTTTGACCTTTATTTTCTTGTGCTGCCTTGGGGGGCTTAAAGATTTTTTTTTGTAAACACAAAAATAAAAAAAATGTTCTATCATTAGAGCTTTCATATTAAGAGAGGTGTTTTTAATATGTTTAACTTATTAAAGACATTAACTTGTTCATGTACGTCATTTGTTGATATTAACTTAATTAGTTTTATGTTAAAGGTTAAGAGAGGTAATCAATCAAATTGTTTATTTATTGAATCAAATGTTTTACGGAAAGTTTATTTAAAAAGACTTAAAATAGCAAAAGTTTTAAATGAGAAGAAGATTTATAACACATCAGTGCACTCTTAGAAATAAACCAGTAAAATAGAAAGCTACTAAAAATTACTAAATTTAAAAAACTGCTGAAATTAGCAGAAATACTAAGAAAAGCAAAAATAAAACTGACATCCACAAAATTTTAGTAATTTGATTTTTATTCAGCAAAATTTTTCGCTGATGTTAGCAAGGTCGATTTTTCGGATGTGTTTTGTGATTGACAAAATTTCAATTAGCAACACTCATAGCTGGGCCGACCGTGGTGTATGTCGTTAAGAGGTGATGCTACGAGTCATAGCCTGTGCAGAGGGTTGCCGGTTCAATTACCGGACATGGCATACACAAAAAAGTTTGCCATATAGACAGTCTGGTAATTCCCTTGTGTCTGTTAAAATGTTTCAATAAAAATGTTTTCTTCTTTTCCTTTTAGAAATAAATTTTAGAAGAATCCACATAAAATTATTTGTTTTTGTACAACAACAACACATATTTTTATATAAAAACGAATAATTTTATGTAAATTCGTTTTTAGAACATCCCCGGTTATTTTCTATTAACCAAAATTTAACTCAAATATAACTAAAATTGTTTTATAGTTACAGTTTCACTTGTGTTATTATTGGTAGCATTCAGCAGAGAAACCTTAATCTGATACCGGTGACTTGTAGCGCTTTGTGATTAGTAACTCTGCTGAATGCATTTTTCTATCTTTTGTTTTTAAAAAAAAATTTTTTCTATATTTTCCTTTGATTTTTAAAATTTTTTGTTTTTAAATTATATTTGTATATTTTTATTTGTCATTCATACAAAACAAAAACATTTTTAAATCAACAACAACAAATGTATCACTATTTGATCAAAAGTAGCAAACATATTTTGCGCTACCAAAATATGACAGCGCTACCTGAGCGCTCAGACTGAGCAGTTAGTGATCAGGTCGTTCAGCAGATAGTTGCACAACTTATGTAGAACTGTTGACTATTAAATTGTATCTGGCGAACGCACCCATTGCTATTATTATAGTGCCCATTATGCCTTACCACCTTACAGGCAAAAAAAATTGCGGGGTACACCTTCAAATATAAAATATTTTTGCAATTCCAAAAAAAAATTTTTTCTTTTTCAATTTTTCTCTATAGCTACGGCATTTAAAGTCAGATTTTTAAGTGTGATATATCAATTTTTTTTGCCGCGCAGATACCAGTGTTTTGCTATAAAGGTAAAATCCAATAAAAAAAAATTCAATAAGGCGACCCCTACGTTCGGCAAACAAAAAAATAAAAAAAATTTCTGCTGAGTTTATCGAAAAACTTCCTTAGCAAAAGTTTAATGATTTTTTTCGAGCTTTAATTTTCCGACATTAGGATGGTACATTAGAGTGGTAGCAACTGAGACCTGGAGGGTAACTGCTAGAACGGGATACTTGAGGTCAATGGCCCTTAGAGAAAAACGCTGTTCTCCTCGAGAATTTTTATTGAATATTTGCAATGTGCAATATTAAACGAATAAATATTTAAAACGAATCCAAATAACATGCTGAAACTTTTTGAATTTGTAGAAAAATATTTGATTATTAAAATTGTCAATTTTTAGATAAAATGAGGATAATAAATAGATAATACTTGAAAATTGAGAACTATATTTAAGAAATTTTATTTTTTCAAATTTCTTTTAAAGTGCCGAATACACTTGCAATATTATTATTTTAGTTCTTTATTCTATTACCATTTTTGGTAGTAGATTAAAGACCTAAATAGAAAAATTGCGCAATAATATTGCTAATATATAAAAAGCTTAAAGAACTCTATTGATATAGCCAAATTTCTAGCATTTTCTAAATCCCATTAAATTATGAAATATCGTTATCCTTAAAATACCGTTACCGTTATTTTTAATTCTCAGCTTTTGGTCATTGTACCTGGTTATTGAGTATTTCACATAAATTAAGTCGAGTAATGCGTTTTTTTATACTTTAGTTTGGTTTTTGCAAAAAAAGGCGGTATGCACCGAAATAACTGACTACCGTTACCCTTAAAATACCGTTACCGATATAACTGAAATACCATTAACCTTAAAATACCGTTACCGAAATAACCCAAATATCGTTATCTTTAAAATACCGTTACCGAAATAACTCAAATGCCGTTATCCTTAAAATACCGATACCGAAATAAATGTAATAGCGTTATCCTTAAAATACCGATACCGAAATAATCTAAAATATCGTTACCCTAACGATAACCGTATTCGTTTCGGTTACCATTCATTTCGGTTACCATTCATATTTAATCATATATGTATATCTCGACCACTTTTTGGCAAAATAAAATATGTTGTCACGTTTTATATTCGTATCACATAAGACTATAAATACCGAAAGTTTGACATTGATATACTTTAAACTGTAGCGGGGTAGTTGCTATGTTTCATTAAGGTCTGTGGATTACGCCACTGCATTGTTACAATACCTTGTTAGGTTTCAATATTAATATAAACGTATTTACCTGTGGGATAAACAATAATTGTTGTGGCACGATTTTTGTTTCCTGCTATAAAAGTTGCCACAGTTTGAGCAGTGGGAAATGCGGTTGTTGTTGTTGTTTCTAAATGATGTGTTGTATTTGACAAAGAAGATACAGCCATATCAGCAGCGGCAGCTGCTGTAGCATAACTGTCAAAACCATCAGTAAAACTACCAACAACACCAATGCCAGTACCCTTAGAGCCGCCATCGACATGATCCGAAACATCATCATAAACTTCACCACCCACTAGGGTTGAAGTAGTTCGTGATGTTTGTAAACTAGATGAGGGAGGAGAAGATTCATACTGAGCAGTGTAATCACTAAAATTTGTTTTTGCCACATTTGAAAAAGTTTTATTGAAAAATGTTTTTATTCTATTTGTATTGGTAGATGATGAAGATGATGTTGATGATGTTGTAGTAGAATTTGAAGAAGTGTTTTCAAGAAATAAGGCAGATTGATGTTGGTGTTGTTGGTTTTGTTGTTGCTGTTTTGTTGCAATACTTTGATTATTATTGTTGCTAAAGTCTTCCATTGTTGGTGTTGTTATTGGCGGTGGCAGCATCATTAAGTTTTCTTGAAAATGTTGTTTGGATTTCTCTTTATTCCTGGCAAAATAAGAATTATTTTGCTTCTAGTGTTTTATTCTTTTGATAATATTGAAATTGTTGTAGTTGTTTGTTATATCGTTGCATTTGTATTATTAAATATTGACATTGACTATTGTTATTTATTGTTATTAATTTATTTTATGCGTCACATTTTTTTCACCATCAGTTTTATTGGTTTTATTTGTTCTAGTTTTTCGTTATTATTAAATTTCTATTTGATTAAATTGCTATGGAAACAACTGCAAAATAAGTAGTTTTATGTAGTTATTAGATTTTTATGATTTTTTTTATTGTTATTAAATGATTTATGTTCATTTTTTTTTTTTTTTTTTTTTTTGTTATTATTGTAGCAGATATATAACAATAAATATCAAATAACTTGATTGAATCTCATACTATATTTAGACGGGAAAATGGATTTTAGAATGGGTTTTAATTTAGTATTTTTTCTCTTATGTAGCGTATGATTGTTATTTTATTAATATAACTTATAGTTATGCATATGGATGGCAAATTAAAATTTTGCAAAACTGTGCATCAAACCAATCTCTGGACCAGGATATATCGTGTTTGCGCTAATGTCTGTAACTACACAAAATAATTGGCATAGACCAGTCCTTAGCAATTGTGAAGATAATTGGACAAAATTTTATACATACACTCATAGAAATAAATCTTTAGAAATAGCAAAAAAAATTCACCTAAAAATTAGTTAGAAATGATACTGTAGAAAAAACTGTTAAATTAGCAGATTTTTTTGCTAAATACTAGTAAAATAAAATACAACTGTTAAATTTACAGAAATTTAGTTATATTTATTTAGTAAAATCTACAGAAAATTCTGCTAAATATTAGTACACTAAAAATAGCAAAAATAAACTGTTATATCTACAAATTTTTTGTTATTTGTAAACTAAATGTAGTTGAATGCAAATAGCAGTCTATCCTGTTAAATTAACAGGATAAAAAAAATTGTAAACTGCTGTTTTCAAAAGACTCGATTTTTATTTGCATTAAAAAAAAAATTCGAAAATTTTAAATTTTTAGGCTACTAATTATTAAGCAAAAGTTTTTGCTGATTTAACAGGTTAATTTGTTATTTTTTGTTAACAAAAATTTAACTCAAAAATAACTAAAATGCTGTATATTTAACAGTTTTATTTTTGCTAATCCTATCTTACTAATATATAGCAAAAATAACCTGCATTTTAACTTATTTTTAGTAGTTTTAACTATTTTTTTACAGAATTTTTTCTATTAGTGTAATTTTGTACCGGCGCAGTGATGTACACTATTGAATATGGTTTACCGTAGTAGAATAAAGAGCTAAAATACGTGTTTAAGAATTAGGTGTGAATGCAGCCTAAGATTGGCATATTTTGAGCTTGAATGTATTTAACTTAACCCTCTAACCGGCAAGCCCGCCTCCAGGCGGGGTATATTAAATTGACCAGAAATGCGCCAAAGGGGTACTTTATAATAAGAAATTATACTTTTTCAACAGAAAACAAAATTTATAACATTTTTTGTGAAGAATTGTTTGTATACAATGCACGGTTTGGAAGCGAGAAAGTGTCAAAGATAAAATTTCGTAAAATTTCAAAAATTAAATATTTTAAAATAACCAAAAGTTTCAAAAATCTTAAAAACATATTTAAATTGATTAAAACAATTGATAGCGACCACGAAGTGAGATTGGAGCTTAAGCTATTTAAAAAGTTCCTTACTTTTGTCCAAGGACGCACAGGATTACATAAGGACACCTTTAAAGGACATCGCCTTAACTTCAAAGCGAATGGACGGATTTTTTTGAAATTTGGTAAAATGAATATATTTGGTTAGGTAGCAAAGCTTATAAGTTTGAATAATATAGATTGAAGTTTTGGTGCATTTTCGCTCAATTTCGCATTTTTCAAAAAACGAAAATCGCTACATCCTCTTAAGTAACAGCACAAAAAATGTAATTTTTTTATTGCAATTATATCTTGGTAAGAGAAATAATTTGCCTAAGCCTAGTAATTTTTATGCGCTAGTTTTCGAGATTCACCCTTAAACTGTTTTGGCCCATATCGCCTAAAGTAGGCAACGAAAAAAAATTTTGTAGAAGAACTTATTGTTTATTTCTCGTGAGGAACACATGGTATAAATTTCATTGCAAAAAAGCTTAGGCCGCTTAGAGGGTTAACTTGTATTATCAAATCAAAGCAATTTTTTGCGATTTTTTGCACAAGGGCCTATATTATTATTTCATTCATGAATCAGATAGTACTCATTCCGGGCAATATTAAAACTGGTTCCAACTTTGTTTCAGTTCCTCCCAGCATTTTTTTAAGATGTTTTAAATGCCGAAAAGTTTGAAAAATACTAACATTTAATTGATGAATGTAGTCGGAAATTAGAACTCGAGGTCTAACTTAAAGGCCAACTTTTTGATGCCTGGCCCAGCTAAAGAGTTTGGTGTGTGAAGTTTCAAGACCCCTAAAAAACTCGAAAAGTTTATGATCGCCATTTTGGATTTATCTTAAAAACTATTGAATCCATATTTTCGCTACGGAGAAATTCAAAAACTAAAATATCTGACCTAACAGACAGCATAAAGCTCGGAAACCCAATCCATTCCAATACCAGAGAAATCGGGATTTTCACTTTGTAATATACACAGAGAAAAGAAATCATAGTTAAATCAATTATTATATCATATTTGAATTAACATCTTGTTTTTCTACGAAAATTTTTAAATTAAGTATGAATTTTATTAAAATAAATATGATTCTAGTTAAACTTAACTTTTTCGTATTTAAGTTAATATGTCACCAATTTAGATTTTGTTTTCACATTTTATATTACAATAGAATTCGCGTTAAAAGTACATTTCAATAGATTTCGATGGAACTCCCAAAAAAACTTGGAATTTAAAACAGATTTATCATATAAAATAAAATTCCAATTTAATTTGGATTTCGGCGAAATTTCATCGAAATCCAAATTGGAATCTAATTTTCTCCCATGTTTGCAGAAAAGTAAGGATTTTAGCAAAAAAAGTGGCAACATTTAGCAGCTGTGAATATGTTGAATAAATAATAGGTATGTTTGGGTACTCAACATTGGGATCCCGCGGGATCCTAATTTCAAAAAAGCTTACTTTCTTACTCCACAATTGGGTAAATGAGAGATGTCAGGAGAGAGTAATATTCTTGTTCTTCTTGCACGAAGAAGCCCAGACTTTTTTCGTGTAAATTTGGGTAAATTGTTTTATCAGCTGTTATATCATCGGTTGGGTTCAACTGGTTCAATTGAACTATTCACTAATTTGAACCAAAGACCTAGTTCACAACTAATAGCTTTTTTAGTTCAATCGCACACTTCATTCATTCAGAAAAATATGTGTATCATTTACAAAACTTAGTGTAAAAGTTGCAAAGGCTTATCGATAATGTTACAATTCCATAAAATTACCGACAATTTTTTGAAGACGCTTGTTTAAATGTGTTAAAGCGATAAATATGTAAATAATTTTTAATATTTGTTTAATATTAAAATCTTTCCCAGATTTAATAAACTATGTATTCCTTTTTGTAAATAAGAATGCCTGAGAAGGAAATTTTTATTAAAATTTTTGATTTAAAAAGGAGTTTAACTAGAAAAGCTATCTAGATTTTTACAACAAATTGAACAAGAATTAGAAAGAGCGCTCACCAAAACGAACTATAATGCACAAATCTATTGACGTTTGTTTATTTGGCTTCAAATATGTTTTTTCGCGTTCGTCTACTTTTGTGCATTTTTATCACTTCGTGAGAGTATTTCTTGTTAACTCTCATTTTATCGAACTTTTGTTTGCTGGGATTGTAAAGTCTTTGATTTTTAAATAAAAAATATTTTTTAAGCTGAATACTAAAACACATTTCTTAGCTAATATAACATTGTATCTTTTTAAAAACATCTAATCTAAAAAACTAAACTGTTTTAAGAAAGTTTCGGTGAAAAATAACAAAACATGTGAAAAAGGTGGCACTTTGAATTATTTTTTTTCTTGTTTTTAAGCTATTTTTGACGTGTGAGAGGATTGGTACGTCTTTAGTCTGTTATGTGGTCGTTGCTTTGACTCATAAAAACTATTCAATAGTGCTTCGGAAATATTCTCTAAACCGTCTTTAACTATTTCACTGAATAAAATTTACATTTAAGGCGCTTTTTGTTGGTAAATTCAATAATTTTCTGATTAATTCGGAAAACGTAATTTTTTTCTGAAAAATTAAATTCTGGTTGGCGATTTTTTAACTAAAAATGAAAACTTTTATTAAAAAGTACAAAAAACAAGTTTTTTTTTGACATTTTACGGTGGGTCTCATACTGCAGGGTTAACCCCTACCTACAGTATGAGATCCACCGTTGGAATTTACGAAAACGAAAAAAAACTGAGAAAGCAAAAGTAAAATGTTACGAAATTGTACTATAAAATTTTATAAATTTCATACGAAATGTGTGTTAAAACTTTAATAAATTTCTTTTTTAATGACATTAGCTAAAAGAGCATTCTTAACTTATTATAAGATATCTTTAGCTGTATTTTGTCTCATGCCTATCAACGTTAAGTATTTAAAGCAAATATACGTTAAACCGATTGTAGTATAAAAAAATTTTAAAAAGGTTATGTTTATAATTGTTCCGTTATAATCGAACGTACATCAGCAAAAGTTTTTACACTAATAGAAAAAAGTCCGTAAAAAATTTAGTTAAAACTACAAAAAATTAGTTAAAAATGATGCTGCTGAAAAATATTGCTAATTAGAAGATTATTTTTACTATATATTAGTAATATAGGAACAGCAAAAATAAAACTGTTAAATATACAGAATTTTAGTTATATTTGAGCTAAATTTTTGTAAAGGGAGAATAGCAAATTAACCTGCTAAAATCAGCAAAAAATTTTGATAAATAATTAATAGCCTAAAAATCACCAAAAAATTTAAAATTTTAGAAGTTTTTTTTCGATTTTTTTTAAATGCAAATAAAAATCGATCCTTTTGAAAACAGCAGTTTACATTTTTTTAGCAAATATTTCTGCTGATTTTAGCAGAATAGACTGCTATTTGCATTCAACTAAATTTAGCTTAAAAATAGCAACAATTTTGTAGATTTAACAGTTTATTTTTGCTATTTTTAGTCTACAAATATTTAGCAAAATTTTCGGCAGATTTTACAGTACAATTTGCTATTTTCAGTTTTAGTTTTCGTCTTAAACGCGTTTTTATGCGCTTTGAGTTTTTTTACGAGTTAACGGATATAGTTAAGTCGAAAACACAGCTTTTATCTATTTCTGGAGGAGCGATTTACGTTTTCAATTTCACTTTCCCACAAAATTGAAGTCTGTGACATGCTTGATTGATTTTTATGTGTTTTCTACTGTTTATAAGTATTTTCCTTTTATTTAAAATTGCCATATGTTGCACTAAAATCATTTTATATATTACTGTTTTGCTTAAAAATATATTACTCAATTGGAGCCGTATGATTAATATTATTACTGAGAAAATAACAATCATACGCTATAGAAGGGTTAACACCGAACATTTCTAAAATTTCAAAGTATAAATTCAATTTTAAATATATAATTGAAATTGTAATTGTACATATTGCTAAATTTAGTTTATTTTTTTTTTTTTTTTTAGTTATTAAAATATTTTTATTAACTTTCATTGTTTTCTTTTTATTATTTTATGTTATTATTCCTTTTACTTAAACTTATTGTTTTCTTTGTACCCGCAAGTGTAATACTGCACACATCTACACATTTATATATAATGTAGTAGTATGTGTGTATAATTGTTAACTTTCACTTAACAAACTTTCACTTGCGTATATTTTAGTTTTACTGACACATATTTCCATTGTCACTCACTCATTCAAACATTTTTTACATACAATAAATACACTTTTACATTTTTATATATCTTACAGATGTTGTTTTTCAATTTATGTATGTTGTTTTTTTTTTTTTGTTGAGAATGTTTATGTGTAATTTTCTTTTTTACTTTCTATTATTATATGTACTTTAATTTAAATCTCAACTACACACACAACTATTTTTTTTTTAACAATTCATTACTATCGTACCATGTTCATATTTGAAAATCCGTTATTTAATATTATATATTTATCATATTTTTTGTATGTATTAATGTTAACTGTATCCTTGCCGCCATAAAACTAAGTTTTCTACCAATGTGTTTTCCGCTTTTATACTTGTACACTTCCAATGAAAATTAAGAGCGTTAAAATTTTTAACATAGAATTGGATTTCTCTTAAGTTAAAAATTTTATAAAAATTCTAATATTATTTAATACATCTCTTAAATTTGTCTTAAAGAAATAAAATGTTATTTTCAGCATTTAATTAGTAATGACCCATCAAATTAATAACTGGTCAATTTAAACATTATTGTGATCAATCTAGTAAAAAGCGAGTAAAAATCGAGTAAGCCTTTTAACTATTTTAAATATGGACCAGTAGAAAAATTTTAACTTTTGGAAACAGGGATATGATAAAGAAACAATTGAAATAATTTACTGGCTGTTTTTATAAAATGAATCAAACGAATTCGTTAACAAATTTGTGTGAAAAACAATAATTTAAAAACGTTTTTCCTTCAAAATTTTTGCACAAATTTGTTAGGACGTCCATGTAGAACAAATGAGGCTAAAAAAATTTTAAGATACAACTTTTTAAGTTTGTGTTTTTCACACAAACGTTTTAACGAATTTCTCCGATTCTTTTTATAAAAACAGGCAGTTAACCTATTAATCATTATTAATTTAATTGAGTAGTTTTGGTTCAGTGACATTTTTTAATAAACAAAACTGCTTTTTGTTGGAATAATTCTTACTCGAACAATTTTTCGAGTAAGGGTAAAAATCGATTATAAATAGTAATAAAAAATTAATTATTCTTGAAGTAGTATTTGATTGGTTCTACTACATATTAGAAAATTTTTACATTTGAAAATTGATTGGGAAAGTTAAAAGCAATTTACGGTTAAAATTTACGCAATAAATAAACAACAAATAGGTACATTAAAATATTTAAACAATTTTGTAATACACTTGTTTTTAATAACTTTATTATAAAATACAACACAAAAAGATTACTTGTGTTAAGGAGTTTTTATCCCTCTAATGGGCCTTAGGCAACCTTATAGAATATATGTTATTTATTTCAAAATCTTAATGACGGATTTTTTTAATAAGCTTAGAAAAACCACAAAAAATTGCGTATTTTTTCCCTAAAGGCTGAGTTACCCAACCGTAAACGTATCTGTAACGAATCAGCTGTTTCGATACCACAAGAAGAAATGTATACGAATGGTTACTAACACGTAAATGTAAACGAATTTGCCGGATCATTCTGTTGAAATCAGAATTTTCTATCCGGCATCGAAACAGCTGACTGATTTTAGTAGGAAAAAATATGAAATGGATAAAGAAAAATGATTCAAACAACAAATAAGGAATAAAAATTAACAAATAAATGGAAAAATTTAGAATAAAATATAAAACCACATGAAATAGATGCTAAATAGTAATGTCGTTTACGATAATCTATAAGTGTACTTTTTAGCTACGGCACGGTACAGTTACATCACATATACGTTTACGGTCCCATAATCCGCCCTTAAGCCTGAGTTAAGGGCGGATTATGGGGCCGTAAACGTAAATGTGATGTAACTGTACCGTGCCGTAGCTAAAAAGTACACTTATCATCTATTTCATGTGGTTTTATATTTTATTCAAAATTTTTCCATTTATTTGTTAATTTCTATTCCTTATTTATTGTTTGAATCAATTTTTTTTATTCATTTCATATTTTTTCCGACTAAAATCATTCAGCTGTTTCGATGCCGGATAGAAAATTCTGATTTCAACAGAATGATCCGGCAAGTACTTTTACATTTACGTGTTAGTAACCATTCGTATACATTTCTTCTTGTGGTTTCGAAACAGCTGATTCGTTACAGATATGTTTACGGTTGGGTAACTCAGCCTTTAATCGAGCGTAAACGTAACGTATATCTGCGTAGCTGAATAAATGAGTTAAATAATAACAGAAGATGTGTTGTAAATACATCACAAAAATCTATTCACAACAGTGTGTATATTTACGTTTTCTATATTTTCAATGCATAAGAATGAAACAAAACACACAACACATCTTCTGTTCTTATTCAACTCATTAATTCAGCTACGCAGAGATGCGTTACGTTTACGCTCGAGTAACGAAGCCTTTAAACATATTGGTTGTTTACGTAGATTTTAATTAAGAGAACAAATTGAAAATATAATTTTGAAAAAATCTAGATTCATTGAAGAATGTCAGCGGGTTAACATTTCGACTTTGGTCGCAAATATCTCCGCTAGCGGGCGTGGTGCGATAACTAAAAATTCAGAAATACCTTATTTGGGTACAAGTCTTTGGTCATACCAATTTTCGTTTAAAAAATTCGCAAGATTTCTTAATTCAGCAGAATATGGGTTAAAACAGAGAAATTCTTCAGTTACTACATGTCGGTTAGTCATGAAATAATTGGTATTAGTTGTTTTTAACTTCAATTGTAGCTACCCTACGGGAAATTTTAACAAACTGTCACCGAACTGGCCCCTTTATATGAAATAGACTGGTCACTTTTACATGGCGTTGTTATAGGAGGGGGAAATTGACCCCTTGTGACATGTCACAAGACAAATCCCAGGACAGGTCCCTGAACTTTATTTTTTATGAGAGTTCAGTAACCTGTCCTAGGATTTGTCTAGTGACATGTCACAGGGGGTGAATTTCCCCCTCCTATGACAACGCCATGTAAAAGTGACCAGTTTATTTCATATAAGGGGGCCAGTTCGGTGACAGTTTGTTAAAATTTCCCGTAGGGTATTTTGTGATTTCTCTCGTATCAATTTTAATTACTTTATAATTCTCGTTTTCTTCTTTTGTATAATAGTTTGTTTATAATTTGTTCTTAAATTTAAATAATATATGAGTTTAGACTTCAGAAAGAAACTGAAAAAATCTAAATTAGCAAACTAAATATTGGAAAATTTAAATGCAATATCAGTTGTTTTTATAACTAATAAATTATTACTATTCTAATATATATAATATTTATTATTATTATATCAGTTAATATTTAAGAAAAAATCACCAATTTTTAAAAAATTTTAATTTATTAATCGATTACAAATTCTTTAAAAACAACTACACTTGTAGTTTTTAGTGTATTTGTGGTTATTTTTACTGCATTTTCAATTATTTTTAATAGTTAAAAATAACTATATATTAATTTCATTCGCAGTTGATTTGATCTTATAATTCCCTAAATGGAAAAAAAAATTATTATGATCAGAGAGTTTTTGCGAAGGAAAAAACCTATATCACTGGACTTTTTACATGCCGACCGACGATATGTATTTTAATTTTTTAAAGCAAAAATATCTTCGAAATTTTTTGATATTTCTTATAAATTCTCGATATTTCTTTTCTGAGAACTTGAAAACTCTTCTATGACGTAAACATCTCAGAATATGGAATTTCTCACTTTTCTGTTTTCTATTTAAAAGTTAAAAAAATATATGAACTTTTCAGCAAAACTTGTCGTATTTTCTATAGCAATAATAAGACTTTATAAATTTTTCAGAATTAGAGTTTTTCTTTAGAAAAACTTTTGTTAAAGAAATTTTGTCTTGACCTTGGTTAATATAATATTTAATAGTTCTTAATTTATGAATTTTTCTTTTAATATGCTTAATTTCTTGTGAAAAATTTTATTTATCGATTTTTTACATTTCAATACCATTTTGCACACATTTATTGCATTTTAGTAAACACTTAAAAATATTTTACTTACTTTGATATCATTAAATCATTTTTCAAACAATGGCTATTAAAAATTTATTCGAGCAATATTATTTGTTTAAAAAAAAACATAAAAACGTGCCAGAAACCGACAGTAGAATTGGTTAAACAATAATTCACGGTAAAGACTAAAACAACGGGCAAGCAAGTTAAGGAGTCATTAAGTTTTGAAGAAACATATATTTCCACCAAGATTTGCTATGAAAACAATTGCTTCAGATTAACCATAAAACAAGTCATTGTATTCTTAAAATCTAGTGACGTATGGTATGATTTGTCATAATGTTTTAAAAGACAAATGACAGAAATAATTTTATTAAATGCAACACTATGGTTCAGTTTTATTGTCAGAACTAAGAACGATTTTTGCTTTAATTTTTCTTAAAGTAGAAATTTTGCTTAAAATTTTTTTACTTAAGTTAAATTAAAAAAAAAAATTGGTTTTAGTTGTGACTATAAACCTTGCCCTATGTGCATAACTTTTTGTCACACTTCCGTCATTGAATTTTGCGTAAAGTTGTTAAAAAGCAAATTTTTTCATTATTTTTGTAGTCCACCTTTGCCAGTTTTTACTGTCTCCACTTTCTAATTTCATAAACAACCTTTTAAAATTGGTGTTATTTAATTTCTTGAACTTGAATACAATATTTTGTTTATTATTTCACCATATTTCTAAAACAATTGTAATTGAATAAAAATATACAAAAAATGTGTATTTTAGAATAAAATGATTTATAACAAAAATAAGTCGACAATGCGCCAACGAAACACGTCATGTGGTATTGAGAAGTTTTAAAAATACCTTTATTTTGCTCTTTTGTGATGTTTTTTAAAGTTACTCTTTTACAAATTGTCAAAGGAGTATTTTATTTTGGGGAATTTTATCAAAGGAGGATTTTATTTTGGGAAATTTTGTCAAGGAAGGATTTTATTTTCTCAAATGAGGTTTTAACAGAGTTGTCAGGTAAGGGTGACACCTGCATCTCATTTTGTAAGTGTCCTTGCTGTCATAACATAACTAAAATAAGGGTTTGTTGGTGAAATCTTATTTTACTTGAATTTTTTAAGGGTTGTTGTTGACAAATTCGACGAATTTTATTTATAGCAAAGGATTCAAGGCATAAATATATTATACAATACATCTTTAGCATAAACCTTATAAACCAATATAACAGTTTAAAAATTTATAGATATTCAACATGATTCAACGAATAAATGAAATTTGTTTCATTATAGCAAAGGATTTTAGACATAAACCTGGTTAAAATGTTGACACAAACAACAATTTAAAAATGTATATAATTTTCTAAGAATAAAGGGCGGATTATCGGACCGTAAACGTAAAGGCTGAGTTACCCAACCGTAAACGTATCTGTAACGAATCAGCTGTTCCGATACCACAAGAAGAAATGTATACGAATGGTTACTAACACGTAAATGTAAACGAACTTGCCGGATCATTCTGTTGAAATCAGAATTTTCTATCCGGCATCGAAACAGCTGATTGATTTTAGGCGGAAAAAATATGAAATGAATAAAGAAAATTGATTCAAACAACAAATAAGGAATAAAAATTAACAAATAAATGGAAGAATTTAGAATTAAATATAAAACCACATGAAATATATGCTAAATAGTAATGTCGTTTACGGTAATCTATAAGTGTACTTTTTAGCTACGGCACGGTACAGTTACATGACATTTACGTTTACGGTCCCATAATCCGCCCTTAAATGTGATGTAACTGTGCCGTAACTAAAAAGCACACTTATAGAAAACCGTAAACGACATTACTATTTAGCATCTATTTCGTGTGTTTTTTTATTTTATTCTAAATTTTTCCGTTTATTTGTTAATTTTTATTCCTTATTTATTGTTTGAATCAATTTTCTTTATTCATTTTATATTTTTTCTAACTAAAATCATTCAGCTGTTTCGATGACGGATAGAAAATTCTGATTTCAACAGATTGATCCGGCAAGTACGTTCACATTTACGTGTTAGTAACCATTCGTATACACTTCTTCTTGTGGTTTCGAAACAGCTGATTCGTTACAGTTACGTTTACGGTTGGGTAACTCAGCCTTAAGGGCGGATTATGGGACCGTAAATGTAAATGTGATGTAACTGTACCGTGCCGTAGCTAAAAAGTACACTTATAGATTACCGTAAACGACATTACTATTTAGCATCTATTTCATGTGGTTTTATATTTTATTCTAAATTTTTCCATTTATTTGTTAATTTTTATACCCTACACCACTATGTGGTCAGGGTATTATAAGTTTGTGCTGATGTTTGTAACACCAAAAAATATTGGTCGTAGACCCACCTTATAGTATACCGATCGGTTCAGAATTTTTTTTTATTTCGATTTAACGATGTCCGTCTGTCCGTCCGTCTGTCTGTCTGTCTGTCCATGCAATCTTGTGCGCACTCTACAGGTCGCAACTATTAAGATATTTTGATGAAATTTGGTACGCAGACCTATGTTGGCCCAAGGACGAACAAGTTTGATTTTGGTGAACATCGGTCCATGTTTAGTCCTAGTGCCCATATAAGGGTCCTACCAAAATTATACTGTTTATACGCTGCAGGTCGTAAATATCAAGATATTTTGATGAAATTTGGTACACAGACCTATATTGGCCCAATAACGCAGCCTATTGATTTTGGTGAACATCGGTCCATGTTTAGACCTAGTGCCCATATAAGGGTCCTACCAAAATTATACTGTTTATACGCTGCAGGTCGTCAATATTAAGATATTTTGATGAAATTTGGTACACAGACCTATGTTGGCCCAATAACGCAGCCTATTGATTTTGGTGAACATCGGTCCATGTTTAGACCTAGTGCCCATATAAGGATCCCACCAAAATTATATTGTTTATACGCTGCAGGTCGCAAATATTAAGATATTTTGATGAAATTTGGTACATAGACCTATGTTGGCCCAAGGACGAACAAGTTTGATTTTGGTGAACATCGGTCCATGTTTAGACCTAGTGCCCATATAAGGGTCCTACCAAAATTATATTGTTTATACGCTGCAGGTCGTAAATATTAAGATATTTTGACGAAATTTGGTACACAGACCTAGGTTAGCCCAATAACGCAGCCTATTGATTTTGGTGAACATCGGTCCATGTTTAGACCTAGTGCCCATATAAGGGTCCTACCAAAATTATACTGTTTATACGCTGCAGGTCACAAATATTAAGATATTTTGATGAAATTTGGTACACAGACCTATGTTGGCCCAATAACGCAGCCTATTGATTTTGGTGAACATCGGTCCATGTTTAGACCTAGTGCCCATATAAGGGTCTCACCAAAATTATAGTGTTTATACGCTGCAGGTCGCAAATATTAAGATATTTTGATGAAATTTGGTACATAGACCTATGTTGGCCCAAGGACGAAGCCTATTGATTTTGGTGAACATCGGTCCATGTTTAGAACTAGTGCCCATATAAGGGTCCCCCCAAAATTGACTTGTTTACAAACTGCAGGTCGCAAATATTAAGATATTTTAATGAAATTTGGTGCGCTGCTTCACATTATAGAAAATTTTGACATAAGCCCCATTTTAACCCATTCGAATTTCGGATCCAAACAATACACCAGACTGGTGTAGGGTATTGTATAGTCGGCATGCCCGACTTTAACCTTTTTACTCGTTATTCCTTATTTGTTGTTTGAATCAAATTTCTTTATTCATTTCATATTTTTTTCGACTAAAATCATTCAGCTGTTTCGATGCCGGATAGAAAATTCTGATTTCAACAGAATGAACATTTTTTGTCCTATGAAATTGAGGTTTTTTTAAGAAAAATCCTTAGGATCTGAGAATTTTCCTTGAAGGAAAATCCTATGTGGAAATTGTCACGTTTTGTAGACTTCTGTCACTAGATTTTAAGAATGCTATAATATGTTTTATGCTTAATCTGAACCAGTTGTTTTCATAGCAAATTTTGGTATAGATATATTTTACTTCAAAAATTGATGACTCCTTAACTTGCTTGCCCGTTCGCTTAGTCTTTAACGTGAATTCTTGTTTAAACAATTCTACTGTCGGTTTCTGGCACGTTCTTATATTTTTTTAAATAAATAATATTGCTCGAATAAATTTTAATAGACATTGTTGGGAAAATTATCTTTTTCCTGGAAGAAACAGTCCTTAGCATCTGGGAATTTTCCTAGAAAAATGTCCCCAGCATCCAATTAGAAGTCCTTAGAGTTTGAAAATTTTTCTATAAGCAAAAGTGCTCAGAATGTGAGAATTATTCTATAAAAAAGTCTTCAGAATATGAGAATTTTTTTATAAGGAAAAGTCCTAAGTGTGATTTTTTTTTAGAAAAAATTCGTTAGCTCAGAGAAATGTTGTATGGGAAAAATGCCACAGTTTGCGAAAATATTGCTATAATATAATCAGCGAATTTTTCTAAAGTACTCAGAATATGAGAATTTTTCTGTAAGGAAAAGTCCCCAGAATGTGAGAATTTTTCTACAAGAGAAAGTGCTCAGAATATGAGAATTTTTCTATAAAGTCTTCAGAATATGAGAATTTTTCTATAAGGAAGTTTTCAGAATGTGAGAATTTTTCTATAAGAAAAAGTGCTCAGAATGTGAGAATTTTTCTATAAGAGAAAGTGCTCACAATATGAGAATTTTTTCTAAGAAAAAGTGCTTAGAATGTAAGAATTTTCTTTATAAGAAAAAGTGCTCAGAATGTGAACATTTTTTTGTAAGAAAAAGTGCTCAGGATGTGAGAATTTTTCTATAAGAAAAAGTTCTCAGAATGAGAGAATTTCTCTATAAGAAAAAGTCCTTAAAATGTGAGAATTTTTCTACATATAAGAAAAGCCATAAGAAAATGAGGATTTTTCTATAAGAAAAGGTGCTCAGAATGTTCGAATTTTTCTATAAAAAAGTCCTCAGAATATTATAATTTTTCTATAAGGAAAAGTTCTCAGAATGTGAAAATTTTTCTGTAAAAAAAGGGCTCAGAATATAAGAATTTTTTATAAGAAAAAGTGCTCAGAATATAAGAATTTTTCTATAGAATTTTTTCTAGAAATTTTTTACAAGAAAAAGTGCTCAGAATGGGGGAATTTTTCTGTATGAAAAAGTGCTCAGAATGTGAGAATTTTTCTATAAGAGAAAGTGCTCACAATATGAGAATTTTTTCTAAGAAAAAGTGCTTAGAATGTAAGTATTTTTTTATTAGAAAAAGTCCTCATGATGTGAGAATTTTTCTATAAGAAAAAGTCCTCATAATGTAAGAATTTTTCTATAAGAAAAAGTCCGCAGAATGCGAGAATTTTTGTATGAGAACAAGTCATCAGAATGCGATAATTTTTCTATAAAAACAGTCCTTAAAATGTGAATATTTTTCTATATAAAAGTCCTTAAAATGTAAGAATTTTTCTTTAAGGAAAAATTTTTCTATAAGAAAAACTCCTCAGAAGTCATAAGAGGTCCTGAGAATCCATAAGAAAACTTTCTCATAATCCTCAGAATCTGAAAACTGGTTTCTCAGAATTTTTTGATAAAAAAGTGCTCAGAATCTGATATTTTTAAAAGGAACTATTCTCAGAATTTGAGAATTTCTCTAGAAAAAGTCTTAAGTGTGATTATTTTTTTTTATTAGAAAAAATGCTTAGGAATCAGAGAAATTTTCTATGGGAAAAATGCCACAGAGTGCGAAAATATTGCTATAAATATAATCTGAGAATTTTTCCTAAGGGAATAATGTTTCAGTACCTGAGAACCTTACTGTTGAAAAAGAAAGAGATTTTTTTCATGAATCTGAGTGTTTTTCTATAGAATAAAAATTCTATTAATCTAATTTTTAAATAATTTCAATAATCATTTGTATTACACACTATTACAAGGGTCTTTTATTTATTCAAGCCAAAATATTTTAAGAAAATTATATATTTTAACATACAATAATAAAAAATTAAGACTTAAAGCAACTAATTTATAAAAAAAAAAATGGATTACAAAACCACATTATCATTTCTGGTTTTAGCAACTAATAAATATGTAAGTTAAAAAATAATTTTGTTTGAAATTTTCGTATTTTCAAAAGATATCACACACTCGTTTTCATATACATTCAAGCCTTTTTGTTGCAAATATGTTTAGGATGACGAAAATAAAAAGAGTTAGTATGAATTAGTAAAAAAAAATATTATAAAAGGAGATATTGAAACAATCGTTCATCGAAAGGGGATGTTTCGTGTAACTATAATTTAGACATTCTGTATCCAATTAAGAGCACCACGAATACGACGCAGTCTAGCTCTGGTAAGAAAACTGCATATTAAGAGATATTCAACATAAGTACGACGACCAGCTTGTTGATAATTAAAAGAAGAGGCTAAAGAAGTATCCATAGATGATTTGGATTCACACATTAATTTGGTGGTTAAAGATAAAAGCCATTGTAGAATCTAACAGATCAAAGAAAACTGATTTAATACGAGGTCTTAAACGAAATTTATTTCTTAAACTTACCGCAGGACTATTAGGCATACCACCCGTTTTAAGCCATTGTGAAGGAGCCCATAAATATAACTGCATAATATTGGCGGCAATATCAGGACTTACTCTTTTTGAGGGATTTGGTGACAATATGTTATAGATCAATTGTTGCACTAATAACGGACACTCTTCTGATAAAACAGGCAAATCATCTTCTTTATAATCCGAGTTACGTAAAGAAAATGTTTGTTCTCCCTTGGCCATATTTAAACCGCCACTCGTAGAATAGAAGGGATTACGCATACCAAAAATTTCATAAGCTATAGCGCCACAAGCCCACAAATCAGCTTTAGCATAATTTAATACAGCAAAAGGACCTGGTAGTTTATTTATAATCTCCGGAGCCATTAAAGCGGCATTGCCACCCCTGTCGATATCATAAGAAGTGTAAGGTAATTGAAGGCCATGAACGCGATCGGCCAAACAACAACCAAAATCTGATAACACCAATACCGGAGGAGAATCATCGTCATTTAATTCTATTAATATATTATCTGACTTTAAATCGCGATGAGCTATACCATGGCGACTAATATGAGCCACTGCTTCTAGCAGTTGTGTCAATAATAACAACTTAGTTCTGGTAGTCAACTGATGAGAATCCAAAAATGCCCTTAAACTATAATCATAACGTTTCATTAATAAATACAATGACATATTACGACCATAACCATTTGGGTTAATACGTTGTGGCTGGGCTATGGGATACAATAAATGACCATCGGGAAAATTGCGTACTTCATCACAAAAAAAGCCAAACATGCAGACAATATTGGGATGCGGGGGTAGTATTAAAGTTTGATCTTGTACATGTTGTTCCCAAGTTTCGGCGGCTTCATTCATATAACGTTGACGAGCTGGAACAGTTTCTTTATACATAGCTCTTAGGATGGCCATAGCGTTACTTTGGATGTCATAGTTAAACATCATTTTCAAAGCTAAAGGATAACGTTGAAGACTGGCATTAGCAGCAGTGTCCATAGTTTGCTAAAAATTAAAAAGAAACCGATTAGACGAAACAACCAAAAAAAATTACAGTTTTCAAATTTTTCAAGGCAAATTATATAAATTTTTTTTAGAAGAACACTACTTCGAATTAAAAGGTTTTTTCTATAGACTACATGTAGACTACTTCGAATTTGAAGAATTTTTCCATAGAAAAGCTACTAGTCTGAATTCAAAACGAGTAAAAAGGTTAAAGTCGGGCATGCCGACTATACAATACCCTACACCAGTCTGGGTAAAAGCCAACTAATGTTTGGATCCGAAATTCGAATGGGTTAAAATGGGGCTTGTGTCAAAATTTTCTATAATGTGAGTCAGCGCCCCAAATTTCATTAAAATATCTTAATATTTGCGATCTGCAGTTTGTAACCAAGCCAATTTTGGGGGGACCCTTATATGGGCACTAGGTCTAAACATGGACCGATGTTCACCAAAATCAATAGGCTTCGTCCTTGGGCTGCCATAGGTCTGTGTACCAAATTTCATCGAAATATCTTAATATTTGCGACCTGGGCACTAGGTCTAAACATGGACCGATTTTAACCAAAATCAATAGGCGTCGTCCTTGGGCCGACATAAGTCGGTGTACCAAGTTTCCTCAAAATATCTTAATATTTGCGACCTGTAGAGTGCGCACAAGAATGCATGGACAGACAGACGGACGGACGGGCAGACGGACATCGTTAAATCGAAATAAAAAAAAATTCTGAGCCGGTCGCAAATATTAAGATATTGATGAAACTTGGTAGACCGACTTATGTCGGCCCAAGGACGACACATATTGATTTTGGTGAACATCGGTCCATGTTTAGACCTAGTGCCCATATAAGGGTCCTACCAAAATTAAATTTTTTATACGCTGCAGGTCGCAAATATTAAGATATTTTGATGAAATATGGTACACCGACTTATGTCGGCCCAAGGACGAAGCCTATTGTTTTTGGTGAATATCGGTCCATGTTTAGACCTAGTGCCCATATAAGGGTCCTACCAAAATTATATGGTTTATACGCTGCAGGTCGCAAATATTAAGATATTTTGATGGAATTTGGTACACAGACCTACGTTGGCCCAAGGACTTAGCCTCTTGATTTTGGTGAACATCGGTCCATGTTTAGACCTAGTGCCCATATAAGGGTCCTACCAAAATTATATTGTTTATACGCTGCAGGTCGCAAATATTAAGATATTTTGATGAAATTTGGTACACCGACTTACGTCGGCCCAAGGACGAAGCCAATTGATTTTGGTGAACATCGGTCTATTTTTAGACCTAGTGCCCATATAAGGGTCCTACTAAAATTATATGGTTTATACGCTGCAGGTCGCAAATATTAAGATATTTTGATGAAATTTGGTACACCGATCTATGGCAGCCCAAGGACGAAGCCTATTGATTTTGGTTAACACCGGTCCATGTTTAGATCTAGTGCCCATATAAGGGTCCCCCAAAATTGGCTTGGTTACAAACTGCAGATCGCAAATATTAAGATATTTTAATGAAATTTGGTGCGGTGACTCACATTATAGAAAATTTTGACACAAGCCTCATTTTAACCCATTAGAATTTCGGATTCAAACATTATTTGGCTTTTACCCAGACTGGTGTAGGGTATTGTATAGCGGCATGCCCGACTTTAAACTTTTTATTCGTTTTATACACAATTTTTTTTTAATTAATGAAAATTTTTTGTAAAAAATTACTCCGAATTTAGTAAGTTATTTGACTATTTCGGATTAAATTTAATTAAGAATCCACTTACCAATCCAGACATTCCACTGCTTATACCAGAAAACCCTGTTTGTGCGATAGAAAGAATCTTGACGTCTTTATTAGATTCCTGGTCTTCTAAATGGCGATTATCCTTTAAAGATTGTTCAAATTGTGTAGCAGCTGAAATTTGACTAAACACTTGAATATTATCTACTGAACCACCGAAATTATGAACAAAACGTGACATATTCTGTAAAGGAGACATAAGTTCAGGACAAAAAGATTGTTGTTGTAAAGGTTGTCTAGCAGCAGAAGAGGGTAACTCTGTATAAGAAGATGATGAAGAAGCCAACGAATCATTCATGGAAGTATCTAAAGAGTTTGCGAAACTTTTGATAGAAGCAGCATAAACTACAGCAGCACAACCTTTAGCTATAGCAGGACCTATATTAAGTTTATCTATATTAAAAGAAGAATCCAAAGTTTCCGATATTTCATCATAATTCCAAGAAGTTTGTAAACGATTAGCCGCTTCTCTTATTTCCCAGCAAACTCCTTCTAGCTCATCTTCTTTGGTTAAAACACCTGCCCCAGAAGCCAAACTAACTCCTATTAAAGCAAAAAATGGAGCAGAATCACCATAGAATAGTTTTTTAGTAGCTTGTCTACGCAATTCCGCCGAATAAGTAGTGGTAACACGATTTAATATATTATCAATAAATAATTTACGAGCATGTTGACCAAAACGAAAAATGTTTGCCGAACGAGGAACACTGGCAGCTAATTGGCCAGTGGCAGTAGCTGAACCAGATGATCCTCCAACGGTTTTTAAGACATTTTTAGCAGCTGAATTCTGAAAAATTAAAAAAAAATTGTAAATTATTAATATATAAAATTAAATATGGCATTCAGAAATCAAAAACTATCGTTTATGTGAAGGAAAATATTGAGAAGCAAACACAACAACAAATTTAACAAACAAAATATGTGTGTTCCCGTACGTTACCGCGGGTACCCGCGGGAACCCAAAACAGCCCAAACAACAACAATTTACACGCAATTTTGAGTACGGGAACGCCTTTGGGCTAGAATGGGTAACTTCGGTAAAGTACGGGACATGTCTGTTCCCGTACTTTACCGAAGTTACACAAACTAGCCCAAAGGCGTTCCCTTACTCAAAATTGCGTGTAAATTGTTGTTGTTTGTGTTATTTTGGGTTCCCGCGGGTACCCGCAGTAACGTACGGGAACGCACATAAATTTACTAAATTCAGAGTTGCTATTCTCTCGAAAAATTTCTTCAATTTGTACTAGTTTTGCTATAGAAAACTTTTTCGAATTCAGAGTAGAAAAATGTTTTCAATTCGGATTAATTTTACTATATAAAAAAATACTTCGAATTCAGACTAGCTTTTCTCTAGAAAAAAATCTTCGAATTCAGAGTAGTTTTTCTAAAGAGAAATTATTTTAATTCCGAGTTTTTCGGATTCCCAGTAATTTTTTTATATCCAATTTATAGTAGTTTTCGTGTAGAAAAGTAATTAGAATCATTGAGGGTACTCTCAGCCTTGAATAGTTACAAAGAAGCAAACGGCCTTTTGCATTGTGTTAAAAATAGTTTATTTGTAGTTAAGAATTTTCTTCTTACCCTTCCCACAATAGCCGCTGCCGATGGTAGACGTTGTTGGCGTGTCGTCCGTGTTTGATTTTGTTCCAAAATGTTGGTATGTATATCCCGTTTCCAATAGGTCTGAAGTAAAAAACGACCATGTTTGAATAGTCGAGTAGTTAGCAAACGCACAGACATAATTGTCTCTCCAACTCCTTACAAAACGACAAAAATAATTCCACCTGTTAAAAGGAACTAAAAAAATATTTTTAAAAATTACAAAAATAAATAAATTGCGTTTTATTAAAAATGAAAAAATATATTGGAATACATATATTATATACCAACCGTTGACGCTGTTCTTATTTTATTTGTGACTGTGTGGTTTATTTTCTGTGGTTGCCACCGCTGCTGGTAGTTTTTTCTAGCCAAAACATTGAAATTTGATGATGATCCCGCAAAGAAAACGGGAAAATCGACAGTTTTTGTTTTGTTTTTATGTTTTGTTAATTTTCTTTTTTATTCTATTAGATAATCATTCGTCTTTTTTCTCCTCAATTTCTGATATAGATTCGAGTTCGTCACAGTTGAAAGATTTGTAAAGAAAATAGTGTTTATAGTTAAAAATGCATTAAAAGTTTAATAGATTTTTATAATTTTGTATATTAGTTTACCTGCTTTTAAGGATTTTTCCAATTTTTTGGTCTCTGTATGGAATTTTCCTAAAATTACGAATTGTTTGTGGATGCGTATTAAAAATTATAACCAAAACTGAAAGAGCAGCTGTATGTCAATTTATTAAATCGAGCTACCATATCTCTTAGTTGTTATGGTAAAAATATAGATGCCACCTTGTCGAAAAATTAAAAAAAAACCCGTTAAAAGAAATAATGCAAATTTAAATTACAAAAAAAAAACTTGTTCCTTAATTTTTCGAATTTTTTATTGGAAAAATTACTTTTTTAAAATCCGTAAAAATACTGCGAATTATTTAGACTTTTCTATATGAGGTCTACTCAAAATAAAGTTAAATTTTTAAAATCTGAATTAATGATATATTTAATACACCCAGTTTTTGCTCATATCTTAATGGAGTATAATATTATTATTAGTATTTATTTTAGATATAGAATTTTTAAAGCAGATGTTCTAAAACGCATGGCTTTTTTTTAGAAAAATCCTTCAAATTAGCTATTTATTTTTTGAGCTATTTTTCATGTGCACATAAGCAATAACTGCACATCATTTTTTGTATCTTAATTTAACAAATTTTATTAAAATAAAAAAAAATTGGCTAACTAAATAACAAACATAAATTCTCCATCTCAACATTATTTCCTAAAATCAAATAATTTTGGAATAACATCACCACACTTAGCTGATAATTTAATATCAGCCAAATGATCACCTCTTGTCTCACCAATATTAACTATAGCCACTGGCAAGTTCAAATCTTTAGTTTGTAAAACCATACGATAGCCGGAAAATACCAATAAACTTGAACCCAAAACTAATAAACCATCACCAGTATAAATCATTTCAGCAATACGATTAACACGATCCTTAGGGACATTATCACCAAAGAATACTATTTCAGGTTTCAAATGGCCCTCACATTGAGGACATGGTGGTATACGAAAATTTTCTATATATTGTTGTGGTATTTCGACATCACCATCTGGGCGTATCATATCAGGAGCATCTTTAAATTCTGGATTTAAAGAATTTAGTATAGTTTGAAATTCATGACGATCTATGCGATATTCACAGGTTAAACATTTTACTACATAGCCAGAACCATGAAGTTCTACAACATTTTTTGAACCCGCCTTAGTGTGTAGACGATCAACATTTTGTGTTACTACACATTGTAGACGACCTTCTCTTTCGAAGCGCGCTAACGCATGATGGGTACTATTTGGTTCTGTAGCTGAAAATGTAGGCCAACCTACAAAATTACGAGCCCAGTAACGTTGTCTTATATTTGCAGATTTTATAAATTCCATATGTTGTACAGGTTTATGATTACTTCGAGCATATAAACCTACTCCAGCAGAACGATAATCGGGAATACCTGAAATTAGGGAAAAGTGTTGATATAAATTTACATTTTTTTCTAACAAAAATTATTAGGTCTTATACTAAAATAGGTTACGGTAAAAAATCTGAAGAATTTAAAAGTTTCTTTAAAGAAAAAATTCTTACGCTGGGTTTCATACTGACGGTTTATGAGTTAACTATTAGTAAAGAAATATCTCAATATCTGAGTAATCTGAATTTTGAAATTTGTATGTATAAAAAAAGTTTTCAGAATATGATATATTTTGTTGAAAAAATGTACAAGATTCTGGGAAATTCTCTAAAAAAAAATTCACAATCAATAGTTTGCTATAGAAAAAATATTCAGAATCTAAGCAGTTGCAATTTGCTTGTCGGTTAATAAATATGTCGTTATTTTTGTCATTAGTTTTTAAGGAACATCTACACGAGAGAGAACATTGCTAGAGATAGAGCAAAAAAACCTCTAAATAGCTTAAATCATTCACAATAGGGCTAATTAGAGGTGTTTTTTGCTCATCTCTAGCAGTTTTATCTCTCGTGTAGATGTCCATTTAAGGGCAATCGAGAGGAAAAAAAATAATTTACCTACACGTATTTTTATAACGGCCCAATATCATCTTTAGGGGTTAAAAAGTGTTGTCGAAATTATCCATTTTTGCGTTTTTTAATTAATTTCTTATAATTTCAAAGAAAAATAGATAAATTAGGTATCAAATGAAAACTTTGCCGATATTCAAGTCCGAACATGTCCAACTTTTTTTGTTATGAAATGATTATTTTTTCGAATAGCAAAAAACTTGGCTTACATTAAAATCTCGAGATTTCAATATCCGCCACTGTGAAAAAACAATGAAGAAAAGCTTATAGACGTTAAATTTTTATAGCATGTTTTTAATAGAGCTAACTGTATGTGCTTTATTCAAAACTTAACATCTATATTCTTTCCTTCATTCTTTTTTCAGAGTGGTGAATATCGAAATCTCGAGATTTCAATGCAAGTGTAAACACAACTTTAGTGGAGTTGTAAGATGCGTACTAGCACAGTACTAAATAGTACATTTGATGTACGCTAATTGCACACATGGTGGCAATCTCAAATTTAAACATTAATTTTAGTGTGCCTTGCCTCAACTGTGCTGTTTTTTATTCAACCTGGAGCTATATCTTTAAAAAAATTTCAAAATGTAGTTTTTGAAAGGAACATTAACTAGAAAAAATATTCGGAATCTTGATATTCGAAAAATTTTATAAGAAATATTACTTTAAAGAAACTTTTCTGAAAGACAAATATTATGTACTTAGAAACTGTAGTTCTTTTTGTTTAAAAAGCCCTGGAATATTATTTACCATAAGGAAAATGTTCCTTAGAATCTTTAAATATGAATAATTGAAATGAATTAATTTCAATTTAATTAATATTTTTAAAGAAAGGAGTGTAAAACTCAATTGAATGTGAAACTTATTATACGTTTAATTAAGATTCAACTGTGGTTTTTGTATAAAATATTTATTGTAATAACATTAAATTAAATCAATGCATAAGCCAATGAAAAACAAAATATAAAAAAACTTCAAAAAACTTAGTATTAAGACCAAAATTAGTTCTGTAATTTACTGGAAAGACTATTTTAAAACCATTTTAGAATTGGAACTACATAATAATAACAAAAGAAAAATATATATATGTACATATATGTATATATTAAAATATAACCACCACCACTATGGCTGAATTAAATTTTCCACATCATTCAGTATATCGAGCATACGATCACTTAGATTTTTTGTAGTTTCCAAGCTAATGTGATCATTCTCTGTTAGAAAAATGATTTGTTCCACTAATTCTTTAAGATCATATAAATATTTTAAAGCTTTTTCCTTGTTTCGAATACATTTAACATTTTTTTCTTTGCATGATCTTAACTTTTGTGTAATATTTAATTTGTTGGGTAATACATCAGGTTGACTTCTTTGGGGAATAATTTCATTGGCTGCATGTTGATCTATTTGAAGTATACTACTTTTATTAGCAGCATGTTGATTTATTTGGGAATCACTTTCATTGGCAACAAGTTTGCTCGGGGCATGACAGTTTTTGACAGCATTTAAATTATTTTGCTTGATAAAAGTTCGCATATTTTTAGTAGAAACTTGTTTGCAACGACGTGTTTGAAGTTCATCTTTTATTTTCGTGGCCCTTATTAATGGATTTTTTTTAATAATTGTTTTTATACGCTTGTTGGATTTTTTTTGTGTTGATTTAGGATGTTGTCCTGTTTGTGTAAGATCCTCTCTTCGTTGTTGTTTTCTATAGCTTAAAATAAATTTTTTCACCGTCCATTTACTTCGTGACATCAGAGCACCAATATAGGCATACGATTTTTGCTTTCCGTATAAAACAAGTATTAACTTTTTTTCATCTGTAATTAATAGCTTACGAGACTTTACTGGTTAACAACATGTTAACAATTCGTTTTATAATCAATAAAGGAGAGAATTTAAAATTTATAAAAATGTACGCGCTATTTGTGTCGTTTTTTTTTTGTTGACAGCTTGAATTAAAGCATGCCAATAAAATTCAAATTTGTATAATTTGTACTGGCAATACCCTTATTGATAAAACAGCATTATAGTGATGCCAGATTTTCATTTACGGAAACGGAATTAAAGTTTTGTAAACCGTTTTATAAAAATAAATGGAAATTTAAATTACATATAAACTCATTAATTCAATAAAATTAAGGACGTTGCACACGTTAACCCGCGGTGACTACCTATTTCTACTATTTCCCAGTATTGGGAATACAAAACAAAAAAGCTAGTTCCATACGGGATTAAGTGAAAAAATATTAATACTTGAGCTGTAATATATTAATAATCTCTTATTTACTTTAAATAATTTTAAGTAAAAGTAAAAAGTGTTAAAGTTTCAAAGCTGAAAAATAAATTTTTTGAAATATTCGAAGTATGTAGTAAGTAAAATACTCAGCTACATTTTTTAAATAATTCAAATATTTCAATTGTTCGTGCCCAATAAGTGACAGCAAACGGTTTAACTTTTGACGTTTATAAAATGCATAAAAAAACAGCAGCAACACAATAACATTTTCGCGCCGTTTCATTCTAACTAATGTTAAACAATAACAACGTATCAAGAATAAGCATTTGACCTCCATATCGGGAAAACAAATAATATAAGGAACTTACGCTTCTATGTATGTTCTGTGATGATGATTTTCCGATCGATCGATATCGTTTTCTGATAGCTTTCTTTACGCTCACCACTATCGTATCGTTTCGAAGACCATAGTAAAAAAGCTGATGGGATTTTACGTTTTATTTTGTTAAAGGTATAAATAGTTTGTACGTAACGTGCCGTGACGAATCAGCTGATTTGTTTTTGTTCTATGAAAAAGCATTTGAGTCGTTAGTTTGTCTGCAATGTAACGTGCCGGATGAACCTGTTGAAAACAGAATTTTTGTTATCCGTTAAAGGTATAATTAGTTTGTACGTAACGTGCCTTGACGAATCAGCTGATTTGTTTTTATTCTATGAAAAAGCATTTGAGTCGTTAGTTTGTCTGTAATGTAACGTGCCGTGCCGGATGAACCTGTTGAAAACAGAATTTTTGTTATCCGTTAAGTGGCAGTGAGTTGACAGCTGCTATTTTGAGATCTTCTAACGATAAAAATCTAAAAATAGTATATATTTTTTTAAATTTTCTTTTTTTTACCGTTAAGCCGATGTTTTATATGTGTCAACTTAAAGTTGGCTAGCAGATTAGCTTTTGGCTCACAGCCAGCTTTAAGCCGCCGCTGCAATTTTTTATTTAGCCACCGCAACGAATTAATTTGGTTGACGCAGATCTCTGCTAAGAAAAAGTCTAACTACATAAAAGAGCCATCCGGCACGGCACATTACAGAACCGTCACGGAACGCAATGACTAATGGAGCCTTAAGGCTATGTTATTCGAACGTAAACGTAACGTGACGAATCAGCTGATTCAATCTAAGAGAGTGAGTAAAAAAGAAATAAACTGTCAGCTATACTCCTTCAACTTATTCGATTTTTCAAAATAAGAAGATACGTCACATTGCGTTTACGTTCAAGTAATTTGGGCTTTACTTTTTGTGAGGAATATGTTTTTCGTGCTAATTAATTAAATCGAAAATCCCGGGAATTAAAAGAAAATGTTAAAAAATTATATACAAAACAACAACAAATTTTTGAATTAATAGTTAACGCCTTAACCCAGGCGTATGGCATCACCAAAAAAATAAGTTCTTAAAATAAGGAGTACAATAATGAATCGTTGCAAAATTAATTTAAAAAAAAAATGTTTTAAAATTTTTTAGTAGTACAACAAAAAATGAAGTAAAGAACTTAATTGTACAAACAATGCATTATTGTTATAAAAAATATTGATTTATATGATTTTTTAAATATTTTTTAAGAGAAATTATAACTTTAATGAAAGGAGTCGAAATAAAGTAATAATAAAAAGTTTTTTGTCCTTTGAGGTAGAATTAGTCATACGTAAACGATTACGATTTCGAAAAAACCATTACAAAAATTTCCGCTACGTGAAGCAACACAATCATCAGACGATAATCGTAGTATAGAATCCGGGCCCTAAAAAATTAGTTGGTATCGAGTATCTAGTACTCAAATACGCAAAATTTGTACATCACTAATCAGACGCAAAGGAACGTCAATATAAAAGTCTCTGATATAAAAGTAGTCGATTTCATTTTTAATTTGATTAAAGTTTATCGTTTTGTTATTCCTAAATATTGAAATTAATAGAGCAAGCAATGCGACGAAGAACATTAACTAAAGGCGAAAGATCGCTAATACTTTTTTTACGTGCAAATAACAAGTCATATCAAGAAATTGGAACAATGGTGTCACGGAGTAAGTCGACGATCAGCCAGTTTGTATACGACTATGAAAAAAAACAACAATTGGAAGATCTTCCTAAATCAGGACGGCCACAAAAATTAACTAAAAAGGGTCAAGAGCATATAAAGATGATAGTAAAGCAAGATCCCAAAATAAGTGTCTCTAAAATAGCGTTAAAACTAAGAAAACGTCGTTACAAACGAGTTTGTCTTCAAACTATAAGAAATTTTATGATCAAAGAAAAGCTGAGAGAAAAACGGAAATGGTATGGTACGCAAAAACATCTTCCTCCAAAAAATCCGCCTTCGCCAATAAAATCACCTGCATTGATCGGGAAACTAATTATTGAACCATCAAAAATAAAGTCATTCAAAACAACAAGTCTCAACCGTAACCGTCGTTGTGAAATAGCTTGGAATTATTTATATGATTTACAAAATTTACTAGAACAAATTATTTACTTACGTTTGCATGATCATATTAGCTTTGACACTACAAAACAGCTAACTAATCGTATGCTCAATATGCTGTTGGACGTGGAAAATTTCATTAAGTCATAATTTATATGTTTTTTGTTTTTAGGTTCCTGCATTTATTGTTTTTAAATTTAGTTTGTATTGAAGTTTTTTTATGTTGTCATTATTTTCTTTATAGTTTTGTAAGAATAATGTATGAATTTATTTGTTTTTTTTTTTATCTTTTCTGTTGACTTTTTTAAGGCTATTCACACGTCGACTATCCATATCTACTGTTATTACAAATTGTCAAATTTTTGTAAATTAGCTTTTCGTAGCTCCCAATATTGGGAAATAGTAGATGTGGACGGACAGGGATAAATAGCGTGCGAATCTAGCTTAATAAGAATAAATGTAATTTTTTAATTTTTGCTGTGATTAAATATAATAAATTTGCTATAGTCTTAAGTGCCTATGCATAATAATTTGAAAACCTTATAACACATTTAAAAATTTATTTTGTATGGAAAATTTGTTTTATAAGTCACTTATAAATTATAAAAGTGATTATGCATATGTCCCTTAGTTATTCAATCTTGATTTTGTTATAGAAAATCCATTTGATTCGAAGGGTTATTTTCTATAGAATAAGCGTTAGATGTTGGTGTTTAGAACAAAAATACAGTATAATTTTACAGATTTTTTATTATAGAAAAACACTGATTTTTGCTTTGATTATGGCCAACTATTTGAGGTTTTGCGTTATTTTTTTTAAAGGAAAATAGTATATTACAATTATTTTAATTTTTGCATTAAAAAATAAAAAAAATAGTTTTTTCGGACTTTCTACCTCAAGTGCAAATTCTAATATGATATTGTCATATTAGATTTTACTTGTTGTTTCAAAAAGGTTGACCATTTTCGTGATAGACAATACTGTTTCGTTCTTAAAAACAAATCTACATAAAATCGTGCGATTTTTAAGAACAACAATAGGTAATTTTATATGAAAAAGAACGATTTTATGTGGAGGAGTCATTTTCTAGAACAGCCCCGAGTGATTCTAAAGAATTTTTAGTATACACAATCTTAATGTTACGAAATTATTGCTATAAAAGATCATTAGATTCTGAGAAGTTTTCCAAATAAAAAAACTACATGGGGTTTCTAGATGTTCGTTGTCACTTGAATGACTAAATGTATTTTTTTTTTTGTATCACATATAATTTTGTTGTATTTTCATCTAAAAACACCACCTTAAGATTCTTAAATTTTTTGTGGGAATATTTTTTAAAACCCATATTAGCATCTTTCATTTCCTATTGAAAATATGCCATCCTATTTATGTAAACAAGTTTCTTTAAAACTTACCCGATTCCGTTGATATTCCCGCACCCGTCAATACTACTATGTTAGGTTTATCCATTAGGAAATCTTGTACCCGTTTGACATCCTCATCTAATACGGGCTGATGTTTAGGCACATATTTTTGTTTAGACCACTCCGGATACTTACAATGTAAACGCATTGGTCGGGTAAAACGCATAATTAAATCAAATTTATTAAAAATTAAGCCTTAATGTAGAAGGCATATAACAAAGCAAAACTGAAAAAAATAAAAACAGATGATTTGGGATTGTAGGGTTGTTAATTGTGAGGTAAATATGTAGTAATATCGTCAGCTTATTATTGGTTAAATTAAATAATTAAGTATTAACTCTTTCACTACCCTAGTATACTACAGTGTACACATCTTTAATAGAATATATAAAATTTAGTAGTGCAAAAAAAATTGTATACTTTTTACAATTAAGTTTATTAAGATCTTGGACTTCAAATAAAAGTCATATGTATACACGCAAAAAACAAAAAGTGTATAATTGCCGAAGTACTTCGGTAAAATACAACTTCAAAAGTTTTCTGCTAAGTTAGACAAGTCTTTAAGGTGGTAATTTTCTAAAACACTTCGGTGAAGTGTTGCGTTATTTCTATAGAAATTGTTTGTGTTACAAAAACAATTTACATTGAAAGTTCCCTTCACTTCACCCAAGAGTTTTACGAAATTAGGTACTAAATAAAATATAATATTTTCTAAGATAAGTTACAAAAGAAAAAACTTAGGTAACTTAACATATTTTGAAGTGCGTGAAAATAGAATGGCAAGTTGACAAAAACTAAAAATTTGTGTTTCGAATTGTATTTTTTTATTATCTTACGTAATATTTTTGAAGTTGTATTTTACCTAAGTACATACTTCTATAATTATACACTTTTTATTTTTTCCGTGTAAGCAGTTCTAATTTTTTGAATATATCATAATCTCCGTGAAAAGGGGGTTTTAGTGTTTCTCCTAAACTAATGAAGATAGATAATTGAATTTATGACGAGAAGAAAACCAATGAAAAGGTTTTTGGCTACTCGAATGTTTAAGGGGTAAAACGGGGCTCAGAAGTTTGAAAAAATCGATTTTTGGTGGCTAGGAGGGGGAGGGGCAAAATATGCTACATATTTTTTTCTAATTTGAGAACTCTTAACAAAAATCTGAAGTCAAAATAACGATATATCCGCAAACAAAAAGTCGGTAGTGAAAGGGTTAATAGATTCTTAAGCTGCCTACACACTAGGGAACTTGGTCGAGGAAACAAAAAATATCAAAAAATTTTGTAAACACGAAATGCACGCTCTCAACACGCACACACACACAAACGCACTCACACATTCACAAAAAATGCTCTCTTTTTTTAAGAATGTTCCCTAGTGTGTAGGCAGCTTTATAATAATCTAAAAACATTATAATAAACAAATTCAGTAATATCAAGTGTAAATTATTGATTTAGAAAAAAATTCATCAAATTTATTTTTATTACGAAAAAAATATATATCGCCCATTCCACTACAGATCGCCAAAATTCTGATCTTGGAATCTTTGATTTTAATTATATTTTGCACCCTGGAACTCTAGGCAAACACCTAAAGATTGCCCTTTTTATTTTCTAGAAATTCCAAAAACTCTCAATTTTATTCGCGATTTTGGAAAATTATTTAACATTTGTTTTTTTTTCTTAATATTTATCGGATCGTCCGCATTTAAATTGCATCAGATGGTACATTTTGGAATAAAACTTTTCTAATTAAATGTCCCATATTGCAAAATATGGGATTTTTTCTTATTTTGCGCAGTTTTCAGCAATTTTTGAGTTTTTAAATATAAGCTCAGCTGATACTAAAGTGATACTACCCAACAAACAATTCGGTCCGTCATAAACGGAATCCAACTCCGTATACGTACCGTTTTCTGGATCCGTATACGGACCAGAAAACTGAACATAAGAAACATCGAAACTGATTCGAATCCGTTGAAAATCCGTCAATGACGGACCGTTTACGGACCAGTATGTCGTGTTAAAAACGGACAAGTCCGTTTAAAGTCCGTCAATGACGGACCGTTTACGGACCGTTATGTCATGTAAAAAACGGACTAGTCCGCTGAAAGTCCGTCAATGCCGGACCGTTTCCGGACCGATATGTCGTATAATAACGGAGTATTTCCTTGTCCATATCCTACCGATTTTTTCAAAAAAAATAGACCATATGTTTATTATTTTCAATACAAAGTAGTTTTTTTTTTCTTTTTTATAAATTCATTAATAATTATTATTTATAATTACAATATTTAGCACATCTAGCTCGGTTTACCTATCTATTCAGCGCTTAGGGACCTGGAGTAAAATCCAACATCTATATGGAAAAGAGACAATAAATTAGTTATGGTTTAATTGACTGTGTACACGATGCAAATTCTCACATGTTATACACAAAACATTGTGAAACATTAAGTTTCATAAATCTTACCTTGTTACTTGATGTTGTTTGATTAATGGTGTGATAGAAAGAATTCCCTCTATTGCATATTCTCCATATATTCCCATTATAATAATATTTTCACCGACTTTACAAAAATTTTTTATTTTGTAAACAAACCGATGAATTCCGTATTTAAAGGTACGGAAACGGATACACCAATACGGAGTTAAAACGTATTGTGTTCGAAAATCCATTTATACGGTCCGTTAATGTTCCGTATACGTACAAGCATTGACGGATACGTACCTTACGGACAGTTAACGTGCCGTAAAAGCCGGATTCATGAATCCGTACGTGCCGGAGAGTCCGTTGAAATGTTTCTTGGGTAAATAGTTTCTCAGGTGATACTAAATTTCAGCGCCCCCTACCGGTGAGTAGTAGGGGGCGCTATCAAATTTATATGAAAATATATGTTGTTAACGTTTTGTTCTGGTTATTTTTTAGATATTTTTTTAGAATATTTTTTTTTTACTTTTCAAAAAATATACGAAAGAGGCGGGTTAAATTCTCGAATTTTATGAAGTAGCAGCACTCAATCGACGCGTATTGATGAGCTGATTACGGGAAAATAATAATACTTCATTTATACTTAAGAAAAAACCACCTAGTTTTTCTACAAAACTAGTTTTTGTTTGTTTTTTTGTATGCGTTTTGACAAGTTAAAAATTACAAGATCCAAAAACCAGGTAGTTTTTTCTCACATTTTTTTAAATTGGACCCAAAAGTTGTCAGTTACAAGTTTTTGTTAGAATGACTTCAGTCCACGTCTGCATTACGAATATTTGTTGACAGCTTTAAAGTACAAGTCCATTTCATACAAAAATTTTAAATTTGGAAATTTTTGAAATTGTACCAAATGGATCGCGGTAGTAGAGTTGTGAAATTTCGGTATTTTTTGAGTACTCAATACTACTCAATACTTTTCAATTGAGTACTCGATACTACTCAATACTTTTAACGGTTTTTTTAATTTAAAAATAAAAATGTTATGAATTCGTATTTATTGGGAAAAATTATCACAATTCACATACACGTGTTAAATAACTATTGTTATTTACATTTTAATTAATTTAAAACATTTTAAATAAATTAATTAAATAATTTATCCCAAAAATTCGTTACAAATTTCTTTGCTTCACAAATAGAGTTGTATTTTCAGAGCTGTATTTTTAGAGTACTATTTTTAGAGTTGTATTTTTATACGAAAAATACACATTTCTACGGAAAATTGCATCTTTAAAAGTATTGAGTAGTATCGTTTTAGTATTGAGTACTCAAAAACACAGTCAGTATTGAGTACTCAGTACCGGAATACTCAATACTTTTACAACTCTACGCGGTAGTACCACGGTACCAACGGAAGTCAAAATGTACCAAAAAAAAAAAAAGTACAATTGTACCATGTTTTCCATCCCTGTGCGGAGTCGCAATAAAAAAACTCTTTTCGCCTAAACTTTTGGGGCGAATTTAAAAGTCAGTTTAGAAAATGCATTCATTGTGATTGGTTGTAGACGCGGTGTCATCCTAGAAAAAAGATTGTAGTTTTTGTGAACTTTTTATTAAGTTAAAACAAAAAAAGGTGAAAAGCCGGTCATATTTGCAATACCAAGAATTTATGGTACAAAAAACTTGATTGCTCAAGTAAATATTGGTAAAAACAAAGAAGTGAACAGTTTTTGCTTATTTATTTTTCGGGTATATCTCTAAAAGAAAATTAAACAAGCTAAAAACGTGAAAAAGCAAGAGGAAAGAATATTTTTGATAAAAGAAAAAAAAAATTGTGTGTCATCGTTTTTAACGTACCTCAAGTGTAATTGTTGTTTCTGTTTTTGGAGTTCTTATTACATATGTGCTTGTGTTCGTGAATTTGTGTTTTTGCCTTTTGTTTTTAAGTTTTAAACAAAGAAATAACAATTAAAAGAAAAACTAATTGCTTTTACCGTTTTGAAAAAAATCTTGAAAGAACTTATAATAATAAAATACCCGTATCTGCATTAATAAAAAAACTTCAAAAGGATTAAAGGAATTCTCAGATATAATGTCGGAGACTAAAAGTGTAAGTATCGAAGAAATTTAATATAATACATGTTACTCCTTAATACATTGGTTCCATTTTTAACACCAAGGGCGCGGCTGTATTTGCTACTGTTGCATTTTGGCCTGTTCTCCTGTACCGCGCTGCCAACTTTGACAATTTGCATTCATTTGACGATTTCTGAAGTGAAATTTAATGAAATGACGATTTTTAAAATTTCATGTACACGCAGAAAAAAAACCAGGGGCGAACATTACCAAAGGGTTCGTTAGCCATACGTAGACGTAACGTACCCTAACGTAACGGGAGGGGTAGAAAATCTAGAGCTATAGATAAACGAAAACGGATAATATGTTTTTAAAAACTTAATTTTCATTGTTATTCATTATTATATATATTTAATCCTTTAATTCCCAGTGGAACATAGGGCCGTTATTCATTATTAGTTTTGCACAATTTTTAAATTTTATCACTTAATATTGTTTGTATTGTCCCTTTTGCTTAGTTTTTTTTCCAAATTTTTTTTAGTAAACATACCATGCAAAATATCAGCTCACGTAAATACGGAAAGAAAATCAAATTTCAACAGGTTTGTCCGTTCCGACTCGTTTCGTTTATGTAACATAAGTGCTTCTGTGTGTTTTCTATAGGATAGGTTGAATCAGCTGATTCGTCAAGTTACGTTTACGTATTTCTAATTCCAACTTAAGTGCTATGTAATTATACAATAACATAAATTCCAAGTTAGTTTTAAAATTTTCTTCTAAAATATTTTTAGATATTGGGTCGTATGAATAAAACTTAGCAATTACTTCGAAGTATTTACTTTTGGTTTAGAAATGACTTTTAATACCAAATTGAGCCACCCATAGACTTGTGGAATATCATGAAATATAAACGAAAATCGAAAAATAAAATTTTTAGTTCAATCACAAACAGACTAAAATTGTGAAGTAAATGCTTAAAAACCCCAATATTTCCCCCTATTAGCAATATCGATGTAGGGGGGCTTAAAGCCCAAATTAACAGACTTACGGCTCCTTTAGTCTGGTAGTATCATAAAGTACCGTGTCAGCTGTTTACTTTTCATTAAAGCACCGTAAGTTGTTTTTCACGTGGAAAAATTTCACTGAAACTTTAAATGCCTCAAATTGCAATTTAATTTAAATAAATGAACAATTTTTTAATTTTATAACAACGACACAATCAAAATAAACACAAAATGTCACTTTTTCCCAAGAAAAATAATAGACTTTTACATTAAATTTGCGTGAAAACAAACTCTACACAATTTTCACGTGAATCTGATTGCCGTGAAAAATCATTTTTTTATATGGAGTATAACAGTTTTTTCACGTGAAACTCAAACAACTAAATTACCGTATACGGATATACGCTGATTTTTTTTAATGTACTGAAAAAAAAAATTAACTATATAGGACAAATATTTTATGATTATAAATGTAGATTAAAGATATTTTATAAATATGTAAATACATTGAAACCATTGATATTCATTTAAAAAAATTGAAAACCTTTTGTTTTACATAGAATGAAAGAAGCCACCCTTATGTATGTATGTATTTTTTTTTCTTTCAAAAATTGTATTTTGTTAATTTTTATTTCTTTAAAACAGTGTAGTATTTATTTATACCCAGTAGCAAATGGTCGAACTAGTACTAAAAAGTACTAGTTTTTTGACTAGTAATTACAGAACTAGTTCTCACAATAATCATTTTGAACCAGTTGTGTACTAGTTAAATACGATCTATATAGATACTAGGGGTTTTATATAAACTCCTTAATTCCTTGTAAACCTTTTATAAATACAAACAATATTTTTTATGTATGGAGTTTGACATTAAACTCATAAACATTTATACCGTTTAGATTTATATTAAACACCTACTGTTTAAAAAAAATACCTAAATTAAAATATGAGATTTGAAATTTTTTTTTGCATTACATTTAATACAAAAATCAGAGTTTGCAAATAAAAACTTAAAATTTTTTATTGTGAATTGAATTGAGGTGTAAATCAACTGGTACAATACTGGTGCCAAAAAGTCACTCCATAACTAGTTTAGTAAATTTCTCAAAAGTACCAGTATAGTTTCCTGTTTTTCTTCCTAAAAATCTTTAACAATTTATGTATCTAATAGTTTCATTGAAACTATGCAGATACTGTTTCTAAACATTTAATTTAAATACGAGTTTTGAAATACTAGTTTTGGTTACAGTTGCTTTTTAATAATACATTCTGAGTTTGCAAATAAACACTAAAATATTTTATTGTCATTACAAATCATAAACACAAAATATTTTAAATTTCAATTATTAAATGAATATAATTATCTCAGTAAGAGGAAACTATCGGTCTAATCTGCGTTTTATCAAAGGAAAACATTTGTTTTTATTTTATAATTCAGGTAGCAACCAACTGGTACAGTACTATTTCCAAAGAGTCACTTCGGAACTGGTTCCACGAGTCTCACATTAGTACCAGTTTCCGTCCCTATTTTTCGTCTTTAATTTGTAATTTCCAATCTAGTTCTACAACTAGTACCAAGTGGCAGTTTGGCGGCAATTGCCCCCATCCCTATGACATCTCCATGTTAAATTCTACAGTTGTTTGTATGGAGAGGCGGTAGAACTCGTACTAGTTGCCTGGTTCAAATAAACTAGTACATAACTGGTTCTAAACTAGTATTTTTTGCTACTGGGTATTTTCCGAAAGTACCTACTTCGTTTTTTACACAAAACATTTTCATATTTTTAATAAAAAATAAATGCATACAGATTCTATTAACACATTCAACATTTCTTACAGTGCAATTCTCATTTTCTCACCAACACAACTACATTTTTAGTTTTGAACACCACTGATTTGGATTGACGATTTCTCATTTCGCAAACACGATTTTTTTTCAAAATTAAATAAAATCGAAATTTAATATTTTCAAAAAAAAAAATCGATTGGCAGCACTGCACCTGTATATTTCTGTTACTTATTTCTTTATAACATGTTTTTGTTGTTTCGCCTAGAAATACGACGTGTTTTTTCTTTTTGTTTTAAAGGATCGTTTTTGATAATGTTGAAAGAATGTATTCTTTTTAAAAATTTTTAAGTTAAAAATTTTTTAAACTACCCAGTTAGAAATATACAAACGTGAAAGCGGTGGTGCAGCTCCGGACTTTGTCCTCTATAGTTAGAGAACTCCATATGCACAGCATTTAAAATTTCGTCAACTTTTGGCTGGAACATTTGTATACCAAGTATTATGTCTCGTTAGCAGGGCCAAAACAAAAAAAACTACATGTGAACTTTTTTTAAGTTTTATTTTGGAAAATTTATTTTCAGACCACATATTTATTGGTTTTGCCAACGTTTCGGCAAACCAGACTACAAACCTTTTTTAACAAAGCGTTATCATTTTTATAAAATTATCGCTCTAACAGTGAATTGATTTTTGTACCGCTAGCAATTTCTTACTAGGTAGTACTGGATAACCAATGGTTCCAAACGTTTGCATAGCTCTCTAAGTTTCTTCTCTGCTAGTGGCATTTTTAAAAACCACTGAAATTTTTGTAAAACAAATACAGGCAAAACACTTTTTACAAATGCTGGCAAAGCGTCGATAGTGAGTGTTCTGCCAGTCATTAATTTTTAACAACGCGATTAACCAGTGCCAGTGTTTGATTTTTTGTACCACTGATAATTTCTGACTGGGTTATTTTGCTTACTTCGAAAGCAATTAAGATATCAATAATCGGTTCGCAAGGTAGATGCATGACCAGTAGGGATTTGGAATGATGCAATAAAAAGATTTAAATAAACGACATCTGCCTTGTCTTAAAGGAACATCGTTGATATGTATTTCATTCAATAAACATCCCACAGCTCTTATCACATACGTAGTATATGAAAATATATAAATGCCATGCATTTTATGAACTACGTCTTCTTTCCCATGCTCTTAATAAGATACTACAATACAAAAACACAATTGTGTGATAAAGAAACAATCCCGCAACAACTAAAAACAACAATACATACTACGTACTCCACTCTTTAAAGTCAATTGAACTCTTTATGTAAATTTCAAAAACACCAAGAAATGCAGGACGGCTGGTTGGTAGGCAGACTACACACAGAGAAAACAGAATCATTGCTAGAATAGACGTTTTTGCCAACTGATTGTTTTGGTTAAATTATTTGATTTCTCAACCAAGAGTATTATTCCAGGGTTAATTGAAATACATTGGGTCATATGAATAAAACTTAGCAATTACTTCGAAGTAATTACTTTGGGCTTAGGAATGGCTTTTAACTCCAAATTTACCAATTGGCTGGTAGAATAGCATGAAATGTAAACGAAAATTAAAAAATTAATTTTCTAGTCTACTCCCAAGCAGACTAGATTTGTGAAGTAATTGCTTAAAAAACCCTGTATTTCCCCCTATTAGTAATATCTATTTTTTATTCATATGAGCCATTGTCTAACCGAAATTCTGTCAGAATAGCGAATTTCTTCAATCACCACAAGAAAGTATCGGTGTCTGCAAAAACACTTATTTATAAATCATATTTTATTTATATTTATAAGTTATATAACTATGCAGTTGACAAAAAATTCGGTTGTCATGATGAACCTGTTTTCTGTGTGTAAAAACCCGTTATTGCTTAAGGGGACATAAAGTACTTAAAAATATAAATACACAGCATAAAAGCTACTGATGCATAAAAATGGAGTAAACATAATAAAACCAGAATATTAAATAAGGACTGGTGTAATAAAATCTTTATTTTTAGCTAAACTTTAACACCTACACAAGAAAATGCTTACTTTAAAAGAAGATACAAGAAATATGAATAATGTATGAAATTTTTGCTATATTCAACAATGGCAGATACTTTATGTTCAATAAACAAGATTTTCTGCTCTTTAAAATTGTCATTTGTTTAAACAAAAGAAAAAAAATATGAAAATCTCCCAGCGGATTAGCACTTGAAAAATCACTTCAACTTTTATATAAAACGAGTAAAAAGGTTAAAGTCGGGCATGCCGACTATACAATACCCTACACCAGTCTTGTTAAAAACCAACTAATGTTTGGATCCGAAATTCGAATGGGTTAAAATTAGGCTTCGTCCATGGGCCAACATAGGTGTGTGATCCAAATTCCATCAAAATATCTTAATATTTGCGACCTTCAGCGTATAAACAATATAATTTTGGTAGGACCCTTAAATGGGCACTAGGTCTAAACATGGAGCGATGTTCACCAAAATCAATAGGCTTCGTCCTTGGGCCAATATAGGTCTGCGTACCAAATTTCATCAAAATATCTTAATATTTGCGACCTGTAGAGTGCGCACAAGAATGCATGGACAGACAGACGGACGGACGGATATCGTTAAATCGAAATAAAAAAAAAATCTGAGCCGATCGGTATACTATAAGGTGGGTCTAGGACCAATATTTTTTGGTGTTACAAACATCAGCACAAACTTGTAATATCCTGACCACGTAGTGGTGTAGGGTGTAAATACCAAACATATGATGGACCGTCAAAACAAACGCTTCTTTTTTCAATGGGTCGGAATGGTATGAGTAAGAAAAAAATATTTAATTTAAAATTTACTGCATTATCCCCTTGTTTGTTCGAAACAAATAAATTTTAATAACAATTTAAATCAACATGTTCTCGTCGCAAATAAAAGGGTTGTTGCTCGTTAATTTTCTTATGTAGTATAATGTGGGGTTGAGGGGGCAATAACCTGGTCGAAGAAAAATATTTGTACATGTATTTTAAAGAAAGATACATATTTCCACACTGAGCTTTAAATTTTGAAAAGGCAACTTTTTTGGGGGAACTTCATGACTTTTCCGTTAATCCTCACACACAACCGTGATACATTTGTGACACTCGCTTTTTATAAAGAGCATTAAACGAAAATTCTAAAGTGAGTTGAGGCTTCAAACTCATATACATATGTATATCGTCACCTTAAATGCAAACGGACGTAACTGCACAAAAATTCGAAATCGAGTTTTTTTATTGATTATGGTTCGTTTTATCAAACTACATGTTCACACAAAATTTTAGACTTCTACGATTAAAAATGGCGACTTTATTAAAGAAATTCAAACGGACGTAGTGCATGTATTTCTTAATGCAAAAACATACAAACACATGTAGTGTGTAAGCTTGTGTCAGCGTTGCCACAATGTGAATTCAAAATCTACAAAATTTTAGTTATATTTTAGTACAATACAAATGACAATTTACCCTGATTAATTCAGAAAAACCTTTTTTTGAATATTAGTAGACAAAAAACAGCAACAAAATGCTGTTATATCTCCAAATTTTAGTTATATCTAAGTTAAATTTAGTTGAATGAAAGTAACAATTTTCCATTTAAAATAACAAAAAAAAAAAAAATTATAATTGCTTAACAATAGTTGAGTCCTAATTTCAGTGAGTTAAATCATTATTCATATTAAAAAAATCTACATAAGCTATGAAAACTAAAAAATTTATAATGTTTTTAGTCGACTAAAACTAAGCAAAAGTTGTTGCTGATTTCAGCAGGGTGAATTGTTATTTTCCGTTAATTAAAACATAGCTAGAATTTTGTTCTTGCTGTTTTTATCTTACTAATATTTAGCAAACCAATTCTGCTAGTTTTGGCAGTTTCTTCTGCAGGGCCTCTTTTATAGAGTTTTTCTTATTATTTTTTTAAAATTTTAACGTTTTCACTGCCGACTTTTTGTTTGTTGATATTACCGTTATTTTGACTTCAGATTCTTGTTAAGGGTCCTCAAATTAGAAAAAATATGTAAGATGTTTGCCCCCTCCCCCTCCTATCCACCACAAATGACGTTAGAAAATCGATTTTTTTGAACTTCTCATCCCCGTTTTACCCGTTAAACATTCGAATAGCCAAAAATCCTTTGGTTGATTTTCTTTTCGTCATAAAACGAAGCAAATTTCAATTATCCATCTTCATTAGTTTATGAGAAAAACCAAAACCCCCTTTTATGGGAGATTGTGATGTATTAAAAAAATTAGACTTCATTAACAAATATCACGACTATACATATAATGATTATACATATAATGATTTCTCTTTGAAGGCCAAGAGCCACATCATAAAAAAACTTATTAAATAGAACTTTTTTGGTTATTACAACTCTCCCATTTTTAGAGGCGTTATTTTCTCAGAGAAAAGGTGCTAAATTAGAGGCGTTAAAGATATATATTTTTGAAAGAGAATAGTCGTTTTGGAACTTAAAAAGTTCTCTAATAAGAATAAATTATGATTTCAAAATGTGAAGGATATAAAAATTATAATATCATAATTTATGTGCGCTTAGAAATATTTTACTGATTAAAGCCTATTATCTTGTTCACTATATCCAAAAAATTCCGTTATTTCCCCCGAGTCTGTTAAATTTTTCAATAAAATTCTTTTTGCTTTATATAAAATAGCACATTTGAAAATCAATCATTTTTAATGGAGATTGGCAGACGTTTTCACAAATTTAAGAAAATATTAAAGGACTACACAGAGAAAAGAGATTCATTGTGGCAACCGAATTTTTTGTCAACCGATTGGTTTGGTTGGATCTACCGATATATTTGTTTGTTGGAACAGAAATTCGGTGAATACAATAGAATTTCGGTTGAAACAATATATTTAAATTATGTCAGGAATACATTTGATTGCAACAGCCAATAATTCGGTTACTGCCACCAAACCATTCAGTTGGCAAGAAATTCGGTTGTCACAATGAATTGGTTTTCTTTGTGTATAATAAATTACAGCAGAACTTCTAATTTTTTTTTAATGAATTATCTGAAAACCAAATTCACTTCATTTGAATTGGAACTGTCGGAGTTAGTTTTATTTTATTCAATTAACTAAAAAAAAATTACCCGCGATTTGGGTAATTACCCGTATTGTGGGAATTTTTTTTTTCATTTAAAATTCCTTAAATATCTGTATTAAAAATACATGTATTTTTTTAGTTTAAAAATCAATAACAAATCCTTTTTCTTTTTTTAAATAAAATATAAACATTTAGATTAAAAAAAAATTTATTAAAATATAAACAAATATTTTTATTAAAAACGCTTGAAAAATTTACTAACTTATATTTTATTTTGCGGCGTTATTGGTTGTACATCTAAAAATGACTTTAGTGTAGTTACGTCTTCTTGTTTCAGAAAAAAGCAGAAAAATACAAACGGCACAATGTTGGCCCGCCCAGTCAGAAAAATACAAACGGGAAAGCGGTGGCAAAGCACTTTAACAGGTGGTACAAGTACTGGCAAAAAGTGCTTTCCCATTCCCAAAATGATAACATCATTAGACAAAAGGACCGGCTGTTCAAAAAGCGCCGGAAAAGCACTGGAGGAACAAAATTTTTAAACGTTGGCAAAACGCTGGCAAAACCAATACATATGTGGTCTGGAAATATATTTTCCAAAATAAAATTTAAAAAAAGTTCATATGTATTTTTTTTGGTCCTCCCCTGATTTGAACCCAGGCCGTCAGATTGGCAGACGATTGCTCTACCCACTGAGCTAACGAGACATATAATATTTGACGGCTAAACACATAAATGAGTGATAATAGCTTGACAACTACTGGCTGTGCCAAAATGCTAGTACTGGCAAACAATTTTTAGTAACTAGTATGCCAGTGTTGGGAGGGCAAAAAAAAAGTTGGTATTGAAGGAGCTTTCCCACAAACAAAAAAATTGATTTTATAAAACAAAAAAAATTTTAAATTAAAAAAAATCCAAAAAAATGTTTTTGCTTGCAACCGGATTTGAACTCGGAACCTTCCGACTACAAACATTTTTTAATGAAGCGTCAGCATTTTTGTAAAATCATTGGTGTTCCAGTGAATTGATTTTTGTACGCCTGGTAGCATTGGCTAGGTAGCACTGGATAACCACTGGTTGCAAACCTTGGCATATCACTCTTAGCCAATTCTTTGCCAGTGGTTTTTTTATAAACCACCGAAATTTTTGTAAAAAAAATACTGGTAAAACGCTTTTCGCAATCGCTGGCAAAGCGTCCCAAATGAGTGTTCTGCCAGTCATTTATTTTTAATACCGTGGTTACCCAGTGGTATGCCAGTGCTTGATTTTTTGTACAACTGGCGATTTCTGACTGGGCGGTATTGGAGGCGGTAGTACATGTACTGGCAATGCGTCGGATTTTTAACTTTCACTGTACTGCCATGTTGTCGAAATGATAACACCAATAAACGCTTGGCCGTAGTTATTTCCCAAAGTTGGCGCAGGCTTGGGATTTTATTTTTTTGGTATTATTCCAGTACATTTAATAACAAATTTAGTAGTTTGCTAGAACTTTACTGTCCTCTTAGTGTACATAACAGATTTTTTTTATTTTTATTGGCAATGTCTTGAGACTTGATGGAATTTCTTCAAATGTATTCTTTCGAAACTTCACAAGAAAAGAATGGCGATGTCTCTCTTACATAAATAATTGTGTTATAGATGTAAAAATACGTAAAATTTATAAAATTTTTAATTTTAATAAATTAAAAAAAGCTTGTTAATTTTCAGAAGTACGTTTTAAGTAGTACCGGCATTTCGTAAAAACAGTGCTTGTAACGTCGGCAATTTCTACTTGGGTTGTTTAAAAATTTCTGACTTACGAGGGCGACCGCAAAAGTAACTGGCCTAACATAAAAAGAACCATTTTTTTGGAATTATTATTATTTATTTTTCAACATAATCTCCTTCCAACTCAATACACTTCATCAAACGTTTTTCAAGTTTTTTAATTCCATCCGAAAAATAAGATCTTTCAAGACCTTCAAAATATGCCTCAGTTGCAGCAATAACCTCGCTATTGGAGGAAAATTTTTTGCCACCGAGAAATTTTTTTAAATTTGGAAACAAGAAATAATGAGAAGGAGCTAAATCTGGACTATATGGTGGATGCGGAGCAATTTCAAATCGTAATTCGGCCAGTTTTTGTTGAGTTAAAAATGCGATTTTTTGGGGCAAAGTCAACAAACGCGGCACCCATCTTGCAGATAGCTTTTTCATGTGGAGTTCATCATGTAAAATACTCCAAACTTGTTTTTCGTGTATTTTAACAATATCAGCAAGTTCTCTGAGCTTTATTCGTCTATCTTTAGTCACTTCATTAAATATTTTTCTAATGTTTTCAATAGTAGTAGCAGTTTTCGGTCTTCCAGAGCGTTGTTCATCTTCCGTACTTGAACGACCCATTTTAAATTGTTGAACCCAGGATTTCACGGTGGAGTATGATGGTGCATTATCACCATGAACAGAATCCAATTCATCTTTGATTAATTGTGGCGTATAACCTTTCATATAAAAGTGTTTAATAACCGCACGAAACTCTTTATTTTTCATTTTTCAAAAATTACAAAACTTGTTTACTTCAATCATCTGTAACAAAGAAAATAATCGTTAAATATTTCGGAAATTTTGACAGATGGCTTATAAAAGATTGCTTTAAAAAAAAAAAAAAGTTGCTAGTCAAACAGAAAATGTGCCAGTCCAGTTACTTTTGCGGTCGCCCTCGTAAGTAGAATTTTAGTAAAAAGTCGTTAGGTCTCAATATAAAATCCATCCTTATCTTTTTGAATTTTTAAGATTTAGTTAGAACTATAGCAATACTAGATGTAACACTTAACAAAATCTAGTAAAAAGTTCAAAGAAAATGTTTTAATTAATCCCAGCCTATAGCTAAAGAGTCATAATGAAAGGGATGTACCATTTAGATATTAAAAAAGTAATAAACCCACAATAACAAAAAACTAGGGGCTTTTGTAATTAAAGATGTCTACAACAAAAATCTATGTACACAATATGCATGTGCATTCAATACATGTGTTTATGGTTTTGTGTTTATCATCATTTACTAGAACGTGCTTTATTAATTGATTTATGTATTTTTATTATATGAATGAATGTATATTTAAATTAATTTTAAAGAGATTTCTAGTGTATGATTTCGTTTTGGTTATGGTATGCAGTAGTTTTGTTTTCTTCTTTTTTTTTAATAATAAAACTGTTATAAAAATATTGTGTCACTTTTAAAGTGAACAATAGAAAGTCTGTATGTTTATATTTATTTAAGTACAAAAGAATTTAAAAGTAATTGAAATGCTAGGCACATCATACAATTTGGACGATACTTTCAATTGTTAAAAAAAATATTGAAAATATTTCTGAGCAAATAATAAAAGAAAGTATTGATGGGAGTGGAAATATTTCAGTATATGCTTAGATAAAAAAGTGCTTTTAAAATGAAACGAAAATTGTTTAAATTTTTAATAAAAAAAATTTTTGGAAATAAGTTTTATACTGATTTTATTTATTGTTAGCACTTGGAAGTTTATGCATTTATAATCGTGTTAACGTTTATAAAAAATGTATTTAAAATCGAAAAATATGGATTTAAAATTCTAAAAAATTAACAAATCAATGCCATTTTGTTCCAAATTTGTTGATTGGCTAAAATATTTGGTTAACGTTGTGTATCCAGATAACGGCTACAAACATGAATTTACATGAACTTCCGAGCCCTATTTATTATGCTTAAACGAAACGATGCGATTATCGGTAAGGGTAACGCTATTTTAAATTATTCATATATCGATATTTTAAGGTTATCGGTTTTTCATTTCAGTAACTGTATTTTACCGCTATTAGTATTTTTGAAGGCAAAATGTTAAAAAACCACGAGCAATTAACAAAAGCAGAGAAATAACATTATTTTAAGGATAATGGTATTTCATTTATTTCGGTAACGGTATTTTAAGGGTATGAAAGGGTTTTGCATGAAAAATCGTGAAAATTAGATAAACCAGAATTGGCAGGTAATACCTCTAAAAAGAGGTATTACCTGGCAATCCAGGGGGGTTACCGCGTAACTCGATTCGAAATAAAATTTTCGAATACATAAATTTTGCACCTTTCGTAAAAAGAAGTTTTAGTAAAAATCTTACTTTTTGAATTTTTATGTGTAGTGTAAAAGTTTTAGGATAAATTAAAAAGTAGAATTTTTATACAGAATTATATTTTTAAGAATATTTGTAAGATTTACGAATTCGAAAATTTTTTTTCGAATCGAGTTACGCGGTTACCCCCCTGGTTTATCTACATTTTCGTTCCACAACTAATCACGATTTTTTTTATGCAGTTTATTGATCTTTTGGCGAAGAAAGTAAACATATTCTGAGTTTTTCAAATGAATAATTTTTATTAAGTGGTTTTTACGCTACATGCAACACTAATTTTATGTTTTCAGCAAATGAATTTCTTGCAGTTGTTAACAATAATTATTCATCATTATAAATACAATAACAAAAAAACTGTTTTAAAATTTTTTTGTACAGCTAACAAAAAAGAAATAAATATTGATGAAGCTTTCCTTCATTATTTCTTTGTTAATTTTATATTTTTCATTTTCCAAAGTATGTGAGCACAGTTGTGTAATTTTCTAGGTCATTATTGTATGTATGGTGTTGTTTTTATTTTTTATCTAATTTTTTGTTTTACTTTAGGTTTCATAAATTCTTATCGTATACAATATGCATGTTAGTATTTTCCATTGATTTTTGCCATTTGTTATAAACCGACAAAAAATAGCAGTGAGTGAATTAATTTTCAAACATTTATAAAAAAAGTACAAGCAATAATTTATTTTTAATTTGTTTTATAATATTTGAGAAATGCTGCTATATAAATATAATTAAAATCTTGAATGTTAAAAACACAACATACAAAAAATACTTGCTTTACTACTAAAGGAACTTTAGTTTATAGCAACAACTATAACATAGAGAAAAATAATAGATTTGTAAAAATCATGTAATACAAATAACTAAGTAAAAATGTTTAATTTTAGTTCTCACTTTGAGTTAACGTAAATACAAAAAACTCAAATCTACATTCTAGGAGAAACATCCTAGAGAGAAACTCATAAGACAATCTAATGAGAGTGCTTGGTAGCACTTGAAAATGCATTAATTGTCAACCATTGGTACTAGGAAAGTTTTTTGATAAATTTTTTCTCTGTTTGTTGTATAATAAATTGTGAATTCTATTTGGAATTTGTCAGATTGTTTAGATTTTATAATTTAAAAATAAATAAGGTAATATTTGACTGAAACAAATATTTAGATCTCTATAGAGATACTTCGAAGAAATACGAAATCAACACTTCTAGAAGATATGTGGATAATTTATCATCTAAAACAGCGTTTTCCCACCTACTTTTACCTTTCGGATCGAGACATTTTGACTAGGTCTCGGACTCCATTTTTTTTGTTTTTTAATTTTGATTTTTTTGTATTAAAGACAACAAAAATAATGTTTTTTCAATTGTATAAAAAAACATTGACCCAGTCTGAGATGTCATCAGGAACTTTTTTTATTCAGCAGATATATTTACCTGTATTTACACTATAGTTTATTTTTAAACAACACAAAGATTTTATTTGCCACAAAATGTTTGAAAATTAAGCTATTTTAAAATTTTTCTCCACCTAAATAGTTTGTACATGGAGAGAATTTTGCTAGACGAGTTTTAATGAAATTTTTGAGTAAAATAATGAAGTTTTCTTCACAAAGTAAATGAAAAATTTATTAAATTTGATGAAAACGCTCCATGTATTTTATGAATCTAGTTTTAATGAAACTTTTAGTAAATGAAATGAAATTTTTTACATTTAATGAAAAATTCCATTAATTTAATGAAAAGTTTAAATGGACGAGTTTCAGTGAATTTTCATTCGTTTTATACAAAAATTCTTTAATATGCAGATAATTCTCTCTGTGTATGTAAAGAGCGCTGCAAATGTATTTAAAAACCTATTTCAGAGGACCGCTGACATTTCATTTAACCCATTAACGCCTGACCCCATATTCCTTTGTCCGATTTCGATGAAACTTCATGCTGACATTATTTAAGGTATTTGCATGGATATAGTGTATATTTTTTTTAATCTACCATACTTAGGACTTATGAATTAATCGCTGATATAAAACTATTCATCCATGTTTTTTTAAATAAAATATTCCTAATTTTATTACCCATGTAAAACTTCTCATTTCTTTTTGAATAAAAACAATATTTCAATTAAGGGTACTTAAAAATACTACAAAATTTGCGTTTTAATACCCATATTATAAAATCGTACCTGTTCCCCAGGGTAGTAGTCATAGCCAAGTAAATATTTTTTTTGAGATAGAGGGCACCTTAGACTATTAGACACCAAGAGGATTTCTAGAATTCCCACTTCCTCAATTTTCCAGACCCACTGCAGCGCAATTTTTCGAAAATTGAAAATTTGTTGACTTTTGAACTGCTAAATACCCCCCTAGGAGTATTTTTTTTTAGGTATTCATATCCTTTGCCTACCGGCACATAAAAACAAATTTGCATTAACTCTTACCTGGATCTAGTTAGATTTTTACTAAGATTACTCTTTTTTGGGTATTAAAATACCCAATAGGCAGAAATGGGTTAATTGAACTTACATTTTCTTTTGTTTTTGTTTCTTAATAAAATTAACCACAAATTAGTCAAAACAACTAACAAAAATTACTTACATACATTATTTTTGGTTTATTTTTTTTAGAAACCAAACAAACTGAATAAAATGAACGCAACGAATGCTTAGTATTTTATGTTGTTAAAAATTAGTTAAAAATGATGCTGCAGAAATAAACAGCTAAATTAGCAGATAATTTTTGCTGTATATTAGTAAGATAGGAACAGCAAAAATAAAACTGTTAAATATACAGAATTTGAGTTATATTTGACCTAAATTTTTGTTGATAAAAAATAACAAATTAACCTGCTTATATCAGCAGAAAAATTTCCTAAATAATAATTAGCCTAAAAAATCACAAAGAAATTTAAAATTTTCGAAGTTTTTTTAAATGCAAATAAAAATCAAGCTTTTTGAAAACGGCAGTTTACAAAATTTTTAGCAAATATTTCTGCTAATTTACCAGGATAGACTGCCGTTTGCATTCAATTAAATTTAGCTTAAAAATAATAAAAATTTTGTAGACAACAGTTTGTTTTTGCTATTTTCAGTTTACTAAAATTTTCTGCATATTTTACAGTATAATTTGTTAACTTAAATATAACTTAAATTCTCTAAATTTAAGAGTTTTAATTTTGCTGTTCTTATTTTACTAGTATTTAGCTAAAAAATCTGCTAATTTTAGCAGTTTTTTCTGCAGCATAATTTGTAACTAATTTTTAATAACTTTTTCTGCTATTTTTACATATTTATTTCTATGAGTGTACATGTTTATTAGCATTGAATATAAATTTTGTAGATTATTTTTAAAAAACCAAATACATAAAAAAATATAGCTTTTATATTACAAAATCCCTTTTTCTTTAAAAAGTAAAAGAAAATGCAAAAAAAAATTAAAACGTAAAACAATAGTTCAAAATTAGTTTAGTGCTTAACAGTTTCAGCAAAAAACTTGATGAAAACTAGTACAAGGGAATTTGTAAATGCAAAACAAGTCTTTTTTTTTGTTATTTTTTAACTTCCCTATGAATTTCCATATATATTCATATGTGTACATTAACGAAAATTGAGGTAATATGTTAATGTATGATCACATATGAATACATATGAACACATATGAATCCTATACAATCATTTACAAGTCTCAATCAAACTACGCTAATGCTGATCCCTTTCGAAGAATATGTAAAAACTACAACGAAATGAATGAATTGATAGATTTTTTTTCAAATGTAAATGTCATTAAACGTAATATAATTTTGTTCTTAAATACGTAGGCTATAATTTGTATTTGTTATTCATGTTTTTCTTTTTAATATTATAGTCTGTAAGGATTTTTATCCATAGACTTAACTAAATAAATAACTAAATAAATAAATAAATAAAAATATGGAAGTATATGGACATGTATGAATTTGTATGACTTCATATACCAGCATGTGTGAGTTCACACATTTCCATGAATGGATACATATATGTCGATTTTTAACCGGGTTTGAATTTTTATTTTTAAAGCATTTTTATATGTTTAAAAAGTTTTTTAACAAAAAAGTTTTTAAAGTAAATTAATGTTCTTTTAGTTTGACTCTAGATCATAAATTAATATCACTTTCTGTTTTTAAATTATTTTCAAATCAAAGAAAGATGATACAATTTTTACAAGTAAATTACAAAGAATAAAAATATAAAAGTTTTTGGATATTTACAAATTCCATTGTTGGACCCTACTTTGTTTTCTCTGTACGCTCCATCTTATAATAGGGTACAGAACTTACTCAACATGTTTATTATACAGACCGCAATACACACATATCTCAGTAAATTATTTTAGTTCTAGATATTTTAATATATTCATTCATTCTAGTACTTACGATTATAAATCAATTGCAGTATACTCGTATTAAATTACCTGTCTAACATATGTTATATTAAATTACATTTTCCTATAATCGAATAATCAAAGAATTTGTTACCTTATACCTGATATAACTAGAAAAATTGAAATCAGCATATTTACATAAATAGCACTAAATTTCAACAAATTTAAATCAATATACATATACAACAAATTTAAATCAAATACAATATTATTTTTGCAAATTTCTTATGACCATAAGGATCCAAATTAGAAACGGTAAAATCATTAAATGTTAGTCAACTTCACTTAAAAAATTCGAATACGAGTCTACACTCTTTTCAAAAGGAAAATATATCCAACATACTAAAAGAAGAGTCTGAAAGCTTCCCATGTTTTCTTATATACATACATATATCCCGGATTCATTTCAGTTTTGTCTAATAGGGTTCTTCTTCCCCTTGTACTATAAATTATTTAACATTTCACAATTGTTTTAAGCATTAATTACAATTTAAATGAATACAATATGAATCATTAAACCTTCTAAATAGACTGAAAACAAATAATCAAACTAAACTCTGACTTAATACTTCAGTATTACAACCTTAAGTCATCTATAAAACAAGTGCTATTGATGTATAGAACAACAAAAAAAAAAAACGAAGACTTTTTAAAAATAAAATTGAATTAATTAATTAAAATTGTATACACAGCCACAACAAAAGCCAAATATACTTAATATAGGAATTTCTCTAGTAGACATGCATATAGCACAGAGGTGAAACAGTCAATCGCGAATTTAATAAGAACAGTAGAAATTTTAATTGATTACTAATAGGGCTGGAAGTTCATGAATTTATAATTGTGTTTTATGTACATAAAATATGTATTAAACATCGAAAAATATTCATTTAAAATTTTAAAAATATGCATTATAGATTTTTTCAACGTTTTCAATATTATCAATTCAATTTTAGTATTGAAATTTACCGCTCATCGTCATTTTCAAACTTTTTCAAATATTTTTATATTTGAAAAATTATTTTTATAAGACATACATTTTGCAAAAAAAAATTAAGAGCATGTATTTTTATTAGCAAAATTTGCAAAAATATGCTTTTATAGCAAAACAGAGCTTTGCTTTTCTTTAATTCAATTTTTTAATTCTGAATTATAAATTCAATGAATTCATTCCCAAATAAATATGACTTAAGTAAGAAATTTTGTTTGAAATTTTTTACTTAAGTAAAATTTAACAACTATAAAAATATAATATATAAAACTGGCCCTTAATTTCTTGAAATCTATAAGGGCCAGGTTTTATAGTCAGAACTAAGAATGCATTTTTTTCTTATATTTTGCATAAGTCAGAAATTTTCTTAGTTCTGACTATAAAATGACTCTAAGTTCTTTTTTTAAAATCCATAGAAATTTAACCTTTTGTGTTACAAAATTATTCAAACTTTAAAAATACTAGTAGGTAATTGTAATACATTATAAAAAAATATAGTAAATAGTTTGATTATTACTTGATCGACCTTAGACGTAAAGTAAGGAATTTACGGAAAATGTTCTTAGTTTTCATTATAATTCCTCTTCACTTTTTTATAAATATATATTTTAATTCTGCATAATATACTCAGTTATGGCCACATACACTCTTCTTATTTACTTTACGCAAACAACACGTTTCTTTCAATAAAAATACAGTACAGAAACTGGGGAAAAAATCATTAATTTGTCGGTAGAACGTCATTTAGTTTTCTGTTTTCACTTTATGTTATTTCTTTCATTCCAAACACCTTTAACTGCGTTAAATTACATGCACAAATCTACAGCCTAGTGGCCACAAAAGCCAGAAACCACATGTATACACAATGCATAATTTACATTTGAAGTGGCATCACGTTTCTTATTCATATAGAGAGACAGTAAATGCATACAAACAGCAAGTGGTGGAAGGGTGCAACCACGACACCACCACTAGCACCTGCATTTCCGTAAAGAAATTAAACATTACTTGTGTTTTTTCAAAGAAGTTGTGAAAAAGCACTTGTTTAATTTAATTTGCTTTAAAACGAATGTTGTGTTATTAAAGTTAAATAATTTTTGCTTTATTATGATTTTTTGTGTTCTTCTTTCTTTATAGTTTTCTAGCATCGAAACCCCTGGTTATGTCGGTTTTGCCAATCTTCCCAACCAGGTACATCGTAAATCTGTTAAAAAAGGATTTGAATTTACTCTCATGGTTGTTGGCGAATCTGGTCTCGGCAAATCAACCTTGGTCAATAGTCTATTCTTAACAGATCTTTATCCAGAACGTGTTATACCAGACGCTATAGAAAAACAAAAACAAACAGTTAAGCTAGAAGCCTCTACAGTGGAGATTGAAGAGCGAGGTGTTAAATTACGTTTAACAGTAGTTGACACACCTGGTTTTGGTGATGCCATCGATAATGGTGATAGTTTTAGTGCCATATTGGAATATATTGATGAACAGTATGAACGATTTTTACGCGATGAAAGTGGTTTAAATCGTCGTAATATTGTAGATAATCGTATACATTGTTGTTTTTATTTTATATCACCATTTGGTCATGGGTAAGTTTGAAAAATGAGAATATGTATTAAGGGCTCTATTCGCAAGTTAAAAATAACAACTGCACAATTGTCCCTTATAGGAATGTGTGTGTATAAAAAGTTGTGCACTGTATGTTAGTCGTTAATTTTAACCTATGAATAGCGCTATAAATTTTTAGAATATTTTATATGTTAAAAAAATGATGATATATTGACTAATTTGTAATATTTTGATAAAATTAATTGTATTTCTTCTTACACTTGTATCCCCGATTGGGCGCCATTGTAATATACGAAATAGGTCTTGTGATTATTTTGGCGTCCAAACAGGGGCCGTGTAATATTATTAAAATACTTAAATATATTTAATTTTCTTTCTTTTTTTGTCCAGTCTTAAGCCCCTCGATGTGGAATTTATGAAAAAATTACATTCCAAAGTTAATATAGTGCCTGTGATAGCCAAAGCTGACTGCCTAACTAAAAAGGAAATTTTACGTTTGAAATGCCGTATAATGCAAGAAATTGAAGATCATGGCATTAAAATCTATCCACTGCCCGATTGTGATTCTGATGAAGATGAAGATTACAAAGAACAAGTTAAACAACTAAAAGCCGCAGTACCATTTGCAGTATGTGGTGCTAATACTCTACTGGAAGTTAAGGGTAAAAAAGTAAGAGGACGTTTATATCCCTGGGGTGTAGTAGAAGTGGAAAATCCTGAACATTGTGATTTTATTAAATTAAGAACAATGTTGATGTAAGTTGAAAAAGTAAAGATAGTTTTAAAAATGTATATCAAATCTTTATCTTCTTGTTTGCAGAACTCATATGCAGGACTTGCAGGAAGTTACACAAGAAGTCCACTATGAAAATTATCGTTCTGATCGTTTGGCTAAAGGTATTAAGAATAAGGAAAATGGTTTAAAAGCCGAACGTGAATCCACTGCTCAAAGTCAAATTATGGCAAATAATGTTTTAAATGAAAAAGATCGGATATTACAAGAAAAAGAGGCCGAACTTAGGCGTATGCAAGAAATGTTGGCACAAATGCAAGCCAGAATGCAGGCCCAACAGTAAACACTCACCAAGCAACTCAACTATAGTTAGACACAGAGACACCTTTTATTCAGAAGTTCAGAAATTTATTTGAAAAAAAAACAAAACAAAATGGTGCCGAATTTCATTTTAAAAACTTAACTTCAAAAAAGGTATTTTATAATTTTATTATATTTTATAAATTAAACAACTTTTGAGGACTATAAAATATTTAAACTTTTAAAGAACTTTTCTTTTTTATGGATACTAAAAATTAATCTAGAAACTACAATAAATTATAATCGATTAGTCGAATTAAATGACTAATATTTTAATTAATTCCCTGATTAAGCATTTAATTTGGAAACCGGTTTAATAAATTAACCCATAGACTCCTGAATTAATAAATATATGACAATAGACTTATACCTAAGTAATATTTTTCTGAATCATTTATTATCCCATCACGATCACTAGCGAATATATATAAAGCCACAATTACATTTTGAACTTGTTTTCTTAATTTTAATCTTCATAAATAGCCAAGATTTAAAAAAAATGCACTATATCAAACGACATGTAACTATGGAAATTAAAAACTTCATACTTTTAAGAGTACTTCAAATCTGAACAAAAACTATTTTATTTTTTTTAATTAAGACATGCTCCCATGCAGAAATATTAACAAATTATTAATTCGCGGTTTACCCTAGGAAAAAGGAAGACATGAGTATTTTATTTTTGGCACTTCTTTCAGCATAAATTGGATATTCTCATGGGTGCAACCAAAATTTTAAAAATTATATCGGACGGTGTTATAGAGTTTTATTAACTCATTAAGTACATGTCAAAGATTCACTGGACATTTTTCAATGCAAAGTTTTATTAAGATATTTTTGTATATTTTGTATATTTTTTGTATTTTGTAGCGCCATCTAGTGGAAAAATTGTAGGCGAACATTGAAATTTTCACAGGATATGAATACTAGACGGCTTAAGAAATTGAAAAATTTAAATCGTTTCTTAAAAATATAAGATTTTTTTTTTTAATAAACAAGTTTAAAATTTTTTTAAATATGGTAGTTTTTGGACCTTTTTTAAAATTCTCATATGGCAACTTTGTCGTAATTTTTTAAAGTGTAGTATTATTACCATAAAAGCTGACCAGTACTTATGTTTTGAGTGAAAACAGAATAAATTTTAGCATAATTCCATCTTTTTGTATTCAGAAAATTCATGTTCAGATCGGACCTTTAGAAAAATAATTCTTTCATCAGTAATAATTTCAATTTCTGAGAAAGAATCTATAAAATTTGTTTTTTATTCGCGAATTATGTCTGGATTTATTTGATGCGCACGAATTATCATTTTATTTTTCGATTCTAGAATTAAAATTGTATTTTTATGATTCACGTATCAATTTTTGTCATTAATATATCCGTAAGAAATAAAATTTCGTTGAATACATTGATTTGACAATCATTTTAAATACAAAGTTAAATTTACACCTAATAAATCAATATTTTAAATTGTATTGGATTTTTTAGACGAATTAAAAAATTGACCTCAATTCGCAAATAAAAAAAAATTGTTTCACGAATCAAAAAATATGGAAATGATTCGCGCGAATTATCTTTATATTTTTTTGATTGGCGAATTTATAAATCACTTTTCTTGAATCGTCTTTGAAAATTATTTATTTTTAATTATTTTTGAATCAATTCTTCATAGTTTTGGTCCGATTTTCATAAATTATATACAGTAAAACTCGCTTAAGACGAACTCCGGGGGACTACATTAATTAGTTCGTTGTAAGTTGGGGTAAAATTTATTTAAAATGTTCTAATTATCCACAAAATATTTTAATTTCCTTGAAACAACTTTAAAAATTTTACAATTTTTTCATTTGGTTTCCTAAATATATTGTTTGCAATATATTTAAGAAGAAACCCCCCTGATTATGTAAGGCGTAGGCGTAGACGTTTTAAGGCGTTTTTACAGCAAAGTCGTTAGAATAAATATTTTTACAATATTTAACAGTCGAGTAAGACTTATATTTTATCAAAATTGTATTAGATTCGTCAGAAAAATTTAACTTTTTGTTAATTTCGATTTCGAAAAATTCAATTTGTATGGAGGCGTTTTTACTAAATACGCCAACGCCTTACATAATCAGGGGGAATGTCTATATAGCCCAAACCACATAATGAAAGTGCCAGTGGAAAGTGGCAGTGCTGTCAAACTTTGTTCTTGAATTTCGTGAAAACGATTTAATATTTTAAAAAAATTCTTATTGCGATTTGTTTCAAAACAGCTCTTGTTTGTTTAGAAACTTTTCTAATTTCTCGGCAGTGACAAATAGAGAAGATACAAAAAACTGCTTTATCGACAAAACGTCGCACTGCGGTCGACACTGCGATTATGTGGTTTAGGCTTATGTTCGGTTTAAAATTTGTCAGAAAACAAAAAAAAATTTATATAAAAAATTGTCGAATTTTGTAAAGTTCGTATTAAAAGTGGAAAATTATATAAAAATTTGTTTGTGGGACCATCACAAACATTTCGTTTTAACCGAGTGTTCGTCTTAAGTGAGTTCGTATTAACCGATGTTTTTTATATTGAAATTGTTGCCAAAACTTCGGGACTTCTAAATTTGTTCGTATTAACCGGGAATTCGTCTTATCCGAGTTCGTATTAAGCGAGTTATACTGTATGTACAGTTACAGGCAAAACAATAGGGTTAATTACAGGTAACAAATTTAATATTAAAAAATCACAAAAATCTTTGGAGAAAATTGGGAATATTATTTTTTAATCAACGCGTCTACATTACAACAATAAAGTTTGGATTTTTCATAAAACGAAGTGTTGTTGTCGCACTATAATCTAAGGCCCTGTTTATCTATTATGAAAATATTCTAAACGACAGAAATTGACAATTACTTTCGTGAAAAATACATAGGAAACAAAAATAGGAAATTTTCGTTACATTGCTTTCGTTACCTACATTTTCGTAATACATAAATCAAGGCTAAAAATAATATTCGTAATTTTCTCGCAAAGATTTTGTGTTGTTTTAAACTTTAAATTTGTTGCCCTATTATTTTGTACGTAACTATCCAATTAACAATTTATCAACCCAACAAAACCTACTACCTTTTGGTGAAAACCATATAATTTAACACAGGCATGTTGTTGGAGGTAAGTACTTACATTTGCCCATTAAATAATTACTATTATACCCACTTCCATCCATATAAGCAGAGCTTTGAAGAATTAATTCCTTAATTAAATTTTTCAATTCTGAATTAAAAATTCGATGAATTAATTCACAAAGCACCATATATTGAATGGAATTAATTCATATTTGTTTTCGTTCGATTTATTTTGTTACGAATTAATTCAATTGCTATAGTTCTTTTTATTAAATGGAATGAATTAATTCACTGGTGAATGCGTTCAATATTATAAATCGAACGGCAAAAAAGTGAAATAATTCCTTACAGAATTCACCACTGAATTCATTAAATTTCAATTTCATTCAGTGAATTAAAAAAAATAAAATTACATTCAGTGAATTAAAAAAAATAAAATTACGTTCAGTGAATTAAAAAAAAAAAAAATTACGTTCAGTGAATTAAAAAAAAAAAAAAATACGTTCATCGAACTCAAAGCCTGTTTTCTGCCGTTCAGTAGAAGAAAACATTTATTTACAAATAAAATTTGCAACTAAGCAATTTTACAGCGTTTGCTACTAAAAATAAACAAATTACATAATATATTAAGTGTTAGAGAAACCCGATGCACTTTATCAACCTACATGATTAAAAAATAAAGCCTTTTTCTATTAAAAATAAAAACTTTACAGATATAGATGAATTTGGAAAAAATATAACTATTAATTTTTCAAACTTATGCTTCCCAGTAAAATGTAGATGCTTCACTATGACGTATTTCATTTATACGTTTTTCTTCTACTGAACGGCAGAAAACAGGCTTTTAATTCAGCATACGTAATTTTTGTTTTCCAATTAAGTGAACGTTATCTTTTTTTCAATTCACTGAAGGTTTTTTTTTTCTTTTTTAATTCACTGAACGTAATTTAATTTTTTTTAATTCACTGAATGTAATTTTATTTTTTTTAATTCACTGAATGTAATTTTATTTTTTTTTAATTCACTGAATGAAAATGAAATTGAATGAATTCAGTGATGAATTAATTCGGCAAGGAATTAATTCACTTTTTTTCTGTTCGATTTATAAAATTGAACGCGTTTACCAGTGAATTAATTCATTTGATTTAATAAAGAGAACTATTGCAGTAGAATTAATTCTTTGAATTTATTGTTTGATGAACGCGTTCAGTTGAACGAATTCAGTGAATTACTTAAGAAAAGGAATTCATTCAATTCTAAAGAAAATTGAATTCGATTGGTAGTGAATTCATTCAAAAAAGAATTAATTCTTCAAAGCTCTGCATATTAGTGGGTAATGGCCAATTGCTGGTAAGTGATGATTAATGGCTTATTGTTTAATTAATAATGGGATAAATCTTTACCTCCAAATACATGGCTGTGTTAAAATAACGGGTTTTTTACACAGAGGTAAATTATAGGAGGTTCTGCTGGGAAATTTCGTATTTTCTCATCAACATATTCAGTTAAGAGTTGTGTTGTTCATGAACGAACTAGTTCAATTGACCGTTTTACCCCAATAAACGATATGACTTGCCCACCATTATTAGCTCTTTTCGTTCTTTTTATATTTTTAGAAAAATTGCAAGTTTACAATGTATATTTTAAATAATCAGGATTTTGATTAATTTATTAAAATTCTGATTTTGATAAAGCAGATTAATTAAATTAATTTATAAACAATAACGGTGTGTCTCATACTGTAGGTTTAACTTTAACTTAACTAAAAAACAAAAGAAAATGTCAAAAAAATGTACACAAATCAACAACAAATTTTTGGGTTAACTATTAACTAAAGTTTAAACCTGCAGTATGAAACCCAACGTAAGTGTTTGATTAATATTTAAAACAGTATTTGAACCATAATTAATAATAATAATCAGTATTTTTTTATTTAATAGATCAACTTAAATTTTTGATAATCTATCAGGATTTTGATTATTTGTTTGTAAAGATTTTGATTAAAATATTGGTCGGTTGTTTTCGAATAACTGGTTAGATTAATTTATTCAATTTGATCAGATTATTTAATACATATAGATTTTGATTAATCGATTATCAAATATAACTATTTGTATCGATTTTATATTGTGGTATTAGTATCGGTGGAGGTATTTCATTCGTATCGGTAAACGTTTACCGTAACTTGAGTACGGGTACCAGCAAATTACTTTTTCCCAGGGTTGTAAAAAACAATGTTGCCAACCAAAATTAAAAATTTATAACCGAATCTCAAGTTAGAAAAATTATTTTTTTTAATAAAAAAAACGATAAAGTTAAATTAATTTACAATTTTTTATATTAAAAAAATGTATGTATGTTCTTTGCTAATAACATAAAAAAAACTGATTTTGTTAAAAACCGATTTAATACTGGTACAATACCGGGATTAAGGGAAAATGGTGTGGAATACCGGTATTTTTTCAATCAATAATTTCGGTATTGGTCTGTAAAAGTTGTCGTCAATTTGAAAGGGTTTTTCAGCTGATAAAGGTATTATATAGGTAACGGTTGCCAACCTTGATTGTTGTAGATTTTTATTAATTTATTAATCTAATTTATAATTTATTTTAAAATTTTCAATTTCATATTCTTAATAAAACACCAGAAAAGTTCTTGTAAAGATTCGTATCTTATAGGCCGAATTAATATAAAACGAAAAACAAGTTCAAACTAAATTTTGAAAATATTTAAAGTTTTACATTAACAATTTTTTAATTATTATTTCAACCTAAAAAATCTTAAAATTTATATATATTTTTGTAAAATTTTATTGATAAAAATCTATTAAAAATTCGTTCTTCAAATTGTATACATAAAATTTCACCTCTTTTTTTTTGTTTATTTATCAAACTCACCACTCACATTATCAACATCTACTACATATGAAATTGACCGACCTTTGACACAGAAATTAAAACATTTCATGACATATTTCAAGGCGTTACATAGTAATGCATTTAAATAAAACCAACCAACTTGTTAAACACTTGTTATTAGAAAGTATATAAAAAACAAAAGTAATTAAATTTTTTTATCATACATATTTCCAATTACGTCCTATAAACAAACCTAATTCCTAATAAACAAAACATATGCTCATCGTTTTGAAAAACAAATCAATCAAATTAATTAATAATGCACTTGTTTTTTTTTAGTAAAGAAAATTTTTGCATTAACTTTATATAAAACTATATAATATAAAAACCAAATCTATTATGTATTATATACTCTTTTTTTCGTGTCATTTTTAATTTTCTAGTTTTGTGTTTCACATTTTTGGCAATCCTTTAATGCTTTTTTGTAATAAATCATAAAAGCTTTTTATTATATTTTTTACATTTAATTAAGTAAAGTATTTTAGATATTTTCTCTATATAATATACATTTAAATGCATATATATCTATACGTATATACTACCAATTTTTTTTTATATTGCTTTATATATTTAACTAATATTTGCCGTATATAAGAGAATTTCTTAAATTTAAATAAACATAAAAATAAAAATTTATTAGTTACTTAAAAAGAAAAATTATATATTAAATATATGCGCTTTTTTATACATACAAAAACAAACAACAAATTGGTTTTATTTTATCTGGTTTCTTAATATGAAGTCAAGAAACAGGAGCAGAAGCATTAAATTAATTATTTCTTCGGCTCGCTTGGATATATTCTAGCTTTAACGCTAATTTTGAGGTTATGTTAAACATTTTAGGAATTTCTTATTAATTCAGCCGTTTTTCAGATTTCGATTATTTACGATCGAAATGACAAAACCCCATGTTGGGTGAAGGAAATTCTAAAACACAGCAACCTTTTGGTAGATGTGATTCAGTATAAAAAGATATAATTATTTCGGTAAAATCAACTAGCACAGAATCTCAACTGGCTCTACCCCACATTTTAAATATGAATATATTTTACAATTTTTTTATTAAATTAATAATTTGTGTTATGTATTGTAGTAAGTTTTGCAGCAAGTTTAACTTAACTGCATTTGTAGTTATGTGCACAGAGTTACAATAATTTCCATTTCTGTTGTTTTAACTGAATTTGTAGTCGTTTTTAATACATTTGTCAGTTCGTACAGTTTTACAATAATTTGCATGTAGTTGTTTTTACTACATTTGTCAGTTGATTTTTAACAGTTCAAAATAACTACATATTGCAGTTGATTTAAATGCAAATGTAGTGTACAAAATGGAACATTTTATTGCATTGTTTAAATATAAAATTAAGCATGAAGATTTTTAATGTGTCCTTTTATTTTTGTCGTAAGAATACCTAAAAATCTCCATACAATTTTATGTTTTCAATCTCAACATTTAAACTGTTTCACCAATTTTGATAATTTTTAACATAAAGCTTCTTGAGAAAAATCGCATATTTTAAGGTATTGGAAACATAATTTTCAAACCGAAATATCTTTTCTTTAATGCCAGTTCCTAAAAACAGCATATACTACTAGATTCAGCGTACTGGAATTAGGTTGTTTGATTTTTCAACTACCACAGCGTCATTTTTAAAAGGTAAATAAATCGAAAATAAAAAACAATTTTTTTATATTTTATTCCACCTTTATCAGATTTATAGAAATTAGAAAATAGAAATGGCATCATAATGACGTCATAAAACTTTTTCTGTATTTGTTTTAAAAATAAATCCGCATTAACTACTAAAATTTTATTTCAAAAGTTGTTATTCAGGAAAAAAAAAATATAATCTGATCGGAAATTTTTGTAATAGGAAAAATGTAGAATATTTCCAAATAATTTTTTTTGTACAGGAATTGTTAAGATTTAAATTTTGGATATAAACATGTTTACAGAAAACAATTCCGTTTCCCATCTCGTTTCGGTACGAACTTCATAAAGAACATTGAAATTGCCATTTTTTACGAAGGTTGATTAATGTTCGTGTTGACATTCGTGTTTACAAAATTTTTTGATAGTTTTTGTACCCTACTCAATGTTCCTTAATATATGGGCCGCTTAAAAGTTAACACTATACTTTAGGAAATGTCAAATGAATATAGGAAATACATAAGCAAGCCTACGTTAACAGCTTACCGACATAGACCAATTACTATGCTTAACGAATAGCTAAAATTTTTATTAAAATTTTGAATACCGATTTTTAAAATTTATGAATTAAGCATTTTTAAGCACTTCTTTAGCATTACCTAATTTTGTGCAGTAACTTTTTCAGAATTGCCACATCTTACTTAAAATACAACTCTATAAAGGCGAACAAAGAAAAATAACACAAATAGTGAAAGAGAAAGAGAGCAAAATTTTGACATTTGCAGTGTGCTCTATATTTTTTAACAAATAAATAAAATACGGTCAAAAAATTCTTCATTTGTGAATGATGATTCGGTCGGTGAAAAACAGAATAAAATTTGATAAAGTGCAGGAAAAGAGATAAAAAAAGTTTAACGAAGTGATTTATAACCTAACTAATTATTGATAGTTTTAAACAAATTCGAATAAAAATAATTTAAGTGACAATAATTTAGAGGACGTAAATAAATATTGCCTAAAAAAGCGGCTCGTGAAGAAATATATAACCTTTTTTTGACATTGAACGGGCTTTAGTGGAAGGTAGACACATTTAATTGAATACAAATAAAGAAGTGGCACAACTAAAAAATCGTCCTATTAAAAACCAAAAACGAGTATATTTTTAATTGAAATTATTAATATTTCCATTTTGGATGAGATTAAAATGGGAAAATCTCAATGCTTAAAAGTAAATTAAAACAAAAGAAAGCAAGAAGCTAAATAAATATAATTGTATATAATTAAATGCAAATTGTTGTGTAATCAATTTAAAATATAACGAAAAGTTGCAAAAAAAATTTAGAAAATATCTAAAACTTTCGTGACATTAATTCCGTATTTCTAGCTATTTTAAATGTTCTAATTTACAAAATTAAAAGGCAAAATATTGACAAACGTGCAAACTACACGCGCCTAATAATCATCATTTATCTTTAAGGGCCACATACACAAAAAAGGAAACCAGCAAAAAATTCCATCGATATAAAAATATATATGTACATATAATTTTGAAAAAAAACGCATAGAAATTTTCCATCCATCCACTTTTTAAGTTTGTTTATTTCGTGCTCCCCCTATAATAACAACAATTTTGGTGTAGTCATCTTCGCAGCAAACATATCGGCCGTACAACAAACATCATCATCAACGAAACGAAGAAGCAGAAGAAGTACTCTCTTTAACCTCGTCTTGTATTATTGTTTTCTGTTTTGACACACATCCAGTGATTGCCAAACTTTTTAGTGCGTGTTCTTTACTGAACTTTTTCTCCGTCACCATCAAAATACCACCAGAACAAATGGCTAAAGACGAAGAAGACGATTTATTACCCGATAAGGATGCCGCTAAAGGTTTCTATGCTAAATATGAACCTAAAGAGATTTTGGGAAGGTAAGTTGGAAATTTTAAATTAAATTATTAACTACACTATGGAACATTTTTGGGATTATTGTCTGGGGGGTGAGAAATTCCAAGTCAGGGTGATGGTACTAGGTCAGTATAGTAAAACCCTCAAAGGGTTTGGCGTTCGTATGTGTCATTTTTTTTATGACCTTTTAAATTTTTTTCTTATCTTGATGTTTTTTCGCTTAGTTGTAACTCGAGAACCACTTGTCCGATTTTGATGAAACAAATTTAGAAAAATTTAGAATTCCAATTTCTTTAATCCGTTCATATAACATTTTTCTTTATAATCAACAGTTTTGCCGGTAAAAAAAAATTTGTGGAGAAAAAAAAATATTTTTTGCCTAAAAATTAAAATTTTTTATGAATTTAAAAAAAAAAAATTTTAATTTTTAGGCAAAAAAATATTTTTTTTTCTCCACAAATTTATTTTTACCGGCAAAACTGTTGATTATAAAGAAAAATGTTATATGAACGGATTAAAGAAATTGTAATTCTAAATTTTTCTAAATTTGTTTCATCAAAATCGGACAAGTGGTTCTCGAGTTACAACTAAGCGAAAAAACATCAAGATAAGGAAAAAATTTAAAAGGTCATAAAAAAAAATGACACATACGAACGCCAAACCCTTTGAGGGTTTTACTATACTGACCTAGTACCATCACCCTGACTTGGAATTTCTCACCCCCCAGATTGGCTGTTGTACTGTGCTATTTGCAAAAAAATCGCAGGCCATAAAAGGTTTTTTACAATCCCAGCAGTTATTTTTAAATCAGTTCAGCGTTTTGGGGGATAATGTTATCGGATAAGTTCAGATTTGAATAAACAGGTTGCATCAGAAATTCTATTAGATATTTCCGGATCCGATGCTCATAAATGCGGAATTTTACTTTTTACTCACGTAGGATATTTTGTGTAGCCCAAAATCTTAAGTTTTTTTATAGAAAAAATTCTTAACCATCTAAGAATTTTTCTATTGAAAAATGCTCATAATTAGAGGATTTTTTTAATAGGAAAAAGTGCTAGAATCTAAGATTTTTTTTAATGCCCAACCCCAGATACTAAAGCTGTAACTGCAATTGACTTTACCATTTCTTAATTTGCTTCCAAAAGTCAGCAGAATTTGACTTAAGTTTTTCGTAAATAATACAACAGCCTTTATTTGCGAAATAATTTTAGTTTTTCATATTTTAAATATAATTTATATTTTTTATAATTTTGTTTATCATTTTTTGTTGCTATTGTTTTTGTTTTAATTTCTTTAAGTTGCCTAAGATGAGTTTCGATTGAAAATTAACAAATTTAATAGAAATAGAACTGTACGAAAGTTGACCTTAGCTAAATATAGGTAGCACATTTGTATGGGGTATCACTCTTTTCCTTAATTCGACTTCTCTGAATATAGTTGGGCCTTAACTTTAATGGTTGCTCAATATGCTAAAGGAGCCTTAGGGCCGGAAATTTATCTAAAAAATAATCAGAGTTATACTATAACCACAGATATATTCATATAAATTTGGCATTCATAGCTATGGTTAAGCATTAAACTGTGGTTGTTTCGAGATAAGGGGCATTAGTATTCCATAACCAACTTAAATGTCACCTTACAGGTAACCAATCTTCTATAATCTTTATTCTAGTATAAAAAAAATCGGAGATTTCTGAATTACAGAGTTTTCTTATAGGGTAGTATTTACATTAAGTTTACAATCTCATAAATTATGAATTTAATCTTTTTATAATCCATAACGTTAACACTGTCTATTTTGAGGTTTTTACAGATTATAATTGTTTTAAAAAAATATATTTCACACTAATGGAAATACTTTACAATTAAAAATTTACCCCTAAATTCATAAACGCTTTGTAAAATTATAGAAGGTTTATTGAACAAATTTTGTATGAAAATGACGTTTTGTAAAGCTGCTATAACTTTACAAAGCATTTATGAATTGAGGTGTTAGTTTTTTATAGTGGACATTGTTGAAATTTTTTTACCAGATTATCAGATAATCCACCAGATTATAAAATTTATTTGGTTTGAAATATTGTTTTGAAATACTGCCATAATCAGCCATATTGTTATTAAAACAAGATTATGTTTGCACTGTAAATACGCTATTATTAAATATTACTTTAAATTTAGAGTTTTAAACCATTTCCCACGCAGATTTCATACTACCGATTTATGAGTTTACATGTAATTGTAATTTAAAAAAGAACAATTAAATTTACATGTAATTGTAATTAAAAAACGGGAAAGCGGTGGCAAAGCACTTTAACAGGTGGTGCAAGTACTTGCAAAAAGTGCTTTCCCATTCCCAAAATGATAACATCATTAGACAAAAGGACCGGCTGTTCAAAAAGCGCCGGAAAAGCACTGGAGGAACAAAATTTTTAAACGTTGGCAAAACCAATAAATAGGTGGTCTGGAAATATATTTTCCAAAATAAAATTAAAAAAAAGTTCATATGTATTTTTTTTTTGGTCCTGCCGTAATTTGAACCCAGGCCGTCAGATTGGCAGACGATTGCTCTACCCACTGAGCTAACGAGACATATAATATTTAATGGCTAAACACATAAATGAGTGATAAGAGCTGGACAACTTCTGGCTGTGCCAAAATGCTAGTACTGGCAAACAATTTTAAGTAATTAGTATGCCAGTGTTGGGAGGGCAAAAAAAAATTTGGTTTCGACGGAGCTTTCCCACAAACAAAAAAATTGATTTTATAAAAAAAAATTTAAATTAAAAAAAATCCAAAAAAAATTTTTTGCTTGCAACCGGATTTGAACTCGGAACCTTCCGACTACAAACATTTTTTAACGAAGCGTCAGCATTTTTATAAAATAATTAGTTTTCCAGTGAATTGATTTTTGTACGCCTGGTAGCATTGGCTAGGTAGCACTGGATAACCACTGGTTGCAAACCTTGGCATATCACTCTAAGCCAATTCTTTGCCAGTGGTTTTTTTTATAAACCACCGAAATTTTTGTAAAAACGCTTTTCGGAAACGCTGGCAAAGCGTCCCAAATGAGTGTACTGCCAGTCATTTATTTTTAATACCGTGGTTACCCAGTGGTATGCCAGTGCTTTATTTTTTGTACCACTGGCGACTTCTGACTGGGTACATATAACTTAAATACTAAATAATATATTCAAGCTTAGAAGTATATAAAAATATCAAAAAAAGCTCCAGAAATAGGGCGTTTCTCAGGGTTAAACTACAATAACTGCAACATATATAAAAAAAAACTGTAAAAACTACTATGCTTGGAAGTTATGATTAAACTTGCTGTTAAATTACTATTACGTATACTAATTAATAATTTTATAAAAACAAATTTATGCAAATACTCTTATATGTACTATATTTAGAGCTGAGCGAAAACAACGTACTTTTGATACAAAACTAGTTTTCGGAATTTAAAATATTTATGCATTTCGACAAGAAAAAATACATATGTACCCAGGTAGAAATTGCCGACGTTACAACAAAAGTTGTACTGAAAGAGCACTGTTTTTTACGAAATGCCGGTACTACTTAAAACGTGCTTTGCCAGTACTGTTTTCTGAAAATTAACGAGCTTTTTTTAATCTATTAAAATTAACAATTTTATAAATTTTACATATTTTTACATCTATTACACAATTATTTATGTAAGAGAGACATCACCATTCTTTTCTTGTGAAGTTTCGAAAGAATACATTAAAAATTTGTGATGTACACTAAGAGGACAGTAAAGTTCTAGCAAACTACTAAATTTGTTATTAAATGTACTGGGATAATACCAAAAAAATAAAATCCCAAGCCTGCGCCAACGTTGGGAAATAACTACGGCCAAGCGTTTATTGGTGTTATCATTTGGACAACATGCCAGTACAGTGAAAGTTAAAAATCAGACGCTTTGCCAGTACATGTACTACCGTCTCCGATACCGGGCCGACATTGTGCCGTTTGTATTTTTCTACCTGGGTACATATATATTAGGGATATAACTTTTTGCAATTTTTGCAAACATCATTTCTTATCTTAAATACCGTTACCGAAAAAACTGAAATACCGTTATACTTAAAATACCGATACTGAAATAATAAATATCGACACCCTTAAAATACCGTTACCGAAATAAATAAAATACAGTTACCGTTATTTTTAATTTTCTGCTTTTGGTAATTGCACGTCGGCAAATTGGTTCTGTTTTTAATATCGTTATTTGTTAAAAAATTTCGGGATGCACCGAAATAACTGACTACCGTTATCTTAAAAATACTGTTACAAAAATAACTGAAATACCGTTAACCTTAAAATACCGTTACCGAAATAATCAAAAACCGGTTATCCATAAAATACCGATACCGAAATAAATGAAATTGCGTTAAGCCGCATTCACAATGATAGAGTACACCACTCTGCAGAGTGGATTTTGTTCCTTTCTTTTTCGCACTTACATATTTTTTGTATTATGCCATCTCTATTTTATTACACTCTACTCTGCAGAGTGGATTACTCCATTATTGTGAATGTGGCTTTACCTTTAAAATACCGTTACCGAAATAATCTAAAATAGCGTTACCCTTACCGATAACCGCATCGTTTCGGTTACCATCCATGTTAAATGTCATTTTTCCAATTATTTTGTAAAAATGAAATGTTTACGAATCGAAACGAAATTCCGGGATTTTTTAAAGCAAACGAAAATTTTAAACTTTAAAAATCATCATCATCACTTTAGCATTTAAACTCTGAATTCTTTCATTATTGATTTTCATATTAAAAAAAAACACATCATTCAGTATTTTTGGAATAAGCATGCCATTTTTATTTTTTAATTACCAATTTTGCTGGTCTTTCGTGCCATTTTGCGTGCCAATTCCAACTATTTTGTGCCATTTTAGACTTGCCCTGCTAATTATTAATTTCATAAAAACAAATTTATGCAAATGCTGTTATACTACATTTAGATCCGGGCAAAAACTATCTAGTTTTTGTACAAAACTAGTTTTTCTACAAAACTAGTTTTTGCTTGATTTTTTATGTATGCGTTTTCACAAGTAAAAACTAACAAGAGCCAAAAACCTGGTAATTTGTACTCAGCTCTAAATGTATTATTATACTGAATTTATATTGAACAAAAACAACCTAGTTTTCATATAAAACTAGTTTTTGCTTGTTTTTTATATATGAATTTTGATAAGTAAAACTTAGCTAGAGCCAAAAAGTGGATAGTTTTTGGTCAGTCTTAAATAACGCAATATTAACTTCATTATATTTCGAATAAATTTTACTATTGGGCACACTAAGAGAAAGAAGTCCGTAAAAAAATTATTTTAAACTAAAAATTTGTTAAAAATGATGCTGCATAAAAAACTGCTAAAATTAGCAGATTATTTTTGCTATATATTAGTAATATAGGAACACCAAAAAATTAGTAGCCCAAAAAATCAAAAAAAAAAATTTGAAAGTTTTCAAAGTTTTCTTTCGATTTTTTTTTAAATGCAAATAAAAATCGAGCCTTTTGAAAACAGCAGTTTACAATTTTTTTAGCAAATATTTCTGCTGATTTTAGCAGTATAGACTGCTATTTCCATTCAACTAAATGTAGCTTAAAAATAGCAAAAATTTTGTAGATATAATAGTTTATTTTTGCTATTTTTAGTCTACTAATATTTAACAAAACTTTCTGCATATTTGTTATTTTCAATTCACTAAATGCTAGCTTAAATATAACTTAAATTCTGAAAATTTAACAGTTTTAGTTTTGCTGTTCTTATTTTACTAGTATTTAGCAAAAATAAATCTGTTAATTTTAGCTGTTTTATTGCAGCATCATTTTTAACTAATTTGTAGTTGCTTTTTCTGTTATTTTTACAGATTTATTTCTATGAGTGTACGGAGAAAGGGATAGGTGTAAAATCGGACTTTTATGTTCGTTCTTGTACTTGTAAAGAACCCGAAAAGGTCCAAACAACAATCTAAACAAACTTTTGAGTACGGGAACGCTTTTTTAATGTTATGGATTACCGCGGTAATGTAAGCGAACAAACATATTTGCTATTCACAGTGCATACAATAGGCGGCAGGACACTTGCATTACCGATTGCTTACTACATGTCATAAAGGTGTTAAAAAGTCGTTTTATAAATAGTCATAACATAATTAATATATTGTACTACAACTATGTGGTTTAATTAATTTAAATAGTCGCTATTTGTTTTAAAATATATGGCATCAGACTAAAGTTAAACACGTGAAACACATGATGTGTATTTTAAAATAATATTCGAAAAGCAAAAATTTTCCATTGAATTGTGTTTCAACAATCGATTCTCCTATTGGTACTGGTTTATTTGGTTGGTGGGACGGGTTTTAGAATTGGTTGATTGGACGGTCACTTGACAAGACTGTGTCGTCGTCGTTAACATTTAAGTAAAATTCTTATTTTGTGTACTTTTCAATTAGAGGGGCCTGTCTGTGGGGCTCGACTAACTGGTCTTTGAAATTGAATTGATTTCTTGTTTGGTGTTTTTGGCACGTAAATTTTGTATGACATCTTACGAAATCATTTAAGTTTTTTTGCTTAAATTAATCATAGAAAACTATAAATATTGGCATTTAATTTGTAAGAGAAAACGAGTACAGAATAAAGTACATACATAGGTACGAGTATAATAAAATTGAAATTAATCAAAATTGAAGAGAGGGGCAAAACAAATACCAGCTGGTTGTTTAAACTATTTTATTTTGAAATATACAATACATATTTAAATTCTTATTTTGTTCTTTTTTTTTGTTGTAAAAATACTATTCTTTTTAGGTATATTGTACAACATTAATTGATTGCCAGGCGTTCAGCGTCACCGGCAAGTATATTTAAATTTGGTTGTATTGTGGATTTGGCTAACAGTCGGTAGTCTCTCTATCTTTATGTGCTTTATACGCGATTATATGAAATATCGCGTGTTTATAGTTTTTTTTAATTTAATTTCTGCCAGTTTTTACTATTTCACGTTGTTGTTTTATTTTATGTTCTTTGCTATTTTATATATTTATAAATAAACATTTTATAGAGATTGTTTATACAATTAATTATATTAAAAGTGTGTGTGACACACCTCTATTTGATAGTTTCTCCCCCTCTTCTCCAGCAAAATGTAATACTTAAATGTATCATATTTAATATATTCTATATCTTTATTGCCTTTAAGGCCCGATTACTAAAAGTTCAGTTAAGATTTAACCGTTACTCGATTAATCGATGAACTTCTTTCTTGCTCGAGTAATTTCAAATGGCCAGTTTCGAGTAACGAATTACTCGAGTAATTTTGGTCGATTAATCGAGTAACTCGAGTAAATCTAAAAAGGATTTTTTTTTATTTATACCAATTTGTTTTTAATTTGCTGACTATTTTTTTTATAGATTTTAAAGTAATGTTTCAGTTACAGTTTGAATTTAAATACTATAATCATTTTCTGAATAATAACCTCTTTAAATCAACGATTTGAAATTGAATAATATATCATTAATTTATATTGATTTATATATCATTTATATTGAATTATATATCATTAATTTATATTGATTTAAATTTTAATTTTATTTAATTTGTTAAAATTAAATCAGTTCGTTTGATTATATGAAAAGAATCAACAAAAATCAAATAGATTCTTTGAATAAAATAGTGATGGAATTTAAATGCTTATCAATTCGTTCAAAATTTAATCAGAGTTAAAAGTCTAATTAAGGAATTATGTTTTTGAAGGTCTGTATTTTACTATATTTGTGTAAGCAAAATATTTATAAAAATTATAAGGAAAGTCTTTTAAAAAGCAAAACACCTTAACTGTATGTTTTTCGAAGATCTCTTAAATTTCAAGTAAAAAAATTTAGAAAATAAACTTTAATTATTATATTTTTCTGCTAAATTTAGCACTCGGTTTTGAAAAATTAGTAAAATGTTTTGTTGAAATCAACAGCGAAAATTAGTAAAAAAAAATCGTAATTTGTAATAAGAGAATAGCAAAATTGATAACTAAAAAAAATTGTACTAAAAACAAGTAAAAAGGCTAAAGTCGGACATGCCGACTATATAACACCCTACACCAGACTTTCTTAAAGCCAACTAATGTTTGGATCCGAAATTTGAATGGGTTAAAACGGACTTGTATCAAAATTTTCTATAAAATCATAAAAGAAGATAAAATCGAAAATATAGCCCATATGGGCGATAGGTCCAAATATGGACCGATCCTATCTAGAATCAATAGGCTTTTTCCTTGGGACCATGTAAGTCAGCGAACCAAATTTCATTAAAATATCTTCGTATTTGCGACCTGCAGCGTGTAACCAACCAATTTTGGGGGGACCCTTATATGGACACTAGGTCTAAACATTGACCGATTTCAACCAAAATCAATATTTGCGACCTGTAGAGTGGACAGACGGACATCGTTAAATCGAAATAAAAAAAATTCTTAAGCACAAACTTATATTACCCTTCTCCACGTAGTGGTGTAGGGTATAATCAGTATAAAAATAGTAAAAGCGATTGGAAACTGTTTACAAATTTTTTTACTAACTTTTTTATATGAGTGTAATAAACAAAGTTGATCTACATACAAAAAACTCGCCCTCAGTATGAGACCTACCGTAACCGTTTTAAAATAGTTTTAAAATACATTACATAGAATTATCAAAGATCGAAAATCTGATAAGCAGGACACACGGTGGGTAATCCTGTCTGGAGCACGCTGGGTACAGTAGTAGTGCTAGCCATTTTTCTATGTTAACTCTAAAAAAGCAGATATTTCAGTTCGAAAATTTTGGTCATAAGGACCTATAAAAGCAATTTTTTAATTTAGCCACCATTAATTTTTCCCAGGTTGTTTGGGGGTCAAGGGAATTGAACCATTTACAAATGTCAACCTCACCCATAGCTCACCTTTGTCATGGTGTCCCCTGTTAACGCTGAAGAGTCTCTGAAGACCGAATATGAGCGGTATAACCCGATTCTTAGGGCAATCGGACTATGTGCGAGACGATACGAATTTATCTGAGTAAGTGTTAACACTTCAGTTTTAACGGAAATTATTAACAACAAATTATCCTTTTAAAACCGTTACTACAACAACAACAGTCCACACCTACAAAAAAATTTTGTTGTCTCAACCGAATTTGGTTCCAACCGAATCGTTCGGTTGCTGCAACTGATAAATCGGTTGTCACAACCCTATTTCTGTTGTTCCAACTGAAATAGGGTTGTGGTAACCAAAATAGGGTTATGACAACCGAAATAGGGTTATGACAACCGACTTTTCAGTTGCAGCAACCGAGCGATTCGGTTGGAACCAAATTCGGTTGGGACAACAAATTTTTTTTGTAGGTGCAGGTTGCTTGTTATTTTCCCAAACAACTATTGCTTAAAAATGAGTAATATTGGTAGAGCGCTTCAAAAGTTGTGAGTAAAAATTTAACAATACTTCGAAATTTTCCGAACAAAATGGTACATTTTATTTCTTCGGTGTATGTTTTTAAAATATAGTAAAATTTGTATTGAAATGTAAAACTTTGTATGGATATTTTTAAGGTATCCTCGCGTTTTCAATCCTAACTTTTTAACCGCCAGATCGATTTTGATAGTTTTAACGTGGGTAAAAATTAAAGGCAAAAACCAAGAAAAAGCTTGATTTTCAGGACCTTAGGACCATCATTTTCAAATTCAAATATCTTTTTTGTTTTTAAGAGCCAACCTAGAAAAACGTGTAGGACCACAGAACACAGTATACTCGATTTGAGTTTATACTCCGTTTAGACAGAAAAGTTAATCTCGAAAAATTCGGATTAATTGCTGCATTAAGCACTAAACAAGTCCATTAAACCATATTTTAATCCTTTTGATTAACAGTGTGTTAGAACGACGAATGGCAGTGTGTACAATTTTACAATAATATTCATGTATGTTGTTTTAACTGCATTTGTTGTAGTTCAGTTAATTTTTAACAGCTAACTACATATTGTGGTTGATTTAAATGCAAATGTGGTGTACACCTTTTCAACTGCAAATGCAGTTATTTGAAGTGTTATTTGCAGTTGATTCTACCCACACAATTTCCAGAGTGTAGGGTTTCACAACGTTATATTGCAACGAATTTTATGACTTAATGGCATTAAATTTGCACTTATAAAATGGCATTAAATTTGCACTTATAAAATTGTTTAAATACTTAGGTAATTTTCCATATCTGAAATATTATAAAGCATAATAAATATCAATAGAATTGTTTTTATTTTTACAAAACCATGTTTTTCTTTCTTTTTTCTTACAACGTCCATCAAATGAAATCGATAATGACAAGATTTGTATGAATTTCATTCAGTAAAGTTAATGAACTGATAACACATATTGTCTGAATAATTGTTATGATGGCAAAAACAGAGTCAAATGTCTGTGAATATAAGGAACTACAGACAAATGTTTAACATTTGGAAGTCTCGTTGGAATAAGGGTATAAAATCCAACTTTTAAAAATCCTGTTTTTTTTTTGCATACAAAATCGAAATAATTACACCATTAAAATTCTATACTACTCTATATTCCGATGTGGCAAAGCGTCGATAATAAAGGAAAATTTCAAAAAAATATTCTAGTTTTGGTCTTATACTACATTTATATTTGAGCAAAAACCACATAGTTTTTGTAGAAAACTACAAGAGACAAAAACCAGGTAGTTTTTGCTCAGGTATAAATGCGGCATTAAGTGTTTTTTCCTATCTCTGATAGTTTTCGAATAAATTCAAAAATCTTTAATTTGCAATCGAAGGTTTTGATTTTTATCGAAATATGTTTCTAATACATCACAAATACATACCAAAGAAAAACATTTCTGATGATAACACCTTTCGGTTAAGCTTTTTCTGATAAACAGTGAGACAGTATGTAATAAAAAAATGTAAAAAATAGTACTCTAACGAACGGAAGTTTCATTCAGTGATGCCATATTTTTGAAAGTAAAATTACATATGTCAAACACAGTAAAAATTAAAAATGGAAAATTAAATAAAAAAAATCGTTTTTTACTAATTCATAATATAGTTCAAAAGCGCTAACGGCTCTAAACAAAAAAACTAATAATAATTTAATTTTTCTACCGCCTAGTCTAGCAATAATATGAATTATAGAAGATTCTAGAAGTGATTAAGATTTAAAATATGCCTGCGATGATTGAGTCATCTTTCTGCTTTTAATTTCGACACCTGTATCTTATTATTTAGGTTTTAAATTACAACATATTTTTTCATTACTACTAACTTTTGTCTTTTTTTTTTAATATTTTTGCATAATTTGCTTTAATTTTATTGCGTTTTTAATCACAACTTATTTAAGTAAAATAAACTAGGAAATACATTATTACATACTAAAAACTACTGTGCTCGTCAAAAGAAACTGTACGCGTTAGACTTTTACGTTTTCACTTTAGATGTTTTTTTTTGAAAAATACATTTCCTTCTTTTATAAAAAAACAATAACAAAAAATACACAACAAAAAATAATTCATATTTATAGCGTCGAAAGAAATTACTAATTTCTGTCATAGAAAACCGTTTACATTGTGCCTGTTTTTCCTATATAAAATGATTTGAAGACAATTTTAAGGTTTTGTGAACTGTTTTCATATAACCCTCAGATTTTAGATATTTTTCTTTTCGAAATACCCACATAAAAATATTCAGATTTTAAAGACTTTTTCTACGAAAAATCTTTAGCTTATGATGACGTTTCCTACACGTTTCGGTTGCTACAACACAATACTTCTTAGGACAATTGCAATGTTGTTGCCACAGCCAAATAACTGTTTTATCAACTGATTTGCTACTGTAGAAACCGAAATATTTTTTATTTTATTAACAGAACAGTAAAAATATTTTAAATCACTAAACGGTACAAATTTTATTCAAATCACATAAGAGAAAGATTTTTTCTGATACCACTGAACGGAAAAATATTTTTTAAATCAATGAACGGTTGAGTGAAACCGTTCATAAATTGAGTGAGTTCTTTTTTTTTTTATTTATAAAAAATTAAGGCATTCGTCAGTAAATTAATTGGATTTGATAAAATTAATATTACAATTGAATTAATTCTTAAATAATTATTGGAATTTAACGTGTTCTATTAAATGAATTCCCTTGATTAATTCGTTTACTTTAGACAAAAATTTTATTCGATTTACGGGGATTCAATTTGTATTTTAATTTTTCGTATTGAAAAAATGCAATATTTTTTTAAATGTTAAAAATCAGTACAATCAGTACAAATTTAAAAAAATCAGTACAAATCAGTACACGATTTGTTCATCAGTACACATGACTAAAAATCAGTATATGTACTGATCAAATCAGTACGAATGGTCACCCTATACATATATGAAAATAACAAAAGCATCTAGTATTTCGTTGGATTTTTATTTGATTTGATGATGTAATCAATCTTCTGGGCATCAATTCCACTAGGTTTCTAGTTACTTCGGGAGAGATGTTTTGTAATACCTCCACTTTTTAAGAGAGTTAATGTCGGGTGACTGGGGAGGATAAATTTTTTAACGTCATTTAACATTAAGAGTTGGTCATTTTGACATCATGCTCTCAAATAGGTTAAATTTGATTTTTTTTTCTAGAAAATGCTTTATTAAAGGTTTTTATATCGATTTTAGTCAAATGGCACTTTTTTGCATTTTAAAAATTTGGGGTCATTTCGACCCCATGTGCTTATACGGGTTAATTTCTAATTTTTTGTTGCTATATATAAAATTTGGTGTTAACAGAGTTATTTGGGCAACTTTCACCAAATTCCGCAAGAAACAACACATTGTTTTTATATACTTCCAGGAAAAATCGAAAAATTTTTTAAATTTCACTTTTGACCTTGGTAAAGAATTGTCGGAGTTTTAAAAAATTTTCGGAAAACAATCTCTTGTATCAGAATTAAAAGAAATCGGAAGTGATTTTGTTACAGCTAGCTAAAAACACAAAAATTATTACTGTTATCTAAATTATTGGCCAAAATCATACTTTTCTCTAAAATTTTTAAATTTAAAACGCCGTCACTGCTAAGTTAAAAGAGGGATATGTGTAAATTTCAGCAGAATTATTCTCTGAGGTGTTTTTAAAAAGACTCTATGCGTTGAGCACTTTGGTTCACATTTTGTTGAACAAAATTTAAAAAACTCAAAATTAAACTTTTGGAAATTTTGGGAAAAAAATTCCCATCTTTGACCATACCTGGGACTAGGTTAGCATAATCCAAGAGAGAAAATTTATATCTGAATATTTGTAGATCTTAGAAATGAAACTAGAGTATAACATTGTAAGTTTTTGAAAAAAAGTTTAATTTTTTTTTTACAATTTTCATAATATATCTTATTTTTTAGAAAAGTAATTTAGTCTAAATTACGATTCTATAAACATTTTCAGAAATACTATTATTTATGAGCCAGTATTTTCCAAAAAACCCAAAAAAGGAATTTTTTCCCTTGTAAATCGTATTTCAAAATTTCAGTCGCTTTGAGCCATCTCTAAATCTCTTTTGATTGGCCCAAAACTTTGTATATCTTACTGTTTTTGCTATTCGCATATTTCTAGGGGGTGAGACTGAGAGTTTGAACACTTTTGTTATTGAGGGACACCTTAGTGTACAGTTTCTTTTGACGTTCACAGTATATATATATATATCTATATTTTTTTTTAGCAATTACCTAGTGTCTTGACATGCAATAAAATGATAGCAAGCAATTGTCAAAATGCTCTCATCTCAAGTGAAGACACTCAATTTCAATTTTATTGCAATATCATGATATCGCTAACATGCCATCGGATCTTGCAATGATGCCAGAGATCAAATGTCACTTTTAGTTTTCATTTTAATTTTGTAATAGAAAAACAACAAAAAATTTGGTAAAAAGGAATGGAAAAGTGTTTAGTTTTGTATTATTTGTCGGTAAACATTAGTGTTTCATAAAATTTGGTGTTTTTCGAAGAAGAATCTATGATATTTCTTATCCATGAAATGGTCAAGTGTTCTCCACCACTCTGCAATTGATATCATTTTGACGTTTCGCTGCAATGGTTTTGACATTTCATATCATATAATTTATTGCATTTGAAGACACCGGGTTAGCACAAAAAAAGAATATTTTACTTCTTTTCATTTCTAACATTTACTGAACAATGAAAATGGTGCGTATCTAGAATAAACAAAAGTCATAAAATGACCTTAATAGCCCGTTAGAAGAAATTTCTGAAAACAAACATTGATTATATTGAAAAAAGGTCGATTAGGATTTTAATATCAAAAGTCATATGTATTTTGCTGTATGTTTTGGATTATAAAACTTAGTATATAATTTTTACGTTGACCCATCTTTATCTGTATACATACATATATGTTCTTAACAAATAATTTACAAAAACAGAAAAGGAAAGAAAGAATATCATAAAAAATCAGTTGTTTTTCAAAATTATCAACAAAAAGACGTTTTTCAGCTTGTTACTTTTTTCATAATTAGAATACAGCTGCATAAAATAAAAAAAAAATAAATAATAAAATAAGTGCGCATTGAAAAAATGATAATAGTAATTCACTGATTCTATTAGTATCACCTGCTTTGAATGTCGGAAAACTTTCATTGTCTCCTCCTTTCAGTGTCTGAAAAATATAATCTGTATTCTTAAAAAGTTGCAAAAAATAAAAAAAATTCTATACTTATTTGTAGAAATATAAACAAAATTTTTAATCAAGGTTGGTTGCCGTTTTTGTTATAGTAACGTTATTGCTAAAATACCATTTCAAATTGAATACCTGTAAAAAAGTTTCCAAGTACTGTTATCGTGATCGTTATTTTTATGGGCAGTTACCGGTATTTATTAATTTATATAAAAAATTCAATTTTTTTAAACTTTTTTATAATATTCTTGAGTTTTTTTTTACCAAATAATTTATAGATAATAATTTCAATTATTAAAACTACCAGCATTGAATTTAGAGCTTATAATCTGGAATTTTAAAAATTAAAAAGAAAACGAGTAAAAAGACCCTACACCAGTCTAAATTAAAGCCAACTAATGTTTGGATCCGAAATTTGAATGGGTTAAAACGGACTTGTGTCAAAATTTTCTATAAAATCATATAAGAAGAGAAAATCGAAAATATAGCCCATATGGGCGATAGGTCCAAATATGGACCGATCCTATCTAATATCAATAGGCTTTTTCCTTGGGACCATGTAAGTCAGCGAACCAAATTTCATTGAAATATCTTCGTATTTGCGACCTGCAGCGTGTAACCAAGCCAATTTTGGGGGGACCCTTATATGAGCACTAGTTCTAAACATGGACCGATTTTAACCAAAATCAATAGGCTTCGTCCTTGGGCCGACAAATGGTCTGTGTGCCAAATTTCATTAAAATATCTTCGTATTTGCGACCTACAGCGTGTAAAAAAGAAAATTTTGGGGGGTACCCTTATATGGGCACTAGGTCTAAACATGGACCGATTTCAACCAAAATCAATATGCGTTGTCCTTGGGCCGACGTAAGTCGGTGTACCTTGATATTTGCGACCTGTAGATTGCGCATAAGAATGCATGGACAGACAGACAGACAGACGGAGGGACGGACGGACATCGTTAAATAGAAAAAATAAAAAAAAATTTTGAGCCGATCGGTATACTATAGTAGGACCAATATTTTTTGGTGTTACAAACATCAGCACAAACTTATAATACCCTCGCCACGTAGTGGTGTAGGGTATAAATATGCTATATACCTATTTACTTGTTTTTTATTTATATTTTTTATGTTTTTAACATAATATATAATACAGGTATGTACCGGTGTTGTTGTTTCGATAAAGGTATACCGTTACCAAAACAGATTTAAATTACGTTACCGAAATAAACCAAATTCGTTACCGTTACCCTTACCACTATTCGTTTCGATAACCAACCTTGTTTTTAATAAATAGTACATATATATTCCCAGTATGATTTCATTGCCTAAAAATTGTTATAAGAGTCATAGGTGACGTTTATAAAAGAAATAAAAGTCTTATGAAGCATCACTGTTGCCAGAACGGAGATTTTCTCGTGATATTCAGCGATTTTATTTTGCCCCTAGCGGGAAAAATGTCGAGTAGCTATTGACCACAAATCTAGCATTTTTTTATCATCCGTAATATGATTTTTAAATGAAAAATATCATAAAATTCACATATTGAAGTTCCTTTATTATAAAATATGGACGAGCAGTTATTTACCGTACAACGGCCTCTATTAGTAAAATTTTATAACTCTTACGAACATATTTAAGACATTTTTGGGAAAAAAATACTTCAATAATATATAATATGAATCAATGGCTTTAAGTATCATTTTTCGATAATCTAACGATAAAATCACCAAATTTTGTTTACTAATCTAGTGATTTTCTAGCGATACTTGCGTCTGATCTAGTAATTTGATTAATCTTGTTGCCATCAGTGTGAAGCACAATATTTTATATTGAAATATGTTCTAAGTTTTTGGTAGTTGAAACGTTAAAAACTCAACGGTTATACATTTTAATACGTTGCGTAACTTCTTCGCGTTACTATCTAAAACGTTTTGTTAAAGTACGTTAGATTATAATGGAACTATCACAACACTAACCCCTAAATGCATAAACGCTTTGTAAAATTATAGGAGGTTTATTGAACAAATTTTGTATGAAAATGACGTTTTGTAAACCTGCTATAACTTTACAAAGCATTTATGAATTGAGGGGTTACTGTTTAAAAAAAATTTATACTCCAATCGGTTTAACGTTAATTTGCTTTAAATACTTAACGTTGATAGGCATAATCGAAAATACAGCTTATACGAGTATAAAAAATAATGGTAAAACGACAACACTTGGCGGCATTGGTAGCAGTAAGCAGAGAAACCTTAAACTGATAGCGGTGACTTGCAGCGATGTTTTCTTTATTTTTAAATACACTTCTATATAATTTCCTTTGATTTTTTAAAATTTTTCTATTTGAATTATATTTGTATGTTTATACCCTACACCACTATGTGGTCAGGGTATTATAAGTTTGTGCTGATGTTTGTAACACCAAAAAATATTGGTCCTAGACCCACCTTATAGTATACCGATCGGCAAAGAATTTTTTTTTATTTCGATTTAACGATGTCCGTCCGTCCGTCTGTCTGTCTGTCCATGCATTCTTGTGCGCACTCTACAGGTCGCAAATATTAAGATATTTTGATGAAATTTGGTACACAGACCTATGTTGGCCCAAGGACGAAGCCTATTGATTTTGGATTAAGGTCCCCCCAAAATTGGCTTGGTTACAAACTGCAGGTCGCAAATATTAAGATATTTTAATGAAATTTGGTTCGCTGACTCACATTATAGAAAATTTTGACACAAGTCCCATTTTAACCCATTCGAATTGCGGATCCAAACATTGGTTGGCTTTTACCCAGACTGGTGTAGGGTATTGTATAGTCGGCATGCCCGACTTTAACCTTTTTACTCGTTTTATTTGTCATTCTTAAAAAATAAATTTTTTTAAATCAGCAATAACAAATGTATCACTAAATATTTGGTCAAAAGTAGCAAAAATTTCATACACTACCAAAATACGTAAACGCTCAGAACTGTTGACATACAAAAATATGTCTTCTGACAGCAACCATTGTATTTAAAACTTTCCAGTTTACAGACCATACATAGAAACTAAAGTTCTCTATATTTTTCGTTTTTCCCAATATGGAGATCAAATGATTCTTGTTACCAAAGATTAATACCAGATGTGAAACCAATGACAGGTGTCAAAAAAGTATTCTCGAACCGTATGGTTTTGTTTACATGGAAGTCAAGTCAAGAGGGAGATAACAATATAAAATCTCCGTACATTTTGTATTGCGCATTTTTTGTATATATCTGTCTCTTTTTAGATTATTGTGTTTTTCTTAAATTTTTGCGTTTTGTTTTGCTCATTTTCTGTCGGCGATATTGTCCAAATCAGTTGATTCATATCTGGTATAATCTGTGCTTGTTACATTGTTGTTGTTTAACATTAGATAGAATGAAACGGCGCAAAAATGTTATTGTGTTGTTTCTGTTTTCTAAACGTCAAAAGTTTAACCCACGGAACATATGTATTTATGTATGTACATAGAAACTTAAGTTCTATATATTACCATATTCCTAATGGAATAAAATTGATCGTGTTGTTGATGTTTTCTTTTGCTTTCTTTTTCAAACCGTTTTCTGTCACTACCCTACGGGGAATGAGGAGTCAATTGCCCTCCAAGGACCTATCCCGTGACCGGTCAACCGAAGGCATATTACTAAATTAGTACAAATATGTACAAAAGAAAATGAATTAATTTTCTAAGTATTTTCTGATCCGTTATTTTCACTGTTGCTTTTAAAAAAACTTGACTGATACCGAAATAAAAACAAAATTCGCGGCATATTTTTAAAAATATTTTTTATTTATTTTACTCTTTTATTTATTTTTAACTTTACTTTTTCACGATTTGCTTATTTTAGCTCTTATTTTAAATTTCTATAATGTTTTGCTAAGAAATTTTAAGTTTTGTGTTTTCAACGTTTTTTTAATGTTAAAGCTGTTTTAGTTTTAACAATTGGCATTTCATTTAACTTTTCTTTGTAACTTAAGGGGAATTTTTCAAATTTTTATTTATATTATCAGAGGTTTTGAGGTAATTTTCTAATTTTTAATTGATTTTTTAATTTAATTATGGCCAACGCAAAAAACAAGTCAACTGCCATTAAGGGACCTATCCCATGACCGGTCAATCGGGGGCATATTCAAGGCACTTCCACCATATTTGTGTGTGTGTTAATGTTGTTTTCTTTTCTATTTTTTTCTTTTCCATGTTTTTTTTTATCTGCTGTGTGTGTGTTTGTTTTTTCTTTTTCTTTCGAACAGAAACGAAAAACATATAACTTAACCATCAGCCAGCCATCACGCATAAGCGACGTTAGCTCAGACGGTAGAGCGTTTGCCTTACAAGCAGAAGGTTGTGTTATCGAGCCCTACTTCGACGCCAAGTAGATTATTTTTAATTCTTAATTTTTTATTAGTCTATTTGAAAAGCTATTTTTAGACACACCACCTTACTGCCACAATGTGTCTAAACTGTGGCAATATGTCATTTCCAATGACAACGCCATGTTAAAGTGATATGTCTCTTTCAAACAAAAAGACCGATCGACGACCGGTCTCCGCCCCCCTTGGGACCTATCCTGCGTGTCATCTGGGACCGGTCCCTTTCCCCGTAGGGTAATACATGTACATGATCAATGCAACCATGTTATATTACTATGTCTTGTGCTGTGGTTAAGCCGTTTGCTGTCACTAAACCATGTGCATGATGAATGCAACTATGTTATCTTGTACTGTGTTCCAGATTGTAGCTGACCCCAGCTTCCTTACACTCAAAAAAATAAGTTAGTAGACAAATTAGTAAAAAGTCTTGTATATCAAGTTTACTAGTTTTCAGCAATTTTTTTGCTGAAATTCCGTTTTCAGCTAAAGATTTAGTTATATTTTTTTACCACTAAACTAATGTTTTACTAATTTATTTTGCTACAAAAATTGTGCTGATAACCGCAATTACAGCGTGGACGACAACCAGATAGACAAGATGTAGATGTCGCATCTTGTCTGGATGTAGTACAGACAACGGAAATGATAATTAAAAAAAAACAACTCTACACAATTTCTTTATTTAAATTTTCAGCAAATAAATTAACTAAAGTAAAATTGCTCTACAAATTTTTTGAGCTTTTTCAGTCTACTAATATTCAGCAAAAAGTTTAGTGATTTTAGCAAGGATTTTTTTCATTTGCAATCGACTAAGTGTTAGCAAAACTTTTACTGAGATTACTATTTTTTGGTAAAAATCAGCTCGCTGATTTTCAGCGAACACTTTTGCTGAAATTACCAACTTTTTTGCAAACACGTCTGCTAATCTGTAGTACAACAAAATTAGTAGAAAAAATTAGTTGTCGCTACACAGAGAGAATTTCTTGGACGAGTTTTAATGATTTTTTTTAGTAAACTAATGAAGGTTTCTTCACAATATGAATGAAAAACTTCTTAATTTTAACGAAAAAGCTTCATAGTTTTTATAAAACTAGCGTTTAATGAAACTTTTTCATTGAATGCATGAAATTTTTGATAAATAAAATGAAATTTTTTATATAATTTTATGAAAAATTTCATTAGTTAAACGAAAAGTTTCAATGGCCGAGTTCCAGTCAAACTTCATTGATTTAATGCATAAATTCATTAATTTCATGCAGATAATCCTCTCAGTGTACTAAATTTTAGCAAAATTTTTGTAAACTGCAATTCAAAATCGATTTGCTAAAATCAGTTAAAAAACTTACTAAATATCAATAATTTTAGTACAATGAAATTAGCATAAATAATTAGTTGCAGCTACTAAATTTCAGTAAATTGTTGTAAACTGTAATTTAAAATTAATCTGGTGAAATTAGCAAAAAAGTGTATTAAAAAATAAACAAACTATAAATCTAAAAAAATAAAATTAATAAAATAAAATGTTTTTTCTTTCGATTGTAACAAGTGTATACTTATTTCATCGTACTTGAAATTTGGAGCCAAAATTCTAAACGGTTCTCCAGTTATTAGCTTTAAATGCATTGGCGATACAATAAATTTTTCTGAGTGTTATTTTCAAACTAAGAATATATCAATAGTAACAAATATAAAATAAACAAGAATTGTAAAAAATCAAAAAAAAATTGTTTAATAGTGTATTTAGACTTGGCAAAAACTAGTAGTTTTTGGCCATTTTTAGTTTTTGAGCCGAAAACTGCAAAATTAATTTAGTTTTTCTATATAATTTTCATAGAAACTGAAAACCAGATGCTACCTGGTTTTTGCCAAAAACCAAGTAAAAATTTTTTAAATGTTCATTTTTGATATACCCGGTATCATTTATAGTTAATTTTCGGTACACCTTGTTACAACGAATATAGGAATAAAGCAAGTGTCAAAAAAATATTTTTTAAATTTTTTAAGAATATTTCTAGTTTAAATTGAAATTGTGTGTTGTTATTCTTTTTGTAATATATCAATAATTTTTTTACATTAATTTAAAAATAAAAAAAGGAAGAAAAGTGTGTAATAAAAAAGTGTTATGACAAAGAAAAACTAAATAACAAGTGTAAATGACTTGGGTTTTGCAATTTAGTTTTGTAGAAAAACCAGCTGGTTTTTGCTTATACTGAATTTAGACTGAGCAAAAACCAGGTGGTTTTTCTACAAAACTAAATTACAAAAGCCAGATCATTTACACTGCTTATTTGGTTTTTCTTTGTCACATCACTTTTTTATTAAACACGTTTCTTTATATTTTTATGGTTAAATTAAATAAAAAAAATTATTAAAACATTTAAAAATGTATAACAACACACAATATTAAACTAAAACTGAAATATTTAAAAAAAATTAAAAAATATATTTTTGACACTTGCTTTAATTCTATATTCCTTGTAACAAGGTGTATCGAAAATTACTTATAAAAGAAATCGGGTGTATCAAAACTGCAAATTTCAGATATTTTTAGTTGGTTTTTGGCAAAAACCAGGTACAATCTGGTTTTCAGTTTGTATGAATATTGTGTAGAGAAACTAAATTAATTTTAAAGTTTTCGGCTCAGAAACTAAAAATGGCCAAAAACTACTAGTTTTTGCTCAGTCTAAATATACTATTAGTCTAAATTCAGTATAAATTAGTATATTTTTCTGTTAAATTTAGCAATCGGTTTTGAAAAATTAGTAAAATGTTTTGCTGAAATCAGCAGCGAGAATTAGTAAAAAATCCGTAATTTGTAATAAGAGAATAGCAGAAATGATTACTAAAAAAAGAAATTGTACTAAAAATCAGTATAGTAAAGTGCGATTGGAAACTGTTTACAAATTTTGTTACTAACTTTTTTATCTGAGTGTAGCTTTAATGCATTGGAGATACAATAAAATTTTTTGAGAGTTATTTCCAAAATAAGAATATAGAATCATTCCAAAGGGAACCGGTACAGTCATCGGAAGAAGGTCTCTGGATTTGGACAAAATTTACTGTTTTTAAATTTTTGTAAAATTCGTCTCATTTCGTTTTTTTTCGCTGGTTTTAGTTGATTTTTTCATCATGTATGCCCATGCATGATCATATACTAGTCCATGTATGATCATGTTCGTTCATATATATTTCGATCTTCACATGGGTATGCACAAAATCAGTTTTAACTCTTATTTTACCAAATACTAGTAAATTGATAGAAAACAACAGCAACTAGGCAACACTGTTTTTTATTTTAACATTTACTTGTCGCAAGTGTCAAAAATTCACTGCCTTCTTATTCTTATTTAACTCATTGATTCAGCTACACAGAGATACGTTATATTTACTTCCCGATAACTCAGGCTTAAGCCTGCCTATTAGCTGCATCTAATTATTTATGCTAATTTCATTGTACTAAAACTCTGTCTTGACTTTATTTGGGGTTTTTGTTAAAGATTTGGGTCATTTAAGAAAAAGTTAAAATGCAATAGAAAAAAATCAAATAAAAACCATAAAAAAGTCAAGAAAACATAAAAAAAAGTTAAGAGAAAGGCTAGTATAATACGGGCTTTAACAGTACACATTTTTTCTATTCAATTACATCGTTAACAGGAAACAAATCACGAAGATCTTTTTCCAGATTAAGAATTCTTAAAATAGTAAAGTCTAATATAAATAATTATATTATTTATGAAATTTTAATTGGTTTTAGTACTAACTGTTTAATTCTGAACGTAATATTTCTTATATTTTAACGTAATAAGATTTCGGAGATATAAGAAACGTTTCCGTTTGAGTTTAACAAAAATAATCAATTAATTTAATACTTATCTATAAAATTATTTTGTAAAACTAGCAAAAATTTTAAACTTTAAATACCAAAAAATATAAATTTCCTAGAATACTGAATATAATATCCTAAAGTAATTAAACACCACTTAAAGGTGTTTAAACTTTAGCATACATATGTTATATTATAAATTTGTTTTTAACAAAATCAGCTTTGAAAAAGAAAATAATGCAATTCAACATATTTCCGGAAATGCCTAATAAATGCAAAATTTAAAGCGCAATTTCTTGTATATATACACCCCCCCCCCCCCCCCCCCCACTAAATATACACGCAGAAAAAACTGGTGTTTTTTTAGAGCCTTCTATGCGAAAATTCTTGAGTTATTTGTTCAATCAATCAAAAGAAAACAATAAAGTTGATCACAAGGGGTATGCTATTTGTTGTATCGTTGTATCGTCCTAACAAAAAACAGAGTTGTTAAAAATTAAATTGAAAAAATACAAGATTTGAGAATAGCACAATACAACATTTTTACGTATGTTTAGTGTCCTATGTTTGAGTGTACTAAGAGATAGAAAACCCAATAGAAAATCGTTGTTAAAGTCAAATAAAAATTTTAACAACTCTGTTTTTTATTATGACGATACAACAGATAGCACATCCCTTGTGAACAACCTAAATACTTTTTGCTTGGCTATCAGGGATGAAAAAATTGATACTACCCGGTGAAAAATGTCCATATATGAACATTTATGGTTCAACCATATATGTATGGATCCGAAAAATGAGGTAACACCTAAGTATATGTTCATATATGGACATATATGAACATATACATTTGTTAAATATATGCGAATACATGCGAACGTTGCTGTCCTTTATTATAAGGTTGTACGATAGATATAAATTTATGTATGACATTCAAATTAGGCGCTACATATGTTCCTTTTTTTATTCATGGCATTAAATATAATTCCATATTTATCAAAATATGAGTTCCTTTTACATATATGGCAAAATGTGTTCTTCGAAATATGTTCATATACAAGTCCCTTTTGCATAAATTTAATAACATATACTTTCATATTTGTCCATATATGAGTGCCATTTCCATATATGAAATAACAGATGCTTCCATATATGTCTGTATATGAAAGTTTTTCCATATATGGAATCACATATACTTCCATATATGTTCATATAAAATCCATAATTGTTCATAAAAAATCCATATTTGTTCATATGTGTCCATACATAATCCATATATGAACATGTTTGAGCGTATATGAACATTTTTCACCGGGTAAATATAATTCCATATTTCTCCAAATATGAGTTCCTTTTACATATATGGAAATATGTATTCTTCGAAATATGTTCATATACAAGTTCCTTTGTATAAATTGAATAACATATACTTTCATATTTGTCCATATATGAGTGCCATTTCCATATATGAAATAACAGATGCTTCCATATATGTCTGTATATGAAATTTTTTCCATATATGGAATCACATATACTTCCATATATGTTCACATAAAATCCATATATGTTCATAAAAAATCCATATTTGTTCATATGTGTCCATACATATACCATATATGAACATGTTTGAGCGTATATGAACATTTTTCACCGGGTATTTTACTTTTTTGATACTATTGAATAATAGTTTATGATTCACACTAAAATGTTATTTCAATATTGGATTTTTAAACATTTTAAATTGTACGTCCTACGTATTTAGTGATCTTCCATATAAAATGTACTATTGCTAACCAAGATTTTTTTAACATAACGATTTGTAATTTGATATTGGGAGATGCTATACACCTTTCTTTTATGTACTGCTTAAAGGGTTTGGGTAATTGTATTTTGTTTTACAAAATTTATGTTTCTGTGTACTCATAAATAATGAGACATTCACCTTTTCCCAAAAATATCGCAAAAAATTATACTACATTTTTTATATATAACAACGTTCAATAACCCAAACTCTCTCACGCTGTAACTTAAGCGTAAATTTATAATAATTAATTGCCAATTTAGCTAAAATTGTGTTTACAATTTTTGTTAACATATCCCTTAAACTGTTAGTATAGATATGAAATATTATTTAAATTCAGCATAATTTTCATTCATATTTATATACACCCTTCCCTCATATAACGCGGTTAATTCGTTGTACAAGAACTACTTTTACGAGTTCTGACATATTTTGTTTAAAACAGGTTGCAGAAATACCCGCGTTAGAAGAAAAAGTACATATGTAATTCAGGCCCAACCAGCTGCAATAATTTATTGATTTTGTAAGTTTAAGGTAAAATGGTATTAAAACTATTAAAATTTCCTGATGTCAATTCATATTTTATGAAATATAATTTAGGTAAAAGTATAATTACAATTTTTTTATCGAAGTAAACCTATTAGTATTGAAAATATTTGCAACTTTAATTGAAACACCACATCTCACAATCGTGTATGCAGGGTCTCAAAGGGTTATAAGCGGGATAGTTATAGTATATTTTTTTATTAAAATTGAAAAATAATTTTAACAGAATAATAACTTGTAAATTGTAGGATAACGAATCTTTTAAATAACTGTCATAATCGGTGTATAACTTAAAAATACGGGATTCACAACAGATGGTGTATCTTTTAGAAATGGTTTGTGTCTTTAATATCTTGTAAGGCATTTTGGAGGGTAAACATCTGTCATTTATTCTCACTTAGTCATTGAACGAAATAGTGTAAACAACAAAGTTTTTGTGTGCTTCGGAAATATCGAATTTTGTGTCAACAAGGCATCATTTGCGGGAAGTTTTGCTTTACTTCTTCAATCTGAAAAAAGTGCAGCTGAAACATATCGATTGCTCACCGAAGCTTATCCTGAATATGTTTCATCGATTTCAATGTGTGAGCGATGGTTTGTGCGCTTCAGAAGTGTTGATTTTCACACGGAAGACAAAGACCACACAGGTCAGCCAAAGAAATTCGAAGATAATGAATTATAGGCATTACTCGATGAAGATTGTTGTCAAACTCAATGAGAACTTGCAAAATCATTGGGAGTCACTCAACCAGCAATTTCAAAACGTTTGCAAATAGCAGGATTCATCCAAAAGCAAGAAAATTGGGTACCACACGAGTTGAAGCCGAGAGACGTTGAAAGACGATTTTGCATGCCGGAAATGCTGCTTGAACGCAATAAAAAGAAGGCATTTTTGTATCGGATCATTACTGGCGAAAATGGATCCATTACGAAAACCAGCCAAATCAACGCCAAAGCCGAATATCGATGGCTCCAAGGTAATGCCCTGTATTTGGTGGGACTAGAAGGGTCCCGTCCATTATAAGCTGCTGAAATCACGCAAGACGATCACAGGGGACATTGATACGTTTGAAGAGAGCATTGGCCGAAAACGCCTGGAATGTGCGACCAGACTTGAAGCCGTAATATTTAATCATGATAACGCTCGGCCACATTTTTTTTATTTTTTTTAAGAGAAGCAACACTCAGGAAATTCTTCCTATTAATTAACGTGTTGCTTCCTTTGGAAAGGGGATAGAGAAGAAGCGAAAGGTGGTGAAAGACGAAGGGCTTCAAATATGGCAACACTGTAATTGCGCGAGATGTTGAATTTTAGAACAGTTGTTGCGCGCCATCTGATGGTAAGTTGGCTAACTTTGTTGAAGCTTTTTATTTTAGTTCATAGCCCTGTTATATTATTTTACTTCGGTGGGGTTAAGTGCTATGGGAACACCGAAGGAGGACGCTGCGATATGTATGAGGGATAGAAAAAACTCATACATATTACTATTTTTCATAAATTGATGTTGCCTTGGTTGGGGCTCGAACCCGCAACCTCACGTGTAACAGTCCAACGCGTTAACCATTACACCACAGCGCCCACATGCTGAAAGACCGGTTAAAAACTGTTTTTCCGTCTGACTACCATTTGTTTCGATCGATGCAGAACGCTCTCACTGGAATGCGCTTCACTTCAGAACAGGGTATCCGAAATTGGCTTGATTCATTCAAAAAATGAGCAGTTCTTTTGGCGCGGAATCCATATCTTTCCAGAAAGATTGGAAAGGTCATAGCTAACTATGGCCAATACTTTGAATAAATTTACATTGTACCAATGTTTCACAATAAACGCCCAAAATTTGCCAAAAATCCCGCATTTTTAAGTTATAATCACGCATTTTTAAGTTATATAGAATGATGGGTTATTTTTGGTCAAGCAATATTTATAAGATGTGAATAAAAACAAATTATTTCATAACTGCCATTGTCTTAAAAAACAACCACAACTACACAAGCAACTGTCATGTACACTGAAAGAATTATCTGCATGCTATTAATGAATTTTTACATTCAACGAAGTTTCGCTGGAATTCGTCCATTGAAACTTTTCATTAAATTAATGCAGATTTTCATAACATTTCGAACAGCTGGTTTTCTACAATTGTAAACAAAAACCGAAAATTTTAAAAAATTTTCCAAAAAGATATTTTTCTTCTTTTATTATGAAAAGAAAAAAACTGAGAAGCAAGATTTTACAAAGGACTATTTTTATATTTTTTTTCCACCAGAAGCAAAATTTAACTAGCTCTTGGTTCGCGCAACACTTTATTTAAAAAAAAACGTTTAACTAGGTTTAACTTAAATTTATTTTTTTTTAGTCAAGTATTAATTTTTTTTAATGATGCATTTTTTTAACTCTAATTGATAACATTAATCTTAAAAATATAGCATTTAAGAAGGTGTTTAGATTTTAAAAATGATAATTTTAAGTGTTTAAGGTCAAAAAATGTACTACTGTGAAACACTAACTACTTTTTTTTATGCCTTTAAAGTTCGAGTGAAATTTTTCCACGTGAAAAACAACTTACGGTGCTTAAACACGATTTAAGATGCTTAAGAGGTAGGTGTGAATCCCACATTAGATGAAGTTATTTGTTATGTTTTCGATGTTGATATTTGTAAAAATTTCTCAAGTAGGGCATACACGTTCAGTATTATTGATCAATTGTTCAAAAATCAACCAATCAGGACATTTTATTTTTAAATACTTTGTTCTGATTGGTTGATTTTAAAAACATTGATCATTAATATTGAACGTGAATGTTTGCCTTAAATCCCTTTGCTTTAAAGCTTAGACGCAGCTCTGGGAAGTATTTGTAGTTAGTGAAAACCCCAGCGGGGGTTTAAGTACCATTTACAAACAATTTCATTTGCAATTGGTTTGGCCCTTAAATTGTTGCAAAATATTATTCAATCATATATAATTGCAAGATTTAATTATAAGATATAACTGCTAAAGTCATTTTATTTTTCAATTAATTAAAATTGTTTACAGCGATTGCTGGTAATAAATTTCATTTCTATTTCATTAGAATCACCATTTTGTATAGATATCTCCAAAAAATTTACTGAATTTATTTTGACAATGTTTAATTTATTGTATCAACAAAATATATGTTCTATAATTTTAATCAAATATCAGTTCTATATTTAGCTTTATTTTTTGTTAATTTCAATTAAGAAAAGACATTGCTGTCTCTTCTCAATTAGCGTACATTCCTCTTATGTAATCTTGAAAATTGATCAGCCGGTTTGTTGTTTTTCGTATAGACTTAATTCTAGTAAAAATCGGTATATGTTTTCATATTTTTTTAATTTTTAATACATACTTATACGTCATTATATCTGTGAACTTCTGAGAAAAGCACTTATTGCAAAATCACACATTTTACAGAAGAGCGAAAGAACACCCATATACCGTTTCATTAACCCGTCTATATAAAGCATGTATTATAACTTTCCATCTAGAAATTTAGTTTTATACACAACATTTTCGTGAAGAATTACGTACATCAAAAACAGAGTAGGAAAATAAACTCTAACGAACCGTACTTTTAGGGTTGCGTACCGCACATCGCAAACACAGTACACAAGCATATTGGTTGCGTAGAAAACACATACGCTATTCTCTCCAATTAGTGTTTGTGTTTATAAACACAACCCGAATTCGGTACGCTACGGGGTGTGAATATGTGTTAAAAGTACACTACATAATCGTAGCGTTTGCGTTCATCAGACAATCGTAGTGTACCGCATTCGGTTTGTGAACAAACACACAACCGCTAAAACGATAGATACGGTATGTGTTCTTTAGCCGTACCCTACCCTACATGTTGTGTACAGTTTATTTTCCTACTCTGATTAAAAATGAGTGTTTTTGTCAGCAAAAAATACATAGAAACTCAAATCAAAATTATATGGAATTTTGTAACTTCTCTGACTTAGGTCGGCTATCTTATCTAAAAGTACGCTCAATTACAAGACCAACTTCACTACCTTGACCAAGAGTAAAATTCTCCTCTAGATAACTCTAAATAGTGTTATAATAAGCATTCTTTTAGATAAGTTAGTCGACCTTAAGTTGTTTTGTTAAAAAAAATTTACATTTTGAAAAATTGAAAGAAATAAAATAGAAACAAATTTTTTATCAAAAATATTTAAGATTTTGCTTAGAATTGAGTTGAGTTTTAAGGCTGCGACACTTTAAGAATTAAAGTTCAAATTAAAAACAGTAATAACAGAAAATAAAAATAGCATTGTTAGAATTTCGTTAATGTTAGTCTATTTGAGTTGTGTCACATACAATGTAAAGAGATCATCATCAATTATTAACCCATAAAGGCATAGGATAGGATGTTATCATCTTTCTTTAATTAGAAAATAAATTAAAAGAAAATGTGATAATTAATATTTGATCTCAAATCGAACGAAAAATTTTCATTTTAAAATTTATTTTTTTTGCATGAAAAACACTTAAATTTCCATTTTGTGGGGCCCTTAAATTTTTGCAGAGTATTATTCAATCATATACAATTGCAAAGATTTAATTATAAGAAGTTTCTTCTAACTAAAAACATATTTTAATCATTTGATTAACAGTTAATCCAACGTTTATTCTGGTTAATATTTCTGAACAACTCTGTATTCATACTACTAATTTTATGCAATGCTGTTTTTTTTTGTTTGTTTTAATATCGGTTTGCAACACTAAAAAACATACAAAGTCAGATAAAAATTAATTTTGAGCTGCCGCAAAAATATTTTTGCGCTGTCGACAAATATGTTGGTAACGCCGACATTTTCCATGTTCAGCATGTCCAGGATCGCTATCGGCACCCCCTTAGTATTTTAAACTGACAGAGTTAAACTTTTAACTGTCAAAAAATGTCTGTGTAAACGTTGAGGATTAAAAATTTGGATTGGCTTTAATCAAATGGATTAATTTCGCTCTCTAAACCATATATTACATAGATCTCGTACTCTTTGACATTCGCTGTCAGTGCCCGTATCTCATGAGAATATGTTCGACATACGTGGTATACCTATACAAAAAAAATTTCAATGTATGTGTAAAAATTTGTTTGTTGACAAAAGAAGAAGAAGAGTCAGATATCTATGTAATCTATGCTCTAAACGAGCTATAAGATGCAGAAATGTGAGGATCGGACAAAAAGGTACGTATCTAATAGTTTTATTGACTAAAAAAAATTTTGGAAAATTTTCTTAAGTCGACTTTAGTGATTTTGTAAAAAGTCCACAGATATGTGCTTTAATTTTTGCTTCAATTTTTTCCATTCTATAGATTTTTTTCCTTTAAATTACTAAAACATATTATTGGGTTTTATTTATTGAATGCATTGAACTTTCTTCTAGACAATTTTTGCTATTCTGTTTTGTAATTTTTGTTATAAGTTGTATTATATTTTTATTTTTACAAGGTCATTCATTATTAGTTAAAATTTATACAAATATTTTTCCCATTTGTCTTTTAAACTAGTTTTTTTTTTTTGAAGACTATTTGTTTATATTTCAATCAAGGACGTTTATTTGCCAAAAATTATTTTTGTTTATTTTATATTCTATGATTTTAATGACTTCTTTAATTTTTATATAAAATTTAATTATTTTTTTTTAGTAACTGTAGTCTTTGATTTTTCAAATATTTTTAGTTAAATTAATACCAAAAATTTTCGCGGAAAATCAAGAACATAATTTGTTTAAATTTAATTAAAAAGTTTGAAGAAACAATTTTATGATCGCTTTTAACTTTAAATAAACTTGGAGAATCTTAGTTAGGCCCGATTACTGAATGTCCAGATAAATTCAAATTTTATATGGGAAACAACAACAAAAGTGTCAGTTAAAGTCCCCGTTAGTAGCTAACTGAAAATTCAGAAATCGGGCCTAATTAATATTATAGATATTTAACTCTGAACCCACATTCGTTCACTGTTTCGTACTAGATTTACAATTTTATTAAAAATCTTATAAGAAACGATGTTATAAGTTAATTAACTTGTGTTTAACCCTTTGCTTTAATTTAACGAAATATACAGAAGTTAAGTAATAAAAAATCTTAACCCATTCAAAATACATTACATTTATACTAAGGCAGCGTTCACACCTAATTCTTAAACACTTATTTTAGCTATTATTTTTATTACAACATTTTTATTACAACAGTTATTCTTTTACACTCGTTTTGGCTAAACACATGTTTAGCATTTAGGTGTGAATGCCATTTAAAACTATTTAAATTAAAAACTTTTAGCTGAAATTTAGTTTTCTAAAATAAAAAAAAAATTTCTAAATAAACAAGAGCTGTTTCTAAACAACTTTCAAAAAGAAATTCTTAAAAATATTGAATGGTTTCCGCGAAATTCAAGAATAAAGTTTGACAGCGCTGCCACTGTCCACTGGCACTTTCATTATCTGGTTTGGGCTTTATTTTTAAAATGCGAAAACAAAATGTAAAATGTTAACATATTACCTAATTTAAATACGAAAAAGTTTATTTTAACTACCCGGTGAAAAATGCTCATATACACTCGAACATGTTCATATATGGTTTATGTATGGACACATATGAACAAATACCCAAGTAAAAAAAATGATATGGAGCCATATGAAGTTATATTTAATTATATATTATCTTTTATGTAATTAGATATAATTATATCCGAAAAATGAGAACGTCTTATTGTATCATATTGTATCGAATTGTATACAATTGTATACAATTTGGTACAATTTGATACAATTTTATGCAATTCGATACAATTGTATCCGAATTTTGTCCTCATCCAATTACATCAAATTATATCTTTTTGTATAATATTATATAAAATGTTATAAAAGTGGACATAGTTTGATACAATTATATCTAAATATTAACCTTATACTTTTTATCATATTATATAGGACCATATCTAACAATATACATACAAAAATAATTTTTTTAAATAAAAAAAATTTTTCAATTACTTGTAATTGTAATTGTTCTTTTTTGAATTGCAATTACAAATAATATTTAATTATAGATGAGTTATTTTTTTTCAATTACAATTACATGTAATTGTGTAATTGCATGTGTAATTAATTACAAAATGTAATGATTAACCCCAGGCCTGCTGGAGATCTTATAATTTCGATAAATCTTCCATTACTTTTATCCAGATTTATCATGACAGTGCAATAAACATGAAAAAAAAAATTCTTTTAATTTAGTAATTTTAAAATAAAGTTAACAACACTGAAATTTTAAAGTTAATAGGATTATGATATACAATCAAGATATAAGAAATCAGTAAGTGTACGTTATAGTATAGAGAATTTCGTATTAAAGATTCAGTGTTGTTAATGTTATGGGTGCGGTGCGTAAGCCATTTTTGACTCATGCTCAAAAAAAAAAAAAACAAAAAAAAAACAAATTACTCACGCACGAGCATTTCGTTTCTTACTCAGCACACATGAGTATATTAAAAACTTACAATCAGAAAATTCTCACGCAAAACAGTAAAAATTACTAAAAACATATGATGCAAAAAATAAACTCACACACGAATCATGAACGGGTTATTCTTACTCACGCTCACGCACGAATCACTTAAGTATGGTAATTATTACTCACGATCACGTGTGAATAACGTGACTCACGAACATTTCGTGTCACGCGCCAATCCCTAGTAATTACTAAATCTAAAACTAGTTCAAAATCATTGATAACATGGAACCAAATATAATACAATACGGTTTTATATGGACCTTATATATTTCTATATAAAATCACTTTGAAAAAATTGCCTATGTGGGATGATATATAATTATAGATGATTTTATAAAGAACGTTATAAGTTATATATGGGTTCATATTCGTCAATATATAATAATAACTAACACAAATTATAAAATATTTCTTATATGGATCCACATAGTTTTATATTATTATGTATAGTGTCATACTAAATTATATATAAACGTACATGTAATTATATCTTTTATATGTTACTGTATGTACTTATATATAGCACATACATATATATGTAGGCCAATATGTAATAATATAAAATCACATATGTCTCCATATTAAAACCTTTGAGGAAAAAATATCTAACATATGACTATATAAAAGTATATCTGCTTGAATTTAAAAGCATATGTGGCCATATGTAACTATAAGTTACTATATGCAATTACATAAAATAATATATGATTATATCAAAACTATTTTACTCGGGTATGGATTTTTTATGAACATATATGGATTTTATATGAACATATATGGAAGTATATGTGATTCCATATATGGAAAAAGATTTCATATACAGACATATATGGAAGCATCTGTTATTTCATATATTGAAATGGCACTAATATATGGACAAATATGGAAGTATATGTTATTCAATTTATGCAAAAGGGACTTGTATATGAACATATTTGGAAGAATACATTTTTCCATATGTGTAAAAGGAACTCATATTTGGTAAGTATGGAATTATATTTAATGCAATTAATAAAAAAAGGAACATGTAGCGACTAATTTGAATGTCATACATAAATTTATATCTATAGTACAACCTTATAATAAAGAACAGCAACGTTCGCATGTATTCGCATATATTTAATAAATGTATATGTTCATATACTTAGGTGTTACCTCATTTTTCGGATCCATACATATATGGTTGAACCATAAATGTTCATATATGAACATTCATAAATGTTCATATATGAATATTCATTTTTTACCGGGTAGAATCATATTTACTTTAATAAGATTCATGTTTGATTTTAAAATGTTCATAAAAAATAAGACGATAATTCAAATAGGATATAAATTAATTAATGTACCCGGTGAAAAATGCTCATATACGCTCAAACATTGTCATATATGGTTTATGTATGGACACATATGAACAAATATGGATTTTTTATGAACATATATGGATTTTATATGAACATATATGGAAGTATATGTGATTCCAGATATGGAAAAAGCTTTCATATACAGACATATATGGAGACATCTGTTATTTCATATATGGAAAAGGCACTCATATATGGACAAATATGGAAGTACATGTTATTCAATTTATGGAAAAGGGACTTGTATATGATCGTATTTGGAAGAATACATTTTTCCATATTTGTAAAAGGAGCTCTTATGGATAAATATGGAATTATATTTAATGCCATGAATACAAAAAGGAACATATGTAGCGCCTAACTTGAATGTTATACATAAATTTATATCTATAGTACAACCTTATAATAGAGGACAGCAACGTTCGCAAGTATTCGCATATATTTAATAAATGTGTATGTCCATATATGAACATATACTTAGATGTTACCTCATTTTTCGGATCCATACATATACGGTTGAACCATAAATGTTCATATATGGACATTTTTCACCGGGTAATTTTACTTTCATTTTCCTCTGTGCAAAAGTTGTCTGGTATACTTATTAAATTGTCAGTTAACAGATGTCAACTTATGACTATCGTCTTATTTTCGGTAGAGAAAGCTGTAAAGCTATAAAAAGTTATTCGATAACGGTATTTAGAAATTTTTTTAGAGGTATCGATAACGGTAACGGTATTCAATTTCAAACGGTATTTTAGCGATAACGGTATTATAACGATAACGGTAACCAACCTTGTTTATATTTAATATTTATTTAATTCTGTGTAGTACATGCACATTAAGGCGTCTCTCAAATTGTCGAATTGCTAATAGTCAGTCCCAGTTTTAATCTGTTTGGTCTCAAATGTACGAATTTGACGATTTTTTAAGCATTAACCGGTGCAGAACCGCGTTCAAAATTTCGTAGTTTTTTAAAAATTTCACACTAAACGGTATATAAATTGAGTGAGTTCATTTTAAGATTTATAAAAAATTAAGGCACTCGTCAGTGAATTAATAAATTTTATTTGATAAAAAGATTACAATTAAATTAATTCTTAAATCATTTTTGCAGTCGAACGCGTTCAGATGAATGAATTCAGTTGATATTGTTAAATAATTAATTCGATCACTTTAGACAAAAACTTAATTCGATTTAACGGGGATTTAATTAAACTTGAAATTTTTGATTACTCTTATCAAAAAAATTTAATATTTTTTTAAATGTTAAAAATCAGTACAATCAGTACACAATTTTTTCATCAGTACACGTGACCAAAAATCAGTACATGTACTGATCAAATCAGTACGAATGGTCACCCTAATTTAGATGCGAGCGCTTAACCATCTCACCCAAGTAAGGCCTTGAATGCAATGTAACTAATTCGTTGTCTTCTCTTCCCATTCAGCTTTCGTCATTGTTTTTTTACTCAGAACTGATCAACACAGACACGTACAAACATTCTATTTTTAAATTTTTGTCTATCTTCCAATCTCCTCCGTGTCTTCTTTTTCACAAGTATTGCCAAATTGACGTATAGTTTTTACGTTCAAAAGCAATCAGCTTGCGTATATATTGATACAGTTTGCTGCGGGGAAAATTTCATAATGTAATTAATATGCACTTTACCGATTTCAATTCAGAAGGTTTGATGCTAAAACGAAGAATACAGCTTTTTCTCTAAAAATTTTAAACACATTAATTTTTAAATCCGACTAGATCCAGTTTCTGCCTTTTTGTATCCGTGATTTTCCATTAAATTGTATTAATTGTTTATACGCTTATTGTTTTAATTTTTTTTTAATGTAATCCTGAATTTAATAGCGCATATATCAATTAAATTTTCGGAAAAAAACCAAAAACGATAGAAAAATTACTTATTCATTTCGAAAAATTGCTTATTCACTTTATCGACATTACTGTTTCTATTCTTGATAGCAAATTTTATACTGATTCTGCATCTAAAAATGTGGTTTTATATTGATTCTGCATCTAAAAATGTGATTTTTGTATCTAAACGTCAACATATGTATGTGGGACAAGGGCGTTAAGAAGTTAAATATATTTATTGTAAATGAAATTGCAATTATTTTGAATAGAAATTTGCTGCTGCTGAATTAAAATTCAATTAATTTAAAAATTTTACTCTATTGAAAACTCACTAGAATTCGCCTAACTCCCATTATGAGGTATAAAAATCGCTACATTAGCGGGAAAAGCGCCAAATTGGCAACAGTGGCTGTTGAGTATCACATCTAAACAAGCAATTTTAGCAAAATCGCTAATATGCATATCAACAAAAGTAATAAAAAAATAAACGTTAACATACGACTGAATCACTCCTGTTCCACAAAATTTTCGTTTTTAATTCGAATAAAATTTTGAAATCCACGAAATCGAAATTTGTGTTTCCTCAATTCACGTATTTAATTTTTTTTCTAAATGAGCTCGAAATAAATTTTAAAACCTTTAAAACTAGTTTGTGTTCAAGTGTTAAACAAAAAATAATAATAGAAACTTTAGGTAAAGTAATTTTTATGTATAATTCAAAGAAGTTTTAAGGCAATTTCACAGACCAATTTTTTTTTACCAAAAACGGATCATTTTTTTCCTAAATACCTGTTTATGAAAAAAAGGTGCACTCGATTTACTTTCACCGAGTTTTTTCTGTGTGTTATAAATCGTGAAAATTGCTAGTTTTTAAATCTTGCAACGGCAACAGCCTCGTAAATGTTCACTGCGATTTTTTTTTTAATTGAAAGTGAATTTTGTTACAGTGGTGAATCAGAACAGCAGTAATTACATAAAAATAATTCTTCTCAAAATGTATGTATCTAACATAAACCTTTTCATCTATTAAGAAAATTTTGATTTCTTGATTTTTATTTTTTTGAAATGTCCTCTAAGTGTTTTATTATAATCTCATTTTAAGTACTGCATGATTTTTTTTATTATATTTTTACAACAAAAACACTTTTAATCTTAAAATTAATATGTATTTGTTATAGTTTTCGTAACAATTATATTTAAGTCTATAAAACCTTAATACCATTGTTGATTTTAAAAATTTTGTCGCATCACTATTATTAAATCCCCAACTATTATATGACTTTGTTGTCTTCAACAAAATTACTTACAGACAAAAAACTTTTTAAAAAAATACGATCAAATCACATGCATTTTGCATGCGAGAAACATTTTCGAAATGAATGATTATTGGTATTTTTGAATGTAGATTGGTGTTATTTCTTGTGTAAGTCTTTAATGGGCTTAACAAAAATAAAAATTGCGTTCTTATCTAGTTTTATTATTTATTTTTATTTTATTATTTTTTTTTTGCTATTACATATTTTTGTTTACCTTTTGGAAAGGTGGTTAGTCATATAATCTTTAATTTTTTATAAACAATTAAAAGTATTTCAGTTCTAAAAAATGTTTTAGTTTCGTAAAATAAAACATTTTGCAAGAATTAATAAATAGTTAGTGTAGAAATGCTGATGGGTTTCGTTATTTATTGGATTACCAACCATGAGGCATACGTAAGGCTAACATATTTACCTTCTGCATTACTTTTAATCATAAAATAATGTGTTCTTACATTCTGCATTACTTTAAAAAAAATTAAATAATGCGTTTATATTAGAGTATATATTTTCATGTTTGACTGCTGCAAGTTACTTATCTATGTAAATAGATAAATAACGATAGAGCTGTCGACTAGCAATCTAAAATCTTCAAACTTAACAAATTATTTTGAAAATTTTGCGAAAAATTGCAACATTTTTCATAAAAATTTAGCTATAATTGGCAAAATGTTCAAACCTTTTAAGTTGTACCTTAAAATTAAGCTATAACTCGCTAAATAAAAACATCTCAACAATTCGTTCAAAGAAATTAATGTAAACATGCTAAACAAAACATTAAAATTGGCTTGAAAATAATCGCTGGCTAAAAATAATCGCTGTATAGCTAAATCACAGTTTGTCGTGCTAACTTTTTCATCGCTAGATTTGACGAGAAAACAGCTAAATTGGCTACAGTGGTTACCAATACCTGACATTTTGGGTAACAAAGAGGCTATTAATTATAAAGAAAGGACATCAGAATTTAGACTACTCATTGGTATTGGGGGCTAAAACTTACTATTACCTGAGCAACTATTTAGTATCAGCTGAGCTTATAGGCGTGTTCGTTTACCTACTACAAGTTACTACTTTTACTACAGCTGGAAAAATTCAATACAAAAAGTAAACAAAACTTTCCAAGTGTAGTAAAAGTAGTAAAAATTTCGAGAAAACGAACACACTGTATATTTAAAAACGCAAAAATTGTTGACGACAGCCCAAAATTAAAAGGAAACACGCGCTAAATGTGTTTGGTTAACAAAATTTAATTTGCTCTAGGTTATTTTTAACTTCTTTGTTTTTATTTAAATTTTGAATAAAAAAATAAATGCCATTTTACTGAACAAAGTGCTACCTATTGATAACAATGAAGTTATAACTTATTTTGTTGGTGATGCCATATCCATATATATAACCCATTGATTCTACACTAGAAAATATTGTACAAAACAGTAGTTGAAGTTAAATCCTCAGTGTGAGACCCAACGTAAAAGACATTATTAAATTCAAATGAAAGTTAATTTCTATCGATTTTAAAAACAAACATTTTTGCCAAAATTACTGAAAAAACAGGATTTTTAATGAAAATCATAAAGTCGAAAAATCTCTGAAACTTGACTAGCAATTTGAAATTATATGCTAATTTGTGTTTAACGCTTCAATATTGTAAACGTAAGATGTATTGCAGGAGGAGATATTTCAAAAAATAAAAATTTGTCTAATAGAGTTATCAAATAAATAAGAAAAACTTTTATTTAGTTATTTAGCCTAATTTTCAGAATGTCTATTTAACTTCCAACGGGGACTTAAATTGACACATTTGTTGTTGTCTCCAATATAAAATTTTAATTTAGCATTTGAATAAATTTTAACTGGGCAATCAGTAATTGGGCCTTAATGTTTTCTTAGAAAAAAAAGTGTTGTACAAAAAGAAGTACAGAGGCTAAAAAAAGTACTTTTGCTTACTATGTTAGGAGTTATGCAGAAAGTAGTACAATCAGAGAAAAAAAATCACGCGTATTGCTGAAAACAGTACGAGTAGGCAAGCCAACGTGTGACTATAAATTCAAAAACATGTCCCCGTATTCGTAATTAAAAGTTAGTAGCTCCTTATACACCGCACACAACGACCTGTTAGGCCTAGCAACTTGTTAGAACAGAGTTTATTCATAATGATTTCTTAGTACACCGATTAAGTGCAACCCTGTGTTTGAAAGAGCAAATGCGTTTAATAATATAACTTTAGAAGGAATTTAGCAACTATGCTAGAATGAGTTTAACAACAGTATTATGAATAAAATGCATGTTAACTCTATTCTAAATTTTCATTATGAATACCGCTGATGTTCTGCAAACAGTACAATATTTATTTAACTTATGAGAAAACTAAATACAAATTTTATATACATACTAGGGATGCCAATCGGGATTGATATTTGAAAATCCCGGGATTCGGGATTTGGTATGAAATCCCGGGATCCCGATCTCGGGATCCCGGGATTTTCGGGACTACAGAATTTTTCGGGATCCCGGGATTTTACGGGATTTTTCGGGATTTCGGGATTTAAATTTTCCTTTATTTGTAAAAATTTTTATGTTATGTAACTAATTTTTTTATAGAATAAAGCGCCCGGTGAAAAATGTCCATATATGAACATTTATGGTTCAACCATATATGTATGGATCCGAAAAATGGACATATATGAACATATACTTAGGTGTTACCATATTACATATATGTATGGATCCGAAAAATGAGGTAACATCTAAGTATATGTTCATATATGTCCATATATATACATATATTAAATATATGCGAATACATGCGAACGTTGCTGTCCTTTATTATAAGGTTGTACGATAGATATAAATTTATGTATGACATTCAAATTAGGCGCTACATATGTTCCTTTTTTTATTCATGGCATTAAATATAATTCCATATTTATCCAAATATGAGTTCCTTTTACATATATAGAAAAATGTATTCTTCGAAATATGTTCATATACAAGTTCCTTTGTATAAATTGAATAACATATACTTTCATATTTGTCCATATATGAGTGCCATTTCCATATATGAAATAACAGATGCTTCCATATATGTCTGTATATGAAATTTTTTCATATATGGAATCACATATACTTCCATATATGTTCATATAAAATCCATATATGTTCATAAAAAATCCATATTTGTTCATATGTGTCCATACATAAACCATATATGAACATGTTTGAGCGTATATGAACATTTTTCACCGGGCGTTTTATAATTATTTAATAGTTGTTAATGAATAATGTGCCCGAGTAAAAATAGTTATATATTGTCATATATAATGTGATTGGGCTATATCTGACAATGAATGGAGTCACATTAAGACACATATCATAATATACAACTACATCTGATATTATTTTTTCAACGAAATTTTTGTATGGTAATTTCTATTATTACATATCCCCAAATCTGACTCTATATATAACTACATAAGCCTTATAAAACTAATGAAATTATATGTAGTGACCGATATGATTATATATGATTTGATACTAAGTTTTATAACACTGTATGGTCGTCGTACTAAAAATATATTTTAATTTTATATAACTTTCTATATAATCCCATACAAATTAATATATAGTTCAACATCAAATTTAGTTATCTGCAAATTCAGAGTTAATTACTCCATAGCCAAATATATTTCACGTGATGTTTTTGCATGTAATTATCATATTAAAAAATGATGCGTACGATTTAGAAGACAAAAGTACACTGATAGAATTTTCGTTCATACTATTAATGAATGGATTTCATTAATCTGAATTCACTGATTTAATGAAAAAATTTCATTGAGTTAATGAAAAATTCATTAATTTTTTCATTATATATTTTCAACTAACCCGTAAGATATGCTATAATTTTTATAGGGGTTTTGAATTTGCTAATTACTAAAATAGATATATGTTCCAGTAATGAACGCTAGGGTTGCAAACTGAAATTATTTAAATATAAAAGTCCAAATAATGACATCATTTTGTTTTGGCTATTTAGATCAATCGGTAACGCGATAATGTTTACATTCTGGTGATTGCGGGTTCAAGTCGACTTCAGGGAGATGTCAAAAACGTTATAAAAACGAAAAAGAAATATATGTACAAATAAAAATTAATAAAATAAAAATAAATAAAAAAAGTAACGCAAAAAAAATATATTTTTTTCAATTAGTTTTCATTTAATGAATACGTTTCATTGATCTAATGAACGCGATCTTTGGGGACTTTCCAATGAAAAAAATCATTGGATTAATGAACAAATTCATTAATACTATGCAGAAAATTCTATCAGTGTATTCAAATAAATTTTTATTTTATGTTTTAAAATTTGAGTCTTCAAAATTGTTAAAACCATAGACATTTCAATGTCAATTTAATAGCTGTTATGCATAAAAAGTATACCTACTATCAGACAAAATTATATAAAATCAGATATTTTTATATCGAATTAGATATAATATGATGTCCTGGATATGGACAAATCTCGGATCAAACTGTATCAAATTATATCTAATTTTATATAATTAGATACATCTAGATGACCCATTTTTCGGATCAAGCTGTATGTGGTTGTATATGGGGACTTATCAAATAAGATATAATTATATATGACACCATATTAAGATTTTTACCCGGGATGGTACATTTTATGAATATTGAATCATCTCAGTCAGAAATTGACAGTGGTACAAAAAATCAAGTACTTGCATACCACTGGGTAACCGCGATGTTAAAGATAAATGACTGGCAGAACACTAATTTGGGACGCTTTGCCGACGTTTGCAAAAATCGTTTTACCAGTATTTGTTTTACAAAACATCACAGTCCTTTTGTCTATTGACGTTATCATATTGGAAATGGGAAAGCAATTTTTGTCAGTACTTGTAACACCTTTTAAAATACCTTGCCATCACTTTCCCGTTTGTGTTTTTCTGGCTGGGATAATATATGAAGGCCTGCCATTAAGTACACTTGCGCCCAGTATTTTGTAAGCAGATTTTAAAACAGATTCGTTGCGATAACCTTGCCCACTAAATCGTGTAATTACAGCAGCAAAGTTATTTGGTTATCGTTATCAAATGTTTTCATGGAAAAATCAAACTTACAGTCCCAGTCAAAACTTACAGTCCCAGGTTCAGAAATCGAATTTCGCTTGGAAGAATAAATCGGTAAAATAACAAACAAACTTGATTTTTCGCATGTATTACTCAAAAACTTAATATTGTTTACCAAAATTTAAAATTTTTCCGCAAATTCTTTGCATAGTTTACTCGAATAATCTACTTAATTAATAATTTTACCAATATCTTGGCATCAATTTCTTGTCAATATGAGAAAATTCAAGAAAAACCGTAGGTAATCTAAAATTGCTCACTTTTTTTATTTGCGTTTATATTAATATTAAAAAATAAGAAAATCCCGGGATTTTTGAGAAATAATCCCGGGATTCGGGATTTTGCCAATCCCGAAAATCCCGGGATTTCGGGATTCGGGATTTCCCGTTTGGCATCCCTAATACATACATACTTTTAATTATGTTTAATTAAAATAAAAAGTCCCATAACAAAGTACACTGTTTGGTTATAAAAATCAAATATTTAGTATATTTCGAAATAATTATTTTATGCCTACGAGTATTACTGATAACATAGTAATGACTTTTGATATAATTTCCGATTCCAGTAGAATTGCAATTGAAAACTATTTGTATTCCAATTCACACGTTTATAAGGTGTGACCCCACACTCGTGCAGTACACTTAAAAAAGTTCATCAGTTACTACATGACAGTTGTTCGTGTAGTAATGAGTAGTTGTTTTTATGTAATTACAATTGTTTTTTTATTAAAAAAAAACAAAAAAAACTATATTTGCAGTTATTTTAAAAGTACTGTATGAAAAGTACTGTATTTTGTAATAGTTGTTTAAAACATTTATTTTTGATATCATTATAATAAACAACTACCAAAACAGTATTTTTACAGTAAACAGTTCATTTTTGTTTCTTATTTAGAAAATAAATTATGTAGAGTTTATTAATAATGCTTGTTTAGTTTATATTTGTTATTATTAATACATTCTTATCGTTTTTATTTTATTTTTAGTAAAAATTGTTGAGTTATTTTTTCAACATTGTTAGTTTTTATTATGGTATTTGATAATTGTTAAAATAACTACTCTTTTAGTTCTTTTAAAGTTAAATACATTTGTCGTCTTTTAAAATATACACATTTGCTTAACTCTCATTTGCAGTAGATTTTACCGACAAACTTTTTGAGTGTATTTTCGCATTTAACGATTAGAGATTAGAAACAAATATTAATAAAAACTTTATAATTTTCTCAATAGAATGTTTCCCCAGGGAAACCTTTTCGTAAGTCAAAATAGAAAAAAAATTATTAATCATTCAAAGTATTCAACATACAAGTGGGTTTTTTGCGGGGACTCTCAGCTCTTAATGGAACTTAAATGTAGGCAAATTTGGACAGAAAGACATTTCTTACCAAACTTTTGCTCTATAGAAGCCAAATTAGTTGTTGCATGTGCTGCATTTAATGCATTAAATGCTTATGCAGGCTGCTGAAGGCTTCCTCTCAAATAATCATTATTAATATTAATTATTTGATTTTTATTTATGAATTTAAAAATCAAAAATAATTCTCAATTTTTAGGTGTTACGAACAAATACGAATTATTTTATGAATCAACTCAAAATTCGACGGTTAAACATAATAATCCTAACCCAAAGTAAGGAGTACTGTATCGTCAAGTCCAAACAAAAAATCATATATTGGTTGATTTTTAAAAAACTTGATTTTTATGCTTGATTTTTAAAAACCAAAAAACAATATCTGTTAAATACAAAATTATTAAACAAATCAATTTTAACATTTAAAATAAAATGTTTTTAAAAGAAAACGTTAATACATTTTATTATTGTTCTGTTTAAATACAAATATGATTGTTAAATTCGGTTTTAAGAGTGTACAAAACTTTTTGTTTGGGAACTTTTCAACAAATTCATCTTAAAAACCTTTCGTTTGATACCCATTTTGCATAGGTATATTTCCTCTGCAACGAACATAAAAAATAATAATAAAAATAGGGTCCTTTTAGACACTCAATTTAAAATTTAACTCTAAATGTAAAATTACGCACCTTAAACAAACACTGCCATCATTAAGATCTGACAGTCTGTGCAAAGCGACATTCTTTGTTTGTATTTATTTCTATTAGAAAAATTACGTTGTTAGAAAGCTTTCTACATATTAATATTACTTGTTTACGATATGCAGATCGAATATTTCAATATTTTTCTAAATAATGTAGAAAAAATAAATGTCTCACAGAACGACTCGCCAACACATTTGTTTGCAAATCGTGTAGAAAATTGGCAGCTACAGTAAACCCAGTTTAATGTTGATACTTATAAAATTTATATTCTTCCGTATTATTTTCTAAAGTTTATAGTTCACCCGTACTATAAAACATAAAAAGTCGATTTTAAATATCCAGGTTTTCTAGGGTTGTTTAAATGCGACGTGGATGCGCATATAAACAATCATGCTGTCAGTTGCTTTCGATAAGGCTGTTAGTTGCTATCGATTTATTCAAACACTTTTAAAGCCTTTAAAATAAACATAAATTTCATTTTCTTTTTAAAATTCGTAAACATTACGGTGCGGAAATTTGTCAAGAAAGTGTCATGGCAGCCTTAGTAAATTGATTAAAACTACCCTCTACCCTATTTCGAACCATACTAAATATTTACATTATTATTCAAAAGCTTTTAAAACAGTCTAATTACAGATAATATGGTTAATAAAGAAAACTTTGTTAAATCTTTAAAGAAGGTTATGGCCTAAAATATGCACTTGATAAAGTTTGGAAACAGAATGTATACGTTTTGAAATTTTTGTATAGTTAGACTGATTGTCTTTTTTTATTACAAAACGTATTCTCTTATGTAAAAAAAGTTTGTAACTTTGTTAACCACTTTATCGATACACAGAAAAAAAGTCACCAATAATGGACTTTGTAAATCCATCTTTTTTTAATTGAATTTCGATTTCCAACAAATTGATATTTTTCATATATAAATTTGTTTATACTACATTTATACCTGAGCAAAAACTACCTGGTTTTTGGCTCTTGTAGTTTTTAACTTGTCAAAACGCATAAAAAAAACAAAAAAAAAAAAATTAGTTTTGTACAAAAACTAGGGGGCTTTTGCTCAAGTATAAATGTACTACAAGTGTATCTACACTCATAAAACAAATTAGTACAAAAGTCTGTTAAACGCGTTCTGATTAAATTGAACTAATTTTTCTGTTATTTTCTCTAAAAAAGCCCGTACAAATACTAAAAAAGTACATGTATTTGCGCCAGCCCAATTTTGACCTAATTGTACGGTCTTTTTTTATGAGTGTAGTATTAAAAATAAAAATTCAAAGTTACAAAAGAATAAAATTTTTTTATTTGATTTACATGTTCCAATGTTGTTGCCTATTTACAAAGTTTTTTGTTTGTTTTCACAAAAACGAATGCGAGTTATGTTTAATAATATAATTAGAATTTTGTAAATTATTTCGGTTGAGTCAGAGCTATGGCATCACCAAAATAATAAGTTATAACGACATCGTTATCAATAGGTGGCACTTTGTCCATTAAACTGATACTTCTTTTTTATTCAAAATTTAAATAAAAACAAACAAAAAAGTTTAAAAAAAAGTAAAGCAAATAAATGTTTGTTAACAAAACATATTTGGCGCGTATTTTATGGTGAGTAGTGTAAGTTCTGATTTCCTATATCTATTATTAATAGTCTCTGGGTTGAGTAACCGATTTGAATTTTATTTGCTTTGAAATTTTATGAAGTAACAACAACATAAGTCAACGATTTTTTACCTATAGGTATTTTTTAACAATAGTTTGTTTTTAATTTGGAGTTGCACTACTAAACTAGTGTTGCAAGGTTTGACGATTTGACATCATTTTGAAGATTTTTACTATCCCAAATGTCCAAATGACGACTTTTCCTTCAGAATGACGATTTTTTTAATACCAAATATGAGCAATAATTTTTCAAAAAACTTTAATTAAACAAACAAGCAAAGGAATAAGGTTTTAAGTGCTTATGCATAATAATTTCAAAATCTTTTCTTGCTGGGTCATTTTGATTTTTTTAATGTTCAAATATAATTTAAAATTTTAAAATTAAAAATTTGTTTTCCAAACCGAATTTAGTTCCAACCGAATCGTTCGTTTACTTTTTTTTTTGTTGGTGTGGTCTTTTTGTTTAAAGCTATAATTTTAATGCCTTAATGTGATTAAACCGTGGGGGAATTACTAAAGAGTGATATTCTCAAAGTGTTTTGTCGCCATTACAGCTTTATCCGACAAATATGTATAAGGTATATGTATATATGTTTCCTCGGTTCCTATAAGAAGCATAGAGCCTTAATATGTATAAGACGAATAATAATATTTACAAATTTTCAAAAGATAATAAGAAAACTATTTTTTAGCACTTTTGACTTGAACTCTTAATACAATATATGTTTTGCTTTGACACAACATCGGAATAGCTTTACAATTCCTCTTTCAATTAAAAATGTTAAACAAAATTTCAGTTTAAGACTAAAATCGAATTTATCATAATGAAAAATTTAATTTACTCCCTGTTTTTATAAGCGAACGAAATTATTCCTCCATAGGAATTGTGGGTATTTTGTTTTTTTACAATAACAAAATACTCGCATTCCTCAGACGGAATTATTCCACTTGCTTTATAAAAACAGGGGATTAAACTCGTCCAGGAAAATTTTCTCTGTGTAGTGTTTTTAAAAGATTTAAACATCAAACGACTCAAAACTTGTACAGATAATTTAAGTTGTTTTTGCTGACTTGCTTTGATTTTGGATAAGTCAGTATTATTATTGTTCTGGTTTACGTCATAAGAATCAGTCCTTACTTCGTCCATGTATTATACCCCATCCATATGAACGAGGTTTCAGTTATCTCATTATCTGGAGATTTTCCATACAAATATTCTGTTAACAATCACTTCAATTTGATGACATAATTTATAAACCCCCTCAATTATGCTTTCAAAACCAGGGTTCGAAACCATTTTTCTTGTGTTCCGTAATGGCGTAAAAAAATTTAAATAGTAATTAATTTTAATTTCTAATAAAAATTAAGAAAACTGAAAGGTAGATCATTTAAAATGTGTATTTCAATACAATTGTATTTCAATAATATTGTGTTCCGGCCATAAAGAATATGCTTTTTAAAATATTTAGTTAAATTTTTGATTAGACTATAAGTATTTTTTGTTTACAAAAATAACGAAACAGCTGTTAACAAGATAATAAAAACTCCTTCAACCTTATGTGAACAGTTTTGATTAGTTTCCAAATTGAATTACTAAATCGCCTACAAAACTTGCTTGTGAATGGTATATTAAACGTTCTTTATTTTAATTTCCAACACAATTATGCTTCACTGTAGGTAAATAATTTTAAATCCTAATAATATTATTGTGTATAATTTCTATTTTTATTGGCCTTCAGAATATAGAAAGCGACATTAGCTTTTTTTCTCTGTTTAACAAACATTGTTTACAATTATCTTTAAAATTATTTTTAACCCTTTCACTACCGTTTTTTTGTTTGTGGATTCATTACAATTTTGACTTCAGATTCTGGTTAACGATTCTCAGATTAGAACTAAAATATATAATATCTATGCCTGCTTCCCCTCCTACCCGCAGAAATGGCGTTCGAAAATCGAATTTTTAAAACTTCTTAGCCTCTTTTTTCCCCTAAAATATTCGAAAAATTCTTTCGATCATTAAATGAAGCTACATGACAAATTTTATGTCTCTAGACCCATTGGTTTAGGAGACACAACAAAAACCTCATTCCGAGATTATGGCATATTAAAAAATTAAACTTCATTAACCCTCTAATGCTCTTTCTTCTGATTGCGATAATATTTAAACTATAGATTTGTATTTAAAAATCTACTACGGAACAAATATTAAAATTTTAATTGATCGCTTTATTTAGACGATATAGCACAATAAATTTTGAAGACGAATCAAGAAATCCAATAGTCAAATAATTTCGGTTTTTGCTTTAAATAACACTATCAGTAAATTAAAATTACATACCGAAAATTGTTGTCCTAGTGTTATTATTTTGGAAGTTATGGCGATTTTCGCTTTTCGGAAATTACGAAATTTGGCGAATTTGGCACAAAACATCAACAAATTGGCGAAATTAGTATTGCTTACTACTAGCCCTGAGTATATAATCTGTGTTTAATTTCAAAAAATTTTTTATTTAGTTTTTGAGTTAGAGAGATATTTGTAAGACGTATCCTGACGTTATCCTGTGAGTCCTGGAGCATAATTGTAACTCATTTTACAACCAGAGACTCTAACTAGCTTTGTTGTTATCGATAATGTATGCGAGATCGTAAATGTATTTTTGACGATTTTTCAAATATTTTTTTCTGTTTTAAAAAGTTAATTTTTCCAAATTAACGAAATTTTCACTTTACATCCTTCTTGCTTGAAAATCGTTCATCATACAATAAAAGTTTGAAGGCAGAAAAGTAGGTAATTATGTTTTCTATCGATATAATATACCTCACTTGTTTAATAAAAAAATTTTATTTCGCAAAAAATTATGTAAGATCTGAATCTTTTTGGCGGCCTTGGGCATTAGAGGGTTAACAAATATTGAGATTTTTCCATTATCATATTTTATTTTATATGTTCTTCAAAAATGTATACACTGCCAGTGTACAAGGGTTGTCAAAGGGTTAAAACATTCCTTTGGTAGTTCGTTTTATCAGACGAAATTTTAGTCATAAATTGTTGGCAAATTATGCATTTTCCTAAAGAGGCTTGTTTATATACTAGCAAAAAGTGAAATACTATTAACAAATATAAAATTGTTTATAATGTGTATGAATTAGTAGAAAGAAAACTGCTATAGATAGAAAAAAACCTGTAAATTTCTCTATTGTGAATGATTAAGCTATTCAGGGTTACTTTTTCCACTATCTCTAGCAGTTTTCTCTCTCGTGTAAATGTGCCTTAATGGAAGTATCAAAATTTATCACAATTGCGTTCATAAATCAATTACTGTGAATGTTTTGCTAAAAATTTCTAAATGAAAGTCGTAGTTCTTAAAAGCCTAATTGTGGATATTTTAAGATTTCTTTTAGAAACTAACATCTGTTTTTTAAAATGAAAATTATAGATTTTAGCCCAATTTCTAACTTGATTATTATGAGTTCTATTAAGTACATATAAATTATTTAATTTTTTTTTTTAATTTATGCCACCATAAATCTATAAATATTATATCGTCACCCAGTGTAGAAACGGTAATGACATATCATTATTTTTTGGACTACCAGTAATGACACCCACTTACCTTCTGCATTATTTTAAAACATATAATAATGAGTTACTGATAATGACTTATTTTTATCATTATTTCAATTTTTTAGATTTTTTTGAACATTTTTTGAAATCTATTTTTAGACTCAATATTTTTTAAACACTGGTAAGGATATATGTTACCACATATTTTTTGATTTTTTGTATGTTGGCGAGTAAGCTCAGATGGTTGAGCTGTTGACTGGCAATTTGAAGACCCAGGTTCGATTCCCGCACCAGCAAATTTTATTAAAAAAAAAAAAAATGCAATAAAAAATATTTTTTTTTATATAATTTATTTTTTTGAATATCTATTTTTAGACTCATTATTTTTGTCAGTACTGGTAAGCACATAGGTAACGATATATTTTTTGATTTTTCGTATGCTGGTGTGTAACGACAACTCATTATTTTTCGCGACATCGCCATATAAAGGTAATAAGAAATGTAATAACAAAAGTAACTAGTTACCATTACCAAGTATGTAGTTACATAACCACATATCTGGTAATGATTTTCTACACTGGGCAGTTATAGAAATATAAAATTTTCTATGAAATATATATATATAACAAATTTTTTTTTATTGTTTATCTACGTAATTATTATAGTTATTTTTAAGTTACGTAAATATTTAGAGAATGTACCGACTTTCTTTACATTTATTGTTAGCAATTTAGATAATTATTTTCTATTTAACTAAGACAACTGAAAAGTGAATTGACTATATAGAAAAACTAAGAGATTAGGTACATATTTGCATTTGATGTACTCAAATACTTTTCAAATAAGATATGGTTGCTGCTAATTAACCTTGACAATGTGAACTTACAGATTTTAATTTTAGCTATTACACTCAAAAAAGTTTGACAGTTACCACATACCAGTTATTTTTGTAGTAATCAGTAATTGTTGTTTTTAACTGTAATTACAGTTGTTTTTCTATGAAAAAATACAAAACATCTGTTATGTCAGTATTAAAAAGCAGTTATATTTAATGTTATAAACAGTTATTTTTATTATTTTTATTTTTTTATTTTTATTAATTTTTCAAAATTATTAGCCTCTTTTTCTCATCATTTGGATTTAATAAATCCAAAAAGTAGTTCTAAAATTGCTCAACAGATGGGGTTAGATTCTCCCTATTTAAAAAAAAAAATGTCTGTTCGACAATTTTAAGTTTTGTATCAATATGGTGTCAGAGCCGTACAGGGTGACCCCAAAGTAATAAAAATTATTTTGTCTTCATAATTGTTGATACATATTTGCTCCAATGTCATTGGACAATGACATTTTGGAAGTTTGTGGTGAAATACTTTAAATTTTTCAAAACATCGTTATATTTTAAACGTCTAGTTATTTAAGTTCGGTTATGAAATGGTTATCTTTTGGTTGACGTTCTGTATAACTGTTAAATTTTGGCGCCCAACGTTGGATTGAATAATTTGAGTACTATATAAAGAAAACACCAATTTAACGCGGATTACGAAGTCCTGAATTAAGGTTAATGTTCTTTAAATTTAAATTTAACTGCGTAATTAAGTTATGGATTTTTTGGCGCTCAACATAGAACCCTGTATAGAATATTTGCCTTCAAACATTGATTTTTATGTCGAGCAAGTTTTATTTTTCATAAGTATGACAAACACATTTCCCTTGGAATTACAAGAAAGATTTCAATGTATCATATGTTATCCTATGATTTTAAATTGCTTTTCTGTAAAATTCAAACTATATAGTTTTTTTTATTTTCTTTTCAGGGGTATTAGTTCTACAGTACGTAGATGTATTGAAAAAGAAACCGGTAAAGAATTTGCAGCCAAAATTATTGATTTAGGTGGCGGTACAGAATCCGGTGATACAAATCCATATCATATGCTAGAAGCTACTAGACAAGAAATCTCAATACTCAGACAAGTTATGGGCCATCCTTATATAAGTAAGTTTATAATTAAATTTTTTTTTATAAAATTTCAAAAGTTATTAAAAACCCACATTTCTTTCTTGCATAGTTGACTTACAAGATGTTTTTGAATCTGATGCTTTTGTCTTTTTGGTATTCGAATTATGTCCTAAAGGGGAATTATTCGATTATTTAACTTCGGTTGTAACATTATCGGAGAAAAAGACCCGCACTATAATGAGGCAAATATTTGAGGGTGTTGAATATATACATTCTAAAAATATTGTACATAGAGACTTAAAACCAGAAAATATACTATTAGATGAAAATCGTAATGTTAAAATTACAGATTTTGGCTTTGCGAAGCAGCTTAAAGAAGGAGAAAAGTTAATGGGTAAGAAAATAAAAACTTGAACTTTAATTGAATGACAAGAGATTGCAAAAATTCTGAAATTGAGATTTCCAATCCAAATGTGATAACTTTTAATTCAAATTTAAAAAAAAAATCTTAAATTAAAAAATTTTTATTTTAAACACATATTTTTTATTGAAATCTACTAAATTTAAATTGAATAAGGTAACTTGTTGGCCATAGCATTAAAAAAAATTATATCGAAGTTTCTCAAAATGTGTAAAGCTCTATTATTTTATATCAAATATATTTTCAATAATTTTGCATAATTATATTATTTGTTTTGTATTTTAGACCTTTGTGGTACTCCCGGTTATTTGGCTCCTGAGACTCTCAAATGTAATATGTTTGAGGGTAGTCCTGGTTATGGTCAAGAAGTTGACATGTAAGTTTTAATTATATTTACCAAAAAACAGCATAATTTCCCTAATAATTAAATTTCTTTAATAGTTGGGCCTGCGGTGTTATCATGTTTACTTTATTAGTCGGTTGTCCTCCCTTTTGGCATCGTAAGCAAATGGTTATGCTGCGTAATATTATGGAAGGCAAATATAGTTTTACATCACCTGAGTGGTCTGATATATCAGGTAAAAAAAAAATTGTATATATTCTTAATAATTGCATTAAAAACCCGTTTTTAATTTAATTTTGTTAGGAAATATGACATAAATTCTAGTGGCTAATAAGAAATCATATATGTATATATAAGAACTTTGATCAATTCGTGGTTTAAAACTCAAAAAATAATATTTGCTCAACAAAAAAAACTAGTTTATTTTTGGCGCCAAACGTGGGGCTCTTTTGGTTTTACAGATAAATTTGACTTTACGATATCCATGTTTTAAATTGTATCTCCATGAAAACCACTAAAAATTTATTACATCGCTTATTTATCATACTCCCACTATTGCCAAAACACTTTATATTATAGAAAGAACTTAAGAGCGCATCATTTTCTAAGAGAGGTTTAGTTTGATTTCAAAATTTGTTTTACTTTTGAAATTATTTTAAAATACTACAATTATTGTATCAATAAAATATGTACTTTTTTGTTTTTTTTTGTTTTGTTTTAGAGGATCCTAAAGATCTTATACGTAAATGTCTAGTCGTTGATCCTGCTCAAAGGATAACAGTACAGGAAGTATTACACCATCCATTCTTCAATCAAATGGTAAGTTTTTTTACGACCTAAAAACAATACTAGATAATGGTTAGTTAAAATATATGAAATATATATTAAACATTTTTAGAGATCTTTTTTCATTATTCTATTGTAAAATTTAAATTTAAAAAAAATCACAAAGTTTTTTATTCCATTTTTCTCTTCTTAAATTCACTTAAATTCAAAAAATCACTTGCATTTAAAAATATTTTCTAAATTTTTTCAATTGTTTTCCACATTATTTTCCATTTTAATAATTTTTTAATTTAAAACAAAAAAACTGTCTATTAGACCTAGTATTGCTTTTTTTAAGTTTTATATAAAATTATTTTTTTTCCAATTTTTTTGTGAAAAAATGTAACTTATTATTTTATTATTTTTCTTTCCTTTTTTATAAATCAATTATTGTTAATTATTCAAAATTTTATTTTTTATTTAAAACTTGTGTTTTACTCGTTAAATTCGTAATTTACTTTAAATTATTTCGAAAAAAATTTTTAATCACTAAAGTTGTTCGAGCAAAATATTGATGGTCTTAAACGCAGTTTATCAGTCAAATCTAGGAGAATGAGTCGCATCACCGAAATGGCAATGGTAACGATTTATTCTTGGATTATACAAAAAATGTTCTACTGTCTCAATAATATAACAAAACGAGTGATTGTGAATTATTTTTTATTTTATATACGAAATTTACTATTTTTTCAGGACTGGGCGATTTAAATGATTAACTGAATAGAGAAATAGCAAAGCCTAAAAATTTTTTTCCGAAGAAAATTTCGCTGAATAATTAATGTTAAATGCCCAAATATTTTTTTGTATTCTTTGTACATTATTTTAAAATGAAAATTTCACATTCTAAGATATTTTCTCTATAGTAAAAATTTTATAATCCAAGACACATTTCTTATAGGAAAAGAATTTTTAAGGACAGATTATGAGATTTTGTTTTAATAAAACTAGACTCAGAAGCAGTTTTGCTGAAGAAATAAATTGAAAATTTATTTCGTTTAATCACTGCATTTAGTTAATTGTTCAATCAAACAGTCCTATTTGGTATAATTCCGTTTTTCCTTTTTTATATTATTTCTGTTTGTGAAAACGTTTGGTTCTTATGAATTTGTTTTGCAATTTATTCTTCCTTTTCTACATATTTATTTGTATTTTTTTCTTTTATATGTCAGCAGCATGTTTGTGCATGTCCTTTTCTAATTTTTTCATCAAAATATAAAAAAAATGTTGTGTTTTACAAAGGTGCATATAAAGCAAAATTTTGTAGAAACTTGAAATTTTGAAAATGTTTAAACAGTTTTGAATAAATGATAAAAATTGTTTTAGGTTATATATTCTTTTTAATGTTAGATATGCTATTTATTTTAAAATTTATGTAGTTTTAAGTGTTTAAGCCCGTATGATACTAGCTTCATTTTGTATTGATAAATTATTTGAGAACGGTGCAAATCTATAGCCATAGGAAAATTACAACAGTACAACCATACTTACATTCAGGGAAATCAATCACTAACTGTCATTGTTATTGACTGTCTAGATGTTGTCAATTTTATAAGTTCTTCTCTGTTTCTAGAGTGTGTTTGTAACGATTTTTAACAAATTTTGGCAATTTTCCTTTGGAACAAAGTGTGCATCACTGTTTATTTGTTTACAAATTGTATTTTTTACTCTCTAATATTTGCTGTTTCATTTCATCAATCCAATATCATTTCAATACAAAATTAACCAAGTGTCATACGGCTTTGTGCATAATAATTTGAAAACCTTATAACACGTTAATAAATAGAATTTTGTATGAAAAGTTTGTTTTATAAACCACCCAGGTAGAATATGCCGACGTTGCAACATAAATTGTACTGGGAGAACACTGTTTTGTACGAAAAGCCGGTACTACTTTAAACGTGCTTTGCCAGTAATATTTTCTGAAAATTAACGAGCTTTTTTTAATTTATTAAAATTAACAATTTAAAAATTTTATGTATTTTTACATCTATTACACAATTATTTATGTAAGAGAGACATAGCCATTCTTTTCTTGCGAAGTTTCAAAAGAATACATTAAAAATCTGTGATGTATACTAAAAGGCCAGTGAAGTACTAGCGAGTATAGTGAAAGTTGAAAATCCGACGCATTGCCAGTACATGTACTACCGTTTCCAATACCGGGCCGACATTATGCCGTTTGTATTTTTCTACCTGGGCATTTATAAATTTAAAAAGTGATTATTCATACAGCTCTCAATTCTCAAATTTATAGTTTAAGTTAAATAATTTTCATATCATCAAACCTACATATATTTTTAGGCTTAAGTATTCTATAAACTCACAAAATTTTGTCGATAAAATCTATTGAAAATGGCAGTTAGAACAAATATATATGTAGTTAAAAGGGCGACAAAGGTATTTACCTTTAAAATAACTACAAATGTTGTTATTTTTAACTGTTGGAAAATAACTTAAAAGTGCATTAAAAATAACTAACAACGTCGTAAAAATAACTAACAAATCTTTATTACAAACATTTTTAAAACAACTCACAAAATTGGTAAAAACTACTGTTTTTACAGTTAATTTTTTTTTTATTATAAAAATGTATTAAATGAATGATTTTCATTCGATTTGAGATCATATAATCAATTTTTCTTTAAATTATTTTTCAAATGAAAACAATGATAATAAATTGTACACTCAAAAAAGTTTTTCGGTAGAATCTAATGAAAATGTCAGTTAAAACAAAGGTATATGCAGTTAAAAGGGCAACAAAGGCATTTATCTTTTTAATAACTAAAAATTTCGTTATTTTTAACTGTTGAAAAATAATTAACAATGGCGTAAAATTAACTGACAAATTTTTACTACAAACATTTTAAAACAACTGACAAAATGGGTAAAAACTACTGTTTTTTATAGTTAATTATTTTGATATTACAAAGGTCGATTACAAAAATTTGTGTAATTACTTTAGCCTATTTAAAATTGGAAGTAAAAATTCCAAACGGTTCAACAGTTATTATGCTTTATGCATTGGAGATAGAATACAAGTTAATGATTTTTATTTGCAAACTAGAAATATATGAATAGTAACAAATATAAACTAAACAAGAATTTGTAAAATCCAACGAAATTAAACGATTTTTTTTGCTGTAAACATACTCCTTTCGTAGTTGTTCATTATGATATTAAAAACAACTGTTTTAAACAACTGTTACGAAATTACATTAATTTTTATTAGTTGTTTTTTTTAAATAGAAAAATAACAGTAATTACAGTTAAAAACAACAATTACTGATTACAACACAAACTATTATCGTGAAGTGACTGTCAAACTTTTTGAGTGTACAAGTAAATTATAGAGAAAAAAAATTTAAAAATCCGATAAGAGCCAGCAGGACAGAATAGGTATTTTCAGGTCTCGAAAATCATTCATTTACGAAAATCATTTATTTAACAATTAAAAGATCAACCATACATAAACTTAATTCATAAAAACATATTTTAATAACATATAAAAATTTTTTTCTATTTTGATTACAAAAAAAATTGCAATAACATCTTCCTACTTGAAATTTTTAGTCAAAATTCCAAACGGTTCTCCAGTTATTACATTTTTGTTCATTGGAGATACAATATAATTTGATGACTTATTTGCAAACTAAGAATATATCAATTATTACAAATGAGTAGCTGAGATGCAAAACTCGTTCGTTACAAAAATTAAAAAAACGCGATTACAATTGATTCTGACAGTTCTTAAATCGCAACGAATTTTTTTTTTATTTTTTAAATAAGTAAAATGTTTACTGTATAAATCTGTTTTGGCAGCTGTTTATTATACATAATATTAAAAATAACTGTTTTAAACAACTGTTATGAAATACAGTGCTGTCATAATAGTTATTGTGTAATTTTCCATAGAAAAACAACCGTAATTACAGTTAAAAATCACAAACACTGATTACTACATAAACAACTGATATGTATGTTAGTGATTGTCAAACCTTTTTGAGTGTATTTTTTCCTATGTAGCCAAAACAAGTTTAAAAAAATATGTTTAACTTGATTAAGTTTTAACTTTTTAAATTATTTATTTTTAATACTAGATTTACAATTAACCAAAAACTAGTAGTTTTTGAAATTCCATACAAATTTTGAATCAGAAACAACAAATTTTTAAAAACTACTAGTTTTTCGTTGTAATGTAAGTTAGATTTGTTGAGTTTTTAAGAACTTTTTCAAATGTTTTTAATTTTTAAAATAGCGTTTTTTAAATTATAAAGTCATAAAAACAAAATATAAATTTATAAAAAAAAGTTAAAAAACTACAATAAAAATTTATAATATTATATAATTACAGAATTTAAAAAAAATTAAAACTATAAAACTAAAAAATAAAATTAAAAACTTATTAAATTATAAAACTTATCAAATTATAAATTAAAAAATTTATTACTAAATTGTATTAAACAACAACCATCAAATAACAAAACTATTATACAATTTATAATTAAATTACAAAATTAAACTAGAAATTGAGACCAATAAGAAAAAGCTCTGAAAATTATCATACGTGAATTAGTTTAGGTACCATAATTTCAATTTATTTTATCGTCATTTTACCATTTTTTTAAATATTTTTTAAAAACATATTTTTATTACCCAAAACAAAAATAATTCTATTATAGGTTTTATTGCCTGAGCCTTCGTTTGATGGACAAAAAACTACTTACCATTTGCGTCAGCAAAGCATACACTCAATGAGACAATATTCCAAGTTTTATCAAAAAAATAATTCCATTAATCTATTTAATAACATCAACAACAATTCCTCAAATAATCATGTAAACTCACATCAACATGGACAAGTCACCTCACAACATAACTCCTTTTTCTTGACATCTGCTGGTTCAGGTGTTCAACAACAAAATCAGCATCAACAACAAATCCTGCAAATAACAAATGATACAAATAACACCACCAACAACAACAGTATATATTGTGCTTCCTCACAAGAACCTTTAAATTCCTCTCAAAATTCATTTACAAATGGCTGTGCTATGGATTATTCTTTGACGCTCTCGAATTCTGGATTTTATAAACCATCGCAACATAGTCTAAATCAACATCCTCCACCTCCTCCTTCAATGCTTCATCATCAATTATCCCCTCAGTTGTCTAATTGTTCTGTTCAAATAACACCATCAGACTTTTTATTTAATACACCCCAGGCAGGTTTATTTTTTCATTATTATTTATTTATATGGTTTTAAATTTGGTATTTTAATGATAGCTTTTAAGCAAAATTCTGAAATGCATTTATCGGCTGCACTTTTTAATACTGTACATATTGAATTTTGGTTGAATACTCTATATGCACCTTTTTATAACTTTTTACTATACTTGTGTATATATTTATGTTTTGTAAATAAGTTTTTTTTTATTCTAGAATTTATATTAGTATTTGGTTGATGGTAAAATTTTGGTTGGGTTGTAGATAGAAGATATACGGCTGTGTTCTGCATTTCGAAGTGATTTCAAATCGCAGTGAAATTAAAATTTAAGGCCTTAATCCACTGCGTTCCAAAATTTTATTTGATTCGATTTCTACTTTTTTCCATAAAATGAGCTACGTACAATCGTAATTCACTTAAATTTTAAATAAATCCCAATGAAATAGAGAAAAAATTTTTATGAAATTTTCACTTTCACCCAAAAGTGAAATACAGAACATGCCCGATAGTTTCAAATAATATATCTTTACAGTTTAGAAATTTTCACAATACAATTTTTAGAAATCTTCCTATTAAGTTTGATATACAGTAAAATGCTTTTAAAAACCGCTCTTATACTTTAAGTAGGGTTAGCAGGCAATACCGCTAAATTACTGTTATCGATTCAAACCCCTTTTAACTGACAACCCAGTCAGAAAAATACAAACGGGAAAGCGGTGGCAAAGCACTTTAACAGGTGGTAAAAGTAATGGCAAAAAGTGCTTTCCCATTCCCAAAATGATAACATCATTAGACAAAAGGACCGGCTGTTCAAAAAGCGCCGGAAAAGCACTGGCGGAACAAAATTTTTTAACGTTGGCAAAACGCTGGCAAAACCAATAAATAGGTGGTCTGGAAATATATTTTCCAAAATAAAATTTAAAAAAAGTACATATGTATTTTTTTTGGTCCTGCCGTGATTTGAACCCAGGCCGTCAGATTGGTAGACGATTGCTCTACCCACTGAGCTAACGAGACATGTAATATTTGATGGCTAAACACATAAATGAGTGATAATAGCTGGACAACTACTGGCTGTGCCAAAATGCTAGTACTGGCAAACAATTTTTTGTAACTAGTATGGCAGTGTTGGGAGGGCAAAAGAAAAGTGTGTCCTGAAGGAGCTTTCCCACAAACAAAAAAAATTGGTTTTATAAAACAAAAAAATTTTTAATTAAAAAAAATCCAAAAAAAAAATGTTTGCTTGCAACCGGATTTGAACTCGGAACCTTCTGACTACAAACATTTTTTAACGAAGCGTTAGCATTTTTATAAAATCATTGGTCTACCAGTGAATTGATTTTTGTACGCCTGGTAGCATTTGCTAGGTAGCACTGGATAACCACTGGTTGCAAGCCTTGGCATATCACTCTAAGCCAATTCTTTGCCAGTGGTTTTTTTTTATAAACCACCGAAATTTTTGTAAAACAAATACTGGTAAAACGCTTTTTGCAAACGCTGGCAAAGCGTACCAAATGAGTGTTCTGCCAGTCATTTATTTTTAATACCGTGGTTACCCACTGGTATGACAGTGCTTGATTTTTTGTACCACTGGCGATTTCTGACTGGGTAGTTTCAACTTTCCTTAAAATATTGTTAGCGAAGTAGCGGAAATATATTTACCCTTAGAATACCGTTATCGAAATAACTGAAATATTGTTTCCCTTAAAATGCCGATACGGAAATAAATTAAATACATACATTAGCTGTGTTCGCGTAGTCAACATTGGGATCCTCCCAATTTTACCAAAAAGAGTTCGCGTACTCCACAATTCGGTAAATGCTGTAAGAACTGTCATGAGAGAGTAATATTCTTCTTCTTTTTGCACTAAGAAGCTCAGACTTTTTTCGTGTAAATTTGGGTAAATTATTTTTGTCAGCTGGGTTCAACTTGTTCAGTTGAACTATTCACTTATTTCAACTAAAGACCTAGTTCACAACTAACATCTCTTTTAGTTCAATCACTCATTTTATTCAGTCAGAAAAATATGTGTATCAAAAGTTGCCAAAGTTTCTCGGTAATATTACAACTACATAAAATTAACGACACATTTTTTAAGACGCTTCTTTAAATGTGTAAAGACATAAATATGTAAATAAATCGAAGCTTTGTTCAATATCAAAATCTTTTCCAGGTTAAATAAATTATATATTCCTTTTTGTAAGTAAAAATGCTTTGCAAGGACATTTTTATTAAAATTTTTAATTTAAAGAGCGGTTTAACTACACAATGTTTAAAACTTACGAATTTCGAAATTAGTTATTAGTTAAAATATATGAAATAGGAAACTTCCAAGTAAGCATGGCAATACGAAGTAGATTCCCCGATCATATCGCCTGGAAGAAAACATTTATTGCCGCCAATAACAATATTTTATTGCGGAAGTTTCCTCCGTAGAGAGCAACTGTTACCCGAAGGCAATATCGCCAAATTACCGCATTTTTTATCGCCAAATTATCGTCGTTAAGATAAATCCGCTACAATTCACTATGTTTTAGCACAGAGTTGCCAGTTTGTTCTAAAAAGTAGCAAAAATCGGAATAGTTAGTTAATAGTTCTTTATTTAAATTCAAATATGTAATTACAATTTTTGAAGAAATATAATTAAAAACAAGAACATACGATTTTATGTCGTTAAAATCCGAATAGCACGAATATATAAAAAAATAGGTGTATGCTTAAATTAAATAGAGAAAAATATATAAGAATTCGCAAGACATAGCAGTTACTTTTCCATATAAAGTCCTTGGAAATTTAAATAATTTTCACTCACAAAAGTTTGTCCGTAAGAATCTACTGAAACTGACAGTTAAAACAAAGATATATGCAGTTAAAAAGACGACAAAGGTATTTACCTTTAAAATAACTAAAACTTTCGTTATTTTTAACTGTTGAAAAATAACTAACAAATGCATTAAAAATAACTACCAATGTCGTAAAATTAACTGATAAATTTTTACTACAAAAATTTCAAAACAAACTGACAAAATCAGTAAAAACTACTGTCTTTTATAGTCAATTCTTTTTGTTTATAAAAGTATATTTTAATAAAAAAAAAATAATTTTTTTCTTTCGACTACAAAAATATGTGTTATTACTTCAGCCTATTTAAAATTCGAAGTTAAAATTCCAAACCATTCTCCAGTTATTATGCTTTTCTGCATTGGAGATACAATACAAGTTTCTGATTTTTATTTGCAAACTAGAAATATATCAATAATAGCTGCGTTTGTGCGGCAAGCTATCAATGTTGGCTTATGTCATTCCCATACGAATTTGACATTAGTAACGTTAAGAGTTAACACTAAACGTTGCCAAATGTCAAATTTATATGGGAATGACATAAGCCAACGTTGATAGCTTGCCGCACAGACACAGCTAATAACAAATATAAACTAAACAAGAATTTTTTAAATTCAAAAAAATTCAACGAAATTTTTTATTTTCTAAATAACTACCAAAAATAACCGTTTACTGTAAAATTACTGTTTTGGTAGTTGTTTATTATGATATTAAAAATAACTGCTTTAAACAACTGTTACGAAAGTACAGTACTTTTCGTTATTTGTTTTCTTAAATAACCGTCATAAAAGTTGTTTTGCATTTTTCTATAGAAAAACAACTGTAATTACTGTTAAAAACAACAACTACTGATTACTACATAAGCAACTGTCATGTAGTAACTGTCAAACTTTTTTGAGTGTACAACTTAAATAAAGTAAAAAATGCTCCAAAAGACACCAGTAAATGGCCTGTAAAAATTCCTTTCCAACGATACCACATTTACATATAGTTTCTTTGGATGAAATATTAAGAGCAAACAATCAATAAAAGGGCTGACTTTTGAACCCAATTTTGACCACTTAAACTTGTGAGCTAACCCAAATGCCGACACAGATCGATTTTAGATTATCAAAGTTTTATCAACATCGGAGTGTTTAGCTTGAAATACATTCCCTGTTAAGTGCAGTATTTTATTCACAAGAGCGAACAAAATCTCGCTATATGTTTTAAGCCCAAAAACTGTAATAAAAACGTTATAACTGGCTGATTTTTTTACAGTCATTAGAAATCTACAATTGTAACAAGCCAAATGTCACCTTTTCGCAATATTTTCTAATAGTCTAGTTGAATTGATGCGAAAAATATTACACATCAATTTCGCAATAATTCCACACAAGTAGAAAATAATTTTTTTATATGAAGTTTGACACATTTTTTCGCAAAAATATGAACAAAATACCGCGCCTTATTAGTGCGAGCTGCAAACGGTTTTTGAATAGTTAAGGTGCGTAGGTATTTATTTTTATTCGAACCTTTAAAAAAAATTATTTAATCATCAGTAATAATTCAATTTATAAAAAAGAATTAAAATTGTTTTTTATGATTTACGAATTAAGTTTAGTCATTAATATGTCTGTAAGATAATTTTAAATACAAAATTAGATTTTCTCCTAATAAATGAATGTTTTAAATTGAAATAGAGTCCATTAAATGAATTAAAAAATTGACATATATATAAAATTTAAAAATAATTTGTGCGAATTATCTTTATATATTTTTTTAATCCTATTAATCCTTCGTAAAGTATCTCATAAAGCAAATTTCTCAATCGAATCATTAATATCAAATTATTTATGATACATACATATGTTAGGGGCATACAATAAGCTTAAGTGAATCAATTTCTGTACTGAACATTAAAGTAGACCATGAACTTGTTTCAGGAGTTTAAAATGTCATTGTGTATTGTTGTGAGTAATGTCACAAATAACAGTCCTTGGTAATTGGTCTATGAACGGGGCGTCTCATACTGCACATAAAATTAACAAAGGCAGAAAATTAAAAATAAAGGGTATTTTAAGGGGAACTATTGATAATGATAACGGCTGAAAAAGTTTTGAACCAATATGGGTATCTTAATGGTATTGCCCGCTACCCAGAAATATAGTTCATATACACTGCAGTTACTTGCTTTTTTTTAAGATTTTTCTTAGATTTTTTGAAAATTCTGGGAATAATTTTTATTTTTCTTATCAAAACTGCTATAATTTCTTAAATACATTTGTATTCAATGTAATTTTCAGAAAAAAGTACACATAGAGATTTATGTCGGTTGAATTAACTTTAAAAAAAGTGTACACATCAATTGCAGTTGAATTAATTACAATTACAGTTATTTTTTAATGCAATTGTAGTTAAAATAACTACAATATAATTAATTTTAAATGAAATTCCAGTGTATAATTTTGGAACTGCAATTGCAGTTTATTTTACCGACATATTTCTCTTAGTGTTCTAAATTATTCGCAGCGATGCTAAGGTACTTATGAAACTGAACAAGTTCAAAAGTACCTTTCATCAAATAATTTTCAGGAGGGTAACCGCGTAACTCGATTCGAAAAAAAATTTTCGTATTCGTAAATCTTGCAAATATTGTTAAAAATATAATTCTGTATAAAAATTCTACTTTTTAATTTATTTTTATTCTAAACCTTGTACACTACACATAAAAATTCAAAAAGTAAGATTTTTACTAAAACTTTTCTTTTTACGAAAGGTACAAAATTTACGAATTCGAAAATTTTTTTCCAATCGAGTTATCCGATGACCCCCAGACTTCTTATAAAAGATTAATAAAGATTAATGTATGGTTTTATACAATTTAAGTAGCTTGTTTAACTAATTTTATATCAAACTAATGCCCTAACTCTACAAATTTCAAACCTCACAATAAACTTTTAACTGATTTTCTTTCTATGTGCATTTGGTCGTTACATTTTTACTGTTCTTTGTAAAAATATCACATCTTAAAAATATTAACCAAAAGTTTATGTATATTTTAAACGGTAGTTTAAAGCTTTTTAGTTTAAACAAGAAACTTGGAAAAATCACATCAAAATTTGTATAAATTTTGTTTTATTAACTCATACCCGTATTCAAAATGACAAAGTCTATGCTAACTAATTTGCTGCTAACTTTTTTGCACACAAATTCCCATAAGAAATAGCTGGCAGCTAGTTAGCAAACACTTTATCATTTTGAATACGAGGTCAGTTTTTAAGATGTTGTTATAGAAAAATTCATTTTATTTGAATTGCTATATAATTTTTAAAATAAAATTGAGATATTTGTATAATTTTAAATTAAAAAAAGTCCAAATTTCCAGATAAATATGATTTCAAATATAACTAAAAATTAATAAATTTAATTTACATTTTTAAAATTCAATAAAATAGCTTTTATTGAATATTTTTGTCTTAATTGAAATATTTTGTTTAATGATATTCCAAATTTTTGTGTTTAAAGGCTTTGTAGTAGAAATATTTTTATTGTTGAACATTATTTTAATTTTATTCCATTTTTTATTCTTCTTTATTTAAGCAGCTACGCCAATCAACTCGTTTTAATGCCTGCAAGAAATTCCAGTATGCCATATTAGTGGTAAGAGCTGTTATTCGTATACGAAGACTACGCTATACAGCGGAACCTTTACATGTTGAAGAGGCTATACGTGATCCTTATAGAGTTAAAGTTTTGCGTAAAGTAAGTATTCAATTGTTGATGTAAATAAAAATCAAAAATATTTATTAATTTTGTTAATCTATTCCTCAATATCAGGTTATTGATGGTTGTGCCTTCAGAGTATATGGTCACTGGGTTAAAAAGGGAGAGGGACAAAATCGTGCTGCCCTATTTGAAAATACACCACGCACTGAATTACATGCTTTGTATATTAACAATTTAAGTCGATAGTTTCCAAAATTTATTATATATATTATTTAGTTTTTTATTAAGATTTAACACTCAATTTTGTTTTTGTTAAAAAAAAACCTAGCTTTTTATCTTTTTGTTTTTAAATTTATAAGTCCTTCAATATTTTTTAAAATTATGTTTGAAGAAATGTTAGTGCATATTTTTGAGCTTATTAGTAATTAATGGCATGAAAAACAAAATGTGCAAAACAATGAATAATTTGTTCATAAATAGTTTTATAATTATTATAAAAATACCAATTGAACAAATCCTATTTAGTTATTTTATTTTTTCCCCTTAATTTTAAGTTTTAAAACTATTATTATAGTTTTATGCGATATTTTAAGTTGTAACTTTATTAGTTAATTGTAGGTATTAGTTTTGAACCATATCAAAATTATTTTTAAAAAACGAGTCCTTTTAAGATAAAATATTCTATTCATAAGTTTTTGTTAATTTTTTTTTTATTTTAAGATGAAATGAAAAAAAAAAACAAAATCCCATTAAAAATTTATTTATTTAATATTAAATAAAGATTTTTTTGTTTATAACACTAAAAACACTGTTTTATTTAATTTTTATATTAAATACATTTCTCACTATGATTGATGTCGATTTTGAATATAAGCTGTTTAAGGCATTGCCTTTGTCCCCTTCAGTGGCTTGCAAACTATGAATTTTAAAGTGAAAGTCGTTAGTATGGCAACCCTAAAATTTAGTATGCGTGACCAAAATTTTAAATGTGGCAGCCCTGAGTTTGGGTATGCTTCAAAACAAATTTGGTGAATAATTCCGAAGGAGCATCGAAATTTCCACGAAGTAGAATTTCCAGAATATTAAAATCCATGAAGATTGCGTAGTAATGGGCGAAACAAAGACTATCTAGCAAATAGCCTAAATTTCATTCTACCATTTGGCGAAAATTTCGGTCAATTATCTCCAACGGTTTCTAAGTTATTGCAATTAAAAAAAAAGTTAAAGCATACACTATCCAGGGTGGCCACATTTTGAAAATGGAAAATAAAACGGGGAAGCTTAAAATCAAATTTGGGTGAAAAATTCTGAAAGAGCATCGCGAATCTGGAACAGTAGGTTTTCCAGCCAAATTGGACCAGTATTTCCCGAGATATTCAAAAAACGGGGAAATCGCATGAATTTTTATTTTCTATATTTTTTTTACGTATGAGTTATAGTTATTGTACCTATTCATATTGAGTATACGTAGTGGTGTCTTTTTTTTTTGATCGAAATTTTTTTTTGCTCAATTTCCCCCAATATTATACTCAAATGAACGGGCATCTCAAGGCCTATTGAACAGTATATAATTCTTTGTAAAATTTCGTGCAATAAAGTTTTGCTAATCAATATTCATAAATCGTCATTTTTGTTTGTCTCCATTTTCATTAATCGTCATTTTCTCAAAAACTAAAAGGAGCTTGGTACTGAAAGGCATGTTTTTTAATTGCTTTTGAAATTTCCTTTCGTTTGAGTCTAATTTTGACCAAAAGAAAAAAAATTTTTTTTTGCCAAAATCAATGGACTATACACTGTCTTTTTTTTTTGATCGAAAAATTTTTTTTCTCAATTCCCCCCAATATTATACTCACATGAACGGGCATCTCAAGGCCTATTAAACAGTATATAATTTTTTGGAAAATTCCGTGCAATAAAGTTTTCCTAATCGATATTCGTTAATTAAAAAAGGAACTTGGCACTGAAAACCATTTTTATTGGATGCCCTATAAATTTCCAATATTATACTCAAATGAACGGGCATTTCAAGGCCTATTGAACAGTATATAATTCTTTCTAAAATTTCGTGCAATAAAGTTTTGCTAATCGATATTCATAAATCGTCATTTTTGTTTGTCTCGATATTCATTAATCGCCATTTTCTCAAAAACTAAAAGGAGCTTGGCACTGAAAGGCATGTTTTTTAATTGCTTTTGAAATTTCCTTTCGTTTGAGTCTAATTTTGACCAAAAGAAAAAAAATTTTTTTTTTGCCAAAATCAATGGACTATACACTGTCTTTTTTTTTTGATCGAAAATTTTTTTTTCTCAATTCCCCCCAATATTATACTCAAATGAACGGGCATCTCAAGGCCTATTAAACAGTATATAATTTTTTGGAAAATTCCGTGCAATAAAGTTTTCCTAATCGATATTCGTTAATTAAAAAAGGAACTTGGCACTGCAAACCATTTTTATTGGATGCCCTATAAATTTCCAATATTATACTCAAATGAACGGGCATTTCAAGGCCTATTGAACAGTATATAATTCTTTGTAAAATTTCGTGCAATAAAGTTTTGCTAATCAATATTCATAAATCGTCATTTTTGTTTGTCTCGATATTCATTAATCGTCATTTTCTCAAAAAGTAAAAGGAGCTTGGTACTGAAAGGCATGTTTTTTAATTGCTTTTGAAATTTCCTTTCGTTTGAGTCTAATTTTGACCAAAAGAAAAAAAATTTTTTTTTTGCCAAAATCAATGGACTATACACTGTCTTTTTTTTTTGATCGAAAATTTTTTTTTCTCAATTCCCTTCAATATTATACTCAAATGAACGGGCATCTCAAGGCCTATTAAACAGTATATAATTTTTTGGAAAATTCCGTGCAATAAAGTTTTCCTAATCGATATTCGTTAATTAAAAAAGGAACTTGGCACTGCAAACCATTTTTATTGGATGCCCTATAAATTTCCAATATTATACTCAAATGAACGGGCATTTCAAGGCCTATTGAACAGTATATAATTATTTGTAAAATTTCGTGCAATAAAGTTTTGCTAATCAATATTCATAAATCGTCATTTTTGTTTGTCTCGATATTCATTAATCGTCATTTTCTCAAAAAGTAAAAGGAGCTTGGTACTGAAAGGCATGTTTTTTAATTGCTTTTGAAATTTCCTTTCGTTTGAGTCTAATTTTGACCAAAAGAAAAAAATTTTTTTTTTTGCCAAAATCAATGGACTATACACTGTCTTTTTTTTTTGATCGAAAATTTTTTTTTCTCAATTCCCCCCAATATTATACTCAAATGAACGGGCATCTCAAGGCCTATTAAACAGTATATAATTTTTTGGAAAATTCCGTGCAATAAAGTTTTCCTAATCGATATTCGTTAATTAAAAAAGGAACTTGGCACTGAAACCCATTTTTATTGGATGCCCTATAAATTTCCAATATTATACTCAAATGAACGGGCATTTCAAGGCCTATTGAACAGTATATAATTCTTTGTAAAATTTCGTGCAATAAAGTTTTGCTAATCAATATTCATAAATCGTCATTTTTGTTTGTCTCGATATTCATTAATCGTCATTTTCTCAAAAAGTAAAAGGAGCTTGGTACTGAAAGGCATGTTTTTTAATTGCTTTTGAAATTTCCTTTCGTTTGAGTCTAATTTTGACCAAAAGAAAAAAAATTTTTTTTTTGCCAAAATCAATGGACTATACACTGTCTTTTTTTTTTGATCGAAAAATTTTTTTTCTCAATTCCCCCCAATATTATACTCACATGAACGGGCATCTCAAGGCCTATTAAACAGTATATAATTTTTTGGAAAATTCCGTGCAATAAAGTTTTCCTAATCGATATTCGTTAATTAAAAAAGGAACTTGGCACTGAAAACCATTTTTATTGGATGCCCTATAAATTTCCAATATTATACTCAAATGAACGGGCATTTCAAGGCCTATTGAACAGTATATAATTCTTTGTAAAATTTCGTGCAATAAAGTTTTGCTAATCGATATTCATAAATCGTCATTTTTGTTTGTCTCGATATTCATTAATCGTCATTTTCTCAAAAACTAAAAGGAGCTTGGCACTGAGAGGCATGTTTTTTAATTGCTTTTGAAATTTCCTTTCGTTTGAGTCTAATTTTAACCAAAAGAAAAAAAAATTTTTTTTTGCCAAAATCAATGGACTATACACTGTCTTTTTTTTTTTGATCGAAAAATTTTTTTGCTCAATTTCCCCCAATATTATACTCAAATGAACGGGCATCTCAAGGCCTATTAAACAGTATATAATTCTTTGGAAAATTTCATGCAATAAAGTTTTGCTAATCGATATTCATAAATCGTCATTTTTGTTTGTCTCGATTTTCATTAATCGTCATTTTCTCAAAAACTAAAAGGAGCTTGGCACTGAAAGGCATGTTTTTTAATTGCTTTTGAAATTTCCTTTCGTTTGAGTCTAATTTTGACCAAAAGAAAAAAAATTTTTTTTTTGCCAAAATCAATGGACTATACACTGTCTTTTTTTTTTGATCGAAATTTTTTTTTTCTCAATTCCCCCCAATATTATACTCAAATGAACGGGCATTTCAAGGCCTATTGAACAGTATATAATTTTTTGGAAAATTCCGTGCAATGAAGTTTTCCTAATCGATATTCGTTAATTAAAAAAGGAACTTGGCACTGAAAACCATTTTTATTGGATGCCCTATAAATTTCCAATATTATACTCAAATGAACGGGCATTTCAAGGCCTATTGAACAGTATATAATTCTTTGGAAAATTTCGTGCAATAAAGTTTTGCTAATCGATATTCATAAATCGTCATTTTTGTTTGTCTCGATTTTCATTAATCGTCATTTTCTCAAAAACTAAAAGGAGCTTGGCACTGAAAGGCATGTTTTTTAATTGCTTTTGAAATTTCCTTTCGTTTGAGTCTAATTTTGACCAAAAGAAAAAAAATTTTTTTTTTGCCAAAATCAATGGACTATACACTGTCTTTTTTTTTTGATCGAAAATTTTTTTTTCTCAATTCCCCCCAATATTATACTCAAATGAACGGGCATCTCAAGGCCTATTAAACAGTATATAATTTTTTGGAAAATTCCGTGCAATAAAGTTTTCCTAATCGATATTCGTTAATTAAAAAAGGAACTTGGCACTGAAACCCATTTTTATTGGATGCCCTATAAATTTCCAATATTATACTCAAATGAACGGGCATTTCAAGGCCTATTGAACAGTATATAATTCTTTGTAAAATTTCGTGCAATAAAGTTTTGCTAATCAATATTCATAAATCGTCATTTTTGTTTGTCTCGATATTCATTAATCGTCATTTTCTCAAAAACTAAAAGGAGCTTGGCACTGAGAGGCATGTTTTTTAATTGCTTTTGAAATTTCCTTTCGTTTGAGTCTAATTTTAACCAAAAGAAAAAAAAAATTTTTTTTGCCAAAATCAATGGACTATACACTGTCTTTTTTTTTTGATCGAAAAATTTTTTTCTCAATTTCCCCCCAATATTATACTCAAATGAACGGGCATTTCAAGGCCTATTGAACAGTATATAATTTTTTGGAAAATTCCGTGCAATAAAGTTTTCCTAATCGATATTCGTTAATTAAAAAAGGAACTTGGCACTGAAAACCATTGTTATTGGATGCCCTATAAATTTCCAATATTATACTCAAATGAACGGGCATTTCAAGGCCTATTGAACAGTATATAATTATTTGTAAAATTTCGTGCAATAAAGTTTTGCTAATCAATATTCATAAATCGTCATTTTTGTTTGTCTCGATATTCATTAATCGTCATTTTCTCAAAAAGTAAAAGGAGCTTGGTACTGAAAGGCATGTTTTTTAATTGCTTTTGAAATTTCCTTTCGTTTGAGTCTAATTTTGACCAAAAGAAAAAAAATTTTTTTTTTGCCAAAATCAATGGACTATACACTGTCTTTTTTTTTTGATCGAAAATTTTTTTTTCTCAATTCCCCCCAATATTATACTCAAATGAACGGGCATCTCAAGGCCTATTAAACAGTATATAATTTTTTGGAAAATTCCGTGCAATAAAGTTTTCCTAATCGATATTCGTTAATTAAAAAAGGAACTTGGCACTGAAACCCATTTTTATTGGATGCCCTATAAATTTCCAATATTATACTCAAATGAACGGGCATTTCAAGGCCTATTGAACAGTATATAATTCTTTGTAAAATTTCGTGCAATAAAGTTTTGCTAATCAATATTCATAAATCGTCATTTTTGTTTGTCTCGATATTCATTAATCGTCATTTTCTCAAAAAGTAAAAGGAGCTTGGTACTGAAAGGCATGTTTTTTAATTGCTTTTGAAATTTCCTTTCGTTTGAGTCTAATTTTGACCAAAAGAAAAAACATTTTTTTTTGCCAAAATCAATGGACTATACACTGTCTTTTTTTTTTGATCGAAAAATTTTTTTTCTCAATTCCCCCCAATATTATACTCACATGAACGGGCATCTCAAGGCCTATTAAACAGTATATAATTTTTTGGAAAATTCCGTGCAATAAAGTTTTCCTAATCGATATTCGTTAATTAAAAAAGGAACTTGGCACTGAAAACCATTTTTATTGGATGCCCTATAAATTTCCAATATTATACTCAAATGAACGGGCATTTCAAGGCCTATTGAACAGTATATAATTCTTTCTAAAATTTCGTGCAATAAAGTTTTGCTAATCGATATTCATAAATCGTCATTTTTGTTTGTCTCGATATTCATTAATCGCCATTTTCTCAAAAACTAAAAGGAGCTTGGCACTGAAAGGCATGTTTTTTAATTGCTTTTGAAATTTCCTTTCGTTTGAGTCTAATTTTGACCAAAAGAAAAAAAATTTTTTTTTTGCCAAAATCAATGGACTATACACTGTCTTTTTTTTTTGATCGAAAATTTTTTTTTCTCAATTCCCCCCAATATTATACTCAAATGAACGGGCATCTCAAGGCCTATTAAACAGTATATAATTTTTTGGAAAATTCCGTGCAATAAAGTTTTCCTAATCGATATTCGTTAATTAAAAAAGGAACTTGGCACTGCAAACCATTTTTATTGGATGCCCTATAAATTTCCAATATTATACTCAAATGAACGGGCATTTCAAGGCCTATTGAACAGTATATAATTATTTGTAAAATTTCGTGCAATAAAGTTTTGCTAATCAATATTCATAAATCGTCATTTTTGTTTGTCTCGATATTCATTAATCGTCATTTTCTCAAAAAGTAAAAGGAGCTTGGTACTGAAAGGCATGTTTTTTAATTGCTTTTGAAATTTCCTTTCGTTTGAGTCTAATTTTGACCAAAAGAAAAAAATTTTTTTTTTTGCCAAAATCAATGGACTATACACTGTCTTTTTTTTTTGATCGAAAATTTTTTTTTCTCAATTCCCCCCAATATTATACTCAAATGAACGGGCATCTCAAGGCCTATTAAACAGTATATAATTTTTTGGAAAATTCCGTGCAATAAAGTTTTCCTAATCGATATTCGTTAATTAAAAAAGGAACTTGGCACTGAAACCCATTTTTATTGGATGCCCTATAAATTTCCAATATTATACTCAAATGAACGGGCATTTCAAGGCCTATTGAACAGTATATAATTCTTTGTAAAATTTCGTGCAATAAAGTTTTGCTAATCAATATTCATAAATCGTCATTTTTGTTTGTCTCGATATTCATTAATCGTCATTTTCTCAAAAAGTAAAAGGAGCTTGGTACTGAAAGGCATGTTTTTTAATTGCTTTTGAAATTTCCTTTCGTTTGAGTCTAATTTTGACCAAAAGAAAAAAATTTTTTTTTTTGCCAAAATCAATGGACTATACACTGTCTTTTTTTTTTGATCGAAAATTTTTTTTTCTCAATTCCCCCCAATATTATACTCAAATGAACGGGCATCTCAAGGCCTATTAAACAGTATATAATTTTTTGGAAAATTCCGTGCAATAAAGTTTTCCTAATCGATATTCGTTAATTAAAAAAGGAACTTGGCACTGCAAACCATTTTTATTGGATGCCCTATAAATTTCCAATATTATACTCAAATGAACGGGCATTTCAAGGCCTATTGAACAGTATATAATTCTTTGGAAAATTTCGTGCAATAAAGTTTTGCTAATCGATATTCATAAATCGTCATTTTTGTTTGTCTCGATTTTCATTAATCGTCATTTTCTCAAAAACTAAAAGGAGCTTGGCACTGAAAGGCATGTTTTTTAATTGCTTTTGAAATTTCCTTTCGTTTGAGTCTAATTTTAACCAAAAGAAAAAAAATTTTTTTTTTGCCAAAATCAATGGACTATACACTGTCTTTTTTTTTTGATCGAAAAATTTTTTTTCTCAATTCCCCCCAATATTATACTCAAATGAACGGGCATCTCAAGGCCTATTAAACAGTATATAATTTTTTGGAAAATTCCGTGCAATAAAGTTTTCCTAATCGATATTCGTTAATTAAAAAAGGAACTTGGCACTGAAAACCATTTTTATTGGATGCCCTATAAATTTCCAATATTATACTCAAATGAACGGGCATTTCAAGGCCTATTGAACAGTATATAATTCTTTGTAAAATTTCGTGCAATAAAGTTTTGCTAATCGATATTCATAAATCGTCATTTTTGTTTGTCTCGATTTTCATTAATCGTCATTTTCTCAAAAACTAAAAGGAGCTTGGCACTGAAAGGCATGTTTTTTAATTGCTTTTGAAATTTCCTTTCGTTTGAGTCTAATTTTGACCAAAAGAAAAAAAATTTTTTTTTGCCAAAATCAATGGACTATACACTGTCTTTTTTTTTTGATCGAAAATTTTTTTTTCTCAATTCCCCCCAATATTATACTCAAATGAACGGGCATCTCAAGGCCTATTAAACAGTATATAATTTTTTGGAAAATTCCGTGCAATAAAGTTTTCCTAATCGATATTCGTTAATTAAAAAAGGAACTTGGCACTGAAACCCATTTTTATTGGATGCCCTATAAATTTCCAATATTATACTCAAATGAACGGGCATTTCAAGGCCTATTGAACAGTATATAATTCTTTGTAAAATTTCGTGCAATAAAGTTTTGCTAATCAATATTCATAAATCGTCATTTTTGTTTGTCTCGATATTCATTAATCGTCATTTTCTCAAAAAGGAAAAGGAGCTTGGTACTGAAAGGCATGTTTTTTAATTGCTTTTGAAATTTCCTTTCGTTTGAGTCTAATTTTGACCAAAAGAAAAAAAATTTTTTTTTTGCCAAAATCAATGGACTATACACTGTCTTTTTTTTTTGATCGAAAATTTTTTTTTCTCAATTCCCCCCAATATTATACTCAAATGAACGGGCATCTCAAGGCCTATTAAACAGTATATAATTTTTTGGAAAATTCCGTGCAATAAAGTTTTCCTAATCGATATTCGTTAATTAAAAAAGGAACTTGGCACTGAAAACCATTTTTATTGGATGCCCTATAAATTTCCAATATTATACTCAAATGAACGGGCATTTCAAGGCCTATTGAACAGTATATAATTCTTTGTAAAATTTCGTGCAATAAAGTTTTGCTAATCAATATTCATAAATCGTCATTTTTGTTTGTCTCGATATTCATTAATCGTCATTTTCTCAAAAAGTAAAAGGAGCTTGGTACTGAAAGGCATGTTTTTTAATTGCTTTTGAAATTTCCTTTCGTTTGAGTCTAATTTTGACCAAAAGAAAAAAAATTTTTTTTTTGCCAAAATCAATGGACTATACACTGTCTTTTTTTTTTGATCGAAAATTTTTTTTTCTCAATTCCCCCCAATATTATACTCAAATGAACGGGCATCTCAAGGCCTATTAAACAGTATATAATTTTTTGGAAAATTCCGTGCAATAAAGTTTTCCTAATCGATATTCGTTAATTAAAAAAGGAACTTGGCACTGAAACCCATTTTTATTGGATGCCCTATAAATTTCCAATATTATACTCAAATGAACGGGCATTTCAAGGCCTATTGAACAGTATATAATTCTTTGTAAAATTTCGTGCAATAAAGTTTTGCTAATCAATATTCATAAATCGTCATTTTTGTTTGTCTCGATATTCATTAATCGTCATTTTCTCAAAAAGTAAAAGGAGCTTGGTACTGAAAGGCATGTTTTTTAATTGCTTTTGAAATTTCCTTTCGTTTGAGTCTAATTTTGACCAAAAGAAAAAAAATTTTTTTTTTGCCAAAATCAATGGACTATACACTGTCTTTTTTTTTTGATCGAAAATTTTTTTTTCTCAATTCCCCCCAATATTATACTCAAATGAACGGGCATCTCAAGGCCTATTAAACAGTATATAATTTTTTGGAAAATTCCGTGCAATAAAGTTTTCCTAATCGATATTCGTTAATTAAAAAAGGAACTTGGCACTGAAACCCATTTTTATTGGATTCCCTATAAATTTCCAATATTATACTCAAATGAACGGGCATTTCAAGGCCTATTGAACAGTATATAATTCTTTGTAAAATTTCGTGCAATAAAGTTTTGCTAATCAATATTCATAAATCGTCATTTTTGTTTGTCTCGATATTCATTAATCGTCATTTTCTCAAAAAGTAAAAGGAGCTTGGTACTGAAAGGCATGTTTTTTAATTGCTTTTGAAATTTCCTTTCGTTTGAGTCTAATTTTGACCAAAAGAAAAAAAATTTTTTTTTTGCCAAAATCAATGGACTATACACTGTCTTTTTTTTTTGATCGAAAATTTTTTTTTCTCAATTCCCCCCAATATTATACTCAAATGAACGGGCATCTCAAGGCCTATTAAACAGTATATAATTTTTTGGAAAATTCGGTGCAATAAAGTTTTCCTAATTGATATTCGTTAATTAAAAAAGGAACTTGGCACTGAAAACCATTTTTATTGGATGCCCTATAAATTTCCAATATTATACTCAAATGAACGGGCATTTCAAGGCCTATTGAACAGTATATAATTCTTTGGAAAATTTCGTGCAATAAAGTTTTGCTAATCGATATTCATAAATCGTCATTTTTGTTTGTCTCGATTTTCATTAATCGTCATTTTCTCAAAAACTAAAAGGAGCTTGGCACTGAAAGGCATGTTTTTTAATTGCTTTTGAAATTTCCTTTCGTTTGAGTCTAATTTTAACCAAAAGAAAAAAAAATTTTTTTTTTGCCAAAATCAATGGACTATACACTGTCTTTTTTTTTTGATCGAAAATTTTTTTTTCTCAATTCCCCCCAATATTATACTCAAATGAACGGGCATCTCAAGGCCTATTAAACAGTATATAATTTTTTGGAAAATTCCGTGCAATAAAGTTTTCCTAATCGATATTCGTTAATTAAAAAAGGAACTTGGCACTGAAACCCATTTTTATTGGATGCCCTATAAATTTCCAATATTATACTCAAATGAACGGGCATTTCAAGGCCTATTGAACAGTATATAATTATTTGTAAAATTTCGTGCAATAAAGTTTTGCTAATCAATATTCATAAATCGTCATTTTTGTTTGTCTCGATATTCATTAATCGTCATTTTCTCAAAAAGTAAAAGGAGCTTGGTACTGAAAGGCATGTTTTTTAATTGCTTTTGAAATTTCCTTTCGTTTGAGTCTAATTTTGACCAAAAGAAAAAAAATTTTTTTTTTGCCAAAATCAATGGACTATACACTGTCTTTTTTTTTTGATCGAAAATTTTTTTTCTCAATTCCCCCCAATATTATACTCAAATGAACGGGCATCTCAAGGCCTATTAAACAGTATATAATTTTTTGGAAAATTCCGTGCAATAAAGTTTTCCTAATCGATATTCGTTAATTAAAAAAGGAACTTGGCACTGAAACCCATTTTTATTGGATGCCCTATAAATTTCCAATATTATACTCAAATGAACGGGCATTTCAAGGCCTATTGAACAGTATATAATTCTTTGTAAAATTTCGTGCAATAAAGTTTTGCTAATCAATATTCATAAATCGTCATTTTTGTTTGTCTCGATATTCATTAATCGTCATTTTCTCAAAAAGTAAAAGGAGCTTGGTACTGAAAGGCATGTTTTTTAATTGCTTTTGAAATTTCCTTTCGTTTGAGTCTAATTTTGACCAAAAGAAAAAAAATTTTTTTTTTGCCAAAATCAATGGACTATACACTGTCTTTTTTTTTTGATCGAAAATTTTTTTTTCTCAATTCCCCCCAATATTATACTCAAATGAACGGGCATCTCAAGGCCTATTAAACAGTATATAATTTTTTGGAAAATTCGGTGCAATAAAGTTTTCCTAATTGATATTCGTTAATTAAAAAAGGAACTTGGCACTGAAAACCATTTTTATTGGATGCCCTATAAATTTCCAATATTATACTCAAATGAACGGGCATTTCAAGGCCTATTGAACAGTATATAATTCTTTGGAAAATTTCGTGCAATAAAGTTTTGCTAATCGATATTCATAAATCGTCATTTTTGTTTGTCTCGATTTTCATTAATCGTCATTTTCTCAAAAACTAAAAGGAGCTTGGCACTGAAAGGCATGTTTTTTAATTGCTTTTGAAATTTCCTTTCGTTTGAGTCTAATTTTAACCAAAAGAAAAAAAAATTTTTTTTTTGCCAAAATCAATGGACTATACACTGTCTTTTTTTTTTGATCGAAAATTTTTTTTTCTCAATTCCCCCCAATATTATACTCAAATGAACGGGCATCTCAAGGCCTATTAAACAGTATATAATTTTTTGGAAAATTCCGTGCAATAAAGTTTTCCTAATCGATATTCGTTAATTAAAAAAGGAACTTGGCACTGAAACCCATTTTTATTGGATGCCCTATAAATTTCCAATATTATACTCAAATGAACGGGCATTTCAAGGCCTATTGAACAGTATATAATTATTTGTAAAATTTCGTGCAATAAAGTTTTGCTAATCAATATTCATAAATCGTCATTTTTGTTTGTCTCGATATTCATTAATCGTCATTTTCTCAAAAAGTAAAAGGAGCTTGGTACTGAAAGGCATGTTTTTTAATTGCTTTTGAAATTTCCTTTCGTTTGAGTCTAATTTTGACCAAAAGAAAAAAAATTTTTTTTTTGCCAAAATCAATGGACTATACACTGTCTTTTTTTTTTGATCGAAAATTTTTTTTCTCAATTCCCCCCAATATTATACTCAAATGAACGGGCATCTCAAGGCCTATTAAACAGTATATAATTTTTTGGAAAATTCCGTGCAATAAAGTTTTCCTAATCGATATTCGTTAATTAAAAAAGGAACTTGGCACTGAAACCCATTTTTATTGGATGCCCTATAAATTTCCAATATTATACTCAAATGAACGGGCATTTCAAGGCCTATTGAACAGTATATAATTCTTTGTAAAATTTCGTGCAATAAAGTTTTGCTAATCAATATTCATAAATCGTCATTTTTGTTTGTCTCGATATTCATTAATCGTCATTTTCTCAAAAAGTAAAAGGAGCTTGGTACTGAAAGGCATGTTTTTTAATTGCTTTTGAAATTTCCTTTCGTTTGAGTCTAATTTTGACCAAAAGAAAAAAAAATTTTTTTTTGCCAAAATCAATGGACTATACACTGTCTTTTTTTTTTGATCGAAAATTTTTTTTTCTCAATTCCCCCCAATATTATACTCAAATGAACGGGCATCTCAAGGCCTATTAAACAGTATATAATTTTTTGGAAAATTCCGTGCAATAAAGTTTTCCTAATCGATATTCGTTAATTAAAAAAGGAACTTGGCACTGAAACCCATTTTTATTGGATGCCCTATAAATTTCCAATATTATACTCAAATGAACGGGCATTTCAAGGCCTATTGAACAGTATATAATTATTTGTAAAATTTCGTGCAATAAAGTTTTGCTAATCAATATTCATAAATCGTCATTTTTGTTTGTCTCGATATTCATTAATCGTCATTTTCTCAAAAAGTAAAAGGAGCTTGGTACTGAAAGGCATGTTTTTTAATTGCTTTTGAAATTTCCTTTCGTTTGAGTCTAATTTTGACCAAAAGAAAAAAAAATTTTTTTTTGCCAAAATCAATGGACTATACACTGTCTTTTTTTTTTGATCGAAAATTTTTTTTCTCAATTCCCCCCAATATTATACTCAAATGAACGGGCATCTCAAGGCCTATTAAACAGTATATAATTTTTTGGAAAATTCCGTGCAATAAAGTTTTCCTAATCGATATTCGTTAATTAAAAAAGGAACTTGGCACTGAAACCCATTTTTATTGGATGCCCTATAAATTTCCAATATTATACTCAAATGAACGGGCATTTCAAGGCCTATTGAACAGTATATAATTCTTTGTAAAATTTCGTGCAATAAAGTTTTGCTAATCAATATTCATAAATCGTCATTTTTGTTTGTCTCGATATTCATTAATCGTCATTTTCTCAAAAAGTAAAAGGAGCTTGGTACTGAAAGGCATGTTTTTTAATTGCTTTTGAAATTTCCTTTCGTTTGAGTCTAATTTTAACCAAAAGAAAAAAATTTTTTTTTTTGCCAAAATCAATGGACTATACACTGTCTTTTTTTTTTGATCGAAAATTTTTTTTTCTCAATTCCCCCCAATATTATACTCAAATGAACGGGCATCTCAAGGCCTATTAAACAGTATATAATTTTTTGGAAAATTCCGTGCAATAAAGTTTTCCTAATCGATATTCGTTAATTAAAAAAGGAACTTGGCACTGAAAACCATTTTTATTGGATGCCCTATAAATTTCCAATATTATACTCAAATGAACGGGCATTTCAAGGCCTATTGAACAGTATATAATTCTTTGTAAAATTTCGTGCAATAAAGTTTTGCTAATCGATATTCATAAATCGTCATTTTTGTTTGTCTCGATATTCATTAATCGTCATTTTCTCAAAAACTAAAAGGAGCTTGGCACTGAGAGGCATGTTTTTTAATTGCTTTTGAAATTTCCTTTCGTTTGAGTCTAATTTTAACCAAAAGAAAAAAAAAATTTTTTTTGCCAAAATCAATGGACTATACACTGTCTTTTTTTTTTGATCGAAAATTTTTTTTTCTCAATTCCCCCCAATATTATACTCAAATGAACGGGCATCTCAAGGCCTATTAAACAGTATATAATTTTTTGGAAAATTCCGTGCAATAAAGTTTTCCTAATCGATATTCGTTAATTAAAAAAGGAACTTGGCACTGAAAACCATTTTTATTGGATGCCCTATAAATTTCCAATATTATACTCAAATGAACGGGCATTTCAAGGCCTATTGAACAGTATATAATTCTTTGGAAAATTTCGTGCAATAAAGTTTTGCTAATCGATATTCATAAATCGTCATTTTTGTTTGTCTCGATTTTCATTAATCGTCATTTTCTCAAAAACTAAAAGGAGCTTGGCACTGAAAGGCATGTTTTTTAATTGCTTTTGAAATTTCCTTTCGTTTGAGTCTAATTTTAACCAAAAGAAAAAAAATTTTTTTTTTGCCAAAATCAATGGACTATACACTGTCTTTTTTTTTTGATCGAAAAATTTTTTTTCTCAATTCCCCCCAATATTATACTCAAATGAACGGGCATCTCAAGGCCTATTAAACAGTATATAATTTTTTGGAAAATTCCGTGCAATAAAGTTTTCCTAATCGATATTCGTTAATTAAAAAAGGAACTTGGCACTGAAAACCATTTTTATTGGATGCCCTATAAATTTCCAATATTATACTCAAATGAACGGGCATTTCAAGGCCTATTGAACAGTATATAATTCTTTGTAAAATTTCGTGCAATAAAGTTTTGCTAATCGATATTCATAAATCGTCATTTTTGTTTGTCTCGATTTTCATTAATCGTCATTTTCTCAAAAACTAAAAGGAGCTTGGCACTGAAAGGCATGTTTTTTAATTGCTTTTGAAATTTCCTTTCGTTTGAGTCTAATTTTGACCAAAAGAAAAAAAATTTTTTTTTGCCAAAATCAATGGACTATACACTGTCTTTTTTTTTTGATCGAAAATTTTTTTTTCTCAATTCCCCCCAATATTATACTCAAATGAACGGGCATCTCAAGGCCTATTAAACAGTATATAATTTTTTGGAAAATTCCGTGCAATAAAGTTTTCCTAATCGATATTCGTTAATTAAAAAAGGAACTTGGCACTGAAACCCATTTTTATTGGATGCCCTATAAATTTCCAATATTATACTCAAATGAACGGGCATTTCAAGGCCTATTGAACAGTATATAATTCTTTGTAAAATTTCGTGCAATAAAGTTTTGCTAATCAATATTCATAAATCGTCATTTTTGTTTGTCTCGATATTCATTAATCGTCATTTTCTCAAAAAGGAAAAGGAGCTTGGTACTGAAAGGCATGTTTTTTAATTGCTTTTGAAATTTCCTTTCGTTTGAGTCTAATTTTGACCAAAAGAAAAAAAATTTTTTTTTTGCCAAAATCAATGGACTATACACTGTCTTTTTTTTTTGATCGAAAATTTTTTTTTCTCAATTCCCCCCAATATTATACTCAAATGAACGGGCATCTCAAGGCCTATTAAACAGTATATAATTTTTTGGAAAATTCCGTGCAATAAAGTTTTCCTAATCGATATTCGTTAATTAAAAAAGGAACTTGGCACTGAAAACCATTTTTATTGGATGCCCTATAAATTTCCAATATTATACTCAAATGAACGGGCATTTCAAGGCCTATTGAACAGTATATAATTCTTTGTAAAATTTCGTGCAATAAAGTTTTGCTAATCAATATTCATAAATCGTCATTTTTGTTTGTCTCGATATTCATTAATCGTCATTTTCTCAAAAAGTAAAAGGAGCTTGGTACTGAAAGGCATGTTTTTTAATTGCTTTTGAAATTTCCTTTCGTTTGAGTCTAATTTTGACCAAAAGAAAAAAAATTTTTTTTTTGCCAAAATCAATGGACTATACACTGTCTTTTTTTTTTGATCGAAAATTTTTTTTTCTCAATTCCCCCCAATATTATACTCAAATGAACGGGCATCTCAAGGCCTATTAAACAGTATATAATTTTTTGGAAAATTCCGTGCAATAAAGTTTTCCTAATCGATATTCGTTAATTAAAAAAGGAACTTGGCACTGAAACCCATTTTTATTGGATGCCCTATAAATTTCCAATATTATACTCAAATGAACGGGCATTTCAAGGCCTATTGAACAGTATATAATTCTTTGTAAAATTTCGTGCAATAAAGTTTTGCTAATCAATATTCATAAATCGTCATTTTTGTTTGTCTCGATATTCATTAATCGTCATTTTCTCAAAAAGTAAAAGGAGCTTGGTACTGAAAGGCATGTTTTTTAATTGCTTTTGAAATTTCCTTTCGTTTGAGTCTAATTTTGACCAAAAGAAAAAAAATTTTTTTTTTGCCAAAATCAATGGACTATACACTGTCTTTTTTTTTTGATCGAAAATTTTTTTTTCTCAATTCCCCCCAATATTATACTCAAATGAACGGGCATCTCAAGGCCTATTAAACAGTATATAATTTTTTGGAAAATTCCGTGCAATAAAGTTTTCCTAATCGATATTCGTTAATTAAAAAAGGAACTTGGCACTGAAACCCATTTTTATTGGATTCCCTATAAATTTCCAATATTATACTCAAATGAACGGGCATTTCAAGGCCTATTGAACAGTATATAATTCTTTGTAAAATTTCGTGCAATAAAGTTTTGCTAATCAATATTCATAAATCGTCATTTTTGTTTGTCTCGATATTCATTAATCGTCATTTTCTCAAAAAGTAAAAGGAGCTTGGTACTGAAAGGCATGTTTTTTAATTGCTTTTGAAATTTCCTTTCGTTTGAGTCTAATTTTGACCAAAAGAAAAAAAATTTTTTTTTTGCCAAAATCAATGGACTATACACTGTCTTTTTTTTTTGATCGAAAATTTTTTTTTCTCAATTCCCCCCAATATTATACTCAAATGAACGGGCATCTCAAGGCCTATTAAACAGTATATAATTTTTTGGAAAATTCGGTGCAATAAAGTTTTCCTAATTGATATTCGTTAATTAAAAAAGGAACTTGGCACTGAAAACCATTTTTATTGGATGCCCTATAAATTTCCAATATTATACTCAAATGAACGGGCATTTCAAGGCCTATTGAACAGTATATAATTCTTTGGAAAATTTCGTGCAATAAAGTTTTGCTAATCGATATTCATAAATCGTCATTTTTGTTTGTCTCGATTTTCATTAATCGTCATTTTCTCAAAAACTAAAAGGAGCTTGGCACTGAAAGGCATGTTTTTTAATTGCTTTTGAAATTTCCTTTCGTTTGAGTCTAATTTTAACCAAAAGAAAAAAAAATTTTTTTTTTGCCAAAATCAATGGACTATACACTGTCTTTTTTTTTTGATCGAAAATTTTTTTTTCTCAATTCCCCCCAATATTATACTCAAATGAACGGGCATCTCAAGGCCTATTAAACAGTATATAATTTTTTGGAAAATTCCGTGCAATAAAGTTTTCCTAATCGATATTCGTTAATTAAAAAAGGAACTTGGCACTGAAACCCATTTTTATTGGATGCCCTATAAATTTCCAATATTATACTCAAATGAACGGGCATTTCAAGGCCTATTGAACAGTATATAATTATTTGTAAAATTTCGTGCAATAAAGTTTTGCTAATCAATATTCATAAATCGTCATTTTTGTTTGTCTCGATATTCATTAATCGTCATTTTCTCAAAAAGTAAAAGGAGCTTGGTACTGAAAGGCATGTTTTTTAATTGCTTTTGAAATTTCCTTTCGTTTGAGTCTAATTTTGACCAAAAGAAAAAAAATTTTTTTTTTGCCAAAATCAATGGACTATACACTGTCTTTTTTTTTTGATCGAAAATTTTTTTTCTCAATTCCCCCCAATATTATACTCAAATGAACGGGCATCTCAAGGCCTATTAAACAGTATATAATTTTTTGGAAAATTCCGTGCAATAAAGTTTTCCTAATCGATATTCGTTAATTAAAAAAGGAACTTGGCACTGAAACCCATTTTTATTGGATGCCCTATAAATTTCCAATATTATACTCAAATGAACGGGCATTTCAAGGCCTATTGAACAGTATATAATTCTTTGTAAAATTTCGTGCAATAAAGTTTTGCTAATCAATATTCATAAATCGTCATTTTTGTTTGTCTCGATATTCATTAATCGTCATTTTCTCAAAAAGTAAAAGGAGCTTGGTACTGAAAGGCATGTTTTTTAATTGCTTTTGAAATTTCCTTTCGTTTGAGTCTAATTTTGACCAAAAGAAAAAAAAATTTTTTTTTGCCAAAATCAATGGACTATACACTGTCTTTTTTTTTTGATCGAAAATTTTTTTTTCTCAATTCCCCCCAATATTATACTCAAATGAACGGGCATCTCAAGGCCTATTAAACAGTATATAATTTTTTGGAAAATTCCGTGCAATAAAGTTTTCCTAATCGATATTCGTTAATTAAAAAAGGAACTTGGCACTGAAACCCATTTTTATTGGATGCCCTATAAATTTCCAATATTATACTCAAATGAACGGGCATTTCAAGGCCTATTGAACAGTATATAATTATTTGTAAAATTTCGTGCAATAAAGTTTTGCTAATCAATATTCATAAATCGTCATTTTTGTTTGTCTCGATATTCATTAATCGTCATTTTCTCAAAAAGTAAAAGGAGCTTGGTACTGAAAGGCATGTTTTTTAATTGCTTTTGAAATTTCCTTTCGTTTGAGTCTAATTTTGACCAAAAGAAAAAAAATTTTTTTTTTGCCAAAATCAATGGACTATACACTGTCTTTTTTTTTTGATCGAAAATTTTTTTTCTCAATTCCCCCCAATATTATACTCAAATGAACGGGCATCTCAAGGCCTATTAAACAGTATATAATTTTTTGGAAAATTCCGTGCAATAAAGTTTTCCTAATCGATATTCGTTAATTAAAAAAGGAACTTGGCACTGAAACCCATTTTTATTGGATGCCCTATAAATTTCCAATATTATACTCAAATGAACGGGCATTTCAAGGCCTATTGAACAGTATATAATTCTTTGTAAAATTTCGTGCAATAAAGTTTTGCTAATCAATATTCATAAATCGTCATTTTTGTTTGTCTCGATATTCATTAATCGTCATTTTCTCAAAAAGTAAAAGGAGCTTGGTACTGAAAGGCATGTTTTTTAATTGCTTTTGAAATTTCCTTTCGTTTGAGTCTAATTTTGACCAAAAGAAAAAAAAATTTTTTTTTGCCAAAATCAATGGACTATACACTGTCTTTTTTTTTTGATCGAAAATTTTTTTTTCTCAATTCCCCCCAATATTATACTCAAATGAACGGGCATCTCAAGGCCTATTAAACAGTATATAATTTTTTGGAAAATTCCGTGCAATAAAGTTTTCCTAATCGATATTCGTTAATTAAAAAAGGAACTTGGCACTGAAAACCATTTTTATTGGATGCCCTATAAATTTCCAATATTATACTCAAATGAACGGGCATTTCAAGGCCTATTGAACAGTATATAATTCTTTGTAAAATTTCGTGCAATAAAGTTTTGCTAATCAATATTCATAAATCGTCATTTTTGTTTGTCTCGATATTCATTAATCGTCATTTTCTCAAAAAGTAAAAGGAGCTTGGTACTGAAAGGCATGTTTTTTAATTGCTTTTGAAATTTCCTTTCGTTTGAGTCTAATTTTAACCAAAAGAAAAAAAATTTTTTTTTTGCCAAAATCAATGGACTATACACTGTCTTTTTTTTTTGATCGAAAATTTTTTTTTCTCAATTCCCCCCAATATTATACTCAAATGAACGGGCATCTCAAGGCCTATTAAACAGTATATAATTTTTTGGAAAATTCCGTGCAATAAAGTTTTCCTAATCGATATTCGTTAATTAAAAAAGGAACTTGGCACTGAAAACCATTTTTATTGGATGCCCTATAAATTTCCAATATTATACTCAAATGAACGGGCATTTCAAGGCCTATTGAACAGTATATAATTCTTTGGAAAATTTCGTGCAATAAAGTTTTGCTAATCGATATTCATAAATCGTCATTTTTGTTTGTCTCGATTTTCATTAATCGTCATTTTCTCAAAAACTAAAAGGAGCTTGGCACTGAAAGGCATGTTTTTTAATTGCTTTTGAAATTTCCTTTCGTTTGAGTCTAATTTTGACCAAAAGAAAAAAAATTTTTTTTTTGCCAAAATCAATGGACTATACACTGTCTTTTTTTTTTGATCGAAAATTTTTTTTTCTCAATTCCCCCAATATTATACTCAAATGAACGGGCATCTCAAGGCCTATTAAACAGTATATAATTTTTTGGAAAATTCCGTGCAATAAAGTTTTCCTAATCGATATTCGTTAATTAAAAAAGGAACTTGGCACTGAAAACCATTTTTATTGGATGCCCTATAAATTTCCAATATTATACTCAAATGAACGGGCATTTCAAGGCCTATTGAACAGTATATAATTCTTTGGAAAATTTCGTGCAATAAAGTTTTGCTAATCGATATTCATAAATCGTCATTTTTGTTTGTCTCGATTTTCATTAATCGTCATTTTCTCAAAAACTAAAAGGAGCTTGGCACTGAAAGGCATGTTTTTTAATTGCTTTTGAAATTTCCTTTCGTTTGAGTCTAATTTTAACCAAAAGAAAAAAAAATTTTTTTTTTGCCAAAATCAATGGACTATACACTGTCTTTTTTTTTTGATCGAAAATTTTTTTTTCTCAATTCCCCCCAATATTATACTCAAATGAACGGGCATCTCAAGGCCTATTAAACAGTATATAATTTTTTGGAAAATTCCGTGCAATAAAGTTTTCCTAATCGATATTCGTTAATTAAAAAAGGAACTTGGCACTGAAACCCATTTTTATTGGATGCCCTATAAATTTCCAATATTATACTCAAATGAACGGGCATTTCAAGGCCTATTGAACAGTATATAATTCTTTGTAAAATTTCGTGCAATAAAGTTTTGCTAATCAATATTCATAAATCGTCATTTTTGTTTGTCTCGATATTCATTAATCGTCATTTTCTCAAAAAGTAAAAGGAGCTTGGTACTGAAAGGCATGTTTTTTAATTGCTTTTGAAATTTCCTTTCGTTTGAGTCTAATTTTGACCAAAAGAAAAAAAATTTTTTTTTTGCCAAAATCAATGGACTATACACTGTCTTTTTTTTTTGATCGAAAAATTTTTTTTCTCAATTCCCCCCAATATTATACTCACATGAACGGGCATCTCAAGGCCTATTAAACAGTATATAATTTTTTGGAAAATTCCGTGCAATAAAGTTTTCCTAATCGATATTCGTTAATTAAAAAAGGAACTTGGCACTGAAAACCATTTTTATTGGATGCCCTATAAATTTCCAATATTATACTCAAATGAACGGGCATTTCAAGGCCTATTGAACAGTATATAATTCTTTGGAAAATTTCGTGCAATAAAGTTTTGCTAATCGATATTCATAAATCGTCATTTTTGTTTGTCTCGATTTTCATTAATCGTCATTTTCTCAAAAACTAAAAGGAGCTTGGCACTGAAAGGCATGTTTTTTAATTGCTTTTGAAATTTCCTTTCGTTTGAGTCTAATTTTAACCAAAAGAAAAAAAAATTTTTTTTTTGCCAAAATCAATGGACTATACACTGTCTTTTTTTTTTGATCGAAAATTTTTTTTTCTCAATTCCCCCCAATATTATACTCAAATGAACGGGCATCTCAAGGCCTATTAAACAGTATATAATTTTTTGGAAAATTCCGTGCAATAAAGTTTTCCTAATCGATATTCGTTAATTAAAAAAGGAACTTGGCACTGAAACCCATTTTTATTGGATGCCCTATAAATTTCCAATATTATACTCAAATGAACGGGCATTTCAAGGCCTATTGAACAGTATATAATTATTTGTAAAATTTCGTGCAATAAAGTTTTGCTAATCAATATTCATAAATCGTCATTTTTGTTTGTCTCGATATTCATTAATCGTCATTTTCTCAAAAAGTAAAAGGAGCTTGGTACTGAAAGGCATGTTTTTTAATTGCTTTTGAAATTTCCTTTCGTTTGAGTCTAATTTTGACCAAAAGAAAAAAAATTTTTTTTTTGCCAAAATCAATGGACTATACACTGTCTTTTTTTTTTGATCGAAAATTTTTTTTCTCAATTCCCCCCAATATTATACTCAAATGAACGGGCATCTCAAGGCCTATTAAACAGTATATAATTTTTTGGAAAATTCCGTGCAATAAAGTTTTCCTAATCGATATTCGTTAATTAAAAAAGGAACTTGGCACTGAAACCCATTTTTATTGGATGCCCTATAAATTTCCAATATTATACTCAAATGAACGGGCATTTCAAGGCCTATTGAACAGTATATAATTCTTTGTAAAATTTCGTGCAATAAAGTTTTGCTAATCAATATTCATAAATCGTCATTTTTGTTTGTCTCGATATTCATTAATCGTCATTTTCTCAAAAAGTAAAAGGAGCTTGGTACTGAAAGGCATGTTTTTTAATTGCTTTTGAAATTTCCTTTCGTTTGAGTCTAATTTTGACCAAAAGAAAAAAAAATTTTTTTTTGCCAAAATCAATGGACTATACACTGTCTTTTTTTTTTGATCGAAAATTTTTTTTTCTCAATTCCCCCCAATATTATACTCAAATGAACGGGCATCTCAAGGCCTATTAAACAGTATATAATTTTTTGGAAAATTCCGTGCAATAAAGTTTTCCTAATCGATATTCGTTAATTAAAAAAGGAACTTGGCACTGAAACCCATTTTTATTGGATGCCCTATAAATTTCCAATATTATACTCAAATGAACGGGCATTTCAAGGCCTATTGAACAGTATATAATTATTTGTAAAATTTCGTGCAATAAAGTTTTGCTAATCAATATTCATAAATCGTCATTTTTGTTTGTCTCGATATTCATTAATCGTCATTTTCTCAAAAAGTAAAAGGAGCTTGGTACTGAAAGGCATGTTTTTTAATTGCTTTTGAAATTTCCTTTCGTTTGAGTCTAATTTTGACCAAAAGAAAAAAAATTTTTTTTTTGCCAAAATCAATGGACTATACACTGTCTTTTTTTTTTGATCGAAAATTTTTTTTCTCAATTCCCCCCAATATTATACTCAAATGAACGGGCATCTCAAGGCCTATTAAACAGTATATAATTTTTTGGAAAATTCCGTGCAATAAAGTTTTCCTAATCGATATTCGTTAATTAAAAAAGGAACTTGGCACTGAAACCCATTTTTATTGGATGCCCTATAAATTTCCAATATTATACTCAAATGAACGGGCATTTCAAGGCCTATTGAACAGTATATAATTCTTTGTAAAATTTCGTGCAATAAAGTTTTGCTAATCAATATTCATAAATCGTCATTTTTGTTTGTCTCGATATTCATTAATCGTCATTTTCTCAAAAAGTAAAAGGAGCTTGGTACTGAAAGGCATGTTTTTTAATTGCTTTTGAAATTTCCTTTCGTTTGAGTCTAATTTTGACCAAAAGAAAAAAAAATTTTTTTTTGCCAAAATCAATGGACTATACACTGTCTTTTTTTTTTGATCGAAAATTTTTTTTTCTCAATTCCACCCAATATTATACTCAAATGAACGGGCATCTCAAGGCCTATTAAACAGTATATAATTTTTTGGAAAATTCCGTGCAATAAAGTTTTCCTAATCGATATTCGTTAATTAAAAAAGGAACTTGGCACTGAAAACCATTTTTATTGGATGCCCTATAAATTTCCAATATTATACTCAAATGAACGGGCATTTCAAGGCCTATTGAACAGTATATAATTCTTTGTAAAATTTCGTGCAATAAAGTTTTGCTAATCAATATTCATAAATCGTCATTTTTGTTTGTCTCGATATTCATTAATCGTCATTTTCTCAAAAAGTAAAAGGAGCTTGGTACTGAAAGGCATGTTTTTTAATTGCTTTTGAAATTTCCTTTCGTTTGAGTCTAATTTTAACCAAAAGAAAAAAAATTTTTTTTTTGCCAAAATCAATGGACTATACACTGTCTTTTTTTTTTGATCGAAAATTTTTTTTTCTCAATTCCCCCCAATATTATACTCAAATGAACGGGCATCTCAAGGCCTATTAAACAGTATATAATTTTTTGGAAAATTCCGTGCAATAAAGTTTTCCTAATCGATATTCGTTAATTAAAAAAGGAACTTGGCACTGAAAACCATTTTTATTGGATGCCCTATAAATTTCCAATATTATACTCAAATGAACGGGCATTTCAAGGCCTATTGAACAGTATATAATTCTTTGGAAAATTTCGTGCAATAAAGTTTTGCTAATCGATATTCATAAATCGTCATTTTTGTTTGTCTCGATTTTCATTAATCGTCATTTTCTCAAAAACTAAAAGGAGCTTGGCACTGAAAGGCATGTTTTTTAATTGCTTTTGAAATTTCCTTTCGTTTGAGTCTAATTTTGACCAAAAGAAAAAAAATTTTTTTTTTGCCAAAATCAATGGACTATACACTGTCTTTTTTTTTTGATCGAAAATTTTTTTTTCTCAATTCCCCCCAATATTATACTCAAATGAACGGGCATCTCAAGGCCTATTAAACAGTATATAATTTTTTGGAAAATTCCGTGCAATAAAGTTTTCCTAATCGATATTCGTTAATTAAAAAAGGAACTTGGCACTGAAACCCATTTTTATTGGATGCCCTATAAATTTCCAATATTATACTCAAATGAACGGGCATTTCAAGGCCTATTGAACAGTATATAATTCTTTGTAAAATTTCGTGCAATAAAGTTTTGCTAATCAATATTCATAAATCGTCATTTTTGTTTGTCTCGATATTCATTAATCGTCATTTTCTCAAAAAGTAAAAGGAGCTTGGTACTGAAAGGCATGTTTTTTAATTGCTTTTGAAATTTCCTTTCGTTTGAGTCTAATTTTGACCAAAAGAAAAAAAATTTTTTTTTTGCCAAAATCAATGGACTATACACTGTCTTTTTTTTTTGATCGAAAAATTTTTTTTCTCAATTCCCCCCAATATTATACTCACATGAACGGGCATCTCAAGGCCTATTAAACAGTATATAATTTTTTGGAAAATTCCGTGCAATAAAGTTTTCCTAATCGATATTCGTTAATTAAAAAAGGAACTTGGCACTGAAAACCATTTTTATTGGATGCCCTATAAATTTCCAATATTATACTCAAATGAACGGGCATTTCAAGGCCTATTGAACAGTATATAATTCTTTGTAAAATTTCGTGCAATAAAGTTTTGCTAATCGATATTCATAAATCGTCATTTTTGTTTGTCTCGATATTCATTAATCGCCATTTTCTCAAAAACTAAAAGGAGCTTGGCACTGAAAGGCATGTTTTTTAATTGCTTTTGAAATTTCCTTTCGTTTGAGTCTAATTTTGACCAAAAGAAAAAAAATTTTTTTTTTGCCAAAATCAATGGACTATACACTGTCTTTTTTTTTTGATCGAAAATTTTTTTTTCTCAATTCCCCCCAATATTATACTCAAATGAACGGGCATCTCAAGGCCTATTAAACAGTATATAATTTTTTGGAAAATTCCGTGCAATAAAGTTTTCCTAATCGATATTCGTTAATTAAAAAAGGAACTTGGCACTGCAAACCATTTTTATTGGATGCCCTATAAATTTCCAATATTATACTCAAATGAACGGGCATTTCAAGGCCTATTGAACAGTATATAATTATTTGTAAAATTTCGTGCAATAAAGTTTTGCTAATCAATATTCATAAATCGTCATTTTTGTTTGTCTCGATATTCATTAATCGTCATTTTCTCAAAAAGTAAAAGGAGCTTGGTACTGAAAGGCATGTTTTTTAATTGCTTTTGAAATTTCCTTTCGTTTGAGTCTAATGTTGACCAAAAGAAAAAAAATTTTTTTTTTGCCAAAATCAATGGACTATACACTGTCTTTTTTTTTTGATCGAAAATTTTTTTTTCTCAATTCCCCCCAATATTATACTCAAATGAACGGGCATCTCAAGGCCTATTAAACAGTATATAATTTTTTGGAAAATTCCGTGCAATAAAGTTTTCCTAATCGATATTCGTTAATTAAAAAAGGAACTTGGCACTGAAACCCATTTTTATTGGATGCCCTATAAATTTCCAATATTATACTCAAATGAACGGGCATTTCAAGGCCTATTGAACAGTATATAATTCTTTGTAAAATTTCGTGCAATAAAGTTTTGCTAATCAATATTCATAAATCGTCATTTTTGTTTGTCTCGATATTCATTAATCGTCATTTTCTCAAAAAGTAAAAGGAGCTTGGTACTGAAAGGCATGTTTTTTAATTGCTTTTGAAATTTCCTTTCGTTTGAGTCTAATTTTGACCAAAAGAAAAAAAATTTTTTTTTTGCCAAAATCAACTGTACACTGTCTTTTTTTTTTGATCGAAAAATTTTTTTTCTCAATTCCCCCCAATATTATACTCACATGAACGGGCATCTCAAGGCCTATTAAACAGTATATAATTTTTTGGAAAATTCCGTGCAATAAAGTTTTCCTAATCGATATTCGTTAATTAAAAAAGGAACTTGGCACTGAAAACCATTTTTATTGGATGCCCTATAAATTTCCAATATTATACTCAAATGAACGGGCATTTCAAGGCCTATTGAACAGTATATAATTCTTTGTAAAATTTCGTGCAATAAAGTTTTGCTAATCGATATTCATAAATCGTCATTTTTGTTTGTCTCGATATTCATTAATCGTCATTTTCTCAAAAACTAAAAGGAGCTTGGCACTGAGAGGCATGTTTTTTAATTGCTTTTGAAATTTCCTTTCGTTTGAGTCTAATTTTAACCAAAAGAAAAAAAAATTTTTTTTTGCCAAAATCAATGGACTGTCTTTTTTTTTTGATCGAAAAATTTTTTTGCTCAATTTCCCCCAATATTATACTCAAATGAACGGGCATCTCAAGGCCTATTAAACAGTATATAATTCTTTGGAAAATTTCATGCAATAAAGTTTTGCTAATCGATATTCATAAATCGTCATTTTTGTTTGTCTCGATTTTCATTAATCGTCATTTTCTCAAAAACTAAAAGGACCCTGGAACTGAAATTTCCTTTCGTTTGAGTCTAATTTTGACCAAAAGAAAAAAAATTTTTTTTTTGCCAAAATCAATGGACTATACACTGTCTTTTTTTTTTGATCGAAATTTTTTTTTTCTCAATTCCCCCCAATATTATACTCAAATGAACGGGCATTTCAAGGCCTATTGAACAGTATATAATTTTTTGGAAAATTCCGTGCAATGAAGTTTTCCTAATCGATATTCGTTAATTAAAAAAGGAACTTGGCACTGAAAACCATTTTTATTGGATGCCCTATAAATTTCCAATATTATACTCAAATGAACGGCCATTTCAAGGCCTATTGAACAGTATATAATTCTTTGGAAAATTTCGTGCAATAAAGTTTTGCTAATCGATATTCATAAATCGTCATTTTTGTTTGTCTCGATTTTCATTAATCGTCATTTTCTCAAAAACTAAAAGGAGCTTGGCACTGAAAGGCATGTTTTTTAATTGCTTTTGAAATTTCCTTTCGTTTGAGTCTAATTTTGACCAAAAGAAAAAAAATTTTTTTTTTGCCAAAATCAATGGACTTTTTTTTTTGATCGAAAATTTTTTTTTCTCAATTCCCCCCAATATTATACTCAAATGAACGGGCATCTCAAGGCCTATTAAACAGTATATAATTTTTTGGAAAATTCCGTGCAATAAAGTTTTCCTAATCGATATTCGTTAATTAAAAAAGGAACTTGGCACTGAAAACCATTTTTATTGGATGCCCTATAAATTTCCAATATTATACTCAAATGAACGGGCATTTCAAGGCCTATTGAACAGTATATAATTCTTTGTAAAATTTCGTGCAATAAAGTTTTGCTAATCAATATTCATAAATCGTCATTTTTGTTTGTCTCGATATTCATTAATCGTCATTTTCTCAAAAAGTAAAAGGAGCTTGGTACTGAAAGGCATGTTTTTTAATTGCTTTTGAAATTTCCTTTCGTTTGAGTCTAATTTTAACCAAAAGAAAAAAATTTTTTTTTTTGCCAAAATCAATGGACTATACACTGTCTTTTTTTTTTGATCGAAAATTTTTTTTTCTCAATTCCCCCCAATATTATACTCAAATGAACGGGCATCTCAAGGCCTATTAAACAGTATATAATTTTTTGGAAAATTCCGTGCAATAAAGTTTTCCTAATCGATATTCGTTAATTAAAAAAGGAACTTGGCACTGAAAACCATTTTTATTGGATGCCCTATAAATTTCCAATATTATACTCAAATGAACGGGCATTTCAAGGCCTATTGAACAGTATATAATTCTTTGTAAAATTTCGTGCAATAAAGTTTTGCTAATCGATATTCATAAATCGTCATTTTTGTTTGTCTCGATATTCATTAATCGTCATTTTCTCAAAAACTAAAAGGAGCTTGGCACTGAGAGGCATGTTTTTTAATTGCTTTTGAAATTTCCTTTCGTTTGAGTCTAATTTTAACCAAAAGAAAAAAAAAAATTTTTTTTGCCAAAATCAATGGACTATACACTGTCTTTTTTTTTTGATCGAAAATTTTTTTTTCTCAATTCCCCCCAATATTATACTCAAATGAACGGGCATCTCAAGGCCTATTAAACAGTATATAATTTTTTGGAAAATTCCGTGCAATAAAGTTTTCCTAATCGATATTCGTTAATTAAAAAAGGAACTTGGCACTGAAAACCATTTTTATTGGATGCCCTATAAATTTCCAATATTATACTCAAATGAACGGGCATTTCAAGGCCTATTGAACAGTATATAATTCTTTGGAAAATTTCGTGCAATAAAGTTTTGCTAATCGATATTCATAAATCGTCATTTTTGTTTGTCTCGATTTTCATTAATCGTCATTTTCTCAAAAACTAAAAGGAGCTTGGCACTGAAAGGCATGTTTTTTAATTGCTTTTGAAATTTCCTTTCGTTTGAGTCTAATTTTAACCAAAAGAAAAAAAATTTTTTTTTTGCCAAAATCAATGGACTATACACTGTCTTTTTTTTTTGATCGAAAATTTTTTTTTCTCAATTCCCCCCAATATTATACTCAAATGAACGGGCATCTCAAGGCCTATTAAACAGTATATAATTTTTTGGAAAATTCCGTGCAATAAAGTTTTCCTAATCGATATTCGTTAATTAAAAAAGGAACTTGGCACTGAAAACCATTTTTATTGGATGCCCTATAAATTTCCAATATTATACTCAAATGAACGGGCATTTCAAGGCCTATTGAACAGTATATAATTCTTTGGAAAATTTCGTGAAATAAAGTTTTGCTAATCGATATTCATAAATCGTCATTTTTGTTTGTCTCGATTTTCATTAATCGTCATTTTCTCAAAAACTAAAAGGAGCTTGGCACTGAAAGGCATGTTTTTTAATTGCTTTTGAAATTTCCTTTCGTTTGAGTCTAATTTTAACCAAAAGAAAAAAAAATTTTTTTTTTGCCAAAATCAATGGACTATACACTGTCTTTTTTTTTTGATCGAAAATTTTTTTTTCTCAATTCCCCCCAATATTATACTCAAATGAACGGGCATCTCAAGGCCTATTAAACAGTATATAATTTTTTGGAAAATTCCGTGCAATAAAGTTTTCCTAATCGATATTCGTTAATTAAAAAAGGAACTTGGCACTGAAACCCATTTTTATTGGATGCCCTATAAATTTCCAATATTATACTCAAATGAACGGGCATTTCAAGGCCTATTGAACAGTATATAATTCTTTGCAAAATTTCGTGCAATAAAGTTTTGCTAATCGATATTCATAAATCGTCATTTTTGTTTGTCTCGATATTCATTAATCGTCATTTTCTCAAAAACTAAAAGGAGCTTGGCACTGAGAGGCATGTTTTTTAATTGCTTTTGAAATTTCCTTTCGTTTGAGTCTAATTTTAACCAAAAGAAAAAAAAAATTTTTTTTGCCAAAATCAATGGACTATACACTGTCTTTTTTTTTTGATCGAAAATTTTTTTTTCTCAATTCCCCCCAATATTATACTCAAATGAACGGGCATCTCAAGGCCTATTAAACAGTATATAATTTTTTGGAAAATTCCGTGCAATAAAGTTTTCCTAATCGATATTCGTTAATTAAAAAAGGAACTTGGCACTGAAAACCATTTTTATTGGATGCCCTATAAATTTCCAATATTATACTCAAATGAACGGGCATTTCAAGGCCTATTGAACAGTATATAATTCTTTGGAAAATTTCGTGCAATAAAGTTTTGCTAATCGATATTCATAAATCGTCATTTTTGTTTGTCTCGATTTTCATTAATCGTCATTTTCTCAAAAACTAAAAGGAGCTTGGCACTGAAAGGCATGTTTTTTAATTGCTTTTGAAATTTCCTTTCGTTTGAGTCTAATTTTAACCAAAAGAAAAAAAATTTTTTTTTTGCCAAAATCAATGGACTATACACTGTCTTTTTTTTTTGATCGAAAATTTTTTTTTCTCAATTCCCCCCAATATTATACTCAAATGAACGGGCATTTCAAGGCCTATTGAACAGTATATAATTTTTTGGAAAATTCCGTGCAATGAAGTTTTCCTAATCGATATTCGTTAATTAAAAAAGGAACTTGGCACTGAAAACCATTTTTATTGGATGCCCTATAAATTTCCAATATTATACTCAAATGAACGGGCATTTCAAGGCCTATTGAACAGTATATAATTCTTTGGAAAATTTCGTGCAATAAAGTTTTGCTAATCGATATTCATAAATCGTCATTTTTGTTTGTCTCGATTTTCATTAATCGTCATTTTCTCCAAAACTAAAAGGAGCTTGGCACTAAAAGGCATGTTTTTTAATTGCTTTTGAAATTTCCTTTCGTTTGAGTCTAATTTTAACCAAAAGAAAAAAAATTTTTTTTTTGCCAAAATCAATGGACTATACACTGTCTTTTTTTTTTGATCGAAAATTTTTTTTTCTCAATTCCCCCCAATATTATACTCAAATGAACGGGCATCTCAAGGCCTATTAAACAGTATATAATTTTTTGGAAAATTCCGTGCAATAAAGTTTTCCTAATCGATATTCGTTAATTAAAAAAGGAACTTGGCACTGAAAACCATTTTTATTGGATGCCCTATAAATTTCCAATATTATACTCAAATGAACGGGCATTTCAAGGCCTATTGAACAGTATATAATTCTTTGTAAAATTTCGTGCAATAAAGTTTTGCTAATCGATATTCATAAATCGTCATTTTTGTTTGTCTCGATTTTCATTAATCGTCATTTTCTCAAAAACTAAAAGGAGCTTGGCACTGAAAGGCATGTTTTTTAATTGCTTTTGAAATTTCCTTTCGTTTGAGTCTAATTTTGACCAAAAGAAAAAAAATTTTTTTTTGCCAAAATCAATGGACTATACACTGTCTTTTTTTTTTGATCGAAAATTTTTTTTCTCAATTCCCCCCAATATTATACTCAAATGAACGGGCATCTCAAGGCCTATTAAACAGTATATAATTTTTTGGAAAATTCCGTGCAATAAAGTTTTCCTAATCGATATTCGTTAATTAAAAAAGGAACTTGGCACTGAAACCCATTTTTATTGGATGCCCTATAAATTTCCAATATTATACTCAAATGAACGGGCATTTCAAGGCCTATTGAACAGTATATAATTCTTTGTAAAATTTCGTGCAATAAAGTTTTGCTAATCAATATTCATAAATCGTCATTTTTGTTTGTCTCGATATTCATTAATCGTCATTTTCTCAAAAAGTAAAAGGAGCTTGGTACTGAAAGGCATGTTTTTTAATTGCTTTTGAAATTTCCTTTCGTTTGAGTCTAATTTTGACCAAAAGAAAAAAAAATTTTTTTTTGCCAAAATCAATGGACTATACACTGTCTTTTTTTTTTGATCGAAAATTTTTTTTTCTCAATTCCCCCCAATATTATACTCAAATGAACGGGCATCTCAAGGCCTATTAAACAGTATATAATTTTTTGGAAAATTCCGTGCAATAAAGTTTTCCTAATCGATATTCGTTAATTAAAAAAGGAACTTGGCACTGAAACCCATTTTTATTGGATTCCCTATAAATTTCCAATATTATACTCAAATGAACGGGCATTTCAAGGCCTATTGAACAGTATATAATTCTTTGTAAAATTTCGTGCAATAAAGTTTTGCTAATCAATATTCATAAATCGTCATTTTTGTTTGTCTCGATATTCATTAATCGTCATTTTCTCAAAAAGTAAAAGGAGCTTGGTACTGAAAGGCATGTTTTTTAATTGCTTTTGAAATTTCCTTTCGTTTGAGTCTAATTTTGACCAAAAGAAAAAAAATTTTTTTTTTGCCAAAATCAATGGACTATACACTGTCTTTTTTTTTTGATCGAAAATTTTTTTTTCTCAATTCCCCCCAATATTATACTCAAATGAACGGGCATCTCAAGGCCTATTAAACAGTATATAATTTTTTGGAAAATTCCGTGCAATAAAGTTTTCCTAATCGATATTCGTTAATTAAAAAAGGAACTTGGCACTGAAAACCATTTTTATTGGATGCCCTATAAATTTCCAATATTATACTCAAATGAACGGGCATTTCAAGGCCTATTGAACAGTATATAATTCTTTGTAAAATTTCGTGCAATAAAGTTTTGCTAATCGATATTCATAAATCGTCATTTTTGTTTGTCTCGATTTTCATTAATCGTCATTTTCTCAAAAACTAAAAGGAGCTTGGCACTGAAAGGCATGTTTTTTAATTGCTTTTGAAATTTCCTTTCGTTTGAGTCTAATTTTAACCAAAAGAAAAAAAATTTTTTTTTTGCCAAAATCAATGGACTGTCTTTTTTTTTTGATCGAAAATTTTTTTTTCTCAATTCCCCCCAATATTATACTCAAATGAACGGGCATCTCAAGGCCTATTAAACAGTATATAATTTTTTGGAAAATTCCGTGCAATAAAGTTTTCCTAATCGATATTCGTTAATTAAAAAAGGAACTTGGCACTGAAAACCATTTTTATTGGATGCCCTATAAATTTCCAATATTATACTCAAATGAACGGGCATTTCAAGGCCTATTGAACAGTATATAATTCTTTGTAAAATTTCGTGCAATAAAGTTTTGCTAATCAATATTCATAAATCGTCATTTTTGTTTGTCTCGATATTCATTAATCGTCATTTTCTCAAAAAGTAAAAGGAGCTTGGTACTGAAAGGCATGTTTTTTAATTGCTTTTGAAATTTCCTTTCGTTTGAGTCTAATTTTGACCAAAAGAAAAAAAAATTTTTTTTTGCCAAAATCAATGGACTATACACTGTCTTTTTTTTTTGATCGAAAATTTTTTTTTCTCAATTCCCCCCAATATTATACTCAAATGAACGGGCATCTCAAGGCCTATTAAACAGTATATAATTTTTTGGAAAATTCCGTGCAATAAAGTTTTCCTAATCGATATTCGTTAATTAAAAAAGGAACTTGGCACTGAAACCCATTTTTATTGGATGCCCTATAAATTTCCAATATTATACTCAAATGAACGGGCATTTCAAGGCCTATTGAACAGTATATAATTCTTTGTAAAATTTCGTGCAATAAAGTTTTGCTAATCAATATTCATAAATCGTCATTTTTGTTTGTCTCGATATTCATTAATCGTCATTTTCTCAAAAAGTAAAAGGAGCTTGGTACTGAAAGGCATGTTTTTTAATTGCTTTTGAAATTTCCTTTCGTTTGAGTCTAATTTTGACCAAAAGAAAAAAAATTTTTTTTTTGCCAAAATCAATGGACTATACACTGTCTTTTTTTTTTGATCGAAAATTTTTTTTTCTCAATTCCCCCCAATATTATACTCAAATGAACGGGCATCTCAAGGCCTATTAAACAGTATATAATTTTTTGGAAAATTCCGTGCAATAAAGTTTTCCTAATCGATATTCGTTAATTAAAAAAGGAACTTGGCACTGAAAACCATTTTTATTGGATGCCCTATAAATTTCCAATATTATACTCAAATGAACGGGCATTTCAAGGCCTATTGAACAGTATATAATTCTTTGTAAAATTTCGTGCAATAAAGTTTTGCTAATCGATATTCATAAATCGTCATTTTTGTTTGTCTCGATTTTCATTAATCGTCATTTTCTCAAAAACTAAAAGGAGCTTGGCACTGAAAGGCATGTTTTTTAATTGCTTTTGAAATTTCCTTTCGTTTGAGTCTAATTTTGACCAAAAGAAAAAAAATTTTTTTTTTGCCAAAATCAATGGACTATACACTGTCTTTTTTTTTTGATCGAAAATTTTTTTTTCTCAATTCCCCCCAATATTATACTCAAATGAACGGGCATCTCAAGGCCTATTAAACAGTATATAATTTTTTGGAAAATTCCGTGCAATAAAGTTTTCCTAATCGATATTCGTTAATTAAAAAAGGAACTTGGCACTGAAACCCATTTTTATTGGATGCCCTATAAATTTCCAATATTATACTCAAATGAACGGGCATTTCAAGGCCTATTGAACAGTATATAATTCTTTGTAAAATTTCGTGCAATAAAGTTTTGCTAATCAATATTCATAAATCGTCATTTTTGTTTGTCTCGATATTCATTAATCGTCATTTTCTCAAAAAGTAAAAGGAGCTTGGTACTGAAAGGCATGTTTTTTAATTGCTTTTGAAATTTCCTTTCGTTTGAGTCTAATTTTGACCAAAAGAAAAAAAAATTTTTTTTTGCCAAAATCAATGGACTATACACTGTCTTTTTTTTTTGATCGAAAATTTTTTTTTCTCAATTCCCCCCAATATTATACTCAAATGAACGGGCATCTCAAGGCCTATTAAACAGTATATAATTTTTTGGAAAATTCCGTGCAATAAAGTTTTCCTAATCGATATTCGTTAATTAAAAAAGGAACTTGGCACTGAAAACCATTTTTATTGGATGCCCTATAAATTTCCAATATTATACTCAAATGAACGGGCATTTCAAGGCCTATTGAACAGTATATAATTCTTTGTAAAATTTCGTGCAATAAAGTTTTGCTAATCAATATTCATAAATCGTCATTTTTGTTTGTCTCGATATTCATTAATCGTCATTTTCTCAAAAAGTAAAAGGAGCTTGGTACTGAAAGGCATGTTTTTTAATTGCTTTTGAAATTTCCTTTCGTTTGAGTCTAATTTTGACCAAAAGAAAAAAAAATTTTTTTTTGCCAAAATCAATGGACTATACACTGTCTTTTTTTTTTGATCGAAAATTTTTTTTTCTCAATTCCCCCCAATATTATACTCAAATGAACGGGCATCTCAAGGCCTATTAAACAGTATATAATTTTTTGGAAAATTCCGTGCAATAAAGTTTTCCTAATCGATATTCGTTAATTAAAAAAGGAACTTGGCACTGAAACCCATTTTTATTGGATGCCCTATAAATTTCCAATATTATACTCAAATGAACGGGCATTTCAAGGCCTATTGAACAGTATATAATTCTTTGTAAAATTTCGTGCAATAAAGTTTTGCTAATCAATATTCATAAATCGTCATTTTTGTTTGTCTCGATATTCATTAATCGTCATTTTCTCAAAAAGTAAAAGGAGCTTGGTACTGAAAGGCATGTTTTTTAATTGCTTTTGAAATTTCCTTTCGTTTGAGTCTAATTTTGACCAAAAGAAAAAAAATTTTTTTTTTGCCAAAATCAATGGACTATACACTGTCTTTTTTTTTTGATCGAAAATTTTTTTTTCTCAATTCCCCCCAATATTATACTCAAATGAACGGGCATCTCAAGGCCTATTAAACAGTATATAATTTTTTGGAAAATTCCGTGCAATAAAGTTTTCCTAATCGATATTCGTTAATTAAAAAAGGAACTTGGCACTGAAAACCATTTTTATTGGATGCCCTATAAATTTCCAATATTATACTCAAATGAACGGGCATTTCAAGGCCTATTGAACAGTATATAATTCTTTGTAAAATTTCGTGCAATAAAGTTTTGCTAATCGATATTCATAAATCGTCATTTTTGTTTGTCTCGATTTTCATTAATCGTCATTTTCTCAAAAACTAAAAGGAGCTTGGCACTGAAAGGCATGTTTTTTAATTGCTTTTGAAATTTCCTTTCGTTTGAGTCTAATTTTGACCAAAAGAAAAAAAATTTTTTTTTTGCCAAAATCAATGGACTATACACTGTCTTTTTTTTTTGATCGAAAATTTTTTTTTCTCAATTCCCCCCAATATTATACTCAAATGAACGGGCATCTCAAGGCCTATTAAACAGTATATAATTTTTTGGAAAATTCCGTGCAATAAAGTTTTCCTAATCGATATTCGTTAATTAAAAAAGGAACTTGGCACTGAAACCCATTTTTATTGGATGCCCTATAAATTTCCAATATTATACTCAAATGAACGGGCATTTCAAGGCCTATTGAACAGTATATAATTCTTTGTAAAATTTCGTGCAATAAAGTTTTGCTAATCAATATTCATAAATCGTCATTTTTGTTTGTCTCGATATTCATTAATCGTCATTTTCTCAAAAAGTAAAAGGAGCTTGGTACTGAAAGGCATGTTTTTTAATTGCTTTTGAAATTTCCTTTCGTTTGAGTCTAATTTTGACCAAAAGAAAAAAAAATTTTTTTTTGCCAAAATCAATGGACTATACACTGTCTTTTTTTTTTGATCGAAAATTTTTTTTTCTCAATTCCCCCCAATATTATACTCAAATGAACGGGCATCTCAAGGCCTATTAAACAGTATATAATTTTTTGGAAAATTCCGTGCAATAAAGTTTTCCTAATCGATATTCGTTAATTAAAAAAGGAACTTGGCACTGAAACCCATTTTTATTGGATTCCCTATAAATTTCCAATATTATACTCAAATGAACGGGCATTTCAAGGCCTATTGAACAGTATATAATTCTTTGTAAAATTTCGTGCAATAAAGTTTTGCTAATCAATATTCATAAATCGTCATTTTTGTTTGTCTCGATATTCATTAATCGTCATTTTCTCAAAAAGTAAAAGGAGCTTGGTACTGAAAGGCATGTTTTTTAATTGCTTTTGAAATTTCCTTTCGTTTGAGTCTAATTTTGACCAAAAGAAAAAAAATTTTTTTTTTGCCAAAATCAATGGACTATACACTGTCTTTTTTTTTTGATCGAAAATTTTTTTTTCTCAATTCCCCCCAATATTATACTCAAATGAACGGGCATCTCAAGGCCTATTAAACAGTATATAATTTTTTGGAAAATTCCGTGCAATAAAGTTTTCCTAATCGATATTCGTTAATTAAAAAAGGAACTTGGCACTGAAAACCATTTTTATTGGATGCCCTATAAATTTCCAATATTATACTCAAATGAACGGGCATTTCAAGGCCTATTGAACAGTATATAATTCTTTGTAAAATTTCGTGCAATAAAGTTTTGCTAATCGATATTCATAAATCGTCATTTTTGTTTGTCTCGATTTTCATTAATCGTCATTTTCTCAAAAACTAAAAGGAGCTTGGCACTGAAAGGCATGTTTTTTAATTGCTTTTGAAATTTCCTTTCGTTTGAGTCTAATTTTAACCAAAAGAAAAAAAATTTTTTTTTTGCCAAAATCAATGGACTATACACTGTCTTTTTTTTTTGATCGAAAATTTTTTTTTCTCAATTCCCCCCAATATTATACTCAAATGAACGGGCATCTCAAGGCCTATTAAACAGTATATAATTTTTTGGAAAATTCCGTGCAATAAAGTTTTCCTAATCGATATTCGTTAATTAAAAAAGGAACTTGGCACTGAAAACCATTTTTATTGGATGCCCTATAAATTTCCAATATTATACTCAAATGAACGGGCATTTCAAGGCCTATTGAACAGTATATAATTCTTTGGAAAATTTCGTGCAATAAAGTTTTGCTAATCGATATTCATAAATCGTCATTTTTGTTTGTCTCGATTTTCATTAATCGTCATTTTCTCAAAAACTAAAAGGAGCTTGGCACTGAAAGGCATGTTTTTTAATTGCTTTTGAAATTTCCTTTCGTTTGAGTCTAATTTTAACCAAAAGAAAAAAATTTTTTTTTTGCCAAAATCAATGGACTATACACTGTCTTTTTTTTTTGATCGAAAATTTTTTTTTCTCAATTCCCCCCAATATTATACTCAAATGAACGGGCATCTCAAGGCCTATTAAACAGTATATAATTTTTTGGAAAATTCCGTGCAATAAAGTTTTCCTAATCGATATTCGTTAATTAAAAAAGGAACTTGGCACTGAAACCCATTTTTATTGGATGCCCTATAAATTTCCAATATTATACTCAAATGAACGGGCATTTCAAGGCCTATTGAACAGTATATAATTCTTTGTAAAATTTCGTGCAATAAAGTTTTGCTAATCAATATTCATAAATCGTCATTTTTGTTTGTCTCGATATTCATTAATCGTCATTTTCTCAAAAACGAAAAGGAGCTTGGTACTGAAAGGCATGTTTTTTAATTGCTTTTGAAATTTCCTTTCGTTTGAGTCTAATTTTGACCAAAAGAAAAAAAATTTTTTTTTTGCCAAAATCAATGGACTATACACTGTCTTTTTTTTTTGATCGAAAATTTTTTTTTCTCAATTCCCCCCAATATTATACTCAAATGAACGGGCATCTCAAGGCCTATTAAACAGTATATAATTTTTTGGAAAATTCCGTGCAATAAAGTTTTCCTAATCGATATTCGTTAATTAAAAAAGGAACTTGGCACTGAAAACCATTTTTATTGGATGCCCTATAAATTTCCAATATTATACTCAAATGAACGGGCATTTCAAGGCCTATTGAACAGTATATAATTCTTTGTAAAATTTCGTGCAATAAAGTTTTGCTAATCAATATTCATAAATCGTCATTTTTGTTTGTCTCGATATTCATTAATCGTCATTTTCTCAAAAAGTAAAAGGAGCTTGGTACTGAAAGGCATGTTTTTTAATTGCTTTTGAAATTTCCTTTCGTTTGAGTCTAATTTTGACCAAAAGAAAAAAAAATTTTTTTTTGCCAAAATCAATGGACTATACACTGTCTTTTTTTTTTGATCGAAAATTTTTTTTTCTCAATTCCCCCCAATATTATACTCAAATGAACGGGCATCTCAAGGCCTATTAAACAGTATATAATTTTTTGGAAAATTCCGTGCAATAAAGTTTTCCTAATCGATATTCGTTAATTAAAAAAGGAACTTGGCACTGAAACCCATTTTTATTGGATGCCCTATAAATTTCCAATATTATACTCAAATGAACGGGCATTTCAAGGCCTATTGAACAGTATATAATTCTTTGTAAAATTTCGTGCAATAAAGTTTTGCTAATCAATATTCATAAATCGTCATTTTTGTTTGTCTCGATATTCATTAATCGTCATTTTCTCAAAAAGTAAAAGGAGCTTGGTACTGAAAGGCATGTTTTTTAATTGCTTTTGAAATTTCCTTTCGTTTGAGTCTAATTTTGACCAAAAGAAAAAAAATTTTTTTTTTGCCAAAATCAATGGACTATACACTGTCTTTTTTTTTTGATCGAAAATTTTTTTTTCTCAATTCCCCCCAATATTATACTCAAATGAACGGGCATCTCAAGGCCTATTAAACAGTATATAATTTTTTGGAAAATTCCGTGCAATAAAGTTTTCCTAATCGATATTCGTTAATTAAAAAAGGAACTTGGCACTGAAAACCATTTTTATTGGATGCCCTATAAATTTCCAATATTATACTCAAATGAACGGGCATTTCAAGGGCTATTGAACAGTATATAATTCTTTGTAAAATTTCGTGCAATAAAGTTTTGCTAATCGATATTCATAAATCGTCATTTTTGTTTGTCTCGATTTTCATTAATCGTCATTTTCTCAAAAACTAAAAGGAGCTTGGCACTGAAAGGCATGTTTTTTAATTGCTTTTGAAATTTCCTTTCGTTTGAGTCTAATTTTGACGAAAAGAAAAAAAATTTTTTTTTTGCCAAAATCAATGGACTATACACTGTCTTTTTTTTTGATCGAAAATTTTTTTTTCTCAATTCCCCCCAATATTATACTCAAATGAACGGGCATCTCAAGGCCTATTAAACAGTATATAATTTTTTGGAAAATTCCGTGCAATAAAGTTTTCCTAATCGATATTCGTTAATTAAAAAAGGAACTTGGCACTGAAAACCATTTTTATTGGATGCCCTATAAATTTCCAATATTATACTCAAATGAACGGGCATTTCAAGGCCTATTGAACAGTATATAATTCTTTGTAAAATTTCGTTTTGCTAATCAATATTCATAAATCGTCATTTTTGTTTGTCTCGATATTCATTAATCGTCATTTTCTCAAAAAGTAAAAGGAGCTTGGTACTGAAAGGCATGTTTTTTAATTGCTTTTGAAATTTCCTTTCGTTTGAGTCTAATTTTGACCAAAAGAAAAAAAATTTTTTTTTTGCCAAAATCAATGGACTATACACTGTCTTTTTTTTTTGATCGAAAATTTTTTTTTCTCAATTCCCCCCAATATTATACTCAAATGAACGGGCATCTCAAGGCCTATTAAACAGTATATAATTTTTTGGAAAATTCCGTGCAATAAAGTTTTCCTAATCGATATTCGTTAATTAAAAAAGGAACTTGGCACTGAAAACCATTTTTATTGGATGCCCTATAAATTTCCAATATTATACTCAAATGAACGGGCATTTCAAGGCCTATTGAACAGTATATAATTCTTTGTAAAATTTCGTGCAATAAAGTTTTGCTAATCAATATTCATAAATCGTCATTTTTGTTTGTCTCGATATTCATTAATCGTCATTTTCTCAAAAAGTAAAAGGAGCTTGGTACTGAAAGGCATGTTTTTTAATTGCTTTTGAAATTTCCTTTCGTTTGAGTCTAATTTTGACCAAAAGAAAAAAAATTTTTTTTTTGCCAAAATCAATGGACTATACACTGTCTTTTTTTTTTGATCGAAAATTTTTTTTTCTCAATTCCCCCCAATATTATACTCAAATGAACGGGCATCTCAAGGCCTATTAAACAGTATATAATTTTTTGGAAAATTCCGTGCAATAAAGTTTTCCTAATCGATATTCGTTAATTAAAAAAGGAACTTGGCACTGAAACCCATTTTTATTGGATGCCCTATAAATTTCCAATATTATACTCAAATGAACGGGCATTTCAAGGCCTATTGAACAGTATATAATTCTTTGTAAAATTTCGTGCAATAAAGTTTTGCTAATCAATATTCATAAATCGTCATTTTTGTTTGTCTCGATATTCATTAATCGTCATTTTCTCAAAAAGGAAAAGGAGCTTGGTACTGAAAGGCATGTTTTTTAATTGCTTTTGAAATTTCCTTTCGTTTGAGTCTAATTTTGACCAAAAGAAAAAAAAATTTTTTTTTGCCAAAATCAATGGACTATACACTGTCTTTTTTTTTTGATCGAAAATTTTTTTTTCTCAATTCCCCCCAATATTATACTCAAATGAACGGGCATCTCAAGGCCTATTAAACAGTATATAATTTTTTGGAAAATTCCGTGCAATAAAGTTTTCCTAATCGATATTCGTTAATTAAAAAAGGAACTTGGCACTGAAACCCATTTTTATTGGATGCCCTATAAATTTCCAATATTATACTCAAATGAACGGGCATTTCAAGGCCTATTGAACAGTATATAATTCTTTGTAAAATTTCGTGCAATAAAGTTTTGCTAATCAATATTCATAAATCGTCATTTTTGTTTGTCTCGATATTCATTAATCGTCATTTTCTCAAAAAGGAAAAGGAGCTTGGTACTGAAAGGCATGTTTTTTAATTGCTTTTGAAATTTCCTTTCGTTTGAGTCTAATTTTGACCAAAAGAAAAAAAATTTTTTTTTTGCCAAAATCAATGGACTATACACTGTCTTTTTTTTTTGATCGAAAATTTTTTTTTCTCAATTCCCCCCAATATTATACTCAAATGAACGGGCATCTCAAGGCCTATTAAACAGTATATAATTTTTTGGAAAATTCCGTGCAATAAAGTTTTCCTAATCGATATTCGTTAATTAAAAAAGGAACTTGGCACTGAAAACCATTTTTATTGGATGCCCTATAAATTTCCAATATTATACTCAAATGAACGGGCATTTCAAGGCCTATTGAACAGTATATAATTCTTTGGAAAATTTCGTGCAATAAAGTTTTGCTAATCGATATTCATAAATCGTCATTTTTGTTTGTCTCGATTTTCATTAATCGTCATTTTCTCAAAAACTAAAAGGAGCTTGGCACTGAAAGGCATGTTTTTTAATTGCTTTTGAAATTTCCTTTCGTTTGAGTCTAATTTTGACCAAAAGAAAAAAAATTTTTTTTTTGCCAAAATCAATGGACTATACACTGTCTTTTTTTTTTGATCGAAAATTTTTTTTTCTCAATTCCCCCCAATATTATACTCAAATGAACGGGCATCTCAAGGCCTATTAAACAGTATATAATTTTTTGGAAAATTCCGTGCAATAAAGTTTTCCTAATCGATATTCGTTAATTAAAAAAGGAACTTGGCACTGAAAACCATTTTTATTGGATGCCCTATAAATTTCCAATATTATACTCAAATGAACGGGCATTTCAAGGCCTATTGAACAGTATATAATTCTTTGTAAAATTTCGTGCAATAAAGTTTTGCTAATCAATATTCATAAATCGTCATTTTTGTTTGTCTCGATATTCATTAATCGTCATTTTCTCAAAAAGTAAAAGGAGCTTGGTACTGAAAGGCATGTTTTTTAATTGCTTTTGAAATTTCCTTTCGTTTGAGTCTAATTTTGACCAAAAGAAAAAAAATTTTTTTTTTGCCAAAATCAATGGACTATACACTGTCTTTTTTTTTTGATCGAAAAATTTTTTTTCTCAATTCCCCCCAATATTATACTCAAATGAACGGGCATCTCAAGGCCTATTAAACAGTATATAATTTTTTGGAAAATTCCGTGCAATAAAGTTTTCCTAATCGATATTCGTTAATTAAAAAAGGAACTTGGCACTGAAACCCATTTTTATTGGATGCCCTATAAATTTCCAATATTATACTCAAATGAACGGGCATTTCAAGGCCTATTGAACAGTATATAATTCTTTGTAAAATTTCGTTTTGCTAATCAATATTCATAAATCGTCATTTTTGTTTGTCTCGATATTCATTAATCGTCATTTTCTCAAAAAGTAAAAGGAGCTTGGTACTGAAAGGCATGTTTTTTAATTGCTTTTGAAATTTCCTTTCGTTTGAGTCTAATTTTGACCAAAAGAAAAAAAAATTTTTTTTTGCCAAAATCAATGGACTATACACTGTCTTTTTTTTTTGATCGAAAATTTTTTTTTCTCAATTCCCCCCAATATTATACTCAAATGAACGGGCATCTCAAGGCCTATTAAACAGTATATAATTTTTTGGAAAATTCCGTGCAATAAAGTTTTCCTAATCGATATTCGTTAATTAAAAAAGGAACTTGGCACTGAAAACCATTTTTATTGGATGCCCTATAAATTTCCAATATTATACTCAAATGAACGGGCATTTCAAGGCCTATTGAACAGTATATAATTCTTTGTAAAATTTCGTGCAATAAAGTTTTGCTAATCAATATTCATAAATCGTCATTTTTGTTTGTCTCGATATTCATTAATCGTCATTTTCTCAAAAAGTAAAAGGAGCTTGGTACTGAAAGGCATGTTTTTTAATTGCTTTTGAAATTTCCTTTCGTTTGAGTCTAATTTTGACCAAAAGAAAAAAAATTTTTTTTTTGCCAAAATCAATGGACTATACACTGTCTTTTTTTTTTGATCGAAAATTTTTTTTTCTCAATTCCCCCCAATATTATACTCAAATGAACGGGCATCTCAAGGCCTATTAAACAGTATATAATTTTTTGGAAAATTCCGTGCAATAAAGTTTTCCTAATCGATATTCGTTAATTAAAAAAGGAACTTGGCACTGAAACCCATTTTTATTGGATGCCCTATAAATTTCCAATATTATACTCAAATGAACGGGCATTTCAAGGCCTATTGAACAGTATATAATTCTTTGTAAAATTTCGTGCAATAAAGTTTTGCTAATCAATATTCATAAATCGTCATTTTTGTTTGTCTCGATATTCATTAATCGTCATTTTCTCAAAAAGGAAAAGGAGCTTGGTACTGAAAGGCATGTTTTTTAATTGCTTTTGAAATTTCCTTTCGTTTGAGTCTAATTTTGACCAAAAGAAAAAAAATTTTTTTTTTGCCAAAATCAATGGACTATACACTGTCTTTTTTTTTGATCGAAAATTTTTTTTTCTCAATTCCCCCCAATATTATACTCAAATGAACGGGCATCTCAAGGCCTATTAAACAGTATATAATTTTTTGGAAAATTCCGTGCAATAAAGTTTTCCTAATCGATATTCGTTAATTAAAAAAGGAACTTGGCACTGAAAACCATTTTTATTGGATGCCCTATAAATTTCCAATATTATACTCAAATGAACGGGCATTTCAAGGCCTATTGAACAGTATATAATTCTTTGGAAAATTTCGTGCAATAAAGTTTTGCTAATCGATATTCATAAATCGTCATTTTTGTTTGTCTCGATTTTCATTAATCGTCATTTTCTCAAAAACTAAAAGGAGCTTGGCACTGAAAGGCATGTTTTTTAATTGCTTTTGAAATTTCCTTTCGTTTGAGTCTAATTTTGACCAAAAGAAAAAAAATTTTTTTTTTGCCAAAATCAATGGACTATACACTGTCTTTTTTTTTTTGATCGAAAATTTTTTTTTCTCAATTCCCCCCAATATTATACTCAAATGAACGGGCATCTCAAGGCCTATTAAACAGTATATAATTTTTTGGAAAATTCCGTGCAATAAAGTTTTCCTAATCGATATTCGTTAATTAAAAAAGGAACTTGGCACTGAAAACCATTTTTATTGGATGCCCTATAAATTTCCAATATTATACTCAAATGAACGGGCATTTCAAGGCCTATTGAACAGTATATAATTCTTTGTAAAATTTCGTGCAATAAAGTTTTGCTAATCAATATTCATAAATCGTCATTTTTGTTTGTCTCGATATTCATTAATCGTCATTTTCTCAAAAAGGAAAAGGAGCTTGGTACTGAAAGGCATGTTTTTTAATTGCTTTTGAAATTTCCTTTCGTTTGAGTCTAATTTTGACCAAAAGAAAAAAAATTTTTTTTTTGCCAAAATCAATGGACTATACACTGTCTTTTTTTTTGATCGAAAATTTTTTTTTCTCAATTCCCCCCAATATTATACTCAAATGAACGGGCATCTCAAGGCCTATTAAACAGTATATAATTTTTTGGAAAATTCCGTGCAATAAAGTTTTCCTAATCGATATTCGTTAATTAAAAAAGGAACTTGGCACTGAAAACCATTTTTATTGGATGCCCTATAAATTTCCAATATTATACTCAAATGAACGGGCATTTCAAGGCCTATTGAACAGTATATAATTCTTTGGAAAATTTCGTGCAATAAAGTTTTGCTAATCGATATTCATAAATCGTCATTTTTGTTTGTCTCGATTTTCATTAATCGTCATTTTCTCAAAAACTAAAAGGAGCTTGGCACTGAAAGGCATGTTTTTTAATTGCTTTTGAAATTTCCTTTCGTTTGAGTCTAATTTTGACCAAAAGAAAAAAAATTTTTTTTTTGCCAAAATCAATGGACTATACACTGTCTTTTTTTTTTTGATCGAAAATTTTTTTTTCTCAATTCCCCCCAATATTATACTCAAATGAACGGGCATCTCAAGGCCTATTAAACAGTATATAATTTTTTGGAAAATTCCGTGCAATAAAGTTTTCCTAATCGATATTCGTTAATTAAAAAAGGAACTTGGCACTGAAAACCATTTTTATTGGATGCCCTATAAATTTCCAATATTATACTCAAATGAACGGGCATTTCAAGGCCTATTGAACAGTATATAATTCTTTGTAAAATTTCGTGCAATAAAGTTTTGCTAATCAATATTCATAAATCGTCATTTTTGTTTGTCTCGATATTCATTAATCGTCATTTTCTCAAAAAGTAAAAGGAGCTTGGTACTGAAAGGCATGTTTTTTAATTGCTTTTGAAATTTCCTTTCGTTTGAGTCTAATTTTGACCAAAAGAAAAAAAATTTTTTTTTTGCCAAAATCAATGGACTATACACTGTCTTTTTTTTTTGATCGAAAAATTTTTTTTCTCAATTCCCCCCAATATTATACTCAAATGAACGGGCATCTCAAGGCCTATTAAACAGTATATAATTTTTTGGAAAATTCCGTGCAATAAAGTTTTCCTAATCGATATTCGTTAATTAAAAAAGGAACTTGGCACTGAAACCCATTTTTATTGGATGCCCTATAAATTTCCAATATTATACTCAAATGAACGGGCATTTCAAGGCCTATTGAACAGTATATAATTCTTTGTAAAATTTCGTACAGTAAAGTTTTCCTAATCGATATTCATAAATCGTCATTTTTGTTTGTCTCGATATTCATTAATCGTCATTTTCTCAAAAACTAAAAGGAGCTTGGCACTGAGAGGCATGTTTTTTAATTGCTTTTGAAATTTCCTTTCGTTTGAGTCTAATTTTAACCAAAAGAAAAAAAATTTTTTTTTTGCCAAAATCAATGGACTATACACTGTCTTTTTTTTTTGATCGAAAAATTTTTTTCTCAATTTCCCCCCAATATTATACTCAAATGAACGGGCATCTCAAGGCCTATTGAACAGTATATACTTTTTTGGAAAATTCCGTGCAATAAAGTTTTCCTAATCGATATTCGTTAATTAAAAAAGGAACTTGGCACTGAAAACCATTGTTATTGGATGCCCTATAAATTTCCAATATTATACTCAAATGAACGGGCATTTCAAGGCCTATTGAACAGTATATAATTCTTTGTAAAATTTCGTGCAATAAAGTTTTCCTAATCGATATTCATAAATCGTCATTTTTGTTTGTCTCGACATTAATCGTCATTTTCTCAAAAACTAAAAGGAGCTTGGCACTGAGAGGCATGTTTTTTAATTGCTTTTGAAATTTCCTTTCGTTTGAGTCTAATTTTAACCAAAAGAAAAAAAATTTTTTTTTTGCCAAAATCAATGGACTATACACTGTCTTTTTTTTTTGATCGAAAAATTTTTTTCTCAATTTCCCCCCAATATTATACTCAAATGAACGGGCATCTCAAGGCCTATTGAACAGTATATAATTTTTTGGAAAATTCCGTGCAATAAAGTTTTCCTAATCGATATTCGTTAATTAAAAAAGGAACTTGGCACTGAAACCCATTTTTATTGGATGCCCTATAAATTTCCAATATTATACTCAAATGAACGGGCATTTCAAGGCCTATTGAACAGTATATAATTCTTTGTAAAATTTCGTGCAATAAAGTTTTGCTAATCAATATTCATAAATCGTCATTTTTGTTTGTCTCGATATTCATTAATCGTCATTTTCTCAAAAAGTAAAAGGAGCTTGGTACTGAAAGGCATGTTTTTTAATTGCTTTTGAAATTTCCTTTCGTTTGAGTCTAATTTTGACCAAAAGAAAAAAAATTTTTTTTTTGCCAAAATCAATGGACTATACACTGTCTTTTTTTTTTGATCGAAAAATTTTTTTCTCAATTTCCCCCCAATATTATACTCAAATGAACGGGCATTTCAAGGCCTATTGAACAGTATATAATTTTTTGGAAAATTCCGTGCAATAAAGTTTTCCTAATCGATATTCGTTAATTAAAAAAGGAACTTGGCACTGAAAACCATTGTTATTGGATGCCCTATAAATTTCCAATATTATACTCAAATGAACGGGCATTTCAAGGCCTATTGAACAGTATATAATTATTTGTAAAATTTCGTGCAATAAAGTTTTGCTAATCAATATTCATAAATCGTCATTTTTGTTTGTCTCGATATTCATTAATCGTCATTTTCTCAAAAAGTAAAAGGAGCTTGGTACTGAAAGGCATGTTTTTTAATTGCTTTTGAAATTTCCTTTCGTTTGAGTCTAATTTTGACCAAAAGAAAAAAATTTTTTTTTTTGCCAAAATCAATGGACTATATATACACTGTCTTTTTTTTTTTGATCGAAAATTTTTTTTTCTCAATTCCCCCCAATATTATACTCAAATGAACGGGCATCTCAAGGCCTATTAAACAGTATATAATTCTTTAGAAAATTTCGTGCAATAAAGTTTTGCTAATCGATATTCATAAATCGTCATTTTTGTTTGTCTCGATTTTCATTAATCGTCATTTTCTCAAAAACTAAAAGGAGCTTGGCACTGAAAGGCATGTTTTTTAATTGCTTTTGAAATTTCCTTTCGTGTGAGTATATATATATAAGGAGCATTGTTCCCATTGTTCCTATAAGGAGCATAGGGCTCGTTTGAGTATAATTTTATATAATTTTGACCAAAAGAAAAAAAATTTTTTTGCCAAAAAAAATCATTAATCGTCATTTTCTCATGGTTGGTTTTAATTAAAGCAAAAACATGTATTTACAAAAACAGCTTATTTAAAAATAGGTCCATTCGATTACTGGATAATTTGTACAAATTTTTACTGGATGGCGTTCGTTAACACAAATACTCAGTAAACAGAGAGAATAAAGAGACAGTTATAAGATGAGAATTTCTAAGTCCTTTTTTTTGAAAACTTTTGCAAGCAGAGAAAAACATATGTTTCGAAAACATGTTCGTTTATTGAAAACAAAAAAAAAATATTTTACAATTATGTTATTTTATGGAAATTCAAAGCATTGAAACTTTCAAAATAATTATGGGAAAGATAAGAAAACCTTGTAAAAAGTTTCTGCTTAAGATTTAACATAAAAAATATCGTCTTCCATAGCGAACAGATAAAATTTATTTGTATATTTGGTGTTGTAATCAGCTGTGTCTACAAACTTGCAAATTATTGCAATTTTCTGTTCGCGTACATGTTTGGGAAAATTTTATTTTGAGAGAAAATCCTGTATTACTCTCTGTAATCGTGTACTGAGTAATTCTTACTGGACTTGACTGAGAAAAGTAATCGAATGGACCTAATATAACATAAATTATGTAAGTATATGAATAAGCATCTATTCTGAAAATATAGCATTCTCCATAAGTTTTAAAGTACAAGAACTGGATTTGTCTTTCTCTGCTTCTATTTCTGATTCTATGTTTTTACATTTGTTCTTCTTAAAATGTTCACTCTCATGATCGCGCAAATCAGCCTTATATTTAAAAGTTTCCGGACATTTGTCACAAGCATAAATATTATCACCCAAATGAACACGCATATGTTGATTCAAATTGCCATGAGCTGTAAAATCACGATCGCAGTATTTACATTTATAAGGACGAGCACCGGTGTGAGTAATCATATGAATGTCTAAGGACTTTTTGCGCATAAAGCTAAAATACATAAAGAAAAATGTATAAAATATTTTTGAAATTATTTTACAAATAAAAAATTCACTAACGATTTTAAACACTCCACACATTTGAAGGGCTTATAACCTTCGTGTATCCTTTTATGATTATTTAAACTATCGTTTCGATTGAATTGCGCACCACAAAATTTACATTCAAATAGCTTGATCCTCGAGTGTGTTATCATATGTTTTGTAAGTTCTGATGATTGAAAGAATTTCATAGGGCATTCGGAACATTCTTTGGTTTTTTGCTGGTGTCTTAGCATATGTTGACGTAAAGCCGATCTACCACTAAATGTTTTAGAACATTTCGGACATTCAAATGGATTTTGGTCATTGTGAGTAAAAATATGTTCACGCAAACTTCTGACACGATGAAAAGCTATATAAAAAATGAATTTAAATGGTTAATTGTTAAAACAAATTGTAAATGACGACTGATTCAATTCCTGAAAGGATTTAAAAAAAACTAACTAAAACTTACTTTTACCACAAATATTACATTGAGATGTACCATCTTCCTTTGCCGTTTTAACTTCATTCTCTTCATCCATCTCTTCCGGATGTTTACTAATTTTATGTTTCCTATAACATAAATTTGTTTTAAATGTTTGTTGACAAATCGTACAGTTAAATTCTTTAACTTTATTATGTAGCAATAGACGATGTGACGCTAAAAAAGCCTTTTTCTCAAAAACACGTTCACAATCATCACATTTAAAAGAGCCTCTAAATTTGTGGTCCGTTTCATGTACCACTAATTGTGCATAAGTCTCAAAGCGATAACTGCACAAACGGCATATGTGGAGATTGCTGAGTAAGTGTACCTTTTCATGTCGTTTTAGTTGATATTTTCGACGAAAACCTTTATTACATTCCGTACAGTTAATTTTGTGTACTAAACCATTTGTCTGTCCTTTGCTTTTGTTCGGATTTACAGTTTTTCTTCTAGTTTCTTTTTCATTTCTTTGTAAAGGCATTATGCATGTTTTATTGGGATTTGCTACATATTCTTCATGACTACTATATAAAGTATCAAATAAAAGTATTAGTAAAGTATTTTTGTCACTATTCCTACTTCGTTACCGCGGGAACCTTTTATAATCCCAATTTATCCGAAACAAAATCAATTTACACGCAATTTTGATAACAGAAACGCTTTTTGGTAAAATTGGGTACCCGCGGTTACGTACGTGGAACATAGCTATAATTAAGATTATTTTTCTCACCAATTCAATTTCTTATTCCACCCCGTGTTCTTTACATTTTCTATATTTTCATTTACCACCACTTCATTTTCATAACGAGAGTGAGTTTTTCTAGCTTTACTTTCCTCCATATCACTATCATTATTGACCACATCCAGATGATCATTTTCGATATCATCAACAGTTTGCCCTTTATGACACTCAACTTCATTTCCTTTTTCCGGTTTAATAACAATAGTTGATTCAATTTCTTTATAGGAAGCTTGAGCCATACGTTTTCTTAAAATTTCATGTACTTTTAAACATTGTTTACGAAATTTATAACATATTTTCAAGTCTTCCAAGCAAGTGGTACATAATTGTTGTGGCAGCGGTAAATCAGGTTCTATGAAGAGTTGTGGCAAAACGATTGATAACATTTCACTGATATTTATATCAAAATCTGTATTCTCATGAAATTCATGTGATTGTTGATTTATATCACTACAGGTACGACAGATATTAAGATTTTTTAACATATTTTTAAATAAATTTTGCTTCTGTAAACAAATATTGAATTTGTAAAGAAACCTTGTTTTCTTTGAAATTCACCTTAAAATAATAGCTTATAACAGGGTCCGGAAGTTACCAAAAATTGTTATATATATAAATGTTATGTTAAGCTGCCCACACACTAGGGAACATTCTTAAAAAAGAGAGCATTTTTTTGTGAATGTGTGAGTGCGTTTTTGTGCGGGCGCGTGTTGAGATCGTGCAATTCGTGTTTACAAAATTTTTTGATATTTTTTGTTCCGTCACGCTCATTTAGCCATACGTAACGTATCAGCTGATTCAATCTAAAATAATGAGTAAAAAAGAAATAGACTGTCAGCTATGCTCTTTTAACTCATTAGATTTTCCATAAGGGGACTCGTCACGTTACGTCCACGTATAGGTAATTCTACCATAAGGCTCATTTAGCCATATGTAACGTAACGTGACGAATCAGCTGATTCAATCTAAAATAATGAGTAAAAAAGAAATAGACTGTCAGCTATGCTCTTTTAACTCATTAGATTTTCCACAAGGAGACTCGTCACGTTTCGTCCACGTATAGCTAATTCTACTTTTACCGATAACCGCATTGTTTCGGTTACCATCCATGAGTGTTTAGAAAATGCAAAAAATGAAATCATTTCCTAAGACACATGATTCTGTCCTATTTGTTCTGTGATTAATGGGGTTTATTTGAAAATCACTTGGACGAAAAGGAATTTCTATTGAGACTATTTTTGTAACAAAAATAATTTGCATAGAAATAAAACAATTTTCATCTACGTTCTTTGAAAAATAAACCCTTAATTTATTTTTAATTTTAACACAAATTTTATTATAAAATTTTGTTATATGGTTTAATCTTTATATGTTTGCTATATTCCAACCAGTTCAACATTATGATCGCCTTGTTTGACTGCTTCGCCGTCATCATCATCTTCTTGCTGTAATGCCACTTGTTCTTTGTAGTGTAGATTTTTATGATCTTTTAATTCAGATTTATATTTAAATGACTCAGGACATTCATCACAAAAATAAGTTTTCTCACCAACATGAGTACGTAAATGTTTTACCAAATCTCCACTACAAGCATAAGCACGATCACAATATGAACATATATGAGGCTTTTCTCCAGTGTGAGTAATTTGATGTTGTTGCAAATGCCGTTTATAGACAAAACTATAATAAAAAAAGAGTTTCATTAATAAGTTTCTAATACTTGCAAGATCCTGCCTCAAATTTGACGAAAATATTCTAACAAAATCAATTTTCTGCCAAATATCGCGAGAACGAGTGTATTTAGATACGTGTTTAAATATTTACCTCATATTGCAATATTCACACTTGAATGGTCTTTCTCCTTTATGTATAAATTTATGAGTCCATAATGAGCCCCGTCTAGCGAAAGATGAACCACATATATCACAAATGTGACGTTTTACTTTCGAATGTGTGACCATATGTTTGGTCAGATCTCCTTTCGCAAAAAATTTCTTAGGACATTCAGGACATTGGATACTTTTTTCGCCATGTTTTAGTACATGTTTTCGCAAAACATTAGCCGTGTTAAATGCTCTGCCACAATGAGAACATAAAAATTGTGATTCGCCATTATGTGTTTGCATATGATCCTTGAAACTGGTTGTGTGAGAAAAACCTGAAAAAATAGATTGGTAATATTTTAATATAATTTAGATATACTTAAATTATATGTATGCACTTACTCTTTTCACATATTTCACATTTGTACTTTTTCAATCCCAAATGCTCATTTACATGATCTTTTAAAAGTGATTCTACTGGAAAAGCTTTATCACACATTTGACATTTGTATGGTAAGACATCAGGATGTTTGAAATGCATATGTCTTGTTACCGCTGCTGGTGTCTTGAAATTTATACCGCAAACCTCACATTTAAAATTTCTTTCCAAATGCTTCATTCTATGACCGGCTAAAGCACCGGTTTGTTCAAAAATCATAGGACAATCAGGACAAGGATATGGACCACCCGAATGATTAGATGTTTTATGGATTTTCAATTGTGTCTCACTGGAATAACGATATTGACATATATCACACACAAATTTATTCTCCATTGAATGTACCGACATATGACGTCTTAAGAGTCTGCCTTTCGCATATGATTTATTACACTGAGAACATGTTTTACAACTTTTGGGTTTATTTAAAGGTTTTTTTCTTTTATATTTTTTGCTAAGGAATGGAAAAATAAACATTTTAATTAATGTTATTATTTAAAATAAATCATTAAACTTTTGGCAAAAAAAATCGTACAAACTAAGAATTTCATAATAAAATTGTGTGCCATCCAAAGTTCTATCTCTATCAAAATTGAATTTCTATTAATTTTAGCTTTCATATCAATTCTAGATTTATAGCTATTACAAATTTCTATCAATCAGAGATTTCTATTAATATTTAAAATTTGTTTCATTATTACAACATTTTTATTCACAATCGCTTATTAAGTTTAAATAGACTTAATTAACAAATTTCCATACAATATTTGTTCAATAAACCTCCTTTATCGTTATTAAGCTTTTGCAAATACTAACATAAGAATACAATTCTTTTATAGATTAAATTGTAATATAGTAAGATGAAGTCATAATTTAAAGTTATTATTTGGATAGTAACATCATTTTAAACATTCAGAAACATAAAAGACAATAGTTTGGTTTTATGAATATTTTTTTTAACATTTTATTAAGGTTTTTTTATTATGTGTGTATTAAAAGTTTATATTTAATTTGTATTTCTAACACTCAGCTTGTTTATCATCTTCGTTTGGCTGTTCTTCGGTATTTTCAGTTTTTAGTGGTACGTCATCTTCATTACTTTCCTGCAATGCTGCTGCTAATTTTTCTTTGTAATGCCGATTTTTATGATCTTTTAAATCATTCGAATATTTAAACGACTCGGGACATTCATCACAAAAATAGGTTTTCTCACCAACATGAGTACGTAAATGTTTTACCAAATCTCCACTACAAGCATAAGCACGATCACAATAGGAGCATCTGTGAGGTTTTTCTCCAGTATGGATGATTTTATGTTGTTTTAAATGTCGTTTAAAAACAAAACTGAAATAAAAATAATTTATTAATATAGATTGGTTTGTATGTACTTTCATAACTTTTTCAAGGGTTTTATTTAAAAATTTTAAATAGTTTGTAGTTTTTTAAAAAAAATTCAAATAAAATCCCTCAAAATGAGAAATCATAAATAATTACCTCAAATTACAATCGTCACACTTGAAGGGTCTTTCGCCTGTATGTTTAAATTTATGAGCCTTTAAAGAGTCCTTTCTACTAAATGCTGAGCCGCATACATCGCAAACGTGATGCCTTTCTTTCGAATGTGTAATCATATGTTTGCTCAAATCTACATTCGTAAAAAATTTCTTAGGACATTCAGAACAATGGAAATTTTGCTCGCCATGTTTTTGAAAATGTTGCCTCAAAACATTGCCCGTTTTAAATGATTTTCCACAGTGGGTACATAAAAATGGTGATTCGCCAGTATGCGTACGTATGTGATCTTTTAATGCGGTTGCGTGAGAAAAACCTAAAAAAGACAGATTCGTTTTTATTTAATTTTAATATACTTATTTTACTTGTATGTACTTACTCTTTTCACACATTTCACATTTATGCTTTTTCTGTCCTAAATGTTCATTGATATGATCATTTAAGTGCGATTCCACTCGAAAAGCTTTATCACACATTTGACATTTGTATGGTAAGACATCAGGATGTTTAAAATGCATATGTCTGGTTGCCGTTGCCTGTGTTTTAAAACGTCTATCACATACATCACATTTGAATTGTCTTTCCATATGTATCAATCTATGGCGAACTAATTCGGAGTTTTTTTCAAAAATCAGAGGACAATCTGGACAAGAATATGGACCATCTATATGTTTAGTTGTTTTATGCTTTTTCAATAGCTTTACACTGGCATAACGATATTGGCATATCTTGCACACGAATTCATTTTCCATAGAATGTACCGACATATGACGTCTTAAGAGACTGCTTTTCGAAAATGATTTATTACACTCAGAACATATTTTACTGTTTAAAGGGTTTTTTAGTTTAAGATCGTCTGAAGTTTTTACTTTATTTTTTAAGAATTTGCTAAGGAATGAAAAAAATAAACGTTTAAATTAATGTACTAATTAAAAAAAAAATCTAACTGAGAATTTTGTTCATATCAAGCTAATGAAAGTTCATATCAATCTAATGAAATCACAAAATTTTTATTTAGTTTTTATATTTCACAATACAAATTACAACGTTAATGTTATTTCAATTATTTTGACGCGCACAAATAATTGAAATAATAATTAATTTGAGTGTATGTAAAATACATTAAGGTAACAATACAACGTACTATTAACAGAAGAAAAAAATGATATTTCAATTGTTTCGTTAATGGCATTTAAAAGGCAATGGTAGTCATTTTAAACGTTTTTTCCTGCCAACCCTTATCGTTATTCCCTTAAAAGTTATAGCATTAAATTATCAGAGTTCGGCGGTGTAAAGGTTATAAATTTCGAAAATAATTCCAGTTTTTAATTCAATAAAAAAACTATACATTTTTTGATCGATTGTTTTTATTTTAGTAAATATGTTCAATTTAAATATTAATAAATTTTTTATATTTATTTAAGTCCGATTACTGAATGTCCAGTTAAAATTTAGCCAACAGTAAGGGTTTTCACAAGGGGTGTACTATTTGTTGTATCGTTGTATCGTCCTAACAAAAAACAGAGTTGTTAAAAATTAAATTGAAAAAATACAACATTTGAGAATAGCACGATACAACATTTTTACGTATGTTTAGTGTCCTATGTTTGAGTGTGCTAACCGATAGAAAACTGAATAGAAAATCGTTGTTAAACACAAATAAAAATTTTAACAACTCTGTTTTTTGTTAGGACGATACAACGATACAACAGATAGCACACCCCTTATGAACAACCTAAGTTAAATTCAAATTTTATATGAGAATTAATAACAAATGTGTCAGTTAAAGTGCCAGTTAGTAGCTAACTGAACATTCAGTATTTGAGCCTTAGTAGTAAAATACTGCTGTTTATTTATTTATATTTTTTTCATTTTTGAATTTTTTAAGATTTAAAAAAAATCTATTACTATACTTTTTTTATAAACAGCAGCTACAATTAATTTATACTATGTTGTTTTAGAACTAATTTTCTTCAATAATCTGTTGTAGGCTTTCTTCAATATAATTATCTTGTTGAAGTGCTATACCATCATTTTCCTTCTTTAGCAATAATGTGGCTTTTTCTTTGTAATGTTGATTTTTATGATCTTTTAATTCAGATTTATATTTAAATGACTCAGGACATTCATCGCAAAAATAGGTTTTCTCACCAACATGAGTACGTAAATGTTTAACCAAATCTCCACTAGCGGCATAAGCACGATCACAATATGAGCACATGTGAGGTTTTTCGCCAGTATGGGTAATTTTATGTCTTTGTAAATGTCGTTTAAAAACAAAACTGAAACAAAAAATTTTTAAAAATAATAATGTCCATAAGTGAATTAGTTTATAAGAAGCAATTACCTCATATTACAATCTTCACACTTGAAGGGTCTCTCGCCGGTGTGTTTAAATTTATGTGTCTTTAAAGAGTCCTGTCTAGTGAAGCCTGAACCACATATGTCACAAACATAATGTTTTACTTTTGTATGAGAGGTCATATGTTTGGTTAAATTTACTTTAATAAAAAATTTCATAGGACATTCAGGACAGTGAAATTTTTTCTCGCCATGTCTTTGTGTATGTTGTCGCAAAACACTGTGCGTTTTAAATGATTTGCCACAATGGGAGCATAAAAATGGTGTTTCACCAGTATGTTTGCGTAAGTGATCCTTTAAAACGGTTACGTTAGGGAAACCTTCGAATACAGATTTAATTATTTCATTTTTGTTTATGAAGCTTAATTTATTTTTACTTACTACTTTCACACATTTCACATTTATACTCGTACTTTGTCTGTCCCAAATGCTCATTGATATGATCATTTAAGTGCGATTCTACTCCAAAAGCTTTATCACACATTTGACACTTGTATGGTAAGACATCAGGGTGTTTAATATGCATGTGCTTGTTTAACGCAGCCATAGTTTTACAATTAATATCACATACTTCACATTTAAAAATTCTTTCCATATGCATTACTTTATGGGCTGCTAAAGCTCTGGTTTGTTCAAATATCATAGGACAATCGGGACAAGGATATGGACCACCAGTTAAATTCATTTCCAAGCCCACATGTTTAGATGTTATATGGAATTTCAATCGTCTCTCAGTGGAAAAACGATATTGGCATGTATTGCACACAAATTCATTTTCCATTGAATGTAACGACATATGACGTATCAAGAGATGACTTTTCGAAAATGTTTTATTACACTCTGAACATGCTTTACTACTACTATCTCTATTTACTGTTTTTTTTCTTTGATTTCTTTTAGGTTTATTACCGGCTGATGTTTTAATTGTTTTTTTAAAGAATATGCTAAGGAATGAAAAAATAAACATTTTAATTAATGTAATAATTAAGAAAAAACTTAAAACTCTTTGCAGAACAAAATCCTCCCAATCTCAAAATGTATTTTTGTAACAATTATATTTCTATTCTTTATAGGTTCCAATCAATCGCAGATAATAAATATAGACTTTTAACAATTTTGGTTTTATATATAACTGTTGCTTCCCTAATTACTGATTTCTATCAAACTTTAACTTTTCATAACATTCTGCTCGCGAGAACATAATAATAAATTAATAAATTTAATAGACCAGGCCTTTAATATTGTAGCAAAAAGGTGATACTTCCAAAACTTTTATAACATTTTAAACTCTATAAAGTGTAAAAGAATTCTGTCGATACAAAATTCTAGGTTTTTATTCTTTTAAAGATTAAAAATCCTTAGGATTGGGATATGAAACGATTGATTTAAAATTGTGTTTAATAAAATTGGAGTTAGTTTGTATTTGAAGCTAATATACATTTTTTATTTTATTAAATTTTAAGTAAATAATAAAAATGTATTTTTAAGTACTATATCTAACACTCAGCTTTTCTAACATCAACACTTGGCTTTACATCGTCACTTTCAGTGTTTTGTTGTCCCACATCTTTATTATTTTTTTGTAATGCCAATTTTTTTTTATAATGTTGATTTTTATGATCTTTTAAATCATTTAAATATTTAAAGGCTTCCGGGCATTCATCACAAAAATAGGTTTTCTCACCAACATGGGTACGCAAATGTTTAACCAAATCTCCACTGGAAGCGTAAGCACGATCACAATATGTGCACTGGTGAGGCTTTGTACCTGCATGAATGATTTGGTGTTTTTGGAAATGACCTTTAAAAACAAAACTAAAAAAAAATCCTCAAAATACAATATTTACAACATATTATTTAAAAAACGTAAGCAATAATTACCTCAAATTACATTCTTCACATTTAAATGGTCTCAGCCCAGTGTGTTTGAATTTATGCGCCTTTAATGAGTCCTGTCTGGAAAAAGCTGAACCACATTCATCACAAACATGTCGTTTTACTTTCGAATGTGTCGTCATATGTTTAGTTAAATTTACTTTGGAATAAAATTTCATAGGGCATTCAGGACACTGAACATTTTTCTCGCCATGCCTTTGTAAATGTTCTCGCAGAACATTTGCCGTTTTGAATGATTTACCACAGTGGGAGCATAAATATGGTGATTCACCAGTATGTGAACGTAAGTGGTCCTTTAAAGCGGTTGTGTTAGGAAAACCTTAGAAAACAGATTTGCATTATTTAAAATTAGTTTATGTATGCTTTATTCATATGTACTTACTCTTTTCACACATATCACATTTATACTTTTTCTGTCCTAAATGCCCATTGATATGATCGTTTAAGTGTGATTCTACTGGAAAAGCTTTATCACACATTTGGCATTTATGTGGTAAGATATCAGGATGTTTAACATGCATATGTCTAGTTACCGCTGCCATTGTTTTACAATTTATACCACATACTTCACATTTAAAGTCCCTTTCCATATGCATTACTCTATGAGCCGCTAAAGCTCTGGTCTGTTCAAATACCTGAGGACAATCGGGACATGGATATGGACCGCCAGTTAAGCTTATTTCCAAGCCCATATGTTTAGATGACATATGAGTTTTTAATCGCCTCGCACTGGAATAACGATATTGGCATATATTGCACACAAATTCATTTTCCATTGAATGTACCGACATATGACGTGTTAAGAGATTCCTTTTCGAAAATGTTTTATTACACTCGGAACATGTTTTGCTACTTTTGGCTCTATTTAACGGTTTTTTTCTATGATATTTTCTTTTAGGCTTAATATCGGCTGATGTGTTAACTTTAATTTCTAATATATTGCTATAAAAAGAAAGTAATGAAATTTAAGTAAAATAAGATTTCTATATATCCTTAATTTCTGTCGAGATTTTTCTTAATTTTTTGAGATTATTTAGGATATTTAAATCTTTTTAAGGATATCTGAGCTGACTTTATAAAGTCATTCAAAAATATAAAGTTTCATCGTATTTTTTGTAAATTTGAATTAAGTTTATGTGGTAAGATTTAGTTGACTAGTTCGCGACCAGGCTTAATATATTTAAATTTATATCATCCGCTTCTTACAAATTTCACATTTCAGCATAAAGCTTATTTATCAATTTAAAGCTCTTTAAAAAAAAAAAAACATATGTTTGCATTTATTTTAATGAAATCTATTTAAGCCCATAATATATCTATTTGATTAAACAAAATTAATTTGAACGCATTTTTATTTCTAAACCTCAGCTTCTTTTATGCCATAACTTTCGCCTCTTTGTTCTACCGTCTCATTATTTTCTTGTAACGCCAATTTGTTTTTATAATGTTGATTTTTATGATCTCTTAAATCATTCAAATATTTAAAAGCTTCCGGACATTCATCACAAAAATAGGTGTTTTCACCAATATGAGTACGCAAATGTTTAACCATATCTCCACGAGAAGCATATGCACGATCACAATATGTACACTGGTGAGGCTTTTTACCAGTATGAATGATTTGGTGTTTCTGCAGTTGACGCTTTAAAACAAAACTAATAAAAAAAGTAATAAGTAAAATTTACAACATAATTTTTATGAAATGTAAGGAACTATTTATTACCTTAAATTACATTCTTCACATTTAAATGGTCTCAGCCCTGTATGTTTGAACTTATGAGCCTTTAATGAATACTGTCTGGTAAAAGCTGAGCCACACTCATCACAAACGTGAGGTTTTTCTTTCGAATGTGTGGTCATATGTTTGTTTAGATTTTCTTTGGTATAAAATTTCATAGGACATTCAGGACATTGGAAATTTTTCTCACCATGTCTTTGTAAATGTCCTCTCAGAACATTAGCCGTTTTGAATGATTTACCACAGTGGGAGCACAAATATGGTGTTTCACCAGTATGTATACGTAAGTGTTCTTTCAGAACGGTTGTGTTAGGAAAACCTTGGAAAATAGATATATATTATTTAAATTTAGTTCATGTATGCTTTATTTATATGTACTTACTCTTTTCACACAAATCACATTTATACTTTTTTTGACCTAAATGCTCATTGATATGATCGTTTAAGTGTGATTCTACTGAAAAAGCTTTATCACACAATTGACATTTGTGTGGCAAAATATCAGGATGCTTTTCATGCATATGTCTAGTTACTGCCGACATTGTTTTACAAATTTTACCACATACTTCACATTTAAAATCTCTTTTCATATGCATTACTCTATGAGCCGCTAAAGCTCTGGTCTGTTCAAATACGAGAGGACAATCGGGACATGGATATGGACCACCAGTTAAGCTTATTTCCAAGCCCATATGTTTTGATGACATATGGCTTTTCAATCGCCTCTCACTGGAAAATCGGTATTGGCATATATTGCACACAAATTCATTTTCCATTGAATGTACCGACATATGACGTGTTAAGAGATTCCTTTTCGAAAATGTTTTATTACACTCAGAACATGTTTTGCTACTTTTGGCTCTATTTAACGGTTTTTTTCTATGATATTTTCTCTTAGGCTTAATATCGGCTGATGTGGTTACTTTTATTTCAAATAAATTGCTATAAAAAGAAAGTAATGAAATTGAAATCAAATAAGATTTCGATATATCCTTAATTTCATTCAAGATTGGTAATACGTTTTAGAATTTTTATGATATGTACATCTTTGTAAGTTTGTGTAAGAGGTAGCTTCAATATTAAAAAAAATCTTGAAGCATGATTAACACGCTATTTATCTCTGTCCCACCATATTTACTATTTCCCAGTATTCGGGATACAGAATGTAATTTTCTAAAGAGAATTGAACGATATGACTCTAGTTCCTATATTCAAACTTCTGGAGTACTGCAGGGTAGCGTATTGGGCCCGTTGTTGTTTAACTTATTTATTAATGACATATTGTGTTTTATTAACTCAAAATTTCTTTATTATGTGGATGATTAAAAAATATTTATTGAAACGGGATCATTGCATCATCTTTTTGATTTACGAATTGAACTGGATAATCGTCTTGCGTACGCCATATATTTTTCTGCTAAATTTAGCACTCGGTTTTGAAAAATTAGTACAATGTTTTGCTGAAGTCAGCAGCGAAAATTAGTGAAAAAATCCGTAATTTGTAATAAGAGAATAGCAAAAATGATTACTAAAAATAAAAATTGTACTAAAAATCAGTATAAAAATACTTAGTATAGTGCGATTGGAAACTGTTTACAAATTTTTTTACTAACTTTTTTATCTGAGTGCATGCTACGGGGACATTTTTTCGAGCTAGAGTTTAGTATGGAGACATTTGGTTAGTTTGGGGACTGTCAACAACAACGAAATTGGATGAAATAAACGCAGAATGAATATTTGATATTTTTTGTTTGCAAAACGGTTAACGTTAACGAGATCTACTCTTCCCATGTTAAATGTAACGTTATTATGCTAATTTAAAAAGACGCCTTTTGATGTCGCCATATGAAGACGCTAGAATAATATGGGTTAAGCTAAAGTCAAATGCACGGAGTTCTGCGTAACACCATTCCCAAAATCACAGAAAATCGTACGTTAACGTACAAAATTGTTGTTGTTTCATATGTTATTTTTATCTAATTTGAGACACGCCTAACATCGACTTACTGGTTTAGGTCGTACGCTAACACACAATTGAAGAAGAAACTCTACAAACAACACAGAATTATTCTATTTTTAGAAATCATACATTATTCTAATTTCTACTGTTTTCCCATTTTGTGAGTTTTGCTAGAAGTAATGATTTAAATATTTTACTATTTACAAATTTCAGATTTCGGGAAACCCCAATTTTTTTATTGATATCTTTATTTAATAAAATAAATATATTTTTGTTATTTTAATAAAATCTATTTATAAACATCATATTTATTTGATTAAATAAAAGCATGTGATTTAAATGCATTATTAATATTTCTAATTCTCGGCTTCTTTTACACCATCGTTTTCGCTCCGTTGTACTACCACAGTCTAATCTTTTTTTTCTTGTGATGCCAGTTTTTCTTTATAATGTTGATTTTTATGATTTTTTAAATCGTTCAAATATTTAAAAGCTTCCGGACATTCGTCACAAAAATAGGTTTTCTCACCAACGTGGGTACGTAAATGTTTTACCAAATCCCCGCTAGCAGCATAAGCGCGATCACAGTATGTACACTTGTGAGGCTTTTCTCCAGTATGAACAAGTTTGTGTTTTTTCAAATGTTCTTTAAAAACAAAACTAAAAAAATGGTTTTAATTGATATTTGAAATTTAATTTCAAATATTTATAAACAATACCTTAAATTGCATTCTTCACATTTGAATGGTCTCAATCCAGTATGTTTAAATTTATGACCAGTCAGTGTATCCTTTCTAGAGAAACTCGCACCACATACATCACAAACATAACGTTTTGCTGGTGCATGTAATTTCATATGTTTTGCTAAATAATTTTTAGAACGAAATTTCTTGGGGCATTCCGGACACTGAATTGTTTCTTCTCCATGTATTAGTAAATGTTGCCGCAGTAAGTTTGGCGCTCTAAATGATGCACCGCAGTGGGAACATAAAAATGGTGTTTCGCCAGTATGAATACGTATGTGATTTTGTAACGAGTGAGTGCAAGGAAAGCCTTAAAAGATCCAAAATTGTTTTATCATATGTATTAAACATATTTTTGTTACACTTACTTTTTTCACACAAGTCGCATTTATACTTTTTCTGACCTAAATGTTCTTTGATATGATCATTTAAATGTGGTTCGACTGGAAAAGCTTTTGCACACGTTCCACATTTGTACGGCAAAACATCGGGATGTTTACTCTTCATATGTCTGGTGAGCGAGGCCATTATTTTACAATTTACACCACAAACTTTACATTCGAAATCTCTTTCCATGTGCATGACTTTATGCTTTGACAATGATCTTTTTTTCTCAAATATCATAGGACAGTCGGGACAGGAATATGGACCACCTACAATAATTAATTCTGGAGGTTTACAATTGGAATGTTTTCTTGTTATATGCTTTTTCAATTCTGTATCACTTCGATAACGATATTGACATATATCGCAAACAGATTTATTTTCCATTGAATGAACTGACATATGACGAATTAGTTGTCTCTTAGTCGTATATGAATTATTGCACTGAGAGCAAATGTTAGCATTGGCTTTTTCTTGATATTTTCTCTTGGATTTATTATCTGCAGTTTCGAATAATTTGCTAAAAAAAAGTAGAAGCAATTTAAATTTTTTTTGCAGTAAATACCACTACGAATCAAATGTTCGAATTTTTTAACCGGATAATGCTTTTCACAAATAGAACGTAATTTTCAAAAAAGCTTCAAAATATTTTTAAGTAAGTTTTTGAAAACATTGCCCACGTTACAAAAAATAGTACTGAGAGAACACAGTTTTTTGGATATGATATCAAAAAAATGCGTTACCAGGACTGTTTTATTACATTTTTTTACAATAATTAACAATTTTCTCCAATTTATCTTATTTAATACATAGTGGAATCCCGATTTAACGAAAACGCGGTTTAAAAAGCTCCCGGTTTAACAAACGATAAAATTTAAAAATAAAAAAGACATTAAGCCCAAAAACTGTTTTACATAGTAATAATCCCAGTGTAGAAAATCATTACCAGATATGTAGTTATGTAACTACATACTTGGTAATGGTAGCTAGTTACTTTTGTTATTACATTTCTTATTACCTTTATATGGCGATGTCGCGAAAAATAATGAGTTGTCGTTACACACCAGCATACGAAAAATTAAAAAATATATCGTTACCTATGTGCTTACCAGTACTTACAAAAATAATGAGTCTAAAAATAGATTTTCTAAAAAATAAATTATATAAAAAAAAATATTTTTTATTGTATTTTTTTTTTTAATAAAATTTACTGGTGCGGGAATCGAACCTGGGTCTACAGATTGCCAGTCAACAGCTCTACCATCTGAGCTATATCGACATGTAATATTTAATAGATAAGAACACAATTGACCTGCTGCACACAAGTAAGCTTACTCGCCAACATACAAAAAATCAAAAAATATGTGGTTACATATATCCTTACCAGTGTTTAAAAAATATTGAGTCTAAAAATAGATTTAAAAAAATTTTCAAAAAAATCTACAAAATTATTTTCTATTTGAAATAATGATAAAAATAAGTCATTATCAGTAACTCATTATTATATGTTTTAAAATGATACAGAAGGTAAGTGGGTGTCATTACTGGTAGTCCAAAAAATAATGATATGTCATTACCGTTTCTACACTGGGATCCTAAGAATACTTAAAAATAATAAATACCCAGCAAAAAAGAGCGAAAAAATATGTATTAAAAGGTGAAACATGCATGATTTTATGCAAGGGGTTGTAACTACAGAAGTTGCTCGTTCCGAATTATTCAAGCTACCACTACTAATAACGTACTCAGCGGCCCAAAAGAGTATAAAAGGCAACACATCGTAGAAATCTGGATCAGTTGCTTGCAGCCGCCAACGCGATCACAAGGTAACATAATGCTAATTTCTCTTTCTAGCAATTTAGGACTTATCCTGACAAGGATGTGTACCGTGCGTGGGTCACATCCTTTGAGATACTGCAAGTATCCTGCGAATATCTTCCGAGGTCCTGCGGCTATCCTTAAAAACTTCAAATATCCTTCAAGGTCCTGCCTACATCCTTGGAGAGTCTTTTGAGGTCCTGCGCAAATCCTTTGAAGTTGTACAATAAACCATTCAAGGTCCTGCGTATATTCTGTGAAGTCCTAGGACTACACTCAGAAAAGTTCTGCAGTTACTACATGACAGTTATTAATGTAGTAATGTGTTTGTAGTTATTTTAACTTCAATTGTAGTTAATTTACTTAGAACAAAATTTTTCAATGTTTTTGACAGTTATATTTTTAAACAAACTACAAAAATTACTACATTGTAGTAACATTTATTTTATGCAGTTATTTTGAATTTTATTTACAAATACTTAAATTTTCAAGTGTGTATGCACACACACGAAGCAAACAGAAGTATGTGTATGAATCACTTGTTTAGAAATTTCTAGTGAAAGAATATAAGTATAACATGTTTTCTCTTGTCTTAGTCATAAAACAACGCCAAAGAGTGAGCACGCGTAATACGGAAAAGGTTATATATTTTTATTAAATTACTAAAATAATAAGGTAAGTTTTATAATATAAATTTATTTACGGGGAATGTTAAAAAAATATTGTATTTATTTTCTTTCAGTTCTTTTATATTCTCATACCTTTCTACCTGGAGAAAAAAAAGGAAGCCAAACAACAGCATATTTCATCCCTCACAGACGGACATGTACAACAATATCTTAATAGTGAAAAAAAGTGACATTAAGTGTAAATTTTGATTTCTCAATTTTAAATTTATTATAGAATAAAATTAAGTTAATAGTGTTTACATAAATTTGTTTTTTTTTATTAAATTAATAATTAAAAAAAAAAAAATTATTTATGTTTTTTTAACTACATTTGCAAGTTGTTTGTACAGTTTTACAATAATTTGCATGTATGTTGTTTCCATTGCATTTGTAGTTGTTTTTACTACATTTGTCAGTTGATTTTTAACAGTTAAAAATTACTTCATATTGCAGTTAATTTAACTGCAAATGTAGTCTACACCTTTTTAAGTGCAAATGCAGTTATTTTAACTGTCATTTGTCTGAATCAAAGAAATTTCTGTGACGATCCCTACCCCCGCGTGCTTACCCCAGCTAACGGAGGAAAACTTGTCGTTACAGGGTTGTCATAGGACGGATGCCATCTTTTTAACAGCTTATGATGTACATTTTAACCAACGATCATGATATTTTGCTTCCCAAATTTAAAAATAAATAAAATTAAATTTGGCACGAGTGCACTCAGAAAAGTTCTGCAGTTACTACATGACAGTTATTTATGTAGTAATGCGGTTGTAGTTATTTTAACTACAATTGTAGTTAATTTACTTAGAACAAAATTTTTCAATGTTTTTGACAGTTATTTTTTTAAACAAACTACAAAAATTACTACATTGTAGTAACATTTATTTTATGCAGTTATTTTGAATTTTATTTACAAATACTTAAATTTTCAAGGGTGTGAATGCACACACACGAAGCAAACAGAAGTATGTGTATGAATCACTTGTTTAGAAATTTCTAGTGAAAGAATATGAGTATAACATTTTTTCTCTTGTCTTAGTCATAAAACAACGCCAAAGAGTGAGCACGCGTAATACGGAAAAGGTTATATATTTTTTATTAAGTTACTAAAATAATAAGGTAAGTTTTATAATATAAATTTATTTACGGGGAATGTTAAAAAAATATTGTATTTATTTTCTTTCAGTTCTTTTATATTCTCATCCCTTTCTACCTGGAGAAAAAAAAGGAAGCCAAACAACAGCATATTTCATTCCTCACAGACGGACATGGACAACAATATCTTAATAGTGAAAAAAAGTGACATTAAGTGTAAATTTTGATTTCTCAATTTTAAATTTATTATAGAATAAAATTAAGTTAATAGTGTTTACATAAATTTGTTTTTTTTATTAAATTAATAATTAAAAAAAAAATTTTATTTATGTTTTTTTAACTACATTTGCAAGTTGTTTGTACAGTTTTACAATAATTTGCATGTATGTTGTTTCAGTTGCATTTGTAGTTGTTTTTACTATATTTGTCAGTTGATTTTTAACAGTTAAAAATTACTTCATATTGCAGTTAATTTAACTGCAAATGTAGTCTACACCTTTTTAAGTGCAAATGCAGTTATTTTAACTGTCATTTGCAGTTGATTTTACCTACATAATTCCCTGAGTGTGGGGTTTAAACTTGGATACCTATACATTTCAAGCAGACGCTCTACCCCCTGTGCTAATTTTGGAGTGGCAATAACTTCAGACTTTCGATTTTCAGCAGTTATTGTTCGTATATTGAATAACAGTGTCTAAGTCCCATGTGGTACGAATTTGAGGAAAATCCGAAACGTTAACCCTTGGCGACCAGCGACCAAAATATTTCATTTTTAAAATTTTTCCATTTTTTCGATTTTTTTGAACCCATTTATCTCTAGCCTAATAAAAGTAACTGGTAAAATTCGAGGGTAATCGAGGTTAAAACTCAATTTAAAAATCACTGAAGCCTGCTAATTTAATGCGTTACGCTATGAAAAATATATTTAGCACCTAAATTTTTTATTTATTGGGTTTGTGTTTCCAATGGAACCCTACGTAACAAAATTTCAGATTTCTACACCGATAAAAGTTCTCAGTTGCTCAGTTAATCAATTTCTCAGTTAAAACCAAAAACTTTTTAATCAACTGAAATAAATAAATAAATACCCTGTAAATTAATTTTGAAATTGTCAAAGATTTTTAAACACACAATTATGAAGAAATAGAAACAAATTTAAGAAAATTAAATAAAAAAATTGTAAAGCCATTGGAACGTAATATACGTATATTTTGTTGAATAAAATACAGATACAATATTAAAATATAAGTTTAAAGTTTGATAAAGCAAGAATTTATATTAAATCTCCAGCAGAACCATAATTTTTTGATGACGTAATAAAGATTTAAAGAAAAATGTTAATCATATTGGGTGTAACATTAAGATAAAAACTAATCATAGATTTCGTTAATGCAATTTTGTTTTCATTCCTGTTAATTATTAAAATAAAAATAAATTATTCTAATTGTAAGTTAAGTTCTTTTTAATATTATCTAAATAATAGAAAATAATAAATTTTCTCAGTTGATAATTACTTTGTACAAAGACCGCAAAATTGTAACTAAGAAATCGCTCTTAGTGACTGAAATTTCAGTTAAATTTCTTGACACTATTTTCAACTATCGACTTAGTTATATACAATTAATTTTATTAACTAAGCCTTAGTAGGGGGTATTTCACCTGAGATTCAGTTGAAATTTTAGTAGCCAGTAACTGAGGAATTTTTTCGGTGTATCTAATCTAGATAAACGATGGTATTAATGGATTAAATGTACATTAGACCGTACTATCTTACAGGCAACAAAAAAGTACACCGTAAACCCTCCAATATGAAGTACTTTTGCAAGGCAATTTCAAAAAAAAAATTTTTTTTGTCCGAACGAAGGGGTTGCCATTTTACGTTTTTCGTTATATCTTTGGCATTTACAGTCGGATCTTGAAGTATGATACATCGATATTTTTCTCTCGAGGAGACCAGTGTTTTGCTCTAAGGGCCATCGACCTCAAGTATCCCGTTCTAGTAGTTACCCACCAGATCTCAGTTGCTACCACCCAAATGTCAGAAAATTAAAGCTCGCAAAATATCATTAAACTTTTGCTAAGGAAGTTTTTCGATAAACCCAGTAGACATTTTTTTTATATATTGGTTGGCGAACGTATTGATCGCTTTTAAAAATTTTTTTCATTGAATTTTTCAATTTCAATTTCTTTATTTATTACAATAACCTAGCCGAAAGGCCATAATCAGTTACAAATACTTTATAGCAAAACAGTGGTCTCCTCGAGATATCACACTTTAAAATCCGACTTTAAATGGCGACGCTATAACGAAAAATTGAAAAAGGCGACCCCTACGTTCGGCAAAAAAATTTTTTTTTTTTGAAATTGCTTTACAAAAATAATTCATATTGGAGGGTGTACGGCGAACTTTTTTTTTGCGGTACGGTCTAATGTACATGCTTCTCTACAATTATTTAAAATAGAAAATAGACAAAATCGTTCTAGCGGTATTAAATTTATGAAAGAAAAAAAAAACGAAAAGGAAATTCTCTTTTCTTTCATAAATTTGATGCCGCTAGAACGATTTCGAAAATTTGTAATAACTAATTATTGATCAGGACAATAACAAGCATTTTGGATCGTCTTCGATCGTGATTGGGATTTACAACATTTATCGCATAAAAATTATTCTTTTATCAATAGCATTTTCTTCTTCGGGAAAGAAACTATTTAACTTGTAAACCTTGTAAGCCTCACTTTTACATTGTTGTATTCTCTGGGACTTTAATACCATTGTTGTTGTTTTCCATTTGAATTAAATTAAATTTTAACTTGATATTTAGTAATCGGGCCTAAAAGACAGTTTTATAATTTTGTTCCCAGCAAAAAAAAAACCGAATGCATTCTACAAAGAATGCATTTTTCACTGCATATAAAGTAGCTATATATGCTGATTTATTACTTCCAATAAACGTATTTTAAATGACTTCCAAAATGCCATTAATTAAAAACTTTTTTTACTTCCCAGCAAAAAAATACCTGACCAAGATCCGTAAAAGCACCTATACAGTTGCCGACAATGCGTTCAATGAATGCGTTCAATTTATGCAACATCCAAGCACTCATTTTTATGACGTGCAAAGCAGACTTAAAGTAGCATAAACACCTTCTCTCCCATGACAAGCCAATGTTAAAAAATGCGTTTTTCACCTCAATTTGAACGCATTTGTGCCGAACAGTATAGGTGCTTTTACGGATCTTGGTCAGGTATTTTTTTGCTGGGTTTGAATTATTTCTTAGTTCTGACTATAAAACTGGCCCTTAGAGTAAAAAATGCTGAGATTATCGAACATATTTGACAATAAAAACTCACAATTTTTAAATGGTTTTGTCTATTAATATATGAGAAAATATTTTCACTAAAATTTCGCAAAATACACAAACACGTTCGTGAAAAATAATTTTTGTTCACAAAAAAACATAAGCTGAAATATTTAACTTTTTTATTAAAGAAATTTTTTTTAAAGACATCGCATTTGTTTAAAATAATAAAAACGTACTTATATTAAATTTAATTTCTAAAATAAACTTGCTTATTTAACATTATTGTTATCACTTTTTTGTGGTCTCACAACATCGATCTCTTTATTTTGTTGTAATGCCATATTTTTTCTATAATGTTGACTTTTATGTTCATTTAAACCATTCAAATATTTAAAAGCTTCTGGGCATTCGTCACAAAAATAGGTTTTCTCACCCACATGGATACGTAAATGTTTAACCAAATCCCCGCTAGCAGCATAGGCACGATCACAATATGTACACTGGTGAGGCTTTTCACCAGTATGGACGAGTTTATGTCTTTTGAAAGAGCGTTTAAAAACAAAACTAAAAATAAATAAATTTATTCAATAAACTGTATTTGCAATATAATTTTAGATTAACACCCGTATTCTAAACTTTATAACAATGACAAAATTGTGACAACACTGTGGTGAATGGTCTGTGTTCTCACAATTTTGTCATTGTTATAAAGTTTAGAATAAGGGTGTAAGTATAAAATATTATTACCTGAAATTACATTCTTCACATTTGAATGGTCTTTGTCCTGTATGTTTGAATTTATGATCAGTAAGGGAGCTATTTCTTGTGAAACTCGCACCACATACATCACAAACATGACGTTTACCTGGTGCATGTGATTTCATATGTTTATATAAACAGCTTTGAGAATAAAATTTCTTGGGACACTGAGGACATTGAAATTTTCTTTCGCCATGTATTTGTAAATGCTGTCGCAAAAGTTTCTCCGCTTTAAATCCTGCACCGCAATGGAAACATAAAAATGGTGTTTCTCCATTATGCACACGTATGTGACTCTCTAAAAAGCCAGGCGTATCAAAACCTTTAAGAATGCAAAATATTAGTATTGTGTTTATTTATTAGATTTTTATAACACTTACTTTTTTCACACATTTTACACTTATGTTTTTTCTGTCCCAAATGCTTATTGATATGATCATTTAAATGCGGTTCTACTGGAAAAGCTTTATCACATTTATGACATTTGTATGGCAAAACATCAGGATGTTTACTATTCATATGTCTGGTTAGCGCTGCCAATACTTTACAATTTACACCACAAACTTTACATTTAAAATCTCTTTCCATATGCATTACTTTATGCTTTTCCAATGATTTTTTTTGTTCAAATATCATAGGAAAATCGGGAACAGGATGTGGACCATCAGCAATAGTTATAGGTTTACTAACCACATGTTTGCATTTTATGTGTTTTTTCAATTCTGTAGCATTGCAATAACGGTATTGACATATATTGCACACAAATTCATTTTCCATTGAATGTACCGACATATGACGTGTGAAATGCAGATTATTCGTATATGATTTATTGCACTCAATACAGATTTTAGTAATGGCTCTTTTACGATATTTTCTTTTAGGTTTAATATCGGCAGTTTCAAATAAATTGCTAAAAAAAAGTTGAAGCAATTTAAATTACTTTTTTTAGCAAAAACAAAAAAAAGACATTTCAAATCAAATGTGCAAAAATCGTCAAAAATAACACTTCAGAATATTTATTTTTAATTGAGAAGTATTATAGACTCAAGGCCCGATTACTAAATGACTAGTTAGCTACTAAGTGGGACTTTAACTGACACATTTCTTGAAGTTTCCCACATAATATTTGAATTTAACTGTTGGGTAAATTTTAACTTCACATTCAGAAATCGAGCCTAAAAGTTCTATGGAACTTCATTTTAAAATATTAAAATTTGAGAACTTTTTTTTAAAAGAAATTTTATCTCAATATCTTAGGGGGTTGTTTTCAAAAAAACTTCAGTGAAGTATTTCGCTATTTCTATAGAAATAATTTTCTCTTCACTTCGCCCAAGTGTTTTAAGTAATTAGCCACCGTATTCAAAATGAAAAAGCATATGCTAACTAACTGTGTAAAAAAGTTAGCACCAAGTTGTTAGCATAAACTTTTTTATTTTGAATGCGGGGGTAGGTACTTAAAGTTTTCCTTATGTGTGTTAAATTATAAAACTTAAAATCAGAGACCCTAACTGATATAAATTTATTAAAAAAAAAAAATCATAAAGAATATTTATTTTCCATTTTCAAATAAAAAATTTATTAACAAATCTTATTTTGATTTGTTTAAATGACAGGTAAAAAAATAAAATAAGTTATTTTTTTTAATAATAACACTGTGCACGAATCCGAAAATTTGGGTACGTTGAATCCAGTGGTGCTAACCGTTTTCCTAGGTTAGCTCTTATGAAATTGAAAATTATGGCCCAAGATCCCCAGATCATGCGATTTTTTATTAATTTGTTTACGATAAATTTTAAGTTAGGTTATTTGTTACTCTACCAAGAGCCTTTGTGTTAAAAATAATCAAAATCGGTCTGGCGGTTAAAAAGTTGTGATTGAAAACGTGAAGACACCTTAAAAATCTCCATACAACTTGTTCATTTCAATACAAAGTTCAATACATTTTACAACCATTTAACGAAGCACCATATCAAAACTTTGTAGCATTTTGTATAGAAAATTTCATTCACAACTTTTGAACCCCTGCACCGATATTGATCATTTTTAACACAACGCTGATAGGGGATATAACAAACAACCCGGGTAAAAATAAATGGTCGAAAATTTCTGTTAAATTTTAACTTGATATTTAGCAGGGTTCGTAATGCACGAACATGTGCGCACATGCACAAAAATTGATGTGCAGACAAAAGATGCACATGCACAAGTGCATGTGCAAATTTTTGTTTATACTTTGCACTTGCACATGTGCATGTGCGAATAAAAAATATTTTGCACTTCGCATATTGAGATGTGCAACCAGAACTTTGAAGAATTAATTCCTTAATTCAATTTTTCAATTCTGAATTAAAAATTCGATGAATTAATTCATAAAGCGCCATATATTGAATGGAATTAATTCATATTTGTTTTCGTTCGATTTATTTTGTTACGAATTAATTCAATTGCTATAGTTCTTTTTATTAAATCAAATGAATTAATTCACTGGTGAACGCGTTCAATTTTATAAATCGAACGGAAAAAAGTGAATTAATTCCTTACTGAATTAATTTACCACTGAATTCGTTAAATTTCATTTTCGTTCAGTGAATTAAAAAAAAAATAAAAATACGTTCAGTGAATTAAAAAAAATTAAATTACGTTCAGTGAATTAAAAAAAAAATACGTTCACTGAATTGAAAAATCCAAAAATTAAGTTCACTGAACTCAAAGCCTGTTTTCTGCCGTTAAGTAGAAGAAAACATTTATTTACAAATAAAATTTCTAACTAAGCAATTTTACAGCGTTTGCTAGTAAAAATCAACAAATTACATATATATTAAGTATTAGAGAAACCCGATGCGCTTTATCAACCTACATGATTAAAAAATAAAGCCTTTTACTATTAAAGATAAAAACTTTACAGATATAGATGAATTTGGAAAAAATATAATTATTAATTTTTCAAACTTATGCTTTCCCGTAAAATGTAGATATATGCTTTACTATGACGTATTTCATTTATACGTTTTAACAATACTAAGAACTCTACAATAGACCACCCATGAAATGTATGAGATTTTTAAAAGTTTTTTTTTCACTCCACCAGCAGTTTCCGATAGATTGGGCATAAAAAATAATATGTGTACAAAAATTGGATTTATCGGGGGCATACAGGACTGGCCTGTATTGAACTTTTGATCCTAAAAATTACTTACAAACACTTCAAAGCTTTTCTGCGCCAAAACTTCTAAATTTTACGTTTTTTTGAAAATATACTATAAAGGCATTTTCATGTAGAATAAGAAGACAAACACTTCCTTCATACTATACTTCTACCTAACTATGATGTATAGTGAACTTTTAAGGGGAAAAAATCAAAATTTGTGTGAAGATTTCATTTTAAACGACCTTCATTAAAATTTCGACAGAGACAATTTTAAATTAAAATTTTCAGAACAAGTTCTGAATTTGGATTTTTTGTGTTTTTATAAAAAATCAATTTTTTATTTTTTAAATATTTTTAAAAAAATCTGCAGATAATTTGCATATATTGTTCCATATAGGGACATAGTTCAAGCCCTGACCATTCCCATATTTTCCTGGAAAGCGCTCGTAAAATTTTTATTTTTAAATTTTTACCATATAAAAATAAAATTTATGGACAACTTTTATGATCGGTTGAAAGCCCCATTGCGATTCGCCAATATTGGACATACCTGAAAATATTGTCGGGCTCTTGTAGATGCCATGGGTATGTGTCCCATAATCCAATTCATCGGAGGAGCGGAGAAAATGTACGGCCATATTTTTCAAATTTGCCAAAAATTAAATTTTATGAATGACTTTGAAAGACCTTTTGTAGTACACAACGGCGATTCGCAAAAATGGGACATACCTACCTTAAAATACTCTTGGACTCAAGTAGAGTCCGTTGGAATATGACTCATTTTCCAAATGATCGGGCAAGCTAAGAAAATAACTTTTTAAAAATTTACATTTTGGTACAATTTAAAAAATTACAATAAATTTTAAACCCTGCACTCGATTTTTAAAATGAAAAGTGTTTTTGCATTTACAGATGATGCTCGGCCTATAAATAAATAGTTTAACTTCTGACCATTCCTAATTTTACCTGCATTGAGTATTAAATAAATTATTTTTAGAAATCTGGGTTCTAACACATAAAACATTTTTTTCTCTAAAACCTACATTCGATATTTGATAAGAAAATTTTTTGGGAATCTACGTTTTTCATTCTTAGATTCTAGGCATTGTTCAAACCCTGACCATTCCTATATTTTCATGGCAAGCGCACGAAAAATTTTTATTTAAAAATTTTTACCATATAAAAAACCAAATTTATGGACAACTTTTATGGCCGGTTGTAAGGCCTAGTGTTTCCAATTCGGTTAATCGATTAACCGATTCCTCGATTAATCGCCTCTATTTCGGTTAATGTCGAAACAAATAATTTAAAACTCAAATAATTATTCGATCCGAATAATCGGTTAAAACAGGTCGATTAACCGGTTACAATTTTAATATGGAATTTTTCTCTTATTTTTTTTTCCCAAAACTTCATAATTTTCTTAACTTTGGCTAAAAAATTACAAGAAAAGCTTAGAATAAACATAAAATTACTAAAATACCACCAAATTCTTTTAAAATTGAGTGAAAGATGTCGTTAAGCCTTTAGATACCTTTTTTAAGCAAAATAAAGGTATTTCTAAAACTACCCAAAATACACGAAGTGTCTGGCTGGATCAGCGTCGAAGTGCTCTATAGGCTTTAATCAATATAGTAGGCGATTTTTGATTCTGTTCTTTTAAAAATTTAAGCTAATGTAAATTCTATTTCCATGTCCTTCAAGGCAAGGTTGCATTTTTTCAAATATGTGTCCGACAACTGTCAACTGACATCTTAATTCTGTAGAAATCTACCTTTTCTCACATCTCCAAAGAAAGTATAATCGATTCAAAACCACATCAATTCTGCATCACGTCCAACTACAACTTTTTCAGTTTTATTTCAAAATTGTTTAAAAATATATTAAAATTATCCAAATATATTTTAAAATTGTTTCAAAATTGTCCAAAAGGATCCAGAAATTTTTTAAATTCTTCCAAAAATGTTTTAAAATTGTCCAAAATCACTCAAAATTGTTCAAAAATGTTTTAGAATTATCCAAAAATCTGTCTAAAAAATTAAAATTGTCTAAAAAACTTTGATATTTGTCCAATTGCATTTCAAAATTGTACAAAATGTATTTTAAAATTTTCAAAATGTAACGGGAGTAATTAGCAATTTATATTATTTTGCACAACTTTATATTTTTATCATTGACAATGTTGCATAAAAATTATTATTGTTTATTTTCACTGTCATTTATTCTTTTGTGATTACTTAATTGGTTCATTTTGTTTGTTTTAATTAAATTGCCAAGACTGTAGCATCATTTTTATATTTCATTTATTTCAAATATTGATAATATTCGACTCTTGTTTTGTTAATTATTGTTTATTGGGTTTATTTCATTTTTTTAAATATTTGAATTGTACCTTAAATTTCAATATAAATATGAAACACAATCTGAAAATTGTCATTCTATCCCAGCAAAAAAAAAACCAAATGCATTCTACAAGAATGCATTTTTCACTGCATATAAAGTAGCTATATATGCTGATTTCTTACTTCCAATAAACGTATTTTAAATGACTTCCAAAATGCCATTAATTAAAAATTTTTTTTACTTCTCAGAAAAAACATGTTTTTCTCTGCTTGCAAATTCTTACTGAGAAAAATTTATCCAGTAAAAATTCGCAAAAAAAAGAAGAAGACTTAGAAATTCTCATCATAGAACTGTCACTTTATTCTCTCTGTTTACTGAGTATTTGTGTTAACGAACGCCATCCAGTAAAAATTTGTACAAATTTGTACAAATTATCCAGTAATCGAATGGACCTATTTTTAATAGTAAAAGGCTTTCAGCCTTACTATAAATATTTTTCAAAGGTATATTTTTTTTAAAGTCGACTTTATTTTAAAGCAAAGGTTTTGTTTTATCCGTACTATACAAAATATTTAAAATAAACCTTTTAAAATAATGCCAATTGAAAACCAAAACAAAATATTCAAAACCAAAATACATAAATATACAAAAACACTACTGAAAACTTCAAATTTAAAACAGAATTTTAAGGTATATTTTAACCCCTCAATTCATAAATGCTTTGTAAAGTTAAGGCAGGTTTACAAAACGTCATTTTCATACAAAATTTGTTCAATAAGCCTCCTATAATTTTACAAAGCGTTTATGAATTTAGGGGTAAATATTTTGTATGGTACGAAAATTAAAATAATAGTAAACTTTTGGGATTTAAAATCGACTTTTTCTTTTTTATAGTAAAGGTGTTTATTTTTTAATCATGTAGGTTGATAAAGTGCATCGGGTTTCTCTAACACTTAATATATATGTAATTTGTTGATTTTTACTAGCAAACGCTGTAAAATTGGTTGGTTAGAAATTGTATTTGTAAATAAATGTTTTCTTCTGCTGAACGGCAGAAAACCGATCTTTTTTTGTAAGGGTTGCTCGAATATACAACAAATTACCACCTTACTTAAAGACTTTTAATTTGTCGATTGATACGTTCAAGAAGAAACTTTTTGAAGTAATTTCACTTAATGCTTAATTTTCAGGCATTCAGGCATTATTTTTCGAATTAAAGCTTACATATGTCATTTTTTTTGTTTAGAATTTAGGGAATGTAAAAACTATTATCGCTAATTTTTTTATAACTTTTATTTTTAATCTTTATATGCATTTAATAATTTTATATTTGCATTGTTATCTAATTATGGGTGAAATAAAAAAATGTGATAAGTTTTTGGGCCAAATTTGTGAGAAGCAAAAAGTGTTAATATTTCGTTTTTTTCTTAATGGAATCAGTAAGTTTAGTCATTATAAACCTAATTGCATAAAATCTCTTCTACAAGTTGTCGCAATAACTTTTTTTGCACAATTTTATTTTTTTTTTGTGGTAAAGGAGCCCAGGTAGAAAAATACAAACGGCACAATGTTGGCCCGGTATTGGAGGCGGTAGTTCATGTACTGGCAATGCGTCGGATTTTTAACTTTCACTGTACTGGCATGTTGTCGAAATGATAACACCAATAAACGCTTGGCCGTAGTTATTTCCCAACGTGGGCGCAGGCTTGGAATTTTATTTTTTTGGTATTATCCCAGTACATTTAATAACAAATTTAGTAGTTTGCTAGAACTTTACTGTCCTCTTTGTGTACATCACAGATTTTTTTGTCTTAAGACTTGATGGAATTTCGTTCGAAACTTCACAAGAAAAGAATGGCTATGTCTCTCTTACATAAATAATTGTGTAATAGATGTAAAAATACATAAAATTTATAAATTGTTAATTTTAATAAATTAAAAAAAGCTCGTTAATTTTCAGAAAACAGTACTGGCAAAGCACGTTTTAAGTAGTACCGGCTTTTCGTACAAAACAGTGTTCTCCCAGTACAATTTATGTTGCAACGTCGGCATATTCTACCTGGGTGGTTTATAAAACAAACTTTTCATACAAAATTCTTTTTATTAGCGGTTTCGCGAATAAAAATACAATTCATTCCGCGAAAATTTTTTTTTTCTTTTTTTAGTTTTGTATTTTTGGTCCTTTTAAATGCTTTTCAGAAATTTAAAATTTTTTAAAATCCAATCAGCGTTGCGGAGTTACAAAATAATATATTAAAAACATAACGATTCACGATCAAACATTTTTTGGATTGTGTGAAACAAATTTAATTTGTCAAACTAATGTCAGTAATGGCTCGAAATATCGATTCCAAACCAATGAAATGCAAAATCAATCGTTTTTCGTTCCAGCAGTTTAGGGTAAAAAACTGAAAACTTTTTTTGATTTGACGTAAAATTATTAGTTGAATCATCTTTTGACGCATAAATATTAGTTGAATCACCTCTGTTTATGGTTATTTTAAAATATTTTAAACATTTACCTACATTTTTTTGAAAGCAATCTGATGCAAACAATTTAGGTTACGGAGTTTACAGTTACGGAGTTTACATTTGGATACTTTTTTTGTTTTCTTTCCGAAACAAAATCGTATGATGTCTAAAAGGTGAATCCAAATATGACATTGTTTTTCATACTCGTTAAATAGTTTGTTGTAAAAATTAGGAACGGAGTTTACAACATTTTTCCTAATCTTATTAAAGACATCCTTTTTCATCTCGAGAATGTTACATGCTGCAGAAAAGCTTCAAGTCTGTTGTACTAGATGATTATTTATAGTCCAAGGATCATTTGATTATAAATAACATTATACTTTTCCCAATATAAATAATAGATAACTCCAAAATTCTGGTGTATGCATTTTTATCAAAAATTATGACGAAAAATCGTTACAGAGTTGAAGTCGTGGTAGCTAAGATATACGAAAAAGTTTGTAAAATGTATTCATTTTTATTAAAAGCGGCACTTTTCCTCTTCATAAAAATTCTTGCAGTTAGTGTTTAGCTTAATTGGTTATTAAAATATAAGCTATTAAAGTTAAAAAACCTTATGAGTTACTGGTTACAGAATTCACATTTGGCCTATAAAATTGGCCACAAATTTTATGTATTAACCAAAAATTAGCGAGATTGTTATAAATTTTGTAAAACAGGTGACAATGCGCTGATATATATCGAAATATATAACTCAAATGTAATCCATGCATTAGAAATTAGGTGGTTACACGGTTTTTATCACATTTTTTGATATCACCCTTATACATATAATGTTTATTTTTTATTTTTATTTTAAACAAATTTTATTGCTTGTTTTGTTACTTTTAGTAGAAATTTGTAACCGATTATGGCCTTTAGGCTAGGTTATTGTTATAAATAAAGAAATTAAATTAATTAATTAAAAACATGCTTTGAATTCAGTGAACTTTATTTTCGGTTTTTTCAATTCAGTGAACTTATTTTTTTTTTTAATTCACTGAACGTATTTTTTTTTTAATTCACTGAACGTAATTTAATTTTTTTTTAATTCACTGAACGTAATTTCATTTTTTTGAATTCACTGAACGTAATTTAATTTTTTTTTTTAATTCACTGAACGTAATTTTATTTTTTTTTTTAATTCACTGAACGTAATTTTATTTAATTTTTTAATTCACTGAATGAAAATGAAATTGAACGAATTCAGTGGTGAATTAATTCAGTAAGGAATTAATTCACTTATTTTTCCGTTCGATTTATAAAATTGAACGCGTTCACCAAAGAATTAATTCATTTGATTTAATAAAAAGATCTATTGCAATTGAATTAAGTCTTTGAATTTGTTGTTTAATGAACGCGTTCAGTTGAACGAATTCAGTGAATTACTTGAGAAAAGGAATTCATTCAATTCTATAGAAAATTGAATTCGATTGGTAGTGAATTCATTCAAAAAAGAATTAATTCTTCAAAGATCTGTGTGCAAGTGCAGAATACTATTCGCACATGCACATCTCCATGTGCGATGTGCGAATACAAATTCGTGCAAGTGCAAGTGCGTATGCACGTGCCATAAAAAAACACCTAACATTAGAAATAATCGCTAATATAAATGTGTAATAATAAGTGTAATAAATGCTGAGATTATCGAACATATTTGACAATCAAGTCACAATTTTTAAATGGTTTTGTCTATTAATACATATATAAGGAAATATTTTCACTAAAATTTCGCAAAAAACACAAACACGTTCGTGAAAAATAATTTTTGTTCGCAAAAAAACATAAGCTGAAATATTTAACTTTTTTATTAAAGACATTTTTTTAAAGACATCGAATTTGTTAAAAATAATAAAAACGTATAATAAATTTAATTTAATTTCTAAAATAAACTTGCTTATTTAACATTATTGTTATCACTTTTTTGTGGTTTCACAACATCGATCTCTTTATTTTGTTGTAATGCCATATTTTCTCTATAATGTTGATTTTTATGTTCATTTAAACCATTCAAATATTTAAAAGCTTCTGGGCATTCGTCACAAAAATAGGTTTTCTCACCCACATGGATACGTAAATGTTTAACCAAATCCCCGCTAGCAGCATAGGCACGATCACAATATGTACACTGGTGAGGCTTTTCACCAGTATGGACGAGTTTATGTCTTTTGAAAGAGCGTTTAAAAACAAAACTAAAAATAAATAAATTTATTCAATAAACTGTATTTGCAATATAATTTTAGATTAAGTATAAAATATTATTACCTTAAATTACATTCTTCACATTTGAATGGTCTTAGTCCTGTATGTTTGAATTTATGACCAGTAAGGGAGCTATTTCTTGTGAAACTCGCACCACATACATCACAAACATGACGTTTACCTGGTGCATGTGATTTCATATGTTTATTTAAACCGCTTTTACAATAAAATTTCTTGGGACACTGAGGACATTGAACTTTTTTTTCGCCATGTATTTGTAAATGCTGTCGCAAAAGATTCTCCGCTTTAAATCCTGCACCGCAATGGAAACATAAAAATGGTGTTTCTCCATTATGCACACGTATGTGACTCTCTAAAAAGCCAGGCGAATCAAAACCTTTAAGAATGCGAAATATTAGTATTGTGTTTATTTATTAGATTTTTATAACACTTACTTTTTTCACACATTTTACACTTATGTTTTTTCTGTCCCAAATGCTTATTGATATGATCATTTAAATGCGGTTCTACTGGAAAAGCTTTATCACATTTATGACATTTGTATGGCAAAACATCAGGATGTTTACTATTCATATGTCTGGTTAGCGCTGCCAATACTTTACAATTTACACCACAAACTTTACATTTAAAATCTCTTTCCATATGCATTACTTTATGCTTTTCCAATGACTTTTTTTGTTCAAATATCATAGGAAAATCGGGAACAGGATGTGGACCATCAGCAATAGTTATAGGTTTACTAACCACATGTTTGCATTTTATGTGTTTTTTCAATTCTGTAGCATTGCAATAACGGTATTGACATATATTGCACACAAATTCATTTTCCATTGAATGTACCGACATATGACGTGTGAAATGCAGATTATTCGTATATGATTTATTGCACTCAATACAGATTTTAGTAATGGCTCTTTTACGATATTTTCTTTTAGGTTTAATATCGGCAGTTTCAAATAAATTGCTAAAAAAAAGTTGAAGCAATTTAAATTACTTTTTTTAGCAAAAAAAAAAGACATTTCAAATCAAATGTGTAGAAATCGTCAAAAATAACACTTCAGAATATTTATTTTTAATTTAGAAGTATTAGTGGGACTTTAACTGACACATTTCTTGAAGTTTCCCACATAATATTTGAATTTAACTGTTGGGTAAATTTTTACTTTACATTCAGAAATCGAGCCTAAATGATTCTATGGAACTTCATTTTAAAATCCCTTTAGAAAAATGTGTAAGTCCACACAATGTAATTGACTTCGTGTACTTCACATTGTGCGTACTTACGATATGGGATACTTGTGTATAACAATTGTATATGAAACTAAAAATATTTGAAATTTTTCAAAAATTTTGTCTAACTTTCACGCCACTATACTTGTGTGTACTTACGAAGTATATTGGCTTGTGGGCCATTACAATGCGGCCATACCCTGGGTAAAGTAAGCCAGCTTGTGTGTAGAATTTGTAAGCACTCGGGGATTCTAGTAAGTACACACAAGTATCTCCGAGTACTTTCAAACCCTACACACAAGCTGGCTTACTTTACCCAGGGTATGGCCGCATTGTAATTGCCCACAAGCCAATATACTTTGTAAGTACACACAAGTATAATGGCGTGTATGTTAGACAAAATTTTTGAAAAATTTCAAATATTTTTAGTTTCATATACACTTGTTATACACAAGTATCCCATATCGTAAGTACGCACAATGTGAAGTACACGAAATCGATTACATTGTGTGGACTTACACGTTTTTCTAAAGGGATATTTAAATTTGAGAACTTTTTTTTAGCGAAATTTTATGTCAATATCTTACGGGGTTGTTTTCAAAAACACTTCAGTGAAGTGTTGCGCTATTTCTATAGAAATTATTTTCTCTTCACTTCGCCCAAGTGTTTTAAGAAATTAGCCCCCGTATTCAAAATGGAAAAGCATATGCTAACTAACTAACTGCCAGCTTTCCCTTATGGGAGTTTGTGTGTAAAAAAGTTAGCACCAAGTTGTTAGCATAAACTTTTTCATTTTGAATACGGGGGTAGGTACTTCAAGTTTTCCTTATGTGTGTTAAATTATAAAACTTAAAATTAGAGACCCTAACTGATATAAATTTATTTAAAAAAAAAATCATAGAGAATATTTATTTTCCATTTTCAAATAAAAAATTTATTAACAAATCTTATTTTGATTTGTTTGAATGACAGGTAAAAAATAAAATAAGTTATTTTTTTAATAATAACACTGTGCACGAATCCGAAAATTTGGGTACGTTGAATCCAGTGGTGCTAGCAGTTTTCCTAGGTTAGCTCTTATGAAATTAAAAATTATGGCCCAAGATCCCCAGTTCATGCGATTTTTTATTAATTTGTTTACGATAAATTTTAAGTTAGGTTGTTTGTTACTCTACCAAGAGGCTTTGTGTTGAAAATGTGAAGACACCTTAAAAATCTCCATACAACTTGTTCATTTCAATACAAAGTTCAATACATTTTACAACCATTTAACGAAGCACCATATTACAACTTTGTAGCATTTTGTATAGAAAATTTCGAAGTGTCCTCATATTTTCATTCACAACTTTTGAACCCCTGCACCGATATTGATCATTTTTAACACAACGCTGATAGGGGCAGGCTTGCCATTTTAGCACTTTAGGTGCTAGATCTAGCATTTTTTTTGGGAGTTAGCACCCAAAAATTTAAAAAAAAAGTGCTAGTTGCTAGTTTAGGACTTTTTTAAAAATATTGAAATTTTTTAGCACTTTTTTAAATAATTCAATATCTATATGAAAAATTTCTTGAAACACTTCTCGAGTTCAAGAAATAACAGGATTTACAAATATCACAGTCCACACACAAATATTCAGCTTCTCTGAATTGGGTTAAAGTTGAATAGTGAATAAATATCTTTACCAGTCATGCCAACTTTTTGTTAAATATTGGCATAACAATATTTACGAATTTCTAAAAAGAAGAAAAGTTAGTTTGGCATTTCTGACTTAAGTTCACACTAGATCACTTCCAAAAGAGTTCCAATTTGAAAACCAACATATGATTGCTAACGGCAATCGAAATGACCGTAAAGTACTGCCCGAAAACCCTTTCTGGCAGATTTTTAAACTTTTGGAAAGAATGGTAAAAATCTGTTTCGAAAAGAAATATTGCTAAGACTCTGGTGCTCCTGCATGTATATTAAAATTACAAAAGTATAGGACTAACAAAAAATATTGTTCAGTAAAAATTTTCGGAATCTTAAATAGTTTTTCTACAGCAGGAAGAATTTAAAATTATATGGTTTCTCTATATAAATATAATTTTCTTGACCGCAAAAGGCATTAGAATCTGAAGATTTATCAATATAAAAAAATATTTTCAAAATCTAAAGGCATTTCTGTGAAAAAATTTCACATAATTGATGATTTTTCTAACGAAATAGTTAACAAAACCTACAATATTTCGTATAATAGCTAATCTTTCTGTAGAATCTGATATGTTTTAGCCTCAAAATCTGAAATTATTTCTATGGAGAACGTTTCTAATTTATCTCCAAATTATGATTTTTTAATTTCTTTACTGATTTAAAGCCAGCAATAAATGATGACCCTTTGAAATGGCGGCTGTATGAAATGCATAGTTTTTTTTTTTTTATTAATATATCAATTTATCAATAAAAACCATGGTTTGTCAACACTAACCCCAAAACATCAATAACGATTTAAAATGAATTCAAATAATTAACATAAAAATACCATTAACGAAATAACTTAAAATATCACTAAACGCAAAATACTTTAACGAAATTATTTGAAATACCGTTTAACCTAACAGACCCTAACTCAAAAATTTTAAATATCCTAGGGACCATCATTTACCTTAAAATACCACTAATGGCTGGTTTACATTATAAGATTTTCGGTGTGATTTTGAAATCCAGCCTATATGTTTTGCATGTGTACTAAAGCAAAATCATACCAAAAATCGTACAGTCTAAACTAGCCATAACGAAATAACTTAAAAAGCCTTAAAATAATCAAACGAAATAACTTTAAATACCGGTAACTCTAAAACAACTTAACGAAATAACTTATTATACCGATAACATTAAAATACCCTAACGAAATATTTATGAAATAACGTTATCCATTAACACTAAAGACTGGTTTACACTATAAGATTTTCGGAAAGATTTTGCAACCTTGTCTATATGTTTTGCATGTGTACTAAAGCAAAATACTACCGAAAATCTTATAATGTAAACTGGCTTTAACCTTATGAATCGGTTGCCAACTCTGATAAAAACCCATAATGCATGTTAAAAACAAAAAAAATCTAGCACCTTTTTTAGCACTTTTTATTTTGAATCCAGCACTTTCTAGCACTTTTTTTCGACGATCTAGCAACTTTTCGCATTTGTCTTATGGCAACACTGGATAGGGGATATAACAAACAACCCGGATAAAAATAAATGGTTAAAAATTTCTGTTAAATTTTAACTTGATATTTAGTAATCGGGCCTAATATGATTTTGTTTGAATTATTTCTTAGTTCCGACTATAAAACTGGCCCTTAGTGTAATAAATGCTGAGATTATCGAACATATTTGACAATCCAAAGTCACAATTTTTAAATGGTTTTGTCTATTAATATATGAGGAAATATTTTCACTAAAATTTCACAAAAAACACAAACACGTTCGTGAAAAATAATTTTTGTTCGCAAAAAAACATAAGCTGAAATATTTAACTTTTTTATTAAAGAAATTTAAACGTATATTAAATTTAATTTAATTTCTAAAATAAACTTGCTTATTTAACATTATTATCACTTTTTTGTGGTTTCACAACATCGATCTCTTTATTTTGTTGTAATGCCATATTTTCTCTATAATGTTGATTTTTATGTTCATTTAAACCATTCAAATATTTAAAAGCTTCTGGGCATTCGTCACAAAAATAGGTTTTCTCACCCACATGGATACGTAAATGTTTAACCAAATCTCCGCTAGAAGCATAGGCACGATCACAATATGTACACTGGTGAGGCTTTTCACCAGTATGGACGAGTTTATGTTTTTTGAAATGGCGTTTAAAAACAAAACTTAAAATAAATAAAGTTATTCAATAAACTGCAATATAATTTTAGATTAAGTATAAAATATTATTACCTCAAATTACATTCTTCACATGTGAATGGTCTTAGTCCTGTATGTTTGAATTTATGATCATTAAGGGTGCTCTTTCTTGTGAAACTCGCACCACATACATCACAAACATGACGTTTAACTGGTGCATGTGATTTCATATGTTTGGTTAGAACGCTTTGGGAATAAAATTTCTTGGGACACTGCGGACACTGAACTTTTTTTTCGCCATGTATTTGTAAATGCTGCCGCAAAACATTCCCCGCTTTAAATCCTGCACCGCAATGGAAACATAAAAATGGTGTTTCTCCAGTATGCATACGTATGTGACTCTCTAAAAAGCCAGGTGAAGAAAAACCTTTAAGAATGCAAAATATTAGTATCCTGTTTATTTATTAGATTTTTATAACACTTACTTTTTTCACACATTTCGCACTTATGTTTTTTCTGTCCCAAATGCTCATTGATATGATCATTTAAATGAGATTCTACTGGAAAAGCTTTATCACATTTATGACATTTGTATGGCAAAACATCAGGATGTTTACTATTCATATGTCTGGTTAGCGCTGCCATTACTTTACAATTTACACCACAAACTTTACATTTAAAATCTCTTTCCATATGCATTACTTTATGCTTTACCAACGACTTTTTTTGTTCAAATATCATAGGACAATCGGGACAAGGATGTGGACCATCAGCAATAGTTATAGTTTTACTAACCACATGTTTGCGTTTTATGTGTTTTTTCAATTCTGTATCATTGATATAACGGTATTGACATATATTGCACACAAATTCATTTTCCATTGAATGTACCGACATATGACGTGTGAAATGCAGATTATTCGTATATGATTTATTGCACTCAGTACACATTTTAGTAATGGCTTTTTTACGATATTTTCTTTTAGGTTTAATATCGGCAGTTTCAAATAAATTGCTAAAAAAAAGTTGAAGCAATTTAAATTACTTTTTTTTAGCAAAAAAAAAGACATTTCAAATCAAATGTGCAAAAATCGTCAAAAATAACACGAAATTTTGAAAAAATTTTCAGAATATTTATTTTTTAATTTAGAAGTATTATAGACTCAAGCCAAAATTATTATTTTTTATTTTTAAGTTTGAAAATCAATTTGATTCAAATATCTCTTGAACAATTCAAATATTTCTTGAAACTTGCAAAAGAAGTGCTCATAAACACTAAGCCACAAAAAGTGTATTTTCCATCAGAACCGCCTTGGAAGTTAAAAAAAAAAAACCTGCTTTATTCAAGACCCAGTGGACCTCTCCAAAGAATCTACACCTATTTATCCCTATTCAAGATATCCTCCTCTTACAAAAAAACCAATTGGAAATTATTGTACACCGATGTCCCTTAAACTGAGATTTCTACCTCATTAGTTGTTATTAACGACAAGCTAAGCACCGATTTTAGATAATAGAGCTTCAATATTCACATCTGAATCAACAGCAATTTTTTACGCACTAAACAAATAGAAGAATATCCGCGGAAAATTTCTGTTATGCTCAGACTCTAAATCTGTAGTAATGTCTATTCAAAATGTTAAGTACAAAAACGAAACAATTTCGAAAATGTGAGAAATTTTAATAAAAGTTCACACTATATTGAAAATTATGTGGGATCCCTAGCTACATTGGAATTAGAGGCCAGTATGAATGTTTTGCAAGACATTCACAAAACATTTTCTTATACAACACCAAAATATTTTTTTTTTGTTTTCTGTTTTATTTATTTTTTTTTGTAATGATCTGAATTTTAACATCTTGTAAATAACTACAAATAAGTAAAATGGTCAATTTTTGTTATATTTAGTATTAAAAATCGTCAAATCTCTCATCAGCGCATGCAAGAGAATGTCTTGTAAGACATTCATTCAGCCCTCTAATATGCACCTATCATTTTCAATAGCCTTCAACAAATAAATAATACATAACTAAAATTATTACATCAAGTCTTTGGAACATGGAAATGAATGAATGGAACAACTACCAACATTACTACAAACAATTCAACCCAAAAAAATCTATCCTCCAAATGCAACAAGACTGGATCTGGAAAAATAAATATATAAAAATATATACCGTTATGCGTCACTCGTTTCTATGTATCGGAACGACTCGTAACCCAAAAAGCCCCAACCAAGGAATGCCAACCCAACAAACCTACAAAACCTATGTATGACTTCTTTTTTTCTAACATGGAGCAACTTTATCCGGCGAACTTGCTCCAAATCCTTTTGGTCCGTGCCGGAATAGAAAAAAACCCGGAAACTTGGTTCTGCTCAGTTTGTCAGGACCGGTTACACTCTAACATCTGTAATCATTGGGCTCACCTCAGGAAGGATAGCAGTAGGAACTGCAGTGGGTTAAGAAAATACAATGACTGGGACGAAAACTACGTAGCCTCATGTACCAGCCTACGTAATAGCTCAACGTCATCGGTTACGATGACCCCTATTCCGTACCAACAGCAACAACCACAGCAACCATAACAGCTACAACAGCAGACACCACACGTGGCTGTCCCCCGACCAGAGGTGATAACCTTTATTCAGTTTAATAACTTCAGAGTTGTAATAACTATAACATTCTGTACAAGGACCGTACACGGAGCGGAGGCCGGGTTCTCGCATTCATTATCGACAAAACCGTGCAGTACAGAATGATATCTACAATTTTTGATATTATGCCACAATATAACATTTGAATCGCTGCACCAAATTTTATAATTTTCAATAGCAAACTGCTTAAACAAAGTCTTATAAGTCATGAATAATTTAGGTACGATTACAATTGTTTAAATATCACAGATTTTTTTAGGTATTTCCCAAGGGTTTAGAGAATTAAAGTCTGAGTTCAGCACAGTCGAGTTATTAAAACAACAGTCGACTTTTATTTCTTCCTCGGTCGGCAAGAATCGACACTTTTCGATACCTTTCTTTCAATCTTCGAAAAAGAGAGTTGAAAACCGCCTGGTACCGTTACCTTTGGCAGTGTTGATTTATCCATTTTCATTGTTTTTTCTGGTCTCAGTGATTGGTCAAATCAACTGTTCGGAAAGGTTGTTCCAAATGTGATGTCTTAGTTTCTCATATACCACTTATGAGAGTTACAATTGTATACATTTTTCATTTTTGTTGCTATTTAATTATATACATAATGTTAGCTTTTTTAATGAAGTTTAGTATACTTAATATTTAATTTTATAAGCATTTAATGAAATAATGTTGTTTAAAACAAATTTTTCTTTTATTATACTTTTAGATTTTTTTAAAACTAATTTACACATATTCCCCTAGGGTACAACTTCTATAACTTCTAGGTCCCTGAGCAGTAAATCCTGTAAGTTTGAAATATGTGGCACATATATTTATTTAGAATAATATGTGTAAAAAATATACAATCGATATAATTGGATATCTTTCACTAATCATGATCTGCGATTGATAGGAATCGAAAATTCTATAATCGTTATAAGTCTGCAATTATGTTAGATTGAAATATTCGAAGGATAGAAATCTACGATTAATATAAATATGAAATAATTAAAAAAAATATTTATATATTCATTAAAATCTGGATTGAAAAATGTATATTAATTTAAGAAATTAACCCCTGAATTCATAAATGCTTTGTAAAGTTAAAGCAGGTTTACAAAACGTCATTTTCATACAAAATTTGTTCAATAAACCTCCTATAAGTTTACAAAGCGTTTATGAATTTAGGGGTAAATTTTTATCAGTCTTTATAGATTTTTATATTAGCTGTGTTTTCGACTTAACTATATTACTTTTCATATGAACGTAACTTTCAACACGGAAAATTATCAACGTTGAAAACTCACCGTTTATACATTTCAACATCTGACGTAACTTATTCGGGTTACTTCCGAAAAACTTTTGCTGACACACGTTCGATTATAACGAAAAAATTATAAACATAACCTGTTTAAATTTTTTGTTATACTACAATCAGATTAACGTAGATTTGCTTTAAATACTTAACGGCATAGGCATAAAACAAAATACAGGTACATATTAATATTTATTATAAATGTTCCTATAGATGTTTTTAGCCAAATGAATAGTTTATTGATTTTTAGAACAGGGTTATAAATCAAATTAAAATGTAAAACAGGAACAAATTTGATTTAAAGGACTTTTATAAGAATCAACAAAATGTTTATAAATTTGGCTATTATTTATTTTATTTATTTATTTATTTTTTATTTTGTTGTTCCACACACAAGACTTAAAGTTTTATATTCCAGTATAGAACTGATTATTCGCTAAATATGTGTAATATAAATTTTTCAATAAAGGTTCTTGTTTCTGCAATTTTCAGGATTCAAGATTGAATATTTAAAAAATATTTTTACAATTATTATACTTTGATATAGGTTTTTAATCTATAATGATTTCAGTTTATTAATTTTTAAAGATTTTAATTTTTTATTATTTTACAACTTTTTAATTAAACGATTTAAATTTTTCATAACTTTGTTTCGCTATCCTTAAATAATTTTAATTTTTTTAAGATTTTGTTCATATTTCTTAAAAGATTTTAACTTTTACTATCTTATTAAAAAGAATTTCATATTTTTCTTATGCTGCGTTCACATCGGTTTTTAAATCCCAAGATTTCAATGGAAATCTCGCCAGAAATCTTGACCGTTTATTACAATTGCACTTTATAACAGTAACGAGATTTGGATTTGACAACCTCATTTTTTTTGTAAACATAATAAATAGTACATACTATAAAAAAATAACCTCAAATTTTTTTGTATGGGATTTGGCAGATGTAAATTCAACTTTAAGCTTTTTAAATTATTTAGATCTTTAACTCTGAGTATTTCTGAAAATTTATTTGTTGCATTATTTTTTGTCTTCTGTTTGTAAAAATATTATTCAGATGTAGATCTCAGATTCAAAAATTTCTATATTAAACAAATTGTGGAATAACTATACTTTAGTGAAACCTCACAGATTTTTCTCCAGGTAGTATTTTTTGAAGTAACTGAATTCAAAAATGTTAGGAAGAAAGGCCCCAAGTCGGACATATTTTGTCATTTATGTTTGGATTGAAACAATAGATGCAGCATTGAAAATTTTTCAGATCACAATTTTTTTTCTTTCATTGTTATTAGTTTTATTTTATTGTATACATTGAACAATGTTTGTTACTGAGATTAAATAAACGAAAACAATCGTATTTTGAACCATATCTACAAGGATTATATTCTGAAAATTTTGGAAAAACTTTCCAATGTCACTTGTTTCCCGCCAAGGTCAAAGGTAAAATTGTTGGATATTTTGTGTTTTTCAGGTAAATGTATTGAAATATTGTATAAGTTTTTGTTGAAACTTGACCTGATTAGTCTTCGAAATCTAAAATTGATATTTTTGAAGAAGCAAATTCCGAAAATATTTGCATAATAAACTCAAAAATCTTTTAATTGTGGATTTTTAAGAAGAAAACACCAATTTATTTCTTTTACTGGTATGCACTTGTGGCCAAAATTGTTTAAAATTCTAAAATACACTGACATAAACATCTGCATAATAAACATAGTTTTTTTTCCAAAATTATTTTAATTTTTGCATTCAATATACAAATATTGTGTTGTGATATTGTCTTATTAGATTTTATTAATTGCTTTAAAAAGAATGATCATTTTCATTATAAACAATACAATTATTATCTGGGCATTACCCCATTCATCAGTTGTTTGCATTAAGAAAATGATGTCTGGGTAACACAACCGAGAAATTACATACAGTAAATAAATTTAACGTAACGTAACCTGTATTTGGTAAAATTCCAGTCATAAATCAGCACTTTTATTTTTAAAGAAATAAATAAGATATAATACGACAATAGATTTTGGTCTTCAGCAATTAGATTTTGGTCTTCAGCATTTGTGCATTTGAGGGACATTGAGTGAAGATAAAATAGTTTGCTTCCTAAAAATCCATAATTATGGATTAATGGAAAGGTATTTATAATAATTAAGCAAATATGTACATTAGACCGTACCTCAAAAAAATGTTCGCCGTACAACCTCCACTATGAAATCTTTTTGCAAGACAATTTCAAAAAAAAAAATTTTTTTTTGCCGAACGTAGGGGTCGCCTTTTTTAATTTTTCGTTATAGCTACGGCATTTAAAGTCGGGTAAAAAGTGTGATATATCGATTTTTTTTGCCTCGAGGAGACCAGTGTGTTGATATAAAGGAAAATCCAATGAAAAAAAATTTAAAAAGGCGACCGTTCGGCAACCAATATATAAAAAAATTTCTAATGGGTTTATCTAAAAACTTCCTTAGCAAAAGTTTAATGATTTTTTGCGAGCTTTAATTTTCTGACATTAGGGCGGTAGCAACTAAGATCTGGTCGGTAACTACTACAACGGGATACTTGAGCTCAATGAAACTTAGAGCAAAACACTGGTCTCCTCGAGAGAAAAATATCGATGTATAAAACTTTAAAATCCGACTGTAATTGACAAAGATATAACGAAAAACGTAAAATGGCGACTCCCACGTTCGGCAGAAAAAAAACAAAATTTTTTTTGAAACCTTGCAAAAATACTTCATATTGGAAGGTGTACGGCGCACTTTTTTTTCCTCTAAGGTGGTACGCTCTTATGTACATGTAACTGTGTATTTGAAAGTTTTAAACATTTTGGGTTATTATGATATCAAGTGTTTTTTCACCGTTTTTTTAGTATTTATATAATTTTACATTTTCACCTACCTTTCACTATCTTCCTTATCATCATTAGGCCAATAATCATCCGAACTATTGCCATCGTCACTATCCAAACCAATCTTTTCATCATCCATAGCAATTTCAAGCTTCACCGGATCTATTTGGAAACTTGGACTTAAAACATCGGCAAACTCTGTCATTGGAGCATGAGTAAAATTATTGCTTCCGTTTGATGCATCATCTATAGGTTCTTTTTTGAGATTATCCATTAAAATATCGTCTTCCTGTAAGATGTCATTTAGTTCCGCTGGCATCTCATCCTCATCTTCATTTCTGACCAACATATCTCTTAGTTGTTGATTTGTTTCCATACATTTCTTATGAAAATTATACGATACACGTAACTTCTCCAAACAATCTTCACATATTTCTACTGGTAGTGGTGTATCCTCAAGTTCCAGATCAAAGTCGGGTATAGCTTGATTAAGCATATCTTCAATTTGCAAATCATCTTCAATAAATTCCCGTAGTTTATGCATTTCTGCAGATTTTTCTAAACATGTACGGCATATACGACCCAACAACATTTTAGCCATTTTTAATTGGTATATTTTAATTAACTTCCCCGAAAAAAAGTATAGACACGAAAGAAAAAAATTATTACAATTTTTTTACGAACAGATGCAGAAACATAGCTTGTTTGTCGTAGAGTTGTAAAATTATCGAGTATTTGGGAAATGAGTATAGTTGTAATATGTCGGTACTTGATACTATTCGATAATTTTCAAGTATCGATTCGATACTATTCAATACTTTTTATATTCATACAAATTCATTGAAAATTTTTCGTAAAACAAGGTTGTATTTTTGTAGTGTTTTTCATCAAAATTACATTTTTAGAAAGAAAAATATTAGAAAGTATTTTGTAAGCACTTTTAGGTATTGAGTACTCAGAAGAAGTGGTAGGTATTGATTACTCAACACCAAGTACAGGAGTACTCAGTACCGCTTGCTCACTGATGTCAACTATTTAAAAGAAAAAATGGCTAGATCAGACACAAAAATCGCTGGAAAACTACTATTTTACTTATCATGACTAGCCGTGGTGCTGTGGGGACAAGAAACGAATTCCACCAATCTATCTAATTCGATTTAATTCCAAGTTAGTTTTACCTATTTCCTATTAACATAATAGTGGTTTTCATATAAACTCGTACATTCCTTGTAAACCTTGTATAAATACAAAACATATTTTTTTTGTATGCAGTTTGATATAAAACTCATAAATATCTGGTATATTTATGAGTTTTATCTCATTATGTTATGTTTAAACTGTTTACGAGTATAATACGAGTTTATATGAAAACCCCTAATGTATTTTTTAGGTATTTTTTACTACACCATTTTCAGTTTTATTTCAAAAAATTCCAAATATATTTCAAAATTGTCTAAAAATGTTTTAAAATTATCCAAAAATGTTTTAAAATTGTCCAAAAATGTTTTAAAATTGTCCAAATATATTTTAAAATTGTCTAAAAAGGTTTAAAAATTGTATAAAATATTTCAAAATTATCCAAAAATGTTGTATGTATTTGAAATACAAATGGAATTATTTGAAATGCATTTGGACAATTTTGAAATACAGATTTAAAATTTTTAAAAACAAGTGTATAATTTTGAAATGTATTTGGACAATTTTAAAATACAAATAGAATTTTCTAAAATACAAATAAAGCCTCATTCATACTGAACCCAAAACTAGAAGTTTTCGTTTTTTTTTTAAGTTTTCGATTTTAAATTTGTATGGGATTTGACAATCAAAAACAAAATAAATTTGAAAACTACTAGTTTTGGGTTCAGTATGAATGAGGTATAAAATATATTTGTAATATTTTAAAATATATCTGTATAATTTTAAAATAAATTTTGAAAATTTTAAAATACATTTTGGACAATTTTGAAATGCAATTGGACAAATATCAAAGTTTTTTAGACAATTTTAAACAATATTTGGAGAATTTTGAAAGATTTTTGGATAATTCTAAAACATTTTTGGTCAATTTTGAATGAATTTTGGACAATTTTAAAACATTTTTGGAAAAATTTAAAACATTTTTGGAAAATTTTAAAACATTTTTAGACAATTTTGAAATATATTTGGAATTTTTTACAAAAAAAGTTACATATTTTACCAGAAAATTGTAAAACTAACTTGGAAATTATTACTAGGGTTCGTCAAAAAAAAATTTTTCTTTGATTTTCGGATATCATCACTTTTTTCAAGATTTTGCATAGAAAAAAATGGCGTTTTTTTCTTTTTTATTTCAACTCCTTCCACTGGCGCAAGTCGGCCAAAAACGCTGATTTGGGGACCCATTTTCTGCAGAGCAAAAACGGCTACATTTCTGGGAAATGTGACTCTACCATTCGATTCGACAGCAAAAACTAATATAAAAAACATTTTTTTGCGTTTTCTGAATACAGCAGATAGTCATTAGAGTGGTCCAAAAATCCACTTTTTTCAAAAATTTCAAAAAAGTTACTTTTTTATTACACACAATGAAAATGTATTCCCTGCTGAGAATATTGGTACAAAAATTTTTGATATACCGCGACCCGTTAAAAAGTTATTTAGTAATCAAATAGTTTAGAAAAAAATCTTTGTAATAAATTTTAAAAAACTTACAAATTATTTTGTCATTACTAAAAAATAAATTTATAATGCGGCAGCGAGTATTGAAAGATGCATTTTAATTAGCTCAAATACTTTTTCATTGAATTTAAAAAAAATCCAATTTGATTAGCTAATAACTTTTTAACGGTTCGCGGTATATCCAAAATTTGTGTACCCATGGACTCCGCCGGAAATACATTTTCATTGTGTGTAATAAAAAAAATGACTTTTTAGAAGTTTTTGAAAAAAGCGGATTTTCGAACCACTCTAATGGCTATCTGGTGTATTTTGAAAATGCAAAAAAAAGTTTTGTACATTAAATTTTGTTGTAGAATCGAATGGTAAAATCAGATTTCCTATAAATACAGCTGTTTTTGCTCTGCAGGAAAAGGGTCTTAAAATTAGCGTTTTTAGCCGACTTGCGCCAGAGGAAGGAGTTGAAATAAAAAAGAAAAAAAAAAACGCCATTCTTTTTTTCTATGCAAAAACTTTAAAAAAATTTATGATATCCGAAAATCAAATTTTTGTGACGAACTCTAATAATTACATTACTGTATTTACTGTGTGCAAAGACTGTTATTTGTGGCGGTATTCAGAACAATAACATTTCAAAATCCAGAAATATGATCATGGCCGACTTTAATGCCCAGTTCACAACTCGATTCACTTTAAGATCATTGTATGTTCTTAACATTTTATAAATTATATTAGCCTTTAAATTGGATTACAATTAAAGTTCTCGAATTAACAAAGCAAAATATTCAATATTCTTAAACATGGTCTACGACAATTGAAAAAAATTAAACAAAAGAAAATATTAAAAAATTTTATATAAAACAGCAACAAATTTTTGGATTAACTATTAGTTAGCTCTTAAACCTTCAATATAAGACCAACCGTAAGTAGTATTGTTAAAGTTAACCTTTCAACCGTTAACGATAAAAAGAAAAGAATCAAAATTTTTTGAAGGCATTGATATATTTTAATACTAATTTTAAGTAATAATTTATATTCTAAGAGTTATTTTTTCGAATTCCTACAATAGAACATAAATATATTTTTATACATTTACTTCCATTCCATTTCCTTCCATTACAGTTTGTTCTTCCTTCATTTTGATACCTGCCAATTCATCTTTGGCCAGTTGTTCTGCTTCCTTTTGTTTGCGATAATGTTCCCATTCGTGATTTTTCAAGTCAGCCTGATATTTATATGCAGCCGGACACTGAGTACACATGTAGGTATTTTCACCCACATGGGTACGTAAATGTTTGTTCAAATCATTACTTTGCGCGTAAGCTTTTTCGCAGAATTTACATTTATATGGTTTTTCGCCAGTATGTGTACGTAAATGTCGATTTAAATTCATCGCACGTGGAAATCTAAGAACGAAATATGAAAAAAGCTGTATTAATTTATTGAAAACCTTTTATAAACAATAAGAGCAATCATCACATACAATTTTTTTTTAATTAGGCAGAAGCACCTTTATATTATATAGAAACAGCTTTGAAATCAAATTTTCTTTTTAATTAAATAAGTATATCGTCGTATAAAATCGACTTTTTGATCGATTATGATGTACCGTATCAAAATATGTACATATTCCTGCAAATTTTTACACTCCTACGACTAAAGTGTAAGCGCAAACAATTTTAAAAAGTTTTTTGCTTCTCCTGTAAAATTTTTAAATGTAACTTACGGCTTTTTTGATTTCATGTGACGATATACTTATTTTTAAACAAAATCTAAAATGTTGACATATTAATTTAAATACGAAAAAGTTTATTTTAAATAGAATTATATTTACTTTAACAAGATTTATACTTAATTTTTTTTATTGTCTTCAAAAGTTTTCTACAAAATCTTAAACCGAACAAAACTAACACTCATTGTAAAATTTGGGATTTTACTATATTTTGTTGCATTTGTCGGAAAAAATCGCCAAAACATTTTTTTTTTTTTTGTTGGTAATGATTCGGAAAAGTAGCACAAATTGCATTTAATGGCAAATGCAAAAAAATAAAAAAAAAATTGCCTTATCAATAACAAAAAGTACAATCGTTCGCGTACTTTTCTTAGTAAAATCCGACGTATTGTCAGTACATGTAATACCCTCTTCAACATAGGGCCGAAATTGTGCCGTTTGTATTTTTCTACCTGTGTGTTTTCTGAGATAAATTTATGTAGCTTTTCAAACTTTAAAATGTACTTCAAATACTTTTAAAATAAAGTAAATTATGTAATAATACAATTAGGTTGTTCACAAATCAGGAATTTTAGACTTTTATGTTCGAAATTAGAATGGAAGAAGTCTAAAATTTTTTGAAAGTATATGTTTTGTATAAAGTAATATGCACCATTTTTTGTAAAGTAATATACACCAAAATGTCTATTTCTTAAGTTGATTTGTCACTTTTTAACTCATGTTGTAGCTGCTCCTAAGGAATTAGCTATTTGTTTTCAAAATAATTGGTCTACAAATAGATAATTTCTTAGACGCAAATATGATATATTATTTAATCATAGGATCACAAAACTTCTAGTAAATTAAAAACAAATACTTACGCCATTGGACATTGATCACATTTATAGGGTTTCAATCCTGTATGTAACATCTGATGTTGATGTAAAGTATCGACTCTGGAAAAGCGAGCGCCACACGTTTGACAAACATGATTTTTGCCCACTTGATGGGACATCAAATGTATATAACGATCTGATGGACATTTAAAACGTTTGGGACAATGTGGACATGTATATGGTTTATCGTCACCATGACGTTGCATATGTTGACGTAAATTACTGGGTCTATAGAATTTTTTACCACACAAGGTGCATAGATAATTCAAATCTCCGGTATGTATGCGCATATGTTGTTTCATGGCAAATTTGAAAGAGAATGCTAAAATATAGGAATGTTATGTATATCGTAAGAATAATATTTACATAATTTTGAATTGAATTCTTTTAAAACTTTTCAAATATACCCAGATGCCCTACGTTGGGCGCCATAGTAATGTACATTTGCTTGATATACATGCTAAATTATAACATGCTTATTCACAAAAAAACTTTATATCTTATTAGAGGCTAATTGAACGATTTTTGTTGTTGTTTTGCATGTTAATTTGTTTTATTAAGCTCAAATAAAATTCGAAACTTTTTTGTGAATACAAGCCTAAATGTTTATTTGCAAAATAAACATTTAGAAATACTAAAAATAATTTTTAATTTTGAAATATATTTGAAAAATTATAAAATATAACTGAAAAATTTTTTACAAATAAATAAACAAATTAAAAAAAAAAAATTAGATTCTAAATACACGTTAAATAACATTCAATAAAAATTTTATTATTTTTTTATAGTACTTACATTTGTCACAAAGATCACATTTGAAATTTTTAATACCCATATGACGATTCATGTGTATCTTTAAATGTTCTTCGACCACAAATGTCTTTTCGCATTTATCACATTGGAAAGGTTTAATTTCTGGATGTTTCTTACTCATATGTTGAGCCAAACCACCAATATTCGAATAAGCTGATGGACAATAACTACAAATGTGTGTCTTCTCCAAATTCTCTGGTTTCGTTTCGACTTTAGGATTTGGAACCTCTTCGGGATGATGTTTTTCCATATGCTTTTGCAACATATGAGGATACTTGAATCTATCCCAACAGATTACGCAAACAAAACGATGGGCTTCAGTGTGTTTTTTCATATGCCTTTCCAATTGTTTTTCAAATTTAAATGAAGCATCACATTCGGTACAATGATATTGATGTGAAGACGTATCGATTTTAGATTTTGGTGTTGTCTTTTCTTTATCGCCAAAATCTATATCACTTTCATCCTCTGATGTGTCGGAATTATTATCTTCATTCCAATTATCATCATTATCCATTTCCACTTCATCGTCATCATTGTCATTGTCATTATCATTAATATTTTCTTTTGATTTTTTAAGACTTCTTGTATGTGTTTTTGTAGAATCTTTCTCTTTTTCATCGATAGACTTTATGGAAGAATTAATATCTTTGTGTTTACCACTCATATGTTTTTGCAACATATTTGGTGTATTAAATGATTTATTACATATTTCACATTTACTCAAATGTGAATCATCTTCATCATCGGCACTACTACACTGATGTTTCGTAAGTTGATAGCCATATTTAAAGTAGTTTTTACATTTGGAACAATAATATGCTGTCTTTTTGTCGCTAATTTGAACTCTACTATATTTCCTTTTCTTGGACTCAGGTTTATCATCATTAGCATCACTATAATCAAATTTTAACAGAAAAGGTTACAAATATTGTTAATTTTGAAATGATTTACAGGTCTAACTAATGGAAAAAAAATCAATTGAATAGAATTATTTACAGTAAATTTAATCACAGGTCGTTTGCAAAACGAAATATTACACCCAATCATAGAATTTCATAGTACAAAACAATACTAAATCATAGGTCCTAAAATAAATCTATATGACAAGTTTTTAATACAAAATAAGGCCATTTCAGTCAATAGCCTTTGTATGAAGAACGCTAATTTTAAAGTGCTCTTATACAGGAATGTTCAGACAAATTTGCATGAAAATCTGTGTAGAACAAATAATTCTTAAAAATTTTAAAGAACGATTGTTAAAAAAAATAAAGGTATTATGAAAAATCTTATAGCATTGCAGAACTGTTTTAGAACTTCTTTTACAAGTTCCCAAAATGAAGGCGTTCTAATCATTACACTGTGAGACAAGTGGTAGGGGTCAGTGATCGGGAAGGGTTCAAACTACCGGGGAAAGTTATATCGGTAAAAAAGAAGTTATACGTGTCCCGGCGTTTCGCTGGGTCACCCCTAGGAATCGAGATATATCGATTTGACCTTTGGTGGTCTTTTTTTTGACATTACTCGAGAACCACTAGTCCGATTTTGCCCAAACAATTTTAAAAAAATTAAAAATTACAATTCCTTTAATCTGTTCATATAACGTTTTTCTATATACTGAACAGTTTTGCCGGTAAAAATAAATGTATGAAGAAAAAAATATTTTTTGCCTAAAATATTAAAAAAGAGTAATAAACAAAAGGTTATTGATTTTTATGGTAGCGGTAACAAACATTTATTTTTACCGGCAAAACTGTTGAGTATATAGAAAAACGTTATATGAACAGATTAAAGGAATTGTAATTTTTAATTTTTTTAAAATTGTTTGAGCAAAATCGGACTAGTGGTTCTCGAGTTATGTCAAAGAAAAGATATATCTCGATTCCTAGCGGTGACCCAGCGAAACGCCAGGACACGTATAACTTGTTTTTGACCGACATAACATTTCCCGTTGGTTTCATCCCATCCCGATTTTGACTGTCGCATAGTGTTATTTTTTACTTAAAAATAAAGGGATTGAATTTTAGTTTTTAATGTTTTGCAAATTTTATTTTAATAAAAAAATCGTAAATATTTTCCGTGGACAAATTTGCAGTTTCTTTACCTTCTTCTGATTTGTTCCTTTAAAATTTCTTAAATTTTTTTGGTTAATTTTTCCCGTTTTTTTTTTTTTATATACTAGGGAAAACTGTACACAGTTGAAAAATGTATAACCCTTACCAAAAACTCGTTATTTTAAGTCAAGTGTGCTCCTCTACTTTTTTGTGTAAAGTTCAGTAAAATGAGAGTAAGCACAAAATCCTCACTCTAAATGACAAAATTGCCCAAAAGTACGGGAACGCACAAAATCACTATTCTAGCCCAAAACTTAGTTAAATGATAAAAATTAAGTTTTACGCTGACAAATCGCACAGATACACATATTTTTTTGCATTTAAAAGTTTTTTAACTTCGTTCAGTAATTTTTTATATATAAGTTTTATTTTGCGTATTTCTTTGCTTAATTAAAATTTAAAGTTTTTTTCACAATGGTATTATTTGTTTATCATTACACCAGCTGTCCCTTTTACAATTTTCCGAAGTTAATAGTAAAAAGAGAAACACAAATACACCATTTTAACCGCTCTCATTTGCCCAATTTTCGAGTACGGGAACGCTTTTTGGTAAGAATGGTTTCCGCGGTAACATTATGTGATAATTAATCAGAAAAAAAAAAAATAAAAGATAAATTTCTTTTATTAATTGCCTGATACTGGTAAAGAAAGAAAGAAAATTTCAATATAAAGATGTTTTTTATAAAATAGTCAGAGGCACAAAATTTTATAAAAGTATCTCCAAGAGTGCTAAAAGGTAAAGCTTTTTGAAACTTTTTTAATATTACAATTAAGAATTGCTATACCCATAAAAGAAAATTTAATTTTTAACGCATTTTCTAAGTTCTAAAATAAATTATATATTTCAAGTGTAATTTAATTTCTATGTGATTTCAATTTTCAAAAATTTTAGCTTTTTTGTCAATTAGGTTGTTCACAAGGGGTGTGCTATCTGTTGTATCGTCCTAAAAACAACAGAGTTGTGAAAATTTTTATTTGACGTTAACAACGATTTTCTTTTGGGTTTTCTATATGTTAGCACACTCAAACATAGGACATTAAACATATGTTGTATTTTTTCAATTTAAATTCTAACAACTCCGTTTTTTGTTAGGACTATACAACGATACAACAAATAGCACATCCCTTGTTTAAAGTCTTTTGCCATCCATTTCCGATATGGAGTAGGTATGTTGTTTTACCCATTCGAGAAAGAGAAAGTAAAATTCCAGTGGATTTTGCAAAGTTAGCTCGGTGTTTTATGGCCTCTTGAAATATCTGTGTGGCGCAAAACCCCAAAAATATTGCTCATTTTTAGAGTAAGAGTTAGGAAATCTCTCGCGTTCACGAATAAGTTAAATTTCAACTGTTCCTTTCGATTCTTTTATTTTATTCGGAATTATCAAACAAACCATTGCCATAATATAATCTTATACTGATAGAAAAAATCCTTCGAAAATAGCAAACAAAAAAGATACTCAAAATTAGTTAAAAGGGGTCCTGCAAAGAAAGTTTTTGCAATTAGTATATCCTTTTTGCTAAATATTAGTGAGATAAGAACAGCAAAAATGCAACTGTTAAGAGTACGGAAATTTAGTAATATTTGAGCTAAATTTTGTTTAAGCGAATTGCAAATTTACCTTGCTAATATCGGCAAAGAAATGTTGATGAATTTTAGTAGAAATCGTTATATATTCAAAAGTTGATTTATCTTTAAATTTAATTGAGTTGAATACAAATAACGGTCTCTCCTGCTACAAGAAACAGAAATATTTGCTAGAAAATAGTTGACTGATTTCTGCAGTGTAGATTTTTATTCGAATTAAGAAATTCAAAAAAAAAAACTAAAAACTTAAATTGTTTGTGATGTTTTATTCGACTAATATCCAGGAAAATTTTTGCCGATCTTAGCAATGTAAATTTTTATTTTCGATTAACAAAAATATAGCTAAAATTTTGTAAATTTAACAGATTTTTTCTTGTTGTTTGTACTTTTCTAATGTTTAGCAAATGTCCACTAAGTTCAGCTGTTTTTTCAGCTAAATTTTTTGAAGACTTTTGAAAAAATTTCTCGAATGAACTAGTGGTCTAAAAGAACACACTAGTTGAAAAATAAAATTGGTTGAAATGAACTGTGAACTATAATGTCCAGTTCTTAGTCAATTTTATTCCGATTGTTTGTACAAAATGTTTTATTTTTTATGGAAATTTCCGGGTGTACCAACATTTTTACTCACAATTTCTAAACCGATTTCGACAATTTTTAACACCAAACTGGTTATAACAAACAATTTGAATAACAATAAGCAACTGATAGTGCGTTTTTGTTACGTGAACGTGATTAAAATTTCAAGAGGTCATCATATTAAAATCCGAACAACTTAGAAAGCTATGCTGCCATATAAAATTTTTAAAAAGTCTCGATTTTAAGGTATAGACCGCTATAGATGAATACATTTGTTAAAATATTTTCCTTTTAATTGCTTCTTTACTAAATAAGTCATAGCATTTATTAAGGCCGATTTTGCTTTCAGCAATCCAATCGGCTAAAACCTTGAAAAACCGTAATCCATATAAAACGCGAACAATAGTTTTAATATCAGGTCCTGTGCCTACATTTCTCCACACAAAATTTATATTGATTGCATTTGAAAATTTTTGTATATAAAAAACTAAATGGAAAACCGCAAAACTTTAAAGACATTTAGCGAAAAATATGTACCTTAGATCGAAAAATAAAGTACGCCATTGTAATCAGCATGTTCGAAATATATAGAACTGATGCTCAGATCTCCATTAATTTTTTGAGTGTCATGCAGTGTTATTTATACCAATTTCTTTGTACTAAAATATTGATATTTAGTAAATTTTTTTAATTATTTTAGCAAATCGATTTTAAATTGCAGTTTACAACAATTTTTCTAAAATTTATTTAAAATTAGTAGATATATGTTGCTAAAATTAGAAAAATTTTCAGTAGTCATTACGGACTTTTTTGGTTAAGTGTAATAGCTTGTGCCTTCAAGCAGGAAACCTGTAATTTTTAAGGAAAACCATTGTTAATTCATCAATTTTATGTTTAAATTATAACAAATATGACGAAAAATATTAGTAGTAACAATAAAAATAGCCACTTATCAATTAAAAGGTGCGAAAAGCTGCGTACTCGCCTCTATAATGCCATAATGGCGCTGAGGCATAATATCTGTATTTTATAACAAAATATGAATAAAGTTGTTTAATATAAAAAAAAAATCAATTTCCTATTTGCAGGCACATTTTATAAAGTTCTTTTCAGTAAAGGAGGATTGAATTCTCTTTATTTTCTAACCTCTTTGATTATGCCTAGCACACATAACTAATAAGGATTTTTACAAAAACGTTTTCTTTGGGCACGAAACAGCTTAAAATTTTCTTTAGAAAACAGTTTTCGCAATTGGATTTCGAGTCCATTTTATTTATGAAAACTTCAGAAACTTGGCCACTTGCTATTTGATTTCAAGTAAAAATAAATATTTTCTATTAAATTTTTTACGTTACGTTTACGTTTTAAATTTGTCAAATCATTTCGGGGGGGCTCGAGCCCCCAAGCCCCCCCCCCTAGCTACGTGCCTGACAGGGGACACCGAAGTGGACTGTAGGTAATGTTGGCATTTGGAAATAATTTCTCTTGACAACAGTCAGTTCCAGCACTTTAATGCGTTAACCAAAACTAGCCCAAAAGCGTTCCCGTACTCAAAACTGAGTGTGAAATTGTTGTTTGTTTTAGGTTCCCGCCGGTACCCGTGGAAACTCACGGAAACCACTGGGTCTAAATGCAGTATTAGTTACAAACGTGACAGTGAAAATGAGGCTTAAGACCGATAATATGCCGCTAAAATTTAACCAACACATTGCAAATTTATAGTGTAAACAATAAAAAGTGCTTCAGCTAAAGCCCCAGTTAGTAGCTAACAGGACATTGTAATAATGGGTTTTGGAAGTATTATAAATAAATAAATATGAAAGACAGTCAATTTCTTAACTATACCTTGCTTCATTCTCTTCTTTTTCATTCTTAACAGTTTCAATCTTCTTTAAAGAGCTTAAAGGAACATCCTCCTCTTCACTTTCATTGTAATTTTTAATCGCTGTTCTTCTTCTCTTTTCGCTTTGACAACTTTTACCATGTTTTTCTAACAAAGGCTTTGTCTTGAATCGTTGGGTACAATGTCTACAAAAATATAGATGAGTGGATCTATGTTTACGACGATGTCGCGCCAATTGAAAAGGTTTCGAAAAAGTCGCCTTGCACTCAACACAAGACAAATTCTCATTATTTTCACTAAAATAAACAACCAATCAAATTGTAATACAAATAAAACATTCAGCTAAAAAATTTATTATACCTGTCTTCTATGCCATCTCTCTCACCATTCGAATCATTATCCCATTTATCATATTCTTCCAATACTTCTACATTTTCAAATGTTTCTTGTTCTTCCTCTGGTTTATCCATTTCAACATCATATTCCACCTTAATTGGATCTGGTTCATCATTATCCAACTGTCCTATAGTTTGATTGTCTCCATCCGTTTGTTTCAATTCATCTTTTTGCGACTGCTCCCATATTTTAAACATTTGTTCAGTGGTATTCGTACATAATTGTTGAAATCTAAATGATATTTGTAAATGTTCAATGCATAAATCACATATTTCTTGAGGCACTGGAAATTCAATGTTGGCCTGTATGCCGGAGACAGTTTTCACCAGCATTTCATTCATGGTGAGACATTCTTCGGTGGTCTCATTTAAATCATGTAAATTATTAGCTTTGCACATACACACGCGGCACACGCGACCATATATTTCATGTATTAACATTTTGGTATGATATTTATGAAGAAATTAATGGTAAAAATCTTTAAACTTTTTTACTGATTGAAAATTATTAATTTTATGTTTGTGATTTGTCTCTACCCTTAATAAATGTAAACAAAATGAAACTGTACAATAAAATGACAAATGCTTGTTGTCATTCACCGTGAATTGAAAACTATTCACAGTCGAGGCAACAATGTTGTCAACTGAGAAATTGAATTAAATGGTAAACCAAAACAAAAATCGTCGTGTCGCGAACATGAAGTTCGCTCGTTAAAACATATAGGTCACGAACATGTTCGCGAACTTAGACGATTTTTTTAGCGCTTTTTATCAGAGTGCTACACATTTTAGTGTCATTTTGGTTGGCGCCAGTGTTGCCATATAGCCAGTTTTAACTGTTTTTTACAATTTTTTGGGATGCCTAACAGTTTTCTAGTTTTTTCTTGTAAAAAACAGTTTTTTTAAATTCATGCATTTTTTTTACAGTTTTTTTATATTAAATCGGCACATTTGTTTCATTTACAACTTTTTTTGGGAGAACGAAATATTTTTGTAACAAATTTCATCAAAAATTAGCATGGAATAAAATTGGCTAAACCATATTAGACACGTCATAGTTCCGACCGACATTAGCCGAACTTTTCAAATCTATTCTAAATAAATTTAGAAATTTATATTTTTTGAAAAAAATGTCTTATCAAAAAAGGCCGAAATTGATTTTTTTAATAAATATTTGATTATTCTGGATAACAATTTACTACTATTTTTCAATTATGATCAAGGACAATTCCAAAAAACCTATTTTTTTACGGGATTTTACACACCGTCAAACAATTCCCGACATAACAATACTCAGTTAAATGAAAGATAATTTTATGTGGAATGCAAATCCATAAAGAATATTTTGAAGTTTAACATTGACCAGTAAATTATTCTATCCTAAGTCAGGGGTTAATAAAAAATGTTCCAATCTCGGAAGGGTCATTCAATGAACTTTTTTTAATTTCAGATTCGGGCCTAGGAGACCAAAATCTTTAAAAAAAAAAAAAGTTTTATCAAGAGGCTGTGCAAAAAGTCGATTAGGTACTATAAATCCCGAAGCAATTAAATTATTAAAATCTCGATATTTTGCAAATTGAGACCCTGGGAGATCCCAGAATTTCTTCTGATTTTTAAATTTTTTTCGAAAAACAGTTTTTCTATAAAGAAACAGTTTTTTTACAGTTTTCCTAAAAAAATACATGATAACACTGGTTGGCGCTCTTTTCTATGACAATTGTTGTCAGAAACAGGAATTGTACGGTTTGTTTTTGTAAGTGCTGCAAAGAAAATTTTGTGAATTTGAAAAATTAAGGATTTTATATTTTTTGTAGAAGATGGCTACTTGTATGGAAGATTCTACGACAGGTAAAAGAATGGCAGAACTTTTCGAATTACTTCGAAGCCTACCAGAGGTCTGGCAAACCAAGAACCCTAAGTACACAAACCACCTTTTGAAAGATCAAGCATATCAGAAATTGTTGGTCAAATATAGAGAAATGGAACCGGAGGCCAATGTGGATAATCTTAAAAAAAAAATACAATCGTATATGTCCTTCTTTAAACGGGAGTTTAGAAAAGTGAAAGAAAGCATGGGACCTGGTATTGGAGCGGCAGATGTGTATAAACCAGTGCTGTGGTACTACAAGCATCTAGAATTCCTTTTGGAGCAGGAGGAAGAAGTGCAAATGGAAGCAATTGACAGTGAAAATATTGAAGCTGAGCAAGAGCTTCAATTACCAGAGGTAGGTTTATCACTAACTAGTTTATTTTCAAATCAACAGGAGCATAAAAATGTTTTGGATTTTAGCATGTTATAAATATACACCTGTAGTATTCATAAAGACAAAAATATTAGTTTCTTATACATCGTACACAACGAGGTATAAATCTATACTTTTTTCATATCAGCTTGTTGATGTAGAGCAGGTATGGGCACAAAAATGGCTTGAAGGACCAAATTTAGGATTTCACAAACTTACGGCGAGCCGCACCAATTAATACATTACTCGACAAAAATAAAGTTTTTATATAGCCTTCTGCTAAAACTTTTTTTGAGTATTTTGGGTTCCTAAGCCCGGATCTAAAGTCAAAAAAGGTCCATTGAATAACCTTGTGTGTCTTTCTTTGTTATCCCCTCACCCAGGGAAATACTTTAAGATTTTTTATATTTTTGATCTAAATATATTTTAAAATATAGGCACAGACTCAATAAATGTTTTTAAAATATTTTGCCGTCCTTAATTCGAATCTGAAGTCAAAAAACTTTGTCGAATTAATCTTCGAAAATATAGTTTTGGTTATTTAAAAAAATTTGGTTTCAGGTTTTTAATAATTTATCAAATAATTTTAAATTTTCTTAATGGATTTTGATCCCTTGTTTTATTTATTGAAATGTGTAACATGAATTACGTGAAGAACGAAATTTTGATACAAAACGAGGAAAAATATAATTTTTATAGAAAATCTGAATGTAAATGGAATTTATATTTATAGGTCTACAACATTTTCGTGTCGAAAATTTATAACAAGGTTTCATTGAGAGGTTTCATTATATTAAATTAATTCCTAAATTTTAAAAATTCCGTCACAAGACTGAGAACCCAGCTAGAAAATTTGGATATTTTTATGAGGCTTCTTATTCAGTAAGTTAAAAATTATTCAAACAAAGCACAAAAATTTTTTAATTTTAAGCCTTTTTGTCAAAAACTGCGCAGTTTCTAAATCCAAAGATGATTCAGAAATGTAATTAAATTTTAACCCCTAAATTCATAAACGCTTTGTAAAATTATAGGAGGTTTATTGAACAAATTTTGTATGAAAATGACGTTTTGTAAACCTGCTATAACTTTACAAAGCATTTATGAATTTAGGGGTAAATATTTTGTGAACAATTCAGAGATGACTCAAAAAAAGATAAATTTTTTAGCGTAAAGAATTTTTTAAAATATTTTTTTGAGTCATTTTTGAACCGAAAAAGAATGCTCTTTTGAATGCGCCACTATCATACAAGTGAAAGTTTAATATTAGGGGATTTCATATAAAATCGTAAATTCCTTTTAAACCTTGTACAAACAATATTTTTATGTATGGAGTTTGACATTAAACTCATACATACACCAGGTTTACACCGTTTACGAGTAGAATACGAGTTTATATGAAAACCCCTAATATACAATATTTTGAGCACTTTTCTGACTAACTTTTGGGCTCGTTTGCTGGCTGAGAACTCTAAAAATTTTTAATTATGAAAACCTTATTCAAAAGTTCAATATTATATTAAAAAATATGGGACAAGGCTAAATGGTTTGCCTTAAAAGCGGGATAAAATTTCAAGGCGGCACAAGCCTTTAAAAAGCTGTACAATCCCGTCAAAAGCGGGATGGTGGTCAGGTTGAGTACACTAATAGAAAAAGCCCGTAAAAGTTTTGCTAAAGCTGCTAAAAATTATTTCATTATTACCTTGCATAAAAAACTGCTGAAAGAATTACATTTTCGTTGCTAAAAATTAGTAAGATAAGAATAGCAAAAATAATGCTGCTAAACATACAAAATTTTAGTTGTATTTGAGCTAAATTTTAGTTATTTGAAATAAAAATTTACTCTGCTAGAATCAGCACAAAATTTGCTGAATATTAGTAGAAAAATTAGCCTCTAATTAGCTCTATTGTGAATGATTTTAGATATTTAGAGGTGTTTTTTGCTCTATCTCTAGCAATTTTCTCTCTCGTGTAGAAGTTGCCTTAACCTAGTGTCTTCAAATGCAATGAAATGTGCAAAGAAATTTGAAAATAACACACAAAACAACAACAACGAAAATAATTTTGTTGTTGCTTTGTGTGTTATTTTCAAATTTCTTTGCACATTTCATTGCATTTGAAGCCACTAGGTAAAGGCACATGTACATGAGAGATAAAATTGCTAGAGTTGGAGCAAAAACACCTCTAATTAGCACTATTGTGAATGATTTAAACTATTGTGTGTGCCTTAAGAGAATATAAATCTATATTTGTAAAATCAGCAGTCTACTATTTTTCATCACATATTTCTGTTGATTTTAGGAGGACGACTATTATTATATTTAACAGTTTATTTTTGGTTTGCTAATCTTACTATTATTTAGCAAAAATCGACAAAAAATTTTCTGCAGTCACCTTTAAATAGATTTAAATGTATACTTTTAAATAATAAACCTGTAAAAATAACTATTTTCACAGGTTTATTATTTACTATGACTGTATGAATAAAATTTTATGGTGTCTAACTGTTTTACAAAATTTAAGTGCTTCAAGGACAATTCTCAAAAGTAGATTTTATAGATCCTTACGAAGTCCGTAGAATAGCCTATAGTTCCTAAAATGAAAGGTATTCTTTTTTTTAATTCAAACTCAAAAAAATAAGAGACTCCTAAGTACTTCTATATCATATTGAGCCACAAAGTATTTTTCCCAGGCTTAAATAAAGAAGAAAGAATTCTTCACTTAATATTCGTATGTAGAAGGAGAAAATGTTTTAGAGGAAGTCTGTGCAAAAAAGTCCATATTTGTTGATCGGTGTAATTTTTTTGAGACTCCGCTGAATATTTATTTTGTTATCGCTGTTTTCTATATTATGTATATTTTTAGATTTTGATTTTAATAGTGATTGTTTTAAAATGAATGAAGGGCCGCATGAAATTGGTTGACGGGCCGCATTTGCCCATGTATGATATAGAGCAAGGGTGGGCACGGATTTTTCACCGAGGGCCATATTGTGGTTTTTCATAAATTATAAAGGGCCGCACTATACATTAAAAAAGTAAAACTTCAAATCTTTACCTTAAATGAATGTTTTATTTTATTTTTCATGTAAGAAAAAAATTTGTTGTGGTTCCGCGGTTTTAAATTTCTTTCAACATTTTTTGAAAACTTTTTTAAATTTTATAGAAATTTAGAAACCTGAAATTAGTTGAGGTTTTATTAAGCCAGTTCGTCAATTTATGTGGCTTTAAATATTTTTTTTTTTTACCTTTTTAGGATAAACTAAGAACACCAAAAAAACTGTCAGAAGAGGATCTACTGCAGACTGCTGTGGAGTTGTTAGAACAAATAAAAAGCAAAACCGAAAAGGCTGATGTAGATTATATTGCAGGATATTGGTCTGTCCTATATAAAGAACTGCCAGCGACTCAGAAACTATATTTCAAACGAGTAATATCTGAAGCCTTTTTTTATGGAGCTTTGGGACGCCTAACACCAAATACCTACAAATGTTTCGATGCATATCTTAATAATGGTAAATACCGAGGGTACTAAATAGAGTATTCAAACCCGAAAAAAGGGTAACTGGATTTTTTTTTTCATTTACGATAAACCGACAGGTCTGGTTTTTTTTCTACTGCTAATCATAATTAAAATTTTTTATGAAACCAACTGACATGAATAATTACATGACAAACCGAAAATCTTTTTACAATATTTTTTTTCCTTTAACAATAAGGTTTAATTTAGATCCGCATCGAAATGCCGAATTTTCCATATTCACAACTGAAAAAAATAATGAAGAAAAGCGTATAGATGTTAAATTTAAAAATAATATATTTATAATATCTACATAAATATATAGATATGATGTGTGTTTTATTCAAAAACTGAAAATCTTAAAGCTTTTCTTCGAAACCTTACTTTCCAATATTTATTTTTTGTACTCATTTTAAAAAATCATTTCAGAACCGTTAAATTTATCAAACGAAAATTTAAGTCAATATCAAAATTCAGAGAAATTGTTGAAAAGTGAGCACCACTCATCGCAACACTTCGGAGATGATGGCATTGGTGAGTACTTATTTGTTTAATTACACAGAATTAAAAGAAAATCCAAGTAATAAAATCAAATTAATATATGGTAAACCATCACATTTAAACTACACCCAAACCTCAACTATTTCATACATAGGTGAAATCACCATCAATAAGACATAGTTTATATAAAAGTAGTAAAAGTTAACTATGATAAACAAAAAACAATTGTGAAAATAAATTCAAAATTTTAATTAAATAAAGGAATACGGAAAAGAACCTTATTTTTGTCATAAGAATTAATTGAATAAAATCAAAAAGAACCGTTAAATGCAAATAAATATGAGTATTTGTGCAATTTTGTAAACTAAAGCACGCATTTTCACATTATTCTTTCAAATAAATTTTTGGGCTAGAAAAGTGTTTTTTTGCGTTCCCGTACTATTGAGTAATTTTGTCATTTTGTGAGAGGTGCTTACTCTCATTTCACCGAACTTTACCCAAAAAGTAAAGAAACACAATAGGTCCGTGTGTTATTTATAATAATTAATTGACCAAAATCAATAAGAACTTTTAAATGCAAATAAATATGTGTGTTTATTCAAAATTTCAAACTAAAATTATACTCATTTTCATTTTGTGAGAGCATTTTTTACTTACTCTCATTTTACCCAAAAAATAAAGGAACGCACTTAATAAGTGTAGACAGAGAAGGTAAACATATAAATGAAGCTTTATTTTTAATTACATTTTCAGAATACTTGGAAGACAGCGATTCGAATAGATCATCGCTAAAACACTATGTAAAACTTGAAGAGTTACAAGAGTCGTATGATCAACTAAGTCCAAGCGGATGTATGGAAAAATACGATAATAATAGCGACTATTAATTTTGTGTCATAAATTGATTGCACAATTTATGAAATAAAATTTATTAAATCTTAAATTAAAGTGATAGTAAAACTGTGGATTTTGACAAAAGCACTCAATTTAACTTAAGAAAAAATTCCCAAGAATTCTGTAGTGAATAAAGCTATTAAAGAATCTTATTTCCGTCTGATTCTCATATTTTTACATCTAAAATATAATAAAAAATATGAGGCCTAAATTATATGAAGAAAATAATAGATTGTAACGTTTTAATACAAATGTTATTATAATTTTTTTTTTTTGTCAAAAGTCAACAGATATTAAAATTGTCATTTCTTAAATACTTTCCATTAACTAAAATGCAATCAATAATTTCTTAATTTTAGTGAAAATATTAAAGTAGAATTGTAAATTCTAGTCATTATACACTTGTTCTGGATTTATTTTATGAAAATTTAAAATTTTATTAAAAAAGGTATACCAGTTAGCAAACAAGCCTAACAATGAATAAAAAAAGCTCAAAAAATATGAAAGTAGTTCATCCACAAGATCCTTCTTTTTTATTCACAAATTATTCAGAAAAAAGATTTTAAAAATTCTAAAGGCTCAAACATTAACCTCTTTTAACCCTTTTTTTGAATTGATCCCAAAATATTATAATTTATTTACATTTCTGAATCATCTTTTGAATTTATTAAGTTGCCTTTAATTTTTGTTTGAGCCTTTCCTATAAAAAAAGTTTAAAAAATCATTAATACTCTTCAAATCCTTTTGAACAATTTATAGAAGTGTTTAATAACTTTATGTTTTGTATTATATGTATTTTATAAGAATATTTTTTAGATTTCTTTTATTAATTATATTGAACATATATGTATATATATTAGATGTCATTCATTAAATAATTTAATTTGTTATATCTTTTGTTTTTTTTATTAATTATATGTAAATAAAACCTCAACAATGAATTTGAAATAAAATAATTCTGATCTCACTAATAATTTTGTTTACATTGAAAAACTTAACTATTTTTACGCTGGGTAATAAGTGCTTTTCAAATTAAAATAACATTATTTTGAGTTTATAAATCTTTTTATTTGTATAACTTACCACTATAAGAACCTTAAGGGAAGTAAGCCAAATTCACCTTTTCCACATTAAAAGTATTTCAGAGCACATTATTTTTAAACTTATGACCTTGAGCCGAATAAAAAAATCTACCACACATAAATAAAAACTTGAAAAAAAGACTTCATTTCAATACACTCACAAAAGTTTGTCGGTAGAATCTACTGAAAATGACAGTTAAAACAAAGGTATATGCAGAGACTATTAATTATAGAGATAGGAAATCAAAACTTATACTACTTACCGATAGAGGGCGCTGAAGTTTAGTATTACCCGAGCAACTATTTAGTATCAGTTTAGTTTCAGCTGAGCCTATATTTAAAAACTCAAAACTGCTGAAAACTGCTCAAAATAAGGAAAAAACAAACGCGGAATATATTCAAATAATAAAATTTGAAATATTTGTTTGTATTTTTTCCTTTGTTGTTTGTTATTATTTAAATTTAAATAAAAAAAGAAAAATGTCAATTTTTTTTACAAAGTGCCATCTAGTGATAATGATTTTTTATAACTTATTTTTTTGGTGATGCCATACCCCTGGGTATATGCAGTTAAAAAGGCGACAAAGGTATTCACCTTTAAAATAACTAAAACTTTTGTTATTTTTAACTGTTGAAAAATAACTAAATGCATTAAAAATAACTACCAATGTCGTAAAATGAACTGATAAATGTTTACTACAAAAATTTCAAAACAACTGACAAAATCGGTAAAAACTACTGTTTTTTACAGTCAATTCTTTTTGTTTATAAAAGTATATTTTAATAAAAAAAAATATTTTTTTTTCTTTCGATTACAAAAATGTGTAATTACCAGAGAAGACAAAATTGCTGTTTTTGCTTTTAATGCTTTTTATGGCTTGTTTTCCTCATATTTGCCTCTTTTAGCTTTTTTTCGGTTTTCCGTTTTTTTTTGGTTTAAAATAGCTTTTTCTTAAGATTTTTGAATTGCTTTTTTTAAGACTTTTTGCCCAAAAATACTTCATTTGCTCACAAAAAAATATTTTTTCTCTCAACTTTGAATTTTTGTTTTGTAAAAAACTTTTTTTTCCAATTTTTTTACTTTTGCTTTTTTCTGTCTTCTCTGGTAATTACTACAGCCTATTTAAAATATGAAGCAAAAATTCCAAACGGTTCTCCAATTATTACGCTTTTATGCATTGGAGACACAATACAAGTTTCTGATTTTTATTTGCAAACTACACCCAAAAAATTTATCAGTTATAAGCTACTAAATTTTCAACTGAGTTTCAGGTGAAATACCCCTTACTGAGCTTCAGTTGATTGATTAAGTTGAAGTTAACCAATTTGATTTTGATAAGTTATATTAACTGAAGCTTCAGTTAAAATCAAACAAAATTTAAATTATTGGCTAATAACCGATTCAACAATTTAAATATTTATATGGTTGTCAATAAATAAAACCAAATGGAATTTTCTGTAATAAATACACTATTTATTTAAAATAAAAATTAAAACGCAATTGCCATGACCTTAATGAATGTTGTCCATAATTTGTCTTCTTCCATTGTCCATTCCATTGCATACTCAGATTTTAAAAATTTGTCACAGGATTAAAGTTTTTATAACTTCTTTGACCCAATAATTACCTGTAAACAATTAAAAAAATTTTAAGTATTAATATATATTTAATCCTTTAATTCCCAGTGGAACATAGGGCCGCTAATAAGTATTAAGGTAAATTTTAATTTCCATGAAAAAACAAGAACTTACCAAAAATCGTAACGTTTTTCATTATTTTTTACCTTTGTGTGACTTTTGTTTGTAACAATAGTTGTAAATTAATTACATTTGAATCATTTAAAATTTACAGGTTGACTCAAAAAAGTCATTCTGAACCAAATATAAGTTGCTCAGTTAATTTTTATTTATTTTAAATTAACTGAGGATTTCTTTAACTGAGTAACTGAGGAATTTTTTCGGTGTATAAATATATCAATAATAACAAATATAAACTAAACAAGAATTTTTAAAATTAAAAAATTCAACGAAATTTTTTATTTTTTAAATAACTGCCAAAATTATTGTTTACTGTAAAATTACTGTTTTGGTAGTTGTTTATTATGATATTAAAAATAACTGCTTTAAACAAGTGTTACGAAATTACAGTACTTTTGGTTAGTTGTTTTCTTAAATAACCGTCATAAAAGTTGTTTTGCATTTTTCTATAGAAAAACAACTGTAATTTATGTAAAAAAAACAACAATTACTGATTACTACACAAACAAATGTCATGTAATAACTGTCAAACTTTTTTGAGTGTATCCTAATGGAGTACTGTGTGTCCTTGGACCAAAGAAATGACTGTTTTAAAAAGCTAAAGCTTCAGTCTCACTTTGTGCTCATTATGAACGGATTTTAGTCGACTTAAATATGTTTTTAAGGTTTTTGAAAACTGTGCGGTTCCAAACCATGCAATGTATACAAAAATTTTCTTCACAAACTTTTTTGTAATTTTTTTTAAAACCCTTGAGCAAAGCTTCCCAGAATGACCCATTCTGACCGCCTAGCTCAGGGACGTCAGGTGGGATCGACCGATCATCTGGGAAGAGGGCAGAACAATAAATTTTCAAAAAAAAAACTAACAAAACTCAAACAAAAAAAAACAATAAAAATCTCAAAACAAAACTTTGTATATAACATTTTTATATACAATAATAAACATAATAAAAAACACCATAATGACAACTAACGATGGACACTTGTTCCAAGTCCCACAAACAAAAATAAACCCACAAAATTTACAATTTACGTTAACCCACAAAACGCACAGACAAAAAAATACAAGCAATATTTAATTATCAATAGATTTTACTAGGGACAAAAGATGGAATATGCCCCTCTAGTTGCCCACCTGCCTTGACAACCTAATCTTAATTTTCCTAGGCTATCCCACAAATAATACAGTTTCTTTGGTCCATTTCTGGCCAATTTCACATACTCCTCCTAGAGACGGGCTCAGAGTAGTAAACCCTGTTTTATTAAAAACAAATAATAAAGATTTATTTTTGTCAAATATAGTTTTAAAACCGGGATATAATATATATAAATCGCCTTTAAAATTTAATAATTATATTCCTTTTTATATAAATATATTTTATATTTGAAATATTATATAAAACATGAATATATATAAATTAGGGAAGTCCGATTATTCGATTAATCAAGCAGTATGATTAATCAGAACTTTGATTAGATTAGATACGAAGGCACTACGCACCGCGACCAATATAGATCTTTTGAACTTTGATTAATCAATTAATCGATGAATTGAAAATTTGATTAATCAAAATTATGATTAATCGACTAATTTGAATTCTGATTAATCAAAACTTGAATAATTTTAATTAATATTGAAAAAAATGTTTGAAAATAAAAAATTACGGCAATTTTACCTTAGTTTTGTGGCGATGCTTTATGAAGCTCTAAATAAAGAAAATCGGGGAGATTGTTTGCTCACTGGTCAGACTTTACCAATTTCATGGCGTTAAACTGGTGTTAAAAGGCGTCTTCAACGAATAAAAACAAGATATTATTCAATTATTCATAAATTTGATTAATCAAAACAGTGATTAATCAATTAATCATTATTTTGAATAATCGGAATAACTGATTAATCGATTATTCAGGAAGTTTGATTAATCGATTAATGGAACGTCTCTAATATAAATATATTAGTTTCTCATGTCAAACTATTTAGTTCAATAAACTCATTTCCAGTCAATTACTTTTTCAAGTGAAGATAAGCATTTGTACCTTTTTAACCTAGTGTCTACAAATAAAATAAAATGTTCAAAGAAATTTGAAAATAACACAAAAACAACAACAAAGAAAATAATTTTGTTGTTGCTTTGTGTGTAATTTGAAAATTTTAATGCATTTTTTATAGCATTTGAATACACTAAGTAATTGCACACGTTAGCGTTTAGAAAGATAACCCCTTAAAATGATGACTCTACATTTTCATAAGATGTGAGCTTATTTTTTTTACTATAAAAACTCAAAACCTCTCAAACTGAAACATGTAGTCAATTTTGAATACCGAAACAAATCATTTGAAAAATAAAAATGAAATTATTTGTTATTTTGCTATTGTCCTTAGCTTCTCAGGTATTTGTTAATTAATTGCTAATTTAACATGAAATTATTTATTTAAAACTTTAGAGCTACTCTTCAACCTACCAAGCATCTTCAGAAGAATTGGAAGGAAGGAATCCAAGAAATTACGATACACAAAGAGAATTAGAGGATTTATTACAAGCTACTGATATGGAAACATCTTCTCAATGGCGATCATCTGCATCAGCTTTGCCACAAGCTAGTTCATATAAAACCAAAGTAACACAACGTATTAATGGTTCAGAATCTCTTTTGAATAAACCGCATTTGAAACAAAAACTCTATAAACTGGCCGATGAAAAATTGGAAAATTGTAAAAAACCCAATGAACGCGAATTGGATAGACAATGCGTTGGACGTACTACCGGTCAGATCATGCAATTGATAGCAGCCGTAGAAAATGTTAGTCGTGAAACACCCAATGGATCTAATAGAAGATCACACACAATGAACGATTATTAAGTACAATCATGTTACAAAAACAATTTTCATAGAAATTTCAATTCATTTCACACAAGTGCATTTACAAATAACTCTCTATTTCTGTGAAATGAAGTGACAACATTCGATTTTTTCTTGACATATTCCTTTTTAATTTTTTTCGTAAATAATCAAAAAACTTTAAAAAAAAACCCCCTAATAAAATCAAGAAAAAGTGAAGAATAAAGCTAGTATCATACAGCTCTATGAAGATTATTTTATATTGGTGATAAATGAAAATAAAATTATAATTTAATTATGTTTAAAACTTGATAACATTTTTATATATATATTTTTTTTTTTATTTTTTAAATGAAAAAACTTCTGACACAAACTTCAAAAGAGGGACTTGTCATCTGTAGTCCTAAAAGCGTATCCCACGGAATTTTTGAATTCAAAAACTTAATAAACTACTTACAGTTGATGAATATTGACAAAAAAAAAATGCTACATAGTAGCTACTGAGAAAAATGTTGATTTATCGAATTGTAGGTGATGGTTACATATTAATGTATTCCAATAGTTGTTAAATAAAATTTTTTATTTCCCTTTAAACTAACAATGGTTTTTTAGATATTCAGCCCAAACAGAATTCATAGTCGGTGCTTTTCCTGTTCCGTAAAAAATATTCTGCGACTTCTTAATTGACCTCCACGCGGCCTTTTTGAGCTTATTCATTGTTTTTCCAAAGTCAGCATCTCGCATGCATATCTTGCATAAGCATTTATCTCAATGTGTCGTAAAAAAACTAAAGCTACAATATATTTTTATTCAACATACCTTAATATCTAAAAGAGCTGGCAACACACTTTAAAAGGTAGAAATGCTTGGTAAAAAGTGCTTTCCAAATCCAAAAATTATAACATATTTAGAAAAAATTAACGGTCGTTCAAAAAGCGTCGGGAAGGCACTGTGGAAACAAAATTTTCAACGTTGACATAACTCTGAAAAAAAAACACAAAAATAAGTGGTGTAGAAATTGATATTAAAAATTGCTGCTTTAAGCAAGTGTTAAGGAACATTTACACGCAAATACGTTATGTGTTTAAATAAAACTACTTTGTTTTATATAATTATTGTTATCAAATTTAAGTAGCAGAATATGTATTAAAGTTTTAAAATACAAATTTATTTGTATTACGTTTTTATTATTATCTATAATATATAGGTAAGTAAAATGCTTATTTTTATTAAACTAAATATAACTTATAAACAAAATTAATAAATTAAACTTAAGCTGTGAGATTCTTAATATCTACATTGTCTTGGGGTGCTTCGTCAATTTTTATATGTTGCTGCTGAGTTTGCTCTTGTATTATCGGCAGTTGTTGATGGCTGTGATCTACCAATGGCATTTGCTGCTGGTGACTCGGCAGTTTAATTAATAAATGTTGATTTTGATTCGTTATCATTAACTGTTGTATGGGTAATTGCTGTTGCTCATTGTGTTGTTGTTCAGTTATTTCTTGTTGCTGCGCTTCTTCAGACATCTTTTGTGCTTGTTGTAATAAAAGCTTTTGGGCCATTTTATAATGTTCCGATTGATGTTGCCTTAATTCGGCTTGATATTTAAAAGCCATGGGACATTGATCACACATATATGTATTTTCACCAACATGAGTTCTTAAATGTTTTGTTAAATCTCCACTTTCAGCATAGGCACGTTCACAATATTTACATTTGTAAGGTTTCTCGCCTGTATGGGTACGCATGTGTCGTCGCAAATGGTAAATAATAGCAAATCTAAAAGAGAAATTCAATATTGATCTGTACGGGAAGGCATGTGTCATCTCAAATGGTAAATAATAGCAAATCCGAAAGAAAAAAGCCAGGCGTGAAATTATGTGTGTTCCCGTACTTTACCGAAGTTACACAAACTAGCCCAAAGGCGTTTCCGTACTCAAAATTGCGTGTAAATTGCTGTTGTTTGGGCTGTTTTGGGTTCCCGCGGGTACCCGCGGTAACGTACGGGAACGCACATATTAGGTTTATTCCACGTAATTCTGGGTAAAGTCTGGTAAAATGAGAGTAAACAAATAATTATCTCAAAAAATGGTAAAATTGCTCACAATACCGGGAACGGTATCACGCACCCGCGGTAACGTACGTGGGTGCCCGCGGGAACCCAATCTTACCAAAAAGCGTTTCTATTGTTAAAAATTGGGTAAATGAGAGCGTTGATGAGATAATAATTTGTTTCTCATTTTACCAGAAGTTACCCGTACTTTTTTTTCGGGTAAAATGGTAAACCTGTCAAATCACTAGTTGTTTATAAATCAGCTGTTTTAAATTTGTAAAAATTATTAAAATATTAACATAACTTGTAAACATTAATTAATATCGTTAACAAATACCACGTACTAACACTTTCTTTTTATTCCCTTCGATATTTTATTGTTAAAAATAGCTTTTGTTTATATGAATAACTTTGACGTTTATTTTTGGGCTTGAAATGTGGTTTTGTGCGTTCGCGGTATTGTGAGCAATTTTACCATTTTTTGAGATAATTATTTGTTTACTCTCATTTTACCAGACTTTACCAAGAATTACGTGGAACAAACCTATTATGTAGGTGTTTCTGCAGTAAAGTCGTCAAACTACTATTTTTCAATAATGTACAGTCAAGTTAGACTAATATTTTATCAAAATTGTATTAAATTCGCCATGAAAATTTTAATTTTTGTTGCACTTTTTATAAAAACTCAATGCCTTTCATAATCAGAGGTAATATTATCCGGAAAAAAATCTTAATACTCTGAACCGATATCTCAAGATTTGAATATTCACCATTCCAAAAAAAACAGTGAAGATAAGCGTATAAAGGTTATATTTTAAGAGAATATATTTTATTAAAACTATGTGTGCTTTATTAAAAATTGAACATCTATAAGCTTTCTTTATTGTTTTTCAGACTGGTAAATATCGAAATCTCAAGATGTCGATGAAAGTGTAAACACAAGCTAAAGAATTTGTTAATTAAAGCAATATTTGTCTAAAAATGTTGACTAGTTTTTGCACTATTTCTTTTAAAATGCCCATAAATATGTTAGTTATTTTCCTGTTAAAACATACTTTGGGTCCTAACGACTTTTTTGAATCTGAATTCCCAACATTAGACATAGACAAATTTCTCACATTCAAAATTATTTTTTTCTAGCTGAATATTTACTGTTTTAAAGACTTTTTCTTAAGATTTTTTTCAAGCCACTTTAATTTTTTGAAGTAACTTTTACAAGATTTTATCTCCACAACAAAGTTACTTAAATAGAAATTTCACAAGTGAATCGCATTTTGTTTGTTGCATAATTTTTTATTTAAGTTTTAATTTACTACTTACGTCATACTACATTGATCACATTTAAATGGCCTCTCTCCAGAATGTAACAGCTTGTGCTTTTGTAATGAATAGGCTCGCGTAAAACGGGAACCACATATATCACATACATGTGGCTTAGCATTACTATGTGTTGATGTATGTTTAATCAAATCAGAACGACAGTTAAAACGACTGGGGCATTCTGGACACTGATATTTTTTTAAGCCCGTATGTCGTTCCATATGTTGACGTAAATTACTAGCACTTCGAAATGTTTTACCGCATTGAGGACATAAATAAGGACTTTCACCACTATGCGTACGCATATGTTCTTTTAAAGTATTCGTATAACCAAATTCTTTTTCACATATTAAGCATACCAGATTTCTATTGCCCTTATGCCTGTTCAAATGTTCCACCAAATGAGCATGTAGTACAAACGTTTTTTCACATTGATCGCATTTGTGTTTTTCTACTTCTGGATGTTTATTGGTAATGTGTTCGGTTAAAGATCTTACCGACATGAAGGGGCGTTGACAAACCATGCAAGGATAATTAGCTTCTGTCGCATTGCGGGTGTGTATTTGTCGATGAGCCGATAAAGAAGCTTGTTTCTCAAAACGTCTTGGACAGTCTGGACACTTAAAACCTTCTGGTCGTGATTGGGAGGCCAAATTACCGGTACCATCACCTTCGTGTTGTATTAGATGAGCTTTTAAAATATTGACAGTGGCAAAACGATATTTACAAATTTCGCATTCATGTGGTCTAGCCAGTGAATGTACAGAACTATGACGTTTCAAACGATAAGGACGATCAAACACTTTACCACATACTTCGCAAGGGAAAGTACCATTCCTTTTATTACTGCTGTTGGGTCTAGACGTTACAATTATAAATATTTATTAACGACTAACTTTATAGTAAAAATTAAAGCCAAAAACATACTTTTCAATTTCTCCTATGCCTGTGTCAACGAAATCGATATTCTTGGGCTGTTTGGCTCCGGTCTTAGTAATAAAATTTTTTTCAGAATTATCACTAAAATATTTTGTAAAAAATTATTAGTTTCTAAATTTTCAAGTTGATCATTACTTACTCTGAATCATCGTAATCATTATTAAACCATTCCGCATTGGCATTAAAATCATCCATGGGTTCTTCATATATTTGGGGTGTTACTTCTAGTTCCTCTTTTACAATAACGTTGGGTACGTTCTCCATATCTAAAGCTTCAATTTTCTTGCTATTCTCTGTTCTTTCCTCTTTTTCTAACCCGTCTTCATTTTTAAAATCTTTGTTTGGACTACTTTTGGGTTTTTTCGTATGAACTTTATAGTGAGCCGATAAAGAAGCTTTTTTCTCAAAATATTTAGGGCATTTAGGACATTGAAATGTCTGCAATTCTTTAACAATATCTTTTTCTTCCTTATTGTCGTTCTTTTCAATAATATCATTAAATTCTTTACTTTCATTTTGATCATCAACGTCTACCTCCTCTTTACTGGTAAATTGTTCATTTTCATGAGTCAACATATGAGCATTATACGTTTTCTCGGCCGCATAACTATATTTACAAATTTTACAGCGATAAGCACGCAATTTTGTGTGTACAGCTCCGTGGCGTTTCAAACGATATACACGATCAAATACTTTTCCACATTCAGTACAAGGAAAATGTCCTTTGCGACGATTTTTATTATTGGGTCTATATAAATTTTTTTAATTATCATAGTTAAAAAATTCGTAAATATAAAAAATCTTACTTTTCAATTGCTCCAATTTTTAAGGGACACTTTTTAGTTTTTCTATCTTTTAAAACTGATAGTTTTTCATTGCTGTAAAAAAGATTTAGATAAGAAAAATTACGACAATTTCTAGGAATGTAATAAAGCTCTTAAGTTTTTTTTATCGATATATATTTCAACTGAAAAAAATATTTCGGGGGTTTAATGGGAAAGTGAAGCAAATACAAATGATTCGTTTGTACACATAGCCAATCAATCCGTTTTAAATGTCACCTGAAGTCAATTTATCTTGGACACTGTTAAGAGCTAGCGAGGCTGTGCCGTACTCGGGGAATAAGGATTCCCAATTCCAGCTTTTTTGAATTTTTTTTAATCCACTATAAATAACAAAAACCAAGTATTTTAGAATCTGAATTACTTCTATAGAATAAGATAAAAAAAATTATTAGAATATGAAGTTTTACTTTAGCAAAACTTTTTCAAGATAAAAAGTTTTTACAAGAGAAGTCTCCTGTAGCGAACTATCGAAACCTTAATAAAACATGGGTATGTGATAGGCTTTCAAATTTCTTTAAAACTTTTTTGAGAATTTTTTAATATTTTTGTTTCAAAATAAAATAACTGATTAAATATTCATATATGAGATTTGGGCAGCTAAAGGAACGTGTTCCTTATTTTTCTCCTCCTAATCAAGTTCCACAACGATCTGAGACTTTGCGACATACCTCCCGTATTCAATTCTAATAAAGAATTAGAAATATATTTTCTATAGAAAATTCTCTAAATATTTGTGGCAGCAGTAACAGACTACTTTCATATACATACCTAGAATCTGTATCATAGTCATTATATTGGCTCGGTCCCCAATCATTATCTGATCTCATTGCTTCCTCTAGATCTTCAGGATTAATTTCACATTCAAAACAAGCATCATCAACAACTTCTTCTTTCATTTTAAAACTTGCTTCTCCCGTCAACGGATCAAGCAGTTTCTCCAACTTAGGTTCGGCAACATCAAAGGCTGCTATGCCCATTACATCTTGCAGACGATTGTTAGTTTCAATACATAATTGTTGAAATTTATAACTGGTCACTAATTTATCAACACAAGATTGACACACCAAAGTGGAAAACTTTGATGTGGTCTTTATAGCTATTTGTGGCACTATATCATCCAACATTTCCAAAACTTTATAATTTTCATCCACATAATCATAAAGTTGATGGAATATATGAGAATCGCACAAACAAGTGCGGCACTTCTTGTCGAAATCACCGGACATTTTGAAAATATTAAATAAAACACTAATTAATATAAATTTATGCAAACTGAAATTTGTTATTTTAATAATTTTGAGTAGTATTAATTTTCCCGTCGGTATAATTTTATATCATTTTCGTTTATTTCTCTGAAAAACAAATATACAATAAAAAAAAAAGAGTAAAAAGAGAAATAAAATTGTATCGCTCGTGCAAGAACTAGTTCAATTGATTGATTTACTAAAGCCTATATGACACTTGCTAGTTTCAGTATTAATAATCCAAAATAGAAGAGAGCACGAATTTCCTTATGTGAGAAATAATGTGTGTGAAGAGAACAACTATATCGAAAAACTGTCAAATTGATGATTAGCTGGAACGGCAAGCTAAAGCATTAAACACATAGACGACTGCAGCTACACGACTACAGCCTGTCAAAAATAAAATACACACGTTTATATGAAAACGATTATTTTGACACCAACACAGCTACACGGCTACACGACTACTTTTGCCGCTGTAGTCAACTTAGGATAATTTCTATTTTTGTTGGCTACAAAACAAAAATAGTGTTGACAATATAACAAAATATGTAAAACAGGACAATTTTTCCCGCTAGAGGCGAAATAAAATCGCTAGTTCTGACTAGAAAATCACCGTTTTGGGAACACTGAAGAAACAGCTGTTTATATTTTACAATTGTTTGAAGGTTTCATTAATTTATATTTGGAAATAACTTTATTGTGATGTTTTGTAAAAAAAAATGGATCTTACAAAATTAACAAAATATTCCTCAGCCATTATTTTAGAAGCACAAACCAAAAAAGATTAACATTTATCAAAATGTCAAATATTTAGGATTATCTGTTTACATGTTGCTGTCGTTTTCAAAAAAATTAAGTAGCTGACTACACGACTACAATTGCAGCCAGCAGCATTTGTAGTCGTGTAGTCGTGTAGCTGCAGTCGTCTATGTGTTTAATGCTTAACAAATATAAGCCGTTTCCAGCCGTTTACTTAGGCGGCGGCTCGAATCCCAAAAAAGTGTATGTCGGCGTGCTTCGACTTTGCGCCACTTGTATCTCCCCCGAATTTCATTTTTCTTTAGTTTTGTAAAATATGACTTTATTACGAAATTACCAATTAATTTTATTAAAACATAGTTTGCAAATATGTTCTGTAGGTTTAGGTTTAAGACTTAATAGCCAATCAACAACAGCGCACACAACCTCTACGGAGGGCCACAGTTCCAAGGAGGGTACAACACATTTTGGTTTCCAAGACGTTAAAGAAAGTGAAAAACAGCAAAAAGGTTAGTTAAGAATATGGGGTAATAATTCAAGATTTATATGTTTCATTTAAAAATTTTTTAAGTACACAAGGTATTTGAAGATGTAGCCAAATCATATGACCTTATGAATGATGCCATGTCTATGGGAATTCATCGTATTTGGAAGGATACGTTTATAGAACGATTGGGTCCGACCCATGGTACACGTCTTTTAGATATGGCTGGTGGAACGGGTGATATATCATTCAGATATTTAAAATATTTAAAAAATCAACCAAACCCTAAAGGACGCCAAAGTCATGTTACTATCTCAGATATTAATCAACATATGCTTAACGTGGGAGAGGAAAGAGCTAAGAAATTAGGTCTTACCCAGGACAAACTACCCAATATAACGGTAGATTGGAAATGTGCAAATGCTGAGGAATTGCCCTTTGCCGATAACGCTTATAACGCATACACTATAGCATTTGGCATTAGAAATTGTACTCATATTGATAAAGTATTATTACTTCTAACCAAACAACTTTCAAATACTTTATAAAGAAAATTCTTTTCCTTTTACAGGTCCTCCGTGAAGCTTATCGTGTTTTACAACCTGGAGGACGTTTTATGTGTCTGGAATTTAGCCATTTGGAAAATGGTACTATGCAATGGCTGTATGATCAATATTCTTTTCAGGTCATACCACCCATGGGTCAAATATTGGCTAGCCAATGGCAACATTATCAGTATTTGGTTGAAAGTATACGTAAATTTCCTAAACAAGAAGATTTTAAAACCATGATTAAAGAGGCTGGTTTTGATATGGTTCAATATGAAAATCTAACATTTGGTATTGTTAGTATACATTCAGGATTTAAGTTATGAAATAGAGGTGTAGTTTTTTATAAAATGCTTTTTAGTTTGTTAATTTTTTTAAATATAATAAACTTGGAATTCTTGGAACAATCCTGAGAAGAAATAAGGTTTACCGAAGTGGTTTTAAAATTGAAAAAAAATTTTAAGGTTATCCCACTTTAAAGGGGACGTTTTTATTTTTTGCAGTATTCACTCAGCAGTGGCATTTTCATCGATGTGCGAATTTTTATCAATATCTGATCCATTCCGTTAAACTTTAAGCCGAGAATATCAGTTTGATATTCAGGGGGTTATTATATCAGCGGATTCTAAAAATATTGTTCGAATTCGGATGTTTTAAAACTTGTAAAAAGATATCCGCTCTTAAAAACCCCAATGTTTTTTTTTTACATTTCACTTTTATTAGATTATAGCTCAAACCACATAGTGAAAGTATCGGTGGACTGTAATAGTGCTGTCAAACTTTGTTCTTGAATTTCACGAAAAAGATTTAATATTTTTAAAAATTTGTTACTGTGTTTTGTTTATAAACAGCTCTTGTTTATTTAGAAAAGCCCAATCCAGATACAGTGCCAGAGGACTGTCATATTCGTTTCTTGTATTTTGCGAAAACTACTATTTTAAAAAAGTTATTGAATTTTTTTCGAAGACTGCTATTGTTTATTTAGAAAATTTTCTAATTTCTCGGCAGTGACAAATATAATACAAAAACCTGCTTTATCGACAAAACGTTGAAGTACGGTCAAATAATGTCGACACTGAGTTTATCTGGTTTTTAGGCTTATCGCACATGCGTTTTCAATATTTTTCCCTATAAAAACTAATTTTTGTTACTTAATTTTAAATGTGAGAAATTCTATTCTAAAGCATTTCGTTTCGAACCGAATTACATAATAACCCCCCACAAATCATGAATTGAAATTCAAGGACAAAAATGAATATCCAAATTCAGATTATTTCAATTGAATTTTTGAAAACATCAATTGCGTCTCTTCCTCTGTTAACTGGCTCTGTCTGACATTTCAAGAAGCTAAATTGCAGTAAACGGGTTTAGTTTTTTTACTACATTTTTTCGTATTATGCATATTTATTGAAACAATTTATTTTTAAGATTTATTAAAATTTAACCATAAAACTTAACCTATCACCTTCTAATAAATATTTTTGAAATGTCGGCCAGAGCCAGTTAACAGAAGAAGAGGCGCATGCATCCTTTTGAGATTTTATGCTCGTTGGTGAAATTGAAAACGGTTTTACTTTGAAACCTAAAGTAATACGTTACTAATTATGTGATACATCACTACTCATTTAGGAGGTATAAAATGAGTTAAAGATACAGGAATATATCACTACTTATTTGTAGGCTTTAAAATAATGCAGTTATTCGTAATGAGTTTAAAGTCATGTAATCAATGAATTACGTACTAATATATAACGACTTATTTTACTCCCTACAAGTATGTAGTTATTTTAGCTGCTATTGCTAACTAGTGAATTTATTACATTAAATATTACAAGATCTTACTTCAGTACTTTCGTCGTAATGACTTGAGTCTATACCTGCAATGACACCCCCATGTTAAAATAATGTGTTATTTGACCAAAATACTTACAATTTTTGATTTCTTGTTGTTTCACCTGTGATTTGTTTCATATTCGCACAGATCTATGGATAGTCAAGTCTATACATACAAAAGTTATGGCCGGAACACAATATTTACTTTTGCTAAGATACAACGGTATTATTGATTTTTTTGAATAAGGATGAAGACTTTAAATATGAAATTTTAATGTTTTTGTGAAGGCAAAACTGCAGCTTTTGAAGATATGTTTACATAAAATTTCTTCGCCGGAAGTAATAATGAAACAATTGTACTGAAATACACATTTAAAATGATCTACCACTTATTTTTATTAATTTTTATTCGAAAATTTAAATTAATGACTATTTAGATTGTTTACATTTATGCCATTACGGAGTACGTTCACTGCAGGCAAAAATTGAAAAATCAACTCTGAACGCAAGAAAATTAATTTCGAACACTAGCTGTGTTCGCGTTGTACATTGGGATCCCGCGGGATTTTATGTAATTTTTTGGATGAGTAAATACTTAAAAATAAAAATATTTAATTATGTTTTAATCAATACAGCAAAGACGATTAAGATTTTATCAAACGCTATCTAAAAAACGTAAAAATGCTAGCGAAACTCTTGCTTATGCTGCGTTCACACCTAATTCTTTAACACGTGTTTAGCTAAAACACGTATTTTAGCTCTTTATTCTATTACAACAGTTCTTTATTCTTTTACACTCGTTTTAGCTAAACACGTGTTTAAGATTTAGGTGTGAATGCCGCATTAGATATCATACGTAAAAATACACGTTGCCATTTAAATTAATTTTAAAACCTTTATCAAGTTCTTTATTTCATATTTCAAATAATTTTTCCTTTTTAAATATATCAATGTACAGCAAAACATAAAATTATTTTTTAAATTATTAATTTTTTTTGTTAATTTTTTCATTTATTTTATTTTTTATTACTAAGAGCAACTACTAAACGCTACATATTTTAAAAAAGGGGAAAAAAACATTATTTAAAATATAAATAAACTAAAGCCATATGATTACTTTCGGTTTTTTCCCCTACAAGTTAACTCTATAATATAAAGTAATATAAATTTTTCTTATTTTTGTTAATCAATAAAACAAAATTTAATATATATTTGAAATCGAATTATATTAAAATAATTAAATATAATATGAACAATTCAAGTTAAAAAAGAAAACGATTTATAGAAAGATTTATTTAAATTTTTTGTTTTTTAAGAATAATTATATTTTTTGTAAAGGGTTTCTGTTGATTATTTTCGGGATTTCTTAGCTATATTTATATATATTTTTTTTTATCGATTATTATTATATAATATTAAATTTTAATGCTAATCACTAAAACTGTTTTTGTTTTTTATTTTCATAATTAAGCTGAATTATAATTAAATATTAATTATAATTTGTTTACATAATCAGAAGGATGTTTATTGTTAATTTTTGAAAATTATTAGAAAAACTTAAGCAACATTTTTTAAAAAAGTCCATAAATTAAGCGTCGTTTTGGTATTCTTTTGGAAGTTAAAAAAAACTTCATTTTTTTTTAGTTATAAAATTATATTAATTTTCATTTCCTTAAAAAAATAAATAAGAAATTAGAGGAAACATTTTATATTCATTTTCATAATACTTTTCTCTAAAAAGTATTTCTTGGGTTTTCATTTAAAATTTGTGTGTTTATTTTTAAAAGTTAACTTCTTCTACTTTTTCAGCATCAGACTTAAGATCTTGCAAAAGCAATTCATGGCATGATTTTGGTATTAAAGTACCAACAATTTTTTCACCTTCCTTTGTTTTCATACGTATTACCTGCATTTTATTATTGGCATTACGCATGGTCAAAACTTGTTCCACCCGCGACCATACCGATAGTACAGAACCAGCTAAAACATAATACAAACGCTGTCTTAAACCCACCTAGTAAGGATAAATAATATTATAAATATTTTCTTTCAAATTTCGAACAACATTTGTTACTTACCTCACATTCTGAACCCATATTCACATTGCGACAGTTGCCATTCCAATAGGCATGTGAACATGTGTTAACAGAAGCATCATATTGTTGAGTCCAGTGTGTCTCGGCCTCTTCCATGGTAACTTTTTTATACTTCTTTTCTATTTCGGCCAATGATTCGTGTCTAACTTGCAGCCCTGTGTTGGGTCTATAAATTTGAAACATAATCTCTTTTTTACTCGGAGATTTATCTTTCTTTTTATTTGTGTGCTGCGTTTGCGGTAGAGGCGGTGTTTCAATCTCTACAGCTAAAACAGCTGTACGTTTATTGTTACGTACTTGATGGGACAAATAAAAACCTTCATTTTCACTTATTAAATCAGCATATCTGTTAGAGAAATAAAAATATTTTTCAAAATCTTTGATTTGTAAAGAAAACTGGTTCCAAAAATGTATTGGCTTAATCTTTTTTATTTAAGTTTTAGCCAAATACGTTACTACTACTCACTTGTCTAAAGCTTCTTGCCAAATCATGCCCCTTTCAACACGTACGGTATGTAATTCGGTGGGAGCTTTACCAGTGGCATGTTTACGCAAGAAACGTACTAATTTTACACGGGTTACATTTTCACCGGCAGCACCCAAATCTAAAATTAAAAATAAAACTTATTAAAAATATGTGCTTATTAAAGAAAGCGCTCTCAAAAGTTTTATTGTTACAAAAAAATCGCAAAATTATCCATTAAGCGTGTACCTTTACTTTTTGGCTAAAGTTCGGTAAAATGAGATTAAGCACAAAATCCTCTTATTAAATGATAAAGTTACCCAAAATTGTATGTAAATTGTTGTTGTTTCGGGTTAATTGAGTTCCCGTGGGTACGATAACAACGTCGAACAGACCTAAATATATATTTTAAAGAAAACTATAAAAGGAATATAACTTCAGTTTAAAAAATCGCACAAAAACACATTATGTCTGTTCCCGTACTTTACCGCAGTTACCCAAACTAGCCCAAAGGCGTTCCCGTACTCAAAATTGTGTGTAAATTGTTGTTGTTTATGTGCGTTTCCGTACGTTACCGCGGGTACCCGCGGGAACCCAAAACAGCCCAAACAACAACAATTTACACGCAATTTTGAGTACGGGAGTACCTTTGGGCTAGTTTGAGTAACTTCGGTAAAGTACGGGAACAGACATATTACTTATTTGCATTTTAAATTTCTTTTTGTTTTTCATCAATTATTTATTTGCAGGTCAGCAGAGATAAAACAATCAAAGTTATTTGTAACTCACCAATACCCACGGATACTAAAGCAAAATATCTTGGGATGTTTTTAGATTCCAAACGTCTAAGACACAGCTATAATTACCTAACTGATTTAGGATATTTTAACATCCTTAAATTACTTATTTTCGTTTTTAGACATGTGTAATACATGAGGAGTGATTTTCAAAAGGGCTTGTTTCCACTTACGACCTTCCTCTAGTTCAAAATCCATTGCAAAGAAGGTATACACTCGTGATTAAAAATCACAGTTTCGTACAAAACGGTACATTTCCACCCAATTTTTGTGTCTTGGTTAGATATTTTTAGAGTTTGATACAAAAAGATGTATTTCCTGTAGTTGTTGTTGTTGTTGTAGCAACTGTGCCTAGAAATATATGTCATTATTCTTCTTCCTGTTCTGCTGACTCGTCTAGATTTAGACTCAGGAACCGGGCCGCCTCAACCGAGTGAGTCCATAAAGACATGGGATCTAAACGATTCGGGTTTAGCGCGCAGCCAAAGAGGTGGTTTACAGCGCAGTTTTGCGAGGATAACTCTTGTTCTCAGAGGCAGAGTTTTCTCCTCGTCTTCTGCAATCGGTGGGGGACGACCTCCAAGAACAATATTCATCAGGTAAGAATTGATGGCGTCATTTACAGTGTCCCGATGAATATCGTTGATACATGCCCTGTAGTATGCTTCATACAGCGGATCTCTTATGTAACGCTGAATTGTGCCCTCAAAGACGAGAAGGTTCTTTCTGACACCCCTCCACCTCCGTGAGATGGTGATTGGGGTGGCCCCTCCGATGGCATCCCAGCAGGAACTGCTTCGGAAGCATTTGGCAGTGTTCCTTTACGGTAAGGACCTTCGTTTCCTCATGGAGATATTGTACGGAGGACATTTGTATGCATCCTGTAATAGGACTGAGGGCAGAGTTTTGGCAGGTTTGGAGTTTTCTCCACTGGGTATCGCTGGCCCTAGGCGACCACACAGGCGCAGCATAATTGACCACTGACTAAACCAATCGTTTTGTAGGTTGCCAACAAGGTTTCTTTGTTCATACTCCAAAAACTGCCAGCTATCGACTTGAGGACCTTGTTCCTGCTCTGCATCTTATTGCAAATTGCAGTGGCGTGCGCTGAGGGCATGAATAGGCTGTCGAGTGTGACCCCAAGAATTTTGGGGTGGTTAAGCGTCGGAATTTGTATACCATCGACTACTACACTCAGTTCCAGCCTTACTTCCTTCGTCCAAGTCGTAAAGAGTCGCCGAGGATTTTGCAGTGGAGTTTCGAGACGTATAATTTAAACAATATCGGGCAGAGAACTCCACCTTGATAAACTCCTTGTTTAATTCTACGGGGCTTGGACTTTCTGTTTCAAAACTCCACAAACTACTGGCGACCACACAGATAATTCCCTATCCACCTCTTCGTACCATTTGGAGACTCGATTCGGCAATGTCTCTGAAGAGGGTCGCATGGCTGACCGTATAAAATACCTTCGATAGGTCGAGCGCCACTAGAACCGTCCTTTCGTAAGGGTGGCTCTGATTCAGACCGTGGGTTATCTGTGTGGCAATGACGGTTAAAGCTGTTGTACTATGTTGCTTACGAAATCCATGATGGTGCTGAGCAAACTGAACATGCTGTGTAAGGCTGGGGAGGAGCAATGCCTCTAGTGTCTTTGCGACAGGTGACAATAGGGCTTTGAAAGCAGTACATTTCATGGCTTTAAAAGCGGCACCACCCTACCCATTTTCCAGACCTCGGCACAATTAGGGTGGATATAAGGATAGGTAGAAGACCTTTGTCAGGTACTCTACTTCCAGCATATCCAATTGCTTGATCATCAGCATGGAAATTCCGTGGGGTCCTATAGCTCTAGATGGTTTGGCTCGTTTGATGGCTTCGGCAAACTCTGTTGACTTAAGAGGTAATGGCTCGTCACTGACGCGGAGTTCGTGAAGTTTCCTTACGATTCTCCTTTTCGCATTGTCTATCTCGGGGTGCTCAACAAACTCCCGGCTAAAAAAGCTCGCGCACCTCTTTGGGTCCGATATCGTTCTGTTGGCAAATGTAGTCGAAACCCTGTCGCCCCTTTAGGACGGGTTCGAGAGAGATTTGACCGTAGACCAAAGATTGCTGGCCCCTGTCCTGAGGTTGCAATAATTCAAATGATCTACCCCCTTTGTTCCGTTTGTGCTCGTTGACCAACTAGCTGATCTCCCGGTTGAGTTCGCCGATCCTGGAGTCGCTGTGGTTGGTCAAACGAAGCTCGTCCCACTTATCTGCAAGTTCTACGTGTCTCTTAGTTTTTTCTCCTCTTTCACTTATCCAAATTTCATTATAGTCAAATTTCATATATATATCCATTCGGATACTTTTCTTGTGAGTAATTTTTAATGGACTTTATTGGGAAATTAGCCTATGAAGTAACCAATAAGTCATTAATTTAATTCAAATTTTCAATTTACATTTTATCAAAGTTACCCGAAGAAAAAGTCTGGGTAACTTTCGGTAAAAATAAAAACACCTACACATTCTATATAGCGCTCTTATTTATCCAATTTCCTACTACGGGAACGCAGTAACAAAGGGTAACGGACCTAATGTCTGAGTGACTTTTGCTAAAAATGTCTGGGTAACTTTGGTGAAAGAAAAATACACTTTCTTGGCGCAATCATTTACCCAATTTTCGAGTACGGGGACGCTTTTGAGTAAATTTGGGTAAAGTACAAAAAACGCACCTATTAGAGGCTCCATTAGTCTCTAAGTTCCGTAACGTGCTGTTCTGTATGGCTCTATTTGTGCCGTTAGCCTTTTCCGTAACAACATATTAGCTGTTTTGACAGAAAAAATTTTCTTTGTCAGTCTGAAAAAAATGTACATCAAGAACTTAAAATGCAATTTAATATCGAAGATTCGATTTGTACCTTACGATAGTGCGAATAAATTATATGGACTTCCACGATTACAGCAAATTAAATTAAATATAATTACTTAAAATATAAATATAATTCGAATTCAGCGTTCCACCCCTTTTTATTTCTATAACTGACAAGATATTATTATTTGCAGGTCTGTGTAATAAAAACAGATTTTTAAGTAAAGGAATTTTTTTATTGACGATTTTTTGACGATTTCCCATTCACAAAATGACGATTTTTACGATTTTTTGTACTAAAATTTACGATTTTTCAACAAATTAGGTTGGCAGCACTGGAAACAAGTGCTTTTGTCGAAAGTCCAGATATATCTTGTATCTATAAAAAAAAATACTATTTTTACTCACCTAAAATACCCAAATCAAAACGTCCACCACGTTTAGCTTGATTAATAATGGCCGCCAAGGTATCAGTAAAGTATTTAAACAAGCGATTTTGCAATTCCACCGGCATACCCAAAATTCTATTCAAGAATTTCGATATATTATTATAATCCTTATCCAAACTTAAAACACCAGGATTAGATTCACTATTCACAATAATGCCGACACCCACTAAAGCACCAGCAATATCCTTAAAGAAATCACCACGATAATCGGTGGGTGGCGGCACTAAAGGTTGTTCATAACCCATTATAGTTTTCATCACAGTTTCTAAAGCGGTACGACCATATTTATTATCGATATTAAATTGAGATAAATCTCTCGTTTCGGTAGCACGACGATCACCATGGGTCAGGGCACCCAATGATTCTAAACGTTTGGCGACGGTAGAGGCAAAACGACGTTCACCAGCTAAATCAGAGATTAAAAATAAATACTCAGGAGCATTAACCTGATTTGAACGATGTGTACGACCAAACTGTTGTATAGCACGATCAGCAGACCAGGGTAATTCTAGAGTAATATGAACACGTCGACGTTGATTGCGTACACGACGATCACTTTGTAAAGAAATACCACTAGAGGCAGCTTCTGATATAATAGCAACATCTTTTAGACCATCCATAAAACGTTGTTTTTCGGTAATATTTAAAGTTTCCAATGGGACATCTTGCTCTGATCTAGATTCGTATTGTATGGAACCATCATCCGATTGGATAACTCTACCCTTACGACCAGTCATTTCGGCTACATTATCTGGTCCACCCAGTTCATCAATCAATTGATCTAGAGTATTGGGTGGTAAACGATCTCCTAAATATTCTATTTTACGTAATAATTCCTCTTTCATAGAACAAGCTCGTTCAATAGCATCCTTTGGTGGAGGACCATAATTTAATCGAACTCCGTGTACACCAATTTGTGTTACTGTTCCTTTAAGTTCTTGTTTCTTTTGTAATAAATCTTGTATTTTATCTTGTGTCGATAGGGGTGCTTTCTTCTTAGGCGGTGACACTGATACAGCTGGCATAGCATTTATGGTGGTTATACTCGTTGAAGAGATATTATTTGTATTGGCTGTGCTATTGTTATTGGCAGTATTTGCTGATGATTCTTTTGTTTTTGACTTCTTTTTCTTCTTCTTTTTTGCTCTTGCCAACCAGGGATCATTGTCCGAATCTGAACCACTGCAGAAGGGATTAAAATCGGAAGATTCATAACTATCACTGTGATTGCCAGTCTCAGATTCTTCTGACTCTGAGTTAGATAATTTAAAATCCGATTCTTTATCCGATTCATTTTGTGAATCATTATCATCATCCGAATCATTCCAAGTATCATTACGGGATTTTTTATTTGCTCTTATTTCTTGTCGTGATAATTTACGTTTATTGGCAGAGGAGGAGGGTTCATCTTTAATATTACTTGAAGCTGTTACTTCTGCTATTATAGATTGTAATGCAGATTTTCTATCTTCTGAGGGACCGGTAAGGCCTAAAATACGATTGATGCGATCACGATTGGGTGCGGGAAAATGTTTTTCAACTAGAGATTGAAAAACACCTCTGAAAATGTAAGGCAAAAAAAGAAAAATTAACAAATTGTGGGATATCAAGTAAATATATATAATTTTGATAAAAAATTTGTCTAAAGAAACAAAACGGTGCTAAATATGAGGTTTTACGTTGGGCGCCAAAATTGTGTATACAACCTTGTAGTCTACCGTCCGTTAGAAGGTTGTATACAAAAGATTACGGTCGTTAATAGGGGGTGACCGATGTCAAGAAAAAAATGTATTTAGGTATCCTAGGAAATAGGAGATTATATTTTAAAATAGAAGCAGGAAAATGATAAAAACGTGTAACGGGGTTCGCTTAAAATCGACAATTAATAGATTTACGATTCAGACAATAAATTAAATACTACTAGATCTACGTTTCTCAATCTGTTATTTTTAAAGTGGCGTAAGAGGTTCGTTGTATATTTGATTTAAGTTATGAGTAAAAGTTTTGCAAAATAAATTTTTTATAAAGAAAATAACCAAAGTGGAACCTTAATAGCTAACTACAAACAGCAAGTACAAAAGTGGTAAAGTGAATGCCGTATCTTGGGCGCTAAAATTCAATCAACCCTTAAACCTATGTTTCGACACCTTTTGAAAAAAGATTACCTATTGGTAGTGTCCGACTGATTAATCGGCTTCGCCTAAAAATTCATCATCGGCCAATAATGGGCTATAATTTGGTCGATTACCGATTATTACCTAAAACAATCCGAAACAGCCGAAATAACAATTTTCACAAAATTTTCAGTAAGGAAGCGTTTTTAGGTTCTTTTAAGTTACTACACTAATAAAAAAAAATCCCTTACAAATAGGTCAAAATTGTGATGGCGCAAATACATGTACTATTTCCTGTTATTTTAGCAGAATTTTTACCTATTTGTACGGGCTTTTTTAGAGAAAATAACAGAAAAATTAGTTCAATTTAATCAGAACGCGTTTAACAGACTTTTGTACTAACTTTTTTTTATAAGTGTAGGATAAAATATTGCTTAAACTATGTCTTTTCCCGTACTTTACGGCGGCAATTAAAAAACGTTCCCGTACTCAAAAGGGTCTGTATACTGCTTTTTGGGCCTAATAAAAATAATCTGTTTCGGCATAGGCTTAGGCCTATTGTAAATTTGGCCGATGTTCGGCATCGGCCCAAAAAAGTGCCTTCGGTCGGACACTACCTGTTGGCATCGTTTGTGATTAGGCATGGAATTGTTTTTCTTCCTTTATGGGAATAGTAGAAAAATAATGGTGCCCAACGTCGAGTCCAAACATCGATCTTCTTGAGAAGGTGGCTGCTATTGCATATATCACGTATTCCATAGTAGGCGCCAAGGATTCCTTTCCGTTCTTTTGGGCTAACTTCTTAGGGACAGGAATTTCTACTGGTATCGACCATGCTCAGATCTGGATTGCGTTGTTGCAAAATGATAGAAAAAAATTTAACCTTACGTGGTTTCGAAACAACCATATTTTCGAAGCAACCATTACAAAACTGAATATACTACTAATAGTTTTCTGTGTAAGGGATTTCTACTAAGAAGTACTAATAATAGTGATAGCACTTTCTTAAAGGATCAAATAATAATAAACATATCATAAATTTACTCACTTTGCGGTCGACACAAAATCCGTCAGTTCACCATCTTCTCTTTCCAATTGTTCCAAAGTACGAGCTTCACCCGTAGACTGTAGACCTATAACGACACATTTACCATATTTTATAGCTTCACGGGCCACATGAACAGCATGATTAACTTTGGCAGCTATACATAAATATTTAAAGAATCTTTGATGTGAAGACCAAAATTGACCCCACATTGTCTTCTTCATGCGACTTTCAGCATCGATTAATTCTGCGGCTTCAGTAAATTTTTGCATAGCTTCAACCCACAAATCAACAGATTCATCATAAACTTTACGGAATTCTTTGGACAAGGAGACTTCTTCAATTTTAAAAGTAACACCATGAAAACTTAGTTGTCTGGCTATATACATGCCCCTCAATTTCATGTCCATGGCTACAATTTCCATAGCTCCTACACCTCTGTTGGAACATAAGAAATATTGAAAACAGTGTCATTATAAATGAATAGATTTATACAAACCTTTTTTCTACGGCCATAATAAAATCATTAAAGGTGGGAAAGGCCGAACCTCGACCCCATAATCCCAAACGAACCATATAGGCCATATTTTTGGGCTCTGAAGCACCTGTCGCGGAAGCATACACTACTCGAGCACGTGGTAATTTATTTTGTAACTCCAATACCGTTTGACCGGTCTTGGTAGGTTTGCCCGAACCCACGGGACATAAATTTTTGGCTTTGTGACATTCATCAAAGATTATAAGACCATCAAAGTCTTCACCACACCACTGTAGCAATTGTTTAAATCTTGATTTGTATTTACCAGTCTTATTATTCGATTCTCCAATTAAAGCCGAGTATGTGCTAAATATAACACCTTTTTTACAATTATTATTAATATCCGAATTGATTTTGGCATATTTAAACTACAAGAAAAATAGAAAAATGATTGTTAAAAGTTAATTCATCTTCTAGATAAATTCTCTTTAATTACCTTATTTAAAGCATGAACTTCAATCTTTCCTGCTCCTATATCACTCAAATCTCTTTCGGCATCATATTTCAAATCATTTGAAACCGATATCCACAAAGCTTTTTTACGGCTCTTCATATAATTTTCAAATATTATACCGGCTATGGTACGACCTTTACCCACACCAGCACCATCACCGATTAGAAAACCGGCACGACTGCCATCGGGTAATAAATGATCATGGGCTTGCGAGGCATATGTTATGGACTCCAATTGTAAAGCACTCAATTGGCCACTTTGTATAGTATCCTGAGGTAGAGAAAGTTTATAGTATACATCGCACGGTTCTACCGATGATAAAGAAGCAGTTTCTACCACAGGATCGGGATGTTTTTTACCAAATTTTACTAAACAATCAAAAAGGAAAATTCGTTAGAATTGGGTAAATTTTTCGTAAAACTTATAAATAACTTACATTTAGCTGGCCAATATTCAGCATAAGTTTCTGCTACACCCATTTCTTCATAATCAACTTCATCTTCTTCAGTTTGCATCATGGGAGTGGTGACCTTTAATTTTCAAAATCGTTGTGTTATATTTAAAACATTTGTAGATTATTAGTTATGACTTACCTTCATAGGTTGCATTAGTAATTGTGATAGTAATTGATTTGGTATGCCACTAGTTAAAAATTGTGGATTGGCCGCCACTAGGGCTTGAATTTTTTGTAATACCAATGAATTAATTTTGGATTGTGTTGATAAACCCGAATTTGCAGAGGCCGTTGAAGAGGGCTGAGAATCAAATCCTAAGCCCATGCTCACTTTTGAAAAATAAAAAAAATGAGAAAAGAGAGAAAAAAACAAAGGATAAATAGTGTATTCATTGGAATATCTTAAATTCTATTCACTTATACAGTAGTTTCTTAGGTTTATCATCTAAAGGAAATAATTTTTTGGATGGGAAAATATTTAACAGTTTCAAAAAACATTTTACGTAAACAAATTTAGATTCAGGCAATATCATCAAAATAACTCATCTTTAAATTAACTTTATCTCAACCATAATCAAATTTAAATGGCACTCAACACGCAGCTGCGCCTAAGTAATACCTCCAAAAGTAGTGATAGCTGCACTATCCACATTAAGCGTTAAAAAGTTTAGCTACACATTATACGGATAAACTCCTCAGATACCTTCTAATACCAGAAGTGCTTGGAAAGGCACTTGGACATTATCCCAACGGATATAATTGCCAATATCAGGTTTTAGGGTTATGTCGGTAAAACTTTGAAACGTAATCTCAATAAGTGATATGATCATTATGAGACAAATTTTAAAAAAATGGCGCCCAATATTAAGTATAAGCAGCAACATCCTAGAGAATGTAGTATGTACTCCTAAGTGATAAATACTGAAACCCCACGTGGGGCGCCAAAAATTTCGTGACCATATTGTAGCTTTATGGAAAACACACACAAGCACTTACCCTACGTAACGAAATGAGTCGGGAAGGAAGAACCTGGGCCCGAATTCCACAGGACGATTATCGTCTGCCGATATCGTTGCGTTGATATTGTTGTTTCACGTAGTGCAAATTTTTGTAATCGCTTTTTCGAAATTGTTATTTTGACAGCTAATTTGGTGTTCATAAGCACAAAATCAATCAAACGATATCGTCAAAATGATTGAAAATGCACGATAGCAAAATAGCAAGAAAAGACGAACAAACTTTTTATTTTTGCTTTATTCCCACTTTTAATCATTAAAGTTATTTCATATAAAAAAAATATTTTAAAAATCATATACATAATTCAACATTCTTGTTTGCCCACTTTTTTGCAAAATTGTTAACCAGCGAACATTGTTGCCAATTTAGTATTAGCGGGAATATTAGCAATTTTTTAAAGTCAGCCTTGACGTTTTCTTAGCATTTTTTGGCATTTATTTCCTTGTCACCATTTTGGAGTCATTATTTAGCAATTTTTTAGGAAAAAAGTTGGCAACAGTGCCCATCACCTGTTTAACTATCATCTTCGAAAAGATAGGATAGTGATGAATGTTTAGAAAGCTATCAGAAATGATATCGATCAATCGACTGGTTTGAACGATCATTTGCAAAATTAAAGAATTCATTCCCAGTCTATTCCAGACCGGACTTTTTTCTGTAGAGGATGAATCTCGCCCAGATGATTCAATAGTACCTCTAGTAAAGTCAAAAATTGACGAATATCCAAGATTGACACAGGAAATGGTTGCTGATTAACCGTGCTTAAATGCCACTCACTTATATTAAATAATAATCTTGGATACACGAAGAAATCAGCCCGATAGATTTCCTGAATTTTAAATGAAGCTCAAAAGAAGGCACACGTGTATGTTCAAGAAACTGAGCACCTTCAATAAAAATATAACAGGGGATGATGCTTGGTTTTACAATTATGATCCGGAATGTAATGCTGCAGCTCACACTACAAAAATACCCAGGTAGAAAAATACAAACGGCACAATGTCGGCCCGGTATCGGAGACGGTAGTACATGTACTGGCAAATCGTCGGATTTTTAACTTTCACTGTACTGGCATGTTGTCGAAATGATAACACCAATAAACGCTTGGCCGTAGTTATTTCCCAACGTTGGCGCAGGCTTGGGATTTTATTTTTTTGGTATTATCCCAGTACATTTAATAACAAATTTAGTAGTTTGCTAGAACTTTACTGTCCTCTTAGTGTACATCACAAATTTTTAATGTATTCTTTCGAAACTTCACAAGAAAAGAATGGTGATGTCTCTCTTACATAAATAATTGTGTAATAGATGTAAAAATACGTAAAATTTATAAAATTGTTAATTTTAATAGATTAAAAAAAGCTCGTTAATTTTCAGAAAACAGTACTGGCAAAGCACGTTTTAAGTAGTACCGGAATTTCGTAAAAAACAGTGCTCTTCCAGTACAACTTTTGTTGTAACGTCGGCAATTTCTACCTGGGTAATCAATAATTATATTGCCCTGTCTGGCATTGAAGAAATTCGCCGAACACCATATTCCACAAAAATTTTAGAATAACAAGGGTGTGTTGAAAATCGAAACCTAACAGTTTTTCAATCTAGAATAACTAAATTCGTGAAAATAAATTGGCTTGAAATTATTATATGATGGTTTATTTGACTCAGAACTTCTAGAAAATAATTTTTATTATACAGATCATATATTATTAACCACTGAAAACCATATCGTTTTTGTTTTCGATATTCAAGACATGCCTGTAAGAGTCTTCAGCAGCAATGAGGAGACAATAAATGCTGTTAATACCGAAATTTAAACACTACAATAACCCAATTTCGAGTACTGTTTTGAAAAGTGAATTTAACGAATTAACAAATGTTTTAAAATAAATGGAAATTATGTTGAGAAAATAAAAAAATTATGATTAATGAAGACATAAATCGAAATTTGTATTTATAATCTATGGTATTTATTTACTTTTTTCAAGACTACTAAGAGATACCGCATCTGAATCTAAATTTGTCCTGTTCGAAAAAGTTTTGTTAAAGATAACGTTACCAAATCTGCAATTTTTTTATTAAAATGTGTTGTAATAAATAGTGTTAACATTTCTAATAAATATTCTACGAAATGAAAAAGCAACTAAAGAGAGCCAAACAAAAAAAGCAATTAAGAGTGGGTACAATGAGGATAATCTACAGTGTTGGGTTATGACATAATTGGGTGATCAGAGTAATGTTAGAGTAAATGTTGGTTGTTGTTTTTTTTTATTAAGGAAAATATTAAAATCAAATTGGGTTATTCCAAAACAAAATTATGAAATAAATAACATTCCTTAATGAAAAAAAAAGTTGGGGGAAAAAATCTAAAAAGATAATACAAATTTTGTTTTTTGTCGCTTATTAAATTTGACATTTGTTTCAATAACATGAAACATATATGTACAAATTTCGTATATTTTGACAAATTTTTAGAATTTAGAATGTAAATTATACATACAACATTGTACATACAACAAAATCAAGAGTATTTTTTCATAGTACAAAAGATTTAAATTTAACTGAACAAATGCCAAGAAAATTACATTCAGTATAATATGGAGATTTAAATAAATATTGAACACAAAAATAACAACAATTTAACAAAATTTAAGAAAATTCAACTAAAGAAATCTTTAAAAATAATTTTGAATTTAAGGCATTTGAAACAAAGCAAAATCTTAAAATGATTTGAAAATAGTTTACGTATTTGAACAAAATTTTTAATTGTATTTAGTTGGTTGTGTGGTAGAAATGTTGGGGGTATTTTTTAATTTAAAGCAAAAAAGCCATTCAATAATTTAATATAATTTATTTAACAAAATATACTTATAGTGGTTTAAATTGGAAAACGTTATAAATTCATTTGGTTTTTGAAAATGAATTATTAAGAATTGTATAAAAAAAATCTGGTTGTTACCAACATTACTCGACTTACTCTGCGCCAATAAAGACGCTGCCATATTGAAATTAGAATTAGCTTGATGATACGACGATGTTTGATTTGAATTAGTATTAGCTGATGTTATAGCTGTCAGGGCAGATAAACCACCAACAATATTTGGTACTAAAGCCGCAGAATTAGATAAGGTACCCGAGGAAACAGCTGAACTGCCACCGATGGTATTGAAAGGTGGTGGTAAACCACCAGCGGCAGCTAAAGCAGCCATACCCATTAGTTGTGAAGTATTAAATTGTGCCATACCAACATTTGCAAAACCTGTAGCTGATCCTATTGTTGCTGCTGCTGCTGCTGCAGCAGCATTAGAACTACTGGGATAAGCTGCTGACATTCCAACTGTTCGATTATGTCGATTTTAGCATAAGATTTAGTGAATATAAGTTATTACAAATAAGTAACTTTAAGTTAGTAAAAAATACCAAGCAAAAAAATAGACAGAAGCACTGCAGAATCAGTAAGCGCTTTTTTAGCTCTAACTCTTTCTTAAGTTTACGTAAAGCCCTTATGACAGACACTAGCTTTATTTTGTAAATATTGATCAATTATTTGAGAACAGTACAAATCTATAGTCATAGGAAAATTATACAAGTGCAAAAAGTACAACCATTACTTACATCTCAGGGGAATAAATACTGTAAAAATAAATGTACAAAATTTCAACTTAAAAATGACATTTAGTTACTGATTGCCTAGAATGTTGTCAAATTCCTAAGTTTGTATAAGTTTCTAGCGTTTTTTCTGTGTTTGCAACGATTTTTAACAAATTTAGTCGATTTTTCTTTCGAACAAAGCGTGCATCAATGTTTAATAGTTTACAAATTTTATTTTTTACTCTCTCTAATATTTGCTGCTTCATTTCATCAATCCTATATCAATTCAATGCAAAATAAAGCTAGTGTCATACGGGCTTGAGGAAGTACTATTTGCTTAATAAAATGCATGGTGGTTCATGGCACGATGTCCCACTTAAATGAAAGAATGTACAACATTTACGTAAGGAAGAGTAATATATCATTAAAAGCGCTTCTAAAATCATATCTATTTTCTGCTGGTTAACTATTATAGTAATTTATAAAACTTACCCGATGACGACGTTGCTGTCTTTTTCGGCATATTGTTATTTATTCTGGAGGAAGTTGCTACTCCTGGTTGGTTTGCTATTAGCAAAGAATTATTATTAGTGTGTGCTTGCTTTTGGATACTGCTTATTTTAGCATATGTAACAGCTGTTTCTAAATCACGGCCACCACCTGTAAAAAAAAAAATAAAACAAAAATTTATAAAATCTTTAAAAACAATTCATTATAAAAGATTCATTAAAAATGTGCTAAAGAATTAACTATAAATTGACAGGCAGTTGTCTTTTAACAAAAGAAACAACTTTAAAATCAGGGTTGGCAGGCAAAACCCCTAAAATACAGTTACCCATTCAAAGCTCTTTAATCTCTTCATGTCTATGCGTGAAGAAATGTATGAAGAAAAAAATATTAAAAAAAAAGTAATAAACAAAAGGTTATTGATTTTTATGGTAGCGGTAACAAACATTTATTTTTACCGGCAAAACTGTTGAGTATATAGAAAAACGTTATACGAACAGATTAAAGGAATTGTAATTTTTAATTTTTTTTTAAATTGTTTGAGCAAAATCGGACTAGTGGTTCACGAGTTATGTCAAAAAAAAAATATATATCTCGATTCCTAGAGGTGACCCAGCGAAACGCCGGGACACGTATAACTTGTTTTTGACCGATATAACATTTCCCGTTGGTTTCATCCCATCCCGATTTTGACTGTCGCATAGTGTTATTGTTGAAAAAAATGTTTGTCTTAATAGTGCTTAAATGTTCCGTTATGTTTTGCTTATTATTTACCGTTATCATTTTTGCGTTAACAATGCTGATTTAAAGTGGATATATAAATGTCACAATTTACTTAAAATAGACAGTAGTAGTTAATTCAAAGCAATAAATATTTTTCGTAGTTCAAAAATAAATATAAAAGGTTAAAAAATTTTTAAAATGGGATCAGGAAAACATACCACAGGTGTGGAAAGGCGGATCATATGGAAAATGTATGAAGATGGAAAAAAAGTAGCGGAAATTGCTGAGATAATGCAAATTTCTCGAAAAAAAAGTCTACAATGCAATTAATTCTTGTGTTGAGGATCCCGATATATTGACTAAGGGTAAAATTCGGAAGCCAAGGCCACGAAAAACAGAACGGTTCACTCAGAAGACGGTAAAACATGGAGGTGGCAGTATTATGGTTTATAAAAATCAATGGAAAAATGGACAAGTTTCAGTATTTAGATATTTTAAAAAACCATATGGAGACATATTCCTTCAACTACATGCCAATAAAATGGAAATTCATGCAAGATAATGACCCCAAACACTCCTCCAAACTAGTAAATAAATGGTTTTGTGCGGAGAAGATTGATGTTTTGGATTGGCCAGCCCAGATCCCTGACTTAAATCCAATAGAGAACCTGTGGAACGAAGTCAAGGTTGAAATCGCCAAGAAAAATTACAAAAATATGGACGAACTGTGGTCGGGCGCACAGGAAGCTTGGTACGCCATCCCCAAAACAAAATGCCAAAAACTAGTGGAAAGTATGGGTCGCAGGTGCGAAGCTGTCATCAGCAACAAAGACAACAGCACTAAATATTAACGGTAAAATATTTGTGCATACCAAAAAATTTAGCAAATGCAATATTAAAACCATTTCTTCTCTTTTTTTAAGATTGTGCCATTTATGTGTCTAGCGCATTTCAATGGGTTTTTTTTCATAATGATAAGTTTTTATTTACATTAATGAATTTCAATTAAAGTTTATAGCAATATTAAATGTGCATAATAAACATTTGGAAAAAACGAAAACTTGTTGGTTGTTAATAGTATTTACAATATAGTAGCATAAGAAAGAATTCATGGTAAAATGTGCCATTTATATGTCCATAGCTGTATGTATTTCATGCAGAAGGTTTTTCCAATATTTTACTCTATTATTTAAAGAAACCTATTAAAAAATAGTCTGGAAATAAAGTCATCAACCTAAAAGATACCACCTTGACATTGTACATTAAATAAAAATCTAAACATAACGGCCAAGATATATGACAAAAAGTAGCAAAAAGACATCAACCATACACGCAAAACTAATTTAATATACAAAGTATCCATGTGTTGTAATACTTTTATAAAAAGAAAGCTTGTGCAATTTTGTATTCTACATTTCCTCAATGTTGAGAAATTGGCAAGAGTGAAAGAAAAAATTACAAAATATCTCACAAATATACAAATTTAGATACTCTGAGATAACAAAAATTATTAAACAACTGTTATTGACATGAAATGCTGAGTTGAAAATAGAAAAAATCCAACTACATGTTTCGCTAATGAGATTTTTTTTGTTGTTGATATTAATGAAACATTTTTATGTTTATAAAAGAGAGGAGAAATAATATAAAAAACGTGCTTATTAGAATAGATGGTGGTTGTTTTAGTTCATTATTTATTTTATTTTTTCGGTTTTTCTTTTTTTTTTTTAATCAGAAACACAATAAAATAAAAAAGCACGTGGTCATCCAACAAGTTTTTTTTAGGATTTGTATATTAAGATATGTTTTGTTTTTGTTGCAGTTGTTGTGGTAGTAATGGTGTTTGTGTAAAAAATGTGTTAAATTTGAAATGAGACCAACAACGACACTTATAGCAAAAAAGTTCCAAGACAAAATCCTAAAATTGAAATTTTTTGCGGTAAAGCCCACTATTTTGTTCACAAGACCGAACAAATTTGGCTCTATGTATGTAGCGCAAAAACTATAATAAAAACTTTAAAATGAACAAATTTTTTACAGTGTATAGAAAGCTACAATCACAGATTAATACCAGATATGAAAGTAATGACAGGTGTCAAAAAAGTATTCTCGAACCGTATGGTTTTGTTTACATGGAAGTCAAGTCAAGAGGGAGATAACAATATAAAATCTCCATACATTTGTATTGCGCATTTTTATATATATCTTTCTCTTTTTAGATTATTGTGCTTTATCTTTTGTGTTTTTCGTAAATTTTTGCGTTTTGTTTTGCTCATTTTCTGTCGGCCATATTGCCCAAATCAGCTGATTCATATCTGGTATAATTTGTGGCTACAATCAAAGCAAAGCCAAATGTCACTTTTTCACTACATTTTCAAATGGTCCTGTCTATTAAATTGATGCGAAAAAAATCCACCACAATTTTGCAACAATTCCATTCAAGTGAAAAATAATTTTATATGGAGTACGAACAAAAAAAAACATGCTTAAAGAAAACAGAAATTTTCGAATCTAATATGTAACAACAACGGTTCGGCATAAGGTAAACAAGGAAAAGATTAAATATTGATAAGCAACAAGATTAAATATTGGAATAACTGTTAAACGACCAAACACAAATATAGTTTAATCGACTAGTTTAGTGCTCAATTATAGGGTATTTACATTGTAGAAATATTCTTGTGTATAAAGAAGTTTTCGAGCTTGTTTAAACTGAATTACGAGCGCAATGCTAATGCCCCATAAATCGTGTATACTCCACTTTAGAAATTTAACTAGAGTATAACATTTTAATTTTTTGCAAAAAATATTTTATTGTTTCGATTTTCATAATTTATCCCATTTTAACCCTACAATGGTCTGGGCGAATTGCAATTACTTAGATATTTCCCAATCGATTTTGGATTTTTATGCCCTTTAAGAAAAGCAATTAAGTCTAGATAACGATTCTAAAAACCTTTTCCAGAAATACAGTTATTTAAGAGCCAGTATTTTAAAAAAAAGCCAAAAGTATTTTCCCCTTGTAAATCGTATTCAAAACTTTAAAGGGCCAGGGATAGCTCAAATAATCTTCGATTTTTTCTGGATTAGTTTTTCTAGTAATCTCACAAAATAAGCCTAGGGGAGCGGGATTCGAAAAAACTTTACAAATAAGGGCCAGTCTACCAAACATGAAAAAAATGATCGAATATTACATTTTGACCCGATATGTCTGTTTTGAGTGCATTAGTTTGACTCGATGGAATAAATTATATACACATTTTGTATATCGTTGAATAGATAAATAAGTCTTATTTATTAATATACAAAAAAACATTAAAAACTATTTAAAATATTAAATACCTCGGCAAAAAACAAAAAAAAAAAAAAAAGTACAATTCATTTTATTTCAAAATATTACATGGAACTTTTGACTTTTTATGTAAAAATAACTATTAACAGTAACGAAACGATTTTTGTAGCGTATTACAATTGTTTTTGCAGCCCTATGTTCCACTGGGAATTAAAGGATTAAATATATATGACAATTGTTTATCATTTAATTACAAAAAAAAATTAAATTTTACAAAAATATATAATTTTCATATACACAGCAAAAACAGTAGGCAACAACAATGGGAATTTGTAAAAACAATCACATTTTATTTTAAATTGAAATTTTATTCCCAACAATTTTTTTGTTTGAAATATTTGTAAATCGTTTGTAAATTGTTATCTTTCATATAAAAATTGTTTAAAAATAAAAATTCAATGGGTACGTTCGGCAGATACAATTTGACAGTCAACAGTTCTACAACAGTTGTGCAACTATCTGCTGAACGACCTGATAACTAACCGCTCAGTCTGAGCGCTCAGGTAGCGCTGTCATATTTTGGTAGCGTAAAAATGTTTGCTACTTTGGCTCAAATAGTGATACATTTGTTGTTGTTGTTTTTAAAAACTTTTTGTTTTGTATGATTGACAAATAAAAACATACAAATATAATTCAAAAACAAAAAATTTAAAAAATCAAAGGAATATGTAGAAAAAATGTATTTAAAAACAAAACAAAGAAAACATCGTTCAGCAGAGTAACAAGTCACCGGTATCAGTTTAAGGTTTCTCTGCCGAATGCTACCAATGTTACAAAAAATAAAAGAAATTATTTTTTGGATTTACAAATTTCTTTGTTGGTGCCTTTTTAAAAAGTATTTTTTGTATTTACAAATTTGGTATGAGAAAGGTGTTTAAAAATTTAATTATAATTTTGTGAATTCGTTCTGTGTATGTATTTTTTTTAACAAATAAAAAAAATGTTTTTGAAAGTCTGACTTTTTTCACAAAATTTGCTTCCCCATCGATGTTCTTAAGCGGGCGGCGGGAAATTTAGGGGCAAATCATTTTGAGCATATTTGTTTATGGTTCAAAATGAAAAAAATGGATTTAAGTGGCGTGACTTTTTTTGCCATATTCAGAAACATAAAATTTAGTTCAAAAATTCGTAATTTTCGACCAATGCTGGGCGTAGGGTGCATGCTCAAAAATATTCCAGATTGCACTATTAAGCAATTCTGAAGCTTATTCTTTTAGAAAATGTCCAAAAATATTAAAAAACTTTTTAAATACTGCCATTTTCAGGACACATTTAAGTTTTGATTTTAAAAATCTATCGAGATAATTAAAAATAGTTTTCATTCTGAAATTTAGAAAGGTCATGACAATGACACAACAAAATTTCAAACTTGTTTTTCTGATAATGAAAAATTTATTGGCCGCAGCAGTGTTGCATTTCATGTAAGGGAAGTTCGAAAAGTCACGGACTTATTGAGCCGCCCTCGTACTAAGGAGGGGGACTATAAAACACCTTCGTTGTGAGACTACTGACAAGGAGTCTCTTTCTGGGTTCCTGCAGATTTCGATGATATTTGATATGGGACAGAGGGGACAAAATTAAATAACTTTCGGTTCTAAACAAATTGGCACAAAGTGATATGTAGGAGGTAAAAATGAGTTTCAAAGTGGTTCGAAACTTTTATGTTTTAAAACTTTTTAATATTTTTCGAACATTATTATTTAATAGATCTTTAAAATACCTTTCGTTACCTAATGCTTATTTTTTCAGACTCCTCTATCATATATGTATATAAATTTCATTCAAATCTGAGGGAATTACATACGGAGACCTTCCTTGTGAGTGACTACATTCATTTTTTTACATGGCATGTATTTTGTTATTGTATTTTAGTTCGTGTATATAACAATAACAAATCGAATAGAAGAATTTCCAGAAAAACAGAATAGTTTGTTGAATTATGTAAAATATTCTGATTTTATCCCTTTAGCTTACAATAGTAAAGTTGGTCACGTTAAGTATACATATAACACATGACGTAAATTACGAGTTCATTATCAGTTGCGTCGATTTTTTTGCTCTCTGAATATACAAAAATATTATACAAGAAAATGAGAAAAATGTGCTACGAATTATAGACGTGGTCAGAGATTTAGATAGTAGGTAACAAAGGAGAATTTGCCAAATTTTTTGTATTTTCAAAAGTTTAAAATAAAAAAACAATGCGTTTTTAAACCAAAAACACGTGGTTAGCAGGCTAGTAACCGGCAAAACAATTTACTAATTACATAGATAAATATTTCGAAAAACACAATCAAAATTGAACTAAATAATATACAAATATGAAAATTCAATAACAAATACTTTCGAAAAAAAATGTTCAATTGCAATTCAGATATGTTAATTTTTAAATAAGTTGGTCAAGATATGCAAAAGCTTTTAAGTACACAAAGAAAAAAAGTCTTATTACAATTAAATAATAGATTTTAACCATATTTTTCTTTGGCGGCCCATATATTTGCAAAATTAGGGCACAACTTTCCAAGTTCTGCAAACATATTGACTGTGTATGTATAAAATTGAAGGTTGAGCAATATTATGGAGTGAATCAAAAAACTTCTGATTTTAATAGGACAATCTATTGCCAAGACTGTGCAATATTTATTTTGTTCTATTTACGTTTGTGTGCATTTTGAGGTTATGTAGTTTTTGTATACATACCCAGGAAAATATTCTGTTCCAAAGATAGGAACAGAATATTTGTAGAATAGCTACTTTTTCTTTACAACCAACCCTTGCTACTGTCAGTTCTAAAACCGATGATTTTTGTTTGAAATTGTCCCAAAAGCAACCGCTTCTGTAGCTCCAAAGTGGAACCTGTTGCCTTAGAATCAGTTCTGGAACTAGATCTAGAAATGATTCTTCGTCCGTCATAACTTCCATACAAGATCCTCGGAACTGGTTCCATTTCCATGGAATCGGTGGCAGTGGAACCAGTTGAATTGGTATGGTTGGCAACCGATTGCAAAAAATCTTCCTGGGTAATTTATAATCACGGTTGTGCAAAAACTTAGGCAAAACTGACTTTTGTCTTCTTGTGTAACATAAAACAGAATTAGAAATACTCTTTGAAAAACTTTAAAACATATTTCTGATAAATATTAATTGCTTTTCTGCATTTAAATTAATAATTGTATTGTTAAATTCATTTTTTAATTGTTAGCCGTTCTTTATGATTCAGGTTTTTTTATTTTTTAAAAAATAATCAATTGTCAATATAAAAATATTGTTTACCTTCTAAAATAATGTTATTTATATATACATAAATAAATATATTTACGAGTACATACTTTGGTTTAAAAATTAAACCATGTGTTTTGTGTTTGTAGAACAACATATGGTAAATGTGATGACTTTATTTGGTCATCGTTTATTTTAAATACTCGGCTTAAGATGTGTTTAGTGATAAAATTTTAATAAAATCGTAAGTTTTTTGAGGTTTTTATTTTTAGATTAATAAAACCGGTTATCTTATTTAAATATTACAAACTATTTGCTATATGTTTATATTTAGCCGACAATAATTATTCGGTCAAATAATTTGCTAGTTTAAAGTAATGATTTATTTATTTAACATAATTTAAAGTACATATGACTTAACCCTTAAATGCATGATCTCTTCGATTTGAACCATTTTTTTATATATGATTTCTAAAGGCGTGTACATTTCAAGAAAAATACCAAAAAAATTATTTAAATGTGATTTTTATTGAAAAATATTGTTTTTTGCCAAATAGCTAAATTGTGATTATTTTAACGTTTATAGAAAAAAAAAATTCTATAAACTATAATTTATACATTTATTGTCGCCAAAATGAATTTTATTGCGAGAATACCACTTTAAATATTTAAACAAATATTTTTGAATAATACACTTTTTGTAAAAAACGCGTGTTTTAGATTTTTCACAAATATACAGAGCAAAACCAAGATTTTTACTCTAACTGTTTAAAAATTCTGCGCTAAACTATAGGAACACTATTCAGAAGGGGCCCCTAATGCCTAAAAATGCAGTTTTGTGCATCAAGTGGGTTTTTTTTATTAAAAAACCGGTATGTTGCCAAATGTTTACACCATGCATTTAAGGGTTAAAATTGCTACATTTTACACTTTTTTAATACCCAACAGCCAATAGTCCAAAAAACAAACGAAAACAAATTTAAGAAACTAAAAAGGGGGGCTTACAGAATGGTGGTTTATCATTTTCCGAAGAAGTTTGATATGAAAAAAGAGTGATTGGTCTCGAACACTATGGGCTAGTATCGTTTGTCCAAAAAATTAAATACTTCCCCTTGTTGCCAAATTTGCTTTTTTCTTGTCAAAGTTATATACAATTTAATGGAAAATAATACAATTTAATGGAAAATAATGCAATGTAATGGAAAATCACTGATGAAGCCTGTCCATAGAAAAAGGCAGAAACTAGATCTAGTCTGATTCTGAAATTAATTTGTTTATAATTTTTGAGAAAAAGGTGTATTCTTCTTCTTAACCTCAAACCTACTAGCGATTTTAATTTGCCTAAACCGGGAAAAAATGTCGAGCGGCTATTAGCCAAAAAAATAGCTATTAGAGATTACCAAAAATATTACAAAATTCTCATATCTAGCCATAACCGCCAAAAAAGTTTAAATGACAAAAATAACATTTTACAGGAGAAACCGTTTTATATTTTTGTTTTGTTTTTAGTCTTACGAGGGCAGTTCGAAATGTTCTTAGCCTAACAATGAAAAACAAGAACTAGATTTTTAAAATTATTTTATTTTTCAATATAATCTCCTGAAACTCTCCTTAGTCCAACGTTTTTCTAGCAATTCTATCCCTTGATTAAAATAATTCTCCTGAAGCTCCTCAAAATAATCGTTTAACGAGGATTAAAATCCATTTTATTTCGCTTAAATCGATTCAAACAAGTTTGAGAAATTTTCATTCGAATGCGTTTTTGGTCAACTGCTAACAAATGCAGCACCCATCTTGCAGAAAGCTTTTTCATCTGTAATTCTTGATGCAAAATAAAATGTACTCGATCATTTGAGATGGCTATGGCATTACCTATTTCACGTACTTTCACCTAACACATTCACCATATCATTATGAATTTACTGTCCCGATAAACTTTTCTAATGTAAATATTTAATCACACCTCGAATTTCTAATTTTTCCATTATAAAAACAATCACTTAAGCGGCTTTTTTGAACACCTGTTACTTTACGAATGAGTTGACAGATCGAAATGAAATTTAACATGTGTTCATATGAGGGATGGAAGTTTCCATTATATAAAGCATTTTGCTGTTTAAACCGCCATCTCTATGTCAGGCTAAGAACATTTCATACTATCCTCGTACAGAAGATCGATAAAAAAATAAGAAATAGTTTTTACTTTTTAGCTGCCCAATCTCACTTTTAGATGTTAAAGGAGTGGTATCAAAAATGACCCAATTTCCATTTTTCTCGTTTTTTCATGTAGGGTCCAAAATTTTATAAACATATGTTAAAATCTAATATGACAATATCATATTAGAATTTGAACTTGAGGTAGAACAATATTCTAAAATATTAAAAAATTTCCAAACTAATTTCGAAAAACTTTCAACTCATTTTAGGGACCCCGAAACAGACTCTCCTTGTTAGGGCTTGTACGAACGGGCTATATGTATTTAAATTAGGCTATTATATTTTTAATAAAATAGTTGGTAACACAATTTAGGAAGGAAAATTAAAGTCCAAGTTAGTAGTTATATTATATATTTTATATTTATATTTTTATATATAATTACTTTAAAAATTTTATAAAAAACCAGTAGAAATTAAATCCGACGATGCTTAAATTTCATTATTAAACCAAAATCAAATACTGTGAATACCTACCAACCAACGCCCTCAATTTTTAGATGTTATAACATATAGCAACTGCGACGATGAATTTTGTGTACGTATAAAACGCGAATAATAATTTTAATTATATAACATGAAATGGTAGTTTAGTTAAAATCTCAAGGATATAAACACTAATACATAAATACACAGATGCATACATACTAACAAATTCAACTTCAAATATTGTATATTAAAATGATGTTGATGATATGATTACTATTCAACCATCTTGTTGTTACCTTTTGTGAATAAATACATAGTCATGTACTTTATAGTATATGGTCAGTTTTAGCAACAAATCTTATTATATACACTACACACATACTCACGTATTCTCACTAATTTCTAATAAGGGAATCATCCTAATACATACATGAAGAAATTTGAATATGTGCTAGAATCATACAAATTTCTGCCCACACTGAGAGAATTATCGAATTTTTTGCCTTGAGGAGACCAGTGTTTTACTATAAAGGAAAAATTCGGCAACAAAAAAAAAATTAAAACTATTCTTTAGGGTGGTAGGAACTGAGATCTGGCGGTTAAATACTAAAACGGGATACTTGAGGTGAATAGTCTTAAGAGCAAAACATTGGTTCCCTCGATTGATCGTACTTTAAAATCCACCTGTAAATGCCAAAGATATAACGAAAAGTTTAAAAAGGCGACCCCTACGTTCGGCAAAAAGAAATCGAAACCTCCTTGCAAAGATAATTTAGATTCCACGGGGTACGGCAAACTTTTTTTTGTGGTACGGTCTAATGATCATCCTAATCACATTTTTATTGGCGTTTATGGTCTAACGGTTACACGAATGTGTTAGTTTAAAAATGTTGTTAATTTTATATTTAATTAAGATCAAAATCGAAATTATGGTCTTCATGATCATGGTATGATCTTCAAATTCCCGACATTTTTTGAGTGAAGTGAATCTTTTTTGCGGATTTTAAAGTTAAGATGAATAGTTATTTTAGTGTTATATTTTATTTTTATTCCCGCAAATCAGGAAGTGAAAAATCGACCAAATTCTTGGAAATTTCGTTCCGGGAATGTATGGCATAAAATATTTGACACTGTCAAATTTAAAACTCTTGTTTCTTGTTAACATATCCAAATTAAATCAAAATCGCTGTGCAAGTGTTGGCTTCATTCTCTTGGCGGAAAATCCATTATATCTTCCAACTTTCTTATTACAAATATATTTGTAGGTGAATTAGGGGGTATGTTTGAGTATGTTGCAACATTATTAATATATTATTATGTTCATATACTATATTCGAATATGTCATGTCGTTTTGTATTCTTGAAAACTATTTTCATATGCATGATTTCCTATTACCATTTTAATAATGCGTTTGCTTAAATATACAAACTTGTCGTAATGTTCTGTGAAATTCAATATTATGACTAGCACCCACCTGACCTCCTACATTTCTACTGTCTCTCCCTTATCACACTTATTTTCTTTCCCCACCTTATTTATTCCTTAGTGTGTCTGTAGCTCATTATCCTTAGTGTCGTTTCATTTTATACCACCTGTCCAAGTTTAAATATGATTAACATAATTATTGTGTAACTTAAGCATATGTGTGGTATCATATATAATTTATTAGGAATATTGTTAGGAATTTTATTTATAATATCTAAGAATTATAGTAAGAGTTAAATTAAATTTCGACTTCAAAAAAGAAAAAATGTTTTTTTTTTGTTTTTAAAATTAAACTTTCAATGGAACATATAGACAAAAGCAAATTGACATTAACATTAACGGTTGTCACAAGGGGTCAAATAACCCAACTAGGACAATGTCGTTAAATATTTCTTATAGGGAATTAGAAAGCTTTTTCAGCCAAATTAACGCCAAAGCTGAATATCCGTGGAGCCAAGGTAATGCTCTGCATTTGGTGGGACAAGAAGGGTACCATCTAATATGAGCTGCTGAAATCAGGCCAGACAATCACAGGGAAATTTTTTAATCCATTGCTTTCAAAACCGCAAAAGTAGCCTCACTAAAACAGATGTAACTTGTTCACTACTGAACGAATTGTCATTAAATTTTAATAGGTATCATCTAAAGGTTGGTAGTTCCAAAAAAAATCATATGTATTTTTCATTAGTGGCGCCACCTATGTGTTAATTCCTTCCGTGAATTTAAATCCTTCAAAGTATTAAACGAAAAATTAAATCATTGTTAAAATTAAATAAAAATTAAATAATAAAATTGCTTCACCAAAAGCGAAATTAACAAGATTTGAATTGAATGAAGTCTTTGATCAATTCATTAAATTTCGTCAAGGAATCAGAAAAAAATTTATGAATTCCTTTATGATGAATTTAATAAAAAAAGGAATTCATTAAATTCTTTAAATTTGGTCAGGGAATTCATTCCCAAATTAAAAATTCAGTTTAAAAAATTGAGAATTAGGGAATTAATTCATTCGAAGCTCTGTATGCATGTTCTAAAAACTTAAAAAGTTTGTAGATTCTAATCAAAAATTTTATTTAAATTATAATACATAGTAAAAATTCCTTCAAAAACTTATTTCCATATTTTGTAAAGTTCCATTTTTCATATATGTAGAAAACAAAAGATAAAATTATCATTGTGTCTATCTAAAAAAATCTATATTGTAATGGAAAAATATTATACGTAGGAATTCACAAATATGTATATCTTTATATAGCAGAGCTTCTAAAGAATTTAATTGTTAATTCGACTTTAAATTTTGAACAATTCTAAAGAATTCTTAATTGATAGAATTCCATTTCTCTAAAAAATTCATTTAATTTGTTCCAGTTCTTTTATAAAAATAGAAAAGAAAAAAAAAACATGGAGAACTTTATAAATTTGTTATTTGGGAATTCAATGCATGCGAAATAAATAAAATTTTCGAATCAATAAACTGAATGAATAAAAAATTTAATTGAATACTTAAATTTATAATCAAATTAATACGAAATCGAATAAATTTGTCAAGCATTAATAAATCGAATGTGATCTATCGACTGCGTTTTCTGAATGAGATTAATCGAATGCGTTTTCTAAAAGTGAATATATGTATGCACAAAATCTCACTACAATTTTAAAAAAATTAACTTATAGGTCATTCACATGAACGAGATAACTAAATCTCCTCATTTGTGTTCTTTAGTCTATTACCATAAAACATCATATTTTGACATTTTGTGGTAATAGAATAAATAACAAAAATGAGGAGATTTAGTTATCTCGTTCATGTGAATGGCGTATTAATCGATCCAAAAGCAAATGCGTTGATTTTTATTAAATATTCAAAAAGGAATGTATTCTTTAAAGATCTGACCTATAGTTACCCAAAATTTTGTATGCAAACAAAAATGGACCTCTTTGAATTTTTGTGTATAGTACTCTAAACTGCACATAGTTATTTATACACATAACTACTAGTATATACAGTAAAACCCTCTCATAAAGAAAAATAATGGTACACTTTAAATATTTTATACCTAAAGACCGCTACAAATGCATTTAAAAACAAATAAATTTCACTTGGAAACAGTAGCACTTACAATTCATTAAATTCAACTTACATTTTCTTTTGTTTTTGACTGTTAATAAAATGAACCACAAATTAGTCAAAACAACTAACAAAAATTACTTACATACATTTTTTTGTTATTTCTTTTTTTAATCAAAATGACTGAATAAAATTGACGTTACGAGTTCTCAGTAAGAAATAGTTAAGAAATACTACTTAAACAACTTACAAATTCTGACTGCAGAAGTTCCCTAAATGTATAAACAGTTGAAATAAAACTAAGTTTTAACAAAAGGTTTTATTTTATTAGGGCTTTCACTTATTAAGACGTTTCACTGTAATAACGTTGTATATATTATATTCAATAGAATTATTTTCATAACAATCGTCCGTACGCCACATAGCTCTAACAGGCCTTATTTACTTAAAATTTCCAATAAATTCATAATTATGCAAATGTAATTATATATGTGTAAGTTTGTACATACAAAAGTCTGTCTACTCTAGGATGGCCACTAAATTTGACTATCCGTAAGAACAAACCTTAGCGATATTAATGAATAAGGTGGCTATTTAGGCGAGAAGAGAGTATGAGAGTAAATTAGGAAAGGGTTTGATTTATAATTTAAAGACTAATAAACTATATAATGCAGTATGATTGCAACAAAATAAGGAGTGAGATCATAAAAATGTTAACACACATTTTTGCCTATAACTTTGGTTTAAAGCTTCTCATATTTTTTTTTCGGCAGTTTACATTTTAAAAATATGTCAGTTAATAAATTAATTTACATCATGAGTTTTAATTAGCAATTTTTTTCAACAAAACCAAACATGGACATACAAAAAAATTGCCAAAGAAACTAATGTATGCCGCCAAACAGTTTCAAAAGTGGTAAAATGGTATCTGGAACACCTAACAATTGAAAGGAAGCCGGGAACAGGAACAACGGCTGGTTATCGTAACATTGGTAAGGCATATAAAGTTAAAAGCATCCTTAAGAGAGCTCCTAACACATCTGGCAGAAAAACAGCTCGGTTAGCCCAATGCTCGTACTTTTTTGTACGTAAAGTGAAACGCAAGGCAGGACTAAAGTCCTACAAAGTTAAAAAGTTCCCGATAGAAACGCTTTAAAAAATTTGGAGGCCAAAACCAGAGCTCGAAAATTGAAATCAAATTTTATACAAAAATACAACTGTTGTGTAATGGACGACGAAACTTATGTCCTGGCTGATTTTTCGCAGCTCCCTGGTCAAGAATTTTATGTTTGCGATGTTCGAGGAAATGTTGCGGAAAAATTTAGGTCGAAAAAGCAAACGAAATTCCCTAAAAAATTCCTAGTATGGCAAGCCATATGTAGCTGCGGCCAAAGCAGCCAGTCATTTGTGACATCTGGCTCTATAAACAGCGAAATTTATAACAAGGAGTGTTTGCAGAAGAGACTTCATCCATTTTTGAGTCAGCACAATGTATCCAATTACTTTTGGCTCGATTTAGCATCTTGCCACTTCAGCAAGAAAGCGCTGGAGTGGTATAATGATAATAATGTGGTTTTTGTACCAAGAGAGGAAATCCACCAAACTGCCCGGAGCTCAGGCCAGTGGAGAGATATGGGGCTCTTGTTAAAAGAGAATTAAAGGGCACAAAAAAGGTCTCCCAGGACATGCAAGATTTCAAACGCAAATGGACCACCTGCTCTAAAAAGGTGACAGAAACTACCATAAAAGCCTTAATGGGAGGGTTTCCGGAAAAAGTGGATAACTTTGTTCGTAGTGGTTAGAATTGCATGCGGTTTTTTTTTTGATTTTGCATTAAATTTCATTTAATAAAAATTTGGTTTAAAGTCTTAAAATTCAATGGTTTATTTAACTTTATGTGTGTTAACATTTTTATGATCTCCCTCCTTATAATATAAAATTCTTAAAGGACCTTACATATATATAAAGTATTTATATAATTTCAGTGGCTATACGAGAAGGTTAAACAACTGATTAAATTATTTATACAAAATGTAAAATGTTGTGGTACATAAATACATATTTAAATTTAACCTAACTAACCTAACTTTTACTTTACAATGTAAGTAAAATTTCAAATAAAAGCAATTTTATTACAAATACCAAAAGGACAGTTTATAAAAATGTCAGAAATTTAATCTAAACTTCCTAGCATCAATTTCACAATACCCCATTAGCTACTAACTAGGACTTTAACTAACACATTTGTTGTTGTTTTCCATATAAAATTCGAATTTAACTGTTGTCTACATTTTAAATGGACATTCTGTAATCGGTCCATAGCATAGAGAAAAATTTTATTTAAATTAATTTCAATTAAAATATGAAAATAATGAAAAATTTATTTATTCTTGTTCGATTCCATTATTTTATTATTATTTAAAAATGGAAAAATATAAGGGGATTTTTCCGTTTACCACATATCCAAGTTTTATCAACATCTGACTCTCCGTGCAAGGAGGCGTCTTTGTAAGATAATTATTTACATGAAATTAATAAATTGTAATTGCGTTTGGTTTGAGTCCATACTATCTTATATATTTATACTTAATAAATAAACAGGACCAATAATTTTCGTAATGAAGGTAAAACAGAAAAAAATTAAGAAACTATTTGAGTAGAAATGCACTTTTCAAAGGCCACTGAACTCTTCTCGGTACACTTCTTTTCCTCTAATCATGTTTTCTGATAATTATTAAATACACACAAATTATTTTGAAGGTAAAATTAACTAAAAATACAATTTAAAACGAATAAAATTCAGTTAATAACCGGTCTACTCACATTTTCATATAATTGAACAATTTTGTTGTTTGTTTTTGACTATCAATAATTGACTATAAGAAACCGTAAAATCAACTTAAAGTTAATTTATTTTTACTATAAAAATAACAAACAAAATGGTGCCAAGAACTAAATTTATATTTGATTTTACTAAAAAATTTAAAATAAAAACAATTCAAATAATTGTATTGTTGTTTTTTTATTTATTTGGTTAATTTTTTTAGTTTTACTTTTAAACAATAAAAATTGACTAGAAAATTTGACTGTTACGAAATATCCGTATTTTTATTTAGTTAAATTTTTAAATAACTTGTGAAAAAAGTTAAAAATATTTTTTCTTCTACGAACAACTGTTATTATTTTTAAAAAGAACTCAACGGAAAAACTTCAGAAACAATTAACAAAAAGTGACTGTGTTTATTTTGTGAGTGAATTTATACCGAACTTAACACTAAAGGTGATTTCGGTGTTACCAAACATAGCGCACGAAGTACATTAATTTCAGAGTTGTTAATTAGGGTTTAGTCTGTCTCTGATATACAACGACAGGGTGTGTCGTATTTTTCAATTATAAGAAAAATTTTTGTTTTTGTTCAATGTACCTTACTCTGAGTCTTGACGAGACATTGATTTGTTTGCCCAAAACCTAATCGTCGGCAGAATAACGGGAAAAAATGTGTCCATTTGTTTTGGGTGGACAATGTCAGACAATTCATTACACTGTGAGACAAATGGTAGGGTTCAGTGATCGGGAAGGGTTCAAACTACCGGGGAAAGTTATATCGGTAAAAAAGAAGTTATACGTGTCCCGGCGTTTCGCTGGGTCACCCCTAGGAATCGAGATATATCGATTTGACCTTTGGTGGTCTTTTTTTTTGACATAACTCGAGAACCACTAGTCCGATTTTGCTCAAACAATTTTAAAAAAATTAAAAATTACAATTCCTTTAATCTGTTCATATAACGTTTTTCTATATACTCAACAGTTTTGCCGGTAAAAATAAATGTATGAAGAAAAAAATATTTTTTGCCTAAAATATTAAAAAAAAGTAATAAACAAAAGGTTATTGATTTTTATGGTAGCGGTAACAAACATTTATTTTTACCGGCAAAACTGTTGAGTATATAGAAAAACGTTATATGAACAGATTAAAGGAATTGTAATTTTTAATTTTTTTAAAATTGTTTGAGCAAAATCGGACTAGTGGTTCTCGAGTTATGTCAAAAAAAAAGATATATCTCGATTCCTAGGGGTGACCCAGCGAAACGCCGGGACACGTATAACTTGTTTTTGACCGATATAACATTTCCCGTTGGTTTCATCCCATCCTGATTTTGACTGTCGCATAGTATTATTTTTTGTTTTTTGTTGGAGTAAGTCACAAACGAAACTATTTATTTTCATGTTTTCAATGTGTTTTTCACTATTTTTTTTCCAATAATAAAAAGTAAATTGCATTAAATTCAATAATAATGCAAATTATTTACTTTTTCTTATAATTTTGCCTTATTTTCTTTAGTTTTTAGTAATGCCACTAAGTCAAAATTAGATATGGATTCGTGGTTAATGTTGCACATAGTTGTGAAGGCACATCTACACGGGACAGAAAACTCGCTAGACTTTATGAAAATGCAGCTCTGTATAAGTCTACGAAATGCAATCTCTAGGTCATTGACAATTGCTGTCATACATAATTTCTTTAATTAGTAACAATTTTTAAGATGTCTTGTAACATTACAGAACATTTCAATTTATTAAATGCACCTTTTGCTATTTGGAAAAGAAAATATTCTTTAAAATACAATAATTTTAATAAAAACAAATACTTGACAACTAGAGATGATACTTTTACGATAAAAATTAGTGCCAACTATATTAGAGATGACAAATTTAGCGTAAACTCTACGAGATTTCAATCCCGTGTAGATGTGCCTTGAGAACAATTGTGCAGACAACGTTGTCTGAACAAGAACAAAACATGAACAAGAGTGGTCCACACGAACAAGAAATTGTTCGTTGGTTGAACAAATCGATGTCTCGTCAACACACCAAGTTAGGGATCAATGTCAACTGGATCGAACTAATTGAGTTGGTGAAAAAATATAACAAAACAACTACAACCATATTCTTGTTTGCTTTTCTTTTTGCTAAACGTCAAAAAATGTCGACGGTTGATTGTCGCTTAATTTAAATTAATCGCGATGACATATGTTGTCGTTAGTTAGTCGACCCAGTGTCGAGTATGAAAGTGAGTCGAAGTTTTCAAGGGCGAATCATAGCTAATTTGAACTTACTTCATAGCTTATTAAAAATCAACACTGCTTCCGTCAAGTTATCTGTTAATATATATCAGTAAAATTTTGAGAAGCTCCGCCATTAAGTTTGTGTGCAGCTACTCCAAGCGTATACCAATAAAAAAGTCTGTAAAAATTTTAGGTATAGTTAAAAATTACCCTGCAGAAAAAACTGCTGAAATTATCAGATATTTTTGCTAAATATTAGTAAGATAGGACCAGCGAAAATAAAACTGTTGAATCAGGGATGGAAAACATGGTACAATTGTACGTTTTTTTGGTACATTTTGACATCCGTTGGTACCGTGGTACTACCGCGATCCATTTGGTACAATTTCAAAAATTTCCAAATTTAAAATTTTTGTATTAAATGAACTTGTACTTTAAAACTGTCAACAAATATTCAAATTGCAGACGTGTCCTAAAATCATTCTAACAAAAACTTATAACTGACAACTTTTGGGCCCAATGTTGCAAAAAAATGTATTATTTTTTTCCCCGTAATCAGCTCATTATTACGCGTCAATTGAGTGCTGCTACTACATAAAATTCGAAAATTTAGCCCGCCTCTTTGGTATATTTTTTAAAAAGTAAAAAAAATATTACACTGTTTTCTTACCTAAAATATAACCAAAACAAAACATTAACAACATATATTTTCATATAAATTTGATATTCACAACTATTGGTTTCACCCAGAAGTTTTTTTTTTTTAATCTGGCAGGATTTTTTCAATTTTGACGGAAAATATAATTATAAGGCAAATATATACGATGTTTGGGATACATGGGAAGTAGGAGACCCTGACCTTTATCCTGGAATATATATAAACCATATAAGGCTTTCCTGTAGGAAATTATGTCCCAATAAAGTTATGACATTGCTCGGACAAATTTTCTATATATTTAAGAAAAAGTACAATTTTTTTATGTGGTTGGTACAAAATATGTATAAAAACTCATTTCCATCCCTGTGTTGAATATACACAATTTTAGTTTTATTTGAGATAAATTTTAGTTAATAAAAAACAACTTAACCTGCTAAAATCAGCAAAAACGTTTGCTAAATAATTAGTAGACCAAAAAAAGCAGAAAAATTAAAAATTTTCAATTTTTTTTCGTTTTTTTTTTTGTAATGGAAATAAAAATCAGGTTTTTTGAAATCAGCAGACACTATTTATTTGGACATGGTATTGACGAGATTTTCGGTACCATAGGCATATCATATGGCTTTGTTATTTCGATTTCAAAAATAAAATATTTTCCACTGGTTCTTTTGCTGTAGAACTAGTTTTGCGTTCCATGGTTAAATAAAAGGCTACGAACAGAGCAACAAATCAAATGGTCTTTGGAAAAGACTACAAAAAAGATAATACCAAATGATTTTTATTTTTATACAATGAATGCGTTTTTGTTTTATAGTTCTCATAAGAATTTATTCTTTTTTCGAAGGAGGGGGGTCTCTACAACTTTTCATAAACTGAAAAACAATTTTTATGTAAAAGTGTAATCCTACTAAGAGTTAAAGAAAAAGTTAGGGTTAACTATTTTGCCAATACTGTATGCAGATTGGGGTGGTAATTTGTTTTGATAAATTCAACATAAACTTTTCAAATTGGGAATTTATGTTGGGGGAGAAGTTGTTTTGGTGTTAATGCTTATTTTCTCGTTTTTTTAGTTTTTAAGAAATTTTAATTGAGTTTATATTTTGTTATTTTGGGGGAAGATATAAATCAAAATTAAAATGTAAGAGGGTTGTAAAATGTAAGAGTACTTTTGTTTAAACTTTTGATACAAATTTATTTATAGTTTTCTTTTTATATATAAAAACAACTTACCTGGTACTTCTATTTTATCTGGATCTTCGTCATCATCAAAATCCGAACCAGAATCTTCATCAAAATCGTCGTCCACGTCAAAATCAACGTTTGAACGTTTTGTGGAAGTCTAAAAGAAGGAAAAAATTAAATTTTAAAATTAAATTCTCAAAATACAGATTTTAAATAAATATAGGCTAAATAAAAAAGTAAGTTAAATCTTATGATTTGATAATAAAAACGTAATCCAGTTGGAGACAATGCTCATCTGCCATAAAATAAAAGTTATGCTAATTCAAGCTAAGTTTAAAATCTCAAAAATCGTAAAAAATATACTGTAATTGTGATTAGATTTAATCTTAAAAGAAATGTTCTCTCAGATATAGGGATACAAAATAGTGACATTTTTTGATTTGATTGTATTTGGTCAAAAGTTGACTAAATGTCATTTCTATAACGCAGAGAAAACAATTAAAAAACAAAGATTTATTTTTGTACATCCCATCTTGAACCCTAGATATGAGAGTAGTCGTCTTAATAATTTTATAGTTTTGTTTCCTCAACACAAAGAGAATCATTTTCATCTTCAGGAAATGATTATCTGACGATAAAGCGCGGAGTTGAAAGCATCCTTCGTTGTTTGTTTACATTTAGAGTTGGTAAAGTAATATAAACAACGAAGGCCGCTTTCAACTCCGCGCTTTATCGTCAGATAATTAATTTTTTCCTGAATACGAACAGCGAAGTTGTTTTGAGATATTGAAGGAAAATAAACAATTTTTTAAAAATAAAACTTAAACAAAAAATTTGTTTTTATTTTTAAACTAATGTATCATGGGGAATTTTTATTCTTCTTAAAACCGTTATCTACATATATCAAGTCTAGTTTTTAATAAAATTTTGAATTAAAAAATTTTACCAATATTTTAAGTTATTAAACAAAAGGCAAAAAATGTTTATTTTATGAAAAATTGCCAGGATAAAGTTATCCTTCCTGCAATGGTGTTCTATTTAATTCTGAATTATAGCTTTAGGACAATTAAATGTATATATTAAAATATTTTTATACCCTACACCACTACATGGAGAGGGAATAATAAGTATGTGCTGATGTTTGTAACACCAAAAAATATTGGACCTTGACCCACCTTATAGTATACCGATCGACTAAGAATCACTTTTTATTTCAATTTAACGATGTCCGTCTGTCTGTCTGTCCATGCATTCTTGTGCGCACTCTACAGGTCGCAAATATTAAGATATTTTGATGAAATTTGGTACACAGACATATGTCGGCCCAAGGACATTTTGGCCTATTGATTTTGGTTTAAATCAGTGTATGTTTAGACCTAGTGCCCATAGAAGGGTCCCCCACCCCCAAAATTGGCTTGTTTACATGCTGCAGGTCGCAAGTACGAAGATATTTCAATGAAATTTGGTACACAGACCTATGTCGGCCCAAGGACGAAGCTTTTTATTTTGGTTAAAATCGGTTCATGTTTACACCTAGTGCCCATATAAGAATTTGAAATTTGGTTCGCTGACTCACATGGCCCCAAGTACAAAGCATATTGATTTTAGATAGGATCGGTCCATATTTGGACCTATCGCCCACATGGGCTATTTTTCCGATTTTCTCTTATTTTATCATTTTATAGAAAATTTTGACACAAGTCCATTTTAACCCATTCGAATTTCAGATCCAAACATTAGTTGGCTTTTAACCAGACTGGTGTAGGGTATTATATAGTCGGCATGCCCGAATTTAACTTTTTTACTCGTTTTTTTCCTGCAGAATGGCTCAAAAAAATTACATTTTGAGTTTTTCGCGAAATAAAAGCGCGAATATTTCGAAAACGGTTAACAATTTAATATAATTTATTTCTTATTCCTAAAGTATATAAAATTCTTATTCAAAATTTATGGAGACATCTTGGAGGACATAATCTTAAGTGATAACAAAATTAATTTTACCCTCTAATGCCCAAGGCCGCAAAAAGGCGGTCTTCAGATTGTAAATAGTTTATTTTTTAGATAAGTTACCCGCCCTTATAGCCATTTGATTTGCTAAGCTCTTCAACCAAATTAATACCAATTTAATAAAGTTTCTAAAATTTTATTTTATAACTACATCTAGAATTTTTTGAAACTATCCAATTTATTTTAATATAACACGAATAGAGTTTATTGTCTAGATTCTTAGTACTGATTTTGAAGCGAAAATTTTAAGTTCTGAAACAGTATGGAAAACTCAAATGGGAAACTCAACGACCCTATGTTCCACTGGGAATTAAAGGATTAAATATATATGGAAAACTCAAATTATTAGAAGCACTTTGTAATACTATTCAAAATTTCTTTTAATATCTGTTTCTGTTAAAGATTATTGACTTTTTTCGAAAATTTTTTGTATGTATATACGTATTGAAAACAAGTAAAATCTTCTCTAGAAAATCAATATTTAACAATAGTCCACAATTTTTACGGTAAATTATAAGTTTAAATCACTAAAATTTAACAGATTTTGCATGTTCATTTAATATTTATAAAGACGATATGTCGTACTCACAGATAGTTATTTTATATTTATTTTCTGCTGCTAAAAGTATTTCAATTTATGTTACTTTAAAATTTAAAACTTTCTGTTTATCCTTTTCTTTTTAATTTGAATATAGAAAATCTCAGAACACTGTTATTTTTTGATGTCTTTACAACACCTAGAGCACTTTATAACTGGCAATGTTAGTCTAGCGGTAAATACGCTGGAGCTCTTAAAACAATTTTACAATTTATAAAATGGCATCGACACAATAACAGCAGCAGTGCCAGGCAGCCAGCAGCAGCAATGTGTTGTAGTTGTAGAGACGAAACAGCACCACACATAGAAGAAAGGATATACACAATGTACAAAACTGAAAACTGACTATGAATTGACGACTTCATACATATAAGTTTGTATATTTATAGATGGTTGCCTGCTTGGCTGGCAGGGTACATGTTGTTGCTGTTTTATATACATGAACCAAAAGTTTTTTGAAGGAGGCAAAATAAACGATAGAAGAGTAAATGTGATTTAACGAATGTGTAAGTTTCAGAGCTTTGAGGAATATATACTTTTCTGAGAGTACTTCATTAAAATGATTAGGACAACTTGGTTTAAAGCCCACACTATGGAACAATTAAAAAAGTGGATATTTTTGAAATCTCTTCAAAATCTTTTCAAAACTGAAACTCTGAACCAACTGAAGATATAGTGGCAACTCAACACCAATACTCGATATTTTTACGATCAAAATTCTGGTGCAACTGGAGGTCTCTCTGAATTCAATTCCAAAATACTTAGATTTAATTAAAACCATCCAGAAAAAGGGTACACATGAAGGCCCATTGTAATTTATTTTAGTAACCCTTCAAACCCCCACTGAACTTAAAAAAATGCAGGTTTTCGAAGAATCTATATTTCGATATTTCGCCTAGAAATAGTTTAGAAATTCAAAAGAAGTGGATGACAAACACTTAAAGGCTATTATTTTACGTTTAGACGTAATTGCTCTTGTAAGTCTAGTCCAGCTCTGAATTAACCCCTTTAAAGTTCTGAAGCCAGGCCATAGCAATTATAAATGATAAAATGAGAAATGTTGCTGTTAAAGCACAGAACGAACAGGCACAAGTAAAACAAACAAACAAGCAAGCAACCCTTTTTCGAACTATTTTGCAATGAAAACAGGACACACAAAAACATTCTGAAATAAACTTTATACGGCAATAAAGGATATGCTACGTTTAAATGAGTTTATGTGTATGTTAATATGAGTCTCTATGTATATGAGTAGTTGTATGCAAAATATTTAACAGATATGAACATTGGTACATCTCGTCGTATCCAACCACTGAAAATTGTTTATACAATGGGAACTAGTGCATCTCATCTACATATCCATTTACAAGCTGTTTATGTGTACAAGTGAACCCATGATGTTGGAATGGAGTTTTGAACAATTTGAAATTAAAGGGGTGGTAGATGTTTATGTGATGGACATAAAGTAAGTACCCCAGCTACCCAAGTACATAACACTAGAAACGGCGACCAAGACAGTACCTCTTTGATTATGACATTTTGTGGTGTTCTATATGATATTTTATGGTTTCAATGGGCACAAAAAATCAGGTTTACCATTTGACTATTTAAGTAATATTTTGATAAATACACATAAAACTTATATTTAACTATCATATTTAAAAGCGTACATTACAAAGATGACACAAAGGAGATGCTATAATACCGAATGTTTATAATAGTGTTTATATTTTAATAGACACTGTTAAAAATCAGACACGGATCAAAGAAAAGGTTTTGGGAAGAAAAGCTAGAGTATTTTTATTAACACTTATGTTATTGAAAAACAAAAATATTTTTTTGGGGAGGGTTGCCAGATTGCAAATGTCGAAAAACTTGACATTCGACAAAAAAAAAACTTAATTTTAAAAAAGTAACTTGACAACCGATAAATTCTGAAAAAATTTTAATTAATTATATTGGATTTCAAAAAATTTGTTTACGGATCAATAACTCTGTGACTTTTTGTACTTTCCTGGAAGTTTTCTAATTTAATATTTAGCGTCTAATTATAGAACTTGTTAATTTTCGGTCGCGATTGTAACATGAAATTGATTAATGTAGAACACGTTACTGAAAAACATTCTAACTTCAATGCAAACAACTTTGTAATAAAAAAAAAATTTATTTTACTGAGTTTACAACTAGAAAATAAAAATTTACTTTTTATGTGAAAGAATAAAGTTTTATTTTAAATTCTTTTAAATTAAGTTAATTATAAGAGAACCACACCCTTAAAAGTTTTTGTTCAAAAACTTCATTTGGTTATAAAGAAATTTTTTTAAAAGAAAAACACACAAAAAGATTTATACAAAAATTTTACAACATAAAAAATAAAGCTTTAAATAAAATGAAAGAATTATACCCAATAAACCGGATGTTATGATGATTGATAAAAATGAACATAAACAAAAAAAATTATAAACAACTGATAAAATATCCTTAACAGATAACCTGAAAAACAACCCACACACCCCACTTTGACAGACAAAAAACAAAACAAAAAAAACCAATGAAAACAGAAAATAAAAGAATGCCATTGACATGGAATATAATAAAAGCAATACAAATGACCTTGTAATATAAAAGACATTACAACAAATACACAAACAAACAATAATATAAAACAAACAAAAAATACATATAAAATAATATTCAAATATATAGAAACACACACATTTAAGAAAACATATAGCTACAATTGTTTCATCCAAACACACATGTCCTGGTAAACCAAATATAAAAAACAGACACATATAACACATATAACAAAATATCCTTCTAATAACAGGAAGTAATGAACAGAAATTTGAAAAAAAAATATATATAAAAAATAGTCATTCTCACGTACATACGTACTTGTTTTCTACATGTCTGTCTGCCGAATTTAAAAATAAAAACAAAAAAATCTTGATAAATTTCCATATAAAAAGAGAATATTAACAAAAACAAATAAAAGGACAAGTTTTTTTTAAACATATCAACAAAAAAAAATGTAAATACGTTTGAGAGAGATTTTATATAAAAATTCCTTAAAAAAAGAAACTAAATAAAAAAATATACTCATACATTTAATATGGAAAAACTCTCTATAGAATACAAAGAGATATAAATGAGAGGAGAGAATTATTTCAACAAAATTTTTTATACTAAACTTTTCGTCCTTCAAAAAACACCATTAGAAATAGAGATGATACAGATAATAATATTTTTGGGAGATTTTAATAAGAATTTTCTTCAAAAGAAAATCTAAATTTTTCTAATGAAAATGTTTAGTTATTTTTTGCAACGAATATAAAACTATTGGTATGAACGGTATCAATGCTTATTGAAGAAAAATTTTTTTTCTGTAAAACATTTTACTAAATTTTTTGTGTTTCTTTTAATTCACTTAAGGACTAAGAAAATCAGAACATATATACATTAGAGCGACTCACCTTATATGCACAGAAAAAAAGTGCCCCCCTCAAAATAAACCTTGGTTTGTGTTATGATGGTTCCCAAAATATTTCGGGTCTATCAATGAGATCTCACGAGCTGGATCATTTTTAAAAAAGGTATTTTTTTTAGTTTTTGTAAGAAATTTGCATCTTAGCTGAAGGCAACATATTCAATATGTGCATCATATGAAAGGTTTTTTAGATGCGCGTCCAGCGGTATATATAAGATGTTCAAGTAAGTATATCCTGACCTCTCCTATTTTCAAGGATATTCTATAAAATAAACTAATTTTTGACTCTTTTGTACGGATATATTTGGGATTGAAATGTCAAACTTACATATAATAATCTATAGACGATTTAAGTGAACACGTGTTTCACATTTTTTTTTTAATTCGCGATTTTTCGGGTTTTATCAGGAATTCAATTTGGTGGAAACAATATGTTCTAAATATGGCAATATGGATACCAAAACTTTTCTTTTGACAAATAAATCATCGCTAAGTGGATATAATTTGGAATTTTGCAAATTTCATACATTTTTCACGATGCTCTGGACCAAATTTTGTTAAAATTTTTGAAACAAACCAAGGTTTATTTTGAGGGGGCACTTTTTTTCGTGAGTCGGCCTAATATACATATTTAATTTAAAAAAAATGGAAAAATAAAATTAAGCTCCCAGAAATTACGTCTTTTTTCATAATACCCCATTCACATGAACGAGGCTTCAGTTATCTTTAAGGTTTTTACATTATCTCATGTATTATCTCTAGATTTACCATAAAAATATTCTATTAATAATCACGTTAATTTGATGACATAATTTGAACAGTTTTGATTAGTTTTCAAATCTAGTTGCTAAATTACATACAAAACTTGCTGGTGAACATTATAAAAGAGTGTGAAAAAGGCAATCATCAAAAACAATGAATGTATAAAATAGCAACAGCATTAGTTATTGTTGTGGAATGAATGCATGTCAAAAGCAATGAACGTATGTATGAATGCACAATAAAAACTAATGCATTCATTCTCTGCATTAGACACATGTAGATCAGCAATTTTCTGGATCAAATTGTATTAAACTTTTACTCGGGAAGGCTCAATTTTTATTTGCATTAAAAAAATCGACAAAAAAAACTTTAAATTTTTAATCTTTTTGTGGTCTTTTAGTCTACTGATTACTAATATTTAACAAAAATAAACTTATAACTTCAGCAGCCTTTTCTACAATATAATTTTTAACTAATTTTTAATAGTTTTAACTAAAATTTTTACAGACTTTTTTCTATTAGTGTACGAAATAGGCAAAAAAGATTTTTTTCGTAGCTTAACAACTTAAATCTTGATTACAAATGTAGTTCTAAAGAAGTTTATTTTAAACTTGAATTGTAGTTCGTAACATTCTGATATTTGATTTCAATCTTAGTTACAATTAAAAATTTACTGTACAATTATCTTAAATTACAAGTTTATAAAAGGTACTTTTAAGAATATACATAGGTACGAGTACACCGAAGGCGTGGCTGCAATTATTGCTTTAAAACGAACTTTAATTTGCAATTGCAGCTATTTAGTACCAAACTTGTAAAGCTCATTTATCATCTCTGATGATATTAAAATTTATTTTCAAAAGAAAAAATCTCTTTTTAATTTTTTTTTCTCTAAACATTTCTTTTTATTTAGTCCTGTGAGTATAAATGTGAAAATTAACCTAAAAAGGGTAGTTTTTTATAGCGCCTGCGCCTTCTCTTATATACCAGACCCTGGGGTTTACATAAATGACAGCTACTTATCTCTGCACCGCTGTGGGAGTAGTTTGAGTGAAAGAATGTTTTTAACTGCGTTTATATATACATATATATAAATATATAAATTATACGAATTTTATGGGAAGCTGCTTAAAATTGTAATAAATGAATTTCTAAGGGAATTTTTTGCAGGTTGAAAAATAAAGTGGAAAAATTTAAATATGAATTAAAACTATTTAAATTTAGTAGAGTTTTTGTATTTAATATTCGATGAATATATTTGCACAAACTGTTGCTTAAACCAGCAAAGGTTTATATTACAATATACCATATATGTATATTTTAAATCAAAAGCGATTTTACAGGATTAAATGTCAGATTTTTTATTCGAAGCGCATTGTATCTATGACTTGGAGTTCGGGAATTCCCGAGATAACAAGAAATGGGTGAAACCCATCGCTCTTAATGGGTGAAACCCAACGCTCTTAATAGCTTCTCCACCTTTTTGGTTTCGTTCCTGGTCCACACTGGATTATTTTGAATAGTTTCAATAATTTTCGTTTCCACTTGTCTTTGATTCTCCACTGTAAACTAACAAACCCCTCGAATTTGACAAACCGATGTACATTTTAAAATCTGACATATTTTTCAAATCGCTATTTCATAACCGTAACTCCGATTTTAATAATTAATATCTCATTTGAAAGATAACAAAACGGTTATTTGGTTGTTCTATAATTAACAATTTTCAGTATTTTATAATACCTATTTGTTTTTTTTAATGACTTACGAAGGCAGTTAAAATTTACATTTCATCTACAAATGAATGTTAGTTCATTTAAAATAACAAAACTGAAATACTACTTGAATAACTTACAAATTCTGACTGCAGAAGTTCCCTGAGTGTAATTTAGCGGTCCGATAGAAACGCTAACAGGTCTCCCGTAGAACGATTTCTGCGGAAGCCATACTGTCGGTCAATAAGAAGTGAGTTAGAATCTAGATAACTCACAAGATGGTAATTAACCATTCTCTGCAGAGCATATTGCGATCGGGCGGTCTTAACCGCACCTTTTTAAGGGATTGGCTGACATTGACAACGAGGAGAAACTCTCGCATGGTAAGAAGCGTCAAAAAGTTTAGCCAATGAACGAATGTTTATGTTGATTATTATGGGTTGAAAAATTGGTAAAGTATAGTAACGGTAGAAATGGAAAGACGTCAGCTCGGAATATTGATAAATCTTATTACGGCTCACAATACTCTAGGTAAGCATATGGTAAGAATTGGAAGCATGGACAACGATACATGCAGATGGTGCAGGGAAGCTGTGGAGGACAGCTATCACTTCTTGTGTGAATGCCCTTCACTTTCGTTTAGAAGATTTAATATTTTTGGCTCTTATATCTTTCAGGACCTTCTAGATGTTCGTGGAGTGAATCCCTGGACGTTGTTGGCTTACATCAAGATTTCGAACTGGAATGCTTAATTGGAAACACTGCTATGACGTGGAAGAAGAAAAACGGGAATAATAATGGATCTATATGCGTCTCTATGGGCGGTGGTTTATGTTATCATAACTGCCGCATCCCTAATAACCTAACCTTACGTTGATATATATTTAATCCTTTAATTCCCAGTGGAACATAGGGTTCTTTCTGACCACCTTACGTTGAGGTCAGAAAGAACCCTTTTAACTGCTCGAGCTCGTAAGAATATCTAAGGCATTGTACTCGATACTCTTTCAAGTACGGGCAGAGGTTGGTCGCTTTCCTGCAGGAATGAATTACCTGCAAACATCTGAGCTAAAAGGTTAGTCTTATCAACCGGTTCAGTGAATATTTGGTCATCCTTTATAAGAGTTGGGATAGCTGCACTAGCATTATCCTTTACTCTTTTAACGTATGACCAAAAGCTCTTGCTAGAACTTTAGCACGGAGACGTTGTTCGTAAAGAAACTTTTCACGACTAAGTACTTTGGAACACTCGTATCTCGCGCGTTTGCGAAGCAGGGGGTTACCGCGTACCACGATTCGAAAAAAAATTTTCGAATTCGTAAATTTTGTACCTTTCGTAAAAAGAAGTTTTAGCAAAAATCTTACTTTTTGAATTTTTATGTGTAGTGTACAAGGTTTAGGATGAAAATAAATTAAAAAGTAGAATTTTTATACAGAATTATATTTTTAACAATATTTGCAAGAATTATGAATTCGAAAATTTTTTAAGGAATCGAGTTACGCGTTTACTCCCCTGTATTGGCGTTTTTGTTATCTCGCTAATTTTTGACCGCTTACTCTCTGGATATGTCTGCGTTTCTGCAAGTATGGTTAAACCAACATTTATATTTTGGGTAAAGAGGGTAACTATTTATATTTTGAGCCTAGCAATGAAAACATAGAAATTTATTATTAGAAATGTCTTTATTGTTGTTCAAAATATTCTTCTTTATGACCTTAACACTTTTTCATGCGCAATGCCATAGCATTTTTTTGCATTTCGCGTTAGACAATTCCAAAACATGGTTTTTAAATGCATCTAGGGCTTCTTCTGCTGACGAAAGTATATCTTTGATGTCTGCGGACAAAGGACAAAAGGTCCATGTTATACCTTAAATGAAACCTCACAGTCTTGGTTTTCAGTTTATGTATAGAAAATTAATAATTATAATGACATAATTTTTAATTAATTTCTTTTCAGTCGTAAAAAAATTAAAAATTGTGAACTGGTCTACAATGAGTTAATATATGGTCACATTGGACCTCAACGAAAACAAATTTCAGAGACCTTTCCTTTAATGTACGTAACTTTTTTCCTGATCGGATAAGTAGGGGAATGTCGTGTACCTTGGAATGCGTGTACCTTGAAACTTTACGTTTTTCGAAAATATGGTCTTTCAAAGTGTTTTATTTACATAGTTACTATATATTAATATTTAGCTAATATTTCCATCAGCAAAGTGTTTGGATATTACAAAAAAAATTTTACGTGTAAATTATTTATTAAACTTTAAAGTAATTTTTTAAGTTCAATTTTATTTTTTAACAAAAGGACAAATAAATAGTTTATTTTTGTGAAATTCTTAGGGGAATGTACATTGGTACAATTTTATTTTACTATAAAGCCCGGTATTTTGTTCGTACTTTTGCGAAAAAAAACTGTCAAACTCCATATAAAAAAAATGATTTTTCACTTGCGTGGAATTATTTCGAAATTGCGGTAGAATTTTTAATTAATTAAGATTGTAACTTTTTATAGACTATAAAAAATTTCCCTCTAAACATAGAGCGAAATTTTTTTCTTTTTTCTTAACAAAATACTGGGCTCTACATCAAACATCTTGCTTTTAAAATAAAAAAATTCACGAAAGTCATAAAATATAACCTGTTTTTATGATTTAATATTTCAGAAAAATTTTAAAGTTACATTTTTCTGGCATTTAGTTCACAAAGTGTTATGAAAATATGTAATTCCATTATTAAAAAAAGAAATCCTTATAAAAGTTATAACACGTACAAATATATAAGTTTACCTGTGGTAGGGACACTATTTAGTAGAGTTCTAAATATTTTTTAAAAAGATTTTAACAGAATTTTGATTCTGCAAAAATTTACTTTATTAAAGTTAATGCATCCATTGTTAACAAAAATTTATGTTATTCGGCCGTATTATGGTTAACGATTTTGTAGTAGAAATTTTCGACTCCATAGAAAATGATTTTGCGTAAAGTAGAAAATATAGGAAAATTAAACTCTGATTATATAGTTTTACAATGGGAGTATTCTTTATGATAAATTCAATTGTAAAATTATTCAAAAGTTGCGTTTTTAACGACTTTTCAGCAAATTCGACTTACTCTCGAATTCGAATTAGACTACGACAACCGTAATAAGGGCGATTATTATTTTAATTGCATATCATTCCAAAGTTCACGCCAATACTTGAAATTTTAGTATTTTTAATTTAAAAAATATTAAGAACAACAAAAGCCAACATATTCATTGCGTTTGTTAGCAAAGCTGGATCAGGGCACACAAGGTATTTGCTCTATTTCGTGATTCGCCGTAGTCCTTGTACGAAAGCAACTTTCGTACCAAGCCGACCACTAATGTTTAAGTTTTGTTTTTCACAAAAAATAAAAGAAATGTCAGGTAAGTAGGGATAGTCGTTTTTTTCAATTAGTTAAAGATATAAGTACAAAATTCGAAAAAGTCCTAAAATTTTAATTTAAATAATACATATTTTTAAAAATCTGGTTTTTCCTACTTTGCTAAGCAGCTGACATAATGCATGTAATCTATAGGTGTGCAAAACTAATTATTTGTGTTTTTATAGAATTTTCTTACCTGTCATTATAAAGATCATACCCAGCAAAAACTGACTTTCAACTACTTACCATCGTGTTTACTCGCTTAATTACTTTTGTTCGTGATGTCCCAAAAGTAATGGGTAGTCGTTACCTTCTCACTTACATAAAGTACAACGTAATTAGTACTCATTGCCCTCTTACTTACAAGGCATAAAGTAATGAGTACACATTACATTTGGGACATCGCGAACAAAAAGATAGGTAATTAAGCGAGTAAGTAGGCTTGTAAGTAGTTGATACCATGTTTTTGCTGGGTATTTAATACTTAATTTAGACTGAACAAAAACTACCTGGTTTTCGTACAAAACTAGTTTTTCCTTATTTTGTATATATGCGTTTTGATAATTAAAAGCTAGCAAGAGCCAAAAACAAAAAAAAAATATTTTCGGACACAATAAAAATGACTAAGGGCGAGTAACTTATTTCCAACATAACCATGGTTAAAAGTTAACCACAGATATTTCCATACAAATTTGACATCCATAACTATGGTTAAGAACTTAACTAAACTGCATTTTAGCCATATTTAAAATTTAGGTGTCGTTAATACTGTGTAATATATTTTTTTCCCTTGAAGGTTGGGTGTCATATTGCAGGGAAATAAAGAAAAAGTAAATCCAAAACAATTATATACACAACAACAAATGTTTTCATTAACTAATAGTGCTAATAGTTAACTCAAAATCCTTCAGTATAAAACCCAGCGTAGGACTTTATGTTACGAAACTATGAATATATAAATAAAGTAAAAAACGTGAAGTTAAAAACACATGTTTTGTTGAGTTTTCACAAGTTGTGCAACCACTGTGCTGAACCAGCTGAACAAAATTATTACGTTCTAACTAAACAACATAAGACAGGAAGAGACAAATATATATATCTATACAATCAAAAGAAAAAGTTGACAGCAAAAACGAAAAAGAAGAGAATGAAAAAATTTGCAAAGCGAAAAACAACAAAAAAATATATAACAAAATTTATTTAAATTTAAGAAATAAAACATTTAATAGTAATTTTTTCATAATTTTAGTAATTTAATGAGATTTTATAATAAAATTTTTATTAGTAATCAAATAAGACGAGCAAAACATAAAATAGATATGTCAAATTGCATAAAATTATATGATTTGTACAGAATCTTTACGTAAAACGATCAAGAAAATAACTTACCATTTTTGCGATGTAATGATGATATTTATGGAAAATATATTTTAAAGTTTAAAACTTAATTAACTATAAGATTTATAATCAAACACAAATTTGTTTTTAATCACTGAATAAAGATACTGCCGAATTTTATATTTTTCTGGATCTTTTTAACAAAGGTTGGCAAATGAAAGATGACTATTGTCTTTTTTTTAGAAATTGATTTTTTAGTTTTTTTTATAAACAAATTTTAGCAAATTCAGCAAATCTATTGCATAGAATTTTATTGCTTATATTTTTTCACAAACGTAAATATATACTTTTGTTTTAATGATTTTTATTTTTCTGACAAGCTTGTTTACCGTATTCACTATTTCTTTTCATTCAAACTTTTAATTATTTTGATTGTATTGCGTTTTTATTCTTTTCTACTTTACCGCACGATTTATTTTATTCTTATCTCTTGATACGCGTCCACGCTGACCAAGAACTACTGCACAAATGAAAAAGAATTTCAATTTCTGCTACTTTTTACGCTATTTATCTTCTTCTTTTAGTAGTTTTCTCGTCCGTATCAGTGTTGCCAGATTATTTTTCAGATACCCCCATTTTTACAAAATCCCTATTTTTTTTTCTTACAAAACAAAATCAAATACAAATTTCAAGTAATTAACGGTGGGTCTCATGCAGAGCTTTGAAGAATTAATTCCTTTTTGAATGAATTCACTACCAATCGAATTCAATTTTCTCTATAATTGAATGAATTCCTTTTCTTAAGTAATTCACTGAATTCGTTCAACTGAATGCGTTCATCAAACAACAAATTCAAGGAATTAATTCAATTGCAATAGTTCTTTTTATTAAATCAAATGAATTAATTCACCGGTGAACGCGTTCAATTTTATAAATCGAACGGAAAAAAAGTGAATTAATTCCTTACTGAATTAATTCACTACTGAATTCGTTCAATTTCATTTTCGTTCAGTGAATTAAAAAAAATAAAATTACGTTCAGTGAATTAAAAAAAAAAATAATAAGTTCACTGAATTGAAAAAAAATAAAATAAGTTCACTGAATTGAAAAAAAATAAAATAAGTTCACTGAATTCAAAGCCTGTTTTCTGCCGTTCAGTAGAAGAAAACAATAATCAACAAATAAAATTTTTAAATAAGCAATTTTACAGCGTGTGCTAGTAAAAATGAACAAATTAGAAACCGGATGCTGTTTATCAACCTACATGATTCAAAAATAAAGCCTTTTGCTATTAAAAATAAAAACTTTACAGATATAGATAAATTTGGAAAAAAAAATATAACTATATAACTAGTTTGAAAAATTAATAGTTATATTTTTTTACAAATTTATCTATATCTGTAAAGTTTTTATTTTTAATAGTAAAAGGCTTTATTTTTGAATCATGTAGGTTGATAAACAGCATCCGGTTTCTATTTTGTTTATTTTTACTAGCACACGCTGTAAAATTGCTTATTTAAAAAATTTATTTGTAGATTATTGTTTTCTTCTACTGAACGGCAGAAAACAGGCTTTGAATTCAGTGAACTTATTTTATTTTTTTTCAATTCAGTGAACTTATTTTATTTTTTTCCAATTCAGTGAACTTATTATTTTTTTTTTTAATTCACTGAACGTAATTTTATTTTTTTTTTAAATTCACTGAACGTAATTTTATTTTTTTTAATTCACTGAACGAAAATGAAATTGAACGAATTCAGTAGTGAATTAATTCAGTAAGGAATTAATTCACCATTGAATTAATTCATTTGATTTAATAAAAAGAACTATTGCAATTGAATTAATTCGTAACAAAATAAATCGAACGAAAGCAAATATGAATTAATTCCATTCAATATATATTGCTTAGTGAATTAATTCATCGAATTTTTAATTCAGAATTGAAAAATTGAATTAAGGAATTAATTCTTCAAAGCTCTGGTCTCATGCAACATGTGCAGCATTTGATCGTGTAATGTGTTGTTTAATAGAAATTACAAAAACAAATACACGGAACCATCAAGCAAACTGTACAGGATACTTGATCATCTATAGGCCCCTTCATACCAAGGTTTACGGTGGATCTCATACTGCAGGTTTAAACTTACGTTAATAGTTAACCCAAAAGTTTGTTGTTGTTTTGTGTACATTTTTTTGACATTTTATTTTGTTTTTAGTTAAGTTAAACCTACAGTATGAGACCCACCGTTAGAAGTTAACTAATAGTTAACTCAAAAAAATAATACAATAATATTAGAATTTAGGTTTTGTAGTTTATATGTTAAATATTTTATTTCGTAAAACAATTGGTGAATTGAAGGGAACTTTCAATGTAAAGTCGCGTTTATACTTGCGTCGAAATCACGAGATTTCGATATTCACCACCGTGAAAAAAAAGAAACGATGAAGGTAATGTCATAGATTTTTTTAATTTAGACTAGAAAAACAAATTTTCCATATATTTTAATAGAATCTTTCTATATTCATGGAGATAATTTCGCAGGTTCACAATCTCATTTTTTGTATTTACCTACACCCGTATTCAAAATGACAAAGTGTATGTTAACTAACTTGTTGTTAACTTTTTTACACACAAAAAGCAACAACAACGAAAGTAATTTTGTTGTTGCTTTGTGTGTAATTAGGAATTTTTATGACATTTTTTTTTGCATTTAACATCACTAAGTTAGGTTCTAATACTTTACTTATACACCCAAACGATTTCTTAGTTGAATGCGACGAATATTTCAACTATCTTATAGGCGAAATACCCCTAACTAATATGTAGTTGAATTGAATTAGTTGGTGTCAACTAAGTTTTTTTAATATCAGCAAATTAACTAGAAATATTGTTACATGGAACGGTATGCTAGTTAAAAGTAATGGAAAAATTAAGAATTAGTGAATACCAACTACTATTACCAATTGAAAAAGTTTAATAGAAACCATTATTTTGATTTTTTATCTTATTTTTTAATAAATACAACACAAACATTACATTTTTTGATACTGTTATTAACAATTAAAATATTAATATTACTATTTACAATACAAATTCCAATATTATTTTCCTTACGCTCGGACACAAACAAGGTATCATGTGGCTCACAGAAAATTTTTTAGTCACTTCCTATACCATCCATAATTCTTGGAGAAATCGTCTGTTTCCTTGTGACTTGTTGTTCAACATCCCACCAATATTGAACTTCTTTACTTCCTATACCAAAGCAATAAATTTCATTATAAACAAGAACAATAAACACAATTAACCGTTATAATTACCTCCGAGTTAAGATCTGCATAAATAAATTATTAATCAGAGCAGGGAATGTAATTATCTTCCAAGACATTCATTGACAATTTTATAATTTGAGTTTCAGTTTATAAATTTTTTTTAATTTTTAATATATGTATGTATTTGACATTCGAATTTAAATTTTTCAACACAGGGTAACTGTTGTATTGATAATATCATCCATAAATATAGTTGTTTATAATTAAAAATAGTAATTTTAAAATTGTTTGATTTCAACTACAGATTTTTTTAACTATCCAACCATGGAAATTTTTCGGTGTAGTCTTGATAAGCCACGGATTTGTGCGAACTTGAACGAATTACATACAAAGCAATAACAAATAAAATTTGTTGTTGTTTCACGTGGGATTTATCTCATGATCGCATAGATCAGGACTATAAGTTAGAAAAGAAATGCATGATTAAGATTACAGCTGGTGTTTTCTCGTGTGATTTTTAAACAGAAATTGATAATTAAAAACAGGATAGAAACTACCTGCTTTCGAGACAGTTGCATATTGCAAGCATTTCTATGGAAAAAATAACTGAATATTAAGGCAGGTACAGTAAATTTTACAACTTTCTATGGATTTAATTTAAAGTCATGATACAGCGATAGCAATTAAAATATGAATTCCTTTAATATAAATTTACTGTATTTCTCGAGACAAAGATTTTGTTCAACATTCAATAAAAGACTCATAAAACTACACCGATAAATTTTCGCAGTTACTCAGTTAAAGAATTTCTCAGTTAAAACAGAAAAATTTTAAATTAACTGAAGTAATCGTTATCAACTAACATTTCAGTTAGAAATAAATTTTTTTTTTTGTTACCCTGTAAATATAAATTTCAATATGTCAAATATTTTAAACAAATACAAAAAAATTTAAACAAAATTTCATTCTTAATTTTCTTGATTTTGGTAATAAAAGAGCAAAGGCACAATAAGACCAATCGCTTATTGAAACCCCGTGGAAATTGGGACACGCGGTGTAAAAATAAGTCGGGAATAAAAAATATCTGAAGATAAGTTTGATTTTTATTTAAAGAAAAAATTTTAATAATCTACTTTTTAGAGGAAAAGAAGAAATATAAAGATAAAAGGAGTTGAACTTAACACAATTCAAGACGTATTAGCAGAAGTACAATAATTAGAACTTGTGTGGCTGTTCGTACGACATATAATTAAAATAAAGGAGGATTTTTGTCAAATGTATTGTCATATTATTTTGTTACTAAAATGTTATTAAAAATTTAAATCTGTTTTGGAAAACTCTTTTAATTGGTCAAAATTGCAGTAAATTTCGATATATTTTTAAATACTTGGTTACTAATTACTATATGGAAAACTTTTTAAATTTCAACTAAAATATCGTTCTTATTAAATAAATTTGAGGTGACATAATTTTCAACTGACAATTTAGTTATTTAGAATTAATTTTTTCAACTGATACTCAGTAAGGGGTATTTCACCTGAGAATCAGTTAAAAAATTAGTAAACAGTAACTGAGAAATTTTTTCGGTGTACATATTTTTTCTGCTAATTTTTGTATATTATGGGTTTTCGTGATGGTATTTTGCATACAACTCAAAAATGCAGCTTACGTCGTTATCGTTATAACTTAGAATGTGTAAATAACAGTCACAGATTTTTTGCATCGTGTGCAAATCACGATCGTAAATACCCTCATTATTTATAAAAAAAAAAACAATTTAAATACAATTTTATTTTCTTATTAACAGATGATTTTCATAACGCCAAATGTGTTGTGATAAATTGCTGTGAAGTGAAAATGATAAAATTATATATCACTTCATTTTATAATTTGAGAATTGCCCGCTGATGGAATTTTTGCCTAAATCTAAGGATTTTTCAAATAGTCTAGAGCAGGGGTGGCAAGATTTTTGCGCTGCGTGCCAGAAACGGACAATTTTTTTTGTAAAAATTTCTCGCGTGCAACCTTAATTTTAGTTGGCTTTTAAAAGTCCTTTTTAAAATTTATCTTAAAAATGTCATCGCAGATGTACATATTTATCAGCGCTACGAATAACCCCATGAAATAAACTACATGGGGAAAAATTGAATAACATCCAAGCAATGACGTAAAAATGTTTGACGTTTATTTAATTTTTGGGAGTTTATTTAATCTTTAAATATTGAGATTATTTCATTATAAAAAATCCCCAATGATTGGTGGTTATTTCATTTTGTTAAAATAAGTTAAATTATTGGGCGCCACCGATTATTTAAGTACGTAAGAAACTAGTGGCAAATATTATGGATTTGAACAGAGAAATTTCTATTTCAGATGAATAGCTCTGCGAAACACGATCAAAATCCAATTTCAAATTCCAACAAAGGGGGTTATTTCATTATCAAACTTATTTTCAGCATTTTTCCCTTAAAAAAAATTAATTTTTTAGATCCAATTTTATTACAAGGTGTTTTCCATTTTTGGGCAATTTACTGGTACTTTTTATTTCTCCGATTATGAGGTATTTTCTCATCGAAACATTTAAACTTCTTTCAATCTGGAATTTTAGAAATTTTGCCAGAATTTTCTGATAATCGAATTTCCGAATTCTGTATTAACCAGAGCTTCGAAGAATTAATTCCCTAATTCCCTTTTTTGAACTGAATTTATATTTTGGGAATGAATTCCCGTTTAATTCAAGGAATTAAATTTATTTCGTTTAATTCCCTAAGGAATTAAATTTTTTTCCCTAGGAATTCAAGTTTAATTTCCTAGGAATTGAAAACTTAAATTCAGGGAATTAAACGAAAAAAATTGAATTCCTAGGGAATTAAACGAAAAAAATTTAATTCATTAGGGAATTAAACGAAATAAATTTAATTCCTTGAATTAAACGGGAATTCATTCCCAAAATATAAATTCAGATCAAAAAAAGGGAATTAGGGAATTAATTCTTCGAAGCTCTGGTATTAACCATATTTCTTTAAACAAAAAATGGTGACAATGCAGAGTTTTATTCATTTTAAAAGACGATTTACAAGCTCTATGAAAAATTTCACCATTATGGAGTTAAATCACACATTTCTGTAGCGAAATTTAACATTTAACCGAATTTTTTTGCTGGTCTTCTAATAGTTTAAATTTTTTCAAAATATCCAAGCGTGCCACCTAAAATCCACTCGCGTTTCACTACTGACATGCGTGTCATAGTTTTGCCAGCCCTGGTCTAGGGGAAATTAAAAAAATTACCTGGCAGCACTGCTTAATAGGTGTTGCCATATAACGAAATTAAACCCCCAGAAGATTACTTTATTTCGAATGGAAATAATTAGGGATTTTCTCCAACCTTGGGAGTTATTATTTCTTTCTATTTTTATTTTGTAGAATTAAAACAATTTCATCATTATTGAAGTTAATAGTTATTCCTTTTTAATTTCATTCTAGTGTATTTCTATTTTTTTTATTTTTCACAAAATTGTATTGTTTATCTCTAAAGAGTTCTCGTTGACATAAATACATAAACTGTAATCTAGATTAATTTTTTATTAATTCATATTTAAATCAAGCAATATGTAGTTAAATGCTATAAATTTTAATAATTTAATTGTAGACAATTAAAGTTTATAGATAAATATTGTTTTATTTTTGTATGTATACAGTATAACAGTTTGTTGTATATCAGTATAGAAAACAAAATCTGCTGGATAGTTTTTTTGTTTGTTAAATATTTTACAAGAATTTGTTAAATAAATTTTCAACAAACAATTACGACAAAATTAAAATAAATTTTATACAAATTCTGCAATTAACAATAACACATATAATTTGTGCATACTTTTAGATAGGATTTTTTTTTATTAAAATGGAAGATTAAACTATTTTCATTTAAAAGCTGATTCACACGCTAACTATCACCGTCCACCCATGTTTGCTATCCAGTATTGGATATACAAAATGGCATTTTCAAAACAAAATTAATTAAAATTTGACAATTCTTATCAACAGGCTCTTATCAATTCGGAGTTAAATTGCAGTTAATGGTTTAGTTTTGTTTTTTCAAATTTTGTAAATTTTGTCAAACAATTTTAAAGCTGGGTTCACAATGCTGCAGTACTCCGCTTTGCAGTTCGAATTTTGTTCCTTTCTTTTACGCACTTAAAGCACCGTAAGTTGTTTTTCACGTGGAAACTTTTCACTCTAACTTTAAAGGCCTTTACATATTTTTTGATGTATGCCATCTTTGTTTCAGCACAGTCCACTCTCCAGCGTGGAATACTCTGGCATTGAGAATCCAGCTTTAATATTTATTAAGTTAAAATCACAAAACTTAACATCACCAATTATTAAAACTTTTCAAATATCGGCTAGAGCTAGTTAAGGGAGGTTAAGATGCATGCATACTCTAGAGATTCTATGCTCGTTGGTATCACCAATACTGGAAAGTAGTAGATATTAGAGGGCAGGAATTGTTAGCATATGAATCAACCTTAATGATGTTATTCTCTAAATCTAATATTTATACTGTTAATTCACTGTTAAGTCAACAGTTTATTAAACAAATTTATAAAAATGTAACAAAAGCGCTTGAAAATCATGCTTCTTTTAAGAATTAAAAAAAAAAAAACTTTAGAGCGTGTATATTTTGAAGTCTTACTTGACTTTAATTTAAAAAATAACTAAAAATAAAAATAAATGCCTGTTAAATGGCTGGCGTATTGTTTTTTTAATACTTTTTTAAAGGTTTTTCCTATTCCTGTTTTTTCTAGATTGTAATTTTATATCGAAATAGGAAGAGATGCATTTAACCGAGTCTGAGTGAGTTTGGAAGTCTTTTAATTATGTGGTCTTTGTTAAAAGTATGTTACATTTTTATCTCTTTAGAATAATAACTTAACATTAGAGAACAAATTTTAGAATAACCATACAAGCTCGGGATTTTTTGCAAAATTTTTGTTTCTTCATTATGTGTGAATTGTTTTAAAATAGTTAATTTTATTCTTTACTACATTTGAATTATTTAAAGCAAATAAGCTCTATTTAATTTTGATTTATTTATAATTTGTTATGGTAGTATATATATGTATGAAAATAACTGCCTGTTTTTATAAAAAGAATCAGACAAACTAGTTAAAACATTTGTGTGAAAAAAACAAACATTTTTCTTTGACGATGGGTCTCACACTGAAGGCTTTAGAGTTAACTAATAGTTTACCTAAAAATTTGTTGTGCGAAAAACTCATATCTTTCAAGTGGAATGAAAGAAAATAACATCAAAACAAGTAGATAGAAAAAACTGAATTAATGATATGGCAAATTTTATGTCAAAAACGAATTAAATAGAAAAATCTAGTCAAAATAGTAAAAAAAAAAACTAGCACGTAAACAAACAAGCATTATATGTCCTAACAAATTTGTGCAAAAATTTTTAAACAAAAACAATTTCAAATTAGTGTTTTTCATACAAATTTCTTAAGGAATTCGTTGATTCTTTATACAAAAACATCCAGTAAATGTTTAGTATATTTTTATGAATTTTCAAAAAAGTAAAGGTATTCATTTAAAATATTTACGCTTCGTATACTGTGTATATGTTATAAGTTTACTCAATTAATGTCAAAACTAGTTTACGAGCCCTCGTAAATATACGCTTACATTTTTATGTGTAAACTTTTTCGTATTTATACAAACATTTGAATATTAGTGGTATTCATATAAACTGGTATTCTACTCATAAACGGTGTAAACCCGGTATGTTTATGAGTTTAATGTCAAACTCCATACATAAAAAATATGGTTTATATTTATACAAGGTTTACAAGGAATTTACGAGTTTATATGAAAACACTTATTGTCAAAAATAAAATTATTTTGTATTGTTTTGTTTGTTGTTTTTTATTTTCTGTTTTATTTGTTTTTAAATGCTACAAATTTAAAAAATTCTTTGTTTAATAATGAAAAGATCAAAAAAACTGGCAAAATGTAAAATTGAAATGTGAATAATTTTAAAAGGTTCGTTCATTCAAATAAACAGGTAAAGTTACAAATATACGCGATTACAAAAATACACGGTTTACGAGGGCATAAATGCAGTTAGATGAATACCACTAGTGTTTTTTATTTACTGAAAAGTAAATGGAAATAATAAAAATAATTTAAATTAACAAAAACGAAATGTAGGAAATAATATAGGCATTTAACGCATAAAATATAAAAAAATAACGACTTCAAAAAATTTTAAAATATTAAACAATTTTTATAAAAATTTAGCTTGAAAATAAAAAACTATTTAATTTTTAGAAAATGTTAACTTAAATCTAATATTTTAAATAAATTTTAAGGTAGTTTTATATCAAAACGATTTTAATTAAAAATTTTAACAATTTCAGCTTAAAGCCGGACTAAGAATGATGGAGTACTCCACTGGGCGGAGTGGAGTTTGTTCCTTTCCTTTTCGAATTTACATATTTTTTGTATCATGCCATGTTTATTTTAGCAATTAAAATTAAAAATTAAATTTTTAACTTAACTTTGTTTAACATTTTTGTAAGGAAAATTTCCATAAATCATTGTTTATGCCCAATTAGTTTGGAAGTATGTATCGTAAAAAAAAAAATAACGTAGCATTCTTGTAATGAAAAGAAAAAGTATAAAAAATAAAAATATTGTTTTTTTATGTTATTCTGGTGCATAGAGTTTAATGTCAATTAATAAAATTTCTATTTTCAACCGAACTTTTTTTACCATTTTACTTGACAACAGTTTCAATACATTGAAAAAAGACAAAAATATTTTCTATATTATTTTAACACATTGAATTGTTTACAGTTACGTTTTGTTACTTTACGATTAGACTAATGAAGCCGTTAGCATTTTTAAACTTAAATTGGAATTATTTAAAAACTAATTAAAACAAAAAATATGTAATAAACTATGTATATGATGTGTGCCCTAGTTAATAATTTTAGTGAGTTTTTTAATTTTTGTTTTATGTGTTTTCTTTTTCACTAAATGACTAATTATTATAGGTAGTTAGTTAACAGTTAGATTGTATAATTAATATTTGAATTATTTAATCCAATTTTTTTCCGAAACAATTGTGTGTTTAGTTTAAAACAATTTATATTAGTTTATTAATTTATACTTGTTTAGTGTAGGAGGTTTTAAAATTCGTTAACGATGGTATTGAACCATTTCCCTTAGATGATTTTATTATAGATCCATTGGATGTTACTGAGGAGACATTGCCATTTGCAGTGTTGCACACCTTGCCTTCAACAATTGATTTTTTCCTTGATGTTGCAGGCGGGAAAAATACCTAAAAAAAGTTTTAAAAGATTTGCATTAAAGAAAAACTATTATAATTTTTAAATTTAAAAATAAAAATTGAACAAACATGTGTGGAAAAAATAAATATTTTAAAATAAATCCTATTTCTCTTAGTTAATGGTCGTGTCTAAAATATAAGAGCTTAAATTTGCATATGAACAAAGCTCAAAACAGTTAAACATATTTTTGTTTTTGTAATTGCCTAGTTTTATTTTATATTTGAACCGACAAACGTGTTAGTTAACAGGTTCGTTCCTTTAGATTACCGCGGGATCCCAAACTTACCCAAAAAGCTTTCCCGTACTCGAAAATTGGGTAAATGAGAGCATTCAAGAGAGTGCATTTGTGTTTCTCTTTTTACCAAAGTTACCCAAACTTTTTCTTCGGGTAACTTTGGTAAATTGTAAAACTAACAGCTGATGCAATGATAACCAAAAACAACAATTGTAAAAATAAATTGAAAAATTAAATTAAACAAACCAATACGCAAAAGAAATGTGTTATTTGTAATAATTAATTGAACAAAATCAATAAGAACTTTTAAATGCAAATAAATATACGTGTTTATTCAATTTTTCAAATTAAAATTATACGCACTTTCACTTTTTTCTTTGAAATGCATTTTTGGGCTCGAAAAGTGGTTTTGTGCGTTCCTTTACTTTTGGGTAATTTTGTCATTTTGTGAGAGGATTTTTTGCTTACTCTCATTTTACCGAACTTTACCCAAAAAGTAAAGGAACGCACTTAATAATATATACAAAACATTAAATAAGTCAATGCAACGATGCCTCGAGACCCAAATCCTCTCAGTATAAGAGGTCTAAACAGAGAAAAAAGAAACTAATTTTGCAGGTCAATGTTGATCCCAACATGCCGACTACTTCATGCAACAATTTTAGTTTACTGGCCCAGCTGAATGATATTAATATGTTTCTTCAGTAAATTATTACCGAAGTCAAGCAACACAAACCACCACCCATTGTTTAATTATAAAAGATTAGCTATATCAATGTTTTTTCGGTTGCCCTAGACTATTTTAACAACAATGAAAACAATAATATTTACGAATTTGCAAAAAGGAATAAGAAAATAAAATTCGGCATAAACAACAAATGTTTACACTAAAATATTTTTCTTCAAAAAATTTGAAAGAATGTCGAATATTCTGCTTTGTGATTGCGAGAACTTTAATTGTAATTAAATTTATAGGCTAAAATCTATTTTTTATGAATCGTAAAAGGCACACCGACAAAATTTCTCAGTTGCTCAGTTAAAGAATTCCTCGGTTAAAAAAGAATAAATTCGAATTAACTGAATTAATTGTTATCAACTATTCTTTTAGTTGAAAATAAATTAATTTGAAATTGTCAAAGTATTTTTGAAACAACTGAAAACAAAACAATAAAACTTTGAAGTACATTTTGAATTTCACTCGCTAACACAGACATTTGGTGTAAAACTTTATATTTTAGAGCTAATTAAGGATTTTGAAAGATAGCATTTTGGAGTTCGCTGAAACCGTTTCAAAAAAGTTGCAGGTGGAAGAAATTATTTTAAGATAAGTTAACATTTTTTATTAGATCTTTTTTTGGTAAAAATTTATTTATTTTATATTTAGAGAGACAGCAGCAACAAGAAATTATCAGAAAAGAGTAGAACAACATTCTATGGAATAAAACCTGAGAGAACATAATGAAATAAGTTGAAACATTTATCTGAATTTAACAAAAATCAGTTTATTGTTGCATTTCTTTTGTAATTTCATGTAAAAATATTAATTTACGGTGGGTCTCATACTGTAGGTTTAACTTTAACTTAACTAAAAACAAAAGAAAATGTCAAAAAAATGTACACAAAACAAGAACAAATTTTTGGGTTAACTATTAACTAAAGTTTAAACCAGAAGTATGAGACCCACCGTTAAAGTTTTAACAACAATTTGAGACTTAGTTGAATGTTTAGTAGCCTGTAACTGAGGAATTTTTTCGGTGCATATATTAATCTTAAGTGAAGCTAGTTCTGTACTGAACAATAAAGTCGACCATGGTCATACTTCTGGATTTTGAAATGTTATTGTTCTAGTTAACGTCACAAAGAACAGTCTTTGGTAATTGGTCTATGACACCACCTATTGTTGTCGAAGTCAACACTCGATTTGTAGAACGTACTTCCACTGGTACAAACATTTTTCCACCAAATATTGGCCAATTTGAATATAGTAAACAAAGAGAAAATTGAGTTCTAAAGAAAAATTGACTTCTATTAACAAATTTAAACTTAGCAAGAATATTAAAAACCCCACGATATCTTTTATATTATAAATAACTAAAGCTAGCCGTACCCTACGCAATGCCATTGCAATCCCATTGTGGAACTCATATCTCGCGTATTGAGAGAGTGCAAAGAAAATTTGTTAAATTTGCAATCTCATCTTTTACGTTTGTTGATCCTATACCATCCTACAGATCTAAAAGCTTCCCAGCAAAATATTGGTAATGACACCTCATTACTATCTGCATTACTAAAAATGATATATCATTAACTTTTGCATTATTTTATAATATAAAATAATGACTTCCTAATAACGGCCTATTGTATTCAATGTTTCTAAATATAAAATAATGACTTACTAGTAATAGTTTAAATAAGTACTTTTTACGCAGTTAAATTTTACACATTTTTATTTATTATATGTAAATATTTTTTATGTTTAAATTTTTATGACGAGTCCTAAAATTACACACTAGAGAAAACTTACATTTTTCTGAATGTATTTCCTTAAGCTAAAGTATTTGCTTAACTCCTTATTTTTAAGAATCAAGTAATCACTTATTATTCAAAATCTCATAACTACTTATTTCTCATTTTTTCGTAAGCGAGCGGGTAAGCGTGACTACTTATAAAAACGACCACGCCAAACAAAAATAATGAGTTTAGACGCCAAAAAATAAGTTGTGCGGAGCTATGAATTTCTATTATATAACCACTTATTTGGTAATGAAAGATTTTGCTGGGTTATAATAGGTTTGGAAACCCTTGAGTTTCGTAGGTTATTGTAATCTGCTTTATTTGTTTTTGATATTATTAGTGGTGGTATTGACTGTTCAGAGTTGCTTTTATCTTATTAGATTTCATGTTCCACCTAGAAGTGTTAGGTGTAACAATATTTTTAATGTACCACTACATCGTACCAATTATGGTCGTAATAGCATTTTGACCCGCACGTTTATTCAACTGAATGACATTAATCATTATCAACAAATACATTTAAAACCGCAAATAGAGTTTTGTGAATCAAAATCTGCCTTTAAGCAATATTTATATTCTATTTTGATGGGTTTAAATTTGTAAATTAATAAAATAATGTATAAATTAATATTTAGATTATTCTAAAATTGTAACATCATAGTCTGTAAGGAATTTTGTATCCATAGACTGAATAAATGAAATGAAATACAGTGAACTCGCGATAATATGAACTAATTAAAACCAAGCCTGTTCATATTTGCAGGATTGTTGTGATATTTGTGAATGGTATGAAAAGTTAGTAAAAAAAAAGTCATCTACTTGTCACATAAAGCTTTTTTTTATATAAATGAAAGTTTAATTTGTTTTAAAATTATTCTTTGTTTTATTTTATAAAATTAAAAGGAACTTCTTTCAATAGTTTTGTTCGTAAACCGGTTCAAGCATACTGAACAGCTTGGCTTGATGATTCCGTGAATTTGTTTTTGTGATTTTCATCAAACAAGGCATTACATGATGAAATGCTGTATTTGTTATACAGCATGCTTGATCGGCTATAGGCCGCTTAACATACATATTTACGAATAAAGAAATTAACAAGAATGAATGTAAACCAAAAATATAATGCACACATAAATTTATTTTCTGCCCCAATTTCGAGAAAAAGGTTTAACATAATTAGCGAAAAACTCGGTTATCCTCTTTTGCTGTTCTGTGCTATTTCGCTCAAGTACTCTTAAAATTGCCCTCTCCCGTAACTCCCACAAAACATTTAAGGCCCGTTGTTCAACCTTTTCACTTTCAGCCCTCTCCAATGCACTATTAAAGATGTTATCAGCTTCCCTTATTTTGTTCATCTTTTTTGGTTCCTTCACACAATAATATTCGTCGGACATTTCTTGTTATATTTCATTATCTTTACATTCAATAGCATGCTCATTCCATTCTTTAAAGTTCAAAGCTGTAAATTTTTATTTATTTATTTATTCAGTCTACCGATACATAATTATCTTACAGACTAATACATGTAAAAATGTTTATAATTAGGTCCATTCGATTACTTTTCTCAGTCAAGTCCAGTAATAATTACTCAGTACAAACTTACAGAGTGTAAGACAAGATTTACTCTCAAAAGAAAATTTTCCCAAGTTTTACTGCTTTGCATTTCCAAAAAATAACATAATTGGAAAATAATTTTTTTTTCATATATTTAGTTAGAATATTCTTGCACCTCAAGTCCAAATTCTTATATGATATTGTCATATTAGATTTTTATTTGTTGTTTCAAAAAGGGGTTGATCATTTTCATGATAGACAATACAATTATTTCGTAGACATCACTCTACTCTTCAGTTGTCCGCAATAAGAAAATGATAACTTTCTTACTCAAACCGAGACATTACATAAGGTACAAAAATCAACGGGACGAAAATTTTGTACTTTCGTATATGAACTGTCTGATTAGGGTAAAACCAGCTATAAATCAACTCCTTTTTGAAAGCAACAATTACATAAAAGTACCCTTTGGGTACTATTTATATATATGTCTGTTGTCAATACATTTTGTAAAAACAACTAATTTTAAACTCAAAACAAAATAAATATTTGAATGAGATTTTAGCCGTGGTGTGCTTATTTTCAACAATTATTTTAATTTTTGCATTAAAAAATACAAAAATTGTTTTTTAGGTGGAAGAATATTCTAACTAAATATATGAAAATATAGAAAGTCCGAAAAAACAATTTTTGTATTTTTTAATGCAAAAATTAAAATAATTGTTGATAATTTTTTTTATTTACAATAAACAAACATATGTTTTCGAATCATATGATTTTTTCTGCTTGCAAATTCTTACTGACAAAAATTTATCCAGTAATAATTTGCAAGAAAAAGAAGAAGACTTAGAAACTCTCAGCATTTATTCTCTCTTTTTTATTTCTGTTTACTGAGTATTTGTGTTAACGAACGCCATCCAGTAAAAATTTGTACAAATTTGTACAAATTATCCAGTAATCGAATGGACCTATTAACATCTTATATTCTTCATATTGATTAAATATTGAAAATAATTTTAAATTAAATTGGTTTTATCAACATTATAATCCAATGGTGAAAAACTGTAACATAGCCTCAAACAATCTATGCGCCCCTCATTTTCGCCGTCAAATGTCTGTAAATTTGACGTTGCCCGGGGATCACCACGCGGAGGGCCACCTTTTTTAAAAGGTGACATACAGCATTTAGTATAATGAGTCGACTTGAAGTTTTAGCACCTTAAAAACTCCCTTGATCCCTAATTCAACCTATAAAATTGTGTTTTCAGCAGAAGTTTTAGTTATATTTTTTTAGCACTAAATTAATTTCCAACTAATGTTTTATATTGTGCTCATAAACACATTTATAGTGCGGACAACAACCAGACTGACAAGATGTAGATGTCGTATATTAGACATTAGATGTAGTGCGGACAAAGAAAATGATAAAGAAAGATTTTTGTATCTCTGTTTCATACATAAAAAAAGGACGCCGAATGCATAAAAATATAAGACAATAGGATAAAATATGATTAAAATTATAGACAAAATAAAATATTTAAAATTAGTGAAGATAAAGAAACAAAGTGAATGTGTAAACGAAATGTTTAATAATATTGTTTGGAGGAAAATAAATTTTGAGTTATTGACCGGGTTACCCCCTGGAAATATTTATTTGGGTGTAAAAGTATGTCCCCCAAAAAATTAGGATATTTGGACATCGGGAAGGCGTGCCGCGTCGGCCCTGAAATTTTAAACATGGATTACAAGGGGAAAATATGACTTTTTATGCATTTTGATATTTTAAAACAACTCGAATTAAAAACATTAAGGATTCGTGATTTGAAGTGAATTCTCTTTGCAATAAAGCAATAAAAACTTAAATCGGTTAAAAAAACAGCAGAGTTATTAAAATTTTCCCGGCCAACTGATGTGTCGCAGAGCACTTAATCAAGAAATTCGGGTCCAAGTTTTAAAAATTTATTGAAATAATCTACTACAGAAACACTTTTTTACTCTATAAGTTCCAAAAAAAACTCAGATAAGAGGTATTTTTTTATATTGCGTTTTGCTAACTCGTTTTAAATTAGTGCCAAAAAGGTCGGAATTTTTAAACACTGTTTTCAAATCTACAATTTTAAAATTTTAATTTTAAATTTTTTTTAAAGAAATTTTAAACAATCAACGACAGGATTTCAAGATTTTAATAAATTAAGAACATATTAGAGATTAAAAACTACAAAAATAGTAGGAATTCCTTTTTTCATTTGGCTAGGGCAGAGATTTTATTTCAGCGGATTTCGAGAAAACAGCGATTTTTTGGCATTTATTAATCTTTCAGGCAAGTTTTTCTTTTTTCAGTGTTGGTAACTTTATATTAAAATCGCTAAAAACAAAGAAAATTTTATCCATGTCTAAGGCACTGTCATGGTAAGTCTGGAGACCCTTTGTGGATATAAATAACACAAGACTTAAGATTTTCAAAAATATACAGTTTGTATATATCCGATCAGTGCTCGCTAAATTTTACTATGTAATTTGATAGAAGGTCGCTTATTTTTCATTAAAAGCCACGCCCACCACTATATGTTGATTTTTAACCGGGGAGAGCAAAGTGGATGAATGTACTACAATAGAGATGGCATGATACAAAAAAAATTGTAGGTGGGAAGAAGACAGGAAGCCCACTCTGCAGAGTGGAGTAGGTACTCCAGAATTGTGAATCCCGTTGTTGTTGTTGTAACGGCTTCAAAATGAGAATTTGTAGTTAATAATTCTCATCTAAAGCCGGAGTTGCAATCCTTGCTCGGATAAATTCGAATACATCCGAATCGTTCCGGCACATAGTCCGATTGCCGTGGGAACTGGGTTATACCGCCCACACTCGGTCGTCAGATCCTCGTTAGCGTTAACAGGGGACACCATGTCCAAGGTGGACTGTGGGTGAGGTTGGCATTTGGAAATAATTTCCCTTGACTCCCGTTGTTATTATCAATAGTTGTTTTAAAAATTTTGTATTATTAAAATCGACCCGCCCTAATATATATATTTGTTCCTTTTACTCCTGCAAGGAGCATAGGGCCGACAAACTTTTTGAGTGCATCAAAATTTATGCTACTTACCTTAATAGCTCCTTTAATTAATAAAAAGAACCAATAGATTTGTGGTAAAAATAATATTAAAATGCCAATAATACAACCAATGGGTAGTCCAACCACGGCTTGCCAGAATGTTGTATTTATCTCAATACTGTAACGCCACATAACATAAGGCCACATTAAAACGCGACATACAAAGAAAGAACCCAACATAACCAAGCCGTTTATAATATAAGGTTGAGATTCTTTCATGCCTATTGTACTTAAAATGCTGCGCAAGGAAACAAAAGGAGTAGAAAATTCCATCATAAACATGTAACTGTAAATGCAATGACCACCGCCTCTTATATACTGAAAAGGGAAAAATATAAATACAAATTTATATTCAGCTAAATCAATTTAAAAAAAGTTAATAACTTACGGTTACCACCAACAATCCTACAGTTCCCACAAATATGTGATGTATCATCATGACAGGATGTGTAAAGATATATTTTAGGAAACCCCAATTACCATTTTCTGGTATTTGTACACCTGTACCATCATAATCATAAATTTCATCTTCATGGTACCTTACATGTTGTATATCATCTGCATCTTTCCTGTCGTCCACCTCATCCTTTAAAGCTACTTTACGTTTACCATTTGCACCAAATGTATTAGCAATATGCTTATCATAAAGACCACCATTACTTTGACCATTTGTAGGTTTGGGTGTAAACGAGGCCGAAGAAGTTAATTTCATTAATTTTAATTTATCGGCAATTTTTTGAGTATGCACTTGATACATAGACCAGATGTCATACATAAAATATGCGGTGCCAAACCACCCATAACCCTCCATCAGACAGTGGGAAGCATACACGAATGTTTTACTACATGTTGATTTGCAAACAATCAAACCAACTAGGAATGAAAAGGAAGCCTGTATGGCTGAAACAATTCTGAAAAGAAAAAGAGTAGAAAATGGATTGTTAAATCTTTCAACCAAAAATATGCAATCATATATTATATAATTATATTTATTAAGGCACATCTAAACGAGAGATAAAACTTCTAGAGATAGAGCAAAAAACACCTCTAATTAGCTCTATTGTGAATGATTTAAGCTATTTAGAGGTGTTTTTTGCTCTATCTCTAGCAATTTTATCTCTCGTGTAGATGTGCCTTTATAGCGCCTTATAATATGCAACACCATTTTAGAAACGTTAATATAACATACTTTAGGGATTTAATATATTTAATTTTAAATGCAGCCAAAATATGTATGTATATGCAATAATTTTTATATTTAATATGACGCCTTATGATATGTAACAAACTAATATTAGATTCTAAAATATAGCATATTTTAAAACATTAATAATGCGTAATATTTAAACACTCTGTTCTTTTTTTCATTATTTGGAATTAAGCCAAATAAGAGTCAAGGCTTTTAAAATAAAAAATCATAAAAATTAAAACATTATACAGATGAAATGTTAAATTTAATTAGCATTTAAACTGACAAGTTTTTAATAGAAAAATTTTTAGAATCAAGAAATTTTTCTAAAGAAAAAAATCTTAACAAAGTCCGGTAATTTTTCTATATAAAAAAATGTCACAGAATCTAAACAATTTTCTGTACCAAAAATATTGCTGCGTTTTTACCTTTTAAAAAGATTGGTTCATTTCCTTTAAATAAACCGGGTTCTTTTCTATTGCAATCAAAATAACCATTCCCAAATCTGACAACAATTGTTACGTTTTATCTTTAGAAACGTACGTTTATCAGATTTAGATAAACCAGGTTGGTGCTCTTTGCAATTAAAATATCACACACTCTTTTGTTGGATTCTGAGCTTATACACTTATTTATTTAACATTTTATTACTTTACAACACACATACAAACTATACAAACGCTAGTGTGCAACTCACTATACAATGCTAATACCCAATTAACAAAATCTAGTATACAACCAACTTAGCGCAACTTAACTCCATAAATGGCAATGCGCGACTTCCCCTTCCTTCGCAACGTTCGGTCTTTTATAGTTTAATGGTCGTGGTTGAATATTCCATACATATACCAAAATTATAGCACTTACCCCCATTAACACAATGTCCTGTTAACTACTAACTGGGACTTTAACTGACATATTTGTTGTTGTTTACCACATAAATTTTAAATTTAACTTTGGGTTAATTTTTAACGGGACATTGTGTTATCCGGCCTTACCCCCATTAACAATAAACAAATAACCTAAAGTTAACACAAACTAAAAGTTAAAAAATTCAAATTTGTACGGAATTTGACATCTGTAACTCTAAGTTAGCTCAAACTTTAGGTCAATTTGTTTATTGTTAACGGCCCTTTGGCCGGATAATACAATGTCCCGTTAAAATTTAACCTAAAGTTAAATTTAAAATTTATATGGTAAAGTACAAATGAGTCAGTTAAAGCCCCAGTTAGTAGATAACCGGACATTAGCTGTGTTTGTGCGGCAAGCTATCAAAGTTGGCTAATGTCATTCCCATTCAAATTTGACATTAGTAACGTTGAGAGTTAACACTAAATGTTGGCTAATGTCAAATTTCTATGGGAACAGCTATTGTGTTAATGGGGGTTATTTTATTTATAGCGCTTAACATTAGGTTTGTTTTCTTTTTTTCGAATTTTGTATAAATATTCCATACAAATTTAAGCATTTATAAAATTTTTAAGTAGGTATAAATTTACCCCTAAATTCATAAACGCTTTTCAAATTCATGACGTTTTGTAAACCTGCTATAACAAAGAATTTATGAATAGAGGATTTAGCTTCTAACGGTGGGTCTCATAATGCAGGTTTAAACTTCAGTTAATAGTTAACCCAAAAATTTGTTTTTGTTTTGTGTTAATTTTTAACGGTAGGTCTCATAATGTAGGTTTAACTTTAACTTAACTAAAAACAAAAGAAAATGTCAAAAAAAAAATGTACACAAAACGACAACCAATTTTTGGGTTAACTATTAACTAAAGTTTAAACCAGAAGTATGAGACCCACCGTAAGTACTTAGTTATAAAAATGCTACCAAGTCTTAAAAATTCTTGGCTTTTCTCTTTCGAATGTAAACAAAAATATTTGTCATAAAAATATTAGAAATTATAGTATTTTTTATTTCATAAAATATGAAAAAGAACAAATGCTAGCAAATGAATTATGGGTTTGTTAGTAAACGTAGAGCAGGGCACACAAGATAATTGCTCCATTTCACGTTCCGACGAAGTCTTTCTAAGTAAAAAACGAATATCCGTACTTACGTGACTTGTTTTTATTTTTTGTAAACAAATAAAATTTAAACATTTGGGGCCGCCTTTCGACGAAATCTGTTTTCGTATATGGGCTTACCCGGAACGCGAAATAGAGCAATTACCTTGTGCGGCATGATCTCCCTTTACTAACAACCACATATTTCATTTCTTAGCATTTGTGGTTTTTAATATTTTATCAATTTTAAAATACTAAAATTTCAAAAAATTCTGTGACAAATATTTTTGTTTACATTTAAAAGAGAAAAGCCAAGAATTTTCAAGACTTGGCAGCATTTTTATAACTACTTAATTTTTAACGGTGGGTCTCATACTGTAGGTCTAACTTTAACTTAACTATAAACAAAAATGTCAAAAAAATGTACACAAAACAACAAAAAAATTTTGGGTTAACTATTAACTAAAGAAAGTCTAAGAATCTGAGAAATTTTCTATAGAAAATGTGGGTTATACTGCATTTATTAGAGCAAAAACTGTCTAGTATTTTTTACTCTTGTTAATTTGTGCTTATCAAAAAAAAAAAAAGCAAGAACTAATTTTGTACGAAAACTAGGTCGATTTTGCTCAGTCTAAATATAGTATTAAATTCTAAAGCCAAACCACATAAACGCAGTGTCGACCGCAGTGCGACATTTTGTCGATAAATCAGTTTTTGTATCTTCTTTATTTGTCACAGCCGAGAAATTAGAAAATTTTCTAAATAAACAAGAGCTGTTTTTAAACAAAAAACAATAAGAAGTTTTTTAAAATATTAAATCGTTTTCGAGAACAAAGTTTGACAGCACTGCCACTGTCCACTGGCACTTTCTCTATGTGGTTTGGGCTTAAGAAATTTTCTTTAGAAAATGCAACTTGGAATCTAAGAATTTTTCTAGAGCAAAATAATAAATTTTTTCAAAAAAATATATTTACACTTAGTTTAATAGCAGCTCGAATATTGCTTTTAAAATGTGGTTTATTTGGTTTATTTCAATAAATAACAAAATTTTAAACAAGAAAAATTTAATTCAGCAAATTTTTGTTAATAAACTCGGAAACGGCAAACATTATTCATTTTAAGTTTTACTAAACCAATTTTAAATGACATCCTAAAAACTTGGCCTTGGAAAATAAAAAACTTCTTTTAGCAGTTAGCGCTGTGATGTTGGACTGTTACACATGAGGTTGTGGGTTCGATCCCCAGCGATTAATTTGCAAAAATAATCCCAAGTAAAAAAGTTTTGATATAGTCATATATTATCATATAAAATTTTGTATAATTATATATATTTGTTCCTTTTACTCCAGCAAGGAGCATTTTTATATATTGGAACATATATACCAAGATATAATTATATAAAATTTTACCAAATTATATCCTAAATATATAACTATATCTTGTTATATATTGCACAATATATAGTTCAACATATTACAATATCTAATTATATATAGACCTATATATAGTTACATATGCCGCATATAATTATGTATAATTGTATCGAATTATATACCATTATATCTAGTTGGATATGATTATATTATATTTGATACATTTGGATGAGGACATAATCCGGATAAAATTGTATCAAACCATATCTTATTCCATCAAATTAGGTCCAATTGTGTCAAATTAGATCTAATATGATCATAATACGATCTAATTTGATACAATTAGATGTTCTCATTTTTGGGATATAATTATGTATAATATCAAGTTATATAATTTTTTTTAGTAGGGATAGGGGTTTTCATATAAACTCGTATTCTACTCGTAAACGGTGTAAACCTGGTATATTTATGAGTTTAATGTCAAACTCCATACATAAAAAAGTGATTTATTTACGAGTTTATATGAAAACCCCTAATATGTATGAATTTTCGGTGTTCCCATAGCACTTAACCCCACCGAACTAAAATAATATAACAGGGCTATAAACTAAACAGCTTCAAAAAAGTTCGCCAACTCACCATCAGATGACGCGGAACAACTGTTTTAAAATTCAACATCTCGTGCAATTACAGTGTTGCCATATTTGAAGCCCTTCATCTTTCACCACCTTCTCTATCCCCTTTCCAAAGAAAGCAACACGTTAATTAATAGGAAGAATTTCCTAAGTGTCGTTTCTTACAAAAGGTGAGAGGAGTAGTACCTCTAAAATTTTCATATATTTTGGTGGCATTACCTCAAAAATTGTGTAAAAGGTATTTTAAAGAAGATATTTCTTGTTGGTACTATTTCACAATAAAGCACCGTAAGTTGTTTTTGCGGCTGTCCGTCGTTATTTCGGGCGTGTTTTTGTTTCTCTCTCAGAGCTGCAGCCTTAGCCTCCCTGCTGTTCTTAAAAAAGACCCTCGTTTGGAGGTTAGATATCATCTTGTAAAACCTATTAAATAATCCATAATTGGAATATCGATATTCCTTGAAAACAAATATTTTTTTAAACATCTTAGGAATTCTTCCCCAAATACTGTTTTACAAAATCCAATGACATTTATTTAAAAAAAAATATTAACAAAAACTTTCGAAATAATTTCATATATTTTGGTTTAATTTTCAAAATTTAAACGTCTTTATATCTTTTCTCTCCCGTTTTCAAATTAGATGAGATAAATCTCATCGAAAAGGTTTTACAAAAATGCCTTTAAAAATACCCCAACCTACTCAACAAATACTCAAAGCCGCCAATAACATAAAATGCCAAATAGCCCTGTGTAGTGTGGATAAATGTAAAATAAAAAAATGCTCCAAAGATTGGAAACAACATTTAAATTGTGATACTGACGATAACAAGCATTTGGAAAAAACTGATCCTTATTGGGCGGAATTTTTAAAAGCCCAACAAGATTCATCGGCTAATTATTTATATAAAATACAAATTTATGGAGATAACAAAGATCCTACAATTTATAAAAAGGAACCATTTCCATCGGAACTAATACATCAAAGGCTACTTCATATGCCGGTGGTGGGAGCTTTGGATAAAGAAGATATGTTTCATTTATTAAGATTTATATTAAATTTAGTAAAGTTAAAACCCTCCAAACAAAAAGAATATATGGAATTGCTACAAACCGAAGGCCTATTGGATATGGATATTATTAATTATGTGCAAATTGTGGCTAGGCATCCAAATACGGGTATTGAGAAGCATGATTTACAAGAGTTATTATATCTTACTCAAAATATAATTAATAAAGTGTACAACGCATGTGATATCAACTATTATAAACCCGATCACATATTTATCAAATCTATGATAGAAATTGATCCTTATGAATTGGAATATTTGAAAACTATAATGGGAACAAAGAAAAAATTAACCCAAAAACAATTTATGTATTTGGTAAATTTTGTAGAGAGATTACAAGAAATGAAAATTTCACGCAGAGATGAATATTTAAAAGTTTTGCATAAACGACAGATATTGCCATCAGAAGAATTTCATAAATTAGTTTGGTATCTACGCGGTAAAGCCAAAAAATTTAATCGGTCCAAGTTAAAGATTCTTGTGAAAGAATTGGAAACTTTAATGGACATAGGACCATGTGTCCCTAATCTAGAGGATTCAACAATTAAACAAAAATTCGTAAAACATATAAATATTGATTTTTGGAAAGTTCATAAGGCCTTGGTTCACCTTATGAACCAAGGTATACCAAATATTGTACGTTTTATGGATTTAAAGAATTTCTTAAAAGATTTAATGCTTTTATCAGCGGCTCATATAGAACAGATTTTGAATCATATGAAACATATGGAGGTTATTAACACGGCTCAATTTAAATTTATGGAAAACTTCATAATTTTAGGAAATTTGGGTAAAGCAGATCCAGTAAAGAACAAATTACTAATACAAATTATACAAAAAGTTGCATCAATACCACCGAGTACAGGAATATTTGTAGCATTAGATATACCAGCTGGAAAAGGGCCAAAAACCACTTGAACACTAAAGCCTAAACGAGATTTAAAATAATATTGCAAAGCCTTAAAATATTAAAGAACTTTTGAAAAACTTAGAAAAAAAAAAACTTTACGAAAAATCTAAGCTTTTGGTATTGTTAAGGATTAACAGATTATTCAAGAAGTTTTATTACTAAGGAGATAAAGCAAGCTTTTAGGCGAAAAAAAATCTTTGTTAAAATTTTACCTTAAACTTTAGTCTTAGGAAGAACATCTAAAAAGGGGTATATTTTGGAGAATTTAAAACAAATTTTTGTTTTCTATTGTAAATACTTAAATTCAATAAAGTATAACAATGAAAAAGATTATTATTCTTGTTAAATTTAGTCAGATAAAAATTGAATTCAAAAATTGGGAAACTGTTGGCCGATGTAAAAGCGCCTTCGGCATTACTCAAAATATTTTATCACTTTCAGGATTGAAAAGATATATGATCTACTCTATCAACAACGTGAATAGCACAGATAGAAATAGTTTGTAAATACAATTAAAATTTTTGTATATACAATTAAACTTTTAATTGAAATTGCGCCTAAAATTGATTTTGTAAATACAAATTGTTGAATTTATTTCAATTGAATAGCCAACAAACATATTTGTTGAAACTCAAAGCAAATTTTAACAAACGATGTTGCCATATCAAAAAAAAAAAGTTTGTTGAAATTCAAAGCAAAATATAAAAATCGAATTTGTTGATTTAAATTTATTTTTAATTAAAAAACACGCCTCGAATACAAAATACATATTTCCCTACGGGGAATGAGGGGTAAATTGCCCTGAAGGTATCTATCCTGTGAGTGGTTAAAGCAAGACTTGTCACAGGATTGGTATAATTTACCATTACTGTGGGTTAAGCAGTGACAATTATACTTAAAAGACTGGTCCCATGACTGGTGAAACGGTGGCATACCACTTAATCTTCCTCAAAGTACCTATCCCGTGACTGGTAAAAAGAGGACATACCACTAAATTGCCCTCAAAGTACGTATCCCGTGACTGGTTAAAGAATGACTTGCAGCAGGACTGGTATAATTTACTATTGCTGTGGGTTAAGCAGTGTCAATTATAGGACTGGTATCGTGACTGGTGAAAAGATGGCATACCACTGAATTGTCCCCAAAGTACCTATTCCGTGAGTGGTTAAAGATGGTCTTGTCGCATGACTGGTATAATTTATTATTTCTATTGGTTAAGCGCTGTCAATTATACTTAAAGGACTGGCCCCAAGACTGGTGCAAGGAGGACATATCACTTAACTGGATAAGTGTGTTATAAAAACTCCACAAGTAAGACTTTTTTTTTTTATTTTTTAAAGAGAAGCATCACTCAGGAAATTCTTCCTATTAATTAACGTGTTGCTTCCTTTGGAAAGGGGATAGAGAAGAAGTGAAAGGTGGTGAAAGATGAAGGGTGGTGAGTTGGCGAGCTTTGTTGAAGTTTTTAGTTCATAGCCCTGTTATATTATTTTACTTCGGTGGGGTTAAGTGCTATAAGAACACCGAAGGAGGACGCTGCGATATGTATGAGGGAAAGAAAAAACTCATATATATTACTATTTTTCATAAATTGATGTTGCCTTGGTTGGGGCTCGAACCCGCAACCTCACGTGTAACAGTCCAACGCGCTAATCATTACACCACAGCGCCCACAATTGGTCGGTTTCCCAGTACACTGATAGAATTATCCTTCATGATGAACAATTTTATAGAATTTTTTTCATAAGTTCAATGAAGAATTACGTTAAATAAAATTAACAAAAAATCGTAATTTATGAATAATTTGTGAAAAATTACGATTTTTTGATAATTTTATGAAATCTTAAATGAAATGAAAATTAAAAAAATGTCCAGGAAGCGCAGAACGCGAGAGAACTAGTTCTAAGCACTTGGAGTTTTCTTTAAATTTTAGCATCAAGCCCCAAAAATTCCGTGTTAATACGTAATCTTTTGGAGGATTTTGCAGGAATTTTAGAATCGGTAAAAGGTTCGACGCATATATGGGTGAAATCAAAAAATGTGATAAATTTTTGGGCCAAATTTGTGAGAAGCAAAAAGTGTTAATATTTCGGTTTTTTCTTAATGGAATCAGTAAGTTTAGTCATTATAAATTTAATTGCAAAAAATCTCTTCTACAAGTTGTCGCAATAACTTTTTTTGTACAATTTTAATTTTTTTTGTAGTAACGGAGTTTACATTTCTGCAAGCAAAAGATATAACAAAAAAAATTGCGTACGAATTTTCTTCAATTTATTTTTTTTTTCGTATTTGGGTTTTCAATTTGCTTTCCAATGATATATAATTTGTGTTTATCAAATTGGCGGTTTCGCAAATAAAAATACAATTCATTCCGCGAAAAAAATTTTAATTTTTTTTTTAATTTTGTATTTTTAGTCCTTTTAAATGCTTTTCAAAAATATAAAATTTTTTAAAATCCAAACAGCGGTTGCGAAGTTACAAAATAATATATTAAAAACATAACACTTCGCTATCAAAAAATTCTTAAATTGTGTGAAACAAATTTAATTTGTCAAACTAATGTCAGTAATGACTCGAAATATCGATTCAAAACCAATGAAATGCAAAATCAATCGTTTTTCGCTCCAGCAGCTTAGGGTAAAAAACTGATAACTTTATTTGATTTGACTCAAAATTATTAGATGAATCGTCTTTTGACGCATAAATATTAGTGGAATCACCTCTGTTTATGGTTATTTTAAAATATTTTAAACATTTATCTACATTTATTTGAATGAAATCTGATGCAAACAATTGTGGTTACGGAGTTTACAGTTACGGAGTTTACATTTGGTTACTTTTTTCGTTTTCTTTCAGAAACGCTTTGTCAGAATTTGCTTTCCGAAACAAAATCGTATGATGTCTACAAGGTGAATCCAAATATGACATTGTTTTTCTTACTCGTTAAATAGTTTGGTGTAAAAATTAGGAACGGAGTTTACAACATTTTTTCAAATCTAATTAAAGACATCCTTTTTCAACTCGACAATGTTACATGCTGCAGAAAAGCTTCAAATCTGTTTTACTCGATGATTACTTACAGTCCAACGATCATTTGAGTATAAATAACATTATACTTTTCGCAATATAAATAATAGATAACTCCAAAATTCTGGTCTAGCAATTTTTATCAAAAATTATGACGAAAAATAGTTACAGAGTTGAAGTCGTGATAGCTAAGACATACGAAAAAGTTTGTAAAATGTATTAAATTTTATTAAAAACGGCACTTTTCCTCTTCATAAAAATTCTTACAGTTAGTGTTTAGCTTTATTGGTTATTAAAATATAAGCTATTAAAGTTAAAAAACCTTATGAGTTACTTGTTACGGAGTTTACATTTGGCCTATAAAATTGATCACAAATTTTATGTACTAACCAAAAAATATTCAGATTATTATAAGTTTTGTAAAACAGGTGACAATGCGCTGATATATATCGAAATATAACACTCAAATGTAATCCATGCATTAGAAATTAGGTGGTTACACCGTTTTTATCACATTTTTTGATATCACCCATATATATCTTATATCTTAAAAGAACATTTTAAAAAAGGAATATGTATTTCATATTGTATTTCTGTGAAAAACATACCAAAATTCTTTAAAAAAAAAGAAATTTTTATATTTTATTTTGTTGACAAATGAAAATATCTGTGCTTTTTATTACATAACAATTTTGTCAAGGTTTCACTGTGACAATTTTACTTATAATACCAAAACCATAACAATTTCCATTCACCTCAGTTTTGTCACTGTTTTTGTCAGTTTTGTAATGGGACTGGTTCTGTATAAGTTCCTTTTACGTTAGTTGGGTGACATGTCACAAAATATACAAAGTGTGACTCATTCTGTGACGGATCTTTTGGGTTAGTTCGGTGACATGTCTCTTTAAGTCAGTTAGGCGACATGTCCTTTTGGGCTAGACCTGCGACATGTCGAAAAGTGTCTAATCTGTGGCAATACGCCATTTCCAATGACAACGCCATGTTAAAGTGATATGTCTGTTTCAAAGAAAAAGACCGATCAACGACCTGTCTCTGCCTCCTTGGGACCGGTCTCTTTCCCCGTAGGGTTGTTTCACAATCATATTTTTTATTTAATAAAAGAGAGCCACTAAAAAATGTAACACCGAGTTTTGCTGGTTTTTTTGCATCAACGTTCTTCTTAGCATTTCTGTCCGGGACTTTAAATATATCAAGTCCAACTTTAGATTTAACTCTGCGCACAAGTTTCCGAAAATGTCACGCACCGTACCACTTCGCGGCCAGAAATGTTTGGAATCACCCACTTTTTTGGCTTTGGTTTTTTTTGTCCTTTTTTACCCGTTCCAGGCTTTCTTTCAATTGTTAGGTACTTGTTAGGTGCCTGTTCACGCGTACTTATGTTGCAATTTTTTTTTTATGAGTCCACAATCGATTACTTTGAATAGTTTACATAATTTTTTTTGTGTACTTGTCTTTAATTTTCCATTGTAAACTAACAACCCTACGGGAAATTTTAACAAACTGTCACCGAACTGGCCCCTTTACATGAAATAGACTGGTCACTTTTACATGGCGTTGTCATAGGAGGGGGAAATTGACCCCTTGTGACATGTCACAAGACAAATCCTAGGACAGGTTACTGAACTCTCATAAAAAACAAAGTTCAGGGAGCTGTCCTGGGATTTGTCTTGTGACACGTCACAAGGGGTCAATTTCCCCCTCCTATGACAACGCCATGTAAAAGTGACGAGTCTAGTTCATGTAAAGGGGCCATTTCGGTGACAGTTTGTTAAAATTTCCCGTAGGGAAACCACTCGAATTTGACAAACCGATGTATTTTGAAACCTGACATACATACATATTTCTCGAAAATTTATTGATCAATAAAATTATTTTTATTTAATTTACACCTGTGTATAATAGAGTTGTGTCGTTCATGAACGTACTAGTTCAATTGAACGCTTCACAATTTTAATGATATGAACTGATCATCATTGTTCGATCTTGCAACAATTGTTTGTATCTACTGCCAATAAATTGTTTGAAATTGAAACGGTTTTTTAGAAAATAATAATATTTTTGTTCGAAATTAAGAAAAACCAGTCAAAGTTCATAAAAAGAAAAAAAATTTTACCAAAATCAATTTTTTTTTATTTCTAATCACAAAACAAAAAACAACGATTTGAACCAACTATTTCACTGACTCGAGTCAGCAAAGAACCTGTTGAGTTTCAACAAACACGTTTGTTGATTTTCAACAAATAAGTTTAATGGAAAAAAAAACTTGGAAACTTGTCATATCAACAAAATATTTAATTGATTCGAGTAAAAATGTTGTTGAAATGGAAATTTTAACAATTATTTTTGTCACTTAAAATTTCGTGATATTTTTATCTGTGTAATCGGACCATAGTAAAGAGTAGTTACTTAGCATCTGCAGATGTTTTTCTAGAAAACTGTTTTTTTTAACCTGAAATGTATAAAATATGATAAAGCCTTCAGTAGATTATAAGGAGCTCAATTATTTCTTAAAATATTAAAAAACCTTTTTGAATAAAAAATATTATGTTGATTTAATTCTATTCCTTCTCAATTAGAGGTCACGTCCATATTACGGTCGATTCATAATGAGGGTGTACTTCACCACTCTGCAGAGTAGATTAGTTCCTTTTTAACAGACGTACTTAGATATTTTTGTATCATTCAATACCTTTTTTTCTTGAATATAAACTGCAGGAAAAATTCACTGTAAATCCAACTGTATATAATTTTAATTTCCCAACACTGCCAACACTTATGAATGTATGTTTTCAAAGTTTTTTTTATATTTTCTTAACAAACCAAAAAAAAAAAATATATACTCAAAATAAATAAAAATATTGAAATTAGTTCGATTCAAATTCTAAATTATTCGTTTTCTTTAAAATTTTGTTATAAATTATTATTAACTAAAATGGAGAATATAGGAAATAAAGACACAAAAGAAGTCAGTTCAAAATTTACTGAAGACCCAAAAGATAAAGGAAATTTAGTCGAGGCTTATCCACCCAAATCTAGTCGGCAATATTTCTTTCACAAACGAATGGTAACGGGAAAAGTTAATAACATTGTGCGCATACAAGATGGGAAATTAATAATACGATAAGAACCGCAAAAATATAAGCATTTTTCATCAATTTGGATGTAATAAATCCATTTACAGCAGTATAAAATCTTTTTCAAGATTTCGGTAAGGTGTTACCTATTGGGATGTTACACTGTATGTTCTAAGAAATTTTTAAGGGAAAGTTTTATACAAAAAGTTTAGACTTTAACGGTGAGTCTCATACTGCAGGTTTAAACTTTAGTTAATAGTTAACCCAATAATTTGTTCTTGTCTTGCGTAATTTTTTTTTGCCATTTTCTTTTGTTTAAAATTAAGGGGGTTATTTTGTAAAACGCAACGCCTTGCGTTGCGTTGTTTTTCATGTAAACTGTTTTTGTAACAATAACAATTTACACACAAATCAACGCAACGCAAGGCGTTGCTTTTTACAAAATAACCCACTAAATCTACAGTATGATCCCCACCGTAATTATTTTTTCTGTTTAAAACTTCTTAGAACTTTATAAAACCGTTTCGGTCAATATTATTGACAATATTAAAAAAATTACTAATCATACACGCAAAAAATAAATAGTACATAATTGCTGAAGTACTTCGGTAAAATACAAATTTCAGAAGTTTTCTTATAAGTTTCACAATTCTTTAATTAAAATATAATATTTTGAGGCGAATGTTCAGTTGATCTCCTATTTTGGTAAATGAATGTTCTTTAATCTATTATTAACCCATTCAAGGCAAATGACACTGATGAACGCTTTGTAGCGAGAGCCGAAAATACGTATTCTGTCTTGTTGGCCTTATCGAATTCTTTCAAAAAATTCTTATTCTTTGTAATTTACTTGTGAAAATCTTTCTTCAATTTGAAGATAATTTAAAACAGAAAGTGATATTAATTTATGATCTATGGTCAGACTAAAGAACATTCATTTACCAAAATAGGAGATCAACTGAACATTCCTCTCATTCATCTTAAAAAAACATATACACGGTGCAAAATATAATTTAAATAAATACATTTAAATGTAAATTTAACGGTTCGTTGTAATTCAAAAATCTGTGGTTATCATACACAGAGTTGAATAGAATCAGCTGAGATACCTTAAGAATTAAGGTTCAAAGCAAAAAAAAAGTAATAATAACAAAGGATAAAAATAGCATTGTTAGATTTCGTTGATGTTAGTCTAAGTTGAGTTGTTAACATATTAACATATTCGATTTGTTTTCAACTGTGACATAAGTAGACAATAGTCAATTATTAACCCATTCAAGGGAAATGACACTGATGATGGCTTTGTAGTGAAAGCCAAAAATACGTATTCTGTCTTGCTGGCCTTAGCGAATTATTTCAAAAAAAATTTTATTCTTTGCAATTTACTTGTGAAAATTGTATCATCTTTCTTTAATTTGAAGATAATTTAAAACAGAAAGTGATATTAATTTATGATCTAGTCTGACCTAAATAACATTCAATATAATATTTTCTAAAATAAGTTACAAAAGAAAAAACTTGAAGTGCGTTGTTGAAAAAAACAAAAAATTAATAAATCTACATGTGTTTTTTTTACAAACTTACTTTTGAATTTGTATTTTACCTAAGTACTTCCATAATTATACACTTTTTATTTTTTCCGCGTAGCCAAACATTTTTTCACGTTGAACCAAACTCAAGGAATGCCCCTTACAAAGGCAGTGTATTGTGTTGATGTCAGGAAAATATTTTAAGAAGAGTAGGAAAGATTGATTGTTTAATTAAAGAATTCTCTAAGTACTTTTTATAACAGGGGATTCACAAAATGTAAACACTATTTATACCCTACACCACTAGTGGTCAGGGTATTATAAGTTTGTGCTGATGTTTGTAACACCAAAAAATATTGGTCCCAGACCCACCTTATAGTATACCGATCGACTCAGAATTTTTTTATTTCGATTTAACGATGTCCGTCTGTCTGTCCGTCCGTCCGTCCGTCTGTCTGTCCATGCATTCTTGTGCGCACTCTACAGGTCGCAAATATTAAGATATTTTGATGAAACTTGGTACACATACCTATGTCAGCCCAAGGACGAAGCCTATTGATTTTGGTTAACACCGGTCCATGTTTAGACCTAGTGCCCATATAAGGGTCCCCCCAAAATTGGCTTGGTTACAAACTGCAGGTCGCAAATATTAAGATATTTTAATGAAATTTGGTTCGCTGACTCACATTATAGAAAATTTTAACACAAGTCCCATTTTAACCCATTCGAATTTCGGATCCAAACTTTAGTTGGCTTTTAACCAGACTGGTGTAGGGCATTGTATAGTCGGCATGACCGACTTTAACCTTTTTACTTGTTTTATCCTCTATTTTAAACATCAACTCTGTTTTGAACTTTAATCCTTAAAGTGTCATAGCTGATTTTATGAAATTCAATTCGATTGACAACTTATATTATGAAGCTCAGATTTTTTTATGAAAGACAACAAACCGATTTTGATGTTAAAAAATAAATTTAATTAAAAAGAAATTTTAAATTATTGCAAAATCACTATAAACGTGGTTTTATATAAAAATGTTCTAAATTTTGCATATATTTTATAGAATGAGAAATATTGATAAATTTAAATTTGATATACAATTTTCTAAATAACGTTGAGAGTGTATGTGACAAGATCAATAAAAATGGAAATCAATTATATATAGGCCGTCTATTTGTTTTGTTTAAACTATTATCAATAATCTTGTTTGTTTAATTTGGCTAATCTTTAATGTAAATAAAAACACATTACATTTTTACCCCGACGTTTCGTCAATTATTTGTTGACTTTTTCAAGGGACGTCTATTTAAAATTTATAAAACATTAAATTAAAAACAATATCAAATACACCATATAATAATTGCACTTAGAGTAAAATGAATATTATTTTATAAACATTATTAAATTTACATTAAACAATAATATTAATCGATGTTGGTTTAAAATTTCTTTAAATTCGTCAAATCAGAATACACATTTTTTTCAGTGTATGTATTCAAAATTATAAATTTTTGTTCAAAATTTCAAAACTTTTTTGGCTAAAAATCTTTAAACAATTAACAAAATTGTTTTTTTCACGTATTTCGGCCCATTTAAAGAATAAATTGTGCAAATAACTATTATATAAGCAATAAAACTAATGAAAAATGTTGAAATTTATATTAAAATCCATAAACTCCCGGTGGCCTACCTATCTGCCTGATATAAATTGTCAAATACCATTAAGTTCCCTAGATAAGTGTCAATACAAAATATGCCGCCGAGATGAAAATGAGCAACTGAAATTACACAAAATTGATAAAACAAAATATTTACAAGAAATCGATAAATATTGGGCAGATTTTCTTAGATTTCAGCAAAAATCCTTCGCCAATTATATATATAAATTTCAAATTTATGGTAAAAATAAAGATCGTACGCTAACAAAAAAGCAACCCTTTCCATCTAATATAATACAACAACGCATACAACATATGCCCGTAATAGGCAATTTAGAAAAACGGGATATGTATTATCTACTAAGTTTTATATTAAACTTGGTAAAACTGAATTCCCAACTGCAAAGTCAATATATGGTGCAATTTTTGGAAAATGATCTTTTAGATGTGGGTATCATAAATTATATGAAAATATTAGCCAGACAACCAGCAACAGGTTTAAATGTCAATCAAAGGGCAGAATTTGTAAAAAAGTGTTCTGAATTATTGCTGCAAGCGGAAGAAGATCCAAATGATGTTATTTATTTTAATTCGGATCATATATTTATAAAATCTATGACTGAAATAGATCCTTATGAATTGGAATATTTAAAAGATATTATGGAATGTAAAGAAGAATTAAATATGCAACAATATTTTTATCTTGCTAACTTTATAGAACGATTACAGGAAATGAAAGTTTCTTTACGCGAGGAATACCTAAAAGTGTTAAATGAGAAGCAAGTATTACCCAACCCCAAATTTCTTAATTTATTATATTTTTTCCAAACTAAAAATAAAAAGATAAATCATAAAAAATTACGATTGCTATTAGGGGAATTGGAGAAATTAATGCAAATTGATTTATGTACAACTAGACCAACTGATTCAGATGAAGAGGCTGATAATATTGTAAAAGGAAAATCGACTAAAAAAGAAATGGATGCTGATAAAATTAAAAAATTAATGACTTCTTTAATGAAGGGTGGCACTTTGAATTTTTCAAAATTAAATGACTTAAAGTATTTTCTTAAAGATTTAATGGATTTAGGTCCTGAAGAATTAGAAAAGACTTTGAGACAATTAATGACCTCCGGAGCTTTAAGTCCTGAACAATTAAAATTTATACAAAATATGATATTAAATGGAGAATTAGGTGGAGATCCCACTAAAAGAAAATTACTAATGCAAATGCTAAATAAAGTTAGTGCGTCTCAGGGATTAACAAGAGCACAGGAACTTGCTGCGTCAAAAGCGGCCGCAGAGGCTGCAGTCAAAGAAACAGAGTATAAAGCCAAAGAAACAGCGTCTAAAGCGGCAGTAGAGGCTGCAGCCAAAGAAACAGCGGCTAAGGCCGCAGCTGCTGCTAAAGCAAAGGCTGAGAGTAATGCTAAGTCAAAAGCAGAGTTTGATGCTAAAGCTAATCTTGAAGCAAAAGCAAAATTTGACTCTGATTTAAAGGCCGGTAAGTTACAGCCCAATATCGATTTGACCCTTTTGGGACACGCGTTAATCGAAGCGATACACAGTGTGTCCAAAAGAACTTTTTTTAAGCAAATAACATTTCAGGCCACAATTCTTATTTTAAAATTCTTTTTTTTTTATTTGAGTTTAAAAAATTCCACACAAATCTGTCTCGGCAGATTTTTAATTATCAGTTTCTAAATATTTTTTTTTGCGAATGTCGAAAACGTCTTTAAAACTTTTTTCGCGTTTTTGTATATGGAATTTTTTTGCTATTTCCCAAAAATTTTTCCTACGAAATTTTTTATCCGAAACCTTTTCCGCGGTTTTTATATGCAATTTTTTTGCTATTTTTTGGCACATATTTTTTTAATATTGGAGTGTATAAAAAGCTTTTAAATTTTCAATAATCTTTCTTTTTTAAATTCAGCTAAAGATGCAGCAGATAAAGCCAAAAACGATAAAGAAAACCTAATAAAAACAGATAAACAGAAAAAGGAGAAAACATTCAAAGATAAAGGTAAGATAAATAGTTTTATTAACTTTTTCATTTATAATACAAATTTCGAATAATGCGAGTATTGTAGTCCTATCCCCTTCAGGTTTCTCTAAAACTAAAAATACTGGTAAAGATAAATCTAAAAATAAAGATAAATCAGATCTAAAAATGGCACAGTCTTCTACAAACAGAGTAAACAACAAAGTTGTTACTTCTATGTACCATGAATCGCCACCACCAAAAAGTGTAGAATTGACAAAGAAAAATTGTAAATTAAATCCTGAATTTGCTAAATGGGTTAACAGATGTGAGCCACCGCCGCCCATTGTAAAATGTAGAGTGCCCGATAGTTTAATGAGTTTATGTCCACTCAAATCCATAAAACGTACACCCGAGTTTTATTCACCGGAATGCTGTGTGTGCACATGTGGGGGAACGGTTATATTTCCATGAATAAGAAATCAGAGGTGCTATTCTCTTACTTGTTAACGACATAAATCGATCAATAAAAAGCCGACCGATTTTTGTAGTTAAAAGGTTTGAAAATTGTACTGAAGATAAGGCATCAAGAAGCTACAAATTAAGAAACCTTTTTTAACAAGTTCTTATCTAATAATGGTATAATTGTGGACAATTGCTGGAATTTTATAAAATATGGATATCAAGGCTGAAGGTAAAAATATATATGTATATAACTTTACAAAATTTACATAAAATTGGTGGCATATTTTTGCATAATTTGTTCATTTTGTTTGATACAATAAATTCGTAGTTTTTTATTGGTATTAATGAAAACAAAGTAAATATGTGTTTTTCCATAAAAAAAGGGATATAAGCTGCGTTTGTGCGGCATTCCTATCAATGATATCTCGAACAATTTTGACCGTAGAAAGCAGGGGGGTTACCGCGTAACTCGATTCGAAAAAAAATTTTCGAATTCGTAAATTTTGTACCTTTCGTAAAAAGAAAAGTTTTAGCAAAAATCTTGCTTTTTTAATTTTTATGTGTAGTGCACAAGTTTTAGGGTAAAACAAAATTAAAAAGTAAAATTTTTATACAGAATTATATTTTTAACAATATCTACAAGATTTACGATTTCGAAAATTTTTTTTCGAATCGAGTTACGCGGTTACCCCCCAGGAATACGTTGAAAAACTGTCAAAATCGTTCTTGATAACACTGATAGAGAGTCACACAAACACAGCAATAAACTAACTGTTGCTTGGTCTTCTAGTTACACTGATAAAAAAAATTAATATGAACGGAAATGGTACCCAAATGAAAGTAAATTTTCTCACGATTGCGCCGCAGGGAATATTTTTGTTGTAAAAATGGCGCAATTTTTCCAAAAAAAATTTTATTTTTTTTAATGTCTAAATTTTTAATGCGTTTATAGATTATTGAAAATTATTTCCTGGGAACATTTTCTATCATCTGAGTACCATTATACCATACAAGAAAATTTCATCATTTTCAGTCCCCCCCTCTTAAGGGACTAAAATAGCTCTTGTTAGGGCTACGTTCTATGGGTAAAAAAAAAAACATTTTTGGAATCGTGAGACAATTTCCTTTAATTTGAGTACCCAACATGTTACCATGTTCCCCCGTTTTTTGCCCCACGGGCCTCCCGGGTCCGAGCCCCTACCAAAATTAATTTTGGTTTTTTCTTTTTTAATTCTAGAGGGAATCATATTTTTTTTTTTGTTTGACGAAACCCTATAAACTGCAGTTTAGCCAAAATTTTCGGGTCCTTTTTGCCCCTTTTTAAAACGGGGTCAAAAAAGTCCCTTTAATGAAGAGTTAGAGGGTTAAAATGTTTAACAGAAATGTACCTCGTAGTGTTTTCATAAGTTCGCTGAACACATCTCATATCTAAAATGGAAGATTCACATGGTTTCCTAGTGCACATACATATGTAATAATCTATAAGAATCAGAATCAGTTTATGGACTTTCGGTCATGGAATGGACGAAATATTAAAAAAAGGCTTATTTTGCTTTTAATCTACGCTAAATTTTCTATTACATGATGAAGAGTATACATATTTACAGATCTCCAAATTTAAATGGGAGATTCAAAGTTTAGTTTTGACACAAATTTTGATGTTTACCGCTTAAAACACCACTAACGATCATGAGAGGGTTAAAAGTTTGTATGAAGAAAATGTTTGCCTTTTCAACAGCTATGTAACTTAATCACCAGAAGCTTCTAGTTTAAGAGTTATAGGTGGATACATCCATGAACCTTTTTTAGGGTAATTTTGAGGACATAAAATTAAACAAACGGCCTGGCCTGTTTACACCGCAGAAACCTAATTTTTAACAGATCTTATTTTTTACTCTCAACCTATCCGAAAATGTGCGGGGAGCTGGAAATATAACACTTTTGCACATATGGGATCTCTACTGATCGCCGTGTCCTTGATTGGTAGAGTTACATTTTTCGATGCGAAAACTTATTACACTATATGTATACAGAAACCAGGCACAGTACCCCGTTCTTGTATTTTTTTTTTTTTTTAATGCAAGAAATTTCCGCAACGAGAAATACAAGGTCACCCTGCATTATACAGGGTGTTTTATAAAATACTTAATTAGAGATATATTTACATACGTCGCATGCAGTGTATTATTAGCTTATTTTTTTCCAATGTATTTTATTGTTTGCGACGCACCCTATGTAAAAAGAGCAGGGTTGCTTATTATATGATTTTTGCGAAAACTTTTACAATGCTAGAAATACAGCAACGAGGTCCAGTACCCCGTTTCTGAATCTAATGTGAGAAGTTTTCTCATCGAGAAATACATGGTCATCCTGCATTAAACAGGGTGATTTAAGTGATGATAAAATGGACTGGAGTTGTAGTCGTAAATCTTTCAGATATTGTAACTTTTATAACTGAGAACACACGTAGTTTTGTAAAATACCTAATTAAATTAGAAATAACTTACATGCAGCGTATTACTAGCTGATTTGGTTTCATATATATTTTATTGTCTGCGACTCATCCTATATCAAGCAGAGCAGGGTTGCATGTTTTTTGCGAAAACTTTTACAATGCTAGAAATACAGCAACGAGGTCCAGGTCTTCCAAAATCCAAGTGAGTCACTTTTGGCGTTTACTTGACGGCTGTTCATATTAGTGCGTTCGTTTTACCGAAATACGCTTAAAAAATAGTACCAACAAATGCTTTGATATTTTAAATTTAAATAAAAAAAATATATTTATGACAACTATTTAATTGTATTGAACATATTTTTGTTGTTTTTCTATTTTTTTTAAACAGTAAAAAAAAACTACGTCATTTACTGTGCCACCAAATGCGTCAACTAATGCATTTATTTGGTTTTAGTTGTAATTCTACTACAATTTACTTGATTAAATAAAATTTAATTTTTTGAAATGAAATTGACCTTGGTGTCACGACATTGGTCATGTTAGTAGGAAATTTGTTGAGAGATAACTATCATTTGATATATAAATAAAAACAAGCTATTTACTTTTGGTATTTTCTAGACCAACGGTTCCCAAATGGGGGTCCGTAGCAGAATTCCAGGGGGTCCGCGAAGAGATCCGACAAAAAACATAAAACAAGTTATTTAAAAAAAACAATTTTTTTTTTTATAATTTTTAAATTATTTAACAAAATATTGATTTTAAAAATGTTTTTTTCCTTATTCCTGCTTAAAATTGGCCATCATTTAAAATAAGCATCTGTTTTTATTAATTTTGCCCCATAATTTATAAAGTACCTCTCGCTCAACACTGGTTTGGGGGTCCGTGAGCTAGTAGAAATGTCTCAAGGGGTCCGTGAAGCAAAACTTAGTGGGAACCGCTGTTCTAGACTAAATTAACTATAGTTTTTGTAGACAAAACAGAAATAAAATGGGTGCAACCAAAAAAAATAAATAAATAAGACAGGACAAAATCAATAAACTTGATTAATAAACAAAATTTAAAAATAAGGTATAATCAAAAAATTTAGAAAATAACTAAGACCAACAACAATTCCCATACAAAAGTTCTATTCGAAAAAAAAATAATTGAATACCAAAAAAAGTTGGATATGTTTATATACCGGTTAATGCATCCCAGCTAAACCTTCTAAATTAGGTAACTTCTTACTTTTCTATTACAAAACCTATTATTTTAACAAGGGCATGTCCAACAAGGTAACTCCTTATATTGTAACATGTTATTCTTAACTTACAGATAAGTAGTTTTCAAAAACATTTTATTTAAATTTTAATTTTTAAACCCAATATTAATTTAAAATTCTTAAAATTTGTAACCAAAAATTAAATTTATAAAATTTTTATATACAAATTATTTATACTAATAAAACATCCAATCATCTGAATTTATTATTTAAAGTAATAAATTAATAAAAATTATGATAAAATAATAAAAAACAAATTGAAAAAAAAATCTTCTTCTTTTTAACCCCTAAACATGAGGTTAGGCCGCTAAAAATATATATGGACATTATTTTTTCTCTTTTCGAATCTCATTACGACCGCGAAGAAACCCATCGGTATACCTTCCTTGTTAGTGCTTTTTATGGGACTTCAAAACTAAGAGCTTTTTTTAATGTGTTTTCATTGTCTGTTTAATATTATTGTTTATTCTCAAAAGATAGCAGTAAAATGTATTTAACAATTTAATAATATATACAAATTGTTCCTATATTTTATTTTTAAGTATTTACTAACAATCAGCTTGGCTTTTTAGCATTGTAATCACTAAACAAATAATTTTAAAGCATTTCTAATTTACCTATTTAAATCTTGATAAGTCATTTATATAAAAAATTTATGTTGACGCCTAAAATGTTTATTGTATCGTTAAGGGGAAAATTGTTTTCATACTTAAAATTGGTAAATGATTTTATTAAATAACAAATTATATTCGTCATGCTTCAGTAGAGACACACAATAAAACACTAATTTTATATCACGAGCTGATGTGTATATGACATTTATGCCCGATTACTGAATGTCCAGTTAAAATTTAGGCAATAGTTAGGTAATCAAATTTTATATGGGAAACAATAAACAAATGTATCACTTTAAGTCCCAGTTAGTAGCTTAAAGTCCTTATATGACACTAGTTTTTGTTTTTTGATTTTTTTCTATTCCTTTTCTTAACTTTTTCGTAAATAACCAAAATCTTTAACAAAACCCCTAAAAAAGTCAAGAAAAAGTGAAGATAAAAGCTAGGGGCATGCGAAAAATAAGTCAATACATAATTAAATAAGTGTTATTGTTAATAACATACAAAGTGTCGTTTAAAAATCTATTCATTATAAAGCAATACAAAACTAACTAACGAAAATAAACTAAAAGAATGTAAGAGAATTTTTTTTAATATTTCAAAAATAAATACATGAGTATGTATATACAAAAAGTTAGTTTTTTCGAATTTTTAATAAATATTCCATACAAATTGAAGTATGCATTTATAAAACTTTTAAGTAAGTATGAGTTTAGCTTCTTAAATCTAACGGCAAACATACACGTTCAATATTATTGATTAATGTTTTGAAAATCAACCAATCAGAACAAAGTATTTAAAAATAAAATGTTGCGATTGGTTGATTTTTAAGAAATTTATCAATAATATTGAACGTGTATGCCCTGACTTAAGTAGTAATATTGTAAAAATGCTACCAAGTTCTTGAAAATTCTTGGCTTTTCCCTTTCAAATGTAAACAAAAATAATTGTCATAAAAATATTTGAAATTTTAGTATTTTTAATTTCATAAATTATTCAAAACAACAAAAGCTAACATATGAATTATGCGTTTGTTAGTAAAGGTACAGCAGGGCACACAAGATAATTACTCTGTTTCGCGTTCCTGCGAAGTCCTTATACGAGAACAAGTTTACAAAAAATAAAAATCAGATAAGTGCGGATAGTCGTTTTTTAGATATAGAAATTCATGCAAATCTACACGCAAAAAATTAGCGTATCTTATATTATACAAACATGATTGGTAAAAACGATTTCCTAAAGAAAAAATAGTTTTCATTAGCTTAGTTTAAATCAAACCCTTAAATTTTTATATAAATTACCTATAAATATAATTTTTTATTGGTACATTATAAATTTCTTCTAATTATGTTAAATCACTTTCTTTTCTTATCTATTTAAAAAATTGTCAATATTTGGTTATATTATGGGATAACGATAAAAAAATTTATGTATGAGACCCAAAATAAACTTAGGAAGTTTTACAATTAATTTATTTGTTGCCAGATGTTTGTAAAATGTGTATAATTCCTAAAAATAGCATTAAAATTGCCAAAGTTGAAAATTGTAAAAAAAAAATAAAGAAGATAAAATAATATGGCGAAAAGTAGTTGCCAAAAGTGAAAAAAGAATTGAAAACAATATAAAACATACAAATTTAATTGTAATAAATAAACTAAACATATAGTACCACAGAGAACTCCATGTGCATATTCCAAGGAAGATGTGAAGGAAGGAAGCTATCAACAACACGTTAGGTAATTAATATAATTTTTAGTTTATTATAAATATTTTTAGTAAAATATATATTTATATTATATAGTGATAAGTGTGCAATGTAATATACCTCATAGTAATAATTGTAATATAAAATAAAGAAATAAATAATTAAATTAGTCAAATTGTTTTAATAATAAAATATAGCTTAAGTTTAATAGTGCTAACAATTCCAAAAACAGAATAAGAAATATTTACCAAGATTTTTTTTGTATAGTTATTGTTAGTTTTTGTTTTCTTATTTTATGCCAAGCATATTAATTATATAAGTTATACCCAAAACTTGGGTAGAGCTATAATACATACTAAAGCTAGGTAACTTATACCCTTATTTTATGCATTTTTCATGCATATTTTGTGCTTTTTAATGTATATTTGTGCATATTTTTAATTTTAAGTAGCATGACAAAAATCGTTTTTAGTTCTGACTATAAAACTGGCCCTTTAACTTCTGAAGTATATGGTGTACTAAACATGGTGTACTAGATAACAATTCTATAGCCAATAAACGTGATCAAGCATTAATTGCAGTTTTTGTAGGTATTATTTATAAGGAAAATTGTTTACAGGTGTAAACTATTTATATGTATTAACTTTCGTGATAAGATAGAAAATATTGATTTTTTGTTCTTAATATACTCAAACATGCATAGACGGGTCAAATAAGATATAACAATTAGTTATGCCTTAAATTACGTGTAGTATTATTTGAACTTTACCCAAATTGTTTATGGAGCAATTGGGATATCATATATAAGGACGAGCCATTGCCAAAAAACCAGATTTATATGGTTGTTATTTTCTACAATTTTTGATAGTGCTTTTTATTCTAATTGTATTACTCTTTAATTTTTATCCAGATTTGTTTATTGTGTAGCTTGCATATATTTACATAGGTATAAATTACTGCCGAAAAGATTGTTTAGCAAGAGTTACCCAGCAAAACCTTGGTAATGGTTTGGACCATTTTCACGCATTGCCTGGCAATGGGTACCCCTTTACCCTTTGCTTTAATTTGAAACGTAAAATAATACGTTACTAATAATTTGATACATGAGGACTTATGTGGGAGGTATGAAATAATGAGTTACCCATATATGCATATATCATTGCTTATTTGGAGGCTTTAAAATAATGAATTCCTAATATTGTGTTATATTGTTTTTATTTGTAACTGATAACGTCTTAAACAAATTTTACCCAGGTTAATACGAACCTGGCTTATAACGAGCTAATTTGTCTGGTCCCCCGGGTTTCGTCTTAAGCGAGTTTAACTGTACTAAAATATTAAACTGGCTTAAAGCCCACCTTACACGTATGAACATTTTTAAATATTTCCTTTTAATAAAATATTACTCATACTAACTTTTTTTAAAATTAATGTGCCGCTTAAAAAGGGGAGTATAATCAAATTTCAACACTTTACAGAAGAAGAGATGAATATGGAAAACAGTAGAAAACATACATCTTTGTTTATTTTCTTCTATAATTTGGTAATATATGTTATACTTTATTCGTGGACAAAATTTTATTAAAATACATATTTTAGAAATTGCTATATATTATTACCAACACTAATTCATTCTAATTCTAAAATATCTATCAAAATTTCTTTATAGAAATTGTTTTTAATATGCTTATGTACATAGTTTATGGCCACCTTGACGTATGATTATTTGTTAAAAATTTTTTTAAACAAAATATTACTCATACGCAACCGTTGAAAGAAAAAGTATATCGTCATATAAAATCAAAAAAGCCGTAAGTTACAAACATTTAAAATCGACTTTTTGATCGATTATGATGCGCCGTATCAAAATACATATTCCTGCAGAATTTTACACTCCTACGACAAAACACGACGATTTTATTAGCAAAATTCTGAACAGCCCCCAGTGTAAGTGCAATCAATTTAAAAAAGTTTTTTGCTTCTACTGTAAAATTTTTTAAATGTAACTTACGACTTTTATGATTTCATATGACGATATGTAGAACAAATATTGAACTTTGTTCTTGCTACAAGATTAACCTTAGAAGAATTATAAAGAAAATAACAAAAATTAAATATGTATTTATGGTTCTACTTACTTGTTGGTCATATCCATAACATCTGACATCATAAGACGATATTTCTTACGAAATTTAATACCATGTTTAGTTTCCAATAAATATTTATTACAAAAATCGGTTAATGAAATGAAATAAATGAAGCCCAATGATGTTAAAAATAGACCACGTTGTAAAGAGATGCGATCTGTGGTATTGGGTATTTGGAAAAGGCTACCACAAGCCAAACTAAGCGAACCAACGGAACAGGCTAAGGAAACATAACAACGGTTAGTGAGTAATTGTTGTTTAAAACCAACAGCAGCCACCATATTGAAGAAGTTTGACTTTTTTTGTTATAGGAGAGCAGGAAGTTGTAAAGGAAGATATTGGTTTCTGTTTAGTGTTTTTGTTGTTGATGTTGCTATTGTGTTGAGTGTATTGTCCAACAGCTGTTATAAAATAACAAACTGTTGATTTGTTGTAAAATTATGATAAGGGGAACTTTTTTTTGTATTTTTTTATTTAGCACATTTTTATTAAATGTATTTTTATGTTTTTCTAAAAATTTTATAAAAACGTGAATCACATTAAAAAGTTTTCAATTAAAAAAAATTTTAATTTTAATTTAATTTTTCAATTTTGGTTATTTTCACGAATGTATGTATTGTATATACCCGATTATACGAACAAGCTTTGAGTAACACACGTATACTAAATTTTACCGTATCAACAACCCCGCAATAAATTGTGCATTATTAAAAACCTTCATAAATCAAAATAAATAAAATAAACTATATAGAATAAACAAAACAAAAAAGCAATTACTTGACATTTTATACCGTAAGGTGCTAAAGTATTCAAGTATTTAAAAAAACAAAGTTTATCTCTTTCACCCCATCACTTCCACACTTCAGAGAGAGAAATATTTTACTACACAATTTCGATAGTAAAAAAGCTTTTTCATTTATTTACTAAAAAAATATACACTAATTGAAAGCATCTCTCGTTACCAGACCATACATTTCTTATCAATTGTTATAAACTTTTTATATTATTTAATTGTTTTATGATTTCTATTATTTTTTAAACAAAAAAAGTATTAAAAATTTCTATATTAATATTGACAGCATTTATGAAAACCTGGGCGATAAGATTAAAACAAATATCGCCACTTTATAGGACCATAATAATCACAATTTTTCATTATAGTAAAAATTATGATTGAGACAAGTAGACCTAAAATAGCGGCAGGGGCTAAAGCCAAAAACGTGCGGCAGCTGAGAGATTAATCACAATTGGGTCGACCGCGAGAAATACTTTATAAGAGGATAAAACTAAACACAACAGGCAGCAGCACAAAATTCTCCATATATAATATTTCAGGCAGCACAAGTATTATTTTTTTATAATTATGCTCTACACCTCCTACACCACTCTGTGGTATCGTACAGGGTATATTGAGTTCGAGCTGATGTTTGTAACTACCAAAAATAATTGGACGGATTGACATCGCTAAATCGATTCAGAATCCCTCGCTGAGTCGATTTATGGATGTCCGACCAACCGTCTGGCCATGTAAAATCAAAGATATTGTAATAAAAGTTCATTGGGCTTGCTACATACGTTTGTAGTCCCACAAGGACTAATTCTGTTGGAAATCGTCCATGTTTTGACCCAATAGCCATGAAAATGTCCTATCTGAGCTTGAATGTATTGAGCTTAAATGCAGTACCAAACCAATGCGATTTAAGCGATTTTAAGCAACTTCTTGAGGCAGGCAGTGCTTATTCCGAACAAAAAAATAATTATTCGAATAATTTAATAAGATTAATCGAAACTGGTAAAAAATGACGAAAATGGTAAAAAAAAAATTTTTTTTTTATTAAAGTCAATGTGCTAAAATAAATACCAAAACTAATGTAACAATTGTCCGGTCTATGGTCTAAAAATCAATTTTCAACAGAATTTCTAACTACATTTACATTTTTTATGCGTTTAATGCATTCGAAAGGGATACAAATTAATGTACGAGTTGTTCTATTCTTCTTTAACTCTTTGCGGTGTGGATCTCTCGTATTTGGATAAAATTTGGATATGTGAAAAAGGGGACTGAAGAAATAAAAATATTGCCAAATTATGATCTTATTACTACATTTTTTATTTTTATGAGCTTTAGAAGTTACTGAAATTATTTTTGTTCCTTTTTTTAAATAAAATTATTAAAAATACAACAAATTATCGATTAATCGATTAATTTGTAAATTGTAATATATAATCGATTATAATAAAAAGTCGATTAATTGAATACCCTAGTCAGGAGTCAAAAAAGTCAAAATTTTGGCGTGTATAATTTTTTTATACTATTTTACCCAGACTCATCTTTTATTACAGCTATTATTATATGACCACGAAATATAGTCGGCATGCCCGATTTTAATTCTTGTACTTCTTTTTTATTTTAGTACTGCAAGCTTTTACTAAAAAATAGTTTTCAGTACAGGGTTGTATTTTTGTAGGTTATAAACAGAAAGCAAAATGTCGACATGTTGTCCACCGATTTGTCCTCATGTTAGCTATTAATCTCAGCTGTGTCAACAACGTCAGCGACAATTGCTTTAATACTGAATTTAGACTGAACAAAAACTACCTAGTTTTCGTATAGTTTTTTTTTGCTCAGTTTAAATTCACTATTAGATACATTTTGTATGGGCAGCAAAAATGTCTCCCGGCGATTTATTATTGTAATAGAATCTATTCTATTTTCGCGCCGACACTCCAACACACTTCAAATATTTGTCATAGTCTTATTCGAATTAGGGTTGTATATCAGAAAGGAGTTGCAGAAGTTCGTACTTCGTTTACAAAAATATGTTTTTGAGAGAAGAAAAATAAATGAAAATAAAAATACGGAATTTACCGCCAAAAAGCAAAATTATACAGTCAGATTATAAACAACCAAAATTAATGCAAAACTAATTGAATTGGTGAAAAAACATAAAACAAATACAACTAATTTATTCTTGCTTTGCTTTCCTTTTTTGTAAACAAAAAAATGTTTATGTTGGATTGTCGCTTAATTTAAAATAATTGCGACTTTTGTTGTTGTTAGTTGATAGTAGACCCAGTTATAATTTAAACTAATCGCAAAGACTTTTGTTGTTGCTAGTCGACCTTTAAAATGTCTTTAGTACTGTTCAAATATGAACATGGGATTTAAAATATTCAAAGAGATAATTTGAAATTTCTTAAATATTATCGGAATATAAATTTTCCCATGTCTGTTTATAATAATATTTATTGGTTTAGGATTGTTTAAATATGAAAACACAAACCTTTCTTGGAAAAATTGATAATTAGTAGTATAGTGATTGTTTGTAATACAATCACATAAGTGCAGTCCGTTTTAATTATCTTTTAATTGTATTCTAAGAATAAGGGAGATTAGGAAAATCTCTTAATACAACGTGTGTATTTATGAATACACATTTACTACACAGATACACTGATAATGCATGTGACCATTTTATTAGGTAGCAACCCTCAAAAGGTTTTTATTGTTGGGTTTCTTATGATTCCCTGTAATAGATTAGTTTAGTTTTAAGATTTATACTTAGCTCTTAATTAATTTTAATAAAGATTCAGTTTTGTACATACACTCAACCAATCAAGTTCTCTATTAAGCATTTTGTCTTCTACATTTCAGTTTAATATTTTATTAAAATTATTATACAAGTACGATACTAACCTTAGTAAAAAATGTATTTATTGTAGGGATGCCAATTCTGAGTCCTGAAATCCCGGGACTATTCAATAAAAATGAGTCCCGAATCCCGGGATTCTTAAGCTCGAATCCCGGGATTTTCACAATTGCAAAAATATGTGGTAATTTTTCCAAAATTGTAACCCTGCTGTATTTTTAAACGGCTTTTGTTAAATATAATTTTATACAAATCGATATTGTGCAGAATTTCTTTTTATATTTCGGAAATCATCGATTAAAATTCAGAATAAAAAGTTGTATTTCAGAATATCAAGATAAGCACATGGCATTCATATCGTAAATATGGCCACAAGTCCTAGGTTTACATTTGAACCCAAAAAAATTTTTTATATAAAAAACTGAATGGACAACCGCCAAACTTTAAAGACATTTATCGAAAAACTGTACCATTGATCGAAAAATAAAGTACGCCATTGTAATCAGCATGTCCGAAACATATAGAACTGATGTTCAGAACTCCATTAATTTTTTGAGTGTCATGCAGTGTAATTAGTAGCCTAAAAAATCGCAAAAAATTTAAAAATTTCGATGTTTGTTTTAATACATATAAAAATCGAGATTTTCGAAAAGTAGAATAGACTGCTATTTGCATTTAATTAAATTTAGCTTAAGAATTACAAAATTTTTGAAGATATAACAGTTTGCTTTTGGTATTTTTAGTCTACTAATATTTAGCAAAATTTTCTGCAGATTATACAGTAGAATTTGTCATTTTCAATTAACTAAAAGTTAACTTAAATATAACTAAAATTCTGTAAAGTTAACAGTTTTATGTTTGCTGTTCTTATTTTACTAGTATTTAGCAAAAAATCTGCTGATTTCATCAGTTTTTTCTGCCAGGTCATTTTTAACTAATTTTTAGTTGCTTTTTCTGCTATGGATTTTTACAGATTTATTTATATGAGTGTATAAAACATACCCCACAATTAACTATAAAAATAGTTAACAATTATCTGATTAATTCTAAGCTATTAAGCCTCATTTTCTCAATGTCCAGTTTGCTACTAACTGGGCCTTTAACTAACACATTTGTTGTTATTTCCCACATACAATTTTAATTTATTAACTGTTGGTTAAATTTCAACTGGACATTCAGTAATCAGCCCTAAATAATCTATTAGTAAATATGCACATAATTAAATATTAAAATTGTCTATTACTAATACAATACTAATGAATCAATCATCGCCCTTTTTAGAAACAACCAGGGGAAACAACAAAAACTTTTGTTTTCATTAATAACATTGAAAATAATGTAATAATATTTGTTTATTTGTAACACCTTAAAACAAAATAAGAATACCTACAATTCAATGACAATAAAAACAAAATGAGAGAAAAATAGTGGCGAGTTTACAAAAGAAGGGGAGTAAGATGGATGTTTGTAACAGTGATGGAAACTTCTTAGAATAAAAAAAAAGACATTTTAAACTAACACCCGTATTCTAAACTTTATAACAATGACAAAATTGTGACAACACAGACCGTTCACCACAGTGTCATCATTATAAATCAGGAAAAACCCCTAAAACGTCATTCACATTAACGAGATTACTAATCTCCTCGTTTTTGGTTCTTTATTCTATTAGCATATAATGACAAAATATGTTATAGTATATTTAGACTGGGCAAAAACTAGTAGTTTTTGGTAATTTTTAGGTTTTGAGCCGAAAACTATAAAATTATTTCAGTTTTTCCATACAATTTCATACAAACTGAAAACCAGATTCTACCTGGTTTTTGCCAAAAACCAAGTAAAAACATCTGAAATTTGTATTTTTGATACACCCGATTTCTTTTATAACTAATTTTCGATACACCCTGTTACAACGAATATAGAATTAAAGCAAGTGTCAAAAATATATTTTTAATTTTTTTTTAATATTTCAGTTTTATTTTAAAATTATGTGTTGTTATACATTTTTAAATGTGTTAATAATTTTTTTAATTTAATTTAACCATAAAAACGTAAAGAAAAGTGCTTAATAAAAAAGTGATGTGACAAAGAAAAACTAAAAATTCAGTGTAAATGAATTGGCTTTTGTAATTTGGTTTTGTACAAAAACCATCTGGTTTTTGCTCAGTCTAAATTCAGTATTATATGGTAATAGAATAAAGAACACGAGGAGATTTATTTATCTCGTCCATGTGAATGACCTACAAAACGCCATTCAGATGTATGAGGTTACTAATCTCCTGGTTCTTGGCGTTGGTTCTTTTGTCTATTACATATAAATGTCAAAATATGATATTATATGGTAACAGAATAAAGAAAACAAATGAGATTTAGTTATCTCGGTCATGTGAATGACCTATAACAAACAAAAAAAATTTAGTCTATAATGTTTATGTAAATTTTACAGACGATATCAAATGAAAGTATATTTTATACCCAAAAAAGTTATTAACATTTTTCAGATTTATCAAATGCGAATTTATGTAACTCAAAATGATAAATTCAAATCCATTTTTAACTTTGTACCAAAATAACTCCCGACAAAGTCCTTTCCACCAAACAATTTAATTTTCTCTAATCCTTAAAAAGTACTATCGAGAGAAAAAATGATAAAAAGCACTGAGGTGCACCTTAAGGTCTAGTTTTTAGGATGTATATATCTTTAAACTTAGTTTAACACAGTGTCTAACTGGAATACTGCTTTTTAAAATGTGGTTTATTTTGTTTTATTTCAACAAAGACCAAAATTATAAATGAGAAAAATTTGTTCCGGAAAATTTTTGTTAATAAATTTGGAAATGGCAGACATTATTCGTTTTCAGTTTAACTAAACAAAGTTTAACTGACATCCGAAAAACTCGGCCTAAGTCAAATTGTTGAGAATACAGTTTAATTCCAGCATTGTTTTCCAGTTTCAAGACTTGAAACCAATTTCATATACATTTTATACAGCGTACATTCGCAAAAGTGGTGAAAAAATTGAAGTTTGAACCTTTTTTAAATAAACAAGCGCTAGAACTTGAAATATGTATACATTTATCTTGAATTTTTAAAACTTTAGTGATCACTGGGTTTTTGGTTAATTTAATGTTTATATTCCTTAACAAATTTTCAGAAGAGTTACTATCAAGGTGTAGGATCATTTGATCCTTTATAATATGCTCAACCACCTTCGAGAGAATCGGAAGGACAGATATCGGACGCAAATTATCCAAAGAGTTGGAAAGACCTTCCTTTTTTATGGGTATCACCCTAGCTTTCTTCCAATCGTTTTCTTTAATATAAACTGGCAATTTTCTGCACAATAACAAAAGTTGCACAAGAATATTGCGTAGTGTATGATTGCCTTTGCCGGAAGCACAATAAAATGTTAAGCGACCCATACATTAAGGAACATTCGTGAAAAAATGGCAATTTTTTACGAAGGTTGATTTGTGTATGTTAATGTTTGTGTTGACATTCGTGCAATTCAATTCGTGTTTACAAAATTTTTTGATATTTTTTGTTCCCTACTCAATGTTCTTTAATGTATGGGCCGCTTTAAATAAAAGATTAAAAGGCGTCGTCCTAGCGCTTTTTTAAGAGTTTAAAACCGCTTAATTGGCATCGTTTAATAGAAGCATGTAGTGTTGCCAGAAAAGTTATAGATTATATTCCCATTTCGTAATACGGAAAATCCCGCAAAAAAATTAAATCTCCAAATTTCCAGTCCCCAATTTATTTTAAACAAAAACCCATAAAAAAAGAAAATAGAAACAAAGGCAGCAGTCAGCAGAAAAATCTTTAAAGTGATACCGGTGACTTGTAGCTATGTATGATTACTAATTCTGCTCGATGACATTATTTTAATATTTTTTTAACAACATTTTTCTAGTTTTCTTTGATTTTATTAACAGCCTGTTTATCTATTGCGGAAATAGTCTAAGGGTCGATTACTGAATGCCCAGTTAAAATTTAGACGACAGTCAAATGTAAATTTTATATGGAAAACAATAACAAATCTGTCATTTAGTACAATAGCTGACTAGACATTTAGTAATCGGTCCTAAGCTTAAGAAATTTGTTGTTGTTGTTGTAACGGCTTCAAAATGAGAATTTGTAGTTAATAATTCTCATTTAAAGCCGGAGTGGCAATCCTTGCTAAATTCGAATACATCCGAATCATTCCGGCACATAGTTCGATTGCCGTGGGAACCGGGTTATTTTTTTATTCTTATTTTTTTATTTCAAAAAATATTTATAAACCAAACCCTGTGGGCCAAATACGGTTTGTATACTACTATATAACATTTTACAATAATAAAATAAACCAAATTTACAAAATATGCCTGAAATTGAATTATAACTATTTTAATTTTTATTTTTTTTACAGTCCGACGTGTAGCAATAAAAACATTGGGAAGAATGTAGATGTTAGAAATATAGATAAGAGAATTTGGAAACGTATTCTTGAATTATCAAACTTCTAGAGAAGGTAATTGTACATCGAAATGCTGTCTAAGTTTGCGTTTTAAAGTCGTATTTGAAAAAGCAAAATTTTTCAGATGCCTAGGTAGCGAATTCCACACTCTATACCGCCCATACTCGGTCGTCACAGAGAAATTGGTAATTAATTTCATTAAAAATACATGGGAAACAAAAACAAATCTTTGTATCTTTTTGTCATTCTTAAAAAAATATCAAAAAGTATTAACGCAAATGTGTTCATAACAAACTTTGAAATTGTAGGCTTTTTATAGCGCTATTATTTAATCTGATTCCGAAAAGTAAATAAAATTAAACATTTTGGGAAAAGTGTTAACGGTATTTATTAATCTGTTCCCTAACCAAGTTGAAATTCCCAATTTAGAGCCAAATCCCCCTATCAGACAACACTAAAAGTGTAAGAGAAAAAGCAAAACAAAAAACATGAAAAAATAAAGAACCCCGAAATTTGAAAGCACTGTCAGTATTGTTTGCAATATTATTTTACAAGAACAAAACCAACAAAAATAAGATCCACGAAAATATATATAAAAAACTAGGTCAAATGCGGCATATTTTTTAAGCAAATGAAAAAATTTGGAAGAAATTTGACGAATAATAATTAACAACAATTAAAAAAAGATAAAAATCACATGATTCCAAAAGCAATAAAAATGTCAATTTTAAAGGCAAGGAAAACAAACATATTGTGACCAGAACGGCAACAATCGAAAGTACTTGGGCAACGATAGACCGGTTATGTCATTCAATTTTTTTTTTGCAAAATTATTGGGAAAAATCTGTCCAAAAATAAAATTACTACAGCTATGCACTCAACATGAATGATCTAATCTTTAAGTACGCTATACATCTTACGTTATTTCAATATTTAGCAACATTTCTTAAAACATAAATATCTTATTTTTTTATACGACTTGAAAAATATGATTGGTGTTACTCAAAGCTGTGCACAAGAAAAAATGTAAAACCCGGTGGCAGTTAAATTTTTTGCGTAGTTTGTTTCATTTAGTTGAAACAAATGTTTTTATACACTTCATTATCATTTTTAAAAATTCCACTATTTTTTTTTAATTTAGTTTTAGTATTCTTCCTCTATGGTTTTAATTACTTTTTATTTACTTTGTTTAATCACTTTAACTAATCCACCACACTCGTGTAAATTTTATGAACAACTGTTTTTTCAACCCGGTGTCTTCTAATTAGAGATAGGTACAAGCAGTGTTGCCACTGTATCAATAATTATTCAAAAACGGGACTGTTTATATTTTTGTGTACTTTTTGTTTAATTTCGCTGTTTACTGAAAAATTTATGAAATTACATGCTTTCAAGTCCCACAGTTGATAAAATGAGTTTGTTTGCCTTAATTAACATGCAAAAGCTATTTTTACTACAAATGGCACTCGATAATAATTATTTATATGACCTTTTTTTGTCCCAACCGAATCGTTCGGTTGCTGCAACTGAAAAATCGGTTGTTTCAACATTAATTCGGTTCAATTTTTATTTGCAGTAACCGAACGATTCAGAAACCGAATCGTTCGGTTACTGCAAATAAAAATTCGGTTGTTTCAACCCTATTTCGGTTCAGCACCCGAACGATTCGGTTGGGACAACAAAATTTTTTTTGTAGGTGTAGGTAAACTGTTTCTAAATATTAACCGATTTTCTCCAAATTAAGCAAATATTAATAGAATGCAATTCAAACACCATCTGACAACTTTCTACAGAATGTAGTTTTTTGTTACGTTTTTAAAATCTGTTGATAAATCGAAGAATTGCAAGCTTTCTAAATTTTCACATTTTAAAGGTGACTTTCATTGGAGATGAATGGCACAGCTTCCGTTTGGTCTAAGGTTTCGGGCGTCAACACTTAAGCTCTGTGACAGTGTGATTTTTTATATTAATCCAGCCAGCCTGTAAGAAGTGGCTGCCTTATTTCCAAATTATTTCGATTCTGGTCCACTGTGCGCAGGAGAGTCCAAATAGTGACATAAGTGCATGCATTATTGATTTTTTTTATAAAAATAGCGATTATTTTAAACTAATAAAAAGAAAATATTAATTTTTTGTGTAATTTTATACGGTTTTGGATAATTTTTGACCAACGGCTGTGTATTTTTTGCGTCAGTGGTGGCAACACTGGGTACAAGTCGAGTGACGCAAAGTTGATGCGGCGCCGCCGTCGATGTTTTTGGGAGTCGAGTCGCCGTTAAAGTTAGCGGCTAATTTCGCTTCTTAAGCGGCCCATACATTAAGGAACATTGAGTAGGGAACAAAAAATATCAAAAAATGTTTGTAAACACGAATTGCACGAATGTCAACATACACTACGCGCAAAAAATAAGAAGTGTATAATTGCCGAAGTACTTCGGTAAAATACAACTCCAAAAGTTTTCTGCTGAGATATTCAATTACGGTGGGTCTCATACTGTAGGTTTAACTTTAACTTAACTAAAAACAAAATAAAATGTCAAAAAAATGTACACAAAACAACAACAAATTTTTGGGTTAACTATTAACTAAAGTTTAAACCTGCAGTATGAGACCCACCGTTAAAGTATAATATTTTTTAAGATAAATTACAAAAGAAAAAACTTAGGTAACTTAACATATTTTATAGTGCGTGCAAGTGGTCAAAAACTAGGCCAAGATGACAAAAACTAAAAATTGATAAATCTACATGTATATTTTTTTATTAAATTACACGTAATACATTTGAAGTTGTGTTTTACCTAAGTACTTGGGTAATTATACACTTTTTATTTTTTCCGTGTAAGTAAAGCTGCCCACACACTAGGGAACATGAGTGACGGAACATGTGTTTCTACTTTTTTCATTTTTTTTATACAGACGATGCACACACGACAACAAAATCTCAAACGAAACATCAATTTTGTTTGTTTGTAGAACTGATCACATGAAATATGGGCGGAAGAAAATCAAATTAATTAATTTGTTAATTGTTAGATTTCCATATGCTGCTGTTTTTTTTTTTAGTTTTATTTTTTTAGTTATCACATTTTATGTCTCATAATTCTCGCAAATATATTCATATATAAAATTATAGCAGTTTTCATTATTTATAATTGTCGTCATTTTCATTTTCTCAAATGCGTAATTACAAAAGCTCTTGATAGCGTGACTGCTCTCAATGACCTAAATACAGCAAAAACAGTAACATCGATACACACGATGAAAAATTGAGTTTGGAAACAAAAAATATCAAAAAAATTTGTAAACACGAAGGTCAACATGACACAATGCTATACACATTTCAACATTCGTAAAAAAATGGCCATGTGAAATGGAATGTTCCCTAGTGTGTAGGCAGCTTAATACTCTTTTGTGCAACTTTTGGTATTGTTAAAAAAAAATTGTCAGTGTGCAAGTCATATTATATACATCAGCAGCGCCTCGACTTCCAAAATAAAATCGGCGGCGGCAGTGCATCGACTTGTATCTCTCCAGAGAAATAAAATCCGAAAAATTATTGAAAAATTAATTTTTAACGTTTTGGGATCATTGACTTTCGTCAGTTTAAAATCATATCGATTTATAAAGATTAATCACAGCTGGGTCGACCGTCGACAGCAAAAGTCGTCGCTATTAATTTAAATTCAGCGACAATCGACCGTCGACGTTTTTTGACGTTTAGATAAAAAGGAAAGCAAAACAAGAATATGGTTGTATCTGTTTCGCCACAATTCTTAATCAATTCAATTAGTTTTGTATTAATAACAACTGGGTCGACAACGACAGCGAGAATTGCTTCTTCATATATTTTGTATGGGAAGCAAAATGTCGCCATGTCGTCCGGCGATTTGTCGTTGTAATAGAATCTATTCTATTTTTATGATGACGCCACAGTCTGACATTCCCGCTCACGCTGGAAAAATCGTTCTCTTGTGCTCAAATTTCAAAGCAAATAGGGGAAATTTGTTTTGAAATCAAAAAAAATCCTCAGTTTGCAGACAAATTTGCTTTGAAATCAGGGAAATTTGCTCAAAAGAGAGGGAAATTCTCTCATTGGGGAGCCCGTTACCGAACCTTTGCAATCTGCATAAAATTGGGTTGAGGTCGTGAGGTTAAGCGTCCCTTGTTGTGAACAGACCTCAGTGGCACTAGGTCGATTAGGCACCGGCTATAAGCTTACGGACTCTCTGTTCTGGGTGTGAATCCCAACCCTTCGACCTAGCCCACGGACTGCAACAATTAAAATTCAAAAAAAAACATTACATTACATTACCACAATTACCACAGCTGGAGTGGGAGGTAGATGGCGTCCTCCAGCCGCCCAGACCCAACCTTGGTCACCCGGTTCTCCACCAGATCAACGGTGACTCCACAAACCCGCTCACACCGCACCACTTACCTTAGTTTACCAACCCCTGTTTATAAAACAAATTTTAGCCAATCATTTTTAATACATTATAAATGTTCAAGACATATTTTTTTATTTGACTAAAAACTTTAAACTAGTCTAAAAAGCTTTATAAAAGTATCCTAATATACTTAAACACGACAATCTTTAAAATTTAATATGAATTAACTTGAAGTCTAACGTCTGAATCGACCAACAAAAACGTTAAGATCTATACTAAACACCCCTGGTTTAACAGGCAAAAAACTTTAACTTTAAAAATTGTGGCAACTTTAATTGCCAAACAAAACTAAATAAGTTACTTTGAGAAAACAATAATGAAATAGAAAAAAAATAATAAAATTTATCAAAAAGAACGGAATTATTAAAATTATATCAGACTTACGTAAGTATTTAAATAGATAAGCACAAATGAACAAACATAAATACAAATTATAAATAACGCCAAACAAAATATAAAAAAAAATTTGAGCTCAATATAAAAAAAAACGTATAAATTACCACTATGTTCAAGGGTTTGAAACGGTATTACCCACCAAATAATGTTCTGTTTACCGGAACGTTTTATTAATACGGTTCAAAAAAAAACTTCTAAAACACCTGACGCTTGAAAGAGCTCCTTAAAACGTTTTATCTGAATATCTCACTGAGCTTAAACCTCTAAAATAAATCCGGTAGATATCGCGAACATTGATCTTTAAAAAAAATTATTTTATATACAAAAATTTTTTTTTTACACTAAGCCCCAAATTTTCCCTCCTTTTAAAAAAAAATGGCGCAAAAAAAAACACTTAATATTAACACTACATTAATGTATACTGGCATAAAACCTAACCTTAACACTCATACACAAATTACGCTAATCCCGGTTTAAAATAATTATATTTTTAGTTTCTTTTAATATTTATGTTGAAACGGTTTTTCTTTCTTTATAAATTCCTTCTTCGGAGATCTTCTTGGCACTGGGATTTATATTTCACTTATTTTGGCTCATTTAGCCTACCTCAGTTTGGCTTGAAATGGCATAAAATCTTAAAGGGTTACCTGCTGTGTTGACGTGGGTTTCCAAATTTCAACATCCAATTTTATTTGTAATCAAAAAAACGTCACCCTAGGAGAACTTTGGGTGCTTCCCAGAAGCTACTGGACTCCGGTACAAATTGACTTCTGGCCCTGCTCCAGGAGAGACCAGTCCCAACTAATATGCAAAAAAAACACAATACAACATTTTCATTCCCGCCCTTCACTATTCTAAGGAGTATAAATGACTTACATTCTCCAAATTGACCAAAATGTTCACAGGGAATGATTTACGCTCCTTGGTATCGTGTATTAAAGATGGTGTCTGACCTAAACACAATGGCGGAAATTAAGAAACACTTCAATACCAAAACTACACAGAAACTTACTTCTTTGCTCTTAATTTCACTTTCAGTTTTTGCCTTCCAAATTACAACAAAAAAAATTAAATCCTCAAATGGTTATTTAAAAATTGTTTAATTTTAACACCATTTGGTCTTATATGACACTTTAAATATTCTAATATATTTAAAAAAAATAAACACGACCACGTCAACCAGCGAATTACTATCGAATGACTCCTTTTCAAAAAAAAAATGGCTAAGGCAATCTTGGGTATATATACTTCCAACCCAACCATTTTTCTATGATCTTCCATCTTAATTTTCTCTCATTCTAAAAATAACTCTTTCCGATGTTGAGTATTATCTTGCCTATTTCTTGTCCCTTTTTCCATTTTCTTGAGTTTGCAATTCCTTTTGCCGCCAACTCATCCTTAGACACAAACCGTCTCACGAATTTGAAACTTTGAATTCAAATATAAAACAAAACTGACAATTTCATTCATCAAACGTTCTTCGTTGACCTCTTCACCCCTACCTTACCAAAACCGTCACGAACCGCAATTGTAAACCGGCAACCCTACAAAAAAAAAAGTACTATATTTTACAACGCAGTAACGTAATGCCTACCTACACATCGTGGTGTTTCTCTATGTTTTTCTTTGCTTCCTGTCTTCTCAATGGACGATTATAAAAATTCATTTGTAGAGGATTATTTGTGAGCTAGGATCAACCAAAATAAATATAAAAATTTACATTCATAATCGTGTGGTAGCCAATCCTGTCCGATGTGGTTATTTAGGATGCCACGCGGAAAGAACAGGGAGAAAACAATTGGTGACGGCAAAGGTCACAATTCCACCAGCGCAAAGTTCCCACAAATAATATAAATACATTAAAAGCACATGTATACCATCGATTGCACAGAATACCATGCGTGCATTCTCACAGATCACAGGCATAATTTATCCTCCACCCTCATATCATCTTGCCACAGGTATGCCCCGGCGACATTGGAATTTGACCATTGATACGGGTAGTGCCCGTTTTTCGGCGCGAGGAATGTGTGCTGTTGCTGGTCTGTGTAGGTACGAACCCTCACCCGACACTTCCATCATCCTGAAATTACATGGTCTCAGCCTTCCGATCTGTAGGGCAGTTACATTCGTTCATTCATGAATCTCGTTCCCGCACCACGCCGCCTGCTCGTATTAGCGTTATGCCCCCCCAAGTATCATGGGTCCAGCTCCTCCTTGGTTCATGCTCATGTTAAAAAAAAAATACCTACTCATGCCGCACTCGCAAGAAAAAGCAAAAGTCCGACGAAAACGTGTGAGAAACTGGATATGGGGAAAAATACGATATTGTAGTTAAAGCCCCACCATGCCCTGTACATTATGGGTTGATGGTATTTACTACCGCCTAAACCCTGGGCAAGAACTTATGGTGAGTATCTAATGGATTATCCCCTGTGTAGTCTTGGAGGAGAATTAATGAAAATCCTCTTAATTGTCCCTTCTCCAAACAGTTACTTGCCCAATCAACCACCTTCAGTTGTGTAAGTCTGCGCCTACGTCCAAACTGCGTAATCTGGTGTAAGTACTCTAAGATGAAATAGTTTAACCCTGATGTCGGTTAAACTATGGTTACCTAAACCGAGCACGAATATTGATCGCCATTACCCAGTTTATGCACAAAATTTCGCCGGAATAATTTTTTCCTTCGTTTGGATTCTTGGCCTCCATTGAAATCAAATAACCTATAAATCACATTAAGGTAATTTAATAAGCTAAATAAACAACGCTTATTTAACAAATTGTAAAAAAAAAAGAACCTGTATTCTGGAACATGCCAAGAGAAGGGATGGAACAGTGTCATTTCCCATAGAGCAAAAATGCTTATGCATAATAATTTTAAAACCTTACAAGTTTACAAAATTAATTTTGTAAGAGAAATTCGTTTTGTAAGTCAATTATAAAATTTAAAACTGATCATGCATACGACCCTAAATTTCCTGCCAGTTCATCCTTATATGAATGTAAATATGCTGATACCGTGCGGGTAATAAAAAAATACAAATTTGTTCTTTTGTCCAGGATAGAGGTTCTACAATTTCCGTCGAGTTCGCGATATTACAAAAAAATATGGATGAAAGAACTTCCATGGCGCGGACACCGCAACAAAGCACGGGTGTTGGCAAAAAGCTGACGCCAAAACCGGTGTGCGGGGACGTTACTTTGCGTCTTCCCAACGTGGGGAACTCCCACACCCTGAAGTCTCATAAGCCGGGCAAAGTGAATGAGATTCCATTATCAGCTGAGGCGACCGATTCTGGCCGACAACAAAACAAAACGTGAGTTTTAAAAGAACAAATTCCTTACATCTTTTCCTCACAGGGTAAAAAAAAAAATTTTTCCCCGTGCAATTCAAATAAAAAGTTTGACAATCACCACATGACAGCCGTTGGGGTAGAAATTCGTAATTGTTGTCCTTAACAGAAATCACAGTTGTTTTTCTATAGTAAAAAGCAAAACAACTTATGACAGTTATTCAAGAAAACTAACGAAAAGTGCTGCAACTTTTTAAAAGTTGTTTAAATCAGTTGTTTTTTTTTTTTTTATATAATAAACAACTACCAAAACAATAATAACTTTACAGCAACCAGTAGTTTTCGTTAGTTATTTAAAAAAAATTAACGAAAGGTGACCTTTCCTCACGGTTGCCGGTTGAAACGAATCAAGGTATTATAAAGGTATCGGTTTTACTGAAGAATTGTGTTCTCATCCTAATTTATTTGTTGTTGAAAAAAAAAATGTTGCTAAACTCAATAAAAACATAATAATATGCCCGCTGGCGATACGATTTCCTATTAGAACACAGATAGGATTCAATTCATTCTAAATCTTGCGTAATCCGTATAAAAAAAATTTATATTCCCGAAACGGATAACGGTATGGTAACGGTATCGGTTGCCAACCTTACTTTTCATTCACTCATTTAGTAAGGTAAAAAAAAATGTGCAACCATATGCTGAAATCTTAGCCCAATACAAATAAGTACATTAGTCTTGCCAGTGTTCATGAAATTCCTTCATTCAATTAGCAAAATGTCGAATTAACACGCAATTTGACGGATTCAGTTGGGAATTCATTCGATTCCCATTAAAGATTCTGGATATGAATCTTATGAATGAATTCTTTACACGAAGTTCAACAGTGTAGTAACGAACACTTTCCTTTCAACTTTGAACCTAGTTTCCCTCGTGAACTACGCTTAAATTGACCTAAGTCTTTTCAAATTAAATAAATTACATGATTAATTAAAGTTTAATTGAGAAATTACTTGGACCTTTTCCCCTTTTCGTGCTTTCTTTATCAAACCTTACTAAAAAAAAATGTGCGGCCAACAGTGAATCATGTTTCATGAAATTCACTGTTTTGTTATTAACCGTTAATCCCCCATCAGGGATGGAAAAGTGCACGTTCCGGAATTTTGTAAACTCCTTAGCGTACGATGGTGTAAGAGTTTGGCCCTGACAGGAAAAATAAAAAAAATTGGATTATTTTCTTCATAAGGTTGCCACATGATATAATTCAAATAAGAAAATTTTCACGATTAAAAGAAACAGGTGATGAATACTTTCGGCAACTTCTACGTAAAGTTCCAAAAATTTATTATTACAAAATTTTAATTTTGAACCAATCATACTTTGCCTACATACAGTGTTGGGCAAGGTTTTAGCACAAAAAGAAAATAATCGTGAATTTGAGTATCTCCTATGAGTCTATTTTAGCATTCGATTGAAATAAAAAAAAATTTACAGTTGCAAACAAAATAATAGCGGGTAAAAACAAATCTCATTGTACATTTGCGCAATATTTAAGAATTGTTTTCCCTTTCTCTATTTTGAAAAACTAAATGTTTTTAAAAAAAATTTATAATTCCGATAAATCGACTTATGAACCCACAGTGTTGGACAGAATTGTAGCACGAAATTATATTTAATCTGGGAAACCAGATTAGAGATAAAAATCAACCAAAAATTCAAATAAATTCTAAATTGAGGATTCACCCCTTCTGCAAAACGTGCCATTTTTGATTTAAATATTGTATCTAGTGATTTTTGGCTTTCGTACCGAATTCGACAAAAGTTTTGGTTGTTAAAAAAAAATTGTTGAAATAAAATTTTCCCTGCAAGACTCTCCTGTCGTTTCTAATGCCTTCTTTTTGTGTTTTCTACAGGTACTGGTGAATACGACTGATTGGGGTTAATATCCAGGGACTTGTGAAGCTATTAGGGAAGTTTTTATCATTATTTTTGCCTTTAAGTTTTTACTTTGTGTTTCTCTTTTTCCTTTTCTTTTCAGGTATTTTGAAAAAAACCGGAGAAATTTTTAAGCCATTAACAGCAATAGCTTGAAATTTAATAAAAATTTGGAGAATATTGCACTGAGTATGTATTGCATGCATAGGACTTATTCTATGGTATTAAAAATTTAAATATTCTATTACTTAGGGTATATATTTACAAAAAAAACAAATCTATATATCAGGTACAAAATGCCCTTATCACGGTTAGATTTACTCATTAAAAATCACGTGATTTTATACAAATTAGGACGAACACAATTTATGATTAACCGTATAAATATGTATAAATTGTATCCCTTAAATCCTAATATTACACATAGTTTAGATTCTATCACAGATCTGAAATTTCGCAAATATATCCTATATTTTAATATCCTTCAGATGGTAAATACCGATAGATTTTCCTTGCATATTTTCGAGCTCGTACATGTTATTTCCTACTGGTTTCAGGATTCTACATTTTAAAAATTTTCTGCAGAATTTTGCGTTTCGATTTTTCTCGAAGTCGCTTAAAACATAGTTCCTTCGATAAACTTCCTGACCTGGTAGAAATTTAACATGACGAGCTCGTTTGTTATACCTTTCGGCACTCCTTTCATATGCTTCGTGCATATTCTTTTGAATTCTCTCGCGAGTTAACTCAAATTTCTCATTGTTTTTAAGAGTATTTATTTCATGGTCCGTTAAGGACATTAATTTTCTGGCTAATTTATAGTCACTGCCACTCGAAAACATGTGAAAGCCAAACAAAGCAAAAAATGGTGAAACACCAATCGCTGACTGAACCGAAGTTCTTAAAGCACACTCTATTTCGGACAAATACATGTCCCAATCGCGGTGATCTTCATTCAGGTATGCTCTAATCGCACTTAAAACCGATTGGTTAACCCTTTCTGAAGCGTTAGACTGGGGACAATGTACTGGTGTTCTAAGGTGTTTTATTTTGTAGGCTTCTATCATTTCCTGAAATCCCTTAGCTATAAATTGCGATCCATTATCGCTGTGGATCACTTCTGGAACACCAAATTTATGAAATATTTCTTTCACTAAAAATTGCACTACATTATTTGTTGTGGCATCCTTCATAGCTTTCAAAAAGGTGAATTTCGTGAAGTGATCCACAACGACAAAAATGTAGCAATTGCCTCTCTTTGACCTAGGATATTTCCCCAAAAAATCAATATAAAGTTTCCGAAATGGACGCTCCGTCACCACTTCCTGTCCAATTTCAGGCATTAAATTTCCATTCGCTGGTTTTACCTCTTTACAAATTTGACATGATTTAACATATTCATTAATTTGAATCGTCATCCTTGGCCAGTAAAAGAAACGCTTTACTCTTTCTAACGTTTTTCTTACGCCTCCATGAGCAGCTGTATTTGCAGAATGAGCTTTTTCGATAATGGCCTGTGTGATATTTGCTGGTATCCAAAGTTTCCAGATGTATTGTTCTCCAAGATCACGATCGAATGTTGTTTTCTTAAAAACCATGCCATCTTCGACTTTAAGATCAGGCAAATGTTCAACATTTTCAGTAATATTCTTGATCAAATCTAGATATTCATCACTTTCGAATTCGGTAGTTTCGAAATCCAATAAATCTTCTTTTTCAAAATCTTTTTCAATTTCCTCTAAACAAAAATCTTGAGGTAATCTCGACAACATATCGGCTACAACGTTTTCCGAACCTTTTCTGTGTTCGATTTCAAAATCATATGCTTGTAAAAGTAAAGACCAACGAGCTAGTCTTCCGCTAAGATCTTTTAAGCTCATTAGCCATTTCAAACTTGCGTGATCAGTTATCACCGTGAATGGCATCATTTCTACGTAAGGCCTGAACTTTTTTATTGCCATGATTGCAGCCAAACACTCTTTTTCAGTGACGCTGTAATTCTTCTGGCATGAATTGAATTTCTGCGAGTAAAACGCTATCGGATGTTCTTCTTTGTTTTCATTTAGCTGGTATAAAACCGCGCCGATGCCGTAATCAGAAGCATCGCATTGTATGTAAAAACGTTTTGAAAAATCGGCATGTTTTAACACAGGAGCTGAAGTTAAAGCTCTTTTAAGTTTTTCAAAAGCTTCAATTGCTTCAGGTGTCATTTCAAATTTCTTTGCCTTTTTCAATGTGTCGGTAAGCGGTGCAGATATCGTTGCAAAATCTTTAATAAATCGTCTGTACCAGCCTGCTGTGCCCAAAAAGCTTCGAACTTCTCTGGTTGTTTTAGGTAGACTGATATTTTTAATTGCCTTGACTTTATCAGGATCTGTTTTTAGCGCTCCTCCTCCAACGATAAATCCCAAATATTTCAGCTCTTGAAAACAAAATTGCGATTTTTTTAACCCAATTGTCAGATTTGCTTCCTTCAAGCATTTAGCCACTTCTTTTAGAAGAATCAAATGTTCATCGAAATCACTAGATATCACCAACAGATCATCCAAATATATAAAGACGTTATCTTTTAGCCTTTGGGGTACAATTCGGTCCATTAATCGGCATAGACGTTGTGCCGCGTTGCACAAACCGAATGGCATGACGCGAAATTGGTATAACGGCCTTCCTGCAACGGTAAACGCAGTGTATGGTTTGCTTTCTTCATCTAGCTCGATTTGCCAGAAAGCGTATTTCAAATCGACGCTACTAATGAAATACGTTTCATCTATACGGCTTAGAATTCCGTCAATATTCTGCAGCGGATACGCATCTTTTACGGTTAAATCATTTAATTTCCTCGCGTCTAAACAAAATCGATTTTTGCCGGGTTTTCGCACGACGGTTGTTCTGTTACTCCACGGACTTTCACTCTCCTCTATCACGTTAAGTTTCAGCATATTATCGATTTCGTCATACGTTATCTTTTGAACGGCCGGTGATATTGGATAGTATCTATCCTTTACGGGTACCGCGCCCTCTATCAACTTAATTGAATGTTTTTCAAGTCCAGTACACCCTAAACCTTTATCCTCAAAAGTGTCAAAACATTTAACTACTTCATCTAACTTTTCCTGCTGTTCTGCACTAAGTACGTGAGGTTTTAACCGATGCTCTTTATCATTATCTACAAAATCATTCTGAATTCTTTCCATTTTAATCTCACTTACATTTACTATTTCAGGTGCTAAACCAAACAAACGCCAAAAATCTATGCCTAGATAAAGAACCTGTTCCAAATCAGGACAAAGATACAACAACATTTTGTGTTCTTGATCTTTGTACTTTATGGATAATTTTGTTCTACCTAGTACTCTGTGTTGTTGGCCAGCGGCAGTTGTTACTTTGGTCAACATTGGTAGAATCTCTAGGTCTAATTCATTGGCTAATTCCCTGCAACCTTTGCCTAAAATACTCACTGACGCTCCCGAATCTAAAAGTCCCGTGAGAACCTGACCGTTAATTTCCACATCTGCAAAGACTCTCGGATCTAAACTATTAGTCGCTCTAAAAATGGATTCTACAATTAAACGTTTGATCTGACGGCGTTCAGCGAATTTACCACGAACTTTTAAAATACGTTTTGAAATTGGTTTCGAAACGGAATCCAAATTAAAAATCCGATCCCTAACCTTTTCATAATTTTCGCGGCGTGTTTGTAAAGGCAAATAATGTCTAATTTGAGGTATGTACTTGGAATTATTGACATCTATTAATTTTCGTTTTAAAGTGGCTTTCTTATTTTCAGATTTCGTATTATTATTATCTAGTTTTTGGATAATGCAGGGTTCTCCTTTTGACGTGAGTCCCCTGTTGAACCCACGCCAGTCTTCTGGTTTTTCTGAAGACAATTTGGGCATTTTGGAGCGGCTACATTTGGCTTGCCACATCTATAGCAGAAGAGAGCTCGTTGATCTTCTGGGCAATCTTTAAAAATGTGGCCAGATGCTTGGCAATTCCAGCATATTACGGGTTGTTTTTGTTGCTGTTGTTGTCCGATACGGAAGGCAGCTATTTCCTCAACCTCTTGTTCAGGAGTTTCTGGATCATACTGATATTGATTTTGATCACTATAAATTTCATTAACCTGTCTTATTTGACGAGGTGGTGGTGGCATGGATCTAAACTCTTTCCTCGGAAAGTTTCTTTCTGCTTCGTTACATTCGATGCGTAGTTGCTCGACTGACGAAACAGCAATCGGATAGATAATGCGTCCAACGCTTTCCTTTACGTTTCGTTTCATGATCTTGATCATGTCGAACTCTGGAATCGGCTGTACCAGACGAGATCGTAATTTGCTCATAACGTGAAAATAAGTGTCAATGGATTCGTTGATTTGTTGTTTCCTCTCAACCAGATCTCTCAAAACCTCAAAATTAGACCGAGATTTCTGGTATCTATTGAGTAAAGCATGACGAAGAGCCGGCCATTGAGGTAAACCGTGCGTTTCAACAAACAGCCAGAACCAATCTTTTGCCGAACCCGAAACTAAAAGGTGAAAATCCCTGACAACCTCATTCCACGGGATATTATAATGAGCTTGAAGATGCTCTAGTCGAAAAATAAAATCTTCAATATTCATCGCCCTTTCATCAAAAACTACACCTAACTTATCGATCCTAATTGCCTTCAAATCGAAAGTTGGGTTATTAGTGGGCAAAACTAAATTACCGCCCTGTAATGAACCGCTAGGAGTCGTTCCGTTTGGATTTAACACGTTAAAATTTCGAGCCACAAGACCACCAAAATTTGCATTTGGAGCCGAAGCAGCAGATGTACTCGGTAAGTTTTCACTTCTGACTTCATTAAAAACGTTGTTGTTAACATTAGCATTATCTCTATTGTAGTTGCCATTATTGTCGTTATTATGAGCGTTATGGACTGCGCTTGGTTGGCTATTTGACGACGCTAGTCCCTGAACAGCTTTGGTTAGCTCGGCGATTGTTTTCCTAACCTCTACCATTTCATCCTGGACCATTTTTTGGACTTTTTCCTCCAAAGATCTCTGAATAACCAGAACCTCATCAGCCACTACCTCCCTAACACCTGGTGCTATGGCCTCATCAGTCGTGCCAACATTAGGAGGCGGAAATTGAAATGCCGTATTCAATGGTGGGTTGGAAGTGCTCGCACCCTGATTCCCCTGCATGATGGTTCTCGCCAGATCTACAAATTGAGGACCTATGTCCGGGTTATTTGAACTTTGAGCCATTCTAGAGTTTCCCGGTTTGTTAATTCTCCTATGTTTTGGTATCGTATGTGTCTCCGATCTATTCAAATCAAACTCCGGTTGTACAAATCTTTTTCTACTTCCGGTTTGGTTTGAGTTTCTATTACTATCGAATTCTAATTGCCTATTTTCCTCTCTGTTTTTAGATTGAGATCTGGTCTCTACATTCATACCTTAGCTACCAAAAAAAAAGGATTCGCACAAAACCCGACGGTAATATGATCAATTTAAAAATTTTAAAATATGAAAACTAGCAAAATATGTTTAAGAAAAAAATCACTCAAAAGAAAGATACCAAATGCAAAAAAAAACAAGCCAAAAAAAAATTAAAAAAAATATAATAAAAATAATAATTGTATAAAAATATAAAATACTTAAATTTCTAATTGGTACTATGAAAAGATTTTGGTTAGTATAAATACTTAATACGTAATACACCTAAATTAAACAAAAAGAAAAATATTTAATATTGTATAATTGGTTATTTTAAAAATAATTTATACCTAAATAATTTTGCTTTTAATGACCAATACCTGGCACAAATTGATACTCAAAAATCTCACTAAAACAAATTTGGATTAAATTTTTGACTATCTTTGAAAATCCTAAAAAAAAATTTATAAAACAAAAACTAATTTTAAGAAAATTCTCTAAGACTGCACAAAAAAAAACTTCTAAAACTTTTATAAATTTCAATATAACATAATTTAGGGGTGGTAAACTAAGATGGTGGTGTGTGCGGTATACTTAGTTTGACTCTCCCTTTTGAGAGCAACTCCAGTGTGGTAAAAATCAATTTTACAAAAAAAATGTTAAAAAATTATAAGTTTAGTTTGTACATTGATAAGTTTTTTTTTCTTTCCCTTTTTTTTTTTTTTTTTTTTTTACTTATCAAAGGCCTGTATTGGAAATCGCCCGATACTTCTGACCTCAAAGCGTCCGCCCTGAGCGGCTATCGGAAAGATTTCCCACAGGTTCACAAAACTAAACTTTTCAAAGCTGAATCTAAAAATTTTCTTTACTAAACAAATGGAAGGCTAGTTAGTACGGATAAGATCTCCTACTAGACTCTTATGAACTTAACTATCCTCCTAGTATTGTACGTTATTCATTTTAAGCTTCCAGAAACGATTCTCACAGCTCTTTGTACAACAGGCTTCTCGATAAAATCAAGAACGGTTACAAAGGCTGCAAGAACCGCCTCCTAAAAACTCAAAATGAATACGAAGGGCTATTTCAATTTTAACTCTATTGGGCTATATTACTGTGTGTGGATGTTATCACACAAAAAACAAAAAAACTAATTCTTCTTCTTCCATTTGGGCGCCATATTGTTGTGAACAGACCTCAGTGGCACTAGGTCGATTAGGCACCGGCTATAAGCTTACGGACTCTCTGTTCTGGGTGTGAATCCCAACCCTTCGACCTAGCCCACGGACTGCAACAATTAAAATTCAAAAAAAAACATTACATTACATTACCACAATTACCACAGCTGGAGTGGGAGGTAGATGGCGTCCTCCAGCCGCCCAGACCCAACCTTGGTCACCCGGTTCTCCACCAGATCAACGGTGACTCCACAAACCCGCTCACACCGCACCACTTACCTTAGTTTACCAACCCCTGTTTATAAAACAAATTTTAGCCAATCATTTTTAATACATTATAAATGTTCAAGACATATTTTTTTATTTGACTAAAAACTTTAAACTAGTCTAAAAAGCTTTATAAAAGTATCCTAATATACTTAAACACGACAATCTTTAAAATTTAATATGAATTAACTTGAAGTCTAACGTCTGAATCGACCAACAAAAACGTTAAGATCTATACTAAACACCCCTGGTTTAACAGGCAAAAAACTTTAACTTTAAAAATTGTGGCAACTTTAATTGCCAAACAAAACTAAATAAGTTACTTTGAGAAAACAATAATGAAATAGAAAAAAAATAATAAAATTTATCAAAAAGAACGGAATTATTAAAATTATATCAGACTTACGTAAGTATTTAAATAGATAAGCACAAATGAACAAACATAAATACAAATTATAAATAACGCCAAACAAAATATAAAAAAAAATTTGAGCTCAATATAAAAAAAAACGTATAAATTACCACTATGTTCAAGGGTTTGAAACGGTATTACCCACCAAATAATGTTCTGTTTACCGGAACGTTTTATTAATACGGTTCAAAAAAAAACTTCTAAAACACCTGACGCTTGAAAGAGCTCCTTAAAACGTTTTATCTGAATATCTCACTGAGCTTAAACCTCTAAAATAAATCCGGTAGATATCGCGAACATTGATCTTTAAAAAAAATTATTTTATATACAAAAATTTTTTTTTTACACTAAGCCCCAAATTTTCCCTCCTTTTAAAAAAAAATGGCGCAAAAAAAAACACTTAATATTAACACTACATTAATGTATACTGGCATAAAACCTAACCTTAACACTCATACACAAATTACGCTAATCCCGGTTTAAAATAATTATATTTTTAGTTTCTTTTAATATTTATGTTGAAACGGTTTTTCTTTCTTTATAAATTCCTTCTTCGGAGATCTTCTTGGCACTGGGATTTATATTTCACTTATTTTGGCTCATTTAGCCTACCTCAGTTTGGCTTGAAATGGCATAAAATCTTAAAGGGTTACCTGCTGTGTTGACGTGGGTTTCCAAATTTCAACATCCAATTTTATTTGTAATCAAAAAAACGTCACCCTAGGAGAACTTTGGGTGCTTCCCAGAAGCTACTGGACTCCGGTACAAATTGACTTCTGGCCCTGCTCCAGGAGAGACCAGTCCCAACTAATATGCAAAAAAAACACAATACAACATTTTCATTCCCGCCCTTCACTATTCTAAGGAGTATAAATGACTTACATTCTCCAAATTGACCAAAATGTTCACAGGGAATGATTTACGCTCCTTGGTATCGTGTATTAAAGATGGTGTCTGACCTAAACACAATGGCGGAAATTAAGAAACACTTCAATACCAAAACTACACAGAAACTTACTTCTTTGCTCTTAATTTCACTTTCAGTTTTTGCCTTCCAAATTACAACAAAAAAAATTAAATCCTCAAATGGTTATTTAAAAATTGTTTAATTTTAACACCATTTGGTCTTATATGACACTTTAAATATTCTAATATATTTAAAAAAAATAAACACGACCACGTCAACCAGCGAATTACTATCGAATGACTCCTTTTCAAAAAAAAAATGGCTAAGGCAATCTTGGGTATATATACTTCCAACCCAACCATTTTTCTATGATCTTCCATCTTAATTTTCTCTCATTCTAAAAATAACTCTTTCCGATGTTGAGTATTATCTTGCCTATTTCTTGTCCCTTTTTCCATTTTCTTGAGTTTGCAATTCCTTTTGCCGCCAACTCATCCTTAGACACAAACCGTCTCACGAATTTGAAACTTTGAATTCAAATATAAAACAAAACTGACAATTTCATTCATCAAACGTTCTTCGTTGACCTCTTCACCCCTACCTTACCAAAACCGTCACGAACCGCAATTGTAAACCGGCAACCCTACAAAAAAAAAAGTACTATATTTTACAACGCAGTAACGTAATGCCTACCTACACATCGTGGTGTTTCTCTATGTTTTTCTTTGCTTCCTGTCTTCTCAATGGACGATTATAAAAATTCATTTGTAGAGGATTATTTGTGAGCTAGGATCAACCAAAATAAATATAAAAATTTACATTCATAATCGTGTGGTAGCCAATCCTGTCCGATGTGGTTATTTAGGATGCCACGCGGAAAGAACAGGGAGAAAACAATTGGTGACGGCAAAGGTCACAATTCCACCAGCGCAAAGTTCCCACAAATAATATAAATACATTAAAAGCACATGTATACCATCGATTGCACAGAATACCATGCGTGCATTCTCACAGATCACAGGCATAATTTATCCTCCACCCTCATATCATCTTGCCACAGGTATGCCCCGGCGACATTGGAATTTGACCATTGATACGGGTAGTGCCCGTTTTTCGGCGCGAGGAATGTGTGCTGTTGCTGGTCTGTGTAGGTACGAACCCTCACCCGACACTTCCATCATCCTGAAATTACATGGTCTCAGCCTTCCGATCTGTAGGGCAGTTACATTCGTTCATTCATGAATCTCGTTCCCGCACCACGCCGCCTGCTCGTATTAGCGTTATGCCCCCCCAAGTATCATGGGTCCAGCTCCTCCTTGGTTCATGCTCATGTTAAAAAAAAAATACCTACTCATGCCGCACTCGCAAGAAAAAGCAAAAGTCCGACGAAAACGTGTGAGAAACTGGATATGGGGAAAAATACGATATTGTAGTTAAAGCCCCACCATGCCCTGTACATTATGGGTTGATGGTATTTACTACCGCCTAAACCCTGGGCAAGAACTTATGGTGAGTATCTAATGGATTATCCCCTGTGTAGTCTTGGAGGAGAATTAATGAAAATCCTCTTAATTGTCCCTTCTCCAAACAGTTACTTGCCCAATCAACCACCTTCAGTTGTGTAAGTCTGCGCCTACGTCCAAACTGCGTAATCTGGTGTAAGTACTCTAAGATGAAATAGTTTAACCCTGATGTCGGTTAAACTATGGTTACCTAAACCGAGCACGAATATTGATCGCCATTACCCAGTTTATGCACAAAATTTCGCCGGAATAATTTTTTCCTTCGTTTGGATTCTTGGCCTCCATTGAAATCAAATAACCTATAAATCACATTAAGGTAATTTAATAAGCTAAATAAACAACGCTTATTTAACAAATTGTAAAAAAAAAAGAACCTGTATTCTGGAACATGCCAAGAGAAGGGATGGAACAGTGTCATTTCCCATAGAGCAAAAATGCTTATGCATAATAATTTTAAAACCTTACAAGTTTACAAAATTAATTTTGTAAGAGAAATTCGTTTTGTAAGTCAATTATAAAATTTAAAACTGATCATGCATACGACCCTAAATTTCCTGCCAGTTCATCCTTATATGAATGTAAATATGCTGATACCGTGCGGGTAATAAAAAAATACAAATTTGTTCTTTTGTCCAGGATAGAGGTTCTACAATTTCCGTCGAGTTCGCGATATTACAAAAAAATATGGATGAAAGAACTTCCATGGCGCGGACACCGCAACACCCTCTATAGTATTCTTACTCTATGATTTTACCCTTGTTTTAAAGTATTTTTGGGAATTTAAATTGTTTGCCTTTTTTTATATTACAGTTTACGTGCTACTATGCTATCGTTGTAAAATAGCATGATTTTTAAAGTTTAACCTATAGAAAGTTGTAAAATTTCCAATATTTTTTTGTAAGCACGCTCCTGAATAAAAATTTGCTGACACAGGAAAAATTTTTGCTGACTTTACAGACTTTTTTTGTTAGTGTATATTTTTTAACACTTTCTATAATTTTTATTATAATTATCCCATTTTTCATTTAATCTTCTTAAATTTATTTTATTTCTGCTTAAATTTTCCCTTCACTTTTAAACTACCCCAAAAATACAACTCTGTGTACTAAAATTGTAGTACTCCTAAATGATAGTATTTTTTTTAACTTGTTGCAATATCCGGTGTTTTACAGATCGTCGTATTTAGTGTCGTCGTTTAATTTTGCAAATATACACAAAATTAACAAATAATTTTAAAACAAATCATTAATAATGTGTTTAGTAATAATCATTTCACAAAATTATATAGTTATTTCATTAAAATCTTAGATAAGTGTTTAAAAAGAATGTAAAAAGTTAGAGGAGTCTCTACTTCTCTACACAACAACGCATTTTATGTTGTATTTGTTATTTTTGGCGGTTTTGTTTTATTGTTGTGTATTTGCTGTATGTAGGCTTAGTAGAGTGGAGTGAAATTGTTAAATGTATTAAGTGAATAATAAAGAAATGTAATTTAATAAAAATTATAAAAAAAATTAAGAAAAGTATATAAAGAATAAAAAAATAAAAAAAATCAATGGCCTGTATTTTAATATAAATAATTAATATAAAAAAGTGTTGTGATGATAGCAAAGTTTAGTTTTGGTATAGTAGAGTGGGGTGATATTGTTAAATATAAATAAATGTGTAGTTTTGTATTAACGAAATTCAATTTAATAAAAAAAATTAAAGAAAATTAAGAATAAATTTAAAAAATTAATAGCCTCTATTGTAATATAAAAAAGTGAAGTTCTTAAATATAAATATGTAATTTTGTATTAATTCTATAATAAATTCAAGTTAATAAAAAAATTAAAGAAAATTAAGAAAAATTAAAAAAATCAATGGCCTCTATTTTAATATAAAAAAGTGAAATTGTTAAATATAAATGAATCTGTAGTGTTTTATTAAGTTAATAAAAAAGAAATACAATTAAATAAAAAAAAATATTAAAAAATTAAAGAAATTTAAGAAAAAAGTTAAGATATAAATGACCTCTATTCTAATATAAAAAAAGGTGTTGCGATAGCAGTAAAGTGTGATATCGTTTAAAAATAGCAAGATAACTCAAGGTGTTATAGAAATATATGTATGTATTTTAAAGGTAGGACATTTGTCATTTCTATATTTTTCAAATTTATTGCTTTTCAATAATCTTTACACAGTAACATTATCTAGAAACCTGTCTAAAGTACAATTACATAAGGATTTTTAATAAGCTCTAGTTTAAAGTGGCAAATTTAGAAATAATTAAAATTTTATACATACATATGTATATGTTATATTGTTTTGAAAATCAACAAAAAATCATGTTTTATCAGTGATAATTTAAGAATTTTTTGATAGTTCCAATTTGAGCTAGGAAAAGACTATTTTTTTGAACCAATTTGCATAAAAATTTATTCAATTTATAAATCAGTGAGTAATTTATAATTATGTATATACTTTAAATAATTATTTTATATCGAATAAAATGAGATGATTTATCTAATTTATATTGATTCGATTTATGAGTCAATTGAATAATTAGTATAAAACAAATTCGCGAACTATAAATCAAAGCACCTATTTTTGGCTAATATTGAATTTACGTTGTTAAAATGTTCACTGGATTTCAATTTGAAATTCAATTCGAAATCTATATCGTTTATATTAGAAAATTTGACAGATTAATGGAATTTCGATCGGCCAACAACAAATTTTTTTGCAAACACTAACCTTATACTGAATTTAGACTGAGCAAAAACCAGCTGGTTTTTGTACAAAACTAAATTACAAAAACAAAGTCATTTACACTGGTTATTTAGTTTTTCTTTGTCACAACATTTTTTTATTGCAAACTTTTCTTTCTTTTTTTATTGTTAAATTAATGTAAAAAAAATATTAATACATTTAAAAAATAATAAAAACACACAATTTCAAACTAAACTAGAAATATTTTTAAAAAACTAAAAAATAGTTTTTTGACACTTGCTTTATTTCTATATTCGTTGTAACAGGCTGTATCGAAAATTAATTATAAATGATGGGTTTATCAAAAATGCACATTTAAGTTATTTTTACTTAGTTTTTGCCAAAAACCAGGTAGAAAAACTAAATTAATTTTGTAGTTTTCGCCTTAAAACCCAAAAACGGCTAAAAACTACTAGTTTTTGCCCAGTCTAAATACACTATTAAAAAATAACCAAAATTAAAAGATTTTCTAAAAACATTTTATTTAAGGTGGAATACAAAAATATTTATATTATGAAAGGTACAATGTTATATTTGCTAAAAAATGTGTTTTCGCTGAAATTCATATTAATTTCGCATGGGAAATCTGTTTGAAATCCCAAATTCTTATTGAATTTTCGTCGAAATCTATCGAAATCTAGTTTTAACTCGATTTCGCTACAAATTGATTTGTTAAAATTGAATCAATTCATTTTACTCAATGAAAAGAATTGATTTTGTAAAAAGAAAAGTTTTAACAAAAATCTTACTTTTTGAATTTTTATGCGTAGTGTACAAGGTTTATGATAAAAATAAATTAAAAAGTAGAATTTTTATACAGAATTATATTTTTAACAATATTTGCAAGATTTACGAATTCGAAATTTTTTTTCGAATCGAGTTACGCGGTTACCCCCCAGGTTTCGGTTAAACCGGTTAACCGACCAGAAATAAACAGTACAAAAAATCATTATTTATAATATTAACAAATAAAATTTCATCTTCATTAGAAATGGGTTTTTATTTCAAATTCGTATTAAAATCTATATTGGGGAAATATTTACGGATTTAGAAATTTATTTTCTGACAACACTAATTTTAACTGCCATTTTCAGTAGATTCTACCGACTTTTTTGAGTGTGCTACTTTTAACAAATAAATTTTTACTTACAAAATTATACCTATGTATATGTCAATTTTAGCTCTTGCTCCATATCATTTTTATCTCGCATAGGTGTGCCTTTAAAGCTGGGTTTACACTGTCTGATTTTTTTTTATCAGATTTTATGTCTGAAAAAAAAAAAATTAAATGCTACACCCGAAAAAATTTGAAAGTTACTACATGTCAGTTGTTTGTAACTGTAACAACTGATATGACAGTTATTGAAAAAAAAACAACTAACGAAAAGTACTGTAATTTCGTAGCAGTTGTTTAATGCAGTTATTTTTAATACCATAATAAACAACTACCAAAACAGTATTTTTACAGTTAACAACTACTAATTACTATACAAACAACTGTCATTTACTACACTCAAAAAAATAAGTTAGTAAAAAAGTTAGTAAAACGTCTTGTATATCAAGTGTACTAGTTTTCAGCAATTTTGTAGAAAAAAAACTGAAGATTATTACAAAGAAGTTAAAAAATTTGTATTTTTAAATAAATTATTAAATACCGGTAACTACCCATAAAAATAACGGTATCGGTAACGATAACGGTATTTGTGAAATTTTTTGGAGGTATTGGTAACGGTAACGGTATTCAATTTGAAACGGTATTTTAGCGATACCGGTATTATAACGATAACGTTAACCAACCTTGGTTATTACTGACCTTAGTTCGACAAATTAAATTTGTTTCCCACAAATTTAAGAATTTTTGGGTCGCGAAATGGTATGATTTTAATATATTATTTTGTAACTTCGCAACCGCTGATTGGATTTTAAAAAATTTTATATTTTTTAAAAGTATTTAAAAGGACCAAAAATACAAAATTAAAAAAACAACATTTTTTCGCGGAATGAATTGTATTTTTATTCGCGAAACCGCCAATTTGATAAACGCAAATTGTATATTATTGAAAAGTATGTTGAAAACCCAGATATGAAAAACTAATAAATTGATGAAAATTCGTACGTAATTTTTTTTTGTTATATCTTTTGCTTGTGGAAATGTAAACTCTGTTACCACAAAAAAATTAAAATTGTCAAAAAACAAGTTATTGCGACAACTTGTAGAAGAGCTTTTTTGCAATTAGATTTATAATAACTAAACTTACTGATTCCATTAAGAAAAAACCTAAATATTAACACATTTTGCTTCTCACAAATTTGGCAAAAAACTTTTAACTACGAAACAGGTGGTGTAGATGCCACTGTTAATCTAGCTAATTGCTCCGCCTCTTTGAATATCACATTTTTTTATTTCACCCATATATGTTGACACTATTGAAAATATTGAAAATTCATAGATGCATTTTAATGAAATGACAAAAACGACGCTTGACAAAGAAAAGTTATTAGATTTTTTTTTTAATTTCTATTTATACTTATATACTTATTAAAAGCTATTGCACTTTAATATCACAAAACTTGAGAAAAATACTTGGGATTTTTTAAGATTTTATAGAGAAAAAATATTCAAGACATTACTTCAATATTCATTTATACATATATTTACAAAGAGAACATATCACCTAGAGTTTCAGCAATTGAACTATCACGGAAGCGACCTATGCGCAAGGCATACGATATGGCATGTGCTATATAGGATTGTTCATGAACACCATAGATTAAATGAGACATAGCGCCTGAAAAATGGAAAAGTAGCAAAGTCAGTAAAGTGTTTTTAACTAACAAAACACAATTATCAAAACTTACCAACAGCATGTATGGTAACATCACTACCGCCATGATAATTTTCATCGGTATTAATAGCACCCTGCTGCGTATATTCCCAATCTGTGGTATCCACCAATGCTGGATTTTTTCTTAAGCCATTTCCATCTGGCTGGAAACCCTTATAAGTAGTACCATATGTCAAAGTAGTATAAGGGATTCCCTCAGTTTTTGAATTACCCGCAACACCTAAAATATCTGAGCCACGGCTAGCGTGGCCATTAATAGTTAAAGTATGAGAATGATCAGCGGTAACAATAACTAACGTATCTTCTAGATCTTTGCCCAAAGCATTAATGGTAGCATTGACGGCTCTATTAAAGGCCAACACTTCACTTAAAGCCTTGCGTGCAGTACCTCTATGATGGGCTTGATCAATTATACCACCCTCGACTACCAATATAAAGCCTTCATCTTTAGATCTTAAAATCTCTAAAGCTGTTAGTGTCATTTGTTCTAACGAAGGCATACCAGCTGGGGAAGTATCACGTTCATATTCATATTTCAAATGGCCATTGGCAAAAATGCCTAAAACATAATCAACATCGGGATCTATAGCTGCTAATTCTCCGGTGTTTTGTACCACAACATGAGCTTCATTATTCGCGGTTTTAATATTGCGCCATTCTTGTATAAGATCACGACCATCATTGGAATTACAAGCCCATGTATCAATTGGATCATTTGGAGAATCTGTAACATTAGCCACTAAAATTTGACGGCCGCCACCCATAATAACATTTATTTTTTGACCAGTTTCTTCTTCAATCAATTGACGGCCAATGTCTTTACATCCTTGGGAAGTGGCAAGAGCTGGCATTGTCTTTTCACATTCCCATCTGCGATCGGGGGTATGGGCATATAAAGCAGCTGGAGTAGCATGAGTAACACGTGTATTGGTAACAAATCCAGTACGCATACCATCAACTTGAGCCCATTTTAAAAATGAATTAACATGATGTTCGGTATTCAAAGAGGCGGAGCAATTAGCTAGATTAACAGTGGCATCTACACCACCTGTTTCGTAGTTAACTTTAACACCCGAAAATAAAGCAGTAGCAGTGGAAAAGGAATCAGGTACTTGTTTATTAGCACAATAGGTCTGAAAATTGAGGAAATTTGAGGTTTACTAAGGGATGGGGTTCAAACAATAAGGGATGGGGTACAAAACATTATTGAAACACCATCGAGAATTCTGAAAGCTAATTAAGACCCAATAACTTATCTCAAAATAAACTGAGTTTAGTGCTTAACCATAGTTATGAATGTCAAATTAATATGGAAATATCTGTGGTGAACTATTAACCATGGTTTTGTTGGAAATAAGTTACTCGTCCTAAGTCATAAATTTAGTGGAAAATCTTTAAGACCTCAAAGATAAGATCTTTGGATCTAAAAGATAATGTGATATATTTTGATTCACATTCGAAGTCGTTAAAAGAACCAAAGTCATGTCAATAGTGGATTCTAAAACTGTATTAAAGTATGATATGTTATATTTCCATTAAGATTAATCTCGGGTTCTTAGAAGTGGTAGGCGTTAAGGAAAGTTGTTCAATCGTGGGGTCTTTTGAGATGTTCACAATGTATATGATGGAGTAAAATAAGATGTTCTCGCTTTATATTCGGTAGTCTTTAAAGCAACCAAATTCATTTCGATCGTTAATTCTTAGTTAATTATTACAAAGTCAGGTGTTCTCGATTTTTTGTTCGGTAGTCGTTTAACGTTTCTCAATCACTTACCTTTAGTAATCCCATGTCTGGAAATTCCTCCCAAGTCAATAGACCCTCTTCAGAAAATCCCATTATTCTTGCAGCTGTCACCGTATTTGGACCCATACCATCTCCAACAAAAAGTATTACATTTTTAGCTCTTCTCCTCTTATTACGACGACGTTCTAAAGCTTTCTGTAATTCATCCATACCACGTTCAAACCATTCTTCTTGTTCTGGAGGTAAGTTATCAACCAAGGAACCAGCTTCTCCCATCCTATTTAGCATAGAAGCTTTAGTTTCATAATGGACTATGTAAGCTATCGTCATAATTAACATCAAGATTGAGGAGAAAGATACGGCAATAATAAAGACTTTGGATTTGTATACTTTTTTCTTGGGTGGTTTCAAATCATTTGCAAAGCTTTGACTGTAAGTATCCAATTCGACACTGCTACTACCGGATCCGGTTATACGTTTTCGATCTGTCGCCATATTTGCTTGGTCTTAGACTTTTTGGTGTTTATTACCTCGATATCTATATCAAACTGGTTTTTTTGTTACGAGAATCACAATTTCCAGTACTATGAGATAAGAAAGAACTAACAAATAAAAAATAATATTAGATGTTAACAATTAAAAATAACTGAGTAACTGTAGTATATTTTAACATTTCAATCATTATCTTTATGAGGTTAATGTAGTATGATGATACCTTGAATATAAATTGAAATAAATGAGGAAAATTTCATATTGATAAACAAGTTCAGAGCACTAAAAACTTAAATATGACGATTTATAAGGCCTGATTACTGACTGCTCCGTTACTATTAAACGAATAGTTAAATTTAAATTGGATATGGAAATCAACTAATTTATTAATTGAAGTCCCAGCAAGTAGCTAACTCGACATTATAAAATATTAATTACTTTCACCAAAAAAACATGGGAAGCAAAATCTAATTTTTTTGTAATACGTTACATAAATCAGGACATTATAATATATGGAAACCCTAAGCTTAATGGTTATCAAATGGGAAATTCCTTTACATATAGTCTTTTCCTGAGTACTCCATAATTAAACCAAAAATGAGTTTTTTAAAATTAATTATTCAAAAAAGAATTTTCATTATATTCATAGATAAGTTAGCCGACCTAGGTAGCACAAAAGACCTATACTGGTAGAGGTGCGTAGTGCCTTTTTGATCTATTCAAATTGAATATACCGAGAAGTTCGAGTACTGAAATCCTGCATACGATAGAACATATATAGCAACTTTGTTTTTTTCCAATATGTAGATCAAATGTTTCTTCTTGTTATATTCTTGTTGTTTGACATAGACCTGCTAGGAGTTGCGGATAATGCAATTAAAAAATATGTGTGTAAAATCAACAGAATAATTCCTTAATTTAGAAAGAAATATTTATGATTTTCGGCTTCGAAACAGATTTGATGAAATTCAAAATTCACTGTGTTCAAAATTAGCTAACTAAACTCAAACAACAAACTTATTTGTACTTTTACTAAGCTTTTGAAAATGTTTTACTATCTTCCCCGGCTCCTTGTATTGTTATGCCAGAGGAGCAAACATTTGTCCGATTTATTCTATCTCACTTAGTTTTCGAGATACTGGCAAATAAAAAATGGATTAACTGTAATAAAGAAGGCTAATTTCGCTGTCTAAACAGGCCATTAGGCTTTAAAAGAAGACGGGTGTTCTGTTTAAGAAACGGTATTAAACCTTTTAAGGTATTTTAATAGGAAAATGTCTTTAAAATTTAATTAAAAAGAGACTTTTTAGATTCTAAGATTTATCAAGGTATAAAAAATTCCAGTCTTAAAAAAAGTCTTCAAAACAATGGATTCAAACTCTTCTAAGAATATGAGTGTTTAAACAGACATCGGAACTGAGATTTTGAACTCAGAAAGAGGTTCTAAGATTTTTCAATAGAAAAATTTTACAGAATATTTCTCAATGGAAAAATTCTACAGAATATTTGTAAGTTTTTTTAATGCGAAAAATATATTTTATTTTTATTATATTCATCACAAAGTTTGCGAAAAAAGTTTTCAAAACTCATTTTTTACAATTTGTTTTTGGGTTTAAAATAATTTCTTGAAAGTTTGTTGCCCTAACGGACTTTATTTAAAACTGGTTTGGAAATAATTAATGAAAGCGATCACTTTTTTTAAACTTCAAATAATAATAATTATCAAACATTGTATTTATAGCACTAAAGTTTTATTAAAAATATAATTTTAAATTGTTTTAAATGATAATAATATTAAATTCTTATAAGTATTGAATTGAAACTTTCTTATTAATGCGAATTATAAAGTACGTGACCAAATATATTCTATCGTAAAGATGCAGTCATTGAAATACTAATATTCCTAATTAAAACGTCGAAATTTAATTTGACAAAAGAACAAATAATACACTTGTTTAGCGATTTATATATTTATTTAAAATAACTCCGTAGCAGTATCCGTATATTAACCCCACCAAAAATAAACTAAACTCACAAACTCTCTTGTAAATACATTCGAATTTATTAAAAATTAGCCACATATACTTTTGCTTGATAATCGTTTGACCAAAACAAAATTAAAAACAACTTTACCGTTTTTATACATATCAGGCTTTCTATACAAATTGTTCAGTTAAAAAAGTATAATGTATCAACGTAGAAAAAATACTGTCTAAAGATTTGCTAAAAAATAAAACAAATGTTAATTGGCTTAAAGCTAATTTTAATTGATACAATTAATTTTTTAGTTAATAACTGAAGAACCGCACTCAAAATGTTTCACAGTTATTAAATGACAGTTCTTTGTGTAGTAATCAGTAGTTGATGTTTTTAACAGTAATTACAGTCGTTTTTATATGGGGAAAGGCAAAACGATTGTTATGACTGTTATTTAAGAAAACAACTAACAAAAAGTACTGTAATTTCGTAACAGTTGTTTAAATCAGTTATTTTTAATATCATAATATACAACTAACAAAACAGTATTTTTACAGCAAACAGTTGTTTTTGTTAGTTATTTAAAATATAAAAATTTTCGTTGAATTTAAAAAATTAGTAAAGTGTTTTTTCAAATGCGTCATATAGACCAACTGCAATTAATATTGTAATTAATATGCATTTTCATTAATTCTAATTTAGTAGGTTTGAGGTTAAGAAGAATAAAATAAAAGAATAAAATTTTTTCAAAAGTTATAAACACATTATTAATTTGCAAATCAGACTAGATCTAGTTTTGTTTAGTTTATATTTGTTATTATTGATATATTCCTAGTTTGCAAATAAAAATCAGAAACTTGTATCTCCAATACATAATGGTAATAACTGTAGATCCGCTTGGAATTTTAATCTCAAATTTCAAGTACTATGAAGTATTTTCACAGTTTTTCCAATAAAAATAAAAAAAATGTTTTTTTTTAATAAAATATACTTTTATCATATCAAAAAAATGAACAGTAGTTTTTACCTATTTTTTCAGTTTTTAAATTTTTGTAGTAAAAATTTGTCAGTTTTCAACAGTTAAAAATAAATACGTTTCTAGTTATTTTAAATGTAAATACTTTTATCGCCTTTTTAACTTCATGCAGCTCTGTTTTAATTGTCATTTTCAGTAGATTTTACCGACAAACTTTTTTGAGTGTATTTTCTTTCAAATTGCCGTTCCAAAATCAATAAATTATAATACATATGTTAATCAAATCCAAAACTTGTCAATATTTAACCACGCCTATAACTTCGCTCACTGTTTAACAAATTTAAAAACTTGTTCCATGTTTTATTTGTATCACATCGGTAAATGGTCACTAGTCTTTTTTAAGACTAAAATTTTCAATACAAAACAACAAATAAATTTAAAAAATTCAAATTTTATTTGAAAATATTAATATACCAGATATTAATTTTCGGGTATATTTCAAAGAAAAATTTTAATAAATATAATTTATTTTGACTTTGCAACAAAAAAAAACGAGAAATATAGTCACAACTTTTCGTAGGAATAGACGCTGTGTAGCTGGGCAGTTGATATAGAAAGCCTCATATGTATATCTCCGTAATAACAAATCATTCACACGATCAGTTGAAAATAAATAAATGTGTTGTATCCGAATGTGGCGAATTGTTGATACCCTACTCTGTTTTTTTTAGAAATTGTCTGAAAATATGACAACAATATCTTCTGAACAAAAATATATCTGAATTTGCAAACTGTTCTAGCTTGCCCCTTTTCTTTTTGCTGCAAAATTTCACAAGTTTTGAAAAAGAAATTAGAGAACTGAATGGCTTATATTTTAATTTTACAATAAATTTTTTCAAAAGGAAAAATATCTTAATTTTTTTTTTTAAATCTAATAATATCTCAAAATCTAAGATTTATAAGAAAAAACATTATTTTTTACCGAAAACAGAATATATTTTTAACCTTGTTACCACCGAAATATTAATTTGAATATTCTCCTTCATTTAGTGAAGCGTACTCAAAAAGTGTTAATGTATCAAAAGAAATTATTACTTTTTTATTATTTAATGTCATTATTAATCTAAAAACTGAGATTTAAAAAATAGTAGAAAAAATACTAAAACTGTGTGCAAATTCATAATGGTTGCTTTTAAACATTAACCCTCTAGCGGGCAGGAATGCCTCAGGGCAGCTATCATAAAATTGCCCACAAATTCGTCAAATGTGTATTTTATAATCATAACTGAAGAAATTCCGATACAAAACATAATTTCTTTAATCTTTTGAGATGAAATTTTTCGTATGTAGTGTACGGTTTCGAAGCGAGAATGTGTCAAAATTAAAATTTCGAAAATTTCAAAAAATATTTTTTTTAAAACGAACACAATTTTCAAAAATCCAAAAAAAAACTTTTTTATGTAAGTTTCCTAAAAACTTTTGATAACGAACTCGAAAGCAAGATTGAAGCTTTGACTTTTATAATCAGTCATTATTTTGGTCCTATTTTGGCCCATATCGCCTAAAGTAGATAACGAAACAAAATTTTGTACAAGAAATTATAGTGTATTTTGTGTGCCGAACACATGGTATAAGTTTTACTGCAAAACAGCACAAGAGCGTTAGAGGGTTAAGTAATTCTTAATGTTTCTAGTGGCCACTTGAACACGATTTAATTAATACCCGTATTTTTTTTTCCAAAGCAATATTATAATTCAAATTGTGACGTTTTATAAAAAAAAAATTTCTTTCGTTCGCTCTTTTGAAAAATCAATAAATCGGTAGTGAATATTTTTAATGAGATTTAAAATATGACTTATTAACTAACACACGTTTTATAATGATTGAATTAACAGTTCGTAGTTATTTCACAACGTGCGAACGTTAGCATTTAAACTGTGAATTCCGTCAATTAAAAATGTAAAAAGGAATTATGGCCAAATAGTGTACACATTAGCTCTGTTCTACGTACGTTACCGCGGGTGCCCGCGGGAACCCAATATGTGCGTTCCCGTACATTACCGCGGGTACCCGCAAGATCCCAAAACAGCCCAAACAACAATTTACACACAATTTTGAGTACGGGAACGCCTTTGGGCTAGTTTGGGTAACCGCGGTAAAGTACGGGAACAGACATAATATTAGGTCATAGTTCGTTTTACTGTATAAAGTTTTATGCAGTAACCCTCAAACTTTCACGATGATGCATATTTAAAGATTAAAAATTGCTCATTGATTTATCGTAACTGTCACGTGGTTTATATTTATTAAACATGTAAATTTTAAAACAAGAGCATTGCACTTTAGAAAAATTTTTATGTGGATTCGGAACTTAGAACAGAATTTCAGTTTCATAAAAAAATTTTCACAATAAAATTCTTCGCGAAAATAGTTTTATTAAAAACAATTTATATAAATGTTAAAAAAAATTTCCTGAATATTACTTGGACGAGCAACATCAAAAAATACTGGGGGGTTACCGCGTAACGCGATTCGAAAAAAAGTGTTGTAGCTTTTGTAAAAAGAAAAGTTTTAGCAAAAACCCAGTGTAGAAAATCATTACCAGGTATGTGGTTATGTAACTACATACTTGGTAATGGTAACTAGTTACTTTTGTTATTACATTTCTTATTACCTTTATATGGCGATGTCGCGAAAAATAATGAGTTATGGTTACACACCAGCATACGAAAAATCAAAAAATATATCGTTACCTATGGCTTACCAGTACTGACAAAAATAATGGGTCTAAAAATAGATTTTCAACAAAATAAATTATATAAAAAAATATTTTTTATTGTATTTTTTTTTTTTTTAATAAAATTTGCTGGTGCGGGAATCGAACGTGGGTCTACAGATTGCCAGTCAATAGCTCTACCATCTGAGCTATATCGACATGTAATATTTAATAGATAAAAACATAATTGACCTGCACACAAGTAAGCTTACTCGCCAACATACAAAAAATCAAAAATATGTTGTAACACATATCCTTACCAGTGCTCAAAAAATATTGAGTCTAAAAATAGATTTCAAAAATTTTCAAAAAAATCTAGAAAATTATTTTGTATTTGAAATAATGATAAAAATTAGTCATTATCAGTAACTCATTATTATATGTTTTAAAATAATGCAGAAGGTAAGTGGGTGTCATTACTGGTAGTCCAAAAAATAATGATATGTCATTACCGTTTCTACACTGGGAATCTTACTTTTTGAATTTTTATGTGTAGTGTACAAGGTTTAGGATAAAAATAAATTAAGAAGTATAATTTTTATACAGAATTATATTTTTAACAATATTTGCAAGATTTACGAATTGAAAAATTTTTTTTCGAATCGTGTTACGCGGTTACCCCCCTGTTATATCTACAAAATCTAAGTTATATTTGGTAAAATTTCGTTAAATGAAAAAAAACTGTTCTGCTGAAATCAACAAAAATATTTGCTGAAAAATACTAGAGTGAGACAATTTCCTTTAATTTGAGTACCCACACTTAGGTACATGTTACTATGTTCCCCCGTTTTTTGCCCCCACGGGCCTCTGGGGTCCGAGCGCCTCCCAAAATTAATTACGGTTTTTTTCTTTTTTAATTCCAGAGGGGGTCATATATTTCTTTTTTTTTACTAAACCCCATAAACTGCAGTTTAGCCTTTGTTTTTTACACTACACAATTTTTAAACAATTTAAACTACACCCAAAAAATTCCGTAGTTACATAGTTAAAAAAAATCCGTAGTAAAATTCAAGTTTATTTAAAACAACTATTTTAGTCGGCAATAACTATGTACATAACAAATACTAGACTTTTTAATTACCCTGTGATTAAATATTTGAATTATATTGGGTGTATAACTTAAAAATGAGGGATAGGGTTAAAAATAAACAGATGGCGATTGTTTGTAGTTATTTTATACACGAGGTGTCCTACTTTGGGGCTCATGGACATAGTATACAGCTCCTGGAGATGTTTCCAGGAGGTCTATGGGGTCCATAGCTAAAACCAGTGGGCTTTTACACCTTTACGCCTCGTTCAACCTTGGTTTTTTTTATTTGTTCGTTCAAAGCAAATGATGGTGAAATTCAAAACTTTTAATTAATTTTTTTTTCATATTTTTTAATAATGTTTCGACAAATTTTTTAAATATGAACAAATCATTAAAATAAATAAAAAAAAAAATAGAAAATTTTAATAGAAAATAACACAATAAAAGCAAACTAAAAGATCGTGTTGATAGCAACAATTTTTATTTAACATTTTTTTCTATTTAAAAAAATGCTTTCATTTGCTTTCCCGAGCCACTCGCACAACAAAAAACCGTGAACACTGTGGTTTCTCTATTAAAAAATATGTACTCTTTGCTAAAACTTTAAGCTCGAATGTGCCTCAGCTCCAACTGCTCCAAATTTCTTTACAATCGGTTCAGTAGATAAGAAATACTGGTCCAAATTTTTTTTCGAAATCCCCCACTGTGTCATGCTAGATATTGCCGCTTGTGCAACAATGTGATCAAATAAAAATCAGCAATATGTGAAGAGAAGTGTTGTTTAGCATTTGAACAACTGTCTTTGTTATTAATTAGAATAAATTTATTTGTTCAGAGTAACTATCACAACGTTTAGTTTAATGTTCTCGCAGTTTTAAATACACTCAGAAAAGTTCTGCAGTTACGTGTTAGTTATTCGTGTAGTTAATGGTAGAAGTTATTTTAAATATAATTGCATTTAAAAAGTATATCAGTAACTACATGCCAGTTTTTTGTGTAGTATTATAATAATAGCTGTTTACTCTATATTTAATCCCAATTTTTTATTGGATTTCCGTCGAAATCTACTTTTAACTCGATTTTGATCGTAACTTAAAGTCGCTATTTGTCTACTTTTAGTTTTGGAGTCGAAAACTATCCAAATATGTACATAAACATTTTGTTGATTTTTATAACTAATTTCCTCAGGATGTTTTACTGTTTTTGTATTAAAAATGTTGTCTGTTGCTTTTATTACATCATTAGTTGATTTTAATGCATTTCCCTGTTTTTGTTTTAATATTTTTTTTAACAAAATTTATCAAATTTTTGCTGTAATTTTTACTACATTTGTAAGTTGTAATTACTACACCAAAGTTAATTTTAAATGACTTGAAGTGTACAATATCAATTATTATTTTCAGTGAATTTATCCACATTATTCTTTGAGTGCTGGCTGTAAACGAATATTTTTTTGATACTTTTACAGATTTTCTTAATTTGTCTGGCATATTACAACACTAACTACAATAATGAGGAAATAAAATAGCAATAAAATCTTTTACATTCGAATATTAAAAAAATATTGTTTTACAAACACGATTTAGAATAAATTAATCTTAATACTTATCTCATGAAACAATTTTCAATTGCATTGCAATCTCCCGAATCATGTTTGAAATCTATGCCGTTAACTTTAAACCTATTTTATGACAGATTTAGAATTTTTATTTATATCAAAAACAGATTATACTAGAATTGACATCTACTTTGAATACCATAATTCTTTACACTACCATAACTGACATTTTTAAGTCTACATGATTTGGATTTCAATGAATTGTTTAATCAATATATGAGAAAGCATCTTTAAAAACTTGTTCGTACCACGTTTTAAAAGTGTCAACTGTCTTACATGATTTACTTTTCATATTTTAGTCTATTCCTCAGACCATTTTTGTTGTTTGCTGAAGTTATTTATTGTAATTTTAATTTCACTTTATGAATTTTTCATTTAAACACTTTTTCATTGTTATGTGTTAATCATTTCAAAATATAAATGATAAAAAAAATCTAGAAATTTAATGGAAATTTTTAGTTTTTCGACTACCTTATAGCCGCAAAGTTAGTGAGAGACTATTTTATCTATTTAAAAGTCACTTTTATTTATATATATATGTATCTACGTAAATCGAGCATAGAACTTTGTTGTGTTTATTTATTAATATTGTTTCTTATTTTTCAAATATGTATTTAAATTAAATTTGTCTTTGAGCACAATTTTATTTGCACTTTATGAAGTATAAATTATAGATAGGATTTAATTACTAACATAAAATTTCCAAAAAGACAAAAAAGAATTTGCTTAACCCTTTTCTAGGCACCTCATAGCCTCGCAAAAGTTTGCCGATAGAATCTACTGAAAATGTCAGTTAAAACAAAGATATTTGCAGTTAAAAAGGCGACAAAAATAAAAAACTTGTATTAAAGGAATTAAATGTGCTAAAATCCCAAACGTATTTTACAAATTGTGAAAAATAATCTGTTGGAGGCATGTCCCTATCCGGATTTCATTCTTGCCTAAGGAAATCATTCTTGCCAAATTTGAACTACTTTTATTTTTGAGTTGTGTTTTTTCTGGATGTGGTAGTAGTTCAAAATTTGGCATTTCCATCAATGAATTTAACACGTGCGTGTCATAGGAAAGATCCGATACTGCTGTAAATTTAACAATTTTTCAGTAGAAAACTATGCTTGTGCGTCATGTCGCTATGTGTTGTTGTATTTATTTTATTTTTGCATTCTTACTTTGAATGTAGAGAAAAAAGTCATGCATTAAAAAGTGGATGTTCTCTTTTTGTAGGGTTATTAGGTCCATTCGATTACTGGGTAATTTGTACAAATTTGTACAAATTTTTACTGGATGGCGTTCGTTTACATAAATACTCAGTAAACAGAAAGAAAAAAGAGAGAATAAAGTGACAGTTCTATGTTGAGAGTTTCTAAGTCTTCTTCTTTTTCTTGCAAATTTTTACTGGATAAATTTTAGCCAGTAAGAATTTGCAAGCAGAAAAAAACATATGATTCGAAAACATATGTTTATTTATTAAAAACCAAAAAAAAAAAAAAAATTACAATTATGTTTTTTTATGGAAATTCAAAGCAATGAAACTTTCAAAATAAATTATGGGAAATATAAGAAAACCTTCTAAAAAGTGTCTGCTAAAGATTTAACATCTAAAATTATCTTCTTCCACAGCGACCAGTTAAAATTTATTTGTATATTTGGTGTTGTAATCAGCTGTGTATACAAACTTGCAAATTGTTGCAACTTTTCTGTTCGCGTACATTATGGAAAAATTTTATTTTGAGAGTAAATCTTGTATTACTCTCTGTAAGCTTGTACTGAGTAATTCTTACTGGACTTGACTGAGAAAAGTAATCGAATGGACCTATTATTACCCAATGTCATAAAAATAACTGATAAATTTTTACTACAAAAATAAATAAAAAAAAAATTAAATTACTACTTTTTTGCAGTTAGTTTTTTTATGTTATAATAAAAAATATAACAAAACAACTTTTTTCTCTAGATCACAAAAAATGTGTAATTACTTCATCCTACTTAAAATTTAAAGCCCAAGTTCTAAAAGGTTCTCTGGTTATTAAGTTTTTATGCATAAATAATAAACATCCCAGTGTAGAAACGGTAATGACATATCATTATTTTTTGACTATCAGTAATAACACCCACTTATTATTATTTTAAAACATATAATAATGAGTTAATGATAATGAGTTACTAATATAAAGTAATTTTCTATATTTTTTTGAAAAATTTTTGAAATCTATTTTTAGACTCAATATTTATTCAACACTGGTAAGGATATATGTAACCACATATTTTTTGATTTTATGTATGTTGGCGATTAAGCTGACTTGTGCGCATCAGGTGAATTATGTGTTTATCTATCAAATATTACATGTCGAGATAGCTCAGATGGTAGAGCTATTGACTGGCACTCTGGAGTCCCAGGTTCGATTCCCGCACTAGAACATTTTATTAAAAAAAAATTTGCAATAAAAAAATATTTTTTTTATTAAAATTATTTTTTTGAAAATCTATTTTTATATATTTATATTTAGACTCATTCTTTTTGTCAGTACTGGTAAGCATATAGGTAATGACATATTTTTAGATTTTTCGTATGCTGGTGTGTAAAGGTAATAAGAAATGTAATAAGAAAAGTAACTAGTTACCATTACCAGGTATATAGTTATATAACCACATATCTGGTAATGATTTTCTACACTGGGATATTGTTGATAAAAATTTTCTGATTTTGATTTGCAAACTAAGAATCCATCATTGATAAAAAATGTAAACTAAACAAGAATTTTCACCAACTCGATGAAGTTTTTTATTTTTTAAACAACTAAGGGCGAGTAACTTATTTCCAACTTAACCAAGATTACACGTTAACCACAGATATTTCCATATAAATTTGACATTCATAACTATGGTTAAGCACTTAACTTAGTTTAAGATAAGTTAGCAGGTCTAAAAAAATTAACTGTTAACTGCAGAAATACTGTTTTGGTAGTTTTTTATTACAATATTAAAAATAACTGTTTTAACTCATTTTGGGCACACGCAGTAATTTTAAACGGCTTCATATTTTTATTAGAAAAAGATAATTCAGTGATTTAAAAACCATAAAATTGTTTAATATGACTGAAATCGTAAATAAAAATATGATAGAAACATTTTCTTCAGATTTGCTAAAAATCAAAAAAATCATTTAAAAATAAAAAATCATTCATAAAACAATTTTTTTAAATCAACAACAACAAATCTACCAAAATATGACAGCGCTACCTGAGCTCTCATACTGAGCGGTTAGGTATCAGGTCGTTCTGCAGATAGTTGTACAACTGTTGACTATTAAATTATATCTGCCGAACGCACCCAATATTTTTCCAATAAAATTTAAAAATCGGTTAACTCAAAAAAAAGAAATTGTTATATTTCTGAATAAAGGTTTGTCCATAAAAATATACAAAATTACAATTTTTTAAATATTTTTAACCTTGCCAATATTTCCACTAGAGGGCGCAATAAGACAAAAACAATTGCAAAAATTTCTTAAAGGCACATCTACACGAGATAGAAAATTAGTAGAGGTAGAGCAAAAAACACCTCTAAATAGCTTAAATCATTCACAATAGAGCTAATTAGAGGTGCTTTTTGTTCTATCTCTAGAAGTTTTCTCTCTCGTGTAGATGTGCCCTAATAGCTTCTTAAAAAAAAATGTCTAGCGGATTTATGACGTGTCCTTAATGAGTTAAGCAATTATTATGAAGTACAGTACATTTCGTTAGTAATTTTTTATAATAACTGCGACAATAATTGTTTTGTATTTTTCCATAGAAAACAACTTTAATTTCAGTTAAAAACAACAACTAATGATTACTAACAAACAACACTACACTAATAGAGTAAAGTCTGTAAAAATTTTAGTTAAAACTATTAAAAATTAGTTAAAAATGACCTTGCTGAAAAAACTTCTCAAATTAGCAGATTATTTTTGCTAAATATTAGTAAGATAGTAACAGTTAAGTATACAAAATTTTAGTTAATTTGAGTTAAATTTAAGTTAGGAGAGTTAAATTTAATTAGTAGACTAGACAAAAAATGTACAATTTTGAAAGTTTCTTTTTTAATTTTTTAGGCGAATAACCTTCTGAAATCAACAATTTACTATTTTTTTATTTTCCTAATTTTCTTTATTAGCAAAAAAAACTAAAAATGGTCCAAATTTCGGATCACCAATAACCGAAAATATGGCGGATTTTCTCGATATTTCCAAATTTACTATTATTTTCAAAACATTGAAGGAATTCATAGTTAGCTAACGTTAGCACATTCTAAAATAGTATGATTTTGAAGTGTCAAAAGCAGGGTTGGCAACCGATACTTTTATAATACCGTTATCCGTTTCAAAACCCTTTCAAATAGATAACCGGTACCGATACCAATACCGAAACTCTGAATTTTGAAAAATACCGGTATCCAAAAAACTTTTCCCTTAATACAGGTATTGAACCGGCATTGAATCGGTTTCTAATAAAATAATTTTTTTTTTTACTTTTTTCACAAAAAAATATAAATTGTTTTATTCAAAATATGCATAATTTAAAATTAATTGAATTCTATGTGTGTTTTTAATAATAACATTCAATTCAATAATACCCATACGTACCGGTATTGATGTTTTGGTATCGGTAATACCAATACCGATACAAATGAAATACCGTTACCGATACCAATACCGAAACAAACAAAAAATCGATAATACCGATACCCTTATTCGTTTCGGTTGCCAACCCTGGTCAAAAGTCAACAGAAATGTTTTTATATAATTTTTTAAAATTTACGAGTGATTCCAATTTTTGTTTATTTTTGCATAAAACCCTCTAATTAACAAGATCAACGAGTGCGTGAAGTGCCATCTCCAACAACACATAATTTATTGTTAAAAGACAATTCTTCAATAATACCCATACGTACCGGTATTGATGTTTTGGTATCGGTAATACCAATATCGATACAAATGAAATACCGTTACCGATACCAATACCGAAACAAACAAAAAATCGATACCAATACCCTATTCGTTTCGGTTGCCAACCCTGGTCAAAAGTCAACAGAAATGTTTTTATATAATTTTTTTAAAATTTACGAGTGATTCCAATTTTTGTTTATTTTTGCAAAAAACCCTCTAATTAACAAGATCAACGAGTGCGTGAAGTGCCATCTCCACCGACCTGCCCTTATTAAAGGCATGTTGGGAGGCAGATAGCAGACCTAAGGTGTACATCGGTAATTCTCTCCAAGGTCTTCATTAGCAAGGAAGATAGACTTATTGGTCTATAATCCTTCGTATAGGATGTAGGCAGGCCAGTCACCTGATCCTTTAGCCTCATTGAACAGTCTTCTACACTCAGCCCGTGTATTGGCAATATCAGCGCCTCAGTTAGCCTGCACACGGCGTCCTCTATATCAACCGCACTCTCTATGAGCGGTGAATCATGTGGGAGGATCCTGGAGACGGTACCGCAGTGCATGTCCGAGTTTGTCCTGATTACTAACATCAACAGAGAAGTCGATATACTAATGATCCGAAAAGGAACAACCCTCGAAACATTCCAATCCTTAATCATATGAAACCTGCTCTCACTAATGAGCATAATATCAAGAACTTTCCTCCTATTCGCAACAATAAAAGTCGGTTCACTACCTACGTTTGCTATCGATAAATTACTTCTGAGAACAAAATCAAAAAGTGACTCACCTCTAGCATTGATGTCTGAGCTTCCTCAAACCGCGTGGTGCCCCTTGGCATCAGCGCATATTATAACCGGCGTATTTGCCGCCCTCGCCGCACGTATCAGCTTTCTAACCACAGAGTATGATGGTCATGAGCCATGTAACTGGATACCAGCCAGAGTTTCCTACAGCCAGTTTCCAGAGCTACCGCCGTTGTGTCCTTGTCACTGTAAGTAGGTAAAACAAAAACATTAAGGGAGTTCCTTGCCATAATACAGGCCCTTGGCTTACCTATACCCTTCACGTACAGCTTACTGTATCCGTCAAGCGTTAGTCCACAAACCCGATCCTCATGAATCCATGGTTATTGGACCATAATAAACTCCTCCCTGCTCTTGGCAACCCTGAGGAGCAGTGATACTGCCTGGGAATGATTAAGGTTAATCTGCGTTACTGCGACGTTCTCCAGGTATGAACCTGAAAGGGCGTCTTCATCGACCGCTTCGTCCGTCTGTTCAAATAATTCGCCCACCAGTCCTGTGACTGACAGTGCGTCTTCTGAGTCAGAAGAATTAGCAGCTACTTCGCATGACATGCGGTCCGTCTCTTCTGGGGCCCTAGACTAACTGTGAAATGGTGGTCCATCGACCTTATCGTCACCCTGGTAGATGCTGAGAAAGATCGTACCGAAACCGTAACAGACCTTTTCCCGCCTCTTCCAGATTGGCGCTAAGGATTGTTCATTAAGAGCAACGATAGCCCTTCTCGAGTTTCCTACAGGCTTAGAAACCTTAACTACCGTCCAATTATGGGTGGCCATCTGTGTATTACTGTTCTGCAGGATCCTCAGTATCTACCGTAGGGTTAGATGGCGCAGCTGGAATTTTAGCTGTGGACCTAGGCATGCGAGGTATCTCATTGGGAGGGACCGCCTCAAGCCAAGTGTCCTGCCATATTCCCCCGAGGGACGCTATTAAACGCTTATACAGCGTTGTAGATCGCTCGTTTATACAAGCAATAAATTTTACGTGCTCGTGTAACCACCCAGCATCTTCGCATAGGGGGGTGGACCGGAATCCAGTAATTTAAGCTGGACTGTCTCCCAATTTGTGCGAGACAGTCCCATTCTGCACACTCCTATCCATAAGATATAAGATGGGTTTTCACCACCTCATTAAATGGTTTATTGAATAGCCGTGTAGGCTTATGTTTCGGACGGTTCGTCGGAGTGGGCGGATGCTCTTCCTCAGATCTCTGCTTGAGCTAAGAAGTTCCCGATTTTGAGAAGATAACTTTGTATCTGAATGAAAAGTTTGATTTTATTATATTTTTATTAATATTTTATTTATTTTTGAAATTGCATATTATTTTAAAGGGGGAAATTGCATAAAAATATATACTTTATATTTTGTAAAAAAATACAGGAAATTCAAATTATAAAGATAAAAACCTACAATATAAGCTTATGGGAAATTAAACCAAATGGGGAATAATATATCGAGTTATTATATAAAAATGTATTTTTTTGTATGGTATTTATTTAAAAGCTTACAAATTTTCAAATTTATGAAAAAAGGAATTTAAGATTTCTGAAAATTTTGGGATGTGCATTCAATAAAATAAAAATAATTTGAAAAAAGCCTTTAAACACCAATTTTTTAAGTTTTTTTATTCTTTTTTTTTATTGTTTTTTGTGCAAAATAAAATTAAAAAAATACAAAATTTAAGAGAAGAAAAAACTCAAAAGCCCAGTATAAGAGTTTATAAACATGATTGAAGTGTTAAGTATTTTTAGTGGCTAGTTGACAGTTTTTTGTAACAAAAATTAATGTTTTTAAAAATATAAATCAAACTCTTATTTAAAAGAAAATTATCAACAGGAAAGGAATAATTAATGACTAAACCTTGAAATAATAAATCAAAAAATAAATTATTTTTTCTGTAACAATTCAATCCGAAAGCAAAATATAAAAAAAATAACGGAAAATTGTAGGAAAATACCATAATTTTAGAAATTATATAAAAACAATTGGGAGAGGATATTTTTGCAATTAAAAACTAAAGACTTTTGCCAGTTATTTATGTTATTATAATTTTTTTTTCGCATAAATAAAAAACTTAGATATCATCGATATCAATCTCCTCGCCATCATCATCTTCATCGATAACCTTTTTAGCAACTTGTGTAACAACAGCGGCTTTAAGAGGTTCCACGCGAGCACGATCATTGTATTCAATTTCAACCTCGGAATCTTCATCATCTTCCTCTTCTGAGGAATCTTCTTCCTCGGCTTCTTTAAGCCATTGAATGAAAGGCTTAGCCTTCTCGTGTATCTCAGTGGCTACTTCCTTGGATACATATTTCTTGCTTACTTTTTGGGACCATTCCAAAATGACTTTCTCATCGAGAATATCCTCATCATAAAATAGCTTGAAAATACCAGCCACCTTAGGAATTAGCTTATCCTTATGTAAGGCTATAACCTGTTCAATGCCACCAATCAAATAACGTTGAGCCTTGGGATTGTTGTGGGTAAAACGCAATAGCAATACACGATGTTTGCGTACATCGGCTACAAGATTTTCCGAGAAGAGCAATTCAGCCAATACCAATGAGGCTTTGTTAACAATATCCAAACGTTCGGCCTCAATTAGAAGATCCTTATGTTCGGCTACAGATTCTAGCTTGCCAGCATCTAACTTCTTTTTGACAATCTCGTAAAAGATGTCAATACGTTCCTTTTCGGTTTTATCATAATCATCCGAAATAGTCATACTTTTGGCGCCATCAGTCAAATCTTGTAAACGAGCACGTATAGCTTCCTGGTAGAGGAAATAAAAAAAGGATTTCATTCAATAATCTATACAATTTACCATAGGTTACTTTAATTTGCAATAAATCTATGATTAATGGACTATTTTGGGTGAAAAAAAAACTCCTACATTGAGGTAACACTTTAACTTGCACAATTCTCTATGATTAAGGTACTGTTCTCGTACTTTTTCTTCACTATTAAAAACTCCTTGCTTGAGATATAATTTTGACTACAAAACTATATCATGAAGGAATTATATTGGCTCTATAATTAATTGCATCATCAATTGGTACTATTTTAATTCTAGAAAAACTCCATCCTGACCGTTTGACGACCACTGTAAAGAATGCTTGCTTAAGGGCTTGTGTCATAAATGTCCAGAAAATATATCCAAATGTGATTTTAAAGGTGGGTGGGGGTAAACAAATGTAGTATGCGGTAAGTCTCTGTCTGGTTCCACTTGCCCATTATCAGTCCTCAAAATTAGTAAAAAAGTATTCTTGTTTTTTAAAGGGGCACAAACAAATACACTCTAAAAATTTTGTCGGTGTAGAATCTACTGAAAATGACAGTTAAATAAAAAGTGTATACAGTGAAAGGCGACCTTTAAAATAACTAAAAATGTTTTTATTCAAAAGCAACTAAGAAATGTGGTAAAAATAACTATCAAAGCCATAAAAATAACTGACATATTTTTACTCAAAAAATTTGAAATCTGACAAAGTTGATAAAAACAACTGTTTTCTTACAGCTCATTGTTCTCGATATTATAATATATTTTAATAAAAATATTAAAAACTAATTTTTTCTTTCGATTAGAAAAAAATTGTAATTACTTCGTCCTATTCATATTTGAAAGCCAAAATTCCAACCAGTTATGCAGTTTGTATGTTTTTATGCATTGTAGGCAATATGGGCCTGTTCGGATATGTATCACTGCTTTGCATGTGATACGCATCTGTGATTAGTTTGCGATAAAATTGTCAGATGGTCGAAAATGCATCATAATAGCAAATGATGTGCAAATGTCTGATGCAAAAACATCAGCATCGCAATCTAATCATAGATGCCCAGCAGATGCAGGGCAGTGATGCATTTCCGAACAGGACCCATTACTTTTTGTAATGGTAATGAAATTTTATATTTTTTGTAATGTACCTAATGAGGTCGCTTCTTTGCCAGACCTCCAATTGAAGCTTATTTTTTATTATTTATAAATTCAATTTAAAGGACAGGAAAAAAAGAAAAATATTTGCCTTTGTATAAAAATAATTGTAATGAAAATCTATGCCTAATTTTGTAAAGGAAATTAAATTTCATTAGTTACATTGCATTCAAGTCCATACTGGTAAAAGTACACACTGTCCAAAAAGCACTGCCAGCAACCGAAAAAATCATTGTAATAACGTTTTTTTTTTTTAACAGGTATGTGTCAAATATCGGTTACGGAGAGATAAAAAGCACCAAAAATAAAATAAATGAAATGAAAAATACTCCAAAAGATGACAAATATTGTTAAAAAAATTTTTTTTTTAATCACTCACCTTCGATACATCAACACTCCAATCATCATCATCATCATTCTTTTCCGGCAAAGCAGCACTTATTTCGGCCTCTGTCTGACTAGCCTGATTGCCACCATCAGAATCACCATCGGAATTCTTAGCCATTGAATTATTAGCATCACCATTTTCACCATTTTTACCCTTACGCTTGGTGCGTTTACCCTCGGTCAAAGAAGAACCTTGGGCGGCCGGGTTAATAGTAGGCGGATTTTTCAATATAAAAGTATTAACTTTATGATTAACTTTCAATAGACCATGATAACCGCAAGCCTTGCAAGACTGAGAGATGGTCTGATTTTTAACCGATACGGTTAAATCCGTTTCAGGATTATCGCATTCGGGACATAAAACATATTTACGAATGAAGCCATCTAAAAGATCTTGTAATTTGGCAGCATCATGGGAGCCATTCACGATGAAACGTTCATTCTAGGAAAAAACAAGAGGGAATTAAGAAATTTAACATTTTTTTTTGTTCTTAGAAAGCCTTAAAATTCTTGAGATCAATCTATAAGTTTTCGATTGTTTTATTAACATTTTACTATAAATGATTAAAAATCGTCATATGAAATCAAAAAAGCCGTAAGTTACAAAAAAAATCAAAATTGGCTTTTTGATGATGTACTGTATCAAAATACACACTCCTGCAAAATTTTACACTCCTACGACTAAAAACGACGATTTTATTAACAAAATTCTAGAAGTCCTAAGTGCAAGCGCAGAAAAAACCAATCCTCAAAGGCGTAAGTTTCATAGCTCTGTAAATAATACTTTTTCTCCAAATACTAATTCGATAAAGAAAAAAATAAGCTTAACCTAAAAAAATTTTCAAAAAATTTGGTTTATCTTTATATGCATTTAAAAATTTTCTATTTGCATTGTTATCTAATTGTACTTCTAAATGTTTATTTTTTTATTTTTATTTTAAACAAATTTTATTGCTTGTTTTGTTATTTTTGGTAAAAATTTGTAACCGATTATGGCCTTTAGGCTAGGTTATTATTATAAATAAAGAAATTAAATTAAATTAATTTTAGGAAGTTTTTTGCTTCTCCTGTAAAATTTTTTAAATGTAACTTACGGCTTTTTTAATTTCATATGACGAAATGTACAATACTTTAAGGAGCTTATAAGAGAAAACCCCTAAAAAGGTAGCATACTTTTAATAAATTATTTTAATAAAATGTAAACTTAACAGAATTATCGAAAAATTACAGAAAAATCTCTTATAATTTTTCTTATTACCTTATAATCAAACTGTGTTTGAGCACCTAATTCACAACCAAAATACTTGGTTGGATAGGTAGCAGGTCTACCAATAGCTCTCGCCACCTCAGCCATATTAACAATGACTGTCTTAATGCCATTTCCTTTGCCCTCGACTTTGGCTTGAATGCGAGGCATTTTATAACGATAGAAAATGTCAGTGACATTGCGATTAACATTAACAGAACCCATTTTTAACGCTTTTTTTTCTTAGCGATCTTTAACGTTTAAACAAATTGTAAAGCGTTTTCTTTGTCGAATTTTTAAGCCGGAAATGGTTAAAAAAATCTTCAAAATCCAATTTAATTTTTAACTCCTTTCGGATATCAGTTTATTTGTGTGTTTTGCTTTAACTCAAATAACGATCATTGATTTGATTATCTTCACTACCTTCGTCGATGACGCCTTCAATAAACAACCGGCTGTATCGTTGATAGATTACTTTCTTTAGGATTTTATCTTCCTCCCAACAGTTTGGTAACTGAATTGCAGTACTAGGTTTAAAATTTTTATTTTTTGATTTATTAAGTGGTTTTATACAGTTTGTTAAATTCATGAAGTTTGTTTTTGTTTTAAAGGATTTGTTTTTAAGAGTTTTTATGATTTTTTTTTTATTTAAGTTCAAATGAACAAAATTGATTTTGGTTGTTTTTTGTGAGGGGATGCTACTCTTTTTTTGTTGAATAACTCTTTTTTTGTTTTTTTTTAAGATTTCAATATTTTTTCAATTTGAAATAACTATAGCTGCTAGTTTTATTAAGAGTTTGTTTTATATTTTAAAGTTCTCTTTTTCTTTTTATATGATTGATTTTATATGGATATTATTTTGGGCAGATATTTAAATATTTGTTTTAATGCTGTTTTTTTTTTTTCTTTACACTCCTTTTATTTGAGCGGACGTGTTTTTTTTAGAAATTTTTCTTTTGCCGTTTTAGTTTTTTTTAACATTTATTTTAGTTTTTTTTTGTGTTGTAAAAATTAAAATTCGAAAAACGAGGGCTTTTAATTTAATTAACGAGTGCCTCACGATTCTCTAAAAGGTTGCAGCTTCCGATGTCTGTTACTAGAAAATTTTGAAGTCCTGTAAAAAACAAACCGGCAATAATTAATTATAAATTTAACTTAATACAAATTTAAAAACTTTTAAAATTATTATATCGTTAAATGTTTTAGATAAACGCTGCTAAATATGCAATATATTTATTTTTTAATATTGCCTGCTTTTGAGGTTATAAATGCATTTTTTTTAATATGACTACTTTTGGCGTTATAAAGATTTTGGGATTTATTAAATTCTATTTTTATTCTTTAAATTGTCGATTTGTTTAAAGAAATTTTTAGACGTTTCTAAACGACCCTACTGGTAGACACTAAAATTTTTGTGTCATTTTCTTAAGATGGCTAAGAATCTGATATTATGAATTTCAGGGACAAATTAAAAATTAATTGATTATTCTAACAAACAAAATCTCTAAAATTTAATTTATAAAACCACTTCAGTCGATTTAAGTTGTTATGTTAAAAATCCACAGATTTGTAGGTTATCAATTAGTAATTCAAATTTATTTTTTTTTAAATGTACCTTTAGCCTTGACCGACTATAGTTTATATTTATGTTTACATTATAAAATATGTTAAATCTAAAGACATATACATATGTTGGTGCCACCAAAGTATTTCAATTTAAAAGCCGTTTTGTGTTTCGGGTATCATGTTAGGGGGAAAACACGAATAATTATAATGTAAGGGGAAATGTATAGCAGTCATTAGAAGTTGTATTTACTGCAGTAAGTAATAAATTTTAGAACAAAACCAGCAACAGCAAACGAGTAATGAAAAAAAAAATTTAAAAAAAACAATAAAAAGCACACTTTTAGGCGCTATAAAGTACTAGTCATGTACATTAGAGTGGCATTTTTTTGTAGGAAGGAAAAATGTTTTTATTCCAATTTCCATTTATTGTGTGGATTATAAGTGTCCGACTTAAGAGTTCGGCCAAGGTCAGTGTATCGGCAAAATTTTGGCCTAATAACAAACATTTATTTGGGCCAATATTTTGCTCTAGCAATGTAGTGACATCCACATTCATATATAAACAACAATAGATTTTTTTTATTTTACAAGTTTTTATTGCCGCCACCGGATATCGATCTTGCGACCTCATGATTGCTAGTCTAGCTCTCTACCGCTGAGCTATATTTGATATCAAAGTTGCCTGGCATAAAAAAAGCTGTAAAAATATACTAACGGATACTTTGGAAGCAATGAAAGAAGTTATTTTTTGAAGTTCTTCAGAATAACTACTAAAAAAGCAATAAAAATACACTAGTAGTAGTTTGTAAAACATTACTTGCAATTTTTTTTTTTGCTGGGATGGTCTTAAACTTATATTATTGAATTCTTAAAATTAATGTCTATATAATTTTCCAAAACTGTTATTAAAATATCCACACAAATGTTTCATTTACAATAGAAATTACATTTTTGAAAATATACAGAACATGTGATGAAAGCAATTTACATTTTATTGATTTTTTGGATAATGGTTAAACAGCTTTCTACATGTGTTCTTTTAGTTTGAATTCCTACTTTTTTTTTTTGGAAAATTACACTTAATTGTAAATTGATTTACATGGTTTCCTTTGATAATTGTTTTAATTAAAACAGCTAAAATAAGAATTCTGATTTTTTCCGGGGTTTTATTTTAAAATTTTTATGTTAATATTATTATTGTAATACATACCTATGACTTAAATAACGCCGATGTGAATTCATGCACGAACTAACCAACTTGCTCCGTTGAGGTGGAGATGGAGGAGTTTGCTGGTATACTGGTGTTTCTGTAAAAAGAAAACAAATAGAAAATTAAAAATATTGTAAATTACAAAAAATTAATTATAACAGCACTACTATAGTATTGTGGTATATTTATTATTTTAGGTAAAAAGATAAAATAAACTTTTAGTAATACAAAGATTTTTTATCGTTAACAGACAGCTTTAAACGCTATAGCTTTTAATTATGGACAAAAATCCATTTAATGGTATACCATTAAAAAAAAAATCGAGTAATCGCTACCGTGGAGTTGTTTACTAGTGCGGTATATATTTATTGGCCAGAAATTTATATAATTCTGGACAAAATAATTTTTACGACTTTATACTTAAAGGAGACATTACAATTTATTCTTCGAAAATGGCCACGTATCTATGTCTCTATATTTTTCATTCACGCCGTACAATTCAAATACTTTTTTATGTGTCAATAAAATTTTGTGTGTGAAGTTTTTTATGTTGGAACACTCCCATATATCTAAAGGTGTTGCGAAAAGAAAAATTGTTGATTTTTTTTAGGATTATCGAATTTTTTTTTAATATAAATATTTAAAAAGTAAAAGTTTTCACAATGTAAAGATTTTTTATATAAAAAATATACAAAATCTAAAGATTTTCTATTCGAATATTCTATTTTTTATACGGGGATCAATAAATAAATAAACATTGCGGACGCAGCGAACCCCAACTTTTATGTTTTTTGATGAACCGGAACCCAGAAAAAGATGTTCCAAATATCTTTCCTTTGATACCCAACCAGCTATATATAGTTTCTTTAGAAGATTTATGAAAAATCTTAAAAACACTCTTTAAAGCTATTAAATTACTTAGTAAGTAGCTCAATGCTCTTTCTTGTGATAGCGACCCTTTAGAAAAACGTGTAAGTCCACACAATGTAATCGATTTCACACTGTGTGTACTTACGATATGGGATACTTGTGTATAACAATTGTATATAAAACTTAAAATATTTGAAATTTTTCAAAAATTTTGTCTAACTTACATGTCACTATACTTGTGTGTACTTACGAAGTATATTGGCTTGTGGGCCATTACAATGCGCCATACCCTGGGTAAAGTAAGCCACCTTATGTGTAGGGTTTGAAAGTACTCGGAGATACTTGTGTGTACTTACTAGAATCCTCGAGTGCTTTCAAATTCCAATATACTTCGTAAGTACACACAAGTATAGTGGCATGTAAGTTAGACAAAATTTTTGATAAATTTCAAATATTTTAAGTTTCATATACACTTGTTATACACAGGTATGCCATATCGTAAGTACACACAATGTGAAGTACACGAAATCGATTACATTTTGTGGACTTACACGTTTTTTTCTAAATAATAGTGTCCAACCGAAGCACTTTTTTGGGACCGATGTCGAAGTCGATGCCGGACATCGGCCAAATTTACAATAATCGGCCTAAGCCTATTATTTTTAGACACTATTGAGTATGTTGGGTTACCGAAGCAAAGTACAATTGCTTTCACAAAAAATTGTTATTTAACCAAAAACTACTTAAATTTTGAAGAACGCTTTTTGGCAGCCTTGGGCATTAGAGGGTTAAGCATTCCATTACACTTCTAATTACATTAGAATCGCATTCCTTTTACCAAACTTGATTATAGACATCTTTTCATATGTTATAACGAAGTGGATAATAAGAATTACACATTTGTGTACACGAAGTACATTCAATTACAAGAAAAACATTGCAAAAACAAAGCAACATAATGAAGCTTGTAAGAAAACCCAGTGGAAGAGATGTTATAAAGCCTAAAAGTAGGCAAAAAAGGAAACCTTATTAAAACAAAAAAAAAAAAATAATTAAGAGATGCCAAAAAGAATTTAAGATATTGATTTTTTTAAACTCATTTTTGTAAAATGGACAACAAGAGATTTTTTTAAGACAGAGTCCTTCCAAAAGGAAAAAATATTTAAAATTTTCAAAACTTACTTGTATTTGGTTTATGGTAGGCGTAAGACACCACAAAGTGTAATAACGACAAAGAGCCAACCATAAGATGATGATGCTCTTGTATTTTACTATTAAATTTACTCAACACGTTTCTTTTTAAAAAAAGATTTAATAAAATGGCACACCAACACTGTATGGTAATATGGGAATAGTTTAAGAGTTTTTTTTTGCAGTTTTTTACAGTTCTATTTTTTCTTTCCAAATTTATGTTAATGAGTAATTATAGTTCAGATATTCTTATTAATTGCAAATTCAGCTAAAAATAAATGTAAGTTATAAAAAAATTTTCAATATTTATGGAAAAATTACGTGGCTTTACTAAATACCAGATGTTTTATTAATTAAAATAATTGAAATTAACTTTTGAAGTTTTTTTTTTTATTTTTTTATGAAATTTTAAAGAAAAGTTACTAATTTTATATGAAAAGAAAATAATAAGCCAAAGTATTATTTTTAAAAAATATTAACAATTTTGAAAATGATTCCGCAGTTTTATTAATTCCGTGTAGTCGTTTTAATTAATAAATTCCTTTTTCCTGTCTGCTAAATTATATATATGTATGAAGAAATTTATGTATACTTGGTATAGTTTTGTTAAAAATTTTTGATGTTTTTTTATGGTTTACACACGTTCAGCTCTTGAGAAAGACTAAAAAAATATCCTGTTTGTAGCATAGTTTTAGGCTGAGTGAGAAATTTTAAACACATCAATGCTATCACTATAACTCTCAATTTTGAACTAAAAAAACTCGGTGTTCTACATTCTCAAGCAATTTTAGACATTAAAGAAAATATGTATCAAACTTTCGGTAATAAAGTGTAGTCTGTTTTAAGGTTAAGAAAATTTTAAAAATAATTTTCAAAATTAATTCATTTTTATTTAAACTACGTCATTGAACCCAACATCTCATTGTCATCAAAAAATTTCTCATAGTTATATTTCCTGTTTGCTCTAAAATTCTCTACTTTTTCCATTTTAGAGCTCCTATATTATCTGCGCAAACTCTTTAATTTAAATTCTATTTTAGTATTACGTACAAAACACGTAGTATCAAGCATATCCTTAAAAGATACCAAAAATTATAGTTTTTGGAAATTATACCTTTTTGTGTAGAAGAAAAATGTTAAAAAACTGTTGGACAATGTGAAAAATGTTATGCTAGGTTGAGCCTAAATTTAAAAATAAAATGGTGTAGATAGGCAACTGAGGCTACACAGTCAGGTTACCAATGACATATGTCAAAAAAAATTAGGTTTTTGTTTAAATTGCAGTGATTTGAATAGTGTGATAGAAATAAAGAGATCCACATAAATTGTCGGGCACATTTTTGTATATATCTATCCCTTTCTGTATATCACCAAAATTCTGACATTCCGTTTTACTAATTCTCTTACCGCCGCATGAATTAAATCAGCTGATACCTATCTGTATATAATCTGTGAAAGAAAATATTAATGGCGTTTTCTTTTCTGGAAAAATATGTTGCCTTGTTAAAAGGCAACATTTTAAAAATGTTGCCCTCACCCCATTAAAATGTTACATTTTTTCAATCAGAATAGAACACAATAAAATCACTGTTGCATTTTTCTAAACATATGTATGTGTATTGTATACTCGTATGCAATATTGTTTACGCAAACTATTACTAATTGTAGCCTAGTGGTTGTGATGCCTGCCTTTGACATGGGATGGACGGGTTCAAATTCCAGACAAAGTAAAAAATAAATTTTTTTATGTATTTTCTTTTTTCAATTAAATTTTTTTTTTTTCATATTTAAAGCAAATTGTATAATTTTTTATTTATTTTTAGCCTAAAAAATTGTTAAATACTAAATAACAGCAAAACTATAAAAATCTAATTAAAATTTTATAAAAACAAAAAAAAAACAAAAAAAAATATTTTGCTCCAACCGGGGTTTGAACCTGCGACCTACTGCATCAGAAGCCATGATAGTACCCCCTAGGCCACCAAGTTGTGAGTTAGCTGGCAAAAAACATTACAGTATATACACATGGCATTGACATAAAGAAAAAAACAGGGCAACACTCTACCCCGTAAATTTTTTGAGGGCGAAAAATGTTGCCTTTTTGCCCTTTATTTAGGCAACATTTTTAGAAAAGAACACCTAGCCCTCTTAGAATGTTACCCTTAATTTAGAAAAGAACACAAAAAAGGCAATTCAGAAGCAAAATGCAAAAAAAAGGCAACATTTTTTTCAGAGAAGAAAACGCCATAAGTGAAAATAAAAATGAACAACTAAGAGAATAGTACTGTTTAAAGAAATGAGTTCATCATTTAACCTTTACCATAGATACATGAACTTTGAACAATTTTACATACACTTAAATGAAATTTACAAGAATACATACGTTATTTTTCAGGTTATTAAAAACTTCTAATTTTAAAGAACATTATAAAATACACTCATGGCAGGAAGTTTAGGCACATAGAAGCGACCGTGATTAAACATAAATTCTTGGGATGACATCTCCTTCCCATTATGGTTTAACCAGCCTCTATGCAAGTCGCAGTGAACCTTCCTTGTTAGAAAATATCTATGAATGTGTGCTAAACAAATGGAAGAATTAACAAAACGCAATTGCAAAATTTAGGTGCTAAAAGAATTTAGACAGAATAAAATTTTATACAACTCTAATTATCATATACAACTGCTATTATATGTTTTTAATTTTCTAATAGATTTCTAACTAAATAATTGTATGTATATAAAAACTTTCATCTTACCCTGAAAACGTTTGTTTTTCGTAATAGGTGCTAATTAATGAATTCATATTTTTATAATATTTTATAAAATCACAGTATAGGTACATACAATTCAAGGTTTATATGCATGCATATGTGAAAATTGTATACAGTATAAATATTGTACAAAGATAATAGGGATTTTCATATAAACTCGTATTGTACTCGTAAACGGTGTAAACCTGGTATGTTTATGAGTTTAATGTCAAACTCCTTACATAAAAAATATGGTTTCTATTTATACAAGGTTTACAAAGAATTTATGAGTTTATATGAAAACCCTTAATATTTCATATTACCAACGTCACACGAAATATAGGTTATGCTTGAACAATTTTATTTTAAAGATAAGAAAATCTAAACTCTAACCAACATGTTTTATATGAAAATAAAGAATGGAGTATTTAAAAAAATGTAGAAGAGAATAAAAAAGTTTATGGTTATTGAGTTATGGCCTTGTTTTATAAAAATATTGGAGAACACCGATTCTTATGAAATTTTTTTTATATTGAACAATTTCTCTAGTCCCAATGCATTTATTTACATACAAATTAACACAGTTATAAAGAAAGTCTTGGTTATAGCGTACTTTTTATATAACGAATTAATTTCCTGTTCCGTTTTACGAATTTTCAGACAAATTACAAGACGGAAGTTTAAAAATATTTGCTTTTCACTTAAAAAAAATTAAATTGTCAAAAAGGTAATTTAATAGAATTCTTTTAAAATCAAAAACAATAGCTTTAGGGTCAAATGCATAATGACTTTTTAAATTTATAAATGGCTTACAAAACAAATTTTTCATACAAGAGAATTTATAATACAAGTACAATACAGAAATTTTAAAGTAGATTGTTTACTACGCTTATAACGAACTTCCCCCATATCGAACTAAATAGTCCGGTCCCTACACACAGAAAAAAAACGGGGGGAATATTACCTAAAAGATATGTAATTATACAACTACATAATTTTTTAGATAGTTTTACAAAGTTCTAGTAAAATATCCACATATTTTTGGAAAATATATACAATCCTTGCAAAAATTACATATATTTTGCTAGAAATTTGTAAAACTTACTTCGAACTTATGTAGTTGTATAACTACATAGCGCTTAGATAAAGTTCCACCTGTTTTTTTTCTGCGTGTATATGGAAAAAGTAAAAAGTGTATAATTATCGAAGTACTTAGGTAAAATACAACTTCAAAAGTATATTTTGTAAGTTAGTAAAAAAATACATGTAGATTTATTAAATTTTGGTTTTTGTCAACTTGCCTTAGTTTTTGATCTATTTCATTTCACGTACTTCAAAATATGTTAAGTTACCTAAGTTTTTTCTTTTATAAATTGTCTTCGAAAATATTATATTTCATTAAAGAATTGTGTAACTTAGCAGAAAACTTTTGAAGTTGTATTTTACCGAAGTACTACGGCAATTATCCACTTTTTATTTTTTGCGTCTATGAGTTCGTCTGCTCTATATACTTAATGAAAAAATTACGATTTACTGCTAAATTATCAATCCTTATTTTCATTAATTTCATACTTCAGTTACTCAACAGAGGGCGTTATACGATGAAATATACGTTTTTTTTTTATCGTAATATATATTTTTTATAAAGTTTGTTAAAAACATGTGGTTTTCGTTGTAATATAAAATGGATAAATCAAAATGTTTGAGTTTATTTCTCAAAAAGTTTTTCTTAGAAAGTTAACATATACATACAGCTATGGACATATAATTGGCACAAATTGAAATTGCGCATAAATTTAAGTATTTTCCAACTAAATATATTTAAAAATGCAAGTTTTATATCTTCTGATTGTTGTTGAAAAAGATGTTTGTCTTAATAGTGCTCAAATGTTCCATTATGTTTTGCTTATTATTTACCGTTATCATTTTTGCGTTAACAATGCTGATTTAAAGTGGACATATAAATGGCACAAATAACTTAAAATAGGCAGTAGTCGTGTAGATTTAATTCAAAGCAATAAATATTTTTCGTAGTTCAAAAATAAATATAAAAAGTTATAAAATTTTTAAAATGGGATCAGGAAAACATACCACAGGTGAGGAAAGGCGGATCATATGGAAAATGTATGAAGATGGAAAAAAAAAGTAGCGGAAATTGCTGAGATAATGCAAATTTCTCGCAAAAAAGTCTACAATGCAATTAATTCTTGTGTTAAGGATAACGATATATTGACTAAGGGTAAAATTTGGAAGCCAAGGCCACGAAAAACAGATGAGCGTACGGATGCAGCTATAGTACGAATGGTGAAAATTGATCCATTCAAGTCATCAAGGCAGATAGCATCGGATATTAATGAAAATTTTAACATGGAAATATCAAGCAGACTTGTCAGAAGAAGACTAAACGAGGCAAATTTGTTTGGGCGCATTTCCAGAAAAAAGGCCCTTATCCCAAAAAAAAAAAAATATTTCAAAACGACTAACCTTCGCCAGAACCCATAAGGAAAATCCCATTAGTTTTTGGAAAAACGTGTTATGGAGTGACGAAACAAAAAATAACAGGATAGGACCAGATGGCAGAATCTTTGTTCGTCGTCCTAAAGGCCAAAAGTTTAATCCTCGGTTCACTCAGAAGACGGTAAAACATGGAGGTGGCAGTATTATGGTTTGGGGTGCATTTTCTTGGCATGGCGTAGGTCCGCTTATAAAAATCAATGGAAAAATGGACAAGTTTCAGTATTTATTGATGTTTTGGTTTGGCCAGCCCAGAGCCCTGACTTAAATCCAATAGAGAACCTGTGGAATGAAGTCAAGGTTGAAATCGCCAAGAAAAATTACAAAAATATGGACGAAATGTGGTCGGCCGCACACGAAGCTTGGTACGACATCCCCAAAACAAAATGCCAAAAACTAGTGGAAAGTATGGGTCGCAGGTGCGAAGCTGTCATCAGAAACAAATGCCACAGCACTAAATATTAACGGTAAAATATTTGTACATACCAAAAAATTTAACAAATGCAATATTAAAACCATTTCTTCTCTTTTTTTAAGATTGTGCCAGCTCATTTCAATGGGTTTTTTTTCATAATGATAATTTTTTATTGGCATGATAATTTTTTATTTTATTCAATTAAAATTTATAGCAATATTAAATGTGCATAATAAACATTTGGAAAAAAAAAAACAAACTTGTTGGTTGTTAATAGTATTTGCAATATAGTAGCATAAGAAAGAATTCATGGTAAAATGTGCCATTTATATGTCCATAGCTGTATATACAAAAAACTAAAATCTACATTATAGCCTAGAGAGAACCCCACAAAGACAATCTGATGATAGTGAATTGGTATCACTTGAAAATGCATTAATTGTCAACCATTGGTTCTAGGAAAGTTTTGTTCATAAGTTTTTTTCTCTATTTGTTGTAAAATAAATTGTAAATTCTATTTGCAATTTGTAAAATTTGATCTTCAACCGCACAAAAATAACACTCATTACTTTTATAAAAAATCATTTGTTTACATAGGTTAAATATTTTTATAAAAATTATCAATTTAATAGCATGTTTAAGCTTACACTCAGAAAAAAGCAGGGTGAACATTATCTAAGTGCTACATAAGTTCCTATATTTTTCGAGGGTTGTAGATATTTTACAAAAAAAATTGCATATTTTTTGCAATGCAGTGTAAAGCCAATTTTTTGCAAACCACTGACACTTTTGTAAAAAAAAAAATTACTGGTTAAGTGCTTTTGGCAAACGCTGGTATAGGTCTCAAATGAGTGTTCTGCAGGTCATTTATTTTTAACACCATGGTTACCCAGTGGTGTCTCAGTGCTTAGTTTTCGTACAATACCACTTGTGGTTATCTTATTATTTACTTTATTGCCGTATGAACTGTACTTAATTTGTTAACACATTGTTCTACATTTACTTAATAATTAATTTTCTAAACTGATGCATGGTACATAATTACAAGTGATACTCTAGTAATAATAAAACAATTCGCATGAAATGTGTAACAATGAAACACCGAAAAAGATAAATATCATTGTATTTAGTTGAGTTTAACTGTTCTATATTAAAAAGTTATTTTTAGAGTAAAAATAATTATTTTTGAGTAATTTCAGTACAACTTTATGTACAAGACAATTTCAAATATTATGTTTCATATACAATTCTTATATACAAGAATCCCATATCGTAAGTATACACAATGTGAAGTATACGAAATCGAATATATTGTGTGACATTTTTCTAAAGGGAAATAAGGTTTTTAGAAAATTACACTACACCATTCAACTCAGTCCATGGACTTAAATTTAAGCATTACATTTTGTGTTGATTGGAAAAGTAAATAGATTCTTATTTTTTATTTTTAAATTTAACACCCCCTAATGGAAAGACGTTGCCGCAAAAAAAAAAAAAACTATTTTAAAATCATACCAGCAGCACCCCGTTCCTGTATCAAATGCGAGAAATTTGCGTTTTTGTAAAAACATATACGTTTTCGTTTAGCTATAACTGCAGATTTTCGTTAGAGTGCGTTACGTGTACGTATGGCTAACGAGGCCTTTAGTCATACGTAAACGTAATGTGACGAATCAGCTGCTTCAACCATCTTATAGAAAACAAACAGAAGCACTTATCCTTCGTGGTTCAACAGGTTCGTCGGGACGGACGAACCTGTTGAAATTTGATTATCTTTCCGTATTTACGTGACAGAAAAGAGATAATACAAACAATATTAAGTGATAAGCTTTAAAAATTGCGCAAAATGGGCAACGAATAACAATAAAAGTTAAGTACTGTTTAAAAACATTGGTTTTCGTTTATCTATAACTGCCATCTTCTGCTCCGTCCCGTTACATTTGGGTACGTTACGCCTACCAACCCTTTTGAGCAAATCCGCAATGCATTTTTTTAGTTCTTCGTTAATATTTATATTTCTAATTGTAATACATTGTTAAATTTATGTTTTTGATTAGTTTATTTTGCACTTACCTGTTAATCTTTCAAAAGTCATATAAAACAATGTGTTTACCCTGCTCTGGGGGCGCAAATTAATCCACTCGAGATTTGTAATCAAAAAAAATTGAAAAATAAAATCAAAGCTTGAGTTTTTTTTTTTGTTTTTAAGGAATAGAGTTCAAATAAAAATTTGTGTTATTTAACAAAAATTTTAAAAATTTAAATTTTTAAAGAAATTGAAAGCCAACTAAAAACTTGCTATAATTAAAACACAAGATTTGATAAAATTATAAAATTATTTGTTGCAGATTTTTTTGCACTCAGCACAAAAAGGCCTTATGTGTAAAAAATGTTATTAACTGCAAAGAAACAATAAAAATGAATTGTTAGTCAGAAATAATTGCAATTTTTTATGAAGTTTTTAGATTTTTGTACGTATAGTTCTTTAATTATAAACTCTGTTGCTAGTCAAGTGTTTTATTTATTTTTTTTTTGTTTTTTCCCCAATACAATTTCATTTATCAAAAACACGCACACTCCTATAAATACTATACACATGCACAAAAACTTCTACTTTTGTCCATTTTTTCTTTTCCTAATTTGGAGCAAGAGTTCTCAAAACCTGCACGAGTCCATTTTACTAAATTTCCTTCGTTTTTATAAAAAAATTGCAATTTTCAAATTTTTGTTCTCGATTTTTCTTTTTCCTAAATTTATGCAATTTTTTTCTTTGCTTCCACGTCATTTTTGCATACAAAGCAACTGGGTTTTTGCCTGTCAATCATGAAAAATTGCACAAACGTTTTTCCGTATAACCTCACTTTTTTTTTAATATATCTTGATCACAAATCAATTTACCTTGTTTTTTACAAAACGCAGCTTTTGTTTACAGTTTGTTATGGGAATTTTATGAAACGCACAAAAATTTTGAAATTTATAAACTTTTTTTAAAAAACTTTTCGCTATTATTCAGCAACGATTTCAAAGCAGATATAACCTCTCTAAAAGCACAATTTATAATAATCAGAGATATTGGTCGAGTGCCGCAAAGATGTTGCGCCGCTGCCGCCGACTTTTTTTTGAATAGTCGAGGCGCCGCCGAAATGAGTGGCAGGTTTTGGTTTATATTTGTTAGCTTGTAGTGGCAGCTAATTTTGCAATTATCATTTTGAATTTTAAGCTGCCTACACACTAGGGAACATACTTAAAAAAAGAGAGCATTTTTTGTGAATGTGTGAGTGCGTTTGTGTGTGTGTGAGTGTTGAGAGCGTGCATTTCGTGTTTACAAAATTTTTTGATATTTTTTGTTCCCTCAACCATGTTCCCTAGTGTGTAGGCAGCTTTATAGCTTCTTTTTGCTTCTAAAATAATTTTAACCTATTTTGCTTTTTTAACATGAAAGTCCAAAAATTTTCAACCCGAAATCGTTCAGCCACGCTGGTCATTTTAGTCTTAGCTGCTTAGCTGACTATTTTGCGTCGACTTGTATATCTGGTCCATATATTTTTACATCTGGTCGCTCCGTCAAAAATATAGTATTGCCACCTATTTTCTAAAGATTGACTCTGTTTTAAAAACACAGGGCTGCTAAATGCATTTACAGAGTTGTTAGCTAGAGGTAGAATGAAAATTTGTAAAAAGTACACCGAAAAAATTTCATAGTCCCATAGTTAAAGAATTTCTTAGTTGATTTAAAAAAAATATTGAACAACTATGATAATCGCAAGTAATTAAGGTTTTAGTTGCGAGTTACGATATATGTAAGTTGAAGTGAATACTACTAATACATTGAAATTGTCAAGCATTTATAAAACAAAACAAAAGAACGTGTTTCTTTTAAAGAATTTTTTGAAAATATATTTTTGTTTTTATTTTAAGTTCTACAGAAAATTGGTGAATGGTAAGCATTTGTAGTTTTCCTTATTTTTTAAATATTTATAAATTTTAATATTGCAGATTTTGAAATTCAGTAAATTCATGGACCCCAAGAAGATAGCAAGATCAAAGCCAATATGTGTGTGGACAAGAACCTACATAACATAACAAAATAAATAAATAAAAGTGACAAATGTGTACGTATGGAAAGTGTTTTAATATAAAATATTAAAAAAAAAATCGTTTTTGTTTTACTTGAAAATTTTGATAAAACATCGAAATCTATGGTTGAAAAACTGTCAAAATCGTTCTTGATAACACTGATAGAGAGTCACACAAATACAGCTATAGACCCTATTTTTATTAATTATAAGTACTAGTTTTTATGCTATTTTATAGATTTATTAAAAATGGAATTTATTTTTTAAATTTACACTATATTTACATTTGGTGCAGCTACGTCTCTATCCAGTATCAATTTACAATATCGGCACACAATAAAATTTAATACCTGCATGCAAAAGAAAAAATAAATTAGACAAGTTTTAATGATGGCGTTTGCATGCGATGTAAATTCACATACTTTGCTATCAAAACAAGTAAATGTGTCAGTAAATATTTCTTAATTGCATTCGCTTACAAAAAACCATCCCAGCAAACAAAGATGATCATTAATGACTCAGAAATGAGCTCCAAAAACATAAACATTTTTTCACTTTTTCCTATGAAAGTGGTCCATCCAAAAGAGCCCCCTGTGTAATCAGAAATGACTCAGAAAAAAGGACGTATAAAATCGAAATTTCCTCATAAATTTAAATAATTTTGGAATCTTTTTTGAGTCCGAAAAATGAACCCTCATTTTGAGACAGCTTTTTAGATTGTAGAGACAACTTTTTGGATTGTTTTTTGAGGGTTCATATTTTCTGCCAAAAAAGAGGGTTTTCAAAAAAACAATAATCATTTCTATGAGCTATTTAAGAAACTTATATATGAGCGCTCCGAATTTGCTGGCTGGGATCTTTAAAATACATAATAATTTGAATAAATCTTAACATCTGATGTATGTGACTTGAAGTTCTTTGCTTGATGGCGTGTTAGGACAGATTCACGGGACTTATTTTTCGTTCCAATATTATTTTTTAGAAGCTGAAGCTTTGCTGTATTTTTTTTAAGTAATTTCTGTATTTTTTTTGCAAAAACAAATTAATACCGATGAAGTCCGTATTTAACAGTACGGAAACGGATACACCAAAACGGAGATAAAACGTGTTATGTTCGAAATCCAATTATACGATCAGTTTGTGTTCCGTATACGCACATGCTTTGACGGATACGTTCATACGGACCGTTAATGTGCCGTAAAAGCCGGATTTATGACTCCGTACGTTGCGAACAGTCCGTCAAAATTTTTCTTGGGTAGGTTATGAAAGATGCAATGTTATATTTGCTAAGAAATGTGTTTTAGTATATGGATGATTAGTTGAAAGCTAAAATATTCAATGTTTTGTCAGTGGTCTTGCCGCGCCATCAAATGATTTTTCATAAATTCTCTTCGTTGGATACAAAAAATAGCTTCAGCTTTTAATATTTCTTTCAATTAAAAATAAAAAACTTTATTATGTTATTCCTTAACAATTCCATTAAAAAAATTCAAAATTGTTTGCATTCCCAGCAAACAAAGATGCTCATTAATGACTCAGAAATGAGCTCCAAAAACATAAATATTTTTCCACTTTTTCGTATGAAAGTGGTCCGTCCAAAAGAGCCCCCTGTGAACTCAGAAATGACTCAGAAAAAAGAACGTTTAAAATCGAAAATTTCCTCATAAATTTAAATAATTTTGGAATCCTCTTTGAGTCCGAAAAATGAACCCTCATTTTGAGATAGCTTTTTAGATTGTAGAGACAACTTTTTGGATTGTTTTCTGAGGGTTCATATTCTCTACCCAGCAAACAAAGATGATCATTAATGACTCAGAATTGAGCTCCAAAAACATAAACATTTGTCCACTTTTTCCTATGAAAGTGGTCCGTCCAAAAGAGCCCCCTGTGTACTCAGAAATGACTCCGAAAAAAGAACGTATAAAATCGAAATTTTCTTCATATATTTAAATAATTTTGAAATCTTCTTTGAGTCCGAAAAATGAACCCTCGTTTTGAGACAGCTCTTTAGATTGTAGAGACAACTTTTTGGATTGTTTTCTGAGGGCTCATTTTCTACCAAAAAAAGAGTGTTTTCAAAAAAACAATAATCATTTCTATGAGCCATTTAAAAATCTTATTTATGAGCGCTCCGGAATTGCTGGCTGGGTACCAAAAAAAAGGTTGCCTTCAAAAAAACAATAATCATTTCTATGAGCCATTTAAGAATCTTATTTATGAGCGCTCTGAAATTGCGGGCTGGGTTCCTTATTTTACTAATGTTTTATTAAATTTTAATAAATTTGATGTATAAAGGTAGAATTAGTCATACGTAAACGTAACTTGACGAATCAGCTGATTCAACCTATCCTACACCCAAACAATCCCGTAGTCGCATAGTTGAAGAATTTCGTAGTCAATTTACATAAATTTGAAAAGCACTACGGTAGTTGTCAACAACGATGTGTTTAGTTACCATCTCCAATTTTTCGTAGTTAAATTGAACTTTACTAATAAATAAAATGTCAATAATTTAAGAAATTGAAAAATAAACAAAACAGTAACATTCAACAAACTTAAATTTGTTTATAATGATAATCCTCATACATTTTTCTATTTGAAAGAAGAATTACAATGGTCCATTAAAAATGGTAAAAATCAATATAATGGAACAAGCAATATGCAGAACTATCTAAAGTGCTATTTTTTCCAGATTTTCCAAAATGAATGTGTAGATCTTGAATGATGTTCCAATCAATTGTTATTTCTAAAGGCTGGTTTATACTATAAGATTTTCGGAATGGTTTTGGCAACCTTGCCTATATGTTTTGCATGTGGTTGCAATATCTTTCCGAAAATCTTATAGTGTTAACCAGATTTAAACAATTATGTATTTCTGTCCTGGAAACTAAATAGATTAGAAAGCAGTTTTCGAATGATAAATACGATCTTTTTTTAAATGTAATTATTCAATTCCCAAAAAGATTTAAACTTCGGTAAATCCTAATGTGAGTGCAATTTAAAATGTTTATAATACTTATTTCAATAAATTGCGTGCAAAATAATATTAATAAAATGAGTTCATTACTAAAAATCTAAAATCGGTGGTTTATATGTAGGTATGCACGATTTCATATTCAAAGTAGTTGATATCTATTATGTTTTATAAAATTAATTTTCCATATTTTTGATTTGATTTTGATTTGATATTGTATATTTTTAATAAACATAGTTGACTTCCACTACTTCCTATTAACTTTGTCATAGTGAGGGTTATTTCACCTATGGCATAGTTGAAAAAATAGTGATCATCAACTACGTAATTTTTAGGGTGTATAGAAAACACACAGAAGCACTTATGCTACGTAAACGAAACGAGTCGGAACGGACGAATCTGTTGAAATTTGATTTTCTTTCCGTATTACGTGACAGCTGATATTGCATGATATGTTAACTAAAACGGCATTCACACCTAAATCTTAAATACGTGATTAGCTAAAACGAGTGTAAAAGAATAAGGAACTGTTGTAATAGAATAAAGAGCTAAAATACGTGTTTTAGCTAAACACGTGTTTAAGAATTAGGTGTGAATGCAGCCTAAGCAAAATTAAAAACAAAAAAACTAATCAAAAGGGAAAATACAAACAATATTAAGTGATAAAATTTAAAAATTGTGCAAAACTAATAATGAATAACAATGAAAATTAAAAGTTTTTGTTAAAAACATATGGTCCGTTTTCGTTTATCTATAACTGCATGTTTTCAGCCCCGTCCCGTTACGTTAGGGTACGTTACGTCTACGTATAGCTAACGAGCCCTTAAACTTAAAGCTTTCCGTTACCTACATTTTAAACTCCCATAAAATACAACTATGTGTACTTAAATTATCCTACTCCTAAATGATAGTATTTTTTTAAGGTTGTTGCAATATCCGGTGTTTTATACAGATCGTAGGTAGTGTCGTCTTTTAATTTTGTAAATATACACAAAATTAACAAATAATTTTAAGATAAATCATTAACAAAGTGTTAAGTAATAATCATTTCACAAAATTAAAGAGTTATTTCATTAAAATCTTACAAATAAAAGTGTTTAAAAAGAAGTAAAACAAGTTAGCGGAGCCTCTACTTTAGTTAGTGGTGCTGTAATTTTTGTTGTTGTTATTTTTGGCGGTTTTCATTTTATTGTTGGTAGTGTATTAGTGTATGTAGAGTGGGGAGATATTGTTAAAAATAAAACATAGGTATTTGGTTTTGTATTAAGTGAATAATAAAGAAATGCAATTTAATAAAAAATTATAAAAAAAATTTATTTTAAAAAAATATATAAAAAATAAAAAATCAATGGCCTGTATTTTAATTTAAATAATATAAAAAAGTGGTGATAGTAAAGTTTAGTTTTGGTTTAGTAGAGTGGGGTGATATTGTTAAATATAAATAAATGTGTAGTTTTGTATTAATAATACCGAAATTCAATTTAATAAAAAAATTAAAGAAAATTAAGAAAAATTTAAAAAATCAATGGCCTCTATTTTAATATAAAAAGGGAAGTTCTTAATAATAAATTTAATTTAATAAAAAAAATTAAAGAAAATTAAAAAAATCAATGGCCTCTATTTTATTATAAAGTGAAATTGTTAAATATAAATGAATATCGTTGGCTTGCCTGCAAGTAGTGCTTTTTGTTTTTTAGGAAGTTTTCAGGAGAGCGAAAAAACTGATTTATATTATCCTTTTAAGATATTTTATTCACATCATATGACACCTCTTGCAAAAGACATTTTTCAAAATATGTTCCGCGCCAAAAGAATTGTTAATTTTTTGAGGCCAAGAATGGTGAGGCAAAACTTCCCAATCACTCTTTTCTAAATAGTTGGCCTTGCCATCATGGAATATTACGGCTTCATGTTTCCATTTTTTATCACCAGTAATGATTCGATGTAAAAATTACTTCTTTTTATGGCGTTCAAGAAGCATTCCGGACATGCAAAATCGTCTTTCAACGTTTCTCGGCTTTAGCACGTGTGGTATCCAATTTCCTTGCTTTTAGATGAATCCTGCTGCTCGCAAACGTTTTGAAATTGCTGCTTGAGTGACCTCTATGTTTTTTACACTATTTCTTTCAATAACTAAGTGAGAATAAATGACAGATGTGTACCCTCCAAAATGCTATATAAGTTATTAAAGACACAAACCATATGTAAAAGATACGCCAACTGTTGTGAATCCCGCATTTTTAAGTTATGCACCACAATACGGTTAAACTAAGTAACATTAATGGAACAATATGTAAACTGAAACTGATTAACAAATACGTTTTTAATGGCAAAGAGTGTCCCACTTTAAAATGCGGAATTCACAACAGATAGCGCTGTTTTACACATGGTTTGTGTCTTTAATAACTTATATGGCATTTTGGAGGGTAAACATCTGTCATTTGTTCTCACTAAGTTAAGTTATACGCCAAATATTTTAGCCATACTTGTTCCGATTCTTCCAAAACCATTAAGATATCGCAAAACCGCTTGGTACTTATATGTATCACCAATAGAGCTTCTCAATGGTACAATAAAAAAGTATGAAATTAACACATGACACTATTTGCAGGCTAGCCGACGATATGTAATAAAAAAATATTAAAAGATTAAAGAAATATATTTAGTTAGAAATTTAAGAAAAAAAGTTGAGATATAAATGGCTTTATTTTAATATAAAAAAGTGTTACGATATCAGTAAAGTGTGATATCGTTTAAAAAATATCAAGATAACTGAAGGTGTTACAGAAATATATGTATTTTCAAGGTAGGCCATTTGTCATTTCTATATCTTTCAAATATATTGATTTTCAATAATCTGTGCACAATAACATTATCATTATTAGTACAATTATCTATAAAGTACAATTACATAAGGATTTTTGATAAGCTCTAGTTTAAAGTGGCAAATTTAGAAATAATTAATTTCTTATGCATATATTCGTTTTGAAAATCAACAAGAAAATCTTGTTTTATTAGTGGTAATTTAACAATTTTTTGATAATTCCAATTTGAGCGTGAAAAAGACAATTCTTTTTTGAATCAATTTGCATAAAAATTTATTAATTTTATGAATCAGTGAATAAATTATAATTAGGTAGTTTAACCTAGTGTCAACAAATGCAATGAAATGTGCAAAGAAATTTGAAAATAACACACAAAGCAACAACAACGAAAATAGTTTTGTTGTTGCTTTATCAGTAATTCGTAAATTTTATGGCATTTTTTATTGCATTTGAAGATAATAGGTTATGTTTGTGCGCATTTTGAGGTTATGTCGAAATCATATATTGCATAAAATATTGTGGCAATCTTTTGTTACATATGCGTTGTATTTTATTGTATGGTGTGGCAAAACGAGAAAAATACTTTCCCGTGGGAAAAAATTTAGGTCTGATCAAATATCTTTGGATCTAAATAGATATGATTGAATCTAGTTAGATCTGGTTCCAGATCAGATCATATCTGACAAAATATGGCATACGCTTTATGGCCAGATCTAATATGATCTAGTGCCAGATCATATCTAAAGTTAACCTGGAAAATTGAATAATTTTTATGGCCATATTTCAGCAGATCTGGTGCCAGAATTATCCATTTGAGCTAGCACCAAAGTCAAAATGTTCGAAGATATTTTGTAAATTTTGTGTAAAAATTACTCTATATGTAGTAAAATAAAATTATGGGTAAAAGTTCTTTAATTTTAGTTTAAATTCAAAATCAAAATGAATGTGATTATATATGGTGTGACAGATCTGAATAGATCTGATCAGATCTAAATAGATCTCAAATTTGTCCCCAATTTTGGGATCTAATTAGATCTGCTACTATCATATCTTCTGAGACCTGGTCACACCTGATCTTTTTTACATGGGGTGCCGTTATATTGGACATAATATTGAAAATGTATGTGGGCATTGTCATTGTCAAAATAATCGAAGAGTTCGGCAAACCCGTTTTGATTCTATTTTATAATTGAAACTGCCGTTTTTTTATTTTTTGATATTTATAATTTTATTTAAGAATTTCTTTTTTATAATTTTTATATATTTTTTTTGGAACATATTTATTTTTGTATGTTATAATTTCAAGAAATAAACAAAAAGCTTAAAGCTTTTAAACGTTTGTTTATACTATTAATTTAATATTAATAATACTTTAAGCTAATTATAATTAATTTGTTTTATGAATATTTTTCTTTTATAAATAAATACATTGTGTTTATTTTCTTATAAATAAAATTAAGCAATGGAGATGAATGAAAATATTTATAAAAAATAAACAGAATACATAAATAGCTATTTAAGCAGTTTTTATGTATTTATAAAAACGCCTTAACTTGAAAAAAAATGCTACAGCCCAGCAAAGCCTTCCATTATCCCATAATAAATTTTGTAAGAAATAAAGGTTGGTAACCTCTTACTTTTCTATTACAAAACCTATTAACAAGGGCATGTCCATCGAGACAACTCTTTACTTAGTAACATGTTATTCTTAACTTACATGATACTCTTACCTATTTTATTTTGTTTCAATTTTTATAAAAAAAACTATTACCTCTAGATTAAAAGTACCCTTAAAGTAATGATTTTTTTTCTTAAAATTTTGAATTTGTTTTATATTGTGTATTAAATTAAAATTTATATATTTTGAACAACAAATTTAGCAAATGAAAATTTCTATAAGTTTTGGTTATAAAAATCAGCCTTTTGAAATGAAGGGGTAAGTTGTTGTTACTTTTCCAATACAGAACCTATTATTTTAACAAGGGCATGTTCATCGATGTAACTCCTTACCTAGGAAGGAGTTTTAACAAAAACATGTTAAAGTTTAACATGTTATTGTATTATTTGAACCGAATATTAATTTAAAATTCACAAATTTTTTAACAAAAAATTAAATTTATAAAATTTTATAGAAACACCAATTATTTATACCAATAAAAAATTCAAACGTCTGAATTTGGTATCCGAAGTAAGGGTAAGGATCGGAAGTAATTTAGGGGTAAAGGATTTTATGTATTACCAGGTAATATGCGTGGTAATACCCACATATTACCAAGGTTTTGCTGGGGAGTTATAGAGCTGAAGTATTTACAAGAAAAACATGTGTTTTTTTTTTGGGAGTTTTGGAATTTAAGAAATTTTATTTCTTTTGATTTATTTACTTACATTTTAATTAAATTAGTATAGTAATATAATTAATGTTTAATTTTGGGAGTTTTATCCATTTTTTACACATAAAAAAATTAAGCAGTTCTTTTAAAATACTAAATTTAAAATTAAAAAATAATTTATATACATGTTATAAAAACTAAAAACAAATTAATTTTAATTCCATTTTATAAAAAATTTTATATTTGTTTGCACTTAAATTTAAGTGCTAAGTTATAACTATATTTATAATTTATTTTTTTTATTTTTTGTAATTTTAAAATTTATTATTTTTTGTTTTCTTTTCAGTTCTGTTTTAATTTTTTTTGTTTTTTAAAAGTAAATGATTTTTTATAAATGATTTGGTTTATTTTTTGATTTTTTATTACTTATTCCATATAATTTTTTTGTAATTAATTTTTTTTTTTTTTTTGGCAAGCATAATATAGTTAGATTTGGAAAATTGTAGTAAAATAATATATATTATGGATTTCTTTTAAATTTATGAAATAAGTCATGGTTATTAAAGTTTAATAAAGCCTTAATTATGTTACAAAAATAAAAAGTTTATTAAAAAAAAAAATACAAAGAAAACTTAACAAAAAGTTTTCATAGAAAACAAATAACATTTTTTCTGGTTTCATGGAATACAAAATATAACAGTTATTAAATTTATATATTTTTCCTTGAAATTGGGAATTTTTCGAATTTTATAAATGTTTATATTTTTATGTGGATTTATAATAAACAAGAGTAAAAACAAAATCACATATAAGAGAAAACAAATTGAAGAGCATTAAAAGTATTCACAAAAAATATGGTACACATTTAAGAGAATCAAAGTTTTGTTTGTTAATAATTTTTCTTTTCAGAAAGAAGAAAACTATATATAATTTTTTATGAAATTTTTTCATTTTTATATAAATATTAAATACTTTCTTAAGAGAAAGTGTTAATAGGTTAACTGAGAGAGTAGTTTCAGTTTTAGAGCCGGTATTATAATGAACACTTATGTAAATTCTAACACTTAAGTGAACAAATTTTCCTTAATTTTAAGATGTTAAAGTGTTTTGAGCATTACTTACGCTTAAAAAATAGTTTAGAAAAGTTCTTAAATGGTGTAGGTAAATAGTTCACTAAGTTGAGAAAAAAAACATAAATGTTCACTATAAAATTGATTCTTAGAGAATACATTAGTGATAACTTTTTACTGTAGACGAGATAAACATAAAAAATCTATAGTTTTTTATGTTCCTGAAAGTGTAGAGCTTTTTGAAAGCAAAAACTCTGCGAAGTATTTAGCGCTTTTACTCCTTTAAGGTAAAACGATTGTCTTTGTAAAATTTCAGTACGTTTCAAGATTTTAAATAAAAATCTAGAATTTTAACAGTTCAAATATGTTCTTATAAGTTATTTAGTCACAAATTGTTTAATATTTTAAGCCCTATTATAGGGTATTTATATTGCGATATAAAATTCTTTAAATAAGATTTCTATCATATGACATGGACGTAGTAAGGACTGATACTTGGTCTTAAGCCAAAACAAACAATATTGATGTCTTCCAAAGCAAAGGAAGTCGGCATGAACGATTTAAATTTTCCGTACGTGTATTCAATCTTTCGATGACGTTCAAGTTTTCTACTCGTAAAAACGATAAATAATAATAATAATTTTACAATTTAATTAAAAATTCTTTATTTTCAAGATAAATTGTAAAGTACCTATACATAATAATTTGAAAACCTTATAACACATTTATAAAATTAATTTTATATGAAAAATTTGTTTTATAAGTGACTTATAAATTTTAAAAGTGATTATGCATATGACCCTAAAACTCTTCCTATGCTTTTTCAAACCAAAATATTATAAAATGCCGAAAAAAGTATTCTTATTTTCTTTTAAAAATTCATAATATATTATTGTTCTGATATTTGTCAAAAGCAGTAGTACTGGCGACAAAACACTCTGAGAGTATCAATCATTATTAATTCCTCCATGATTATATGGTAAGGAAAAATATGAATAACATGAACTAGATTTTTAAATCTTATTTCAATCCAATTTACACTACAACCAAAATCTAGTAGCTTTTAAAAAAATTTACTGCGGAATTCATAACCAAAACTTAGGCACTGTATATCCGTTGAATAAGGGTTTCTTATTCATAACACTTTTTACTAAATGATGCACAAACCCTGCTTATTATACAACAGCTGTTGCAATTGAGAAAATTCTTATTTATTTGTCCTGGTTTAAGTTATTATCTTCTAAAAAATTTTTAATTGTTCTATAAGCATTTTTTTAATATTATTTTGTATAAAGCGTAATATTACGAGTATTATATTTCTTTTTTCAAAAATATGGTTGGTAAAATTTTAGTTAGAAGATATCCAAAAGGCGTATGAATTGACTCGCGAACATCCAGTGAATAAGCCTAAAATGAATTCTAGTTGTGAACTCGTTGCGTGTAGCACACATCGAATACTTATGAATACAGCTGTTAATTTTTGATTCAAAATTTGTTGAAATTTGAGCGGTAAATACAGTAGTAGTTTCCAAAAACTAATTTTTTTGGTTAAGTGTAAATGTAGTATTAAACTACATTACGAGCCCGATGTAAATGTCCCCTTCAATCAAGCCAGTTGTACCGTTTCTTTTTGCTACAGCCCATTATTTGTTCACAAAAGCAAAAAATTTCGCTGTTTGAAATCCAAAAACTCGAATAAAAACTTTAAAACTCAAAACTTGTTTACAGTCATTAGACAGCTCATAACCAAGCTCAATGTCACTTTTTCGCTACATTTTTAAATGTCCTGTCTATTGAAATGATGCTAAAAAAATCAATTGCAATTTTGAACAATTAAACGCAATTGAAAAAATATTTTTTTTATATGGAGTTTGACAGCAATTTTCGCAGAAGTACAAAAAAAAATACTGGGCTTAGGATAAAAACACAATCAAAGTTAAAACTAAAAGCGAAAAAATATTCATAAATTCTAAACTAAACACCAATTGACAAAAGGGGTTTAAATTTCTTGGAATATTTTTCGAAAACTTTTTAAAATTTGGAAACCTGAATTTAGTTTAGGTTTTATTTGGCCCATTTACATTGACAACAAAATCAAGTATAGCAATATTTTGATCATTTACTGTAGTAAATTACAAAACACAAGGTTATCAAAATTTGCCGATAACAAGGTTATCAAGAATTATATGCCGCTGACAATGTAAATAGGGTATTGCACGTTATTAGAAATACTTAAAAGAATTTAAATAAATTCTTAAAAAAAATATTTAGATTTGCAATGTTTGGGAGGTTCTCTTTAAATTTAACTTTTATCTTCACAAATTATTCTCTTATAATGTTTAAAAAGCTTTTGTAAATTAAATAGCAGATTAATATTTTGTTCTGAACGTTTAGTTTTGCCTCTTTTAAACTTGTCTGTTCTCTTAGTATAATTTTCTTTAATTGTGTATTTCTGTGAGATTTCTTATCAGGTCTTCTTAAAGTTTCTACATTTCAAACTAATTTTAATATATGTTTATTTATAATTTAAATTTTTCAATAGAAAAAAGAAAAAAAAAACAACCACCTAGTTTGTTCCAATACAGAAAATAAACTCTCTTAAGGACCTGTTTATGTATTATGAAAATAGTCTAAACGAAAGGAATTGACAATTATTTTCTTCAAAAATAAATGGGAAACAAAAACAAAATTTCCTTACTTTGCTTTCGTTTAGAGTATTTTCGTAATACATAAACCTAAATCTTCATTATTTTTGCTCTTAATATTTACTCTTATCAACAGTTTAAGAGTGTACATTACAAATTTGTTGGTAAAAGTAACGTAACTTTCTATATGAAATGAAAAATATATTAAGGTTATTCACAAGGAGTGTGCTATTCGTTGAAATTGAAAAAATTAGGTTGTTCACAAGGGGTATGCTTATTCGTTGTATCGTCCTAACGAGAAACAGAGTTGTTAAAAATTAAATTGAAAAAATACAACATTTGAGAATAGCACGATACAAAATTTTTACGTATGTTTAGCGTCCTATGTTTGAGTGTGCTAACATATAGAAAACTGAATAGAAAATCGTTGTTAAACACAACTAAAAATTTTAACAACTCTGTTTTTTGTTAGGACGATACAACGATACAACAGATAGCACACCCCTTATGAAGAAACTATATGTGTCATGTTCTATGTTTAAGTGTGCTAACCTAGTGTCTTCAAATGCAATGAAATGAAAACAACAACAACGAAAATAATTTTGTTGTTGCTTTGTGTGTTATTTTCAAATTTCTTTGCACATTTCATTGCATTTGAAGACACTAGGTTACAGAGAAAAAACCCAATGAGAAAATTTGTCAAGTAAAATACAAATTTTAACAACTCTGCTCTTTGTTGGGACGACACAACGATACCAGAGATAACAAACCCCTTGTGAACGACCTAATTAAATTATAATAAAAATATTTATAATAATCTTACATTTCTTTAATTAAAAAGTATCACCAGCATACCAGGGATGTATCCAAGGAGCAGAAGGTGGAGGTGTTGGTGGATATATAGTAGGTGAGGGTAGACCATGGGCTCCCGCAGCAACACCCGGCAAATGAGAAGGATAAGGATTAACTAAGGCAGGAGCCGAAAATGGTGCAGCTACGCCAAACAAAGCAGCTGAAGCCGCAGCAGCATGAACAGCCAATGATGAGGAGGAGGAAGCAGTCGAATTTGAAGCTGAACTGTTATTTGTTGAGTTTGCCGAGTTATTGGTATTAGAAGTCAAAGAAGCCACTGAAAAAGCTGAGCATTTATTGCCGTTAGTGACAGAGGAAGAAGTAGATGCCAATGAAGAGGCTGAAGCATTTGATGAAGATCGTTGATGATTTGAAGACTCGGATGTTGTATTATTAGCATTATGAGAATTATTTGTAGAAGAGTTGTTGGTCGAAGAGTGCTGATTAGTAAACATGGATAAGAAATCTGTAGCAGTAGCTGCCAGTGCAGCAGTACCATTACGATTTGCAGCTGATGAAGAAGAACCAGAAGAGGAGGAACGTTTTTGATTTGCAGATGCAGAAGAAGTAGAAGTAGCTCCTAACCAATCAAAAGGATTGGCAAAGGGGTTTACTGCACTTAAAGTAGATGAGGCTGCCGAAGCACTTAAAGGAGGACTTAACATGGTTGCAGCAGCTGCTGCAGCCGCCGAATAATAAGCAGCTGCACTTTCAGCCGCAGCTGCTGCTGCTAATTGTTGGGCTGCCGAAAGTCTTTGAGCTGCTGTACTTGATGAAGACGAGGAACTACCTGTTTTATTTGCAGAGGATGTTCCGGAAGATTTTTGGGATTTTTCCAAATGCTGTTGGTGTTGCTGTTGTTGTTGCTGCTGGTGTTGATGATGTTGTTGTAAGAGTTGTTGTTGGTGTTGATGAAATTGTTGTAAAGCATTTTGTTGCTGTTGTAATAAATGTTGTTGTTGTTGTTGCTGTTGTTGTCGTGTTGCTGCAGATGATGATGATGAAGACGTGGATGAGGATGACAACGGGGAGTACAACATATCAAGCGCACTATGAGGTGCCGGTGGTGCTAAAGGTGTTTTATGATGATGTGTGGAATTAGTGGATTTATTCGACGATGACGTCGATGACGGGGTTTCTGTTTTTGTTATATGATTTCTAGAGTCTCTTTGTTGCTGTTGCTGATGTTGTTCTTGAGATGTTGATGTTGCCGACGACGATGTTGTTGTTGCTGTTGATGTTGCATGTTGTAGCTGTTGCTGCTGTTGTCCTCCCCAACCCAATTCCTAGCTTATACGTGATCTCTTATTAGGTGGTTGCTCTTGATTTCTTATCATAAACGACAATTGTGTCATATATTTCAATATATCACGTACTTGTACCAGTGGTATATTTTCATTATGGTTACGATCATGTTCAAAAAGAACTTTTAATTGGTGTCTGTTTGGTAGTGGAAAATAAAAAAAAAATGTTTTTACTCAGAATCTAAAAGATGTGGTTTATAAATAAATGCAAACTTTTTACTAAAATTATCGAATGGATAGTTCGGCAAAAAAATGATATTCGTCCGGGGGTTTTTTTTTTTAATATTTTGATATTAGCTGGGTTTTCACTCAAAATACAAAGTACGCAAAAACTTACACATTACTTTTAATATCCACGTTAACTTTCAACGTGGATAATTATCAACGTTGAAAACTCAATGTTTATATAGGACAATCGTTTAACAATAACGCAAATATTATAAACATAAGCTTTTTAAAATTTGTTTTAACAATGGATGTTATTTTCTTCGTTTTAAGATCAATTGTCACAAATTACAAATAGAATTTACAATTATTTTTCAACAAATTGAGAAAAACATTTTGAAAAAAAAACTTTTCTAGAAGCAATGGTTGACCATTAATGCATTTTTAAGTATTACCAAGTACTATCATCAGATTGTCTTGTTTTAATATATTTGCATTTATACTTAATGTTGATAGGTAAGAGCGAAAGTACAGCTATTAAAAAATTATTGCTGAGCCAACTTAATGTGTTTTTAAGTATCAAATTCAAAGAAAAAGCGGAATTTTAGCTGTAAAGATAGATTTAAAGAAGTTAACTGTCGAGCATTTTTCAATGTGGCGGAAAGTGATTTCGTTGCTTTAGACTTTTCTTTAAATTTGTCCAAAAACCATTTTCCCAATAACAAAAGTTTCCATTGATGCTTCGAAATAACAAATACCGACCACATATATTTTCTGACCGCACTGCTTGCTCAGACATTAAAATTATCCTTAATATTGGATATCAGAAATATTAGTTGTTAGATTAGCTGCCAACAAGGGGCAGCTTTCCGAAACACTTCTGAAAAACTGATTTTATTTAAAAAGTTAAAAAAATGGTCTTGATTGATTGGCTGACAACGTAATGATTTTCGGCTTTCGTAATGGCTTTTTTTGCATGAAGAAAGGCAAATTTCTTGATTTTCTAAAACTTACACCTTTTATGGAAAGTGACAATTGCTCATGTAAAAAGTATTGTCTTAGCTGTTTGGCGCCCAATAAGAGGCCAACACTTTGAATTCGTTAGAAACAGATCTTTAAAAAATAATTCAATCATTAATAAATACTAAATTTATAAAAATGAATCAGTAGAAATTATTTTTGATCCGCGAATTAAATATTGATTTTTATTTGCTTCGCACGAATTATTTTTTAAACTCTGATTGACAATTTTCTTCACCACAGTGCAATGGATATAGATTTGAAATTTGGTTTATCATTTATTGCATTTGAAAACTCCGGGTAACACATAACACGTTACTTGAAAGGGACCTTTTCGGGTAGATTAATAAAAGATAATTTTTACTGTCTGATTACTGAAAATGTCTGATTACTAAAAATGTTGTTGCCCAACTAAAGGCCTTTCTGTTAGAAAAAGCAAAAATCTCACGTTAGTATTTAGAAATTGTGCCCAAAATTCGTTGAGATAACATTTTTTTTTGTCAAAATAAAAGCCCAAGTACTAAAATGAACAAGCTTAAAAACTGAGAAATTCGTAGAAATTTTACTTTCTTTAAAAAGAGCTTATTTTTTTTTATAAAATACAAATATTTTTATACAGCAATTATTAAAAATTTGACTTACCTATTTCCCTTATAAAGTTCCACACCTAAAGCTTCAATCAATCGCTTACAATGATCCAATGGTACATTTGGATGGAAATATTTCTGAAAATCTGTCAATGTCATCAATTGTTCATTATCATTATAGGCCTTCATATTGATACAGGGTACCAAATGACTTTCAACGTAAACTTTTTGAACCTTATATGGTTGGACATTCAAGTTACTGGCAGGTATTTCGGGGATGACGTTCAAACGTTGTGAATTATCGGCCGCAGCTGCTGCTGCCATAGCGTGTCGCTGCAAATGCATACTAGCTGAATTAGCTTGTGATGAGGCAGATGAGTTAGAGGAATTACGACCATTTTGCTGTGAATGATGTTGAGCTACGGCAGCGGCAGCAGCTAGTCGCTGCTGACTTTGTTGTTGAGCAGCGGCGACGGCAGCAGCTTGTTGTTGTTGCTGCTGCTGTTGTTGTTGTTGTTGCTGTTGTTGTTGAAGATATGCTGAGGCAGCTTGCAGAGACCTTCGAGGGGAAGATAAATCAATTACTTCCATTCGTGTTGTGGGTGTAGAAGAAGAGGAGGAGGGAGAGGGTATATGTTGTTGATGATTGTACGTATTGTATGCGGTCATTTTTGTTCTACTGTTAGAGGGTGAATGGGAAGAGGATGTTGAAGACTTAGCTGGAGAGGGTACTATTGTAACACTACCCCCAACCATAGTATTTGTTGAGCATATGACACTCTTTTGTCGATTACCACCCGACGACGAAGATGTCGATGAAGCTGACGAGGCAGACGGTGAATGGGCTGAACTACTATGAGCAAAATGGGGTGGCAACTGTGGTGTTATTGTTACATGAGGATTTGGTACTATTGATACCGAAGAGCCTCCAGGTAAGATCGTCGGATGACCTCCACTGTTGGCTGGTGAGATAGGAGGTGATATAAAAGGCACAAATGTATTGGAGGCATTCGTTTGTATAAAGGTGGATAGATCTGGGTTTGATAAGACTTTTTGTACTACCGCTCTCATTTCATCATTCATTTTGAATTTCTTTTCAAAATCTTCTAAAGCGGCAGATGAATTTAAAGGAACTGTGTTAGAAGTAGCCGACGCATTAGAACGTTGTGGTTTACGTTGAGTATCTATTGACGGGGCAGGTATTAAAGGCGGTACATGAGGTTTAGTAAATTGACCATTTGATCTGGTATTAGACTCTGAATTCTGAGTGGAATTACCGCCAGTTGATGATTTAGCCTTGTTGGGATTATAATCCAACATGGTTATTAAATCAGTATCTAGTGGTAGTGAAGGCAAAGGAGGAAATGGAGTTTTAACACTATTTCCCAAAAGACCTCCTGAATTTTTAAATTGTTGCGTCAACAACAATCTCTGACTGGGAGTTAATTGATTCCACAAAGCAAGATTATTAAAATCCTGTGCTGTGGTTGGTGCCGAGGAGGCAGCTAAATTGAAATTATTTGCCAGCAGAGCACTGGCATTAGAGGCCGCTGCTGCTGACGAGGCTGATGGTGAGGAGGCGGATGGGGAATGTCTAACTGCTGACAAACTATTGGGTGAGTGTATGGGATTTAAAGAGGTATTTATGTGTCTTTGTTGTTGTTGTGTATTGGAAGGGGGTCTCTGTTGGTGTGTTTGTTGTTGCAGCAACGTTTGCTCGACACTAGACCTAGAAACATTATATACAAGTTGATCACATGTTTTTTTTTTTTTTTTTGCTAATTTAACACAATTTTTCAAATTTAAAGAATTGTTTCTTATAAAATTTACAACATAAATTCTTGATCAAGAATTTAGTTTTCAAATTTAATTGTAATTTTTCTTTTTAACTTGATAAACATTTAATTATTTTATAATAAAAGCGAATATTTTGAAAGCCTTAAAATTACCCAAGTTTTATGTTTAGTTATAAATTTAAGATTTACATTGTGGTACTAAATTATTGTAATATAATATTAAATAATACTTTTAAAAAATTTCTGAGTAACATTGAGTTTATAATCTAACAGAGTATAATCGTATTTATAGTCTTTATAATCATATACACTGTCTACTTTGACGTTTACGAAAATTATAATTGAATTTGATACTATTGAAAACAATTCAGCAGTTTTTGGATTAAAAACCCCAAGTCATTGCAGATTTAGCCTTTACAAATATTTTATAGTTAGCAACATTGAAATTGTTTTGCCAACATTGGAGATCATGCGGATTATTAATTTTGTATTGCGCAATAATTCATTTCGCAAATTTCACAAGATTATTGCTGTAATCAGCCATAATCTTGTTTAAACAATTTAAACTTTAAGCCCAGTATTTTGTTCAAAACAGCGAAAAAATTTCGCTCTATGTTTGGAGCTCAAAAACTATAATAAAAACATTAAAATGCACAAATTTTTTATGGTGTATAAAAAGTTACAATCCAAATGTCACTTTTTCGCTACATTTTCAAATGGTACTGTCTATTAAATTGATGCGAAAAAAATTCCACCGCAATGTCGCAACTATTTCACGCAAGTGAAAAATCATTTTTTTTATATGGAGTTTGACAGCTTTTTTCGCAAAAGTACGAACAAAATACCGGGCTTTATTAGTTATCTAATATATCAGTATTCACCACTGTGAAAAATAAAAAATTAAGTAATGTTTATAGACGTTCAATTTAGAAAAAACACACACATAGTTCTATCAGCGATCATAGTATCTCAAGAGTATGCATGCATATCTACCTCTGTTTACTGAATGTCCCGATATTTCAACAATTTTTATTAGAAGTTTTAATAAATATTAAAAATTGTTTCCATAAATATACATAATATGTTAAAGAAATATGATCAAAAAACTAAACCCGCTAACTACAATTTTACTTCTTGAAATGTCAGACAGAGCCAGTAACAGTAGGTGAGCGACTTGCATAGAGCCTGGTTCTATTAAATATATTCTCTTAAAATTTAACACCTCTGAGCGTTTCTTCATTGTTTTTTCAGAGTGGTGAATATCAAAATCTCAGAATTTCGATGAAGACGTAAACGCAGAAAATGACAGTTAAGAGTAGAGATATAACCCTGCGGCTGTGGCTTTGTTTCTTCTTTATATTGAAATTTTACCCTTAAAAACCGACTGCGGATTAGCTCTAAATTAAAAATACAACCTAACGGCTTCTTCTGCGTTTCTTTTTTTTATATGGAGATTTGACATTTAAAAACGCACTGCGGTTTTTCCCGTAATTAAAACTTAAGAGTTTAATCACAACTGGATCGATTGTCGACCGACGGTAAATTATGTATTTTTATTTTCAATTATATTTCTTCTGTCAAAAAAAATAAATTTTTATAAACAAAATATGAATTTTTGCAACTCTAATACGAACTTGTACAACTCTGTTCTAATGGTAACCATTAATTAGTTAAAAATGTGGCAACAATTTCACAAATATTTTGAGTGTGAATTAGTGTGCCGTCATGAAAATAAAATAGATTCTATTACGACGACAAATCCCGGACGACATGGCGGCATTTTGCTTACCATACAAAATATATGAAAAATAAATTCTAGTTGTCGTTGTCGACCCAGTTCTGATTAATCTCTAATTTAATTTATCTGCGTTTTCTCTCATACTCGCATACTTTCATTCTCTCACTTCAATGTTGCCATATTTTTAAAAAATAATCCCATTATTTGCTGATGTTCAGAGAAGGAAAAGTTGAAATGATTGAACTTTGAAAAATCCTTGTTTTTAATGTTTATTATTTTAGCTGTGTTTGTGCGGCGTGCTTATGACATTAGTAACGTTAAGAGTTAACACTAAAAGTTGGCTAATGCCAAATTTATATGAGAATGATATAAAAGCCAACATTGATAGTATAGCAAAGGTTTAAAAGGCTTAATTCTTTAATTCACTTTATAAAAATTAATGAAATTTGGGTTAAATTTCATTCTGTAATATCATTATTATGGAATTAATTCGATAGCCTAATTCCCGATAGCTTTAAATTATATGAATTAATTCTATTTTTATTGAATTCTAATTGAATGAAACCAAATTAACCTGAATTCATTTAGTTAAAAGATGAATGAAAAATGATTTCTTTTCATTCACTTAGTCAAATTTGGTTTTGATTATGTGTTAGTTTCAAACTACACTGCACTAAGTGAATGATAATAAAATTTCTTCATCCAATTAGTAAAATGGTGAATGAACAAGCGATTTGAATGATTCAAGTTGGGAATGCATTTAATATTTATTAAAGCTTTGGGAATGAAGCTTATGAATGAATTCTCCACGAATGGTTAAATGGAATGGTATATAAATATTTTTAAATTCTGAATTAAATTTTTCGTGATTTAAGCTCAAATTGAATTAAGTTCTTCGAAGCTCTGTAGCATAGTATAATATAGTATAGTAGCTTTACTCTTTTTCTGTCATCTTAAAAAAATTAAGTAGTGTTTGTAATTTTATATGTACATATGGTTCTTAATACCTCTAGAACTATGTGAGATAGGGACAAGCTCTCAATTTTTTTTGAGTGGGGCTACTATAGTAAACTATGGTTGATAGCTTGCCTCCCAAACACAGCTATTATTTCGAACTCATTAGCCTATCATTTGTTGCCACATTTTCAAAAAATAATTCAATTATTTGGTGATGTTCAGAGATGAAAAAGTTGAAACGATTGAAAAATCCTCGTTTTCATGTCTATTGTTAGTTATTTTATTATAATTATTAGGTTCGAACTCATTAAGCCTAGCATTTTAATTTAATGATCTTAAAATAAAATTTTATTGATTTCTAAGGCAGAAACCGAATTAGCTTAAGTAACTTAAGTCACGTTTACATCTGTATCAAAATCCTGTGATTTTGATATTCATCACTACACTGAGAGAATTATCTGCATATTATCAATGAAATTTCATATTATATCAATGAAGTTTCGCTGGAATTCGTCCACTGAAACTTTTTATTAATGCAGTTTTTCATACAATTTTATGAAAAATGTTATATTAAATATTTATTAAAAATTTCATTCACCCAATGTATGTATATAAATAGTTCCATAAAAATTATGCAGAATTTTGCTTAGTGTGAGGAGTTCTTTATTCACTTTGTGAAGAACGCTTTCGTTAGTTTTATAAAAAATTGCCTTAAAATTCGTCCAAGGAAATTCTCTCCGTGTATGAAAAAAAAAACCCTGAAGAAAAGCTTATAAATATTTAATTTTGAATAAATTTAATATCTTTGTAAATAAGTTTATTATTATGTTTTACCTTAATTCACACAAACATTTTAAACAAAATTTGTAGTTTTATTTCTGATGAAAAAAAGTAAAAAAGTAATAAATGTGTTGCCCAAGTTAACTCTTGTAAGATGCTAACCGATTTTTCCTGGAAATTTTTTTTTTGTTTAATGGTTTCTAGCTCCGTCAATTAAAATACTACCCAGTCAGAAAAGTACAAACGGGAAATCGATGGCAAAGCACTTTAACAGGTGGTTCAAGTACTGGCAAAAAGTGCTTTCCCATTCTCAAAATGATAACATCATTAGACAAAAGGACCGGCTGTTCAAAAAGCTCCGGAAAAGCACTGGAGAAACAAAATTTTTGAACGTTGGCAAAACGCTGGCAAAACCAAAAAATAGGTGGTTTGAAAATATATTTTCCAAAATAAAATTTAAAAAAAGTTCATATGTATTTTTTTTTTGGTCCTGCCGTGATTTGAACCCAGACCGTCAGATTGGCAGACGATTGCTCTACCCACTGAGCTAACGAGACATATAATATTTGATGGCTAAACACATAAATGAGTGATAATAGCTGGACAACTACTGGCTGATCCAAAATGCTAGTACTGGCAAACAATTTTATGTAGCTAGTATGCCAGTGTTGGGAGGGCAAATAAAAAAGTTGGTCTTGAAGGAGCTTTCCCACAAACAAAAAAATAGATTTTATAAAACAAAAAAAAATTTAAATTAAAAAAAAATCAAAAAAAAAATCTTTTGCTTGCAACCGGATTTGAACACGGAACCTTCTGACTACAAACATTTTTTAACGAAGCGTCAGAATTTTTATAAAATCATTGGCCTACCAGTGAATTGATTTTTGTAGCCCTGGTGGCATTGGCTAGGTAGTACTGGGTAACCACTGGTTGCAAACCTTGGCATATCACTCTAAGCCAATTCTTTGCCAGTGGTTTTTTTATAAACCACCGAAATTTTTGTAAAACAAATACTGGCAAAACGCTCCCAAATGAGTGTTCTACCAGTCATTTATTTTTAACACCGTGGTTACCCAGTGGTATATCAGTGCTTGATTTTTTGTACCACTGGCGATTTCTGACTGGGTAATTACATTTTTAGTGCAGTAGTGGGTTAAATGATATTTTAATATTTTGTTTAATTTCCAAAGGTGGCAAAGCACTTTAGCAGGTGGTACAAGTACTGGCAAAAAGTGCTTTCCCATTCCCAAAATGATAACATCATTAGATAAAAGGACCGGCTGTTCAAAACAAAAAAAACTGGAGGAGCAAAATTTTTAAACGTTGGCAAAACGCTGGCAAAACCAATAAATAGGTGGTCTGGAAATATATTTTCCAAAATAAAATTTAAAAAAAGTTCATATGTATTTTTTTGGTCCTGCCGTGATTTGAACCCAGGCCCAGGCCAATCCTGCCGTGATTGGCAGACGATTGCTCAACCCACTGAGCTAACGAGACATATAATATTGATGGCTAAACACATAAATGAGTGATAATAGCTGGACAACTACTGGCTGTGCCAAAATGCTAGTACTGGCAAAGAATTTTTTGTAACTAGTATGCCAGTGTTGGGAGGGCAAAAAAAAAGTTGGTCTTGAAGGAGCTTTCCCACAAACAAAAAAATTGATTTTAGTAAACAAAAATTTTAAATTAAAAAAATTCCAAAAAAAAATTTTTGCTTACAACCGGATTTGAACTCGGAACCTTCTGACTACAAACATTTTTTAACGAAGCGTCAGCATTTTTATAAAATCATTGGTCTACCAGTGAATTGATTTTTGTACGCCTGGTAGCATTGGCTAGGTAGCACTGGATAACCACTGGTTGCAAACCTTGGCATATCACTCTAAGTCAATTCTTTGCCAGTGGTTTTTTTATAAACCACCGAAATTTTTGTAAAACAAATACTGGTAAAACGCTTATTTCAAACGCTGGCAAAGCGTCCCAAATGAGTGTTCTGCCAGTCATTTATTTTTAACACCGTGGTTACCCAGTGGTGTGCCAGTGCTTGATTTTTTGTACCACTGGCGATTTCTGACTGGGAAGGGTAAAAAAATCATTTTTTTTTTTTTTTTTTTGTGGACAACATCTGAGCATTGAATGAGACCGATCCCATGCTCTCCTGACCTTAGGTCCCTTTCTATTTTGCGCGTCACATATACATCTAAGGATCCCGTAGACCCTATTTATTCAAAATTTTAGTAAAACAAGTTTTACCAAAGTTTGCTTAAGAAATTATATAGATTTAGTTTCTTGTGAAAGTAAAGTTTAGTGTGAATTTGTTAAAATGAGGAATTATGTATTTGTAAACTTTTGATATTAGTTACCTAAGTACCCTTAGATCATTTGCCAAGTCGATTTTTTATAAAATTATTTATGTATGTTTTCAATGGAAATTCAACTTTTAATAAAAATTTAACATTATTAGAAATTTGGGAAAAGTTTCTTCATTTATGCGTTTGGCACCATGTATTACTACACTCAAAATAATTAAAAAAAAAAAAAAAATTTTATGTTAAATATAATACTGCAATTAGACTAAGCAAAAACTACCTAATTTTTGGGCGTTTCTATTTTCTACTTGTCAAAACGCATGCATTAAAAACAAATAAAAACTAGTTTTGTACAAAAACTAGGTAGTTTTGTACAAAAACTAGGTAGTTTTTGCAGTATAATTATTAATTTCAATGGATTTCATTCTACAGACGCATAATTTTGAATATAAAAATACAGCGAAAGAAGGGGTTTTAAGTTTTCGTAAACAAAAATTAAGTATTAAATTACCTAAGTTAATATGGCAGTAGGTAATTTTATAATTCAAGGGAGGATTAATAAAGCAGTTATAACAGAAATTATTACAAGTTGCTGGAATTTGTATAAAATTGTATTTTTTTTTTATAGAAATTCCAAAATTTTAAGGATTTTTAATTGTAATAAAGATTTATTTAAAAATACCTAAGTTTAATTTACAGGGTTTCAAACATTAATGTATATTATGTATAAATTTTACAAGTAAAATAAATTTAAAACCAAATCCCACCATATTTAACAAAATATTTACATTTATACTTAACACTAAATCCTAATTTTTCATTTACCAAAAAATCTCCTAAGTCTTTATAAAATATTCGCTTTTATTATAAATTATATTGATGTTGCTTTTGGATTTTAAAATGACTCTTTTTTAATCTGTTTTTATATTATTTTGATTAAAACTGTTTGTACACGCATTATATATAATGTATCTAGGAATTGGTGTGCGTAAATTGCATTATCATTGATTTCATTTTGTAATAGGGGCGAGGATATAAAATTCTATGGTATTTCAGTACGTAGGCATGTTTAAATTTTAAAATGTATTGTTTAAAATTTTAAATGTTAAACATAAAAAATATAGTAGTACAGGTAGGTAAATAGAAAATTATAGCAAAAAAAAATTATGTTTTTCAAATGTTGTAGTTCTTTTTTTTAGAGAATATTTTAATAAAATATTAAAAATTAAATAATATTAACTACAATTAAATAAAATTTTATTATTTAAAAAAGCAAAAAATGCATGCATAAACAAGCTTTGGTCCATGACAAATTTAAAAATGCTAAGAAAAATAAATTTATACAGTCGTAACACGCATTTTCTTTATTTTATTTAAAAAAAAGAGTCTAAAATTATGCTACATTTAAAGTATTTGATAAGAAAAGGACAATACAAACACATACAATTAAAACAAGATTCTAATGATACACAACTACTACTACAAAAAACATATTACGACTTTAAGGTGCTTATTCCTACTTGTGACTCGTTGTGACTGTCATTAGACTATTTTTAGGACTGAAAGTCGATATGAGGTCTTAATTTTTTTGAAGTTTTCAAACAAAAAATTTAATTAATATGATTTATTGTGATTTTGCAACAATAAAGACATGCGGACTGCAGTCACAACTAAGAGTCACAGACTTTTCGTAGGAATAGACACGTGAGACTATTTTATATAGAAATGCGCTTAAAATATGCTACAATTTCTTTATATACCTGAAAATATAAATATATTGTAGAATCAGTTGTTTACAATATTTTAAAATACTGGTGGCTTAAAAACATTTAAAAATGATAAAAAAAAGTTCATTGCAAAAATTTTAATGTTGCCGAATTTTAATTGTAGTAAAAAGTCTTGAAAAAGTCTTACAAAGTCAAAAACAAAATTACAATAACATTTTTAAAAATGTAAATTATAAGAAAATTGAAAAATTCAATTTAAAAATCATAGACTTTTAAAACATTAAAATTTAAAAAATAAAATCATAGCAATGATTTTATTGGATTACTATCCAATTTATAAAAATTTAACAATTTATTAAACGAAACAAAAATTATAAAAAAAATTAAGTTATGTTGCCAAATTTTAATTTCATTAAAAACCCATTTAAAACGGCTAAAAATCTTTGCAAAAGGCAAAAAAAAAGAAATTGTAAAAAAAATACGATACATTTATAATATCGAATAAAAAACCAATTTAAATATTGTGCATAATTGTCAAAATTCAATTAAAAAATCTGAAACCATTAAAATTTTAAGAAAAATATTTCATTTTTTTATTTCAAATTAAAAATATTGATATTTTATTGTAAAACACTATTATCTACAGAAAAGTTTTGAACAAAATTCTACTGTTATCAAATTTAAATTATAAATTATTGAAAAAAAGCCTTTTAAATCGAAGCCATCCTCTACTAAAAGGAACAAAGGAAATCATCCTAAATGTATGTTTTAAAATAAAATAAATTGCACGCCTTGAAGTATATTAAAAAAACCCTGGCTAAATGCATGCTTTTTTTAAAGAGAGTGACTAGATAATTTAATTTAAAATTGTTTGATAAAACTACAACAATACGAAAAACATGAGTTTAATAGAAAAAAATATTGAAAAGGAAAATTAATTCTTAAAAAAATCTTTAAAGTTAACAACAAAAAAAAATTATAAATTGAACTAAATTAAATGCGTGCACAACATAATTTTAGATTTTTTAAAATTTTTCGAAAACAAACTGATAAAAAAGTATATCTTGGAAAAAATCAATAAAAAAATTTTAATTTTATATTTAAGAGGTGCTTACAAAAAAAATTATATAAATTTAAATAAAATTATTAGGCACCTTTTAAGCGTGGTAATACCAAAACCAAGTATCAATTAAAAGCCAATTTTTTCAATCAAATTTATTTTTTTGTTAAAAAAAAAATTATTATTTTGATTTTGTAAAAAAAACGAATTACAACTAAATTTGAAAAACACAATTATAAATAATAAGAAGAAAATTATAAATGTTTTTAAAAATAATAATTATAATTAGAAACGTTTTAGTAATGTTTCCATTTAGATGCTAATATTATTACTTACATATGATTAGCATTTTGTTGTCCTGCTGAACGTACTAATGGAGGCGGTGCATTACCCTGACCATGATTGTTAACAGGTTGCATTGATATTGTGGCATTATTATAGGCTCCATATGGTTGGCGATTATTTAAAATGAGATTCTCCATTGGATTACGATATTGATTGCGGGAATTTGCTGCATGAGATTGTTGAGCCTTAAAATAAAATTAATAGAAAATATTGCCATATGAATAAAAATTTAACATTTTCAAATTAATACAATTAATAAATTCACCACTGTTGCCATAACAGCGATTTTCTCGTCAGATCTAGCGATTTTAATTTGCTCCTGGCGGGAAAAATTGTCGAGTGGCTATTAGCCAAAATTCGAACGATTTTTTTATCAGCCATAATGCAATTTTTAATAACCAGTTTTATGTTGAAAAATATCATAAAATTAACATATTTATATTGAGGGTATTCACAGTTCATGCTATTTTAAGTAGTAAATTAGCATTTATCGTAAATTTGACAACTTCCTATGGGTTAAACTTCAGAAATCATGCTATTTTACAACGTGCTAACTTTAGTACTTAAACTGTGAATTCCTTCATTGTTTTATTATAAAAACCAACCTCTTAAATGAGTTTTTTTATAAAAACTTTCTAAAAAATCCATATTTCGATAAAACTAAGGGTATGCAGTTATTCGCCGTACAATGACTTCTATTGAGTCCCTGCGGGAAGTTTTAACAAACTGTCACCGAACTGGCCCCTTTATATGAAATAGAGTGGTCACTTTTACATGACGTTGTCATATGAGGGGAAATTGACCCCTTGGGACATGTCACTAACCTTAGTAAAAAATGCATTTATTGCCATAACTTTTGGAGACATCTTGGAAACCTATGATGCCATACAAAATTTTTTAAAAATCGCGATTTTAACGTATAGGCCGCTATAGATGAATACATTTTTTTTTTTTGTTGAAACATTTTCCTTTTAATTGCTTCTATACTAAGCCATATCATTTATTAAGGCCGATTTTGCTTTCAGCGATTCAATTGTATAAAACCTTAAAAAATCCATCTAAATCGCGAACAGTGATTTTAATATCAAGTTTTATGCATCAAATTTTAGGCCTAAATATGAATACAGGTCCTGTGCCTACATTTCACCACAAAAATTTATTTTGATTGCATTTCAAAATTTTTGTATATAAAAAACTAAATGGAAAACCGCCAAACTTTAATGACATTAGCGAAAAATCTGTACCATTGATCGCAAAATAAAGTACGCCATTGTAATCAGCATGTCCGAAATATATAGAACTGATGGTCAGATTTTTATTAATTTTTAAAAGTCAAGATTTTGTCATGCAGTGTAGTTAATACTCAACGTGCATACAGAAGATTTTATGGTGTAAAAACAAATCATATAGTTACTTTAGCCGCACCCGATATTAAGATATTTTGATGAAATTTGCTTACATCGGCCAAAGAACGAAGCCTATTGATTTTGGTTAAAATCGGTTCATGTTCGCACGCTGCAGTTCACATATATTAAGATATTGCGATGAAATATGGATGAAGCCTACTAATTATGGTTGAAATCAGTCAGTCCATGGTTACACCTAGTGCCCATATAAAGGTCCTCCCTAAAATTGACTTGTTCGCACGCGAAGGTATTTTGTCGCAAATACCGACTCGCATGTGTCCAAGAAGTACCTAAGCCTATTGATTCTAAATAAGATCAGTTTATATTTGGACCTACCGCCCATGTGGACTAAAATGCCTATTTTCTCTTAAATACACCTAACATACTCCCGCCAATGAATAAAATAGTTCTTATAAATATTTTATATTTGAGGCTATTTTTTATGGTACTTTGTTTACAAAAAAAAATGCAGTTGTCAATTCGAAATCTTGCTACTGTCATAAAGTGCAAATGTAAACGGTCAAGATTTCAGGCCGAGATTTTCATTGAAATCTCGAGATTTGAAAACAGATGTAAACGCAACTTTAGTACATTTCCATTGCGTTTAAATCCATCTTTATTATATTGGGTAAAGTTCTTTACTTTTTGGGTAAAGTTCGGCAAAATAACAAAATAACTAGAAATACTCAAGTGACAAGAGTAAACGAACGCGAAAAACCATATTTGATTCCAAAAACGGAATGTCCGTTTAGCTACTAACCGGAAATCATAATTAACACATTTTCACTCACAATATAAAGAAGTGCATTCACAATTAACACATTTTTATTTTAGTTCAACCCCTTTTTAAATAAAAACTTTTAATAAAAATGTCCTTCTCAAGAATTTTTATTTACAAAAAGGAATACATACGGAGGTGTTCTGAAAAAAGAAACCACATAAAATTATTCGGTTATATGTTGTTGTTATACAAAAACGAATAATTTTATGTGGTTTCGTTTTTCAGAACACCCCCGATAGTTTTTTCAATCTGGAAAAGATTTTAATATTAATATTACACTTGCATCGAAATCCCGAGATTTCGATATTCACCACTCTGAAAAAAACAATGAAGGAAATCATATAAATGTTCAATTTTGAAAAAAGAACACATAGTTAGCTTTAATAAATACATTCTCCAAAAATTTAACGTCTATATGCTTTCCTTCATTGTTTTTTAGGAGTGGTGAATATCGAAATATGGGGATTTTGATGCAAGTTTTAAACGAACTGAAATAAGAAATTTTGTTTCAAAATTTCTTACTAACACTGACTTTTAGAATATGTAGTAGAACACTTAATTAAAATAGTAAGCATATTATCATCCCTGTTCCAAAAAAGTGGCGATTTTAAGTGGAATGAATTTCTGAAATCACACGAAATGAGAATTTTGGTTTCCCCAATTCAATTCCAAAAAAAAAATTAATATATCTCGGCTAAAACTATTAAAGAATGTTAATGCAAATTTGCAAAAGAATTTAAAGATGTTTCTATAATTTTTTTTTTACAAAAAAACCCTTAATTTCTTAACCCCTCTACCTGTATAGGGTAGAGGGGTTAAGAAATGACAGTGCTTTTTTTCAAAGCACTGTCATTTCTTAACCACTAATTATTTTTCAAAAATTGTGTTCAAATTGAAAATCTACATATCTTGGCTTTAATTTCTATGATTTTTATTCTAATTATTTGCATATTTTCTATTATTTTTTTAACCTGGGGTATATTCGCCAAAAGAGCTAGATACAATCTCAACAAAAAAATTTGTTAATACAGCAAAATCAATCTTTTAATGACTGAAATAAATAATTTATAATAAGTTCTTTAAGATATGGGATTCTTTTTAAACAATAAAGCTCCACTACATTAAAAAAAATAATTTAAAACTATAATGTAATGATTCGTCAAAATTACAAAACACTGAATAATTAATATTAATTTAAGAATGAACACGATTGTTCTAATTTAGGTACTATTAAACATATTTTAACCATATAGAAAAGTTCTATAGAGCATTTTAGGCAGGGATGCACCAACTCTTTGTAGTTCCAGGGGCCATCTGGTGATTGTGCCTCAGAGACAGGCACTAATTTAAAATTAATATTTTTTCACACTTTTTAAGCATTTATTAAAATCAAGTTATTATTTTTCGAAACCTTAGGATCGTAAGTCTAACATAATGAAAAATTATTTTCACACGATTTGAGGAAGTTATTGCAAAATGTAGTTGCTTCCTATTATTTGTTTGGCACCCCAAAAAACACAAAAACTCGTGATATAAATTCATCAAAGTGGATATCAAGGAAAGGTAATTGAAAAATGCACAAAATATATTTTTTCCAATTTTTTATCTCCCTTAATAGCGGAGAAAAATGGGATTAGTGTATGTGCCCCACTGGCGAAGGATCCTCCTCTACCCTACTATATATAATAGAAAAAGTGCATTGGATTTACTTTCTCTACGTTTTTCTGTATTAAATAAACCGACAAAAATTGTTCTCACATAAATCTTGGAACAGCTAAAAACTCGTAAATTTTCACTACGATTTATTTTATGTGAAACAGGGGCGTATATTTATATTAAGTTAAATAACTACCCTTTTTGAAAAGTTTTAAGTAAAAAACTAGTAAATTTTTATAAAATATCGGTAATATATATATATTAATAACAAAATAGTGGCATTTTGAAGGAAAAAAATATAGAAAAACCCGAGTAAAAATAGTTATATATTGTCGTATATAATGTGATTGGCTGACACATATTATTATTATATAGAACTACATCTGATATTATTTTTTCTACGAATTTTTTGTATGGTAAATGATGTTATTACATATCCCCAAATCTGACTCCATATTATATATTATACATAAGCCATATAAAACTAATCAAAATATATGTAGTAACCGATATGATTATATATGGTTCGATACTAAGTTATATAACTGTATGTATCATCATACTAAAAATATATTCTTGTAATTTTATATAACTTTCTATATAATCCCGTAGAAATTTATATATAGTTCAACATCAAATTTAGTAGTCTGCAAATTAAGAGTTAATTACTCCATAGCCAAATAATTTTCACGTGATTTTTTTTTGCATGTAAAATCATGTTAAAAAATGATGCGTACGATTTAGAAGACAAAAGCATTCAACTAAAGTTTTATTTTATGTTATAGATTTTGGGCCTTTAAAATTGTTCAAACTATACAAATTTCAATCTCAATTTAATGGCTGGTATGCCTAAAAAGTACACCTACTATCAGACAAAATTATATAAAATCAGATATTTTTATATCGAATTAGATATTATGTGATGTCCTGGATATGGACAAATCTCGGATCAAACTGTATCAAATTATATCTAATTTTATTTAATTAGACACATGTAGATGACCCATTTTTCGGATCAAGCTGTATGTGGTTGTATATGGGGACTTATGAAATAAGGTATAATTATATATGACACCATATTAAGATTTTTACCCGGGAAGTAATTTTAAAAAATTTAATAAATAATATAAAAAAAACACGAAATGATAATCATCTTAAGAGAAAATAAACAAAACCAACAATAACAAATAATAGTATTTATATATAATTGAATTAAAATTGTAAACACAGCATAATGGCTGGCTCATGTTAAAAACACAAACTAATTTACATTGCATGTTTAAAAAAAACTCTCACTTTGTTTTAGAAAAAAATACCATAGTTTTGGAAAAGTTATTTTTATTACAAAATTGTTGCATTAAAAACATTATTTATATTAAAAGAAAATCCTTACATAAACTAATAGTAGAAATATTTACATTTTAATAGAAAAAGTAAACAAATGACCAGCATTTTTGTTTGGAAATTTTATGTTTAATTCTACTTATTTTAATATCAACCATAAATGCTTTTAAAAACTAGTTAATTTTAAACATATGCCAAAACTAAATACTAAAATAATTAATAATAGTGAGGTGTAATTGTTGTAAAATTTATTTAATATTAGTATTAATGTTATGGTTGTGTGGTGATTATTACAGTTCAAAAATATTTAAAGGTGAAATTGCTAAAGGTGAGGTGTGTGTTTTCCTACTATTAGTGTGAAGTCTGTTGGTGGATGGTTAATACACTCAGAGGATGAAATTATTGAGTTGATAAAATCTTCATTTCTAACTTGCAATTGATTTTCTCCTTTAAAGTTTAAATTCGTTTTTGGCTTATTTAGTTATATATTTAAACAACATCGTTATATCTCTTTTTTCGGAATTCAATTCGATATGATTTGATTATTATATAAGCATTTAGTAAGAATTTGCAATTCATCGCCTTTGTCTTGAACGTTTGTTAGCGTAATTGGCGGTCACAGTAGTGCCTCTTTTGCTACTGTTGCTATTGGCAACGTTGTTCTCGTAGGCTTGATGTAAATTGTACATCTATAAATAATGGTTGTATTAAAAAATAAACTAATTATTATTTTGGAATTGGGATGATGATTTCTAAACTACAAAAAAAAAAGAAAAAACATGGATAATAGCTAACAATAAATACATTTTTAAGCATTATTAGCTGGATTCACAATGCTGAAGTATTCCACGCTGCAGAGTGGAGTGTAATAAAATACAAATGGTGTGATAAAAAAAATATGTAAGTGCGAAGAAGAACGGAACAAAATTCACTCTGCAGAGTGAAGAACTTCAGCATTGTGAATCCAGCTTTAATACTTTTCACAATTTTATTTCTTAAACAATAATTTTAAGTCCTTTTATGGTAATATTTGTAGGAAATTAAAATATAATTAAGAAAAATTTACTAACAAATGGGGTCTCCAATTTCAAACTGTAATAAAAGTAAAAACTATAGAAAAAGTAAACTAAAATTTAACCTACTGGGGGTGGGTGCGAACTGGCTAAATAAAATCTAAACTAAATTCAGGTTTCCAAGTTTCTATGAAATTTGAAAAAGTTCAAAAAATGTTCAAAGAAATTTTAAACCCTTTTGTCAATTTGTATTCAGTTTAGAATTTATTTAACCACCTCGCACAGGGCCTAAGAATTACATATTTTTAACAAAAAATTATGCTTATATGCATTTCCAAAGTTCATTACAGTTTAAAAGTTATTGTTAAATAAAGGTTTTGTTAAATAAAGTTTTTGTTAAATAGAGTTTAAAAAGTAAAAGAAATTTGCAAATAATTTGTTTCCCGAGTAAAAATAGTTATATATTGTTATATATAATGTGATTGGGTTATATCTCACTATGAATGGAGTCACATTAAGACACATATCATTAGTGTCCGACCGAACTCACTTTTTTAAGGCCGAACCGAAGCCGAACTTCGGCCAAAATTACTAAGTTCGGCCGAAACCGAAGCCGAATACTTTTGTGTTTGAATAAAAACACAATTTTATGCAACTTTTTCAAATTCAAAAACGCGGAAACCAATTTCTAAATATTTTTAAATTGCAAAAACATAAAAAGTTGTATTTTTCGCTCTTTAAGTAAAAATTAAGTTAAAAATGTGCATATTTATAAGTTACTATACAAAATTAAAGAGCTAAATGTTGCAAAATATTGATTTGTAGAAAAGTTCGGTATTCGGCCAAAATTTTGCCGAACACCGAACTTGGCCGAACATCACTTTTTGGCCGAACTCCGAAGCCGAATACTCGGTCGGACACTACATATTATATACAACTACATCTGATATTATTTTTTCAATGAATTTTTTGTACTGTAATTGATGTTATTACATATCCCCAAATCTGACTCCATATAAAACTAATCAAAATATATGTAGTGACCGATACAGCAAAACTTGTATCAATTCCAGAACTAGTTCTACTTTGGCATTGTTACCCATGATTTTTATTTGAAATTGTCACGCTTAGAACTAATTCTAGGGAATGCTTTGAGGAAAAGGTACTAGTTCTAAGGAACGGTTCTGGAACCTATTCTTGTATCCGTGATTTTTTATGAAATTGTCGCGCTCAGAACTAGTTCCATGCAGAAGCCATCATGGAGCATTAATCCCTTTGGTAGATCGGTTTTAAAACTAATATTTTTAATCATACTGATACAGTTTCAAGAATAAAAATTTATTTTAAACAAAAAAAAAAAGATTTATTCAAACCATTATTTTAATAAATTTTTTATACAGATTCATATAGACACAAAGCGTTTCCACTGTCAGCATTTTGAAAAGATAAATCTTTTCCTTAACGGTTATTTTCATGCAAAGTTCTTGGGATGTTTTCCATTTTGATAGGAAACAGTTTCAGAGCATTTTTTGTTAATTTTAGAAAGAAAAAATATTTGAAAATTTCCAAGTTTTTCAAATAGCTTTCCGGAGCTGTTTTGGAACTAGTATTAGATTCTGGGAACCAATGTAGAAGTAATGTATAAGTAGTTCTAAATCACTAGTTCCCAAAACATTCTAAGGCTGCATTCACACCTAATTCTTAAACACGTGTTTAGCTAAAACACGTATTTTAGCTCTTTATTCTACTACAACAGTTCTTTATTCTTTTGCACTCGTTTTAGGTAAACACGTGTTTAAGATTTAGGTGTGAATGCCGTTTAAGGATGAAGTTAAAATGGTAAATATGACTCCTTTGCATGGGTTCTAGAACTAGTTGCACCATCACTAATTCCAAGGCTGCTATTCGAGAATGTGTAGTAACTCCCTGAGAAGTAGTTCTAGAACTAGTAATTTTAGAACGGGTTCCAAAAATTTTCCTGGGATGGTTCGATACTTAGTTATATAACACTGTATGTATCGTCATACTAAAAATATATTCTTGTAATTTTATATAACTTTCTATATGATCTCATACAAATTAATTTAAATTAAGAGTTAATTTCTCAACAGCCAAATAATTTTCACGTGATTTTTTTGCATATAAAAATATATTAAAAAATGATGCGTACGATTTAGAAGGCATAAAAATTTTTATTTTATGTTATAAAATTTGGCCCTTTAAAATTGTTCTAGCTATAGAAATTTCAGGTTGGGTGCGAACTGGCTAAATATAAGCTGTGTTCGGGTACTCAACATTGGGATCCCGCGGGATCCCAATTTTACCAAAAAGCGTTTTCTTACTACACAATTGGGTAAATGAGAGCTGTCATGAGAGAGTAATATTCTTGTTTTTCTTGCACGAGAAAGCCCAGACTTTTTTTCGAGTAAATTTGGGTAAATTGTTTTAATCAGCTGTTATATCATCAGTTGGGTGCAACTAGTTCAATTGAACTCTTCACTGATTTGAACCAAAGACCTAGTTCACAACTAATAGCTCTTTTAGTTCAATCGATCATTTCATTCATTCAGAAAATATGTTTATCATTTACAAAAATTAGTATAATAGTTGCAAAAGCCTATCGGTGATTTTACAACTCCATAAAATTACCGACAATTTTTTGAAGACTTGTTTAAATGTGTAAAAGAGTTAAATATGTAAATAAATCGAAGCTTTTGTTTAATATTAAAATCTTTTCCAAATTTAATAAACTATGTATTTCTTTTTGTAAATAGAAATGCCTAAAAAGGAAATTTTTATTAAATTTTTGATTTAAAAAGGAATTTAACTAGAAAAGCTATCTAGATTTTTACAACAAATTGAACAAGAACTAGAAAGAGCGCTCACTAAAACGAACTATAATGCACAAATCTATTGACATTTGTTTTTCGGGCTTCAAATGTGGTTTTTCGCGTTCGTTTACTTTTGTGCATTTTTGTTATTTCGGGAGAGTATTTCTTGTTAACTCTCATTTTACCGAACTTTACCCAAAAAGTAAAGAAACAGAGCTATAATCTCAACTAAATTCAGCAGGGGTATGGCATCACCAAAAACAAAAGTTATAACGACATCGTTATCACTAGATGGCACATTGACAATTTTCTACTTTTATTTAAATTGAAATAATAACAAACAAAAAAGCAAAGAAAAAAAGGAATTCTCAAATTTTATTATTTAAATATATTTTGGCCTTGATTTTTTCTTATTTTGCGCAGTTTTCAGCAATTTTTGAATTTTTAAATACAGGCTCAGCTGATACTAAAGTGATACTAAATAGTTGCTCAAGTGATACTAAATTTCAGCGTCCCCTACCGGTGAGTAGTTTAAGTTTTGATTTCATATCTCTATAATTAATAGTCTCTGAAATTCAGGTTTCCAAATTTCTATGAAATTGAAAAAATTTTGAAAAATTTTTCAAAGAAATTTTAAACCCTTTTGTCAATTTGTATTTAGTTTAGAATTTATTTAGCCACCTCGCACAGGGCCTCAATATCAATTTAATAGCCGGTATGCATAAAACGTATACCTACTATTAGACAAAATTATATAAAACCAGATATTTTTATATCGAATTAGATGTCCTGGATATGGACAAATCTAGGACCAAACTGTATCAAATTATATCTAATTTGATATAATTAGACACAAGTAGATGACTCATTTTTCGGATCAAGTTGTATGTCGTTTTATATGGGGACTTATCAAATAAGATATATTTATATGACACCATATTAAGATTTTTACCCGGGTTACAACAATGTGGTAAAAATTATTTTTTTATAAGAACTAATTAATCTTTAATGAAAACTTAAAAACTTTTCATACAGAAGCCAATTGAGCCGACTCTCTTAACAAAACTAAACAGTTTCTTTCAAAATTCCCTGTGCTATATCTACTTACATCAAATAAAGGGCGTAAAAATCTAGAGAAAATCGATCGATAATAGCAAATATATTACAAAATTTTGTGAAAAACTGCATTAATTTAAAGAATTCCAGTGAAACTTCATTGAATCAATGTTAAAATTCATTAATATCAGGCAGATAATTCTCTTAACTTTATAAAATGTATTTTATTTATACGCGGTTGAAAAAAATGTAAACAAAAAGTTTGGATTAGCCTACTATAGAAAATTCTGGAAGAAAAATACTAAAATCGTCAAACTGGCAGCACTACATTTAAGTATAATGTTAGTACTCTGTAGGTGTTTCAAGTATTCTCTACCACCACGGAAGTAAAACTATATAAGGCTGCCATATGTGTCATCAGTTGATTGTTGATCAGTTGATTGTTAGCGATTGTGTAATTCAGTTGGGCTTTAGTAAATCGTTGTATTAAAAAATCGTTGGTAAACTTGTTTGTGTTTTACAACTATAGAGTAAATAAAGTGTTAAGTAAATAAGTTTATAAGCTCAATCAAATTAAAGAGAGTGTTTGTTATTTTAACTACAAAGAGCACCAACCCGGTTTATCTAAAGGAGATAAACAAACGTTTCAGAAGGTAAACGTAACAATAGGTGACAGCGGTGGGATTGGTTATGTTGATTGCAATAGAGAAGACATCGGTTTATTTAAAGGAACTAAACCAACGTTTTTAAAAGGTAAAAACGTAACAATATGTCAAACTAACAAGGAAGGTCGGCGGTGTGGTTCACTCCGATTTATATCAAGTTTGAATATGTGACGCAGAGGACAGATAAAATTAGAATATCTACAAAATATGATCTCAATGATTGCATTTTTGAATTTTTAGAGTTACTGAAATTATTTTTTTTAATAAAATTAACTATATTAATATTAAATTTTTTCTATTAATAGATTACTTTCAAAATTTTGTTCGGTTAACCGGTTGAGAATAAAACCCGAATAATTATTTGCACGATTAATCGATTAAAATAAAAAGTTGATTAACTCAATATCTTATAAAACGTAACGTAACTAACGTAAAGTTTCGTTTAAATTACATCGAAATGCCGAGATTTCGGTATTCACCACTCTTAAAAATCAATAAAGAAATGCATATAAACGTTAAATTTTTAATAAAGCACACATTGCTCTAATACATTTTCTTAAAATTTAACGTCTTTAAGCTCTTCTTCATTGTTTTTTCACAGTGGTGTATAAAAAACGTTTGTTTTCGAAAAATTGTTGTTGTTTCGGGCAAATTGAGGTCATGTAAACAAATGAAAATCAATGAATTTCAGTATCGTTTCTCTATATAATGGAAATTAAGAAAATGTGTTCATTACCACTTCTTTGCATAATGAAAATAAAAAAGAAATGGTAATGATTTTGGCACACCTCTGATTATAATATTGTCCAGTACTTTATTTTCCCATAAAATATGTTTAAATCAGAACTTTTTCTAATGACAAATTAAAATAATTTTCTTTAAATTTTATTCAAGTAATAATATCTCTCAAGTTTTCTTTAAAGAAATACCCATACGAATATTTTAAACGGGGCCTTTCTTCAATTAAACTAAAAATACATTTTCAACAATTTTATACAATACAAAGCATTTAACCAATTTTTATTACAATTTTATTATCTCTATTTTTTGCTGTTGTTGATAAAATAAAACTACAACTTGTTGTTGCTGTTTTTTGTTTATATTTACTATATTTCTTTTATATGTATATTTTTTGCTTTAAGAGGACCTGAATGGTGTGTTACAATAAGACAAGAGGTGGAGAAGTATGAATAAAAGTAGCAGTAGACACGAGGAATATTAGTAGCTGTAGACAAGAGTATATTTATTCAAGTCTAATGTTTTTTGTATAAATGGAGTGAGTTTGATGTTTTTGTATATGTAGGCCAACTTCTTTTGTAGCTTTTTTATTTTTTGTATACTACATTTATATGCCTTTCTAACGTCGTTATTCTAAAATAAAACACGATAACACGGCATAAATGACTACACGTCATATGATTAAACTTTATAAATAAAACAATGAAAATCTCATTGAATTTAAAATAAGAGATTTGTAAAGATTTAAACATGAAAAATAAATAAAAAATTAGTAATTGTTATTGAGTTCAAAAATAAAAGACAGAACAATAATTGATACATCAAACAGTCATTGAGGGCTTTGAACAAAACGTTCTTAAACAAATTATTTATTTATTTTATCTGTATTTCGAAACATTAGGACTTTGTCAGATACTATTTTTATAGTATCTCACACTTTGAATACTTTGTAACTACTTTCTCAAAACAAATTTTTAAATTATTTTAATTTTAAAAAGCTTTTATAGTATTATCATCACTAAAATGCATGTTGCCACTGATCTAATAAAAAACTTTCGAAAACTATGTTGGCATATAATTTCTCATAAGTTTTCCAAATTTTATAATTTAATTTCCATAATTTTTAATACTTTTAAAAATTTTCCCATTCAATTTAAGTCTAAATGTTTGTGTTAACAAGTTCCGATAAGGGTTCCTTTAATCTCTTTCTCCGAAGGTTTACTAAAATTAGTAACTTTTTGTTATACCTATGTATCTAAGAAAATGTATTAAATACTTCTTCTTTAATGAAAAGTGTACTAAAAAGTAAGTTTTTTTAGAAAACGTGTTTGTACTTGCGTTTTATTTTGTAACCAAGAGCTTATTATGTTATTCGATTCAAAAAATACTTTCGAATAGGATTTTCAAACAGAAAATAAAGTTTAAAAACCAGGGTCGGCAGGCAATACCGGCAAACTAACGTTATCAATTTAAAACCTCTTCAACGGTTATCCTTAAAATTTCGTTACCGAAATACCGATAACTTTTAAATACAGTTACTGAAATAACTGAAATACCATTATTCTTAAAATACCAATACCGAAATAAATTAAATATCTACACCCTTAAAATACGGTTACCGAAATAAATGTAATACCGTTATCCTTAAGCTTCGCACTCCTAAAGCTTTTTACATACGTAGTATACTGAAATCCACACGGGTTGGTTCTTCATATTTTACACACATTTTAAATAAAAAAAATGCACTTACTCCAACATATAATGGGTTACATAATAGGTTAATGAAGAAGAGACGAAAAAAACAAAAAACGAGTTAAAAGGTTAAAGTCGGGCATGCCGACTATACAAAACCCTACACCAGTCTGGGTAAAAGCCAACTAATGTTTGGATCCGAAATTCGAATGGGTTAAAATGGGGCTTGCGTCAAAATTTTCTATGTGAGTCAGCGCACCAAATTTCATTAAAATATCTTAATATTTGCGATCTGCAGTTTATAACCAAGCCAATTCTGGGGGGACCCTTATATGGGCACTCGGTCTAAACATGGACCGATGTTCACCAAAATCAATAGGCTTCGTCCTTGGGCCAAAATAGGACCAATATTTTTTGGTGTTACAAACATCAGCCCAAACTTATAATACCCTGACCACATAGTGGTGTAGGGAATAACTATAGAAAATATTGCTAACAATACTTATGCCGTGAAGCATAAGCATAAATATGCATAATTTTTCAAACTTCTTGTAATTTGTATCAACAAAGTATTTAAAAAAAGGACTAACAATGAATAATAAATTTTTGATAAATTTGTCAAAACATTATTGTATTTTGAATAATAAATGAATAAAAAAAGTAATTATGCTTTCTGTACTATTTTTATACTAAATAGTGACAAAAAACCTAATATTTTGAAACAAGTCCCCTGGGTGGGTTTCAGGCACGACGTAGAAAAATTGAAAAACTAAAGAAAAAAATTATAAAGAATATTCGAATCTTGAATAATTTAACAGTTTCTGATAAAAGTAAAAAAAATTAGTCACTGAGTCGAAAGCATTTTTTGTTTTGACCAAAAATCGTAAAGTTATCGATTGTTTAAAAACTAAAAAAAACCCACCCGGGTGGGTTTCAGGAGTGCGAAGGTTGAAAGATCATTACCGTTATTTTTAATTTTCTGCTTTTGTTTATTGCACTTGGTTATTGAGCATTTTAAAATACATTAATTTGATAAATATGTTTTGTTTTTATTTTAGTTTGTTTTCTTGTAAAAAATACATAAATGTTTTTTATTTTTTGTAAATTAATTAATTTTACTTTGTTGTTGATTATATATACTTTATTTAGTAGTATTTTTTAGTGAGTTGTATGTGAGCCATTTGGCTCTATGAGCTTGGTTTGAAATTGTAAATAAATAAAAAAAATAAAATTACCGACTACTGTTACTCTTAAAATCCATTACTGAAATAACCAAAATACCGTTAACTTTAAAACATGAAATGAAAAAGCTTTAAAAAATCGTTAAGCCCCCCATACATTTGCAATATTATGTCCAATATAATAACGGCACAGTATTCTTCTCGTTTTGCCACACACCATACAATAAATTGCAACATATATGTAACAAAAGATTGCCACAATATTTAATGCAATATATGAATTCAACATAACCTCAAAATGCACACAAACATAAACACAGCAAAATTAAAATTGCACAGTGTTGATAATAGATTATGCAACATTTCAAGTTGTCCAATAAAAATCAAAAGTGTTTAGATTCACCACATAATATTGCTCAACCTTCAACTTAATACATACACGGTCAATATGTTTGCACCACTTGGAAAGTTGTACCATAATATTGTAAATGTATGTCCCGCTTTAGTCTCTTTAATTTTTTTTATGCCAACTAGTTTTAAGAGAAACAATTTTTAGTGGTTTTTTAATGTGTATTTTTTTAATATTAATTAAGAAAATTTTGCGGTAATTACACAAAACTAATGCAGAGAATATATCAAACAATACAAGTTCACTTTACAATTTTAATTCGTAACAAAAGAAATCGAACGAAAACAATTCATTGAATCAATCATTTGAATTCATTGAATTTTTAATTAAGAATTCAAAAACTGAATGAAAGAATTAATTCTTCAAATCTCTGGCTAGGACGACTACGTACGATTTTTTTTATTCTGCTAGGGAGGGTATTATACAGTGTTGCCACATTACGGGTAATTACACAAATCGCGGGGAAATTTTTGTCTTCGTGGGTAGAGCGCGGGTAATTACACAAAAAAGATTTCAGATTTTTTAGTTAATTGAATAAAGTAAAATTAACTCCGACAGTTCTAATTCAAATAAATTGAATTTGATTTTTCAGCTAATTAATTTTAAAAAAAGTTCAAAGTTCTGCCGTAATTTATTATAGTCCTTTAATGTTTTCTTAAATTTGTGATTTGTGGGATTTTATTGAAAAAAATTTAACAGATTCAGGGGAAATAACAGATTTTTTTTTGTTTTCAATATAGTGAGCAGATAATAGGCTTAAATCAGTAAGATATTTCTAAACGCACATAAATAAAGCATTAAACACATAGACGACTGCAGCTACACGACTACACGACTACAAATGCTGCTGGCTGCAATTGTAGTCGTGTAGTCAGCTACTTAATTTTTTTGAAAACGACAGCAACATGTAAACAGATAATCCTAAATATTTGACATTTTGATAAATGTTAATCTTTTTTGGTTTGTGCTTCTAAAATAATGGCTGAGGAATATTTTGTTAATTTTGTAAGATCCATTTTTTTTTACAAAACATCACAATAAAGTTATTTCCAAATATAAATTAATGAAACCTTCAAACAATTGTAAAATATAAACAGCTGTTTCTTCAGTGTTCCCAAAACGGTGATTTTCTAGTCAGAACTAGCGATTTTATTTCGCCTCTAGCAGGAAAAATTGTCCTGTTTTACATATTTTGTTATATTGTCAACACTATTTTTGTTTTGTAGCCAACAAAAATAGAAATTATCCTAAGTTGACTACAGCGGCAAAAGTAGTCGTGTAGACGTGTAGCTGTGTTGGTGTCAAAATAATCGTTTTCATATAAACGTGTGTATTTTATTTTTGACAGGCTGTAGTCGTGTAGCTGCAGTCTTCTATGTGTTTAATGCTTTATGATATTCTAATTTTTATATCGTTCATATTCTGAAATCATAATTTATTCTTATTAGCGAACTTTTTAAGTTCCAAAACGACTATTCTTTCTCAAAAATATATCATTAACGCTTCTAATTTAGCACCTTTTCTCTGAGAAAATAACGCCACGAAAAAATGGGAGAGTTGTAATAGTCAAAAAATTTATTTTTAACAAGTTTTGTAAGTATAAAATGCGCTCTTCAGGAAAAAATACTAAAACTAGCAGGACTGGTTTACTAAATATTAGCAAGTTAAAGACAGCAAGAACAAAATTTTAGCTACGTTTTAGTTAATTGTAAATAACAGTTTTTTTTTAATTCACTGAATGTATTTTTTTTTAATTCACTGAACGTATTTTTTTTTTAAATTCACTGAACGAAAATGAAATTGAACGAATTCAATGGTGAATTAATTCAGTAAGGAATTAATTAACTTTTTTCCGTTCGATTTAGAAAATTGAACGCGTTCACCAGTGAGTTAATTGATTTGATTTAATAAAAAGAACTATTGCAATTGAATTAATTCTTTGAATTTGTTGCTTGATGAACGCGTTCAGTTGAACGAATTCAGTGAATTACTTAAGAAGAGGAATTCATTCAATTCTACAGAAAATTGAATTCGATTGGTATTGAATTCATTCAAAAAGGAATTAATTTTTCAAAGCTCTGCTTTCATTAAACTAAATTTAACTTAAATATATCTAAAATTTGGAGATACAACAGCTTTTCTTGCTGTTTTTCACTAAATTCAGAGGTATTTCTGATTTCAGCAGGGTAAATTGTCATTTGTATTGTACTAAAATATAACTAAAATTTTGTAGATTTAATAGATTTTTTCTTGCTGCTTTTTTACTATTATTTAGTTTTTAGTTATAGCGAATTTACATTATGATCGAAATCGAGTTAAAAGTAGATTTCGATAGATTTCGACGGAAATCCAATAAAAATTTGGGATTTCATACAGATTTCCCATAAGAAATGAAATCCCAATTTAATTTGGATTTCAGCGAAATCTAATCGAAATCCAAATTGAAATCCAATTTTTCTCCCATATTTGCAGAAAATTAGGGAAGTTTGCAGAAAAAGTGGCAACATTTAGCAGTTGTTTATATCATAAAAAATTAATAAATAATAAATTTTAAAAACTTTAAAAATTAAGGAATAACATAATAAAGTCTGTTATTTTTAATTGAAAGAAATATTTAAAGTTTAAAACGGCTATTTTATTGTATCCGACGAAGAGAAACTATGAAAAATCATTTGATGGCGCCGGCAAGACCACTGACAAAACATTGAATATTTTAGCTTTTACATTTTAACAATGTAAATTCGCTATTAGTTTTTTTTTTTTTATTTGTACAGGTTTATTTCTATAAGTGTGGATAATTTCATAATTGTTGGGTAATTTTGTCTAAGCTTAGGGGTAATTTTGAATTTCCATTGTGGCAACGCTGTATTACACAACAAATTCTACTAGTTATTTTTACACACACGCACAACTGTTAATAATAAACATACACAACGGTGTATATTGATAAGTAAATAAACGGCTTTATTCACAAGAAAATTTACGTTAAAATAAAATGCCACTATTTCGTTAAAGAAAACGTAAAATAAATTCATAATTCAAGTTTTTGCAAACTCACCTGTGAAGCTAACATTTGAGCATGTATTAAAGGTAAATTATTTTGTTGCTGTGACATCCAGGAACCATTAGCAATGGCCTTATGTTGTACAAACAAAGTGAAAATAAAAGAAAGAATAAAAAATTAGAGTTTTATTAAATTGAAAAAAGAGGTACATACATATATAAATAAAAGTTAAATAAATAAGTGAAAGAAAATGTTCTAATAAACAGTCAAGATCTTTTTTCTAAAAAAATAAAATCATTCACCTGTACTGTCGCAGCCTGTGCTGCTAGAGCCGCATTTGAATGCATACGTTGAGCAGCTGCCGCTGCTGCAGATCCCGGCTGTTGTAAGAGATTTTGTGCATTAAATGCAGAAGCAGCTGCCGCAGATTGTCCTCGTTTTAACATTTGTTGTTGATGGGCAGCCTGTGCTGCGGCTTGTGCAGCCGAAGAATGTTGTTGTTGCTTTTGTTGTAAAGTCGATTGTGATAAAACTTTTGGTGGTGGCTGCGAAGGTTGTCTAGTCCAATTAACAGAGTTATTAGAATTCGAACGATTGCCTATAAGCAAATTTGAATCGACGACCTTACTAGGCCAATAATCCTCAAATTCTGTACCATTTGGGAAATAACTTTTAATGTCAGTTAAACTTATGACGGCTACATTTTCACTGGAAAACAATTCATTTCTTATGCCTTGGACCTTGCAGCAAAATTTAAGGTAAGCCAAATCCCAGCCAGATAATAAATCTGCTTTTTGTTTAAGATTTTCCGTTTCACCTTCAAAGTAAAATAGTGGAACAACCTGCTCGCCGTTGCGTACCGTATAGGGCACTACGGATTCTTTGTTTATTCTTATAAAACCACATTTTTCGGAGGGAGATTTACTGCCCGATATTAATTTACGATAGCAGATGTCTAAGAATTGATAGAATTTAGTGGCATCCGATAAACGTACTACTAAATCTTTCTGTGTAAACAAATCTCTGCCAAATTCACCATCACAATGTTTGTGATTGATTTCAATAAATAATCTAGCCTCTGCCTCGGTTATATAGTAGGAACGTACACAAGTACAACTGGAGTAAATGTCAGGATGCAAACAGTTTAGATATTTTCCTAGTAATTTCATCTCTATCATTCTTACAGAACAATATTTTTCCTGTTGACGGTATATATATGGTATATAGGTTTTGCCAAAAGTAGTCCAACCAAAGTGACCCTTTTGAGACTCTTCATCACAGGGTGGTTTTTTATCATCCGTGCTGGTGGAACGACCATTAGAGGTTACCGAACCATTAGCCGGTTTTTGCGGACGATTTAAATAGTTAAGTATATTTGTTTGACCATTGGAATTTACTGGAGGCTGCATTTGTCCATTGGCCATGGCCTGGCGAGAAGCCAATTGTGCCGCCTGTTGTTGTTGTTTGGCTAAGGCATCTTTTTGAGCTTCTTTCATTTTGGCCGCCAATTCTTGAATTTCCGCATCATCTGCCCGTTCCTGTTTGACCGGAGCCGACCAAGTGGAACCCAAGCCGGTACCTTGTATAGGTAAGGGTTGGCCATTGGCTCCTAATACACTAGTAATTTCTATGTCTGCAGACATTTTCTTTTATACATACACCCTTTTTTGATTTACACAACTTCCTTTTATTTATAGATATTTGTTTGACTTTATGTTGCTTTAAACATTTTCTATAAAGGATTTTCAAATTATTTTATTACTTTTAAGTAATTTTCTTTTTAATTTTTATTTATTCTGTAATATATTTTGTTTTCTTATTTAGCTTTTTCAATTTTCATTAAATAAAGTTCTTATTTTTTCAATAACTTTTTGTATTGTATTCTCTCTCTTTCTTTGTTTCAAAATTTTGAATATAAATTTATGTTACTATTTCTCACTCTCGCATTTGTAAACTCATTTGTCAAAAATAAGTAACTGCATATTTGTTGTTTTGTATAAATTATTGTAGTTGTTTTTTTTTCCTCATAAACACACACAAAAGCCTTTTTTATATAAAAACAACAAAAAAGACCGTTGAAAGTTGTAGTTGTTAATTAAATACACAGTTGTTTTAAAAAAGGCATATATTTAATAAATTTAGGAAAAAGGGAGATTTTTTAATTTCGTTACTATTGGCACTGTTTTATTAAACCATAAAATAAAAATTTGTATCAAATTTTAAATAGAAAACCTTAATTTTTCTATAATTTTAATAAATTACTTAAAATTTTTTTGTTGTGTTTTAACGACGCGCTTTTATAAATTATTTTATATTAGCTTTAGTAGTAAGAAAACATAATTTTTTTTGTATAAAATTACGCGCTTTTTCTGTAATACCACGTACGTACACATTCACCGTCGAATAGTCAGTATACGAGTGTGATCGTTATTTCTACTTAAATTTCATACAAGCCCCAGCTAAGCAAAAAATTTACACACATACATTTACATTTGAACCAAGTATATACCCATATACATATATAACAAAAGCAAAATATGCAACAACAACACTGTCTCTATACCAGCAATATTTGTGTGGTTGTTGTATTTCTGTTCGCTGATGACGACAACGCACGAAAATTTGTTAAGCAAGCAAAAATTTTGAAGTATTTTTTTGTTGTGTGTATAAAGTCTTCATTTAATACAAGACAGGCCCCGCTTCAAAATTAAATCGTTTTATACGTATTGGATATTTTTTTTGTATACTTTTCTTCTCTCGCATATACAATAAACATTCGTATCGGGTTTTTTCTTCTTCTGTTTCTATCGGTGTGTGTGTGTTTATAATTTCTGTTTTTTGCGCTTAAATTTTTAACAAAAAAGAAAAACTTCTTTTATATAAAAAAGTCTGAAACCAATAGAAAAATCAAGCAGCTAAATTCCAGCAAAAACTTGTGAAGAGAAAAAATTAGGTAATTTTATCTTTTTAATTATACTAAGTTAATTATTTTTATTTTAAAGCTTTTTTAATTATTTAAATATATGTATGTAGCTATTAATTGTAAAAATATCATTAAAATCAAGGCTGTCTTACATTTATACTTTCCGACAACAAAATCAAAAAACCTTAAAACTAGTTTTTAAAATTTAAAGAAAAGAAATGACTCATAAATTTCCCCTCATTTTTGACAGATTACGAAATTATATACTAAACTATTATTTTAGTATGTATAAGTTCAAAATTTAATTATATTCTAGCATTTCTAGATTGTAATTCCCCTTATTCTCTGTATGCCAGCAAAATATTACCACAAAAATAGGCAAATACATAACCTCATTTTTATTTAAGTATACACATTTTTATTTTTATATTTTCTTCTGTTTTATTTGTGTTCTCTACCATGAATATTATATATATATATATTAGGGTGGCAATTAAAATTTAATTTTGGAATTTTCACTGATATCCGCACTCAAAAAAGTTTTTCGGTAGAATCTAATGAAAATGACAGTTAAAATAACATAAAACTTTGTTATTTAATAATACAAAAACAGTAGTTTTTTACCCATTTTGTCAGTTGTTTACAATATTTTTAGCAAATATTTTTCAGTTAATTTTACGACATTGTTAGTTATTTTTAATGTATTTGTTAGTTATTTTTTCAACAGTTGAAAATAACATTTTTATCGCCTTTTTAACTGCATTTATCTTTGTTTTAACTGTAATTTTCAATAGATTCTACCGGCAAACTTTTTTGAGTGTAAGAGTAACGCTATTTTTAATTATTTCGATAACGGTATTTCAAGAACAACGCTGCTTCATTTATTTTGGTAATAGTATTTTCAGGTTAACGGTATTGTAGTTATTTCGGTGACGGTATTCAGATATTTTGATGCATCATGCAATTTTTTCTACGAAAAACAAACGAAAATAAAAAAAAATTTATAAACTAACCCCTAAATTCATAAACGCTTTATAAAATTATAGGAGGTTTATTGAACAAATTTTGTATGAAAATGACGTTTTGTAAACCTGCTTTAACTTTACAAAGCATTTATGAATTTAGTGGTAAATTTATGTAAAATACTCAAGTTCAATAACCAGAAACAGAACTAAAAATAACGGTAACGGTATATTAAGGATAACGGCATTTAATTTATTTGGTAACGGTATTTGAAAGGTATCGATATTTCATTAATTTCGGTATAGGCATCTGAAGGGGACCGTATTTCACTATTCGGTAACGATATTTTATGGATAACTGTATTTAAAGGGTAACGGTAGTCACTGACAAGGATTTTAAATCGATAACGGCAAGACATACATACACGCAGAAAAAAACAGGTGGAACTATATCTAAGTACTATGTAATTATACAACTGCATAAGTTCGAAGTAAGTTTTACAATTTTCTAGCAAAATATATGTAATTTTTCGGATATTTTACACTACACATGTATATATTTTGCAAGGATTGTATATATTTTACAAAAAAAAATGTGCATATTTTACTAGAACTTTGTAAAACTAACTTGAAAGTTATATAGTTGTATAATTACATAGCTCTTAGGTAATATTCCCCCTGTTTTTTTTTCTGTGTGTATGTAATTTAAATATTGTTTTATTATCCGATTTGGTCCAAATTTTAAGCATGTAAATTTTAGACTGAGTGGCCCAATAACTTGAACAGGTTTCGTTAAAATTCAGAGAAAACTATTTCCCGATATAATTATATCGTTGCCACCCTAATGTACATAAAAATGTTTCTTTTAATTACCTTCTTTTTTTTTAATTAAAAATTAATATGTATGTACATTTATTTTTCTTTTTTTCATTTCTTCTTTCTCTTTACCTCTCTCTTTTTACCACCCTTTTTTCTATATACAAAAAGTAAACGGGACTTTGCAACATAACCTCAATATGACATTCAGAACTCTTCACATCCCGTGAAAAAATATTCAATTTAAAAAAAATGGATTTATGTATATAATTTAATGAAACAAAGTCTGATTATACCAATAATATGTTTTTGAGTATAATTCATGGATTTCATTTATTTCGGATTCGGTATTTTAAGGATAACGATATTTCAATTATTTCGGCTACGGTATTTTAAGAATAACGGTATTTTGGTTATTTTGGTAACGGTATTTTAAGGCTAACAGTATTTATATTATTTCGGTAACGGTATTTTAAGGCTAACAGTATTTATATTATTTCGGTAACGGTATTTTAAGGCTTACGATAGTCAGTTATTTCGGTGCATACTCCGATTTTTCTTTATAAAACACAAAATAAAACAAAATAAATTTTTAAAATTTATTTGTTGTTTTCTAGAAAAAAAAGTGAATTCAAGTATTTGCAACAGTTGTGTTAATTATTCTCCATTCTTTTTCTTTATTGAATCATATTTTCCAAAAGCAATCTTTTTTTTTTTTTTTTGTAGATTTTTGTTATTTTTTATTCAACCAATTTTCCCATGTAAATTTCTAATTGAATTCGATTTCAATTCTTTTTGATTTGATTTTATTCGTTTTTGCTTTAGATTTTAATAACTTTTAGGCCCCATTACGGAATGTTCAGTTAGCACTAAATGGATCTTTAACTGACACATTTGTTGTTGCTTCTCATATAAAAAATATTTTAACTGTCGTAAAAATTTTAACTGGACATTCAGTAATGGGGCCTTAAAAAACTTGGCGTTGTTGGTTAAAATTAAATAATATTGTATTAAATAAGCAGTGTTAAATCAACTTTAAAAGTTACCGCGCTTAAGCAAAATTGCTGTTAAATGCAAACTACAGCTATTCTCGCAATAAAACTAATTTTTATCTAAGCATAGTTGTTTCAGTTTAAGCGTAGTTGTTTCAGTTTCACAAAAAAAAAACCCTAAAAAAGGTCAAGAAAAAGTAAAGAAAAAAAGCTAGTCGTTGCTGCGCCTAAGAAAATAGCTATTTGTTTTCAAAAATTGGCCATGTTTTTTGGAAGTAATTTTTTTACAAATGAAAAGCTTGAAGTTTGGTTTATATGTGTGTAAAAAAATAATTTCTAAAAAGTTTCGCAAAAAGCTGAAATATAGCAGTTTTTCGACAAATAGCTATTTTCTAAGGCGCAGCGACGTAGTGTTTTACGGGCTTTACTTTGCCAATTAAGAAAACTGTTTAAGGCCTTTAAAGTTCCAGTGAAAATTTTTTATAGCAAAAAACAACTTACCGTGCTTTACGATAATAAGCTTCACGTGAAAATTGTGTGAAATTTGTTTTTGAAATGTCAGACTCGCACTGTGTGACTTGCAGAGTAAGCGATTTCCATAGAGAATATTGTGATTGCGACTTTCTTTTAAATTAAAAAAAAAATTGTTCAGTTTCGCAAATTAAATTGTTATTTGAGGCCTTGAAATTTCGAGTGACATTTTTTCATGGGAAATGTTTTTTTTAGTTTTTGCTGCATTCAAATTAGCGAATTTCGTTTCACTGTATAACACAATTTAAGAAATATAGAAACCCTTAACACTTTTTGCAATTTATTATTAAATTTTGTATGTGGTTTTTTATCTTCAAAAAATCAGCTTAAATACAATTAATTCTTATTCTCAATAAAACCAACTCAAGTACATAAGTTCAATTTTTATTTATTTATGAAAAAATATACAGTTTAAGCAATTTTTCGACAAAAAAAATCCATTAATTAACATTTAATAATTTCTTTATTCCACCCAGAAATCTCTCTCCATCTGTTTTCCCCGCGTATTGCTGTTCTCTTACCATAGTTTCCGGTTTATTTAATTTTTTTGTGCACATATTTCCTCATTAATGTTAAGCTTAAAATAATTTAAATTGAATTTAAACTTATATATATATACATAATATACCAAAGTTTCAACATTAAATACACCTTATGTTGCTAATAATATACAGATAAAAATTTTGTACAATATATTTGTGTGGGTATGCACAGAAAAACCACCTAGAAATTGTGTTGTAAATTTAAACTAACAGTAAAATTTGTATGCGTTATATAGGTATTTACATAAAGATTTGACAAATGACAATTTACACGACGAGACATTCTAATTGTATATGTGACGCGCAAAATAGAAAGGGACCTAAGGATAGAAAGGGACCTAAGGTCAGGAGAGCATGGGATCGGTCTCATTCGATGCTCAGATTTTGTCCACAAAAAAAAAAAAATTGATTTTTTACCCTTAGGTCCCTTTCTCTATGCGCTGTCACATATAGTGATTCTTGATACGACCAGAGACTATTAATTATAGAGATAGGACATCAAAACTTACACTACTCACCGGTAGGGGGCGCTGAAATTTAGTATCACTAGCAACTATTTAGTATCACTTTAGTATCAGCTGAGCCTATATTTAAAAACTCAATAATTGCTGAAAACTGCGTAAAATAAGAAAAAATCAAGCGCAAAATATATTTACATATATAATAAAATTTGAGAATTTTTTTCTTTGCCTTTTTTTTTTGTTATTATTTCAATTTAAAAAAAAAACAGAAAATTGGAAATTTTTTGATTTTTTATCTAGTGATAACGATTTCGTTATAACTTTTGTTTTTGGTGATGCCATACCCCTGAATACGACTATCCGTACTTACCTGAATTTTCTTTAATTTTTTGTAAACAAATAAAATTTAAACATTTGGGGTCCCCTTTGTTCAAAGGCTATTTTCGTAGAAAGATTTCACCGGAACGCGAAATGAAGCAATTATCTTGTGAGCCCTGCTCCACCTTTACTAACAAATGCATAATTCATTTGTTAGCTTTTCTTGTTTTTAATATTTTATGAAATAAAAAATACTAAAATTTCAAATATTTTTGTTTACATTTGAAAGAGAAAAGCCAAGAATTTTTAAGACTTGGTAGCATTTTTATAACTACTTAGTACCTAATTTCGTAAAACACTTGGGTGAAGTGAAGGGAACTTTCAATGTAAATTGTTTTAGTAACAAAAACAATTTCTATAGAAATAACGCAACACTTCACCGAAGTGTTTTAGAAAATTACCCCTTAATTTTTCAGAAGCTAAATTTATATCTAGGTACTTAAAAATTTTATAAATATTTAAATTTGTATTGAATATTTATACAAAATTCGAAAAAAAACAAACCTATAGTACAATTAAAATCGTAAGAAAAACCTTTACGGTGGGTCTCATACTGTAGGTTTAACTTTAATTTAACTATTAAAAAAAAGAAAATGTCAAAAAAATTGTAGGTTAACTACTAGTGAACGCTTAAACCTTCAGTATGAGACCCACCGTAAGCAAAAGAAAATGCAAAAAATTGTATACAAATTATTGGGTTAGGTTAATTAGTTAGGTTAATTCAGAAATTTCATAATGAAACTTCGCGTTAGTGTGAGATTTTTTTATGAGGGTGTAGTTAAATCATGTGGTAATATAAACTATGATTATATGAGTGGGTTATGTAGTTGTTGTTTTTTTCTTTTTTTTAAACAAAATATTAATTACATTTTTAAATTATGAAGTTTACAACCGAAAAAATCATGTCTACTTCTACATATTGCAAAAACAGGTTTTTGCAAATTGATCACAAGTTGAAAAGAAAGTTGTATAATTTTTTGTTGTTAGAAAATGCATTTAAATGTATAAAAAATAAAGAATCAGTACCGGTGTTCTATAACTACCCTACGGGAAATTTTAACAAACTCTCACCGATCTGGCCCCTTTATATGAAATAGAGTGGTCACTTTTACATGTCACAAGACAAATCCCAGGACAGGTCCCTGAACTTTGTTTTTTTATGAGAGTTCAGTAACCTGTCCTAGGATTTGTCTTGTGACATGTCACAAGGGGTCAATTTCCCCCTCCTATGACAACGCCATGTAAAAGTAACCACTCTATTTCATATAAAGTGGCCAGTTCGGTGACAGTTTGTTAAAATTTCCCGTAGGGTATGTATGGGAGCAGTTTATCACATCGAAAAATGCAACTCTGCCATATTTAACATAGGACGAGCCATACAATTTTAAATTTATATGTAATTTTTTTACATACCTGTAGATAAACTTGATATTATTCGACTCACCCTGTGTTAAATGTGCTAGAATATCATTTTTTGATGCAAGAAACTTCTCACATAGTTATAGAACACCGGAACAGTTTCACAATCACTTGCGTAAAGCTAATTGTTTTGCTATCCACCCCAAAGAAAGATCAGTTTGTCTTCCTATTTGTAACTCTTCACAATATGGAATTTACAATTACCCATTGTCATGAGTTTTAATTTCATTACCACACAAAAATATAAGTCAAGTAGATACAACATAAAATTAAATAGAAACAGCAGCCTTGAAATCAAACTAACATATTCTTTTTATCTTTTTAATTAAAATATGTTTCTATACTGGACAAGAAATTATACTGGAAACAACACATTGAGAGTACAATCACTAATCCCCACCGTGCGTGGATCTCATATAGCATTTTAGTTACATTTTTTCAGCACTAAACTAATTTTGAACTAATGTTTTACTAATTTATTTTGCTACCAAAATTTTGAGAATAGACACACTAGGGATTTTTTTGTGTTCCTTTTCGCTTTTTATAGAAAAATGGTTTTAGTGAAATAAAAGCGATATTTTGTTATTTCCTTTTTAGTTGTTTTAGAATTATCTACATCATTTATATTCAATGCCAACAAAGAGCAATGAGATACAATTATTTTATATATTATTTACAATTATTTTTAGATTTTTAATCAAATCATGTTGACAATGTGGAATTCTTGACATTTTTATATTTTACAAAGTTTTCTAAATAATGTCAAAAGAATCACAAAAACACAATTTGTAGATTTAAATTTTCAGCAAATAAATTAACTAAAGTATTATTTCTCTAAAAAAATATAGATAAATTTGGAAAAAATATAACTATTAATTTTTCAAACTAGTTATATAGTTATATTTTTTTCCAAATTTATCTATATCTGTAAAGTTTTTATTTTTAATAGTAAAAGGCTTTATTTTTGAATCATGTAGATTGATAAACAGCATCCGGTTTCTAATTTGTTACTAGCACACGCTGTAAAATTGCTTATTTAAAACTTTTATTTGTACATTATTGTTTTATTCTACTGAACGGCAGAAAACAGGCTTTGAATTCAGTGAACTTATTTTATTTTTTTTTAATTCAGTGAACTTATTTTATTTTATTTTCAATTCAGTGAACTTATTATTTTTTTTTTAATTCACTGAATGTAATTTTATTTTTTTTTAATTCACTGAATGAAAATGAAATTGAATGAATTCAGTGGTGAATTAATTCAGTAAGGAATTAATTCAGTAAGGAATTAATTCACTTTTTTTTCCGTTCGATTTATAAAATTGAACGCGTTCACCGGTGAATTAATTCATTTGATTTAATAAAAAGAACTATTGCAATTGAATTAATTCTGTGAATTTGTTGTTTGATGAACGCATTCAGTTGAATGAATTCAGTGAATTACTTAAGAAAAGGAATTCATTCAATTCTAGAGAAAATTGAATTCGATTGGTAGTGAATTCATTCAAAAAGGAATTAATTCTTCAAAGCTCTGGATATAGACCATAAGTCTAGTATACCGATCGACTCAGAATCACTTTTTGGCTCAATTTAATGAGGTGTGCTTTCCGATTAGTTTGTTTTACACTTTTTTTCTAGTCCATAGCTACAATTGTGCCGAAGACAGGAAAACAAAATTCCAATTGGTTTTCAAGATATAGCCGTGAGAAAAATTGCATATCCTCCGGAGAAGTTTTAGCCAAAATATTCATGAGGCCATAAAATCCGAACAGCAGCTAATCTGGCAAAACCCAAATGGGGTTTTGTTAGTTTCGATTAGAAAATCGAGAACTTCCACACGAGAAAGAGTTGGCACTCGATGACTTCAAAAATGTTGCACTGTGTTAATATAAATTATTTTAATTTTTGCATTAAAACATACAAAAATTGTTTTATCGGACTTTCTATATTTTCATATATTTACCTCAAGTGCAAATTCTAATATGATATTGTCATATTACATTTTATTTGTTGTTTAATATATCAACATTTTAGGTTTTGTTTTCGCATTATAAAAATAAATAGCAACATATTTAAATTAAACTTATTTTAATTTCAAAGTTGTTTCTATTTAATTTAATGTTGTTTCTGTCTGATTAAAAAACAAATTCTGTGTGTACAGGTCGCAAATATCAGGGGGGTAACCGCGTAACTCGATTCGAAAAAAAATTTCGAATTCGTAAATCTTGCAAATATTGTTAAAAATATAATTCTGCATAAAAATACTACTTTTTAATTTATTTTTATCCTAAACCTTGTAGACTACACATTAAAATTCAAAAAGCAGGACTTTTGACTCAGACCCCAAAATTTTAGCCGGCTCTTTTTTTAAGCTTGAGAGCTCCATTCAGTGTTTCAAGCTAAAGTTAGAAAAAAAGTCATAAACGTTTTTGGTACTAAAAACCTAATCCAGGCAGTCAACTGAGGAACCTTTTAACTTTTGCAAAAATTTTTTAAAAATATATAGCACTAAAAATATCAGTACTTTCGGTATTTCATTAAAATCCGCCGAAAAAATTATACCATCAATCAAAAAGTGACATTTCATAAACGCAGAAATTTTTGTACATTGTCCTTACCCACAACATAATTTAATATAGTATACTCTTTCAAAATATGCTTATTTCATGGAAAAAAGGTTAAAATATCTGTTTTTAAGAAGATTTGTATTAATTGAAGAAAGTTCGAGTACCTACATTTCGTCTACTCAAAAATATCTTCTCCCTTTTTCCTTACGCTGCTATTTTTAAACCAAAACAACCTATTTTTAGGGATTTCCCCTACTCCTGGCAACACTGGCTCCAATATTTGTTAATTTTAAAACGTTTTATTTTTGCTTGTGAGCTGGCCACAGTCCACACTGGTCGGAAAGCAGAGTTGATTTTCTCGTATTTTAGCATATGGCTACCACAGTATCAACTTAAAGGCTGAATCTACTGTATTTGCTGAATTTCATGTATTTGACATCACAAAATGGAAAAGGCAACTCTGTTTCAAGACTAATGGTGGACTGTGGAGCTGACTTATATTGTCACCAAGTCCTTTTATGTAAGCTCCAAGCTTTTTTAAATAAACTAAGCAAAATTTTAGGACTTTAGGGGCCTTTTCAACCCTGATGTATTGCATTTGAAGGCATATGGGAGAAGATCATCTTCAAAAGAAAAAGTACCTACTCAAAAACTACACATCTTTACATCTCTGGGTACAGTATACTTTAGTACAGTTTTGATAAAATATTTAAAATATCAAATGTTTACACAAATTTTATTTGCAAACAAAATAAAACAAGTTATTGCTAAATAAAATAAAAATTTTAAAATAAGGCAATTAAAAAGATAAAGTACAATTACAATAAATGTAAATAGAGATAGAGATGCCATCGATTATATTTCTAAATTCATAAACTCGTATTTAGGTCATTTGTTACATTGGTTTAACTTAAATATCACAAAATATCACATGTTGAAAGTTGTATTTTTTATCGCTGTTCAATCTTTAGCTCTGAAAATTTCATAATTCAAGTTATAATTAAGCAAACAAGTGTAGATACATACAATTTTTTTTATTTTTTTTTTTATTATATTTATTTATAAGTTATATCGAGGCCAATATTAATCAAGTAAAACGAAATGGAGAACTCTACATTTTATACATCTCTCATTCACTCAATTCCCCCTCTCTTTCTCTCTGCCTTTTTAATGTCTCGAAAAGTTCATTGCTTTTGCAAAAAAAAAAAAAAATGATGTATTATGGAAAAAGGCCAATTTATATATAAAAATGAAATATTAGAAATAAAACAGACCTCTCCACACAGTAACAGCAGCATTTGGTACAATTCATACAATACAACCCAACGAAATAATCCAACCATCCATATAATCAAACCATCCATCTATCCAATAATACAATATTAATCTATACAATACCTACACCGAAGTATATACCAAAAATATATATAGAAATTTCAAAAAAAAAAGGTAACAACAAAAAAAAATGTGTTTGAATATAGCAATAACTACAACATCAATATTAAGCAGCGTCTACTTTTAGTTAAGATATCACAATTGGGTCGACTAACGACAACAAAAGTCTTAGTCAAAGATTAATTTAAATTAAGCGACTATAAAAAACGAAAGCAAAACAAGAATTTAGTTGTACTGGTTTTGTCATATTATTTCACCAATTCAATTAATTTTGCATTGATGTTTATTGTTTTTAAGTTTACTATTTTTATTTTCAATAATTTTTCTTCTGTCAAAAAATATGTTTTATAACTGGTCGAGTAGGCAATCCTAATTCAAGTAAAAATATGGCAACAATTCGACAAATATTTTGAATGTGACTTAAGGCTCCACTCTAGAACGGCCGTAACGTGCCATTTCAGATGGATTTTTATGTAGTTAGTCTTTTTTTATAGTATGTATTTGTTTAATTTTTTTACAAAAGGTAATTTTCCGGAATTTAAATTATCAGTTTATCGTCATCCATCACAATTTCTTTTATATTAATTTTTATAAAATAACTTTTAAAGACATGGCGACATTTTACTTCCTATACAAAATGTATGTAAAAGCATTGTCGCTGTAGTTGTCGACCCAGTTGTGACTAAGCTCAAAGTCTAACGACGTTATCGCTCTTATAAGAGTATAAAACAAATAATAGCAGCCAGTCAGTCAGCCAACACACCAAAGCACAATTCATTCATTACAAAGCAGGGCCCTTTAACGAGACTACCGTTATTTGTATACTTTACTCATTCACTATACGAAAAACACTCTACACTACTCAATGCTGCTATTCAAATATGCACATACAAGCAAATAAATTGAACAAAAAAAAACCTAAAGAAGAAAAAAAAAATAAAAATTTGTACGTATGAACTGTGTTGAAAAAACGACAGCCAAAGTACGATGATGATGATGACGATGGCGGCGATGTATACCCACAACCAAAATTGTTGTACACACAATATAACACAACAAGCAACTTATTGAAACCGAGAATCGTCTCTAAAACGAACAAAATATGAATGTACCGAATGAACGAACGTACATTGGAAACGACGATGTCTGTCTCCACTAATGATGAGTAAGCGAGTTAGCAAGTATGAAACTTTACAAGTTATACAAAAATACATCATGTTTTATAGTATGTATACTGCTGAATTTGTACCCCTCATTCGATATCATGTTTCTGTGGGGGAGTTGTATTTATATTAACTTTTAAATTCCTAAGTCCAATAGGCCATATGCGATTACTATCGGAGACCATGTGACCCAGAGGTATTACCACTTGAAAATGTAGGGGCTAGTTTTATAGTGAAAACTTTGAACGATTTAATTCTAAAATAGACTTGGGCACGTAATTTTCAAACAAAATTGTTATGTACTTAAGAAATATTTAAACAGAAATCGTTCTTAGTTGTGACAATAAAAGTGGGCCTAGGTATATTTGAATGTTAAAGCCCCAGAATTACCGATGTTTTAAACTTTTTTTTCATCCTAAAAAAACTACCATATTTTTTGAAAAACTAACCAACACTTTGTGGATGTCTGCTTTCAATACGATAATTTTTGATGGTATAGCATAGAATAAATAAACTCTATAAAATTGTTTTATTAAGCCAAAATCTATTCCCACGGCATAAAAGAATAGCATCTTTCAGGACATAGTTATAAAGGTTCTTCCAAACACCCATATCGTACCTTACAAAAATATTACCTAAAGGGTGAGTTACCCAACCGTTAACGGAACTGTAACGAATCAGCTGTTTCGAAACCACAAGAAGAGTATACAAGTGGCTACTAACGCGTAAATGTAAATGTACTTGAATGATCATTCTGTTGAAATCAGAACTTTCTATCCGTCATCGAAACAGCTGAATGATTTTAGTCGGAAAAAATATAAAATGAATAAAGAAAATAGATTCAAACAACAAATAAGAAATAAAAATTAACAAATAAATGGAAAAATTTAGAATAAAATAAAAAGCCACATGAAATAGATGCTAAATAGTGATGTCGTTTACGTTATTCTATAAGTGTAATTTTTAGCTACGGCACGTTACAGTTACATCACATTTACGGTCCCATAATCCACCCTTAAGAATGGAGGGATACGTCTAATGTCTTCTTGATTCAAAAGTTTGTAGGGAAAACAAGTATTCATTGTTTTGTAGTCTCATCATTCTCCAGCCAAAATCGGAAAAAGGTGATAGGATTTGTTAAAGTTTCCGCAGATCATACCTCAACATTTGGTGTGGGGTGAGAAATACTACAATAAGTGTGATGTCAATCCCAGAAAAATGCTGCACTGATTACAATCTTTAACTATTCCCTTCCCATCCACTTCTACTATTTCCCAGTATTGAGGATACAAAATGTCATTTTCAAAAAAGAATTTACAAAAATTTGACAACTATTTGACGTGTAATGTATCAAGTACGAGAAGAGCAAATACTTTCACAATGTAAAAAAATCACGACATATTTTTTAACTGGAATATTTTTAATTTTTTTATGTGAAAAATTGGATAAGACGAGAGAAAACTGCTAGATTGAGAGCAAAAACACTTCAAACTAGCCCTATTGTGAATGATTTAAGCTATTTAGGGTTGATTTTTGCTCTATCTCTAGCAGTTTTTGCTCGCGTGTACACGTGCCCTAAAAAAGAACTGTCGAAATTATGGCAACTTTTTGTGATTAATCTAGTACCAAGAAGTGTATAAGACTAGGAGATTCAACGCCTAACGGACCTCACATCGGTCCGGAGACCGGATGAAACAAGTGCAAAAATGACGAAATAGTGGAAATTAAGAAATTACAACTTTTTATAACATATACATATGTATATGAAATTAAAAATTTTTAAGAATGAAATTTAAACATTAATTTTTACTTATTTTTGATTTTCGTTATTTTTGTATTATCTTTCTTTTTTATCCCACTCCCTAAATCAAAGAAAATCGTACGTCATTGTACAAAATTGTTGTTTCGACGTACTGATTTAGGTCGTAGACTAAATTCTAATATTTTTTGAAATTTTTATTTTCATTTTTAGTTTTTCACAATTTATTTACACTTTTTCGCCATTTCCCGTTCGACTGTGATAAAGGCGAAACTAAAAATCTTCCCACAAAATTGTAAATATCGCAGATAGCGACCCTTCGTCTGTTAAAACTTTACATAAGCTTTTTGCTCCTATACCTCATTCACATAAACGAGGTTTCAGTTATCTTGAAGATTTTTGCATTATCTCGGGTATTATATCGCGATTTTCCATACAAATATTCTGCTATCCCTCAATTATCCCTTCAAAGTCAGGGTTTGCAACTTATTTTCTTGTGTTCAGAGTTGATTTTTTCACTTTTGCTTGCAGTGAGCATACTCCGTAATGGCGTAAATGTAAACAAAAAAAAATCTAAATAGTAATTAACTTTAATTTCTAATTTAAAACTAGCAAGAGCCAAAAACTAGGTAGTTTTTGCTTGGTCTAAATTCAGTATAATACAAATTTAAAACCCAAATGGTAATGTGTATTTCAGTACAGTTGTGTTAAATGTAACATCATTATTACTTCCAGCGAAGATCTTCAATAGCTGCAGTCTCTTGCCTTCACCAAAAAATTGAAAATTTCATCTTTAAACTGTTCTTCCTTATTCAAAAAGGTTTTCCACATCAATAATAAAGTTTGTATCTTAGCAAACGTTAATAACTATTGTGTTCCGGCCATAAAGAATATGCTTTTTGAAATATTTTGTTTAATTTTTGGTTAGACTATAAGTGGTTTTTGTTTACAAAAATAACGAAACAGCTGTTAACTAGATAATGAAAACTCATTCAATCTCATGTGAACAGTTTTGATTAGTTTCCAAATCTAATTGCTAAATCGCCCACAAAACTTCCTTGTGAACGGAGTATAGTATTTCCTATTTAAATATAATTCAATTTATAATGATGATAAATTATTATAAATTGGAATTACTTATAGAAAATTTACAATACTTTCTCTTTGTTCAAAAAATTCAGCAAACAAAAAAATTAAAATGGCGTTCCATATATGTATACATAAAGCAAAGTATACTATAGTAAAGCTATACAACCAAGAATGCAATAATTTACTCGTATCTATATTTCCCTTGGTTTTCAAAAATAACCAAGCAAGGCCTCTTTGCAGTATAAATAACGTCAGCAAACACAGTCAGTATCGTCAACGTACTGTATTTACAGATATACAATACAAAAATAATTATTTATACATTTTGTAATATGTATTTCTAAATTTCTTACAAGCCAAAGGCCTCCTGCTACACATTATTTATTATTTCTTTTGAAAATCCAAAATACTTGGTTTTTGTAGAATTTAAGCAAGGCCTCTTTTTAGTACACAAGCTAGAAGAGACTTTTCATTCCATTATAATTTCATCATTGAGTTTTTTTTTGTGTTCTTATAAAATAAATACATCTGTATGTCTTTATTTTTAAAGGTAGATAAGGGAGTGTCAACGGTTGTGTTATTAATAGGATTATACCTATTTTGACTTTTTTTAATGAAATGAAAATCTTTGTTTCAGTTTTATTTCCACAAAAAATTGTAAAAAATTTTTTCTCTTCAGGAATGGTACTTTAAGCAATAAAGAAATACTTCAAAACTGAATTTAAATATTTAAATTTGGAACGGAAATAGATATTGTAGCTAACGAATTTCTGAGCGCTCAGAGATTTAGATTTTTAGAACATGTTCAGAATGTTTACATTTACAAGTGACTGGGTTTATTAATATAAATAATATTATTTGTTTATTATAATATTATTTTTGTTATCGTAATTCGAATACATATTCACAAAACTGTAAAAAAATGCTTCATAAATAACTCAAAATGATTTATATGATATGTATAGAAATCTTTAATGAGTCATAAACAAATGCTTTAAAATATGCATCACTCTCAAAGAAAAAATACACTTTTGTTTTTATGATTCTAAAAGCATTCAGGGTTCTTAATGGATTTTTAATGCCTACACTTAATCAAAATTCAACAAACTGTGAAAGCCCTTATTTTCTAACTCATGCTGAAAGGAAAATTCAGTGAAATTTCATAAAAGAATAATATCACCACCACTATTTTCTACCATTGTTTAATTAAATAAAATGATTCATCAAAAAATATCCGAAAAAAGTAGAAACAAAGAAAACAACAATTTGCCAAGTAAGCAAAAATAATGACCATAGAATTTAGTGAAATACATAAATAATAGCAACTCTGTACATGCACATAAATTGGTAACTCTTGTTCAAACCACATGTTTACCCCCTTTTGTGTATATTTTATGCAAAAACCTTAATAATCTAAAAAAAACAAAAAAATTTTGCACCCATTTGCTATTTACAATTTATTTAATGTTTGGCTAAATATTTTTCTCACCATTATTTTTTTTTTTTTGTTTTTTGCCAAAAAAGGTCTTATTCTCATAACATTTTGCAGACATTTTTTCATTTGTGTGAATGTAATCTATACATAAATAGTGGGTTGTTTGAAAATTATTAAGCCCAAATTAATTGTAAATGCTTCCTACATTAATAGAAAAAAAGTTGCAAAAATTATTGCTAAAGTTACTACAAAATTTATTAAAAAAAAGCCCTGCAGAAAAAACTACTAAAATCAGCAGAATCTGAACGATGAAACGAGGAAAAATGTTTAAGTTCGGCTCTGGTAACTTGTAAGGAGTTTTGGTTATTGAATCAAAAAGGGCATGTATTATATCGATATTGCACTACTTGCCACATCAATTAAAATTTTAACATAAAAGTGGCGCCAATGTCAGGAATACACAAGAAAAATGACAAAGCTATTCAGTTATGTAAAGTTCTGTTCAGAGCTTCGAAGAATTAATTCCCTAATTCCCTTTTTTTGAACTGAATTTATATTTTGGGAATGAATTCCCTGACCAAACTTAAGGAATTGAATGAATTCTTTTTTTTTCATTCGATGTATCTTAAAGGAATTCATTAATTTTTTTCTAATGCCTTTATAAAATTTAATGCATTCATTCAACAAGGAATTCATTCAATTCTAGTTATTTCAACTTTTGGTCAAGGAATTCATTCAATTCTATTTAATTCAACTTTTGGTCAAGGAATTCATTCAATTCTAGTTAATTCAATTTTGTAAAATGGGGATTTTTTAAAATGTCCCGTTAAAAAAAAAAAGTTTTGGGAAAATGTACACGCTCCTATTATTCACATGAGGTAGGTCAGAGATCGACTCCCAGGAATCATTTTGTAATAACGGTCACGGTGACCCACGTGACTGTTTTATGGAAATGGATCCGTCGGAAGCGTTACAATACCTGGGCTATTTGTATTATCGGGGTGTGTTAATACTCCGTAGGAGCAAAAATTTCCAAAAATCGCCATTTTACCAAATGGCCTTTATCTCGAAAACTAAGCGAGATAGAGCATTAAGAGAAGGGCATTGAGTGAAAACTTAAATTCAGTGTATTAAACGAAAAAAAATTAATTCCTTGAATTGAATGAATTCCTTGACCAAAAGTTGAATTAACTAGAATAGAATTGCTAAGTGCTTTGGTCTTGTATTCAATAACAGAAATGAATTCCTGCTTATGTTTTATTAATGAATTCGTTCCTTGAATTAAATTTTTGGGAATTCATTCCAAATAGGAATTAATTCTTTAAAGCTCTGGTTTAGAGTTGTGTCGTTCATGAACGAACTAGTTCATTTGAACGGTTCAGTTCATTGAACGATAGACATCGTTCACCATTATTCGTTCTTTTCGTTCATCGTTCATTTCGTTCTTTTTTGTAGTCATAAAAAGTTTGTATACCTTTCTTATTAATTTTATTACAGAATTAAATGTTTTTCTTAATAATTTCAAATTTTTAATAAAATTGTAATTTTCTGACACTATTAGTCTATGCACAATAAAATTAATATAAACATGTAACATGTAGTGCGCCAATAAATTGTCGAATGAACGACGCCGTTCACGAATCACTGTTCAGACACAGCTCATGACAAAAAAGAACGATAACAAAAAAGAACGATTGAACGATTTGAACGAACTAGTTCAATGAATTTTATTGAACGATATGACCGAGTCACCAAAAAGAACGATTAAGCCCAACTCTACTCTGGTTCTATTTCTAACACCTTCATATCGTGAAATATACGTATTATTTAACGTTGGGCGCCACTTTGTAACAAACGAATGACAATTTCCGTCTTTGCAAGAAGAAAGATAATGAAGTCGTCTAAGTATTTGGTTTTTATAGACTAAACGAATATAAATATTTTCGTATACAAAACAACTAAATTCAAGTTCTAACGAATTCGCATTTAAACGAGTTTTGTGGTTTCAATTCTATTCTTTTTACAAAAACCTCTTGTAAGGCATTATATTAGTTCTCTCTTAAGCCTAGCCTTTTTCCTTCTGGCAAAGCGTAATATTTACCAAATATTCCACGTTTAAACTGGATGTTGTTTACATAAGATGAGAGTAAAAAAAAATATATTGAAGCTTGCGTTGAAAACAAAAGCAAAAATCGAGAATTCTTTGGAAGGTGTGAGAAGTGTAAGTAATCGGTAGATACATATATTTATGATACAAGTGGGTGCAATGTCGTTTATTTTGTCAACTTGTTGTTTTTGTTGTTTTCGCGTAGGTGTTTGTACATATTGTTGTTGCAAGATGTGCTTTTGTTATGTTGTTGTTATTCATCTTGTCTGCTGCCAACATTATTATTTACTCTATTCTAAATGGCATTGTGTTTGTGATATTGCAAATGTAAAAAGAAGCAAAAAACAGCAGAAGCAGCAATCATAAAGAAAACAAAAATTATTTTTTTTATTATTGGCAATATGGGTTTAGTTGTGTATGGGTATGTTTGCTGGTTTATATTGTGGTATGATAAAGATGATGATGTTACATCTATACGGTAGGAGTTTTAAGTGTAGAACAATATGCACTGGAATTGTGTATTTTTTGGGTAAATATATACATATAATGAAAAGTAAATAAAATAAAGACTAAAACAACAGGTTAGGGAAAGGGAATGAGTTTAATGTAAATAAACTTTTAAATTGAAGGTTGTAGAATAAGCAAAAAGGACTTTAGGGTTTTCCTTAAGTTAAACATAATTTACCAATCCTGTATGGTTTCAAATATTGCAATACTAAAAAACTAATACTGGTTCTTAACCTATTTGAAAGATAACATTTCCAAAGATTAAGATATCTAAACTGAGGTGTAAGCCATCTTGGTATTTATATTTTTCTCTTGAGCTTAGTTAAAGATTTTACTCCACTATAGCACAAATCATTGAATGAAGGCTATTATATAAGTGCTTTCTAAAATTCCAACCTTCGCCAAATGATGATGAAATAAAATTAATGCCTCTCAACTGTTCGAATTTCGAGTATTTTGTTAGCTTTATTTCTTATCATCAAAATTGTTCGGCTTTTTTAGTCTTATCTTTATCAAGAATCTTGCAATCTCAAATGAAAATTACAGAATTCTTGCTTTGTAAAGTCAAATCTAGATAGTAGAGAGTACTGTCATAGATGGAGCATAAGAAACCTATTCATAGCTCTATTGTGAATAATTTCAGCTATTTAGAAGTTTGATATATTTCTAAAGGCACATTTACAGGCGAGAGAAAACTGCTAGGGATAGAGCAAAAAGCAACCTTAAATAGCTTAAATCATTCACAATAGAGCCTTAACAGCTTTCTCTGTACCCAAATGCATTCTAAGAGGCGCAGAGTAATATTCAGTTGTAATGGGAGCAAAATTTTCGCTTCGGTGATCACTTGGATGTTACATTCGTCCATAAAGTGACTGGATTTTGGCTCTGTATGAGAACCAGAATGGCTGAACTAGGGAATGCAAAATCCCGCACTTTTTGATTTCCCGGGAAAGCGGGAAATTTATCTTTAATTCCCGGGATCCCGCAAGGGAAATAAATTAGAAAATATTTTATAATAATTTAAAAACTTTTAAAAATAAAATGTCTTAAAGACCTCCAATTTTCATGATCGTGAAAAGCTCAGGTGGTTTCTCTTGGAATTTTCGTAGTGGGAAAGAATAAATTTTGTATTAGAATTGAATAAACTAAAACTAATTTTTAGACTAAAAAACCTATCCGTCAAAAAAAAAATAAATAAAAAATTTATATAGAAAATAATTTTAGAAAATTGGAAAAAAATTTAAAAATTATGGGAACAAATTTTAACTTAATTGAAAATTAATGGGGGAAATGTTTTTAGTTGATCTGTTATTTTAAGTAAATGAATGTTATTTTAGTTTGACTCAAGATCATAATTTAATATCACTTTCTGTTTAAATTATTTTTAAATCAAAGAAAGATGATACAATTTCTACAAGTAAATTACAAAGAATAAAAATTATTGAAAAAATTCGATAAGACCAGCAAGGCAGAATGCGCATTTTCGGCTTTCGCTACAAAGCCATCATCAGTGCCTTTCGCCTTTGAGTGGGTTAAATTTTGATAATCGTCTACTTATGTGGCTGTTTTTAAAAATCAATGGACACATTTGTCTTTAATTCTGTACAGAATAAGTGCGATTCAAAATTTTTATACATATACAAATTTATTTATATACAAATTTTTTTATGCTCCAACTTGGAAAGACGGGAATAAATAAATATATAAAATTTTTATACAAACACTATTTGAGTGGTTTTAAGAGGCACTAAAAGGAACTTAAAATGTTCGATCAAGTACACAAATTAATCAGTGTGTTTTACTCGAAAATCTCACTACTTCTACTCAATCGTTGTTTTGGTTACTTTTTGAATTTTTCCAGTTGTGGTAAAAGTAGCAAATTGTAGTTAGCGAACAAGCCTAATGTAAAATTTTTTACTATTTTCAAAAGGTTGGAATATTTTGTATAAGAAAATTTCAAATAATTAACTTTATTATTTTAAACTCCATTTTTTGAAATCCCGGGATTCCCGGTCCAAATTCCCGGGAATGCGGGAACTGATGCATTCCCTAGGCTGAACTTTTCAGAGGTCTATTTTATACTCTCTTTGAGCATTACAGCATCTTATCTTCTTTGATGGTTCGTTAAACCAGCCTGTTGACAATCAAGCAGCTATTAATCTCGTCTTCCTGTATGCAATTGAATTGAAAATCGTATTTCTGGTAGCTAACTTCTTCCTGAACAAAAATAAGCTCTTAGTACATGATTCCCTACAATCTGATCGAGGGGAAGCCAAAGTTTGATAAATGAACAAAGTCAGTTTCTCTCAGTTGAGAGGTGGTGGATTCCACTGCAGTTAAGTTGGTATTGACGAATCATATCGACTGGTAGATGACTGCAGCCGGCTGAATCTTTGTAATAACCGAAGACGCGAGGCAAAGATCGATCATACCCAAAAATCAGATACCATATCAATTTTTTCATTGACAGTCAAGCGGCTTTAAGGGATCTCAACTCGATAAATATCAGATTTAAGGTAGTCAAATGCTGCCTTAGAGAGCTAATGGTTCTCACTGATACATAAGGATATTCGAATGGCAAGCTTGCGAATGCGGAAGCCAACCTACCACAAGAATCAGCGGATTAAGACAATTTCCCCAACTTTCCCTCGCATTCCATGGGGTAAATCTCGATGCGAAAAGTAAAGAACATATGGACAAGTTCCAGTGTCGGGGAACAAACGAAACAATTATGGGACACAAAACTGGATAAGGATAGAAGACAGCTAAATATTAGATTAAGGCCGAGTGATACATGCAGATGGTGCAGGGAATCTTCCACTTCCTTTGTGAATGCCCTGAAATATTCTTCAGAAGATTTAAAACTCTTGGCTCGTATTTTTCCCATAATCGTTATGATATTAGGGGAGTGGATCCAAAGTATTCCAAATATAAAGTATTTTTGCAAGGCAATTCCAAAATTTTTTATTTTTTTTGTTTGCCGAACGTAGGGGTCGCCTTTTTTAATTTTTCGTTATAGCTTCGGCATTTACAGTCGGATTTTAAAGTGTGATATATCGACTTTTTTGCCTGCAGGAGACCAGTGTTTTGCTATAAAGGAAAAATCCAATGAACAAAAAAAAATATTTAAAAACACGACCCCTACGTTCGGCAACAAAAAAAATTTCTGCTGTAATTATCGGAAAACTTCCTTAGCACAAGTTTAACGATTTTTTGCGTGCTTTAATTTTCTGACATTAGGGTCGTACATTAGGTTGGTAGGAACTGAGATCTGGTGGGTAAATACTAGAACGGGATACTTGAGGTCAATGGCCCTTAGAGCAAAATATCTGTCCCCTCGAGACAAAAACATCGATGTATCACACTTTAAGATCCGACTGTAAATGCCAAAGATATAACGAAAAATTGAAAAAAGCAACCCCTACGTCCGGCAAAAAACCTCCTTGCAAAAATAATTTAGATTCGACGGTGTACGGCGAACTTTTTTTTTTTGTGGTACACTGGGTTTTATAAAGGAGTCTAATTGGGAAATCTGAAATAATTGGCTTAAGCCTGTATGACACTTGCTTAATTTTGTATTGTGACTTGATATTGGATTGATGAAATGAAACAGACATTTTTTTTCTTTCCTGTTAAAATCAGTAGAAATATTTGCTAAAAAATCTGTAAACTGCTGTTTTCAAAAGGCTCGACTTTTATTAAAAATTATTTTAAAAAAATCGAAAAAAAACTTTAAAAATTTAAAATTTTTTTAGGCTACAAATTATTTAGCAAAATTTTTTGCTGATTTTATCAGGTCAATTTGATATTTTCCATTAACAAAAATTTAACTCAAATATAACTAAAATTCTGTATATTTAACAGTTTTATTTTTGCTGTTCCTATATTACTAATATATAGCAAAAATAATCTGTTTATTTTAGCATTTTTTTCTGCAGCATCATTTTTAACTAATTTTTAATAATTTTACTAAATTTTTTACAGACTTTTTTCTATTAGTGCAGACTTTTTTCTATTAGTGTAGAGCTAGGCATGTTGGAAAATTGAAAAAGTTGAACAAAATTAATCAAATTTAAGTAAAACCCAGTTAAAACGTGCTTTTTTCTAATACTACATTTACACTTAACCAAAAACTAGTAGTTTTTGAAAACTACTTTTGTTTTTCTGTCAAATTTCGTACAAATTTTGAATTAAAAACTAACTAAATTCATAAACGCTTTGTAAAATTATAGGAGGTTTATTGAACAAATTTTGAATGGAAATGAACAAATTTTGTAATCCTGCTATAACTTTACAAAGCATTTATGAATTGAGGGGTAAAAGTTTTTAAAAACTACTAGTTTTTCGATGTAGGGTAAATTGGGTTGCAATGAAGTGTTAAACAATGCAAGAGTAATTACAACTAAACACATTTCATAGCAATAGCCACGTTGGATAAGGCCAAAAATGTATTATTCTTGCAGCCGGCCGAAGAAAAAATTTAGCAATTATATTTGAAAACTAATCTAAAACTGTTCACATAAAGTTCGAGGGGTTTGCATTATCTCGTTAGCAGCAGTTTCGTTATTTTTGTAAACAATAAACACTCGTAATCTAACCAAAAATTTGACAAAATATTTCAGAGAAAACCCTTTCGAATAGGGATGAACAGTTTGAAGATAAACCCCTAAATTCATAAACGCTTTGTAAAATTATAGGAGGTTTATTGAACAAATTTTGTATGAAAATGACGTTTGGTAAACCTGCTATAACTTTCCAAAGCATTTATGAATTAAGGGTTTTTAATTTTTTTGTAAAGGCAATACTGCTGCAGCGTTTGTAGATCTGTTTGCATAAAATTGCTTACCCGGAAATAATAATGATGTTACATTTCACACTATTGTATTGAAATACCCATTTTTTAATTTTTATTAGAAATTAAAATTAATTACCCTACAAACAAAAATGGAAAAATCAACTCTGAACACAAGAAAAATAGTTTCGAACACTGACTTTGAAGAGATAATTGAGGGGGTTTATAAATTATCTTATCAAATTGCAGTGATTTATTAACAGAATATTTGTATGGAAAATCTCGAGATACTTAATACATTAGATAATGCAAAAATCTTCAAGATAACTGAAACCTCGTTTATGTGAATGGGGTATAACACCGTAAAACTTGTTTGTTCTATATAATTATTTCATATTAATCTTATACCAAAAAACTCGGATTTTGTGTATGTAGTTTTCAGTACTCAAAACCAGTTTTACTTTAGCGTTTTTTTAATGACATGTTTTATTAAAAATTTCATTAATATTTTTTTTTTGTTTGTATTTTAAATTTTTTTTTTGAAAAAAAAGTTTATTTTAATTACGCTGACCTCATACGTCAATTATTCACACATACGTATTATATGTATGTATGGGATCTGAAATTAAAAGATTGAATTCTTGTTTGAATTAATTATCCAAAAATTTAATTTGTTTTATGAATAGTTTCATTAAAAACAAAAAAGAATAAATTGTATTTGAGAAATTTAGTACAATACACAAAAATCTATTTAGGTGAGAATGGGGTAATGTGGGAAATCGAACTATTTTGTAAAATTCACCAAAAGTTTTTTTTAATTTTATTCTGTTAACGATGAAATTTAGTCCACGAAACACACTATACTATCTCTTATGTATCTCTTAAGAGATAAAAAATAAATACTTTTGGTATATTTTTGAAACCAGATCAGTTTTCTACTTTATCCCACATTACCCTATTAAATTTCACACAAAAAAAAAACAACTAAATTTATAAATTTATTCATTAACGCTGTGTTTTATACTGAAAGTTTTTGGGTTTAATTAGTATCCAAAAATTTCTTGTATACATTTATTTTTACAATTTCTTTCGTTCTATAGTTAAAGTTAACCCTACAGTATGAGAATCGGCGTTAGTCACTAAACGAATTTTAAACTAATTAAAGTATTTGTGACCTTCTCCGAGAAAAGGGACCTAGTGTCAAAAACGCGAACTTGGGAAAATCGATAAAAATGAGAAAAACGTTTTTTAACACACTAGGTCCCTTTTCTCGGAGGTCACATTTGTTAAATTCATTTAATTTTTTACTTTAATCATTGAAAGATTTAACTTACTACCATATTTTGGGATTCCGAGACAAAGAAAGTCAAGACAAATGACAATTTATGTAGAACTAAACTTCAAATTAGAGAATGTATACCTTAAAAGCTCTTAACATATATTAATACATACATATGTATATGTTCATTTATAGTATAAGAAGATAAATGAATGTGAGTGTATTGCCATGTAAAAAACTGCAAAAATAAACAAAAATATAATAAATAAAAAATATATATAAAAATCGTTTACAAATGGCCTTATAAACAATAAATCGTATTTACTTGTAAAGTAATTAAAGGAATTATTAAAAATTTTCTGAAAACTATACCTACTGCAAGTAATTTTTAAGTATACCCAGCCTACAAATTTCTGAGTGCTCATAAATTATGACCTTTATTGGAGTCCAAAATATGAGCAATTTCTGAACGCTCATAATGTTGAGTCATAAATGACTCAAAAGTGATTATTTTTTATGTGCGCTTCAAAAACCTAACTCTGAAATTACACTTATTTCTGACTCAATTTTGAACATTCATAAAAGACTCAAAAGTGACTCTTAAATAAGAGGGATATTTTTTAAAAAATGAAATTTTAAATGACATGCCCTAAAATTGCACTTTTTTTTAGAGTAATTTCTGAACCTTTGAAATATGAGTCAAAAATGAATCAAAAATGTATATTTTTTAGTTCTTTTTCAGAATACTCTAAAAAGGCTCATAAATAAGAGTGATATTTAAGCCTTAATATTTTTATATTTTTTAAAACGGATTTTCAAGTCAGATTTTCAAATTTTCATTTTCAAATTTTTTCTTTACGGATTTTATATTTAATTTCTTTTAAAATATCGCTTAAAAATCTTAAATGAAATACCCGCGGTTATATTTACACAAAGTGATTTTTAAAAACAGATTTTCATCTGCAAACAATCAAAGCTGGAAATCTATTAACCAAGGAAAGGAAATCTATTATATTATTTCTTCCGGGGCACAAGCAATCAAGAATATGTATATATAAGGGTTTTCACAAGGGGTGTGCTATTTGTTGTATCGTTGTATCGTCCTAACAAAAAACAGAGTTGTTAAAAATTAAATTGAAAAAATACAACATTTGAGAATAGCACGATACAACATTTTTACGTATGTTTAGTGTCCTATGTTTGAGTGTGCTAACAGATAGAAAACTGAATAGAAAATCGTTGTTAAACACAAATAAAAATTTTAACAACTCTGTTTTTTGTTAGGACGATACAACGATACAACAGATAGCACACCCCTTATGAACAACCTTTATGTGTTTTTAAATAAAATATATTGTTTCATTCTGGCATGTGATGGAAATCGATCGATTCTAATTTCAATCCTATTTCATACTCCGTACGTGCCGGAGTATGAAATATTCCCGTATAGATTTTCATCACATGCCAGGTGGCAACGCTTATAGACTGACAGTGTTCCAGAGTTGGAAGTTTTTCATAGTTGGAAGTTTAATCACGAGTAATTAAATCAGGATCAAATATTTGTTTAATTCTACTAACAGCTCAGGTTTGTTAAGAATTAAAGAACTAGAACCTACTATTGTTGGGGATAAGTGAAATTCGCTGGCCAGACTCCGGTGAAACACTGACAAGTGAGGTACTCCACCTCATATATTCTGGTAAACCAGCAAATGAAACAAGATCATCTGGTGTTGGCCTATTGCTTTCAAGAGAAGCCTATAATGCTGTTATAAGTTGAAAACCATATACAAATAGAATAATTTAAATAAGGCTGGGCATCCGTGTATATAATATGTCCTGTATACAATGCTATGCACCTACGGAAGTCTCAGACTATGCTATCAAAGATGAATTTTACATTATTTTTGATCGTGCAATATCGTCCTCAAACACCGGGGTTATACTAGTGGTTATGGGTAATTTTAATGCCAAAATTGGTCCTGACAAGAGTAGCTTGGAGAGTATAATAGGCGAGGTCTTTTTAGATATGTGTGATGCAAACAACCTCATTATTGGCGGATCCTTTTTCGTCCACAAAGTTACGTGGGTGTCACCTAATCCCATAACTGAGAACCAGATTGATCACATTGCAATCAGCCGAAAATAGCGTGGGTCCCTTTGGACGTAGGAAGCAAAAGAGGCGCTGACATAGCAAGTGACCACAATCTAGTTGTGGCAAGTCTGGGCATCAAATTAGCAGCAGTCATCAAGAATGTGCAAACATCCCAGAGAAAATTCGATGCGAGCAGGCTTAGAAATTCCACAGTAACCTCAAAATACATATAATCATGCTTTACAAGAAGCCGTAGCATCAACTTCATATGAGCAGCGGAAAAACTGACAAATCAGTAAATGTATTATTACTGACGCCGCTAATGTACACATTGCCACCAAAAATCAAAGACGGAAACAGTGGATATCTGACAATACATGGTAGCAGAGAGAAAAGATTCGAAAGCTGCCGTCAAAATCACGGAACATAAAAGCAAATCTTCGGTCACAGCATACAGCTTTAGATCGATTGGTGAAACGCAGCGTACGCAGTGATAAACGTTCTTGGGTAAACAAAATAGCTAAAGAACCTCAAACCAGGGCGGTGATCTCTACAAGCTCGTTAAAAAGCTTAAGGCACATGTACACGCGAGAGAAAACTGCTAGAGATAGAGCAAAAAGCAACACTAAATAGCTTAAGTCATTCACAATAGAGCTATTTATAGGTGTTTGTTGCTCTATCTCTAGCAGTTTTCTCTCGCGTGTAAATGTGCCTTTACAAACAAATTATTATTCTTCATTGCTCTACCCGGGGCCAAACTATGATCAAGCAATTTGCAACTGTGCCACCCACGACAACCTGCAAAATATATCTACCACCAGCCCCAAGTTATCTGATGTTATATGCGCAATCAAAACGCTCAAGAACAACAAAAGTCCAGGAAAAGATAATATAACTTCAGAACTTCTCAAAATAGATCCTGAAACTACTGCACAATTCTTTTTGCGTTTAGTAGAAAATATCTAGATAAACGAAAGCGTATCCGAAGAGCTTAAAAAAGGTACAATAGTAAAACTACAAAAAAAGTGACTTAAGTAGCTGTAACAACTGGAGAGGTATCACACTACTCAGCATGGTGAACAAAATAATCACCAATATAATAACAAAAAGGCTTTCTGATACTATAACACCACAACTCAGAAAGCAACAAGCTGGGTTTTGTCCGAACAAATCATGTATTGAGCACGTCAACACAGAATAATAGTCGGTGGAATGGCGGTCTCTCCTATAGCTAATATTCATCGACTTCGAAAAAGCATTTCACACTCTCAATCATAATGTAATTTGGAAAGCCCTTCAATGTAAAGAGTCCCACACAAAATAATTCAGCTCATTAGGAGCATGTATGCTAATGCAAGCTGTCGTATTCAGCACGAAGGCAAGCTGAGCAGAAAAATTAGCGTTGGTACAGGAGTACGGTAAGGTTGCGTTATGTCACACCAGTTATTAAATAATGTTCTAGACATTCCCAATTTCAATAGGAAATGCTATAAACATGTACATATCTTACGAATGGTAAAATATGCCAAAGTACAGTTGTGTAAAGATGTGAAATACGAAACTCAAAAGTATCTAGAAACACAACGAGGTTATATCGTGGTACATAGCCGAACTTAGCCATCTCTATAAAGTTCCTATCCTATCATATCTCGTGCTAGAAAATTTTCGTGCAAATATTGATTTTTTTTTTGTTATACTAAAATATTATATATACATAGGAGTATAATTTTATAAATTTATTTTTAATTTATTATCGGAATACATACAAGTTCTTGCTATAACAACGACGTCTATAAATATATATGTATTCCTATACATAAATAAATATAAATAAATAGCAAAAACCCATTAGAACCCATTTTATATAGAGTATGATTTCATGGCAAAAATTTTCTATAAATCACATGGAAGTCACAAGGAGGAGAATGAGAGTAGGGGGAGGGTAAGAAAATAAAATGGTGGTTGGAGTAGGAATATGGTCTCAAGTGTTGAAATTTTTTTTTACAAAAATATCGTATACCAAAAAAAAAAAAAAACATTAATTGAATGCCATAAATATTAATATATAAAAATAAAAAACAAAATTTTAAGAATATACAACAAACTGCAGGCATGCTACACTATATACATATATAGTATACGATACGATGTATGGTATATAGAGCGAATCATATATTGGGGAGAGTGGTAATAGTTATGTACTGTTATATGCAGCTAGCATACATATTTTATGACTTTGAAAGCAAAAACAAAAGCACTACTTTTAAGTTGGTTCAGTTCAATTCTGTTGAGTTTTTGGTTTTGCTATGTTGTTGTTGGTAGTACCATAGTACTACGTGCATCTACGAAGTACATGAACTTATGGGGTATATAAGCCTGAAGTTTGTTGTTATTGCTGAAATTGCTTTTTGGTGCAGCAGATGCATTTATGGATATACAACACAGCTTAAAATATACATACACATACAGACACAGTTTTTAATATTTATATACCGAGACCTATATGCAGTTTGGTATATAAAGCATTTTCAGTATCTATAGATACAAGAACAGCAAACTTGTAGTAACTACAAAAAATACAAAAAAAAACTACTCAACTACCAAAAAAAAAAACTAATAAAGAAGGAATCCGCGGGGATTTAAAAATGTTAATTTAAAAAAATGTTCTATAGGAGATTGAACTTAAATTATTATTCTTAGTTGCTAAATCTTATATATGATAGGGAGTTCTATTATATCAAGCGGCACTAGGCATTGCAATTAGAATACGTCTTTTGTGCTGCCTAGAATTCCCCTAAAAATTTAAGCTACCAATAAAGCCACACCCAAAGCTTTGACTATTTACAGAGAACATATTCCGATGTCTCAAACTCAAATTCACAAAACCTGCAAAGTATGAGACCCACTATGAAAATTTAAATCTAGAAATTGTGTAGGGTTGTCTGTATAAATCCCTTTGTCTGTACTACATCTAGGCAAGCTGCGACATTTACATCTTGTCATCTGGTTGTCGTCCACGCTATAAATGCGTTTATTGGTAGAAAAATAAATTAGTAAAACATTAGTTCAAAATTAGTTTAGTACTGAAAAAAAATATAACTAAAACTTTAGCTGAAAACGGAATTTCAGCAAAAAAAAATTGCTGAAAACTAATATACTTGATATATAATACTGCATTTAGACTGAGAAAAAACTACCTAGTTTTTGGCTCTCGCTAGTCAAAATGCAGGTATAAAAAACAAACAAAAACTAGTTTTGTGCGAAAACTAGGTAGTTTTTGCTCAGTCTTAATTCCGTATAAGACGTTTTACTAATTTTTCTACTAACATATTTTTTTGAATGCAGTACGACTGATGAACGAATTCTCTTCTTGTGCGCGTTGGGAAAAAATAGTATGTAGGAGTTTTCTGTACCTCATACATATCGCTGCGTCCTCCTTCGTTGTTCCAATAGCACTTAACCCCACCGAAGTAAAGCTTCAACAAAGTTCGGAAACTTTTCATCAGATGGCGCGAAATAACTGTTCTAACATTCAGCATCTCGTGTAATTATAGTGTTGTCATATTTTAGGCTCTTCATATTTTACTACCTTTCATGTCTTCTCCATCCCCTTTCCAAAGAAAGTAACACGTTAATTAATATCTAGAATTTCCTGAGTGTATCTTCTCTTAAATACAACTGGATGTCCTACTGTCATCAATGAGGGCCAGGGACCTCCTTTGCACAAGGTCCACAAGCTCCAAAAGAGACTTCAAAGATCCTGTCCATATATTGTATTCCATTTTCGGCCGGATATAGGTGGTATAAATATTGAGTAAAGTTCTTATTGGACCATTGTAGAAAACTGAGACACATGTATGCTGCTTTCGACTCTTGAAAAATGAGCTTATTCCCGCGGAAATCACATTGATGCTCAGAACATCAAGAGTATCTGATTCCTCATCAGGCGCTGATGATGGCTTTGTGGCGAAGGCCGAAAATGCGCATTCTGCCTTGCTGGTCTTATCGAATTTTTTCAATAATTTTTATTCTTTGTAATTTACTTGTAAAAAATTGTACCATCTTTCTATGATTTGAAAAATAATTTAAACAGAAAGTGATATTAATTTATGATCTTGAGTCAAACTAAAATAACATTCATTTACTTTAAATAACAGATCAACTAAAAACATTTCCCCCATTCATAACATTGTATCTTTCATAATATAAATGATTTTTGCGTTCCGCCATTAATTTTTTAAAGTTAGTTTGTTTACAACAAAAATGTTGTTGGCCGATCGAAATCCCATTCTTCTGTCAATTTTTCTAATGTAAACGATATAGATTTCGAATAGGATTTCAAAATGAAAGCTAGTGAACATTTTAACAAATGTTAATTCAATATTACAGTGGGTCTCATACTGAAGGTTATAGTAAAGTCCTTAAAATCTAAGAGCTTTTCTAGAGGAAAAAGTTCTCTGAATGTGATGGTTTATTTAGTAAAAAGTTTTCAGAATTGAGGGGTTTTCTTTAGGAAGAAGTCCTCAGACTGAGAATTTTTTCCTATGGAACCCTCAGATTTTGAGGATGTTTTCCTATAGAAAACCTCTCAAACTCTGAGAGTTTTTTCCTATAGAAAACCCTCGGACTATGAGGACTTCTTCCTATAAATAGAAAAAAAGATTCAGATTCTGAGGATATTGCATTCTCTTCTAAAGTATTTTTCCTTTGATATATCTTGTAATACTTATAGCAAACATCTGGGGGTGAATTTCTTAATTTCGAAAATGATGATCGTCCAAACGAGTCGATTGGTCGATATCGATATTCTGATAGCTCATCACTATCGTATCGTTTCGAACATACCCAGGTAGAAATTTTGTGTGGTAATAAAAAAGAAGCACTGGCAAAGCACAAGTAGACCGCGGTCTTGCAAAAAGAAGTACTGGCAAACCACTAAATTTTAACGTTTTAGCAAGGCTTGAAAATGGTGACTTCCCAGCTCTTGTTTTCCTTAAACATTATTTTGTTTTTGAAAAAGAAGCTCCAAAAAGAGTGGATATTTAAATAAGTTTTGACTCCACTATACAATAACTCCAAGAATCATCTATTTTTAGAGTAATTTAAAATTCTTCAATGAGGGCTCATAATTTAGTGCCACGGAAAACATTTGATTTTTTTGTGTGTTTGATGCTATCTCCATACTTCGCAAAGCATTAAATAGATCGGTGCTATCATTTAGGTTTCAGGACAGCACTTTAATTTTTTTATTTGGGCGTTGGGAAAGCATTTGATTTTTATGTTTTTGGGTGCTTTCCCAGGCCTTTGTAAAGCATTGGTACCACCGTCGAACGGTGTTATCATTTGGGCGTTGGGAAAGCACTCATACCACCCATTTCAGTGCTTTGCCAGTGCTGTCCCCTTTGTAATTTTCTACCTGGGTAGTTTCGATGATGATAGTTAAACAGCTGATGGGCACTGCTGCCAACTTTTTTCTTAGAAAATCCCTAAATCAAACTAAAACATCGCTAGAAAATAGCCGCTAATAGCTAAATCATGTTTTATTCCGCTAAATGCGTTGAAATATCTATAGATTTCACGAGAAAATAGTGTTCGCTTGTCATGAATTTTGCAAAAAGGTGTCAAAACAAAAGTGTTGAATTATATGATTTTTTTAATATATTTTTTTATATAATTCAGAGAGGAAATAAAGCAAACATAAAACGTTTTTTTGTGTTTTAAGAAAGAAAATATGCAAAACGATTGCTATTTTGCTATCGAGCATTTTCAGACGTTTTGACGATATCGTATGGATAATATGGAAACCAAATTAGCTGTCAAAATAACAATTTCGAAAAAAAAAACGATTACAAAAATTTGCGCTACGGGAAGCGACACCATCGTCAAAACGATATCGTCAGACTAAAATCGTCCTATGGAATTCGGACACTGAAAAGAAAATTGGATGACATGGGAATTAGTATACTGTTGCTGATCATATCAACGAGTATATACTTTATAGAGAAACTATCCTACTCACGGTTGTCTCGATAGTTAGCGAACTCGGGCCAAAGATAGAAAACAAAAATTATTAAAATTCCAACCCTTAAAGAATTCCAAGTTAAAACGTTTACTCTAGACAGTAAGCCACATTCACAATGATAGAGTAATCCACTCTGCAGAGTGAATTTTGTTCTTTTCTCTTTTGCACTTACATATTTTTTGTATAATACGATCTCTATTTTAGAATACTCCGCTCTGCAGAGTGGAGTACTCCAGCATTGTGAATACGGCTTTACAAAAAAAAACTTAGATAAAATACCAAATTATATAAATCGAAAAATTACAATAGTACTTATTATGAACTAAGGGAAGTTTGTTAGTTTACAATTTTAATGGAACATCTAATTTATACTTGGACCATGGGAATTCAAACTTTATTTGTATAATTTCCTACAAATTAATAAAACATTTCTAAATTAGTCTATTTGAAATTTCTTTTAATTTACGTTTGGGCGCTGTGATGTTATGGTTAGCGCGTTGGACTGTTACACATGAGGTTGCAGGTTCGCTTCTCTGCAACCGCAAAGTCGATATGGAAAAAGAATTGTAAGGTTTTTCTATCCCTCAAACATATTGCAACGTCCTATTTCGGTGTTCCCATAGCACTTAACCCCTGCGAAGTAAAATAATAGGGCTATGAACTAAACAGCTACAACAAAGTTTGCCAACTCACCATCAGATGATGCGCAACAACTGTTATAAGATTTAAGATCTCGCGCAATTACAGTATTGCCATATTTGAAGCCCTTCATATTTCATATCTTCTCTATTCCCTTTTCAAAGAAAGCAACACGTTAAATAATAGGCAGAATCTTTTGGGTGTTGCTTCTCTTAAAAAAAAAGAAAACAAAAATTACAAAGTTCACTTCGATATTCATACATTAGTTTTTGCGTGCACGATCAATATCAGTAGGTCGGCGTTATATGTCATTTTAGGTGTAATTTCGTTATCGTAAGTCGGTTAAAAGATACATAATTAACCCCCTGTACCTAACTCCAAATTTAATTAAAATCAACGATAGTCCCAAAGGAATCCTTCCTTTCGAAGTAGAGAGAAGTATAGTATTACATTATAGAGGATACATTTTATATAGAAAGATTGCTAGAAACAAGGAGGGGGAGGCAAAAAGAACTTAGCTTCACATTCTATATATAGAAGAGCGCCCTGTACATATATATATATATATATTACATATAGATAGATATCTTTTGTTGTCAACAGCAACGATGAAATGAGTATGTAGAGTAAATATATACAACAAGCTGTAGTATATATTGCAACGTATCTATGGCGATCTATGGGTATTGTTGGCAGCTGTCTGTGGATACATACCTAACTAAATAACAGCGAAACAACAACAAACAATAGCCAACTACAACTTGCAACAACAACATTAACACTAACAAATAAAACAAACAACAATATAAGCGTATACAACAAGTATATGATACTCTAAAAACGAAACAGCGGAATGTGAAAAGTGGCAGAATACCATTAAAGTTGGTGATGGTAAAACAGACTGCACTTTTGTAGAGCTATAGAAGCATCGACAGAAGAGGGATGAGAAGACTTGTTACCTCTCAAGTCGTGGATGTGAGTTAAGAGTCAGAGTTAGCTGTGAGGTAGAGATAGAGGCCAAGGCAGTATCTATAGAAGACTGACGACTACCAATACATACACATAACCCAATACATATTTAGCTGTATATATGTACAGGCAATATTTGTGTATTGTTTAGATATGGGTACACATCAAAAAAAAAAGGTCAAAGTATCCATCGTTCGTTGGTGTGCTTGTTTTTTTTTTTTTGCAATAATGACAAGCAATAACATCTATAGCCAAAGTAGCAGCAGCAGAATCAGCAACAACAATAGTAGTAGTAGTGTCTACACTACTACTTTAAATATTCTTTTTTTATACTACGTGTACATTAGGGGTATAACTTGTGCACAATTTGTGAAAATATCAAAACGGTCCTATCCATACCATATAGAGCATTAAAAACTACAAAGAAAAATAAGTTAAAAAAGTTCTCGCAGGGTTCTCGGAATAAGAATTACAAAAAAGAAAATAGAAATTAAAAATACCTCCCCTCGCAGTACATCATTTCTAATATAAATGCGATTACATAGATCTCTTACTCTTTGACATTCGCTGTTAGTGCACATATCTCATGAGAATGTGTTAGACATGCGTGGTATACCTATACAAAAAAAATTTCAATGTACCTATGTGTAAAAATTTGTTTGTTAACAAAAGAAGAAGGAGAGTGAGATATCTATGTAATCTATGATGCGGAACATGAATTTCCTAAAAAATCGAAATCTATTCGTTGCTTTTTGAAATAAAATGTATTTCCTTTCGTCGTTAATAATTTAAATCTTATTATCCCTTTTAATCAATTTGGTGGGCGCTGTGGTGTAATGGTTAGCGCGTTAGTCTGTTACACATAAGGTTGCGGGTTCGATCCCCACCTAAGTCAACATCAATTTATGAAAAGTAATACATATGAGTTTTTTCTATCCCTCATATATATCGCAGCGTTCTCCTTCAGTGTTCCCAAAGCACTTAACCCCACCGAAATAAAAGAATATAACATCGCTATGAACTAAAAAGTTCGCCAACTCTTCATAAGATGGCGCGTAACAACTGTTCTAATATTCAGCATCTCGCGCAATTACAGTGTTGCCATATTTGAAGGCCTTCATATTTCACCACCTTTTATTTCTTCTCTATCCCCTTTCCAAGAAATGTTTACGAACATTCAAAAGAATGTAAGAAAATTTTGTTCGGCACTTAGGACTTAAGTGCTTAGAAATTACACCCACTTACACATACTCGCCTTGAGGTGATAGGACGGAATTTTGGTTATACCCCTTGTATACATACGTGTTTCACCAGTACTTGGGTGAAAATTAAACTAGCTAAATTTAACAGCTGTGTGGTTATATGATTTTACATGCATTTATATATACCACAAGTTTATTAAAATTGGGTAAATGTATATGGTAATTTGTACTTTCATTTACTCGTATAGACATTTACATATCTACATGTACTATTTGGAACTATATGATACTACGAGACTTGTATACAACAATTTGCATGAGTACATATAGATATAAATAATGATATTCATTTTTCGCAAATATATTTTAGATTTAAAAATTTAAATTTATTGTTTCTGATTTATTTCCAGGCGTTTTCTTAATTAAATTTTTGAATATAACTGAACATAGCCAACTATAATACAACGTCTTCCTCAACAAGATATAATGCTGTCACGAACACCTGTAAATATATTTCGTGTGAGCTGTTGTCATTGAATTACCTTAACCAAAGTTCAAAAGAAAATACACACTTAGCCTTTTGCATTGGAATATAACTTAGTCCTTACATTGGAATCGATAATGATCCTAGATACCTATGAGACGTTACTAATTTTGTACATCAAGTCTCAATACATCTGTAATTATTTACTACATCATCAAAATTTGTCAACCAACCGATACACTACCCCTGGGTCGGCTAGGTGAAGCTGTTCGGTAGTAGAATTCAGCACATACTCATTAGATGTGTGGCATTACAATATAAAAACTATAAGTAATCCATAAGTCAAGTAAGTCCGATGTAATAATATTCACAGTACTTCATATTTTCTTAAAAAAATTCTGGAAGTCTTATTATTTCAATTCTACAAATTTACTTTAACTTAAAACTTGGGTGAAATGGTGACCGCACATTTATACGGTAGAGAGAGAGAGAACAAAACTCATCGTCAACTTATTATTCGTTTGACCTACTGACCATTTTTGGAAAAATTGAGTTAAAAATGGATTACATATATTGTATCCTCTTTCTGACTCGGATACCCGTTTCTTGATATCTGGTATCATATCTGGGATATTCAGTATCGACTCTGTTGTACCTGCCAATTTTGTAAACATATGTCGTTCGTGAACGAATTGAACTAGTCACTCAATTGATCGAAATACCTAGTTCACTTCTACTCGCTCTTTTAGTTCAATCGTTCAAATGCAAAATATAATCGACTACTCTTGATACATAGCAAAAGCATACTAAAAAATCCCTGAACTGTCAAAATAAAACCCTAAACTGTCAAACTCTCTCTAATTCGTCTACCTGTATGGTTGTATCATGGGTCAAACCAATAACAAGGTGACGACATCTAAATTGCTCTATTGTGAATTATTTAAGCTAATCTAGGGGAGTTTGTTGCTAGCTCTTCAGAGGTTTTCTCTGGCATGTAAATGTACCTTAATATTAGTAGCGCATACATTCCATATAAATTAATTGCCACACGAAAGATCATTTCCCTATCAGCGTAAAAGTCTACCCTCTATTTTGCCAAATTCTGTAACCTCCTGTTAAACATCATGCTTTGATGATGTCGAACCCTTTAGATGTGTACTCTGCTCTTGGAACATAAAGGAAAGATATTTCCTGGATCACCTAAAAAACACATCACTAATTTGTTCACGTCTCTAATTGTCAATAAATTAAAAAAAAAATTGAAAATAAATACAAATTGTTTGAGTTAGGAATAATATGTGACAGCGCATAGAGAAAGGGACCTAAGGGTAAAAAAATCAATTTTGTGGACAACATCTGAGCATCGAATGAGACCGATCCCATGCTTTCCTGACCTTAAGTCCCTTTCTATCCTTAGGTCCCTTTCTATTTTGCGCGTCACATATACATATTTTTATAAAATAAAAAAAATATTTTATATTAAATGCAGTGGAAGTCGTGTCAAGATATTCGCTAGAAAACTGTGTACATAAGTATTGAAATGTCAAATATTCTTTTATAGTAACTCTACTCTGCATTTTGAACACTTAACATTTCAATCTGTGCTGTAGAATAGTCACTCTACAATTGTAAACGCGCCTTAAATCTTCTAAGTAGGTATAAATTTAGCTTTTCTTGAAAATTCTTTCCTTTTCTCTTTTAAATGAGTATGAAAATTAGCGTAATTAGTCCTACTGTGAACGATATGAACTAACTGCTCTATTTTTTGCCTTATTTCTACCTCTTTTTTCCTTAATTTTTTCTGTCGATTTTATTTGGATTTTTCAAAAATCTGTGAAATAAAAATCCTTTAAAAAGCCGGAAAAAAGTTTTAAAAGTAACAAGTAACATATGGATTGGCAACATTGGCAATGACACATTGAAAAATCTTATGTGATATACCTACTGATATACTTGTGTTAAATCAAATCTTTTGATAATAAAGTTTTAATAGAAAACCTTCAAAATCATTTATAAATCTTGAATATATAATAGGTATGCATGGATGTGTGTGTTTTTGACAACTTTAATTGTTAAAATCTTTCTTATCTCTCATATCCAGTTAATGAAAAAAATTCCACAATGACTCATTTCATTGTATTTTGTTGTATAATTAACTTGTACGGTCCCATCCACAATATTTTATTCGAATAAAGATTTGCTATGTAAAATAAAATTTAAAAACTGTTAGTTTTCCTTGAAAAAATTACCACCGGTATTCGTATTAAGGCCCCGTGCGAGGTGTACTGAATTTAAACTAATAAAATAAATGCAAATTGACAAATAAGTTTAAAATTCTTTATTTTTTTTTTTAATTTCAAAGAAACTAGTAAACCAGATTTTAGTTTAGATTTAGTTTAAGTTGCGTTTACATCTGTCTTCCAATAGTGAGATTTCAATGGAAATCTCGACCAGAAATCTTGACCGTTTACATTTGCACTTTATGCATTTTTTTTTTAAACAAAGTACCATAAAAAAACCTCAAATTAAATTTTATTCATTGGCGGAGTACAATTTACATTATTTTATGTAAAGATTTAACGCTAAATATTTTAGTAAATTTTTTTTTTGTAAGGACGACAAGCTAGAAGCCAGATTTTGCAATATTTTGGTGGAATTAAGACATGAACTTCCCCATGCTTTCTCCATAGTTATGCTTCGCGGGAAAAATTACAACCACGTAACACTTCTTAAGGCACATCAACACGGGATAGAAATCTCGTAGAGTTTACGCCTAATTTGTCATCTCTAATAAAGTTGGTACTAGTTTTTATCGTAAAAGTATCATCTCTAATTTTCACGTATTTGTTTTTAATAAAATTGTTGTATTTTAAAAGGAGCATCTACACGGGATAGAAAACTCGCTAGACTTTATGAAAATTCAGCTCTGTATAATTCTACGATTTGTAATCTCTAGGCTAATTTCTTTAATTAGTAACAATTTTTAAGATATATTGTAACTTTATTGAACATTTCAGGTTATTAAATACACCTTTTGGTATTTGGAGAAAAAATTATTCTTTAAAATACAACAATTTTAATAAAAACAAATACTTGACAATTAGAGATGATACTTTTACGATAAAAATTAGTGCCAACTATTAGAGATGACAAATTTAGCTCAAACTCTACGAGATTTCTATCTTATGTAGATGCGCCTAAAGAATATTTTTTTCTCCAAATACCAAAAGGTGCATTTAATAAACTGAAATGTTCAATAATGTTACAAGACATCTTAAAAATTGTTACTAATTAAAGAAATTATGTATGACAGCAATTGTCAAAGCCCTAGAGATTAAATTTCGTAGACTTATACAGAGCTGCATTTTCAAAAAGTCTAGCGAGTTTTCTATCCCGTGTAGATGTGCCTTTATAATCATTAGTACATTTCTATTGGATCTAAAGTTATTCTTATTATATTTGTAATAATTTTTTTATTTCATTATTTTGTATTGTTTTTAGGTTATTTCTTTAGTCAGCTGTTGACCATCGTTGCCACTTTTTCTTGCAAAAACTCTACAAATTAAGCGAAACGCAGTGTTTTAATATTCTCCAAATTTGTGAGATTTTCATGAGATTTCTTAGAAATCTCTCAAATTTACGGGATTTCTTTTGTATGGGGAATCTCGGAATTTCACATGAGATTTTCAGTGAAATCTCAATGCAAATCGAAATCTCGGGATTTGGGTGCAGATTTAAATGCAACATTAACCAGTTCACACTCACCCTAAATGTAACATAATTTTTTCACAGATATGATTTAATTCTTCAGTTCCGTACACTGATAAATATTTTTATGAGCAATCTATATTTATTAATTAAAAGCTTCATATTTTATTGTTTGCGACTCAGCCTATGAATGATAAAGAAGGGTTGCATTTTATGCGATTTTTGCGAAAACTTTTTCGATGCAGGAAATACAGGAAGGAGGTGCACTTACAATCAGTTTTTGGCTTTCAAATTGATGTTTTTGCAATATTTCAAAAGAGTATCCAAAAAATTTAAATAACTTTCAAACATAAATGATGTAGTGTGAACTTAAAGCCTAAAGGCTTCATTAGTCTAATCGTAAAGTAAAAAAACGTATATGTAATCAATTCAATGTGTTAAAATAATATAGAAATATATTTTTATCTTTTTTCTATGCATTGAAACTGTTGTCAAGTAAAATCGTAAAAAAGTTCTGTTGAAAATAGAAATTTTCTAATTTATTACTTGACATCTAATTCTATGCACAAGAAAAAGATAAAAAATACAATATTTTTATTTTTTATACTCTTTTTATTCATTATGAGAATGATACGTTACTTTTTTTACGATACTTCCCAACTAATTTGGGCTTAATTTACTCAGACGTAAACGTAACGTATATCTGCCTAGCTAAAGTAATGAGTTAAATAAGAACAGAAGATGTGTTGTGTTTTTGTTTCATGCCAAAAGAAAATCTCTTAATAACCTGAATACCGATTCTGAATAGTTTGCAAGCGGTGAAGTGATAAAATCTGTCATTTGTTATCATTTATTTTAATGAGAGTGAAAAATATTTTTCACTGTTTCACAAACCCTTAATACCTTAACAAAAGCGGGATTTACATTATACCATAAGTAATAAGAGCTGCCAAAAAGTGAGTCAAATCCTAAACACATTTTATCTGATACGTACAGAAAGTCCGATTGAAATTTTCACAGTCAGATTGCATTTGAAATATTTCATAAAATTTTGAGAACCCGATACTAACAGCTATTTTCATCTGATGGCATTTGATGGTGTAAACAAATATACAAGATTTTTTTGACAATCGCATCATTTCGTAGGATTTTTAATTTGATTTGTCAGAGGTCAGAAATCAGATAATGTAAATCACGATTTATTGAGCTTATTTTTATATAAGTTAGCCAACCTCAGAATATATTCTGATAGAAATCGTAATTTCCGAATTTAATTGCATCAACTGTTCAACTGTGTTTTTATTTATTTTTTTTTTTGTTATTATTTTCTAACACACTTTTTCTGTGTATTTTGTTGCGGGGATAGCACCTAAAAACCTGATCTAACTTTAAAATGGAAAAAAGCACAGAAAAACTATCATCACTAAGTACCAGTGTTGCCATGCCATTTGTAAGATTTCCCCTAACGGTGGGTCTCATACTTCAGGTTTAAACTTTAGTTAATAGTTAACCCAAAAATTTGTTGTTGTTTTGTGTACATTTTTTTGACATTTCGTTTTTTTTATAGTTAAGTTAAAGTTGAACCTGCAGTATGAGACCCGCCGTAACTATCTAAAAAATCCTGTGTGTTTTTACTATATTTAGCTGACCTAGTTTTGGTTTTTGCTAATTTTTGCTCTTTAAAACGCATACTATTTATGCTCGAATCAGCACTATGGTTTCTATTGGGAAATTTTAATTTTTGTTTCGCACTAAATTTCTACGGAATCCTCATCTCTATTATTACAATTTGATTAATTTTGGCTTGTTTTTAGAGAAAAACGTTAACTATTTTTAAAATGTTATCCACCAATTTTTAAAATGTTTTCAACTGAAACTATTTGCAAAATTAATTATGGAATCATAATGTCCAATTAATTTGTCAGCGTTTCCAAAAATTTGTAAATCACCCAGCCAGCAATTTCGGAGCGCTCATAAATAAGATTCTTAAATGGCTCATAGAAATGATTATTGTTTTTTTGAAAACACTTTTTTTGGTAGAAAATATGAACCCTCAGAGAGCAATCCAAAAAGTTGTCTCTACAATCTTAGTTCCTTTATCTTGAATTCAATATATAATTGTGAATGAAGTTTAAGGCTACAATTTGTTATATTAATTTATTTTTGCAGATCATTTAAAAAAAAACCCTAAATAATTTGTCTTTTTGTGCAAAAATCCCCTAAAAAGTCTTAAGAAACCTCTCAAAAAACAATCTCCCAACTCGGGAGGAAAATTCTCTAAATCTGGTAACACTGATAAATTCCTACAAAAAAAAAAACAACAATGAAACAAATTAAAATAAAAAAATATTAGCAGTAATTACAACAACAAAGAAAACAAAATGCCAAAAAGCGCAAAAAGAAACACTCAAGTAATATTCCCAACTGTAACAAAAACAGCTAAAGTAATAGTAAAACAAATAGGAAAATAATTGTCGGTCAGTATCGATTGTCTAATACGCTGCACCACCCAGTGTAGAAACGGTAATGACATATCATTATTTTTTGGACTACCAGTAATGACACCCACTTACCTTCTGCATTATTTTAAAACATATAATAATGACTTACTGATAATGACTTATTTTTATCATTATTTCAAATAGAAAATAATTTTCTGGATTTTTTTGAAAATTTTTTGAAATCTATTTTTAGACTCAATATTTTTTAAACACTGGTAAGGATATATGTAACCACATATTTTTTGATTTTTTGTATGTTGGCGAGTAAGCTTACTTGTGTGCAGTAAATTATGTTTTTATCTATTAAATATTGCATGTCGACATAGCTCAGATGGTAGAGCTATTTACTGGCAATCTGTAGACCCAGGTTCGATTCCCGCACCAGCAAATTTTATTAAAAAAAAAATGCAACAAAAAATATTTTTTTTTATATAATTTATTTTTTTGAAAATCTATTTTTAGACTCATTATTTTTGTCAGTACTGGTAAGCACATAGGTAACGACATATTTTTTGATTTTTCGTATGCTGGTGTGTAACCATAACTCATTATTTTTCGCGACATCGCCATATAAAGGTAATAAGAAAAGTAATAACAAAAGTTAGTTACCATTATCAAGTATGTAGTTACATAACCACATATCTGGTAATGATTTTCTACACTGGGCAGTTAACCTTTGTGTCTAATAGAGAAGGGAACTTGAGTGGATTTTAACTCACACTTACTCGCGAGGGAAAAATTCCAATCACCCACAAACATAATTTTTTCTACTTACGCTCACTCACGTTCACGTGATTAAATTTAGATTTTACTCACAATCATGCGTAATGACGCCTATTTCACGTGAATTACGGTTTTACTCACGCTTATGCAAATTTCTGCTCACGTGCCGATCTCTAGTGTCTATAACCAGAGAATTGTACAGTAAAACACGGTTAAGTAAAGCATGGTTAAGGCTCTGGGGGACCGGAGAATTTAGTACATATTAAGGTAAGTTCGTATTAATCGGCGTCAAGTTTGTCTAACCTACTTTTTTATTCACAAAATAGTTTTGATATTTAATTTAATTAAGAGTTTAATAAAATATTGTGTAGCTATTCACTGCTTTAATAAATTGTTAGGGAAAATATCGGTAATTTTTAGGGAACATATCGGTGTTAAAAGTTTAAGATTTGTCAAATTAAAAAATATTTATAAGGAAAATTCCCACGTTTTGTAAGTTCGTATTAGATATAGAAATTAATATGAAATTTGTGTGGGACTGTTACAAACGGTTTAAACGAGGGTTTTTCTTAAGCGAGTTGGTAATAATAGTAATGACTCCAAAATGTCGGGACTTTCACATTAGTTCGTATTAACCAAGAACTCGTCTTAACCGAGTCATCTTGAACGATTTTATGGTACATAAAAATCCAGATGAAAACTATACAAGAAAGGCATACCCGGGCATAGATTACATAGAAATTTCACTTTTCTCCTTTTGTCATCAAACACGTTTTTAAACCACGTTCAAACATTTTTTGTATAGGTGTAGGACATCTACTGACAACGAATCTCAAATAGTAAGAGTTCTATGTAATCTATGTTAGTGGCTGTAGACACAACGGTTAACCCATATTCTCCGAAATTAAGAAATCGTAAAAAATTTTAAACTAAAATTGGTATGGCCTAAGATTTGCAATCAAATAAGAAATTATAATGCTTCCTTTCCTGTCTTTGGAAAATATATGAACCTTTATTTTAAATTTCATTAAAATTTACATACAAAGAAAAGAGTGTGGCAGATATTGCTAAATTAATAGGTTACCTACATACATGGAACAGAGCTAAAAAAAACATTGTCGACCAGATAGAACAGTAGGGTGTAAAAACTACACGTTTTAACACAATGAACTGTGCGAATTTTTAATATTGAACTTTTTAAATTCGCAGTCTTCGTCGGCTTCGTAGTCGCTAACTTCGCCATAGAAGACCCCAACGTAGTTTCGTTAGTGTATGTATTTACTTCATCATCATTATAATAATGGAAATGCAAGGGAATGGGAGAACAGATTTAGGTTAGAAATAGTGTGTATAGTAAAATTATTTTGGAAGTTGTAACAGCAAAATCGTGCAAACAAATTTAAGGCATTAATGTTATTATATTATACAATATATCCAGAACTAAACGACTACCAATAGCGATCGAATTGTGGTTTGCATGTTCATATTCAAATGATTCAGTTCAGTTTTCATGATATTTCATATGAACATCTACATATCTACTCTAAAGGTTTTGGTTTTAGATTGTCCATTTTCCAACCTGGCTAAAAAGCCAAACTTGAAGTTCCAAATCATTAAACCTTTCATTTTAATTCCCAAAAATGTTTTTAGGAACCTGTTCGATGGAAGAAGTGATAAGCGAAAATATTGCAAGTATCTCAATTACATTTAATGTATTGGAACCCTCTGTTCACCCCGAAGGTGGATTTTACCTCTTGGCGATAACACCGCGTTTATCTACAACAACCCAACATACATAAATATATTCATATTCCCATGCTAAATACAGTATACATACATAATTTACCCAAATGCTACGATACCAAAACGAAATGATACGAAATACAGTACATAGAGTAAAAAATATAGTCACTGTGGCAAGGCATGGCATGACAGGGCAGGGTTTTTTCCATATAAAAGGCAAAAAATAACAAACGACAGCAATATACAATAATAAAATAAGCAGAAGCAAATTGCTTTTTGTTGCTGCTAACTTAAAATTAACTTTGTTAACCAGGGCCCTTGTACGAGACTAACAAACAACTTTGTGAGAGAGTAAAAAAAACTGAAATTAAATAAGAAAAAAATGTATACACACACTCTTCTTGCATGCTTTGCTCTCAAAACGTTTATATAAAAATAAACGAAAAAATTACAAAAAAAAAAAATAATGGCAACTCATGCTACTAGTGCTCTTTAGACTTTACTAACAACCATATACATTAAGGTAACACTTATTTAAATGGCAATCGATGTCGAATTCGAACAAATCGTGATGCTGATTGCTTATAAGGAGGAGGCTGGTTTAACTTGAATTATTAAGACCCCAAACTAAATATTCCACATCGATTTTGTCACACTTGAAAATAAACCATTGATTCATTGTTTTTTTTTCATATATGTAAATGGTAATGATTTGTTGTTACTATTTGTGCCTATTTTCGTATAAAGGCTCCATTAGAAAAAACTGTCTGTGTATTTTTGAGGTTAGAGTGTTGACTGGGAAGGACTGTTTCCAAACTTTGTTAGTTAGGGTGATGAAACTTCGGTTTTTATGATGTAACGGGAGTAAATTCATAGGAAATTGACAACCAGGTTTCTACACGAAGAATAGATTTTCTAGGAAGAAATCTTCGCCTAACCTAAAATTTTAGAGATGAATGTCTTTGCGGTACATGTGACATGGTTTTTTGAGTGGGTGCTATGGAAAACTAAGCGGAATCGCTATGGAAACGTGCGACCTATGGTGGGCTCTCCCGCAACCTTATCCTAAAGTCCACCCTTTCTCGCATATAAACCGTTAGTACAATTACCCACACCCCGAAAACAACCGCATTTGTAGCCATGTATGTCATCTGCGAATGTCCGAGGATGTGTGATAGGAGACTTAGGTTCCTGAGTGACCGTTACTTGTCGCCTTCTGACATTTGGGATAATTCTCCTAATAGCATAATTAGCTTCGTCAGTAGCTTGAATATTTGGGGAACTCTATATATATATATTCCTCTAACTCCCACTGGAGCATAGGGCGCCTATCGATTCATTAGCAGGATAAGTTCAGAAAAGTGGGTTGCTAGCCCTCCTTTCTTAAATTGGTGATAGGGCTGCTATACTTGTGTCCAATCCCACGTTGCAGTCATGTTTCAGCAAACGTTCATTCATCATTTACCTACTTTCCTGAGACGCAAAGTTATCCGTGGAAATACTTGGTCTAGGGCCGGAAGTAGTGAGCTGCTTGAACAGTCATACAAAGGAATCATTTCTGATCACTCCCAAGTGAATAACAATCAGAAACTTTCCGCACTACGTGCACCTCTGATGAAAGTCCCAATTCCCAAAACTCTAGGTAGCCTAAGTCTTTTGGGCTACCTAGGGCTGGTCGAAATACGTAGTACCTTTTGATCTAATATAATCTAAAATAAAGAGTTCAAATTCTAAGAAAATTCCCACTCAATCTTCGGATATTAAATTTGGAGAACGTTGACATGCAATTTAAGAATCTTTGACCTAAGGTAGAATATTTCCATACAATCCTAATTTATTAAATAATAGGAGTTGCAAATCCTTGTCATACAATTATGATACTACAAAGCTCAATTCACAATACTACAGTACTTACTGTACGCTACAGATTGAACTTAAAAAGAGATAGGATGGTAAAATGTTGGTTATGACGCTTAATATATTTTGACAGTTAGGGCTCGTTGTAAAGGATCCAAAATCTTATTATATAAGAAAAAGCAATTCCGAAAACCATGTTATGAAGATATGACGATAAAATTGTGAGGATAGTAAATCGCTTGAGCTTGTTTACAATTTTATAACTTTAAAGGCACATTTACACGCGAGAAAAATCTGCTAAAGGCAAAAACGCCTCCAAATAGATCTATTGTGAATGATTTAAGCTATTTTGTGTTGTTTATTGTTCTATATTTAGCACTATTCTCTCGCGTTGAAATGAGCTTTAACGAAATACGAGTATAAATGAAAGAATTCAGACATGGGTTTCTCGATAAATCAAAAATGTTATAGGTATCAATTAATAGATACCAATCAGTGCTTAGATGCCTACTGGTTTCAGATCTCTGCTTAGATACCTACTGGTTTCTGATCTCTACACGGTAGGTATGTATCTAAACACTGATAGGTATCTATAACTGGAAATGGCGGAAATTAGTAGTGCTTTCTAAGCAGCCTGTCACTTCGTCTTTGCAATTCATATAATCCAAAACCAAAATTAACCAAATTCGAAATAACTACGTTGCCATCCCTTCGTGGGTTCGTAACGGATAAACTTTCAAATATTCTAAAACTTCTCGAAATCCCAAAGTCAAATAAGCAAGTGCCTCCCTTATAACACGAAAAGAGTAAGCAGAGAAAAGAATGCACAATAATAACAACTACAATACGATATGATGTTATTTGTGTGCTACGACTACGAGATTCAGACACGATTTGTTGATGACGCTAACGTATTAGCAAGCAACCAAGAAAACTACGACAAAATACAAACCGACCCACTAACAAAAAAAAACTGAAATAAAACAAAAATTGACAAGAAAACAAAAACGAAATCTACAAAACGTGCTTTTTATTGTATTTTGCTGTTTTGTTCATTCAGATAGGTATGGAATTTCGCTTGCTTGTTGGTAAGGTGTTTGACGGGTGTGAAAGACGTATTGATAGTTAAACTCAGGGGTATGGCATCACCAAAAAAATAAGTAATAAAAAAATCGTTATCACTAGATGGCACTTTGTAAAAATTTTGACAATTTTCTTTTTTTATTTAAATTTAAATAATAACAAACAACAAAGGAAAAATTACAAACAAATATTTCAAATTTTATTATTTAAATATATTCCGCGTTTGCTTCTTCCTTATATTGAGCAGTTTTCAGCAGTTTTTGAGTTTTTAAATATAGGCTCAGCTTATACTAAATAGTTGCTCAGGTAATACTAAATTTCAGCGCCATCTATCGGTGAGTAGTTTAAGTTTTGATTTCCTATCTCTATAATTAATAGTCTCTGGTTAAACTGAGGCAATATTTGTTGGATTTTTCTTACGGAATTGGTATCTCTTATCTGAGAGTAGTAAACGATTTGGGAGAGTAAAAAAAATGAAAATTTATTGCATTTGCAAGATTTTTCTAGTTAAAAATATATTTAAAATTGCTTTTAAGTTTGAAAAGGGTTGCCATTTGTTAATTTAATGTTAGTACAATACATATATTTAGAGGACTTCAAAGTATTCTTAAGCAGAGTATACACGAAGGAATATTCTTGAAAAATTCCCATTTTCTACGAATGTTCATTTGTGTATGTCAATGTGTCGTGTTGACATTCGTGTTATCAAAACTTTTTGATATTTTGTGTTTCCAAACTCAATTTTTCATCGTGTGTGTCGAAGTTACTGTTTTTCTGTGTTAGTTCATTGAGAGCAGCCATGCTGTCAGTTGTTTTTTATAATTACGCATTTAAGAAAATGAAAATGACGACAATTATAAATAATGAAAACTGAATTTTATAATATTTTATTTGCGAGAATTATGGGACATAAAATGTGATAGCTAAAAAAATAAAACTAAAAAAACAGTAGCATATGAAAAATTAACAAATTAATTAATTTGATTTCCTTCCGCGCATATTTGATGTGATCAGTTCAACAAACAAACAGAAATGGTGTTTCGTTTGAGATTTTGTTGTTGTCTGTAAAAAAAATGGAAAAAAATAGAAACACATATTCTGTGACGAATGTTCCTCGTGTGTAGGCAACTTAACTTAACTATTAAACAAAAGAAAATGTCAAAAAATTGTACACAAAACAACAACAAAATTTTGGGTTAACTAATAGTTAACTCATGACGGTGGGTCTCATAAGTGTATGGCCAGCTTAAACAGGGATATGTTTAGCACAGGCCACAATATTCTTAAAACAGGGTTGATTTGCTACCACAGTACCAACTCAATTGCTGAATCTCATGTATTTGACATCACGCCGTGTGATGTCACTAATCCATAGAAATGGAAAAAGCAACTCTGTTTCAAGAGTATTGGTGAACTAGTATGTTTAGCTCAGTACGTGGTGATTCTTGGTCAATATACTTGAATGACGTATAAATTATTTATTCCAAGTAAATTTATATTATTGTAGTTTGGGATTCTGACAAAAAATTTTTTTTAGTTGGCAACCTTGTTTTTTGATATGCCGTCGTTTTGGCTGATGTTTTTGTTACTGCAGTTATTTTATTTAGTTTTATTTTCGCTTTATATTTTTTTAATTTTCTTATAATAGCTTTTGTAAATATAATAAAATGACCCTTTGACCATTTAAAAAACGGCAAATTTATAAATAAAACATTTTTTCAATTCATTTATATGTATGCATATGTATTTTATGCTCGTTGCTTATGCGATATCAAACAAGTGATAACAATTGAATCTTTATGTGTATGTATGTATGTATACTGGCAATGACAAAAGCAAAGATAAAACAAAACAAAAATATGAATTTAAAAGATAAAACTAAGAAAATTTAATTGTTAATTTAAAACAAGCTTTTCTTGTATTAAAAACAACTGTTTAATATTGAATTTAGCTGAGCAAAAACTACCTAGTTTTTGTACAAAACTAGTTTTGACTGTTTTTTGTTTGTACATTCATACATATATGCGTTTTGACAAAAACGAGTAAAAAAAGTTAAAATCGGGCATGCTGACTATGTGATACCCTACACTATTCTGGGTGAAAGTCAATTAATGTTTGTATCCGAAAGGCTTAGAAATTCGGTTGGCAATTTTTTTCTGTGTGTATGAGCGATAAGTTAAAATATCTACCGATTCTATCTAAAATCAATAAGCTTTATCCTTGTGCCCATGTGAGTCAGTGTACGAAATTTCACTGAAATATCTTAATATTTGCGACCTGTAGCGTACGAATTTGGGGGGGGGGGAGCTTTATATAGGTACCATGTTTAAACATGGACAGATTTTAACCAAAATCCATAGGCTTCGTCCTTGGGCCAATATAAGTCAGTGTACCATTTTTGAGGGACCTTTATACGGGCACTACGTCTACACTAGACTGATTATAAACCAAATCAACAGACTTTGTCCATAGGCCCGTGCAAATCTTACTTCATTGAAATATCTTCGTATTTGCGACCTGTAGAATGGGAAAGCGCCAATTTTGGTGGATCCTTTATATGAGCAGTAGGTCTAAAAAACATGGACCGAACATATCCATTTTTGGGGGACCTTTATACGGGCACTGGGTCTAAACATGAACAGATTCTAAATAAAATCCATATCCATCTGTATCCATGTACAGAATTTCATTAAATAATATTCGTATTTGCGACCTGTAGTGTGCGAACAAGATAATTTGGGCACTAGGTCTAACCATGGATTAATTTAAAAATAATTCAATAGCCTTCGTCCTTGGACCGAAATAAGTCAGTGTACCAAATTTTAGCAAAATGTTTTAATATTTGTGACCTGTAGCTTAAGCACAAGAATATATGGACAGACAGACGGACAGACATAATTTAATCGAAACAAAAAGAAGGTGATCAGTATACTAAAAGGTAGGTCTAGTTCCAACATTTTCTGGTGTCATAAACTTCAGCACAAACTTATTATACCCTGTCCACGTAGTGGTGTAGGGTAGCGTTGTGTCGTTCATGAACGAACTAGTTCATTTTAACGGTTCAGTTCATTGAACGATATGACATCGTTCACCATTATTCGTTCTTTTCGTTCATTCGTTCTTTTTTTTAGTCATAGAAAATTTGTATCCCTTTCTTATTAATTTTATTACGGAATTAAATGGTTTTCTTAATAATTTAAAATTTTTAATGAAATTGTAATTTTCTGACGCTATTAGTCTATGCACAATAAAATTAATATAAACATGTAGTGCGCCAATAAATTGTCGAACGGACGACACTGTTCACGAATCACAGTTCAGACACAGCTCATAACAAAAAAGAACGATTGAACGATTTGAACGAACTAGTTCAATGAATTTTATTGAACGATAAGACCGAGTCACCAAAAAGAACGATTAAGCCCAACTCTTGTGTAGGGTATAACTAGCAAGAGCCAAAACCTAGGTAGTTTTTCCTCAATCTAAATGCAGTGTAAACAATAAACATGTGGCAGTTTTGCAATTTTTTTACATAACCTTAGACGAAATTTAAAAATTATGTTTTTAAGAAAGAAAAAACTTGTTTTTCTTGTAGTTACATTGCATTCCTTTCATTTACAACCTCTGGCATTTTTGGATACATAATGGATTTTTCTTCTTCTATGTGTATCGCAACAAAAAGAAAGCTTTGCAATCTTATATTCCTCTCAATCCCTGGTATTTATCTGCTACAGCCTTTAGGGTTTTAAATTTCATTTCGTAGTATGCCGTGCATTTTGCATGAAAAAATATTAAAACTAAATAAAAAAAAAAAAATGGTGGGCGTAGAAGGGCAATATAAAGGGAAGGAAAATTGAATTTTACATCAAGTTTTTATTTTTCGTTGTATTTCTAGAAATTTCTGTGTTTTACGATGGCAAACGACGTTTTATACGAACTCTCGTCATGTTTGCATTTTCCTCGTTTCGTTTTTTCTACAGTGTTGCCATATGCCTTTCTGCCTTCTCTTCATGTCTCCTACAAAATGAAAAACATGTTTAGTTGTTGATACAACAATTTTTTGTTATATTCGGTTATGGAAGTAAGCGTTAAAGTAATAAATTGGTTTATCTAGGCAACCAGACCGCATTAATCGTATTTATTATGTGTCTACACACACATGTATGTAAATATGTATGTGTGCATAGAATCTTTGATTTGCAGAGGTCATCTCCTAAAGCAACAGTAGTAGCTATCATCATAGTTTAGAATATTCTTCCTATAACCTAAGGTTTAGACTTACATACTATAAATTTATATACATACATGAATTTAGTCATAATAATCCATGATGCTGTTTTTGGAATTGTACAGTTTTATAATCTAATTTTGTATTTATTAAGGTTTGTTTGAAAGTACGGAAGTTTATGCCAGTGCGTGAGTTATTATTAGCATTTTTGGGGAAAGTTTGTATCGGTGATGTCAGATCCGAAAGTATTTTAAAAAGTTGAAGGATTGCGGAACAGATTACAGATCTACTATTTGAAATTCTTAATAAATATTAACCCATATTCTCCTGAATTAAGAAATAATTGTTCCACTTTTTTGAAACTTACCTGATTTGCTACTGAGGGCCCTAGGAACACGAAACTGAAGTTGAAATTATTTTCTCTTATATAGATCCGTATTTATTGCCTGTCGTCATATGTTAACGCTAGAAGAATATGTGTACAATTGTTACAAAAAAAAAATCCAAACAATTTTTAACAATAACACGAGTATTTATTAAAAACTACATTTTTCCATTAAAGATATAAAAAATTAGCATTATTTTCCAAAATAAATACAAATATACTTGAATTTCTTAAATAAACTAACATTATTTCATTGAATAGCGACAGAAAATAAAAATTATAACTCTCGTAAGTGGCATATATAAAAAGAAGATCCAGCATCGTATTTGGAACACTCTGCCCGACCTGTCGATTTGATATCAAGGCCTCGACATTGTCTTTGCTTATCGTTGTGGCTTCTTTTTAGGAAGTGTTCTATTCGACCATAACGTAAAGTATCTACTACGGGAAGTTTAAGGCTATTTTCCTGTCGTTCTTTGTAGATTCCATACTGAGGTAAGGTACGAAGCTCCAAACCTTGTCAAAGACAACCCAAAATGACTATATTGAAAAAAAAAAATAAAAATTTTGTACATTTTGTACACATATTCTCCTAGCGTCGTCATATGACGACACCCAAATTCATTAAATTATATAATTTTTCCAAATTGCGATGAGGACATTGTAGTTTCACCAATATGGAGCAAATTTAGTTGGCTTTTAGAAAAACCAAACAAGCAAAATATACTAATGTAATAAATTTAATTTTTTTTTCTTCTTTATTAAAAGAAATCATAATTTTTGCAGTTTTGGAATTTTTGTGATTTTCGGTCATTCACTGTGTCCAGAAACAATAACCAAAGTGGATAAAATAAACACAGAATGAATATTTGATATTTTTTGTTTACAAAACTCTTAACAGAAGTCCCTCCATGTTTAAAGTAACGGTATTATGCACATTAAAAAGAGGTCTTTTCATGTCGTCATATGACGACGCTAGGATAATATGGGTTAAGGCAATAGGCATGGTTTAATTATAGAAGATTGGCTACTAAAGGCTAGCATGAATGTCTTGCAAAACATTCTTATACAACACCTAGACTTTTTTTGTTTTTTTTTGTAATGATCTAAATTTTAATATCCTGTAAATAAGCAAAATTGTCTATTTTTGAAATTCGGTTTTGTTCGTGTTTCGAAGAGCCTCTTCATCTGAAATAGAAATTTCTCTGTTCAAATCCATAATATGCGCTTTTTATGATGATATTATTTATTTTAAAAAAAACCTAATTTTTGCCCGAAGCACATTTTACAACTAGTTTCTTATGTATTTAAATAATTAATGGCGCCCAATAACTTAAGTTTTTTTAACAAAATGAAATAACCACCAAAAATGGATTAACCCCCCAAAAAAATGAAACTGTTTTAATTTTATTTCATTTCTTGGATGTTATTTAATTTTTCCCTTTGGGGTTATTTCATGGGGGTTATCCGTAGCGCTGATAAATATGTACATTTGCGATGATATTTTTAAGAGAAATTTTAAAAATTTTTAAAAAAGGACTTTTAAAAGACAACTAAAATTAAGGTGGCACGCGAAAAATTTTTACAAATAAAAATTTGTCCGTTTCTGGCACGCAGCGAAAAAAGTCTTGCCACCCCTGCAGCCCATTTTGACAAAATTCAAAACAATAATATTTACGAATTTACAAATGGTAATAAAAAATAAAATTCGGTATAAATGACTCATATTAACACCATATTTTTTTGTGAAAAAAGTGCAGGAATTTTATATTTTCACTTATTTAAAAATTTTTAAGGGCATACAATGAGCTTAAGTGAATCAAGTTGTGTACCAAACATTTAAGTTGACCATGACCATGATTCTGGGCTTTAAAGTATTATTTTTTTGAGTAAGGGTGTTATTCTATTGTTATAAAGTTTAGAATAAGGGTGTAAGTCACAAATAACAGTCCTTGGTAATTGGTCTACGAAAATAGAGGTTAGGTGAGGATGGCAGTGCTGTAGATACCCCGCATACTGGTGCAGACTGACCGCATTTCCTTTCATCGGCACAGGATCTGTTCAATCGACGCTCGAGTCATCGCTTTTCCTACAACTCAAGTTAGTAGTACTGCGTCCCACCCTCAAGACGGGCCTGACAATTACAGAGTATTCCTTTTCCACTCCAGCAAGAAGACGGCATTCTGCTATCGCAATTGACAATATTTGGCCTTTACCACCCCTTTAAATTTATCTTGTCGTCACTTTTTTCCACATTCTGTTTGCAACAAGAGAGGCAACACTTCGGGAAATCTTCCTAATCGGTAATGTGTTGCTTTCTTTGGACCAGGGATAGAGGAGAGATGAAAGATGATGGGGGGTTAAGTGCTATGGGAGCACCGAAGGAGAGCGCTGTGATGAACATAAAGCCCCCCATATATTTGCAATATTATGTCCAATATAATAGCACAGTATTTTTCTCGCTTTGCCACACACCATAATTCCCAAGGGAATGAATTCCCAGCAAATTCATTAAACGAAAAAGTTAATTCCTTAGGGAATTCAACGAAAAATTCCTTGACCAAAAGTTTAATTAACTAGAATTGAATGAATTCCCTGGGAATTCATTCCTTGGTGAATGAATGCATCAAACTTTATGAAAGAATTAGAAAATAATGAATGAATTCCTTTAAGATAAATCGAATGAAAAAAAAAGGAATTCATTCAATTCCTTAAGTTTGGTCAGGGAATTCATTCCCAAAATATAAAATTAGTTCAAAAAAGGGAATTAATTCTTCGAAGCTCTATTCTGACAATGGATTGTGGTAGAAGAGAACAAAAAAATAATGTTCCTCGTAGTGTTTTACCTAAGTTCGCTGAATACATCCTATACCTAAAATGAATCTTCACAAGGTTTCCCCCTAAAATCCAGGTTTGTTGGGCATTTGAGCGCCATTTCTGAAAAAGTACGAGATTAACTCTTAAACACATTTTAAGTTTTGACTTATATCTGGCATTGAAGTTAATTTTTCAACTTTTAATTCATTAATATCATGCAGATAATTCTATCAGTGTGGTAAAAAATTACAGTTTTTATCACTTCACCACATAGCAAGCCATTTAGTATCGGCACTAAGGTCTGCTTAATCTTTAATTTTAAAGTATTTTCTCTTATCTTATCCCTTATTTTTCATTTCTTGTCCAACACTCCCACAATTTAATTCGAGAATAGAATATTTTTAATCTAACCTATAACCCTCAAGAAAATTTTGTTCTCTGTTTTTTATGTTCAGTCATAGGAAACCATTTAAGACTTCGGTATATGTTTAAAACTTTACTATACATGCTGCAAGAGGGATTTTTTTCCTCTTGGCTGTATGAAATCAAATACATACTAATTTTCTTTCGCTGGTATTTTGTATATATGTACTTCATATATACATACCTATAAAACATATGTATTTTTATATATGTTACATAAGTAGTGCTATTTCCATCTTCCGCCTCTGGCCTTTCAATCATGTTTCAGTTTCTGTACTATTTAGCTGATTAATATTATTTCAGGTTCATATAATGCTAAATACGAGAAAAGAACTATTTTGTAGAGATTTTTGTTAAATCGATTTATTAGAGAACGGAAACTTGTACATGGGCTATACATAAATAAATTTTATGAATACACCTATCTCCCGATTAGCGGCCTTCCGCTTAATGGCATTTGCTGAATTATGGAACCGAAAACAAAAAGAAGATACCTCGTTAAGAGGGTTTTTTAATTCCTTTTTGCCTAGTTTTTGCTTAAAACCCCATTTTATAAGTAAAACTATAAATTTTTTTTAATGAAATATCAATTAAAATTTTTTTTAAACCTAAAATATTTTCCAAATATAAAAAAAAAACTATCGTTTTTTCTACATTTATCTTACTAAAGCCCGAAACATCCTTTTTCTTCACTTTTTTTAAGTTTTTATTAAAGTTTTTGGTTATTTTGAAAAAAAAGGATTAGAAAAAAAATTCAAATAAAAGCCCAAAAAAGTCAATAAAAAGTGAAAACAAAAGCTATTTCCATATTGGCTTTACTTCAAGAAGTCCTTTTAACACAGCTAAAATCTTCAATACAAAAAGCAAACAAAACTTTCCAATTGTAGTAATAGAAAGAATTTAGAGTAAACTGTAAAGGCACATCTACACGGTATAAAAACCTCGTAGAGATTGCGTTAAATTTGTCATCTCTAAAGCATTAAACACATAGACGACTGCAGCTACACGACTACACGACTACAAATGCTGCTGGCTGCAATTGTAGTCGTGTAGTCAGCTACTTAATTTTTTTGAAAACGACAGCAACATGTAAACAGATAATCCTAAATATTTGACATTTTGATAAATATTAATCTTTTTTGGTTTGTGCTTCTAAAATAATGGCTCGTATGAATAAAAAATAGATATTACTAATAGGGGGAAATACAGGGTTTTTTAAGCAATTACTTCACAAATCTAGTCTACTTGGGAGTAGACTAGAAATTAAATTTTTAACTTTTCGTTTACATTTCATCCTATTCTACCAGCCAATTGGTAAATTTGGAGTTAAAAGCCATTCCTAAGCCCAAAGTAATTACTTCGAAGTAATTGCTAAGTTTTATTCATATGACCCAATGGCTGAGGAATATTTTGTTAATTTTGTAAGATCCATTTTTTTTTACAAAACATCACAATAAAGTTATTTCCAAATATAAATTAATGAAACCTTCAAACAATTGTAAAATATAAACAGCTGTTTCTTCAGTGTTCCCAAAACGGTGATTTTCTAGTCAGAACTAGCGATTTTAATTCGCCTCTAGCGGGAAAAATTGTCCTGTTTTACATATTTTGTTATATTGTCAACACTATTTTTGTTTTGTAGCCAACAAAAATAGAAATTATCCTAAGTTGACTACAGCGGCAAAAGTAGTCGTGTAGCCGTGTAGCTGTGTTGGTGTCAAAATAATCGTTTTCATATAAACGTGTGTATTTTATTTTTGACAGGCTGTAGTCGTGTAGCTGCAGTCGTCTATGTGTTTAATGCTTGATATAATTGGCACTAATTTTTATCGCAAAAGTATCATCTCTAGTTGTCAAGTATTTGTTTTTGTTAAAATTTTTGTATTTTAAAGAATATTTTTTTCTCCAAATACCAAAAGGTGTATTTAATAAACTGAAATGTTCAATAATGTCACAAGACATCTTAAAAATTGTTACTAATTAAGGAAGCTAAATAAATAGTTTTTTATGTAACTGTATACGAAAAAGTGTTTCGCTTAACGGTTTTTCACTTTGTTCACAAGGACGAAACAATTTCCAAAAACTGTAATAAAAATTTAAAAGTTAATTTCCAAATCGTCCTGTCTATTAAATTCGTGCGAAAAAACTCCACCGCAATTTCGCAACAATTCTACGCAAATAAAAATTATTTTTTTTATATGGAGTATTGGGGTATCGGTGTACTTTAGATCTGGAATGAATAGAGAATGTTATGAAACTTTAGCTGTGTAACGTTTACTTAGTCATTCCCATAACAATTTGACGTAAGTAACTTTAAAGCTAGAATTAAGGCCCATTTAGCCATACGTGAATATAACGTGACGTATCTCCTTATGGAAAATCTAATGAGTTAAAAGAGCTTAGATTGATTAGATTGAATCAGCTGATTCGTCACGTTACGTATGGCTAAATCAGCCAGGGTGTTTTTCAACTCTCGGTTCTGCCAAAAATTGTGCCAACAACAGTGTAATCTGCTACTAGATGTGGCTTTAAAATCTTGATCAAAAAAATAGTTCAACGCCCTACAAAAAGTTAATTTCAAAAAATTGTATGTACTACAACGACTGTCATTGTTATTGTTGTATTTCTTAGCAAGACATCTGGTATTGTCATTTATCAGTGACTTGATATATATATATATAACCATCTGGTTTTTATTGTTTATCCAATCGAGTGAGAATCTCCTTATATACTTACTAATCTTACTGTTAGCTAAATAAATGTATGATAAATAAAACACCCCTCTGCTGATTTAAGTACTTCTCTTTTTGTTTCTTTTCTTATCCTCATTACCTTCTTTACTACTAATTCTTTGTATACCACTAATTCCCTGGAACTTTAATTTATCTACAACGTAATAAAAAAATCAATAAAATTATAATTTATTACCAAAAAAAAAAAAAAAATGGCGGCCATATACGGTTTCTGATACGGTCACAATATAAAAACCAGGGTTACAAAAACAAAAAAAAAAACGATAAATGAATGAGATAGCAATACAAAACCTGTTTTCCTCGTTTTACAATATCAATAAAGACATTAAAAACAACAAAAATAAAAAATATTACACAAGAAAAGCCATAGAAAAACAAAAAGGAAGGAGCTACAAATAACAGCAACAACAAAAAAAAACAAACGATTTGAATTGCAGTTTTAACTACAGGCGACAAGATGCATTGTAGTCTAACCCGGATAAGTAGTTTTTGGCCTTTTTTAGTTTTGGAGCCGCAAACCACAAAATAAATTTAGTTTTTCAATACAGTTTTGCCAAAACCAAGGAAATATATTCGAAATATAATTTTTTCATACATTCGATGTCTTTTATAATTAATTTTCGATACACCCTGTCATACAAAAAAAGCAAGTGTCAAATTTTTTTTTAATTTTTAAAAATATTTGTTTTTTAATTTAAAATTGTGTGTTGTTATCCATTTGTAAATGCGTTAACATTTTTTTCACTTAATTCGCTAATACAAACACAAATATTTTGTGTTGGTTTTACGTTTTTTAATATTTTTGACAATTAGAGATGTGAGCAAATTAGTGATGTGTTTTTTAAGGTATATTTGTCATGTTAAATAGTTTACAGATCAATGTTAACTCTAGAGTGCAACAAATCCGTACTCGAGAGTCAAACAACTTTGACTCTGGAGTGGAATAAAAAAGATAGCAAAATACAAAAATGTATTAGTAAGAAAGAGAAAATAACTAAATTTGCTACAGATTGGAGTACTCCATCAGCACCTTTCGCAAGTATCATATATAACTAGGAGATACAATCTCTATCAAATCGCAGATCGGACCAGATTTCGGACAGAAAATTATGGTGTTGTCAGAATTGCCAGAGAACATTATGGTGTTGTTTAACAAGGTCATGATTTTCTGTCCGATGTCCGGTCCCATGTGCGATCCGATAGCAATTGTTTCTCCTAGTTATATATGCTTCTTGCTGAAGTACAATTCTCAGACTCCCAGTAATTTTTAGTACGAAAATTCTAATTTTGTAGTGCCAAATACACAATCAATATTTTTGGGAATTTTTGGATTTTAGTTCTTTATTTTATTACCACGAACGGTAACATATTTTTGTTGTGCAGAATTCAAAGACTGTGACTTCTTACAAGAAATTTTTCTAAATTATAAAAAAGTGGGATTTTGGCTTAAAAAGAGGAGTGGTTAGGTTATTCATACCCTCATATGGAGGCAAGAAAACGGGTTGTAAATGACATGAATAAAACTCGACTTGGTAGAGACAATACTAGCTGGCACTATTCTCAATCATGATATACTTAGGCTTTACACAAATTGCCTAGCTGGATTCAACATTTGGATTATATTACCGAAAAAGCTATTAATTCCGGCACATTTGAAGAAAGCGAAAGTGTATACCTAAAGGAGACATAGCTACCCTAAAATGATCGATAATAGATTGAGATTCACCATAAGCACTGCTAGGGATTGTCCATAGGAAGACATTCCGCCGCGTCTCCGTTGGACTCTCCTCAAAGATAGACAATTTGAAAAACTGAATGGTTTGGCATAAACAGCCTATGATTGGACTGTCGATCTTGTTTTCGCTATATCTAGAACCAAGAAATACAATTTTAAGCCACATTCACAGGAATAAAGTACTCCACTCTGTAGAGTGGAGTACTCCAGCATTGTGAATCTGGCTTTACTATTGAAGAAAATCTTACTAATGAAATACGTAGTCAATCATTTTGAGGTTACATTTAATAAATACATCATTTGGATTCAACATTTGGATTATATTAACAGGAAGTCTACCAAAGTGTCATATACTTTCTTTTCGGAAAAACTTTTGATTAATTACATTGGTGCCGTGGTTCAGGATGGCCATGACTCCAGAAATGTTGAGGTTATTTTTTGCCTGATTAGGCGTTTGATTATTTAGTATTTATTCCTCTGATTAGGCGTTTGCATATTTATTTTAAATATTTATCTATTTTTATTTAAAATTACAGCAAAAAAAAAATTAAAACAGAAAACAATCTAATTTTTTAACCCTTAAGGTGCGTTTACAATGACGGAGAACTCCAAACTGTAGCAAATTTTGTTTTTTTCTCTTTCATACTAACAGATTTTTGTATTGTGCTATCTCTTTTTGTTTCACTCCAGAGTCAAAATTGTTTGACTCTAGAATACAGATTTGTTCCACTCTAGAGTCAACATTGGTCTGTTAACTGTTTTACATGACAAATATACTTCAAAAAACACATCACTAATTTAATCACATCCCTAATTGTCATTAAATTAGTAACCAAAAATTTTAAAAAAGCAAAAATAAACACAAATTCTTTTTAATTTGGAAAATAAATAAAATAAAAAAATATTTAATATTGCCATCCATAGAAATTGAAGCAGAAAATTCGCAAAAACTGGATAAGTGCTGGATGTCAAATATTTTTTTGAAGTAACTCTACTCTGCATTGTGAACAGTTAACATTTTAATCTGTGCTGCAGAGTAGAGTAACTCTACCATTGTGAAAGCGCCTTTAAACTTGAGATTGGGCTTCTAAGAAAAAATACGTGTCTTATATTTTTTCTCCTCTATCACATATCCAAATTTCATTAAAATAGGAAAGAACCCATTCGGTACCTTCCTTGTAAGCGAATGACATATTAATCGAAAACGAATTCCGGCAAGTTAGAGCAACGAGCGGGTTTATTGTTTACCCAATCCTAGGTCTTGAATAGAATCAACCTCTGAAATAGCGGATTGAACCAACGACAATCTCAAAGATTCGTCACTTTACCCATTGGGAACTACATGAGATTATTTCCCCCAGACAAGAAGGACTTAAAGACCTTGACGAGATATCTAACTTTACACTGCAATTTAAGTATTAAAAGTTTAGGATCTGTCCGATAGCGAAACTTCTAATAGTTTGTGTATGTTCTAGACTTAAATACCACTGTATCGCCTTTGGAAATATGAAAATCTGTGTTGAGTATCAAATTTTTTAGTAAGAGTGTAGTGTGTAGAGTGTAGGAGGATACAATGAATTTGATCTGAAAAATTTATAGGCCGGTATCATTGACAATCTTTTAACCACAGATTATACACAGATAGGAATTAGCTGATTTGGGCAATATGGCCGACAGAAAATAATCAAAACAAAATGCAAAAATTTAAGAAAAACACAAAAGATAAAGCACACTAATACAAAAAATGGGCAATACCAAATGTATGGAGATTTTATATTGTTACCTCCCTCTTGACATGACTTCCATGTAAATAAAACCATACGGTTCGAGAATACTTTTTTGACACCTTTCATTGGTAACATATCTGTGTATTAATATGTGCTTTTTACATTTCATGTCATGCGAAGCCAGTCGTTTCAATTGTGATTAATCTTTTATACATTTCAGAGTACATAACCTAGTGTCTTGACATGCAATAAAATGATAGCAAGCAATTGTCAAAATGCTGTCATCTCAAGTGAAGACACTCAATTTCAATTTTATTGCAATATCATGATATCGCTGACATGCCATCGGATCTTGCAATGATGCCAGAAATCAAATGTCACTTTTAGTTTTCATTTTAATTTTGCAATAGAAAAACAACAAAAAATTTGGTAAAAAGGAATGGAAAAGTGTTTAGTTTTTTATTATTTGTCGGTAAACATTAATGTTTCATAAAATTTGGTGTTTTTCGAAGAAAAATCTATGATATTTCTTATCCATGAAATGGTCAAGTGTTCTCCACCACTCTGCAATTGATATCATTTTGACGTTTCGCTGCCATGGTTTTGACATTTCATATCATATAATTTATTGCATTTGAAGACACCGGGTAAAAATAATTTATATTTATGATGTGCTACACACAAAAATCATACAGGCCCAGCCACAGACTAAGTTTTTTTTTCTTTATTTCTTCTACTGCTGTATCCAAACAAAACTTATATAGACGAATGGCTGGGTGGGTAAGACAGACAAAATGACTGTCTGACTGTTTTATTGTCTGAGTGTCAAACTCATAATGTAATATAAATTGTTTGTAGACTGTACAGTATTTATTGCTAAACTGCTGTGTTGAAGAAAAATTAAGCGGGGCCTTTCTGATGTTTATTTCCATTAGTATTTTCTCTCTACTTTTTTCAAAATGACAGCGAGCAAAAACAAAAAAACTGTAACTGATTATTGTTGTGCTTATTTTCATTTACATATATATGTATGTATGTACGTACAGCTATTGAAAACTAATTAGAAACCATAGATTAGAAACGCTTTGGAATTTACATTATAGGTCATTCACATGAACGAGATAACTAAATCTCCTCATTTGTGTTCTTTATTCTATTGCCATATAACCGGCGCTGTTCTCAGTTCCGAATCCAGATAAAGAAATTCTAAAGTGGAAAATTCCGAACATTTTTGCTGTTTTGTGATTCACATTCACAAAAATTTTTGTGAAATATTCCGTGTATAAAAACCTGGGTGGAAGTAAAAACGAATGCACTTTTTTCTATGAAGTATTTATTAAATTATTAAAAAAAACATTATTGAACAAAATTTCGAAATGTTTTCTTTGAATTTTCACTAAAATATTGAATTTGTAGAACATTTAATACATAAAAAGATTATTTTAAAAACTGTATAAATTTTAACATTTTCTTTCGGAATCAAAAAAGAGGAAGAAGAAGAAAAAATTATTTAATCAAAATTTCAAATTTATTTTCATAATTGTTTTTTGTTTATATTTACATATTTACATCAGCTGTGTTACCAAAGTTTACCCGAAGAAAAAGTCTGGGTAAATTTTGGTAGAAAGAGAATCACTAATACACTCTCATTAGCGCTCTCATTTACTCAATTTTCGAGTACGGGAACGCTTTTTGGTAAATTTCGGTAACTTTGGGTAAATTTCGTTAACTTTGGGTACGTACGGGAACGCACTTAATATGTGTATACCAAAACAACAAATTTCCGAATATTTTAATTCCATGTGCTTTTAGAAATCCATTCTAAAACAAACCCCTCGAAACTCAGAACAGCAGTGAACATTACATTTTGACATTATATGGTAATAGAATAAAGAACCAAAACGAGGAGATTAGTAATCTTGTTAATGTGAAAGGCGTTTCATATTACATTTATACCTGAACAAAAACTATCTGGTTTTTGGCTCTTGTAAATTTTAACTTGTCAAAACGCATACAAAAAAACAAACAAAAACTATTTTTTTGCTCAAGTATAAATATAGTATTAAACGTTTAAACGGCATTCATACCTAAACCCTAAAGACGTGTTTAGTAAGATGACCATACGTCATCTTTTTTGGAGGACAATCATCTATTTTCACTCGCTGTCATCTATAAAATTTGTGTCCTCTTTCTGTCATCTTTTTCATAATCGGTCACCTTTTGTCATCTTTTTTTAAAGCATGATTTATATTTTTTATTACAGTAATTTTGACTTAGCTGCACAACCAACTTTTGCAAGAATTTTTGTGCAGGTAAGCCAAAAACGCAGCTAAGTCAAATTAATGTGCAGGTATACCAATACAGACTGAAAACAAACAAAACAAATGAAGCTAATGATGACAACTTTGTGCTTTGCGCCAGATCTTGTCAATTTTTATGGTTAAAGTAGGATATTTTTGTCACAAAAAAAGTTGACAACGCAATTATTTTATGTGTGTTTTTCTTCCTAGAATTGAAAAACAAAGCAAAACACAAGAGGCAGCTAACTGTGATATTTTTTATGAAAATAATGTAAAACTGCCAAAAATATGAGGCAGTTATCTTAAATGCGCAGGTACAAAAAGTGTACTTAAAGAAGACAATTGCGTACATAATTTTGTAAAATATAAACGAAACCAAAATGTTGCACTTAAGAAAAAGGCACACTGATAGAATTTTGTGCATAGTATTAATGAATTTGTTCATTAATCCAATGATTTTTTTCATTGAAAAGTCCCGAAAGAACGCGTTCATTAAATCAATGAAACGTATTCATTAAATGAAAACTAATTGAAAAAAATATTTTTTTTGCGTTTTTTTATTTATTGTTTATTTTTATTTTATTAATTTTTATTTGTACATGTAGGTACATTTTTCTTTTTTGTTTTTATGTTTTTTACATCTCCCTGAACTGGACTTGAACCCGCAATCACCAGAATGTAAACATTACCGCGTTACCGATTGATCTAAATAGCCAAAACAAAATGATGTTATTACTTGGACCTTTATATTTAAATAATTTCATTTTGCAACCCTATCTATTTTAGTAATTAGCAAATTCAACACCCTTATAAAAATTATAGCATATCTTACGGGTTAGTTGAAAATATATAATGAAAAAATTCATTAAATTAATGAATTTTTCATTAATTCGATGAAAAATTTTCATTAAATCTATGAATTCAGATTAATGAAATCGATTCATTAATAGTATGAACGATAATTCTATCAGTGCAGTTAAATCAAAACTACTGTATTGATTTTATAGTATGAACAGTACAGGCACGGTACCAGGGACGGTTTCCTTTAAAAATTACAACAAATTTTATTTCACGCCGGTGCGGTTTTTTCTGTCAAATCGTACACCCAAAAGATTCCTTAGTTGATTATTACGAATATTTCAACTATCTCATAGGTGAAATACCCCTAACTAATATATAGTTGAATTAATTTAGTTTATAGTAATAAGGTTTTCTATTTTAACAAAATTGTAGAAATCAACTATATTCTATTTTAAATGGTTAGTAGACACCACAGATATCGTTGTTTTTCACTTTTTAAATAAAAATAAACATTTGACCAAAATATCGTCGTTTTTTTATTAAAATGTTCGAATAAGAAAATAAAATAAATCACATATGCACGGTTAAAAAGATAATTGGAGCACATACTTCAAAATTTGCGGATATTTTAACTTTTACACCATTTTTCACATCTTGTATTTCCCCTTTGAATCTTCCCAAGAAACATTTTTACGGACTCTCCGGCATGTACGGAATCATCAATCCGGCTTTTACGGAACATTATCGGTCCGTAAAACAGGTATCCGTCAAAGCTTGTACGTATACGGAACAATAACGGACCGTACTTTCGGATTTTCGAATATAATACGTTTTGAATCCGTTTTGGTGTATCCGTTTCTGCACCGTTAAATACGGACTTCACCAATTTTCATCAGTTTGAACTCCGGAGCTAACGGTGTCGTCTTTCTTCAGTTAATTCGTGAATTTTTGTCCGCAAAATAGAATTATTTAAATAATTTAATACGGGTCGCGCGCTAAAGTTGGTTAAAATAAGTTTCTGGATGTCGCAAAAACGAGCATCCTGTCTTGGCCGTTGCCACAGTAGCCAAATTACTTTAATTCACATAGAATCATTAAATAGTAAGTGTTTATGAAATTTTTTGTTTTTTTTCACGATAGTTTGCGAATTGCGTATGAAAAAACTCAATCGTGAATACATTTAATTTAACCTCGATTAATAAATTGTTTCTTTTGCTTGTAGATATATTTTGGATCTAGTTATGGGTCAATTTTGCGAATTTTGAGGCCGATTAATGAAGTTAGTTCCACCGGCGCTAAACAAAGTTTTAAATAAAATTAATAAATTATTTAATAAATCTATTAAAAAGCATACAATATTAAAGTTAGTAATGTGTCAATTTAGGTAGATATAAAAGTCCGAAAACGGCATTCTAAAAACGGAGTCACTCCGTTTATTACACGACATAACGGTCCGGAAACGGTCCGGTATTGACGGACTTTCAGCGGACTAGTCCGCTTTTTACATGACATAACGGTCCGTAAACGGTCCGTCATTGACGGACTTTAAACGGACTTGTCCGTTTTCAACACGACATTACTGTCCGTAAACGGTCCGTCATTGACGGATTTTCAACGGATTCGAATCAGTTTCGATGTTCCCTATGTTCCGTTTTCTGGTCCGTATACGGATCCAGAAAACGGTACGTATACGGAGTTGGATTCCGTTTATGACGGACCGAAAACGGTGCGTAAACGGAACGAATTGTTTGTTGGGTTGATATGTTTTAAGATAATCTTATTTTATCTGCAGAACAAAAAATGTGATAAATATTAGTTTTAAATTGGTTAAAATATCAATACATTAAGGGTTTTCACAAGGGGTGTGCTATTTGTTGTATCGTTGTATCGTCCTAACAAAAAACAGAGTTGTTAAAAATTAAATTTTAAAAATACAACATTTGAGAATAGCACGATACAACATTTTTAGGTATGTTTAGTGTCCTATGTTTGAGTGTGCTAACAGATAAAAAAGTGAATAGAAAATCGTTGTTAAACACAAATAAAAATTTTAACAACTCTGTTTTTTGTTAGGACGATACAACGATACAACAGATAGCACACCCCTTATGAACAACATAATTAAATCTTACCAAATCAATTACAATTTCACATTTTGTTTTCTTTTTTCTATTGAGAAACTATGTGACAATTTACAGCGTGACAATTTAAATTTAATGAAATATTCATAAACAGGGCAACCAACATATTATTAATATCAAAGGCAACAATGGTTGCTTATGATTATAATAGTTATTAATTTTTTTTTTTTAATTCAACTATAGATTTTTTTAACTATCCTACTACGGAATTTTATCGGTGCATGAAAAATGTCGTGCCGTGATTGTGCTGTTCATTTTTTTTACTTAACTTTCACTTTTGAAAATAAATTTTAGCACTTATTTTCTTTTCGATACTTCATGTTGTACAATTTGTTGTATGAAAATGCGATTTTGATCGTGTATGGGCTTGTTTGACGACCATTACAAAAACAAAATGCACACGTCCATCCAGCGACATGCAGTATCGTGTATGGGTTGATACATTGCAAATATCTAGTTATATTATCCTATTTTGTAAGTTTCATTATTTTTTTTTTTAACTAACTTTATATATTTATAAGTAAATGTAAATTTTTTGTTTTTTTAACTAATTTTACATATTTACATATGTGAGTGTAAATTTTTCGCTAAAAAATGTTGAATTCAAATAATTTTTTTACTTTTTTCTTAATGTCATCTTTTTTCTTTTTGAAAATCTGGTCGCCTTATGTTTAGCCAAAACGAGTGTACAAGAGTAAAGAACTTTTGTAATAGAAGAATTAGCTTAAATACGTGATTTAGCTAAACACGTGTTTAAGAACTAGGTGTGAACGCAGCCTTAAGCGGAGTATTTGAGGCTTACCGGTCTTTTCACGTCACTGTACGAGGGCAGTACGAAATGTTCTTAGCATGACATAGAGATGGCTGTACAAACAGCAAAATGCTTTGTATAATGGAAACTTCCATCCGTCATATGAACACATTTTAAATTTCATTTCGATCTGTCAACTCATTCGTATAGTAACAGATTTTCAAAAGAACATCTTCATTTTCCATGCTTTTTTTGTAATTGAAAAATTGGAAATTCGTGGTGTGATTAAATATTTTCATAAGAAAGGTTTATCGGGACAAGAAATTCATAATGATATGGTGAAAGTGTTAGGTGAAAGTGCTTCTTCATATGCAACAGTAAAAAATTGGGTTGCTGAATTTAAAAGCTTTCTGCAAAATGGGTGCCGCATTTGTCAACAGTTAACCAAAAACGCATTCGAATGAAAATTTCTTATCATTTCTCATTTTTCATCATTTCTCTGATTTAGCTCCCTCTGACTTCTACATGTTGCCAAATCTAAAATATTTCCTTGCTGGCAAACGTTTTACCTTGAATGAAGATGCAATGTCAGCTGTAAACGATTATTTTGAGGAGCTTCAGGAAAATTATTTTAATCAAGGGATAGAATTGCTAGAAAAACGTTGGACTAAGTGTATTGAAGTTTCAGGAAATTATATTGAAAAATAAAATAATTTTAAAAATCTAGATCTTGTTTTTCATTGTTAGGCTCAGAACATTTCGATCTGCCCTCGTATAAGGAGCTATTGTACTTACTTTTCATTATGAATACGGGGGTATGAGCTAAGTAATATCGTGCATGTGTATGGAGTTTAATGTGTCATTCATACGAACTAGATTACTACGATAATCTCCTCGTTTTTGGTTCTTTATTCTATTACCATATAGTGTCATTATGCGGTAATAGAATAAAGAACAAAAATGAGGAGATTTACGTAGTTATCTCGTTCATGAGAATGACCTATAAGACGTACACAAGTTTCAAAAATAATAACGGTATTTCAAATGCACAACAACAAAACTGAGTTCATTTGATAATAAGAATTTTTTTGAAAAAAAAACAACGGTAAATTTAAAAATTTTTCAATAATGCTCATCTATATAAAAATAGCGTTTCTAATAAGTTGTCAACAGCTGTATATATATGTATGTGTACATATAAACTGTTGTATTTATTTGTATGCATGCTTACTTACCCACATAGCATTTTATGAAATTTTTTATCACATTCGAGTCATTTATGACTCCTCTGGACGATTAAAATTATCATATTTGAGCTCATTTTCTGATCATAATTGACTGTTTTGTCGGGAGAAAATGGTACCCTACCCGCGACTCTTCTTGATGAGTCTTTTATGACTCGCTTTTCTGATCAGTTTCGACTCATTTCTGACTCGTATTTATAATTATTTGTAAGTCTTCTTCGAGTCATTTTTTAGTCGTTTTCTAATCATTTGCGAATGTTTTTCGAATCATTTTTGGTCGTGATTATGATCGTTTGGGAGTCTTTTTCATGACATTTTTTAGCCGTATTTCTAATTGTTTACATTAAAAAAACAAAATATTTATTTGATGTAAATTGTTCTTTTCTTTTTTTTTTTGCCTTTAAATTGTTTGGCTGACATCATCTTTTTTAATTTAAAAATCACTTTTCACTAAAATTACAATATATAAATATTATAATATTAAATTACTTATATTTACTTTTATAAAATTACACAACTTTATACCACGAATCCACTGTGATAAATAAACAAAAATTTAAAATATTCAAATATTGGGCGTCTGCTTCAAAGCAAGTAAAATATTGTCCCGTTATAAGCAAAAACAACAACATAATAAGCACTTTTTCAGCTGCGCAAAATATTATTCTAAAATAACATTGAAAACAGTCACATTTCAAGCACCTGTATGATCAATTTGTGATTGCTGTAGGTTTTGTTATTGTATTTTTAATAAATCAATTTTTAAACAAAAACAACATAACAAGCATTTTTTAAATGCGCAATATAATTTTCAATAAATCTCTTTTAAGCATAAGCGAGAATCATTTTCGATTCTGTTTTCAAGCGCGCAAGTGATTAATCAGTATTTGGTCATCAAAAGTACTCGAGGAAGACTCTCTTAGGTGATTTTTGACAAAACAATCTTCCAAATGCTATGTGGGTTAATGGGTTTTTATAAAATACGGCCAGTATTTAGCATTAAATATATTAGATACATAGGTACCCAGCAAAACCTTGGTAATATATGGGTACTACTATGCATATTACCTGGTAATATATGGGTACTACTATGCATATTACCTGGTAATATATCAAACCGCTTGCCCTTGCAATACTTGTAAATACAAAATTCATATGTTTGGGTGTTTTATTGGTATAAATAATTCGTTTTTCTAGACAATTTTAGAAATTCAATTTTTTGTTAAAAATCCGTGAATTTAAAATTGATATTCGGTTTAAAAAATTAAAATTTAGGGGGTAATTTTCTAAAACACTTCGGTGAAGTGTTGCGTTATTTCTATAGAAATTGTTTTTGTTACAAAAACAATTTACATTGAAAGTTCCCTTCACTTCACCCAAGTGTTTTACGAAATTAGGTACTTAAATAAAATGTTCTTAAAAACTCCTTACCTGTAAGCTCAGAATAACATGTTACTAGGTAAGGAGTTACATCGGTGGACATGCCCTTGTTAAAATAATAGGTCTAGTAATAGAAAAGTAAGAGCTTAACCTCTTCATTACCAAAACTTATAAAAAAATTCCAAAATTTTTTGTTAAAAGTATGTAATTCTTAAGGCACATCTACACGGGATAGAAAACTCGCTAGACTTTATGAAAATGCAGCACTGCATAAGACTACGAAATGTAATCTCTAAGCCATTGATAATTGCTGTCATACATAATTTCTTTAATTAGTAACAATTTTTAAAATGTCTTGTATTATTATTGAACATTTCAGTTTATTAAATGCACCTTTTGCTATTTGGAGAAAAAAATATTCTTTAAAATACAACAATCTTAATAAAAACAAATACTTGACAACTAGAGATGATACTTTTACGATAAACATTAGTGCCAACTATATTAGAGATGACAAATTTAGCGCAAACTCTACGAGATTTCTATCCCGTGTAAATGTGCCTTTAGGCCCTGTGCGAGGTGGCTAAATAAATTCTAAACTAAATACAAATTGACAAAAGAGTTTAAAATTTTTGGAAAACTTTCAAATTCCATAGAAATTTGGAAACCTGCCAGTTCGCACCCACCCTTAATTTAATAGTCAATATAAAACAAATTGAAATTTTAAGAATTTTTTGTAACCTAGAGGTAACAGGTAAGCGCAACATGTAAGTTCAGAATAACATTACTAGGTAAGGAGTTAGCTTAGTTAACATGCCCTACCCAAGTAAAAAAATTGATATGGAGCCATATGAAGTTATATTTAATTATATATAATCTTTTATGTAATTAGATATAATTATATCCGAAAAATGAGAACGTCTTATTGTATCATATTGTATCGAATTGTATACAATTGTATACAATTTGGTACAATTTGATACAATTTTATGCAATTCGATACAATTGTATCCGAATTTTGTCCTCATCCAATTACATCAAATTATATCTTTTTGTATAAAATTATATAAAATGTTATAAAAGTGGACATAGTTTGATACAATTATATCTAAATATTAACCTTATACTTTTTATCATATTATATAGGACCATATCTAACAATATACAAAAATTATTTTTTTAAATAAAAAAAAATGTTCAATTACTTGTAATTGTAATTGTTCTTTTCTGAATTGCAATTACAATTAATTGTAGTTGAGTTTTTTTTTCAATTACAATTACATGTAATTGAGTAATTGCATGTGTAATTAATTACAAAATGTAATAGCAAATTGAAAGAAAATAACTCAATTAGGCTAACATCAATGAAATTCTAACAATGCTATTTTTATCTTCTGTTATTACTGTTTTTGCTGTTATTTTGTTTTAGTTTTTGCTGATTCCTATGGAATTCAACTCTGATCGACAACTTATAAAGCACAGAGAACGACAACGAAAATATTTCCTAGATAGTAGTTAAACTGTTAAACGAACTGTTCTAGAAAAAGTGGAAGTCATGGATGTTTTATATTTAGCCCTTCTTTCAGAATATATTAAGTAGATTTTGTCATTTGTACAACCAAAGATGAACTTTGTCGGACGGTGTTTTAATAGAAATCGAGTTTTTCAAGTACAACATATGTCGGATTTATTTATTTTCTATTGAGCGGGAATTCCCGGGATCCCGGGAAATTCAGAAAAAAATCCCGCTGTCTCGGGAAAAGAAAAACCCTATATACAACCAAGATATAATATAAAAAATCAGTCAAGTGTAAGTTATAGAATAGAGAATTTCGTATTAGAGCTTCAGTGTTGTTAATGTTATGGGTGCGTAAGCCATTTTTGACTCATGCTCCTAAACAAAAACAAATTACTCACGCACGAGCATTTCGTTTCTTACTCAGCACACATGAGTATATTAAAAACTTACAATCAGAAAATTCTCACGCAAAACAGTAAAAATTACTAAAAACATATGCAAAAAATAAACTCACACACGAACAGAGAAACAAGCCAGCCGCCGTGAGCCGTTTAAGCCGCCGCCGCCGGTCATTTTTGCTTCAGCCGCCGCCGCCGATTTTTTTCGGCTCATTTCGGCTGGAAGTATCAATTTTCAAATATAAAAAATTTAAAAATAAATATATTTTTTAAAAAGAATTTACTAATTCATTAAACTTGAACAACCAGAGCTAAAAACAGTTTTTTTATATGAAAAGAAAACAGTTAAAATCTTCTAAATATTAAATTTTTATAAATATTTTATTATTAATTATAATTTTTTTTAAGCTATAAAAGCTTATGTAAATTTATACTGTGAAAAAAATTAAAAAAAAGTTCTTAATGGGTTAATATAATACTTCAGAATGCAACTCTTTGCAGATGTGTAAAAAATCAATTAATAAAAAAACATAGCTGCTTAACTTTGCATTTAAAACTCAATATATGTATTTGGTGTATGCATTTTTATGAAAAATTATGACGAAAAATCGTTACAGAGTTGAAGTCGTGTTAGCATAGATATACGAAAACGTTTGTAAAATGTATTAATTTTTGTTAAAAGCGTTACTTCTCCTCTTCATATAAATTCTTACAGTTAGTGTTTAGCTTCATTGGTTATTAAAATATAAGCTATTAAAGTTAAAAAACCTTATGAGTTACTGGTTACGGAGTTTACATTGGTTACAAATTTTATGTATTAAACAAAAATTGGTCAGATTGTTATAAATTTTGTAAAACAGGTGACAATGCGCTGATATATATCGAAATATATAACTCAAATGTAATCCATGCATTTGAAATTAGCTGGTTACATGGTTTTTATCACATTTTTTGATATCACCCATATATATTTTTTCAATTCTAAAATACATTTTTAAAAATGGTCCACTTGAATATTTTGGATAAATTAAACATTTTGTAACAAATAAATGAAAAAGTAAAGATAAAAGATATTGTAAAATTCTATAATATATAGAAAAGGACACTTTTACGGATAAAATGCTCAAACCAATGTTCGAATTGATCACATAATTTCATCATTTAAGGACATTATTGATTGGGCATCTAATTCAAATGGGTCCCTACAAGATATGTGCATCCTGCCCAAACTTTCTAACAAAGTCTCCATTCAAAAGTCTTCAAACAAGTTTAATTCCTTAAATCAATCGATATGTATTTTTTCTATGGTCTTTATTTATTCCTTAATTTGTTAAAATTAAAAAGAATAAATAAAAAAAAAATTGATTCCCAGTATGCTTTAATTGTCTGAAAATTCTATAAGAGGCAAAAATTGTTTTTAGTTCCAAGGGGGTTACATTTTCCCAATATTGGGATTAATATGGAGCCCTAAAAGGGTATGTTTATAATTTATTAAATAAAACTTGTATGTTATATTAAATATTTAGGACCATTTGTTAGATATAGTCTTGACTAGCCATGGATCTGTGCGAACATGAAACAAATCACACGTGAACCAACAACAAATCTTATATAAATTGATTTTATATATATATTTTTGAGTAAAAACTGCTTTAAGTACCATTTTTCAACAAACTAGCGATAAAATCGCTAAATATTTACACTGTTTATAATCTAGAGATTTTCTAGCGATTTTTGGGTCTGATCTAGCCATTTATTTTGAAAATTTGTTGGCAACACTGCATTTTATATTGAAATCAACAAAAAATTATTACTTATTATTAAGTAGTAAACAAAGGGATTAATATTCTGCTATACTAATCCTCTGCTGTTACAGCAGAATGGATAGTAGCAGCGAGTCTACTGAAGAAAGCGATATTGTCTACCAACAATGATGATTAGGGCAAGGAATTCCATGCAAATGCATGTTATTTCTCGATAGTCCAAAACTAATATGGACTAAACATTTATCCGACTCATCAAATTTAGAACAAACTGGCATCGATTTGTAGCTGCATATTTTGACATAAATGCATGTTTTTGCATATTTCGACTTTAAATGCATATTTTGTGCTTTTTAATGCATAATTGATACGTTTTCATATTTTGATTCAATCAAAATAAACATTTTTAAAACTTTATTGACCTATGGGAAATCTTCGAGTTCTGCGTCTGTTTGCAATATAACTAACTTAAATATATTTTTAAGTTTAAAAGTGCATTATTTTTGCAAAAATTATAGTTTTTAGTGAATATTTCTTATATTGTGAGTGCATATTTTTCTTTTTTAACCGCATTTTTTTCATTTTTAAGTGCATGAAATTCCTTGCCCTAATGATGATATACCAAGTACCTACTAGCAACAACATGTTTGCTGCACTTGATGTAGACAATAATGATGATAAAAATGTTTCAGATATAAGAGCGATGATGAATAAAGGTCTCGTTACTAGATCGTAAATGTAACGAAAACGAGTCGTAACGTGGTAATTTATTTTTGCTAAGTTACTCAAAATATGTAACGTGCTATTAAGGATTGATAAATTTGATTTTCAGAATAGTACCAACCAGTTTAAAAATAGTACCAAAACTTGCACTTTTTAATAAAATAACAAGCAAGAACTTTCATAAAAATTCATTGTGGATTATATTTTATCCCTGAAAATCGGATTCAATTTCATTTTAAATCGAAAATAATTTGTAGTCGATTTAGCTCATTTGATTCATTCAATCATTAAATTAGTTTTTATTTACTTAATTTGTTTACTTTTCAAATATAATATTTTATGTGTTCGTTTTAAGCAAAAGTTTTTGTATGAAAATTAAAAAAAAAAATTTATTGTTTTTGCCAATTAATTTCTTTTTTTAATAAACTGGATTTCTATAGAATATTTGGAAATAACAAAACTGTGCCAGTGTACCAATCAAACTTTGATTGTGCCAAACATTGTACAATTGTGCCACAAATTCCATCACTGATATGCAACTAAAAACAGCTGTTTTGCTCTCTCACGTAAAAACGGAGAAAAAATTCTGTTTTCAACAGAAATGAACGGCACGTTACGACTCGTTTACGTCTAGTACTCAGCACTATGTGTTTCTCATTAAGCAGGTTGAATCAGCTGATTCGTCGCGTTACATTTACGTTCAAGTAATTTGGGCTTAACTTTTCAAAAATAGTAAACCTTGAAGATTATTCGTACAAATCTTTGAGAGATGGTCAGGTAAGAGTAATGGCAAAAAACGTAAAGGCATATAGAGTGATAGTAAAATAGCTATCTTTCGTAAAAAAACTTAAACGTTTTCAAATCACATTACAAAATGTTGTTTTCAGCCGATCAAGCCGCCGCCGCCGCCGATTATTTGGTTGCGCCGCCGCCGCCGATTTTTATCCGGCTCAACCTCAATCGCCGCCGCCGCCGCCGATTTTTTGCTTGCGCCGCCGCCGCCGATTATTTTGGTCGGCTTGTTTCTCTGCACACGAATCATGCACGGATTATTCTTACTCACGCTCACGCACGAATCACTTAAGTATAGTAATTATTACTCACGATCACGTGTGAATAACGTGACTCACGAACATTTCGTGTCACGCGCCAATCCCTAGTAATTACTAAATCTCAAACTAGTTCAAAATCATTGATAACATGGAACCAAATATAATATAATGCGGTTTTATATGGACCTTATATATTTTTATATAAAATCACTTTGAAAAAATTGCCTATGTGGGATGATATATAATTATAGATGATTTTATAAAGAACGTTACAAGTTATATATGGGTTCATATTCGTCAATATATAATCATAACTAACACAAATTATAAAATATTTTTTATATGGATCCACATAGTTTTATATTATTATGTATAGTATCATACTAAATTATATATAAACGTATATGTAATTATATCTTTTATATGTTACTTTATGTACTTACATATAGCACATACATATATATGTAGGCCAGTATGTAATAATATAAAATCACATATGTCTCCATATTAAAACCTTTGAGGAAAAAATATCTAATATATGACTATATAAAAGTATAAATGCTTGAATTTAAAAGCATATGTGGCCATATGTAACTATAAGTTACTATATGCAATTAGATAAAATAATATGTGATTATATCAAAACTTTTTTACTTGGGTAGTTAAAATAATAGCTTTGGTAATAAAAAGTAAGAGGTTACCTACCCATATTTCTTCTTACTAAAGTTGTTACCGGGTAATAGAAAGTTTTGCTGGGTATAGAAAATCTGTTGTTTTTATCAATTTTGCTTTACCCCCCGTTTCCACATGCAAGTGCAAGTTCGAAAAACTCAATACACTCACACTTTTTCACTAATACTATTACACTTATACGACTTGCGGCTCAACTTGCAAGTAAATTTAGAAGACAGTGGATTTTTGATACTTGCGGCAAGTGAAATGACAGAATGAAGTAAACAGTGTTGCCTAGTAGTGTTTTCTATTAATTTACTAGTATTTGGTAAAGTAAAAGTTGTAATGCAATTGATTTTGTATTTATTTGTAAAAAAAAAGTAAAAAAGAACACAACGGCATATCTTAATGGTAATTTAAAATATAAATTTTAAAAGTTTTTGAAAAAAAAATTGTTAAGAACAAATTTTTTCCCAGCTTTGTTTGTCAGCAGCGCCGTTTAAGTGACAAGTCAGCAGGCGCAGACATTTACCAAAGACGTCTTAAAGACATGTCTGCACTTTTTTTACTTTTTCTTAAGTGACGCTGACAAACTGCCTATTTGTCATCATCACAGGCATTTATTCCTGACTCGTGCTGACTAACCTCAAAACTAAAAACATAAATGTCTGAGCATCTAGACTAGAGATGAGCGATCCGGTGATTTTTGAATAACGCTGCCACCAGTGATCGTGATTTTCAAATCACCGTTCTTTTAAACAGTGACCGTGATCACGAGTTTGTAATAGAGATGGGCGATCCGGCGATTTTTCAGTAACATTGTTCTCAGTGAATGTGATTTGCAAATCGTTGTTCTTTTAAACTGTGATCGTGATCACAGTTTTTCTATGGAAAAGACTGCGATTTTCTGATAAATAAACGAAATAATATTTATGGCGAGTTTTTAAGATGTCAGTTAAACTTGGTTTAGTTAAACCGAAAACGAATTTTGTCAGCCATTTCAAAGTTTATTAACAAAAATTTGCCGGAAAAACCTTTTCTCGAGTATAATTTATTTCTTTAATGAAATAAAGCAAAATAAACCACATTTTAAAAGCAGTATTCCAGTTACAAACTGCGTTAAACTAAGTTTAAAGATAATCCACTTCCTAAAAATTGGGCCTTAAAAGAAGAATAGTTGCGACCGGTAACAAAGACATGATAGAAGGAGATATTTTATTCAGAAGAGTGTGAATGCAAGTCACTGTTATTGAAAAAAAAACATGTATTACTGTGCACAATGAAGTTTGCAAGAAAGAATAGGACAAAAATATAAAGAGAACGACATTCCGAGTAACTGCGACTTGAAATATATGATCACTGCCGTTACCAGTGATTTATCAATAACTGTGATTAAATCACCGGTATGAAAATATCGCTCATCTCTAATCTAGACATTTACACTATAATCGATTTAAAACTTTGTATGTGCTTAATTTGAAGTTAGAAATTTGAAATAAACATTCAAATAAAATTAATATAATTTGAAATTGCTTACAGGAAGATTCAAATAAAATTTAAGATTTGAATTTGAAAAATGGAATATAGCAAACTTTTCAAAAATATTTGTATTACTATGGTTTAGGTGAACGGGTAAGGCGATGAGCTAACAAACAAGAGGCTTCTGGTTCGAGGCTTCGTGAGTGTGATACCAAATGAAAAACTTTGAAATTTTTAATAGAAGAAAATTAACTACAAGGAAAAGAAAGATAGGAAAGAATGAGCAATTGTGGAAGTATGATAAAAAACGCAAAAAAAGTTGTTTTTAAAAGTTTAGGTGGTGATGACAACTTACTGTCAATGTCAGTGACGACTTTTTAAAGACATATCATCATTTATTCATCACAATGACCTCCTGGTGACTTGTCGTGATGACATTTTTACATTTGTATGAAAATTTCAGCAGGTGTCTATAGGTATTTTGTATGGGAGCGGATCAGCAAGTCATCAATGACAGCGACATGTCGCTAAGCCGTCATGAAGACGTCTTCACGAAATTTCCAACTGGGATGGTCTAACTGAAAATACAACCTTTAAGCACATGCTGCGTTTTCGTCTACATGGCGTCAGCAAAATTCTTATCCTAGAGTATATAATAGCGCGCGTTTAAAAACCCTGGGGTGTTATAAAATTGATAAATGGTTTTTCATTGAAATCCGTTTTCTTTTTCTTTTGTTGTTGCTAGTATATATGGATCTTTATGTACTACTACTATATATAAATTACATATAATTAAATATATATATACATAAGCTAACAAACAATACCTACCCAAAGTTTTAGTGGAAATCATTAAAGTGGAAACATAAAAAAAAATTGTCAAGCATACGAGACTGGAATTTAATTAAATTCTTTGGTTATTTTTTAAAGCAGAAAAAGTGCTACCTACATACATTTATTTATATTTCACATTAGCAAGAAGTTAGAAAGTTGAAAATAATAGGGGTTTTCGTATAAACTCGTATGCTACTCGTAAACGGTGTAATCCGTTATATTTATGAGATTAATGTCAAACTCCATACATAAAAAAAATGGTTTGTATTTATACAAGGTTTACAAGGAATTTACGAGTTTATATGAAAACCCTTAATATAATGTAATATAAGAAATATGAGTAGCCCTTAATACGTTTTTTCTAAATCATTTTTACACTTGGCTTTATAATAAACAAATCAAAGTGCATCAAATTTGACAATTTTTATTTTTCATGCTCTGAATCACAAGAGTTAATTTTTTTGACCGTATAGACAATTTGTGTAAGACTTGATAAGATTTTGAAAGTCACTTAACCACAGAATATACACAGATGGAAATCAGTTGCTTTGATCAGTATGACGGTTAGAAGATGAGTAAAATGAAATATATTTGTATATATCAGGGTTTATGGGGTTGTAAGGATTCGACGATGTAAATGGGCATGTAAATAAAGGTCACAATCGGCAGAAACCTGCTCAGTAGAAAAACCAGAGCTCAATAATCAAGTCGTCTACCAGATACTTGTACAACTGTTGTGTAGCTGTTTTGCTTAAATTTATAAGCTGCCTACACACTAGGGAACATGGTTGAGGGAACAAAAAATATCAAAAAATTTTGTAAACACGAAATGCACGCTCTCAACACGCACACACACACAAACGCACTCACACATTCACAAAAAATGCTCTCTTTTTTTAAGTATGTTCCCTAGTGTGTAGGCAGCTATATGTGCGTTCATAATGAGCGTGTTCAGCAGATAAAAATCAATATACAACCAGAGCTTTGAAGAATTAATTCTTTAATTCAGTTGGTGAATTCTGAATTAAAAAATCAATGAATTAATTCACCAAATACTATATACAGTGGCACAGAAAAGTATTAATACCCCCTTGAAAATTCTTGTTCTACAGAGTGTATGGATGTTGTAGGAGAAAAATCTATTCCATATGAAATTAATCTATGAACAATAACAAAAAACTATTAATTATACATTATTTGTTAACGAAAAAATAAAAAAACAATATTTAAGGCACTAAAAAGTATACATACTATCAAACTTAATAATAATATTCTCATATTTTATGATAAAAAAAAAAAAAAACTTATCTAATACTTTGCGTGTCCAACTCCAAGTCCTAAAACTGCTGTAAATATGTTTTTCATAGAAAAAAACTAATTTTTCAGGAAAACATCCTTTGAAATACGTTTTCATTCCTTCAAAAGAGCATTTTTGAGATCCGTCTTGCTTTTTAAAGATCTTTTTGGGATACGGCGATCCAATTCATCCCACAGACGCTCTATGGGATTTAAGTCTGGCGATAGTTGGTGAGGCACATTATATAGGAGCTATTCCTTAACAATTCCCGAAGTGTGCTTAGGGTCATTATCTTGCTGGAAATACTAGCCTGGTTTAAGGCCCATTTTTGTTGCAGATTGTTTAATATTTTACAATAAAAGATTGAAGTAAAGAAAACGATCCTTGGTTGTCTCTATAAATACCAAATTCCCTATCATACCCGCAAACATACAACCCGAATGACATTACCTCCATCATGCTCGACTGTTAGAAGTGATTTTTTGTATCAATTCTTAATTTTTTGTGCCATACTGAGGCAATGCCATTAGATTCAAGGTGATTTACAATTTCCGCTGTTGGTGTCCCAGGATTTTTTTTTATTTCACCCAGTATCTAACGTTGTACTCTAGGAGCAGAGCTTCGAAGAATTAATTCCCTTTTTTTGAACTGAATTTATATTTTGGGAATGAATTCCCTGACCAAACTTAAGGAATTGAATGAATTCCTTTTTTTTCATTCGATTTATATTAAAGGAATTCATTCATTTTTTTTAATGCCTTCATAAAATTTTATGAATTCATTCAACAAGGAATTCATTCAATTCTAGTTAATTCAACTTTTGGTAAAGGGATTCATTCAATTCTAGTTAATTTAACTTTTGGCTAAGGAATTCATTCAACTGTGCACTTAATTCAACTTTTGATCAAGGACATCATTCAATTCTAGTTAAATCAACTTTTGGTCAAGGAATTCATTCAAGTTCAACTTTTGGTCAAGGAATTCATTCAATTCTAGTTAATTCAACTTTTAGTCAAGGAATTTATTCAATTCTAGTTAATTCAATTTTTAGTCAAGGAATTAAATTTATTTCGTTTAATTCCCTAGGAATTGAAACTTAATTCAGGGAATTAAACGAAAAAAAATTAATTCCTGGGGAATTAAACGAAAAAAAATTTAATTCCTTAGGGAATTAAACGAAATAAATTTAATTCCTTGACTAAAAGTTGAATTAACTAGAATTGAATGAATTCCTTGACTAAAAGTTGAATTAACTAGAATTGAATGAATTCCTTGACCAAAAGTTGATTTAACTAGAATTGAATGAATTCCTTGACCAAAAGTTGAATTAACTAGAATTGAATGAATTCCTTGATCAAAAGTTGAATTAAGTGCACAGTTGAATGAATTCCTTAGCCAAAAGTTGAATTAACTAGAATTGAATGAATTCCTTGACTTCAAATTGAATTAAATAGTGTTGAATGAATTCTTTAGTGAATGAATTATTTAATTTTAATTCTTTACGCTTTGGTCAGGGAATTCATTCTATAAATTTGAATTCTTTGAATTCATTCACAGGAATTAATTCCTGCTTATGTCTTATTGATGAATTCATTCCTTGAATTAAAGAATTGAATTAAATTTTTGGGAATTCATTCCAAAAAGGAATTAATTCTTTAAAGCTCTGTCTAGGAGTCACTATTAATGGCCGATCACTTGTAAAGCCATTAAGCCAGTTTTCTGCTAGAGTTTACCCATTTTGTCAGTCGTTTTAAAATTTTTGGTAAAAAAATTTCAGTTAATTTTACGACATTGTTAATTATTTTTAATGCTTTTGTTAGTCATTTTTCAAAAGTTAAAAATATCAACATTTTTAGTTATTTTAAAGATAAAAACCTTTGTCGCCTTTTTAAATGTGAATACCTTTGTTTTAACTGCCATTTTCAGTAGCTTCTACCGACAAACTTTTTTGAGTGCACTAACAAAATAGCTTAAAATACCGTTAATCTTATAATAAAATCGTTCACAAGGGGTGTGCTATTTGTTGTATCGTCGTATCGTCCTAACAAAGCAGACACCAAGTAATAATTTATTTAATATTTACCAAGAATTTTTGTAAAATTTTAGCAAACCTCACTTTTTGTTTCTTTACGGTGGGTCTCCTACTGCAGGTTTAAACGTTAGTTATATAATAGTTAATCCAAAAATATGTTGTTGTTTTGTGTACATTTTTTGACATATTCTTTTGTTTATAGTTTTTTGTTCGTTAAAAATTGTGAAAATAGTGCTGCATTTTTTTCACTGCATGCTATGTCTAAATACAACTCTGGGTCTACTACAACAAACTGAACGCAGCTCAGTCGTTAGCAACTCTGTTTTTGTTTGTTTTTAAACTATTCCTATTGGGGTATATATACTTGTCTCCTTTTAGTCCATTGATTTTCCGCAACAAAGCAAAACAAGTCAACACTATATTTTCCCCATATAGGATTTACGTCTATTTCTTTCCATTTTATTATCATTTGTTTTATAAATTTTACAAAGAAAGTTTGTCGCAGTTTGCTTCGTTCGGGAAAAGAAAAACTGGATCTTTTTTTGTACATTAAAATTTCTGACTAATAATTTTATACATTTAAAAAATCAATCGATAAATTTGTAAACAAAATTGTGTGTGATTAGTAAAAAAGCAAAACTTAGCGTGAATAGTATTGTGAAATAAAATAAACTTGTGAAATGAGTTTTTGTAGATAATTGACGTAAAAAATAAACGTAATAACTGATAAATCATTTTAAAACTAGAGAAAAAAACGTGCTATTTGGAGGGAATTAAGTAAAAAACGAATTTAACAAGGTTAGTTATTGGAAAGAAACTAAGATTTCTTACTGGAAATTATATATTGAAAGGAATATTACGTTTTTTATTCTATAACTATTTTTATTTTTCTTTGTTTTTTTTCTACAAAAATCCAATAAGTTGAGATATAAATTATACGAAAGAGACAACTCTAGAGTTCAGACTGTTATTTGTTGTTGTGTTGCTTGTTCTTTGTGCATTTCGACACTATCTCTTTCCTTTTCTTGTACTCACTGCAATTGTTATATGCATTTTTTAGTAATTGTCATTTTTTTTAAATTAATTGTCAGGTCAGCTTTTTTTCTACAAAACTCGGAAATTTAAATGGGAATTACAAGAAATTTTAATTTTTTAACGATTAATTAAAGACATTGTAATATTTATGTGTATGTGTTTGAAGGTTATTTTCGTATGGTTTTTTCATGTTTCTTTTGTGGCCCCATTTGTGTTAATAGCCTTGAACTTTGTTGTTGGTTTTGTGTGTGTAGTTGGAATTACAGACAATACTTTTATAACAATATTTGTAATTGCTTTTTATTTATGTTTAAATGGAATATTTTTTATTTAAGAAATTAATTCATTGGGCTTTAATTATTTGTATATCATCGCTTTTTTGTTTGTAATTAGTAGACTTGTGTCGCTTGTAAAAGAATTTGTTTAATTGGACTATTCACTCTTTTGCATGGATGGTAACCGAAACGAATGCGGTTATCGTTAGGGTAACGATATTTTAGGTTATTTCGGTAACGGTATTTTAAGGGTAACGCTATTTTATTTATTTCGGTATCGGTATTTTAAGGATAACGGTATTTGAGTTATTTCGGTAACGATATTTTAAAGATAACGATATTTATGTTATTTCGGTAACGGTATTTTAAGGTTAACGGTATTTCAGTTTTATCGGTAACGGTTTTTTTAAGGGTAATGGTAGTCAGTTATTTTGATGCATCCCGCAATTTTTTTTTACAAAAACAAACAAGATTAAAAACAACCAATTTATCAACTTAATGTTCAAAAAGTACTCAATAACCGCGTGAAATTACTAAAACAGAAAATTAATGGTAACGGTATTTTACGGGTATTGATATTTCATTTATTTCGGTATCAGTATTTTAAGGATAACGGTATTTCAGTTATTTCGGTAACGGTATTTTAAGGATAAGGGTATTTCGGTAACGGTATTTTAGGGGTAACGGTAGTCAGTTGAAAGGGTTTTGAATCGATAACGGTATTTTAGCGGTATTGCCTGCCAACCATGCTTTTTTGAACTAACCCCGCGTTTCCACATGCAAGTAAATGGTTGCAAGTTGAGAATACGTATTATCAGCGAAAATTACCGAAAAAACATGAAAATTTTACATTTTACACTACTTGCTGCAAGTTCATTTTTAAAAAGTCGTCGCAGGCATAAGTTGTCACTAAATAGCACTCCAGTATTGCCAAGTATTCAATATTCTAACAAAGCTGGGAAAAAATTTGTTCTTAACAATTTTTTTTTTCAAAAACTTTTAAAATTGACATTTTAAATTACCATTAAGATATGCCGTTGTGTTCTTTTTTACTTTTTTTTTTACAAATAAATACAAAATTAGTTGCATTACAACTTTTAATTTAATAAATACTAGTAAATTAATAGAAAACAATACTAGGCAACACTGTTTTCTTTATTCTGTCATTTCACTTGCCGGTAGTATCAAAAATCCACTGTCTTCAAAATTTACTTGCAAGTTGAGCCGCAAGTCGTATAAGTGTGATAGAATTAGTGAAAAAATGTGAGTGTATTGAGTTTTTCGAACTTGCACTTGCATGTGGAAACGGGTGGTAAAGTGCTAGTACCACAGCTAGTACATTATTAAACGCTCATTTTATAGCCTTTGATCCGGGACAATTTTATTTCTTTAAATCATGGTTGGCAAAAACTGACTAAGGCTGCATTCACACCTAATTCTTAAACACGTGTTTATTCTATTACAACTTTTGTAATAGAATAAAAAGTTAAAATACGTGTTTTAGCTAAACACGTGTTTAAGAATTAGGTGTGAATGCAGCCTTAGTCAGTTTTATTACAAAAGTTGTAGTAGAATAAAGAGCTAAAATACGTGTTTTAGCTAAACACGTGTTTAAGAATTAGGTGTGAATGCAGCCTAAAATAGCAATAACAATTTAAACCCCTTTAAAATGTCTGCCGTTAACCGTAAAATACCAATAACGAAATAATTTAAAATGCCATTAACCTTAAAATAGCCTAACGAAATTATTTAAAATACCCGTTAACCCTAAAATACTAAATAATTAATCTTAAATAAATTCTAACGACATAATTTTAAATTTTTTATTTCTTTCTCGCAAAAAGATCATACATCAAATATTGACTTTCAGCATTTATTGAGCAGCCAATGCTGCTGTTTACACTTATACATAAGAAATTTACACAAAATTACTATCGTTAACTTTAAAAAAGCCCTAACGAAATAAAATACTATAACCATATATAACCAAACGAAATAACTTTCAATACCATTAACCCTAAAATAACAAAATAAAATACCGATAACCTTGAAATACCCTAACGAAATACTGTTCAAATAACGTTATCATTTATCACTAACCTTAGAATCAGTTTCCAACCCTGAGGGCAAATTACCGCAGTCGTGATCGAGATTTGTTCGATAGCAATTATTCTTACTTAAAACATTACAAAGATTAAAACTAAGTTAGATGTGAAGCATTTCGTTCCATTATTAGAAACTTTTTCAAAAAACTTTTTTTTATTAAAATTATTTTTTTATATTTAATACCTTTGTTATAGTGTTATGACATTGTCTTTTTCAAATTCCTTTTCCAGAAGTTTTTACTTGATTATTTTAAAAAAATACAAAAACCAATTTTGATCGTTTTAAATTTTCAAATAAAAATCCTTAAAAAACTTTTGAAAAAAGCATTCATCGTAACGGCTTTAATTAATGGTAATGAAAAACACGAATAATATGAATAGTTCGCTAAGAAATGGCCAAAGAAAAATTGTTAATTGAACGTTTTACGAAATTTTCAAAGAGTAATTATACTTGAGCGGAACAAGATCTTTGCAAAAAATTGAAAGAAAGAGCGGGTTTTAAAACAAAAGGTTTTAAAACAAATTCGATTTTTTATAATAAAGTTTAATGTTGATAAAATTGTTACAAAAGCACATTTTTGGGCGCATTCCTACAGTACAGTAAACAACAATTGTAAATTCTTTCTCTCAGAAATATTTCTACAGATAAAATATACTTATAATCTGATAATTTTTATATAGAAAAACATTTTTTTTTATTGGAAAATGCTTTAAATATGTTTAGATTTCTATTGGAAAAATTGTTTGACATCTGAAAATTTTTCAGTTACAAAAATTGCTCAGAAGATAAGGATTTTCCTATAGGAAAAATTATTCTGAATCCGAGGGTAATTTTATATTCACATTTGTTTTTGAAAAATAAAGATTTTACTTATTTGCTAACGATTTAAGTATGTTTTATTTTTACTTGTGGCTTTTAGTGTTTATAATTCTATCATCTTATTGATTTCATTGGGGTCACTAACGCCCAACGTACACATACATACATATGTTGACGTTTGCTTTTAAGAAAAACTAGAATGAAATTCTATTGGGAAGTGAAAACGCTACATATTGATTTAATAAAAGTTTTTAAACAGAATTAATTTTGTTTTCTACAATATTGACAATTTGATAGTATAATTAATATATGTATTTATTTTTGCAACAATTTGTGATTTTTAGTTAGGTTGCGTTTCTTAAGTCTATTTAGTGTAATTTTAATTTTAAGTTTTTCTTTAAATATTTTGCATCATCTGTTTTTCACAAACAGCTTTCCTGTACTTTAATTATAAGATTTAACCTTGTTGTACAGGATTAGATTAGATAGATTCTTTATTTATTTTTTCTTTTAATTTTGTTACATAAATATTTTCTTATTTAAATACCTTATTCAAATACAATAAAGAATATACAGCATGGTTTTAAACCGTCCGCTGGATTATTATAAAAAGTTAAAGCGTAAGTACCACACGTCTGGCCTACACAATATACAGGATATGAGAACACAAATAAATAAAAAATAAATAAATTTTTTGGCATTTCTTCTGTTCAATAATAAAATTAAAGTTAAACATACAGTATGACACCCACCTTTATTGTGGGTCCCATGGTGTAGAGTTAACTTTAACTTAACTATAAACAAAAGAAAATTTTTAAAAAAAATGTACACAAAACAACAACAAAAAATTTGGATTAACTAATAACTAAAGTTTAAACCTGCAGTATGAGACCCACCGTAAAACTTCAGTATGAGATCTACCGTTAAACTTTCTGAACCAAAGAAAAACAAATTTGTCCTTTGAAAAATAAATTTATGTCAAACAGTTTTTTCTGTTAAATTTTTGTTGATATCAACAAAATATTCAGTTTATTTAAAATACATTAGTTCCGTTCCTTTACGTTACCGCGGGAACCCTCGAGATCCCAATCTTACCCAAAAAGCGTTCCCGTACCCGAAAATTGGCTAATTGAGAGCGTTCAAGAGAGTGAATTTGTGTTTCTGTTTTTACCAAAGTTACCCAAACTTTTTCTTCCGGTAACCTTAGTAAATTGTTAAACTAACAGCTGATGCAATGATATCCAAAAACAATTATGAAAATAAATTAAAAAATTAAATTAAACAAACCAATACGCAAAAGAAATGTGTTATTTATAATAATTAATTAACAAAATCAATAAAAACTTTTAAATGCAAATAAATATGTGTGTTTATTAAATTTTTCAAACTAAAATTATACGCACTTTCACATTTTTTTTTTAAATGCATTTTTGGGCTCGAAAAATGGTTTTGTGCGTTCCTTTACTTTTGGGTAATTTTATCATTTTGTGAGAGGCGTTTTGCTTACTCTCATTTTACCGAACTTTACCCAAAAAGTAAAGGAACTCACTTATTAAAAGGAAAACATTCTGTTTTAATCAAACAGACTTTGTTTTATAAATAATAATTATTTGAAAATATGTATAAGCTTTTTTTATTATTGTGAATAGAATTTTTTGTTTTTTTAATAACGGAACATTAGAACAGTGTTATGAATAAAACTCATGTTAACTCTATGCTAAATACTCATTATGAATATCGCTGTAAATGAATTAAGCGCAGTTTTAAGGATGTGGATTGTCTTTAAACTTGGATTAAGGCAGTTTGTAACTGAAATAAGATTTTAAAATGTAGTTTATTTTGTTTTATTTCAAAAAAAAAAAATAAATTATAAACGAGAAAAAAATTTTCTACCAGATTATTGTTAATAAACTAGGCAATGGCCGACAAAATTCAACTAAACCAAGTTCAACTGGCATCTCAAAAATTCGGCCTTAGGATTATGTAATGATTATAAAGACAATTTGTACCGAACTCTTTTTTTTTTTTTGTTATCATGCGTGACAATTGTTTATAAGTGGTAAACCAAAAATAGTTTCATCCAAAATCCAATTTTATATAAAATATTATTACATAAAAAAAATAGTAAAACCAAATAATTTAATAAACTATTGTCAAAATTCATACATTTTAATATTTGTTTCCTTTTTTCGAAATTTTTATAAAATTTCCCAACATTTGACATTGCAGACATTTTCAGGCAATAGCACGAATAAGTCCCATTATCATCATAAAAATATAACTTGAACAAGGTCAAGTGACGTGGTTTTTTGTTTTATTGTCTTGTTTTTTCATAATACTAACAGCTGTTTGTTTTAATATTTAAAAAAACAAAGAAATTTTCTTAGAAAATTATCGTAAATTTAAAAAACTCTTTTTACAAGATTTTAATTTTTTTTTTTTACAGATTTCCTTATTAATTCAACCTCGACTTTGATTTTTCAACCTTAGAATGGATTCTGATGAAGATTCCTTTGAAATAGATAATGTTGATTCTGGCAATGTTTCGTCGGGAGATGATGGTGACGATGACTTTCCTATGGATGATATACCCTCAGCACATGAACGTCAAGCCGATAACGATGAATATCATTATGAAGTATTGACAACAGAAGAAATTGTTTTACATCAAAGGGAGATAATCGATGAAGTTAAAGGAGTTTTAAAGGTAAGATTAATAATTATAAAGCATAATTAAATATACTCATGGTGTAGATAAGCCGATCTGGGGCGCTAAGCTCCCCCTGTAATAATTTAGTCCCCACCAAACATTTTTTAATTTGGTTTTTTACTTAAAATAAATTTTTTACCCATTTCTGACTCAGCAATGACCTCAAAGGAATTAATATTTGTACACTTTTTCTATAAGGGTGCGTACAGTGTGGCCGCTTGTTGCCGAGCCGAGCCGACTGACGCTTATTGCGAGAACTTGTTCATGCAAGAAACAAGTTTGGATGTGCATAGTGGATGCGAGAATCAGCGCTGATATTTTATCTATTATTTGTGTTTTATGTATGTTTGTATACATTTGGGTTTGTTGTTCATTCTGACATTGAGTTTTAAAATTTTACTTATTAACGCATTTCTTCAATTATTCTTGAAATTTTTATTACATTTTTTTTTTAAATTTTGTTTACAAGTTTTTTTAAATTTTTTTATAATTGTTATAATTTTATTTAATTTTTATTATTATTAGAATTTTAATTTTTTTGTTTAATTTTTATATTATTAACATAACATAAACAATGTTTTCGGCGCTGAAAAACGCTTTGGAACTGTTTTCTCGCATTCAATCAGCTTTGCGCTCTGACCAGCTCGGCGCCCACTATGATCTGTTGGCGCTTATTTGTACTTATTTGTATAGTACCAGTTTTCTCGCATTGGTTCTCGCAATAAGCGTCAGTCGGCTCGGCTCGGCAGCAAGCAGCCACTCTGTACGCACCCTAAAAGTAGATTGGCAGTAATGACTAAGCAAAAAAAAATTCATACATATATAAAAAAAAAAAAAAAAAAAGATACCAAAGCAGTAGAAAAATCACCATAAGTAATAGGTCCATTCGATTACTTTCCTCAGTTAAATCCAGTAAGAATTACTCAGTACAAACTGACAGAGAGTAAAATAAAATTTACTCTTAAAATAAAATTTTCCCAAACATGTACGCAAACAGAAAATTTTCAAATTTTTAGAAGGTTTTCTTATCTTTTCCATAATTTATTTTGAAAGTTTTACTGCTTTGCATTTCCATAAAATAAAATAATTGGAAAATAATTTTTTTTATTTACAATAAACAAAAATGTTTTCGAAATATGTTTTTTTCTGCTTGCAAATTCTTACTGGCAAAAATTTGTCCAGTAAAAATTTGCAAGAAAAAGAAGAAGACTAACAAACTCTCATCATTGAACTGTCACTATATTCTCTTTTTTTTTTTTTGTTTTCTAAATTTGTGTTAACGAACGCCACCCACTAAAAATTTGTACAAATTATCCAGTAATCGAATGGATCTAATGATTTACCCAGGTAGAAAAATACAAACGGCAAAACGTTGACAAATCACTGTATATGGTGGTACAAGCGCTGGCAGAGCGTCCGTTTTTCGAAAATTAAAGTACTGGGTCAACCTTGAAATGATAACGTCGATCTTCGGGTGGCCGTTTATCTTTCCGAACGTTGGCAAAGCATTGGTAACAATGGTAAAATAAGTGCTCTGCCAACGTTCGGAAAAGTACTATTACAATGGACTAAAAAGTGGTTTTCAGGTATTTTAAATGCCGAAAGAGATGCCTATATTACACATTAGTAAAACCCAATTGATTGAAGTTTTAGATTTTTTTTATTTGATTATAGATTAAATTATGAAATAATTCCCAGCAAAATCTTTCATTACCAAATAAGTGGTTATATAATAGAAATTTATAGCTCAGCACAACTTATTTTTTGGCGTCTAAACTCATTATTTTTGTATGGCGTGGTCGTTTTTATAAGTAGTCAAGCGTACCCGCTCGCTTACGAAAAAATGAGAAATAAGTAGTTATGAGATTTTGAATAATAAGTGGTTACACACATGCTTACAAAAAGTTGAATTATAAGTGGTTATCTGGAGGAGTTAAGCAAATACTATTAGCTTAAGGAAATACATTCAGAAAAATTTAAGTTTTCTCTAGTGTGTAATTTTAGGGCTCGTCATAAAAATTTAAATATAAAAAATATTTTCATATAATAAATAAAAATGTATAAAATTTAACTGTGTAAAAGTACTTATTTAAACTATTACGAGTAATAAAATAATGATATATAGAAACAATGAATACAATAGGCTGTTATTAGGAAGTCATTATTTTATATTATAAAATAATGCAAAAGGTAATGATAGTATATCATTTTTGGTAATGCAGATAGTAATGAGGTGTCATTACCAATATTTTGCTGGGAACATAAAATGGAAAAACAAAACATAAAAAGTTAAACTTACATTCTGAGTATTTTTTGTAATATTACCCTACCCTACACCACTACGTGGTCAGGGTATTATAAGTGTGTGCTGATGTTTGTAACACCAAAAAATATTGGTCCTAGACCACATACATACATATAGTATACCGATCGGCTCAGAATTTTTTTTATTTCGATTTAACGATGTCCGTCCGTCTGTCTGTCCATGCATTCTTGTGCGCACTCTACAGGTCGCAAATATTAAGATATTTTGATGAAATTTGGTACACCGACCTATGTCAGCCCAAGGACGAAGCCTATTGATTTTGGTTAACACCGGTCCATGTTTAGACCTAGTGCCCATATAAGGGTCCCCCCAAAATTATATTGTTTATACGCTGCAGGTCGTAAATATTAAGATATTTTGATGAAATTTGGTACACAGACCTATGTTGGCCCAAGGACGAAGCCTATTGATTGCGGTGAACATCGGTCCATGTTTAGACCTAGTGCCCATATAAGGGTCGCCCCAAAATTGGCTTGGTTACAAACTGCAGGTTGCAAATATTAAGATATTTTAATGAAATTTGGTGCGCTGACTCACATTATAGAAAATTTTGACACAAGCCCCATTTTAACCCATTCGAATTTCGGATCCAAACATTAGTTGGCTTTTACCCAGACTGGTGTAGGGTATTGTATAGTCCGACTTTAACCTTTTTACTCGTTTTTTATTGTTTTTGATTTATTTTATTTCATATGTTCTAAGAAAACAAAATAGCATTTGTTTTTTCTTTTAATTTAAATAAATATATAGCTGCGAGCCATTAACAAATTTAGGCTGTACTTATTATTTTTACCATATGTGTAGAGCAAAATATACCCCTAAATATCATAAAAGACTCGTTAGTCGTATGTAGACGTAACGTACCCTAACGTAACGGGAAGGAGCAGAAAATGTGCAGTTATAGATAAACAAAAACGAATCAAATTTTTTTCACAAAAACTTAATTTTCATTGTTATTCATGATTAGTTTTGCATAATTTTTAAATTTTATAACTTAATATTGCTTGTATAAGCAATATCAGCTGTGACGTAAATACGCAATGAAAATAATTCGTCCGTCCCGAATCGTTTCGTTTACATAGGATAAGTGCTTCTGTGTATTTTCTACAAGATAGGTTGAATCAGCTGATTCGTCACTTTAAGTTTATGTATGACTAATTCTACCTTAAATGATTCACAAGAGGTGTGTGTTTTTGCTCTATAAATCTGCCCTAAAAAGTACTAGTTTTTTGATTAATAATTACTCAGAAAAAAATGTTAGTAGTAGCCATTACAGTTTTCACTCCTTATTTCCGTAACATACTCTCAAAATAGTTAGTTTTGTTACTTATTTTAATAACATAAAACTTCAATTTTCTTAACCTTATAATTTTGGTTTCACCAAATTCAATAATCTTACTTGTTTTCAAATGTTTTTTTTTAATCTTGTAAATTGTTTTTTGTATTTTTAAATTTTTTGCTATTTTAAGAACTTTTTAGCGTTTAAGGCGCTTTAACATATTTTGTTTCGTATATAATTTGTTTTACTGTTATATGACTTAAATACGTTTTTGATTATACAGGAAGCAGCTTTCGTATTACCAGAATAATATAAAGCGATAATCCTGATTAGTGTTAATGTAGTGCCATAACCCAAATAACACGTAAACATTTTTTTTAATTATGTCGTTAAAATTTTTACAATACAATTTAAAGACTTTTAGTTTATACAAGCCTTACACACATTTAAAAAATAAATACATTTCTAATATTTATTAACAAAGCAATACTCGCAATCTAGCATTTTTTTCTTAACTTAATTTAATATTATTATATTTTTAAAGCTTCATTGTTACACCAACATGACCTTGTATTACAATAATTTCAATAAAATTTGAGTTAAAAAGAAATTACTGAATCATCAATCATTTTTCTTTTATTATAGCATGTCATAATTTTTACCTTTCCCCTTATTTTCAGTTTTTTTTCAGTGTTTCTAATATTAAATTCTATTCTGTACATATTTGGTAGCAATTTTTTGTTGCTGTTTGCATTTGTTCTATAATTATAACCTTAAAATTGAAGGTTATTTCATGTACTTCTCTTTCAATTGTTTGTTGAGGAAGAACAAAAAAAAAAAAAAATAATGTATTGTAACAAATAATGTAGACTTGCAAGAATAACATACAAAATATCTATATAGGGTGCATATTGTATGCATAAAAACATTTTCATCATCAAACATCTGATAGATATGGATGTATGGGGATATGAACATAAAAGCTAATAATACTTGAAACAATTATGACAAAATATAAGAAAATATCGTGTTCAAACTGTTACAATAAATCCTTGACCTAATTTTAAGTTATGATATGTTATGGGTCTTTTATATATTTAACCCGGGTTGGCAGGCAATACTGCCAAAATATCGTTATCGATTCAAAACACTTTTAACTGACTATGGTTAAAATATCGATACCAATATAAATGAAGTATCGATACCCTTACAACACCATTACCGAAATAAATAAAATACCGTTATTCTTAAAATACCCTTACCGTTATTTTTAGTTCTGTGCTTTTGGTTATTGCACATGTTAACTGAGTATTTTACATACTTACAGCGGTATTCAAAATGAAGCATAGAGTTAGCATGAGTTATATTCATAATACTGTTGTTAAACTCATTCTAGTATTGTTGCTAAATTCTTCCTAATGTTCTGTTACCAAACGTCTTAATCGGTGTGCTAAGAAATCATTTTAAAAAACTCTATTCTAACAGATATTCTGAACAGTACTTTTTTCTATACAAAAATTCTTTGTTCCTGAGAACTTTTTACTATTTACAAAAGTCTCATAAAGTTTCCATAATTTCTCGTTATTTAAAAAAAAAAAAACGCTGTTTTAAATAAATTAATTTTTTTATCTATTTACATTTATTAAACCGTTTTTACATGTCACTTTTTCTTTTCTAGCTCCCACCTACAATAATACGTATGCTATTAAATCATTTTAAATGGGACAAGGAAAGACTTTTAGAAAAATATTTTGATGGTAATACGGAAGAATTTTTTAAAGGTGCACATGTTGTAAATCCTTTCAACAAACCTGCTAATACTAATAAACAAAAGGTATTTCAAACAATATTTGGAAAAAGAATTTTCAATCTTACTATTCTATTCTGTTTTCGCAGAATTCAAAAAATCCAGCAGAAGAATGTGAAATATGTTTTTGCCAATTGCCCTCAGATGTAAGTGTACATATTACAAAAAATGCAAATTTCTTTTAAATTAATCATCTTATATTTGGTTTGTCTCTTTAGTCTATGGCTGGTTTGGAATGTGGTCACCGTTTTTGTTTAACATGTTGGCGTGAATATTTATCAACGAAAATTGTTACTGAGGGCTTGGGTCAATCGATTTCTTGTGCAGCTCATGGCTGTGATATTTTAGTAGATGATGTTACAGTAACAAAGCTAGTTACAGACGCTCGGGTACGTGTAAAATATCAACAACTCATTACAAATAGTTTTGTTGAGTGCAATCAGTTGTTACGTTGGTGTCCGTCCATTGATTGTACTTACGCTTTAAAAGTGGCCTACTATGAATCCCGACCAGTCCGTTGCAAATGTGGCCATGAATTTTGTTTTGCTTGCGGTGAAAATTGGCATGATCCCGTCAAGTGTCGTTGGCTTAAGAAATGGATTAAGAAATGTGATGATGATTCGGAAACGAGCAATTGGATAGCGGCTAACACCAAAGAGTGTCCCAAGTGCAATGTTACCATCGAAAAAGATGGTGGTTGCAATCACATGGTTTGCAAAAATCAAAACTGTAAACATGATTTCTGTTGGGTTTGTTTGGGTTCCTGGGAACCACACGGTTCATCATGGTACAATTGTAATCGTTATGACGAAGACGAAGCCAAAGCAGCACGTGATGCCCAAGAGAAATTTAGATCATCATTAGCAAGGTAGGTAGAACTTTTTCCATAACTTCTTTTCACTATGTAATTAAAATCTCTCTTACAGATATTTACATTATTATAACCGTTATATGAATCATATGCAATCTTTAAAATTTGAAAATAAATTGTACGCCTCTGTTAAACATAAAATGGAAGAAATGCAACAACATAATATGTCATGGATTGAAGTTAGTATTATTAAAACTGTTTTTAAAATATAGAAAATATTTAGCAAGATCTAATGCAAACCTCCTTAGGAATATTCCAATTTTCACACATTTTGAATTTGTTGTTCTCGTCTAGGAGCATTATTAAACATTTAAAATATCAAAGAAAAAAGAAAAACAACAAAAAAAAATTATCACAATTTACTTTGTGGCTGCACAAAACCTTTTAAATGACGTTCAAGACAACATGATAGCCTAACACACACTGCAGCAACTAGTCCTCAAACAGAGTTGCCTTTGCTATGTATTAGTGATTTCCAGGGTGGTATGTCACTTATACCAAGAAATGGCAAAGGCAACTCTGTTTCAAGACTAGTTGGTGGATGGAATAATTTGCCACTGTAATTTGGACTGTAATTACATAAAGGGTATAATGACTGCGATGCCCTACACCACAATCGTACTGTGGTGTGGGTATCATATTGTCGGCATGCTCGACTTTATTTTTTATTTGTTTTTTTTTTTTTCAAGGTTTTCAAATCTCCGGGGTTTTAAAAACCTTTTTTTTATTGAAATTTATTAGATTTGCTTGTAATATAACTTTTGTAAATTTTTTAGGTGCAATTTTTGAAAAAGGCCGTTGATATTTTATGCCAATGCCGCCAAACTCTCATGTATACGTATGTTTTCGCATATTATTTAAAAAAGAACAATCAATCAATGATATTTGAAGATAATCAAAAAGATTTAGAATCTGCCACTGAAAAATTATCAGAATATTTGGAACGTGATATAACATCAGAAAACTTAGCTGATATCAAACAAAAAGTTCAAGATAAATATAGGTAAGTGGAAAAAGACAGTATCAAATTTTTGAAAAGAATTTTAAAGTTGTGGTAATCGAATTTTAAAATTGTTTGAAATCTTTCACAAAATATATTCTCGAAATTCCATAAGAAGTATAAAATATTCTATTTGTATTTAAAAACTATAGAAAAATATTTATCAGTAATATTCGAAATATAAATTAGAAAAATTTGAATTTAAAATTGACAAATTTGAAATACATTTTGGGTCATATGCATATTCACTTTTAAATTTTATAAGTGACTTATAAAACAAATTTTTCATACAAAATTCATTTTATAAGGTTTTCAAATTATTATGCATAAGCACTTTAAAATGTTTAATTTCATTTGTTATTGAGTTAAGATATTTAACATTTTCTTATTGTTTTTTCTTTTTTTAGATACTGCGAAAAAAGGCGTAAAGTACTTTTAGATCATGTTCATGAGGGTTATGAAAAAGATTGGTGGGATTATTTGGAATGACGAGGCATTCAATCGACCGCGCGTAAGCGATGTGGTAATAATTTTAAAAGATATTCATTATAATTTAAAAAAAAACAAGAAACAAAAAATAATGTTAAAAAATGATAAACAAAACTGTACCACACATTTTACTATAAAAAAGAAAAAACAAAGAAAAAAAAATATTCAAAGAAACATAAATATAATAAACTAGAAATTACAAAAAACATAAAAATGCCAACAAAAAATACAAAAAAAAAATGTTTTTGGTCCTTTTACTATAACTTAACATATAAATCTAAAAAAGAAAAGAAAAATCACTTGGTTTTGTTAATTAGAAAAATTTGGAGAATAAAATGACAAAAAATTAAGGAAAATCCATTGGCTTAACAAAAAAATGTCTAGAAAAACTTGTTAAATTATTTAAAACATAAAAATCTATTCTATATTTAAAACATAATGCCTAGCATTATTTAACAAAAATATAATTTTGGTTATTTAAACAAAAAGAAATTACAAATATGTACTGTTTATCAGCTTAATGTTTTACTTGACCAAGTGATTATTTTTTGTTAAAGAAATTTGAAACAAATTATTATGCTTAAATACCTGTTAGTTTTTTTTAATTAGTAATTTTTATTATGAATTAATTTTCTTTATTCTTGGTAACAAAAAATTCTAAATTTCATAAAAAGAATATTCACGATAATTGATTCGCATTACGTTATTGCAAATATAATATTTTAACATCCTTTGAAAATAACATAATTTTGTTTGACTCTTTCCTTTCTTCTTTAAAAGGAAATATTTTTTGTTTGAAACTTTCTTTTTACTAATTTAAACTCTAATTATAATGTTCTTTCCACATTCACCTTTAATTTTCACTCATATTTTTTTTTAAATTTTATTATTAAGGCCTGCTAACTTACTTCGAAATAACCAAAGCATGGCTCTTAACCACAGTTATGAATGTCAAATTTATATGGAAATACCTGTGGTTAAGTTTAACTCTGATTATTTTTTTGAACTAAGTTACTGGTCCTAAAAATCATACTTTTCCTGCACCCCTCTTTTTCCTAGACTATTTAAACAAAAACAAAAAACATGGTCTTCTTCGTTGCTTTAAACAAAAATAATGTAAATAGTTCTCTCTTATTAAAACTTAAATGAAACAAATATTAAATTTAATAATAAATTAAATTGTATAAAAATTTAAAATAATTCTGTTTTTTTATTTCATGTCTCATAATGGGTGAAATTCTCGAAGGAATATTAGTTTTGAAACCGCGACAGTAATGAAAGATTTTCTTGATATATATGCAAAAGTACACAAAAACTGATGTATTTAGTAAAAAGATGTATGTAGAAAAAAGCATCACCAATAGAGGATTTCATTACGAAAAAATACTTGTAATCTGTTTAGAACGTACGACACTGGGTAAAGTATCACATTGTTTAAAACTGTAAATGCTAAAATCTTTTTTAGCCAGTAATCCAGGAAATCTAGAAATTTTTTATAGAAAGAAGTTTCAGAAGAATTCGGAATTATTTTTATTTACTTTAAAAAAACCAAATAATGTAATCGGTTATTTCTTTAAAAATTACTAAATATTTGTTTTGTTTATTTTTTTTAAACAAGACTCAATATTCCTTTCTAATTAAAATTATGATTTTAAAGCTTGTTAACTGGGATTTCCTTAGACACACTAACACACTTAATTATCACATCTTTATATACATATTTAGACATGTGATTAGAATTGCGTAAACAACATAAAATAAATTATTTAAATTTAAGACGTTAGCATAAAAACAAAATCATAAAAACAAGTATAAGTATACTTAACCCTCCATCGAACAAGACTACCAGAAAGCATTCCTCTAATTTTAAACCGTACTTAGGCAAAATGCTTAGAACGAAGTGCTTATAATATATTTCCATAAGCTGTCTCCAGAACGCTTAAAAATCTGTTTTAACAATTTGGACTATCAAAAAGGCTAACAACTGCGATTTTCCAATATTTTTAATGCAATAACTGAGGAGTTAGAGTTGATCTAAAAACATTAAATTCTTTCAATTCAATAAATAGCAGAAATAAAATAATAAGAAATTATAAAAAGTGTATATATTTTGTTAATGAAAACACTCCAAGCAACCCTGATTTATATGTTTTGTAGTCAACATAACCTATATGTTTTATAGACAACAAGTTGTATTTATGCATTAACTTGGATGAGTCAAAGTGTTCGTCAAGGTTTCTATTATACGATATGTGGAAATTTGGATCTCGCTAGCATTTTTACAGTACACCTTCCCAATTTTAATTTTATTTTAGCACAATTTTAAACTAGCCGTGCAGAAATTCTTTCGTTTTGGCAAACAAGCTGTCGCAGAGATGATATATTAACAGATTGGGAACTTCGGAGAATCATGAATAATCTGAATATGAAAAAAATAAATCAATCCTGGGTGGTCGATGCACCGCCAAGGAGACGTGACATCAATATTTATACGGACAGATCGAAGCGATCTTGTGAGGTTGGCGTTTGATTTGGACCGTAACGTTCTGCCAACGACAAGCGTCAACATTTTCTCTCGCAGTTAGATATTGTTTATGACTAAGGTAACTGCCGCAAGTCCTTAAATAAGGCAGTTGTATGGGTCCCAGGCCACATATACATACCGGCCACATATACATCAGCTGTAGAGCTGATGAACTTGCAAGGCTAGGAACCATATCTTCCTACAGAGTTTGAAAGTGTAGATATTCGCGCAGCAAGTTTTAAGTTGAATAACCAGCTCTATTCCGAGAGGGCCTCTAATCTTAGGTAGGCTAAGGGGAAGACTTGTGTGGTGACAGGTCAAATTTGGGCCGATTCCCTTACTTTCCAAGAAGATCTCGAATATAGTTGCAGTCATAACGATCCACTAGGAGCTGCATGGACGATAAGGAGAAAAGTATCAAACACTTTTTGCTTGTGTCCGGCGCTATCGGTACGTAGGATGCTTTCCCGAAGATCTAAGAATAGTTTTTCACTATTCTTAGATCTTTGGACCACGCCCACAATACTCACAAAGAAGGTCTGTGGAGTGGTTCACTCCGAGTTTTATAAAATTTGGACTTGTATCTCCAATACAACATATTCCATCCAAATCGTAGTGAACCACACCGCAGTGTTTTAAAATTCCCGTAAAAGCAACAAATTTATTTAGTTTTGTGTTTTGTTTTAGCAAATCGTTATCGTTGGAACTAAATCTCTTCCCACCGAGCCATTTCTTTAGGTTTGGTAATAGAAAATAGTCACTAGGGGCCATATTTGAGGATCTTTCGCCACCTTTGACTTCTTCTCTATCCTCTTTCCAAATAAAGGGGATATAGAATTAGTTCGTTCAAAACGAACTAATTTGTCTGGTACCTTGGAGTTCGACTTAGCCTGGTTTTACTGTATTTAATATTTTTCCAAAAGTAAAGGCCCGACTATATTTAACGGAGTTGAATTAAGGGAAAGAGCGATACCATGGAAATACATTGAAGAAGCACCCATACTTAGCTTAAGTCAACTTTCGTAAAGTTCCATCTCTATTAATTGGGTTAATTTTCAATCGATACTCATCGTACCCAAATAAATCAAATTAAAAACATGTCAAAATATCAAATAAAAAAATAAAACAATTAAAAAATAAATTCGCAAATTTGGCGAAAATTTTTGAATTTTAGTAAGTCAAATATGGACGTTATTTAATTTGGAGAAAAATTAAGCCAAATTCCAAACAAACTTAACAAAAGGTAAGTCAATTGTGGTTAAAGCTTTAGTTTTAGTACCAAACATTAGGGAAACAATAATTACGAAATAAAAGAAAGTGCATTAAAGGGTTAATGAGTCATCTCAGTATATTAATTTAGATCGATAAAATTATTTTCTTTTTAAAGAATATTTAAGTCCAATTATGTTTATTTTATTTATTAGCTGTTAATTTGTTTATTAATTGTCTAAATTTGTTTACGCAAATATTGGCTGACAACCACTTTTCTTTTTAATGATACAAAATTTAAAATATTGTCAATTCGGTTAAGCTTTCTCTAATCTAAATCTGCGTATAATCTAATTTTATTATTTTAATATCAGGTTTTACAGTCAGATTTTAGACATACGTGTATCAATTATTGTGGCTAGTACACTCATAAAAACGTTAGTACAAAAGTCTGTTGAACGTGTATACAAACGAAAGGAAATTGATAGGGCATTTAATAAAAATGCTTTTCAGTGCCAAGTTCCCTTTAGTTTTGAGAAAATGACGATTAATGAATAATTGCTCCAAATTCCGTATCAACTCTTAAAAGTTTTCGAAGAAATATACTGTTCAATATGCCTTCCGATGCCCTTTCATTTGAGTATAATATTGGTAATATTGGGAGGAAATTCAGAAAACACAATTTTTCGGTCAATGAAAAAGACAGTGTATAGTTTCATTTTTTTGGCCTAAAATTATACTCAAACGAAAAGAAATTTATAAGGCATCCAATCAAAATAGTTTTCAGTGCCAAGCTCCTTATAGTTTTTGAGAAAATGACGATTAATGAATATCGAGTAGGAAAACTATTGCACCAAATTTTCCAAAGAATTATGTACTGTATAATAGGCCTTGAGATGCCCGTTCATTGGAGTATAATATTGGGGGGAAATTGAGAATAAAAATTTTTGATAAAAAAAAAAGACAGTCCATTGATTTTTTTTTGGCAAAAAAACAATTTTTTTATTTTTTTGGTCAAAATTAGATAAAATTATACTCAAACGAAAGGAAATTTCAAAAGCAATTAAAAAACATGCCTTTCAGTGCCAAGCTCCTTATAGTTTTTGAGAAAATTACGATTAATGAATATCGAGACAAACGAAAATGACGATTTATGAATATCGATTAGGAAAACTTTATTATTTTCCAAAGAATTATATACTGTTTAATAGGCCTTGAGATGCCCGTTCATTTGAGTATAATATTGGGGGGAAATTGAGAAAAAAATTGTTCGATCAAAAAAAAGACAGTTATAGTCCATTGATTTTTCCCGTTCTGTCTTTTCATTTAAAAGTTAACAAAAGAAACATTAGTTGCGATTTGAATTGAACCGTTCTGTAGAAAAATAAAAATCGACATAAGAGAAATGTGCATTTACATAAGACATATTTACAAATAAAAAAATATTTAATAAATAGCTTAAATAATGATTTTTTGGAAATAAACGCTTTTTTATTTAATTGGAAAGAACAAGTAAGTATATAAATAACTAAATATTATAGTTTGTCGACAACTCAATAATAATTCAAAAGAAATGGAATTCTCGTTAGGTTTAATACTGTTTATGGATCGAAATTTTATATTAAAATTTGTGAAATTGCCAATAATTTAGATTGGAAACAAATTTTCTAGTGTATTTTGTTCTCTGTATCGATTAAGGGTACACCACTACGTATACTCAATATGAATAGGTACAATAACTATAACTCATACGTAAAAAAAATATAGAAAATAAAAATTCATACGATTTCCCCGTTTTGTGAATATCTCGGGAAATACTGGTCCAATTTGGCTGGAAAACCTACTGTTCCAGATTCGCGATGCTCTTTCAGAATTTTTCACCCAAATTTGATTTCAAGCTTCCCCGTTTTATTTTCCATTTTCAAAATGTGGCAACCCTGGATAGTGTACGCTTTAAATTTTCTTTTAATTGCAATAACTTTGAAACCGTTGGAGATAATTGACCGAAATTTTCGCCAAATGGTAGAATGAAATTTAGGCCATTTATAGGGCATCCAATAAAAATGGTTTTCAGTGCCAAGTTCCTTTTTTAATTAACGAATATCGATTAGGAAAGCTTCATTAGACGGAATTTTCCAAAAAAATATATACTGTTTAATAGGCCTTGAGATGCCCGTTCATTTGAGTATAATATTGGGGGGAATTGAGAAAAAAAATTTTTCGATCAAAAAAAAAAGACAGTGTATAGTCCATTGATTTTGGCAAAAAAAAATTTTTTTTCTTTTGGTCAAAATTAGACTCAAACGAAAGGAAATTTCAAAAGCAATTAAAAAACATGCCTTTCAGTGCCAAGCTCCTTTTAGTTTTTGAGAAAATGACGATTAATGAATATCGAGACAAGCAAAAATGACGATTTATGAATATCGATTAGCAAAACTTTATTGCAGGCAATTTTCCAAAGAATTATATACTGTTTAATAGGCCTTGAGATGCCCGTTCATTTGAGTATAATATTGGGGGAAATTGAGCAAAAAAATTTTTCGATCAAAAAAAAAAGACTATAGTCCATTGATTTTGGCAAAAAAAATTTTTTTTTTCTTTTGGTCAAAATTAGACTCAAACGAAAGGAAATTTCAAAAGCAATTAAAAAACATGCCTTTCAGTGCCAAGCTCCTTTTAGTTTTTGAGAAATTGACGATTAATGAAAATCGAGACAAACAACAATGACGATTAATGAAAATCGAGGAGGAAAACTATATTGCACGAAATTTTCCAAAGAATTATATACTGTTTAATAGGCCTTGAGATGCCCGTTCATTTGAGTATAATATTGGGGGAAATTGAGCAAAAAAATTTTTCGATCAAAAAAAAAAGACAGTGTATAGTCCATTGATTTTGGCAAAAAAAAAATTTTTTTTTCTTTTGGTCAAAATTAGACTCAAACGAAAGGAAATTTCAAAAGCAATTAAAAAACATGCCTTTCAGTGCCAAGCTCCTTTTAGTTTTTGAGAAAATGACGATTAATGAATATCGAGACAAACAAAAATGACGATTTATGAAAATCGATGAGGAAAACTATATTGCACGAAATTTTCCAAAGAATTATATACTGTTTAATAGGCCTTGAGATGCCCGTTCATTTGAGTATAATATTGGGGGAAATTGAGGAAAAAAATTTTTCGATCAAAAAAAAAAGACAGTGTATAGTCCATTTATTTTGGCAAAAAAAAAATTTTTTTTCTTTTGGTCAAAATTAGACTCAAACGAAAGGAAATTTCAAAAGCAATTAAAAAACATGCCTTTCAGTGACAAGCTCCTTTTACTTTTTGAGAAAATGACGATTAATGAATATCGAGACAAACAAAAATGACGATTTATGAATATCGATTAGCAAAACTTTATTGCACGAAATTTTCCAAAGAATTATATACTGTTTAATAGGCCTTGAGATGCCCGTTCATTTGAGTATAATATTGGGGGAAATTGAGCAAAAAAATTTTTCGATCAAAAAAAAAAGACAGTGTATAGTCCATTGATTTTGGCAAAAAAAAAATTTTTTTTTCTTTTGGTCAAAATTAGACTCAAACGAAAGGAAATTTCAAAAGCAATTAAAAAACATGCCTTTCAGTGCCAAGCTCCTTTTAGTTTTTGAGAAAATGACGATTAATGAATATCGAGACAAACAAAAATGACGATTTATGAAAATCGATGAGGAAAACTATATTGCACGAAATTTTCCAAAGAATTATATACTGTTTAATAGGCCTTGAGATGCCCGTTCATTTAAGTATAATATTGGGGGAAATTGAGAAAAAAAATTTTTCGATCAAAAAAAAAAGACAGTGTATAGTCCATTGATTTTGGCAAAAAAAAATTTTTTTTTCTTTTGGTCAAAATTAGACTCAAACGAAAGGAAATTTCAAAAGCAATTAAAAAACATGCCTTTCAGTGCCGAGCTCCTTTTAGTTTTTGAGAAAATTACGATTAATGAATATCGAGACAAGCAAAAATGACGATTAATGAAAATCGATGAGGAAAACTATACTGCACGAAATTTTCCAAAGAATTATATACTGTTTAACAGGCCTTGAGATGCCCGTTCATTTGAGTATAATATTGGGGGAAATTGAGCAAAAAAATTTTTCGATCAAAAAAAAAAGACAGTGTATAGTCCATTGATTTTGGCAAAAAAAATTTTTTTTTTCTTTTGGTCAAAATTAGACTCAAACGAAAGGAAATTTCAAAAGCAATTAAAAAACATGCTTTTCAGTGCCAAGCTCCTTTTAGTTTTTGAGAAAATGACGATTAATGAAAATCGAGACAAACAAAAATGACGATTTATGAATATCGATTAGCAAAACTTTATTGCACGAAATTTTCCAAAGAATTAAATACTGTTTAATAGGCCTTGAGATGCCCGTTCATTTGAGTATAATATTGGGGGGAATTGAGAAAAAAAAATTTTCGATCAAAAAAAAAAAGACAGTGTATAGTCCATTGATTTTGGCAAAAAAAATTTTTTTTTTCTTTTGGTCAAAATTAGACTCAAACGAAAGGAAATTTCAAAAGCAATTAAAAAACATGCCTTTCAGTGCCAAGCTCCTTTTAGTTTTTAAGAAAATGACGATTAATGAATATCGAGACAAACAAAAATGACGATTTATGAATATCGATTAGCAAAACTATATTGCACGAAATTTTCTAAAGAATTATATACTGTTTAATAGGCCTTGAGATGCCCGTTCATTTGAGTATAATATTGGAAATTTATAGGGCATCCAATAAAAATGGTTTTCAGTGCCAAGTTCCTTTTTTAATTAACGAATATCGATTAGGAAAACTTCATTGGACGGAATTTTCCAAAAAAATATATACTGTTTAATAGGCCTTGAAATGCCCGTTCATTTGAGTATAATATTGGGGGGAATTGAGGAAAAAAAATTTTCGATCAAAAAAAAAAGACAGTGTATAGTCCATTGATTTTGGCAAAAAAAAATTTTTTTTTCTTTTGGTCAAAATTAGACTCAAACGAAAGGAAATTTCAAAAGCAATTAAAAAACATGCCTTTCAGTGCCAAGCTCCTTTTAGTTTTTAAGAAAATGACGATTAATGAATATCGAGACAAACAAAAATGACGATTTATGAATATCGATTAGCAAAACTATATTGCACGAAATTTTCTAAAGAATTATATACTGTTTAATAGGCCTTGAGATGCCCGTTCATTTGAGTATAATATTGGAAATTTATAGGGCATCCAATAAAAATGGTTTTCAGTGCCAAGTTCCTTTTTTAATTAACGAATATCGATTAGGAAAACTTCATTGGACGGAATTTTCCAAAAAATTATATACTGTTTAATAGGCCTTGAAATGCCCGTTCATTTGAGTATAATATTGGAAATTTATAGGGCATCCAATAAAAATGGTTTTCAGTGCCAAGTTCCTTTTTTAATTAACGAATATCGATTAGGAAAACTTCATTGGACGGAATTTTCCAAAAAAATATATACTGTTTAATAGGCCTTGAAATGCCCGTTCATTTGAGTATAATATTGGGGGGAATTGAGGAAAAAAAATTTTCGATCAAAAAAAAAAGACAGTGTATAGTCCATTGATTTTGGCAAAAAAAAATTTTTTTTTCTTTTGGTCAAAATTAGACTCAAACGAAAGGAAATTTCAAAAGCAATTAAAAAACATGCCTTTCAGTGCCAAGCTCCTTTTAGTTTTTAAGAAAATGACGATTAATGAATATCGAGACAAACAAAAATGACGATTTATGAATATCGATTAGCAAAACTATATTGCACGAAATTTTCTAAAGAATTATATACTGTTTAATAGGCCTTGAGATGCCCGTTCATTTGAGTATAATATTGGAAATTTATAGGGCATCCAATAAAAATGGTTTTCAGTGCCAAGTTCCTTTTTTAATTAACGAATATCGATTAGGAAAACTTCATTGGACGGAATTTTCCAAAAAAATATATACTGTTTAATAGGCCTTGAAATGCCCGTTCATTTGAGTTTAATATTGGGGGGAATTGAGGAAAAAAAATTTTCGATCAAAAAAAAGACAGTGTATAGTCCATTGATTTTGGCAAAAAAAATTTTTTTTTTCTTTTGGTCAAAATTAGACTCAAACGAAAGGAAATTTCAAAAGCAATTAAAAAACATGCCTTTCAGTGCCAAGCTCCTTTTAGTTTTTAAGAAAATGACGATTTATGAATATCGATTAGCAAAACTATATTGCACGGAATTTTCCAAAAAATTATATACTGTTTAATAGGCCTTGAAATGCCCGTTCATTTGAGTATAATATTGGAAATTTATAGGGCATCCAATAAAAATGGTTTTCAGTGCCAAGTTCCTTTTTTAATTAAGGAATATCGATTAGGAAAACTTCATTGGACGGAATTTTCCAAAAAAATATATACTGTTTAATAGGCCTTGAAATGCCCGTTCATTTGAGTTTAATATTGGGGGGAATTGAGGAAAAAAAATTTTCGATCAAAAAAAAAAGACAGTGTATAGTCCATTGATTTTGGCAAAAAAAAATTTTTTTTTCTTTTGGTCAAAATTAGACTCAAACGAAAGGAAATTTCAAAAGCAATTAAAAAACATGCCTTTCAGTGCCAAGCTCCTTTTAGTTTTTAAGAAAATGACGATTTATGAATATCGATTAGCAAAACTATATTGCACGGAATTTTCCAAAAAATTATATACTGTTTAATAGGCCTTGAAATGCCCGTTCATTTGAGTATAATATTGGAAATTTATAGGGCATCCAATAAAAATGGTTTTCAGTGCCAAGTTCCTTTTTTAATTAACGAATATCGATTAGGAAAACTTCATTGGACGGAATTTTCCAAAAAAATATATACTGTTTAATAGGCCTTGAAATGCCCGTTCATTTGAGTATAATATTGGGGGGAATTGAGGAAAAAAAATTTTCGATCAAAAAAAAAAGACAGTGTATAGTCCATTGATTTTGGCAAAAAAAAATTTTTTTTTCTTTTGGTCAAAATTAGACTCAAACGAAAGGAAATTTCAAAAGCAATTAAAAAACATGCCTTTCAGTGCCAAGCTCCTTTTAGTTTTTAAGAAAATGACGATTAATGAATATCGAGACAAACAAAAATGACGATTTATGAATATCGATTAGCAAAACTATATTGCACGAAATTTTCTAAAGAATTATATACTGTTTAATAGGCCTTGAGATGCCCGTTCATTTGAGTATAATATTGGAAATTTATAGGGCATCCAATAAAAATGGTTTTCAGTGCCAAGTTCCTTTTTTAATTAAGGAATATCGATTAGGAAAACTTCATTGGACGGAATTTTCCAAAAAATTATATACTGTTTAATAGGCCTTGAGATGCCCGTTCATTTGAGTATAATATTGGGGGGAATTGAGGAAAAAAAATTTTCGATAAAAAAAAAAGACAGTGTATAGTCCATTGATTTTGGCAAAAAAAAATTTTTTTTTCTTTTGGTCAAAATTAGACTCAAACGAAAGGAAATTTCAAAAGCAATTAAAAAACATGCCTTTCAGTGCCAAGCTCCTTTTAGTTTTTAAGAAAATGACGATTAATGAATATCGAGACAAACAAAAATGACGATTTATGAATATCGATTAGCAAAACTATATTGCACGAAATTTTCTAAAGAATTATATACTGTTTAATAGGCCTTGAGATGCCCGTTCATTTGAGTATAATATTGGAAATTTATAGGGCATCCAATAAAAATGGTTTTCAGTGCCAAGTTCCTTTTTTAATTAACGAATATCGATTAGGAAAACTTCATTGGACGGAATTTTCCAAAAAATTATATACTGTTTAATAGGCCTTGAAATGCCCGTTCATTTGAGTATAATATTGGAAATTTATAGGGCATCCAATAAAAATGGTTTTCAGTGCCAAGTTCCTTTTTTAATTAACGAATATCGATTAGGAAAACTTCATTGGACGGAATTTTCCAAAAAAATATATACTGTTTAATAGGCCTTGAAATGCCCGTTCATTTGAGTATAACATTGGGGGGAATTGAGGAAAAAAAATTTTCGATCAAAAAAAAAAGACAGTGTATAGTCCATTGATTTTGGCAAAAAAAAATTTTTTTTTCTTTTGGTCAAAATTAGACTCAAACGAAAGGAAATTTCAAAAGCAATTAAAAAACATGCCTTTCAGTGCCAAGCTCCTTTTAGTTTTTAAGAAAATGACGATTTATGAATATCGAGACAAACAAAAATGACGATTTATGAATATCGATTAGCAAAACTATATTGCACGAAATTTTCTAAAGAATTATATACTGTTTAATAGGCCTTGAGATGCCCGTTCATTTGAGTATAATATTGGAAATTTATAGGGCATCCAATAAAAATGGTTTTCAGTGCCAAGTTCCTTTTTTAATTAAGGAATATCGATTAGGAAAACTTCATTGGACGGAATTTTCCAAAAAATTATATACTGTTTAATAGGCCTTGAGATGCCCGTTCATTTGAGTATAATATTGGGGGGAATTGAGGAAAAAAAATTTTCGATCAAAAAAAAAAGACAGTGTATAGTCCATTGATTTTGGCAAAAAAAAATTTTTTTTTCTTTTGGTCAAAATTAGACTCAAACGAAAGGAAATTTCAAAAGCAATTAAAAAACATGCCTTTCAGTGCCAAGCTCCTTTTAGTTTTTAAGAAAATGACGATTAATGAATATCGAGACAAACAAAAATGACGATTTATGAATATCGATTAGCAAAACTATATTGCACGAAATTTTCTAAAGAATTATATACTGTTTAATAGGCCTTGAGATGCCCGTTCATTTGAGTATAATATTGGAAATTTATAGGGCATCCAATAAAAATGGTTTTCAGTGCCAAGTTCCTTTTTTAATTAACGAATATCGATTAGGAAAACTTCATTGGACGGAATTTTCCAAAAAATTATATACTGTTTAATAGGCCTTGAAATGCCCGTTCATTTGAGTATAATATTGGAAATTTATAGGGCATCCAATAAAAATGGTTTTCAGTGCCAAGTTCCTTTTTTAATTAACGAATATCGATTAGGAAAACTTCATTGGACGGAATTTTCCAAAAAAATATATACTGTTTAATAGGCCTTGAAATGCCCGTTCATTTGAGTATAATATTGGGGGGAATTGAGGAAAAAAATTTTCGATCAAAAAAAAAAGACAGTGTATAGTCCATTGATTTTGGCAAAAAAAATTTTTTTTTTCTTTTGGTCAAAATTAGACTCAAACGAAAGGAAATTTCAAAAGCAATTAAAAAACATGCCTTTCAGTGCCAAGCTCCTTTTAGTTTTTAAGAAAATGACGATTTATGAATATCGATTAGCAAAACTATATTGCACGGAATTTTCCAAAAAATTATATACTGTTTAATAGGCCTTGAAATGCCCGTTCATTTGAGTATAATATTGGAAATTTATAGGGCATCCAATAAAAATGGTTTTCAGTGCCAAGTTCCTTTTTTAATTAACGAATATCGATTAGGAAAACTTCATTGGACGGAATTTTCCAAAAAAATATATACTGTTTAATAGGCCTTGAAATGCCCGTTCATTTGAGTATAATATTGGGGGGAATTGAGGAAAAAAAATTTTCGATCAAAAAAAAAAGACAGTGTATAGTCCATTGATTTTGGCAAAAAAAAATTTTTTTTTCTTTTGGTCAAAATTAGACTCAAACGAAAGGAAATTTCAAAAGCAATTAAAAAACATGCCTTTCAGTGCCAAGCTCCTTTTAGTTTTTAAGAAAATGACGATTTATGAATATCGAGACAAACAAAAATGACGATTTATGAATATCGATTAGCAAAACTATATTGCACGAAATTTTCTAAAGAATTATATACTGTTTAATAGGCCTTGAGATGCCCGTTCATTTGAGTATAATATTGGAAATTTATAGGGCATCCAATAAAAATGGTTTTCAGTGCCAAGTTCCTTTTTTAATTAACGAATATCGATTAGGAAAACTTCATTGGACGGAATTTTCCAAAAAATTATATACTGTTTAATAGGCCTTGAAATGCCCGTTCATTTGAGTATAATATTGGAAATTTATAGGGCATCCAATAAAAATGGTTTTCAGTGCCAAGTTCCTTTTTTAATTAACGAATATCGATTAGGAAAACTTCATTGGACGGAATTTTCCAAAAAAATATATACTGTTTAATAGGCCTTGAAATGCCCGTTCATTTGAGTATAATATTGGGGGGAATTGAGGAAAAAAAATTTTCGATCAAAAAAAAAAGACAGTGTATAGTCCATTGATTTTGGCAAAAAAAAATTTTTTTTTCTTTTGGTCAAAATTAGACTCAAACGAAAGGAAATTTCAAAAGCAATTAAAAAACATGCCTTTCAGTGCCAAGCTCCTTTTAGTTTTTAAGAAAATGACGATTAATGAATATCGAGACAAACAAAAATGACGATTTATGAATATCGATTAGCAAAACTATATTGCACGAAATTTTCTAAAGAATTATATACTGTTTAATAGGCCTTGAGATGCCCGTTCATTTGAGTATAATATTGGAAATTTATAGGGCATCCAATAAAAATGGTTTTCAGTGCCAAGTTCCTTTTTTAATTAACGAATATCGATTAGGAAAACTTCATTGGACGGAATTTTCCAAAAAAATATATACTGTTTAATAGGCCTTGAAATGCCCGTTCATTTGAGTTTAATATTGGGGGGAATTGAGGAAAAAAAATTTTCGATCAAAAAAAAAAGACAGTGTATAGTCCATTGATTTTGGCAAAAAAAAATTTTTTTTTCTTTTGGTCAAAATTAGACTCAAACGAAAGGAAATTTCAAAAGCAATTAAAAAACATGCCTTTCAGTACCAAGCTCCTTTTAGTTTTTAAGAAAATGACGATTAATGAATATCGAGACAAACAAAAATGACGATTTATGAATATCGATTAGCAAAACTATATTGCACGAAATTTTCTAAAGAATTATATACTGTTTAATAGGCCTTGAGATGCCCGTTCATTTGAGTATAATATTGGAAATTTATAGGGCATCCAATAAAAATGGTTTTCAGTGCCAAGTTCCTTTTTTAATTAACGAATATCGATTAGGAAAACTTCATTGGACGGAATTTTCCAAAAAATTATATACTGTTTAATAGGCCTTGAAATGCCCGTTCATTTGAGTATAATATTGGAAATTTATAGGGCATCCAATAAAAATGGTTTTCAGTGCCAAGTTCCTTTTTTAATTAACGAATATCGATTAGGAAAACTTCATTGGACGGAATTTTCCAAAAAAATATATACTGTTTAATAGGCCTTGAAATGCCCGTTCATTTGAGTATAATATTGGGGGGAATTGAGGAAAAAAAATTTTCGATCAAAAAAAAAAGACAGTGTATAGTCCATTGATTTTGGTAAAAAAAATTTTTTTTTTCTTTTGGTCAAAATTAGACTCAAACGAAAGGAAATTTCAAAAGCAATTAAAAAACATGCCTTTCAGTGCCAAGCTCCTTTTAGTTTTTAAGAAAATGACGATTAATGAATATCGAGACAAACAAAAATGACGATTTATGAATATCGATTAGCAAAACTATATTGCACGAAATTTTCTAAAGAATTATATACTGTTTAATAGGCCTTGAGATGCCCGTTCATTTGAGTATAATATTGGAAATTTATAGGGCATCCAATAAAAATGGTTTTCAGTGCCAAGTTCCTTTTTTAATTAACGAATATCGATTAGGAAAACTTCATTGGACGGAATTTTCCAAAAAAATATATACTGTTTAATAGGCCTTGAAATGCCCGTTCATTTGAGTTTAATATTGGGGGGAATTGAGGAAAAAAAATTTTCGATCAAAAAAAAAAGACAGTGTATAGTCCATTGATTTTGGCAAAAAAAATTTTTTTTTTCTTTTGGTCAAAATTAGACTCAAACGAAAGGAAATTTCAAAAGCAATTAAAAAACATGCCTTTCAGTACCAAGCTCCTTTTAGTTTTTAAGAAAATGACGATTAATGAATATCGAGACAAACAAAAATGACGATTTATGAATATCGATTAGCAAAACTATATTGCACGAAATTTTCTAAAGAATTATATACTGTTTAATAGGCCTTGAGATGCCCGTTCATTTGAGTATAATATTGGAAATTTATAGGGCATCCAATAAAAATGGTTTTCAGTGCCAAGTTCCTTTTTTAATTAACGAATATCGATTAGGAAAACTTCATTGGACGGAATTTTCCAAAAAATTATATACTGTTTAATAGGCCTTGAAATGCCCGTTCATTTGAGTATAATATTGGAAATTTATAGGGCATCCAATAAAAATGGTTTTCAGTGCCAAGTTCCTTTTTTAATTAACGAATATCGATTAGGAAAACTTCATTGGACGGAATTTTCCAAAAAAATATATACTGTTTAATAGGCCTTAAAATGCCCGTTCATTTGAGTATAATATTGGGGGTAATTGAAGAAAAAAAATTTTCGATCAAAAAAAAAAGTCAGTGTATAGTCCATTGATTTTGGCAAAAAAAAATTTTTTTTTCTTTTGGTCAAAATTAGACTCAAACGAAAGGAAATTTCAAAAGCAATTAAAAAACATGCCTTTCAGTGCCAAGCTCCTTTTAGTTTTTGAGAAAATGACGATTAATGAAAATCGAGACAAACAAAAATGACGATTTATGAATATCGACTAGGAAAACTTTATTGCACGAAATTTTCCAAAGAATTATATACTGTTTAATAGGCCTTGAGATGCCCGTTCATTTGAGTATAATATTGGGGGAAATTGAGCAAAAAAATTTTTCGATCAAAAAAAAAAGACAGTGTATAGTCCATTGATTTTGGCAAAAAAAAATTTTTTTTCTTTTGGTCAAAATTAGACTCAAACGAAAGGAAATTTCAAAAGCAATTAAAAAACATGCCTTTCAGTGCCGAGCTCCTTTTAGTTTTTGAGAAAATTACGATTAATGAATATCGAGACAAGCAAAAATGACGATTAATGAAAATCGATGAGGAAAACTATATTGCACGAAATTTTCCAAAGAATTATATACTGTTTAATAGGCCTTGAGATGCCCGTTCATTTGAGTATAATATTGGGGGAAATTGAGCAAAAAAATGTTTCGATCAAAAAAAAAGACAGTGTATAGTCCATTGATTTTGGCAAAAAAAAATTTTTTTTCTTTTGGTCAAAATTAGACTCAAACGAAAGGAAATTTCAAAAGCAATTAAAAAACATGCCTTTCAGTGCCAAGCTCCTTTTAGTTTTTGAGAAAATTACGATTAATGAATCTCGAGACAAGCAAAAATGACAAATTTTCTAGTGTATTTTGTTCTCTGTATCGATTAAGGGTACACCACTACGTATACTCAATATGAATAGGTACAATAACTATAACTCATACGTAAAAAAAATATAGAAAATAAAAATTCATACGATTTCCCCGTATTGTGAATATCTCGGGAAATACTGGTCCAATTTGGCTGGAAAACCTACTGTTCCAGATTCGCGATGCTCTTTCAGAATTTTTCACCCAAATTTGATTTCAAGCTTCCCCGTTTTATTTTCCATTTTCAAAATGTGGCAACCCTGGATAGTGTATGCTTTAAATTTTCTTTTAATTGCAATAACTTTGAAACCGTTGGAGATAATTGACCGAAATTTTCGCCAAATGGTAGAATGAAATTTAGGCCATTTATAGGGCATCCAATAAAAATGGTTTTCAGTGCCAAGTTCCTTTTTTAATTAACGAATATCGATTAGGAAAACTTCATTGGACGGAATTTTCCAAAAAAAATATATACTGTTTAATAGGCATTGAAGGCCCGTTCATTTGAGTATAATATTGGGGGGAATTGAGAAAAAAAAATTTTCGATCAAAAAAAAAAAAGACAGTGTATAGTCCATTGATTTTGGCAAAAAAATTTTTTTTTCTTTTGGTTAAATTTGACTCAAAAGAAAGGAAATTTCAAAAGCAATTAAAAAACATGCCTTTCAGTGCCAAGCTCCTTTTAGTTTTTGAGAAAATGACGATTAATGAATATCGAGACAAACAAAAATGACGATTTATGAATATCGATTAGCAAAACTTTATTGCACGAAATTTTCCAAAAAATATATATACTGTTTAATAGGCCTTGAGATGCCCGTTCATTTGAGTATAATATTGGGGGGAATTGAGAAAAAAAATTTTTCGATCAAAAAAAAAAGATAGTGTATAGTCCATTGATTTTGGCAAAAAAAAAAAATTTTTTTCTTTTGGTCAAAATTAGACTCAAACGAAAGGAAATTTCAAAAGCAATTAAAAAACATGCCTTTCAGTGCCAAGCTCCTTTTAGTTTTTGAGAAAATGACGATTAATGAAAATCGAGACAAACAAAAATGACGATTTATGAATATCGACTAGGAAAACTTTATTGCACGAAATTTTCCAAAGAATTATATACTGTTTAATAGGCCTTGAGATGCCCGTTCATTTGAGTATAATATTGGGGGAAATTGAGCAAAAAAATTTTTCGATCAAAAAAAAAAGACAGTGTATAGTCCATTGATTTTGGCAAAAAAAAAATTTTTTTTCTTTAGGTCAAAATTAGACTCAAACGAAAGGAAATTTCAAAAGCAATTAAAAAACATGCCTTTCAGTGCCAAGCTCCTTTTACTTTTTGAGAAAATGACGATTAATGAATATCGAGACAAACAAAAATGACGATTTATGAATATTGATTAGCAAAACTTTATTGCACGAAATTTTCCAAAGAATTATATACTGTTTAATAGGCCTTGAGATGCCCGTTCATTTGAGTATAATATTGGGGGAAATTGAGCAAAAAAATTTTTCGATCAAAAAAAAAAAGACAGTGTATAGTCCATTGATTTTGGCAAAAAAAAAATTTTTTTTCTTTTGGTCAAAATGAGACTCAAACGAAAGGAAATTTCAAAAGCAATTAAAAAACATGCCTTTCAGTGCCAAGCTCCTTTTACTTTTTGAGAAAATGACGATTAATGAATATCGAGACAAACAAAAATGACGATTTATGAATATTGATTAGCAAAACTTTATTGCACGAAATTTTCCAAAGAATTATATACTGTTTAATAGGCCTTGAGATGCCCGTTCATTTGAGTATAATATTGGGGGAAATTGAGCAAAAAAATTTTTCGATCAAAAAAAAAAAGACAGTGTATAGTCCATTGATTTTGGCAAAAAAAAATTTTTTTTCTTTTGGTCAAAATTAGACTCAAACGAAAGGAAATTTCAAAAGCAATTAAAAAACATGCCTTTCAGTGCCGAGCTCCTTTTAGTTTTTGAGAAAATTACGATTAATGAATATCGAGACAAGCAAAAATGACGATTAATGAAAATCGATGAGGAAAACTATATTGCACGAAATTTTCCAAAGAATTATATACTGTTTAATAGGCCTTGAGATGCCCGTTCATTTGAGTATAATATTGGGGGAAATTGAGCAAAAAAATGTTTCGATCAAAAAAAAAGACAGTGTATAGTCCATTGATTTTGGCAAAAAAAAATTTTTTTTCTTTTGGTCAAAATTAGACTCAAACGAAAGGAAATTTCAAAAGCAATTAAAAAACATGCCTTTCAGTGCCAAGCTCCTTTTAGTTTTTGAGAAAATTACGATTAATGAATCTCGAGACAAGCAAAAATGACAAATTTTCTAGTGTATTTTGTTCTCTGTATCGATTAAGGGTACACCACTACGTATACTCAATATGAATAGGTACAATAACTATAACTCATACGTAAAAAAAATATAGAAAATAAAAATTCATACGATTTCCCCGTATTGTGAATATCTCGGGAAATACTGGTCCAATTTGGCTGGAAAACCTACTGTTCCAGATTCGCGATGCTCTTTCAGAATTTTTCACCCAAATTTGATTTCAAGCTTCCCCGTTTTATTTTCCATTTTCAAAATGTGGCAACCCTGGATAGTGTATGCTTTAAATTTTCTTTTAATTGCAATAACTTTGAAACCGTTGGAGATAATTGACCGAAATTTTCGCCAAATGGTAGAATGAAATTTAGGCCATTTATAGGGCATCCAATAAAAATGGTTTTCAGTGCCAAGTTCCTTTTTTAATTAACGAATATCGATTAGGAAAACTTCATTGGACGGAATTTTCCAAAAAAAATATATACTGTTTAATAGGCATTGAAGGCCCGTTCATTTGAGTATAATATTGGGGGGAATTGAGAAAAAAAAATTTTCGATCAAAAAAAAAAAAGACAGTGTATAGTCCATTGATTTTGGCAAAAAAAAAATTTTTTTTCTTTTGGTTAAATTTGACTCAAAAGAAAGGAAATTTCAAAAGCAATTAAAAAACATGCCTTTCAGTGCCAAGCTCCTTTTAGTTTTTGAGAAAATGACGATTAATGAATATCGAGACAAACAAAAATGACGATTTATGAATATCGATTAGCAAAACTTTATTGCACGAAATTTTCCAAAGAATTATATAATGTTTAATAGGCCTTGAGATGCCCGTTGATTTGAGTATAATATTGGGGGAAATTGAAAAAAAATGTTCGCTCTGTCTTAAAAATAAAACACTTAAATCTTTGTTTTAATTTTTTTCATATTTTATTTTTGGTTTTTAAAATTTTAAATTAACAATTAATACATATTTATACATATATATTTAACATAACGTCTCTATATAATTTACAATACCTAAACATTAGAACAATAAAATAAAATACCAAAGAGGTGTAAGAATTGTAACCAGATCCACTATAAAAATATAGCGGAAATCTTAAAAAATGGCTCATCTTCCATCACAATAACATTAACTTTTCTTCATAATAACTTTAAAATATGTGTACAACTTGTAGTTGTGTGTATGGATGTGTGTGCAAGAGTGTGTGTATTTGTATGTGTGAGTGTAGTTTGGGTGGGAAAGGTTTTTGTTTGGAATTGGAATGAGTATAAATTTTTCTTCTTAGTTCAACTCCTTACGTGTTGTGTTGGGCAACAGCAGACACATAAGACCACCACCCATCAATAGAACCGCCACAATGAAGGTAGGAGCTGGACAATATTGATCCAATAATGTAGCAATAACAATATTACCAATAATACCACCCATACGAGCAGCCACCATAGAAATGGCCACACCAGTAGCACGCAAATGTGTGGGGAACACTTCGGTAATCAAACAATCCAAAGCAGCGTTAGCGGCTGAAATGGCACCACTGAATACAGCCGATACAATCAAATTTTGGGTGGAATTGTAGACAAAGTACATAGCAGCTGAGCAGACACCAGCTGTCATGGTACCAAAAATCAAAAAGAATTTACGACCCAATAAATCCATACCCAGGATAGCAATCAAATTGGCGGGTAAAGCAGAAGCCAAAGAGATCAAAGATTCCATAAATACAGCTGAAGGAATGTGGGAAGAGCACACCGCATCTGCGTGAGAACCTTTACCGACCACATATTCAGTAACTGTACATACACCAGCTCTTTCACCGGGAAATTTGGTGCTATATTCCTCAAAACGATTGAACAATTCAGGGAACCACATCATCAAACCATAGTAACCAATGTGGAAAGTAAAGTTAATAATAATAGAGACAACGGTGAATTTCAAGATAGGTGAAGTAAACAATTGTTTTGTGTGATTCACCATACCGGATAACATTTTTGAGTATTTGCCCTTGATAGACTCTTTAGATACTTTCAATTCTTCCATTAATTTCTCATCAATATCCAATTCGGTTACAGGATACAATTCAGCGGCCTTTTTAGTGTTGGTTACAAAAATGCCACGGAAAATAGCCAAAGCCTTGTCTTGTTTACCCTTTGATAATAAGAATTTGGGTGATTCAGGCAAATAGAATAACAAAAAAGCCACAATAAAAGAAGGAATGGAGCAAGTCATCAAGAAAATACGCCATGAGTTGTAGGTGAATAAAGGAGTTATCCAGCCAACGCCAGTCGGAATAATGAGCCAAGCTAATCCGGCTACAAAGAGATTACCAAATGTCCAGAAGGCAGCCATGAAACTTAACATAGAGCCACGTTTCGATTTAGGTTGGAATTCGGCGAAATAGGACCAGATGACAGGACCACTACCACCAAGGCTGGAAAGAGAGGAGGAGAGAAAAAAATGTTTGTTTGAGATGATTTCAAATTGAAATGGGAATGCAATGAGTTTTAATATGTAAAATCTATTAATATTTGCAATTTTGATGGTATTAAAACAGTAAAAACTTTGTAGAATTAACGATATTAAGCAGCAATTTATGCTAAATTAGAAATTTAGAAAAAGTTTTAAATATTTCTATTAAAAAAAATATATTTCTATGAAAAATTTGTAATATGTATGTATTTCAGAAGTTTTGTGGGTATAGTTAAAGCAAAAACACAGCAATTGCCAAATATTTGTTTTAAAATTGATACAAAATGTTTTTGAAACACAAGTTTTAATCAATTCTGCTTAGAAATAAATTATATAAATCGTTTAAACTATAAAAAGTAAGATAACCCTATTAAAGGTACAATATGCAATCATATCTTTTTCTGATGTTGGCCAAAACAAAATTTGATCCGAAAAATGGTGGATCATGCTGTATTCATTTATATGCACCGTAGATCTAATATGATGAAATACGATCCGAAAATGGGTTTATCTCATCATATAAAAATGGATGTGACGTAATGACAATAAAAAACTAATTTCAATAGAATGGACGATTTAATGCAATATGAGCGAACTTTGAATGAAGTATTTTTGTCTAATGGTATCAAATAAAATGTAACTTCATTGTACTAAATCTAATTATATATAGTAAGATAAACCCATTTTTCGGATCGTATTTCATCATATTAGATCCAAGGTGTATCTAAATTAATACAGTACGATCCACCACTTTTCGGATCAAATTGTAGTTTAGGCTATACCAAAAAAGATACGTTTGTATTTTATAACATCCCGAGTAAAAAAGTTTTGATATAATCACATATTATTTTATCTAATTGTTTATAGTAACTTATAGTTACATATGTTCACATATGCTTTTAAATTCAAGCATATATACTTTTATATAGTCATATATTAGATATTTTTTCCTCAAAGGTTTTAATATGGAGACATATGTGATTTTAAATTATTACATACTGGCCTACATATATTATATGTATGTGCTATATATAAGTACATAAAGTAACATATAAAAGATCTAATTACATATACGTTTATATATAATTTAGTATGACACTATACATAATAATATAAAACTATGTGGATCCATATAAAAAATATTTTATAATTTGTGTTAGTTATGATTATATATTGACGAATATGAACCCATATATAACTTATAACGTTCTTTATAAAATCATCTATAATTATATATCATCCCACATAGGCAATTTTTTCATATTATATAAAAATATATAAGGTCCATATAAAACCGTATTATATTATATTTGGTTCCATGTTATCAATGATTTTGAACTAGTTTGAGATTTAGTAATTACTAGGGATTGGCGCGTGACACGAAATGTTCGTGAGTCACGTTATTCACACGTGAGTAATAATTACTATACTTAAGTGATTCGTGCGTGAGCGTGAGTAAGAATAACCCGTGCATGATTCGTGTGTGAGTTTATTTTTTGCATCATATGTTTTTAGTAATTTTTACTGTTTTGCGTGAGAATTTTCTGATTGTAAGTTTTTAATATACTCATGTGTGCTGAGTAAGAAACGAAATGCTCGTGCGTGAGTAATTTGTTTTTGTTTAGGAGCATGAGTCAAAAATGGCTTACGCACCAATAACATTAACAACACTGAATCTGTAATACGAAATTCTCTATTCTATAACTTACACTTGACTGATTTTTTATATTATATCTTGGTTGTACAATTGTGGCCAAACATTTAAGTCAATTCAAGTTTTTTTATAATTTTATTGTTGTTGCTTTTATTTTTAAAGATCAAAATAGTGGCTAAATTCGAAAGGCAAGGAGATGGTTCAGAAAATTGTACAGACTTTTAACGTAATGTTTGTTTTTTAATTTTGTCACTTGGTTTAAGTGGGCGTGGCTTTTAACGAAAAATTAGCGATATAAACCTCTTATCAAATTACATAGTAAAATTTAGGCAGTACTGATCGGTTGTGTAAAAACTGTATATTTTTGTAAAACCTATAAAATTTCCTTAAGTCTTGCATTATTTTTATCTACAAATAGTCGCCAGACTTAAAAGTGGAGCACTTTAAACATGACCAAATTTTTATTTGTTTTTAGCGATTTTTAATAAAGTTAACAGCACTGAATTTTTAAAGTGAATAGTTTTATGCTTTTCTTACCACAATATAGCAAATCAGTCAAGATTTTTTTTACGTTATAGTAAAAAGCATTTCATGTTAAAATTTCAGTGTTGTTAACTTTCTTTTAAAATCGCTAAAAACAAATAAAAATTTGGTCATGTTTAAAGTGCTTCAATTTTAAGTCTGGTGACTATTTGTAGATAAAGATAATGCAAGACTTAAGGAAATTTTATAGGATTTCCAAAAATATACAGTTTGTACAGAACCGATCAGTACTGCCTAAATTTTACTATGTAATTTGATAAGAGGTTTATATCGCTAATTTTAAAACAAGTGACAAAATGAAAAAACAAACATTACGTTAAAATTCTGTACAATTTTCTAAACCACCTCCTTGCCTTTCGTGGCGAATTTATCCACTATTTTGATCTTTAAAAATAAAGGCAACAACAAAAAAATTAGAAAAAAACTTGAATTGACTTAAATGCTTGGCCACAACTGTATATCATAATCCTATTAACTTTAAAATTTCAGTGTTGTTAACGTTATTTTAAAAATACTAAATTAAAAGAAAAAAATTTTCATGTTTATTGCACTGTCATGATAAATCTGGTTAAAAGTAATGGAAGATTTATCGAAATTATAAGATCTCCAGCAGACCTGGGGTTAATCATTACATTTTGTAATTACCCTACGGGAAATTTTAACAAACTGTCACCGAACTCGCCCCTTTATATGAAATAGGCTGGTCACTTTTACATGGCGTTGTCATAGGAGGTGGAAATTGACCCCTTGTGACATGTCACAAGACAAATCCCAGGACAGGTTCCTGAACTTTGTTTTTTATGAGAGTTCAGTAACCTGTCCTAGGATTTGTCTTGTGACATTTCACAAGGGGTCAATTTCCACCTCCTATGACAACGCCATGTAAAAGTGACCAGTCTATATCATATAAAGGGGCCAGTTCGGTGACAGTTTGTTAAAATTTCCCGTAGGGTAATTACACATGCAATAAGATAATTACATGTAATTGTAATTGAAAAAAAACTCAACTACAATTACACATTATTTGTAATTGCAATTCAAAAAAGAACAATTGCAATTACAAGTAATTGAACATTTTTTTTTATTTAAAAAAATAATTTTTGTATATTGTTAGATATGGTCCTATATAATATGATAAAAAGTATAAGGTTAATATTTAGATATAATTGTATCAAACTATGTCCACTTTTATAACATTTTATATAATTTTATACAAAAAGATATAATTTGATGTAATTGGATGAGGACAAAATTCGGATACAATTGCATCGAATTGCATAAAATTGTATCAAATTGTACCAAATTGTATACAATTGTATACAATTCGATACAATATGATACAATGAGACGTTCTCATTTTTCGGATATAATTATATCTAATTACATAAAAGATTATATATAATTAAATATAACTTTATATGGCTCCATATCATTTTTTTTTACTTGGGATCTAACTTTTTTTACTCGGGAAGTTACATTTGTAAAATGGTTATAAACTAGTTAACCCTTTGGCGAGTGGCGTACATTATAATGTACGTCGACTTCATCAACTCGTCACTGATTTGAATTTTAACCAAAGCGCTATTCATTTACTCTTATCCGTGCGTTATTTTGTTCTTATTAATATTTTATGCAGGCTGTGAAATTTCAAAACAACATGAGATCAGTAGAGTGCATTTTGTCTTGTGATCATCAACGCTGCTGAAAATGTGTTAAAAGTTTAAAAAAAGCTTAAGTTTAGTCTCAAAAATTGTGTGAGGAATAAAATTCATTAAAATTCCCGTGTCAAAGGGTTAAGCTAGCTGAATTGTTTTAAAATTTTTTAAAATATAAAATATTTAAAAATGTGGTTAAGGGTATTTATGGGGCTTATGCAGCTAGCTTAAATATCTGACATTGATTTGAAATTGGTGGAAATACCATAATATTATAAAAGCTTATTGATCTAACTGAAAACATTATTAAATATTACCAAATTAATATTTGTTATAAATTTGATATAAGATGAATTAATGAGTTAAATAAGAATAGAAGATGTGTTGTGTTTTTTATTTCATTATTATGCATTCAATATATAGACAATGTAAATACACAACGAAAATCTAATTACAATCGGTTTTTGTTGTACATTTACGTTTTCGAGATGTTCAATGCATAAGAATGAACCAAACAACGACACATCCTCTATTTTTGTTTAACTCATTAATTCAGCTACACAGTGATACGTTACGTTTACGTCTGGGTAACTCAGTCATAATTCTGGCTTTAATTTTCACAATGTCCCTTTAGCTACTAACTGACAAATTTGTTGTTGTTTCACATAAAATTTTAATTAAATTGTTGGTTAAATTTTAACTGGACATTCAGTAATCGGACCTTAGTGTAATAATAAAAACTATTTTGTTTTTGTTGCCAAATTCATCTAGCTGAATCTGAAACTGTTAAAAATATAGTCCTATAGATATTATACGTATTATTTACGATCAAGTTAGCTGAATTTAATTAAAATGGTTTAAAAACAAATTCATAGTATTTATTAAAAATCACATGTTATGTCTCGTTGAAAAACAGATTTTGCGGGGTTTTATGTTAAATTTGTGTGCTTATTAAACTTTTATTTAAATATTGTAAAATCATCTAGATGAATTTAATTAAAATAACTTAAAATCAAATTTGAAGGTGTTATTCATTGATAAATCACGTGTGTTAATTCTTTTCGAACAACAGATTTTTTGGGGGGTTTTTATGTTATTTCGGCGCATTGAACACTACTATTGAAATATTGCAAAATCTTTTGTTTAAAGTGTGAATTTTAAAGCAATTTTTGACTAGGTTTAATATATTTAAATATAGCACATTTTTTCACAAATAACTCTATATTAAAATACATTGTGTTAAAACGGCACACTTGAACCAAATTTAACAAAATCATTAACAAGTTCGGATCGCTGTTTCTACAATACGTACTAAATTTTAAGCCAGTTTAATACTCGTATATAAGTAAACAATAAATCCTTAATCAAGATATTTTTGCAACATTTTTCACTGCACCAAAAAATTATAAATTTTTTTCAAGCATACGTTAATTAAATTAACATATGAATAGAGTATACAATAAAATGATGAATCATAATTGAGATTAATATATCAGCAATAATTTCAGCAATAACCGCGTGAGTCACAAATTTACATTTTTCAGGAGAGCCGAAACAAGGCTAACAACAACGTAAAATTAAAGCATGAGGAGATATAACAACGTATCTAGTGCTGATAGGTCGCTATTGTTAAAAAAAAACATTTAGAAGCGTTAAAAATTAAGCAATTAGACATCAATAACTCAAAATCACGAACAGTTTAGGGCTTGGTCGGAAATGCAACACAGCTCTGCATCTGATGCGCATGAGTTATTAGTTTGTGATGCTGATACAAATCAGCTGATGCTTTTGCATCAGACATTAGGTCCATTCGATTACTGGATAATTTGTACAAATTTGTACAAATTTTTACTGGATGGCGTTCGTTTACATAAATAATCAGTAAACAGAAAGAAAAAAGAGAGAGTAAAGTGACAGTTCTATGTTGAGAGTTTCTAAGTCTTCTTTTTTTTCTTGCAAATTTTTACTGGATAAATTTTTACCAGTAAGAATTTGCAAGCAGAAAAAACATATGATTCGAAAACATATTTTTGTTTATTGAAAACCAAAAAAAAATTTACAATTATGTTATTTGATGGAAATTCAAAGCAATGAAACTTTCAAAGTAAATTAAGGGAAATATAAGAAAACCTTCTAAAAAGTTTCTGCTAAAGATTTAACATCTAAAATTATCTTCTTCCAAAGCGACCAGTTAAAATTTATTTATATATTTGGTGTTGTTATCAGCTGTGTCTACAAACTTGCAAATTGTTGCATATTTTCTGTTCGCGTACATGTTTGGGAAAATTTTATTTTGAGAGTAAATCTTGTCTTACTCTCTGTAAGTTTGTACTGAGTAATTCTTACTGGACTTGACTGAGAAAAGTACTCGAATGGACCTATTTTTGTGAACATCTTGCGGAACATCTGCTTTGATGATGCATTTTTGAACATCTGAAAATTTCAGTGTTGCCAGTTGATGCTTTCACGAACGCGCTGCGCATCACATGCAAAGCAGTGATGCATTTCCGAACAGGCCTTTACAAGGTTATTGCTGAAACCCACTGATACATTAAAATAAATATTTAAATAAAAAAAAAAAATTTAATACTTACGCAGCACCGTTTAAAAATCGAAACAACATAAACCATTCGTAAGTTTGCGAAAATGAAGATGCGACTATGCAAATGCCATTCATAAAAGATATGACAATCAGTACTTTTTTACGACCCATCGAATCAGCAATACTACCCCAGAAATAGGCACCTACCATCATACCAATGAAAATGATAGAATTAAGCCACCCCTTGGTTGCAGTATTAAGATTCAGATCACATTGGGCCGAGGGTAAAATGAAAGACATAGAAATAACATCCATCTCTTCACTAGTACTGACGAGACCACAAATAGCCAATAATATGTAATGGAATTTGCCATAGCCGCACATTTCAATGGCCTGTTCAAAACCGGCCTTAAGGCCGGTTGAATGGCCACCATTTCCGCCTTTTTCTAAATCATTTTTGTCGGTCTCATATGCGTTGTTGATATGATATCCAGGATCTTTCGAATCAGAACCCAAGCCGTACGGTTGTAAAATAGAACGATTATCTACCGTTGAAACGGTTGTATTATTGTGATTTGGTTGTAGTCCAGTATCTACATTACAGGCTGAAATTGAAAACATTAAATTATTGTTTTTAGATTATAAGAAATTTTAAAATACTTACAATTACTTGAATTTTTTTGAGAGTCACCTTCTACCATTCTACGAGTTCGAGTTGTTTTAGCTTTTGTGTCGCGTAATCCGCCAAAAAAAAAAATGTGTAATGTGGAAATGAAAAAAAATTCGTTTAAAATTAAAAACAACTATTTTTTTAACCAATTTATAAGGTATAGTATAGTTGACTAGTTTCAACAAGAGGTTTTAAGTTCTAAAAAGAGAAGAAGAAAAATATTTTTTATAACAAAATGTTTTAAATGTTCATAAAATAAATGAAAATGTAAATTATATTTTAAATAAGTGCTCTTAAAATTTAAATTGTACTGAGTTTATATTCTTTTTAATATTTTAAGTATCATTTTAATCAAATTTTTGTTTGTTTAGTATATAAGAAGCTTAAATAGTTTCAAGAGGTATGAACATTTCAAATGAGATGGAAATACAACTAATGTGGTGTTTCTAGATGACGTTTTGGTTCACACGAACGCAAATTCAATAACAAACTACATGCAATAGAAAAACAAAATACATGTAGTCAAGTTTTTACTATATTTTGTTAACAAATCGTTTGACCAATATGCCAAAAAGTTGTTATCGAGAAAAACGTGAAAGAGGTTTACATTATTTCATGTCAGGTTCAACGAAGTCGATACTGGATATCTCAGATATGATTCGAGATATCGAGAAACGGGGTTCAGAATCAAAAAGACGATATTTACATTATATGTAATTCATTCCTAACTCAAAAATGATCAGTAGGTTAAACTAATAATAAGCTGACGAAATGCTATTCAGATTAGAAAACTTATGTATACGTATTGGAATTTCGATTCAGCTATGTTTAATATTATTCAGTAAAATAAAGTTGTAAAAAATTAAAAACTTTCAATGTTATTCATTTTGTTTGAACATTTTTATATTAATTCAGCTGTCATAAAACTAATTCAGCAAGATTTTTTTTAAGTTTTACAAAACCTTTAAGTTCGTAAAATTTTTAATACAAATTTACAGAGTATTTTTAAAGAAAATTAAATTCAGCTTTCTAATAATAATTCTATTCAGCTAAGTTTTTTATTATTTTGCAGAACAAAATCACACAAATTAAACAATTTGTTATTATTATTATTATTATTAAGGGTAAGTTCGAACTAGCTAAAATAAATCTAAACTAAATTCAGATTTACAAGTGTCTTCAAAATTTGAAAAATATTTTGTATTTTTTTCAAAAAAAAATTTTAGAACCCTTTTGTCAATTTTATTTAGTTTAGTACAAATTTTAGTACTTTGAATATGGCCTAAATTAGTTTGAGACTTCTTATAAATACACAGCTATTTTAAAACAACTTCAAATGGATTTCCAAAAAAGTATGAATTTTGTCCCAATTCAGCAAATGAAAAAATATGTAAAAATAAGTAAAATATCTTTAAGTGTTTATTAGTGTATTAAGCAAAGTTTATACATACATACTCAGACAAACAAAAATATTTATAACTTTTGTTTTTGTAATGGTATGAATTGAATATATTTAAATTTATATAAATGTTATTCAGCTATGGAATTTGGGGTACATTAATTTAACTATGAACTATTCAGCTGAGAACAGTAAAAGTCTTCTAAGTATAGTAAAATTCTAATAATAATAATTTAGTAAAGTTCTGTTAAACTTTTGTTGATTTCATAATTTTTTAATTTTAAATCATTTACTCTTAAAAAATTTTATTTTAACTCGCAGATGAGCAATCCTTTCTGTAGAATTTTGATAAAAATCTAAAGTTTATAATTTAATTTTAGTTATTATAACTATTTGTGGATATTATAATTCATAAAATTATTTCAAAGAAATTCTAATGTTACTCAACTAATTAAGCATGAAAAAAATATGAAAAACTGCTTTTAGTACTATTCAGCTAAGAAAACCTTTATTCAGCTACATTAAGGTTTTATGTTTTTTATTTAGGTTTTTAATAAAACTTCATATATCTACGATTTTTGTTTATAATTAGCACAAAAATAGAATTCAGCTAAGAATATGTAGAAGTAAAGAAAAAAGAAAGGCTTAATTTGTAGCTATATTTCCGTTCAGTTGAGACTATTCTAATTTGGGGACACACTAACATAAATTTTAAATTAATAACGGCAAAATGATATGATTTTTAATGCTAAAAGTAATTAGCATAAATTTGATTAGAATATTCAAAAGTAAATAGCAAAACATTTTGTATATTTATTATTTGTATATAATTTTTAATGTGTCAAACACATTACGCAACTGTTAAGAATTTTATATACTGCTTATAAATAATTAAAAAGACATTTATTTAATTAAGCTTATTAACTTATTGACCTATTATTGCTTATACTCGTACTTTCGCGTAATTAAAACAAAACTCTAATAAATATTTACTTAAACACAATTTATCTAACTTATTTACAAATTTTGTCAATATTATTTTGTCGAGAAATTAAACGTGTCTAGTCTATAAAAATGTGAACAATTAAATTTTGAATTCTTTATAAGGGGATGCTGTAGCTACTAACACACTCACGCTATCTTTTTGTCCGCAATGGCAACAACTATTATGAAGTGATGATCATGGGCACGTGACATTTTGCAAGAAAATATTATTTGAATTTTTTAAAAATCGAGTTCTAGAGCAAAAGTACACAAAAACGAAAACAAAATACATTTTGTTATAAATATGTATGTATGTATATGTAGCAATCGTTAGCAATTAAGGCGGCAATTATTAAATAAAAACAAAGTATAACTAATACATATTTGATTGAGAATACATAAAAGCGATTAACGGTCAACACGAAATTTTTTAATTTAAAATAAAAAAGCAATTATTAATTAAAAAAAAAGTAATTAAATAAATGAAATAGAAAAAGCTAATTTCAAATGACACAATATATGTATATAGCCGAATTGAAATCTTTTAAATCAAAGAAGCTGTGAAAATTCAGATTTAAGCCCCCCATACATTTGCAATATAATGGCACAGTATATTTCTCGTTTTGCCACACACCATACAATAAATTGCAACATATACATATGTAACAAAAGATCACCACAATATTTTATGCAATATATGATTTCAACATAACCTCAAAATGCACACAACAGTAAACAGCGCCAAATTAAAATTGCACAGTGTTGCCAATAGATTATGCAATATTTCAAGTTGTCCAATAAAAATCAAAAGTGTTTTGATTCACCACATAATATTGCTCAACCTTCCATTTAATACATACACGGTCAATATGCTTGCACCACTTGGAAAGTTGTGCCATAATATTGCAAATGTATGGCCCGCTTTAAAATATAGCTGACGTAAAATACAGCTGACTTTTATATATTATAAGATATTAGATGAATAATATTGAGTTAAATATACAAATTATTAATAAAAATTTTGCTAAACTAATAATGTTTAATAAAATTAATATTAAAAAGTACTTAATTTGTTGCACGATGTCAAAAAAATTGAGTTTAACTACAAATAAATGCAAATATTTCTTAGCAGGAAAGCAAAAAGATACAAACAATTGTTTCTGGTTTCATTTTCAAAACAATTTAATTGAAAAGAGATACAAACAATTGTTCCAAGGCCGAATAATGATGATCTAGTTTATATCATTCAAAATAAAAAGTGTTTTCTCTGTTTAGATAAAAATATAATTTTAATTAATTCATATGATTTTATTTAAATTAGATTTTTAATGAAATTTTGAAAAAACATGTATTTTTTATTCAAGGATGTTTTTTAATTAAAAAATAAATAAAAACCACAAATTCGATTGTTAAATTTTGCTTCGAATTTCAATATACTCGTTTGTTGATATGACAACATCGTTGGCTATTTAATTGAAATAATTTCAACAATCTAGTAACAAATATGTTGTTTGTATTTACAAAAGCAATTTTCGACTCAATTTCAATTAAAAGTTTAATTTTATTTACAAAAAGTTTAATTGTATCTACAAACAATTTTTATATGTGAAGAATTAAAAAATTAAAAACTGACTTTAGAAGTAGCAAAATTTAAATATTTCGTAAGTGAAATGCAAAAATTTTATAAAAACTTTAAAGTGCCTACACTGAGAGAATTATCCTCACTTCAGTAATGAATTTCTTCATAGTTTCAATGAAAATTATCACTGGAACTCGTCCAATGCAACTATTCATAGAATCTATGAAACAGGTTTCATTTCATTCATAACACTATGCGACAGTCAAAATCAGGATGGGATGAAACCAACGGGAAATGTTATATCGGTCAAAAACAAGTTATACGTGTCCCGGCGTTTCGCTGGGTCATCCCTAGGAATCGAGATATATCTTTTTTTTTGACATAACTCTAGAACCACTAGTCCGATTTTGCTCAAACAATTTTAAAAAAATTAAAAATTACAATTCCTTTAATCTGTTCATATAACGTTTTTCTATATACTCAACATTTTTCTATATACTCAACACCATAAAAATCAATAACCTTTTGTTTATTACTTTTTTTTTAATATTTTAGGCAAAAAATATTTTTTTCTTCATACATTTATTTTTACCGGTAAAACTGTTGAGTATATAGAAAAACGTTATATGAACAGATTAAAGGAATTGTAATTTTTAATTTTTTTTAAATTGTTTGAGCAAAATCGGACTAGTGGTTCTCGAGTTATGTCAAAAAAAAGACCACCAAAGGTCAAATCGATATATGTCGATTCCTAGGGTTGACCCAGCGAAACGCCGGGACACGTATAACTTCTTTTTTACCGATATAACTTTCCCCGCTAGTTTGAACCCTTCCCGATCACTGACCCCTACCATTTGTCTAACAGTGTAATGAATGTAAATGCACTAAAATTTACTCAAAATCATTAACGGTTAATCGTTTGTTCAGACAATGCAAAAAGGACCCATTTATGGTAGCTGCAGAGCTTAAGAAAGAACTAAATGTAACAGTAAGTATTGAAAATATATTTTGGAGAATGCGAGATAATAACTTAAACGCATCTAGTCCCCGAAAAATGCCACTGCTATCACGTAAGAATTTTTCACAGCGTTTGGAGTTCGCTAAAGCACATTTGGACTATCGAACTGAAAAGTTTGAAAATGTTCTTTGGGCAAACGAGTACAAAACTGTATTATTTAGTGGCAAGACATCACAATCCTAGGGCAAAAGACCCCATAATGCAGAAATGAATCCAAAAATTACAAATAAAAACTATTAAACATGGTGGTTCTAGCATTATGGTATGGGGATGTTTTTCGTACTATGGTGTAGGACCATGCGCGGTTCCAGCAATTAATATAAGGGGAAAAATCATACGCCACCGTAGACAAATACATTGAGTTGGGCACTAAGGCGTATGATTTTTCCCTTTATATTAATTGCTGGAACAGCGCATGTGTAGGACCCATACTTATATTGGATCAGAACAATCATGAACGAGACCATTTATGTTAATATCCTCCAGGAAGTAATGCTGTTCAGCAAATCTGGAACTAAATTTCAAAGAAAATATGCCAACATATAGTGAGCTCGATACCAAAACTTTGAGAAGAGGTTATTGCCTACACTCAAAATAATAAGTCTGTTGGCTGAACATAAAAATTGCACCATCTTTAAAGCTTCGGATACATTGGTGGCGCCATCTACCGGATAATAACAGTAGGGTAGAGGGGGGATCCTTCGCCACTTTCTTTCAAAGCACTGTCATTTCATAACCCCTTATTATTTTTCAAAAATTACTTTCAAATTGAAAGCCTACATATCTTGGCTTTAATTTGTATGATTTTTATTCTAATTATTTGCATATTTCTATTATTTTTTTAAGGATTTTCAAAGCAACTCAAATCGGCGTAACTGCCCCAAACCTGGGGTAAATTCGTCAAAAGAACTAGATACAATTTCAGCAAAAAAATTTGTTCATACAGCAAAGTCAATCTTTTAATAACTGAAATAAATAATTTATAATAAGTGCATTAAGATATGTGATTCTTTTTAATCAATAAATCTCCACTACATTAAAAAAAATTATTTAAATATAATATAATGATTCTTCAAAATTAAAAAAAACTGAATAATTAATATAAATTTAAGAATGAACACGATTGTTCTAATTTACTATTAAACTTATTTTAAACATATAGAAAAGTCTTTTAGAGCATTTTAGGCAGGGATGCACCAACTCTTTGTAGCTCCAGGGGCCATCTGGTGATTGTGCCCCACAGACAGGCACTAACATAAAATTAATATTTTTCACACATTTTAAGCATTTATTAAAATCAAATTATTATTTTTCGAAGCCTTAGGATCGTAGGTCTAAGATAATGAAAAATTTTTCTTATCACACGATTTGAGGAAGTTATTGCAAAATGTAGTTGCTTCCTATTATTTTTTTGGCACCCTGTGTTATAAATTCATCAAAGTGGATGTCAAGGAAAGGTAATTGAAAAATGCACAAAATATATTTTTTCCAATTTTTTATCTCCCTTAATAGCGGAGAAAAATGGGATTAGTGTATGTGCCCCATTGGCGAAGGATTCCCCCTCTATCCTAACATGAAAATATTATATTTTAACAATACATTTTGTAAAATTTAACGAATGAGCTCTTAAAAATTAGTTTTAAATAATTTTGAAAATTAACACTCAAAATTAGTTAAAGTACTGAGGATTTTTAGTATTGTGTTAAATGAAGATAACTAAAATATTTGCTTAAATCAGTGTTTCAACTAAAAATGTGTTAAAAAGTAGTCAAATCGATTTGAAACCGGTTTGACAGATTTTTCTACTAAATTATTTATTATTTTAAGTGTAGTTTTAGAAAGTTTTAGTTTCAAATATAGTAAAAAATTATAGAATAGTAAAAAATTATAGAAAGCCAAGACTGAATAAAGAAAAATCATTACATGAATTAAAAAATAGCTAATATAAATACTACTTAGCCGAATTAATATATTTCTTAGCTGAATTGCAAATATTTTAGAAAATTGTTCGATAAAATTCAAAAAACTAACACTATAAGCACCGTAAGTTGTTTTTCACTTGGAAAATTTACACTAAAACTTAAAATGCCTCAAAAGTTCCTTTAGATTATAAAAATTATAAATTTTTTTAATTTATTAGAAATATCCAATCACTATAAACACAAAATGCCACTTTTTCACAACAAAAATAATAGTCTTGTACATTAAATTTGCGTGAAAACAAAGTCTACACACTTTTCACGTGAAACTCATTATCGTGAAAAATAATTTTTTTATATGGAATATAACAGTTTTTTCACGTGAAATCGGAACAACTTAAGGTGCTTTATTGATCAAATATTAAAAACCTTTCATACACAAATTTTGCTGAATTCAAATAACTTCAAATCCAGAAAACTTATACAAAACTGTGTAAAAATTATGTTTTTGTTAAAATTTAGTTAATTTTAAAAGTACCTACAGTGTGACATTCAAAATACAAATAAAAATACCTCAAAGGTTAATGCGTCATTAATTTATGTTAATTTTAGTATCAATTATTTAATAAATTATGCGTTTTTAATATTAACACTTTATTTTAATCATATTTCTTAAAATATGCATAATTTTTCATAACACTTGCATATTTATTGGAAAACAATATTACTGACTGACTGTGGCGTTTGTAATAAATTATGCACATATTAATTAGCTTGAGGATTTATTATGATCATATTATTTATTTCTATGGTGTTTTAATTAGTTTGTTGTTCATTTTTATATAATAAACAATTTTGTTTATTAGAACATTATTGTAAGTAACAACATTATCTAAAGTTAAAATGCAGATAAAATTGTATTGTTTTGTTTAACAAAATTGTAAAAAAAAACATAGAAATCTGTGCATAATCAGTTCCTGTTTACCTTCGTTAACTACGTATAAAGTATTTTTTATGCCTAACAAAAAACACAAAAATTTTTGTGTTAATAAATTTGTAAATGTTGTTAATTTTTATATTACGTGACATTTCAAGAGTGAAATGAACAAATAGTGACAAATAGTTTGTTACAGCTGTGTCATGATTTTTTAAAGAATTTTTTGAACCTGTGAAAGTAACAAAACTAGAAAATTTATTTTATATTTATTAAATACAACAAGAAATAACTATTAAGAGAACATATATGGATTATCAAGGATTTTCTTTAGCTAAATAGGTTGTTTAGATTCATAAATACAATTAATGTTAAAATGATATCGTTATTATTTAAATAGATATATTCTTCAAACTGTGAAACACATGATATTCTTAGGCTACCTGAATTCGATTGAAATATTATGGTTTTTCTTAGCTGAATTGAATTGTATTTGTTATTTATAGTAAGAAAGGCAATATTATTAATAGACATTTTTGTAAAACATTAGCTGAATTTATTGTTTTATTAGCTGAATATACTAAACAATTCAAAATTGAGGTTTATAATGAAAAAACTAACCGTTTTTATAATCTTTGAAGTTTTCTAAAACAAAAACATACAAATGTTGTAAGAGCAACTAAAAGCTTATTTGAATAATTTACAAATTTGCGAATTAAAATTTTATTTGCCATTATTATGATTGTAATGATAACACTACCGGTGTTCTGTAACTATGTGAGAAGTTTCTCACATTAAAATTGCAACTCTGCGATATTTAAAACAGAGTGAGTATCATAATGTCAAATTTAGCCAGAGGTATGTAAAAAAAATTTACTTATATTCAGTTTGAAATTTTGTGACTCAACCTGTTTTAAATATCGTAGACACATCGTAGAGTTGCAATTTTTATGTGAGTAACTTCTCACATAGTTACAGAACTTAATTTTTGTAGAAGTTTTCAAACAAAAATTTTAATAAATATAATTTATTGTGACTTTGGAACAACAAACACAAGGGAAATACAGTCATAACTAAGAATCACAGACTTACAATTTTACAGTTTCTAGGGCGATACTGGACTTTTTTCAGACAAAGATTTTGTTAACGTAGGAATATAATACAAAGGTCCCTTTTTACTATGAATTACACCCTATAATTCCCTATTTATAATTATATACAGTGACGGACAATGTAATAGAATAAATTAAACAGTGTGTTTGTTTACTCAAAATTCTTACTAATTTTACTACAATTGAAAAGTTTTGTTTACTTTTTGTATTGAATTTTTCCTGCTGTACTAAAAGTAGTAACTTGTAGTAAGTAAACGAACAAGCTTAAAGTTTTTTCTAATTTTATTCTCGTTGCCTTTATTTTTAAAGATCAAAACTGAATTGTCCCCCCAAAAACTGGTAAATGGTACAGAAAACTGTAGGAATTTTTAAGGTAGCATTTATTTTTTAATTTTGCTACCCGTTTTATTTTAATGAAAAGTTAGCGAAATCGACGTTTTATCAAATTACATAGTAAAATTTAGCGAGAACTGATCGGATTTATACAAACTGTATATTGCTGGAGATCCTATAAATTTTTCTTAAATTTTGCAATAAATGCAGTGTTGCCACCAGTAAATCACAAAATTACACAACTGTAGGTCAAAAATTATCTAAAACTGTATGAGATTACACAAAAAAATTTATAAAATTTTTTTTATATTTTTCCAAATATTTTCATAATTAAAAGAAACCTTTCTAGGTTAACTATTTCTAAATAGCTGAATTATTTCAAAATAATTTTATTCTGGCCCACTGTGATGAGTTAACAACATTTATCTCTGATCATGGAAACTACAGAAAAAAAATTCACTGTGGATTAGTCAATCACAAACTAACTAATCCAAATTTCACTCTGTAGCTGCATTTTTAAATGGTCTTGCCACCCAAGAGAAAAGTACTTTTTTTCATGAAGTTTGAAAAATACGTTCGCAAAACATGAACAATATACGGGGTTAAAAATACAAATTAAATATAGAACAATGGTTTTGATTTCTTTTTGGGCTTAGTTTTGAACAAATTTACGAAATAATTCGTCGGAAAATAGAAATTTATGGTAAGTGTTTCACAAACTTATTTCATCGAAATATCGACTAATTTGCATTTTATTATTAAAAAGTTATGGAAATGAATATACCGAAATTTCTATAAAAACTGAAATTACACGAAAACTACAAAAAATTGTCATTATTCAAAAATTATCCAACGAATATGTAAAAAGTCCCGTTTTTGAATAATTATTTAAAAAGTGGCAACACTGAATAAATGACTCATACAAATGATCATTGTTTTTTGAAAGCACTCTTTCTTTTGGTGGAATATATGAAAAAAGTTGTATCTACAATCTCAAAAGTTGTCTCAAAATTAATAATATTTCAGATTCAAAAAAGATTCTAAAATTATTCAAATTTATGAGGAAAATTTCGATTTCATACGAACTTTTTTAGTCATTTCTGAGTACTCTTTTGTATGGACCAAGGAAAAAGTCAAAACATTTATATTTTTGGAGCTCATTTCTGAGTTTGCTAGGAAGTATAAAAAAGAGAACATTTTTCTTATTGCGGACACCTGATGAGTTGGGGTGATGCCCAGGAAACAACTGTATTGTCTATAATGAAAATGGTCAACCTTTTTGAAACAACAAATAAAATCGAATATGAGGTAGAACAATATTCTAACTAAATATAAAGACTGCTTTCGAAAAAATTGTCCATCACATAATTCAAGAAATCTGCTAAACCAGTCATTCAATTTTAAAAACAAAAACTGTTTTATAACCTCCACTCCAAGGCAGCTTTGCTGTGATAGCAAGAGGCTAGGTTGGGCAAAAAAAATAGACAATCCATGGTGTGTAACAAAAGGTTTTAGTCGCTTCTCCAAGCACTCTTTGATATAAAGAACGGTGTCGAAAAAGTGGCGATTTTTGCCGACGGAGTAAGAAGTAAAAGTCTACTGCTGATTTAATATTCGACTGTTCTGAACTAAAATATAGTGACTTTAATTCTCTAAACCCATGGGAAATATCTAAAAATCGGTCACATTCGAGAAAGTTATCCTTAGCTATTACATACGGCAGCTTATTTTAAACAGCTGTCTTTTTCAAATCGCTTTTTATATTTTAGAAATTTCTTCAACATGGCACTTATTTTGTTCGCCTTATTCTGGTCTCAAATGCCCTTCTTCTGCCAGAACCTGCCTTTCGAGTGATCTCTAAGTCGTCATAAACATCTTTAGAACTCTATAAACCCTTTTTAAAAGTTGAATCAAATAAAAGCCTCTAACAAAAAAATGTAAAAATATGAAATTTTCTTACATTCATTCCAAAGCCTACTAAAAAATAACACTGCATGACAAAATCGTGACTTTAAAAAATTAATAGAGCTCAGACCATCAATTCTATATATTTCGGACATGCTGATTATTTTAAATTTCAATTGATATTTTCTGATTTCAAATTGAATCACGAATTATCAGAAGTTTTTTTTAGGAAAACACTTAAAATCTTAGCTTTTTTAAGGTTTTAAGGGTCTTTTGATTGAATCACCTAAAATCTCTCCGAAATTTTTTCTCCGGTAAATATATTGAATTCTGTTGATTTTTCTGAAATAAAACGTCATAAAATGTTGTAAAAAATATCATTTATTAAAAAAAATATCAATGAAAAAGTTTCATTAAAACTAGATTCATAAAATATATGAAGCTTTTTCACAAAATTTTAGAACTTTTTCATTAACTGAAAATTTTTAATTAAAACTCGTCCAGCAAAATTCTTTCTGGGAAGGGGGCCGAAAAGTAAGTGTTGGTGGGAACCGCTGTTCTAAGATATTTAGCTGAATTGCATTTTTTCATTTCAAACAAATGTTTTAAGCAAAAAATTTACTGAAATGCAAATTACCGTAGCTGAATTTAAAACTTTTATATGCTACAAGGTAAACAATAAAAGAAAATCTTTAACTGGAATCAAAACAAAGTTTCTGATATGGCTGAATCTAAGTTTTTGTTAGCTGATTTACAGTTATTGTCCGAAATTTTTGTAAAGAAGCTTTACAAATAATTTAAATGCATTAGTTTGAAAAATATTAACTAAAGACTATATAAAATATATATTAAATTTATTTGTATTTCTTTTTATAGAGTTTTGTAGAATTTTAGGTAAAAAGCCCTGATTCAGCTATGAAAAATTAAGCTTTTTCACTAATTTAGAACAAATCTTCTAAAAATTTTTATAGCTATTTAACATGAAAGTAATTTCAAAACTGGATTTTTTTAGAATATTTATCAAAACAAACCAAGTTTCAAATAAAACTCAATTTAAGTTCTTGTTAGCTGAATTACGTTTGTTTAACGAAATTTTTGCAAAGAAGCTCTTCAAATAATTTAAATGCACCAGTTTAGATAATTTTAAATCTACAATTTATTTGTATCACTTTTCCTAGCGTTCTTAGGGTGGTAGCGAACTGGCTAAACTAATTCTAAACTAAATTCAGGTTTAAAAGTTTCTTTTTTAAAACAATTTTGAAAGAAATTTTTTTGTATTTAGTTTACAACAAATTTAGCCACCTCGCACAGGACCTTAATACAATAATTTTAGTTAAATAGCCCTGATTCATCTAAGAAAATTTTAGCCAAATATATACGAAATTCTCTATTATACTTGACTTTTTATTAATTTATAACATCACTTCTAATTTATTTAAAATTAAGTAATTGTAATCAGGATATTTTTTAGAATATTTACCTCTCTTTTTGTATTGTTGATATAAAATTTATAATAAAATCGTGTTTTTTCCTAAATAAAATTTGTATTCGTTTTTGTACGTGAAGTTAGCTTTCAATTTCAATTAACACTTGTTGTATATTAATAAAAAAAAAATATACAAAAAAATTTACTGTTATAAATAAACAAAAATGTAAATTTTTTTAGTCCCACTAGCAGTTTTAATCGAATGCAAATTATTATATTGATAATATTTTAACGAAAACATTAACGTTTTATACAATTTGAAACGTCTTAAGAAATATTATAAGTTAAATTTGTTTTATAAAAAATAACACTGGTTACATTGAATTTTAAAAAAAGTTTCTTAATATTTTCTTCTTTTTAATTAAAAGAATAGCTTTATAGACTTTTTTTCTTTAAGGAGAACGAACGAATGAATGTTTTTACGCGCCAAACAGCAAAATGTATCTGAAGTCTGTAACGCGGCTTTAAATACGATGAAGAGTCTGGTGAAATGATATAAAACAACAAAATAATATAAACAACAATAAAACAACAAGTAATAACTGCTTTTTTTGGAAGCACATACAAATTGTATTTAAAACTTGCGCTTAATGTTCTAGTCGTATAAAAAAAATGAGAAATTTGCAATAAAAAAGAGTATAAAGTTGTTTTAAATAATGATAATTTTATGTTTTTTGTGGTTTCAGTTTAATTTTCTCTTTTTTTTCAACTTACGCTCTTTTAAAAGAATGTGTTATAATTTAATATCAATGGTTTTGTTTTTCAAATTCATTTTGTTGATTTTTGTAATATTTTAGTTTTGATTCATTCAAGTTTCACAAAAAAGATTCATAAATATATTGAAAGTGTTAATTTTTAACAAATATTATGAAGTTTCTAAAACTCACGCGATATTTAAATGTACATCATAATAATATTTATTAACATATAAATTATACTTAGTCAAGGGAATATTGTTTTGATGTCTTAAATGGCAAAGTTTGAAATTAGAGAAATTTAAAAAGTTAAAAAAAAACATTTTATGCAGCTGAATTAATGTAAAACGTAGCTGTATTAAGTTTTCTATTCAAATGGAGTAAAATTGCGTTATAAAATATCTGCTGAATTGTGATTTTCTTAGCTGAATTTATAAAATTACAAATTTTAATGTTAGCCAAAATTTTAAGGTTTTCAAATAAACCAAGTTTTTTTTATAAACCGCAGTTAAATTAAACTTTTCTTTACTGAATATAAAGAAATCCATAGAAAAAGTCTATAAAAGATATTTTAATATAGAACAGTGTAAAAGATATTGATAGATAGCTGAATGGATTTTTTAAATAAAAATAATATAGAAAAAATAAGAAAATATAAATAATTAAAAATTTTAACTCAGCTAAATAAATGTTAAACAAAGCTGAATATTGTAAACAAAGCGAAACATTAGCGAAAAAGGAGACACGGAAGAGATTTAAAGATAAACAAAAATCTAAAAATAAAATGTTTGTATGTGTCTGTGTTTGATCATTTCTGAGTAAGAGACAATAACAGAGAGCTGAATAGGAGAGAAAACAATGAATTAGTTACATTGTATTTAAGGCCTTATTTGGGTAAGATGGCAATAATGTCGTCGCACTTCAGTATAGTTACTTTTGTAATGTGGGGACATGTTTTCGAATCCCAAAGCCGACGGGTTGTTGGAAAAAATTATCCTACAGATACAATCTGGCAATTACACATATAAACAATTAACTATTTAATGGAAAATCACTGATGAAGCCAATCCATACAAAAAAGGCAGAAACTAGATCTAGTCGGATTAAAAAATTAATGTTTAAAATTTTTAGAGAAAAATGTTTATTCTTAACCTATATTCACTTCATATCAGGGACGTAACAGTTATAACTTTTATTCAAAAAAGTGATTGTTTTACAATTATTTCTTGTTTGAGTATTTTTAGTTTTCAGTTTATTTGCTCTGTTTGATTTCTATTTTTAATTCAAACAAAAACAATCCAAACACGATTTTTATTTTTTCAAAAATAATAAAAGTTATTTTGTAATTTTTTTTCTTTATCAAAAAATAACAATTAAGAGTATAAATCAAAAGCCGTAGAACCAATGACTTCACCAATTATAATATCCTGATGATATCAACTAGTGTTAATAAAAGATTGAACAGTGATTTAAAGTGAGTAAATATGTATATTCCAGCAACTTCCGGCATTCAATTTAGGTCAATTTTTAATTTTTATTTTATTATCAAATAAAAAAGTTACTGCTTAATTTTTTCAAAAAAATCATTTTGTAACTTTTATAAAAAGTTTTAAAATAAAAATCAAAAAACAACAGAAATTTATAGAGTGAAATATAAAAATTGAAAAAATTAAAATCTTTGCCAAACTTTGTGATTTTTTTGTGCAATATGATTTATAAAATATAGTGCATTATTAAAATATTATATTAAATAAATTTGGGTGGTGACTTTTTTAGAAATATAACAGTTATTTTGGGTCTCTGCTTCATATAAAACTTTTTTGAAATAAATAGATTTCTGCTAAAAGAATTTTTAGGAAAATTTTAAAATAAATAATATTTAATTATTGTAGATTTTCAGCTGAATTAAAAATTTGCTTGGAATATTATATAATCGTATGCAGTTTCTTCCAATAATATTTTTTTTGCAAAAGCGACAAACAGTTTCAACTAAATTAAATTAAAAAAAAAAATTATTTTAAATGTAGCTGAATTGAAGTTTTGGAATTTTTAATGATTTTTTTTATTTAAAATAAAAATATAATTATAAAAAAAGAAATTTATTTTAAAACATTCAGCAGATTAATTAAGTTGTTTAGCTAAATACTTTTCTCGGCTATTTTATATATTATGCAAATAATGGTAGCTGAATTGAACATTTTGGAATGTCTGTTTTACAAAATATAAAAATAGCTGAGAAATTTTTGAAGCTCGATTTCATTTTTATGCATTTTACCTTGGTAGTTTCAAGAGTTGTTTTTGTTATAGCTGAATTGTAAGTTTCGTGGCTAAAATGCTTTTTAATAAATATTTTAGTAATTTAAATGAAATAACGACTTTGAATGTTAAAAAAATCAAAGCTTTTAATACTGAAAGTTGTGTTTATTTAGGTTAGTATTTTTTATTGACTTTGAAGGAAATATACTTTTAAATTCAGCTGAATTAAAGTTTTTGTAGCTAAATTGCAGCGTATATTATTTCCAATTGAATAAATATTTTTTTCATAGCTGAATTGCAATTTTAAGTACATTTTTGTTTAAAAATTGTATTAAAATCTGAATAACAATTTTCTAAACTAATTTAAATTTTATGGATTTTTTTGAATTGATACATTTCTTCCATACAAGGAGTTTTCTATTTTTTGATTGATTTTTATGGACTTTTTTTTGTAATTTGAATAAAAGAATTATTTTAATGTAGCTGAATTAAACTTTTTCATAGCTGAATTATTTTTTTAATACATTTCTTTTAATAATGATAACAAAAATATGTATATTACATAAAAAATATTTGCTAAATTGATATGTTTTTAGCTGAATTGTTTTTTTATTACATGTTTCATTATTTAAGTTACAATTTCTATATATGTAAATCCAAAGATTTAGAAAGAAATATTGTATTCAATTTATCACTGCGGTTCCTTAAAACTTCTCTAGTTAACCAAAGGTGCAAAAGAGAAATTGTTTTTCTTTAGCTTCAAACTTAAATTTGGCTTATCAAAGACTCTTCAATTATATATTTTAAAATAAAGCCTGGATTAGCCAGACTTAAACGTATCTCTGCGTAGCTGAATTAATGAGTTCAATAAGAACAGAAGATGTGTTATGTTTTTTGTTTCATTCTTATGCATTCAATATAGAACAAACGTAAATACACCACGAAAATCTATTCACAACAGATTTTCGTTGTGTTTTTACGTTTGCTCTATATTGAATGCATAAGAATGAAACAAAAAACACAACACATCTTCTGTTCTTATTTAACTTATTAATTCAGCTATGCAGAGATACGTATACGTCTGGCTAATCCAGGCTTAAATATACGAAAATACCGGTTATTAGAAAAAAACTAAAAAGCTGTATTTTTAAATAAAAATTTGATATTTAAAAAGAAGAAAATAAAAATAAGTTAATTTTTACAAAATAAGTAAATATTAAAAAAAAACTACGAAACAATGCTTTATTAGAGCAAAATTAATTAATGTCGATCAAATTAACTGCAATTGCAGTTAAAAAAAGTGTACATTGCAAATACATTTAAAATTAACTGATATTGCTGTTACGTATTTTAACTACAATTGCAATTAAAAGTAACTGAAATTTTACACTCAGTTAATTATGTAGCTAAAATGAACAGCAAATGACAGTTAGAATAACTGCATTTGAAGTTAAAAAGGTGTAGACTACATTTGCATTTAAATGAACTGCAATATGAAGTTATTTTTAACTGTTAAAAATCAACTGACAAATATAGTAAAAACAACTACAAATGCAATTAAAACAACTTACATGCAAATTATTGTAAAACTGTATAAAGAACTGCAAATGTAGTTAATTTAACATAAATAAAAATGAATGTAAAATTTATTAATTTAATAAAAACAAATTTATCGCTTTTATTGTTCACTATTAAGAAATGGTTCAGATGTCCGTCTGTGTGGGATGAAATTATTGTTTGGTTTCCTTTTTCTCCCCAGGTAGAAAGAATGAAAATATTAAAGAGAGTAAATAAATATATCGTCAACCGGCGAAAAAAACTGTTACAAAATCTACTTTTAAGATATTTTATTGGCATCATATGCTTTAATGATGACGCGACATTTTGCAGGCCGGTCGACGATATATTCTATATTATAAAACTGACCTTATTATTTTAATTATTTAATAAAATAACCTTTTATAACTACCCTACGGGAAATTTTAACAAACTGTCACCGAACTGGCCTCTTTATATGAAATAGACTGGTCACTTTTACATGGCGTTGTCATAGGAGGGGGAAATTGACCCCTTGTGACATGTCACAAGACAAATCCCAGGACAGGTCCCTGAACTTTGTTTTTTATGAGAGTTCAGTAACCTGTCCTAGGATTTGTCTTGTGACATGTCACAAGGGGTCAATTTCCCCCTCCTATGACAACGCCATGTAAAAGTGACCAGTCTATTTCATATAAAGGGGCCAGTTCGGTGACAGTTTGTTAAAATTTCCCGTAGGGTAATGATACAAGAGAAAGCATGTTCTTCTCATATTCTATTACTAGACATTTTTAAACAAGCGCCATATTATTTTTGTGTGCTTGAAATTTGAAGTATTTGTAACAAAATTCAAAACAACTGCATAAAATAAATGTTACTACAATGTAGTGGTTTTTATATTTTTTTTTTTTTTAAATAACTGTCAAAAACATTTGAAAATTTTTTGCTAAGTAAATTAACTGCAATTGTAGTTAAAATAACTACAACCGCATTACTACACAAATAACGGTCATGTAGTAACTGCAGACTTTTCTGAGAGTAGTTAATTCAAATGCAATTGCAGCGTACACTTTTTTACCGCAAACTCAGTTAATTTTACCCACATAATTCTCTGAGTGTATTTTCAAGGTCAGCATTTGCATTAAATCAAAACAATTCTAACTTATCAAAAGAAAAAGACAAACACTGGCTTCTTTTTGGTTGACCTAGTTTTAACAAGCTTAAAGTTTGATTTCTTTTAAAAAACCTAATTTTTTTTATTTTTAACATAATTATAATTTTTCCTGAATTAAAATTTTACTTAGCTGAATTGAAATTTATTTACAAGACCGTTTATAACCTGTTAATTTTTTTATTTATATCGATTTACGACTATTGTTTAACTTTAACTAAATTAAAATTTGTTTATGAGAGCTAATAGAAATTGGATTGGAATAATTTATATTTTTACGATTAATTTTTATTTTCAACAACAATATCTATTAATTCAGCTTAAAATATTTTATGTTACTTTTAGTATAACAATAAAAAAAACGTAATTATTAAACAAATTGTTAATACGTTATTACAATTTTACCTCTCCGTTGTTGAAATTATTATAATTTTTAATAAAATGGAAAGTTCTATTGTATTTAAATTTTTTATTAAAAACAACTAAAGAAGAGAACATTTAAATTTTCTATTTTGCATTAACTACAAAAAACATTGTGTTTTTGTTCAATTTTATAATTATTTTGTCAACAAATCAAATAAACAATGGTAGGAGTCAGCAAAAGAAACCTTAAACTGATGACTTGTAGCGCTTTGTGATTACTAACTCTGCTGAACGATGTTTCCATTGTTTGTTTTTAAATATATTTTTTTTATAGTTTACTTTTATTTTTTACGCTACCAAATTTTTTAGCTCTACCTGAGTGCTCAGACTGAACAGTTACTGATCAGGTCGTTTAGCAGATAGTTCTAAAACGGTTGTAGAACTGTTGACTATCAAACTGTATCTGCTGACCGCAACCAATTTGAACAAAAGCCGTTTAAAAACAATGCTTAGTTATTATAAAACAACAATAACATAATTTTCAATTCTTTTTTTTCGATACTCGTAGGTACATATTATGGTTAATATTATTAATTAGTTTTTACTTTTCTTTAGCTCAGTAACTGGGACTTTAATTGACACATTTGTTGTTGTTTCCCATATAAAATTTGAATTTAACGGTCGGCTAAATTTTAACTGGACATTCAGGGCCTTAAGCTATTATCGCTGGGTTTTATACTGACGGTCTATGAGTTAACTTTTAGTTAATCCAAAAATTTTTTGTTGTTTTGCACATAATTTTTTGATATTTTCTTATGTTTAATAGTTAAGTTAAAGTTAACCCTACAGTATGATCCCCCCATATAAATTAGCTCTTTTCAAAAATTTTTAATGGTTTTTACTTTAAAATTTGAGAATTTTTAAATTATTTGTTTATTTTTTTTATTTTCAAAAAACAAAACTCTTAAAAAGGTACTTAAAAAAGGAAACATTCACTGTGTTCGTTTACTCGAATTTTTTGCTACTTTTACTATAATTGGAAAGTTTTGTTTACTTTTTGTATTGAATTTTTCCAGGTGTAGTAAAAGCAGTAACTTGTAGTAAGTAAACGAACACGCTTATTATTACAATTAACGATATGGTTTTTACCGATTTTTTATTTTTAATGTAACAACAATATGTTAATTATATACAACTTTTTTGGTGTTTAAACAATATTTGTTGTTGATAGTGCTGCCAACTTTGACGATTTGCCTCTATTTCGACGATTATTGTATTGACTTCTGATGAAGTGACGATTTCGCAAAATTTTATATATATATAAACAATTACGATTACCTTTTATGGAACAATTTTCAAGTCAAACAAACATTTTAGCATAGATTACATAGATATCTCACTCTTCTTCTTCTTTTGTCAACAAACAAGTTTTTACACATACATTGAAATTTTTTTTGTATAGGTATACCACGTATGTCTAAAGCCTGGATCAGCCAGACGTAAACGTAAACGTATCTCTGCATAGCTGAATTAATAAGTTAAATAAGAACAGAAGATGTGCTGTGTTTTTTGTTTCATTCTTATGCATTCAATATAGAGCAGACGTAAATACACAACAAAAATCTGTTGTGAATAGATTTTCGTTGTATATTTACGTTTGCTCTATATTGCATGCATAAGAATGAAACAAAAAACACAACACATCTCCTGTTCTTATTTAACTTTTTAATTCAGCTATGCAGAGATACGTTTACGTTTACGTCTGGCTGATCCAGGCTTAACTCATTCTCATGAGATACGTGCACTGACAGCGAATGTCAAAGAGTAAGATATCTATGTAATCTATGCATTTTAGGGCCTCAATCAAATCAAATGGAAATCAAAAGAAATGAAAGTGAGTGCAGAGTGTTAATTGGATTTTGTTTAAAAAAATATCAGAATCCGAAAGTATTTTAAATTTATATGTATTTGGTAAATAAGAACAGAATTATAGCAATATATTCGGATTTTAATGATTTGAATCATTTTAGATATAAAAAATCACTGATAAGAGTGCTCTCGAAAAGGTTTGTCGGTAGAACCAGGCTATATATAAGTCGCTCTACTACTGTTCAATACTCTCTCCCTGGCTCGGTCACGTACCCCGCTTTTAGTTTGTGGATTATTTCTGAAATAATTCGGTCATTATCCCCAAAATGGAAATTTTTTTTCGATTACAAAAAAGTATGTAATTATTTCAGTTTAAAGTCAAAATTCCAAACAATTTTACAATTATTACAATTTTCCGATTTTTATTGGTATATATATAATAACTAGGGCAAGGAATTCCATGCAAATGCATGTTTTTTCTCGATAGTCCAAAACTAATATGGACTAAATATTTATCCGAATCATCAAATTTAGAACAAAATGGCATCGATTTGTAGTTGCATATTTTTGCATATTTTGACATAAATGCATGTTTTTGCATATTTCGACTTTAAATGCATATTTAGTGCCTTTTTAATGTATATTTTGTGCTTTTTAATGCATATTTGTGGATATTTTTAATTTTTAGTAGCATTTTTATTTTGTAAAAAAATATAAAAAATTGATACGTTTTCATATTTTGATCAAAATAAACATTTTTAAAACCTTATTGAGCTATGGGAAATTTTCGAGTTCTGTGTCTGTTTGCAAAATAACTAACTTAAATATATTTCTAAATTTTAAAGGGCATTATTTTTGCAAAAATAATAGTTATTAGTGCATATTTCTTATATTTTTAGTGCATATTTTTCTTTTTTAACCGCATATTTTAGGCGCATATTTTCCATTTTTAAGTGCATGAAATTCCTTGCCCTAATAATAACAAATATAAACTAAACAAGAATTTTGAAAAACTAACAAAATTTTTCGTAGTTTAAATGATTAACAAAAATAACCGTTTACTGCAAAAATACTGTTTTGATAGTTGTTTGTTATGATATTAAATATAACTGTTTTAAAATACAACTGTTGTGAAATACAATATTTTTTGTTAGTTGTTTTTTTTTTTTTTAATAACTGTCATAATAATTGTTTTGAATTTTTCCATAGAAAAGCAACTGTAATTACGATTAAAAATAACAACACGAATTACTACATACAACTGTCATGTAGTAATTGTTTGTTTGTTTTTTGAGTGTATATTTTAACATTTTTGTAATTAAAGCCAGATTCACAATGCTGGAGGACTCCACTGTGCAAAGTGGATTTTGTTCCTTTTTTTCTACTTACATATTTTTTGTATAATGCCATCTCTGTTTTAGTACACTCTACTCTGCCTGGTTTAAAAATAAGTCGATAAAATTACTATTCCTATTGCGTATTGGAGGAAAATTATTCAAAACTCGAAGGCAGTTATAAAGGAGCTAATTGATTGAGGAGCACTTTTTATATACATATAAGGGTAAAATTATTGCAAATTATGAAATTAACATTTATTGCTAAGGCCCGATTACTGAATGTTCAGTTAGCTACTAATTGGAACTTTTACTGACACATTTGTTGTTGCCTTTTTTTCATATAAAATTTGAATTTACCTGCCGGCTAAATTTTAACTGGAAATTCAGTAATCGGGCCTAAGTAAACTTTTGCATTTTTATTAAAATTTAAAGAGTTTTTTGACTAATGATTTGTTTTGATGATTTCTCATTTGCAAAATGACGATTTTTTACAAAGCTATTGCCGATTTTTTAACAAAAAAAGTTGACAGCACTGGTTTTATTAATACATTTTTGTAAAAACCTGTTAAAATTACATGATAATTGTTTATTACGTTTAAAATAGAGTAAATAATTGTTTTAAACAATTTGTTTTTTTTTCTTTTAAAAAATTAACCCACATAACTTGCGAAATTCTGAGCAACTTTTGTAGGTTTTATGGAAATTTTGTAATTTAAAAAGTAATTTTGATAATGTTAAAAATAATGCAAGATATTTTTAAGTAAAATGTTGTTAATAACATTAAATTATGTAAATTTTTTTAAAGAATATTAACAAATATTTATATTAAAACAACATACTTATTTGCTGATAATTATTGAGACTTAACAACTGGCTTTTATAAGTTAAAAAAACTCATCCAGATGTTAAACAAAAAAAAGTATAATATTTTTTTATTAACACATATTTCACTCAAGTAATTTATTACACTTACGAAAACACTTTTTTAATATCCTTATTTTACGCACCTTTTTTTGAAATTGTTTTTAAATTTATACGTTTTTTGCAACCTTACGAATGGTTTATGCTCTTCTGGACTATTTATAAAATGTTTGGGAAAATTTAACAACTTTATCTAACTTGCAGTATTTAAAGTTTTTGAGCTCCTTGCGGCTCCAAAAACCGTAAAATAATGGTGTAGTTTTTGATAAGTCTAGCATTTTATATCAAAAAAAAACTTTTTGTAGTTATTTTTATCTTCTTTTTTTAAATGATAAGCATGTTTATATATAAAGAAGCTGCAAATGATCCTTATCATTGAAAATAAAATAAAAAAATTAAATTACGTAGGTTCAGGGGGTTTATGGAATTGTTACAAATTTTAAAGGCTAAATGATTATTCATATCATATAAACATCAAGATAAAAAACAATCAGTATAACCACGTTTTTTTTGCGAGATTCAGATTTAAAGGGTGAACACACCAAAATTGCGACACTTTGGAAAATTTATAACTTACTCAAAAAAATTTATTTATTTTGAAATTCAAATACCCTGAGTAGGCCATGAGCTAAATTTAATGTATGAGAAATTTCATTCGAATTTGACTTTTAGTTTCGTCAAAAATGACCACCGAGTTAGAAATGGGGCAAATTATATTGCACGAATATATAAAAATTGCGAAAAATGTAAAAGTGCACCACTCGACAGTTTCTAGGGTTTTAAATCGCTACAGAGAAGGTCTGAAATTGAAAATGAAGTCCAAGTTTCCAAAAATATACATGGTTTGGCAAGCCATTTGCTCATGTGGTCGTAAAAGCAGCCCTTTCATCACATCTGGAACAATGAACGCTCAAATTTATCGGGATGAGTGCCTCAAAAAGCATCTTCTGCCATTTATTAAGAGTCACATCACCAAAACACTGTTCTGGCCGGACCTGGCAAGCTGCCACTATGCCAAGGACACATTGCAGTGGTACACAGAGAGAATTTTTCTGGACGAATTTTAACGTAATTTTTCAATAAACTGATGAAGTTTTCTTCACATAACAAATGAAAAATTTCTTAATCTTTATAAAAAAGCTTCATATATTTTATGAATCTAGTTTTAATGAAACTTTTTCATTGAGAATATGAAACTTATAAGAAATAAAATGAAATTTTTCACAAAATTTTATGAAAAATTACATTAATTCAATGAAAAGTTTCAATGGACGAGTTCCAGTGCAACTTCATTGGTTTTATGCTAAAATTCATTAATATCATGCAGATAATTCTCTCAGTGTACAATGCAAATAAAATCGATTTTATACCTCGCGACTGCAATCCACCCAATAGCCCAGAGCCACGCCCTATTGAGGAATATTGGTCAATAGTGAAGGGAATATTGAAGAAGACAGGTGATCTGGTATTACAGAATTTAAAATCAAGTGGTTGTCGGCGTCGCAAAAAGTCGATTATGCACTCGTTGCAAAATATGATGGCGATTGTGCGACGAAAAGTCTGATCAGTTGCATATGGAACAAATAAAAACTAATATTTTAATATTTTTATTACCTCTAAACTTCAAAGTATTCGAATAAAAAAAAATTATTTCAAAGCCATCTAGTTTTTTTCTGGCATTAGTTTCTAAGTGTCGCAGTTTTGGTGTGTTCACCCTTTATGTGCCTATTACTACTTGTGACTGTCATAAGACTATTTTTAAGATGGGAAGTCATAACTTTGCATACAAAACAACAACGAAATTAAAAAAATTTTATTTGTCAATGTTATGATTATATCGATATCAGGTCTTAAGTTTTATGAAGTTTTCAAACAAAAATTTGAATAAATATATATTATTGTGACTTTGCAACAACAAACACAAAGGGAATACAGTCACATCTTAAGGCACATCTACACGAGAGATAAAATAGCTAGAGATAGAGCAAAAAACACCTCTAAATAGCTTAAATCATTCACAATAGAGCTAATTAGAGGTGATTTTTGCTCTATCTCTAGAAATGTTATCTCTCGTGTAGATGTGCCTTTAGAGTCACAAACTTTTCGTAGTAATAGACACGTTAATTTTGTAATTTTATATTGAAGACAAAAAAAAAGATTATGAAATTTTACCCCTCAATTCATAAATGCTTTGTAAAGTTATAGCAGGTTTACAAAACGTCATTTTCATACAAAATTTGTTCAATAAACCTCCTATAATTTTACAAAGCGTTTATGAGTTTTGGGGTTAATATACATACTTTTAGTCAAGGTTGGCAACCGGCGCCTTTATAGCACCGTTATCCGTCTCAAACCCCTTTCAAATTGATAGCCGTTACCGTTTCCAATTTTCCTACATCTTTCGCATCGAGAAAGTTTTAGTATGAAATATGCGACTTGAAACAGAAACGATGTGAATTGGTACAAAATATAATTATTCTCACATGACCATTTTCACAACTTTTTTTACACATAGAAAAACAATCTTTAAATCAAACAGAAACAACTGTCCTTCAAATTTTGATGAAATTTGGACATGTGATAGACAATATAATATCACTGTACAACAATTTCGAACTTTCTCCAAAATTACGGAATTCTGAAAATGGATTCCGGAGAGGAGACCAACAAATATATATTTACGCGTGTCCGCGTTTTGAAAGATTACATCGGAATTTTATTTTAGGGAGGGGTTCAAAATTTACCCCCTTTTTCAAATGTTTATTGTGAATCGGTATAGAAAACCATGTGAATCTACAATTTTAGGTATAGGATATGTTCAGCGAACTTATGCTACTACAAGGAACATTTTTGTTGAGGAACGAAGTTCCTAAACTCTGCTTCTAAGTCAAATGTAACTGTCACTGTTTTTTAAAAGCAACAGTGAAAGTAACGAATCGGAAAATACTTAGAAAATCATTCCCATTTGTTCATATTTGTACTAATTTAGTAATATGCCTTCGGTTGACCGGTCATGGGATAGGTCCCTGTAGGGCAATTGACCCCACATTCCCCGTAGGGTAGGTAAACGTGCTTTAAAGTGACGTCTGCACGATATATAAAGTTAAGTGACTTTAAGAGTTAACACTAAACGTTGGGTTATGTCAAATTTGTATGAGAATGACATACACTAACGTTGATAGCTTGCCGCACAAACACAGCTATTGTCACCCAAAGTTTATACGAGACATAAAATCAATGATAAAACACGAAAAATACATGTAAATCAACAACAATTTCTTTGTGTTGTTATTGTTTTGCATGTTTTTTTCGTGTTTTATCATTGATTTTATGTCTCGTATAAACTTTGGGTGACAATAGCTGTGCTTGTGCGGCAAGCTATCAACGTTAGTGTATGTCATTCTCATATAAATTTGACATAAGCCAACGTTTAGTGTTAACTCTTAAAGTCACTTATGTCAAACTTGTATGGGAATGACATAAGCAAACTTTGATAGCGTGCCGCACAAACACAGCTATTGTTATTTTTATCCTCTGTTATTACTGGTTTTGCTTTGAACTTTTAATTCTTAAAGTATCACAGCTGGTTTTGTGAAATTTAGCTATGAGTACCGATTCTGAATGGTTTGTGAAGCTGTGAAGCGGTAACTCGTTTAAAAATAATGATAACAAATGACAGTTTTTTCACTTCACCGCATGCAAACCATTTAGAATCGGTACTCTGACCTACATACTTATATTTAAAAGATAAGATTTATGATTTTATTTAGCCAGTTCACACCCACTCTAAAAGCTGAATTGTTAAATCAAATTTTAAAAATATGTACACTACATATTTTTTTAAAGTTTAAAACATCAGGACATTATTGTATCATTTTGATTTTAATACAAAAGATTTACCGTAAATTGTTTCTAATGAAAATTTGTTTTATATTATCTTATAAAGTAATAATTACTACTTTGTGTCATCGTCTAGTTATATATTTTTTTTATATCGCTGAACTTTTGTTTATAACAAAATATATTTAAATAACAGAAGATAAAAAATTTTTGCTACTGGTTGATTAAAAAAAAAAATAAAGATGGATTTATGATATGAACACTTAACAAATATCGTATACTTGAAATATAATATTTAACAATAGAATTCCAGAATTTAATATTAAATGTTTTTATTATAAATTTTTTTTTTTAATTTTTTATACATGTTTTAGCTAGAAATTTGATTAACATTTTAAATATTTTTTGTTTTTATGTATAATAAAATCTGATTTTGAAAACAACTTACTTATCTTAATTTAAATATTAGTTTAAATTAAGATAATATATCTATCATGAAGGAAGAAAAATCAAGTGATGCTGACGTATTTTTGTCTGTCAAAAGTATTAGATAAAAAAGTTAACTTCTAGTGTGTAACAATAACAACAACAAAAATTATTGTTGCTTTCCAAGTATTTTTCTTGTTTTAAAATTAATTTTATGTCTCGTGTAGACGTCAATTAAACACTATTAGATAGTAATAAATGTTGTTTTCATAGATGATTTAAAAAAAAAAAAACTTGTTTAAGGATCATAAAAATGAACTAAAAACGTTTTTTTTTCATTTGCTCTCTTATGTCAAAGTCAGTAACTAAAGGCAAACAAACTTCAGTTAAAAGGTGCTTCGGAAAAAAAGACTAAACAATTTAGAATCCAATTTTTCTCCCATATTTGGAACAAAGTAGGGAAGTTTGTAGAAAAAGTAGCTACAATTCGCAGCTGTTTATGTCACAAAAAATTAATAAATAATACATTTTTCTCTTTCAACTAATCGTTCTTATACTAACACATATTTCTTAAGCGGGGTCTACATTATCTGATTTTATGTCTGACAAATCAAATCAAAAATTTTACGAAATGACGTGATTGCCAAAAAAAATCTTGTGTATTTGTTTACACTATCAAATGCAATCAGATGAAAACAGCTGTTACCATGCGATTCTCATAATTTTATGAAATATTTCAAAAGCAATCTGACTGTCAAAATTTCAATCGGATTTTCTGTACGTATCAGCAAAATGTGTTTAGGATATTGGCTACAGGACTGACTTTTTTTGACAGATCCTAGGACTTGTGGTATAATGTAAATCCCGCTTTAAAAAATATATTTTTGTTTCTTTCATAACGCAAATGATTTTTTTATTCCGCTATTAAATAAAATGTTTTTTAGAACAATTTTTAATTTTGGTTATTTTTAAACTTAAATGTAAATTCAATATTAGATCTTTACCTAGTGTCTTGTCATGCAATAAAATGATGGCCAGCAATTGTCAAAATGATTTCATCTCAAGTGAAGACACTCTAACATAATTTCTTCGTTATAATTTTGTTTATACTTTAATCGGTTAAACGTAAATTTGCTTTAAATACTCGTACTTAACGATGATAGGTATGAGAGAAAATACAGCTGATATCATTTAGTCAATTTTTTTAAATATATGTATTTATTTAGTAAAAGTGCTATTAATTACACAACATACAATTTAATAAGAATTGACGACGACGGACTGACGAGTATATTAAGGATGATTGCGGTTGGCGTTGCCGATATCGGCAGTTAGGCGTTTTAAAAACAATTTTTGTAAAATTTTACAAGCTAGTTCACCTGCTATATCCTCTAAAGCCTCATTCATACTGAACCCAAAACTAGAAGTTTTGGTTTTTTTCGATAAGTAAATTGTATGGGATACATAGAAATGGCAAAGGCAACTCTGATTCAAGACTAATGGTGGACTGTTGTTCGTATGTATCGTATGCTATGTAAACCGTGTTAGTATTAAAGCGTGGTTTACATTATCTGATTTTGCATCTGTTTTACGTCTGACAAATCAAATTAAAAATCCTACGAAATGATTCGATTGTCAAAAAAATCTTGTATATTTGTTTACACCATCAAATGCAATCAGATGAAAACAGCTGTTACCATCGGATTCTCATAATTTTATGAAATATTTCAGAAGCAATCTGACTGTCAAAATTTCAATCGGATTTTCTGTACGTATCAGACAAAATGTGTTTACACTCAGAGACTATTAATTATAGAGATAGGAAATCAAAACTTACACTGCTTACCCATAGAGGGCGCTGAAATTTATAGTGTCAGTTTAGTATCAGCTGAGCCTATATATAAAAGCTCAAAAACTGCTGAAAACTGCTCAAAATAAGGAAAAAACAAACGCGAAATATATTCAAATAATAAAATTTGAGATATCTGTTTGTATTTTTTCCTTTGTTGTTTGTTATTATTTAAATTTAAATAAAAAAAGAAAATTGTCAATTTTTTTACAAAGTGCCATCTAGTGATAACGATTTTTTATAACTTATTTTTTGGTGATGCCATACCCCTGTTTACAATATAGGATTTTGTCTATCTGACTGATTTTTTTGACAGATTCTATGAGTTATGGTATAATGTAAACCACGCTTAAGTTTGACATAAAATTCTGTTTGGCATTTACGATTTAAGTTCGCACTAGTTAATTTTTATTTCGAAATTATTACAATTATTTTAATATTCTTTTGTAGTACTGCAAAAACATCGAAGGACTTTCAATTTGAAAATTTGAAAACCAAAAACAGATAATAACTGGTAGCCTTAAAGACCTAAAAAGCGTTTGAAGAGTCGGTTTGTCTGTTGAAAATTTAAGTCGTATTTGCCGACCTTATTGATAGCAACTGGCAACAAGATTGTTTATTACTTGTACCAGACCGTATTTGAATCCCCCAATTTTATTTTGTAAATTGAACAAAATTCATACAAATAAAATATGTGTTAAATCAGCAAATATTTTATTTTCTTTATCTATATTTAGAAGAAGACGTAGTTTCTTTTTTTTTTTGACAAAAATATGTGCGATATTGAAAAATATTTGTTTTATTATTATTTTCTTTTTTTTATAAGTGTGTTTGCGTACCCGAAAATTTGTACAAATTCGTACAAATTTGTACAAGTTTTTACTGGAACGTGTTTGTTTACACAATTACTCAGTAAGGAGAGAGGAAAAATAGAGGGTAAAGTGCAGTGTTGCCATTTCAGTGCTTTTCGGGTATTTTTTGGTGCTTTTTTCCTTCCCGTACCCGGTGATTTTTTACAAATACCCGTTTATAAAAAGCGGGTATTTACAGTGCTTTTTCAGATTTCTGGCAGTGCTTTTAGTGCTTTTTGTACAGTTTATATTTTTGGTATTTGTTCTCCTTTTTTTTCAATTTTTCTTGAATTTTCTGTAAAAGTTGAAAAAATAATACGAAATATACAAAAAATACATTTTTTCACAATGTTTGTAGTACAATTTTAAATAGCAACTTCGTTATATTTAAACTTCAAAATTTTGAAATATTAGTTTGGTGCTTTTTTACCCTTTTCTGGTTATTTTTTGAACCTTTTTTACACGATTTTATAAAGCTAAAATGTGTTTTTAAAATCTTGACTTAAATTTTTCAAAAAATTATCGTGCTTTTTTACCCCATTTTTGGTAAATTTTTACCCTTTTTACCCGTTTTCACAATGCTCATGGTGCTTTCCTGCCTTCAAGAGTTGGCAACACTGGTAAAGTGACAGTTCAATACCAGAGAACTTACAAGTTTTTACTGGATGAATTTTTGCTAGTAAGAATTTGTAAGAAAAAAAAACATATGATTTAAAACATATGATTGAAGAAACAAAACATTTGTCTAAATAATTTTGCAATAATTTTTTGTAAAAATAAAAAATATTTAAATATAAGCTTATTTACGATGGAAGGAGTAAGTAAGTGATCATTTTATTAGGTTTTATTTATTAATCCAATAATATGAATAGGTTTATTTCGCAATCAGCTATTTTAATAACTGTTGCCAATTTAGCTATTTTCTCGGCAAATCTAGCGTAGGGTTCTATAAATCGACTTTCGACTAATCGATTAATCGACTTTTTGCGAAAATTTTCGACTTTTTGAAAGTCGACTTTCTTGTGATGCAAAAGTCGAAAAGTCGACTTTTGCTTTCGACTTTTCGACTTTTCTACTTATTACCATATGGCTCAGAAGTAAATTTTGTTTTTGCTGATATAACACAATAGAAAAAATTAAGCAAGTGATGCTAATCTATAGGAAAATAAAACAGTGAAATATGACATAAAAAACTCTAAAATGTCTACGACACACAGTGGTTTTAAACTGAGAGAAGCAGTAATACATACACAACTTCTAAACTAATCGTCCGATTTGGACAAAGTTTATAGAATATTGTAAAGTAGGAATAAGGCTTTCGGAAAAAATTTGTAGTCACACTGTTTTATTAATAAGACACATATTTAGCACCAGCGTGCAAAGTAGACCACCTCGAGTGTAAACAAGCTTTCGGAACCTTTGGCTTCTAAAATTGTCGGCCGATTTCAATGACTTTAGACTTTTTGAATTATACTTAGGGCGAGTAACTTTTTTCCAATATAACCATGGTTAAACGTTAACACCAGATATTTTCATATAAATTTGAGTTTCAAAACTATGTTTATTTTGGGATAAGTTAACAGGTCTTAATTAACAATTTTTCAACAAAACTTTTCGTTAATTTCAGCAGGATAGAATATTATTGGCATTTAACTTATAACAAAAAGTTTATAGAAATAACAGTTTATCTAACAAAAATTTACTAAACAGATTCGGCAGTTTTTTCTGCAGGCCATTTTTAACTAATTTTTGGCATCTTTTTCTGCTATTTGTACAGATTTATTTCTATCAGTATATTAATATTGCTGGAGTAAGTCATAAAAACAAAGTGAAATTTAAAGAAAATGTAAGCCTTGACTTTGATTTCACTTAAATTTTTGTAGCGCTAATTGGGTAAAGCTTGTCAGAATAGGTATTTATAACTTGTCAGAATAGGTATTTGCCGATAGCACAGATGATCGTAATCAAAACAGAGTATCCAAAAATTTAAAAGCCTATAGACCCCCCTAGAAAAATGGTCTAGCTACGCCGGTGTATGCAATCTACGCTCAGCATTTGTCGAAAGCGAGAAAATTTTTGAACTTAATTTAAAGTTTTCACAGGTACGTAAAATGTAGCTCCCCAATCGTTTTATACAGGGAAATTATTGTACTTGTTTACAATTAATCTAACCTTTTAACCTGCATCGTTTAAACATGCATTTTTTATCAGTTAAAAAATTAACTGGACAGTTAAAAGTTTAACTCTGCCAGTTTAAAATACCAAGGTAACGCTCACGCTGTAATAAAATGCGGTGATTACAAAATTAGTTTTGTAAAAGCCTTAACCCTTAAATGCATGATCTCTTCAATTTTAACCATTTTTTTATATATGATTTCTAAAGGCGTGTATATTTCCAGAAAAATTCTAAAAAAAATTTATTTTAGAAACAAGGTGACTTATTGAAAAATATGGTTTTTTGCCAAATATATGACTATAGCTAAAATGTGATTATTTTAACGAGTATGAAAAACAGAAAAAATATTTAAACTATGAACTATACATTTATTGTCGCCAAAATTAATTTTATTGCGAGAATATCACTTTAAATATTTAAACAAACATTTTTGAATATTACACTTTTTGTAAAAAAAACAATGCGTGTGTTAGATTTTTCACAAATATACGATGCAAAACCAAGATTTTTCCTATAACTGTTTAAAAAATCTGCGCGAAACTATAAACACACTGTCTATAGAAGGGGCTCCAATGCCCAAAAATGCAGTTTTGTGCATCAAGTGGGTTTTTTATTAAAAAAACTGGTATGTTACCATATAGATACACCATGCATTTAAGGGTTAATGTATAAGAACAAAACAAGCCCTACGGTGGGTCTCATACTGTAGGTTTAACTTTAACTTAACTAAAAACAAAATAAAATGTCAAAAAAATGTACACAAAACACCAACAAATTTTTGGGTTAACTATTAACCTAAGTTTAAACCTGCAGTATGAGACCCACCGTTAATGTCTATAAGTTTTGTGCTACATTTTATGTTTAATACCACTGTGCGATGATAAAAAACAAGGAAAATTTTTATTTTATATGCATATAAATCGAATTTATGCTCATTATCAAAAAGTTGCAAATTCTACGTTCCAAATCTAGTTAACTGACACCCAAATAAGCTAAAAAAATATGATTTTTTGCTATTTAGAAATTTTCTTATAAAAAGTCGATTAATCGACTTTTACCTATAAAAAGTCGGAAAGTCGAAAAGTCGACTTTTAAAAATTTGAAAAAAGTCAAAAAGTCGAAAAGTCGACTTTTTGTTGCAACTATATAACCCTAATCTAGTGATACTTCAACTCGTTTAGGGGGATAAAATATAATTTAGCTATTATTTTATATTTAGGGAAAATTAGCGATTTTTCTTTTCAAGACAGTCTTCACATTTTCTTAGCATTTTTTTACATTTATTTCCTTGACAGAGATTTTGAATCATTATTATTCAGCGATTTATCGGTAAATTTTTATGGAAAACAAAAGAGTTTGAAAAATTTGGCGATGTATCAATAATTTTTTAAGAAAGTTTTAAGAAGTTTGAAAAATATAGCTATTTTTGTGAAATTTTTCAACAGAACCTAAAATGTTCGTGCAATTTAGGGATTTATCGCTATTTAATTTTTTTTATAATTTAGATATTTTCTAGTGATTTTTTAGTTTGATTTAGCGATATTTTTAGGGAAGAAGTTGGCAGCAGTATTTTACTAATTCTTACAATTTTTCTGTTTGCGTACATTTTTAGATATTTTTCTTTTTGAGAGTAAATTTTGCCTTACTCTCTGTAAATTTGTTACTGAGTAAATTTTACTGGACTTTACTGGAAAAGTACCCAAACACACCTTATATAAGACAAATTTTAAAATAATATTGTGAAAGGTCTTTTTACATTATCACATTTTGTATTTATATCAAAATTGCTTTTTGTTTCCCATATTTAAAACTTTAGCATATAAAGTCGACTATCCCTATCTACTACTACCCAGTATTTGGGATACGAATTGTTAAATTTTTGTAAATTACCTTTTGAAAATGACACTTGTAAAACTCGTACAAATAGTTGAAAGTTGTGCTAAGATAACAGAAAATAGTACACTCAGCCAAAAAAGTATGCAATGGCTACTGAAAATTTTGATGTTGTTACGGGAAATTTAACTGTTTTGAGCCCTGCGGTATTTTTTTGCCAATTTTAGCAACACGTGTATACTGATCTGTAGTACAATAAAATTAGTAGAAAAAATTTGTAGCCATTAATAAATTTTAACACAATTGTTGTAAACTTTAATTTAAAATTGATTTGCTAAAATCAGTTACAAAATTTAGTAAATATCAATAATTTTAGTACAATGAAATTAGTATAAATATTTAGTAGACGCTACCAAATTTCAGTAAATTGTTGTAAACTGCAATTTAAAATAAACCTACTGACATTAGCAAAAAAGTGTACTAAAAAATAAACAAATTGTAAAATCTAAAAAAAAAATATTAAAAATAAAATCAAATTTAATAAAAAAAAAAACGTTTTTTCTCTTTCGATTGTAAAAATTGTATAATTACTTCATCGTACTTGAAATTTAGAGTAAAAATTGCAAAAGGTTCTCCAGTTACAATACAATTATCTGAGTTTTATTTCCAAACAAAGAATAAGGTTGTTCACATACTAGTCGTATGTGGAATAAACTCCCCGCAGAAGTCTTCCTTGTTACTTACAATGTTGAGAAATTTAAATCAAATATTCACAAACAATACTCCCTTTTCCTCCTCCTCATAACCTATTTTCCTAATACCAACACAATGCACTGCGTTAATAGGCGGCATCCCCTGAGTGTTGGTCCATCAAAAAAAAAAAAAAAAAAAAAAAAAAACCTTAATATATCAATAATAACAAATATAAACTAAACAAGAATTCTAAAAAATCAACGAATTATTGTAAATAAAATTTCCTCAAAGTATCCACTTGTTGTTAAATTATCATATTTTTTTTGCTAAGTTTAGCACTTGGTTTTGAAAAATTAGTAAAATGTTTTGCTGAAATCAGTAAAAAAAATCCGTAATTTGTAATAAGGGTATAGCAAAAATTATTACAAAAAAATTGATATTTACCGCTTTGAAGAAACAATACAAATGCGTATGGATGCTTAATTTTTAATAGAATCTTTGAACTATGTGTGCTTTATTCAAAATTGAAGGTCTATAAGCATTTCTTAATTGTTTCTTCACTGTGGTGCACATAAAAATCTCGGCAGTTGGAGTCAGATGTAAACGCGACATAATAAATATAAAATAATTCATGTTTAAATAAAAGGTTCCCAACCTTTTCTGTGACATGTCCCACTTCAAAATTTAAAAAAACACTTCCGTACCCCCCCTATCAGAACGACATAAATGGAATATACATGGTCATAAGTTAACATCTTATAAAAGACAATTTAGATATCTGTACCAAATTTCTATTATAAATGACAAATCACACTCATCGTTTTCACACTTGCATTGCCAACTTTTTCTTTGACAGGGTTACAATGGGTTATATGAATAAAGGTAGCAATTACCTTGAAATCATTACTTTTGGCTTAAGAACTTTTGGCTTTTAACACCTAAGTATAACATGAACTATACCTGAAAATACAAGAATTTTTTTAGTCTACTCGCAAGCAGATTAAAATTGTGAAGTAATTTCTTAGCAAACCCAAAATTGAGAAAACATTGGTAAAAAATAGATTTTAAAAACTCCATATGTTCTTTTTCGGTCAAGCCGTGATCTGAACCCAGACCGTCAGATTGGCAGATAGCTGTGCCCACTAAAGCTTTTATAAAACTAGCTTTTTTTCTAAATTTTTCTTGAGTTTTTTACGGTTTTTGTTATAGTTTTTCGTAATTTACGAAAAAGTTAAAAAGAAATAGAAGAAAATTAAATAAAACCCCTAAAAAAGGTCACGAAAAAGTTTGGTTAAAAGCTAGTGTCATACTCGATTAAGCTAACGACACATAATACTTTATATGCATTTAAAAATGGGCATTATTAATATTTTGGTTTATAAATTGGACCATAGAGTAAGAATAAACAATAGAGATACGGTTACGCTCACGTCCCCAACAAAATTTTGTGCAGATTATAAAGGTTCGGTAACGGGCACCCCAATGAGAGAATTTCCCTATCTTTCCCTGATTTCAAAGTAAATTTGTCTGCAAACTGAGAGGATTTCTTTGATTTCAAAGCAAATTGCTTTGATTTCAAAACAAATTTTTTAGCTAATTTAAACCACAATTATTATTTCTAAATTATTCGGCCTGATTACGAGTGTCGTATTTGTAGTCGAAATTTTCGACTCCATATAAAATGATTTTGTATATAATGGAAATTATAAAGAAATGAAACTCTGATACTGGATTTTTTAAATCTGAGTGTTATATATGCTAAATCCAATTGAAAAATTGTTCAAAAGTTGTGTTTTTAGCGAAATTTCAGCAAATTCGACTTAGTTTCGACTACGACTACGACACTTGTAATAAGGCCGATTATATCCGATAGAGATGGCGCTATATTTTCATTTTTTTTATTGTATAATCATAAAATGGCTTATATCTCGGTAACTAAGGGAGCTAGAGCAAAATGGACAAAAAATCGTTACTCTATACTTATTAATCTTTATAAACCACCTTTCCACCCAATAATAAATATGGGCCTATCTCGGGACAGTTCCGGAAAGTCCAAAAACTCAGATTGTTAGCAACATTTCAGCAAAAAATTTCGGATAAATCACTTTCTATTGAATTTTGCTCAAATTTCTTAGCTAATTTAACCAAAATTGTCTGTGAATTTATATATATTCCTTTCTTTATATAAATAATCGGGGTTTTCATATAAGCTCGTATTCTACTCGTAAATAGTGTAAACCTGGTAAGTTTATGAGTTTAATGTCAAACTCCATACATAAAAAATATGGTTTGTATTTATTTACGAGTTTATATGAAAACCCCTAATAATTTTTAACAAATTCATTAATTTATATAAAAATTCATAATGAAGATAGGGCGTTTGTAATTTCACTCCATTTGGCACGATCATTGGCTATAGACTTGATTTGTCTGTGTATTTAGTAGTGTGTAATATTTAGCTTACCTAAATTAAGCGGACCATTATTCTCAATTTCACTGAAAATTCTGCAGACGCAAATACTATTTATTTCTATTTCTTGTTATCTTAGCAGAACTTTGAACTATTTGTACGGGCTTTTTTTATGAGCGTATATTTCATACGTACAATTATAAGCGTCAAAAACCCCTTGGAAAACATGCTTGCCTGTGGTCGTCAAATGGTTAAAAAATTTACGGCCTGTTTATCTAAAAAGAAACGAAAACTAAACGAACGAAAGGGACACGAACGATCACGTAAGAAATTTGGTTTATGTAAAACGATTATTATTTTTCGTCTAGACTTACGTCTGTTACGTTATATTGCATTTGATTTTTCTAAATGAAAGGATTGCCAACAATTTTTTTTCAAATTATTCAACGTTTCCATATACATTTTGGTTAAAATATTAATCGATGGTAACCCTCTTTTAACGTTTTGACAAATCTTTATAAATAAATAATCAAAACAAAATATAAAAAACATTGAAATTTATTAAAATTAATTTTAAAAAAGTTGGAAAAATTGATATTTACAAATAAATATTGAAAGCAAACACAAATAATTAAAAAAGTGAATAATATTGTATAAAATAGTGCAATGGTAGAAACGTTTAAAAAGTTTAAGCGCAAAATAATCAACTTAAAAACGGTTTTTGTAATATCCAAAATGAGTGTGTTTCGTAAGGTTTGTATATATGTATATGTGACAGCGCATAGAGAAAGGGACCCAAGGGTAAAAAAATCAATTTTTTTTTTGATGTGGACAACATCTGAGCATCGAATGAGACCGATCCCATGCCCTCCTGAGAAAGGGACCTAAGGGGACCTTAGGTCCCTTTCTATTTTGCGCGTCATTATTTTCTGTGCTTTTATTAATTCGCACAGAAGCTGGCAAAAAATTGCATATGGTTCATTATTATAAAAATTATAATTTTACTTTAAACGAAAGCAAATTGGTTATCGTCTGATTTTGACTTAACTGGCAATTTGCTTCATTTTATATGAACCAAAATCATAAGGAACATTTTATATGTTTGCGTTATCGTTCGGTAAAAATTGTATTTAATTGTATTTCGTTCGTTATACATGAACCAAAAGAAGTTTTCGTTCGCTATTTTAACGAAAATTTCTTTTCGTTCGTAATAGATAAACATGTCGTTATTTTTCATAAATGAAATATATGAAATTCTATTTTTATTAAAAAAGAAAATAAAAAAAAATTGGTTCGTTGCTCCTAAATTAATGAAAATGTCCCCAAGTTGCGAACCACTGATTTAAACTGAGAAACATTTAAAAAGTACAGAGATGAAAATTTAAAACAATTTGTCTGGTCTCATCGTACATACAGTTATTGATATTAATTAATGATGAATAAAAATTTTTGCAATTGTGTTTTTGTTCTTGCAGTTTGTTTTTTATTATTGATCATAAATAAACAGTAATTGTTTCAAGTTAATACCAGTTTAAAATAGATTAAACTCAAATAAATTTAAAATGTTTATGCTGGCAAAAAAACTTTTTAATGACACATTCATCAATTGATTTGTATATGGAATATTGGACATAAATCTGTAATGTACAACCCTTTTTTCGAAATTTACAAATTTCAACGCTCGAGTGTAATAATTTTACCTATCAATAAGTCAAAAAGAGTTTTTACAAACCAACAACATTTTCTATTGCAATAAATTGAGTTTGATCTGAATATGTACCAAAACCCTGCATTAAAAGAATGGATTCTTTGATGAATAATATATGATTTATAGCTCTACTTTTACAAAACTTAAAATCGTAGTAATATTTTTGCCCAAAATAAGATAAGTTCATAAAAAACACCTCATACAAAATGGATATTATTTTTCTCAAGGGCTAGAACATTAAACAACCATGTGCTAGTCGAATGATCATACAATAAACTGATAACTACATATCGTAGACTTATATTCAATTCGAGTTAACTACAAAAACATATATTTTCATGAGAGCAAAAACCCCGTTTAATCTAATTATTTCGAAAACAATTTATGAATCGACATTTTCAATATTCTTAATTAATAACTAACTACTAATAATACTACTAATATATCATTAATGGCTCATGTTTTAAGTTTTAATATTTAATGTTAAGTAGATAGAACCAATAATACGAGTATTTAAAAAATGTTGTACATAGTTCATTTTCCATTTAAAAATAAACATTTTTGTAGATAGCTCAATATAATTTTACAAAAACAACAGTACTAGAATTATTTTTTAATTTGAAATTAATTTCAAATAACAGCTACGTTAGCAAATATTAGCCATCAAAAACTCATTTCCATCGAATTTGTAGATAGCTCAAATTGAATATAAGGAGGACAACGATATTCAACATTTGATTTATTAATGTAAGTTATGAAGGATATTTCAATTACAGCATCAACTTAAAAGTAACATTACATTAATAAAAACGCCAGGGTAAATTTACATAAATAAACACTTGTGTAATTTTTTTGTAAACAACAATTTCCCTAGTTTTTGTTCTTTGTAAAAAAAGAGATTAATTACAACTATTGACTTTGTAAATATGTTATTTAATTATTGTTAATAGTGATAACGAGTTTTTATTATTTTAGAAACTGTCTGCGTAAATATTGTGCAAATTTTCTTGTAAATATTTTGATTTTTTATATAAATATTTTTATGTTTAATACGTGTCATTTATACTTATTTTATATATAAAAAATATTTGTGTAAACTTTTGTTATTACAACATATTAAAATTACACTACTTAACAAAAATGTATTTTTTTGCACAGCCTTCCATTACACTCAAAAAAGTTTGACAGTTAACACATAACAGTTGTTTGTGTAGTAATCAGTAGTTGTTGTTTTTAACTGTAATTAATTTAAATTTTTCTTACTGAAAAAAGTTTGGTAGTTCTACACGACTGTTTTTTGTGTAGTAATAATTTGCTGTTTTTGACAACTGTGCTGACAAGTATTTAAAGAAACAACTAAGGAAAAGTACTGTAATTTCGAAACAGTTCTTTAAAGCAGTTATTTTTAATATCATAACAAACAACTACCAAAACACTATTTTTACATTAAACATTGTTAAACATTAAACATTTACATTGTTCGTTATTTAAAAAATAAAAAAACAGTGCTAAATTTCGTTGAATTTAGAAAAAAAAATTTTTTATAATTTTAAATTATAAACACATTAACTGTAAAATCAGACTAAATCTAGTGTCTGCCTTTTTCTATGGACAGGCTTCATCAGTGATTTTCCATTAAATTGTGTTATTGTTTATATTATATTGTCAGATTGTCTCTATATAATAATTTTTCAATAACCCGTCGCTGTAGGAATCGAACATGTGCCTATTCCTACATTACAAATGTAACTGTACTAAGTGGGACCGCTTAGCCATCTCACGCCTTGAATGCAATGTATGTAACTAATTCATAGTTTTCTTTCCTATTCAGCTTTCCGTTACTGTTTTTACTCAGAAGTGATCAACACAGACACATACAAATATTCTATTTTTAGATTTTTGTTTATCTTCCAAATTCTTTAGTTTATATTTGTTATTGTTGATAGGTATATTTCTAGTATGCAAATAAAAATCAGAAATTTGTATTGTAAATCTAATGCATAAAAGCATAATAATTGGAGAACTCTTTGGAATTTTTACTTCAAATTTTAAATAGGCTGAAGTAATTACACATATTTTTGTAATCGAAGGAAAACAATTGTTTATTTTTTATTAAAATATATACTTTTACAATATCAAAAGAGTTAACTGTAGAAAACAGTAGTTTTTACCCATTTTGTCAATTATTTTAAAATTTTTGTAGTAAAAAGTTGTCAGTTAATTTACGACATTTATTAGTTATTGTTAATGCATTTGTTAGTTATTTTTCAGCAGTTAAAAATAACTATGTTTTTAGTTATTTTTAAGGTAAAATACCTTTGTCGCCTTTTTAAGTATATATACCTTCGTTTTAGCTGTTATTTTCAGTAAATTCTACCAACATTTTTAAACTATTTCCGTCTCCTAAGTTCGAAGTTGAAGTCAAAAAATTCCCTCTAATTTAGTGCTGGTAAATTCGGTTACTTTTCAATACTCGATACTACTCAATATTTTTAATTTGGATACTCGATGCTTTTAACGGTTTTTAGATTTGAGATTTTTTAAAAATTTTTAATAAATTTCTTTGAAAATTTTTACTATTCATTTATTAACACATTTTTTATCTTATTTACCAACTAGTCAATATTTTTTTCATAATTTTTTTTTAACATATTCCATTAACTATTTAACTCTAAATTTTTTCTGTCTTTTCCAGAGTTGCATTTTTGTAATAAAAATTTTAGCGGTGTCACATTTATGTATTTTTTTTCATCCAAAATGTACCTCTGAAAATATCGAGTAATAATTGTTAGTATCGATTACCCAAAAAAAAAGAGAAATACCCGATACCCCCACTCATATTTTTGACAGCACTAGTCTTATTGCCTTCCCGTGTTGTGGGCTTTTCTTTTTTAATCTCTGGCCGCGGGGAAGCACTTTACGGATCAATATTGTGGACAAGCACTTCAAACTATTTTATATTTCTTATGAATTTAGAAACCACATGAAATTACCTTTCATTTAAGTATTGGTACTCATGTCAGAAAATATTCATGTTGTTTTAAGTACCCCGTTAGGATCTCAAAAATTTCCTTGTAATTGAATTTGGTAAAAAATCGGGACCACTAAATAAATAATTCGTGGGGCCAAATTGCAAATCCATTCAAGAGATCTAGAAATATTTGGAAAATAGGTCAATATTTTTAACCAAAAGTTTTTTAAATATATCTTCGCAATACAATTATAAAAAATTTAGAAGTCTGTGCAAAAACCTCGTCGAGTAGTGTTGTAAATACAAAAATAAATAATGGACATTCAATGAAATTAATCATGAACTTTAAAAAATGCCTTTATTTAAAGTTTAAAGTGAATGAACGGTTTAGCTGATTTTTAGGAAAAATGCGCTGGAATCATCTTTTTACACAATTTCCAGTTCAAATTCAGAAATTACCATTTGAAATAAGAACAATTTCTTTTAAGATTTTGAATTGTATACCCTACGCCCACAGTCCACTATTAGTCTTGAAACAGAGTTACCTTGCCATTTTTATGTATTAGTGACATCCCACGGTAGCCATATTCTAAAATACCAGAAAATCAACTCTGTTTTAGACTAGTGTGGACTATGCCTACGCTACTACGTGGCCACGGTATAATGAATTTATGCTACATATTGCGGTAACTCAAATCGAACGAAAATTATGTTCACATAAGGTTGAAGATGTTTTCATTATCTCGTTAACAACTGTTTCGGTATTTTTATAAACAAAAACACTTTCAACAAAATATTTCAAAAAGCAAATTCTTTATGGCCAGAACACAATATATATTAACTTTATTAACAACAACCCAGTCAGAAAAATACAAACGGGAAAGCGGTGGCAAATCACTTTAACAGGTGGTACAAGTACTGGCAAAAAGTGATTTCCCATTCCCAAAATGATAACATCATTAGACAAAAGGACCGGCTGTTCAAAAAGCGCCGGAAAAGCACTGGAGGAACAAAATTTTTGAACGTTGGCAAAACGCTGGCAAAATCAAGAAATAGGTGGTCTGGAAATATATTTTCCAAAATAAAATTTAAAAAAAGTTCATATGCATTTTTTTGGTCCTGCCGTGATTTGAACCCAGGCCGTCAGATTGGCAGACGATTGCTCTACCCACTGAGCTAACGACACATATAATACTTGGTGGCTAAACACATAAATGAGTGATAATAACTGGACAACTACTGGCTGTGCTAAAATGCTAGTACTGGCAAACAATTTTTTGTAAATAATATGCCAGCGTTGGGAAAGCAAAAAAAGGTTGGTCTGGAAGGAGCTTTCCCACAAACAAAAAAATAGATTTTATAAAACAAAAAAATTTTTAAATTAAAAAAAATAAAAAAAATTTGTTTGCTTGCAACCGGATTTGAACTCGGAATCTTCCGACTACAAACCTTTTTTAACGAAGCATCAGCATTTTTATAAAATCAGTGGTCAGTGAATTGATTTTTGTACCACTGGAGCATTGGGTAGGTAGCACTGGATAACCACTGGTTGCAAACCTTGGCATATCACGCTAAGCCAATTCTTTGGCAGTGGTTTTTTTTTATAAACCACCGAAATTTTTGTAAAACAAGTACTGGCTAAATGCTTTTTGCAAACGTTGGCAAAGCGAGTGTTCTGCCAGTCATTTATTTTTAACACCGTGGGGATATTTTTGATGTGGAAACCCTTTTTGAACAGGGATGAACAGTTTATAGATGAAATTTTTCATTTTTTTTAGAAGGCAAGACTGCAGCTTTTAATGATCTGTTTGCAGAAATTTTCTTCTAATGATGTCACATTAAACACACTTGTATTAAAATACAATTTTTTCCTCTAGAGGGAATTATACAATTTTTCAAAAAAAAATTTAAAAAATTTTACTAAAAAATAAACATTTTGCGAATTTTTTGTTTAATGATTTCTTTGCACATAACGTATTTTAAATAAAAAAAATGAAAAATTTAGAAAAAACACCAACCAGTGCACAAAAAGAAATTATTGAAAGTATTTAAAATAGTTTACTGAGGTCTTATAAAAAAAATTTAAACAGAAGTACGCATCACCAGGCAATGTGTTTCCAAAATGGTCAGAAAGATCAACAATGATCCAATAATTGAACGAAAGCCTAGAACGGGTAAAACAAAAGGACGCAAGAATGAAACCAAAGCCAAAAAGTTGCAGAAGCTATTGACGGAGATTCCAAACATGGCACGTGAAGACGCACGGCTCGTTCAATATTCGGAAATTTTTGTGCGCAGAGTTAAATCTAACATTTAAAGTTCAGAATGTTCCGGACAGAATTGCTAAGAAGAACGTTGATACCTAAAAACGAGCAAAACTTATCTGTATTACATTTTTTAATGGCGCACTCTTTATATATTTTATAGGTTCTTCGACCAATATATCTATATCATCCCATCTATATCGATATCAATTTAAAATTTGCCAAATCTATTATTTGAAAGATTTTAATTTGAATTTTCAACAATTGTAACGACATGTTAATTTCCATTAGAACAGGAAATGCTAATTAAAATGCAATGCGTGTCCATATTGTGGATTTAGCTGTATATTCTTTTTATAAATATCTAGCCGATCGAAAAGTGAATATAGTTGCCATATACAACTTTCAAATAGTTCAAAAAATTTTTATAAAAAATTCTACAAAATTAAAATTTTTAAAATAAGTTAATCCATTTGGGATAAATTTCCTATCGTAGTTTCAATTTTGGCTGCCAATATTTCACATCAAGGCAAATAAATCCTGTGGGAAATATAACCGGACACGTCACGTGACCAGTCCTTGGAACGAGGACCGGCCCTTGGACCGGTTCTTTCATACACTAAAAAAAAAAAGTCAGTAAAGTTGGTAATTTCAAAAAAGTTGGTAATTTCAGCAAAAATGTTTGCTGAAAATCAGCGAGCTGATTTTTAGCAAAAAAAAATAGTAATCTCAGCAAAAGTTTTGCTAACACTTAGTCGATTGGAAATGAAAAAAATCCTTGCTAAAATCACTAAACCTTTTGCTGAATATTAGTAGATTGAAAAACACTCAAAAAATTTGTAGAGAAATTTTACTTTAGTTAATTTATTTGCTGAAAATTTAAATATAGAAATTGTGTAGAGCTGTTTTTTTTTAATTATCATTTACGTTGTCTGTACTACATCCAGACAAGCTGCGACATCTACATCTTCTCTGTTGTCGTACATGCTATAAATGCGGTTATCAGCACAATTTTTGTAGCAAAATATATTAGTGAAACATTAGTTCAAAATTAGTTTAGTGCTAAAAAAATATAATTAAACTTTTGCTGAAAACGGAACTTCAGCAAAAAAATTGCTGAAAACTAGTACACTTGGTATACAAGACGTTTTACTAATTTTTCTACTAACTTATTTTTTTGAGTGTACGATGGTGGAAAATATAATAGGAACAATTCAAGTTCTTTTTAATTTTATTATCGTTGCCTTTATTTTTAAATATCAAAATAGTGGCTAAATTTGTCCCGAAATGTGAGGAGATACTCCAGAATTTTGCAGAATTTTAACGTAACGTCTGTTTTTTTATTTTGGCACTTGTTTTGAGTGGGCATGACTTTTAATAAAAAATTAGCGATATCGACCTTTTATCAAATCACATAGTAAAATTTAGCAAGTACTGATCGAATCTATGCAAACTGTATAAACATCTGTAATACGGGATTTTTTTTATAAAATTTACTTTTCAAGGTGGCCGCGATCAGAAAAAAATTAATGCTTAATAATAACTTTATGAATATTTGGCGCCCAACGTGGGAGCCTTATTCTAATTTTATAATGAATCTTTCGTTAAATCTTTTGTTTTGAGATTGCAAATCTAGTAACAATTTAATTTATTTTAAGGTTATAACGTAGAACAGTTTCAGATAATTCATGTATAACTTTCAAAAAATTTTACATATATTTATACATTTAATTTGTTTTTCATGAAAAAAATTATATAAGTAGATCCAATTATTTTGTATTTCTACATACAAACGAGAGCCATCAGAGGTGTTCTGGAAAACAAATCCACATAAAATCGTCGTTTTCATATAAAATTATCTGTTGTTGCTGTGAAAAACCGCACGATTTTATGCGGATTCGTTCTTAGAACACCCCCGTGTATGTTCTTTTAACAAAATTTTGATTAGTTTTTATTGATATTACGACTAATACTAATACGTATTATTAAAACATATACTTACCGTATTTGAGTTTTATTTTCTTCTTTGAGGCAGTTGATTTTTTTTTGGAATTCTATACAATTTGAATAATTCTGACCAATACTATTGTATAAAAAACTGATGAGATTGTATGAGTATTTGGATTTTGACGCTTTTTTTATTTTTGTTATGCTAAATTAAATCTTTTGTTATAAAAATCTTCTTCGGTTCCTTCACCACTACTATTATCATGGGATATATTTCGTTGTTGTTGTTGATGGAGGTTATGATGGTGGCGTTGGTGTATTTGTTGTTGTTTATTACGATAACCACAATTACTATTACAGCGGCGACGACAATGATTACAAATACCAAGACAACTAAATCGTAACGCATATAGTAGGTGTATAAAATTCAATGTTTCCATTCAAAACAATTTTTTAAGGAAATTTTTCTATTGTTGTTATTAATTTTTTGTATTTAAGATGATTCTACAAAAAAAAAAACAGATAAGACGATTTGATTAATAAAAGAACGTGTTTTTATTTGTATCTGATAAACAAAGAATTAAACACTATTCCAGACTTTTAAAATTTTAGTTCAATTATCAGTTACATTCAAGTGGAATTGACGAATGCCGAATTCGGAAAACTATCGCATCAGAGTTTGTATGCTATTCCGAAACTTAGGAATATAGAGTCGTTTGAAGTGAGCAGTATGTTTAATGAGGATACTTAGCCAGAAGAAGATTTTAGAGGAGCATTGTTTTTCTAATTTTTGTTTTTTTTTTTTAAGTTACTGAAATCTCATAAAAAACAAAATTCAGGGACCTGGGATTTGTCTTGTGACATGGGAAATTCCCCCTTCTATGACAACGCCATGTAAAAGTGACCAGTCTATTTCATATAAAGGGGTCAGTTCGGTGACAGTTTGTTAAAATTCCCCGTAGGGATACTACTGAAATGGAATCCGAGAAATTAGCCAAAACTCTGATTGACTGTACCAAGGTGGGACCTGGAATTCTCAAATATTAGAATAAGTTCCAGTTTTAATAGAAGGAACCATCGAAAGAACATCTTATACTATCTCAATATCAGAAAAACGTGCGCCAAGCAATGTTGCCAGTTTTGACGATTTATCGTCATTTTGACGATTTTTATTATCGAAAATAGTGAAATGACAATTTGACGATTTTCTTCTTCAAAATGACGATTTTTTCCAGTAGGAAATATAGCAACAATTATTCAAAAATAAGTTATATTTCCATTAACTAAATCAATAAATCTGGAAATTTATTCAAGTAACTCATAAATATTTATCATAAAATTTTTATTTAAGGTAGTCATTTTAGAATCTGAAAGTTTTTAGTAGGAAAACTAACACAGAATCTGGTAATTATTTTTATTTAAGAGTTTTTCCTTAATCTCTAATGAATGTAAAACGGCATTCACACCTAAACCCTAAACACATGTTTAGCTAAAACTAGTGTAAAAGAATAAAGAAGTTTTGTAATAGAATAAAGAGCTTAAATACGTGTTTTAGTTAAACACGTAATTTAAGAAAAATACTAATGTTTTAGTATTTTTCTTAAATTACAGTTGTTACCGAAAACTGGGTGATTTTAAAATGTTCTATTATGATTTTAGGGTTTTGACGATTTTTAACAATATTTTGACGATATTTCAAAACGCAATGACGATTTTGACGAGTTTTTAAAAATATTTGACGATTTTGAGGCCAATTAACCTGGCAACATTGGCGCCAAGACAAACTGGATTCTCATAGTAGGTAAATGGCGTGAGAGGAAAAGATACACTCATAGAAATAACACTGTAAAAATAGCAGAAAAAGCTACTAAAAGTTAGTTAAAAATTACCTTGCAATTAGCAGATAAGAACAGAAAATAATACAATTAAATTTACAGAATTTTAGTTATATTTGAGTTAACTTTTAGTTAATTGAAAATTACAAATTATACTGTAGTGGACTAAAACCATAGCTGTTTATTTGAAATAAAAGTATCAATTAAAAATAAATTTTTTTGTAATTGTATTTTTTTTCGTTAAATATCAATTAGATTTAAACTATTTTATATTTATAAAAAGAAATTTCAATTAAATTCTGTTCCTTAAAAAAATAATTATGAAACGGAAAATTTTTATTGTTATTTTAAATTTATCTTTTTTAAATAAAAAAAATAATAATTTTAATTGACATAGTTCGAATACAAATTAAATATTTTTTATTTTTATTTTATTTTTTTATTTTCAAATAAAATTCTAAATTTTTTTATTCTAGTTTCATAAAAATTAAATAATTTTAATGAAAATAATATTCGGCAAATAAAATAATAAATTAAATTATTTATTTGAGTTTCCTAAAAATAAAATATTTTTTCTAAAATTTTTATTTGTACCTGAAAATTTCTAATAAATTTATTTCATATTTTTTATTTGAACTAGAAAAACATGAAATAGATTTGTTGCTGTGTTTTATTTGAATCGGAAATATTTAGAATATATGTTTTAATTGATACAAAAATGTTTCAACTACTTTTGTTGCTAGGATTTAATTGATACAAAATATTTCAATTATTTTTTTTTAATTTAACCAGAAAATTTACAATTTTTGTTAATTTCTTGGCTTAATATTTTTATAGGTATTTAACCATTTTGTGAATTTGTGTAAAAGTGAGTAATAGGAAAAAATAAGATGGCGTTTTAATATGTTCTTAAAGTTACGGATTGGATATACATATATGTACATTAGACTGTCCCTTAAAATAGCGATTTGTCGATTTTCGTTCATTACACCCCCCAGTTGTATTGAAAATGGTCCCAAATGGAAGAAATCGATGTTTTTTTTTGGAAACCTTTAACCCGTGCCGAAATTTGGACGAAAATGGCCCCTTTTGGAAAAAAGTGTATTACTATTAAAAATTACCAAAATTCGAAAAATTATTTTTTATTCCACTTATTCATTTAATATAGTCAAAATGATTCAGACATGGAATTTTGACTTCATCGGATATCATTAATCCACTTTAGCCTGGAATCCAAAATGACCCACGAATTTGATAAAAATGCAAAAACGTATTTTTTTTTTTAATTAATTTTAAACATTTTTTAAAATGCCTAATTTGGAGATGTTGATTGCTATTTGTACCACATAATAGTTGATATTAAAGAAAAAAAATAAATTGGAAAAATGATAATTCGAGTTTGTGTTTGGAGCGACTGCTTTTCAGGACATTTTACAAAAATTGCTCATATTGTCAAAAATTTTAAAAATTTTAATGTTTTCATCAAATTTTACACGGTTTTCGGAAGAACAGCACTCAAATTTGGTTAAATTTGAATTATTTTTTCATTTCTTTAAAAAAATTTTAGCCCCATGGAACTTAATATTAATTATGACTAGGAGATTGTAAAGCCATTAAATTTATAAAACAAAATCTCAACTGGATAAAAATAATTATTTTGTGTAACGTGATCCATATGGGGTTAATTTTTATACTTTTGGCCAAAAACGCCCCACTAGGAAATTTACAGGATAACACCTTTCGCATATCCCAATTTACTAAAAATCTGATAAATGTTATTCTGTAAATTTGCTAGTGGGTGTTTTTTTTTGGAAAAGTGATAACATTAACCCTATATGGATCAAGTTAATCAAAATAATTATTTTTATCAAGTGGAAAATTTTTTTTTTATTTTTCCGAAAATTTTGCCTTTTAAATTTCAATACGCTCAAACTTTTTTACTAACCCACTCACATTTTTAAAAATTGAACTGCAACTTGATATCAATTTTTCTTTCAAGTCGGGAAAAAACTTGACGGTCAAGTTTTAAACAGCTGATCAAATTTCTTGTAAATAAATTTGTTTTTCTTTTTACAAATATTGTGCCGCAAGAAAACACGGTGGATTAAACAAAAAAAAATTTGTTGCGATTCACAAATCTTTGTATGTATAACATAGAAGGCATGAAGTTTTATGGAATAAGAATACTTCGCTATAGCCACGAAATGACATGAAATATCATGAAAATGTCACGTCATCTTGAAAAGAAAATTGACTATTAAGTTGCGTGCAGGCTACACTCATAAAAAAAAGTTAGCACAAAAGTATGTTAAACGCGTTCTGATTAAATTGAACTAATTGTTCTGATATTTTCTCTAAAAAAGCCCGTACAAATAGGTAAAAATTCTGCTAAAATAACAGGAAATAATGTATTTGCGCCAGCACAATTTTGACCTATTTGTACAGGATTTTTTTTATTAGTGTACGTCACAGACTCAAGTTCAACTAAATTTGACAAGCAGTATGTGTAATCAACTTGAAAACAAAATCTTGAACGTGTAAATCTAGTGTTATATGACACATATATGTATGTATATCGCCACTAATATTGTTATGTGTAAGTAATAAAATGATCGGATTATCCGTTTCGTGCCTACATCCGTTTTAGCTACAAAAATCTATGAAAAGCTACAAAATTTAACCTAAAATGGCTCTGGATAACAAAATAATAGCACGATCCATTTAGCACTTACACACAATAATAGTATTACTGATATATACCGATTACGCAGGACTGCAACTAATTATTTCTCGAACTGCGGATGTGCCCTTCAAAAAAAATGAAATTTTAAGTTCTTCACGCATAGATATGAAGAGATTATTATTGTAAAATCTTCTTTATTACTGAAGGCACACTAATCAATTTGACCTCGTTTTTTTTATTTACATTGATGCTTTTTTTCAATTACATTGATGCTGAAAGCGCAAAAATTCAAAATCTCTGAAATTGCTCATTATTCAAAAAACATAGTTACATATTTTAGAGACGTACCATTTGTTCCTAATTGATGGCACCTATTTTTTTCCACAAGTGTTAGATTTTCTAACATCACAGTTATTATCCGCTAAAGGTTTTAGGCGATTTCCTTTTGTGCTGAAAAAGTTATACCCAAAAGAGTTGAAAAACTTTTAAAAGTTACAAGCAAAATTAGGGCAAATTAGGGTTTTTAATGGAGTAGAGCACAAAATATTAAAATTTAAGATGTACGCCTGATTAAATTCGTTGCCCCGAAAATGCTGATACCATCAAAAATATTATATGTGACCTTCTCCGAGAAAAGGGACCTAGTGTGTGAAAGTTAAATTAAAAATAAAATTTTAATGTTTTTCTCATTTTTATCGAAACCCGTTTTTTGACACACTAGGTCCCTTTTCTCGGAGAAGGCCACATATATTGTTATTAAAATGGTTTAAATCCTGAGTTACACGGAATCGTACGGTTCCGTATATTTTCCCACATGTACATTACATAAAAAAGCTATACTTTTTAAAAAGAATAAAAAAAAACCTAACAACAGATCTAATTGAAACATTTCTATTTTAAAAAAAGTTGAGCAAAATTTTTAATTGATACATTTTATGTTGAAATAAATTTTTATTTGATACATTTTATATTGAAATAAATTTTTATTAGATACATTTTATGTTGAAATAAATTTTTATTTGATACATTTCGTTAGCAAAATAAAATTTTATTTGAACAAAATTTGAGGAAAATATTTTTTTATTTTATTAGATTTTGGTTCAAATAAAATTTCAAAATATTTTATTCGAATTAGATTTGAAAAAAATATATTTTTATTTTGTTTGAAGGCAAATGAAATATTTATTAGAAAATTTTGTTTTATATTTTTACAAATTAAAATATTTTAATTTAATAATAAAATTTTTAAAGAAATAAATTTTAATTGAAATTTTATAAAAAGATGTTTCAATTAAAAAAAAGTATTTGAGTTGTTCTCAAATAAAAATAACAATTAAAAAAATATTTATTTCTAACTCATACCAAATAAATATTAAGGTAATTAATATTTTTATTTGAAAACGTTCAATTAATTTAAAAATAATTGTAATTTTTTTGAAACAAATAAAAACTAAAAATTATTTAATTTTTTCTGTAAAATTCAAATAAAAGTAATTGAAGATATCAGCTATGACTAAAACTAGCAAAAAAAAATGTTAAATCTACAAAAAAAAAATAATTTTTAAGCTGAACTTAGTTGAATACAAATATCAGTCTATTCTGCTAAAATTAACAGAAATATTTGCTAAAAAATAGTTAATTGCTGATTTCAGAAGGTTGGATTTAGAAGAATACATTAAAAAAAACTTTGAAAACTTTTAATTTTTTTGGTTTTTGGATCAACTAATTATTTAGCAAAATTTTTTGCTGATTTTACCAGGATAATTTGTTAGCTTCTGTTAACTAAAACTTAACTCAAATATAAATAAAAAACTGTTTTATTTTTGCTGTTGATATCTTACTTATATATAGCAAAAATAATCTGCAAATTACAGCAGTTTTTTCTGCAAGGTAATTTTTAATTAATTTTTATTACTTTAAACTAATATCTTTACAGACTTTTTTCTATTAGTGTAGTATCTGTAAGATCTTTCGAATACTATAGCAAAGATTGACTCTTTCAGGAGCCATGATGGTTCATTTACGAACAACCAACAGGAAGTTATTGATATTCATTTCCGAGATATAAAATAACAATGGCTATGAAGAAACTTTTCATAAAATTTTATTAAAATTTCTTCATTTCATAGAAAAATTCCATTCATTTTTTTTGAAAAATGGCTAACGAACATTAAAAGATATAGGACGAAACAAAAGACTTTTTTAACCTTGGGCATAATAACACACTTCGAGAATAAAATTTGGCCAGGTTCGAGCGAAATTCCAAACAAGATCATGTTAGTAATAATTTTCTGAAACATCATAAATATTTATGAAACGTTACATTGATCGAAAAACGATTAAGTTTTCATCATATCTAGTAGTAAGGCTGCGCTTAAGTTACTTCAATCTTCGATTGTGACTACAACAAAGTTTCTATTTCTATTGAGGATATTCACAATTCATGCTATATTAAGTAGTAAATTAGCATTTATCGTAAATTTTACAACTTTCTATGGGTTAAACTTCAAAAATCATGTTATTTTACAACGTGCTTACTTTAGCACTTAAACTGTGAATTTCTTCATTATTTTATAATTCAATGATATAATTCACATTTTAAATGTAAATCGTTATAATTTAGGATGATTTTTTACAACTTTCTATGGGTTAAACTTCAAAAATCATAATACCACGTTAACGCTTAAATTCCTAAAAATTCCTTTAATTTTATGCCTAATGTTTTTTTAAGGGGGGTATCGACTCCAGAAAAAATTTTGTTTTCGAATTTTTTTATATTTTATTTGGATAGAGCAGTATATGCTCAGAAAATATCAATAAAAAATTCAAAAAAATAAAATTTCCTTGTTTTTTTTTTTTGTAAAATATATTTTAGTCGAAAAGTAATATTGTATGCATTAAATTTGTACTTGTCTTTATTTTATTTCGCATAATACAGTAGAACAAAAAGAAAAAAAACTACATCCAAAGATGCAAGAATTGCACGCAGTCTTTAAAGAAAAGCCAATGACGATTTCTCGATGGTGGGCAAAGGCACGTTATATGAGGCAGGCTTTTTATAAGCCATAAAAGTAATCAATAGGGCAAGGAATTTCAAGCAAATGCATGTTTTTTCTCGATAGTCCAAAACTAATATGGACTAAATATTTATCCGAATCATCAAATTTATAACAAAATGGCATCGATTTGTAGTTGCATATTTTTGCATATTTTGACTTTAATGCATATTTGGTGCCTTTTTAATGCATATTTTGTGCTTTTTAATGCATATTTGTGCATATTTTTAATTTTTAGGAGTATTTTTTATTTGGTAAAAAAATATAAAAAATTTATACGTTTTCATATTTTGATTCAATCAAAATAAACATTCTTAAAACCTTATTGACCTATGGGAAATCTTCGAGTTCTGTGTCTGTTTGCGAAATAACTAACTTAAATACATTTTTAAGTTTTAGAGTGCCCGAGCAAATGTGTTTTTCTTTCCTTTTTTGGAATTTTTAAGTTTTTGTGGCAACTTTGTTAAAAAAATTTTAAAAATAAAAATCGGGCCACGATAAGGACAAGAGAATTTATCTGGGATTAAGAATCACTTTTATATTTTTCGGTAATTAATGAAAGCTTTTGCCTTTTTTAAAAAATGCCAGTAATGAAGTGGCAACTCTGGCGATTTTGGCTGGGGAAATATAAAACTGATATTTTTTAAAAATACTACAATAACATAATTTTTAAATAAAAAAATTTAATATTAAAAATAATGAATTTTTGACAACCGTTCAAATATGCCCTTTAAAATGCTGTTGTTACAGTATTTACCCAAGTTGTTTTTTGTAAAATAGGAAAAGAATTATAGATTATTTATAATTTCTAATGGCCATTAACAATAAACAAATTAACCTAAAGTTTGAGCTAACTTAGAGTTACAGATGTCAAATTCCATACAAATTTGAATTTTTTAACTTTCAGTTTGTGTTAACTTTAGGTTATTTGTTTATTGTTAATGGGGGTAATAAACATATTTTTTAATTCCCAACAATTCTGCGTTTGATGCCGTATTCTTATTATTTTTATTATAAATACCAAGGTTGGTTACCGTTATCGTTATAATACCTATCGCTAAAATATCGTTACCAATGCCTCTATAATTTTTTGCAAATACCGTTATCGTTACCGATACCGTTATTTTTAATGGTAGTTACCGGTATTTATTAGTTTATATAAAAATGCAAATTTTTTTACTTTTTTGTAATAATCTTTAGTTTTTTTTCTACAAAAAAATTTATGTATAATAATTTTAGTTATTAAAAATACAAGCATTGAATTTAAAGCTTATAATCTGTATTTTTAACACGTAAAATTAAATATATGTTAACCCTAAATTCATAAACGCTTTGTTAAATTACACTGTGGAACAAATTCCGGTTAGCAAAATTTAGGTCGATTCTGAGAGTGAGGGGTGAAAATTGAGGCGAAATAAGAAGACCCGTATCGCGGCGTTTGCTTATGTTAGTTCGAATTTTTTATATGGTTTTTTGGCTATAACTCGTCGACTAATTGATATTTTTTAAATCTGTAAAAGCCAAATAATAGCTAGAGACCTGAACAACAATTAAAAAAAATCAATCAAATCAATTTTTTTTAAATTGTAATTGTTGCACAGGTCTCTAGCAATAATTTGGCTTTTATAGATTTAAAAAATATCAATTAGTCGACGAGTTATAGCCAAAAAACCATATAAACAATATGAAAAAATTCGAACTAACATAAGCAAACGCCGCGATACGGGTCTTCTAATTTAGCCTCTATTTTCACCCCTCACTCTCAGAGTCGACCTAACTTTTGCTAACCTGAATTTGTTACACAGTGTTATAGGAGGTTTATTGAACAAATTTTGTATGAAAATGACGTTTTGTAAACCTGCTATAACTTTACAAAGCATTTATGAATTGAGGGGTCAATTTTTATTTGTTTTTCACATAATTTATAATACCAGAATTGCTGTTTCGATAACGGTATACCGTTACCGAAACAGTCTTAAATACCGTTACCTTTACCGAAACAAATAAAATTCAATACCGTTAATTTACCGTTATTCGTTTCGGTAACCAACCTTGATAAATACTCGTATTTTATAAGAAAACCCCAAATGATCGCATTTTAATAATATTTTCGTACTATAATTTATGCAAAAAACGCAATTGTTTTTTTTTAATTTATTAAACAATTTATAATTGATTAAATTATTAACATTTTCTTTCAACTTTTTTTCCATTAATTACTATTATTGATTTGTTTATTGTTGTTTTTTTAAAACATAAAAAAAACTACTTGCTAATTAAGAATTTATTGTTTTAATATAAAAAATTATAGAAATTTTAATGCATTATTAATTGCTATGTATAAATTTATGAAAATTATTTACAAATGAATTTATTTATAATCTAGTTATTAGATATACTACAATCATAAATTTCAATTATTTCATCATAAAAAATTTTTTAATTACAACTATTTACCACCAATTTCACACTGAATGAACTATAAGTTAAATAAAATGTTTGTTTTATGTAAAAATTTCCTTTATTCGATAGTTAACTATAGCTTAACTAATTAGTATAAAATTTTCCGATAATTGGCACTTGATCAAAATTACTTTTTTATTCATATAATTAAGGTTTTTTGAACCTAAATCAGTTTAATCCAGTCAGATAGAAGAAAGTGAAAACCGGTAATTGTAGGTCATATGTTTAATTAATTTTGACAAGTAGTTATGAAATATTGATTTTATAATGGACATTTAAATGCATAATCAGGAAACATGCAAATAGCGGCGTTAAAACTGTAAATTTTTAGGAAAAAACTACGGAACAATAGAATCAAATGTAATGCCAAAAGTCTAAAAGTCAAAGTTCAATTTTGACAACTGCAAATATTTACAATTGTTAAATTTGTATTAAATGTAGACTGAGAGCAAAAACCGAACTAAAAAAAAATCCGTACAAAACAAGTTTTTGCTTGTTTTTATGTATGCGTTTTGAAACGTAAAAACTAACAGGAGACAAAAAACAGGTTGTTCTTAAAAACTACTTGTATTTAATTGTCAAATTCCATACACTCATAGAAATAAATCTGTAAAACTAACAGAAAAACCAACTAAAAATTAGTTAAAAATAATGTTGCAGAAAAAACTGTTAAATTAGCAGATTTTGTTTGCTAAATATTAGTAAAATAAGAACACATAAAATAAAACTGTTAAGTTTACAGAATTTAAGTTATACTTAAGTTAACTTTTAGGTAATTGAAAGTGACAAATTGTACTGTAAAATCTACAGAAAAATTTGCTAAAAATTAGTAGACTAAAAATAGCAAAAGCAAGCTGTTATATCTACAAAATTGTTGTTATTTTTAAGCTAAATTTAGTTAAAATAGCAGAAATATTTGCTAAAAAAAATTTTAAACTGCTGTTTTTAAGACTCGATTTTTATTTGCATTTACGAAAAATCAAAGAAAAAACTTTGAAAATTTAAAATTTTTTTGGAATTTTTTAGGCTACTAATTATTTAGCAACATTTTTTCCTGATATAACAGGTTTTCTTTTAACAAAAATTTAACCTAAATATAACTAAAATTCTGTATATTTAACAGTTTTTTTCTGCAGTTCCTATCTTACTAATATATAGCAAAAATAATCTGGTAGTTTAGCATTTTTTTTCTGCAGCATCATTTTTAACTAATTTTTAATAGTTTTAATTAAATTTTTTACAGACTTTTTTCTATTAGTGTAGTTTGGCTTTATATAGAAGGACAACAAATTTTATCGAATGCCAATAATAAGAGCAAGGGTATTGCTTTGATAAGAATTATTGTGTCTAATTTTTTCTTTCAGATTTATTTTAATAATTCAAAACTATATATTTTAACTCAATTCTGATATTAAAAAAGTTTATACCTCATTCATACTGAACCCAAAACTAGTAATTTTCTAATTTATTTTGTTTTCGATTGTCAAATCCCATACAAATTTCAAATTGAAAACTTAAAAAAAAACGAAAACTTCTAGTTTTGGGTTCAGTATGAATGAGGCTTTAATGTCAAATGAAAAATCATTAAAATCTGTTCCTTTTCTTTAAAAAAAAATATTCTGTATAATTTTTTTTTTTCAGTTTTCTTTACAATATTAAAAAAAAATGTAATGTGAAGTGAAAAATTATTCAAATTTCTTCGGTCCTTGATTTATATAATTATTGCGATTTCCTTTATATGTTTTAAAATTGAATTTTAAAATACATCACAACTTGCAGTAAAAAGAATGTAAAATTTTAATAGCACGTGGTTTTTATAATTTATAATTTTTTTAATAGTTAATAAAAATCTCGATATAAAATAAGTGATTGATTTAAAATATTTTCTTAATACGAGTAAATATTGTTTTAACTTTAATAGTACATATGTTGTTTTTTTTTTAATTTAATTATTAGTTACTGATGTTTATAATTGATTAAGATATTTATTTTATTAGCAGGTTTAGATAATTAAAATAATATAATTAATTATTTTAAATATTTGTAATAAGAAAACATCAATGCATTTTAGATTAATTTATGGGGGGCTTAATTTTTAAAACGCAATTATGTTTTGTTTTAACTTTTGGAAAACTTAAATAAGAGATGATGAAAAAATTTTTATATGGAACGAGATTTTATTTTTTAATAGTTTAGACTTTTTAAATATTCCGTTAGGTTAAATTTTGTGTGTTTATTTTGTAATAATTTTCCTTTAACATTTAGTCAACCGTTATTACGCGTGTTTAAAGTCGGGTTTTAAATAAAACTGTGATTTAGAAAAACTCATTTGCTCTAGATGAGTTACAAAAAAATATTCAAACCATATTCATTGAACCATTATAATACTACTCATTTAGACATGTTTTTCCATATATATCACCTTAAATTTACAATAAAAAAAGAAGTAAAAACGAATGCAATGATACCCTTCTTCAGTTTGTGAGTGGAAGTCAAAATATTTGTAGCATTCAAAAAAGTTTATTCAAAATTCAATTTTAAACGGTACGAAATAGATGGATCTGAAACAGAAAGTTAATGAAGTTTAGGTAGTTCATTTAAATCGACCAAACACTTGTACCTAGTTTTTTAAATCTAGTTTGTGCATTTCATACTGCATTTAGACTTGGCAATAACTACCATTTTTGGATCTTGCTAATTTTAACTTGTCAAAACGCATATATAAAAAAAAAAAGCAAAAACTAGTTTTCTACAGAAACTAGTTTTATGCAAAAACCAGGTCAGTCTAACTTCAGTATTATATATAACTAGGGCAATGAATTTCATGCACTTAAAAATAGAAAATATGCGCCCAAAAGATGCCGCTAAAAAAGACAAATATGTATTAAAAATATAAGAAATATGCCCCAAAAACTATTATTTTTGTAAAAATAATGCACTTTAAAACTTAAAAATATATTTTAGTTATTTTGCAAACTGACATAGAACTCGAAGCTTTCCCATAGGTCAATAACGTTTTTAAGAATGTTTATTTTGATTGAATAAAAATATGAAAACGTATCAATTATTTTACAAAACAAAAAATACTCCTAAAAATTAAAAATATGCACAAATATTCATTAAAAAGCACAAAATATGCATTAAAAAGGCACCAAACATGCATTTTTGACAAAATATGTAAAAACAAGCATTTTTGACAAAAAAAAAAATACAAATATATGCAATTACAAATCAATGCCATTTTGTTGTAAATTTGATGATTCGGATAAATATTTAGTCCATTCGTTTTAGACTATCGAGAAAAAACATGCATTTCAATGGAATCCCTTGCCCTACATATCACCATATAGAGAACTAAACAGATACTATATAAGAATTAAAATCTGGCAACTCCAGCAAACTTTTCCCAAAAAAGACTATGCTGCCAACTCTTTCTTATTTCGATCCCGGTATTTCGTTCGTACTTTTACGAAAAAGGTTGTCAAGCATCATATAACAAAATGATTTTTCACTTTCGAGGAATTGTAGCGAAATTTCGGAGGATTTTCTTCGCATGATTTTAATAGACACAACCATTTGAAAATTTTAAAGGTTTTATTACTGTTTTTGGGCTTCTAACATAGAGCGAAATTTGTTCGTCCATTAAACTATTAGGGGATAACCGCGTAACATATTTTGGAAAAAAATTTTCGAATTCGTAAATCTTGCAAACATTGCTAAAAAAAAATAATTCTGGAAAAAAATTCCACTTTTTAATTTACTTTTATCCCTAACCTTGTACACTATATACAAAAATTAAAAAAGTAGGATTTATGTTTAGCTTTTTTTTTACAAAAGGTACAAAATTTACGAATTCTAAAATTTTTTTTCAAATCGAGTTACGCGGTAAACTTTATAATGAAACAAATATGTTTCTCACACTTCATTACAGAAAAGAAAAGCATACGATTTTTAAAAACTTTTCTGGCATCTGTTACTTTTGACATGCTGTTTAGTCTGGGGTAGGGTATTGCAATAAAAACGGCTAATTTGATTTGAGTAGTGAGCCACTTGACAAAATAATACAAAAAAAAAACATAAATGAATTTCACTAAATTCATAATACAATAAATATTCAACAACAATACAATAAACCAACTAAACTGTGATGATTGTCATGTAGTGGAATACTATTCCACATATTTGTAATATTTTTCCTTCCTTCGATTAGGGTTGCCAGGGAAAAGTTCAGACTCTCAAAACCAGTAACATTTTTTGTTCCAAAGAACCGGATGTATAAAAACTAATTTTTCTTGAGAAAACCTGTTACACTCTCGGTTCTATAAACAGAAATTCTATTCTATCACCGATGAATTTAATGTATCTCAAACGAAGCCAGTTCTTTTCACCAAATCAGAAGGGATTCTTCCAGAAATAGTCATCGGTCAGTTATGCCTTAAATCTATGTAATCTGTAATCGATTTAAGCAGAAATAGTTCTTAAAAAATTTGTAGAAGTGATTCTCAACGATTCTAAATATTATCCTGTGAATTGTTTTTCCCCCTCACGGTAGATCAACACTTAGGGGAAGTCTCTACTACGTTCAGTGTATTGTGTTGTATCAGGAAAATGGACTTGTATCAGGATGACTTCTGCGGGGAGTCTATTCCACATACATCAATATCTACTGATGAAGGAATTTTCTCTATAGTTCTTTGTGCGATCTACTGGGCAATCGACCACAAATGTGCTCTACTACACTCAGATAAAAAAGTTAATAAAAAAATTTGTAAACAGTTTCCAATCGCACTTTACTATTTTTATTAGTAAAATTTTTTTTAGTAATCACTTTTGCTATTCTCTTATTACAAATTACGGATTTTTTACTAATTTTCGCTGCTGATTTCAGCAAAACATTTTACTAATAGATATGATATAATTTTCTGAGTGTTATTTCAAAACTAAGAATATATCAATAGTAACAAATATAAACAAGAATTGTAAAAAATCAACGAATTCTTGTAAATAAAATTTTTTAAATTAGTATATTTTTCTGCTAAATTTAGCACTCGGTTTTGAAAAATTAGTAAAATGTTAATTGTAATTGTAATAAAAGAATAGCAAAAATGATTACTAAAAATAAAAATTGTACTAAAAATCAGTATAAAAATAGTATAGTGCGACTGTTTACAAATTTTTTTGATAAGTTTTTTATCTGAGTGTAATAACCGGAGAACCGTTTATTTTGACTCCAAATTTCAAGTACGATGAAGTAATTATACGCTTGTTACAATCGAAAGAAAATAAATTTTTTAATTTTTTTTTTTTTTTTAGATTTTACAGTTTGTTTATTTTTTAGTACACTTTTTTGCTAATTTCAGCAGATTGATTTTAAATTACAGTTTACAACAATTTACGGAAATTTAGGAGCTGCAACTAATTATTTATACTAATTTCATTGTACTAAAATTATTGATATTTAGTAAGTTTTTTAACTGATTTTACCAAATCGATTTTGAATTTCAGTTTACAACAATTTTGTTAAAATTTAGTAGTGACTACTAATTTTTTCTACTAATTTTGTTGTACACTCAGATAAAAAAAGTTTGTAAACAGTTTCCAATCGCACAATACTATTTTTATACTGATTATTAGTTCAATTTTTATTTTTAGTAATCATTTTTGCTATTCTCTTATTACAAAATACGGATTTTTTTTACTAATTTTCGCTGCTGATTTCAGAAAAACATTTTACTAATTTTTCAAAACCGACTGCTAAATTTAGCAGAAAAATATACTAATTTAAAAATATTTTATTTTTTATTTTTTACAATTCTTGTTTAGTTTATATTTGTTACTATTGATATATTCTTAGTTTAGAAATAACACCCAGAAAATTTTATCGCATCTCCAATGCATAAAATGGCAATAACTGGAGAACCGTTTGCAATTTTGACTCCAAATTTCAAGTACGATGAAGTAATTATACGCTTGTTACAATCGAAAGAAAATAAATTTTTTAATTTTTTTTTTTTTTAGATTTTACAGTTTGTTTATTTTTTAGTACACTTTTTTGCTAATTTCAGCAGATTGATTTTAAATTACAGTTAACAGCAATTTACTAAAATTTAGTAGCTGCAACTAATTATTTATACTAATTTCATTGTACTAAAATTATGATATTTAGTAAGTTTTTTAACTGATTTTAGCAAATCGATTTTGAATTGCATTCTACATAAATTTTACTAAAATTTAGTAGCGGCTACTAATTTTTTATACTAATTTTATTGTACTACAGATCAGCAGACATGTGTTGCTAAAATTAGCAAAAAATACCGCTGACCTCAAAACAGTTAAATTTCCCGTAATAAAAGCAAAATTTTCAGTAGCCATTACAGACTTTTTTGGTTGAGTGTACTACAGATCAGCAGACACGTGTTGCTAAAATTAGCAAAAAATACCGATGGGCTCAAAACAATTAAATTTCCCGTAATAACAGCAAAATTTTCAGTAGCCATTACAGACTTTTTTGGGTGAGTGTAGAATCGATTAATAACGAAAGCTCGGGCGCTAGGCATAAAGCCCAAAACACATAGTGAAAGTGCTAGTGGACAGTGGCACTGCTGTCAAACTTTGTTCTTAAATTTCGCGAAAACGATTTAATATTTTTAAAAATTTCGTATTGCGTTTTGTTTAAAAACAGCTCTTGTTTATTTAGAAACTTTTCTAATTTCTCGGCAGTGACAAATAAAAAAAATACAGTGCACTTAGACAACCTACATTCTGACTATGCTTAGAGTCAATAGAGTTGCGTACCGTAATGTCATTTATTACAGCCGACACTCTCCTTTACACACGGTCTGAAAGTCCGACAATAGACTTTGAAGCTCCTACCCATACATATATGGAAGTTGTATTCCATTTTAGTCGGACTATAAGTAGTACACTCAAAAAAGTTTGACAGTTACTACATGACAGTTGTTTGTGTAATAATCGGTAGTTGTTTTTTTAACTGTAATTACAGTTGTTTTTCTATAAAATAAAATGCAAAACATTTGTTGACAGTTATTTAAAAAAACAACTAACGAAAAGTACTGTATTTTCGTAACAGTAAAAACAATAAACAACTATCAAAACAGTATTTTTACAGTAAATAGTTATTTTATTGGTTATATAAAAAATAAAAAATTTCGTTGAATTTAAAAAATGCTTGTTTAGTTAATATTTGTTATTATTGATATATTCCCAGTCTGCAAATAAAACTCAGAAACTTGTAGCTCCAATGGATAAAAGCATAATAACTGGAGAACCGTTTGGAATTGTTACTTCAACTTTTAAATAGACTGAAGTAATTACACATATTTCGGTATTTTTAATGCATTGGTTAGTTATTTTTAAACAGTTAAAAATGGCAACATTTGTGGTTATTTTAAATGTTAATATATTTGTAGCCTTTTTAACTTCATATACCTTGTTTTAACTGTAATTTTCAATAGATTCTACGGGCAAACTTTTTTGAGTGAATGCATATAATTTTATGAGTAAACTTAACTTAACTACTTTTTCGAGTGAACGTTTGTTCCATTAGTTAAACGGAAAGCGCTTCGGAAAATAAATAGTCTCATTGCTAGCGTTACCACTTTTTCCACCATTTTCGCAGTGATATCAACATTGTCGCCAGTTTAAATGCCAGGTGAAATCAGTATTTGCAAAGATTCTCAAAAAACTAAAAAACTAGTCAAAGCAACTTTTTCTAAAATAAATTGCTTTTGCTATTTACATTTTTTAATTACTGCCGAAAATAGTAACTTTTAATTTTTTCATAGTTAAGTAATTTTAATTACAGCTAAAAATAACTACTACTGTTGACTATACGAATACTGTCAAAATGTTTTGATTGTGCGTAATTTTGAAGGCCGATCTGTCAGCAAATTCCCTAGATAACGATAAAGTTCCCAGTGCTAGTAACAAATCCCAAAAAATGGCAACATAGACTTCACCCCAAACTACAAAAAAAAGAGATAGAGTATGAGTGCAAAAAAATTTTTGGTTCGACTCAACCATTGTCCATCATGGCAAGATTTTGAAAAAAATACTAAAAAGTCATTGGGGAAAATATATGTTCGTGTATAAATTGTAAATATTATTAGCGCCTATTCAATTTTCAACAAGTGGTGATGATGATTATTATTGTTTTGTTTAAAATGACAATCATCAACAATGAAAACATTGTACTTACACTGCCGCCTTTCTTTATTTATTAATCGACGACAAAAAACAGCAACAACAAAGTACGATAGTAATCTTAAGAAATTATAAAACTTAATTAAGGTTAAGGGATTTTTATCTAATAAATCATTCCAAATTTGATTTAGATGTCAGTTAGATTTTACAGAAATTTAATAGATCTCTTTTACACCAATTTACAATGTACTCGTGTATAAAACAAAATGAATGTAATAGGTAGACAGATAGATTTGCCATGCCCATCATCGTCATGTAGTAAGTAGGTCTGTCTATGATTGTCCCCCTAGTTTTGTAAATTAATTTAATGAATTTGTATTATTGTTGTTGTTGTTGGTTAGTTACATACCCCCATTACAAATAGGTATGTATAAATGTTTAAACATTACAATGATTTTTTTGCTTTTGTTTAAAAGATATTAAGAAATTTGATCTCAAAAGATGATTATAAACAATTTAATTTAAATGTTTAATTCAATTAAATCTCTCTAATCGAGACAGTACCCAATCAGGAATTGCCAGTCGTGCAAAAATCCCAAACACTAGGTAACCGTGAAGTTCAGAATATATGACTGGCAGAACACTCAATTGAGACGACATACGGAGTATGTTCACTGCAGGCAAAAATGGAAAAATCAACTCTGACCACAAGAAAAATAGTTTGGAACTCTGACTTTGTGAGTGCTATTTTGTTTATCAACTCTGTCATAGAAAGCTTCTAAGTCAGGAGCAACTCACTGAATGCCGGAAAAACAATAAAACTGCGCCACTTTTTAAAACATTTATTACGACGATAAAAAATATTGCCCCAATATCTACAATAGGTACTTACTGACAATAAAAATAGTGAGAATATTCACAGTTCATTCTATTTTAAGAAGTACATTAGCATTTATCATAAATTTGACAACTTTCTACGGGTTAAACTTCAAAAATCATGCTATTTTACAATGTGCTAACGTTAGCACTTAAACTGTGAATTCCTTCAGTGTAAAATTTATTTATCGCGCTGATTAGGCCGTTTTGATATTAATAAACAATTCACAACAAATGGCGGTAAAAAAACTAGTTGTCAGTTTGTTTAACGTTTCCTTTTTGGTTGTCTTCTCCGTACTGTTTATGAATAGTACTTTTTAATAAATTAGCTCTTTTGATTGATTGGCTGATCCCATGCTTGAACTTTTAAGGGATACTTCAAAATACCTTTAATTATGGTACTTTTAATACAGTTTTTTGTATATAAAGTACTATTTGTGGCCTGTTGTCAGTGTTGCCACAAAGTTTCGGATGGTATACCGATTTTGCAAGAACTCAAAAAGAACCCTCTAAATTCTTTAATTTTAAAGTTTCCTTATTTCAGAGTGCTCCAAAATTTATTGGCTGCGTAATTTACTTTTTCTTCAAAAAGCCGTTTTTGTTAAAATTAGATCAAATAGTCAATTTGGGACCGATTTAGAGATTCAGCATTTTTTGGTGGATTGTTGGGAATTTCAACTTCCAAAGTGGGGACACGAGATAAAACTTTTCTGGCAACACTGCTAAGGACCCATGTTTACCATGGCCACACTAGTGGCAACACTAATTTGAAAACGTCTTTTCAGCCTAAAAGTAGGTAACACTTTTTTTGTAACATTTCACAAAAATATATGCAGAGCTGCCAACTTTGACGATCTGTCTACATTTGGAAGATTTTAGAAGGAAAATTTTATGAAATGACGATTTTTCTTTCATGTTAAAAAATTACATTTTAAAAATTAATTTTTTTATCGTTTTTTGCATGGTTTAATTGGTAATTAATTCAAATAGGATATAATGGAAAGAGTTTTCCTAAGAATTTATGTTAAATCGTACTCATTTTTTGTATGGATGCTCTGGGGGGCTACCGCGTAACTCGATTCGAAAAAAAATTTTCGAATTCGTAAATTTTGTACCTTTTGTAAAAAGAAGTTTTAGTAAAAACATTACTTTTTGAATTTTTATGTGTAGTGTACAAGGTTTAGAATAAAAATAAATTAAAAAGTAGAATTTTTATACAGAATTATATTTTTAACAATATTTGCAAGATTTACGAATTCGAAAAAATTTTTTCGAATCGAGTTATGCAGTTATAGAAACAAAAGGAAAAAGCAGTGTATTTTTTCGTTTTTACGATTATTGAATAAAACAGTAGCAAAAACAACTTTAATAATGAAATAAATAATAAAAAATTAATTCCATTTTTTTTTTGTAAAAACGATTTTATTAACTTTTTGTTTTTCCGATTTCCCACATCGCCTGTCATTCGCTGTTAAATTTCTTCCTATTCTGTCTTTTTTTTTCTCTCATTCGCGTGTGAAATTTTGACAGGGAAATTAATCATTTTAAAATCAAATCAACGGATTGCTAGGTCTAGCACTTTTTTTGCAAGTTATAAAAAAAAACAGTGCTAGTGCTGAACCGGCAATTATAGCCTGTGATGGAGCATTTTCACTATGAAAAGCACTGTAAACACTTCATCAGAACATCTAAACACTTTTTTTCAGAACCTGTTATCCTCAAAATACCTTTATCCTTAAAATACCAATATAAATGAAATATCGATACCCTTAAAATACCGTTGCCGAAATAAATGAAATACCTTCAAATACCGTTATTTTTAATTCTCTGCTATTGGTAATTAATTAATTTTTTTAGATAAATTAAGTTCATTATTTTATTTTAGTTTCCTTTAAAAAAAAAAAATGTATGCACCGAAATAATTGAAATACCGTTGACGTTAAAATACCGCTAACATTAAATGCCGATAACGAAATGCTGTTATCTTTAAAACACTGATACCGAAATAAAAGTTTTGGTTCCCCTTAAATTACTGTTACCGAAATAATATAAAAATAGCGTTACCTTTACCGATAACCGCATCGTTTCGGTTACCATTATTTTTTTACATATTTCATTGGAAACCTGTCCGTGATTCAAGGATGAGTGTCCTTTAATTAGAAGAAATAAATTAAGCCAAGTTTTATCGAAAATTAACAAAGGGATAAGCCAATTGAGGTTAAGAATCTCAAAAATAAACAGATTTATTTTTGTGACAGGGGTGTTGCAATTTTTAAAAATGTCTGCTGAGTGGAGTGTACTAAAATAGAGATGTCACGATAAAAAATATGTAAGTGCAAAAAAAAAGATACAAAGATACAGTGGAGTGCTCCATTGTTGTGAATCTACAATAGCTTTATACACGTACTAAAAATAATAAAATTTGTAATAAAATTCAATTTAATTTTTTTTTTAAACAGTGTTCAAAAACAGATCTTTTTTATTTGAACATTTTTTCTACTTCTATTTTCTTACAAAATATGTCCATCACACGCCTAATAAAGAAAAATTACACATAAAAGAAAACTGAAAGCAACGAAGATTTATTCAGAGCGCATCATTTTCTCCTTTTGTCTTTGCAACTTCTTTTTGGACAATTTTTTTTTGGCAGGCTCATCTTCGGAAGCCTTGGCAACAACTTCTTCCTTTTCTGTAAGGATGACCTCAACGTGGCATGGAGAAGACATATAGGGGTTGATGCGACCATGAGCACGGTAAGTACGGCGACGCAAACATTGGGCACGATTGACTTGAATGTGATCAACAACTAAGCGATCAACATCAAGACCTTTGTAATCAGCGTTGGCTTCGGCATTGCGGAGCAATTGCAAAAGGAACTCTGCGGATTTTTTGGGCCAACGACCTTGTGTGGTCTTCCATTGTTTGGCTTGAGCACAACGGCCAACACCACCGTTGAAACGACGGAATGGTACACATTCTTTCTTTTCAACAACAGCCTTTAAGAAACGTTGGGCACGACGCAAGGGCATGCGTTTGATGGCTTGGGCGGTTTCATGTGTGTTCTAAAATTAAGTTATAAAGAGAATAAATCTATTAGTTTTGAATTCTTAAGTTATATATTTTTAGAGTAAAGTTTCACTGATGGCTGTTTAACAGGACAGGTAGTGTTTAGTCTTTTGTTAAAGCTTTAACCACTGTTTATCTGTTAAATATATTTAATATACAGCATTTATAACATTGAACGAGTCTTGGATATAAAATTCGACTTGTAACTATAGTGAATGCTGATAAAGATAGAAAAAGCGACCAGTACAGTGTTAAATATTGAAAAATTTTATGATTTACGAGAATATTGCGAATTTATTTTGTTATAAGTTTGAGCAAATACTATTTGTTGCGATTGTTTAACAGGACAGGTAGTGTTTAATCTTTTGTTAAAGTCTTAACCACTGTTTATCTGTTAAATATATTTAATATACAGCATTTATAACATTGAACAAGTCTTGGATATAAAATTCAACTTGTAACTATAGTAAATGCTGATAAAGAGAGAAAAATCGACCAGTACAGTGTTAAATATTGAAAAATTTTATGATTTACGAGAATATTGCGAATTTATTTTGTTATAAGTTTGAGAAAATACTATTTGTTGCGATTGTTTAACAGGACAGGTAGTGTTTAATCTTTTGTTAAAGTATTAACCACTGTTTATCTGTTAAATATATTTAATATACAGCATTTATAACATTAAACAAGTCTTGGATATAAAATTCAACTTATTATTATAGCAAATGCTGATAATATGGTGGACATTTTAATAAAATCTTGGGTATTGAAGATGTAGGTACAAATTAAGAACCAGTTTTTAAGGTGAGGATTGTCTTAAGTAGTATGTTATACACGAGAAAAAGTTTTTTCGGCAAATTTTTGTTAATAAGCTTGGAAATGGCTGACAAAATTCGTTTTCAGTTTAACTAAACCAAGTTTAACAGACATCTTAAAAACTCGGCCTAAGTCAATTTTAATTAATTAATCTTTTTGTTTTTTATAGAAATCTTAAAATGTGGAGAAAAATTAAGCTTTCTCATAATTAACCCTTTTTAGAAGTGTCCGTTTTATTTTAACAATTATAAGCAAGTCTACGGATTCAGGTTTCAAACTGTGAAATTAACTGAAATCATGGATGGTAACCGAAACGATTGCGGTTCTCGTTAGGGTAGTGCTATTTTAGATTATTTCGGTAACGGTATTTTAAGGATAACGCTATTTCATTTATTTCGGTATCGGTATTTTAAGGATAACGGTATTTGAGTTTTTTCGTTAACGGTATTTTAAAGATAACGATATTTGGCTTATTTCGATAACGGTATTTCAGTTATATCGGTAACGGAATTTTAACGGTAACGATAGTCAATTATTTCGGTGCATACGGCATTTTTTTTTTTTTTGCAAAAACCAAACTAAAGTAAAAAAGAGGAATTAATCGACTTTATGTAAAATACTGAATAAACACGTGCAATGGCCAACAGCAGAGAATTTAAAATAACGGTAACGGTACTTTAAGGATAACGCTATTTCATGTATTTCAGAAACGGTATTTTTAAGTTATTGATATTTAACTGGCATCGGTATCGGTATTTTAAGGATAACGGTATTTTAGTTATTTCGGTAACGGTATTTTAAGGATAACGGTATTCCGGTTTTTCGATAACGGTATTTTTGGGGTAACGGCAGTCAGTTAAAGGATTTTGAATTGATAACGGTATTTTAACTGTATTTCCTGCCAACCCTGATAACGCTGAGCTTTTTTATCATCATATTCAAAACTTTTTTTAATGTGTAGATCAGGGAAGATAAAGTTCGGTACTAATGGGACCTCAAAAGTACTATGGTACTCCTTCGACTCATGTGGTACTGTTTTCAATTTTCAAAATAATAATTGAAAAATTGAGTGAAACGTAATTCTAAGAGGTTTTTGAAATAATCGTATTACAAAAAATATTTTGATCTGAATAAATTTAGGATATTTGACATGTATTTTCTTAACGGCCCAATTTTATGTTTGGTGTTGAAAATTAACCTATTTTTGTATAAAACTTTTCTAAAATTTAGGAATTTTATTTTTACAGTATTAAGGCAATCAAGAAAAAAATTATTATGTCATGGACCCAAGTTGCCACTTATTTGAAAAATAGGTAGAAAGATCTTTTCGGAAGAAGTCGCTTTAAAGCCGAACGACAAATTAAGGAAAAATATAAGATCTCAACTCAATTTCTGATACAAATCAGAGAACGGTTTGAGTGCCTTATTTTATGCTTTTGAATGCAATCACAAAAAATGTGCATATTGTTGTCAATACACATCATTTCAGTAAAGCAATACAGACACAATTGAAAAAAGTGAGTATGACGAAAGCCATGCATTGCACTGCACGTCTTCTGTTAATCTTACCTAACACTCACAAAATCAACGAATTCAAAACGATTAGTATGAATACAAAACGATTGTTACGAATGGTCTCAATGTTGGTAGTATAAAAATTTTTTTCTGTCAAATATTTTAGTATATTTTTGGTGTATATTTTTTCACTTAAACATTAACAAAATGAGAAAATATATGGGCATTTCCACCGAAAGGTCCACCGAGACTAAAATATTAAAAGTTCTTGAAAACACTTTGTTTTATCATATTTTCATAGGGAAACAATCAAATTTAAATAACGTAAAAAGATTTCGTATTTATTCATAACCCATTTCGAGGTATTCGAATGCAAAGTCGCACAAGCGCATCTTTTCTTATTTGGATATTTCTATTGCACATTTTGTTTTGATAAAAGTTTTTAAACAGAGACGTTATGCATTGACTTTTGCTTTCTAAAATATTTCTAAAGGTACAAAGAGTCATAAAAGAATGCATAATAAACAATGCGATTGAAAATATCTGTAAGTTTTTGATTTGCATTGTCGCATATTTCGATGTCCCGTGCGACATTGAAAAACAACATTTGTTATCAGTGCGTCGAAAGTACACGCAGAAAGCTCATCAAATATTGATTACAAACAGAGATTTTTTATACAATTAAAATAAAAAAAACCTACCCGAAAAATAAGAAGAATTGTGATCTTGGTACTTATACACAGTTGGTCACGTGCGACATCGCAAGTGTGAAATTTAAAAATTTGAAATTTTTTTTTCTTATGTAAATGATTTATTTATATAAATACATACTTTTAAATTTTTTTAAAATTGGCATGCACCATGGTCAAGAAGTAAAAGCAAAAAAAACACTGTGTTTTATATTTTCATATAAATAAATACTTCCCAGCAAAAGTTTTTTGAACTGGTTTCCTCTGAATCTGTTCTAGAACAGGTGTTTTTACCACCGGTTACGTGGAACAGGTTCTAGAACTGATTCCTGGGAGTCAAAATGGAAGGTTTCACTGTCGCGGAACCAGTTCTATAACTGGTTCTAGAACCGGTTCCAAAGTAACCTGTTCTAGTTTGGAGGAAAAGAACCTGTTGCTTTTGGGACAAACTCAAACAAAAATCACCGATGATAGAACATAAATTATAACAGGTTGCATGTACGTACAAGTTGTTCTACAATGGGTTCTTTCCATCCGACAGTTTTGCTGGGTTAATTCATACTACATATTTCTTTTAAGTTTGTTTTTGGTTATTATATTAAAATAAATACCTTGAATACTTCTGTCGATTTAAAAACATTTTTACTAAGCTTGTTTATATATAATTTCGTAAAAACAGCAACAGAAACAACATAAATCTCATGATGGAAAAAAATGTCCCGTGCGACAGTGAATAAAATTAAATTAAAAAAATAATATGAATCGTTTTTGGGTAAAATTACAACCATTTTTAAAGGACATCAATGCACAACAGTGTAAAATTAGTCACATTGAAATATTGCTTCAGGTTTCGCTGAAATCGGCATTTTAATTGTTAGCCGCGAAAACCACTTCTGTTTTTGTCCCGTGCGAATGCCTTGTTTTTTTACAATTATCTTGAAAACGAAAAATTGCTAAAAGTCAACCTCAGCACCAATTGTAGGGCTAATAAAAAGATATAAGTAAAGCCTATTGTCAAAATAAAAATCCGTTTTATTTTGACTTTTTTTCACTTTAAAGGTGTACGACGGTCCCGTTCGACATGATGGAAATGCCCATATACATATTTTATATTTAAATAAAGAAAAAATGGAAATGTCTTCACACTGCATTTTTGAAAATACTGCAACAGGTCAACGAATACTAAATGAATGTTGTGATTCATTTCATTTTTTTTATGCGTCATCATTTCATTTTGTTGCTTGACTTGTAGTGGCATTATAAAAATAATGCGTAAAAAAAAACCACTCATCAAAAACAATGAATGTATATAATAGCAATAGCATTAGTTATTGTTCTTGCATGAATACATGGCAAAAGCAATGAATGGTATGATTGCACAATAAAAACGAATGTACTCAAACCGTTCTCTGATACAAATGTGCTTTTTCAAAAAAATAAATAATAATAAGAAAAACCTACGGTGCTCAGAGATCTAAATCATTTTACTCATGCGGAAGTACCTGATTGCTCCTTTTGACATCTGTTGTTGTACAAAAACGAATAATTTTAGGTGGTTTCGTTTTTCAGAACACTCCCGATTGTCTGTCTTTGATGTGTAATGATAAATGGAAAAAACAACAAAAAAAAATTAAAAATGTTCGGATATGTATCTCGTTTTAATACCCAATCCGTTTTTTTTTTTAATTATAAGAAATATATTTAGAAAAGTTTAAAATTAGATAATTTTTGATACCGTTTTTAAACCTTAAACATAAGATTTGGCCGCTTAAAAAATACTCCACGCTGCAAATTTTATGCAGGAACAAGATAGAATAATATAAAAAAATAAAATAAGTGCAAAAGAGAAAGGCACAAAGTGCACTATGCAGAGTGGAGTACTTGAGCATTGTGAATCCAGCTTTAACATCTATATCTATTAACATCTACAACTTTTATATATTTTTTGTTAATTCATATTAATTTTTTTTTTGTACTATACAGGTCGAAAAAGTACTATTCTCTAAGCAGGTTGGTACTATTTTGAATATCCCATTTATCATCCCTGATGTAGATACTTTGTAACCAGGTTTACGAAGAATATTAGACGAAAGATCTTAAATTCTGCTGATACGTGGTTGATCAAAAATGTTCCTTTTATTTGAACAATTTCTTTAATCTAGCATCTTTGCAAAAGTAACAGGAACATGTATATTAATTGTTCAAGCACTGATTTAGGATGCCATAAAAAAAATTTTGGTTTACAAGCTGTACTGTTCAATGTACGTTATCGCGGGAAATTAAAGGTAGAATTAGCTATACGTGGAGGTAACGTGACGAGTCTCCTTATGGAAAATCTAATGAGTCAAAAGAGCATAGCTGACAGTCTATTTCTTTTTTACTCATTATTTTGGATTGAATCAGCTGATTCGTCATTACGTACGACTAAATGAGCCTTAAGTCTACCATAAAGGTACCCATACACTACTCAATACTTTTAAACTACACAATGTAATAAATTTATATGTACAATACTATCTCCACAAAATTTTCTACGATTTAAGCGGGCCAAACATTTGCAATATTATGATACAACTTTCCAAGTGGTGCAAGCTTATTGCCCGCGTATGTATTAAATTGAAGGTTGAGCAATATTATGTAGTGAATCAAAACACTATTGATTTTTATTGGACAACTTGAAATATTGCATAATCCATTGGCAACACTGTGCAATTTTAATTTTGCGCTGTTTATGTTTATTTCGAGATTATAATGAATTCATATATTGCATAAACTATTGTGGCGATCTTTTGTTACATATATGTTGCAATTTATTGTATGGTGTGTGGCAAAACGAGAAAAAGACTGTGCCATTATATTGGACACAATATTGCAAATGTATGGGGGCTTTATAATTTCAACATCTCAAAATGTACACAAACAGCGTAAAATTAAAATTACACAGTGTAGACAATAGATTATACAATATATAAAGTTGTCCAATAAAAATAATGTTTTGAATAACTCTACAATATTGCTCCACATCCATTTCTATGAACGCACTTGGAAAATGGTGCCATAATTTTGCGAATGTATGAGCTACTTTTTACACAAGATATGAATGATATAGATAAAAAAAATTGCTTAGTATGACCAACACATTAACAAAATATCCTTCTCTTTTCGTGTTTGCTGAATAAGAATCAAATACATATCGATTTTTTCCAATATATTGTACAACATTGCAATATGTACAACATACACTCTTATGATTTTTTGCACAATATCGAATGTTGCGTAGCGTATGCCGAAATTGTGCGCAAGTAGCTGTTGCTTCGCCTAATATCGATTCACGCATAAAATCGCAGTAGCAAATTACAACATATCTCTTGTTTGCAAAAGCAAAATACTGGGAGTATACAAAAAAGCTGATACTATTTGCATTTTTTTAGCCTTGATTAGTTATGGTTGCAATCTGCATTTTTGCATCGTGTGCAACACCGTTGTGAATACCCTCACTATGTTAACACACACACACACACACACACACTGGTCAGCTGGCACTTTTTCCTCCAAAATTTATTTTCCATTTTCTTTTTAACTTACCTTGAAATGCACGCGTAGATTTGGTCCACGGGATTTGCATGATTTAGCAGCTGTCTCTGGTTCCCTTGAGTACCGACCCATTTTTTTTAATTACTGTTTCAATCACAACACATAAAAATAAACAAGATAAAAAAAGTAAAATTAGTTAAGTTTTTGCACTTTAATGTTGAGATCTTAATTAAAAAATTTCTTTAGCATTTTTCTTTCCACACTTGCTTCATTTTAAACAATATTTGTTGTTTTGACAACATTTGCATTTTTATTGAGAATATTTGCATCTTTTTTATATCATGTATACTTTATAACTTCCGAATTACAGTGTAAAATATTCAATTTGCTTTTAATTGTTGAATATAACATTGCTTGTTGTTCAAGTAAGCATCTGTATTATTTAATTTACTTGGAAAATTTCATTGAAAAACGATGTTTTGTGATAAAAAAAAATATTGCTTTTAACCTACCAGCTACAAAAATAGCAAAGAAAGAAAAAAGGAAGAAATATGGCTGTCAAAGCCATGACAGCTTTTTAATTGCGGTTGTTTCAATATGGCCACGCTTAAAAAAATAGGTGGCACCACTTCAGTTTTGCCAACCCTGTGTTATAGGGTTGTGACAGTCTAGATTAGCAATAAATTTGATGACATATATTGCAGAAAATGTCAAAATTATGTTATCGTCAGTGTAGACCCCTCACTTGAGTACATAAAGTTTGTTTTTTTCCTAATTTTATACCTATATCTATAACGACTTATAAAAAACGACTATCCGTACTTACCTGATTTTCTTTTATTTTTTAAAGATTTGCGCCCGCTTTTACAAAAGCTATTTTTGTGCAAAGGCTTCGCCGGAACTCGAAATGGAGCAATTATCTTGTGCGCCCTGGTCTACCTTTACTAACAAACGCAAAATTCATTTGTTAGCTTCTGTTGTTTTTAATATTTTGTGATATAAAAAATTTTAAAATTTCAAATATTTTCATGATAAATATTTTTGTTTACATTTGAAAGAGAAAAGCCAAGAAGTTTTAAGACTTGGTAGCATTTTTATAACTACTTAATTTTTAACGGTGAGTCTCATACTGTATGTTTAACTTAACTAGGGGTTATCATAAAAACTCGTATTCTACTCGTAAACGGTGTAAACCTGGTATATTTATGAGTTTAATGTCAAAATCCATACATAAAAAATATGGTTTGTATTTATACAAGGTTTACAAGGAATTTACGAGTTTATATGAAAATCCCTACTATAAACAAAAGAAAATGTAAAAAAATGTACACAAAACAACAACAAATTTTTGGGTTAACTATTAACTAAAATACCGTAAGAAGCTAAATTTATACCTACTTAAAATTTTTATAAATGCTTAAATTTGTATGGAATATTTTTTTTGTACAAAACTAGTTTTTGCATGTTTTTTCTATGTATTATAATCAAAATATCTCGCAACACCTTTGTACATATTTCACCACCACTGATGTCAACTATTTTTTAACAACAATTGCTAGACTAGACCAAAAAATCGCTGGAAAACTGTTAAATTTTTATACAGCGCAAAAGAAAATTCCAAAATATTTAATAATTCATTTTGTTATTTATTTTTTTACTTTTTAGTAATGGCACAAAGTAAAAATTGGATCTGGCATCATGTTTGATGTTGCTCATAGTTGTGCAGACAAAATGTTTTGAACAAAACATAGACAAGAGTAGTGCACACGAGAAAAATTCTTGTGCGAACAATAAATTATTTGTTAAAGTACAGTCAGTTGCTTTTTTGCTGGGAAATTTTTCACTCGAATTGTAAAGACTTCAAATAGTTACCTAAATTGAGAGCAAATCAACATTTTATAAAGGCACATTTACACGCGAGATAAATCTGGTAGAGAGAGATAAAAAAACACCTCTAAATATCTCTATTGTGAATGAATGAAGCTATTCATTAAATTGACGTAAAAACAAATTCTACACAATTTTTACGTGAATAAAGCTGCCCACATACTAGGGAACATGGTTGACGGAACAAAAAATATCAAAAAATTTTGTAAACACGAATTGCACGCTCTCAACACGCACACACACACAAACCCACTCACGCATTCAAAAAAAAATGCTCTCTTTTTTAAGAATGTTCCCTAGTGTGTGGGCAGCTTAACAGTTTTTTTTTAATGTGGGATTTACATTATACCATAAAGCGGGGAATACAAGTAGAAACATTCGTGAAAAAAATTCCCATTGTTTTACGAATGTTCATTTGTGTATGTTAATGTGTCATGTTGACATTCGTGCATTCGTGTTATCAAAATTTTTTGATATCTTTTGTTCCCTACTCAATGTTTCTTCATGTATTTTCCGATTAAGATCTGTGAAAAAAGCCAAAATTCTCTAGTGTAAACACATTTTGTCTGAAACACACAGAAAATTCGATTGAAATTTTGATAGTCACATTACCTTGCAATATTTCATAAAATTATGTGAATCCGATGGTAGCAGCTGTTTTTATCTGATTGAATTTGATGGTGTAAACACATATACAAGAATAGTTTAAAAATCACATCATTTCGAAGGATTTTTAAATGAATTTGTTAGACTTAAAACAATGAAAAAATGGATGTCTCATCAAGATATTAAGTAATATCAACAAATGCAGAAAAGCACAGTACGTATTGTAAAAAACGAATAAAAAGGATAACAATTGTTAAAAAATGGGGTGAAAATGGACGAATGTAATTTCTTGAATAATTTAAGAATTTAAATAGTTCATGTTTTTTCAACTTCAGTAGAAAATTTAAGAAAATTTCAATAAAACGAGAACAAGTATAAAAACTATAATTTGTACAAAAGTACTGTCAGCAATCGGAAAAAGCACTTAATATCCGCTTTTAAAAAAGAACAAAAAATACACGAAAAGCACCAAAATGGCATTACTGAATAGTAACTTGACAGTTTTTCCCGCTTGAGGTAATTCAAAAGCGCTAGATCTGACAAGAAAATCGCCGAATTGGTAACAGTCGTAAGGGGTTGTTAAAACAGATGGGTGGAAAATTGACGGGGTTGCCAGTTTACTGTTTTTACCCTAGATGTGGGGGATTTTTTCGTTTGATTTTTTGGGAAAGAATTTTGTTAGTGGATTTTTGGGGGGGGGGGGGGGCGGTGGGTGGGTATTTAGTGTTTTGTCATAAAAATTTATAAATGCTGAGAAATACTTAAATTTTTGCCTTATTTAATATATTTTCGAATACAAAATTTAGGAAAAATAAAGTTTTATGTTTTCAATGAGCCGAAAATTAAAACTTAACTTATAAAAATCAAACTTTTCTGGACAGTTGATCATTTAAAATTATTATCTTTTCTTTTGTAAAGCCTGTGTGAAATTAGCTTTATTCCTCACTTTTTAGGGGTTTTATTTGATTTTTTTTCCATTCCTTTTTAACTTTTTCATAAATAACCATAATTTTTAACAAAAACTCTAAAAAAAAAGCCAAAAAAGTGAAGGCAAAAGCTGATGTCTTAATAAATACATTTAGAGGTATTTTGAAACGCCTAAATTTAGGGTCATTATCAAATAGTTTAGGGGAAATCTAAAAAATTACGTGGCAACACTGAAAATTGAACACAAGGAAAATGCAAAGAAATAAGAAACAGCTTAGTTTTAGTTCAGTACATAAAAGTTAAGCCAAATATAATGAAAGCAAAGTTTTAAGGCGGGAAGGAAACACGGTACATAAAACGCGCTTACAAATACATAAAAATAAAAACAAAGTGTATGTGAAGATTAAAATGAAAACGAAATAAAAAACTTAAAGCAAGGAGCAGCAGCACAACAAGCAACTAACGGTTTTAATGTTTAGTGCAAAGTTAGAGAGCACAAAAGGAAGAACATATGATTTGTTTAAATAAAATGATTGAAACAAGTGAATCAAGTGTACAAAATTAATTGAAATTTAATTGAATGATATAATCTAAAAATTTGTTCAGAAAAACAAATTGAAAAACTTTTAGATAAATAACAACATCAACGTTTTAAACCACTAATTAATTTTGGTAAGTCTATTTTAAATCTGATTTTTTTTATATGAAATTTCCTAACATATAAAATTTTCCAATAAGAATTTCATCATTTTCTATAATGCGTCCTTTTTTATTTATTCTACCTCCCTTTTTCAAAAACACCACCCCAAAATGTGTTTAAACTCAATACAGACTTTGTATAATTCAAAGATTTTATATTTTAAGTCTGTATTGAACAATAGCATAGGCATACGGCGTGTGAGTGTGTATATTTTGTAACTGTAAATGTGTTGGTAAATAATTTCACCCCTCTTTTGATAACAAAAAAACTAAACCCAACTTGTGTCATCATCAGGGATGGAAAATTCAGTACTTTAGTTCCTTATTTTTTAGTACCTTTCCACCTCAAAAGTACCGCATCATGCGCTGATCCAGGGGTACGGAATTGGTATATTTTTCTACACCAGTACTATGCCTATTATTTAGTACTTTTTTTTTTGTATCAAATTAAAACAATCTGCTGTTCTAAAAATTTTTCGACTTTTTACTTAGCGTCTTTACGAGACATCGATTTGTGCGAACATGAAACGAATTACATGCAAAACAAAAACAACGAATAAAATTTGTTGTTGTTTCTCGTGTGATTTGTTTTATGTTCGCACAAATCCATAGCTAGTCAAGACGATAAGTCAGAAATAAAGCTAGGTTTTTCACTTGCTTTATTTGGTATCGAACTGACGTAGAATTGACATCAGGGTTGAAATATTTAGTACTCTGTAGCATTTATGAGATGGCGGACTAAAAATTTATTCATAATAAATCAAAAGATATTGGCCTATAATGATACGAGTAATGCAGTCTTTGCTTTAGAGCTATGAAGAAAAAATTGGATTTTTAGTGACACCATTTAAAAAAATATAAATATTGGAGGTTCGTTTTTGGCAACCTTTCACAACCAAGCGGCTTAAGATAATTCAAAAATTTGTATTCGATATTGTTTCCTGACATATTGTAAATATTTGGAAATTCGAAGATTCTATTGGCCAAAAATAAAACAAAGTCGGAACAAACAATTGAAATTTTGATATTCGAAAACAAATTGGCTGTGATGTGTAAGAGCTAGCAAAGGCTTGTAAAATTTTTTTTGGTTTGTCCCTTCAAGTAAATTTCGAGAAGACAAAATCGCAAGATTCAAGCCCGAAATATAAAAATGGCAAGCCTTAAGAGATTTTTTATCCTCGAGGTAGTCAACTTTGCTACCCTGTAGCTCAATCTGTATTAAAACAGAGTGGCTACAATATAAAGTTTCTAAAAGCCATACTCCTGATCTATAGTAATTGGTTTGCTGCGTTGAAATTAGTCCAGTCGTTTCGATGTGGCATATTTATTACCATAATTTTTGAGTTTGGAACCACTGTGCGTTGGGCTTAAAACATTTAAAGTTCAGAAAGTTCCGGGCAGCAATGCTAAAAAGAACGTTAATGCTACAAATTTCTCAAAAAATTTTTTATTTTAAAACTTTAAACATTGTGTATTAGTGGACTCCTCGCAGCTTCCTGGTCAGGAATTTTATGTGGCAGTTAATCGAGGCAATGTTTCTAAAGAGTATCGAACGAAAAAAACAATCGAAATTTCTTAAAAATTTCCTTATATGGCAAGCCATTTAGGAATCAATCTATTATTACATTGGGCTCAATAAACTCAGATATTTATATTAAAGAGTGTTTTCAAAAGACATTACTTCCATTTCCATTTTTCTGGGCAGACTTGGCATCTTGACATTACAGTAAAAGCACCATAATAGTAAATAATATTATTTTTGTATCAAAAAATGTCAACCCATCTAACTGCCCAGTACTGCGGTCAATTGAAAGATACTGGGCTCTAGTCAAAAGAGCTACTGTAATTTTTGATACAAATGGACTGTTGCTACCAAAAAATTCACCGAAGATACTGTAAAATTGCATATGGGAGGCATATTAAACAAAATAAAAAAATTTATATCATGAAATTAAAACATGTAAAATTTTAATTTTAAATTATTTCAATCTTCTTTTATTCAGCTTTTTATGTGTTACACTTTTTAATGGCGCACTCCTTATGTTGTTTTGACCAAAAATGTGAATATGAAATATTGACAACGATATCGACAAATCTGATTTTATAAATCAGGAGAAATCTATATAACAAACAAATTCAAAATTGACTTCGATATAGATAACAGATAAAATTGAGAAATAGATTTCGAATAGTTTTATTGCAGTAATATTTTCCTTCGAAAGGAAATACCATTAAAATTAGAAGGTTTATTAACAGATTCTATTAGTCAAAGGGACTGATTCCAATAAGCATTTAAGAAACTCCTTTTTATAAATAGTACCGCTAGGTTTCGAAAAATACTAATTTGGTTAAGACTCAGTATCATTACAACATAAAATTTTTCCATCCCTGGGTATTATATCTATACACGCAAACACACACACACACAGGCTCTATATAACCATAAGCTTGCAAGTAACATAACGGGATTGAAACTACGTTTTAATCCTTAAACTTTAACCTTTTCACTCACCCGTCTTTCTCATTGATGGTTCTATCTCTTTTTAATATCTGATTTTCCTTTATCATACATATTTTATTTAACAAACAACATGTAAATGTATGACATCAACTTTGTTATTTTATTCATTAACTATTTTATCAGTAATTTTGTCATTTTCCTAGTTTTTCCTTTTTACAACTACAAATTGACATGCGGTTTTATTGCTGTCCTTTTTAACCGTTATTTCCTTTTTCTCCTGTGTGTAAATTCAACAGAAACAATAATAACATTGTCAATACATCATTGTAGTTGTGTTTGAATTCAGTTCGATTTTTGTTGTCAGACTTTAATGTGTGATTTGGAGTATTTTACAGTTAGTGAGTTTGTATGTGTGTGTGTAAGTTTCCATATTTATAGTCCTTTGCTTTAGAATTGTGTTTTACATCTCGTTTCAATTCGTGCTTGTTGTTTGTTCTAGTTTTTGCCATTTCATATAATTTTCCATTAAAAGCTTACAATATGGTATTTTATTATAATTACTATCGATTAGTTTTAAAATGACTTTCGAATTTATAAGTACGTTTTGGAAAAGTTTTTATTAAACTTTGTAAAGTTTGTGAAAAAACATAAGCCAAGTAAGAGTTTACATTTTTTAAAAATCTGAATGTCCCGTTAAATTGAAATTTTATATACAATATTTAAAAATAACAAATATATCAGTTTTAGTTAGTGACTAAGGGGGCCATTGTAAAAATAAGGCAAAATCTGATATTATTTAAAATATTAGATTTTTTCTGCTGGGTTTCATACTGAAGGTTTTTGAGTTAACTAATAGCTGCACTAAGAGAATTATGTCGGTAAAATGAACCACAAGTACAGTTAAAAGTGCATTTGCAATATCAATTGTACACTTATAAAAAAAGTTAATACAAAAGTCTGTTAAACGCGTTCTGGCGCAAATGAATTGATTTTTTCTGTTATTTTGTCTTAGAATTTAGGGTTGAACTAATATTTTTGTAAATCCCATTTAGAATAACAATTACTTTCATCCGTAGTTGAACTAACTTTGCATCCTAATTTTTAGTAATTTATGTTTCTTAATTTTACAAAATTTTCAGCTAATTTAAACCCCAATTATTTCCCAAGTTTTATATTTTTGTGTCTCTGCTATCAATACCACATAGAGATGGCGCTATATTTTCAAAATTTTTTATTGTATAATCACAAAATGGCTTATATCTCGGAAACTAAGCGAGATGGAGCAAAATCGACAAAAATTCGATACTATGAACAAAAAAAAAAAAAAAAAAACAGCTAATTTCAGAAGTTTTTTTGCAAGTATTTTTTAAACTAATTTTTATTACCTTTTTCAGCTATATTTACAGTTTTATTACTATGAGTGTATTTCAGTCTGATTTGAAAGGTAATGGTGTTTATAATTTTTAGAGAAAAATGTTTATTCTTCTACTTAAACTCAACCTTACTAAAATAAAAAATGTTGGCTAAAAAAATCAGTAAAGTCAGCAAAAAATGTTGCTGTGACAGCAAATTTTTCGTCAGGACCTTGCTTGCAAAAAAGTTGGTAATATCAGCAAAAGTAGTTTGCTGAAATTCAGCGAGCTGATTTAAAAAAAAAGGTAATCTCAGCGGAAGTTTAGTCGATTGCAAATGAAAAAAATCCTTGCTAAAATCAATAAAACTTTTTGCTGAATATTAGAAAACACTCAAAAAATCAGTTCAGAAATTGAAAATGTAAGTCTTAAAACTGTCTTTTTGTTATTCTTTCGAACATTATTTAGGAAACTTCGTAAAATATAAAAATTTCCAGACTTCCACATTAGTAGACAATTCTAAATAACAAAAAAAGGAAAAAACTATGGGTTTTATGTTACAAAAATTTTTTTCTTCAAAAAGCTAAAGAGAACACAAAAAATTACCCGAACTACTGAAAAAAATGTCTGTCCTTGTATTTTACATGATCAATATTAATAAACATGTTGTTTATACATTCACTTTTTATCTTCATAAAATTTAAATATTTTATTTTATCTATAATTTAAATCATATTTTATCTTATTGTGTTATATTTTTATGTATATGCAATCTTTTGATGCCCTTTTGTTTTACCTAGTGTCTTCAAATGCAATGAAATGTGCAAAGAAATTTGAAAATAACACACAAAGCAACAACAAAATTATTTTCGTTGTTGTTGTTTTGTGTGTTATTTTAAAATTTCTTTGCACATTTCATTGCATTTAAAGACACTAGGTTATGCGTCAAAGGAAGATACAAAAATTTTTCACGGTTGTATTTATTATATGTCTTAGAAGAGCTGTGTTTAAGTATAATTTTCTTTGTCCGCACTACATCAAATGTCTAAATTGCGACATCTGCCTGGTTGTTGTACGCATTAAAAATGTGTTTATCAGCACAATTTTGGTAGCAAATTAAATCAGTAAAACATTAGTTGAAAATTAGTTTAGTGCTAAAAAAAAAATATAACTAAAACTTTTGCTGAACACACAATTTCAACAAAAAAAGTTGCTGAAAACTAGTATACTTGATATACAAGAAGTTTTACTAATTTTTCTACTAACTTATTTTTTTGAGTGTACAATTATTGTAGAATATCAGAAGACTGTTAATGCAGATTGGTATAAAACCACTTGTTTGCCGAAAGTCATATGCGAAATAGAAAAAAGGTACACAAGTCGTGGACTCATACTACACTGAAAAAATTATCTACCTACTATTTATGAATTTTTACATTGATTCAATAATGATTTGCTGGAATTCGTCTATTGAAACTTTTCATTGAATTTCTGCAGTTTTAGATAAAATTTTATGAAAAATTTCGTATCATTTATTAAAAATTTCATACATCCAATGAAAAAGTTTCATTATAAAGAGTTACATTAAAATTCTGAAGCTTTTTCATCCAATTTAAGAAATTTTTCATTCACTTTGTGAAGAAAATTTCATTAGTTTAGTAAAAATTTTCTTTAAAACTCGTCCAATAAAATACGAGTGCTCATAAGGCTGCTTTAAATTAAGAAAATATTGAAATTATGATCCCTTCTTTATACAGTCCAGTCATGGCACTCAACGATTTTTATCTGATCCCTTTTATCATAAATATCCTGGACAAGCAAAAAATCAGTTCAAAATATACAGTTGAACCTCGATTATTCGGCCCTCCATTAACCGGGTACATCTGTTAACCAGCATGCTGTGTGTTTGTTTTATACCTCTACACCCAGAAAACAGATTCAGTTCTGATAACCGCATTTGTAACCAATCGCATGGCTCAGTTGTGGTAGCAGATCTTTTCAGTTGTGGCAACAGAAAACCAATTGAGACAGGACTAATTTGTCTGTGACAACGGAATCTCAGTTACATCAAGAATAATTCGGTAGCCGCAACCGAAAAATTCATTTGATGCAACTGAACCATTCGATTGGCAACAAATGGGGTTGTCAGAACCGAATCTGTTTTCTGGGTATATTAATCGTGGTTTAACTCTATTTATTATCCGTACTTTCAGAAGTTAAAGCTATCTCTTTTTTGGTAATAGCTCCATCAAATACCAAAGAACAAGAAAATGTCTTCCAATTAATGAGAAAATAGAACTGATTAACGAGTATGCCAACAATATACCCTTAAAATTCTTGTCTGAAAAATACGGTATTGCCAAAATAACTACGCGATTCAGTAATAATAATAAAATCTATTTCTCTTTTAACCATGGTTTTCGATTATCCTTGCTGAGCCTGGTCCCGAACAATCCGGATAATTGCAATATATATATCATAATGGCATATATTTAAAAAAAATGTAGGCTAAAAAAATGTACAAAATTATTTTATTTCTATGGTTTTGCAGAAATTTTCTGAATGACCCTCGTATTGATCCATAATGGAATTTAATTGGGAATTTTCTTTTGAATGACTTCACTCCATATGGCTTATTTAAACAAAATTAGTTTAAAAAGTGGTGAAAAGTTTAGTTTCTAAAATAGCCGGAAGTATTTGAAACTCTCTAATATTGTAAATATTTATAACTAATTTCCTTTCAATTAATACAAAAACCCTATGTAATTAGGATTTACTCCTAATTGATTACAACACAAATAGATATTGTAAACAATATTTTGTGAATCATATATATGGTATATATATATTTTTTGGGGGAAAATTTAACTTATTTGGAAACTCAAAAAAAAAAAAAAAAAACAAATTCATACGTGATTGTTCGTACGTTCTTTCGCTCACATATGGTAAGATAGTCAGTCACGAGTACATACTTGGCGCGAGCTAAAGTATAAAGAGAAAAGAGATTCAAAAACATTTACAAAAAAATGTTTATTCTATAAGGCTCGGTGAGAGTTCTGAATAAAAATCTAAACATTGCTCAAAATAAAAACAATAGAATAAGTATGACGGCAGTGTACTGCTTACAAGGAAGGCTTCCCGAGGCGACCTCTCAGATCTTAACGAAACTTGTAGAAAAAACAACAATTTATTTTCAACAATTTGTTAAACAAGTTTTGGGATTTTAGCACATTTAATTCATTTAATGCAATTAAATACAGATAAAGATAAATTTACATTGCTAGATCTGTCAAAACAACAGAGTAGTATTTTGAAAGATGACAAAGCAAATTGTGGTAAATTTGTTGTATTTTTTTGATATTTTAAATATTTAATAACGCTTCTAGACGTGAACAAGAAATTATCATTGAGTTTGTAATTTAACCTAACAAATATTTATAGAAATTCTAAAACCGTCGTTCCCTAACAATTTCCTTCAACAGATTATTTTCCTCAATTTGTTAAATAAGTTTTGGGATTTTAGCACATTCATTTCCTTTAATGAAATTGTTGTTTATCCCTATAAATTTGAAAAAATATTTTTTTAATTGCCCAATCTCTAATTTAGATGTTAAAAAGTGGGGCTAAAAATAGCTCTATAGTTTTTTTCCTTATATTTTCCTTAGCAACCATGAGAAAATAGGTATCAAATTTGAAAAAAAAGATGAAAAGGGGGTGACATGTTTTTCAACCCCCTTTTTGACCTTTTAAATGAAATATTGGAAAACTAAAACAAAACACATGTATTTTAGTTTTTTCTCCCTTGCAACATAACCAGGTTTTATTAGGATCTCCGAGTTTGGCTTGGGATGCCCTCCTTGTGAGTTTAACGTAGGTATAGAGGGGTGTAGATAGATGGCACTCGTTGGAGGTGTTGGCAACTATGATGTTTAGTACTGTGGTTATGTCTTTCGGTTGGCCTGTATGTGGATTTTTGTTTGTATTCTGTTTCAATTGGGCTATGTTTAAAAATAATCTTCTTCTCTATTTGAAATCGAAATTTATACTTTTGTAGAAGTATAGTATAGCTTTGAGAAATTACAAGAGTATATGTGCATTCAGTACTACGACTATATAAGATTTTTTTTTAATTTATAGTGATCATAATGAAGATCTTAATGATGACACTGGACGACAACATAATATTTTTAAAGAATTTTTCCTAACGAGTTTGAGAGTGATATTTCCATGTGAAACATTTTAAGGAAACAGAAATATTTAGCTTAAAATTATTTCACACATGTATGAGATTATCTTCATCTTATTTTCATTATACTTTTTCCATTTGCTTCCTTTAATTTCTTAACGAAAAACCAAATAATGAAACTTTTTCTCAAAGTTTCTCAAAATTAATAAAAAAAAAACTTTTATTTAATGAATAATATGATATTTTTCATAAAATTTTATGAAAACATGCATTAGCCTAATGAAAAGTTTCAAATTCCAGTGCAACTTCATTGCTTTTACGCAAAATTTCATTAATATCATGAAGAAAATTCTTTTGGTGCATAATCAAAAAATGACCTTATGAAAAAAAAAAAAACAAAAAAAGACAACACCGCTAAAGCTGGCCATTAGAGCGTACCACCTTACAGGCAAAAAAAAAAAGTGCGCCGTACACCGTTCAATATGAAGTATTTTTGCAACGAGGTATCAAAAAAAATGTATTTTTTTGTCGAACGTAGTGGTCGCCATTTTACATTTTTCGTTATATCTTTGGCATTTACAGTCGGATATTAAAGTATGATACATCGATGTTTTTCTCTCGCGGAGACCAGTTTTTTGCTCTAAGGGCCATTGACTTCAAGTATCGCGTTCTAGTAGTTCCACCAGATCTCAGTTGCTACAACCCTAATGTCAGAAAATTAAAGCTCGCAAATCATCATTAAACTTTTGCTGAGGAAGTTTTTTGATAAACCCAGTAGAAATTTTTATTATATATTGGTTTGCCGAACGTAGGGGTCGTCTTTTTAAATTTTTTTTCATTGAATTTTTCCTTTATAGCAAAACACTGGTCTCCTCGAGGCAAAAAAATCGATATATCACACTTTAAAATCCGACTTTAAATGCCGAAGCTATAACGAAAAATTGAAAAAGGCGACCCCTACGTTCGGCAAAAAAAATATTTGTTTTTTAATTGCCTTGCAAAAATACTTCATATTGAAGGGTGTACGGCGAACTTTTTTTTTTGAGGTACGGTCTACTGGCCATACACTTGCAATATTATTGTGCAACTTCTCGTTTTAGTTCTTTATTCTATTACCATATGCGGTAGTAGATTATAGACTTAAAACGAGAAGTTGTGCAAGTACAAAAATGTGACTCCGCTAAAATATTTATCACAAAACTACAACTCTGCTAAAAGAAAAAATCAGAAGTAAAATTATTAAAAGTATATGTTAAAAAAACTATGAAAAATGCAATGAATAGTTGAATTAACGTAAACATTTTCAAAGAATTTTACTAAAAAATTTTAAAAAATTTCAAATTTAAAAACTGTTAAAAGTATCGAGTATCCAAATCAAAAATATCGAGTAGTATCGAGTATTCGAAAGTAACCGAATTTACCAGCACTAATTTCAACACACTAAAATTTCTGATTCAAACATTATTTGACTTTCAACCAAGCTGGTGTAGGGAATCTTTTAGTCGACATGTCCGACTTTAAGTTTTTTTACTCGTTTTTGGTGAGAATTTTGTGGCGGTGAGTAATCGTTTACTATAATCCCGTGAACGTGAGTAGGAAAATGCTCGTGCTTGTGCCGTGCGGGTGTCATGCGTAATTAATTTGGTTGTTCGTGAGCGAGCTTGAGGTAAAAATCACTTACGCGCCCCTCTAATTTACAGTAGATTCTAAACACAAACATTTTTAAGTGTATAATTTCTATTATATCAGAAAGACAATGTCGACCAGTGTTCTATCAAATACTGATCCCTGATGTGTGTGTTACGAAGCATAATTTGTTGTGCTTAAATGTATATTAATTTTCATATTAAAATTGCTTCAACTTTTATCTAAATTTAAAAAGAACACACTCACATACGCACCAGCCACTGATTTTGTTACGAAAAAATTACAAAACTCTAAGATGATCCAGACATTAGGGCAAAAATAAACTTAAAATCTGTTTGATTTTATTTACATAGATTCTAGTTGTGCCATGTTTTAGTGAGATCTGGAAATTATAAGGTAATACACATTTCTTCCGTGCTTCTTGCTCTTTTGAGTTTTTAAAAATAATGTGTTTTTTTTATAGCTGTGCATTGGTTTCACCCATTCTATAGACTTAAAGATTGAGTTCAGATTCTATTTTTAAAAAAATTATGTATCTGCAGCACTATTGTATCGAAAGTATTTCTTTTTGTTTATACATTTTGTTGAGTTAGTGTTTTTTTTTTAAATCCTTTACGGTTAAAGGTAATTGAACTATTTATTTTAATGCACCGTTTGTTTTACAAAGCCATTCGTTAATAGCTACGATTGTTGCCATTTTCAAATCATTAATATAGATCCGTTAAGCGATTAAGTAAAAGGTATTTTAGGTCATTCGACATATGTGCAAAAATGCAACTAAAATAAAGTTACGAAAAATTTGATGCAAAATTGTTTTAACATGGCTCCATACTAGGAGGCAACCGAATCAATTCGGACCGAGTGCAATATATTACGAAATAAAGAATATAAAAGATAATGTGAATTTTTGAAAAACGAATTGCTTCTCAGAGACGCAAATAAATTCAATATTTTCTTTTTGTTTATGGAGCCGATAGATAATTAAAATTTAATTTGAGGTGCATATCATTTAAATTTAAATTGTTTTTAGGACGAAAAATCAAGAAATTTGTTGTTTTCGGCATTTGCTAAAAAATTAAAAATGAAAAAATAAAATTCAAAAATCATCTCTGACAGATTTGTGCGGAATTTTGTAAACTAAAATACAAAAAAAAATTTTTTTTGAAAAACAGTGAAGAATTGTGACCAGAAATGTTATGTTCTCAAAAAAGTGCTTTTAAAAACACCGTGGGATGCGTTTCTCAAATTTTGTATGAAGCTGACGAAATGGGGCTCTTGTAGGTTTTGCTCTATATTTTCTTAACACATTCAGGGGAGGTTATTATGTAATTCGATTCGAAACGGAAATGCTTTCGAACAGAATTTTCACATTGAAAATAAAGTACCAAAAAACAGCTTTTAATGGGGTAAAATATTGAAAACGTGTATGAGATTGTCCAGCATACACTTTTTCAATGTTTTCCCCCATTAAAAACTGGGTTTTGGTACTTGATTTTCAATGTGAAAACCCACCAGAAACGCAGAGTCTAGCACCATCAATAAAAAAAATATAACAGGCGATAAAGCTTGGTTTTGCAAGTATGATCCCCAAACTAAAGCATGTTATGGAGCCCAGAAGATTAAAATCCTTCTGTGAAAGGAAGACAACAATAGTCAGCAACTAAAGTGACGATACCAACTTACTTCACCCGAGCAAAAGTGGTAGCTGCATTCCCATGAATATCTGGTAATGGTATACTGAAAACTGCTTACACAGAGAGAATTTAACTGGATATTTACAGTACACTAATGAAGTTTTCTTCACAAAGTAAGTGAAAAATTCTTAAATTTTATGAATCCAGTTTTAATGAAACTATGATTGAAATTTTTCACAAAATTATATGAAAAATTCCATTATTTTAAAAAGTTTCAATGGACGAGTTCCAGTGACACTTCATTGGTTATATGCAAAAATGCATTACTATCATACAGACCAAAGCCTCTGACGTGAATCGAACCACCCACTACCTTCAGACTGATAAGCAAACTATCGACTAGCTTACCGGACGTTTTTCTGAGTCTCTAATATAAATAGACGAAGAAGCTAATTTAAATTCTTTAGTCAATAATTTTTCTTAGATTAAAAAATCAGATCTAATAGTAAACTTCAAAAATTCCAATCTCAATAAAAATTTATATTATAAAATCTATGGATTTCGCAACAAAGTTAAACACAATAAAAAATTGTGTATTTAAAATACTATAAGAAAATCTTTAGCCAAGAATATCTTTCAATATCTGATGTTTGTGTTGTTTAATTCACATCAATAAAACAACAAAATCTGTTTAATTATTTTCATTCTTATTTTAAAAGAATGTTCTTATTTTGTTGTTTTGAACGCATACTAAATATATACATGAGAAATATACAAAATACTATATAATATATATCATTATATCGAGGCTAAGATGTTCTGAATGCTTTTTGCTTGTTTTGTTTTGATGCTCATAGCCAACTTGAATTGGTTTTCTTAAATCAGTATCCATTCCGTCTTCAATACAGTTGGACTCATACTCAGTCATTAGACAAAAGCAACCCAACTACGAGGACGGCGACGAAGAAGACGTCGAAGTGTTTTAGTTCCGTGTTTTTTCAATACGTTTTATTTTGAAATTTTATATACAAATTAACGAATACTAGAACAACAAATTCAAAATCAAATTTTGTATTCAACATCATCATCGTTTTCAGCCACAATCAACCAACGCCAGTATCGATCGCATCGTGTGTTTAGAAAAAGAGCGATTCGTGCCACTGATGCTTAATATACTTTACAACAAAATCGGTTAAAAATAGTATCAGAATCTCTTCTGAGTGTGTGGCATATATTGTGCAGCCTTTGGACGCTTTTTTGTTGTATTCGTTTAATATTCTCTGCCTCAACCCAAATCTTAGATACTGGTAAAGTAATGTTTTGTTGTGTACTGTTAAGATTAATGTTTGAAAAATTTCAATTAATTTTATTTTAATAATCGGTACTAATGGATTAAGTTTAAATGAAAGTATTCGATACATATTAAAAATTTTATATTTTTTTTTTTTTGAAAATTTATAAGGATTTATTTATTATTTATTTATCGCTGATATCACCTGTCCTTTGGTCATTTTGTATTTTAAAACTTTTTTGTTGAATAATTTTCATAGATTTAAGATTTAAGTTCCAAACATTCTCTTTCATTAGCTTCATTCGCAACATGTCAAATTTTAATCTTCGATGCAGATTATTTTTTACTTTAGAAAGATTGTTTTGCATTTATAAGTGATTATTTATGTCGATATTTCACTGTGTTTTAAAATGTTATTCGATTCGATTTCAAACTTTTACGTTTAAAGACTTATATTGAATCATAATGAAACCAAATGAAATTAGAAAAAAAATGTTATGAAATGCTTGCTTTCACCGAAAAGTGAAATGCAGAACATGACCGTATATCTTGTTGTTTTTTATTTGCTCGCCATAAGCAAAATCTTTCGACGTTAGATCAACTCGTTTAGAGATTTTCTTCTCTATACTTTCTTTGTTCGAAACCTTAACTTGATGTTTTCAAGAAAATCTTTATTGCGTACATAGATTACATAGATCTCTTGCTCTTTGACACTTGCATAACTCATAAGAATGTGTTGGACATACGTTCTTTACCTATACGAAAAATATTTGAATGTGTGTGTGAAAAAATGTGTTTGTTGACAAAAGAAGAAGAGTTAGATATCTATGTAATCTATGTTACGTACATACATCAGGAATGACTTCCTAGGTTTCAATCTCTGTAAGCAAAAGTCTTATATAGTATAAGACTTTATAACTCACCCACATCGAAAACCTTTCTATTTCTAAACCTATTATTGGTTAACCTCCTATTTCTTTGAACGATTTTGGCGATACAATATTTAAGGTACTTTAATGACATTGTTTTTTTTTTTTTTGATCTGACATACTTGGGATTTAGGAATTAGTCATTAATAAGCATACCTGTAGCAGACATTAATAAACATACACACAGAGAAAAAATATGCCATTTTCAAACTGAAATTCGGTTACATCTACTAAAATAGGTTGGTACAACTGAATACTGGTTATCACAACAAAATTCGGTTTATACAACTGAATTTTAGTTGATCTACCCAAAATATTCTAATATGGTTTCACCAGCCGAATTTATTGGTTGTAGCAACCAAAATAGGCTTAGCAATTCGGTTGGCAATTTTTTTTCCTGTGTGTACCTGTAGCACACGTGTGTAGTCCTAAACGGGTAAATATCTATTTTTTTAAGATAGAGACACCTAAGTATACTAGGCATCAAGAGGGTTTCTGATACTGTAGTCCCTCAGAGCTATTTTCGTGAAATATTTCCGATTTTTAAAATTTACTTACTTTTAGCCCGCTACGTGTTTCATGTATATGGCATGGACCGGAACTTTAGATGTATTAAGTCCAACTTTAACTTTATCTCTGCGCACAAAAGTTTTGGGACATTGCACGCACAGTGCCATTTCGCGGCCAGAAATGTTAGGAATCGCCCTCAATAGCGTCTCCAGCTTTTTGGCTTTGATTTTTTCTGGGTTCTTCTGCTTTACCCATTCCAGACTTTCTTTAAATTATTAGGCACTTGTTGAACTTTTTGACAACTCTGGAAACATTGCCTGGTACTTATGTTGCAATTCTTGTATGAGTCCACAATCGATTATTTTAAATAGTTTCAATAACTTTTTGTGCACTTGTCTTTGATTCTCCATTGTAATCCAGTGTAGAAAATCATTACCAGATATGTGGTTATGTAACTATATACCTGGTAATGGTAACTAGTTAATTTTATTATTACAATTCTTATTACCTTTGTATGTCATTACCAGTACTGAGAAAAAGAATGAGTGAAAATAGATTTTCAAAAAAATAAGTTTTATAAAAATAAATATTTTTTTATTGTAAAATTTTTTTTAATAAAATTTTCTAGTGCGGGAATCGAACCTGGGACTCCAGGTTGCCAGTCAATAACTTTACCATCTGAGCTATATCGACATATAATGTTTAATAGATAAAAACATAATTGATCTGCTGCACACAAGTCAGCTTACTCGTCAACATACAAAAAATCAAAAAATATGTGGTTACATATATCCTCACCAGTGTTGAAAAATATTGAGTCTAAAAATAGATTTAAAAAATTTTCGAAAAAATCTAGAAAATTACTTTCTATTTAAAATAATGATAAAAATAAGTCATTATCAGTAACTCATTATATGTTTTAAAATAATGCAGAAGGTACACCCACTTACTGGTAGTCCAAAAAATAATGATATGTCATTACCGTTTCTACACTGGGAAACTAATTACCACTCGAATTCGACAAACCGATGTATTTTGAAACCTGATATATATTTCTCGAAGATATTTCGATTAATAAAAATTATTTTAATTTAGTAGGTTTGAGGAAAGAAGAATAAACCTTTTTCTCTGAAAATTATAAACACATTATTTTTCAAATACGACTAGATCTAGTTTCTGCCTTTTTCTATGGACAGAAAAAAATTGTTTCAGAACTGTGTATTTAGAACTGAACGTTTTTTTTTGAGTATTCGAGTTCTTTACAATCAATATTTAACATCACTATAGTATTTTAAAGTATACTATAAACAAGTGTAAATACCGCGAGATGTTGGTTATGAAATAAAAAAAATCAGCGATCGAATAGAGAAGGGATTGTATAAACTTATATATTTGTAAAATATGTTCTCTATGCGCTTGTTACAATTAAGGATGGTAATATGAGTGTCCAAAAGTATCATTATTTTGAATCAATTCCTAAAGTGAAGTATTCAAAATCATCTTCACACATATATTTATACGCTGTGCTTTTTAAGACGCCTACACATACTCTATACTTGACTGCACTCTCTTTGTGCCTGCCAATATTTCTCTCGATTTAACTATGACCGTATTTCTTGTTGTGTGTTTCATTTGAACAATTTCGTGAAAATTTAATTTTAGTCCAAGGTTTAAAAGCATTAGAGGCAGGCAGTTGTAGTAGCATTAGTTAGCTTTTATTTTCACTCTGTGATTTATTTTCACCTTTTTCTTCTCCTCCTGTCTGAGAACTCTGTCGAGTTCTCAATTTGAATATGTTTTCATTTTGTTTTTTATTGTTTTTATATTTTCTTGTATGGTTTCAGTTAGCGCAAATCTTAACTCATCTTATTGTTTAACGTGAGCAGTGTGTGTGTAAGCATCTCTTCGTTAAGTTTTTCTTCTTGTAGACGTTTTTTAGTTGATTTTCTTGCATTTTCCAAATATTTATTGTTGGTGTTGTTGTTGGGGTTTTTCAAGTGTGATTGTATAAGTTTATATTTATAAGTTTACATTAATACATCAGGTATGTATGTAAAATACACTATTAAAACTATATATTGCGTTGTAAAATGACTATTTTTATTGGAAATTTGTTCACGAAATGAAAAAGAAATTTTGATTAAATTTATAGGGATTTGTTGATTTTAATATCATGTAAATAGTTTCTAAAAAAAAAAAAAAAAAAAACAGTTTCACTTTTATAATATTTTAAAAAACTGCTGAACTTAACCGCTAATGGGGTCTTAGAATAGAATTAGGCCACAACTAACACCGGTTAAATAAAATAACGTTTATAACAATCAATTTTTTTTTATTTTTTTGACCACTTCAACAGGTTTTTTGTCAACACACTACAATCTAAAGAATTCCAAAATTTTCGTTTCCTTCGTCTGAGATTTAAGAGACTTAACTTTATCTGAATCCGGAAAAACCTTCACGAGTTATTTTTATGGAATGAGGTGAAAATTTAGATTATTTTCTAAAAGATAATTTGAAAATATTATGGCAATACTTATGGATCAATTAAATGAAGAAATTAATGCCAGTATAAGGTAAATATAGAATTCAATCCTTAATACAACTTTCAAGTCAACTATTTACTAACAATTTTCAAAAAATTGAAAGTAGGCACATTTAAAAGGAATTATATCTAAAATGCTTCAAGATTTAAAAATTTTTAGTTCAGCATTATTTTCAAAATATCCGTTAGTAATTGGACAAGTTCCTAAACACACGTATTTGTTAAAATTTGTTTGACTAAATAATTTAAATTTTTTATCGGTTGTGCTCCCTGCTTCCTCTTTGGAAGTTATGACTGAAAAATGCAGGGGATTAGATATACCAAAAAAAAATAATGCCTAATACTATTTTTGGGACAAATTGGAAGAAATACACTAAATTTTATGAAACAATACTAATTTTTGTAAAAAATTATTAGGAAAATAATAATAGATAAAAGTAAACCTGAGCAACTACACTGAGAGAATTATCTGCATGATATCAATGAATTTTTGCATAAAAATAACGAAATTGCACTGGAACTCGTCCATTGAAACTTTTCATTGAATTAATGGAATTTTTCATAAAATGTTTTAAAAAATTTCATTTCATTTATTAAAACTTTCATACACTCAATGAAAAAGTTTCATTAAAAGTAGATTCATAAAATATATGAAGTTTTTTCATCATGTTTAGGAAATTTTTCATTTACTTTGTGAAGAAAACTTCATTATTTTACTGAAAAATTTCATTAAAATTCGTCCAGCAAAATTCTCTCTGTGTAGATTGTATTAGATTCTAGCGCCCTTTATCGGTAAGAAGAGCATTGTTTTGATGTCTTGTATCTATAAATATATAATGTCTGGAAAAAGTAACTTAAAATATTGGTTGAAATTTGATCAAAACCATTAAAAATAGAAATTGGAATGTTATTTTATTTGTAAATACCTATAACACTTCGGAACACTGTTTTTGTTTAATTTTAAGTAACTCAGATGTGGGGAATCCAAAAATGTTATTCGTTTTTCTGCGTGTGATCTAGTTTCTGAGTTCTCGCATTAAGAAATTTTGAAAAATCACAATTTTCAGTCTTTTTGACAGTTAATATTTTTAAAAACTTAACTTTTTGCCAAAATTAAAGGCCTAAAGTTAAAAACCATAATGCAGTTTTGACTTTTTCAGAATCTGTCCTACTTTACGAGATATTACATTTTAAAAATTGATCAAGTTCCATTTAGGGTATTTTTAAAACGCACTCTTACCAACACGGGTCAGGGTGGGATGGGCAAATTAAAAAAAATGCTATTAAATTTTTGTGTCAGCTCTAGGTTTTGAAATATTACATTGTAAAATATTTAACTAAGTAAAAGTGATAAAAATCAATTTTAAGCCTTTTTGACAGTTAAGTTGCGTTTACATTACATCGAAATCCAGAGATTTCGAAATTCACCACTCTGAAAAAACAATGAAGAAAGGCATATAAATGTTCAAATTTGAATACAGCACACATATTTAGGTCTAATAAATGCATTCTATAAAAATTTAATGCCTTTAAGCTTTCTCTTAATAGTTTTTTGAGAGTGGTGAAAGGTTGTGTTTACACTTGCATCGAAATCTCGAGATTTCGATATCCACCACTGTGAAAAATAATGAAGAAAAGCTTATAGACATTAAATTTTTAGAGAATTTATTAATTAGAGCTAACTATGTGTAATTTATTTAAAACTGAACATCTTATGCTTTCCTTCATTGTTTTTTCGGAGTAGTGAATATCGAAATCTCAGGATTCCGATGCAAGTATAAATATAAAGGCAACTTGAGTCACTTTCAGAGCAGTTAAAGAATGGTGCCTTAATATTTATTTTTGATATTGGATAACGACGGTATGGGGAATCCGAAAGTGCTATTAGTCACCTCTAGTTTTTGAGTTATCCCGTGGTGGTAAGAGTGTATTTTAAGAAAGGCCCTAAATAAAACTTGACCAATTTTTAAAAAGCAATAAAAGTAAAACAGATTCCGAAAAAGTTACAGCAGTTTGAGTTGACCATATCATATTACAATTAAGGCCTCTAATTTGCCCCCAAAAAACTCGTTGAATATTGAGAAATGTGACATCAAATATATTTGTGTATTATTATATCAAAATATAATTAATTATGTAATATGTATTATATTCACTACCCGGGTAAAAATCTTAATATGGTGTCATACATAATTAAATCTTTTTTGATAAATATCCATATACAACGACATACAACTTGATCCGAAAAATGGGTCATCTACATGTGTCTAATTATATCAAATTAGATATAATTTGATATAGTTTTATCCGAGATTTGTCCATATCCAGGACATCAAATTATATCTAATTCGATATAAAAATATCTGATTTTATAAAATTTTGTCTGATAGTAGGCATACTTTTTATGCATACCAGCTATTAAATTGACATTGAAATGTCTATGGTTTTAACAATTTTGAAGACTCAAATTTTAAAACATAAAATAAAAATTTATTTGAATACTTTTGTCTTCTAAATCGTACGCATCATTTTTTAATATGATAATTACATGCAAAAACATCACGTGAAATATATTTGGCTATGGAGTAATTAACTCTGAATTTGCAGATAACTAAATTTGATGTTGAACTATATATTAATTTGTATGGGATTATATAGAAAGTTATATAAAATTAAAATATATTTTTAGTACGACGACCATACAGTGTTATAAAACTTAGTATCAAATCATATATAATCATATCGGTCACTACATATAATTTCATTAGTTTTATAAGGCTTATGTAGTTATATATAGAGTCAGATTTGGGGATATGTAATAATAGAAATTACCATACAAAAATTTCGTTGAAAAAATAATATCAGATGTAGTTGTATATTATGATATGTGTCTTAATGTGACTCCATTCATTGTCAGATATAGCCCAATCACATTATATATGACAATATATAACTATTTTTACTCGGGTATACATATATATATTCCTCTAACTCCCACTGGAGCATAGGGCGCCAATATATTGACTAGATAGACCATTTGTCGTATCAAATCATATATCGGTTAACACAATTACATACGAAAAAATATAATGTTATCCGAAAAGTGGTGGATCATGTTTATATAATATTAAATAATTAAATATATTTTGATATAATCATAATCGGTGTCATCTTTACCAATACTACACACAAAAAAGTAAAAACCAGGTTTAATTATCAAATTGTTCCAAACAATTACTATTTTCTCTGTTTTTGCACCTACCACGCAAATGATACTACCAATTACTAAAAATTGTGTACGATTAATTGAATCAATTAAAGAATTCAAAGATTTAATTGATTCAATTAAATATTTATTTAAAAACAATTTTATTTTAAACAAATCTTTAATTAGATGATTTAAGCTAATATTTTTTTGTGTGTAGGATATAATTGCTTAAAATCAGAAATCATTAGTGGTATTCATCTAACTGCATTTATGCCCTCGTAAACCGTGTATTTTTGTAATCGCGAATATTTGTAACGTTACCTGTTTATTTGAATGAACGCACATTTTTAAACTATTCACATTTCAATTTTGCATTTAGCCACTTTTTTGATCTTTTCATAAATTAAACACAGATTTTTTTTTTATTTTTAGCATTTAAGAACAAATAAAACAGAAAATAAAAAAACAACAAACAAAACAATACAAAATAATTTTATTTTTGACAATATTCAAATGTGTGTATAAATACGAAAAAGTTTACACATAAAAATGTAAGCGCATATTTACAAGGGCTCGTAAACTAGTTTTGACATTATTTGAGCAAACTTACAACATATACACAGTATACGAGGCGTAAATACTTTAAATGAATACCTTTATTGTATAAATAAATATGTTTTCTCGGGGGGTCAAAAAAGAGAATTTAAAAAATTTGATAAAAAGAATATTCTTAAGCCGGTTGCCTAGTCGAAAAATTTTCGGCGGCGGTTATCGAAAATTGACGATGGCTCGGGTCAGCCGGTTTTAAGCCGTTCGGCACAGCTCTCTGTCATAGACCAATTACCATACATAATTAGCTGTAAACAAATTGAAAAATGTGTTTTTCCTGATGGTTTAAAGTAAGGCAGCAAAATCGTTTGTTTAAACTTTATTTAAAAAAAATTGTTTAAAATTTTTCTTATCCGAAAACCTTCTCATTTACACTTGTCCTTTTTAGAGGAATTTCACAGTAGAGGAATTTCAATTCGGTAGCCAGGGATTTTGCAAAAAATAAACACGGATTTTGCAAACAAACCCACAATAAAAAGTAACCTTAAATTTAAAATCTTCTAAAAAGCAAGATCGTTTTCGGTGCAGCACAATTATTTATTTAATTGTGTAAAACTCTGGCAAGTAATTATTTTAAAATTAACAATTTTAGAGAAACTCATAAGGAAAGTATCTCCTAGGTCACCTACCGATTACGCTGAAATTTTAATAAATGATAGAGGAGAGAGAATAAATAAACATGACTTTTTTTTTAGCGGCCCAATCTAACATTAACGGGATTAAAAGGGGGAATGGAAATGACATGTATGTATTTGGTATTTTTTTACGGTTTGTTTTTCATACTTCCTAAAATTCATTATAGGTAAATTGGGTGTCAAATGAAAGGTATTTGAGGGACCAATCTTTAGAATGCATAAAATTTAGAAACAAAAAAGTTCCCAACGGTTTTGTATTACATTTTTACCTCCTATTACATATCCAAATTTCATCAGAAACTCAGCCTTTTGTCAACATTGCCTTGAAAATGTAGAAGCAGTCTTAAATACATTTCGATCGTCGTCACAAAATGCAACTTTTTTTACAATTTTGCTAAATTAAAATTCAATAAGATTTATCATTGCTATTCGACATATATGTTTGGTAAAACGTTTAAATCTTGTTTCAATAACTGTTCCTCAAAACCCCGTCTCTTACAAAGTTTGTATTGTGTTAATACATTTCGGTTATTTCACCTTCTTATCAGTTCTTCATATGAATTTTAGTTTTAGAAATAAATTAGATATGAGACAAAAACGCAGGTAATATTTTGAAATCAAAATAATATGTGTGGTTTAGTACAATAACAAAACAAAGCTTCGCTTATCAGTTAAATAACAACAGCAAAAGTAGCAGCAACAGTACAAACGATGACTAGAATTTCACCTGACTTTACGTAAATGCGCCATTGTTGCGCATAATGTACAAATACACTTTCAACCATACTTACACATTTAACGGTACTACTCGAAAAATAACGAACTTAACTTTAATTGAGGTTATGGGATGAGGTGAGGTGGAGGTTGGGTTTGGTTAAGAAATCCCCACTCTCTTTGTTGCCATACTGTAGACAAGAAAAGCTTATATGATAGAAAGACAACAACGGAAAAAAATAAGTATACGTTTTGTTTTGTTGTAAGATAAGAAGAACCAAGTTAACACTACTTGAAAAGAGGCCATTTAAGAAAGAAGTGCACAATAAACAAACATTACAAATATTTCATTAATGACTAATTCTATGTGGTATGGGAAAACCCCTTTGTATTCGCCTTACTTTTATGTTAAGCCTTTGTTTTTTTCCACTTCCTCTATTTACATAAACCAAACTCACCCCTAACACAATTTAAACTAGTATTGGTGTAATGCGCAAGTGTTTAATTTAAGCTTTATTATTTTACACTCTATATTTCTCTCATTATAGTTGGAGCTCTCTCTCTTTTTTGTCGTGCTCTTTGTTATATTTTATTTAACGGAAATCTATATTTAAAACTTTGATTTTTATGAGTCAGGTTGATGACTTCAAATGGGTGTTTTACCCTATTTTTATTTTCCACCAAGACTTAAAAGTGTGTGTATTTTTTTCATGCGGTTATTTGTAAGTACTCATAAATGTTTTAAAGGTTCAAAGAATTAATTCTTTTTGTAGGAGAATTAATTTTAAAAATATATTCTTAAATTCAAAAATTAATTTTGTAGTTTAAATTCAAAAATGTTTTTTTATACAATCTCAAGTCATACTAAATGGTGTTTTTTTTTTGATTCTGAATCAGTTGATGAATAAATACTTTTTTTTAAATTTATAATTAATTACTTTGAAATTTATAAATACTTTTTTTTTAATTTCACTCAAAGTCTTATCGGGAGGAAGATACTAACCTAGCAATTTTCTTACACGAAACAATTACAGTTTTTTCTGCTTGATAAAATATTGGTGATAAAATATTGCTTAATCTGGTGTTAAAATATTCAGCCCCAGAAAAAGTAGAAACTATTTTTAAAATACCAATATTCAAACATCCAATATCGTGAAATTGCTTTTGACACTAAACTCGGTTTTAAAAAATATCGCCTGGTAAATTTAGTATTTTTAACATTTAAGCGCTCATATGGCGAAATTTTGAAAACAGATTCAGAATAAACAAACAAAAAAATTAAAATATCCTTATAGAAGCTTCTTAAATCCTGGAGAGAAAGTCTAGCATTCTGTTTAGTATTTGCATAAAAAATTAATATAAGATTTTTAACAGTTTTCGATAAAGAATTCCTAAGATTTTGAGTAAACTTGGGAATTTTCGGATAACAATCGTTAAAAAAAACTCCAACTTGTAAGTGGAAGTAAAAATACTTTAATGTCACTAAAATCATTTCATTATATTTTCCCACAAAAGAAATGTTTGAATTTATTGAAATTATTATTAGGATTGAATTCTTTCGAAGCTCTGCTTGTTTGTGTTTTTGTTTTTAAATCTATCTTTAACAATATTGTGTATTTTAGCTCTTTCAGTTGGGGTTTTTCTTATCTCGCAACGTAACTTCAACTTGTTTCACTTTGGTTTTACTGCTATTCTGTAGTTATATTCATTATTTAATTATAATATACTAGCATTACTTTATGACAAGTTCTAATCTATAGTTAAAGATTAGATATAAAAAAACAGAAATAATTCAAAGTACTTTAACTATAACTAGGTTTGAAATTAAGGTTAGATATTGTTTTTTATAATTATGAAATATAATGGTTGATAATTTCAAAAAGTTTAATATAGACTGGAGTTTTTGATTATATTTATCACAGATTTTCGTATAAAGATTAACACTGGAATGTTTTCATATTTTGATAGAAAGGTCTTCAAAATCGAAAGATTTTTGGAGGAGAATATTCTTAGAGAAAAACTTTTACTGAATCTTTATGCTTTTCATCAAGGTCTGAGGGCCAGTTTTATGGTAAGAACTAAGAAAGATTTTTTTTTCTAAAATTTTAATTAAGCAAAGAAATATTCAAAGAAATTTTCTAATTTAAATAATAGTTAAGACAAAAATCGTTCATAGTTCTGACTATAAAAGTGGCCCTGAGACTTTTTCAATAGAAAAATTATGAGTATCTTTAAACCTAAAAATGGAGAAAAACTAAAAAAAGAGAAGAATAAAGTAGAGTAAAAAATTTTATTCACTCAAACTTGCAAACAAAAAATTTGACTTAGCACGAATCTCGTGAACATCATATGAATGCTTCAGTTGCCATATCGATTAACTCCATAAAGTAAAATGAATGAGTCTCAATGAGAAAATAGTATACGTGGGTTACTATTTTAGTTTTGAGCCTAACCATGAAAGAACAGAAATTTTTTATTGAAAATGTCTTTATTGTTTTTCAAAATATTCTCCTCTATGATCCATACACTTTTGCATGCTCGAACTAAGTACTTGTCTTAGCATCTGCAGGCGAAAATCGTTGTCCACGTAGTTTATTTTTGATGTGCGGGAACAAGAAAGAGTCATTGGGTGCCAAGTTAGGGCTGTACGGCGGATGACTCATTAATTCGTTCTTTTGAGTGCTCAAAAAGTAATTTGTTTTGAGCCGATGTGTGAGAGCTTGCGTTGTCATGGTGAAGAACTATCCGTCTTTGGGGCGCATGACCTGTTTTTCCAAAAAAAAAAAAAAAACAGGCGACCATTTGTTGCGAAGTGCTGCGAAAGCGACTTTTGTTACATTTCGTTCATCATGAAACAACCATACAGTCGACTGCTGTTTAGTTTCAGACTCAAATGCATAGATCGAAGTTTCGTTACCTGTAACGATCTTATATACAGTGGTGGCAAATTTAATAGGAACGATTCAACTTTTTCCAATTTTATTCTCGTTGCCTTTATTTGTAAAGATCAAAATAGTGGCTAAATTCGCCCCGAAAGGCAAATAGGTAGTCTAGAATATTGTGCAGAATTTTAGCGTTATATTTGTTTTTTTATTTTGTCACTTGTTTTAAGTGGGCGTGGCTTTCAATGAAAAATTAGCGATATCGACCTTTAAGCAAATTACATAGTAAAATTTAGCCAGTACTGATCGGATCTATACAAACTGTATATTTTGAAAATCCTACAAAATTTCCTTAAGTCCTGCATCACCTTTATCCAGAAATAGTTCCCAGAATTGAAATGACAGTGCCTTGAACATAAAAAAAAATTTATTTGTTTTTAGCGATTTAAAAAAAAAGTTAACAATGAAACCTAGCCAAATTTCAATGTACCGATCGACTCAGAATCACTTTTTGATTTGAGTCGAATCTTTATCCAAATAAAGGTCTGCCAAAAATTGGCTATTATGCTTGCTTGCTTGCACGTCGCAAATATAAAGATATTATTTTTTATTAATTTTAGATAGAATTTAGATAGCATCAATTCAAATTTGGACCTAGCTCCCATGTGGACTATATTACCGATTTTCTTTTAAATACACTTAACACTAGGGGGTTCAATATTTCTTACTGATTTTCTAATTTTTTATAATTTTATAGACAAATTTGGTACCATTATTTCAACCCATTCAAATTTCGAATTCAAAAAGTGGTTGTCTTAGGGAGAAAACTAAAAATGGAGAAGCCTTTTAAATGAGGTTCAACACAACATGATAGCCTAACACACAGACCACACAGCCACTAATACATAGAAATGGCAAAGTCAACTGTATTTCAAGACTAGTTCGTGGACTGTCTGTTAGGCTATCATGTTGTCTTGAACCTCATTCAAAAGGTTTTGTGCAGCCCTTTACTATTTACTCGCTTAATTAATTTTGTTCGCGATACCAGCAATGTGTACTCATTATTTCGATTTTTTGAGAGGGCAATGAGTACTCATTACTTTGTGTTTTTTGTAAGTGAGAAGGGAATGACTACCAACGCCTCTCACAAATAAGGCCATGTTAAATAAGGCGAAAGGAAATCAGTAATAAAAGAGTTTTTTTTTTAATAAGACATATTTCTATGCCAAAGAAAGGTAATGAAATAAGTTTTTTCAAAAACTGGTGGAATTAGATAAACTTTTAAAAAAATGTTGCTGGGACATTAATAATAATTTTGATTATGAAGATTGAAACCTAATTCTGATGACTCTTTTATTGTTTGATAAAGGTGGTAGAGTGTGTGGCGTTAGAAAAAATAAAATTAAGCGAAGCTCCTAGTGTAAGCTTATCACAACAGCAACAAAAACAAACAAATTTTTAGGTATGCTCTTCTCCTTATCATTAGCCAATATCAAAATAGTGGTATGTAGTAGTGTTTACCTTTTACAATATACACAAGAGTACACAATGGCAACGACAATTATAGTGTTAACTAAACAGACCACCACTACAAATTAAACTCTAGCTAAGAATACAAACCCCAAAAATAAAGCGCGTTTTTATCTAAACCCCCACACAGATGTATATAAGTAACATAATGTAAGTGTGATTGATTATTGTGTAGTGAAAAGAGAAAACGAGCGAGAGAATGTGTAAAAGAGCACAAGTAATAGAAAAAAAAACTCTTATAAAAACGCACTTGAAATACTTGGTTGTTTACTTGATTTTTTTTACCGTTTAATTATAAAAATGTACCTCTTGGGGCAAAAACAATTGATTTTAGTTCAAAATAAGGCTTTAACAAGATCACAGCAAAACAATACATGCAGCTCCAATTTTCATTCAATATATTAAAAAGTTTACTTCTTTCTTCATCACACTCTAATTGCAGCTTCAAAACGGATCTCCCAAATCGTATGAAAATGGAGAAAACACCCCGTTATACACAACGGGAGCGTAATATGGTATTGGGTTATGCTGCACAATATAAAGATATAATCGAGAATAAACGTACTGATGCCGAATCAAATCGTAAAAAGGATGAAGTATGGCGTCAAATAGCCAAAGAATTTAATGCTCGTGTTTATCATCAACGTTCCTCCAAACAATTAAGACAATTGTATAAAAATATGAAGCTACTGCTGAAAAAAGATTTATGTGGTGAGGGCAAGGGTAATCGTACTTTTATGGATTTACTTAATACCATTTCCCAACAAGAATCAGTGGCCCAATATATATCTGAACAAATGTCACCGAGTGGTTATAGTAATGGACGTCAGAAGTTTGAAGATGATTATGATGATTCAAAGGTAAGTTTAGAGTACGATTTTAGTGTTAGTGTTTGCGTATGAGTGTTTTTTTATTGCTTTATGTTTTTTTAAATAAGATTGTAAAATATTTGGAAATAGATAACAGTAAACGGGCTTTGAAAACAAACACCCCTTTGCGATCTTATAATAAAACGACAAGTGGATTTTTTCAATGTGTTTTTAACTTAAATATTTGGAAAATTTATTTGGAATCAAAAAAAAAAAAAAGCAAAGCAATGTGTAAATATTTTTAAAAGCTTATAAGCGGAGAATGAATATTGTTGACAAATAAATATGGATTAAACAAAATAAGAAAATGTGCAACAGTGTAAAACCCAAGGACATTTTAATGGTCATGTTCAATGGAAATTCGAAATAAACTTCTTTGTTCCTTCTGCAATAAATATGTACAATCACAAAACGCGTTTATGATAAAATCGCAATCTTAAAATACGGCATCACAAGCCTGACTTTAGTCGAATGCTTTAAGCGGTGCATTTCTAAGTAAAAGGTTCGATTCCTACGGTTGGCGATTGTACAAAAACTTTTTATATAGTTAAAATCGAATAATTAAAAAAAAAACATGAATTTGTACATGAATTCAATCTATACACATGATAAATTCCTAAATAATCGATACATAGCGAGTTATAGTCTTTAAGTTAGAGAAATTTTCTTCGAGTTTTTCAATGGAAAACATTTCCTACAAACTGATGGAATTAAAAAATCCATATTTGTGTCCCAAATTATTTAAATTGAGGTTACAGCAGTTTTTTTTAGATTTTCTACTGACGTATTATGTTGAGTGTAAAGATGTTGTGAATTGTGTAATCGGTTCAAATAAAATACTAACTGCGATATTCATAATGAAAATTTTACATGGAGTTAACATGAGTTTAATGAGTTATTAAATGCCAAAAAACAAAAAATAATCCATTCACAATAATGAAAAAGCATTATATTATCACACACAGGATTGCTCTTAATCATGCGCGGCTTCAGCAATTAATATAATGGAAAAAATCATACGCCACCGTAGAAAAAACCAACAAACACATTGACTTTGGCTGGTGGCGTATGAATTTTCCCCTTATATTAATTTCTGAAGCCGCGCATGCTCTTAATCGGTGTGCCAAGAAATCATTATGAATACACTCTAGTCTAATAAGCTGCTAGGCCTAAAATACATTAACAGCTCGTTGTGTGCGATGTATAAGAAGATACTAACTTTTCATTATGTATACGGCGGTAAATGTTTGGCGAATTATTATATTATTGTTTTATTTAGCAAACTAAGGCCCGATTATTGAATATTCAGTTGAAATTTAGCCGACAGTTAAATTAAAATTTGATATGGGAAACAACAACGCCAGTTAAAGTCCCAGTTAGTAGCTAATCGAACATTCAGTAATCGGGTATAAACCATTCAAAACATATTTACTCATTCACGGGTGTTGTATTTAGAGCGCAGGTGCCCAGTTATATATCACATGTAAAAAATTTGTCATTCACTTTGTGAAAATTTCATTTAAACTTGTCCAATAAAATTCTCCTTAATTTCCGTGGCCGTATCCGTTCGAAATCGTTAAAAATTCAGTTAATGAATGATCCAATGATCCTGAGCCACAGATTGCAAACAAATTAATAAATAATTAATTCACAGAATTGTTTAACGATTTCGAACGGATACGACAACGGTAGTCACGGACAGAATTTGATTGGACAAGTTTTAATGAAATTTTCACAGAATGAATGACAAATTGTGTAAATTTAAGGAAAAGATTTATAACTACCCAGTCAGAAAAATACAAACGGGAAAGCGATGGCAAGGCACTTTAACAAGTGGTACAAGTACTGACAAAATGTGCTTTCCCATTCCCAAAATGTTAACATCATTAGACAAAAGCACTGGCTGTTCAAAAAGCGCCGGAAAATTCACTGGGGAAACAAAAATTTCAACGTTGTGAAAACTTTGGCAAAAGCAACCAATAGCTGGTCTGGAAATACATTTTCCAAAATAAAATAAAAAAAAGTTCATATGTTTTTATAGTACATTGTAGAGATGTGCGATTAATCGATTAATCAAACATCTTGACTAATCAAACTTCCTGATTAATTAATTAATCGATTATTCAACAATTTTGTTTAATCAAAAACATGATTAATCGATTAATAATATGAATAATTGAATAATATCTTATTTTTCTCCATTGAAGATGCCTTTTAACGCCAGTTCAATACAGAAACATGAAACTTAAGAATGGATATTGGTCAAGTCTGACCAGTGAGCTAACAATCTGTCTGACTTTCTTTATGTGGAGCTTTATAAGGCATCGCTTCATAACAAAGATAAAATTGCCGTAATTTTTTTATTTTTAAACATTCTCAGCAAAATTTTTTAGAACCGGGTACTTCTTAATCTATTCCAGAACAGGTATTTTTACCACCGGTTCCATGGGACCTGTTCTAGAACTGATTCTCAAAAGCCAAAATGTAAGATTTCACTGTCCCAGATCCAGTTCTATAACTAGCTCGTGAACCGGTTCTAAAGTAACCTGTTCTAGTTTGAAAGAAAAGAACCTATTGCTTTTAGTTCAAACTCCATACAAAAAGAACCGGTTTCGGAACAAAAATTTGAACCTTTGCTAATGCAGTGTAAGGTGTTCTGCAACCAGTTATTTGGATTTTGCCTTTCTGCTGGGTTTTTTCAATATTAATTTAAATCATTGAAGTATTGATTAATCAAAATTCAAATTAATCGATTAATCATTATTTCGATTAATCAAATTTTCAATTTATCAATTAACTGATTAATCAAAATTCTGATTAATCATACTGTTTGATTAATCGATCAATTGCACATCTCTAGTATAAGTATAGCACTTAAAGCCCATTCTCTGCCAATGTTTTTTTTTTATAAACCAAAAAAATTTTTGGAAGACAAATACTGGTCGCGTAATGGTTATCGCGTTGGACTGTTACCCATAAAGTTAAGGGTTCGATCCCCAGCGACCGCAACATCAATTTAGAAAAATAATATGTATGATTTTTCTATCCCTCAGAGATATCGCAGCGTCCACCTTCGGTGTTTCCATAGCACTTAACCACACCGGCAACGAGCTGGCTGACAAGTGTGCGAGGAATCGCTCCGAGTCGGTTGAGGACCCTGTGCAAACGGAGGTCCTGGTTCCTCTGGTGGCGCTATTCGGTGTGATAGGGGATATATTGGATAGGGAGACGAGGGCAAAGTGGACAGCCTTGACCAATTGTCGGATATCTCGGACCCTATGGCCACTGCCTGATCCGGGGAGGACAAAGATTCTTCTTGGATTTGGCAAGCGTACGATCGGAATGCTTGTAGGAGTCCTAACGGGACACTCCGCGATAGGCCGAATGGCTGTGAGTTGACGTTACACCCAGGCGGACTACTGCATGCGCTGTGGGACGAGGAGGAGGAGACAGTGCATCATCTGCTTTGTGAATGTCCGGGACTGAAGCAGCGGAGACTCAGATTTCTGGGAAGCAGGTTCTTTGAAGACCTGGACAGTCTACGCGATGTTTCTGTCTGGTCTTGCGAACTTTTTAAGGGGATCGGGATGGCCTTATGCCTCCGGGCTCCCATTCAACCTAAAAATTAACCACACCCAACTCACCATCAGTTGCGCGCAACAACTGTTCTAAAATTCAACATCTCGCAATTACAGTGTTGCCATATTTGAAGCCCTTCATCTTTCTCCACCTTTCATCTCCATCACATTTCCAAAGAAAGCAACACATTAATTAATAGGATATATATATATTGATTCCTTTCGTATATATAGGAGCCGTAGCTCGCGGTTATGTCAACGGAGATCGTTACCACACCATCATCAATGATTTTTTGTTTGAAAATATCGATGACATTGATCCGGGCGAGATGTGGTATTATTATTGATGTGGAAAACCTTTTTGAATAGGGATGAACAGTTTAAAAATGAAGTTTTAATTTTTCGGTGAAGGTTTTGTTTACATTTACACCATTACGGAGTATTTTCACTGCAAAAAAATTAAAAAATCAACTCCGAACACAAAAAAAAAAAAAATCGTTCCGAACGCTGACTTTGAAGGGATAATTGAGGGTGTTTAAAATTATCTCATCAAATTGAAGTGATTATTAACAGAAAAAATGGAAAATCTCGAGATAATGCAAAAATCTTCAAAATAACTGAAACCTTGTTCATGTGAATGAGGTATTGGGAATGAGCCAAAAATGATGTCAAATATTTGTTTTAAATTCAATTTTAATTCCTTTTACAAAAATATGATTACAAAACCTTATAAATTAATTTATCTCTTGCAGTTTCCCTCATTACAACATCCCATACTCAATTATGATGGCATGGATCATGATGTTATTGTTATTAAATCAGAAGATATCAGTGATAATGATCAATCAAATAACGGCGAAGCCATGGATGAGGATGATGATGATTGTTTAAGTCCCAAAGATATGCCAGAAGTATGTTTGGAAGAAGATGACGAAGAATTGTTTGCAACAGATTTAAGACAACAGCAACAACAAACACAGAAGTCAAGTCAAAGTCAGCAACAACAGCAGCAGCCGCAACAACAACAGCAGCCGCAACAACAACAGCAGCAACAACAAACACAAAATCAACAAACAACACAACAACAACTGCAACATTTATCACAACAACCGGAGATAACTATACAAAATATTGGAGGCATTAGAGTGGGCAGTATAGGTAGTATGGCCAATATGAAGGCTTTACAAAATGCGGTTAATAACAGCAACAACAATAATGGCTCCACAAATTCAGCCTTAAGTATAACACATGCCAACGGGGCCTCAGTGGGTCAAGCTTTAAATTTAAGACAAACCAGCGCAGAACAACAACTCTTACTTAATGGTTTAGGTTTAAGTGCAGTTAATCCAGCAAATACAGCAGAAAATCAACAACAAAGAATGCCTTCCTTACAAAGAGTCAGTCAACAACACCAACACCAGCAACAACAACAACAACAACAACAGCAACAACAACATAGTATACACCTTAATACACATAGTGCAGCGACACAACAATTACTTTTAAATATCAACGGCTCTACCCACTATACCCCCAATAAACATTATGGCCAACATAGACAAACCTCTACACCAAATAGTTATTCACAAAAAGCCACACAAAATGATTACTTTATGCTGGGCATAGAAGAAAGGAAACTTAAAATTGAATTATTAAATGCACAGATTGATTACTGGAAAAAATTAACCAAGAAATTGGATGAAAATCCAGCACACAATCCAAATCCTTCATGTATGTGCCATTTTCCTGGTAAAGCTAATGGTGTACAAACACCCTCCTCCACCAGCTAGGAGGAGGTGAAAGAGGACGAGGGGGAGAGGGAAGGGAATAAAGTACATATAGGGAAGGTGTTATCAAAAGAATTGATAACAGAACAACCTAGTCGAAATTCCACTCCGAATCTTCTAGAACCTTTAAATTATGAAATTATACAATTAGATGATGATGACGAAGAGGAAACCGAAGTAGAGGAAGATGAAATTTTGGAAGAGGAAGAATTCCAAGATGAAAATAAACCAAAGCAAAGTACTAACAAACTACTGGTAGACATTAGTCAGTCTATCAAATGGCATGAAATTATACAAGAAAATAATGATGACAACCCAAAGTTAAAAAACAAAACATAAATTGAATATTAAAAATTAAGGGGTCATTTTCTAAAACACTTCGGTGAAGTGTAGCGTTATTTCTATAGAAATTGTTTTTGTTACAAAAACAATTTACATTGAAAGTTCCCTTCACTTCACCCAAGTGTTTTACGAAATTAGGTAGTAAGCAACAATTATTTTTTTAATATGAAAGACTGAATCCTTTGAAACACACACAAATTATTACGTATAAAGCGTGCGATATTAAAAGAATTAAGTTTCAAACAAAATATTAGATTTGTTTATTCCACAAAATTTTTAAACCAAAGTTTAATACATACGTTGTATATAAGATACAAATTTAAACAAAATCATAAAAAATTTAACATTAAACAAAGACAGTTTTAAAGAATATCTGGTTTATACGCACCAAAAAATTATTTAACAATTTTTTTTTTAATTACACAAATTTGTTCAGAAATCATACAAAAATCCAATAATACAAGAATCGGAAATCATACAAAAATCCGAATTCATACCAAAATCCATACTGAAAAATTTTGGACAAATTTTAAAAAAGTTATGTTTATGACTCGCAAGGAAACTACTTAGTAGTGTAACACGCAGATCTAGGCAAAATGCGGATATGATGTAGAGGCCAAAAATTAAGGGATACGAATTTAGGGGCGGTCGAAAGTAATCCAGTTTTTCGGTTTTTTTTAATTTATTTCTCATTTAATTTTAACAAATGTCGACAAATTGAGTATGAAATGAAAATTGCTGACGCATTTACATGTCCATTAGAGCGGCATTTTTTGTTAAACCTTCGATTTTTATCAGTTATTGGTAGCACTAGGCGTAAAACTTGTATTGTGACAATTTAAGGAAAATCGGAAAGCTTAAACCCTGGCGGTCTGCGACCAAAGTTTCATATTTTTGAAAGAAACTCAAGAAGAACTTGCAAAATCATTGGGACTTACTAAAGCAGCAATTTCAAAACGTCTGCAAGCAGCAGGATTCATCTAAAAGCAAGGAAATTGGGTACCACACGAGTTGAAGCCGAGAGACGTTGAAAGACGATTTTGCATATCCGAAATGCTGCTTGAACGTAATAAAAAGAAGTAATTTTTACATCGAATCATTACTGGCGATGAAAAATGGATCCATTACGACAATCCGAAGCGCAAGAAATCGTATGTGAAGACCGGCCAACACGCCAAAGCCGAATATCCATGGCGCCGAGGTAATGCTGGCCAATACTTTGAATAAATTTGTATTTTAATAGTGTTTCAAAATCAACGCCCAAAATTTGAAAGAAATACCACATTTTAAGTTACCCAATAACAAAAAATGTTTTTCGTGTAGAAAACTAGATGTTTTTACCCGGTCTTATCGTGGATCCAAAGTTTAGTGCACTCTGAAAACTATGCCGGTAAAATTAACTGCAATTTAACTATGTAGCAGTTGCACTTGAACTATTGCAGTTAAAAAAAAATAACTGCAATTGTAGTTAGAATATCTGCGGTATCATTTAAATTTAAATGCAAAAGCAGTGTAAACTTTTTTAACTGCAATTGCAGTTAATTTTACCGATTTTTCTGGGTGCGCCTTAAAAATTAAAAATAGCAATATAGCTGAAATTGTACACTACACCACTGGGCAGTTGTTTCCTTATCAGAACAAAGTTCCAAAATCGCAAATATATTTTCACGTTTTGCTATTAAAGTTGGGCTTTTAAAAGAACGCTTAACTCAAAATTTTACTCATGATTTTCAATAATTTTCGTATCTACTATGGATCTAAAAAAACCACTCATTTTAAGACTACTATTTTCTAATTTAATGAGCCCTGATTACCGACTCTAAATGGTTTGCAAAACTGTGAAGCAATGAAAAATATTTTTCACTCATTTAAAAATAATGATAATGAATGACAGTTTTAATCACTTCACCGCTTGTAAACTATTCAGAATCGGTACTATGGCTGAAATGAAACTAATATTATGCTAGTATTTTTTGAATTTTCGATCAATTAAAAATTTACCTTTTTCAAATTAAGACAAAATTTTATATGAAACAAAACATTTTAAAGATTTTCTGATTTGTTAAATGTTTTAATAAAAAAAAGTGTTAAGGACTTTTTGGACTCTAATTATGTATTTTTTTAATGACACGATAGTGAAATGACACCTAAATCATTATCGTTTTAGCAATGGGAATGATGAGTTTTTTCTGTGACATACCTATGGCATGTATAACTCATGAGATTTTATAATTCAAGTGAGTTCCATCGTCAAAACGATAATTATTTATTAAATTTTAAATTTTAAGTGTCATTTCACTATCGTTCGTCGTTAAAAAGATACAAAATAAACCCCCTGGTTTTCTTACAACAAGAAATTTTTACCAAAGTTGAACTTTTAAACAAAAAAAAATAAAAAAAAACAAATTTTACATTAAAATATAATTTTAAAGATGTTCTGGTTTTTCTACGCTTAAGAAATTTAACAAAAATTTTAAAAAATCATAAAAATTTTTTCAAAATCTAACCAATATTTCAAAGAAGTTGTGGTTTTTTAAAGATTAGAAAATTTTATAATTTTTCAAAATTAGAATAATCGATGAATTTATTAAATAATTGAGCTCCAGGTTTTTAATATAGAATATCTTCTATTATTTTATATATATCACCGATATTTCGTCATTCATTCAATGACATCCCCAGGGTTTATGGAAACAATGTTCAAAATTTATAATTAGAGCAATATTTTATTAATTATTGGAAATCTTTTATTGTTTTTTTGGCCTATGCTAGAATTAAATTTTTTTATTGCAAATTTCATAATTTTTTAATTAGTTTTTTTTTAAGAAAAGCGAATTTTTTAAGAGCTATAAAAATTCTGGTATTCTTTATCATGATTTCACACTCTTCCAACTTATCTTCAGTAAAATTTCAATAACATCAAAAACAATAAGGGTGTTGAAATTATACTGAAGATCATTTGGGAGACCGTAAAATCATAATATAGAATACCGCAATGTCTGTAATTCTTAATAAATTAAATTTTCTTTACTCTTTCTAAAAAAAACTAATTATAAAAAATTGAATATTAATACTGTTTTTGCAAAAAATTTCAGACAAATTTTAGAAAATCTCATTTTTAGAGATGTTCCGGTATTGGAAAGGTTAATAATTTATACGAAATTAAATAATGTTTGTACAATTTGATATCATATGTGACACAACATTTCTTCAAAAACTTTAGTAAAAACCAGAACACATTTATGTATTTTTTCATCAATAAAAATGCCATTTACTTCTTCTCTTTGTAATTTAAATCGTAAATTACTTTATTCAATAAGTATTTTTAAATATATATTTTTTTTATCTTGTAAGCTATTTATAATGAAAATATTGTATGTTGTACAAAAAAAAGTAAGTGGTTCCTAATCTAGTCCTTATTTGTATGTATTATTTACCAAAAAAACAGCCCATGAAATTTTTATTGAAATAATTTTATTTTTTAATAATTCTGCAAATGCCAAATAATTTTAATTTTAAAAATAATGCCAGACTTAAAACGAAATTCGTAAGGAAATTGAACGAGTAATTAAGTTGAATGTGTTGGTAACAATTACAACATTTTAAAATTAAAATCTTAATTATACTTAAATTATACAAGTAATTAAAAATAAAAGAGGAATTTTGAAATTATAGTAATTTTTAACATTAACAGTTAAAATTTGACTGCAATATTATTTCATTTTAAATTCAAATGCATTGTAGACTTTTTACCGTCATAATTCTGTTTCATATCGGAACTTTATAAAAACGTTCTTTTTCTCTTTACCTTTGGATTTGTTTTTCATGCCTGGCTTATCTACAGTTATACCAAATATATAATTTTTTTTATACGTTTTCGCTTGCCATATTTTTTTTTTATAATTATGATTATTTATTATATTAATTAGTATTAAATTGTTAAAATGTTAATTTAAAATTTATAATTCATTACAAACAAGTACTTAACAAAAAAAAAAAATTAATTTTTAACCAAACAAAAACTTAAAATAATTTATAAATGTATTCTTTTTCTAGTCCTCTGTATATACTAAAATAGTATTTCAATAAAATGTGTATAAAACTCTACTTTTTTAATTCGAGCAGAATTATTCTGCTCGAATTATTTATTTTAATTAAAAATGCAACGAAACTACATACTAATTAGCAACGCTTTGCAATTTAGATAAATCGCTTTAGTTTTTATATAAAGCAATTCTTTTTTCATTTATCATATTTCTTTTAATAATAAAAAAAACAATTTTTTCTTTCGATTACAAAAATATGTGTAATTACTTCAGCATATTTAAATTTTGAAGTAAATATTCCAAACGGTTCGCCAGTTATTGCAACTGGAGAACAGTTATGCATTGAAAATACAAGTTTCTGCTTTTTATTTTTAAACTAGGAATATATCAATAATAAACTAATCAAGAATTTTTAAAATTCAACGAAATTTTTTATTTTTTAAATTAACAAAAAAAAAAATACTGTAAAAATAATGTTTTGGTATTTGTTTATTATGATATTGAAAATAACTGCTTTACCTAGTGTCTACAAATGGTAAAGTACAGCAGCTGTTTTCTGATAGCAGGTAGGGCGTTTGGCTATCTGACTGATTTATCTGACAGATCCTATGAGTTAAGCCCAAACCACATCGTGAAAGTGCCAGTGAACAGTGGCAGTGCTGTCAAATAGCTTAAGAAATAGCTCTTGTTGATTTAGAAACTTTTCTAATTTCTCGGCAGTGACAAATAAAGAAAATACAAAAACTGCTTTATCGACAAAACGTCGCACTGCGGTCGACACTGCGTTTATGTGGTTTAGGCTTTATGGTATAATGTAAACCCCGATTTAGCTTAACAGGGTGTCTTCAAATCACTGGTTTTGAAGTAGGGATGATTTTCTGCTATTAGCACAGTATCAAAAGCCTAAAGCTGCCTACACACTAGGGAACATGGTTGAGGGAACAAAAAATATCAAAAAATTTTGTAAACACGAAATGCACGCTCTCAACACACACACAAACGCACTCACACATTCACAAAAAATGCTCTCTTTTTTTGAGTATGTTCCCTAGTGTGTAGGCAGCTTAACGTCAATTTTCAGAACGCCAAGCCAATCGAATTTGTCAATTGTTCTGTTTGAAATTCCAAATTTTTAATGGATTTCCGTTAAAATCTACTTTTAACTCGACTTCGATCGTAATGTATATTCACTATAAGCCTATATTATTAAATTATTGCTTTGAATTTTATTTTGAAGCTTCTTTTTGTACAGACTTCTAAAAATTCTCAAATTGAATCGGCCGTTAATAATCTTTCAAGTCAGCTTTTGCAAATAAAGCCATATAAATTTTAATAATGTTCGCAATGTGAACGGCATGTTAATTTGGTTTTAAATTTTGATTAATTTTCAGAATTGTTGAAAGCAATTTGAAACTTGACATGAAGTTTTATTAATTGAAAATGTCAAATTCAACACCAAATCTGAGAGTTGTAAGTGTAAAACTAAATTATTCTGAAACTTCTACAGCGAAAATATATTCTTTTTAGCGCTATAAACGACCTTAACTAATTATTTTAATACTAATTAATAGGGCAAGGAATTTCATGCACTTAAAAATGGAAAATATGCGCCTAAAATATGCGGCTAAAAAAGAAAAATATGCATTAAAAATATAAGAAATATGCACTAAAAACTATTATTTTTGCAAAAATAATGCAATTTGAAACTTAAAAATATATTTAAGTTAGCTATTTTGCAAACAGACACAGAACTCGAAGATTTTCCATAGGTCAATAAGGTTTTTAAGATTGTTTATTTTGATTAAATCAAAATATAAAAATTAGAATTTTTTATATTTTTTTACAAAATAAAAAATGCTCCTAAAAATTAAAAATATGCACAAATATGCATTAAAAAGCACACAATATGTATTAAAAAGGCACCAAATATGCATTTAAGGTCAAAATATGCAAAAACATGCATTTATGACAAAATATGCAACTACAAATCGATGCCATTTTGTTCTAAATTTGATGATTCGGATAAATATTTAGTCCATATTAGTTTTGGACTATCGATAAAAAACATGCATTTGCATGAAATTCCTTGCCCTACTAATTAATAATTTATTATACACATCGACTTCAGCCAACTCCGAGCCGCCGCCGATAATTTTTTGTTCTACCGCCGCCGCTTATTATTTTGTGTAGACTTTTATCTCAACAAACAAAATGCAGTGTTGCCGTATCAGTGCTTTTTGTTGTTTACAGAAGCTCTTTAAAACGGTGTCTTCAAATGCAATAAATTATATTAAATGTCAAAACCATTGCAGAGAAACGTCAAAATGATATCAATTGTAGATTTTTCTTCAAAAAACACAAAATTTTATCAAAAATTTATTTTTATCTACAAATAATAAATAAACTCATTCGCATTCTTTTTTTTTTTTTTTTTTTAATTTTCGTTATTTTTTTTATTACAAAATAAAAATTAAAACGAAAAGTGATATTTGATGGCATGCAAGAGGCGCTTGCATGTTAGTGATATCATGATATTGCAATCAAATTGAATTTGAGTGTTTTCACTTGCGATGAAATCATTTTGACAATTGCTTGCTATCATTTTATTGCATGTCAAGCACTAGGTTATCTACACCGATAAAATTTCTCAGTTGCTCGGTTAAAGAACTCCTCAGTTAAAATCAAAAACTTTAAATTAACTGAAATAATCGATATTAACTTTGGTTTTATTGTAGTTAAAAATAAATGAGTTCTAAATTGTCAAAACAGTTTTAAAATACAATTAAAAACTAAAATAAAGATATAAAGATTTTTTTATTTCCCGCTTTTGTTTGTGCATTTTTTTGAATCTTTGAGCACTAATTAAAGCATTTGGATTGTAAAACTGTGAAATTCGCTAAAGCTTAAATGGATTTAAGGTAAGTAAACTTCTTTTTACAATATCTTTTAATTCATTTTTAAACTTTGAATTTTTCACAGAAGGTGAGACGAAGCAAGAAGTAGAACTGGTTTGAATTGTTGCTTATATGGCTCGGATGTGGCTGTAAAGTTTTATGTTGAACCCGAGAGATGCTAAGATTACAGAAGGTGAGAAGAAACAATAAGTGGAACTGGTGGGACTTGCTGATTACATGGCTCGGATGTGGCTGTAAGTTCTATATAATACAATATGTGAGTCCTAGAGATCCTCAAGCAAAAAGAAGATGAAACAAATTTTCAATTATTTTATATGTTTTATCTAGACATTATTGTTAATAAAAACTTTTAATGCTCAAAGTTTTTCTATTGTGTAAATCAAAAATTAAACTAAATATGATGGTTGTTTGTCTATTAGGTTATTTTTAACTAACTTCCCATAATTATTTATTTCAATTAACAATATCGTTGTCCGTAACTGAGTTCTCAGTGAAAATGTTTTAATGAAACACAATTAATTATTTTTAATTAATTTGAGTAAATGAGGCTCAGTTAGGGGTATTTCACCTGGGACTCAGTTCAAAATTTAGTAGCCAATAACTGAGTAATTTTTTCGGTGTAGTGTCTTCACCTAGTGTCTTCAAATGCAATGAAATGTGCAAAGAAATTTGAAAATAACCCACAATGCAACAACAAAATTATTTTCGTTGTTGTTTTGTGTGTTAATTTCAAATTTCTTTGCACATTTTATTGCATTTGAAGACACTAGGTCAAATGCAATGAAATGTGCAAAGAAATTTGAAAATAACACACAAAACAACAACAACCAAAATAACACACAAAACAACAACAACCAAAATTATTTTGGTTGTTGTTGTTTTGTGTGTTATTTTCAAATTTCTTTGCACATTTCATTGCATTTGAAGACACTAGGTTAAGCAACATATCAGTGCTTTTTCCAGTATTGCCATTTAAGCTTTTGGGTACTTTTTGAGTCCAACTCCGTTTGTGCACTAGAGTTGTAAAAGTATTGAGTATTCCGGTACTGAGTACTCAATACTGACTGTTTTTTTGAGTACTCAATACTAAAACGGTACTACTCAATACTTTTAAAGATGCAATTTTCCGTAGAAATGTGTATTTTTCGTATAAAAATACAACTCTAAAAATAGTACTCTAAAAATACAGCTCTGAAAATACAACTCTATTTGAGAAGCAAAGAAATTTGTAGCGAATTTTTGGGAAAAATTATTTAATTAATTTATTTAAAATGTTTTAAATCAATTAAAATGTAAATAACAATAGTTATTTAACACGTGTATGTGAATTGTGATAATTTTTCCTAATAAATACGAATTCATAACATTTTTATTTTTAAATTAAAAAACCGTTAAAAGTATTGAGTAGTATCGAGTACTCAATTGAAAAGTATTGAGTAGTATTGAGTACTCAAAAAATACCGAAATTTCACAACTCTATTGTGCACAGTTTTCTGGATCAGTATACGGACCAGAAACGGAACTTGAGGAACATCGAAACTGATTCGAATCCGTTAAAAGTCCTTAAATGACAGACCGTTATGTCGTGTAAAAAGCGGAGTGACTTCCTTTTTAGAATGCCGTTTCCAGTACCGTTTTCTAAAACAAAAACGGACTTATGCATCTACCTAAATTCCCCTATTTATTCTATATTAAATTTAAGCATTAGTTTGTATGTTATTTAATAGATTTATTAACTACCTAATTTCGTAAAACACTTGGGTGAAGTGAAGGGAACTTTCAATGTAAATTGTTTTTGTAACAAAAACAATTTCTATAGAAATAACCCAACACTTCACCGAAGTGTTTTAGAAAATTACCCCCTAAATTAAATAATTTACAAATTTAATTAAACACTATATTTACATCCGGGACAGTTAACATCATAATCGTGTTCGAAATGCACAAAAGTGACCCATAATTAAATCAAATATCTACTTGCATAAGAAACGATTTATTAATTGAGGTTTAATGGATTGTATTTACGATGGAGTTTTGCACACGATGAAAATTTGCATACTTTTTTACTAAAACTATTTATATTTGCTGAATTGCATTCGCTTAAGGCACATTTACACGCGAGAGAAAACTGCTACAGATAGAGCAAAAAACAAAATGAAACACATGTTCTGATGAATGTTCCATCGTGTGTAGGCAGCTTAAGTCTCTTGTTTGTTTTTATTTATATTTTGAAGTAAAGTGCCGTGAGCAAGCACGAAATACTCACAAAGTTCTGAACCAACATTTCATTTTAAACGTTAAGTACGTACTGAATACAATAATGTTATTAAATTAATACTCGAAATTTTTAAGTATTTACTTTTATAATGTTACTTAATTCCGTTTACATTGTTCATGTTAAGACTCAATAAAATTAAATTAAATTTATATTTTGAATGAGAAAAGTGTAACTTACCCGATGTCTTCAAATGCAATAAATTATATGATATGAAATGTCAAAACCATTGCAGCGAAACGTCAAAATGATATCAATTGCAGAGTGGTGGAGAAGACTTGACCATTTCATGGATAAGAAATATCATAGATTTTTCTTCGAAAAACACCAAATTTTATGAAACATTAATGTTTACCGACAAATAATAAAAAACTAAACACTTTTCCATTCCTTTTTACCAAATTTTTTGTTGTTTTTCTATTACAAAATTAAAATGAAAACTAAAAGTGACATTTGATCTCTGGCATCATTGCAAGATCCGATGGCATGTCAGCGATATCATGATATTGCAATAAAATTGAAATTGAGTGTCTTCACTTGAGATGAGAGCATTTTGACAATTGCTTGCTATCATTTTATTGCATGTCAAGAAACTAGGTTACTGAACAAAGTGCCACCTATTGATAACGATTGCGTTCTTATGTTTATGGTGATGCCATTTCCATGATTTTTCAAAACGCGATGACTATTGTGACAATATTTTTCAAAAAATTTGCCGATTTTGTGGCCAATAAACCTGGCAACATTGATTGTGACTAAAAACGACAGTTTTTACTAAACGACTAAAGACGGCAAAATAGAATTTGTGGGTGCTGACGGTTTTTAAGGAAAAAATTGTGTATTTTTCACACAAAAATATTGTGTGACCTCTAAAATTTGTGAAACAAGTGTTAATTGATAAGAATTTGAAACAATTTAATAAAAATTATGAAAATTCCATTTAATTGAAGTAATTTTCGAGCAATCAAGTTGCAAAAACACACAGCTGCTGCATTGTCTACGTTGTTTTTTACATAGGTTTTTTATTTGTTTTATTGTATTTGCTAGTTGACGTTGTCGTTAACGTCTTATTTCTGCTTTTTACAAAGTGAAAATAAAGTGACAGAAATAAAAAACAACTAAAAAAGTGAATTTGTGAAATTTAAATATAAATTTTTCAATAGGAGGTAAGTGTGACAAAATTAAAACTTGTATATAAAAAATTTTGTTTCATATTTCTATGGGTCGTGCCCCATCCGGTGTTTCTTTTTTCCTTGTTACATATTTTCTTTTGTTCACTTGATATGAATTTTATCTATGCTTAATGCATGTTCCTTCTATGCGTGTTTATATTATACCAATAAAATACACAGAAATTTTTAAAATATTTTGGAGCGCATACTCTAAAATTGGAATACCGCAAAATCTATTAAAAAAGGTGCATTTGGTCCAAAATATTCGATTTCATATTGACGTATTTCAATATTTAATTGTATAATTTTGGAATACTTTTCTTTAATTCATTTGTTATTTTTGTTTCACCCTCATTACATTATCTCTGCTCATCTTAACCCAAACAACCATCATCATCCTATTAGTCATACGTCAATTCATTCAATTTTATTCACTGTTTCATTATTATTTCTTTCATTTTTTGTCGTTTCATATTTTGTTGCTGTTGTTTTTTCTTCCACTATGTGTTTTTGTTTTGTATGTAATTTGTGGATTTTTTGTGCGCCTGTCCGGTCCGTCTATTTTCTAAATAATTTTCGTAATATAATTACTCTAAAGGACAATTTTTTAGAAAAGATTTTTTTTTTTTATTTTTAAAAGAAACTTAAACGCATAGAAAAAAGTTAGATTCTGAAAATTTTTCCAATGAAAAACCCCTGTGGGTTTTCTGAGAACTTTTCCTCTAGAAAACTTTTCATACTTTGAAAACTTTTTCCTAACAAAATCTAAGAAATTTTTTATGCAGAAAAACCCTCAGATCATAATCCCTCAGATCATAAATGTTTTTTCTTATAGTTAACCCCACAGATTCTGATAACTTTTTTCTATAACAAAACGAGATTCTAAAAGCTTTTAGTTATAAAAAATCTTCAGATTTCGAAAAATGTTACCTTTAGAAAAAAACCACTGTTTCCATTTAATATACCTAGGTGTTTAACCGGTTAAGACATTATTTGAAAATTCACCTAATTTGATTAACCAGTATTTCTTTGGTTTTTTTTATCAATGAAAGCACAAAATACGTTAAGCCGATTGCATTGTTTTGTAAAGTTTTTGTACAAGATGATTCAAAATGTGCAAAGATTCTTTATTTTGTAGGATTTTTCAAAAGAAGAATATGTTAGATATGTTCAGTGGAAGAAAACCCTTTGAGTTAGACTTTTTCTATTAAAATTATGCCAAAATCAATCGGTTTTTGACTTCACAGTAGAACAAATACTCTTAGAACCACTTCTAGAACTAGTTGTTTTTAGTTATACCTTACATTTAAGCTCAGCTAAACGGGTTCCACAGGGAATTGGTGCTAGAATAACGTGTATTGTTGATTTGGTTGGAAATCGCTTTAATAAAGTTGTCTTTTAAAGTTCTTGAAGGACAATATATAATATAATTTACCTTAATGTAAATATTTAAAGAATTAGGACAGAAGTAAATAAGTGCCTATTGCATTTCCTAAAGTCTATATAGTAATTGCTTTGATGGCTTTGTAGTTAGTACTTGTTTTTTAAGCTTTTCGTGCCATTTTTTAGCCAAAGCTTATAAAATCAATCTGATAATTATTTCAGTTTTTAATTATTTGGACATTAAACAAAAATAGAGGCGATTAATCAAGGAATCGCTTAATCAATTAACAGAATTGGAAACATAAAAAAACTGAGATAAGAACTTTTTTTTATAAAAAAACCTCAGATTCTGAGAACTTTTTACTAAGAAAATTTTCAAGATTCTGTTAAATCATTCCACAGAAAAATATTTATTCAGAATATTTGTTTCTGCAGAAAATTACCCCCAATATGGTGTGAACCTTTAGGTTCTGAGATCTGTTTTTTATTGAAAAACTCCTAAGGAAAACTTTATATTATGACCCTTTTTCTTACAGATACCACTACAGATTTATAGAACCTTTCCTATAAAAAATTCATCAAACGGGAAAACTTTTCTTTAAAGAAATGGTCCCAGATTTTTATCTATAAAAAACTTTAGATTCTGGGTACTTTTTCGTATAGGCAACCCGTCAAATTGTGAAAACTTTTTCCTAAGGCAAAACCCTCAGGTTTAAAGAACTGTTTTCTACAGCAAATTTTCCATATTCAGTGAAATATTTCTATAGAAAGATATTTCGATTCAGAATACACACTTTTTTCTGTAGAAAAGCATTAAATTCTGCGGATTTTTTCTGGTAGAAAACTTCTCACATTGTGTGAATTTTCCCATAGAAAAAGCCTGCAGATTTTGAGAATTGTTTTCTGTAGAAAATCTTTAGATTAAGAGGACTTTTTCTTATAGATAACACTACAGATTCATAGAATTTTTTCGACGTTGATTGGCAAAAGTTTTCTTTTTCGGACCTTTTAAACTGAGAGGATTTTGCCCTCGGGGGCCATTAAAGTTTTTGTATGAATTGATTAAGATTGTGTGAACTATTTTCCCAGTATAGGAATACCCTTTAGATTTTGAGAACTCTTTCCTATAGTCTAAGGACTTTTTTACTATAAAAAAATTCAGATTTTTAGGCATTTTTCCTAAATAATAAAAACATTTAGGTTCTGTGTACTTTAACCTGTAGAAAATAATTTTATTTTCTGAAAATAAAAAGCTCCTTTAAAATCAACTTTTGGGACCAACTTTTTCTTTGCTTTCAAAACGCTGGCATCTTAGTTCCTTAAAAAACTGTTTGCCAGTGCTAGCATTTTAGTACCAGCTGTTATCATTCATTTATGTTTTTGCCACTAAGTATTATGTCTCGTTAGCTGAGTGGGTATAGCTATCGTCTGCCAATATGACGGCCTGAATTCAAATCACGGTAGGAGCAAAAAAAATACATATGAACTTTTTTTCAAATTTTATTTTAGAAAATATATTTCCAGACCACCTTTTTCATCAGCGTTTTGCCAACGTTCAAAAATTTTGTTTCTCCAGTGTTTTTTGAACAGCCGGTCCTTTTGTCTAAAGATGTTATCATTTTTAAAATTGGAAAGCACTTTTTGCCAGTACTTGTACCACCTGTTAAGGTGCGTTGCCATCGCTTTCTTCTTTTGTATTTTTCTGACTGGGTGGATAGAGCTGTCATCTGACAATATGTGACAGCCTGGGTTCAAATCACGACAGGACAAAAAAAAAAAAAATACATATAAATTTTTTTTAAATTTTATTTCGGAAAATAAATTTCCAGATCACCTGTTTATTGGTATTGCTAGCGTTTTGCCAATGGTCAAAATTTTGATTCTCCAGTGCTTTTCCGACGCTTTTTGAACCGCCAGTCCTTTTGTGTAATGATGTCATCATTTTAGGAATGGGAAAGCACATTTTGCCAGTATTTGTACCACCTGTTAAAGTGCCTTGCCCATCGCTTTCCCGTTTGTATTTGAGGATTTTGGTACCGCTGAAATTTCTGACTAGGTAGCAAGGGATAATCACGTTGGGATAGCACTCTAAGCCCATTCTTTGCCAGTGTTTTTTTTTTATAAATCACCTAAATTTTTGTAAAACAAATACTGGCAAAATGCTTTCTTCAAACGCTGGCAAAGCGTCCCAAATGAGTGTTCTGCCAGTCATTTATTTTGAACACCGCGGTTACCCAGTGGTATGCCAGTACTTGATTTTTTGTACCACTGGCAATTTCTGACTGGGGTGTTGTATAACAGGATTTAAAATCTAGTTATGAACCTGGATTTTTCAAAAACATGGCTATGAAACTGGATTCCTTTATATGGCAAATCTGCTTTAAATCAAGTTATGGAACTAGATTTTCACCAAAATTACTTCAAACTTGATTTCGGGTATAATATAAATGCAATTTAAGGAATTTTCATTGGTCTCAAGTTGAAAGTGTCAAAATAACTGCTCTATCTTAGCTAAATTTGTGTAACAGTGTGTTAAATCAGTTTCTATGCAAGTCGCTCACACACTGTTACGCGCCCTCTCACTGGCTCTCGCTGATATTTCAAAAAGTTAAATTTCAGCTAACGGGTTCAATTTTTTTTTATTATATTTTTTCTTATTATGTGTAGTTATTGACACAATTTTTGATATTTATTAAAATTTAAATATATGTTAAAACTTAACCTATCACCTTCTAATATAATTTCTTGAAATATCGCCCATAAACAGTTAACAGATGATGCATGCATCCTCTTGAGATTCTATACTCGTTGGCTATATCTTTCCCTGGTTTGAGTTTTTTTTACTAATTCTTCATTTACATAACCGAAACTTTAGGGCCACGGTTCCCAAATGGAGGTCCGTACCAGAATTCCAGGGGTCCGCGAAGAGATCCGACAAAAAACATAAAACAAGTTATTAAAAAAAAAAACTATTTTTTTTATAATTTTTAAATTATTTAACAAAATATTGACTTGAAAAATGTTTTTTACTTATTCCTGCTTAAAATTGGCCATCATTTAAAATAAGCAGGTGCTTTTATTAATTTTGCCCTATAATTTATAAAGTACCTCTCGCTCAACACTGGTTTGGGGGTCCGTGAGCTAGTAGAAATGTCTCAAGGGGTCCGTGAAGCAAAACTTAGTGGGAACCGCTGCTTTAGGATTTTATATGGTTAATTCAAGCTACTAACTAAATAATAAACTTCTATATTTTAAGGCATGATAATAATATTTTTTTTGTAGTTTATCATAAATTCAGAATTTCCTTCCTTACATAGTTAATATTCTCTTTTCCATTTAATTCTTACCATTTCATAATTTATTTTTCATTATGTTCATAAATCATATTTCATTATAATAATTTTCAAATCTCCACCGTTAATCAAAATAAATTTACAAGTAAATAACATTTTTTATATTTACATTTTTTTAAACCATTATTTACCATTACAGTTTTATTTGTCGACTGCTACTAACAAGCAACTCACTCATATAAGTAATAAATACCACCACATCCTGCTTAAATAACTTCAAATGGGGCCGTCATAATTAAACGCCCACTTTTTTCAATTTTATGTATGCGAACATATCCAACATCTTTTCTTTGTACAACAACTTGCCATCATCATTGTCCGATTATTACAGAAAAGAAAAAAAAATTAAACATTAAAAATCCAAGCAATATTACAACTCTAGTGCCATTAAATTTTCATATACTCTCTCACACACTTAAATATATACAGAGGAGAATTGTCGTAATTATAAAGAAAATCCTCCTTAACATTTAACATCATTGTCATCAATTTAAAGCTGCAAAAGTACAGATTTCACTGATTAACGTTGTGGGGCGATTTGAGTCGGAAAGAGTGTGTATTTTATTTTGCAAATGAAAGATCATTGCAACAAAAGAAAGGTGACATAAATCAAAATCCTAACAAGAATTATCAAAAAAAGAAATCGAATATAAAATAATAACAAAAGCGTGCCAATATATTGCTTTTTACAACTCACTGCCATAATCTTCTGCTTAACAAAAAAACACCCAAAATATTGAAAATTTTAAACTTTCCTTTTTGCATTTTGGGCAACATTTTTTTGTGTTAACCCGATACGCTTAATCACCAGCTTTATAAAAATTCACAGTAAAACAACCAACATCATTTCAATTTAAAGTTCCACCACTTCAACATACTGCATCCATCCTCATCCTTTTTTCTCTCCTACGTAGTTCTGTGGCATTTGTGTGTCATAAATTTTTAACCGTTATATTTATATATTTTCATATCTTTCTCCCGCCTTTCATATACTTTCTTCGTGTTGGTTTTTTGTTATAAAAATCTTTCAAAATTCTACCCAATATCTTACCATTACCCCACAAAATGGCAGATTTAATACGCCTGGGCAACGTGGATGTTGTCATACAAAAAGATAAACTTGGTTCACCGATTGGCGGTTCAGATGATGGTAATTTAGCTGCTTTTGGTGGCGGTAACAATTTTGTTAGTGGTATGACAGCAACTGGCGCTGGTGGCGGTGCTGTTAACTTCGATATGGGTGATTTACAACAGGAATTGGATCAAGATGAATTTGATGGAATTAATATGATAAATGGTAAGTGGTTTTTGTATATTATAGATTATGTTTTAATTTTTATGTTTTAAAAAGAAAATATTGCAAAATCAAAGTTAAATATATTGATTTTAAGATTATTCTATTGTTGAAATTGATTATATTTCTTAAATAATTTAGCTCGAGGTTTTGGTGTTTTTTTTTATAAAATATCTTTATTTTCTAATACCGTTATTTCGTCATTCATTGAATGGCATTATCAGGGTTGCTAAAATGAATCACGAAATATCGGTATTATAAAGTAAGATGTAAAGTAAGAGCGACAATTACATATTCTATGTGCTCGAAGATTCCATCTCTTTGGGTTTTCAATGGTGTTACGAATGACATTGCAGAGGAAACTTCTGAAACAAAATCTGTCTTAGGCAACTCGCCTGCCAGTTTATTTCTGTAGACAGTTTTTTGTTACATTGTCCGATGGAAGACAAAATATACGATGAATTGTATGTAAAAGACTCATGATTACATTTTTAATTGACTTTATTAGATTACATCAGTATTGAGTGAGCTGAAGATTGGAATTTTACGATGCTCAGAATACAAATTATAATTTGTACCGTCGTAATATTGAAAGGAGAAGGGTACAGGGAAGAATTTTAATTGAATTTAAATATAAAAAAATAAGTGAACCATGTTAAAAATTTTTAAATCATGCTGAGAAGATTTTTTTTGAATTGAATTCATTAATATTAAATCACTGACCATGATACGGTGTCTAGCTCTAGATTGTTAAACTATAATGGCCTCAATATCCTGTTACCTACAAATTCTCTAGTCGTGATTTCCACAGTGTTGTTGATGCTGCCCATTCTTATAACATACCCAGCAAAAAGAAAATATGCCCAAATAGTAGAAAAGAGGAATACTCCCACTTCAAAATTTTTTCAGTACTTTTTAAACGAGTGCAAAGGAAACTCTTTTTCATCAATCGAAAAAATTTTTATTTAAAATTGTTTTTATTTTCAACACCGGGTATTGAACTTGCGACCTCAATATTGCTGGTATGCTCTATACCGCTGAGCTATTCTTTGATTTGAAAGTTGACTGGCCTAAAAACACAACTTTGTCATTGTGAGGTATTGTTTGTGTTTGTACGGCAACGTTGGCTTATGTTATTCCCATATAAATTTGACATTAGTAACGTTAAGAATTAACATGAACATTAGCTAATGGCAAATATATATCGGAATGTTTGCTACCCAAACATAGCCCTTGAGTCATGTTCTCTTCAATAAAAGTACTTATTAAACACGTGCAAAAGGTGCACTGCAATTCAGTATTTTTTCGGCACTATTTTCACATGTGCATAAAAATCATCATTTTTATTTTATATATTTTTAATAATTGAAAAATAAAAAAAAAATATTGCATTTAAAGAAATTATTTTTAAATATTAAAAATAAAATGAAATTAAAAAGAAATTAAAAGAATATTGGTACCGCCAGGAATCGAACCCGCGATCATCTGTTTGGACATAAACTAATCTCGAGGGTGCTGAGACGACGTTCCAGGTTGCAATCACAAACGAGATTAATCAATAGTTATCGCTAAATTTGTTAAATTAGTACACATTCCAATTTCATATAGTTTGTATTTTAAAAGAGCTTGAGAGCCCCACTATTTTGAGCAGCTGTCTTGTGAGTTCGCCTATAAGAGGCTTCCAAAATAAACTAGGACTAAATATTACATTAACATCCGCTGAGAACTTTTATCTTTATCTTCTGTATTTCCTGCATTTATTATTCAAATAAAAGTTGCAAAAACGATTTAAATAACAGCGTTGAATGTTCTTGGTCATAATAAAATCATTTTTTAAATTTTAACTGGTTTAAATTGTATCATATTTTTAATATAATCTTTTCCTCGAAGTTTTACGGCAAAGATTTCTTTTCATTCTTTTTTTGCTTTAATTTTTTGTTTACAGATTGTTGTATTTTATATTAAAATATACAACAATATAATATATATGACAATGTATGCAAAATAATGCCGCAAAAAGAGTACTCGTAAGGTGAATTGTGTGAGTCACTTGGTCTTATAACTTTGTGGCACAGTAGCTGTACAACCATACAAAACATAAACCAAGAAAGTAGAAGAAACAAATTTATATACTTTGAAAAAACATCCACAGCACTTAACACAAAAAGACAGACAGGCAGACAGACAATCATTTAAAATGACTAGAAAGGAAACAAAATATAGGAATAAATAAAGCTCACAACAACAAAAAAAACACTGAGCACATACCCGACTCCCATAGCTCATACATTAGGAATATGTTAAATTAAAAATAAAAACTATTTATGGTTTTGAAAGAATTTTGAACACTCTACACCATTGATTTCATTGCAAAATCAAGGATGTCGAAAGAAACATGAACATTAAAATATGCTGTAAGACGTCTTATCGTGTGGATCTTTAAGTACGTCCTAAGTCTTCATAACACTTAAGCATGGCTCATAAAACATATCTACATTGTTCTTCAGTGGTTCTTGAAATGTCAAAATTCAGTTCAATCGTCTCTTAGAGATGTCTTAGTTAAATAGTCCTACGCCATCTTAAAGTTTATTAACCCACATGTTGTTCAACAATTATGCGAGTAAATTTTTCATTAAAGATTTAATCGACACCTTTGATTTATTTCAAGATGTACAATTTGATTTTTTTATTAGGTATTAACAGTTCCAAATAAGAATCGCGATGGGCTTAAGAAACAAAAACCCAAGCGTACTTAAAATTTGCGGTTACTTTGAATGGTCCCAGGTTGGGCGCCATTTTGTCAGTACACAAAAAGAAAAAAAGTTGTTAGTCAATAAGATGTCGAATCGTCGATTTTTAAAAATTTTAATAATATTTCAATGGCCCCACATTGTGCGTCATCTTATCAGTGCATGGAAAAACAATAGTGCCAGGGTTGGGGAAACAAAAAAAAAAATTGGTCTTAAAGGAGCTTGTCCACAAACAAAAAAATTGATTTTATAAAACAAAAACATTTTTAAATTAAAAAAATAAAAAAAAAAATGTTTTTGCTTGCAACCGAATTTGAACTCGGAACCTTCTGGCTACAAACCTTTTTTAACGAAGCGTCAGCATTTTTATAAAATCATTGCTCTACCAGTGAATTGATTTTTGTACCGCTGGCAATTTTAAGTAGGTAGCACTGGATAACCACTGGTTGCAAATCTTGGCATATCACTCTAAGCCCATTCTTGGACAGTGTTTTTTTTATAAATCACCGGAATTTTTGTAAAAATACTAGCAAAACGCTTTTTGCAAATGCTGGCAAAGCTTCCCAAATGAGTGTTCTCCCAGTCATTTATTTTTAACACCGTGGTTACCCAGTGGTATGTCAGTGCTTGTTTTTTGTACCACTGGCGATTTCTGACCGTGTATTTTTACAAAATATGAAAATTATGCAAAACTATAGTTTTTAGTAAGAATTCAAAATGTATGCTAAACAACATTGGATTTTTAGCAAGATATGCATTTATAGCAAATTATGCAGAAAAATATGCCAAAAAATGCATTAAAATATGCAGTTGTAGCAAAATATGTAAAAATATGCATTTATAGCAAAATATGCGTTAACAAATCGATGCCATTTTGTTCTAAATTTGTTGATTTGCAAAGATATTTAGTTTTTGTTCTCCAGCTAAAGGCAACGAACATGAACTTCCGAGCCCTAGTCATTATACTCTATACTACATAGTGTAAGGTATAAATCTATAAAAACGTGTTTAAAAGGTTCAAATTGGTTTCGGGTTTTTTTACGGAATGAGAACTGTCTGATTAATGAATAGAATTATATAGCTCCCGTGCAAAAAATACCAAAAAATCGCTTTGGTTTGGTGATACCATTTAGGCTCAATGCATTCTAGCTTCGATAGGACCCTACTATGGCAACTAGATCAAAACATGGATCGATTTTAACCATTTTCATTGGCGTTCGTCCTTGGGATAGTTTAAACTTGTGTACCAAATTTCGTTTAATTATATTTATTATTGCGATATGTAGTTTGATTGCAAGTTCGTTTATTTTACATGGATAGACGTAGTGAAGGACATCGCTAAATCGATCACAGCATGTTTTTCTGAGTCGATCAGTGTGCCATAAGATGCACATATACCAATTATTTTTGGTCGTTGCAAATATCAACACAAACGAAATATACCCTATAGGGTATTCGTGAGTCATAGGTATAATCTTGGCTTGGTAAAATATTTTCGAAAAACGTCTAAAAGTAAACTCGTTACAAAACGTTTATCTAACTTAATACTACTAACATCATAAGTGTAGGGTATCCTAAAAACACAAAGCACAGTAGTAGCAGTAGTTATGGCGCGAGATTTTTTCTTTTGTCATTAAAAAAACGAGTCAAAACACATTTAAATTAACATTAAGTAAAAAAATCTTTACAATTTTATTTTAGATAAAAATCTGCTGAAAGCTTTACACTAAAAAAAAGTCAGTAAAGTCAGAAAAAAGCTAAATTTTATAAAAATTACTAATTTCACCAAAATTGTTTTACTGAAAGTCAGCGAGCTGATTTTTAGGAAAAACATTAAATTCAGCAAACCCGTGTAAAAAAAGATTAGATCTCAATAGATATATCTATGGATATTATTGAATTTAATTACATTTGGTGGCAGATCAGTTCATATATGATCAGATCTGGCATATGTTATACCCTTCATGACCAGATCTGTTCATATCTTAAGCGATCTGGAAAATTCCATGGCCAGATATGAGCAAATCTGGCTAGAATTGTTATCAGATCTCGTACTGGATCTTAACAATTTGAGCTGTTTTCAAAGGCAAAAAAAATTAAAAACAAATTTTGTATAAAGAATAGCCCGTTAAAAAGATGACTATAGGTAAAATTTCTTTAACTTCAGTTTAAAGTTTTTGTTTTATCGATTTTATCTGATTATATATGGTGCGCTAGATCTGATCAGATCTAATTAGATCTCAAAATTGGAGATAAAATGGAAATTGTATAATCACATCTAATTATTTGTGGTCAGATCTGATGTTTTTTCACTAAAACTCTTTCTTTTTTCTTTTTAAATTAGTAAAACATAGGTTCAAAATTAGTTTAGTGTTGAAAAAATATTATTACATTTTTTGCTGAAAACATAATTAAAAAAAAAATTCTCTACTAACTTATTTTTTTGAGTGTAGTTATACATACTGGTTTTTGTTTAAGCTCTTAATTTTTTAATGTTTTTATTTTTCAAAACGTCAATAGCTAAAGTTTAAAAAACTCATAATGCACATAATGAATAGTTGTGTTAGTCATTTCTTTTGCGGCGGACAAACAAATTATATTAACATAAAATTTCTACTGAGATAAGTCATTTGTTAAGATGGGCTATTTTAAAAAGATTTGTGAGGATTTTAGTCTAAAATGTGTACAGTATATTCTTTAGCTATGATTACTCAGAATCTAATTGAGGATTTCTTGGTTGTTTTATATCGAAATAATTGATTGAAGACAGCTGAAAAGATCTGACCCAAAACACCTAGGCAGGGCTTAAAAATTGAAAACTATGTTGCCCCCCGAAACTAAATTAACCTAATTTCGAAGAATAATTTTTTAAAAACATCTAATTCAAAACATTTTAACATTTAAATTGTTTTTGTATATTTTACAACTTTTATTACATTCAACAATAATATGCGTGATGGATATTAATAACTATAAAGTTCATTTATAAAAAAAACTTGACAGAAATAAAATAAAAAATGATAAAGACTTCAATACGCATCGCATATTCATACGTGGAGTGCAAATAAAGAAACGACAAGATGACGACCCTAAAGCCAGTCACATTAGAGACATCCACCATTAAATGATGATAATAAAGAAAACTAACAAGGAAGTTATATCTGGGGTCACCCACTGATTTTGCTGAAATTTGGATATAGATTAGAGAAAATTAATAAAAACGTAATTTTATTGGCCTAATCTCATGTCTACACTCATGGAAATAAATCTGTAAAAATAGCAAAAAAAAGTTTCCAAAAATTGATTTGAAATGATGTTGCAGAAAAAACTGCTAAAATTAGCAGATTAAATAAGAACAGCAAAATTAAAACTGTTAAATTTACAGAATTTTAGTTATATTTAAGCTAACTTTTAGTTAATTGAAAATAACAAATTGTACTGTAAAATCTGCAGAAAATTTTGCTAATTATTAGTAGACTAAAAATAGCAAAAATAAACTGTTATACAGTGATGTGCAATAAAATAGAGCCATTCAAGTTTTTTTTCTAATTTTATTCTCGTTGCCTTTATTTTTAAAGATCAAAATAGTGGATAGATTCGAGGAGATAGTTCAGAAAATTATGTAGAATTTTAACGTGACGTCTGTTTTTTTATTTTGTTACTTGTTTTAAGTATTTAATCAAAAATAAGCGATATCGACCTTCTATCAAATTACATAGTAAAATTTTGCGAGGACTGATCAGTTCTGAAAAAACTGTATATTTTTGGAATTCCTATAAAATTTCCTTAAGTCCTGCATTATTTTTTTCTACAAATGGTCGCTAGGCTTTAAAAGACAGTGCCTTAAACATGACCAAATTTTTCTTTGTTTTTACCGATTTTAAAATAAAGTTAACACTGAAATTTAAACGGGGAATGTTTTATACTATAACGTAAAAAAGGCCTGACTGATTTGTTATATCGCGGTAAGTATAAAATAAGCCCATTCACTTTAAAGTTTCAGTGTTATTAACTTTATTCTAAAATCGTTAAAAACAATGAAAAATCTGGTCATGTTTAAGGCACTGCCATTTTATGTCTGGCCACCATTTGTAGAATAAAATAATGCAAGACTTAAGGAAATTTTATAGGAATTCCAAAAATATACAGTTTTTTTAGAACTGATCAGTACACGCAAAATTTTACTATGTAATTTGATAGAAGGTCGATATCGCTTATTTTTCATTAAAAGCCACGCCTACTTAAAACGAGTAACAAAATAAAAAAACAGACGTCAAGTTAAAATTCTACATAATGTTCTGAACTATCTCCTCGCATTTTTGGGCGAATCTATCCACTACTTTGATCTTTAAAAATAAAGGAAACGAGAATAAAATTAGAAAAAAACTTGAATGGCTCTATTTTATTGCACATCACTGTATATATTTTGCTATTTTTAAGTTAAATTTAGTTCAATGCAAATAGCAGTCTATCCAGCTAAAATAAACTGCTGTTTTCAAAAGGCTCGATTTTTATTTGTATTTAAAAAAATCGAAAAAAAAATTCGAAAATTTTAATTTTTTTTATTTTTACGCTACAAATTATTTAGCAAAATTTTTTGCTGATATTAGCAGGTTGATTTGCTATTTTCCATTAACAAAAATTTAACTAAAATTCTGTATATTTAACAGTTTTATTTTTGCTGTTCCTATGTTACTAATATATAGGAAAAATAATCTGCTAATTTTAGCAGTTTTTTCTGGAGCTAATTTGTAACTAATTTTTAGTAGTTTTAACTAAATTTTTTACAGGCTTTTTTCTATTAGTGTAAAGTAAAAGTTTTACAGAACAACACTAAATGGGCATGGGCATATCTACATTAATAATTGCGCATGTCTTGTATACCACTAGATACACTCATAAAAAAAGTTAGTACAAAAGTCTGCTAAACGCGTTCTAATTAAATTGAACTAATTTTTCTGCTATTTTCTCTAAAAAAGTCCGTACAAATAGGTAAAAATTCAAAAATAGCAGGAAATAGTACATGTATTTGCGCCAGCACAATTTTGACCTAGTTGTACGGGTTTTTTTTTTTATAAGTGTAGGCATCTTAAATACTTTTTATTTGATACTTAATTTGTCTACATTTCTTTGAAAGAAATACTTAAAATTTCGTCAAACATAAAAAAAATCCTACTTTTTACCCCGGCTATTACCCCTTAAACATGATATGGGGACTGTATAAAAAATACGTGATCATTCATTACTCTCCAGTATTATATATCCAAATTTTAGCGAAATCGGTGACTGACCCCGGAGATATCTTCCTTGTAAGATCTAATGTGTGTGCGTAATCATACACAATGGAATGAATAGATTGAAATTATGTATTAAAGCAAACACTCAGACACAATGATAGTCAGTCAGTCAGTTGGTCATCACATTATCATTATCACCATAAACATATAAATTCCACATTTGGTTTTAATATTATTGTTGTTCATTATTGACAGATTCTTCTTTTACTATAAAAAGAAAATGAATTAATATTTTTTTAATCATTTTTTATTATTTATACACATTATTTAATAATTGTTTTATTACATCTTATCACTATAAGAAAAAAAGCAAATGAGAACTTTTTTAATGCAATTCAGAAAAAAAATAGATGAAATAAAGCTAGATTAGCCGGTTTAAGATGTTGAAAGAAATATTACATTATAGTCTTCTTATAAGCGATACAAATGCCCATTGTTTTCTTGCAAAAGACACGATTGGTTCCCAAAAGAAACATTGATTTGATTACTCAGAATTTTTAAAACATGAAGGTTCCCAAATTGGACGTCATCACAATAAATCTGCTTAGATTACTCATATTTTTTTTAAATTATGCCACATTGGGCGCCATTTTATCATAACATAATAAAACTAAGTTGTTACTGTTTTTATACGAGTATTACAAAATTCTATATTTTGAGAGTCACGATTGACATAGTAACAGGTAGGATTATTTTGTTATTTCATTCAAGAGCCACCATAGAGTTGTTATATGTCATAATAGGACGCGATAGGCCAAACCAGATTAATCAGATTTATTTAAAATTAAATATTCGGCGACATTACGACAAGCTTTCTTATAAGAACCACGATTCGCATAATATAACTGTGTTTTATTTAACCTTCTGATGTCTAAGGCCCACAAAAAGCAGTCTTCAGATCTTAAGTAGTTTTTAGCTAAATGAAAATTTGTTAGTAAGACACTTGTATTGTGAATGGGTTATTAGAGTCTCTACTTGTAAAATAAGTTATTATTTTTGCTCCAGGACTCACATGGTTTATATATAATGGCCCATGTTTGGCGTTAATTCGATCGCGCTAATATAAAAGCAGCGATAGATTTCGAAAAAGACACGTTCTGTTAGATTAGATTATTTAGACTTCCTTTAAATGTGATGGCTGCACATTTATTTGAAATATTTTTATAAAAACTTTTGTCCAGCAACCAGAAACTGAGGATGAACAACACACTGTTAATGTCTTTTTACGTATGGATTTGAGGTATGTACGATGAAGTGAAGATTTGCAACAATTAGTAGCATATGAGAAAAAAATCCTAAGAAAAATATACGGCCCAATAATTGAAAGATCTCATCAATAAGAAGAATGTAACGCGCTATATAAATGCTCAAAGAATAAGGTGGCTTGGCCACATAATTAGAATGCCAGAAAAAAGGAAAATCTTGCAGAATCGAGATATCAATGACGACCTAGAATGGCTAGGTGTAGTTGTCAAAAATCTTAAAGCAGTGGGTGTACACAAGCACAAGGTAGAAAAATATGGAAAAACAAAGTTGAGGAAGCTCTAGTCTACCGAGGGTTGTCATGCTAAGGAAAAAGAAGTGATGGCTGCATGTTTGGCGCCATTCCGATAAGTTTGATCGTTTCGATAAGTTTGATAATTTCTTATGAAAACCACGATTGTCGGATCAGATTTCTTTAAAGTACATTGACCCCACGTTGGGCGCCATTTAAATAAGCTTGATAATTTCTTATAAGAGTTACGATTAGTTTCCCAAAAAGACACGTTGATCTCCAAAAAATAATAGATCGGAGCAGATTACTCAGATTAATTGGTGCGATATACTCACGCGTTATCTTGTAATGATAACTCGTTACCTTGTGCATTATTTTAATGATTAAAACATTTTTTAAAATCTTATTTTAAACAAATTACTTTGTGTTTTTTGTGTAAGAAAATACGATGCACAACTATTCATCTACTTTTAAAGCAATCAAATGTTATGTTTGTAATATTTTTTTTTAATAAATTTTTTTTATGGAAATGTATTTTTAGACACATTACTTACCATTACCACATAAGTAACCACTTTATCACCTCCTCCCCATACATTACTTTGGGGCTCATCGCCTGTAAAATTCATCAGTGAAGTAAGGTGTACTGCATCGGCCCCTATGGCTACACATTACTTTTACATTATTTAGTAATGTGTGGTTTTGCTGGCTGATTAACATACCCAGCAAAAACAGAGTTCAACTACTTACCAGCCTATTTACTTGTTTAAATACTGAGGATTATATTTTTTTTATCAATAATTAGAATTTGATATATTTTTTAAAGGGAATTTTTTAAATTCCGAAAATATGTAACTTCACGGTTACCCAGCAAAAATATGGTCTCAACTACTTACCAGCCTACTTAATCGCTTAATTACTTTTGTTCGCGATGTCCCAAAAGCAATGGGTAGTCATTATCTTCTACAAAAAATACAAAGTAATTAGAACTCATTTCCCTCTCACTTACAAAAAGGCACAAAATAAGGAGTACCCATTACTTTTGGGACATTGCGAAAAAAAGTAATTAAGCGAGTAAGTAGGCTGGTAAGTAGTTGGGACCATGCTGTTTAGACCATGTTTTTGCTGGGTAACCGGGAAGTTACATATTTTCGGAATTTGAAAAATTCCCTTTAAAAATATATCAAATTCTAATTATTGATAAAAAAAAATATATAGTCCTCAATTAGAAAAAAGAAAACTGAATGCGATATTTGCCCTGAAATCATGAATGACTTTTTCCTGAAATCTACAGTTAGTAGTAATGCAAATTCATTTAAAGAGAATACCAGTCTGCTGTATCAGGGTAATTTACTGTATTTTGAACCATTTACTGTCGAGGATGTTGGAAAAGCTATTTCTTCAATGAAATCAAATGCTGTTGGATACGATGGTATAAATATTAAATTTATTAAACTTATTTTACCCTTTGTGTTGCCTGCCTTAACCCATATCTTTAACCACATAATAACGACGTCACAATTTCCAGAATCTTGGAAGATTGCAAATATCATCCCTGTTGGTAAAAAGAATCAACCTACTTTACCTGAAGACTACCGGCCAATCAGTATTTTATCAAGTATTTCCAAATCATTTGAGCGTTTAATTTCGAAACAAATTATCAAACATCTGGCAAGCAATAACCTTCTTACTGAAAATCAATCTGGTTACAGAGCAGGGAGAAGCTGCAGTACTGCCTTACTTAAAGTCCTAGAGGACATTCGTCCATCTTTTGATCGAGGCCATCTCACTATCATGGTTCTTATAGACTTTTCTAAAGCATTTGATACCGTTAATCATGATGTATTATTGATAAAACTGATTAAGTATTTCGGTTTCAGTAATTTTGCCTCTAATCTTATCAGATCTTATCTGTCAGGTCGGTCACAAAGGGTTAGTTGTAGGGAGTCTTTCTCAACTATGAAACCTGTTTTTTCAGGAGTACCTCAAGGTTCAATTCTTGGTCCTATTCTGTTTAGTATTTTTATTAATGATATAGTACACTGCTGTAAAAGCTCTAATATTCACTTATATGCAGACGACGCCCAAATATATCTTTCGCGCCCTCCTGGACTTATGGAAGATTTGGGTTGCCGACTTAATGAGGACTTGCACGAAATTTGCCGTTGGTCGTTGGAAAATAATCTGTTAATTAATGCTTCGAAAACTCAAGCCCTATTAATTGGCAGTTGCTCTTCTGAAATATTGCCAATTATCACCATGCAGAATGAAGTAGTTGAATATGTGAGAGTGGTAAAAAATCTTGGATTTTTAATTAATTCTGAGCTTAATTGCAAGGATCATATTAATTATACAATTACTAAAATGTATTGTGCTCTACGGAAACTCTGGTATGCATCAGCGTTTGTTCCGAGTCACACTAAGCTCAAATTGGTGAAAACGTTACTTATACCAATTTTGACTTATGGAGCAATTGTTTTTGGAAACCTCGATGCCACATCTAATACTAAATTACAAATGGTTATTAATAATTGTGCTAGATTTGTATTCAACAAGAGAAAATATGATAGAATATCTCAATACTCCCTTCAAATCTTGGGATGTAATCTAACTTCATATCTAAACATTCGAAATTTAGTATTTTTACACAAAATTATATATACGAAGGAACCTGATTATTTGTACCGGAAAATTAATATGTCCAGATCAAGTCGAACAAGCAATATTATTACGCCTGCTTATAATTACTTATCATCCTCAAGATTGTTCTTTGTTAGTGCTGTGAAATTGTGGAACTCTTTACCTAATCAAATTAAATCCGAACCCCGTGTATTGTTTTTTAAAATGGCAATTATGAATTTGTTCAAAGATTAATCGTTTATGTTGTTCTGTTTTTTTTTTTTTTTAGGTTTGTTGTTATTATTACTGTCTATTTTTAAGATTTTATGTATCTTATTTAAGCATTTAATCACTGTGACTTAAAATGTTTGAGGTGCTTTAAGAGACTCTAAGTCTTATTTGTACCAATGATTGAAATAAATAAATTAAAAATCGGGACTATTCCAGTTTCAAAGCAAGTGAAGCTATTAATGAAAAATAATATTCTTGCCCTGTGTAAAAATAGTTTATAAAAAAAAGAATCTTAAAAACCTTACAAATATTATGAAGAAGATGAAATAAAAAAATATATATATATGTATATGAGTTCACAGCTGCAAATTATACAACAACTACAGAATAAAAATAAAATTATACAAACAATAAATTGATTATAAAAGTCTTGATAAAGCGTACAATATTTTTAATTTTCATAAACAAAACATGCAATTGAAATTCATAACAAGCCTACAAAAAAGTCAAGTAACGAAACAAAAAAACATTTTTTTTTAAGAAGGAAGTTAAAACCAAATTAAGCAAATACACAAAAACCATTCACAAATTAATAACAGCCAATAAATGTTTATTTTATGTGACTGTTATTATTATTATTACGAGTGTTATTACAACCATCATCATAACCCGTTGTTTTTGACTCTATTTACTTTGCCAGTAAAATTACTGCCATGACAATTTATTTCAGTTGATTTTTTTACAACTTTTATTTTTGTGTATGTAGCACGTGCTTTATTTGGTAAAAGTTTATGTTTTTATTCGTCAATTTTCAATATAACCTACAAATGTTATATGAGAAGTGGTTTCTTCGTGGTGTTGTTTTTGTTTGTTCAGCAGATATGATAAAAATTGGTCAAGAGGAAACTAGGCGTCAGTCAACATAGTGGGAGTTTGTTTTTTTTGGTTTAATTGTATTGTGAAATCATGGTTAAGGTTAAATTACTTTCTGCTAAACTTATATAATATAATACAAATTAAATTGAAGCAATTGCGTTTTTTAAACTTTCAAGTCATGTAAAACAATATTAAATAGGTCGCGCAAGACTCCGTCTACCCCGAACTAAAAAATTACGACAAATATTTTCGAAATTTGATCGAGTCTGGTTATCATTTTTATCAAATAATTTTGAATGATAGCACATTAGCCCTTAAAATGGTAACTGTTGATATATCTTTCGAGCTCTTAAGATCAACCATATTTTTGCATCTCCTGTTTCTCTGTAGCACATATAGATGGCGCTATTTGACCATATTTTTATTGTATAATCAATAAAAATACCCTGTATATTGTGTAATCAATAAAAATACCCTGTGTACCCATAAAGTAGTTCCTATAACCCAACCTATACTGCCAATAATAATTCTAAAGGTGTCTTGAATGAGATCCGTAGAGTCCAAAAACCCAGATTTTAAGTGAAATTTTAGCAGAATTGTTAGTAACACTAGGAAAAAGTTCTCTAGCAAAATTCTTAGCTAATTTAACTAAATTGTCTATATAGAGTTAGAAGTTCAGTTAGTTAAAAATTCTAACTAACTTTTTATTTGCATGAATAAATTTACAGACCATGATTCTCAACTTCAATTGTGCAGGTGCAAATATAGGTGCTATTTTCTGTTGTCTTAGCAGAATTTTCAACATTTGTCCGGGGTATAGGCATTTTAAAGAGCTATCTTTGGATGTGCAAGACATGAATAATCATGTTAAAATGTTTATACTGTTTATTAAAACATCATAATTTTAGCGGGTTTTGCATGTACTTAGTTTAGCTACGGAATCAGTATTTTTTGAATTCATTCGATTTGAGCCAAGAATAAAATTTAGATACAGATCAGGCCGCTAAGAAAAACATCGAGTCGTCTGTTAGTTTTGTACCTAAAGCATATCTTAATCCAAGTTCTTACTTGTTAGAGTTCCCTTGCAAGTACCTTAAATATCCTAGGCCTAAGGGCCAGTTTTATAGCCAGCACTAGGATATATTTTGTTCACCGTGAGTAGGAAATTTTGTTTGAAACTAATATTTAACAAAATTCTCAATCTTAATTCTGACTATAAAAATGGACCTAAGTTTATTTATTGAGCTATTTCGAGTCCTATATAAATAATTTGTCTTTCAGAAAATATTCAGGTCTGACCTGTTTCATGTACACTAGACCACCCAAATTTGCAAAAGTATTTTTTTTGTTCGCTCCACCGGCAGTTACCGATAGATTGGGCATAAAAAATAACATGTGTACAAAAATTGGATCTCTCGGGCGTATATAGGCCAGTCAGTTTGGACTTTTGACCCTAAAAATTACCTAAAAACACTTCAAAGCTTTTTTGCGCCATAACTCCTAAATTTGCGGTTTTCCGAAAAAATACCATATAAGTATTTTTATGCGGAATGAGAGGACAAACACTTTCTTCATACTAATCTTTGGTCTAAGTATTACTTCTCGTGGCATTTTAAGCGGATAAAATCAAAATTTGTGTTAAGACTTCATTTTAAACGGCCCTCGTTAAAATTTGGACAGATGCAGTTAGGATCGGTTATCATTTTTTTGTAGAGTAAGATATGATGTTTTTAAGAATCAATTACAGTTGCAACATAGATCTCTTATTCCACGAAAGAGAGACCAAAATCGGACTTAAGTACCTATTTATTATACTTTGTGCATATGCAAATGTAGTGCTATAGAGCAGCATATTCGATTAATTCCCTATATTTCTTGGTTTGTCAATGGAGTAAATACCCAGTCAGAAAAATACAAACGGAAAAGCGCTGGCGTGGCACTTTTACAAGTCTTGGCAAAAAAATCCCTCCTCGATTTCATAAAAAAATTTATAAAAACTAAAAAATTTGTATGGAGACCACTTTAAGGGTTGAAAATAAAGGGTAGATGTGTTCCGAAAAAATGTTAAGATTGAAAAAATATTGGAGGTCAGTTATACATTTCACTCCTCTATGGGCACCCTTGGGACATTTAGAGCGGTGGGAGCAAATTTTAAAAAATGTAATTTTTGTATGGGAGCGCCCTTAGGGAGTGGAGACAGAGGGTAGGTATGTTCGGAAACAATATTGGGAGGAAAAATTAATGGGGATCGGTCTAACATACCAACCCTCTAGGAGCTGATTTCATAAAAAAAATTTTAAAAAAATAAAATATTTGTATGGGGACCGCTTTAAGGATTCAAAATAGAGGGTAGATATATTCCGAGAAAATATTGTGGTTCAAAAAATATTGGGGGTGAGTCATACATTTGACTCCTGTAGGGTCACCTTTGGGGCAGTTAGAGCGGTGGGAGGAAATTTTATAAAAATGTCATATTTGTATGGGAGCCCTCTTACGGATTAGAGATAGGGGGTAGGTATGTTCGGAAAAATGTTTGGGGGGAAAAATTAATGGGGTTCGATCTTACATTCCACCCCTCTAGGAGGCACCATGGGACCGATAAGGCTGATTTCATAAAAAAAAGTTAAAGAAAAATAAAAAATTGTATGGGGAGCGCCTTGAGGGTTAAAGATAGAGGGTAGATATGTTCCCAGAAAATTTTGACTTTTTCCCCTTAAAACTTCACTATACATCATACTTAGGTAGAAGCATAGTATGAAGGAAGTGTTTGTCTTATTATTCTACATAAAAATGCCTATATAGTATATTTTCAAAAAACGTCAAATTTAGAAGTTATGGCGCAAAAAAGCTTTGAAGTGTTTTTAGGTAATTTTTAGGGTCAAAAGTTCAAACTGACTGGCTTCTATGCCCCCGAGAGGTCCAATTTTTGTACACATATTATTTTTTATGCCCAATCTATCGGAAACTGCCGGTGGAGCGAACAAAAAAAGCACTTTTGAAAATCTCATACATTTCATGGATGGTCTAATGTACACATATGGTAAAAAAAATAAGTACACTTGCTTATTATTTCTTTATGTCTAATTTGAGTTAATTTAACTGAAGGTAAACATGATAATTCTTTTTATTTAAATAATTTCAATATGGTTAATGCATTTACAAGTAAAAAAAATAACTGTGTGTCAGTTTTGTATAGGTGGGCTTTAGTACTTGGTAAAAATAATAAATACATTGTTGATTTCTTTAATATTTTAGCAGTCTGCTCTGTTTTTTTTTGTTTTTTGGTAAGGCTATTTATTTTATTGTTGTTCCTATTTATTCATAACGAAATATGTAATAAAAAATAAAAAAATCATTGATGGGTTGGAAAAGTCAGTGTTCTTCGGATGAGAGAAAAATTGCTTCGAGACTAAGATTAAATGGCCAAAGTCTTGGTTCTATTGCCAAAACTTTGGATCGTTCGCTATTTTTTATTCAAAATGCTTTAAAGCCTTCAAACTCGGTTGAAACTCGCGGAGAACAACAAAAAAAACATCAAAAACAACAGGTATCCGTTTTGTTACTCTTCCGAAGGACTCATTTCAATGTTCAAGAGCCATTTGAGCAGATAATGGAAATGTAATCCCTTCGTGCACGGTTCGTCGTAGACTACAAGAAGCTAATTTACCCTGACGGATAGCCAGAGTTCCTTTGCTCAGACAGAAAAACTTAAAGGCTAGGTTAGCGTTTGCAAGAAGTCATTCCAATTGGTCCGGAGCAGACGGTGAAAAAATGGCGAAATATAAAGTGAAACGATGAAATAAAAGTAAATTTATTTGGAAACGACTTCGCCTGGAATGTTTGACGCCCTAAGGGTAAGGAATTTGGTACATGTTCAAAAAAGACAGTCAAGCACGGGGACGACAATATTATGGTCTGGGGTATTTCTCATGGTGTGGTGGTGGTCAAATACATCGACACAATGACCAGATTCCACTATAAATATATCTTGCAAAATACGATGTTGACCTATATTGAGGAAAGTATGGCACTCAGATGGACATTTCAGCAGGATAATGATCCAAAACATACTTCTAAGTTGGTAAAGGAATGTTTCCTAGCAGTCAATCTCCGGACTTGAACCCTATCGAAAATCTTGGGGGAAAGTTTTAGCAAAGAATAAGAAAGGAATTTTTTTAAAATAAGGATCAATTATGGAATTAAGCTTAAGAGTTGTGGGGAAGAAGAGAAAAAGACAGATCAGCTTCGAGTCTGTGAATACCTGATACTTAAGGAGCGGCATCACAGATTACTGGGAAGTAAATTTTTTGAGGATCTTGAAAGTCTGCAGGATGTACACTTGCCCGATCTCGCAATCTTTTTGAGGAAATACAATAGCTTTTGGGTTATGCGTTTTCATGAGCATGCGAGAGGATGCTGAGGGGAATCGCAATAGGACACTATTCTTCGATTGTATTCACTTTCTGTTGGAATCCCATTCAAAAATTTATTACTGAAAGATGTGGCATCTTTGACATCCTCTTTGTAAAAAGTATTAAAGTCTCTACTCATGCTTGGTATAATTAAGAGAGAAATAGAGTGGGAGATGGAGTAACAGAGTTGCATTCACTGTAATGACTTTAAGAAAAATGAAACAATTGCATATATTTTAATCATTATGCATAATAACAATGACAACGATAATAAAATGTGAAAATAAACAATGAAAAAAATGTAAAATTAAAAGCCTCGAACATATGAATGCCATACATATGAGTACGAGTATAAAAAAAATCCATTGGAAAAAGGAAAAGCTAAACAAAAAATATAAATTCATTGTATAAGTAGTGATGATGATAATAGCGATAATAACACATAAACCCCACAATGAAACCAAATGTACTAAATGGCTGACTAACGACGATGGAAAACTACCATGTCGTCGACTTATGTGAACCAGCAGTTCAAATTTATGGGACTTTTCTTTTTTTTTTGCTTTCTTGTTGTTAACAAATTTTCAATATTCCATATAGGAAGTTAGGCGTCAAAATCATCAAGGGAATTTAACAATTAACAACAACAAACTTAGAAAGATTACTTTGTAGTCAAGCAGTAGTCATCATGTCTATACAGAATGCATAATAATCGAATAAATTTTGTATGACTCGCTAATGTATCTCTGGGTACCAACTAAGAGTTGGTGATGTTAATTACACTTATTGTATTACTAATCAGGTGGCAATCTATATAATTATAAAGAGTTAATTGACATTATGTCATTTTGAAATGAATATAAAATTATAAACACAATACATACACATGATGTTTACAAAACTTTCATTTTAATTATAATTGTAAATTAAATGTGTAATGAAATAAATGAAAATTAATGAAATAAATTTAAATAATAGTCGTATACATTTCAAAAATTGTAATTAATTTTAAACATTTAATTAATGTTTTTTAAATAAGTTTAAAATCTGTTTAGCTTTTTTGTTTATAATTTTCTGAAAAATACTAAAAGGTTATCGACCCTGTGTTGATGCGCCCCTCCATATTATTTATATTTATGGTTGTTTAATTCTTATAATAATCTAAACATTATTTCATCAATACTATTCTATGCTTTCGAAACAAATGTGCCATTAAATTATTGACCATCAGGTCACAAGTTGTGAACATTCATATAATTTTTTAAAATTAAATATTTCACTTGAAATTTATTTATTTTATATAGATATTTTTTTTCTAAGAAATAATAAATAACGGGTAAAAAAAACCTAAAGTCGGACATGCCGACTATATGATACTCTACACCAGTCTGGTTGAAAGCCAACTAATGTGTTGATCTGAAATTCGAATGGGTTAAAATGGACTTGTGTAAACATTTGTCTATAAAATGATAAAAAATTAGAAAAAAATGTAAAAAATTTTGATTTTACCTAATGTGTTAGGTGTATTTAAGAGAAAATCGAAAATATAGTCCATATGGGCGATATGTCCAAATATGAAACGATCCTATGTAGAATCAAAGGCTTTGTTATTGCGCTTATGCGAGTCAGTGTACCAAATTTCATCATAATATCTTCAATAGGCTTCATCCTTGGGTACGTATACCAAATTTCATCACAATATCTTAATATGTGCGACCCGCAGCATGCGAGCATGCCCATTTTTGGGAGTCTTTTATACGGGAATTAGGTCTATTCATGGACTGATTCTAAACAAAAATTAATTTCTAAACAAAATCAATAACAGCTTTCTCATAGACAAATGTTCATGCAAAATTAAGCCGACACATTCCTTCGATATCCTTAAGGTATCAGCTATTTCCTGCAACTTTAATTTACGGTATGCCAAAACGATTTGGTGAACTTTTTTGATGTTTACCGGTATTACCACCTCTTTTGGGCGACCAGAGCGTTCGGCGTCATCGGTGCTTGTACGACCACGTTTAAAGTCTGCAAACCACTTTTCTACCATTTGTCTCGATGGAGCAGAGTCCGAATAACACTTATAAAGCCAAACTTTGGCGTGAACGGTGTTTTTCCCATTAAAAAGCAATGATAAATTAACACTCGAAATTGCTTTGAATCCATTGTTTTCAAAATTGCAAAAGTAGCGTCACTAAAAACAGATGTAACTTGTTCACTAATGAACGAATTGTCTTTAAACTTTGACAGGTCTGATCTGAAAGTTGGTAGTTCCAAAAAATCATGTAGATTTTTCATTAGTGGCGCCACTATTTGTTCTACGGATTTTTCAGCCGATGTGTTATTCTACCGATATTACCATGGGAGGTGTTTTGAGCAGATAAGTGCACATATCCGTGTAGACCGAGTTTTTGGTCAGGAATCTGCACCTATTCGGTAGGAATAGGAATAGGAATATCCCAGTGGACTGAATAATGCATTGCAGGAAAAATTCGTAATTAATCGGGCTAGCTATATGTGGATTAAACTCCCCAAAGAGGTCTTGCCTGACTCATATAATATAGAGAAATTCAAGTTTAATATCCATTGCTAATACTGCTGATATCAACACAATGGACTGCATTTGTAGGGCACAACTGAGTGTCAATTTAACGCAAAAAATATAAAATTAGAGACCCTAGACTTGTATTCAAAACTCTTAAAGAATCTGGCAATATTATTTTGTTACCATAATAATCCTCTTTTATCACACACAACATCTCTTTAGCTGCATTCGCTTTAACTTTAGAGTGCTTTTCCACTCTCTTAATTAGTGATTGTATTTAAATTTTCTCATAACACATTAAGAGAGAATAGGTATAATTTATTGTTATGTTTTTGTTATTTGTTGCATTTTAAATAATTTCTATTTTATTAATAATAACGTTGTGATTGCGCGCATACACACAGCTCATAGTATTAAAAAAAATAAACATTTGAAAAGTAAAAAAATAAATAAAATCAACTTAAGTGTGAAATATACAAGCGCCTCGCGTTGAGTTGTTTCTATTTCCTCCGTTTACCGTATGATGACTTTTTGAAGTCTTTATAGAATTTATAATTAAATTCAAATTCGTAAAAAACCCGTGTGTGTGCGCTTTTGACTAAAACGTTTGGTTACAAAAATTAAATAAAAATAAATTTAACAAAAAAAAAAAAAAAACTAAATACAAAATACTACAAATTAAACATGTGTTTTTGTATGAATTGCTGTCACAATTTCAAATTGGATTTCATTTTAAAGGTATAACAGTTAATTTTGATTAAATCGCAAACATAGAAAATAAAAGTGTTTTCCTCATCTAGTGTGTGTGTGTTTTCAAATGATTAAACAAGTTTTAATTGTGCTCGATAACAGTTTTCATCAACACTATGTCATTACAAAGTTTTAAATCATCCTCCACTGCCTCAGATTCTTCATCAACCTATCGCATGATAGATTCTTCCATGGATCCTATGACAAGATCATCATCTTGTCATAGTAGACGTAATGCTGTTGTTTCAAAAAGTATAACAAGTGATGATATTGGCGGTATGATTGTTGATTTAGATAATGTTGATGCAATTATCAATTATGTGATTAAAATGCAATACATTTGTAGTGAGTAAAATTTATCTATCATACATTTCCTCTTTATTGTATGTTGCATGTTTAATTGTAGAAAATATTTAATTAATGTTTTTAGAAATTTTTAAATGGCAATTAAATAGCGGGTATAGTTATAGACTAACTTGATCATTAACCCTCTAACCGACAGTTCCGCGGGGTATATGAACTTGACCACAAATGCGCTAAATGAGTGTTTTATAATTATAAATTAAGCTATTCCGATAGAAAAATAAATTTATTAAATTTTACTTGAAGAAGTTTTTGGTGCATACACTGAGAGAATTATCATCACTTCAGTAATGAATTACTTCATAGTTTTAATGAAAATTGTCACTGGAACTCGTCCATTGAAACTTTTCATAGAATCTATGAAACAGGTTTCATTAAAGTCAATGTTTATGAAAAGTTCATAAAATTAATGAAACTCTTCATAAAATTAATAGGCCACTCCTCCAATGAAGAAATCATTCAGCCAATGAAGAGCTTCATAAAATCTATGAAGCAATTTCATTTACTATTATTTATTATTGTTGATTATTGTCGTTGCTAAGCTGGAGTGGAAATATCGTAACAGAAAAATCGTTTAGACAGAGAAATTAATCTGATTGATTAAAGTTAATCCAACTTTTTAATCTTCATCGATTACAAATGCATTTTTTTACAGTGAAAAGATTAACTTGACAGTTAAAAGTTTAACTCTGTCAGTTTAAAATACTAAGGGTGCGACGATAGCAATCCGGCAGATAATCAGTACGGAAAATGTTGGCTTTATCAATGGCTTATATGTCGACAGCGGCAAAATATTTTTGTGGCAGCGTTTTAACATTAATTTGTATCTGACTTCGTGTGTTTTTCAGTGCTGCCAACCGTCATTATAGCAGTAAAACAGCGTTGCACACAATTAGTAGTATAAGTGCAGCGTTATTTCCAAATAGCACTCAGATTAAAAGTTGGATTAACTGTTAATCTAAAAGATTAAAATATGGTTTGATCGACTTATTTAGTACTTGATTAAGCAGTAGATATTAACTTTTCTGTCAAAATTGGGTATTATCCATTATGGCTAATTAAATGAATCGGTTGCCAACCCTGCCTACAATTTTAAATTGATACACGCGACTTACGCATAATTTTTCATGCCAATTTTTTTTTATTGCTTTTTCTTTTCTGTTTTTGATAAATTGGCACATGCTTATTTTTTAAGATACTTATAAACAACACCTACAGAATCATAACATTAAAACGAATAAAATGCCAAATGCCACCATAAGCAGAAGCTGCGTATTGAACATTATGCTGTACGTATGTTTTTTTTTTAAATAATTAACCCCTTAAACGTTAGGAGAACAAAAAAGAAGAACTTTAGTATTACAAGTTCATGTGACGTATTATAAATACAATAGAAAGACATTCTTATATACAACGCTTTACAAACAACATCTCAGAAGTTGAATTGCACCTATTAACACCTTGATTTGTACGTCACGCCTTTTAAAACTTATTGGTGATTACGCTAAAAAAAAAACAACTTGAAACATTTGCAATAGCTTACAACATATGATGGAAGTTGTTCCTTTTTATCATAATCAGCAATGAATTTTACAAGGCATCTCGCACAAAGAAAGGTTTTCATAGCTGCAATTCAACTTCAGAGATGTTGTTTGTAAGGTTTTGTATACAAGAATGTGTTAACATTAGGTATACATACAATTAGAAATCGTTCTTCTGAAAGTTGTGCGGGTAAGGTCTTTTTTTATTGAGGGCTCAAAGGCAAGTTTGGGGCATTCAGATTATATATTTTCTATTAAACCTTATCATTTTAGTAAACTTTTAGTACTTTTCCAAATAATTAAAAAATTAATACATTTTTTAAGAAAATTAATATTTGTGATCACTTTAGGGGTAAGAAAAAATTTAAATCTTTCAATTAGTGCTTTTTTAAGGCAAGACTATGATTCCACTTTTCTTAAAATGCCACTTTAAAGCAAAAATCTAGATGTTCAATTTAAAATTTAAGTTAAAGGGTTAACACCCACAACACATTAAAATGAATCATTCATGGAAAAGGCTACAACTACCAAAATAAAAGTAACTCTTTTTGGTAGTTTTACTACTCTTTTTGTTTCCATACTTTATTAACATTTTCTTTATATGGAATTTTGCAAAAATAAAAAAAAAGACAATTGGTTGTTTCCTCCTCTATGTTTACGGTTGACAAAGAATTTTTTGAAACAGTGTCGTTTTGCAATATTTTCTTTTTTTCTTTGTAACAATATTTTTTTTTTTTTTATAATTTTACTTTGTAACTAAAAATGAACCAACAAAAAAATTATATGTTATTAATTATAGTTTTTAATACAATGATTTTTACCACCATAATAATTGCTTCCCTTCTCTACTTTGTGCTGTTTTGTGGATTTTTATATTTCATCAACTCAAAATTTCATCATCATGCTTGGCGTTTACCTGGGATTTATAATTTGTGTGTGAAAACTTGTATGTGGTTTCCTGGAATTGGTGTTTTTTTAGGCGAACGACCTGCTATAATAGCGCCACCAGAAAGTGAATGGTATCATGGAAGACTCGATCGTTATTCGGCTGAATCACGTTTACGTGGTAGCAGCAAATTGGGAAGTTATTTGGGTAAGTTTAAGAGAAGAATAAAATATGTATTAAATATGAAGTAAAAGATCAAATGTAGAGAATGAGTAAACATTTAGAAGAATATTTTTTTATAGAATTTGTTGCATTAAAAAAATGTATTTTGTGTAAAATAAAATGTTGGTCCTCCTGTAGCACATATTTAAAATACAATTTACATATGTATATAACCCTGTTAACTTATCTCAGAATAAACTGAGTTTAGTGCTTAACCATAGTTATGAATGTCAAATTTATTTGAAAATATCTGTAGTTAACGTTTAACCATGGTTATGTTGGAAATAAGTTACCCGCCTATATTAATATTTTAAGAAAATACGTATTTGAATGCTTCAGTTGCACCATCGATTAACTCCATAAGAAAAATGCAGGAGTCTCAATGAGAAAATTCAGAAAATAATCGGCCTGTTTACGAGTGTCGAATTTGTAGTCGAAATTTTCGACTCCATATAAAATGATTTTTTATATAATAGAAATTATAAAGAAATGAAACCCTGATACTGAATTTTTTAAATCTGTGTGCTATATGGTAAAACCAATTGAAAAATTGTTCAAAAGTTGCATTTTTAGCGAATTTTCAGCAAATTCGACTTAGTCTCGACTACGACACTCCTAATAAGGCCGAGTATATGTATATTGTTTTTTAAAATTCATATTAAATTATAAATTTTGTCATTTAGGGTTAATACCGTTTTTTTCTTATTCTCACATTTTTTTTGTTTCTCATACTCTCATCAATGTGGTCAACCTTTTTGCTATTTTTGGTGGGGTTCACTACATCAAGGTTGCCAATTTAGCCATTTTCCGGCTAGATCTAGCCAATTTAATTTCATCTAGCCATAAAAAGATGGCTAGATTGGATCTAGCCGGAAGATTTAGCCATTTTAGTTTGTCCTAGCCATTTTTTCTTTTAATGTTTTACAGTTAATTTTATACAAAAGTGTTTAAATTTTTATGATTTTCGAAATTTTAGTACAAAATTTTCAATTTTTATTTGGGTTCACAGACACATGTAATTTTTACATTCGATTTAAAATCATGTTTCTTATAAAATTTGAATGAAAATATTCTAGAAATTCGGAAAACATTAAAATTTATAGGCCACTTTCATGAAATTCGTGTTAGAACTATTTATTATCACTGATTTATATTAACATTATTGAAATTTTGCAATTTTTTCCAATTTTAGTCATTTCTAGCCATTTTTTCTCCGTAATCTGGCCATTTTTTCAGTTCAAGTGTTGGCAACCTTGCACTACATACGTAAATGAAGTTCACAAAGAGAATATATGTGTCTTCTGACTCTTCTTTACTTTAATGTATAAAATTTATAAAATTATTAAAAATTTTAATTTTTAATAATTTTATAAATTAGTAACCTCCGTATTCAAAATGAAAAGTTAGTAGCTTCTTATACATCGCACACAACGAGATGTTAACTAGAATGTTTTTTAGCTCAAGCATCTTGTTAGCATAGAGTTTATTCAAAATGATTTCTTAGCACACCGTTTAAGACCAACCCTGTGTTTGAAAATACAAGGCTTTTTTATTATTGTGAATGGAATTTTTTGTTTTTTGGCGTTTGATAACAGATATTTAGAAGGAATTTAGCAACAATAATAGAATGAGTTTAACAACAGTATTATGAATAAAACTCATGTTAACTCTATGCTAAATTTTCATTTTAAATACCGCTGTAAGTTTTTAAGTTTGCAGAGGCATAATGTCTCTTTGTTATACACTAAGGGAATTATGTCGGTAAAATTAACTGCAATTGTAGTTAAAAAAGTGCATACTGAAATTTCATTTAAAATAAACTGATATTTCAGTTATTTTAATTACAATTGCAGTTAAAAATAACTGTTCTGAAGAATTTTGACTTATAAAAACGTATATATAAGAGGAAAAAATAGTTTTAAAATTAAAAAATTTTACATAAAATATTAACTGGGTGTTTTTGTAAAAAGAATCAAACGAATTCGTTACAGTAAAGTGTTGTTTTTTCAAACGCGTCGTATAGATCAAATACAATTAATATTGTAATTAATATGTATTTTTATTAATTCTAATTTAATTTGTGTGAAAAACACTAATTTAAATACGTTTTTGTTTTAAAAATATTGCACAAATTTGTTGGAACAGATTCTACTAAACATTTTTAAAGAAAATGTTTTTAAGTTTTGTGTTTTTCACACAAATGTTTCAACGAATTCGTCTGATTATTTTTATAAAAACAGGCAGCATATAAAATAATGTAATTTTAGATGAAGTCGTCTCTTTGAATTTGAATAAATTTATGCATAAAAATTTTCTTTATTTAATTCTCTTTATTTTTATTTCAGTTCGAGAAAGTGATCGTAAACCAGGATCATATGTTCTCAGCTATTTGGGTCGTACTGGCATTAATCATTTTCGGTGAGGCACTCTACACTATATTTTGAAATTTCCATTTCTAATTAACTCCTCTCTATACAGCATTACTGCGGTTTGTGGTGATTTCTATATAGGAGGTCGTCAGTTTATATCGTTAAGCGATTTAGTGGGTTACTATACATCATGTAGTGATCTATTGAAACGTGAACGTTTAGTTTTTCCAGTACCACCACCCGAACCGGTAAATGATAAAAAACGTGTTGTGGCCATATTGCCCTATACCAAAATGCCCGATACCGATGAATTGAGTTTCCAAAAAGGCGATATATTTTTTGTACACAATGACATGGGCGATGGCTGGCTTTGGGTTACCGCCCATCGTACCGGTGAACAGGGCATGATCTTTCGTGAATTGGTGGAAGATTTGGATCCTGCTATAGATCCAAATACTGTATTTCCCTGGTTTCATCCAAATTGTACGAAAAATGAAGCTGTCGATATGTTAGTAAAGGGTGAGTTTGAAATGTACTTAGCCCTGTATACCAATACAACTTTTTTTTATCACATTTTTAGCTGGTCCTGGTAGTTTTTTGGTACGTCCCAGTGATAATTCTCCTGGAGATTATTCTCTATTCTTCCATATCAACAATCAAATACAACGTTTTCGTATTGAAAAGAAGGGTGTACGCTATCTTATGGGTGGTCGCACCTTCGAGTGCTTAGATGCAGTTATAAACCGTTATCGCAAAGAACAAATTGTTGAGGGCCATTGCTTAAGTCATCCCGTGGTTAATGGCACACAACCCGAATTTAATCAACAATACGTGGTAGAAAAGGCAGCTGAAAAGATCTATGCTACCCTACGTGAATGTCGGGATCAAATTGGTCTTAAGAAAATCAAAGGCATTAAACATCATGGTCATTTGAATAAGAAATCCGATAAAACAGCCAAATGGAAACAATTGTATTTCGCTTTAATCAGTGAGGGCTCAGAGACCCATCTCTGTTTCTATGACAATCCAAAAAAGACTAAACCAAAAGGTCTTATCGATTTATCCTGTGCTTATCTTTATCAATGTCATGATTCTTTATGGGAGCGTCCCTATTGTTTTCAAATTGTTGAAAGAGCTTTACCCTGTTTGGCCACTGTTACCTATTTGTGTGCTCCTAGTCAAGAAAGTTATGTTGAGTGGATAAATGCCTTAAAGGCGCAATGTGTCTCGCAATTGAGTAAGGCCCAGAAGAAAGTACCACGTTTAAGGGAATTACGTTGTCTCAATTTACATATATTAGAAGCTCATAGACTGCCATTTAAATTAGTGCCACATCCCTATTGTAGTATTTCATTGAATCAAGTTAAAGTGGGAAAAACAAAGGTGAAGGTTGCACCCGATCCAGTTTGGGAAGAGGAATTTGTATTGGAGTAAGTATGAAAGAAATGTTATTATAAAACCAACTAAGGAATTTAGACAATAAATAGTATTTTTCTATTTTTTAAAATGCAAAAAATGTACATTTTAGTACATATTTCCAAGAAATAATCTGTTTTAATAAATTTTTAAAAAATTTTTATGCACTCAAACAAGTTTGTCGGTAGAATCTACTAAAAAGTACAGTTAAAATAGAGGTATATGCGACATTTTGTAGTTTTTAGCTGTTAAAAAACAACTAACAAATGCAGCAGAAATAACTAACAATATCGTAAATATAACTCACAATTTTTTTTCCATAGTAAAATAAATGTAATTATAATTAAAAACAACAACTACAGATTGCTACAGAAACAACTATTATACAATAACTGACAAACTTTTTTTGAGCGTAATAATAATTTTTTACTTAGAAAAGTACATTCCTTTTTAAACAAATCTTTCTCTATTTTTTTCAGTGATGTACCACCAGATGTAGTTTCTTTAACTATAACCCTAATATCTCGTGGTAAACGTGGCAAGGATAGTGAAGTTGCTGAATTAACCATTGATTTGGCTAGTTTGAAAAATGGACAGGAAACGGAAGAATGGTACCAGCTAACTGGTATGACACCCATGGGTGAATGGGGTTCTTTGCGTTTACGTATGCGTTATTTAGATGATCTCATAATGCCATGTGAAGAATATAGTCCTTTGCAACAGCTATTACTGGAACCCGAATTATATGCTGTCAAAGCATTAGCCGAACTCTGTCACAATGATCGCGTTCCTTTGGCTACAGCATTACTCAAAGTATTTAGATTTGAGAAACGTGAAACAGAATTGATACGTGTATTATGTCAAGCAGAAATTGCAAGAGAAAATGAAACTACTACTTTGTTTAGAGGAGCAAGTTTGGCTACTACCTTAATGGATTTATATATGCGCACAGAATGTACTGGTTTTCTACAGGCAGCCATATCCGAAACTATACAACGTATTATGGACAGTAAACAATCGGCTGAATTAAATCCCACCAAAATGGATGTTAATGATGATGCCTGTTCTAATGCCGAGTTCCTTTTGCAGATATTAGATTTGGTAACACATTCGATATTTACATCACCCGAAGCTTGTCCACGTTCAGTGCGGTTTATATGCAATTGTTTACAAAAAGCGGTAGTTGCTAAATGGCCTTCAGAACGTTTGGTTAGGACACGTGTGGTATCGGGCTTTATATTTTTACGTTTATTGTGTCCATCTCTGCTAAATCCACGACAATTTGGTTTGGTTAGTGAGACACCACCTACGGCGGCAACCAGATCATTGATAATGGTGGCAAAATGTTTGCAAAATTTAGCCAATTTAATAGAATTTGGAGGAAAGGTAAGAAATTTTACACATAAATGTTTTGAATTTTTCGCCGGCTCCAGCGCGCAAAAGTTAGTCTGTGAGTTAGGTATTTAGTTCTTCTTACCGAATAGGTACGATTCATTATACCAAAGAATAAAAAAAAAAAACACTAAATAGCAATAATATTTCCGCTTTCTAAAAAGAACCGGATGAACCCTGGTTTTATTGGTAAGCACTTTCTAATTTATGAGTAAAATTATATATGTCCCTTTGAAAATACAAATTTTTGTACCAACTTTTTTATTTATAAATTCTGATGACGATTTTCAATGAAAAATTGACACAAAAAAACATTTATAAAAAAACAGACCTCCAACCCAAGTATTTATTTTAAATGCTACAAAAATGCAAAAATTTTGTAAAAAACTCTACAAAAATATCAATAAGTGTTTAAAATAAGCATTTGACATTTAAAATTATAATTTTTATAAAACATGCAACAAAATTATTGCAGTTTTTAAATAGTGGGTGTGTAACTTAAAAATGCGGGATTCATATTAGATGGCGTATCTTTTACATATGGTTTGTGTCTTTGATAACTTAATGACATCTGTCATTTATTCTCATTTAGTCATTGAACAAAATAGTGTAAACACAATGTTGTTTTGCTTCGAAAATGTCGAATTTTGTGCCAACAAAGCATCATTTGCAGGAAGTTTTGCTTTATTTCTTCAATTTGAAAAAAATTGTTCACCGAACTGTAATTTCTGTTAAAAACAACAACTACTGATTACTACACAAACAACTGCGCTGTAGTAACTGTCAAACTTTTTTGAGTGTAACGCTGGCAAAAAGTTTTTTGGAACTAATATGCCAACGTTCGGATAATAAAAAAAGTTGATATTAAAGGAGCATTTCCATAAGCAAAAAAATTGATATAATACAACAAAAAAAATTTAATTAAAAAAAGATTAAAAAAACCATATTTTGCCTGCAATCGGATAACCGGATTTGAACTCGGAACCTTTTGACTACAAAACTATTTTAACGTAGCGTCATCATTTTTATAAAATCATTGTTTTACCAGTGAATTAATTTTTGTACTGCTAGAAATATCAGACTGGTTAGTACTGGATAACCACTAGCTGCAAACGTTGGGATAGCACTGTTAGCCCATTCTTTGCTAGTAGTTTTTTTTTTATAAACAACCGAAATTTTTGTAAAACAAAACGCTTTTTTGTCATCGCTGGTAAAGCGTTCCAAAGGAATGTTCTGCCAGCGATGTATTTTTAACACCGATTAATTTTTTGTACCACAGACTGTGGGTTTTCCAAGAATTTCGCTCGTTCACGAATGCCGAAAGTCCGGCCCTGGTAATTTTTTTATAGAAATACTATACAAATCATTGAAATAAAAGGCAGAAATGACTCATATTCTAAAAAGGATTTTATAGGGAAAAGTCAACAAAATTCGAGAATTTCTTTTTAGAAAAAAGTTTAGTATGAGTGTTTTCTATAGGAATACATTTTTTTTATTAAAAATTCGTTGTAAAATTCAAATTTCTTATTTCTTTTTTTTACTTTTTTTAGGAACAATATATGGAAGTTGTCAATCCTTTTATTTTGAAAAATAAAGAACGCATGATAGTTTTCCTAGATCAGTTGTCTATGGTAACAGATCCTACTGCACCTCCCGGTTGGAATTCAGAACAAAATTCAAATCAAAGTCCCCAAGATACTGGTAAGTTTTATAACATTATACTACTTTTTTACGAATCTTACTATCCTCTTCCTATTTTAAAACAATTTGCTTTATGCGAACAAAAAATAGGACGTGAACTTGCTACTTTACATCATATTTGTGTGTCATACTTACCGGAATTGCAAGAATTATCAAATATACTCTCAATTAAAAAATTAGTTACTGTTACCGATATGCTTACGAAACACAAACTTAAGTATCGCGAAATGATTAGTTAAGTTAAATAAAAAAAAAATTCAAAAGTTATAATATATAAAATGGCGAACAAACTTTTTTATATTAAGAAAGACATTTAAAAACTACAAGATTATGAAGATAATAATGATAATGAATGAACTCTCTCAAATATACAGATCACACAAATTACCACACACACATTACCAAATAATAAATAACTCCTTTTTTTATACATATAATTATATAAAAAAACTTTCTATTAAATTGAAACGAACGTATTTATTGTATAAGTGATTTAACACCAATTTGCAACGATTTCTTTAATAAATCGTTTGAAATATATTTAAAAAAAATCGATTTTTTTACCTAGAAAAATATCAACAAAATAAAATCATTTAATATATAAAAACCAATTAACAACAAGATGTTAGATTAGTAAAGCTTCTTTTTTCTCCATAAATTGCATTAAATAGACGGGAGTTTAAGCGCAAATAATTAAAATATTTGGAAAGTAATGACAGAAAAAGCTAAGAAGTTAAGAATTTTGCCGATAGATAAATTCCTAAAAACCTAAGAATTTTATCAATAGAAAATATACTCAGAATATAAATTCAGATTATAATTCCAATTAGAAACTATTCTAGAAATTACTGAAAGAAAAAGTTCTAAGAATCTTATAATTATAATATAAAAAAATTTCCTAGAACTTGTAATATTTCAAAAAAAAAAAAACTTCTTAGTTTATTTGTTATTTCTTTATTCCAAAAATTTTATTTATTTTTGTTCTAACCGAGTTTTTAACCTAAACTTAATCTCAAATATTAAACAATAACACAAACTATAATTTAGTTAAGCATCATTTCCGCCTTAATCGAACTACAATATACATATAAACCTTAAAAAAAAAAAAAATAGAAAATTGTTTAAACTATAATTTCCAAACTAAATTCTTTATTTAAATTTATTTCTAATTTAAAAATCATTTCTTTCGTAATGAAGTTTTTTTCATTAAAGTCTCCTAAATCGCTCTCTATCGCTATATAATTAAAAAAATAAAAATAACAAAAGTACACTCTAACTACCCTTTACGTTTTTACTATACAATTTATATAAATACAAATAAATATTTAATCCCCCTCTAGCTTTTATCAATAATATATTTACCTTAATTAAAGTTAAAGTTATATTTTTTAGAGTATTTTTCTTAGCATTTTCTTATTTTTACAAACTGGTTGCAAATTTTTTGTATATTTTTCCGCTTATAATTGTTTTTTTTTTGTTCTTAAATATGTTTTTCTTGTTTTTGCATTGAATTATTTATTAACAAGGTGTTTTTTTTATTTAATATAAATGTTTTTTTTTCTTTTTGTTTAAATAATATATTTTTTTTTAGTTTTTTGTAATTGTGAAAAATATTACGGTAGTTGAAAAAACAAATTTTTTATATATATAAAAAAAATAAAAAAAAAAAAAATACATTTTGCATCCTAGTCAAAACAATAAAAAATTTTAAGACTTATTTAAAAGTTTCAAATAGCGGCAACAAGAAATAAAAAGAAAAAGAACACTGCAAAAGTATAAATTATGAAATTTAATATATAAATTATAAACAAGTAAAAAAATTAAAGTCGGGCATATGCCGACGAGAGATACAAGTCGGTCCATTCTGTCGACTGGCGGACGGCGGCGATTGATTTTTAGAGTTGAACCGCAAATGCATCGGCGGCGGCTCAACTCTAATTACACTTTAAATTTTTGACTTTCTCAGTTAGGTCTTGAGTTTTACTTTCCGAATTGGTACGATTCATTTACTGATTTTATACCAAAGAGTGAAAAAATCACGAACAAAAAAAAAATACCGGGGGAACTAAGCCAAAGTTGGACCAGGGATTTTTAGCACGGAATTTTTATCAAACTTTATAGGTTTAGTGGAAAAAAATGCTTAAAATTGCTTTCATTCGCTAATACCATTTAAGAACAATACATTTAAGCTCAGATAGGACCTTTCCATGCCCACTAGATGAAAACATGTGCCGATTTTAAAAATTTGGTGTAGAATTCATCCTCGTATGCACCAAATTTCATTCAATTTTCTTCATAATTGCAACCTGTACTTTGATTACAAGGTCCGCTGATTTTAGATGGACAGACAGAGTCTAAGTCGATCGGTGTACTATAATGTGGGTCTGCGCTGTAAAAATAGCAGAAAAATCTACTAAAAACTAGTTAAAAATGACCTTGCAGAAAACACTGCTGAAATTAGCAGATTTTTATTGCTAAATAATAGTGAAATAAGAACGGCAAACATGAAATTTACAGAATTTTAGTTATATATGATTTAACTGTTAATTGAAAATTACAAATTCAGCCTTATTGCGGTTGTCGTTGTCGTATTACGACAGCAGGCGTTGTCGATGTCGTGTTTATCTTATTTTGGTGTTGTGTAAAATATACGGCAGATCACAAGGAAATACAAGAAAACAAAATATTTCATTTGTTTTTGTAGTGTTTTCATAAAATAAATAAAAAAAAAAAATAAATTGTTTTTATAATAAAACCATGATTGGCCCATAAATTCACGATGTGAGAGCGAAAAAATTTATTATAAGGTAGTGTTTTTTTTCCACCAGCTGTAAAATACGAAATTTAAATAAAAAAGTTCTTCTTTAATTTAATTTATTAATATATAAATGTGATTTTCAGTTCAATTTGCGTTTAATTTTACTTATATTAATAAGTAAAAAAAAAAAACTTTTTCGAGGCTATCGTGTAAAAAAATTTATACGACAATTTTTGCCGAATTCGACAGACAAAACCGACACTCGCGGTACCAAAAAATGCATTTCGGCAAAAACGACAAATTTTTTTGTTGTATACGACAACCGCAATCAGGCTGATTATACTATGAAATCTGCAGAAAATTTAGCAAAATATTATTGGGTGTATAGCTTAAAATGCGGGATTTTTGGCCAATTTTGGGCATTTATTGTGAAACATTGGTACAATATAAATTTATTCAAAGTATTTGCCATCGTTAGCTATGCCGTTCTGCCATCTTTCTGGGAACATATGGATTCCACGCCAAAAGAACTGCTTATTTTTTGAGGCCAATAACGAATCAAGCCAATTTTGGATACCCTGTTCTGAAGTGAAGCGTATTCCAGTGAGAGCGTTCTGAATCGATCGAAACAAATGGTAGTCGGACGGGGCAAGGTCTGGACTTTAAGGCGGGTGAGCTAAAACTTTCCAACCACTATTTTCTAAATAGTTTTCAACCGGTCTTGCAAGCTTTGGCCAAAAGTTGTCAGTATTGAATATTACGGCTTCATGTCTGGTCGCATATTCCAGAAGTTTTTCGGCCAATGTGCGCTTTAAACGAATTTGGTACAGGTCCCATGCGATCGTATGGCTCGATTTCAGCAGCTCATAACAGATGGGACCCTCCTGGTCCAATCGTATATAAAACAAGGCTTCGTATACGATTTCTTGCCCTTCGGGTTATCCATTTTTCATCGTTAGTAATGATGCAAAAATTACTTCTTTTTATGGCGTTCAAGCAGCATTTCGGATATGCAAAATCGTCTTTCAACGTCTCTCGGCTTCAACTCGAGTGATACCCAATTTTCCTTCTTTTGGATGAATCCTGCTGTTTGCAAACGTTTTGAAATTGCTGCTTGAGTAACCCGCAATGATTTTGCAAGTTCTTGAGTTTGACAACAATCCTTATCGAGAAATGCCTGCAAATGTCTTCGAACTTTTTTTGGCTGACCTGGAAGGTCTCTGTCTTCCGTGTCAAAATTACCACTTCTGAACCGCACAAACCATCTCTCGCACTTTGAAATCGATGGAACATATTCAAGATAAGCTTCGGCGAGCAATCGATATGCTTCATCAACTACACTTTTTTCAAATTGAAGAAGTAAAGCAGAACTTGGCACTAAATCCAATATTTTCGAAGCAAAAAAAAATAAAAAACTTTTGTTTACACAATGACAGATGTTTACCCTCCGAAATGCCATATAAGTTATTAAAGACACAAACCATTTATAGAATATACGCCATCTGTTGGGAATCCCGCATTTTTGAGTTATGCACAAATAGTAGACTAAAAATAGCAAAAATAAATAGTTATGTATATCTACAAAATTTTTTTTATATTTAAGTTAAATTTAGTTAAATGCAAATAGAAGTTTATCTCGCTAAAATCAATAGAAATATTTGCTAAAAAATAGTACACTGCTGATTTCTGAACTAGTATAAAAAAATAAATTGAAAAAAACTTTGAAATTTTTAAATGTTTTGCATAATTTTAGTCTATTATTCCTCAAAATTTTTTTCTGATTTTAGCAGGTTAAGATGTTATTTTCTATTAACTAAACTATAACTCAAATAGAACTAAAATTTTTTATATGTATTTAGAATTATTTTTGCTGTTCTTGACTTGACTAATATTTGGCAAAAATAATCTGCTAATTTCAGAAGTTTTTCTGAAAGGTAATTTTTATGTAAATGAATGTTCATTTTAGTTTGACTCTAGATCATAAATTAATATCATTTTTATAATTATTGTTTTTTGGGTTTTAGATCATATTATTATAAATTCCAAATATAATTAATTTACAATTAAATTTTTACAAAAGAGAAAACAGTTTTGAAGAAAGTTAATTAATAACTAATTTTTAGTAGTTTGAACTAAAATTTTTACAGATTTTTTTCTATTGGCGTACAAACGTCAGCTCAAATTTAATGTACCCTGTACCATAGAGTGGTGTAGGGTTTAAATCTGAAATATAAAATATAAATGTAAAATATAAAACATTAAATATTAAATGTAAAACATAAAATATGGAAAATAAATATAAAATCTTCAAAATAAAGGTAAAAAGTCATAAATACATGTTTTAGATATAAATAAAAAAGCATTATAATAATAAAAATAATAATGTAATAATAAAAATAATAATATAATAATAAAAAATATAATACAAAAATTGTAATAATAAAAAAATATAATATAAAAAATAAATAATATAATAATAATAATAATAATAATAATAATAATAATAATAATAAAAAAAAATAAAATAATAAAAAAGAATAAAATAATAAAAAAGAATAAAATAATAAAAAAGAATAAAATAATAAAAAAGAATAAAATAATAAAAAAGAATAAAATAATAAAAAAAATAATAATAAGAAAGTAATAAAAAAATAAAAAAATAATATAATAAAAAGATAATAATAAAAATAAAAAGATAATAATAAAAAGATAATAAAAATAAAAAGATAATAATAAAAATAAAAAGATAATAATAAAAATAAAAAGATAATAATAAAAATAAAAAGATAATAATAAAAATAAAAAGATAATAATAAAAATAAAAAGATAATAATAAAAAGATAATAATAAAAATTATAATAGAAAAAAATAAACATGAAAAATAATAAAAGCAAAAAATAGTAAAAGCAAAAAATAAAATTATAATAAATATAAGGAAAAATTTATTATTATAATTAAAAAAAAAACTCAAAAAAATTTCAACTTGGAGGTGCCGGGGTTTGAACCCGGGACTTCTCACATGCGAAGCGAGCGCTCTACCACTGAGCTACACCCCCATATGCGTTCTGTTTGTCAAATGTACGTTTTGTTTATAGCGTGTGTTTGTTATAATCAAGAACTTTCATTATATTGTTTAGCATTGCCAACTTATAATTTGCGATTTTTATAAAATGATGCTAATGTTAAGTGCTACCAGATGTTATGTTTACACACGCTGGCAAAAAGCGGTATTTTTCAGGTTTTTAATATTCTATTTTTAGAAATTTGTTAACGAAAATGAAGATGGAATAATAAATACAGTGAAGTTAGGTTATAACGAACACAACAATTTATTATAGGCGAATTTCGTTATGGATTTTTTTTCTTAATTTTCCGAAAGGGTAATAGCCAAATGCATAGACATATTGTTTATTCTTATAACAGTCTTATTAGAAAAAGTTGTTTTCCATGTGAATTTAGCTTACAAGGCGGTTATAAAAATCAACAAAATTAAGCATTTGGCTATAAAAGTTTTTGTGTGTAATTCTTCAATTAAATCATGTTTCTTCCAATTTTTTTTTCTTTTTTATGTAAATTTTCCAGTTAAAAGCACAAGTTCCAATTTGTTATACTCATTTACACGATATAGAAAACGGCTAGAGATTGTCATTTACAATAGAGCTATTTACTGGCGTTTTTTGCTCAATCTCTAAAGCTGCCCACACACTAGGGAACATGGTTGACGGAACAAAAAATATCAAAAAATTTTGTAAACACGAATTGCACGCTCTCAACACGCACACACACACAAACGCACTCACACATTCACAAAAAAATGATCTCTTTTTTAAGAATGTTCCCTAGTGTGTGGGCAGTTTAACAGCAGGGGGTTTTCATCAGTTTGATTTGAAAATGCTTTATGAGCCAAAAAAAAATTCACGCAAGAAACAGAGGAAAAAGATAAAGAATATCAAGAAATTTAACAGCGAACGAGATAAAAAGAATCAATTCGGGAAAATAAAGAAGTAATAAAATCGTTTTTACAACCAAAAAACAAAAGTTAAAAGCAAAAAAATTAATTTAAATTACATTTTTAAAAATATTTTTATTATTATAGTTTAGGTGAACGCTTAAGACGATAAACTAACAGAAGGCTCTTTCTGGTTTCGAGGCTTGGTAAGTGTGATGCCAAATGAAAAACTTTGAAATTTTTAATAGAAGAAAATTAACTACAAGGAAAAGGAAAATATGAAAGAATGTTCATTGTGGAAGTATGAAGCATAAAAAAATGCCCGTGCTGGTGAATGTTTTGCGAATGTTTTGCAAGACATTCATGCTGACCTTTACTGGGTACCCAGCAAAACCACACAGTACTAAATAATGTATAAACCCAGCAAAACCACACATTACCAAATAATGTATAAAGTAATATGTAAAATGCATTTTACAGGCGATGAACCACAAGGTAATGCATGGATAGGGGGTGATAAAGTAAGTGGTTACGAAGATGGGAAAATGAATGTGTCTAAAAATAGATTTTCATAAAAAAGTTTTAATTTGAAAACAATTTATTACTAATATTTTCTTATTAAATATATAAACTTGATCACGCTGGGATTCGAACTTGGGATCCCTGCTTGTTTGCATTACAAGGTAAAGTGTGAGTGTATCGCACCCATTACCAGAGTATATTAGTTAACCCTAAAATTTTTTTTGCAGTTTTATATACATATAATTTTTTGACATTTTATTTTTAAGTAATTAAGGTAGATGAATGGGGGAATATTTAGTTGATTTCTTATTTTTAAGTAAATGAATGTTCTTTTTTAGTTTGACTCTAGATCATAAATTAATATCACTTTCTGTTTAAATCATTTTCAGAGTGGAGAACTCCATCATTGTGAATGTGGCTTAACTGTTTAAAATGAAGAGTAGAGTTACTTCAAAACACTTTAATACTGACAATATTTTTCGCGGATTCCTATGCTTTATTTTCACTGCCTTAATCTATGTATATAACATTCTCGTGTCACGGTGTTTGTGGTCGAACTTCTCCGAAACGGCTTGACCGATTTTTATGAAATTTTTTGTGCATTTGGTAGGTTTGAGAATAGGCCGTAAAGTATTTTTCATACCGCTAGGGGATTAGGCCGTCCCTACATATGAAATTTTCGTGTTGCTATGACAACCTTCGTGTTGCTATGACAACCAGGCCCTGGCGTTACTATGACAACCACCTAATATAATCCAACCTTATCTAATCTAATCTTAATCATTAATACCTAATCCTTAATCGTATTAGTGTGGAAAAAAAAATGAAAAATTTGCTACGCCCTCACTGTGAACGCACCTTTAAGTTAAAATTAACCCTTCAGTTTGAGATCCATCGTAAGTTAATACGACTTTTACTAGATTAATTTTTCTGTGTACATTAGGTATTAGTCATAATAGTTTAATAACTTTTTTACAATAGTTTATATACAAATTACATATTTTATCATATGTCTACCCTTAGCTAACTTCCAATTAATATTTTATGACACCTATGCATGGGGTACACAGAGAGAATTTTGCTGGAAAAGTTTTAATGACATTTTTCAGTAAACTAATGAATCTTTCTTTACAAAGTAAATAAATAAATTTCTTAAATTTGATATAAAAAAAAGCTTCATATATTTTATGAACCAGGTTTAATGAAACTTTTAATTAATAAATAAAATTAAATTTTTCACAACATTTTATAAAAAATTCCATTAATTCAATGAAAAGTTATTATGGGCGAGGACCAGTGAAACTTCATTGCTTTCATGAAAAAATTCACTAATAACATGCAGATTATTCTCTGAGTATAGTGGCAATATGAGTCACAGAAAGTTTGGCAAAATTAGTCATCGAAAACTCCTGATAACTTTTGCTGTGTGACGTCCGACATACATTTTCTTTATCTCTAGTGATTTATATATTAAAATTGCACCTGATTAACTCATAGAAAATTGTCAAATTTATGATAACTGCTAAGTTACTACTTTAAATAGTATAAACTGTAAATTCTCGCGATATTTTTTATTTCAAAAATCGATTACAATTAAGAGGATATATAAGTTGAACTCGCTTGCAAAGTTTTCAAAACTACTTTTATAACGCCTTAAGCCTAAATCAGTTAAAGAATATATGTGACACTTGCTAGTTTCAGTATTAATAATCCAAAATAAAAGAAAGCACGAATTTCCTTATGTGAGAAATAATGTGTGTGAATAGAACAACTATATCGAAAAACTATCAAACTGTCAAATAGATGTTGGTAGTGCAGTACCCTTCATATGATATGCATTGATGGTGCAAAAATAAGAATCTAAAAAGTAGCAAGTGTCATATAGGCTTTACTGCATGTCCAGTTAAAATTTAGATGACAGTTAAATTCAAATTGTATATGGAAAACAACAACACCAAAAAATAAGTTATAATGCAATCTTTATCACTATTTAGCACTTGTGCAGTTAACGGACAATTTTATTTTTTTTATTTAAATTTAAATTAAAACAAACAAAAGAGCTGAAAAAATAAAAGCATAACTCATATTTTCTTATTCAAACATATTTAGCGCTTTTTTTATTAATTTTGCATGGTTTTTAACAATTTTTAAGTTTTCAAATATAGGCTCAATTGATACTAAATAGTTGCTCAGGTAATATTAAAATTTAGCGCCCAATACCAGTCAGTAAAAAAATTTAATATTAACTGAGCAGCTACTTAGGGCGTGTGCAGTGTCGCAAAATTGGAACTATACTAGAATAATTTTCCAAAAATACATACCTGGTTTAAAAGTTTGGAAAAAATGTGTGCGGGCACCTAATTTTGACATTAAATTTAATTTTATAAAGACGATTGCAAATTTTTTTTTTGGCGCTCACTAAAAACTTTTCGACGTCTGAGCGTGTAGACATATACACCATAATCGATTTGAAACTTGTGTGTACTTAATTTGAATTTCAAAAAAATTCAAGAAGTATTCAAATAAAATTAGTATAATTTGAATTTGATTATAGGAAGATTCAAAAAAATTTTCTTTGAAATAAAAAATAGTCAACTTATAGTCAAATCTGAGAGCTATGGAGATTACCCTTACAAAATTAAATTTTCATTAACAAATTGTCTCTTTTTCACTGTTTTTGACACAAAAGAAGAACAAAATGCTAAATCCATTTTAATTAATTGTATTTCAAGACAAATATTCCTTAATTACCAAGTCCAAAACTATCACAATCTTACAAATTAATGGCATAATTTCGTATAATACTTCGCCTCACTTCACCTCATTTTTCCCGATTTCCTACTTTGTAAATTGCAGTGGTAAAGCTCGCGTTCACTTATGTAGTTTTTTAACAAAATCGTATGAAAAAAGAAATTTTGTAAATCACGAGAAATTTTTTTATCCCTTTAATTGTCAAATACGCTGGATATGTTTAGGCACTCTTGCCAACAAATTTCCAAAAAAAAAAAAAAATGGCTGAATCAGACCCAAAAATCACCAAAAAATCACTAGACTTATAAGCAGTGCAAAAATTTAGCGATTTTATAGTTTTTATAGATTGTCGAAAGTGGTACTTATGTATGTTAAAGCCACTGATATCAGGTCGTTTTTGTCAAAAATTTCTTCAATATGTTCATATGAAGTGTTATAAATTTTTAAATAATTTTGCGAATTATCAAATTACGAATACCAATTTTTATTGAACTATATTAGTATGTATTTAAAATACTCAACTTAGGACGGTGTATGGTGAAAAACTGCATACTCATATTTTATCGAAATATATATTTTTTAGAAAGTTTTTATAAAAAAAAAAATCGTTTAAGAAGTTGTTTTTTATAATAAAATAATATCAATATGCGAATTTTGTGATATATTTCCACATAAAACTGGGTTTTAAAAATTATAATAGAGTTGATAAAAAATAGCTAGATTTTGGTTCGACAATTTTTTACGCTAGGGGCAAAATAAAGTCGCTAGATCTGACAAGAAAATCGCCGTTCTGGCAACAGTGTGTTTAGGTGCTCAATGAAAATGTACGAGTATGTAGGTAAACAAAAAAAAAAAAAAAAAAAGAACAAAGAACAAAGCAACAGCCAATAAGATTATGTTGATTTTAACATAAATAAGTAAATAACCTTTCCCAGCAGAATAAATACACAAAACTTTTTCGATTTTTTTAATTTGTTTAATTTTTAATAACTTGTTTACATTTACATCAAGGGTTGCCAATGCAAAATTATATGAATCCCTACAAAAAAGTGATTAAAATATATCAATTTTTCTTAAAGACGGCAACCCCAAAAAGTAAATTTTTGACAGTTTAAGTGATGACGTCATAGATTACAGATAACGTAAAAATCCATCACGAAGAGGAAGGAATTTATAAAATAAATAGCATTTTTCAATCTCCGCGTTGAGTGAAGTGTAGGTGATGTGATGAACACAGATGATTTACGAAATTCAGCCATAAACACATAAATTCCTACGAAAAATATTCTGGTAGGTATAAAAGCAATGTCCCATATTATAAAAGAGTATTTTAAATTTAAAGTAGACTTTATTTTTAAAGGTTTTGTTCATTTTGTGTATGAAAACCCTACACAAAACAAACATTTTGATTATTTTCAAACATTTTGATTGGTTGAAAATAAAATAAACAATCAGAACGCTCCAAAAATAAACCAAGTACATAATGGCATACTGCCACCAAATATTTTAACTAAAGTCGAATTTAACTAAAATATACATTTGAAAAATTAAGATAGTAAGTGCGAATGTAAATAAGCTCTCAGAATCGGTTTGGAAATGGTCCACAATACAATTAAAAAAAAATCATTTTGGGCTCCCCCGAAAAAGTCTTGGAAATACCTGATGTAAGTCTGATCTGAGGTTTTTGTATAACATAATGAAAAGTTTAAGCTGTTGTTGGCTCTGTTAAATTCGACATATCAAATACACCATTTAAATTCTCGTGCTTCGAAAAATGAAACAAAGGTTTACTTTTTTTAATATTTTCTTTTGCAATAATTTTATTTATCTTGTTTATCAATTATTTCTTTATTTAATGAAATTTTTTTATACATAATATAATTTATATTTTTTGTATTGAAAATTATTATATTTTTTGTATTGAAAAATACATGCTACTGGATAATTAAGAACTAAAAAAACTAAATGCTTAAATGTATGGTATATTAAATACGCTTTTTGCTAATAATTGTAATTGAAGCATTTTTCCAATAAGCTATTTAGTTTTTTTTTTATAGCAAATATTGTTTTAACTTTTCTTTATAGTTTTTTTATTTAAAAAAATTAATTTAATTTGATTTAACTGTGCAAAATAAAACAATATATCGTCATATGAAATCAAAAAAGCCATAAGTTACAAAGTCAAAATACATATTCCTGCAAAATTTTACACTCCTACGACTAAACACGACGATTTCATTACCAAAATTCTAAACTGCCCTAAGCGCAAGCGCAAACAATTTTAGAAAGTTTTTTGCTTCTCCAGTAAAATTTTTTAAATGTAACTTACAGCTTCTTTGATTTCATATGACGATATTAAGGTTTAATAAACATAAACCGATGTAAATGTAAAGCTCAAAAACACCGTAAAATATATGAACATTTTAGTAGAAATTCAGAGTAATTGATTTGAAATTTTAATTTACAGAATTTGCAATTTCTAGTCTAAAAAATTTTTTAAAGGAAAATAACTTCATTGAAAACATTTTTAATTATTTTGAAAATAATATTCAATGATTAGTTTCTACTTGTTTTTTTGAATATTATATTTTATATAGAAAATGAACGTTAAAAAATTATTTAAAATTATTGTTTAATCAAAAAATAAAAGAAAATATATCACAGGGTTGTATTTGTAAATTAATAAATGAAACATTTGAATGAAATATACATTGAGAGAAAAGCTTTTTTTTATAAATAAGTCTCCTTTAAGCTTTAAAACTTTTCTAAAATAATTTTTTTCAAAAGAAATTTTTTGGTTATAAAAAGTTTAAATAAATTTTTGTTTAAATATATATTTTATCTAAAGCATTTATTTTCTTTTTGTTATTGAAATATGTTTGTGTAATATATGTTTTGTTAAGAATTTAATTGTTACACGTTTTTTATTATTTCAATACTTAAAAAAACTTTTTAAACTGTTACAAATTTTTAAATTTTGTTTTATCTACATATAAAACGTTTTTGTTTTGTGTTTTTGTAGCCTCGTTTTAACCAAAAATTTCCAAACCTTTTTCAATATTGCACCAAGTCCCAGCTTTTACTATTTTCTTTATTTAATTTTTCTAATTTTTTTTTGTTTGTCTCTATAATTAAATTTTCTATGTTTAGAGTTGTTACTAAATTTATGAATATTTTTTTTAAGAATTTAAAAAAATTGGATTAATATATTTTTTATTTCTATATGTATGAATATATTTTGTATATTTGTAATTTGAATTTTAAATACATATTGAATTCAATTGCTTAATACTAGGGCTCGGAAGTTCATGCATTTATAATCGTTTTTATGTACATAAAAGTTGTATTTAAAATCGAGAAATATGCATTTAAAATTCTGAAAGTACGCATTTATTATTGGTTTTTTTTAACATTATCAATTCTAATATTATTTTCTATGAAAATAGCTTAAACATTGAAAAATTACGGTTAATCATCGTGAGAAAGTTTGTATTTGAACTTTCTGGTATTTTTGTTTCTAAGTTAAAATAAATTTTTAAATTTTAAAAATATGTATTTATAAATTCTAAACATATTTTTTCTCTTTTACAAAAGAAATAAATTGCGCAAAAATAATTTTTTTTTATAAAATATCAAAGAATATGCTTAAAAACAAACTTTTGCAAAATATGCATTTATAGCAATATGTGTAGCAAAATTTGTCAAAATATGCATATTTATAGCAAAATATGTAAAAATATGCATACCGACAGTAACCAAGTACTTCTTACATGTACTTCCGAGCCCTAGTTATTACTTTTGGATTCATATTTTAAGGGTCAGATGCATAATCACTTTTAAAATCAATAAATGGCTTATAGAACAAATTTTTCATATAAAATTCATTTTATAAACGTGTTTTCAAATTATTATGCATAATCACTTAAATTTATAGAAATTTTTTATTTTTTAATATTTATTTAATAGGGACAGGTTGTTTTTTTTTAGTTTTTGTTTAACTTTAGCAAAAGTATAGTATGTAAAAATCTTTTTTTTTTGTTTTATGAATTTTTTTAGTATTATTTTTTGTTTGGCACATATTTTTTCTATATAATATTAAGTTGCATAAGAAATTCTTGGCCAAATTTTAGGTGTTATTGAATGCAAAAATGTCGAAATTATTTTTATAAAAAACTTTTTATAAAAAACGAAACAATTTTAATATAAAAAAATTAGACTATAAAAATCATTACCATAGAATTATCTCTTTTAGCCCATTTATACTGATCTCGAAAACACGTTGAGTTTCTGTACCAAAATACATCAGATGAAAACTGCTGTTACAATCTAATTCTCATAGCTTTATGAAATGATCCAAAACAATCGGAATTTGTTTACACTATAGCATTTTGGCTATTTGACTTACTTCTTTGACAAATCCTATGACTTATTGTGTAATACCGCTTTAAAGATATTTAATTAAAATATGATTAAATTAGTTCTTATTTTAATAATTTGTAGGATAATTTAATTTTGTTTCTCTTTCTTCCTTATTTTTTTGTTTACCCGGCTAGGGTAACGAAAATAATTGAAGTAATATCCCATTCACACTAAAGCTAAAAATAATAGTTTTAGTTTTTTTCAAGTTTTCAATTTAATTTTTGCATGGAATTTGATAATCGAAAACTTAACAAATTTAAAAACTAGTTTTGGGCATGGTTAAATTATAAAAAGTTTGCTACATGAATGTGTTTTTTTCACTTGCTGTAGAACATTTTGACAAAATTCAAAACAATCCCACTGATTATGTATTTTTAAAAACGCCTCCACACAAATGGATTTTCCAAAATCAAAGTTAACGAAAACAAAACCAGGGAGTTTCCATCAGGTTCATTTGAAAATGCTGTATGAGCCAAAAAATTCACGCAAGAAACAGAGAAAAAATACAGAGAATATGAAGAAATTTAACAGCCAACGAGATAAAATGAAGGAATTCGGAAAAATAATCAAATCGTTTTTACAACCAAAAAACAAAAGTTAAAAGCAAAAAAAAATTAAATTAATTATTTTATTATTAAAGTTGTTTTTGTTACCGTTTTATTAAATAATCGTAAAAAAACATACTACTAACTTTTTTATTTTTCTTTTTTTTTCTCTCATTCTTCACGGAAATTAACAGACCCGAGCATCCATACAAATAATTGAGCACCATTTAACATAATTTCTTGGGACGAGAACTCTTTCCTTTAAATCTTCATTGACTAAACTTTTCTTGGAGAAATTAACACAACTTTAATAAAATGTAAGTCTTGACAATTAAATATTGCAAAAATAGTTGCTAAAACGATTTTACTGTAAAAACGACTTATTTACTGTAAAAACGCCTACGCCTTACATAATCAGGGGTAATATTTACGAATTTAATAAAGGTAATATTTACACTAAAATATTTTTGTTTAAAAAATGTGTAAGAATTTTGAATATTTTATTCATGTGCGTAGCCAAAAGGAGTGTAAAATAATAGTTCTTTATTGAAATAGAATAAAGAGCTTAAAATGTGTTTTAGCTAAACACCTGTTTAAGAATTAGGTGTGAAGTGAAGGCTGTCAAAACATTAACTACACTTTTTGCATTCGGAAACCATCAATTGAAATTCAGATAATATCAATTAAAATTCAGAAAAACAGTATCTATCTTAATTCATGATTTCTATATTTCCATTGATATTCTCTGAATTTTGATTAAAGATTTCTGGATTGCAAAAAGTGTAGTGAATGCTTCGCAGAATGTTTTAAACGCATTCATGAAGGCCTTTAGTGTGAACGCAGACTAACACTACTGTTTTAACAAATCGTCGGCTTATTATTGATTTGACCCATGGTATAACAATATCACACTCAAAAAAAATTTGACAGTTACTACTTGACAGTTGTTTGGTTGTTTTTCTATGGTTGTTTTTCTATGGAAAAGAACAAGACAACTGTTATGAAACACTCGTTAAAAAAAGTTAGTACTGAAGTCTATTAAAAGTATTCTAATTCAGTTGATCTAATTTTCCCTGTTGTTTTCGTTTAAATCAATTGTTTAGCTAAAGTTGTTAAACGGCATTCACATCTATATCCTAAACATGTGTGTAGCCAAAACGGGTGTAAAAGAATAATGAACTTTTGTAATAGAATAAAGAGCTAAAATGCGTGTTTTAGCTAACCTTTTCAAACTTTAAATGTTGAAGTATGAATGGTTAAGTTTTCTAATTAGTTTAAATTGACGAAAACATCTAAAATTCGTCAGTGAGAACGTATTGTTGCATTTTTAAATGAAAATTACAAGTTTTTTTATAAAAAATATTATTAGACCCTTTTTCTTTTGTTTTCTTTCCACCTTTATACCATACTTTTTCAACAGCGTAATTAAACCATAGATTACACAGATATCTTATTATTATTATTATGTATTATGCAAAATTTTTGTCTTTTACCAAAATTGGTATATTTTAAAAATGGTAAAAAAGTGGACTATAATCGTCTATGGTCTTACTTATAGCCTTGACTAGCCATGGATCTGTGCGAACATGAAACAAGTCACAAGTGAAACAACAACAAATTTTATTTGTTGTTATTGTTTATCATGTAATTCGTTTCATGTTCGCACATATCCATGCCTAGTGAATATTATAACTTATAGAATCTGGGCACTGGTTTTGTGAGAGAAAAATTGACCCGTTGTGACATGTCACAAGACAAATCCCAGGACAGGTCCCTGAACTTTGTTTTTTTATGAGAGTTCAGTAACCTGTCCTAGGATTTGTCTTGTGACATATCACAAGGGGTCAATTTCCCCCTCCTATGACAACGTCATGTAAAAGTGACCACTCTATTTCATATAAAGGGGCCAGTTCGGTGACAGTTTGTTAAAATTTCCCGTAGGGCAGTTACAACTGGCTATATGGCAACACTGCATATATCCAAAACATACATGCTCATCAGCAGACCTTTAAAAATATAATTTAATCATCAGTAATAATTCAATTTCTAAAAAAAAATCGATAAAATGTGTTTCTAATTCGTGAATTATGTATGGATTTATTTGATTCGCGCGAATTATCATTTTATTGTTTGATTTGCAAATTAAAATTTGTATTTTTATGATCCACAAATCAATTTTAGTAATTAATATATCTGTAAGAAATAAACTTTCATGGAATACATTGATTTAACAATAATTTTAAGTACGAAATTAAATTTACTCCTAATAAATCAATGTTTTATTTTTAATGGAGTCTTTTAAACGAATTAAAAAATTGACATCAATTCGCGAATCAAAACAAAAAAATTTGATTCACGAATCAAAATATATGGAAATAATTCGCGTGAATTATGTTTTTATTTTTTGATTCGCGAATTTATAAATCCCTTTTTTTGAATCATCTTTGAAAATAATTCTTTTTGGATCAATTCTTCACAGCTCTGCTCACAAGTTACGTCCACTGACAACAAATGTGAAAAATCTAATATCTTAAAAGAGAAAATCTAATATCTTAAAAGAGTACAGTATTTTTTTACTCATTATCTTAGATTGAATCGGATGATTCGTCACGTTACATTTACGTTCAAGTAATTTGGTCTTATATAGTCTACGATTTGACCAATTGTCCCGCCAGGGGGTATATTTTTGTGACATTCTCTCTGTTATGTACTACACAAAATTTCGCAACGAACTCTATTAAAGATTCAGATATTTTGCTATGTTATTCCTTTTATCCGTTTAGAAGCAATTTTTTTATCTACAAAATGTTTTTTATAAAGCTGTATTTACCATGATGAAGTATTCCACTCTGCAGAGTAGAGTTTACTAAAATAGAGTTGGCATGATACAAACAAAAACCACTTTGCAGAGTGAAGTAATTCATCATTGTAAGTGCAGCATAATTTTTTTCAGTTTTCATGCAATTATATAAATTTTATTTTAACATTTTCTTTTAAATTTTGTTTAAAATATTTGTAGCTTAAATTTTTCTTTTCTTAAATACATTTTTTAAATGTTCAACTTTTACATATTCTTAATAATTTAAACTAAAATTTCTTTGTAACTAATGAAATTTTATAAAATTAAAAAAAAAAATATAAATAATTCATACAAAATCATTTGTTTTGGTTGAAAACCTTAGTAAAATTAATATTTTAATTTTAAATAATATACACAGTTCCTTTCTGCCAAGCTTAATATTTAACTAAAAAAGTGAAAAAATAACTAATTATTATATAATAAATTTCAGTCACTATCATCGGCATTTGAAGCAACAAACGATGAACTACGGTCATGGATTAACATCGATAAGGTTTCTAAACTGCGGCGTACCTAAAATGGTAAAAGAATCAAAATAAAAACAATTAGTAAGTCATAATAATTTAATAACCTTTTTTTAATAATTTTTTTAACAAATAATTCAACAATTATTTGGGGTTCATACTGAAAGGTTAACTTCAACTTAACTATTTAACAAAAGAAAATATCAAAAAATTATATACAAAGCAGCAACAAAATTTTATATTTACTAATTGTTAACTCAAAAACCTTCAGTATGAAACCTAGCATTAGTCATAGGTCTACCCTAAATTAATTTATGATCCCTTACGTTTTTTTTTATTTCAAACTGATTGCGCCTACGCGTGAGGTGGTAAAATGAGTCATGGGAAACTCCTGATAAGTGTTACTGTCTAACATATTTTTTTTATCTATGGTGATTACCAGGGCAAGGACTTTCATGCTAATGCATGTTTGTAGTCAGTGGCCCAAAAATGATTTTGACCAAATACTTTTCCGAATCAAAGAATTTGCAAAAAAAATGGCATCGATTTGTTGTTGCATATTTTTGCATATTTTGTTATAAATGCATATTTTTGCATATTTTGCTTTTAAGTGCATATTTTATTGCATATTTTATGATTTTAATTGCATATTTTGTACATTATTGCATATTTTTTAATATTTTTAAATATGAAATTCGATTTAAGAATTCATACTTTAAAACTAAAAAAATTCTAAAGAATTAATTATTTGGAAGCTCTGTTGTAATATAACACTACAGTAGAAAGGAAAACACATAGCATACAATATGTTGTCATCCACTAACACATTTTTTATAGATGTAATTTTAAATTAACGTTTTCGGGTGTTATTGCTCACAAACAGAAAGTTGAAAAATTTTATAAAAATTATTTTAAGGCAACTTGTCCCCGAGCATCAATTTCTGCCACTTTTTTCTCTGAGTTACGAAAGTGAGTACGATTTAGAGTTGGGCTTAATCGTTCTTTTTGGTGACTCGGTCATATCGTTCAATAAAATTCATTGAACTAGTTCGTTCAAATCGTTCTTTTTTGTTATCGTTCTTTTTTGTCATGAGCTGTGTCTGAACAGTGATTCGTCAAATGCGTCGTTCATTCGACAATTTATTGGCGCACTACATGTTACATGTTTATATTAATTTTATTGTGCATAGACTAATAGTGTCAGAAAATTACAATTTTATTAAAAATTTGAAATTATTAAGAAAAACATTTAATTCTGTAATAAAATTAATAAGAAAGGTATACAAACTTTTTATGACTACAAAAAAGAACGAAATAAACGATGAACGAAAAGAACGAATAATGGTGAACGATGTCATATCGTTCAATGAACTGAACCGTTCAAATGAACTAGTTCGTTCATGAACGACACAACTCTAGTACGATTTTATAGTACACATATTTGAGTTCTATTTTATAATAAAGTTTTTTTCAGGTAAAATGCCACACACAAAAATATATTTAACTATGTGTATTTGAAGACATATTCAGTGTGTTCGTTTATTCGAACTTCTTACTACTTTTACTACAATTGCAAAGTTTTGTTTATTTTTTGTATTGAATTTTTCCAGCTGTAGTAAATATAGTAACTTGTAGTAAGTAAACGAACAAGCTTATTGTAACCGATACCTGAATTTTTACGTTAATGTTAGTTTTTAATAAATATAATTAAAAAAACAATTATTTCTAATTGCATATTTTTTGTTTTTTAGTGCATATTTCGTTATAAATGCATATTTAAGTGCATATTTTCGATATTATAGTGCATATTTTAAGCGCATATTTTCAATTTTTTAGTGCATGAAAGTCCTTGCCCTGGTGATTACTATATAAAATTTGTCTATATTAAAGTACTTATGCATACTAATTTTAAAACCTTATAACACGTTTGTAAAATTAATGTTGTATGAAAAATTTGTTTTATAAGATATTCGGCCTTATTACGAGTGTCGTAGTCGAGACTAATTTTGAAAATTTGCTAAAAACACAACTTTTGAACAATTTTTCAATTAGATTTACCATATATAGCACTCAGATTTAAAAAAATCCTGCATCAGAGTTTCATTTCTTTATAATTTTCATTATATACAAAATCATTTTATATGGAGTCGAAAATTTCGACTACAAATTCGACACTCGTAATCAGGCCGATTTATAAATTTAAAAAGTTACTATGCATATGATCTTTAAGGTTTAAATTATCCCCTTAAGGCCCGATTACTGAATGGCTCCTTAAAATTTAACAAACAAATTCAAATTTTTTATGGAAACATCATTATCGGTTAAAGTCCCAGTTAGTAACAAATAGGACATTGCGAATATGAGCTAAATCATATTATACAAAACTTATGGACGGTTGTTGATTAATAATATTAATTAAATAAAATTTTGATTTAAAAATTTTTCCCCCTCTTTTTTTTTATAAATTTGCATAATGAATTCATTAATTCATAATTATAATGTGAATGTTAATAAATCCGATGGTTTTCCTTTACAAAATTGCTAAACATTTGAAAATTACCCTTACGCAATGTTTGCAAATATAAAAATTGTAATATGTATTAACTAATACTACATTTACACTTAACCAAAAACTAGTAATTTCTGAAACTACCTCCTTTTTACTTTTGGTTTTTGTGTTGCCATATGGTTACCTATGGCGTGTTCAACATTTGGCCCTTTAAATTAATAAAAAAAAACATACTAGTCAGAAACCAATACTTCCAATTTCAAACAGATGCAGAGAATATTAAAAAAACTGGATTCAGCGTACTGCTATTTGTCAAAAAATTGTTTTATTTAAAATTCGTCTTTATTGATATATTTTGCAACAATGTTACGAAATTATTAACAGATAACAATACAGATAAAAAAATAGAAAACATTTGCCTCCAACCATAAATAAACTATACGAGGGGAACTATTTATATTTCGGGAATAGCAATTAATAACAAACATTTTTAAATGAAAATTGCTTTATTATTTTTCAAAATATTCCCCTCGATGATCAATACACTTTTGCATTCGTTTAAACCATTTGTCATAGCAGTTTTTCGAGCCTTTTTTGAGCGATTGATAAATTATGGGGTATCCAACGAGAGCAAATTTTTTTTACAACTAAGTGTTCATGCAAAATCGAATGTATTGAAGTGGAACTAATGTGCAAGGATGCCTCCATCTCACGATATGTCACATGACGATCTTGCATTATCAGTTCACGCAACCGATTTTGGACGACCTTCACGGAAATCGTCGGCGACCGAACTACAACCACGCTTGAATTCACTATACCAGCGATATACTGTGGTTTTTGATGGTGCTTTATCGCCATACAAAGAACTGATTTCATCGACACATTCTTGTTGAGATAATCCACTTCGAAAGTTGTGAAAAATAATCCAACGAAAATCTTCTCTTGAAATTTAAATTTTTTGGCCAAATTGATTTTCTTAACTCACTGTAAACAAAACAAATAGCACTTGTACATCAAAACCTTGTGAGTACGTTTATGCTAAAAAATGTCAAACTTTATTATGGTGTTGCCAGATTTTATCTATTGACATTAGTGTTGCCAGTTCCATAATTAAATAGTTCATAATATATAAACAAAAGTAATATTAAAATTACAGATAAAATTGTCTTTTTTTCAAAACTTTCGTACACAAAAAAAATAATCATAGTTAAATCAATTACTATATCATATTTGAATTAATACCTTAATTTTTAATAAACATTTTTAAATTATGTATGACTCTTATTGAAGCAAGTAAATATGATTTTAATTAAAATAAACTGATATACATTAATTGCATTAAAGGACTTAAATATGCTAAAATCCCACACGTATTTAACAAATTGTGAAAAATTGTGTTTTTGTTTTTAGAAATTTAATCTGTCCACGAAACTTTGAAAACTTACCTTAGAGATTTGCTCTAAATTCGTCTTAAGTATATTCTGAGCTTCCTCAGTGCTTTTAAGTTGTAATTGTTTTTGAAAGCGTAAAGCTTCGGTAAAGATATCATCATCATTACCAGAATGCTAGAAAAGAAAAGGAAAATAGTTTTTAATTAAAAGATTTATATTACAATAAATAGAAATATGTGATCACATCTTCTAAGAAAACATGGCAATTGTCACAATTAACATAAGTTGACAACTGTTATGACTATAAACTTTTATTATTAAGTTTATACTTTTTTTAGCGAACATTTTTTTTCTCAATTTTCCCCAATATTATACTCTAATGCAAGGGCATCGGAAGGCCTATTTATTGTAGTTTTATTTTGCAGCGACGAAATAAAATTAAATACGCGAATTACAAAGGAACACAATGAAATTGATGTTTATTGTTTAAAAATTTTTCTTTTTGAGTGACACTTCTATTTTCCATTTTTAGAAAACTTGAATAAAAATTTTCTCAAAACAATTTGAAACAAAACAATTAAACAAAGTACATAAAAAGAAACAAGTGAACAACACTATTGAACAGTATATATGAGTTCGAAAAATTTTCAGAGTTAGTACTGAATTTGGTGCAATTATTCATTAATCGTAATTTTCTCAAAAACTAAAGGGAACTTGGCACTGAAAAGTATTTTTATTAAATGCCCTATCAAATTCTTTTCATTTGAATATAATTGTGACCAAAAAAAAAATTATTTTTGAAAAAATGGATGGACTACGAGTGTACACTTTAGTAAAGTGTTGTTTTTTCAAACGCGTCGTGTAGACCAAATACAATTAATATTGTAATTAATATGTATTTTTATTAATTCTGATTTAGTAGGACAGGCTTCATCAGAGATTTTCTATTAAATTGTATTATTGTATATATTTTCATTGTCAGATTGTCTCTATATGAATACTTTCAGAAGTGATCAAACAGACATATACAAATATTCTACTTTAGATTTTTTAGTTTATCTTCTTATTTCCTCCGTGTCAATTTTTTTTACAAATGTGGCCGCACTGACGTATGATTTTTACGTACAAGTGCAGGCAATTTGTGCATATTGGAGACGCACTGCCAACAGGGCATTTTTATTTTTTAGTAAAGTGTTGTTTTTTCAAACGCGTCATATAGACCAAATACAATTAATATTGTAATTAATATGTATTTTTATTAATTATATTTTATTATACAAACCTCTCACCAACATATCCAACAATATCGTTGTAGAACAATAGATTTAAATCTATTTTGTCAGTACATGGAGTAAACAAATATCAACTTTTGTTATATTTATTCAAGTGCATAAATAATATTGGACATCTTACTTTGCAGTTTATAAGAAACCAACGCGCATTTAATATACCGAATAGCAGCAATCTAGCTACCGCCTGGTGTAGGCTGGAAACAACCAACCAGCATACAGAAAGTATATGAGTAGTCATAAATTCAACAAATTAGCTGAAAGTTTAGAAATTATAAAGCAAATTTCATCTTTTAAAGTTTTATTGAAGAGTAATATTTTACAAAATTTAGAAAAGCTTCTGACTTAAAATCTATAGTCACAATTAATTTCATTTAGATTCTTTTGTTTCGAAACATTGTTTTCTTTATTTTATAATTATTATTATTAATATTTTTTTTTTCTTTATTAATTATTATAATGTTATATTTTTGAATTATTTTTTCTTTAAAAATTGTTAAATTCTAATTTATTTCGCCAACTCGCCTCTATAATGTCATAACGGCGCTGAGGCATTATATCTGTATATTATAAAATATATGAATAAAGTTGTTAAAAAAAATATTTTTTACTAAATGCCTTACCAATTTCCTTTCGTTTGAGTATAATTTTAACCAAAAAAAAAATTTTTTTTAGGCCAAAAATATCAATGGTATACACTGTCTTTTTTTTACCGAAAATTTGTGTTTTCTCAATTTCCACCAATATTACCAATATTATACTCAAATGAAAGGGCACGGGAAGGCCCATTGAATAGTATATAACTCTTCGAAAAATGTTCACGGTAAGTACGGAATTTAGAGCAATTATTCATTAATCGTATTTTCCTCAAAAACTAAAAGGAGCTTGGCACTGAAAGGCATGTTTGAGTCTAATTTTGACCAAAAGAAAAAAATTTTTTTTTTGCCAAAATCAATGGACTATACACTGTCTTTTTTTTTTGATCGAAAAATTTTTTTGCTCAATTTCCCCCAATATTATACTCAAATGAACGGGCATCTCAAGGCCTATTAAACAGTATATAATTCTTTGGAAAATTTCATGCAATAAAGTTTTGCTAATCGATATTCATAAATCGTCATTTTTGTTTGTCTCGATTTTCATTAATCGTCATTTTCTCAAAAACTAAAAGGAGCTTGGCACTGAAAGGCATGTTTTTTAATTGCTTTTGAAATTTCCTTTCGTTTGAGTCTAATTTTGACCAAAAGAAAAAAAATTTTTTTTTTGCCAAAATCAATGGACTATACACTGTCTTTTTTTTTTGATCGAAAATTTTTTTTGCTCAATTTCCCCCAATATTATACTCAAATGAACGGGCATCTCAAGGCCTATTAAACAGTATATAATTCTTTGGAAAATTTCGTGCAATAAAGTTTTGCTAATCGATATTCATAAATCGTCATTTTTGTTTGTCTCGATTTTCATTAATCGTCATTTTCTCAAAAACTAAAAGGAGCTTGGCACTGAAAGGCATGTTTTTTAATTGCTTTTGAAATTTCCTTTCGTTTTTTTTTGCCAAAATCAATGGACTATACACTGTCTTTTTTTTTTGATCGAAAATTTTTTTTGCTCAATTTCCCCCAATATTATACTCAAATGAACGGGCATCTCAAGGCCTATTAAACAGTATATAATTCTTTGGAAAATTTCGTGCAATATAGTTTTCCTCATCGATTTTCATTAATCGTCATTTTTGTTTGTCTCGATTTTCATTAATCGTCAATTTCTCAAAAACTAAAAGGAGCTTGGCACTGAAAGGCATGTTTTTTAATTGCTTTTGAAATTTCCTTTCGTTTGAGTCTAATTTTGACCAAAAGAAAAAAACTTTTTTTTTTGCCAAAATCAATGGACTATACAGTCTTTTTTTTTTGATCGAAAATTTTTTTTGCTCAATTTCCCCCAATATTATACTCAAATGAACGGGCATCTCAAGGCCTATTAAACAGTATATAATTCTTTGGAAAATTTCGTGCAATAAAGTTTTGCTAATCGATATTCATAAATCGTCATTTTTGTTTGTCTCGATTTTCATTAATCGTCATTTTCTCAAAAACTAAAAGGAGCTTGGCACTGAAAGGCATGTTTTTTAATTGCTTTTGAAATTTCCTTTCGTTTGAGTCTAATTTTGACCAAAAGAAAAAAATTTTTTTTTTTTGGCAAAATCAATGGACTATACACTGTCTTTTTTTTTTGATCGAAAATTTTTTTTGCTCAATTTCCCCCAATATTATACTCAAATGAACGGGCATCTCAAGGCCTATTAAACAGTATATAATTCTTTGGAAAATTTCGTGCAATATAGTTTTCCTCATCGATTTTCATTAATCGTCATTTTTGTTTGTCTCGATTTTCATTAATCGTCAATTTCTCAAAAACTAAAAGGAGCTTGGCACTGAAAGGAATGTTTTTTAATTGCTTTTGAAATTTCCTTTCGTTTGAGTCTAATTTTGACCAAAAGAAAAAATTTTTTTTTTTGCCAAAATCAATGGATACACTGTCTTTTTTTTTTGATCGAAAATTTTTTTTGCTCAATTTCCCCCAATATTATACTCAAATGAACGGGCATCTCAAGGCCTATTAAACAGTATATAATTCTTTGGAAAATTTCGTGCAATAAAGTTTTGCTAATCGATATTCATAAATCGTCATTTTTGTTTGTCTCGATTTTCATTAATCGTCATTTTCTCAAAAACTAAAAGGAGCTTGGCACTGAAAGGCATGTTTTTTAATTGCTTTTGAAATTTCCTTTCGTTTGAGTCTAATTTTGACCAAAAGAAAAAAACTTTTTTTTTTGCCAAAATCAATGGACTATACACTGTCTTTTTTTTTTGATCGAAAATTTTTTTTGCTCAATTTCCCCCAATATTATACTCAAATGAACGGGCATCTCAAGGCCTATTAAACAGTATATAATTCTTTGGAAAATTTCGTGCAATAAAGTTTTGCTAATCGATATTCATAAATCGTCATTTTTGTTTGTCTCGATTTTCATTAATCGTCATTTTCTCAAAAACTAAAAGGAGCTTGGCACTGAAAGGCATGTTTTTTAATTGCTTTTGAAATTTCCTTTCGTTTGAGTCTAATTTTGACCAAAAGAAAAAAACTTTTTTTTTTGCCAAAATCAATGGACTATACACTGTCTTTTTTTTTTGATCGAAAATTTTTTTTGCTCAATTTCCCCCAATATTATACTCAAATGAACGGGCATCTCAAGGCCTATTAAACAGTATATAATTCTTTGGAAAATTTCGTGCAATAAAGTTTTGCTAATCGATATTCATAAATCGTCATTTTTGTTTGTCTCGATTTTCATTAATCGTCATTTTCTCAAAAACTAAAAGGAGCTTGGCACTGAAAGGCATGTTTTTTAATTGCTTTTGAAATTTCCTTTCGTTTGAGTCTAATTTTGACCAAAAGAAAAAAAATTTTTTTTTTGCTAAAATCAATGGACTATACACTGTCTTTTTTTTTTGATCGAAAATTTTTTTTGCTCAATTTCCCCCAATATTATACTCAAATGAACGGGCATCTCAAGGCCTATTAAACAGTATATAATTCTTTGGAAAATTTCGTGCAATAAAGTTTTGCTAATCGATATTCATAAATCGTCATTTTTGTTTGTCTCGATTTTCATTAATCGTCATTTTCTCAAAAACTAAAAGGAGCTTGGCACTGAAAGGCATGTTTTTTAATTGCTTTTGAAATTTCCTTTCGTTTGAGTCTAATTTTGACCAAAAGAAAAAAATTTTTTTTTTTTGGCAAAATCAATGGACTATACACTGTCTTTTTTTTTTGATCGAAAATTTTTTTTGCTCAATTTCCCCCAATATTATACTCAAATGAACGGGCATCTCAAGGCCTATTAAACAGTATATAATTCTTTGGAAAATTTCGTGCAATATAGTTTTCCTCATCGATTTTCATTAATCGTCATTTTTGTTTGTCTCGATTTTCATTAATCGTCAATTTCTCAAAAACTAAAAGGAGCTTGGCACTGAAAGGCATGTTTTTTAATTGCTTTTGAAATTTCCTTTCGTTTGAGTCTAATTTTGACCAAAAGAAAAAATTTTTTTTTTTGCCAAAATCAATGGACTATACACTGTCTTTTTTTTTTGATCGAAAATTTTTTTTGCTCAATTTCCCCCAATATTATACTCAAATGAACGGGCATCTCAAGGCCTATTAAACAGTATATAATTCTTTGGAAAATTTCGTGCAATAAAGTTTTGCTAATCGATATTCATAAATCGTCATTTTTGTTTGTCTCGATTTTCATTAATCGTCATTTTCTCAAAAACTAAAAGGAGCTTGGCACTGAAAGGCATGTTTTTTAATTGCTTTTGAAATTTCCTTTCGTTTGAGTCTAATTTTGACCAAAAGAAAAAAACTTTTTTTTTTGCCAAAATCAATGGACTATACACTGTCTTTTTTTTTTGATCGAAAATTTTTTTTGCTCAATTTCCCCCAATATTATACTCAAATGAACGGGCATCTCAAGGCCTATTAAACAGTATATAATTCTTTGGAAAATTTCGTGCAATAAAGTTTTGCTAATCGATATTCATAAATCGTCATTTTTGTTTGTCTCGATTTTCATTAATCGTCATTTTCTCAAAAACTAAAAGGAGCTTGGCACTGAAAGGCATGTTTTTTAATTGCTTTTGAAATTTCCTTTCGTTTGAGTCTAATTTTGACCAAAAGAAAAAAAAATTTTTTTTTGCCAAAATCAATGGACTATACACTGTCTTTTTTTTTTGATCGAAAAATTTTTTTGCTCAATTTCCCCCAATATTATACTCAAATGAACGGGCATCTCAAGGCCTATTAAACAGTATATAATTCTTTGAAAAATTTCGTGCAATAAAGTTTTGCTAATCGATATTCATAAATCGTCATTTTTGTTTGTCTCGATTTTCATTAATCGTCATTTTCTCAAAAACTAAAAGGAGCTTGGCACTGAAAGGCATGTTTTTTAATTGCTTTTGAAATTTCCTTTCGTTTGAGTCTAATTTTGACCAAAAGAAAAAAAATTTTTTTTTTGCTAAAATCAATGGACTATACACTGTCTTTTTTTTTTGATCGAAAATTTTTTTTGCTCAATTTCCCCCAATATTATACTCAAATGAACGGGCATCTCAAGGCCTATTAAACAGTATATAATTCTTTGGAAAATTTCGTGCAATAAAGTTTTGCTAATCGATATTCATAAATCGTCATTTTTGTTTGTCTCGATTTTCATTAATCGTCATTTTCTCAAAAACTAAAAGGAGCTTGGCACTGAAAGGCATGTTTTTTAATTGCTTTTGAAATTTCCTTTCGTTTGAGTCTAATTTTGACCAAAAGAAAAAATTTTTTTTTTTTTGCCAAAATCAATGGACTATACACTGTCTTTTTTTTTTGATCGAAAAATTTTTTTGCTCAATTTCCCCCAATATTATACTCAAATGAACGGGCATCTCAAGGCCTATTAAACAGTATATAATTCTTTGGAAAATTTCGTGCAATAAAGTTTTGCTAATCGATATTCATAAATCGTCATTTTTGTTTGTCTCGATTGTCATTAATCGTCATTTTCTCAAAAACTAAAAGGAGCTTGGCACTGAAAAGCATGTTTTTTAATTGCTTTTGAAATTTCCTTTCGTTTGAGTCTAATTTTGACCAAAAGAAAAAAAATTTTTTTTTTGCCAAAATCAATGGACTATACACTGTCTTTTTTTTTTGATCGAAAATTTTTTTTGCTCAATTTCCCCCAATATTATACTCAAATGAACGGGCATCTCAAGGCCTATTAAACAGTATATAATTCTTTGGAAAATTTCGTGCAATAAAGTTTTGCTAATCGATATTCATAAATCGTCATTTTTGTTTGTCTCGATTTTCATTAATCGTCATTTTCTCAAAAACTAAAAGGAGCTTGGCACTGAAAGGCATGTTTTTTAATTGCTTTTGAAATTTCCTTTCGTTTGAGTCTAATTTTGACCAAAAGAAAAAAATTTTTTTTTTGCCAAAATCAATGGACTATACACTGTCTTTTTTTTTTGATCGAAAATTTTTTTTGCTCAATTTCCCCCAATATTATACTCAAATGAACGGGCATCTCAAGGCCTATTAAACAGTATATAATTCTTTGGAAAATTTCGTGCAATAAAGTTTTGCTAATCGATATTCATAAATCGTCATTTTTGTTTGTCTCGATTTTCATTAATCGTCATTTTCTCAAAAACTAAAAGGAGCTTGGCACTGAAAGGCATGTTTTTTAATTGCTTTTGAAATTTCCTTTCGTTTGAGTCTAATTTTGACCAAAAGAAAAAAAATTTTTTTTTTGCCAAAATCAATGGACTATACACTGTCTTTTTTTTTTGATCGAAAATTTTTTTTGCTCAATTTCCCCCAATATTATACTCAAATGAACGGGCATCTCAAGGCCTATTAAACAGTATATAATTCTTTGGAAAATTTCGTGCAATAAAGTTTTGCTAATCGATATTCATAAATCGTCATTTTTGTTTGTCTCGATTTTCATTAATCGTCATTTTCTCAAAAACTAAAAGGAGCTTGGCACTGAAAGGCATGTTTTTTAATTGCTTTTGAAATTTCCTTTCGTTTGAGTCTAATTTTGACCAAAAGAAAAAAACTTTTTTTTTTTGCCAAAATCAATGGACTATACACTGTCTTTTTTTTTTGATCGAAATTTTTTTTTGCTCAATTTCCCCCAATATTATACTCAAATGAACGGGCATCTCAAGGCCTATTAAACAGTATATAATTCTTTGAAAAATTTCGTGCAATAAAGTTTTGCTAATCGATATTCATAAATCGTCATTTTTGTTTGTCTCGATTTTCATTAATCGTCATTTTCTCAAAAACTAAAAGGAGCTTGGCACTGAAAGGCATGTTTTTTAATTGCTTTTGAAATTTCCTTTCGTTTGAGTCTAATTTTGACCAAAAGAAAAAAAATTTTTTTTTTGCTAAAATCAATGGACTATACACTGTCTTTTTTTTTTGATCGAAAATTTTTTTTGCTCAATTTCCCCCAATATTATACTCAAATGAACGGGCATCTCAAGGCCTATTAAACAGTATATAATTCTTTGGAAAATTTCGTGCAATAAAGTTTTGCTAATCGATATTCATAAATCGTCATTTTTGTTTGTCTCGATTTTCATTAATCGTCATTTTCTCAAAAACTAAAAGGAGCTTGGCACTGAAAGGCATGTTTTTTAATTGCTTTTGAAATTTCCTTTCGTTTGAGTCTAATTTTGACCAAAAGAAAAAAAATTTTTTTTTTGCCAAAATCAATGGACTATACACTGTCTTTTTTTTTTGATCGAAAAATTTTTTTGCTCAATTTCCCCCAATATTATACTCAAATGAACGGGCATCTCAAGGCCTATTAAACAGTATATAATTCTTTGGAAAATTTCGTGCAATAAAGTTTTGCTAATCGATATTCATAAATCGTCATTTTTGTTTGTCTCGATTGTCATTAATCGTCATTTTCTCAAAAACTAAAAGGAGCTTGGCACTGAAAAGCATGTTTTTTAATTGCTTTTGAAATTTCCTTTCGTTTGAGTCTAATTTTGACCAAAAGAAAAAAAATTTTTTTTTTGCCAAAATCAATGGACTATACACTGTCTTTTTTTTTTGATCGAAAATTTTTTTTACTCAATTTCCCCCAATATTATACTCAAATGAACGGGCATCTCAAGGCCTATTAAACAGTATATAATTCTTTGGAAAATTTCGTGCAATAAAGTTTTGCTAATCGATATTCATAAATCGTCATTTTTGTTTGTCTCGATTTTCATTAATCGTCATTTTCTCAAAAACTAAAAGGAGCTTGGCACTGAAAGGCATGTTTTTTAATTGCTTTTGAAATTTCCTTTCGTTTGAGTCTAATTTTGACCAAAAGAAAAAAATTTTTTTTTTTGCCAAAATCAATGGACTATACACTGTCTTTTTTTTTTGATCGAAAATTTTTTTTGCTCAATTTCCCCCAATATTATACTCAAATGAACGGGCATCTCAAGGCCTATTAAACAGTATATAATTCTTTGGAAAATTTCGTGCAATATAGTTTTCCTCATCGATTTTCATTAATCGTCATTTTTGTTTGTCTCGATTTTCATTAATCGTCAATTTCTCAAAAACTAAAAGGAGCTTGGCACTGAAAGGCATGTTTTTTAATTGCTTTTGAAATTTCCTTTCGTTTGAGTCTAATTTTGACCAAAAGAAAAAATTTTTTTTTTTTGCCAAAATTAATGGACTATACACTGTCTTTTTTTTTTGATCGAAAATTTTTTTTGCTCAATTTCCCCCAATATTATACTCAAATGAACGGGCATCTCAAGGCCTATTAAACAGTATATAATTCTTTGGAAAATTTCGTGCAATAAAGTTTTGCTAATCGATATTCATAAATCGTCATTTTTGTTTGTCTCGATTTTCATTAATCGTCATTTTCTCAAAAACTAAAAGGAGCTTGGCACTGAAAGGCATGTTTTTTAATTGCTTTTGAAATTTCCTTTCGTTTGAGTCTAATTTTGACCAAAAGAAAAAAAATTTTTTTTTTGCCAAAATCAATGGACTATACACTGTCTTTTTTTTTTGATCGAAAATTTTTTTTGCTCAATTTCCCCCAATATTATACTCAAATGAACGGGCATCTCAAGGCCTATTAAACAGTATATAATTCTTTGGAAAATTTCGTGCAATATAGTTTTCCTCATCGATTTTCATTAATCGTCATTTTTGTTTGTCTCGATTTTCATTAATCGTCAATTTCTCAAAAACTAAAAGGAGCTTGGCACTGAAAGGCATGTTTTTTAATTGCTTTTGAAATTTCCTTTCGTTTGAGTCTAATTTTGACCAAAAGAAAAAATTTTTTTTTTTTGCCAAAATTAATGGACTATACACTGTCTTTTTTTTTTGATCGAAAATTTTTTTTGCTCAATTTCCCCCAATATTATACTCAAATGAACGGGCATCTCAAGGCCTATTAAACAGTATATAATTCTTTGGAAAATTTCATGCAATAAAGTTTTGCTAATCGATATTCATAAATCGTCATTTTTGTTTGTCTCGATTTTCATTAATCGTCAATTTCTCAAAAACTAAAAGGAGCTTGGCACTGAAAGGCATGTTTTTTAATTGCTTTTGAAATTTCCTTTCGTTTGAGTCTAATTTTGACCAAAAGAAAAAAAATTTTTTTTTTGCCAAAATCAATGGACTATACACTGTCTTTTTTTTTTGATCGAAAATTTTTTTTGCTCAATTTCCCCCAATATTATACTCAAATGAACGGGCATCTCAAGGCCTATTAAACAGTATATAATTCTTTGGAAAATTTCGTGCAATAAAGTTTTGCTAATCGATATTCATAAATCGTCATTTTTGTTTGTCTCGATTTTCATTAATCGTCATTTTCTCAAAAACTAAAAGGAGCTTGGCACTGAAAGGCATGTTTTTTAATTGCTTTTGAAATTTCCTTTCGTTTGAGTCTAATTTTGACCAAAAGAAAAAAACTTTTTTTTTTGCCAAAATCAATGGACTATACACTGTCTTTTTTTTTTGATCGAAATTTTTTTTTGCTCAATTTCCCCCAATATTATACTCAAATGAACGGGCATCTCAAGGCCTATTAAACAGTATATAATTCTTTGAAAAATTTCGTGCAATAAAGTTTTGCTAATCGATATTCATAAATCGTCATTTTTGTTTGTCTCGATTTTCATTAATCGTCATTTTCTCAAAAACTAAAAGGAGCTTGGCACTGAAAGGCATGTTTTTTAATTGCTTTTGAAATTTCCTTTCGTTTGAGTCTAATTTTGACCAAAAGAAAAAAAATTTTTTTTTTGCTAAAATCAATGGACTATACACTGTCTTTTTTTTTTGATCGAAAATTTTTTTTGCTCAATTTCCCCCAATATTATACTCAAATGAACGGGCATCTCAAGGCCTATTAAACAGTATATAATTCTTTGGAAAATTTCGTGCAATAAAGTTTTGCTAATCGATATTCATAAATCGTCATTTTTGTTTGTCTCGATTTTCATTAATCGTCATTTTCTCAAAAACTAAAAGGAGCTTGGCACTGAAAGGCATGTTTTTTAATTGCTTTTGAAATTTCCTTTCGTTTGAGTCTAATTTTGACCAAAAGAAAAAAATTTTTTTTTTTTGGCAAAATCAATGGACTATACACTGTCTTTTTTTTTTGATCGAAAATTTTTTTTGCTCAATTTCCCCCAATATTATACTCAAATGAACGGGCATCTCAAGGCCTATTAAACAGTATATAATTCTTTGGAAAATTTCGTGCAATATAGTTTTCCTCATCGATTTTCATTAATCGTCATTTTTGTTTGTCTCGATTTTCATTAATCGTCAATTTCTCAAAAACTAAAAGGAGCTTGGCACTGAAAGGCATGTTTTTTAATTGCTTTTGAAATTTCCTTTCGTTTGAGTCTAATTTTGACCAAAAGAAAAAATTTTTTTTTTTGCCAAAATCAATGGACTATACACTGTCTTTTTTTTTTGATCGAAAATTTTTTTTGCTCAATTTCCCCCAATATTATACTCAAATGAACGGGCATCTCAAGGCCTATTAAACAGTATATAATTCTTTGGAAAATTTCGTGCAATAAAGTTTTGCTAATCGATATTCATAAATCGTCATTTTTGTTTGTCTCGATTTTCATTAATCGTCATTTTCTCAAAAACTAAAAGGAGCTTGGCACTGAAAGGCATGTTTTTTAATTGCTTTTGAAATTTCCTTTCGTTTGAGTCTAATTTTGACCAAAAGAAAAAAATTTTTTTTTTTGCCAAAATCAATGGACTATACACTGTCTTTTTTTTTTGATCGAAAATTTTTTTGCTCAATTTCCCCCAATATTATACTCAAATGAACGGGCATCTCAAGGCCTATTAAACAGTATATAATTCTTTGGAAAATTTCGTGCAATAAAGTTTTGCTAATCGATATTCATAAATCGTCATTTTTGTTTGTCTCGATTGTCATTAATCGTCATTTTCTCAAAAACTAAAAGGAGCTTGGCACTGAAAAGCATGTTTTTTAATTGCTTTTGAAATTTCCTTTCGTTTGAGTCTAATTTTGACCAAAAGAAAAAAAATTTTTTTTTTGCCAAAATTAATGGACTATACACTGTCTTTTTTTTTTGATCGAAAATTTTTTTTGCTCAATTTCCCCCAATATTATACTCAAATGAACGGGCATCTCAAGGCCTATTAAACAGTATATAATTCTTTGGAAAATTTCGTGCAATAAAGTTTTGCTAATCGATATTCATAAATCGTCATTTTTGTTTGTCTCGATTTTCATTAATCGTCATTTTCTCAAAAACTAAAAGGAGCTTGGCACTGAAAGGCATGTTTTTTAATTGCTTTTGAAATTTCCTTTCGTTTGAGTCTAATTTTGACCAAAAGAAAAAAAATTTTTTTTTTGCCAAAATCAATGGACTATACACTGTCTTTTTTTTTTGATCGAAAATTTTTTTTGCTCAATTTCCCCCAATATTATACTCAAATGAACGGGCATCTCAAGGCCTATTAAACAGTATATAATTCTTTGGAAAATTTCGTGCAATAAAGTTTTGCTAATCGATATTCATAAATCGTCATTTTTGTTTGTCTCGATTTTCATTAATCGTCATTTTCTCAAAAACTAAAAGGAGCTTGGCACTGAAAGGCATGTTTTTTAATTGCTTTTGAAATTTCCTTTCGTTTGAGTCTAATTTTGACCAAAAGAAAAAAAATTTTTTTTTTGCCAAAATCAATGGACTATACACTGTCTTTTTTTTTTGATCGAAAATTTTTTTTGCTCAATTTCCCCCAATATTATACTCAAATGAACGGGCATCTCAAGGCCTATTAAACAGTATATAATTCTTTGGAAAATTTCGTGCAATATAGTTTTCCTCATCGATTTTCATTAATCGTCATTTTTGTTTGTCTCGATTTTCATTAATCGTCAATTTCTCAAAAACTAAAAGGAGCTTGGCACTGAAAGGCATGTTTTTTAATTGCTTTTGAAATTTCCTTTCGTTTGAGTCTAATTTTGACCAAAAGAAAAAATTTTTTTTTTTTTGCCAAAATTAATGGACTATACACTGTCTTTTTTTTTTGATCGAAAATTTTTTTTGCTCAATTTCCCCCAATATTATACTCAAATGAACGGGCATCTCAAGGCCTATTAAACAGTATATAATTCTTTGGAAAATTTCATGCAATAAAGTTTTGCTAATCGATATTCATAAATCGTCATTTTTGTTTGTCTCGATTTTCATTAATCGTCAATTTCTCAAAAACTAAAAGGAGCTTGGCACTGAAAGGCATGTTTTTTAATTGCTTTTGAAATTTCCTTTCGTTTGAGTCTAATTTTGACCAAAAGAAAAAAAATTTTTTTTTTGCCAAAATCAATGGACTATACACTGTCTTTTTTTTTTGATCGAAAATTTTTTTTGCTCAATTTCCCCCAATATTATACTCAAATGAACGGGCATCTCAAGGCCTATTAAACAGTATATAATTCTTTGGAAAATTTCGTGCAATAAAGTTTTGCTAATCGATATTCATAAATCGTCATTTTTGTTTGTCTCGATTTTCATTAATCGTCATTTTCTCAAAAACTAAAAGGAGCTTGGCACTGAAAGGCATGTTTTTTAATTGCTTTTGAAATTTCCTTTCGTTTGAGTCTAATTTTGACCAAAAGAAAAAAAATTTTTTTTTTGCCAAAATCAATGGACTATACACTGTCTTTTTTTTTTGATCGAAAATTTTTTTTGCTCAATTTCCCCCAATATTATACTCAAATGAACGGGCATCTCAAGGCCTATTAAACAGTATATAATTCTTTGGAAAATTTCGTGCAATAAAGTTTTGCTAATCGATATTCATAAATCGTCATTTTTGTTTGTCTCGATTTTCATTAATCGTCATTTTCTCAAAAACTAAAAGGAGCTTGGCACTGAAAGGCATGTTTTTTAATTGCTTTTGAAATTTCCTTTCGTTTGAGTCTAATTTTGACCAAAAGAAAAAAAAATTTTTTTTTGCCAAAATCAATGGACTATACACTGTCTTTTTTTTTTGATCGAAAAATTTTTTTGCTCAATTTCCCCCAATATTATACTCAAATGAACGGGCATCTCAAGGCCTATTAAACAGTATATAATTCTTTGAAAAATTTCGTGCAATAAAGTTTTGCTAATCGATATTCATAAATCGTCATTTTTGTTTGTCTCGATTTTCATTAATCGTCATTTTCTCAAAAACTAAAAGGAGCTTGGCACTGAAAGGCATGTTTTTTAATTGCTTTTGAAATTTCCTTTCGTTTGAGTCTAATTTTGACCAAAAGAAAAAAAATTTTTTTTTTGCTAAAATCAATGGACTATACACTGTCTTTTTTTTTTGATCGAAAATTTTTTTTGCTCAATTTCCCCCAATATTATACTCAAATGAACGGGCATCTCAAGGCCTATTAAACAGTATATAATTCTTTGGAAAATTTCGTGCAATAAAGTTTTGCTAATCGATATTCATAAATCGTCATTTTTGTTTGTCTCGATTTTCATTAATCGTCATTTTCTCAAAAACTAAAAGGAGCTTGGCACTGAAAGGCATGTTTTTTAATTGCTTTTGAAATTTCCTTTCGTTTGAGTCTAATTTTGACCAAAAGAAAAAAATTTTTTTTTTTTGGCAAAATCAATGGACTATACACTGTCTTTTTTTTTTGATCGAAAATTTTTTTTGCTCAATTTCCCCCAATATTATACTCAAATGAACGGGCATCTCAAGGCCTATTAAACAGTATATAATTCTTTGGAAAATTTCGTGCAATATAGTTTTCCTCATCGATTTTCATTAATCGTCATTTTTGTTTGTCTCGATTTTCATTAATCGTCAATTTCTCAAAAACTAAAAGGAGCTTGGCACTGAAAGGCATGTTTTTTAATTGCTTTTGAAATTTCCTTTCGTTTGAGTCTAATTTTGACCAAAAGAAAAAAATTTTTTTTTTGCCAAAATCAATGGACTATACACTGTCTTTTTTTTTTGATCGAAAATTTTTTTTGCTCAATTTCCCCCAATATTATACTCAAATGAACGGGCATCTCAAGGCCTATTAAACAGTATATAATTCTTTGGAAAATTTCGTGCAATAAAGTTTTGCTAATCGATATTCATAAATCGTCATTTTTGTTTGTCTCGATTTTCATTAATCGTCATTTTCTCAAAAACTAAAAGGAGCTTGGCACTGAAAGGCATGTTTTTTAATTGCTTTTGAAATTTCCTTTCGTTTGAGTCTAATTTTGACCAAAAGAAAAAAATTTTTTTTTTGCCAAAATCAATGGACTATACACTGTCTTTTTTTTTTGATCGAAAATTTTTTTGCTCAATTTCCCCCAATATTATACTCAAATGAACGGGCATCTCAAGGCCTATTAAACAGTATATAATTCTTTGGAAAATTTCGTGCAATAAAGTTTTGCTAATCGATATTCATAAATCGTCATTTTTGTTTGTCTCGATTGTCATTAATCGTCATTTTCTCAAAAACTAAAAGGAGCTTGGCACTGAAAAGCATGTTTTTTAATTGCTTTTGAAATTTCCTTTCGTTTGAGTCTAATTTTGACCAAAAGAAAAAAAATTTTTTTTTTGCCAAAATCAATGGACTATACACTGTCTTTTTTTTTTGATCGAAAATTTTTTTTGCTCAATTTCCCCCAATATTATACTCAAATGAACGGGCATCTCAAGGCCTATTAAACAGTATATAATTCTTTGGAAAATTTCGTGCAATAAAGTTTTGCTAATCGATATTCATAAATCGTCATTTTTGTTTGTCTCGATTTTCATTAATCGTCATTTTCTCAAAAACTAAAAGGAGCTTGGCACTGAAAGGCATGTTTTTTAATTGCTTTTGAAATTTCCTTTCGTTTGAGTCTAATTTTGACCAAAAGAAAAAAAATTTTTTTTTTGCCAAAATCAATGGACTATACACTGTCTTTTTTTTTTGATCGAAAATTTTTTTTGCTCAATTTCCCCCAATATTATACTCAAATGAACGGGCATCTCAAGGCCTATTAAACAGTATATAATTCTTTGGAAAATTTCGTGCAATATAGTTTTCCTCATCGATTTTCATTAATCGTCATTTTTGTTTGTCTCGATTTTCATTAATCGTCAATTTCTCAAAAACTAAAAGGAGCTTGGCACTGAAAGGCATGTTTTTTAATTGCTTTTGAAATTTCCTTTCGTTTGAGTCTAATTTTGACCAAAAGAAAAAATTTTTTTTTTTGCCAAAATTAATGGACTATACACTGTCTTTTTTTTTTGATCGAAAATTTTTTTTGCTCAATTTCCCCCAATATTATACTCAAATGAACGGGCATCTCAAGGCCTATTAAACAGTATATAATTCTTTGGAAAATTTCGTGCAATAAAGTTTTGCTAATCGATATTCATAAATCGTCATTTTTGTTTGTCTCGATTTTCATTAATCGTCATTTTCTCAAAAACTAAAAGGAGCTTGGCACTGAAAGGCATGTTTTTTAATTGCTTTTGAAATTTCCTTTCGTTTGAGTCTAATTTTGACCAAAAGAAAAAAATTTTTTTTTTTGCCAAAATCAATGGACTATACACTGTCTTTTTTTTTTGATCGAAAAATTTTTTTGCTCAATTTCCCCCAATATTATACTCAAATGAACGGGCATCTCAAGGCCTATTAAACAGTATATAATTCTTTGGAAAATTTCGTGCAATAAAGTTTTGCTAATCGATATTCATAAATCGTCATTTTTGTTTGTCTCGATTGTCATTAATCGTCATTTTCTCAAAAACTAAAAGGAGCTTGGCACTGAAAAGCATGTTTTTTAATTGCTTTTGAAATTTCCTTTCGTTTGAGTCTAATTTTGACCAAAAGAAAAAAATTTTTTTTTTTGCCAAAATCAATGGACTATACCACTCACTGTCTTTTTTTTTTGATCGAAAAATTTTTTTGCTCAATTTCCCCCAATATTATACTCAAATGAACGGGCATCTCAAGGCCTATTAAACAGTATATAATTCTTTGGAAAATTTCGTGCAATAAAGTTTTGCTAATCGATATTCATAAATCGTCATTTTTGTTTGTCTCGATTGTCATTAATCGTCATTTTCTCAAAAACTAAAAGGAGCTTGGCACTGAAAAGCATGTTTTTTAATTGCTTTTGAAATTTCCTTTCGTTTGAGTCTAATTTTGACCAAAAGAAAAAAAATTTTTTTTTTGCCAAAATCAATGGACTATACACTGTCTTTTTTTTTTGATCGAAAATTTTTTTTGCTCAATTTCCCCCAATATTATACTCAAATGAACGGGCATCTCAAGGCCTATTAAACAGTATATAATTCTTTGGAAAATTTCGTGCAATAAAGTTTTGCTAATCGATATTCATAAATCGTCATTTTTGTTTGTCTCGATTTTCATTAATCGTCATTTTCTCAAAAACTAAAAGGAGCTTGGCACTGAAAGGCATGTTTTTTAATTGCTTTTGAAATTTCCTTTCGTTTGAGTCTAATTTTGACCAAAAGAAAAAAAATTTTTTTTTTGCCAAAATCAATGGACTATATATACACTGTCTTTTTTTTTTGATCGAAAAATTTTTTTGCTCAATTTCCCCCAATATTATACTCAAATGAACGGGCATCTCAAGGCCTATTAAACAGTATATAATTCTTTGGAAAATTTCATGCAATAAAGTTTTGCTAATCGATATTCATAAATCGTCATTTTTGTTTGTCTCGATTTTCATTAATCGTCAATTTCTCAAAAACTAAAAGGAGCTTGGCACTGAAAGGCATGTTTTTTAATTGCTTTTGAAATTTCCTTTCGTTTGAGTCTAATTTTGACCAAAAGAAAAAATTTTTTTTTTTTGCCAAAATCAATGGACTATACACTGTCTTTTTTTTTTGATCGAAAAATTTTTTTGCTCAATTTCCCCCAATATTATACTCAAATGAACGGGCATCTCAAGGCCTATTAAACAGTATATAATTCTTTGGAAAATTTCGTGCAATATAGTTTTCCTCATCGATTTTCATAAATCGTCATTTTTGTTTGTCTCGATTTTCATTAATCGTCATTTTCTCAAAAACTAAAAGGAGCTTGGCACTGAAAGGCATGTTTTTTAATTGCTTTTGAAATTTCCTTTCGTTTGAGTCTAATTTTCACCAAAAGAAAAAAAAATTTTTTTTTGCTAAAGGAGCTTGACACTGAAAACAATTTTTATTGGATATCCTATAAATTTCCTTTCGTTTGAGTATAATTTTAACCAAAAGTATAATTTTGGCTGAAAAAAATGGATGTTTTTTTTTCTAAATTTCCCCCCAATAAATTATAATGCATTGATACACAGTCATTTTATTTATTTAGCAATTTAATATGGATACAATAACGGTGTTGAACTCAAATCTCTTCAAAGGGCTCAAAATAAAGCGTTGAAGGTAGTTTCAAACCTCTCACCAACATATCCAACAATATCGTTGTACAACAATACATTCAAATGTATTTTGCCAATACATGGAGTGTATAAATATCAACTTTTGTTATATTTTTTCAAGTGCATTAATAATATTGGACATCACACTTTGCAATTTGTAAGAAACCAACATTTAATATACGGAATAGCAGTAATCTAGCTACCGCCTGGTGTAGGCTGGAAACAACCAACCAGCGTATAGAATATATAAGTAGTCATGAATTCAATAAATGACCTGAAAGTTTAGAAATTATAAATCAAATTTCATATTTTAAAGTTTTATTGAAGAATAATATTTTACAAAATTTGAAAGAACTTCTGACTTAAAGTCTATGGTCACAATTAATATGTCTGTTTGTTTACATACTAGTTTTTACTATTTTTACCAGTTTTTTCTCATAAATTGGTTTTTACCACGAAATGTGCAAATCTTTTAATTCAGTGGCTTCTATTTATTATTTTTGATACCAGTTTCTTTCATTTCACTTGAAAAGAAAATCCGTTTTGATAATTCTTCGGAACTTTCTAAGTTTACTAGTTTTTACTAGAAATGTAAACAAACAGAGCTAATTTCATTTAAATTCTTTTGTTTTGAAACATTGTTTTCTTTATTTGATTATTATTTTTTTAATTTATTAATTATAATAATTTTATATTTTTTAATTAAAAAGTGTATTATATCTGTACATTGTAAAAAATATGAATAAAGTTGTTAAAAAAAAAAACACACACACATACACACAAATTTACCCATCCCTCCTTGCCTCTTTAGTTACGGACATTTGTCTATACCTCCTCGTTAAGAACCCTATCTATTTTTTCCCCTACCCTATTTTTTCTGCTCGCATGTTGCATTTTTTTCATCTCCTACTGTAGGACATTTCGTAAACAAAAATAATTCTTCACTTTAGTTCACGGAAACACTAACGCCATCTAGCGATTAAGCAGAATTTTCTAAAATTCAATTTTAGTGCTCATCGTTCATGTCAAATAAAGCTCGAAAAACTTTGCAAATCACCTTCTCCAGAGAACTTATATGTTTAGAGAAGATGCATTACAAAGCTCACTTTTTTTCGAGCTTTATTTGACGTGAACGATGAGGGCAAAAACTTAATTTTTGCAAATTTTTAAAATTTTAAATATTGTTTCTTATCATTTTATAAAATTTGTATAACTTACCCAATTAAATTCTATAGGAGATCGATAACTAATAGTTTTAGCTTCAATATCTAATATCCGATATAAGAGGAATATTGTAAATATCGCCAATACTAATGTGAGCATTACACCCAAATATACCACATGTATTTCCGTCGGAAACTTTATATGGACCATAAATTTTTTGCTTTCGCTTCTAAATATATTCATAATATGATTAGCTTTAGAACTTGGCATAGTCATAACGGTGGTGGGCGAGGATGATGTCGTTGGTGTGGGTGTGCAAGTGGCTGAGGACGTGGTGGAAGCAGAGCCAGCAATAATAGTGAGATTACCATCTAGCCCAGAGGGTGTTAGGGCGGGCTGTAATACAGACTTAAGGCTAGTCAAATTGACGACACCACCATTACTATTGACCAAGTGGGCCGAGACAGGGCCTGGGCCTTGTAAGGAAGCTGTATTTGGTGCTGTTTTGGCATTTGATGGAATGTCGCTGTGCCTTAGCTTATCGGCGGTTGAGCTTTCGGCAATACTTAAATTCGAACTACCTACTGACCGTCTCAATAGGGTTTGGCTAGTATCGTTATTATGATTTCCATTTGTGGAATTAGCTTTTTCTGTAGTTTGAGCTGGACTTTCATTGCCGCTTATCGAACAACTGCTATCATCTTCAATCGAGTATTCTTCGGCGATTTCAATCTGTACTGGATCTTTGGGTAGTATTTCCGCTACACCCAAGGGGGGACAAACACTACACATTAGACGAAAAGCTGCCTCTCGGCTAATGAAACTACCAAAGACATGGCGTTCATCAGCGGTAGCCACTCCCACAGCATTTGGTATAATTTTTGCTGTTTTTTCTTTGGAAATTTTGGTTACGGAGTTAGTAGGTATAACAACCTGGAAAATAAAAAGTTAAGTTTAATTAAAAATAATTAAATACTTTGAAATATTTTGGTATGCACAATATTACGACTTGTTTTTGTTTGGCTTGCATATTTGAAATAATTATTTACAACGAAAGTTGTTGTTTTAAAAACAAAACATATTTTGAAAATTAATCAAATTGACTAAATGCGCACTTTGGTTTGTTAGTGATTTTCAACACGAACTTATTTTTCACGCTCAGGTTCCACGAGTGTTGCGAGCTTGAAAAATATGACTATTTTTTTTAATCAACCTGCATAAAATTTGATTCATAATCACTTTAAATTAATGATATCAAATTAAATAAAGTGAAATATGATTTATTTTAACTTATATTCATCCAATTTTGCCTTGATAGATTATTTGTTTTATGATTTAATTCGCGAACTATGAATTAAGGCTACCATTTTTGATTAAATTGATTTGTAAATAAATTGTAATAAATTTGTGTGCTTCTATGAAAAGAATCTTCAAAATTCAAATTGATTCTTGGAAGAAGTTATTGATTGAAGTAGAAATTAATATAATTAATAACGTGAATTTTCCGAATCTTTCGTTCAAAATTGAATTGGATTTAAAAATCGTTCTAATTTGCGATTTTTTTCAATTTTTTTAGCGTTTCCAATTATTCGACGTAGGCGGTTAACCGGTTAATACATTATTCGAAAAATGCCTAAAATTGATTAACCGGTTATTCGGGTCGGTTAATCGAGAAAATTGGCGATTAATCGTTTAATACAAAATTAATGTATTTCCTTACGTTTTTATCAATAAAAACACAAAGATCTGCCTGTTTTTGTTAAATATCAAAGTGACATATAAACTCGCTATATTTAAAACAAGTTTCAATATTCTAAGGTTGAAGTTTGGAATCTGAGGTTTTTTAATTAAAAATTTTCTTAGTAGACAAAGGTCTGTAAAATTTTTTCTAAATCTACTAAAATTTGATTGAAAATGGCAGAAAGAACTGCTGAAAGATTTTTGGTTTGGCAAATATTAGTAATTTAAGAACAATAGTCAATACTGCCGCAAAAAATTTAATATTGCATTTAAATAAATGTTATATCTGAAGTTTTGAAGATTTTATTAAGATTCTTCCTTCTCCACTCTCTGATTTCCTCAGTCTCCGTTTTCTAAGGGCCATTAATAATAAAAAAAATAACCTAAAGTTTGAGCGACGAGTTACACAGATAGCATTTCGTCAGACGAGTTTTAATGAAAATTTTCAGTAAGCTAATGAAGTTTTCTTCCCAAAGTGAATTATTTTTATGAAGCTCTTTTTAATAAAACTTTTTTTGGGTGTATAAAATTTTTAATAAATAATATGAAATTTTTCATAAAATTTTATCAAAAACTGCATCAGTTCAATGAAAACTTTCAATTGACGAATTCCAGTGAAACTTAATTGAATCAATGTAAAAATTCATAAATAGCATGTACACAATTTTCTCAGTGTGCGGTTATAGCTCTCAAATTGCATATAAATTTAAATGTTTTAACTTTCATTTTCTGCTTTTTGGTTATTTTTTTAATTCGAATAAAAATTTAATTTCATTGAAACGGGTTCTGGTTACATGGTATTCTAGTGGAACATGTCGTAGAATTGATGTGGTTTTGAACCACTCTCTTGAGAGAAGTAAGAAAAGCTAGATTTCTTGGAGAATTAATATATCAATTGTGTGACACAGTTTTAAAACAAATGCAACCTTGTCTTAAGGGACATGGAAACATAATTTAGTTTAAATTTTTAAAAGAATTAAAACAGAAATGAAGCAATGTCTATTGTATTTCCTAAAACCTGCCAAACACGTCGTGTGTTTTGAAAAAGTCTTAAAAAACACCTTTATTTGGGCCTTTCGCGAAGTTTTTTTAAAGCTCTTTTTTTACAAATAGAAACTTCGAATTTTGTTAAAATATTTGCAAACAAATTTTATTAAAATTTATCAGTCTCTTAAAACAGATGACGTGTCTCGCTGGTGCAATGCCGACTTGCTTGGAGTTTCTCCAAAAAAGGTATTTAAAGGCTTAAGGTCCTCTTTCTCTTGATTTTTAAAGAGTTTGGTGGTATTTTTAGTTAGTATTTGTTTTTCTAAGCTTTTCTTGCAATTTTTTAGCCAAGGCTAAGAAAAATATGAAGTTTTGGGAAAAAACTAAAGAAAAAATTCCATATTAAAAATGTAACCGGTTAATCGACCTATTTTAACCGATTATTCGGGTCGAATAATTATTTGAGTTTTAAATTATTTGTTTCGACATTAACCGAAATAGAGGCGATTAATCGAGGAATCGGTTAATCGATTAAACGAATTGGAAACACTAATTTTTTTAGAGCTTTGTTTAGAATTTGTTAAAAAATCTATAATTTTCAGGAAACGTCAAAACTTATTGCATTTTTAGCAGAAAATCGTTAATCGTCATTTGGCAATTTTTCACCAAAAAAAAATCTTCAAAATGACGTAAAATCGTCACGTCTGGCACCACTGTTTGTAATGCACCTGCTCCAACCCAGCGAAATTGTCGGATGCAAAGAACCGAATGTAAAACAACTTGTACTTGCATGCAACCTGTTCTACTTTATGTTCTATCATCGGTGACTTTTGATTGAGTTTGTCCCAAAAGCAACAGGTTCTTTTTCTCCAGACTAGAACAGGTTGCTTTGTAACTGGTTCTGCGACAGTAAAACCTTACATTTTGACTCCCAGGAATCAGTTCTAGAACTTGTTCCATGGAACCGGTGGTAAAAAGACCTGTTCTAGAACAGATTCATGGGCAACCACTTCAAAAAAATTTAGCTGGGAAGCATTTAAGTTCTCTGGTTATTTTGATTTTTGTTACAAAAACAATTTTAATAAAAAGTTCATTTTTTCCAAGTGATTTAAAAAATAGGGGTGTTAATTTCTCTATAACTACAATTTTGTTTTTCCCTTAAAAAGCTTAAGTTTTTTTATGATATAGTTAAAAGCTCACCTTAGTAACATAACCAAAAACATTTGAATAAAATGCAAAATGATGATCTGTTATATAAAGATGTCCTTGCAGTAAAATATCACTGACTAGTGCACAGGAAAAATCTAAAAAAATAAAATAAAACGAAATTTAGCTTTTAAATTACAAAAAGTGAAACAAAACGCTTTCTTAAAAAGGATATTACGGGTTTACTATCTTTAGCTTTTTATTTTGAATTGAACTTTCTGAACTTTCTTCCATATGTTGTAAAAATTTTGTTGAAATATTCGCTGAAATAATTTAGTATTTCTATCACAAAAAGATTTTTTTAATAAATCATTTCTTTATTTAGTACAACTGTTTAAATACTGGGTGTATAACTTAAAGTACGGGATTCACAACAGATGGCGTATCTTTTACACATGGTTTGTGTCTTATAAATTATGTGACATTTTGGAGGGTAAACATGGATAATTTTGTAAACAAACTGTAGATGTCGCTAGCAGGTGGGAAATTTTGTCAAAGGAGGATTTTATTTTGGGAAATTTTCTCAAGGGAGGATTTTTTTATGTCAAATTAGGTTTTACAGAGTTGTTAGGTAAGGGGATTTGGGCCCAAATTAGGGATTTTGACTTTGTTTTGGGGACAGATTAAAAAATTTGTAAATTTTAAAAGATTTAGTTTTAGGCCCAAAATAAGAAGAATTTTGGTATAAATTATATGCGTATTATTTCAAATTAAAGTCGATCAAATTAGGTCTGTTAAAGAATTTAAAAATTTCTACAAAATATTTTAATTATTGAAGAAATGTTCTCCAAATATTTTTAAATCTTTAAATAACGAAAAGCAACCAAGCTCAATAATTAATCAAAAAATTTTCTATTTTCCAAATACTGAAATTGTTACATGCAAAGGACTCAGAAAAAATAAATTTTGTGTAGGCTCAAAAAGTACGAGTGATTTTCATATAACCTCTTATGTACCTTCTGAATCGTGTAAACTCGACTTACGCAAACTTAATGTTCAAAAGAGTTTACGAGCCCTAGAACTTACACCTTACTAGAATTACAAATTTTAGAAAACAAAGACTTTTCACCATAATGAACTTCGTGTGAAAATTGTGTAGAATTTTTTCTCTCGAAAATTTAATATACGACTTTTATTTTAAAACGGTGACATTTCAGCATAATTGTGATTTGTCTTTCGTATAATAAATTTTTTTAGTTTCACAATTTTAACAAAGATTTGAGGCCTTTAAAGCAAGGTTGGTTACCGAAACGAATAACGGTAAGGGTAACGGTAACGGTATCAGATTTCGTTTGTTTACGGTAAAGGTAACGGTATTTAAGACTGTTTCGGTAACGGTATACCGTTACCGAAACAGCAATACCGGTACGTACCGGTATTAAAAATTATGTTAAAAACATATAAAAACAAGTAAAAACATGGCATATTTTTAATTTTAAGTACTGAAAATACAGATTTTAAGCTATAAATTCAATACTGGTAGTTTTAATAAGTAAAATTATTATCTATAAATTTTTTGTAAAAAAAACACTCAAGATTATAAAATTAAAAATAAAAAAATTTTAATTTTTATATAAAATAATAAATACCGGTAAAATACCGGTAACTACCCATAAAAATAACGGTAACGGTAACGATAACGGTATTTAGAAATTTTTTTAGAGGTATCGATAACGGTAACGGTATTCAATTTGAAACGGTATTTTAGCGATAACGGTATTATAACGATAACGGTAACCAACCTTGCTTTAAAGTTCGAGTGAAAACGTAAATATTTTTTCGTAAAATATTCAATTTTATTTAATTTGCTCACTCATTTCTTAATAATTTTCTGAACTTAAGAGCGATGCTAACTTAGCTCCTTTTTTTGTTGAGTTTTTGTTTAAATTAAAATGAATTGGGTATAACATTGGGGATTTAAACATTTAAAATAGGAATAAGCTAAAACATTTCGGGTAACACTGCTCCCCAATAAAATGAAACAGAATTGCCAGAAAAACAAAACAGCAGTCAGCGCCATCTGTTGCATTAAAAACCGGTGTTGCCATTCATCAGGACCATGGGAGACCCCTGGGGTAAACATCTGTCATTTATTCTCACTTAGTCATTGAACGAAATAGTGTATTTGGTCTATACGACGCGTTTGGCTGTCCATCTCCAATATACACAAATTGCCTGCACTTGTACGTATAAACCATACGTCAATGTGGCAATATTTGTAAAAAGGTGACACGGAGGAAATAAGAAGATAAACAGAGAAAATCTGAAGTAGAATGTTTGTATATGTCTGTTTGATCACTTCTAAAATTATTCATATAGAGACAATCTGACAATAAAAATATAAACAATAATACAATTTAATGGAAGATCACTGATGAAGCCTGTCCATAAAAAGGCAGAAACTAGATCTAGTCTGATTTGTAAATTTAATGTGTTTATAACTTTTGAGGAAGGTTTATTCTTCTTCTTAACCTCAAACCTACTAAAGTAGAATTAATAAAAATACATATTAATGACAATATTAATTGTATTTGGTCTATACGACGCGTTTGAAAAAACAACACTTTACTACAAAGTTTTTTTTTTGCTTCGTAAACGTCGAATTTTATGCCAACAGTCATTTACGGGAAGTTTTGCTTTACTTCTCCAATTTGAAAAAAAGTGCAACTGAAGCACATCGATAGCTCACCGAAGCTTATCCTGAATATGTTCCATCGATTTCAGTGTGGTTCAGAAGTGCTCAGGTCTGCCAAAAAAGTTTGAAGATGATGAATTGGAGGCACTACTCGATGAAGATTGTTATCAAACTCAAGAAGAACTTGCAACATCATTTGGAGTCACTCAAGCAGCAATTTCAAAACGTTTGCAAGCAGCAGGATTCATACAAAAGTATGTGAAGCTCGGCCAACCAGAGAAATTAACGCCAAGGCAGAATATCCATGGCGCCAAGGTAATACTCTGTATATTGTGGGACCAGAAGGGTCCCATCTATTATGAGCTGCTGAAATAGGGCCGGTTAAAAACTATTTAGAAAATAGTGGTGGGGAAGTTTTGCCTCTCCCGCCTTATAGTCCAGACCTTGCCCCGTACGACTATCATTTGTTTCAATTGATGCAAAGCGCTCTCAATGGAATACGCTTCACTCAGAACAGGTATCCGAAATTGGCTTGATTCGTTCTTGGCCTCAAAAAGTGAGCAGTTCTTTTGGCGCGGAATCCATATGTTGCCAGAAAGTTGGCAACATTTATAAGTTATACACCCATTTCTTATTGATTTCCAAAGTAAACCCCCTACTAAACAAATCTTTTAATGTTAGCAAAAAAAAATGTTGAAGTTTTAAAGTTTATTTTTGATAAATATGTAAATACGCACAAGAAGTTAAATCTTTAGAGAATGTACACAAAAAAGCTCACTTTTACGTGATCTTTTTTGAGGGCGTTAGTATTCACGTGAACTAGAGGGAAAATATTTTTGCTTACGAAATGTACTACACTGATATTCTGTAAAAATTGTAGTTAAAACTACTAAGAACTAGCAGATTATTTTATCTAACTCTTAGATAGGAGCAGCAAATATAAAATTGTTAAATACACAAGATTTTAGTTATATTTGAGTTAAATTTTAGTTACTAAAAAATAACAATTTATCCTGTAAAATCGGCAAACATTTTTTTTGAAAAATTAGTAGACTAAAAAATTACAACAAAATGTAAACTTTTCCAAGTTTTTTTTCTAATTTTTCTAATGCGAATAAAAATCTAGACTTTTGAAAACAGCAGTCCCCGATTTTTTGACAAATATTTCTGTTGTGATTTTAGTACGATAAACTGTTATTTTCATTCAACAAAATTTAACTTATATATAACTAAAATTTTGCAGATATAAAAGTTTGTTTTTATCTGCTTATATTCAGTAATTTATTTTTACAGATTTTAGCAGGGCAATTTGTAATTTTAAATTAACTAAAAGTTAAAGTACGAGAAGGAGGTGAGAATAAATTGTAACAGGATAGGATAAATATAAAAATTTTTTCATTTGTCGGCGAGGGGGCTGTTCTTATTCCATGCTTTTGTCTGTGATGTTTATTGGCCTAGTGTCTACAAATGCAATAAAATGTGTAATGAAATTCGAAAATTACACACAAAGCAATAAAAAAATTGTATTTGCTGTTATTGCTTTGTGTGTTATTTTCAAACTTCATTACACATTTTACTGCATTTGTAGACATTAGGTGACTGTGCGGGGGTATATTAAACGATTTTTGATTCGCGATTCTATTTCTGCTAGAGGAGTAAAGACAAACGTTTGTAACTTAAAGCCCCCGATATATTTACAATATGTGCGTTCCCGTACGTTACCGCGGGTACCCGCGGGAACCCATAACGGCCCAAACAACAACAATTTACACGCAATTTTGAGTACGGGAACGCCTTTGGGCTAGTTTGTGTAACTTCGGTAAAGTACGGGAACAGACATATTATGTCCAACATAAAGTCACATTATTTTTATTGGTTTGCCACACACAATACAATAAATTGCAAAATAAATGTAACAAAATATCACCACAATATTTGATGCAATACATAATTTCAACATAACCTCAAAATGTAGACAACCATAAACAGCGCAAAATTAAAATTGCACAGTGTTGCCAATAGATTATACAATACGCCAAGTTTTCCAATAAAAATAAAAAGTGTTTTGATTCCCTCCATAATCCGGTCGATATGTTAGCAGAGCTGGGAAAGTTGTGTAATAATAGGCGTGTTTGTTTACTTACTACAAGTTACTACTTTTACTACAGCTGGAAAAATTCAATACAAAAAATAAAACTTTCCAATTGTAGTAAAAGTAGTAAGAATTTCGAGTAAACGAACACACTGAATATTGCAAATGTATGAGCCGTTTAAAGGACTAGAAGGGATAGTTATATTTTTTTAAATTTATTTTCGTTTATTATTATTTGATGAGGGCTTCAACAAAAAGGGAAATCATTTTTCGCAGATAGTTTTTTAATTTATAAAAAAATTAATTTTTTCTTAAAAATTTAATTATTTTTATCGACTTTGCCAGTTAATTAATCAGTTAATTAATTAACAATTAATTAAGCCCAAACCACATAGTAAAAGTGAAAGTGCCAGTGGACAGTGGCAGTACTGTCAAATTTTGTTCTTGAATTTCGCGAAAACGATTTAATATTTTTAAAAATTTCTTATTGCATTTTGTTTAAAAACGGCTCTTGTTTATTTAGAAACTTTTCTAATTTCAGTGACAAATAGAGAAGATATAAAAACTGCTTTATCGACAAAACGTCGCACTGCGGTCGACACTGCTTTTATGTAGTTTAGGCTTTAAAAATAAACAACAAAATACAATTGTTTTAAACGAATTGTTTTAATGTACATACATATCCGGTAGATTTTAAGGAAAATATATTGTGTAAAAACACTGTTAGCAAAGACTATTAAAGGTATTCTTATGCAGTTCATACCCAAAAAACCATAATACGATACAGTATCGTTAACGAATTCATATTAATTATCATATTTGCTATTGTTTATGATACAAAAATATGAACTCGTAATGATATCATAATTTTAAAAATAACGATAAATATTCTGAAAAAGTCACCTTTGCTTGTTCTAATTTAATCGTTAAAGATATCATATATACTTCTTTATTTCGATATCGTTAATGATATCATATTTTCATCGAATAGTGATAAAATAGCAGCAAAAATTTTGCAATATGACGAAAATATAATCGCATTGCCTGATATTTTCGATATCATAACGATATCGTTATTTCATGAAAAAACGATATCATTAACGAATTTGCATTTTTCTTCACAGTACCTATTACTTATGAATCGTTAATGATATCATTCTCGGACAAACGTATCATCGAAATGATATCGTTACGAATTCGAAACGATATCGTTTGCTTTGTTGGGTATTATTGTATTTTTTCAACTTTTACAAGAAATTCACGAATATTTTAAGAGAACGAGAACAATTTCCAAAAAATTTAAGTTTTTGCTAAAATAACTAAAAGTACTGTAAGAAAACGGAAAAGACTGTGTTTTTAAAAATAAGTATTTATAAAAAATCACTGGGTACTGTGGGGTAAAAAGCACCAAAAATACCCGAAAAGCAACAAAATGGCAACACTGACATTGGATGCCACTACTGGAACGCGTGCCATAGTTTGGCCAGTTCGGATCTAGTAATTTCTATGTAGATGTAAACGCGATCTTAGATACATTCTCTAAAGATTTAACTTTTCTTATTTAACCTTTCTGTTAAAACTTACAATTTATTAATTTTTCATCTTTCGACACCTGAGCAAAGTGTCTGTGGAATTTTTTTACACGAGAACTTGATACCTCTTTGCGTTTCTTCTCTTTTTCGGGTGGCGTAGTTGATGCGTTTGATGTAGTAGCAGTAACAGCAGCAGCGGCTGTCGCTGCTGCTGATGATTGCTCATGCTTGGCCGTGCTGCTGCTGTTGCTACTCGCACTACGACGTGAAGGACTTATGCTCCCGGACGAAATTAACGTCTGTAAAGGAGCTGATGAGGTGGAACTATGTTTGAGAGATCTAAAAAGAAAAGAGAAAATTTCTTACATTTAATTTTAAAATAGTAAAGTAAAAACATTGATTAAAAATAACATTTTGTAAATTTCAAAACTAACGCCAGTAATTTTGTAATGTAATTTTGATAATGATAGTTATATCCTTAACCATTTATTGTAATTATCATATCATATGATATGAAAAATATCATAATTACTATATCTTAATAGCTTTCCATTAGAATTAATTAATAGACAATAAAATTATTTTTAATTGCTTGCCACTTTTTTGCAACTTAATTAACATCTAGTTTTGTTAACAAACTTTGTCTAAATAATGTAATAAAATCGGTAAATAATTATTGTAATCTTCACATGTTAATAAAGTGTTGCTAATTATTGTTGATGTTATTAATTTACATAAAGGGTATTTTTTTAGAAGTATAGAACTTTAAGTTGCCAACACTGTTTTCAGTGTCAGCCATTTTGATAGCTACCAAGTGATTTATGTTTTTTTTTTGGTTTACCATTTCATTATGAATAGTCTGAAGTTTTAACAACAATTGCAAATTGTGCAAATTTATTTTGGCAAACATGGTTCTGTTCATGACTTTATTGTCGACATAATCGTCTGTCAGAGAAATTTATTCTTTTAACGATGAACCGTTTTTGCAACACGTTTACTCTAAATGATAACAAGCACGCTATGAGACGTCATACGTCATAGAGTGTCGTCCATCCGTCATTGTGCGCAACAACTAGATCTGTGTCGCTCCACTTTACGGAAGATTTTGCAGAAAGATGTTGACTTTCCGGCTTATAAACTCCAAATCGTGCAAGAATTGAAGCTTCATGGCCACCTGTCATGGGAAAGAAGCATATAAAACTAGGAGATGCAATCGCTATCGGTGCGCGACATCGGTCAAAACATTATTACCTTATCAGACAACGCCATAATGTTCTGTCTGATGTCCGGTCCCGTATGAGTATGTTTCTTGCCCATTACCGAATGTATCACAAGAAAATTTTGTTTAGCGATAAAGCTAATTTTTGGTGAATGGCTGCATCAATATTCAAAACTTTTTCATTAGGAGTACAGTTAATCCTCAAACTATTGTTAAGACACAGTTGGCGCTTAATGGGCTGGTGAAATCATTGGTCCTTACTTCTTAAAAAAGGATGTCAGAACGCTAAAGTTAATGGTGATATTTATAAAGCAATTATCAATGACTTCTTAGCTCCTGAGAGCTGAGTCTACGCTGATAAGTCAGAGAAGATTTACGACTTGAAAGACAGAATTCGCCACATTATTACCGATATAAGGCCCTAAATGCTGCAAAATGTGATCAACGCGGCGGCCATATATCAGAAATCATATTCAAATAAAAATTTCATTGCAATTAATACATTTAATTTTATAACTCTAAAAAAAAATATGAATTTAGTATAGGGGTCGAGTTTAATGCAATGCCATTCTACCTTCACAATTAAGATGTGATGTAAGCACTAGAGTCTTATAGCTCGTTTAGACAGCGAAAAATTATCTGCTTGATTAAAGTTAATCAATTTTTAATCTTCATCGTATACTCATACATTTTTTGACATTGGTAGCATTCGGCAGAGAAACCTTAAACTGATACCGGGGACTTGTAGCGCTTTGTGATTACTTTCTCTGCTGAACGATGTTTTCTTTGTTCTGTTTTTAAATACATATTTTCCTTTGATTTTTTAAATTTTTTGTTTTTGAATTATATTTGTATGTTTTTATTCGTCATTCATACAAAACAAACATTTTTTTAAATCAACAACAACAAATGTATCACTATTTGATCAAAAGTAGCAAACATTTTTTACCAGGGATATGGCATCACCAAAAAAAATAAGTAATAAAAATATTTTTATCACTAGATGGCACTTTGTTCAAAAAATTGACAATTTTCTTTTTTATTTAAATTTAAATAATAACAAACAACAAAGCAAAAAAAAAAACAAACGAATATTTAAAATTTTATTATTTGAATATATTCCGCGTTGTTTTTTCCTTATTTTGAGAAGTTTTCAGCAGTTTTTAGGTTTTGAAATATAGGCTCAGCTGATACTAAACGGATACTAAATAATTGCTCAGGTAATACTAAATTTCAGCGCCCTCTATCGGTGAGTAGTGTTAGTTTTGATTTCCTATCTCTATAATTAATAGTCTCTGTTTTTTACGATACTAAAATATGACAGCGCTACCTGAACGCTCAGACTGAGAGGTTAGTGATCAGGTCGTTCAGCAGATAGTTGCAGAACTGTTGACTGTCAAATTGTATCTGCCGAGAGCACCCATTGAAACATGGAAAATTTCGGCGTTAAGCTTATATGACACTTGCTAGTTTCAGTATTAATAATCCAAAATAGAAGAGAGCACGAATTTCCTTATGTGAGAAATAATGTGTGTGAAGAGAACAACTATATCGAAAAACTATCAAACTGTCAAATTGATGTTGGTAATGCAGTAACCTTCATATGATTTGCATTGATGGTGCAAAAAATAAAATCTAGAAACTAGCAAGTGTCATATAGGCTTTAGCAACATATTTGTCGACAGCGCCAAAATATTTTCCTGGAGCTTCTTAACTTTAATTTATATCTGACTCTGTGTGTGTTTTTCAGTGTTGCCAACCGTCATTATGACAAAAAAAAAACGGCGTTGCATACAATTAGTAGCACAGATTAATACCAGATGTGAAACCAATGACAGATGTCAAAAAAGTATTCTCGAACCGTATGGTTTTGTTTACATGGAAGTCAAGTCAAGAGGGAGATAACAATAAAAAATCTCCATACATTTTGTATTGCGCATTTTTTTTATATATCTGTCTCTTTTTAGATTATTGTGCTGTATCTTTTGTGTTTTTCTTAAATTTTTGGGTTTTGTTTTGCTCATTTTCTGTCGGCCATATTGCCCAAATCAGCTGATTCATATCTGGTATAATTTGTGATTAGTAGTATGAATACAGAGTCTTTTAGAAATAGCAAACACATTAAAAGTTGGATTAGCTGATTTTTTTTATAAAAATTCAAAACATAATTTGAGGATTGATGTTTTTTTTTAAATAAAATCTACCTAAAACGTAAAGGATTTTAAAATGCATTGACTCGTCATTGGTATAATTGCCCTGAATTTAATTGCTTTAAAAAAATATTTTATGAAAAAATATATATGTTTAAATATTTCTTTGTCATCAAGACTATTTGCTAACAAACCTTTTATATTTTTACCCCCCAATTCATAAACGCTTTATAAAAGGTGTGTTTGGGTACTTTTCCAGTAAAGTCCAGTAAAAATTACTCAGTAACAAATTTACAGAGAGTAAGGCAAAATTTACTCTCAAAAAGAAAAATATCTAAAAATGTACGCAAACAGAAAAATTGTAAGAATTAGTAAAATACTGCTGCCAACTTCTTCCGTAAAAATATCGCTAAATCAAACTAAAAAATCACTAGAAAATATCTAAATTATAGAAAAAATTAAATAGCGATAAATCCCTAAATTGCACGAACTTTTTAGGTTCTGTTGAAAAATTTCACAAAAATAGCTATATTCTTCAAACTTCTTAAAACTTTCTTAAAAAATTATTGATACATCGCCAAATTTTTCGAACTTTTTTGTTTTCCATAAAAATTTACCGATAAATCGCTGAATAATAATGATTCAAAAATTCTGTCAAGGACATAAATGTAAAAAAATGCTAAGAAAATGTGAAGACTGTCTTAAAAAGAAAAATCGCTAGTTTTCCCGCTAATAGCTAAATTATATTTTATCCCCCTAAACGAGTTGAAGTATCGCTAGATTTGCCGAGAAAATAGCTAAATTGGCAACAGTTATTAAAATAGCTGATTGCGAAATAAACCTATTCAAATTATTGGATTAATAAATAAAACCTAATAAAATGATCACTTACTTACTCCTTCCATCGTAAATAAGCTTATATTTAAATATTTTTTATTTTTACAAAAAATTATTTCAAAATTCTTTATACTGAATTTAGACTGAGCAAAAACTACCTGGTTTTTGTGCAAAACAAATTTTTGCTTGTTTTTTTATATGCGTTTTGACAAGTAAAAACTAGCAAACGCCAAAAACCAGGTAGTTTTCTCTCAGTCTAAATGCAGTATTAGACAAATGTTTTGTTTCTTCAATCATATGTTTTAAATCATATGTTTTTTTTCTTACAAATTCTTACTAGCAAAAATTCATCCAGTAAAAACTTGTAAGTTCTCTGGTATTGAACTGTCACTTTACCCTCTATTTTTCCTCTCTCCTTACTGAGTAATTGTGTAAACAAACACCTTCCAGTAAAAACTTGTACAAATTTGTACGAATTTGTACAAATTTTCGGGTACGCAAACACACTTAAAGTTATAGGTTTATTGAACAAATTTTGTATGAAAAATTTGTTTTTTAAACCTCATATATCTTTACAAAATGTTTATGAATTGCGGCGTAAGTATTTGACTACTTAACTTCTGAAATAAACTACTTCTAAGAAGAAGGCCTTAGTATTCTATTGATTATCAAAAAAAATGTGACTGCAAAGTCATAACACCTCCAGAAATTGGTTGGAAAAATATATCAAGTGACTTATGTGACACACATCGCCAACAAAAGTGGTCAAAACATTGTTATTGTTGATAACAATATCGTGCAACTAAAATATAACCAATATAACTCTCAAATAATTTATGATATTTATTCCAACACAAAATCATTTGACTTAACAAGTCATAAAAAACGTGATCACAATAATAAAAAAATTAATATAAAACCATAATGCCTATAGATAACCCAATTTTGTTGGTTTTGTTGTTAAGGGGACCGCCTGAAATACAACCTTTTATTTTCGATTATTTTTACAAATCGATAGCAATCTCTTTAAAAATATACTAAGATTTAAAAATGGGATCCGAAGTAGTTCCGAAACTATAGCCTATTGAACACAAAAACTTCAGTCACATTTACGTGCCTATTCCTACGAAAAGTCTGTGACTCTTAGTTGTGACTGTATTCCCCCTGTATTTGTTGTTGCAAAGTCACAATAAATTATTTTTATTAAAATTTTTGTTTGAAAACTTAAAAAAAAACTTTGTATAAAAAGTTATGACTCTCAGTCTTAAAAATAGTCTTATGACGGTCACAATGAGTCACATTAAGGTGCCTTAATGTGTTTTTAAACTTTAATTGAATTTTTCTGAAACCTTTTTTCTGAACAATTTTGATCTAAATTAAAAAAATAAAAAGTATGTTATTTTATAGAAAATTCTCTTCTAGATGGTCTAAAAATCTGTAAAACTTTTTTTCAAATTTATTGTTTTTTGAATTCAAGGTATAATAAAAATAATTTTTAATCCATCTAGAAGAAAATTTTATGAAAAATAACATAATTTTTATTTGTTTAATTTGGATCAAAATTGAGACCTCTACGTAGTGGAGCAACCATTCGAGAGAATAGGTTTGAGAAAAATGCAATTGAAGTTTTGAAAATACATACAATGTGACTGAAGTTTTTGAGTTCAATAATATATAATATTAAAACTACTTGGAATTTCGTCCTGAAGTTTTATGAAAAATATACATATATATATAAATATATTTAAGGTTCCAATTCAGGCAGTCAGTCAGTCCCCTTAAGCAGAAACAAAAAATAAAATAGTATAAAGACATTATACGAGTACCTATAGATAAACCAATTGTTGTCGTTTTTTTGTCAAGTAGAAACAAAAAAATCAATATTTTAGTAAAAGTTAATTTAATAATATTTTTTTATGACAAAACACGTGCAGACATCAAATACTTAAACTAAACATTTTAAAATTTGAACATGTTAAGAAAATGAATTTAATATTGGGAGCAGTCAGCAGAAAAACCTAACACTAATATAGGTGACTTGTGGTGCTTTATGATTATTAACTCTGCTGAACAATGGTTTTAGTATGTTTTGTTTTTAAATTCAAAACATTCTTCAATTTCCTTTGTTTTTTGAAAATTTTCTTTTAAACTATATTTGTTTGTTTTTATTTGTCATTAATAAAGAAATTTAAAAAATAACAACATCAAATGTATCACTATTTGATTGAAAGTAGCACATATTTTTTATGCTACCAAAACATAAAAGTGCTACCTGAGCGTTCAGATTGAGCGCTTTGTGATCAAGTCGTTCACCAGAAGTTGTAGAAATCTTGTATATTAATTTGTATCTGCTGAACGCACTCATTGTTTACGTGAAATTTCAAAATTATCTTAAATCTTATCTTTATGTACTTCAAAATAAATATTTTAAGTTTGTTAATACATTTTTTCAATTTATTTTAAGTTACTGGGAACATGTTTTTGGTCATTGCGAAAAATTTGTCTGTAGTGTGACACCGTAATGATTTAAATCACGTTGTTTATATGTATTTAATAAAATTAAGTTTATTTTTAGCTAAAAATTTTTAATACGTCATTAGTGACACAAATATTAACGAAAAACTAGGTCAAATATTGTAGGAAGGAATTCTCTGTTAAAGTGGATTAAGGGATTATTAACGTAAAATAGAATAAATTTTTAAGTTTAAACCACAGAAAATAGTCAAACCTACACAAGATGCTAACTTATTATTTCAGGTAGTACGATCTGTGAATTTCAACATTAGCTGTATTTTCGACTTAACTATATCCGTTAACTCATAAAAAAAACTTAAAGTGCATAAAAACGGGTTTAAGACGCAAACTAACACATTACTTTTCGTCAACTTTCAACACGGATAATTATCAACGTTGAAAACTCAACGTTTATACATTTTCACATCTAAGATTCGCGTTACTTCCTAAAAACTTTTGCTGACGTACGTTCGATTATAACGGAAAAATTATAAACATAACCTGTTTAAAATTGTTTTATACTACAATCGGTTTAACGTAGATTTGCTTTAAATACTTAACATTGATAGGCATGAGACAAAATACAGCTATTATTATTATTTGGGATTTATTACTAAAAAAATGAATTTAAGTACTCACTTTTACAAAATAAGTGGTATCAGGTATTTGTAATCGATAAAAAGGTGGTTTGAATCATAAAATAGAAATTTCTAAGAAACCGCTGTAATATATTGCAAAGTCGTCTCTGTCAAAGTAAAAAACTTAATTTGATTTTGGAGATGCATTATGGAAAATAATGTATGTGAAGAGTTCAACTGTACACTAATAAAAAAAATCCTGTACAAATAGGTAAAAATTGTGCTGGCGCAAATACATGTACTATTTCCTGTTATTTTAGCAGAATTTTTACCTACTTGTACGGGCTTTTTTAGAGAAAATAACGGAAAAATTAGTTCAATTTAATCAGAACGCGTTTAACAGACTTTTGTACTAACTTTTTTTTATGAGTGTATTCAATAAATGAGTAACTGTCAAATGGATGTCGATAATACAGTGCTCCCATTTGATTTACATTGCTGCCAATATCAATTCTAAATCTATCTAATAAAAAAAAAACTGTTAACATTCTAGTTAAAATAAACTTTTTCAACAATAAAGATTTTAATATTGAGTTTTTTCGCATTTTAAAAATAAGTGGAAACATATTTAAATTATATACAAAACAAGCTTATTTTGATTTCACAACTGCTTATATTTAATTAAATGTTGCTCTTACTTGATATAAATTTGTTTGCTGTGTGTAAAATTTGTAAACCGATAAGATAAAAATGTGTTGTTTATATTATTTTTTTTTTGGTTAAGAAGTGATAAATATTCTAACATTTTTATCAATAAATCAAAAACAAAAAAGTTTTCCTCGAAAATAGTTCTTAGAAAATTTTAATAAACGTGATACAAAGAATTCAAGATTTCAGGTCATTAAATTTTGTACATGTTTGCGGAAACATTAATTATAAACTGCTTTTCTTTGATAACAGAAATAAACTGCGTAGACCAAGGGTTCCTAAATGGGGGGTCGCGAACCCCTAGGGGTCCGTAGCTGCATCCTAGGGGGTCCGGAAAGACTTCCAAAATTTATTATATATCAATTGAAATTCAGAAAAAATCAATTGAAATTCAGAAAATATCAATTGTAATTCAGATAATATCAACTGAAATTCGGAAAATACTAAATGAAATCCGTATGAATTTTTATTATTTTTAATTGATGTTTTATTAATCTCAGTTCACGTTTTCTGAAAATCAATGGGTATAATCTGAATTTCAATTGATAATTTCTGAATTAGAATTGGTATAAATTGAATTTCAAACAATTTTTTTATAATTTCAATTTATATTTCACGTGTTTACATTTTTTATTTGAACTTTAATTCATAATTTCTAAATTTCAGTTGATATTTTATTAATTTTAACTAATGATTTCTAAATTTTAATTGATATTTTCGGAATTACAATTGATGTTGTTCTGATTTTGTTTGATATACACTAAACTTAATATGATATATTCTTAATTTTAAATAATATTTTCGGGATTTAAAAGGGAAACTTTTAATTTCAGTTGATATTTTCTGAATTACAATTGATGTTTTCTGAATTACAATTGCCCTACAAAAATTAATAATTCTCACAGGGTTTTTTTAGGAAATACCACAAAATTTCCCCGAATTTTTTCCTCTGATAAATCTTTCAAATTCCGTTGATTTATCTAGAACAACGTGGGTCCGCGGACCCCCATGGGTCCGTAGCAGAATTCCAGGGGGTCGGCGAAGAGATCCGACAAAAAACATAAAGCAAGTTATTAAAAAAAAACAAATTTTTTATAATTTTTAAATTATTTAACAAAATATTGATATGAAAAATCTTTTTTTCCTTATTCCTGCTTAAAATTGGCCATCATTTAAAATAAGCAGGTGCTTTTATTAATTTTGCCCCATAATTTATAAAATACCTCTCGCTCAACACTGGTTTGGGGGTCCATGAGCTAGTAGAAATGTCTCAAGGGGTCCGTGAAGCAAAACTTAGTGGGAACCGCTGATCTAGAATAAAAACATTTTTCTTTCTTTATAGTTTTACAACTGTTTTCTAGAAATCATCGGCTTGGAATTATTTTTTGTTTTTTAATATAAAACATTGGGGGTCCAAGAGCCCGCAAAAATGTCTTAAGAGGTACGTAGAGTAAAACTTGGTGGGAACCGCTGACGTAGACTCTCGCAAATTAGAACGACTTTGTTGTAGGGATATTTAAATTTTTGATATATTCTAATATTCACAGATATATATATATATATTTGTTCCTTTTACTCCTGCAAGGAGCATAGGGCCGCCAGAATTTTTTCTTGTTGTTACGGTTTCGGTAATCATGTTTGGTTTAAGATGAATGGCTGATTGGGCCAAAGCATCCGATCCTGGTGTTGGGGCTGCCAACATTGCCTCCAGGCCTGCAGTGGTTGCGCAGGGATTTAATCCAAGCGCCAATAGGGTTATAACGCCCATGGTCGGTTGGGGTATTGGTTTTTTGGTTGGCGCCAATTGCTCGCCACGACGTTACAAGGATCATAGGCAAACTCGGGACTTAGTGGGAGCTCGAAAGACCCTCCGAGACTCTCCCCTTGTAACCGCTGACTGTCCGCGGCTGCCATTGGCAGCTACTCCACATTTCTGCGGAATCACTATCCGCAACCTGTGACGCGTCCGGTAGCACTCAGCTGTGCTTCCCATAAGCAAATAATATATCATACATCGTCATAAAAATGACAAGGTGTGATATACCATTCGCAAGGGCGAAATTCACAGATAATTATAAGAAAAGAATAAAATAAAAATTAAAAAAAACTAGTTCAAATTTGGGAGCTTTTCTCTACGTTTACAATGCAAAGAAATCCCGAGATTTTGATATTCACCACGTTCGCAGATGTTCAGTTTTTAACAAAACACACATAGTTAGTTCCAACAAATATATTCTCTCAAAATTTAATGTCTGTAAGCTTTCTTCGTTGTAAAAAGAATTCCGGGAAGAATCGAAATAACTGACTACCATTATCCTTAAAATACCGTTACCGAAATAATCAAAAAACCGTTATCCTTAAAATACCGTTACCGAAATAACTAAAAAACCGTTATCCTTAAATTACCGATACCGAAATAAATGAAATAGCGTTACCCTTAAAATACCGTTACCGAAATAATCTGAAATAGCCTTATCGATAACCGCATCGTTTCGGTTACCATCCATGTTAAAAACCTAAATTTGAGAGAACTGCTACTTTTCATTGGCTCTTTCACTATAATTTTTGGTAAATTTTTTCCCTTATAATATTTCCCCGATTCTAAGACATTTTCTTAGGGAATTATTTTACTTTCTTTAAGAATGAAGCTCTTTGCTTCAAAACTTTTTTTAGATTTAAAGATTTACTTTCCATCAAATAGCACAATTAGAAAAACTAGCAAAGAATCTATGAAATTTTTAAAAATAACTAGTGTCCCAAAATCAACTTGAGTCGCCTGTGGTGTTTACATGACGGCTTTATTTGTACGTTCGAGTTACCAAAATAGGCTCTAAAGAAAACTCTACTTTTTAGTTGGCTGTAGTTCACTTGCAGCCAACTTCACACCAGTACGTTATGTGGATCTTGGATTTTCAACAACATTTTTACGTCTCACTGATTTAGGCAGCTTTTGTAGAACACGTACTAACAAAGTTTTTTTTATGACAGAACGCCATGCTTTGTTATTTAATTTTTAGTAGATGCTTAACATTTTCTTAATTCTATTTTTAATTTCAATAAGTTTTAATTTAAATTATATAATTTATATTGTGTTTAACTTACTGCATAGAACTGAAACGATGAAAACTTCTTTCCAAATCTCCATCATGCCTTCTCGGCGATAATTCAATCATTGATATACGATGTACTTTTTTATCAGCATTGGATTTGGTATCTTTTGAATTAGAAGAACTATTACTACTGGTATTACTATTTTCTAAATTACTTAATGATAAATTCATATTGACATTATCATGATGTTCTTCATCTTCTTCTTTACCTTCCATATCAGCGATATAATTGTTAAAAATATAAGTCTGAAAAGAATTTATATCGTTTTCATTTCTCGGATGAAAAACACTTTTAGCACTATCCACTAAACTTGTCAAAGTATCATAGACCATTATGACATGACACAAAAGAAAGAAAACGTTCACAAAAGCAGTATTTCTGTTCAAAACAGAATGTCAAAAATTTAATGAAACAGTATGTAATTGAAAAAACGGTATTTCTTTTATTGGAATCGAAACTTTTGTTTACCAAAACAATTCTTAATTTCTTTTTATTAAGTTTTTGTAGATTTGTCAGGGATTTTTTTTTAATTTCTCATTCTTGGTTTTTCTATTAAAATTATTAATAATAATAGACCGTTTGTAATGCTAGTTACTCGTCAACTAAACTTAATGGATTTGTTTGCGTTTTTTTATTGAGGTTTGTTGGTCGTCCATTAGTTAAGTTCTCATTTTTCCAAGTTTTTGTTGTTTTATTTAACAAACAATAGATTCCTGTATATTATTATTGTTATTTTACTCTTTTGTGAGTAAATTTAAGTTCTTATCAAATTGTATCACAGATAATAATACCAAAACTAGGGTAACCAAAACATACAGTGAGGGATTTAACCGCTCACAAAAGTCTGCATTTTTAAAGAATTTTATGAAAGAAATTTCAATTAAAATTGTACATTAGCCGTTTTTTTATTCACTTGGGTTTATTAAATCTAAAAATTAGTTCTCAAAGTGCTAAATAGATGGAGTTAGTTTTCACCTATTTTAACAGAATTTTTCTATCCGACCTTCTTTCACCCTAATTTTTAATAATAAATCCAATGATGCAGGATTTTATTGTAACTTTAAATTCTTTATTATATTTTATATAAAATAGCAAGAAACAGTGTTTCTTTTGAGTTTCATCACTTCAATTTATATTTCTACACAATTAAAATATTCCACTGCAATATTTAATATTCACCAATTGGATTTAATTAAATTACTTACAATAGCGTGAAAAATTGCCATTTCGATTTCAGCTATTTCTCCATGTCCAAGATGGAAAATAAGTATCTAGAGAAGTGTAGTTTTTTTTCTAAACATATTTAATAAAAAAAATTTAAATAAAATGCTTTTGTTTTCTAGTTTTACAATTTTTTTTGTTTGTCTTTTAACTTTCATTCGTATATTTTTCTGACATTAAATTAACAGAATGTTTCATATATTTGTGTTTTCTTTGTTATCCTACTTTTTTTTGGATTTATTAAATCCACTTTTTGTATGAAAAAAGCTAAATCCAGGTGATTAAAAAATGCGCTTATTAACTCATAAAGGACACGTCAAATATTCTCTGGACAACAATGATTCCTCTAGTGAACATTTCGAAAATCAAAGTTGAAAATTTGGAATGATATGAATCCTATACGGGTGGAGACTTTTAAACAAATTTAATTCTGCTTAATTTTATTGAACAAATTTGATATGAAAACAAAGGAAATTTTTATTGTATCGAGCTAAGCAGATTTTCATTTATAAAATATTTTTCTTTCTGGCCTACACTAAAAAAAAAGTCAGTAAAGTCAGCAAAAAATGTTGCTGTGTCAGCAAATTTTTAGTCAGGAGCGTGCTTGCAAAAAAGTTGGTAATTTCAGCAAAAGGTTTGCTGAAAATCAGCGAGCTGATTTTTACCAAAAAAATTTTAGCAAAAGTTTTGCTAACATTTAGTCGACTACAAATGAAAAAAATCCTTGCTAAAATCACTAAACTAAACTAGTATACTTGGTATACAAGACGTTTTACTAATTTTTCTACTAACTTATTTTTTTGAGTGTATTTTCAAAATTATCATATGACAACACTGGCATTATAATTTTTATAAGTGTTGTAGTGTTTCAATGAAAATAAGCAATTATTTATGTTTTGTGTGAAAAAATAGTAAATTTCAGCATATTTTCGATTTCATTTGTCTGAAAAATTCATGTTCCGATCGATCAGATTTTTTAAAACACCCAACAAACATTTTTAAGGGCTCTGCAGCACGTACGGAATCATGAATCCGGCATTTACGGCACGTTTACAAACCGTAAAACATGTATCCTTCAAAGCTTGTACGTAAACTAAACACTAACAGAACGTATAACCGGATTTTCGTAAACAATACCTTTTGACTCTTTTTTGGTGTATCCATCTTTGTACCGTTAGATACGGACTTAACCGATTTTCATTCATTCAGTTTGTTTTGTTGTCAAACATTATTAAAATAATTGAAGGGATTTTTAAAATTGTTATTACTATAAAATATGCAAAATAATATGATGGAGTGAAGAGTCAACGGATATTTGAAAAATAACCCCAACAAGTTATTCGCTAGTGAGGAAGTTGCTATGGGTCTTTGCTAAGAAATTTTAAGTTTTGTATTTTCAACGATTTTTTAATGTTAAAGCTGTTTTAATTTTAACAATTGGTATTTCATTTAACTTAAGTGGAATTTTTTAAATTTTTGTTTACATTTTCAGAGTTTTTGAGGTAATTTTCTAATTTTTAATTGATTTTTTAATTTAATTATGGAAGATTCACATGGTTTTCCCCTAAAATCCAGGTCAATTCAAATGTCCAATTTGAGCGCCAGTTCTGAATAAGTACGAGATTAACCCTTAAACACATTTCAAGTTTTGACTTATTTCTGGCACTGAAGTTAAATTTTCAACTTTGATGTCTTTAGAGACTTATAGAAGAATTTCATGACAAATATTTTTGCGGAAAATTTTAACCATCTTACTATTAAACATAAAATATTAAACAGAAGAAAATGTAAAAAAATGTATTCAAAACAACAACAAAATTTGGGGTTAACTATTAGTTAACTCTAAAACCTTCAGTGTGAGACCTACCGCCAGTAATCGGGCCTTAAAATTATTAAAAAACATAAATATTAACGAATATATTTTGTTATGCGCTGTTAAACAACATTTTATAATTTACTGATACAGATCTAATACAATTTAAAAAGCTGACTGATTCAATAATTTTTCTTTTTTAATTGTTAAACAAAAAAGTTAAATAATTTAAGCATAAGTTTAATTGGGTATTATTGATACTATATGCTAGATTAATTAAAAACAAATCCATTAATATAAAAGTAGAAAGAAAGAAATTTAAACACATGTCTAGAATGCCCTACATTTGGAAAGTAAGTAAAATTCAATAAAGCCCCAAGTTGGGCGCCAAAAACAAAAGCAAATTAACAAAAATATAAAATTTTTTAAAACCTTGGCGAAGAAACCCGATATCAGAATGGTTTGAAAAAAAATCAGGAATGAATAGTTGAGAATACTTCCAGGATAGAATATTTCCAGAATAATATTGTAAGGAGAATTGAAGAAAGTAGCTTGCATTTAAAAAAGTTTAAGCAGAAATACAATACATATAAAAAATTATGGATTGACGTTGATGTTAGGGTTTCATTTAGTCGATCTCTGAAGTTATTTAAATTTCTTCTTAATATTTGATGAATATTGTTTTTGATAATTTTGGTGGAACACCTGTGTTTTATCACACACGATTTTTGTGTTACCAACAAAAAAAACTATATTTTTTAACCGTATAAACACCCAGGTAGAAAAATACAAACGGCACAATGTTGGCCCGGTATTGGAGGCGGTAGTACATGTACTGGCAATGCGTCGGATTTTTAACGTTCACTGTACTGGCATGTTGTTGAAATGATAACACCAATAAACGCTTGGCCGTAGTTATTTCCCAACGTTGGCGCAGGCTTGGGATTTTATTTTTTTGGTATTATCCCAGTACATTTAATAACAAATTTAGTAGTTTGCTAGAACTTTACTGTCCTCTTAGTGTACATCACAGATTTTTAATGTATTCTTTCGAAACTTCACAAGAAAAGAATGGCGATGTCTCTCTTACATAAATAATTGTGTAATAGATGTAAAAATACGTAAGATTTATAAAATTGTTAATTTTAATAAATTAAAAAAAGCTCGTTAATTTTCAGAAAACAGTACTGGACAAGCACGTTTTAAGTAGTACCGGCATTTCGTAAAAAACAGTGCTCTCCCGTACAACTTTTTTTGTAACGTCGGCAATTTCTACCTGGGCAATTATAAATTTACCTATAATATAAATGAAAAGAAACAATAACATTAGGTGAAACCTTATAAATACTTAGTATATGGTTCAAATATTATCTTTCGCAAAATAAGATTATGATAAAGTTTTTGTAACTAAATATAGGAAAAACAGCAGGTGTGCAAAATTTATTGTATATTTGTTTCCTCAAGTCTATAAGAATTGTCAATTTTAAATAGAAATAGTTAAAAATTAATTTAGGGGTTTAAGGCATAAATCAATATATCGATTTAAAAAATACAAAGTCATTAGATTTCCCACCATTGTTTATAACGAAAATTTTTAATATTGTTGCAATTGACCTTTACAGTTTTTTCATTTCTTTTTCAATTTCTAAAATGAATTATTTACACACGTGTGTAACAATTGAATTTTTTTTATTGTAATAGTTCTGAGCAGGGTTGTCAGATATGGCGATTTCTTGGCAAACGTGGTGATTTTACAAACAAAAACATCGTTGCGTAAAACTATACACTAAGAGAAAAAAGTCTGTAAAGCTTTTAGTTAAAACTACTGAAAATCAGTTAAAAATTACCTTTCAGAAAAAATTCCTAAAATTAGAAGATTCTTTCTGCTAAATATTAGTAAGAAAGGAACAGCAAACATAAAGCTGTTAAATATACAGAATTTTAGTTATATTTGAGTTAAATTTTAGTTTTTAGAAAATAACTACTAGTAATGGCCATTTCTTAAAGATCATTTGTTTTTACAAAATTATAGGATATAAAAACTTCAATTTGCTCAAATTTGTTAGAAACAAATTTAAAAATCAAACTGTCTGCAGAGCAAGATATAAAATTATAAGCGTGTTCGTTTACCTACTACAATTTGCTACTTTAACTACAGCTGGAAAAAATCAATACAAAAAGTAAACAAATCTTTCCAATTGTAGTAAAAGTAGTAAGAATTTCGAGTAAACGAATACACTGTATATTTTATTGAATATTTGTGTTAAAAAGAAAATTATAAATTTTGTAAAATTTATTAATTCTTTCATACGATTTTCCAAAAAATCGCCTAAAAAAGCCTAAATATTTTTTCTTCATATTATATTGTAGTTTCCACCCTAAAAATCTTCTGAATATGGGGTTAAATACCTTAATCTAGCAGCACTGCGCTATGTCTACGTTTTCGCAAAGCAAAGTAAATGGCAGTGTTGCCAAGTCTTTTTTACAAATCCCCCTTAATTGTCCAAAAGTTGCTCTACCACTAAAAAACATCCTCCTAAAATAAATTTTCCCAATTTTCCCTAAGTTTTTACTTCAAATTATTTTTAATAAATGCAAATAATTGATTTTTTTGTTGTTAAAATAAAAAAACTTCGTTATATTTTAGCTGGGTTTCTTTGCTTTCCTAGTCACAGTCTAAAATTTTTCAACTTCAAAAATATGTATCAAATACTATCAACAATTTGACTAAACCAATCATCAAACTCTAAAATTTAATTGTTTTTTAAGGCAAAGCTACCCCTAAAATGATTTTCTTACCCCCCGAATTTCCCCCTAACAAATTGGTACCCCCTAAAATTCCCCCTAAGCGGTTGAAAACCCCCTAAATCGAGGGGGAAAACCCCAAATTTAGCAACACTGGTAAATGGGTTTTATACTCAAGGTTGGCAATTTACATACTTAAAACTAGTAGCCAGTTTAGCTAATTTTGATTTTAAGTTGTTGTATTTGATAAGTTAACGACGTTTTAACGACAAATATCAGTAGAAAAAATTAAAGAATAACATTTTATGAATTTTGTTCTTAATTATCGAATTTTGACAATGCAACTACCGAAATGTGCCGGTAAAAGTTACGTAATTGCACTAACTAAAAACGATCCCAAAATTTTAATCTTTCTATATGATCATATATGTTCTAGGTAAAATGACAAGTTTTTTAGTATTCCGTTTGCAAACCATTTAGAATCGGTACTCATGCGAAAGATGTAGTGTATTTAAATGCAATAAAATTTGTTTCGTTGTTGTTGCTTTCATTGTACCTACATTTTATTGCATTTATAGACGCTAGGTAACAGTACCGAAATCACAGAACATACCTAGAAAGTCAACTTCTCTACATATTTTTTGTCTTCCCCAATATGGAGATCAAATGCTTCTTTTTGTAACATTGTTGTTGTTTGACACTATTTAGAATGAAACAGCGCGAAGATGTTATCGTGTTGTTGCTGTTTTCTAATGTATTTTGTAAAAGTCAACCGTTTGTCAATGTTATCTTACTATTTATGTCTTGTCTTGTGTCCGAAATTTTTTCGCAACATCTTCGTTATTCGGTGTCCCCACCAGTATTGCAAAGCGTCGCTATAAGTAAACACAGAGTTGCATGCAATTATAGAGAGTCGATTAGAAATAGAAACAAGTTAAACATTGCATTCGATATTAAACTACCAGATTAAATTAGGTTTTAATCGACTTGTTTATTACTCGTTGAATCACTTAATACAACTTTTACAAGAATTACTTCTCTGTGTGAACACCACAAAAACGCTGCATCAAACATCTTTCTAGAAATAATCGCCGGATGTCGGTTTTTGGTTTAAAAGTTTAAAAAATCAATTTATTTTAGTTAAATTTACTGCCATGTCAGTGTCTTTTATTAAAATATTATCAAATAATATAGATTTTTGTTAACATCAAATCTTTGTTATGAAGATCTATTAAGTCATCGTGTGTATAATTTTATTATGACAAATAAAACATTTTAATTAAGGTTTTTTCCCATTTTAGCAAACGATTAATTAGATGAAATAAAATTAAAAAACGTCATATTCTGAAAAATGACGTTATGTGATACCCTACACCAAGTATACGTTGATTATGTTACGGGAAGCGGGTCAAATTCCGGGACCTGATGAATTTAAGCAGGTATCGGGTGGATGGCTTATTTGGGTAAGTCCAATATCGAACTAAGTGGTCCGATATTTGCAGTCATTATTTATAGGTCTATATTATGTTACATTTATGTTACATATTTTACAGGACCTTCCTATGGAAGGTCCGTATAAATATGGCCCGGTTGTAACCAAGGTTGGCAACCAAACCTACATAATTGGTTTCGATTTTTTGTTTGTTTCGTTATTGGTATTGTTATCGGTAACGGTATTTCATTCGTATCGGTATCGCTATCACAGTAATCGCAACATCTACATACAATAACGATACATATCGGTATTATTGAAAAATTGCGTTGTTAGAACAACAGTATTGCCAACGCAATTGATAAAATTGATAACCGTAAGTCAAGTTTGCAACAACTATTTTTTATTAACAAAAAATGGTAAACTCACAATTTTAGAAAATATCTCTATTGTGAATAATTCGTACTATTCAAAGGTGCTTTTGCTCTACCTCGAGCAGTTTTTCTGTCTCGTGTAGATCTGTTTTAACCAGGCCTTTGAAGAATAAATTCTATTTTGAATGCATTCCGTAAAAATGCCATTCGATTTCCTTTTAAATCGAATGAATTGAATATTGGTATCGGTAACGGTAACGTTTTTAAGGAATTCGGGTATTACCGTAACCGCAACATCTACATCGGTACGTACCGGTATTATTAAAAAATTGAATTTTCACAATAAATTTTGTGTTGTTAGAAAAACACTGCTGCCAACGGAATTTAAAAATTGATAACCGTAAGTCAAGTTTGCAACACTATTTTTTATTCACAAAAACCCGTAAACTCACAATTTTAGAAAATATCTCTACTGAAAATGATTTGTACTATTCAAATGTGATTTTGCTTATCTCCAGCAGTTTTTCTATCTCGTGTAGATTTGCTTTAACCAGGCCTTTGAAAAATGAATTCTGTTTTGAATGCATTCCCTAAAAATGCCATTTGATTTCCTTTTAAATCGAATGAAACAATCGCAGGGAATTTATTCCTTGGAATACATTCGATCGCATTGAAATATAAGGAATCCAATCAATTTATCTATTTCGATTTTATCAATCATTGAAATCAATCATTTGGAATTCACTGACAATTTGGAAATTCTAAAAATTTATTTGCTTAAAATTAAAAGATGCTTTGGTGGACCAAAATTACTCTATTGAGCCCTATTTTGTGTAAATTATCGAGAAAAAACTTCAATACACTTAGAAGGCCAAATTCAAACGCGGGTAGCGACTTACAAGTACTCTCGGATATTTTTTTTTTTTTTGTATTTTTCCATAATCACCTCGCTAATATGCATCATTTGAGTGCTATTACGTAATATTTTCCAATTTCGGGACACCCTATTATAGATGGTCAATAAAGCACAAAAAGTTGGTTCAAAAAAACACATTCTCATCTTCACTGTTTTTTCAGAGTGGTGAATAAGGAAATATCGTGATTTCAATGCAAATTTAAACGCAGCTTTAATAACCACTATTACTTAACCATTTTCAGTAAAAAATCTGTTCAACTTTAACATGTTTTCTAAATCTTTTATAAATTTAGCGAAGTAAAAAACTTTATATTAGCCACACTTTTTTATCTATGTTGTTGCACCATTATCTTGTCATCTTAACAATATTATCTTAAATTTTGAACAATGAAATAAAAAAATGCGTAACAACAGTTGCTTTTACACACAAAAAAATTAGTTAGCAGAAAAATTAATAAAACGTCTTGTATATCAAGTGTACTAGTTTTCAGCAATTTTTTTGCTGAAATTCCGTTTTCAGCAAAAATTTTAGTTATATTTTTTTTAGCACTAAACTAATTTTGAACTAATGTTTTAATAATTTATTTTGCTACAAAAATTGTGCTGATAACAGCATTCATAGCGTGGACGACAACCAGATAGACTAGATGTAGATGTCGCAGCTTGTCTGGAAACGGAAATGACAAAAAAAGGAAAACAACTCTACACATATTCTATATTTAAATTTTCAGCAAATAAATTAACTAAAGTAAAATTTCGCTACAAGTTTTTTGAGTTTTTTTCAGTCTACTAATATTCAGCAAAAAGTTTAGTGAATTTAGCAAGGATTTTTTTCATTTGCAGTCGACTAAGTGTTAGCAAAACTTTTGCTGAAGATTACTATTTTTTTGGTAAAAATCAGCTCGCTGCTTTTCAGCAAACCTTTTGCTGAAATTACCAAATTTTTTGCAAGCACGCTCCTGACTAAAAATTTGCTGACACAGCAACATTTTTTGCTGACTTTACTGACTTTTGTTTTGAGTGTAGAAATAAAAAAAATTAAAAATTTCTGATATTTATATAAAAAACGTAATTTATTAAACATTTTTTGCGAATATACACAGAAATAAACCAAGTAGAAACAACGTATTAACCATGCTTTTTTTCTCTCTGTATATTATAGACAGCTACATCAACAAAACTTTGATGTTTTAATTTTCAATAAACAATGATTAACAATAAACATGATTTTGTTTACTAAATTGAGTTGCTTCATTTTCGTAACAGGTGTTTTGAATAAATCTTTATTACTGTAAAACTTACGAAATTTTGGTTCGATTTGAAAATTTATTTCAATACAAAAAATTTTAAAATTACCGCCTTATTCAAAGATATTTTTTAAATCTAAGATCTGCTATTTTAAATAATTAATGTGTTCGTTACTACTTTTATTTCAGCTGGATATTTTGAATACAAAAAGTAAACAAAACTTTTCAATTGTGGTAAAATTTGCAAGAATTTCGAGCAAACTTACTACAATTTACTACTTTTACTATAGTTGGAAAATTTGAATACAAAAAGTATACAAAACTTTTCAATTGTAGTAAAAATAGTAAGAATTTCGAGTAAAAGAACATGGAATATTTGATCGTTAATTTGTGTAATAAATGAATAATAAATTTCAAAAAAAAAAAATGTATAAAATTTTTATTTGAAAATTTTAGACCGTCTTCGGTCATTTCTTACCTTGCACTTGAATTGTCACTGGACGTTGCACAACCTATCGACGTTGAGTGTAGTGACTCTGGGATCGATAGTTGATGTTGAAAGACACGTTTCGATTTTTGTTGTGGTGGACTAGACGATGATACGGAAGATTTAAAATCGTTTTCTAATGTATTTAAACACTGAACACTTTGACATTCAGTGTGTGTTTGCAATGGTGCCATGGGCGCACTAGAGTCTGTGTGTGACTGAGCAAGTGTACTAACGCTGCTGGTTGATCTGGAAAGATATCAGAAATAATAAAAAATAAAATAAATTTTGTATTTCAATTATCAAAACGAGTTTATGAACCTGCAAGAATTTTATTAAACTTTATTTTGGTTTTTGAAAATATTGACCTATTTTAAGTATTATTTTTCTACACAAAATCTGCTGATTTGTATAAACAATTTTGTTTAAAAATGTTTTAAATTTTAATATATTTTGACATATTTTGATTAATGGTTTTTAGTTTTTTTTTAGTCACGTGTTGTCTTTTAACTAAAACAAAATTTTGTTTTGTTTATAATAGCTTTGTTCCACGTAATTCTGGGTAAAGTCTGGTAAAATGAGAGCAAACAAATAATAATCTCCAAAAATTGCTCACAATACCTGGAACGCACAAAAATATATTTCAAGCCCAAAAATTAACGTCAAAGTTATTTATATAAACAAAAGCTATTTTTAAGAATAAAATATCGAAAGGAATAAAGAAAAAAATGTTAGAACGTGGTATTTGTTAACGATATTAATTATTGTTTACAAGTTTTGTTAATATTTAAATTATTTTTACAAATTTAAAACAGCTGATTTACAAACAACTAGTGATTTGACAGATTTACAATTTTACCCGCAAAAAAAGTACGGGTAACTTCTGGTAAAAAGAGAAACAAATTATTCTCTCATCAACGCTCTCATTTACCCAATTTTTAACATTAGAAACGCTTTTTGGTAAGATTGTACGATTGATTTAATCAAGAAAAGATGATGATTTAATCAAGAAAATGAGTAAAATAGAATATCAACATTGTGGTGATATACTCGTACAGAAAGGGACAGATAAATACAAAAAATGTGCCATACAATTTATATGGAACTCAATATTTCTATCTGACTCTGCAAAGCACTGTAATGTAAAAGAAAATATTTTATGCTAAAATATTTTCTTTTTTTTTCATTGGTAACCTGTCTGTGTAGTCTGTGGACTCCAACTTAGTGCGAATTTTGAAAAAGCATTGGTAACATTGTCCTTGCTCTGTGCTGTACTTTCCTTAAGCTGCCTACACACTAGGGAACATACTTAAAAAAAGAGAACATTTTTTGTGAATGTGTGAGTGCGTTTGTGTGTGTGTGAGTGTTGAGAGCGTGCATTTCGTGTTTACAAAATTTTTTGATATTTTTTGTTCCCTCAACCATGTTCCCTAGTGTGTAGGCAGCTTTAGTGTTTTCGGTTATTATTTTTATAATTTTGTGCCTTTATATTGTGCATGTTTTTAGGCTTTCATTGTTATTAACTCTTACTCGTATTATCTAGAATGTTCTTATCAGTTAAAACAATTTAATACTTAGTTTTCCCATATTGTTAAACGTTTCAAATAAAATTAAACGTTTTAGAAAAATGTTATTACTAAAAAATATTTAACCTACTTTAGGGCTGAAAAAGGGAAAGATGCCTAAAAAAATATATAAATTCTATATAACTAGAACAATTGTTTTCTCTAACAATAGGTTTCAAAATTAATCTAAACCTGCAAACATTAAAATACGAAAATGTTTCGCAATCGTATCGCCTGGAAGAAAAACTTTATTGCGGCGATAATCATATTCTTATTGCGGAAGATCCCCCTTTCGGGAGTAAATGTCCTCTCTATAGCGATACTCCCAAGCAATACGAAAGCGATACTTCTGAATGATAAGTCGGCAATATCGATAACATATCACCTGGAAGATAAAAAGGTGATATCGCTAAATTAACTCCTCGAAACAAACTAAACGATTTATATTTTTCATTACTCAATTTAACTCTGAAAAAGAATATCTGCATACATAATCCATGGACAAAAACTTAATTATCTTGTTGCCATCATACCAGATTTTTCCGCGCACTAATCCCCATTTTTCAACGAATTTGTTTCCCATATTTCTTATAATTGTTTTTTGTACAAATTTTGTATTATTTTTTCCAACTTTTCAAAAATTGATATGACAAAAAACACAATTTTGGAATTGGTTTTTTCCAAATATCTCCAAAATATCTCCAAAATATCTTCCAAATGATAAAAGGAAGACAATTTCAAAATACTACTTTATTATTTTCATTCAAATGAAAAATAGAAGATATCGCTTTATTATCTTCTTGGAAGATATCTTCCAAATGTTTGCAGGGAAGTTATCATAACTATGAAGAAAAAAAATAAAATGTAAAAACTATATACAAAACAAAAAAATAAATTTGTGAGTTAACTAATAGTTAACCTAAAAACCTTTAGTGTGAACCCAGCTATTTTGAAATATATAGATAGTTCACGCCATATTTTATGGTTCACACCCCACTATTTCAATTCTTTTTAGACTACCCAATAAACAGTTGAAATTTGATACACATTTTTATTGAATATTTTTTGTTTATTTTTAATGTTTAGCAAACGAATTTATCAAAGAGCCGTTTATCACCCAAAAACTAAAACAAAATATTTACTTTAATGTGGCAAATGATGCCATTTAAATAATTTTTTGGAAATTTACACACAGTTTATTTGATGTTGGGACACTGACCCCTTACAAAATATACAAAACAATTAAAAGTTATTTAACGCATGAGGAAATTATCTATATACACAGTTGCATTTCAGACATTTGTTTTATAAAATTCAATACATATTTAAAAATTGATTAAGGTCATCAAACTAACTGAGTAAATACAAATAATGTGTAAAGCTTTTGAAAGGTTGAAAAGAAAATTATACAATAGTAAACAAAAATATTAAATTTAATTGTACGACAACTTATATTCAATAGGGGCTATCAGCGGTTTTGAAGTAAATGAGGTTTTGAATGCAAACGCTTCAGCTGTACAGCTGTAATCTATGATATTTATTCTGAAGAGAACAATTTCTGTTGAACCACATTTTCCTAATTTTATTGGGTGTATAACTTAAAACTACGGGATTCGCAACAGATGGCGTATCTTTTACACATGGTTTGTGTCTTTAATAATGTATATGGCATTTTGGAGGGCAAACATCTGTCATTTATTCTCACCATAGAGTTAGGTTACTATAGAGGGACGCTTAACCTCACGGCCCCAACAAAATTTTGTGCAGATTGCAAAGGTTCGGTAATGGGCTCACCAGTGACAGAATTTCCTTCTCTTTGGAGAAAATTTCATGATTTCAAAGCAAATTTGTCTGCAAACTGAGAGGATTTCTTTGATTTCAAAACAAATTTCCCCTATTTGCTTTGAAATTTGAGCAAATTTCCCATAACGTACCTTCGTAATCTGCACATACAAAACCCAAGAGAACGACTTTTGCAGCGTGAGCGGGAATGGCAGCCTGTGTTCTCACTTACATTAAACGAAATAGTATAAACAACAAAGGTTTTTTTCTTTGGAAATGTTGAATTTTGTGCCAACAAGGCATCATTTGCGGGAAGTATTGCTTTACTTCTTCAGTTTGAAAAAAAGTGCACCTGAAACATAACACACCGAAGCGGTTCAGAAGTGGTGAACACACATGTTTCAAAACTGGTTAAAAACTATTTAGAAAATAGTAGTTGGGACGTTTTGCCTCACCCGCCTTATAGTCCAGAACTTGCCCGTCTGACTACCATTTGTTTCGACCATACTTTGGAATTTTTCATTGGCATTGAAATTTAATTGACATTACTTGATCTCAATGCCAATGCCCAATAATCTCATTACCATACAATGCCAATGAAATTTTTTTCAATTGGCATTGATTAAAACAATGGTAATGAAATGTACACGTAATGGTAATGAAATGTACATATAATTGAAGAAAAAAGCATTGTATACAAAAAATATTGTTTTATAAAAAAGGACATTAAGACAAGAATGTAAAATTTCTGAGCTATAAACACTATAAATATTCGCTATTTTATCCAGTTTTATCAAGTATACTGCTGTTCACTCTTCTTTTAACACTGGTTGGTCTAGATGGATCAGCTTCTAGTAATGTAAACCTGACAAAATAGCGAATATTTTTTTCTTAATTTGTTCTTTTATCGAAACATGAAAACAAATGCTTTTTTCATCAATTACAATTGGGCATATAGGCATTGAACAATGCCAATTGCAAAAAAATTTCATTGGCATTGATCAATTGTAATGCCAAAAAATTTCATTGGCATTGGACAATTGTAATGCCAATTAAATCATCAATTAATTGGTCCACTCAATTAACTAGTCCCAAGTATGGTTTCGACCGATGCAGAACGTTCTCAGTGGAATACATTTCACTTTAGAACAGGGTATCCGAAATTGGCTTGATTCGTTCTTGGCCTCAAAAAATGAGCAGTGCTTTTAGCGCTTCTGTTGCCAGAAAGATGGGAAAAAGTTATAGCTAACGATGGCCAATACTTTGAATAAATTTATGTTGTACGAATGTTTTTCAATAAACGCCACCCACCTATGTATTCGAAGTTTTAAAGATGCCGCTATTTCTTTCTCTCACGATTTTTTAAAAAGGTTCAAATCTCGAAAACTAAGTGGGACCTTGGTGGGGCCACGGACTCTCGAAAATTTGTAATAAAATTTTTACACTTCATAAAATTGTCCATATCTTTAAAACTAAGCTAGGGGACGCAACCGAGACCCTACAATTTGAAAAAATTTTACGCTTAGTATAATTACAAATAAAACTGTAGTTTTACTAATTTTTTACTTAAATTTAGATTTGTTAAATTTAACAAGAAATGTGTTAGATTTTATTTTAAGCCAAAAATTTTATTTTAAGCTAAAAAATAGGAATACATTTTGTTATAATAACAAATTTTTCTGTTGAGCCAACAGACAAATCGCTTTTTCGTAATTTAGGGCCAGTTTTATAGTAAGAACTACTAACGATTTTTTGTCTAAATATTTCTTAAGCTAGAAATTATGTTTAAAAATTTCTTACTTAAGAAATATTTAAGAAAAAAGTTCTTAGTTCTGACTGTAAAACTGGCCCTTAAATTGTAAAAATTATTTTTTTTTTATTTTATAAGTACGGCACAATCACCAATCATTATCGTGAAAAAAAAATTTTTGTATATGAAATCCGAACAACTTACTGTACTTTAAAAGTGGAATGTAATGATTTTTTAATCACTACCGATGGGCTTCACTCTGAAGATTTAAGAGTTAACTATTAGTTAACCCAGAAATTTCTTGTTGTATCGTACACGATTTTTTCAGATTTTATTTTTGTGTTTACCGTAGTAACAGGCCACAGGGTTGCAAACAAACCTTTATGATATTACAACGAGATTATATCCAGATCTACATGACTAAAACTGTATTACATCATAATTAAGGGGGAACTAGATTTGGGTTAAGAGTAAATCAGTTACTCTATTCGATCGATTTGGTTTACAGAATAATAATAATAAGATTTTTATATTACATACTTTATATATTTTCCCATCTTCCTTTTTTGTTCGTAAATTTTTTACAATATATACATAATTTATTTTAATTTATTAACATTTTTACCCAAATTCTCTTTAATTTTGTTGCTTAAAAATTAAATTAAAACTTCATAGATGTTTTAACTTCATTTTTATCTGCCAAATTTCATTGTTTTTGCAAGAAGTGCCACGCACACGAAAAAGTAACCGCAAAATATTGAAACCTCTAAAGAATATGAAAATTAACTGAATTCAACATAATTTGGCAAATGAACAGTAACCTAAAAATCATAGCATACAACAAAAAATAAATTAAGTTATAAAAAAAATTGGTTAACAAGATACAAAAAAAAAAATAAGTTGTAAGAGAGATTTTAACCGAATAAGTAGTGTTGCCAGAAGCACATGTAATATAAAACAAAAAATACCATTATGAAAAAACGAAATACCCAGGTTATGGATTCCATAAAAAATTAACCATTATCGTCCACTTTTCAAAGTTAAATTACTACCCCATATTACATACAAATTTTGTATAATTTCTTTCGTATAGTTTCTATCGTATACGAAGAGTTTAGCATTTTTTGTAAGCATCATCGTCAAAATGAAAGCAATTTTCGCCTGATTTTGACTAAAACGATATCGTTTTTCTTACGAAATCGGGCGACAGCGATGTCCTTTGAATTTTTGAAATCTGAGTTAAATAGGATTTTTTTTGGGTTTAAATTTCATTTTTGTTAGGAAAAATAACGCAGATTCTGATACATTATTACCACAAAAAGCAATAAGTAATTGCTGTTCTCGGTAAGCAGATCTTTTAAACGTCCAGTAAAAATATATGAAAACAGAAAAAGAAGGGATTAATAAATTAGAAAATTTTAGTTGGCGATAACTTCTGGCAGATGTTCCTTCCAATACAACAATTAATACTTATTTAGACTAAGATTCAGAACCATTTAAATATAGAATAATACATAAATGACAAATAAAATATTAAAATATTTTAGAATGCTCTTAAATAGAATAACTCAACTTATAAAATTTATTGAAAAAGCTTTAAAAATGCCAGAAAAAATTGGACTTCTATAACAAAAACTAAACTTCTATTACTTTCTTTTAAAAATGGGAATTTAAAATCCTGCGATATGGCAACTTCTATTTCAAATAACTATCTCAAAAATTTAAAAATACCAAGCTTAAAAAAATCTCTAACATAAAAATAAAAAGAGAGAACAACAACAATTCACGCTAAAATAAAAGATTTTAAAAATTTTTTTTTTCTATTTAGGTTCATAAAAAAGTTTATTAAACCCAGCAAACCTTTATATGACCATAATGACGATCAGTTTTTTGTTTTTTTACTTGACATTTTTTCTAACTAACTGTTATTTCTTTTTGTATTATTTTCCTCTTCTTGTATAATTGTGTACCTACTTTCTTTAATGTAATTGAAAGTCATTAAACTTTTTATTGCCATTTTGCACACAAATACTCGAAATAAAAAAAATGAAATCAGTTTTTATGTATCAAAAGGTCTACACTTCTTGATGGCCATTAACAATTTATTTTTTTAATACTGTTTATAGAAGTTTGTTTTGCTATTATTTGCAACGTTTTTTCTTTCTTTTTTGTGGTTGGGGGAAATAAATCTTATTCATCATATTAATAAGTTCATAAAAAAACATTAAAGTAAAAGTTTTATTTATAAATTAATTTCTTTTTAGTGCTAGAGTCAAAAGAGATTTTGCGTTTTATAACGATTTAGTTAAAATGAAGATGATGCGTTAAAAATAGGCATCCAAAAAAAAGCAACATATTGGTTGGCAACGCATAAAAATTATGTGATAAAAGCAGTGTGTACATTTTAGTGATTTTCTAGACTACAAGTTTCGATTACAAATTAACGAAATTAATAAAGATGGAACTTTGAAAAGGTGACTTAGCTAAATACGGCGTCTCACTCAGTAATTTACAAATGCTATGCATTTAAAAGAAATATTTTAGATTTTGATTCATACTTATGCAAAAAAAGCTGCTAAGCTCCATTTAAAAAAATTATTTGTCAATTGCGTAGAATTGTTGCGAAATTAAGGTGGATTTTTTAAAATAATTTAGTCCGAATTTTTTCCGCAGTAGTCAACGAAATACCGACTAAATTGGTTTATCTTGTAAATCTACTCTTTTTAGGGTAAATCACAACAGAAAGTAAGTACTAGCACAATTGTTGCTACTTGTTGGCATTGCTGGCTTAAAAAAGATTACAAAACTGCAACCAAAACATTAAAAAAATATGAAATATTAAAATAGTATGCTTTTGATTCAAAATACTCGTGTTTTAAATTGTTTTTTTTTTTTATATGATTTCTACTATTTTTGGTGCTTTTGTAAGTGCTTGTTGGTTATTTAGAGTTTTTAATTAATTTTTTTTTCATTCATTTAAACATTTTAATGAATTATTAAAAAAAAAATCAACATCATTAGTTCTAGCATTGTCTACTGTTATTTAAAAAATAATTATTGAAACAAAAACTATTGTCAAGGTTTAAAAGTTTTATTTACAGTACCAAACAAGAGCACACCTTTTTATAAATATATAAACAAAAGAATAAAAAAACACTCCTCATAATTACTGTTGGCACCATATGAAAGGTTATAAAAATCATGGTACGCGGTTTGTGATCTAAAAATAAATCCTAGGTAACCTAAAACTGCTGTTTTATTAAAACTAAATGAAACCTATTAAAAAAAACCTGAAAAATATTTTTGTTAAGATGAAACTAATACCCAATTCACACAGAAAAGATAACCTAGTACAATTCGGATTAACTGTTTAATAGAGCACTAAAAAATTCTCAAATCATATTTTAATCTGTTCGATTATCAGTTAAATCAACATTTAATCTGGTTACTATTTCTAAACAACTATGTATTGGGTGTATAACTTAAAAATGCGGAATTCACAACAGATGGTATATATTTTACACATGGTTTGTGTCTTTAATAACTTATATGGCATTTTGGAGGGCAAACATCTGTCATTTATTCTCACGTAGTCATTGAACGAAATAGTGTAAACAACAAAGGTCAATCTTAAGCCGGATTGCAATCGGCGCCGCATTGGAATTTTACCTTGGGTTTAATAATGCAGATTTTTTAGTTAACCCAAAAATTTGTTGTTGTTTTGTATACAATTTTTTGAAAGTGAATCAAATTAATCAAATAGATTAATTTCGCTGTTTAAATAGCCTATTCAGATATAAAATGTGCATATTCAAATGTAAAAATTAACAAACAAATTGGTGTTGCCAATTTGTTGGCAAAAATTTAACATAAATCCATTAAATAACAAACTTTCAAATACTCAAATTGCTAAAAATTTACCATTTGATCGTTTTTATAATTTTATGAATCATTTGATCGTTTTTATAAAATGTTTAGTCATCGACTTTGGTTTATTGGACGAAAATTGATGATGTTTTGTTGGCAACGTCAGACTTTTTTTTAACTTAAGCTACTGCATTTTACTAAAAACATTTTATTAAAAATTAATAAAAGAGGTTTATGAAACAAATCTTGTATGGAAAATGTGTCTAATAAAGTTGTACACTTAGAAAAAAAAATTAAAATCAAGCAGAAACAATATTAAATTAAATAGAAATAACTCTGAAATCAAATTAAGTTTGTTTTCTTTACTTATTTACCTTAATAAGATTCCTACTTAATTTAAAAATTTTCATAAAAAATGCGACATTAATTCACATTCACATATGATATAATTGATTTAAATATGTTTGTTTTTTTCTCCATGTAAACTTTATTATGACATTAAAGTCTGAAATTTTTAAACATTTCAGTTTTATTAGCATAAAAAACATTATTAAAAACAACATGCAAAGTTCTATTATTTCCCGCTTGGTTTTTTTAAAAAAAAACTTTTGCAAGTTCTTTGAACTTTTGTAAATTTTCCTTGCATTAACATGTTATGATAATTTTTTCTTCTTCCTCAGCTGTCTTCACTAATTAGTAATAGACGTTTTTAATATATTTTATTTTAAATATTTAATTTTCTTATTAGCAAGCTTCACGTATTCATAAATATAAAACGAGACAGACACGTTAATACCAAGATAGTTCTGCTATGTAATTTTCATTCATGCGGAAGTTTTTCGTTGAAGTAAATATGTAGTAGAAAATGTTGTTTGCTCATATGTGCATAAATATAATACAAGTACCTACAATATTTATGGTAGAGTTATCACACATATTATAACAAAACTTCTTAAACAGGTTACGTTAGACGTCTTCTTCCACTTTTTTCAGTTTCACCTGCTGATTAACCCCCTTAGGACTAAAAAATTGCATTTGACTAATGAAAACTTTAAAACAAAGTTCTTAAAGTTCAAAACAGCGCAAAATTTCACGCTAAGTTTAAAGTAAAGTTAGGCCCTAAAACACTATGCAAATTATAAATTTATCACTTTATCGCTACATTTTCAATTTAAGTTGATGAGAAGAAAATGTCCACTCAAATTTCGGAACAATCCACGCAAGTGAAATATCTTATTTTTGTTTAAAGTGATTTACAGATATTTTTGCAAAAGTGAGAACAGAATACTCCAGATTGTAGTTGGCAACTCTCAAGGAAATTATCCCAGTAAGAAGCTGAAATTTGAATATCTGTTAGAGGAGACAACATTTTATATCTGAATATTTATAGATCTTAAAAATGAAACTTAAGCATAACATTGTGAGTTTTTGCAAAATATTTAATTTTTTACGATTTTCATTTATTCTATTTTAACACTACATTGGTCTGTGCGAATTACCATTACTTAAATATTTTCGAACTGATTTTGGATTTTCATACCTTGTTAAAAAGGTCTATATTACGATTCTATTGACATTTTCCAGAAATACAGGTTTTTCAGAGCCAGTATTTTCAAAAAAGCCCAAAAAGTAAATTTTTTTTTTTTGTGAATCGTATGTCCTGTATTTCGTGTTCCTGTTATACACATGCATGTAAAGAAAATGTGAATGTATGTATAAAAACAACCGTCACTGTAGCCGCAACCGCAGCCACAAGGTTGTATTTATCTCTAAAAAAGAAGCATCAAGTGTTTCATATTTATTTAACATTACAGGGTTAATAGACGGTATTCTGTTTTAAATTAAAAATGTTAAGTTTTCAACAAACATTTTCAGAACACGTTTTTTCGACATCGCAAAAATAGAGCGGTGATGTTCTTTTTGTTTACTTTCCTGTTATCTACACCGATAAAATTTCTCAGTAGTTCAGTTAAAGAATTTATTAGTTAATATCAAAAAAAATGTAATTAACTGAAATACTCGTTATCAACTAATGTTTCAGTTAAACAAAACCGATTTTGTTTAGTTACCCTGTAAATACCAATTTCAGTTACATTTGGATTGTCACTTTATTTTAAAATAAATATAAAAAACAAAAATTTTATATCGAATAAAAATATACTTTTGTCAATCATTTGGTACGTGAAAAATATTTTATAAACCAATTCATTCTGATAAATTATATTCCTTACTTAACATTTTAGTTAAGGGCATACATTTTTTCGACAGCGCGAATGAGAAAACGCCACATTTATCAAGGGGAAGCCATATGAATCAATGGAATTTGAAAGCCAATGAGGGATTCAACCATAGGTGGTTTGTTACTCATAATTTTTCCTTAAATAAATTCAAATAAAGATGCATGCATTGTTGATAATAATTTTTGTGTTTAAATACATTGTTTTTGTTTTTAAATACATACATGAATTGAGTTAATATTAACTGAACAGAAAGTTTCATTCATAACAACAACTAATTTCGTTGCCTTTAACTGAGTGAACAGGGCTGAATAAATTTATCAAAAATTAGTTATTTTCAATTAACATTATTAACTGAGGCTCAGTAAGGGGTATTTCACCTGAGACTCAGTTGAAAATTTAGTAGCCAGTAACTGAGAAATTTTTTCGGTGTACTATTCTTTTTACGTTTTCTTCATTTATTGTTCATAAAGATTGATGAGGTATTTCTTTTTTTTTACTTTCAGCTATTCATTAGACTTTTTTCAAAGATTTACCTTTTTTTCTATTATTATGTTTTTGCAATGGTTAAGACAACTTGTTTTCGCTATTGTTAAGTATAAAAACCGGATTTATTTATTTTCTTTTAATCTTTAAATGTAAAACAAATTAATTTCTTTTGTTTTGAATACTGTGATTTTGTTATGTTGACAAGAAGTGTTGCCAATTTATTGTTTTTTTTAATAAGTAAAAGTATTTCCGGATAAATCCGGATAATTGAGAATATTATTACGAGATAGCACAATGTCTCGCAAAATAAAGCAAAAATATGGCTACTAGCGACGGCAAAACTTAAAGACGTTGTTGGTTGGCAACGCAGGGTTTTGTAATTTGCTCAGTTTTAACAAAAATTTTCATTAGTTGGTGTCGAAAAATCGAAAGAGCAATTTGCTCGTCAACAGAAAAGTGGCCAAAGTTAACATTTTACACTGGGTTTCATACTGAGGAATTATGAGTTAAATATTTGCTAACCCAGCTAAAAATCGACATATATGCATCCATGCAGGTTAAATGTATGTTCATGCATGGCCATAAACATGCATTCATGACCACACATGGTTACATAAATCTCCATACATGTTTCATATATGACCATACGTGTGCATTAACGAAATTTGAGGTAATATCTACATGTATGATCACGCATGTTCATGCATGTATGTTAATGCATGTACACACATGTAGATATTACCTCAAATTTCGTTAATGCACACGTATGGTCATATATGAAACATGTATGGAGATTTATGTAACCATGGGTGGTCATGAATGCATGTTTATGGCCATGCATGAACATGCATGGATTCATATATGTCGATTTTTAGCTGGGAATCCAAAAATTTGTTGTTGATTTCTATATAACTTTTGACACTTTCTCTTGTATTAAGTTTAGGTTAACCCTTTCGTATGAGACCCAGTGTTAAGTGCCCCATAGATTTTCAATATTATTTATGAATTTTTGGTTGTTTACAATTTAATTCAAAGAATACTGAAATTTAATTTTTTGGAAATCTGTTATTTGTAGTTGAAAATAATAGAAAAAATATCAAAATGCAAATTATTGCAAAATGGAAAATAATCACAATAAACGTGGTTTCACAATGGAATTTGGTAAATTTTGCTAAAGTTTTAATGAATTTAAAATATTGATCAATGAGAATCGAATTTAATATTTTTGGAAAACACTGACATACATATGTGATGAAATCAATAAAATGGAAATCAATTACATTGTTTACAAATTAATTGAAGTTATATGTACCCTGTATTGATAGTTTATCAATTAAATTGAAAAATTCAAAATGTTTTGGAATTTTGTTTTTCAATTTCATATTATTGAAAAGTGTGTGGCCAATTTTGAAATACTAGTTTTTTTTTAATTTCTTTTTTGTTGTTGAAAAATAAATAAATTAAAAAGGCATATAAATTATTGCAAAATAAAAAAATAATTCCTGTAAACGTGGTTTTATTTTAAAATCTGCTAAAGTTTGCAATTTTTTATGGGATGGAAAATATTGATCAATTATAACTTAATTTATATTTTTCTAATAACATTTAAAGTGTGTGTGTAAAGATCAATAAAATTGAAATAAATTATATTGACAGTGTGTGCTCGGCTTTAGAATAAAATTTCCAAGAGTTGCCAAACTTTAAAATTCCCGTTGTTCTGTTTTGCCTGTAACAGCCTGTAATCCTGTCATTTGGTGACTGCGTTGCCAACTTGGTTAAAATATGTGAATAAATCATTAAAGAGACAATAATACAATTACATATACGAGGGTGTTGAATTTTAATTTGTACTATAAAATAATTTTTTAATTTAAATTCTTAATTTCTTTTTATCAATAATATTACTCCAATATTTTTTGTCTTTCAAAATAAATCATTAAAATTGGAAAGAAGAAAAGTTCGAGTGAAATTTTTCTCGAGGAAAAACAGGTTACTATGTTTTAAGTGAAAATATTTTAATCATTTATATATGATATCTATAAAATTGCAGAGAATTCGATTTTCCTATATTGTCTGTAAAATATCTTTGTGCTAAAACAATGGGCTGAATGAACTAAATAAAACAGATGCAAATGCATTTAAACTATAAATAAAACAACATTTTATAGGGAACTTTTTTTTTACATAAATTAAAACTGACATTATATATATATTAATAGCGATCATATCAAATAGTTAGTTCCTACATTCATATTTCCAATTATATTAAATTAAATCAAATCACGTCTTTTTTAAGAGGAAATAATGGTTTAGAACAACAAATTAACAAACGACAATGTCGGTTATTACAACAATGGAGAGTTGAATGACTTTAAGGTGGAACACACAACAAGGGAATGGGTATAAAGTGTAATGGATATAACAAGAATATGAGTAACAGGAGGAAAATCATTAGCACGGATGGGAAATTGGAAATTAAATAACGATTTACGCAGAGAAATAAAAAGCATACACTTAAAATAAAACATCAGTATAAAATCTGTCAAACGGGTTTCAAATCGGTTTGATTAATTTTTAACAAAGTTTTAGTTGAAACACTGATTTAAACAAAGGATTTAGTTATCTTCATTTAACACTATACTAAAAATGCTTAGTACTGAACTAACTTTGAGTGTTAATTTTCAAAATTAATTTATAACTATTCTTTAAGAACACATTTGTTAAATTTTACGCAATTTATTGGTAAAATATATTATTTTTATAATTTTGCTATTACCCGGTAGTTGGCGCTACCAGTGTATCTGAAGCTTTAAAAATGGCGCCATTTTTTCCCTTCCTGATTTTCTAAAGTGGATCATATCTCGAAAACTAAAGGAGATAGAGCAAAATGGACAAAGTTTTCGACTATCCGTAAAAATCTAACACCCCTGTGAAAAGGTTACCTCTTACCAAAAAGGCACCTTGGCAGGACCCTAAGAAATTTTTAATAAAAAAATTCAAATTCATAAACAAAGCAAAACGGAGAAAATGTTTGTTCCTATGGAGTATCCTTACATACCCTTAGCTGATATGGACTAGGTACGGGGAGGGTCCGGAGACCCTAAATTTAAACATATTTTACGACTCAGTAGGTATTAATGCTCAATGTAGTTTTACAATACTAATTTTTTACTTAAATTTAGATTTGTTAAATTTAACAAAAAATGTGTTAAAATCTAATTTTATTTTAAGCCAAAAAACTGGAATACATTTTGTTAAAGTAACAAATTTTTCCGTTCAGCCAACAGACATTATTTTGAGTGTAGTTAAATCAATTATTATATGATATTTGAAATAACATCTTATTTTTTAAGAAGTATGAATGATTCATTAAAATTTTGGACTCTACATTAATATTTACTTCCAAATATTAAATAATTCTCAAATTCAATATTGTAGAAATGTATCTTCGAAAAGTGGACGATAATCGCAAATTTTTTACAGAATCGTTAGCCTGGCATGCATTCTGCAGGCCGATTGACGATTATCGTTCACTTCTCAAAGTTTCGTTCCCCGATGATAATCATATCGCACCCTAAATACAAAAGTGGCTGAACTCAAAATTCTTAAATTTTCAGGAGAGGCAAAAAACTGTTTATATAAACATGATTGTAGTATTTAAAAAAAGTTTAGTTCCGTTATGAAAAAAGTCCATTGTGAAGAAGGTTTGGCTATACTTATTTTAATTTTATATTATGCTTGTGGAAATAAATTAAAATGTTGAGTTATGACCCTTTATCTGAAAACTGAAAAGGCACACAACAAAATAATACAGTCAATTGAGCTCACTTTTTCAAATTAAAGAAGCATAATGCAAAATAATACACCAAGAAATTTATCAATTTTTACATTAATAGTGGCAAAACTTAAAATAACACTCTTTATGTGTAATTACATTACAAAGTAATTACATGTTCTTGAAGCACATTGACGCAACTAAAAATAGTTCTCTTTAGTTGACCGTGCAGAAGCAACGCAATCAACATAAAAACAGACATAACGAAATTCTTTCAGTTAAAGAAGAATTGCCATATTTGAATCCCTTCATCTTTCACCACCTTTCACTTCTTCTCTATCCCCTTTCCAAAGGAAGCAACACGTTAATTAATAGGAAGAATTCCCTGAGTGTTGCTTCCCTTTAAAAAAAAAAAAAAAAAAAAGTACTTCACTGAACATACTCAGTAAGAAAAATAATAATGTTTTAAAATCTGTATTGCACTGAAAGTTGTGTTAAATATAACATCATTATTCTTCTGGCAAAGATATTCTAGGCAAAAATATTTCAGTTGCTGCAGTTCTTCTTCTACCGAAAAGGTTTCCCACATCAATAATAATGTTGTATTTATCCACAGTTAATAAATATTGTGTTCCAGCCATAAAGAATAAGTTTTTAGAAATATTTTTTTTAGAACTTTTGGTTAGATTAGAAATATTTAACATAAATAAATTATAGTAAACATATTTATATTTACCGTGCTTTAACTAGTATCTTTATTTGACGTCGTGGTGGATTTCCAGTTGCATTGCCAACCATTGATATAGATCTATTATATAAAAGTCCATGGGGAGCTGAAGTTGTCAATAATTCTTTTGATAGTGTATCATCTGCTGGACTATCACAATCACCTTGTTTTTGTTTTGGCGTTAATGCCAAATCAGTGTTGGCAATGCCCCGAGCTAAACACATCATCGTTGTACTGCTGGGATACATATTTTCGTTTGCGGTTTAATTATAATAAACACTATTCATGTGAGTATTAATAATTTTACACGTATGTAGGCGTTTAGATTAAAATAATTTTTATTACATTTTGAAATAAATTTTTTTCAAACACTGCTATTTTTTTAAACACATTTTTTTGTAGTTGTTAAACGAAATTCATTTAAAAAATAAAACATATTTTTGTAGTGTATTCGTAAACTTGTTTAGAGCTAGCTTAAGCTTTAACACAATAATACTCGTTGAACAAACATTTTTCAACACTATATGTGTTTCTCAAAGTAGTTCATAGATACTTTTGTATCTCTTTATGGTAAAACTTCACTAAAAATAAATTTAATTAAACTTTTAAGGTAATTATAATTAAAAGCACTTTAAAATGATTTTAAGTGATTTAAAAAAACTATCTTAAACCTCATTCATACTGAACCGAGTTTTTTCAAGTTTTCGATTTGAATATTTTGTATATTTGACACTCGAAAACGAAATAAATTTGAAAACTACTAGTTTTGGGTTCAGTATGAATGAGGTATTACAGAAATTTTTGTATGATTTTAGTTTTAATTAATTTTATAGATGATTAAAGCTGAATTCACATTGCTGGAGTACTCCACGCTGGAGAGTGGAGTTTACTAAAATAGAGATGGTATGATACTAAAAATATATAAGTGCAAAAAAGGAAGGAACAAAATCCACTCTGCAAAGTAAAGTATTCCAGCATTTTGAATACAGCTTTAAAGAACAGGTTTTAATAAGTTTTTTATATATACCCTTTCAAATTTGCCAAAATTTTAAAAAGTACCTTTGTATCTTTTACATTTTTTAGATATATTCGTTAAAAAATCAATTATTTCCTTATTATGAAATAACATAAGTACTGCCATTTTTCTTCATCAGGATGTAAAACACTACAGGGAACTTTTTTGTGGAACTTTTTAACCTTCTAACTCTTTAACTTACGGGTATTTTTTTGTTCCTTTTTAAAAAGTCCTTTTAATTGAAGAGTTAGTGTTAAAATGTTCCACAGAAATGTTCCTCGTAGTGTTTTACATAAGTTCGCTGAACACATGCTATATCTAAAATGGAAGATTCACATGGTTTCCTATGCCGATTCGCAATAAACATTTGAAAAAGGGTGGAAATTTAACCCCCCCTAAATTAAAATTCCTATGTGATCTTTCAAAACGCCGACACACGTATATTTTTTTTTTGGTCTCCTCTACCAGAATCAATTGTCAGAACACCGTAATTTTTTTTTTCGTGTTGTGCTGTGCAATGACAAATATAAACTAATATTGAATTTACATTGTTAAAATGTTCACTAAATTTCATTTTGAAATCCAATTTGAAATCCACATCGTTTACATTAGAAAATTTGACAAATGAATGGGATTTCGATCGGCCAAAAAAAATTTTTTGTAAACAAACTAACTTTAAAAAAATCACTAAAATTAAAGGATTTTCTAAAAAACATTTTATTTAATAGCGGAACCCAAAAATCATTTATATTATGAAAGATACAATGTTATATTTGCTAACAAATGTGTTTTAGTACAGGGATGATAAGTTGAAAGCAAAATTATTCAATGTTTTGTCAATGGTCTTGCCGGCGCCATCAAATGATTTTTCATAGTTTTTCTTCGTCGGTTACAGAGAAATAGACGTTTTCAGCTTTTAATATATCTTAGAATTAAAAATAAAAAACTTTATTATGTTATTCCTTAATTTGTTAAGTTATTAAAATTTATTATTTATTAATTTTTTATGACATAAACAGCTGCTAAATGTTGCCACTTTTTCTGCAAACTTCCCTACTTTTCTGCAAATATGGGAGAAAAAATTAATATCAATTTGTATTTCAGCCAAATTGGGATTTCATTTCGTATGAGAAATCTGTTTGAAATCCCAAATGTTTATTGGATTTCCGTCGAAATTTATCGAAATCGACTTTTAACTCGATTTCAATCATAGTGTAAATTCGCTATAAACAACAGATTTAAAAAATCAATAAAATTTTTTATTTTTTAAATAACTGACAAAAATAACTCTTTACTGTAAAAAATACAGTTTTGGTAGTTGTTTATTATGATATTAAAAATAACTGATTTAAAGAACTGTTACGAAATTACAGTACTTTCCGTTAGTTGTTTTCTTAAATAACTGTCATAACAGTTGTTTTGACAACAGTCATATAGTATTATAACTGTGAAACTTTTTTGAGTGCGTAGAAAATCTCTGTGCGGGTAATGACATGTCACCATATTTTTACAGCTTTTTTAGAAGAAATTCTGAACAACATGCAAAAAAACACTTAATTATTGCTTCTAAAGCATTACTCTACAAAAGTGATCTTATGAAGTGATTTGGATACGGTTTATTTCAAATCTTGGCGGGAACTTTTTTTTTTTTTTTATTTTGTAATAAATTTGTTTGAATTGAAATTTTTTTAATATTTAAATTTGTTTAAATAAATAATTGTGTGAAAAGTGGTAAAAAAAAATATTGAATTGCAGTGCACCTTACAAGACGCAATTGAAAATTGGTGTTTTTATGCCAGTCAGCATTCATATCAAAGAATAGCTCGGCAGTAGAGGACTAGACTAGTAGTCTTGAGGTCACAAGTTCGATACCCGGTGGCCACAATTTAAAAAAAATTTAAAAGCTTTCTGTTTTTTTGTTACTTTCAATTAATCAAAAAGTGTTTTCTTTCTCGTTCAAAATGTACTGACAAATGTTGAAGTGGGAGTACTCCTCTCTTATGATAACTTCCTGTAAAAAGAGAAGTACATCTGGAGCATTAATTGTAGTACTTTTTATACTGCTTTTGTAATTCTTCTTTTACTAGAATGTTGTATCTTTTATCATTAAAATAGAGAATTTCCATATTTTCTGTTATTTTTCCTTTATTTTGATAACTTTTTCATAAAATTTAGCAATTTGTATCTAAACAATTTATAAGATACTTTTGTATCTAAAATTTCAACACCTTTTATAATAAAGCAAATTTAACAAATTTTTTCTATTGATTTTCCTGATTAAGCTAATTTTAATCTAGAATCTTTAAAATCTGATTTTTAAATTTTCACAATTAAAGGTAAATTTATTTAAACAATCTTCAAAATACTTTATGTTTATCTATTAAGATTTTCAAATATATGTATGTATGTATTTGTATATTTTATTAGATGTTAGTATTTAAGTGAAATTCTATGACCTGTAGCTAACATTAATTTAAAAGATACTTTTGTATCTTTAACGAAATTATTGTATTATGAAAATTCCCACTTTTTTAATGCTTTATAAAAATTTAACAACTACTTTGCTGATTTTCATGATGTTAAGCAACATTTCTACAATAATTTTAAAGATACATTTGTATCTCAAAGTAGATTGCTAATGTATTTATATATTTTGAGCTCTTTTTAAGAATTTTAGCATATTTTGGTGTAAGTTTTTACAATTTATTTTAATTTTTTAACACTTTTTCCCCTCTTTTCCAGCACTTTTATTAAATTATTTTATATTTTTCTTTTGTGTAAACCATTTCACATCAACTGTTCGTTCGATACTGTTTTTTGCTGCACACGCAACGTGTTAAACCTCACTAAGCAGAAATTATACATAATACAATAAGTATCTACACCACAACACACTACCTACCACCTTCACCTCTACCTTCCTCATCAAAACCAAAAACCACTACTATATAACGTACTAGCAGCAAACCAGACCAGACCTAAAGTTCATACTATGAAAAAAAAATTGAAGAAACTAATTTTATGCAGTTGGTATTCATTCGTATGTTCGTTCAAGTATCTATAAAATGCAACAAAAGAATTACTGTGCTAGCTAGTCCAGAGATACATACACACAAAGACAAATTTTCACAAAAAATCTGAAGAAAAGACTTTTGAATTGATAGCGCAAAAAAAGACAATAAGAACAAGTGAAAAAAATTAAAGCCCGGCAAGTCGGCTATATGAAACCCTACACCACAGTACGATATGGGCCATATTCGGGGAACCGGACCAAATTCCGGGAAGGGAATTCCAATTAACGGTGTAATGAATATAGTAAAATATTTATTTAAAATTGTATTTGGTAGTAACAAACATTCTATTCCACATAGTGTAGAGTATAATTTTATAAAAACTCATTTAAAAAGCTCAAATCCCCATTTCTCCAATATTGGAACAAATCGGGGTTCCGGGCTGTATGCTTCCTGTTAGGTCAGATATTCTGGCTTCCGAATTGGGATGTTATGCAAATATCTGAGATAAATCCAAAATAGCGATCGTGAAAACTTTGCAATTTTACACTTCAAATTTTAGCTTTCTAACCGAGTTAGGGGTCTTTCGTCAATTAGGTCTTCAGTTCTACTTTCCAAACATTCTGGTTTCCGAACTGGTACGTTACATAAATATCGACTTAACAGCCTCCGAGATAAATCGAAAATAGCGATCGTAAATTTTTCGTTTTTTGTTTTTTGGAGTCTTCAAACTTTACACTTCAAGCTTTGGTTTTCTAGCCGAGTCATGTGTCTATCATTAATTAGGCCTTGGGTTCTACTTTCCGAATTTGTAATGAAAGAGCAATAAATTGTTCCTAATTTTTCGAACTTTTTGGTCTTCGAAACGCTGTAATAAACTGAGAGGAACTGAGATAAAGTTGGTACCGGATTTATTGCCTAGAATGAGCACTATCTGATGCATGAATAAAATGTTTAGAACCGAAAGTTATTTAATTTTGTCCTCTGCACCTACAAAAAAAATTTGTTGTCCCAATCGAATTTGGTTCCAACCGAATTGTTCTGTTGTTGCAACCGATAATTCGGTTATCGCAACCCTATTTCTGTTGATCCCCGGGATCAAATGTCTTACTTAATGTATGTAGGCCCGGTGCAAGAAATCACATAAGCTCAATTATAACCTTTCTAAGGCGTCTAGATCAAAACTTGGACCGATTTTAGTCATTTTCAGAAGGGTTAGACATTCGTTATATAACAAATTTCTTCCAATTATCTTCAGTATTACGATCTGAAGTTTGATTATAAGGGTCGCTCATTTTACATGGACAGACAGACGGACGGAAGAACGGATGGACTTTGCTATATCGACTCAGAAATTGATTCTGAGTCGATCGGTACACTAAAAAGTTATTTTTGGTAGTTACAAACGTTAGCACAAGCTCAATATATCCCGTTCCACAGACTGACGTAGGGTATAAAAATAATCAATAACAATTTTCTGTAGTTATTACAACAAACCAGAACTTCAAAGAATTATCAGTTTGTGGAAATAAAATGTATGGAATTTTTGAGGTGAATGGAGAAAGTACGAATATGAATCGCTATGATTGTCAATTGTTGACAGATGTAATGAAAATGGGTATTTAAAAAAAACGTAATTTTTGGTATGTTATTAACATTTGGGTTGTAACCATAAAGACGCGCTTATAAATACGAGGGTGGATCTCGAACTTCCCATGTGTTAATAGGCTACTGTCAAATTTTGAGCAATTGTCGTTATTAAATTTGCGTTTAACAGATGTTTAAAATGGAAAAAAGTGAATTTCGAGTGCTCATCAAACATTATTTTTTTGGGAAAAAAAACCGTCACTCAAACCAAGGGAAGAGTTGATAAGTACTTTGGGGACTCTGCACCATCAACTTCAACGGTAAAAAAAGTGGTTTACTGAGTTTCGTTGTGGTCGCACAAGCTTTTAGTGACGCTGAAAGTTCTGGACGTCCAATTGAGCTCAATACGCCCCAAAATGTCGTAAAATTAACGATATGTTGTTGGTCGATCGGAGAGTGAAAGTGCGGATTTATCCCCCGGCTATACACTGATTTATCCCCCAGTGACTATTTTCTATTTCCAAACCTAAAGAAATGGCTCGGTGGAAAGAGATTTAGCTCCAACGATGAAATGGACCAAGTGTATTGAGTCAAAAGGAGACTAGAGTGAAAGTGCGGATTTATCCCCCGGCTATACACTGATTTATCCCCCAGTGACTATTTTCTATTTCCAAACCTAAAGAAATGGCTCGGTGGAAAGAGATTTAGCTCCAACGATGAAATGGACCAAGTGTATTGAGTCAAAAGGAGACTATGTTGTAAAATAAAAACTTTTTTTGATAAAAAAAAAATGTGTTTCATTCAAAAATTCACGGAGTTATGGATGCTCCCTCGTATGAAGATCAGACCGATTTTGGATCAATTCAGCCGTATTTGATTTAACTAAACTTTTTTAAAAAGTACCACATTTGAATTTGTTTCTTTGCCAAAATACGAAGCTAAACTTCCTTCATTGTTTAACGACTATTTTTTTTTTTTTAATTTTGCTACTGTTCCGAGTTTTAATGTTTATACTGACAATCTTCATATTACGAAGATATTTTCCTATTCAGAAACTATTTTATTCTAAAGAATAAATGGCAATTCACACTTCGACTACCCCTATCTAATTTTACCCAGTACTGGGGATATTAATTGTCAAATTTTTATAATTCTATTATAAAAATTGAATTTCATGTCCCCAATACTGGGAAATAGTAGATGTGGATGGACAGGGATAGATAGCGTGTAAATCGAGGACATATTATTTTCTGAGGACTTGCTTTTATTGAAAATTTTAAGATTCTATAGTTGTGACTATACATTCCCTATTAAAACCCTAAGAAAAATATTTTTTTCAAAGTCTGTAAGTTCTTTTTAAAAAAATTTAAGTTTTTTAGTTAAGTTAAAGAATCCATACATTAAAAGGCCTGCCGCCTTAAGTATTGATGCAAGCATTAATAGAAAATTGAGTTAAAAGAAAAAGTTCACTCAGCAACCCCCGCTGTTTAATGTTTCCAAAAAACTCTGCATATTTCAGATGTTTTCTGTTTTATTTCACAACTTGTTTACTTGCCTTTCGTTTTTTATGTTTTATTATTTTTAAAACAGATTTAGTTTGAGTTTTTTGTGTCACTCTGCATTTTATTTATACATTTCGCAGTTGTTTCCAGTCTGGACAGACTTGGAGTTTTGTCCCCAAATTTGGGGATGTTTTGTTGGGTTTGGGGACAACAATTTTAATTTGGGGTAGGGGATTTTTTGGGTATTTAGAAATTTTTTGCGGATATTTAAAAGAAAGTTTGAAGATCATATTAATTTTGTTTCCAGACAACATTACGTCAGCTTATTATTGGTTTGACCTACTGACCATTTTTTTTTAAATTGAGTTAGGAATGGATTACATATAAGATATAGAAGATATTTCCTCTTTCTGATTCTGAAATCCGTTTCTCGATATCTCGTGTTACTTCTGAGATATCCAGTATTGGCGTACCCGCCAAATTTGCCTACAAAAATGAAAAAAATATATACCTTTTTGTCGTTTTTCCCGATAACGACTTTTGGCATATGGATCAAACCAATAATAAACTGACGACTAGTCAAGTTTGTTCACATAAATTCAAGGAAATGTACAAAATTATCCTTTTCATTTCACGTAACGAATAAATCTTTTATATCTGAAATTTTTACACGATTAATGTCTAAAATATTGTTTATAGAAATATAGAAAATACGGAGGATTTCTCCGTAAAAGTTCTTAAATTCTGAGGATTTTTCTAGAGATTTATACGAAAACAATCTCAGAATTCTTATTGTCAGTGCTATTTTTTATATTTAATTGAACAGTTATTTACTATGCAGATAATGTTAATAGAGTTTAATTAGTTTGTTTAAATTAAACTCTATTAACTTTTTCAATATTTTTTCTAGTTGGAGATTTTTTGCGGGTATTTTTATTTATATTTGTTTGGACATAACGAAAAAAATTATCTGGCAAGCCTGTTATTCCTGTCAAAAAATTATATAAAATTGTGATAAATTTAAGTAATACAAATCAATCGATTTTGCGAAAACCGAACGATAACTTTGGCATCTTTTTAAACCAAAATCAATATCGTGAATCTTACGATAACAGGGGTGTAAGTTTATAAAAATAAGCAAACAGGCAGGGTTGGCAGGCAATACCACTAAAATACCGTTATCGATTCAAAACCCTTTCAACTAACTACCGTTACCCCTAAAATAGCGTTATCGAAATACCCAGAATACCGTTATCCTTAAAATACCGTTACCGAAATAACTGAAATACCGTTATCCTTAAAATACCGATACCGAAATAAATGAAATATCGATACCCTTAAAATACCGTTACCGAAATAAATGAAATAGCATTATCCCTAAAATAACGTTACCGTTATTTTTAGTTTTCTTCTTTTGGTAATTTCACGTGGTTATTGATTATTTTTTGTACCTACATTAAGTTGATAAATTGATTATATTTTTAATCTCGTTTGTTTTTTGTAAAAAAAAATTGCGGGATGCATCGAAATAACTGTCTACCGTTACCCTTAAAATACCATTACCGATATAACTGAAATACCGTTAACCTTAAAATACCGTTACCGAAATAACCCAAATATCGTTATCTTTAAAATACTGTTACCGAAATAACTCAAATACCGTTATCCTTAAAATATCGATACCGAAATAAATGAAATAGCGTTACCCTTAAAATACCGTTACCGAAATAACATAAAATATCGTTACCCTAACGATAACAGCATTCGTTTCGGTTACCATCCATGGAAAAAGGCAAACAAATTAAAAAAAAGTAAAGCAAATGGATCACAGCTATTTTGGCTTTTTGTTCTGTCAACAAATATTTTCATAATATTTGCCATGTGATAATGTAAACAAGCAGTGTAAATATTCCTTAAGATTTTTTGGGATACGAAGAAATTTCATAATATTTGTTAATCCGAAAATTATACGACACAATATTTCAATGTACACTGAGTGAATTATCTGCATGATATTAACGAATTTTTGCATAAAACCAATAAAGTTTCACTGGAACTCGTCCATTGAAACTTTTCATTAAATTAAAGGAATTTGAATGAGTGCTATGTGTATGTAGTTGAACTTTTTTTTATTTGGTTAATGAATGTTTTTAGTTCGAAAGCCGAAAATACGTATTCTGTCTCGCTGGCCTTATCGAATTCTTTCAAAAAAAATTATTCTTTGTAATTTACTTGTAAAAATTGTATCATCTTTCTTTAATTTGGAAAATAGTTTAAACAGAAAGAGATATTAATTTATTAAAGTAATTTTTCATAAAATGTTGTGGAAACTTTCACTATATTTTTTAAAAAATTCATACACTCAATGAAAAAGTTTCATTTAAACCTGGATTCATAAAATAAATTATGTTTTTTAAGCAAATTTAATAAGTTTTTCATTTACTTTGTGAAGAAAACTTTATTAGTTTATTGGAAATTTCATTAAAATTCGTCCAGCAAAATTCTCGCTGTGTACCTCTAACAAGATAAACAATAAACAAACATATGTTAATAAAATAAACAAAAGTATCTCAATTTGTATATTTATTAGTATGTGGTGAGTTCTTGAGGGGCTTTTGAATTCACCTCAGCACTTTAAATTAGTGTTGCCAGGTAATTTTTTAGGTCCATCCCAAACTCTTTTAAATAAACATAGAAAAAAAGAACTGCCTACAACACAAAATCATTAATTTTTTTTAAAATGTTATTATTAGGGCCAGTTTTACAGTCAGAACTAAAATCGATTTTTTTCTTAAATATTTTCTAAGTAAGAAATTTTGTTAGAAACAAATTAGTTTGTCTCATTTAAGCTATAACTTAAATGATTTTTACTTTTATATTCATAAAAAACCATAAACATTTTAGAATTTTTGTTATTTAGTTTAATTTTAACAGATAACTGTACAAATAATATCCTGAATAATCCGCTAAATAACAGATTTTTCTTCCCAATATTTCCCTGGAAAATTCTTTCACCTAACATATTTCCAAAATCAGAAGTAACCAACCATTTTGCTCACGTAGCAAAGCCAAGTAAACCGTGGACCACTTAAGCAAAATACATTAGCAAAAGTTTCCGAAGTATTGGTTTTTGCAACAGAAGATTTTGAGGAAAATTGATAAAAGTGCTTTAGATGATTGTTTCATATTAACGTATCATATATACATATGTTATCTGTGGTCTTATGACAAAAGGCACTTTCTTCAAAAACATACATTTTCAGGAGAGCTAAAAAAACACGTTTACCGTTTTATAGAAATTACTTTGTTTTTAATTACCTACAATCGCTGAAGTAAATAAAATAATAAAAAATACACCTAGTGTTATAACCAGAGAAGACAAAATTGCTGTATTTGCTTTTTATGCTTTTGATTGCTTATTTGACTCATATTTGCTTCTATTTGCTTTTTTTTTTGATTTTTCCATTTTTTAGCTTTAAAATAGCTTTTTCTTAAGATTTTTGAGCTTTGAATTGCTTTTTTTAAGACTTTTTGCCAAAAAATACTTTTTTTGCTCACAAAAAATATTTTTTCTCTTAACTATGAATTTTTTTTTTTAACTTTCGTTTTTAAAAGTTTTTTTTTACTTTTGCTTTTTTTTTGCTTTTTTTTCAAAATTTTTTTTTGCCTTAAACACATCGGATTTAGCTTTTTTCTGCCTTCTCTGGTTATAACACATTTGTATACAAATGAAATAATTTCTTTTGTCAAACAAAACTTAATAAAATTGTGAAATAAATTGTTTTGATAATCTATCATATATTTTGTAGTATAAGGTGTACAAATGTGAAGATCAGAGAGAAAGATTTGTATTTAAAAGTTTTATTGATTAGAAAAATCCTCGAAAATTCTCTTAAGACGACTTAGGAGCTTTTGTTAAAATTCCATTAATATCTACATATGTATAATTGCTATAAAAACATATTAAAAATTACATGCAGTATGACTTTTATAATTATATTTAAAGAAGTTTGAAAACTTAAATTTTCTTTCTTAAAATCACATTGAGAGTTTAGTAACTTATTTAAAAAGAAAAATAGTTTGGCGCAGCACAAGTGGCACAAGTACCACTAGTTTTAGACCCACGCCGTAAACGAAAAATCCCCTAAATGTAGGAGAAAATTCCCTAAACTGGCAACACTGCTTTAAATCACATTTCCAGTCATGTACTATCTCTCTCTCTAGTTTTTAGAGAATTGCATTATTTTTATCTTCACTCAATTTTTCATTCCATAAATTTTAATTTAGATGAAAACATGTGTTCACATATAAAAACGTATTTTTACATTGGGGATGGAGTAAGTTTTTTAAAGATAATTTTATTAGTTACTTATTGACTACCAATAATAATGCATTACCTTTCGCATTTTATTTCAAAACATGAAATAGTGCGTCCTTATCTTCTAAATTACTTTAAGACATAAAATAATTCGTATCAACCTTCTTCATTACTTTAAAACATAAAATAATAAGAGTTGTATATATTTTTATGTTTGAACGCTGCAGCGTCGTTTATGTTTTTATTTCATATCGAGTTAGCTCAGATTATGAAGTTGTCGACAAGTTTGACATTTTAAAATGTTTAAAAATCCAATATTGACATAACTTTCTAGTGTGAAGTTGACCAAGTTGACTACAAATGAACTTACAGGCAATACGATCGCACAATAAACGTCAAACGCGACTCACTTTGATATTGGAAAACAATCGCAAAGACATTGGGATTTATAAAATAATATTTTGCGTTAGATTATGTGCATAAAGTTTGTTTAAAACACTGGGTTTTAACATTAATTTCGGACAAACTTCGGACCTCAAATTCACCAGATACAAATCGCTAGGTTTGCTTTTTACATGTGAAATTTAAAAAAAAAAATCCTTCTAAAACTGGTTTTATCAACATATTTAATTGTGCTAATGCTAGCACCACATTACGTCAAAACAAGGGGTAAATAATACACGTAGCCATGTTGTTTGACATTTAGGATATCAACAATGAAAATACCTAATTATCTTTTAATTTGGAAAACTAAAAATATATACACATTCCTTTAAGTTTTCCCTAAATATAAAAAACACGCACAAAAATATTATTAACATACATAGTTCCTGCAAGTATTAAAGACTATAAATAAAATTGCATATTGTAGGACAGAGAAGCTATTAAGGCACCCGTCTACAAATGGTGATTTTTTATCAAAATAAAAAAAAACCCAGCAGAGCATTTATAATATGTTTAATAAGTTTTATTTATTACAAAAAAGTGAAGTAAGGAAAATCTAAAATTCAAACAAATGGGTGAGGTACTATGTAATACAACCCATTTTCAAAAATTACCCCACTTAAAGATATTGTTTTGTAATGTCGACAACATGAAAATGTAATAAATCACCACCAAACAACTGATACCCTTGTTTTTTTTTGTATACAGTTTTTATACACAACTATTACTTAAATAATTCCTTTCTGCTTAATATTCACCTTCCTGCTTGGGATATACATAAATATATAGCCAATGATGTAAAGAAATCAGTTCAAAGTGTATAACAATTTAAAAGAAACCTCTCAAAAAATTCATATGTTACCCTCTAAGTGGACTACATAAATTATATGACTCTTGTGTATGAACTCCTGCATAGTATAGAATATATAATCCAATTATATATTGCATTTGTTAAGCAGAAAAAACACGAAAATCACAAAATTTCGTAAAGTGTTAATTCTTTTGCTTTGCATGTCAAAGTGTTATTGACATTTTTATGTTTTTAAGTTTTTCCAATATGAGTATAGAATTTCCAATTGAAATTGCTTCTTTTTTAAAAGTCTTATTGATTTTAACGCAAAACACACCATTAAACATTTAATAATATACGATATGTACCTATGGCAACACTGGTTGCATGCACAGACATTTTTATAAATCGCTGTTGGTGACTTCACGGTTATTTTAACCCTGTAATGTTTTCTTTTTTCTTTCTCAACAACAATTTTAGTTTTAACCCGTAAAAAAATTTAAATAATTTGGTTTACTAACCCGATTGCCAAATTTAACAACCTTTTAGCTAGTTAAAAGTTAAACTCAACATAAAGTGAGTAAACAACACAATTATGTTTTTATTTTTTAAGTTTAATTATTAAAATATTGTTTAGTATTTTTGTTTATAAGTATTTGCGGTCAACAAAAAGTTTCATGATTTCTTATCAATGCCGCCATTAAACAAAACAAGGTACTAAAAATACGTCAAGATTATGATATGCAATACGGATATTCACGTTAGTAATATTAGTTCCTTAAAAATTTTAGGTTTTAGATCAAGCACTTTTAACAGTGAGTTTCATATTAAGGTTATTGAATTAACTATTAGTTAACCCAACAATTTGTTGTTCTTTTGTACTAATACTAGAGACAAACTTGTTTGACTATGGAGTACAGATTTGTTTCATTCTAGAGTTAACATTGATCTGTTAACTATTTAACATGAAAAAAGCACCTTAATTAACAAATTTTTATTCATTGGAATAAATTTTGAAATTTTCTCATTAAAACTAGCTTCAGTGTTTTTTCTTTTTAGTCATTCTTCGAATGAGAAATTGCCAAAAGAAATCCTTATATTTTAACAAGAAAAGGCAAACAATTTAAATAAGATCAGTTTTACCCCCTGCGAACGGAATAATTCCTCCATAGGAAGGTGCGTATTTTGTTACTGTAACAGAAACAAAATACTCACATTCCTCAGGCGGAATTATTCCGCTCCGCAATAGATGGATGATGCCAGGTATACCTTCCTTGTAAGAAAAGAATTTTATGCATAGTGTAAATTGACTAAAACTTAATTTTATTCTCGTGTACATGCGCCCTTATACGTTTAATCATTCACTTCCTTTTTGGTTTTTTTTTCATTTATAAAGGGTTTAATTGTTCATAGTTTAAAAATTGTAATACGAGTATTTAAATACTAATTGCTCGTCATATTTGCAATTTTATATCCATTAATTGTATGAATAAACTAAAATGTTTGAAAGATCAAATGTTATTATATTGTTTTATATTTTTAATTTAAAAAAAATGGTTGCTGATGTCATAATTACTAGTTTTTTCTAATTATATCTGCGTTATTAGTGTAATTAAAGTTATAAAAATTAAAAAACTTTTTAATTAAACTGAAAGTGGTTGGATTGATTGCAAATTTGAATATAAATATTAGGGATGTTCCAAAATAAACTTAGGAAAGTTAATAAATTTAGAAACTAAAAACAAACAAATGTTTTTGAAAATTGTACAAATTCTGAGTTTTTTAACCTTGCAGAAAACCTCCAGATTCTGAGCACTATTTTTTACCCCCAGTAAGCGCATCGAAAAGTGTAAAACAATAAATTTCACTGTTTCTCGATTTGGGAATAGAAAGTGTTTCTGTATTTCATTGCGAAAAGAGGTAACACTTTTTCCCTTTCTAGTGACGAAATTTTACTAAAATATAAAGTTTAGTTCTTTAACGAACTAGTTCAGTTGAGACGAACACTGTTTCCGTTTCTTTTACGTTTTCACTGGAATATTCTAAGACATCTGTCAAATAATAGCGACAAGGAAACATAAGCAAAAAAAACAACAAGCGAAAAATCAACTAAGAATGTGCAATTTAATTAAAAATGTGCAATTTAATTAAAAATTTTAATAAAATGTATACTGCAGTATGTTAGTGACGAAATTTTACTAAAATATAAAGTTTAGTTCTTCAACGAACTAGTTCCATAAAAAACCAAAGTTTTTCCACTAACCACATTTTAAAATTTTTGTATTTATTAAATTTGTAGTTTTTCTGTCATCGAAATGAACGATTAAAAGGCTAACTGTACACTCAAAAAAATAAGTTAGTAGAAAAATTAGTAAAACGTCTTGTATATCAAGTGTACTAGTTTTCAGCAATTTTTTTGCTGAAATTCCGTTTTCAGTAAAAATTTTAGTTATATTTTTTTAGCACTAAACTAATTTGGAACTAATGTTTTACTTATTTATTTTGCTACAAAAATTGTGCTGATAACCGCATTCATAGCGTGGACGACAAACAGATAGACAAGATGTAGCTGTCGCAGCTTGTCTGGAAACGGAAATGACAAAAAAAAAGAAAAACAACTCTACACATATTCTATATTTAAATTTTCAGCAAATATATTAACTAAAGTAAAATTTCGCTACAAGTTTTTGAGTTTTTTTCAGTCTACTAATATTCAGCAAAAAGTTTAGTGATTTTAGCAAGGATTTTTTTCATTTGCAGTCGACTAAGTGTTAGCAAAACTTTTGCTGAAGATTACTATTTTTTTGGTAAAAATCAGCTCGCTGATTTTCAGCAAACCTTTTGCTGAAATTACCAACTTTTTTGCAAGCACGCTCCTGACTAAAAATTTGCTGACACAGCAACATTTTTTGCTGACTTTACTGACTTTTTTTTTTGAGTGTACGTATAGTAGTAGTAGGCCAGGGAAACAAAAAAAAACACGCTTCGGCGGTAAATGTATAGTCGTTAAAGGGTTAACAAAATTAAATTTAAGTATATTTGTACACTTATAGAAAAAAGTGTGTAGAAAATTTAGTTAAAACTTAGCTAAAAATTATGCTGCAGAAAAAAATGCTAAATTAGCAGACTATTTTTGCTTTATATTAGTAAGTAAGGAACAGCAAAAATAAAACTGTTAAATATACAGAATTTTAGTTATATTTGAGCTAAAATTTTGTTAATAGAAATTAACCTGCTAAAATCAGCAAAAAATATTGCTAAATAATTTGTAGCCTAAAAATTGAAATTTTTTCGATTTTTTTAAATGCAAATAAAAATCGATCCTTTTGAAAATAGCAGTTTACAAATTTTAACAAATATATCTGTTAATTTAACACGATAGACTGCTACTTGCATTCAACTAAATTTAGCTTAAAAATTACAAAATTTTTTTAGATATAACAGTTTGGTTTTTCTATTTTTAATCTACTAATATTTAGCAAAATTTTCTGCAGATTTTACATTACAATTTGTCATTTTCAATTAACTAAAAGTTAACTTAAATATAACTAAAATTCTGTAAATTTAACAGTTTCATTTTTGCTGTTCTTATTTTACTACTATTTAGAAAAAAAAATCTGCTAATTTAACAGTTTTTTCTGCAGCATCATTTTTAATTAATTTTAATTGCTATCTTTACAGATTTATTTCTATGAGTGTAGACTTCAGTAAGGTACCTACTCAATCGTAAACAAACTTTTTGATATATTTACCTTTTTTAGTTAAGAAATTCCTTAATTTTATTATACTTTCACATTTTGTCAAATTTACATACCTGAAAAGACACAAAAAAGGAATGTATTTTTAGTAACTAAGGTAATTTTATTAAGAATTTATTATAAATCAATTACATAATTGATTAACATTATGTTGATTAAACGTGACTAATATTTGGAATTAGTACAATAAATTGAAAGTTAGTAAAGTAAAACGAGCTAAGTATAAAGAGAAAATTTTCAATGAAATAAATTAACTTTAAGGTTTAAATATTAAAAAAATTTAAATAAAAATGCTAATAACGACTTTTTTAATTGAGAATTTCATATAAAACAAATTATGTATGTGGATTTGATTGCAGTTATGGCGAGTTTCCTGACAAATATTAAGCATTTTGCATAGAAGATGAAATACTCATCAACCTTATGATTAAAAATTAAGAATTCGAAAAAGTGTAGTTAACTAATATAAGAATATATTGAAATTTTTTTAATTTGAAAATTATTTAATTTAAATTTTTAGCACACTTACAATAAACAATTAAATTTGTATTCAAATTTAGTAAAATTTTATATAAATTAAATCACATAACATTTTATGTTTATTTCAAATATTATTATTATTATTTTTCAGAAAATCATCTAAAATTGTAAGCACAAAAATTTTAATAAGAAACTTTGTTTACAAATTTTGTGTAAATTTTAGTACTTTTTTATTCCATTTAATATACAACACCCCCGTATTTGTAACAAAAGCATTTTGAAAACTGAATGTTTAAAATTTTGTATATTTTTTGCAAATCAACAGCAAAAATTAAAAATTCGCACAAAGTTTTTATTTGAATTTTTGTTTTAGTTTCTTTTTTTTGTGAATATGTTTGGCATAAAGATCGTACTTTACGCCCGAACTAACAAGACTGTTTGTATGAAATGACCAACCAACCAAATGAATTGCAAATGGATGATTAGTATTGTGTTACAAACTGTCAATATACATATTATATGTAAAATAATGAACAGAAAAATCAGGGGCGTATTTAATAAAAAAGAGGCGGAAACCGTAAAAAAAGACAAAAGAAGATTTTGTTAAATGTGAGCAATCGCAATCACTATATCAATCATAAAATTACTAAACAATTAAACTGTTTCATTGAAACTAATTACCCCCTAATATTTACAAAGAAGTCGACTAAATTTTATCAGATTGATAACACCGTGCAATGATGGAAAAATCGATATACACATGAAAGAGATAAAACTGTGTACTAAAACTGTGTACTAAAACTGCGTGCATACTCACTATTTCACGATCACGTCAGAAATCCTGTTAAAAGGGCTTAAAATTTCCAATTTGTGTAATTTTACACATTCTGTGATACTGATATGGGTATCCAGAATCTCTACATTTCAATGAAAGTTTTTATTTTTCTCTACCAAGACAAAATAATGTTATAAATGTCCAATGTATTTGTACAATATATTTTTAAAAAATTTAATTAGTTCCAGAACTAATTCTAGGGCAAACTGTTCCACTTTGGAGCAATAGAAACAGTTGCTTTTGGGAAATTTTCAAACAAAAATCTTCGATGTTAGAATTGACAGCAGAAGGTAATACAAAGAAATCGTAGCTATTCTACCATACCATATAATATCATTTTATGATATTTAGCCCACCCATGAGAAATTCTACATATTTTATTCTGAAAGAAGGACCAAAAAAATAATATCTGCATCTTCCAGTTTTTTTTCTAACAATTCGTTCACTCGCGTAAACCGCGAATTAACATTTTTGTATGGTAGCAGGTCCTAATTTTATGATTTTAGAATTTAGTTTTTTACATTGTTAATGTACTATTATAAATAGGAAGTTTAATACCAATACTGTCTATGTTTCATAAACAGAGTTGCCACTTGTTATTTTGACACTTTGGAAATTTATAATTGTTTTGAAAGATTACGTTTAACAATTTAGAGGGTTTTGCAAAAGACCTAATCTGGAACTTGAGAAGGCTATATTAAGTTAATCGTATATGTCAAAATTGTGAAACTAGAAAACGAAAAAATCGTGTGACTGACGAAGTCAGTCGGGAAGTTAATTTAAGAACACAAACTCGCTAAAAAGCTGCAATACGGCACAAGAAATACCTAATTCGGGGTTATAAATATTTAGGTATTAATAGAACAGTCCAACCCCGACTCCAGCCCCCTCGATTTGCACCACGACAGCCGTGGGATGAGAGAAACTAAAAAGCTGACAGAATCATGAAAGTAGAAAATCTAGAGATTTCTGACTGATCGGATTAGAAAATGGAAGTCTAAGGGCACATTTGCACAAGAGGGAAAACTGCTAGAGATAGAGCAAAAGTAACTCTGAATAGTGTAAATCACTCACAATAGAGCTATTTAGAGTTGTTCTTTGCTCTACATCTAGTAGTTTTCTATTACGCGTTAATGTGTCTTAAGATTCCTCACTCGATCTATTCTGGGCCCTCCGTTCAAATTCACGAAATTTGTCTGTCTCCCCCAGCCCATTCCTCTAAGGTCTCCCAAACTTGGAATAATGCCACCTTATAAGTGTTGAACCCCAATCCTTGCAAAAGCCGCACATCCACAAAGATAGTGTTCTAAGGTCTCGTTATGCTCCCGGAAGGCCCTACTAGTTACTGAGCCCGCACGGCCTATTCGGAATAGTTGTGCCCTCCACATTGAACATTGATACTATTCTTTCGAGTGCAAAGGCATATCTCAGTTTCGCCAGGGCTCACGATAAGTGCCTCCGATTGTATGACAATTCGAGTGCTTCTGGAACACTTCTACTCATATGTCCAAGATTTATCCCCCTTAAGAGTATCGACATATCGTCTGCATAGTAGACAGGTTTGAAACCCTCATTGGCTTATATCCTTAGAAGACTGTTTATGGAGGCCACCAGTAGTCTCATGTCACATTATGTGATGCCGTTGACCTGGCAATTAATCAATCGGTTCCCTATCATATGATCGATCCAGTCTACAATAGCCCCTTCAATGTCAAACGGGTATAGGGACCGCATAAGCGTTTCGGTCGAGACATTATTAAATGCTCCCTGCTTATCAAGAAATATATCTTAATCAAATGATTTTTCAAAGTGCTAAACCACCTTATGAAAGGCAATTTCCACTGGATTATCGGTCGGTTAGCTTTTGGGTTTGCATAGCTATCCTTTTTCTTTGGTATTAAGACAACTTTTGTCTTCTGACAAAACCTAAAGGTGTATGCTAATCTGCAGTGTCGACAGTGTTTTTTCAGACCTTACTCACAATTTTTAATTTGTCATCTCCAAAAATCCTCAATTTTTATTTTATGAAAAAACTCCGTATTTGTTTACTTTATTTAAAAATTAATGTAAAAATACCATATTTGTTTAATATTTAGAGATTATGAGGGTTTAATTCATAAAAATATGAAAAAGCAATATGTTATCCCAAAAAAATCACAAACAGAAAAATTTACCCCATTGACAAAAAAAATCCCCAATTTGGGAATAAATCCCTTAAACTGACAACACTCCTAATTTTAGGCATACAGAGAAAATATTCGCCAGATGTACGTCAATTAGCTCAATGCTTTATATCAAAAGAACAGAAAAGACCCTATCTTGTCCTGTCGCCCCTCATTTAGTCCAGCCTGCTGGATACCATTGGGCCTAACCTGTTGTTTCACATTGAGTCCAACATTTAGTTCACGATTGGCTCCAACTTGTTGTCCCACATTGGTTCCAGCGTTTTCGACAAGAAACTGAGTTCCTATAAGAATATTTTTTCAATGAGCCTACCCTATTTCCTTTTTCATCAATAAGTATTCAGGGCTGCGTATGTGTTTTAGAGGAGAATTTCCTAATCTTAGAAATGTCATCTAGCTGTTCACAGAAAATTTTACAGGTGTTCGCTTTACGACTCGTCTCCTCTTATTGTAATACTTGAGATCCTGTGGTAGTCATGTCAGTATTCCCAATATATTTTACAACGTGCCCTATTAAATAATCCAAGGATATCTTTCCCGAGATTCATCAGTTCCCCGGTTAGTGAAGACTTTAGTTTTGATCAACAACAACTAAAGCTAAAAATTAATTGTCTACTTACGAAACAAGTGTCATTCAATTAGAGAAGACTTATCGTGAATATTGGAATATTCGAACAGAAAACCGCATAAATTGTGTACAATGCAAACTCTCTTCCCCGTCCTGAATTTTAATCTATAATACGTCTCTGTCTTTAAAGAAGATTGATACCGTATTTAGAATTCATGTATATTTATTATGTACATAAATATATATATATTTTTCAAATTGGTGATAATATAAACTGCATATATTAAACAAAAAAAAAAAAAAAACTCGAAAAATCCAACCTAACAAACTGCACAGCAGTTGTCACGTTGAAACATTTTATATTATTGTAATCATGTCTATCCAATCGAGAGTACTCAATGTTCTAACAGAAAATATATATGGGGATTCATATACACTTTTAAACTATGTTTACAAACTTTACACAACATCTTGCGATTTGGCTTATATTCCGGGAAGCGGAAAAAATTCCGGAAAGGGATCTGATCCTAGAAAAAATCTGAATGAAATTGCCGAAATGGTAGATTTTAACCATATTACTCTTCAATTAAAGGGACTTTTTTTACCCCTTTTTAGAAAGGGACAAAAAAGCCCCGTAAGTTGAAGAGTTAGAGGGTTAAAATGTTCCGCAAAAATATTTGTCATGAAATTTTACTATAAGTCTCTGAAGACATCAAAGTTGAAAATTTAACTTCAATGCCAGAAATAAATCAAAACTTAAAATGTGTTTAAGGGTTAATCTCGTACTTATTCAGAATTGGCGTTCAAATTTCCAATAAACCTGGATTTTAGGGGGAAACCATGTGAATCTTCCATTTTAGGTATAGTATGTGTTTAGGGAACTTATGTAAAACACTATGAGGAGCATTTTGTGTGAAACGTTTTAACCCGCTAACTCTTCAACGTACGGGTCTTTTTTGACCCTTTTTAAAAACGGGCCAAAAAAGTCACTTTAATTGAAGAGTTAGAGGAATAAAATGTTCCACAAAAATATTCCTCGTTGTGTTTCACATAAATTCGTTGAACACATCCCATCACATGGTTTCCTATGCCGATTCACAATAAACATTTGAAAAAGGGGGAAACTTTAACCCCCTAAAATAAAATTCCGATGTGATCTTTCAAAACGCCGACACAAGTATATTTTTTTTTTTGTCTCCCCGACCAGAATCCATTGTCAGAATCCCTAATTTTGGAAAAAGTTCGAAATTGTAATTCTGAGTCAATCGGTACATCATTATTTTGGGTTGTTTTAAACATTCTATCCACGTAGTGGTGTATGGTATAAAACTATACTTAACACAATATACGAACTACACGACACTTTACGTGGATCCCCCCATTGTGTTTACTCGTATCAGTATTTGTAAAGTTTACAATTTGTTCTCCAATTCACACACAAAAACGTTTTGATTGACGGAAGAAAAAAAAACTTGTAATTTCAAATGACCTTTTAGCAGTGATATTAATTAAACCTATCCCAATATCTGTATCAAAAGTGTTTTATTCTCCCACACTCCTACAATTTCAATTTGAAATAAGAATTTCTTTAAAACGTTACCATGTGGAATCCGCCATATAAATTTGTTTGTATATTTAATTTGTTTGTTTATTTAATTTTTTTGTTTTCAAATTTATATCTTGATGGGGGTTTTTCTTATTTTTTTGAATAAAAACAAACCAAATCATGTGTAAATATTTTGTAAACATGTAGAATTTATAAAAATGCCAAAACAAATTTTTTTTTTTGTTTTTCGTACTTTCTAAGTTTACTAGTTTTTACTAGAAATGTAAACAAACAGACCTAATATTAACAACAAATTTCATCAACACATACTTTGTAGATATATAAAGGCTAAATATTGACAAAATTTTGAAATTAATTTTAAAAAATTATTATTACAATAAACAAACTGACTTGTTGGTATTGATCGACTTATTGACACCTTTAATTAATTGAAAGATAAATGAAGTAATTTTAAAAAAAACTTTTAAGTTCCGATTACTGAATGTCCAGTTAAAATTTAGCCGTTAAATCCAAATTTTATATGGGAAACAACAACAAATGTGTCAGTTAAAGTCTCAGTTAGAGCATAACTGGACATTCAGTAATCGGGTCTAAGTATTTTTTTTTATTATTGTGGGTTAAATTAATGAACTTGTTTTGAATCAATATTGCAAGTTCATAATTAGCACTTTTTAAAAGTAAGACATCATGCGGATTCTTTTAATAAAATAATATAGACAGGAATTTTGAATTGAGGGTAAAATTAATGAATTTGTTTTGATTCAGTATTGCAAATATTGAGTACATTAAGAGAATTACATCGGTAAAATGAACTGTCATTGCAGTTAAAAAAGTGAACACTGCAATTGCATTTAAAACTAACAGATATGGCAATTAATTTAACTACAATTGCAGTTCAAAAGAACTGCATTGGTAGTTAATTGCAGTGTTTACGTTTTTAATTGCAGATAATTTTAAACGTATTTTCAGTGTATAGTTTTTTTTTACTGCAATTGCAGTTAATTTTACCGACATAATTCTCTTTGTGTACACAATATTTGCAATATTGAATCAACAAAAATTCATTAATTTGACCCTCAATTCAAATTCCTTTCTATATAATTTTACATAGTGTAGTTAGGAGTGTTGTTAAGAATTTGAATTGTATTTTGTATTTAACTATGCATTTTCCATCAGTATTAATAATCTCCATTTGTTAAGTATATTCCAAATCAACGACAATCATCTAATTCATAACATTTTCAAATGCGGAAGGCTTAAACTTAATAAAAAAAAATTAAGATCATCTTCTATATACATACACATATTTAATTGTAATATTATTTACTACATAAAATGTTATTAGAAATTATTTAAACAAATAATGTCTTTGTAAACAAATAGACAATGAATATGTATGATTTTAAGTATTATTAAATTAACAATTAATAAAAATGTCAAATTAATATCAAAAAGAACAACAATTTATAAATGTTGACCTAGTTTCAATAAATAAATGCAATTATTTTCTATATTGCATATTGAAAAAAAAAATATTGAAAAATTTACTAATATCAAAGCATACAAATTGGAAGAAATGTACATGATATAGAGAAGAGAAAAAAATTGTTTATTAAAATTTATTTGATAGAATGTAATAGAAGGTTTGAAAGCATGAACATAAAGGGTGGTCACAACAAAAACTGGACACTTAAATAATGAAGTTAAAAGCCAAATTCATACGATAGAGAAAACTGCTGATAAATCACACAATTACTCAGAAGAGTTCTATTGTGAATGATTTAACATTCAAATAATGCAACTTTTTTTTGGTTATTGTTTATTTTATTCGACATTCTTATTAACTAAAATAAAGCATTTTCCTTAATTTTATTTTCTTGAATTAGGTTAGACATTTTTTAAAACTGTTGAAAAATGTATTGTTAAGAAATTGAATTAGCCTAGTATGGAAGGTTCTGGAATTTTGGAAGAAAAATATCCCAAGACACGAGATTTCGAAAACCCTAATCTGGTAACACTTCATTTAAGTATACACCACAGCATAGGCTATATGTTAAGTGCTATAAATAAAATAAGTGTTATACAACCACGACCGTTTAACTATAGAAGACCGAACGTTACGAAGGAAGGTCAAGTCGGGCATTGCCAATTGTGAAGTAAAGTTGCGCTTAGATGTGTACTAGAGTTTGTATAGTGAGTTGCATACTAGCGTTTGTAAAGTTTGTGTGTATGTTATATTGTTGTATGTAAAGTAATAAAGTATTAATAAATAAGTGTATAAATTCAAAATCAAACAAAGAGTGTGTGTTATTTTAATTGTAAAGAGCACCAACCCGGTTTATCTAAAGGAGATAAACGTACGTTTTTGAAAGTAAGGCGTAATAATTGATGTGAGCAGTGGAATGGTTGTTTTGATTATAATGGAAAAAAAATCCGGTTTATTTCAAGGAAATAAACCAACGTTTTTTAAAAGGTAATAACGTAATTTTTAAACTTAAAACTCCGAATATTGTATGTGTTCGGTTTAAACACAATTGTTTGTACGAAACTTAAAAAAAAAATTAAAATTACAAAATTTTAGAAAAAATGGGTCTTTAGTAGAAAATGGGTCATAGTAGTACCATAATACTTTTAAGGTTATAATAGTACCACAAAAAATACTATGATACTAACTTTATCATACCCATGCTATATGTTTTTGCCAATAATTTGCTTTTTAAATAAATCTGATTTCTACTGAATTTTTAGAAATATCCAAAATGTGTCAAAACAGCATTGATTGTGCCAGTGTACCAATCAACCTTCGATTGTGCCAAACATGGTACCATTATGACACAAATTCCACCCCTGATATGCAACTAAAAATAGCTGTTTTGCCACTCTCATGTAAAACCGGAGAGAAATTATATTTTCAACAGAATTGTCCGTCTCGTTACGACTCGTTTATGTCCAGTACACATCACTATGTGTTTCTGATTAAGCAGATTCAATCAGCTGATTCGTCAAGTTACGTGTACGTTCAAGTAATTTGGGCTTTAGAAACTAAAATACTTATAGCTGTATTTTCGTTCATACCTATCAACGTTAAGTATTTATAGCAAATCTACGTTAAACTGATTGGAGTATCAAATTTTTTTAAATAGTGAGTATTTATGATAGTTCCGGTATACTCGAGCGTACGTCAGCAAAACTTTTTAGGTAGTAACGCGAAGAAGTTACGCTAGGTGTGAAAATGTATAAACGTTGAGTTTTCAACATTGATAATTATCCACGTTGTAAGTTAACGTGCATACGAAAAGTAATATATTAGTTTTCGTCTAAAAAACGTTTTTATCCGCTTTGTGCTTTTTTAAAAGTTAACGGATATAGTTAAGTCGAAAATACAGCTTATACATATATTTGAAAGCTTACATGTAATCCGAATTGCAAATTAGTAAATAATATTATATAAAAAATTTTTTTGCCTGCAACAGGTAAAGCAAAAGGACTCAGGGACGAAACCAAACCCAAAAAGGTGAATGAGCTATTGAGGGCAATTTCAAACATGTGTGGCAGCGAAGTGGCACGGTGCGTGCAATGTTCGGAAACACTTGTGTGCAGAGTTAACGTTAGGTTTAAAACATTTAAAGTTCAAAAAGTTCCGGACAGAAATGTTAAGAAGAACGTTGATGCCAAAAATAAATTAGAAAAACTTCCCCGTGTTACATTTTTTAATGGCGCACTCCTTAATATGAAAAACTTTACACATTTAATTAATTTAAAAAAAAGCGAAAGTTCGCTAATGGGGTATTTACACTGCAGCTGTAATCTTGTTTAAACAAAATTAACTAGCAGAAACACACATTACCAAGTAATTAATCCAGAAATTAGCACGCAAAGGGTTTCACTAGTTACCAGGCTATTAATTCCTTAAATACTTTTGTTCTTTTTTTTATTTTTAATAAAGCACTCATAGTCAGCTCTAATAAATATATTCTTTAAAAATTTAACGTTATAAGCTTTTTTTTATTATTTTTTCATAGTGGCGGATATCGAAATCTCGATATTACAATGCAATTTTGATCGTGCTAAAATTATTTCATCAAACCTTTGAAATTCATAAACGTAAAACAGTTTTTGACAAAAGATTTATAAAATAGGATTCACCCCTATAATTTATGCAGAAACTTTGTCAAATTTGCCAAGTTTTTATTTTTTAACTAAAAACTTGGTAAATATTTCCAAGATTTTCGATAATTTATAAAAAAAAAAAGTTGTCAAAAGCCTATTTTACCAAAGTTTTGGAAAACATTTTTAAATGTACATAATTTAAGATAAAATACACATTTTTTCTATTTCTGTAAGATAAAAAGAAATTTTTGCTGGGTTACCACACACTGAGTCTAAACTACTGTACAACTTTTATTACGCAGGAAATTTTATCTTTTTAAAAATTCATAAAAAATAAATTTCCTTTGAAATATTTTGCGTAATTTCAACGGATATCCGTTGTACATCTAAATAATTTAGTATTTGAATTTTAAAAATCAATTTTTGTTGATATTTGTTTCTTGTGCTTTTTGTTTGGTTGTACACTCACAATATTTTATCGTTAAAAACAACCTAAAATACATATCAAATTAATTGAAAACACAATTAAAAAAAGGACTACTGATATTTCATTATATTCAAACCATTTTGCTACTTATTTTCAAACATTGTTTAAACAATCCATAAAAGAAATAAAAATAATTGAAAAGTCTGTTAAAACAATCATCAATTTTTAACTGACAAAACGTAAAAAAAAAACGATTTTTTGGTTTGTTTTTTCATATTCGAAAGTTTTTTTTTTGTTTCAATTTTCAAAACACTGCACACATAACACACACGTTCTTTGTTTATTTAATTTCTCTTTAATTTAATTTTCTTTCCTTTTAAATTCAAAGCAATTTTGTTTTGTTCCAACACCATACATGATTCGAACCAACGACCTTTGGTTTAGAAGTTCATCGCCTTACCCCTTGAGCCAAACTATATTGATACAAATAGTTTCATAAACATTTTTTAATAATTCAAATTGTTTTTAATTTATTTGAATCTACCTTTTTAAATTTCAAATTACCCATCACACATAAATATAATAGTTAAAAGAAATGCCCTAAATGTAACAACGAACATGCTGCTCTTTTCAAATTTTTGGTATATAAATTTAATGCTTAATGCAGAAAGGCCCTAACTGGAATTAATATTCCACTAGAGGAAATGGAAATCTGAAAAACTTAGATTATACTTTTTATTTTATTGTTTTTGTATTAATATATAGTTTCATTCTGAGAAACAATATTTCCACCGCTTTTATATGTTTATTGCCTTCCCCTGTATAGAAATTAAGAATAAAGATAAACTGTGAGAATTATCTGCATGATATTAATGAATTTTTGCATAAAATCGATAAGGTTTCACGGGATACATTGATACTTTTCATTGAATTAATGGAATTTTTCAAAAAATATTATCAAAAATTTCATTTTATTTGCTTAAAGTTTCATACGCTCCATGAAAAAGTTTCACTAAAACTATATTCATAAAATATACGAAGCTTTTTCATCGAATTTCACAAATTTTTCATTTATATTGTGAAGAAAACTTTTTGGTATATAAATTTAATGCTTAATGCAGAAAGGCCCTAACTGGAATTAATATTCCACTAGAGGAAATGGAAATCTGAAAAACTTAGATTATACTTTTTATTTTATTGTTTTTGTATTAATATATAGTTTCATTCTGAGAAACAATATTTCCACCGCTTTTATATTTTTATTGCCTTCCCCTCTATAGAAATTAAGAATAAAGATACACTGTGAGAATTATCTGCATGATATTAATGAATTTTTGCATAAAATCGATAAGGTTTCACGGGATACATTGATACTTTTCATTGAATTAATGGAATTTTTCAAAAAATATTATGAAAAATTTCATTTTATTTGCTTAAAGTTTCATACGCTCCATGAAAAAGTTTCACTAAAACTATATTCATAAAATATACGAAGCTTTTTCATCGAATTTCACAAATTTTTCATTTATATTGTGCAGAAAACTTCAACAGTTTACTGAAAAATTTCACTAAAACTCGTCCAGTAAAATTCTCTCTGTGTAGCGTCTTTCTTTATTAAGCCATCGATATTAAACTTTGGATTGATAACAAAAATATTGTTATCATAAAATTATTTAAGATTTTAAAATCATCCTGTTTGACGACAATTATCTTAAAAGTGACAATACTCTCTGAATTAGAAGAGAATAAGATTGGTCGAATGACCAGAAATTTACATAAATCAAAGTCCCTAGAATTTAGTGTTTAACTTCAGTTATAAAATTTAATTTTAATTAAGAAGAACTTGCGTTATATTTACTTTTTTTGATTTTTTAAGTTAAATTTTCATTTGAATAAAATTTATAACCCAGTATTTATTTAATTTCTGACATGCATAAAACTTTTTGAGAATAAAAAAAAATTCATAAAATATAAAATCTTTCGTTTTTACTTCCACACAAAATTAAAAATAAAAACTCTGTAAAAAAATTCCCCTCAAAGGGCATTATAAAAAAGCTTGTTTTTAAATTTTATTTTAGTATTTTATATTTTTAGTTTTTATAACGATTTCTATGGTGAACATTTAAAACGATTTGTATGGTAAATATTTTAGTCGTATATGCCGACCCTATTGCTAGCATCTGACATCATCGAGATTTCTTCACATTTTTACAACCCGCCAACCCCGTAATTATCAAATCAATTTAAACATTTTTACTAACAATTCAAATAAATTTGGCAATCAATTTCGATAATTTCGTTATCGTAAACACTGATTGAATTCATATTATTTAATATTCAACTATTTTAAGTTAAAACAAACAAAAAAATTTAGATATAAAACGAAGTTCAGTTTTTCTAGTCGTGCGATAGATTCAAATTATTTTTATAAATTCAAATTGTGTGTTGGGTACATTTGCTTGTTTAAATTTCTTTTTGTTGCATAAATAAATATTTCAAAATATTTTAAATTCAAATTCAATTTATACAATTTTCAAGTCGGTTGTGGTGTAGATGTCTGGAAGGTCAGGCATTGACAAAATTTCAATTTTTGAGGGTGGTGGTTCAAATCTCATCCCAAAAAAATTTTTTTTTTTTATTTATTCTATAACTGTGTATACACTTAAAATATTTTATCGTTAAAAACCACCTAAAATATATATTAAATTAATTGAAAACACAATTAAAAAATGAAAGGATAATTGAAAAGTCTGTTAAAACAATTGTCAATTTTTAACTGAAAACCGAAAATATTTGAATTTTTTGTTTTAAAACAGAAAACAACGAAATTATTTCAATTATTTTTTCTAAAAATAGAAATCTAAAAATAGATTATTTGACTGAAAATATCAACTCCTACAGACGATAAATATTTCTTGTAGTTTGTTTTTTATTGACGAATATAAAAAGTTAAACAATATGTTTCAATGTATTTTAATTGATTCTTCAATTGAAAACAAACTTTACCTATTACTTTTCAAATAAACCTCAATCGGTTATGGAAAATATATTGTGAGTGTATAAGTTTTAATTGCCAACTAATAAGAACAAGGCATACATAAAATAGAAGAACAAGTACAGATATAAATTTCCTTAAAATACCGTGAAAAAAACTGAAACATGCAACAAAACAAGAGAAGATAAATGTATAAAGACACGTGAAAATGATTTTCACAATCAGATAAAAAGAAACTTCATTTTATAAGTCTAGCGCAAAAAACCGACAAGTAATTATAGAGAAAATTTTGTATGTAATTGCAAAAAAAATTTAAAGGTCTATAAAAATAAGGGTTCGCCTTATAATTAAAGATAATGAATGAAATGTTTTTTAGTAAAAGGTTAAAATGTAAATTATTCCCATTTTTTAAATAGTCAGTCATTAAGTCATGTTGTGAAAAACGCAACTAAAACTAAAAAATAAAATAATAATTACAATTTCCACACTGCAGCAAACGAAAGGGTGGTGTTAAATTAGCTTTAGTAGCAATTGGTGTCATGGTTGCCAACAAATAGAAAAAAAAGTACATTTGGTCTTATTATATTTCAACTACAGAGTATTAATTAAATGGTGCTAATTTTCAGTGTTTTTATAGTTATTTTATATTTCTAATGGAACAAAGTAAAACATTTCAATTAAAATAAACATTTCAATTAAAATAAACATTTCAATTAAAATAAACATTTCAATTAAAATAAACATTTCAATTAAAAAAGTTAATTGGGGTAATTACAGTACACCTCAATTTCACCACAAAACAAAGATTTTTTAATGCAATACCTAAGGCGTAATGAAAATGCAATATACTCGTATCTATATCGATCGAATTAATTGAATTTGCCACACAAAAAAAGTTTAAATGAAAATTTATATTTTACGGTTTTCATTAAAAATTTAGATTTTAATTAATATATTACAACCTGCATTAATTAAGATTTTCCTTAACAAAAAAAAGTAAGAATGAAGTGTTAAGTTAAATTTAGTTGAATGCAAATAGCATTTGCATTCTGCTAAAATAAACAGAAATATTTGCTAAGAAATAGTAAACTGCTGATCTTAGAAGTTTAGATTTTTATTTGCATTAAAAAAAATATCGAAAAAAACTTTGAAAATTTACATTTTTTTGTGATTTTTTAGTCTACTAATTATTTAACAAATTTATTTGCTGATTTTAGCAAGTTAAGTTGTTATTTTCAATTAACAAAAATTTAGTTCAAATATAACTAAAAAGCTCTACATTTAACAATTCTTTTTCTGTTATTCTCTTACCAATATTTAGCAAAATAATATGCTGATTTTAGCAGTTTTTTCCGCAAGCTAATTTTTAATAGTTTTAACTAAAATTTTTACATACTATTTTCATGGCTTTTTTGCAGACTTTTTTCTATTAGAGTATATTTGCAAATTTGCCTAAATATATTTGTAACACGAGTGTGTGCATAAGGATTAAGAAAGACGGCGGGAATAAGAGGTAATTTCGCTACAAAAGTTTTATTTGTTCGTTAAAGAGATGCTTTACATTTAGGAGTGTCCGTTATTAGGAGATTTCACTGTGTTTATTTTCTTTGTAAAACAACTACCTTTTGTGAAGCTACCCCATGGGAAATGCCCAGCCAACAGTTCAGAAAACTATAAAATTTTTACACATTTCAAAAATTTATTTTAAAAAAAATTTGCTCAAATTTTTAAATAATTTCAATGGAATATCTTACTGACCCCCATTAACACAATGTCCTGTTAGCTACCAACTGGGACTTTAACTGACACATTTGTTGTTATTTACCACATAAATTTAAAATTTAGCTGTAGGTTAAATTTTGACAGGACATTGTGTTATCTGGCCTGAGAGTTATTTATTTATCTAACGAATTGAAAAAGTTAACCCCCCATTTACAGTAAAACCTTGAAAGTTGTAGATATGGCACATAATCGAAAACTGGAGAAATTATCATTTAAACTTATTTATCAACTCTCTTTAGCGACAATAGGAGGTTGCGTTTGGGCCCCACTGGCGAAAACTGACTCTTGTACCCTACCTAACGTTGGGCGCCATTTTTAACTAATTGGATTTTATTTGAAACTTTTAAATTTAAAACCATTTAATCTGTTTTTATCATGATAAAATTTCACTTGAATATGACAGACTTCAAATCGTAAAGCTTGATTTACATGTTGACCACCTCTGTCTTCCCATACCTACTACTTCCCGCTATTGAGGAAATGAAATGTCATTTGCAAATAGAATTCATATAAAATTGACAAATCATATAAAAAAAACTGGGAAATAGTATATATGATTAGGCAGAGATGGTGAATGTGTGAAAACCCCTTAATTTAAATTGTGCAAAATCATTTTATTTATATGGATTACAACAGTTTTGTAAGGTGAAACCCAAACAACTTATTACTACTGTGCTTAAATTGTGATATTTCCTATTGAAATTTTAATAAGTTATATAATGGGCGCCATTTCCATACCACTAACAACAACAAATTTAAGATTTTAGTTTAATAATAAAAATATTTAAATAAACGTTCATATTTCCCACCAAAAAAATACATAAAATTTAGATCCCCCCATGAAATTAAAAATAGCAATATTTTAGACCTGTGAAAATTTAGAGGAACTCAATTTTTTCTGAAATCGCAACAAAAGAAAATGATTGAGTTCCAAACTCAATATTGGTCGCCATTTTTATAGAAAGGTATAAAATTAGGGATTTTTTGTTTGAAAATTTCCGTTTTAAATTGTGAAATTTGCAATTGACATGACTCCTTTGTTGGGCGCCAATTTTAGGAATAGAATAAAATTAAAAATTATCATTCAAATTAGATTAAATTTTAAAGTAATAAGGAATTTCTACATAAAATTTATATTTTTTAAAATTTTTAAATCAATATTTGGATTTTTCTAATTATGAAAATTCTAGTGAAAAAATAAGAAATCTGCAGTTGAAATTAGCTAAAAAAAAAGAGTAGAGATTACGTTATTTGAAGATCCTTAAATCCAGATCCCATTTTGGGCTTAATTTGTAACGGATGATTAAGTTTAACATGTTTAAAAAATGTTTACTTTTTATTTAAAACTTAATGTAAAGCCTAAACCACAAAAACGCAGTGTCTACCGCAGTGCGACGTTTTGTCGATTAAGCAGTTTTTGTATCTTGTCTGTTTGTCACTAACGAGAAATTAGAAAAGTTTATAAATAAACAAGAGCTGTTTTTAAACAAAACGCGATAAGAACTTTTTAAAAATATTAAATCGTTTTCACGAAATTCAAGAACAAAGTTTGACAGCACAGCCACTGTCCACTGGCACTTTCACTATGTGGTTTGGGCTTAAGTTTTCCATAAAATTATTTAATACATTTGATAACTTTTTATAAACTTAAAAAAACTCACTACAGGAAACACACTACCTTAGTCTCCATAAATTACTTAACGCCTGTAGTCTAATCAGCATTTTAATATCGGGGCCAATCATCGTCATTTGTTTGCAAGTCAAACTCATTTCATTTTCAGTCATTTTAAATAACTACCGATTTATTCTTAATTTGGTCACGTTGCAGTGACTTTTAGTAGTTATTACCATTATGTATTATTGTTGGCATTTGGCAGTTTGGTGGTTCCTTCTTAATGACTTTTGTACAAATGCTATAAACAAAAAGTTTTATGTCTTCCAATCAAAAAATAAAATCATACGAAAGAAGAATAAGAAACAAATTAAAAGCAAACATAATTTTAAAATTGTTTACATTTGTGTATACATGCGATTTAGATGTTTTGGAATGTTTCAATGATCATAAAACTTTATGTGAATAGGCGTAAGGAAAAAATAATCTTAAAAATAAATTTAAACTGAAAGTAAATAATCTTATATATTAATATTAACTGGCCAAGGGTCCATAAATGGATAAGCGAGCATTTTAAACAAAATTCGAGCCTTACTGATAAACCATTTTCCATAGTTATATACATAGGACAGTGGTACTTAACACTAAGTATATTAGAAAAATTATTTAAAGAGTAGTCTGAATTAAAACACATAAATCTTAGATTAATTTCTGAATAATTTGGAAATGTTTAAGTTGGAACGTAAAAAATAGACTCATTTGTTGAATTGAAATAAGCCATCATTTCCAAGAATTCCCAAGAGAAATTTAAACAAAGTCTGGACTGAAACCCATATATGTTAGGCTGACTCTCAAAATTTACGTTTATCTAAAGCGAACCGAAACTGAATTATTATAAAGGATTTAGACGTAAAGCTAAAGACGTGGAGTTAGAGAAATTATTTTCTCCAGCGAGATGAAATAATTTTGAAAGATTTAAGTTGCGGCGCGAAACTCATTACTTAAATTGACAAAAGTCGCAATTTCCAAGGATTCTAATGGAATTCTAATTTTCGTTAATTAACAAAAAAAAATCGTTAAGTAATTTTCTACCTTTTTCCTAATTAAAAAACCGTTAACTTTTCTAAAGAATTTTTTTTGAAGTTAAAGTTAACTATTTTTGTTGGTAATTTCAAAGCAAGTAAAATTTAAATTAACAACTTTAGTCGGTATCTCTTGTTAAATATTTAAAAAAATACAGAATAACTTTTTCGGTAACTCAACCGACAGTTAACATTAGTTACCAAAGTCGATAAAATCGTTAAGAAAGTTCGAGAATCGCATTACTGGCTCGTTACAAAATAATCGAGAGTGTAAGCATATTGGATAAACTGGAGTGTTCTGAATAATGGAAAGCGTTAATCAAATAAGTGAAAAGCATCGTTGATTAACAGGATGCTCTTGAAAAAATTAGTGTCCTTTACTTCGTCTTCGAAATCAACTAGTTAAAGATTTAGTAGGCCGAAGGAGAAATTATTAATTTGTAAAAAGGCCATTCGTATGAGAAACTGTAACTCAAAAAACGTAAAATATTGTAGCTTAACAAACAATGATCTGAATATACAAAAGCCTTTACCAAGGTCTAAAAACAATCCTGTCATGGCTATTATAAACAGCGGAGAGGAAGACTTTCAGAAACATCTTATCAGCATGTCAGGCTTATTTCCCACTTGCCTCGATTAAACTGATATTAAAGAACAAAGTGATGTAGCGAAAAATAGTGTCCCTGCTTCGATTTCTAAACACCCTGTTAAAATCTTGCCTATACCAAATAAGAACCCATTTCCTAATTATATCTGGGTTCTTTAGTGAGGTCGCGAAAGAAAACCTTTTTGTAAATAGGGCAGAGGAAAATATCACCATTCTCAAGACATAGTGGATTCTGGATTAGGATAAAAAAGCCAAAACCTCTTTCAAAACCTTTAGAAGGTACCAGGTTCTAATCTCAATGCACACTGATACCTGATCCGAATAAAAGAGACTTTTTTCAAAGCATTAAGGGAAACTGCGGTAGGTCTAGCTGAAGCACATGCTTGAATTCTGCCAGCTCTCTCTTAATTGTGATTTCAAATAAATACTTGTTTATTGAAAAGTTTTTTGCCTTAATTGACTTGTTTCTGTAAAAAAAATTACAAAAAAAACATTTATTTATACATTTATAATTTTTCCAGGAAATTATGTATTTAATTTTTAAGAAAAACCAAACAAAAATATAACTTTTCATTCATGATATCCTCTTAAGAACACAATGAAAGAAAAATCAACAAACTAGAATGAAACTTATACATTTGTAAAGAAATAAATTCACCTTTTGGAAAAATAAAAGTCCTTCTGACATATGCTTTAGCAAATACTTGACCTTGAACTTTATATGCGAAAAGATTAGAGAAAGAAATAAAATTGCCACAAAAATATCAACTAAGCACTACTACAGTTTACACTGTTTCCAAATCGGGGATGGAAAATTCAGTTTTTGAAAAAACTACGGTACTAAATTAATTTTTTAAAACGATCCCTGCGGGAAAAAAAAACTAGTCCCAGGTAGCACGCAGTATAGGTTCGAAGGTGGCAGGGACCGGTTCATGATCGGACTTTTTATTTGAAAGGAACCTGTTACTTTAACATGGCGTTGTCATTGGAGAGGACCATTTGCGAGTTTAGACACATTATAACATTTCACAGTACTAACCCAAAAGTATATGTAATCTAACTGACCTAAAGAAATATGTCACCAAACTAACTCAAAAGGGACATACACAGAATTAGTCACATTTTCTTGATGTTGTTGTATTTGTTGTTGTAATTTATTTCTTTTAAGTGGGACATTGCAAACAAAAAAACATGTCATATACCCGCAATAAAAGAAGCTGCTTCCAAAAAGCAGTAGAAAGTAGCACGTCTTTTATTGCGGGTATCTGACACGATTTTTGTTCGCGATTTCCCACTTAGAAGCAATAAATTACAACTAAAATACAACAACATAAAAAATACCTGACTTCTTTTATTGCATTGTTGGAAGGGAGAGGAGCGAGTAATGCTAAAAAATGCGCTTCTTGTTCTGCATTGCTTCTAGAATCGTGTCTATTCCGAAACGAAAAACCGTTATACTAAAATAAATGCAATATCGATGCCATCAAAATACCGTTACCGAAATAAATGCCGGTATCCTTAAAATACAGATACCTTAATAAATGAAATAGCTTTACCCTTAAAATACCGTTACCGAAATAATCTAAATTAGCGTTACCATTCCCGATAACCGCATCGTTTAAGTTACAAACCACGCTTGAAGCTGATTCTACTTAGTTGAAGGAAATAATATTTGGAAATATCTGGCACGGATTTAATCGGAGATAGACTATAAATATTACCATACAAAATTATATGCACTGGGCCAAGACCGGTCCCGCGACCTATTAAATACTTTATGATGGCATTTTCTAAGTTGGATATTTATTTGCCCTTTCAACATAAGTTTGTTCTGAAAACTAATCGATGACCCACCGTTGGGAGCCAAAAAGTTAAAGGATTTATTAATTCTAGTTCTAGGCCAATTTCCTTATTATGAATTGACATAGTTTAGTTTTAGTTTAGTTTATTGATTCAAAATAAATAAATAAAAAATTTCCCTATTTTAATAGGGAAATGGTGTTTATATATAAAAATGACGTGATGTTTTGAAAACACATACCTTTGTTCAGTGATTACACAAGGTGGATATTTGTTGTCAGTGTTGACGTATACAAAAGAAGATAACAAATCCTTTTCATCTTCTTCTTTCAATACAGCTAATGAATCTAACTGATGCAACGAGCTAGGAGAAGGTAGAGCAGAAGAAGGTGATGGGGTAGAATATATCACTGATGTTGATGAAGAATCCTTTATGTAAGGATGAAGATGATGAGGCTCTTCAAATGATTGAACATCATTTACCTTAATAACAATATTACAAGGTAAATTACTATGTAACAAATCTTTTTCTTTCACTATTATTAAATCCTTATGATCTTCAATTACTTTTAAATTATCTATATCTTTGACAAAATCTTTTGATTTAGATTTCTTTAAAGATGCTGTATTATCTGAAGCAGAAGAAGAGCTTGAGGAGGAAGATGAAGTAAAACTAATATGACGTTGATGTTGATATTTTTTGGACGAGGAAAAACTTCTACGTATGGATTGTAAACTATGACGTATAAATGATTCACGTTTGATGTGAGATGTTTCCAAATCATCTAAAGTTTTGGATTTTGTAACAGGTTTGTGTTGACTGTGGGTTATGGGCATAGATTGTGGTCTCTTTTTAGTTGTAGTTACTTCACCCTCCAGTATTATTGAAGGTTTTCTTAAGATATCTTGGAAATCTTGTAAATTTTCCGTTGAATCATAGGTAGATTTGGATATTTTTAATTTCTTTAGCTTAGTTGCTTTTTTGGATTTTTCTATTTTAGAAATTTTTTCCGATTTCTGTGATTTATCTATTTTACGATTGTTTTCCGTTTTCAAAGGTTTCACTGACTTTTCTTTGGTAGACATTGTGTCCTCTAGCATTTGTGTGTGATATTTTTCAAATTCTTCTAATTTATTGTTAATATTTAAGTTTTTTGGCCTTTTAGCATTTGATTTATCAATAAACGAATATGACTTGATAAGAAATAAGTTTGATTTATTTTTTTCCACATGTAGGTTTTCTAATTTTAAATCCATAATTTCGCTATCGCTGGGATATAGTTGTTGTTGCTGCTCGTTTTTCTTATGTAGTTGTTGCTCATTCTTTGGATCTTGTTTTTGGTTTTGTTCTTGTAACATATACTCATCTAAGCTGGCTCTCTTTTGAGTTGGGGTATCTTGAAAGCATGTGTGTGTTATTTCATGCTCATTTATGTCTTTTAAGTTTTTCTTTTTACGCGCCATTTTTAAGCTCTTTTTTTTAAATAAAAATATACGTTACTTTTTTGAAAATAATCATATAAAGTTGTCTTAATTTCTTTTAAATGAATTTTAATAATTATAAATCTTTATACGGATTTTTCAAGTAGTTTTTTATTTTTATTTTTGTTATTGTAAATTTTGTGTTTGGTTTTTAATTAATATTTTTGTACATTTAATTCTAAAAAAAAATAATTGTAATTAAATTTTCAATATTTTTAATATTTTTCAAATATTTAAAATATTTAACCTAATTTTCACAATGTAGAGTTAGCTACTAACTGTGAGTTTAGTTGACACAATTGTTGTTGTTTTACATATACATTTTTAATGTAACTGTTGGTTTAATTTTAACTTGACATTCAGTAATTGGGCCTAAATAATTATTATTTAGTTTTACAGGTTTTTAGTTTGGTTAAGCTTTTTTAAACAAATTTTGTGTATAAAGTTTGATTGATGAAACTGTTTTATTTTAAACGATTATTTTATTTAAAAGATTGGTCCGCTCGAGAAAACATTGACATATCACACTTTAAGATCCAACTATAAATGCCAAAGATACAACGAGAAGCCTAAATTCGGCAAAAAAAAATTGAAACTGCATGCAAAAATAATTTAGATTCGAAGGTGTGGTACGGTCTAGTGTACACACCAGTGATGAGATAGGTGACACAATTGTGTAATTTTTGCCACAATTGAAGGTTTAACTCATTAAGGACACATGATAGATCTGCTGGCTATTTTTCAACCAAACGTTGCAGATAAATATATAGGACAATGCTTCATTAAGAAATTTTGCCAGTAGTTTTCGCCGTATAATGCCCGCTAGTGAAAATATTGGCAACTAAAATGAAATTTTGAAAGGATATGAATCCCAGAATGTGAATGATATTTTAAAAATTTTAATTTTGTCTGTTTTTATGGACAAATCTTTATTTAAAAATATATGTATATTTTTTTATTTTTTTTTTTTGAGTTAGTCAGATGGCAACCCTGATATATTTTTTATAAATATGGTAGTATTTTAATAGAAAATCAGCCACTACTCATGTTGTGGTTGAAAACGAAAAAAATTTTAACATACTCTTGATTTTGTACATTTGGAAAATTCACGTTCCGATCGGTCAGATTTTCATAAATTATACACAATTAACGAACTAGTTTTTAACAGAGAAATAAGGTTTAGTTTTTTCTTCCTCATTAGCGTATCAACCAAAGATGTAAAACTTTAGTCGTTTTTATATTTTTAAATAATTTTTGGAAAAAATCCCATCAAAAGAGGTTAAAAATTGATTTTTTAATATAAATATTGGTCAGCTCTCGAAAAACAAATTTTTATCATTTCTGTTTTTAATCACTAAATTATCTTTATCTGGTAAAAAATTATAGCCATTTAAAAGTTCTGATTTGAAAACGGAACAGTGTGTCCAATGGTTAATTCTTTTTTTCTTACAGAAGTGGAAATCTCAGCCGGAACTTTATATCTCTATTTTAACAGTGAATTCCTTTCATTACAGTTTTTGCAAAATATAATAAAAAAAAATACGTCAACTTGTATTTTTTATAATTTTTAAAACAAAACCTAACTTTATTTGCCTTTTTCTTTTGAATTTTGCTGTTTTTTCTTGTCATTTTGCCAACCAATTTTAACTTTATGTGCCATTTTAAAATTGCCCTATTTTATATAATATTTTTATTTCAAAGTTTTTTTTTTTTTAATTTCGTAGTTGTTTTTTAACTTTACACTAATTAAGGTTTGACAACACACTTTGATTTTTGTGCTTTGTGTTGGAGAAAATGATTAACAATTTTTTTTTATATTATTGTTGATATTTTTTGTTGGTATCTATTATATTTTTTATTTTTCGCTGATTATTTTTGTTAGTTATTATTATTATCGAGGTTGTGATTTCTAAATTTAAACTTCCAAAAAAAGTTAATGAATAAATTTAATTTACTTTTTCTACAGTCAAGTGAGATCATACAATGGGTATAAGTGATAGTTTGAAAAAATTTTTAAAAATTTATTTAAAATGTTTTAAATTAAAACTAATTTTATATATGGAATGGCACCTCAAAAAAGTTTACTGAAATAATGGTTATGAAAATATTTTCTGGAAGCGGAACAAATTCCAAGACACCTGATTCGGAAAAATTAACGGTGGAAAAATATAGTGAAAAATCTGAATGAAACTGCCGAAAAAGTTCAATTAAGCAAATAATGGGAATGTGGTTTTATGTAGGGACTAGGTCCAAATGTGGTCCGACTTTTATTTAATTTGGGGAAACGGTTAATGGCTCTATTTAACATACAAAACCCCAATAACAACGAGATATCTAATGTCTTGTATGCCTAAAAACCACGTAACCCCAATTTAGATAGAACCTTTCTATGGGAAATTGCAACCAGTAGTTTGATTACAATGTTTATGTGAATAGACAGACGGACGGACATCGCTAAATCTGCGTTGGAAGTGAATCTGAGTTGACTGGTATACTATAAGGTGGGTGCAGTATTTTTGGTAGTTACAAACATAATCACAAAATTATAATACCCTCTCCACGTAGTGGCGTAGGCTATAAATATCAATTAGTAACGTAACTAAATTTACCAGCCCTAGGATCAGAATAAGTGTAGATATACAACCTTGTGGCTGCGTTTGTTTTTTTTTTATGTGTAGATATGACATTTAAAAACGCACTAAAAATTAAAACTTAATTTACATTACACATTTTTTCATTTCTTCTCTTCAATGTTGCCATATTTTTAAAAAGTAATCCCATTATTTGGTGGTGTTCAGAAATGGAAAAGTTAATACATTCGAAAAATCGTTTTTTTTCTTCCAGTTTATTATTGGTTTTGGACTCGTTAAAGCTACAATTTTAATTTAATGATTTTTACTGAAGTTAAAATAAAAAGACTGAAAAAAAAATTAAAATTTTTTATACCGAAATAAAGACTTTATTTTCCATCCCTAGTGATTGTTCTATGTGACGTGCTCTAGACCTACAAACTACGTGTACACTAGACCGTATCTGAAAAAAAAGTTCGCCGTACACCCTCCAATCTAAATTATTTTTTTAAGAAGGTTTCAAAAAAACTTTTTTTTTATGCCGAACGTAGGGGTCACCATTTTACATTTTCCGTTATATCTTTGGCATTTACAGTCGGATCTTAAAGTATGATACATTGATGTTTTTCTATCGAGGGGACCAATGTTTTGCTTTAAGGACCATTGACCTCAAGTATCCCGTTCTAGTATTTACCCACCAGATCTCAGTTGCTACCACCCGAATGTACTGCCCTAATGTCAGAAAATTAAAGCTAACAAAAAATCATTAAACTTTTGCTAAGCAAGTTTTTCGATAAACCCAGCAGATTTTTTTTTTATTTTTTTTGGTTGCCGAACGTAGAGGTCGCCTTTTTAAATTATTTTTCATTGGAAAGAAAATGGGAATACGAGTATGTGCATAAAAGCAAACGTCACCGCAGCTGCAGTCACTAAATTCTTTTTTTCTCTCCGTAACGGAATCCGCAGCCGCAATGTTGTGTCTGCCCTCTTAGGATCAGGATAAGTCAGGTAGTTAAGATTCAATCAGCGTTGCCACCTGGATAATTTAAAATTACCCGCAAGTGAAGACAAAACTACCCAAAAATTTTGAAATTGCCTACGATTGCTTGTTTTTAAGCACATACAGAGCAAAAAGACCATAATTAAATCTATTATTACCCAGCTAAAAATAGACATTCATATATGAATATATACAGATTAAATGCTCATAAACATGCATTCATGTCCATACATGGATACATAAATCTCCATACATGCATTATATATGTCCACACATGTGCATTAACGAAATTTGAGGTAATATCTACATGTGTGTACATGTATGAACAGTAGGGCGGGTCGATTTAATAATCGCCCATGGCTCAGTGAAAATCGTATTCTAGGGATCAAAATAAGAAACTTTGCCGAAGGAACCATACCTCTAAAACGAATTCTACTACCCCCAACTGTTGACTTTTGTCCCGTAGGGTCAAGTTTTGAAAAATCCCACTTTGACCCATTTAGAGTGCCCCAATCGAGTCCAAATGTATGACCGACCCCCACTAACTTTGGAGGGCCGATCCACCCATGCCAGTGGCACACCCCCTGGAACTCCCCTGGGGGGTTCCCCATACAAACATTTTAAAAAATCATCATTTTTGGCACTTTATTTTATTATTTTTTATTTATTTTATTTATTTTTATTATTTTATTTATTTTTTCTCTTTAGAAATTTATTTAGTCAGAACATATGTAAATGAAAAAATTAATTTAACTTAGTAATAGAAAAGAAAATAAAAAAAATTACTGTTTGAAGTCTTTTTTGCTTTCAAGTCTGGGCATTTTTTCTTTTCTATTACTAAGTTAAATTAATTTTTTCATTTACATATGTTCTGACTAAATAAATTTCTAAGGAGAAAAAATAAATAAAATAATAAAAATAAATAAAATAAATAAAAAATAATAAAATAAAGTGCCAAAAATGGTGATTTTTTAAAATGTTTGTATGGGGAACACCCCAGGGGAGTTCCAGGGGGTGTGCCACTGGCATGGGTGGATCGGCCCTCCAAAGTTAGTGGGGGTCGGTCATACATTTGGACTCGATTGGGGCACTCTAAATGGGTCAAAGTGGGATTTTTCAAAACTTGACCCTACGGGACAAAAGTCAACAGTTAGGGGTAGTAGAATTCGTTTTAGAGGTATGGTTCCTTCGGCAAAGTTTCTTATTTTGATCCCTAGAATACGATTTTCCCTGAGCCATGGGCGATTTTTTTGCCTCCCCACAAATCGACCCAGCCTAATGAACAGGCATGAACACGCATTTTCATCAAAACAACTCTAAATAGTGTTAAAATAAGCATTCTTTTAGATAAGTTAGCCGACCTTAGTGATAGTATTTTTTCAACTCTCATTTTAACGAACTTTACACAAAAAGTACGCAAACACAGCTATTATGAACACATTTTCTAAAAATTAAATTCATGTTTTTTTTAAGAAAAGCTACACTCAAGAAATTCTTCCTATTAATTAACGTGTTGCTTTCATTGGAAAGGAGATAGAGAAGAAGTGAAAGGTGGTGAAAGATGAAGGGCTTCAAATATGGCAACACTGTTACTTTTGCATCAGATGAAATGTAAACTCTCGCAGTGATTTTTTCAATAACTTTATGTAATTAAGCAAAAACAAAATACTGCCCGCTATTTGGGTAATTATCCGCGATGTGGCAACACTTGTTCCACTGCCATTTAAAAAAATTCTATTTCGCACCCCTGATCTTATCTGGTGTTTACTCTTGTTTTTTTTTGCGACCCCTGCAGATGCGATTGGCAACAATTATTTTCACTCTTGCTAACAAGGTCCATTATCTTTTTGCCAACAATTTAATTTCACTGAAAAAGTTATTACTTATTTTAATGCAAAAAAAAGGCAAAAGTAAACAAAATTTGAATATAAGTGTTTGCTGCGTAACTATTAATAATTATAATTGAAATTTATGAATTTAATCAACGGCTTTTTTAGTTAAAACACAATTTTTGTTGTCATTTACATATATGAGAGTTTGAATATTTTGTTATGAGTTAAATAGTTAAATAGTGTTTGGTTGTGCAATTTTTTATTAAAAGTAATTTATTATTGTAATTTTTATTTTTCGATTTTGTTCTTATATTTTTTAGATGATACGTATTATATTTTTATAATAATTTATTGACTTTTTAACGCATTTAAATTTATTTGGAATTACATGCTATTCTTAGATTTGTTGACACACTTTAAATATGTTATAAAACTTTTATAATTCACTTAACAATTTATTTAATTTTTTAATAAATATTTTTCACTTAATAATTTTCTTTTATTTATTTCACAAGTTTAGAAAAGAAAAAGAATATATAAAATTTACCACCGCCCATTAAAATAGTATAGAAAGTATGAGTTTTTTGTGTATATGCGCGCGTCCGTTACTCTCGCATGTTTATTTTGCACTAAAAATTTATATAAAAACAAAATATTGTTGAGTCTTATTGTGTGAAGTGTGAGTATAAAAAATGTCGTGTCGAATTTTTTTGCCTTGCCGGTCGGTCGTTTAATTCCCACTTGCTGCTTGAATTGCTACCCCTTGATAACAACAAAAAAAAATATATTAAAAATATTTAATAACAATAAGATTTTAAAAATTATTTTACAATAACAACAACAATAAAGTGTCAACGACATGAAGATATGTATGTAATTAACAACCAAAAATTTTATTTATAATATAAAACAATTATTTAAATGTATTTAAAAAAAAATTGTATAATATATGTAATAACAAATGTATTTAAAAACGTTTTTCTCACGAACTTAAAAACAAATACTTTAGATTTTAGCACAGAAACAAGAAACACGTGTTGCCAGACTAATTCAGTTCTTATTTTGTAATTGAACTGGAAGCCCTGGTTTTTTAACTGTTGGATAGAGTTTTTTAAAGTAAAGACTTTTTTAAAATAATTATTTTTTTAAATAGTTATGTTAGGTTTCACACTGAAAATATAACTTTACTTACCTAATAAACCAGGGTTGGCAAACGAAACGTATTAGGAACGATTTTAAATATAGTTCATACTTAAATGAACTAACACCGAGAAAAAAATCAAAGTTAAATCAACTATTATCGCGAATAAACATTATCATACGCGAATTAACATCATATTTTTTTAAGAACATTTTTAAATTAAGTCTAAATTTTATTAAAGTAAATATGATATTAGTTAAAATAAACTTTTTCATACTTAAATTAATATGTCAACATTTTAGATTTTGTTTTCGCATTTTAAAAATAGAAAAATATTTAAATTAAATAGAAACCAAACTTAGGTTTAATTTCAAAGCTCTTTCTATTTAAATTAAAGTTGTTTCTAATGATTAAAAAAAAAAATTATGTATGTAGTACTTTACTATTGAAATTAAAGCCGATTCCAATACAGGAAGAAAAAACACATTGTTGAATATGTTTACAGGCAATTATATATATGTTAACAAACTACTATATATATATTTGAAGTATGCTTCAATTTTTTTTATTTTTATCGTTATTATACATACTCGTATGTTTCCAGGCAAAGACTGTTATATTTGTATGTGAGTTATATTTTCCCACCTTAACAAATATTTGCAATTTTATTTTATCGCTATGTTTGCACCCCACGCAAACATCATAATATATTTACTGGAGAAGATATTATATTTGCAAGCAAACATATTATATTAGAAAAATAATATAATATGTAGATGCGGGTTCTAACCGTGCCCCTCCGCAGGCACTCCCTCACACACATACAAATGGCAAAAATCTCCGGTTGAACAATTGAGGAGTATTTGGCCATTCGCAGAGCACGCTGGAACCCGGGTCCAGGCCCAGACAGGCTAGCCCTTCTCCTCCTCGTGAACGGTATCAGGATCGTCAGAACTCAATCTTTCATTAAATTATAGAAAAAGTCCCTTAAATTCTTTTATCAAAGTATAAAAAAAAGTCCCTTAAATTTTTAATCATTTAAAATTCTTTGTGAAAAAAGGTTCTGGGACTTTTATTTGTAAGCCAAAAAACTACCTCTAAATAAAAAGATTAACAGCATTTTTAATAAGCATTAAATAACACCCACTTTCCCCCAGCTCTTTGAGCACAGTGGTATGTTATTTCTTTATGTTTTTATTTGTATTTTGAATAAATCTTAATGGAAATTCTTAATATAGTATACAGAATGTACATATAAAAAAAAATTCTTCTACCAGGAAAATTGTTTTGTCTGCTTATATTTTTTTTTTGTTCGTTATAAACTTTTATAATAATTTAACAAAGAATTTATGTATTTGTTTCAAAATGTTTTTTCTTTTCATTGGGTTTTTTCATTAAAATTGTGGGACTATGTATGTAGCAAAAGAAAATATTTTATTTTTTTTATAACATTTATAAATGAACTGCGTATATATTCATTTTTGTTTTTATTTTAGGATGAAATCTCTTTTCTAATAAAATGAGGTTTTAGGCAAAAATTGTAAAAATTGTTTGTTTTTGTTAAAAAACAATTCAAACGAAACTTATGACATCGAAATAAAAAATAATGAGTTGTACAAAATTTCTTTAGAATTTATATTTTTAAATATTTTATATTAATTTAAAACGTGTTTTTAGTAATGACTTCATAAAATATTATAATGAATAGAAAATTTAAGTGTGATTACAAATTTTACACAAATTGATTTGTGTTAAGGCCTGTTAACAATAATAATGGGAATAAGTAAGATACGAGTTTGACTCTTTCTTTCAGTAATAATACAAAATTCCTTTAAGTTTTTAAATGTCAAATAAATAAAAGTTTTTATTTGGCGCCCAAAGCGTGGCCCATAAACATTTTTTACTTTCAGAAATAAATAAATCATACTCAGCTAGACATTTAACGTTTTTAATTTTCTCATAATTAAAACCCTATAATAATTTAAAATTATTTATCGTTAGATAAAAAAATATAAGTATACCAGCGGAAAAGAACAATAATTGAAACAGCAAAAACAATTTTCTAATACCTAATAACGCTATTTAGAAAAAATAAAAGATTAATTGTGTATCCACGCTGCAGCTGCCAGACACGGCAAGTGTTTTTATGAAGTTTTAAAAATTTGCATTAGTTTACATTTCGTGATGTTCTTTTTTAAAGTTGTTTTTTACAAATATTTTACAAAGATACAAAGTTTTATATTTCTAAAAAAAACAACTTTAAAAAAAATATCGTAAATGGTCAACATAAAGGTGTTTTTAAGCTTTTCAAAAACACATGCATTGTCTGGCTGGAGCAGCGTCGATATGTGCTTTTATAATTGACAACAGAGTCATACAGATGCCATAAAATTTACAATTTGCACACAAAGCAACAACAAATTTATTTTCGTTGTTGTTGCTTTGTGTGTTATTTTAAAATTTCTTTGCACATTTCAGTGCATTTGTAGACACTAGATTAAACACCAGAAATCAAATTAGTGTTGGCAACTTTACTTGTTACCAATCGATTATTAACCAAAAAATAAATCAAAAAAAGATGAGCTGACGCACAAACAATTTGAAACAAATTGCTCAAATTTCTTTTAGAAATCACATAAAATTTTAGGCGAATTATAATATTAATGCAGCTGAATTATAATATTACAAGCTGAATTACAAAAAACGATAAAAAAAGTCTTGAAAAATTAATATAAATCACTAAAACTGTGAATTATATATAAACATAGCCTAATAAAAAAGAAATAAAAAACAAAATCTGAAAAATGTTGATCTCAGTTTAAGGTTTTTTTAAGCTGAATTACAAAATTGTTAGCTGAATAACAAAAAACTAATAAAATTTGTTAAAATTATATAAGAAACCTTTGTATATATTAGCTGAATTTTATATAAGCGTAGCTGAATAAAAAAGTTTTTAAAATGTCTTTATAATTATGACTTAGATTGATGTTTATTTTTCTGTATTACCAAATTAACCAACAATTAACGCAAATTCTTTGAGATAATGCCATAAATCATAGAAAATATTAGCTGAATTTTATTAAATCGTTTTAAATGTACAGTTTATATAGCTGAATTGCTAAATTCATGTACTAAATTGCAATTAACTAACCATATGTTGTTAATGAGAATTCTAAAGTACTTAAAAATATTCACTGAAGTGTTTAAAAACATGGCTGAATTAAACAAGTTTAAAAAATTGGCTAAATAAGAAAAACCTAATATGTTATTATTTAATTTATGAGCTGAATTTTAAAAGTGTATTTCAGCTGAATAGTATATAAATGTAGCTGAATTAAAAAATTTCAGTATAGTATATGTTAAATGTTAAATGGTTTTTTTATTTTGTTCAGCTGAAATACAATTAATTAAAATTACTTACGAAATAAGAAAAAATATATTGTGCTCAATTGCAAAATTCATCAAAACTATATAAGAAATTAAAAAAACTACTAGCTGAATCGGCTATTAAGGTAGCTGAATTAAAAAATTACAAAATATTTTTGAAATTCTTAAATTAATTTAAGTTTTGTTATGCTGGTTTCCTAAATTCTTTATAAATGCAAAATAAATATCGAAAAAATTTTATTTGAATTCCATATAGACGCAGCTGCTGAATTTAAAAATTAATTAATATATGTAAAATTTTAAAATTAAATTATGTTTTTATGCTAAATTATAAAATTAATTTAAAAATATCCAACAAATTTCTAAAAAATATTAGCTGAATAGTATATAAATGTAGCTGAATGGAAAACGTTCAGTATATATGTTAAATGTTATTATTTTTTATTTTGTTTAGCCAAAAATTATTAGCTGAATTGGGTCTAAAAGTAGCTGAATTAAAAAACTACAGAATTTGTGTAAAATTTTGAACAAAATTTTAATTTTGGTAAAATCATTTTGAATAATAAGCTAAATTGAAATTTTATTAAATTTGTCGGAAATCAAACAATAGTTTTTTATATAAAAAAAATATGTTTTAAAAATTTCGTATTCTGAAAATTGAAATATAGAATGCGTTGCTTTCTTGGGTCTATAGAAATCTGGAATGTGGTCCTTTTTATCGTTATTAGGTCTTTAAGTATCAACCTTTCAACGACCTTGTCACAAAATAAATAGTTAAAACAAACCTAGACGAGTTATAAATTAATCAAAATCGATCCCCATTTAAATTTCTGTCCAAAATAAAAATTAATTTTAAATCATACTTAACATAGAAAAAAAATTTACGTATTCAACTCATATAAATTGTGATAATAAATATTTATTACGTAGTATATTATAATTTATTAGGTTTTTAAAGGGGCGTCTAACAGACTTATTCGAAATATTAATACGGTTGTTAAAAAAAAAAATTAATCATAAATAGGTACAAATGAAAAACAAGCAAAAAAGTATAGACTGCCTAGCCCGGCCATGAGTTTTCTTACATGTACGATTTGGTTCATATTCCGAGAAGGGACCTATTCCGTAATAGGCGGAAAAATAAACGGTTCAATAAATATTGTGAAAACTGAATGAAGTTGGCAAAAATGTTAATTTCAGCAAATAGCAGAAAGCTGTGTTTGTATGGAGACTGGTTCCAAATGAGGTCCAATTTTCATCGAATAACAAGCAGTTATTTAAGGTTTTGTAAATTTAAATCGATTAAATCGATTCAGAATGTGATTAAAAGTATAATTATATACCATAAGGTGGGTGGAGGTCCAGTATTTTTGGACCGTTGCTAACCTCAGCACAAACTGAATATACAAACCCTGTACCACAGAGTAGTGTAGAGTATAAAAAACAACACAATTTTGCACACTAACGTCATAGATGAGAAATCAAGATAATTGATTTTAGTTCTTATAGATAATTTGGACTTTAAAAATAGTTTGTTTTTTTAATTATAACAGCAAAAATAGGAAAATGATTTATACCTCGTTCATACTTAACACAAAAGTAGTAGTTTCCAAATTTATTTAGTTAAATTCAATGCAAATATTATATCAAAAACTTGAAAAAAACGAAACCAACACTAACTTTGGGTTTAGTGTGAATGGGATATTAGAAAAAAGAAGAAGATATTAGAGCGCAATATGGGTAAGGAGTATTGAAAAATCTAACTGAAATGTATTTCAGAATGACTGGAGTTTATTGTCGATGTTTTTTTCGGAATTACACCATTTCAGCGATATTTTTTGTCACCTAAGTAAGTAAGTAATAAGTAAGTAATTTTTTTATCCAAGTGTTTTCTACACTAAATATCTTTGCATTAATTATAAGCTATTCACATTACAGTTCTTAAACACGATAATGTGAAAGCTAAATATGAACATATGTTCTTGTTCCCACGTAATTTGTTGAAGTTAAACGCTTAGAACAGCTGTTTCTTAATAATTGTTACTATTTTTTATTCTAGTGTCGCAGCAAAAACAGATCTTACCAAACAATTAAGCGAGTAAATTGAACACAAAGGGTATCACTAGTTGCCAGTCTATCTATAATCCATACGATAATGACCTGTCATTATCATGTTTTTGATGGGCGTTTTCTACACTAAATATCTTTTGCATTAATTCATAAGCTGTTCACATTACAATTCCTAAACATTATAATGTGAAAACTTCACATATGTTCTTGTTCCCACATAAGGTTGAAGTGTTTAAGTTAAACGTTTAGAACAGGTGTTACTTAACAATTGTAAATAAAAACCAAAAATTTTAACAACATTTTTCAAAAAGTCCGCTTTCTTCTACCGGCTACAAATATAATTCATCTGGGCTTTATTCAATTTTATTTGTCCCCTCTTTAGTCGAAAAAAAAAATATTTTGAAATTTTTAGTTAAGTCATCACTTAAAAGCTGGTACTACATGTTTCTTTTGCCGAAAGCTAAATTTAATTAGCTGTTGGTGCATCAAACAGTTCATTTAGAAAAATAAAAGCTTCATATTTGTTTTACTTAATAGTGAATTTAGACTCAGCCAAAACTACCTTGTTTTTGTACAAAACTAGTTTTTGCTTGTTTTTTTATATATGCGTTTCGACAATTAAAAACTACCAGGAGCCAAAAACTAGATAGTTTTTCCTCAGTCTAAATGCCGTATAATGTAATTTTGTTTTATTATTTTTTTAGAGCTTAATCATAAATGTGGCGACTGTTGACTAAAGACAATAAATGTCGTCGCGATTAATTTAAATTAAGCGACAGACGACAGTCGAAATTTTTTTACGTTCAGAAAAAAGGAAAGCAAAAAAATTTAAACTCTGTTTAACTCTTAAAAACCATTTATGCCCAATTCCCACAGAAAAGTTAAACAAGTAGATTAAATCATATCTTAATGTGTTAGATTAAAAGTTAACTTAACATTTAATGTAGTTACTACATACTTCTAAACGACTCTGTATTCATACTACTTATTGCGTGCAACTCCATTTTGCTATGCCGACGCTTTCCAACACTAGAAAATACACACAAATAGCCAGATGCAAAGTAACGTTAAGACGTTGCCGCAGACACATTTTGGCACTGTTGACATACTTTTTGCTAACGTCAACAATTTTCGTATTCATCTAATGTGGGATTGCTATCGGCGCCGCCTTGGTATTTTAAACTGACACAGTTAAACTTTTAACAGTCAAGTCAAATTTCTAACTGTCAAAAAATCCATATGTAACGAGCTAATTTACAACGAAATTAATCTACTTGTTTAAAGTTAACTTATTTTACAATATTTTTATTTATAATTTCTATTTTTCTATTCTTCTTCGTTTATATATGTATGCATTTTTTGACAGATAAAACTTTAAAAAAATTTGTCGTCAATTTTTAGTGTTGGAAAGCGTTGTTATGACAAAATACAGCGAAATAGTAGCCATATTAGAAGTTGGATTACTATTAATAAAAAATATTAAAGCATGTTTTAATCTACTTTTACTAGATTAACTTTTCTATGTGAATTGGGTATAAACGAGCTATTAAGGTGTTTAGGAGTTAGGTGTGAATCCCACATAACAAGATAATTTTAAGTGTTTCAGGCCAGAAAAAGTAATGTATAACATCACTTAAACACAGTTTTAAATTTTATGGTCTTTAAGAGTTAGGTGTGAATACCATATTAATTTACAAGTGCAGTTGTTTCCAACATATGACTAAGCTTTTAAAGGATTTTCATATCAAGATTTTTAAAATTTGATAATAATTTCTCGCACATTTTATTTAAAACACCTGTGACAATTTTGTTTTTTTTTTGTTAGTGTTATTGTTTTGTTGCTAAATTTCTTAAACAATTTATATTTTTGGGTGTTCAATAGAAGTCTATTATCATATGAATTAATTAATGTTTTCAATATTAAACACCTGCAGGCCATAATTTTATAGCAAAGAATTTTTCAAAGTCATTATGTCATCATAGAAAATTCAGATTTAATTTTTTGCAAAATGGAGATAAAATAAAAAGATATACAGAATAAAATAATTATTTAAAAGATAAGGATGTGAAAAAATAAACAAAAATATATTTTTACTTTGTATTTTTATACAAAACCTCGCTGATTTTTTTAAATTATTTTATGACTTTATAAATTTATAGGAAGCTTTTTATAACTCTATATGTAGATAACCCGGTATTAAGAGAATCAAAAAATTTAATAAATTTGTATATTTAAATATTTTTTACGCAATATTATGTATTATAATCTTTATCAGTTATTGTTTAAATATGCACCTCTAAAACAAAAAAGAAAAATTTTTAATTTTTTAATTTTTTTTTTTTGAATAAAATGACGGAAATAACCTTTTAAACGATAATAAAATATAAAAAATTAATTTGTTTGTTTTTCTAGAAATCAACAGATAATAAATTTAAAATTAAAAATACATTAATAGAATATTAATATTAGTAACAAATTTTAACAATTCTTTAATTTGCTTTAACGAATTTTATTTGAAAATTGGCACATATTTATTTTTCTATTGAAGCTCATAAATAAAATTTGCAAAACAATTTCCGAATTTTCAAAATATGTGTTTCTAAATTTAAAAATATTTTTTATAAAATTTCTATTAAATTGAAAATATAAATTCTCAAATACAAACTCAAAAAAGTTTGTCGGTAGAATTTTCTAATATTTACAACTAAAACAAAAGTATATGCAGTTAAAAAGGCTAACTAAAAAACCCATAAAATTGTTCAACAAAGTAACAGGAAATATTACCTAAATTTGCGCCAGCAGAATTTTCAATGAAGTTGAGAATTATGGTATGCTAAATTTAGGTTAACTTAGCTAAGAATTTTAGTTTACTTAGCTAAGAAATTTGAGATAAATTCAACAGAAACTTTACCTGATTTATTTGAAAGTTTCTGATAAAATGTCGATTACTGGATTTCTGTACTCTACACTCATAAAAAAAAGTTTGTACAAAAGTCTGTTAAACGCGGTCTGAATTAATTGAATTAATTTTTCTATTATTTTCTCTATTCAAAATAAATAACTGCTTTAAACAACTGTAATGAAATACTGTACTTTAAATAACTATGTAATTATATGAGACCAAATTTCCGACATAATCGATTCAAAGTATATATTTTTATATCTTTTCATATAATTATATTTATATATTGGTAATTATGAATCTGGCTTACATTTGTATGAGAAATTCTGTTAAAATTCAATTATATAACTAGATTTTCATTAAAATTCATATTAAATGCAATAAAAGATAAAAAATTACAAAATCTGGCAACACCCCAGCAAAATCTCAGTAATGGGTGCTCATTAACTCTTTCACTACACTCAACCAAAAAAGTCTGTAATGGCTACTGAAAAGTTTGCTATTATTACGGGAAATTTAACTGTTTTGAGCCCAGCGGTATTTTTTGCTAATTTTAGCAACACATGTTTGCTGATCTGTAGTACAATAAAATTAGTAGAAAAAATTAGTAGCCGCTACTAAATTTTAGTAAAATTTATGTAAAATGCAATTCAAAATCGAGTTGCTAAAATCAGTTAAAAAACTTACTAAATATCATAATTTTAGTACAATGAAATTAGTATTAATAATTAGTTGCAGCTACTAAATTTCAGTAAATTGTTTTAAACTGTAATTTAAAATGCATCTGCTGAAATTAGCAAAAAAGTGTACTAAAAAATAAAAAAAATCTGTAAAATCTAAAAACAAGTAATTGTAACAAACGTATAATTATTTCATCGTACTTGAAATTTGAAGTCAAAATTGCAAACGGTTCTCCAGTTATTAGCTTTTTATGCATTGCAGATAGTAAAATGTTTTGCTGAAATCAGCAGCGAAAATTAGTAAAAAATCCGTAATTTGTAATAAGTGAATAGCAAAAATGATTACCAAAAAAATTATACTAAAAATCAGTATAAAAAAAGTAAAGTGCGATTGGAAACTGTTTACAAATTTTATTACTAACTTTTTTATCTGAGTGTATATTTACTTCATCGTACTTCAAATTTGGAGCCAAAATTGCAAACGGTTCTCCAGTTATTACCTTTTTATGCATTGGAGATACAATAAAATTTTCTGAGTGTTATTTCCAAACTAAGATAACAAATATAAACTAAACAAGAATTGTAAAAAATCAAAAAAAAATCTTTTAAATTAGTATATTTTTCTGCTAAATTTAGCAATCGGTTTTGAAAAATTAGTAAAATATTTTGCTGAAATCAGCAGCGTGAATTAGTAAAAAAATCCGTAATTTGTAATAAGAGAATAGCAAAAATGATTACTAAAAAAAATTGTACTAAAAATCAGTATAAAAATAGTAAAGTGCGATTGGAAACTGTTTACAAATTTTTCTACTAACTTTTTTATCTGAGTGTACACTTGTACACTACAATTTGAAGTCAAATTAACGCAAATAAAAAGTCGATAGTAAAAGGGTTAAAAACCTGCATGAATGCATTTAAAACATTTTATGAAACATTCACTACACTTTTTACAATTCAGAAACCTTTAATTGAAATTCAGAAAATATCAATTGAAATATAGAAATCATGAATTAAGATAGATATTATGTTTTCTGAATTTTAATCGATGATCTCTGAATTGCAAAAAATGTAGTGAATGTTTCACAGCCTGCTTTAAATGCATTCACGCAGGCCTTTATTTATACCAACTCACATTATTTAAATTAAAAAAATAAGAGTAAAAACCTGCATGCTAAGTAAAAACCCCTAACTGGGCAACACTGTTATTTGTTTATATGTTTTTTCTCACAAAGTTGACAGGTGATGCCATATCCTACGAAATAAGCGTGATTTTAAGCTGGATTTTCAGTATTTCTTTAACAAATATAGATTTCATTTAAATATATGCGAAATCTGGTTTAAGTTAAATTATATTACTAGATTTCCATTAAAATTGAGCTTAAACTATTATTCGAGTATAATTTGAATGTAATACATAAAATAGAAATAAAAAAGATAACATAGTTTGAAAACACATAAAAATTTTAAAATATTTATATAATAAATTTAAATTATCCTATCAAAAAATATTTAAGTAACTACTACAGTGAAACTCGCTTAAGACCAACTCCGGGGGACCAGATAAATTAGTTCGTTGTAAGCGAAGTTAGTATTAACCGAGATAAAATTTATTTAAAATGTTCTAATTATCCACAAAATATTTAAATTTCCTTGAAACAACTTTAAAATTTTTACAATTTTTTCATTTGGTTTGCTAAATATATTTTTTTTGCAATATGTTTAAGAAAAAATGTCTGTGTGTTCGGTTTAAAATTTGTCAGAAAACAAAAAGATATAGAAAAAATTGTCGAATTTTGTAAAGTTCGTATTAAAAGTGGAAAATTATATAGAAATTTGTTTGTGGGGCCATCACAAACAGTTCGCTTTAACCGAGTGTTCGTCTTAAGCGAGTTCGTATTAACCGATGTTTTTTATATTAAAACTGTTGCCAAAACTTCGGGACTTCTAAATTAGTTCGTATTAACCGAGAATTCGTCTTATCCGAGTTCGTATTAAACGAGTTATACTGTATATTATTACCTTCTCACATTATTAAAATTGTGTAAAAATTCCTTTTATATTGCTGTTTTAAATTATTATTGCATTTTTTATTCATTTAAAGCATTGAATTAATAGGATAGCTTTCTGCAATAAAAAATTATTAAAATTTCTCTTAAGCTAAATTTTATGCTGACAATAATTTAATAAAGAGTTTTATAATTGGTTAGTATGCTATTTCCAACAATTTAAACTTTTGTGGCCAGAAAAAAAGGTCAATGTCAAATTTTTTACGATATTGTAAAAATAAACACAAATATTACAGTTGGCAAATTGTCATTACTAAAATAATAAACGAAAACAAAGTAATTTAATTTTAACGGATAGACATACGTAGTTTATCACATTGGATTAAATTCATGAAATATATTTAATAATACTTTTAATGAAGGCTATTAAAACTTACCTTGAAAATCTTTGTTTAACATCTTCACTTAATGGTCGAAATGTAGAAGGCGATAATCTGGAAAAAGTATTAAAAAAATAAATATTGTATTATACTGGTTTATGTTAAAAAAATTTTTCAGTGTATAATCTAAAGTTTTATCAGAAAGCTGAAATGAAGTTATGCAAAATTAAGTTATAATAAATTTAAAATCTACAGCTGTTCAAGTTTAGTCGTCAAATTTTCAAAAAAATTTTTGTTTTTCTTCGGCCGGCTATAAGAATAATAAATTTTTGGCATTACCCAATGTTACTATTACTATAAAGAGTGAAATTACATTGTCCGCCCCAATGGGAAATAAGATTTTTCAATGTCTGATTATGGGGCAACTTCATGGCATTTTTCTTGCACCGTAAGCCAAATTTAGTTAGTTGTTGGTTCGTCTCTCACCTTATTAAAAAAAGTACATTTTAAATGGGTTTCAATTAAATTCATTTCATTCAACTTTTTTTCATTTTTTTGTTTATGATGTTTTCTTAGGTTTCGAACTTGTCATTCACTCTAATTGATAACACTAAACTTAAGCGTATCGTATTTAACAAGGTTTTTTTGAATTTTAAACATGATAATTTAAAGTATATATATTAATGGCAGAAAAATGCACTGTTTTAGTTTAAGTGAGATGTTTTACATTTAACGCCTAAAAACGAGTTGAGGTGTTTAACACGTAAGTGTGAATTGTGCATTAGATTTCTATCAATCTAAGATATCTATAAGTCATACATTTCCATTAATATTAGATTGTTATCAATTGTAAAACACTCTCAATCGAAAATATTCATCAGTTATAAATATTAATAAATTGTGGATTTTTATCAATCATTAATTTTCATGAATCGTAGATTTCTTTACTCCATATTACTGTCAATCCAACATTTCTGTTAATAATACTTAAATTTTTATTAATCAAAGATTTTATCAATCTTGAATATCTATTTACTTTTTCATTAAGGAATTTTATCGATCCTAGCCTTTTCGCCAATCTTTGATATTCTATTTAGATATTTGTTATTTTCATAAATTTCCATAAATCAAAAATCTTCACCATTCGTAAATTTCTATCATTCTTACATTTATTTGAAACCCTTTAATTCTTTAAGTGTAAAAAAGTTATCTCTTAAGGGAACAAAGCTAATTTTTCTCTTTGAACTTATTTAAATACTCTGTTCTCTGTAAATGTTATGTTAAGTGAAGAAAGTGCACCCCATCTCTTGTTTTTCTATTGACACTGAAATTCTTTGCAAATAAATAGGTGGAAAAGGAAAATAACAAAAGGAAGATAAACGTGTAAAAATCCTTAGTTTGTGACTACATAGTGATGCTATTCTTCTACCCCACACAAAAATTTCCACTGTTATGAATTTTAACATTCATATTTTTAGCAACGCCCTTAGTTAGTAGTTAAAGTTACACATGAGCGAACTTTTTATAAGGGTTTTTTGTTTTTTTTTTTTTTGTTAAAGTACATTTTAATCATGTTAAGATTAATTAAACGATAAACAGTTGCTATTTTTTTTTTGGTTTTTGTATAATTCAAGCCTATTTGCTTGAAATGTGCAATAATTATACTCGAAAAATTCTTGTGATGTATTCTAAACTGTGTTAATGAGTTTTAACAACAATTTTAATATTCCCGGTGATAATTAGTTTTTCTAGGAAAACAATAATAGCAGTTAGAAATTAACATTATTCACAAGAGGGTCTCTAGTGTATGAAATAGCAAATTAATCTAAAATATGGAGGATTCCATTAAAAAAAAATTATCACTGAAGCTAAAACAGCAGTACTGATAACAAAAACTAAACAAAATGAGGAGAAAAGATTAAAGATTTTACATTTATACCATCTAAATCTCACATGAAGTTGGAGTCTGATACCGGTAGGACGTATTAAAAAGTAGATATAAAATTTAACAAAAATTTGACAACTATAATGGAAATTTGATGGGTAAACAGTTCCCTAAAACGTAAACCAAATACTGAATGATTTATAATCTAACGTCAACGAATATCACTTTCGATGGACTAATTTTGACTGAAGATGGATCATCCAATTCTCGGTTGGTTTTGACAATAAATTCATAGAATTTTTGTGTCAAGCGAATTTCCGGATCTTTTATCTTCAATTAAACGAATTTACACTACACAACCGAGTTGTCGTTAGCATAACCGAACACAATCAGATCTATCGATTTTATTTTACCCCTAGCGGAAGAAATGGTCGTGTAGCTAGTACACTCATAGAAATAAATCTGTAAAAGTAGCAGAACAAGTTACTAAAAATTGGTTAAAAATGATGCTGCAGAAAAAATGCTGAAATTAGCAGATTTTTTTTGCTAAATACTTGTAAAATAAGAACAGAAAAATTAAAACTTAAGCTCGATTTTTAATTGGATTTAAAAAAAGCGAAAAAAAACTTCGATAATTTTAAATTTTTTGTGATTTTTTAGGCTACAAATTATTTAGAAAAATTTTTTGCTGATTTTATCAGGTAAATTTGCTATTTTCCATTAACAAAAATTTAACTCAAATATAACTAAAATTCTGTTTATTTAACAGTTTTATTTTTGCTGTTCCTAGATTACTAATATATAGCAAAAATAAATTGCTAATTTTAGAAGTTTTTTCGGCTGCATAATTATTAACTAATTTTTAGTAGTTTTAACTAAATTTTTTACAGACTTTTTTCTACTAGTGTAGCCAAAAATCTAGCGATTTTTTATGAATTTTTAAAAATCGCTTTTATGTTGAAAAATATTATAAAATTCCCACATTGATATTCTTTTATTTTAAAAAACGACTTCTTAAACGATTTTATTATAAAAACTTTCTAAAAATTACACATTTCGATAAAAATATGGATATGTAGTTTTTCACCGTACAACGCCCTCTATTGAGTATTTTCAATATTAATATTAACTTAATGAAAATCGGGATTCATTATTTGAAGCTCAAACGTAAAATTCTTCATTATTTAAAAGTTTATAACACTTCTTATGAAAATATTAAGAATTTTTCGAGTAAAAAACCCTTTAAGTACAATTTTCCAACAATCTAGTAATAAAATCGCAAATTTTTTGCACTGTTTGCACTGTTCTAACGAATTTTTGGATTTGATCTAGCCATTTGTTTTGAAAATTTGTTGGCAACACTGCTTAGTAGACACTATGGGGTACTTTCTACAGCATAGATTACATATCTTACTTTTTTTCTTCTTATTTTAATCTCCGTAATCTATGGTGTATTGTCCCATATCTTGTTTAGTGTGTCTTTTAATTTATTTTAATATTAGCTGTGTTTGTGTGGCATGCCTATCAATGCTATCTCGAACAATTTTGACAGTAGAAAGCCGGAATAAATTAAAAAACTGTCAAAATCGTTCTAGATAACACTGATATACAGTCACACAAACACAGCTATTGTTTTTACTAGGTTACAATTTATTTTCTTGTATCCCATACATTTGTTAGTGATTTTGTACAATAAATTTAAACATGCAAAAATAAAATTACCCTCCTAAATCATATTTGTTTGTTGATATGACAACACAAAGTTAATTTTAGAAAATTGTTTGTTTAGAAAACGACAAAATACTTGTACTTTTTTAGTGTTTTCAGAGATGAGTTTTTGCTATTATGAAACTTGAATACATATTATTAGCATTAGTCACCAGAATAATTTTGTAATCATCGTTTGACATCAGACAATCTTCCCAGTCTTTATAGTGTTATGCAGTTAAGTACAGAGAACATAATTTCTTTCCTGACAGCCGAAATATTTATGATGTAACCGCTACAAGGATCCGTAACGGAAAACTAAGGCTACCGTGTGAATTTCGACCCACTGTGTCTAGCAGTGTAAGGTGTTATCGATTTTAATGTCCTTAAGATCCTAATCAAGAATAAACAAATATTAGTGATCAAATCGACTTGGTATAGGAAAGCAAGAAAAACTACAATTTATATATCACAACAAGATCTGAATAGGGTTCTAATCGAGCAAATATAAGAATACCCTGCCTTTGCTACAGATCCAATCTCTGTAAATCAATTGACTTTGCAGCAGACATTTAAAGATTGTTGAAAATTTTTAGCTGGACCAGATTTTGTTGACATTGGCCTTAAAGTATTATTCTAAAGCCGTATTATCTTAAATTTTTTCTGGCCGATATTGTTGGTATACCCTACATCAATCTGTGGAAAAGAGTAAGAGATTAATCAGAACTGGGTCGACAACGACAATTGCTTTTTCATATATTTTGTATGGGAAGCAAAATGTCGCCATGTCGTCCGGCGATTTATCATCGTAAAAGAATCTATTCTATTTTCATGATGACACACTAACACACACTCAAAATATTTACCAAATTGTTGCATTATTTTTAACTAATTAATGCTTGCCATTAGAACAGTTGTAGAAATTCGTATTAGAGTTGCAAAAATTCGTACATTGTTTACAAAAAATTTATTTTTTTGACAGAAAAAATATAACTGAAAATAAAAATACATAATTTACCGCAAAAAATCAAAATTAGATACAATAAAATGCAAAACCAATTGCATTTATGAAGAATTGTGGCGAAACAAATGCAACCACATACTTGTTTTGCTTTCCTTTTTTTCTAAAAGTCAAAAAATGTCGACGGCCAATTGTCGCTGAATTTAAAATTAATCGCGACGACCTTTGCTTTCGTCGGTCGACAATCGATACAGTTGTGATTAAACTCTAACTTGAGTTTGTGCTGATATTTGGAACTGTTACTGTTATGGTAGTTGTTTATTATAATATTGTTTATTATAATAACTGCTCTAAACAACTGTTACGTAATACATACTTTTCGTTAGTTGTTTTTTTATAATGTGATAATAGTTGTTTAGTATTTTTCATACAAAAAGAACTGTAATTACAGTTAAAACCAAAAACTACTGATTACTAGTGAGTAATGTTTGTTCCACACACGACTAAACGAACTGATGAACCTATATGTATGTTATTGTGCCAGACCTTTTTGTTGAAAATTCGGCAAAAATGTAAAAATAAATCGTCAATACCGTCAACAATTTTATAAAAATCGTTAAGAAATCGTAATCAGTTAAATATCATAAAAACCCTAGTTTCATCTATTTTTTATTCGCAGTTCAATTCATTTTAACTGGATTTTAAGCTGACTTCGTACAAAAAAGTTATCAGTTTCGCACAAATTTATTTCTTTATCTCATTAACTGATATTTAAAAAGACTAAAAAGAGGTCAAACGAACAAAACTGACAGAATATTCCAAATAAGGTTACCCATTTAATACTCTTTCTTTTCTATAGACAATTCTCTTTTTAATCTGTCTATAATCTACTTTTTAATAAAGACAATTGAAATATATACCTTTTGTAATAACAAAATTATATTGTAATGTATGGTAATCCAATTAAGGTTTTAAAATATTTGACATAAACCTCTTGCTTTTGGTACTCTTATTTTGCAAAGGTAACCCAAATTAAAAAAATATAGTCAAAATGTCAGTAAAAATCTTTTAACTTTGCAACCCTTATTGTATACACACATATTTGTTTTTTTTTATAAAATATAGATACATTTTTTTTTTAAATCTTACCTTTTTAACACATATAACGAAATTTAAATAAGTTTTGAGTTACATGTTGGTAATATTTCACATATTTTTGTTATTAAAAAATAACTTTTTTTCTAATTTTAACTTTTATAGATTTAACATTTTTGTTACATAATTCTTCCCTTTTTGATAGAAGGAGTTTAAAAACTTTAACACTTAAAGCAAAATTTTAAATTGAGCAAAAAACAAACTTTTTAGTATAGAGACAAATACACTTTTTACATTGAAAAGTAGAAAATTTAAGCAATTTTCTAATTTGTTTTAATAAAAGGAAGACCGTTTTTTTGGTACTTTAGAAAAACAATATTTTGAAATTACTTCTTTATATTTATTTATATTTTTCTTAATTTGTTTGCAAATTTTTTATATTATTGTTTCACACAGTTAAAATGTTGTGTATCACACTGAAAATTTACACCGCAACTGATTATGACACTGCTGCTGCACTAGCATAGAAAACTTATTGAAACCAACATGGTTAGCAAAATACAAGGTAGGATTCTTTATGGTATACCCACGAAAATAACAACAACATCAAACATATCATAGTGAACTCAATGGAAATGTCAAATCAGTAAGTATGTAGTAGCAACACAATAACAAAAAAGCTGCAAACCTTTGAAGAGCACAATACAAATGTTTATAAAAGCACCCCAATTTGAATAGGAAACAGGTTTGATCAATGTGTTTTTAATTTGGTACAATATGGTACCTTTTGAAGTCCAAGGTACTAAATCATATCTTGCTTTAGATATTTTAGAGTAAGACAAGAAAGCGATTATTCGAATATTGCCCTATATATACAGTTGTACCGCAGATAAGAGTATTAGTGCCATTTGCCAATAAATGAAAACTGTATCGTGTGAATTTTTGCAGATGATATGGTGGATTTATCAAAAAGTATATACCAACTGGAGTATTTTTCTTACTCACCGTTTTTTGTTGTTGTATGAGTGAATCGGGAAAGCAAATAAAAAATTTTTTTTACATAGAGAAAAAAATCCATTGCAACATGTTAAATAAAAATTGTTGCTATCAACACGGACTTTTATTTTGCCTTTATTGTGTTATTTTCTATTAAAATTTAATACTTTTTTTCATTTCATATTTTACACTTATTGCTTTAATTTGATTTGCCCGATTTGACGAACAAATAAAAAGAGAGAAGGTTGATCGAAAAAGAGGGGTATAGAAGGCCACTGGTTTTATCTACATGACCAGACACGCAATGTGCTACAATCTCTTTTAAACGAAATTTAGAATTGGACTCAAAAACGGCACCTAAAAGTAAATAGCAGCAAATCGATTCACGTATATTTTACGAACAAAAAGACAAATAATGATTCTACATCCATTTATGTTCCAGTGTTCATAGACCAACAGCCAATCGCATTTTGCGATTCAGCTAAATACATGGGTATGAATCTAGTAGTCAAGCTTCGTTGGAAGGAACATCACAGCTCCCCAGCAAAACTTTGATAATGGGTGCGATATACTCACGCATTACCTTGTAATTATAGTTCTTTACCATCTGCATTATTTTAAAGAAAAAAGTAATGACTTACCAATCACTGAATATGTATTGCATGATTTATAAACGGAAAGTAATGATTGAAACATTTTTGAAAATCTATTTCTAGACACATTACTTTGTGTTATTTTGTAAGCATGGGTGAAAGGTGTTTATTTTTCGACATTAACGGTAAAGCGTTTGTTCAGGCAATGCAAAAAGGACATCATTTATGCTAGTTGCAGAGCTTAAGGAACTAAATGTAACAGTAAGTGTTGAAATTATTCTTTAGAGAATGCGAGATAACAAATTGAACGCATGTAGTCTCCGAAAAGTTACACTGCTCTCACGTAAGCATGTTGCAAATCGTTTGTAGTTCCCTAAAGCACATTTGGAATATCCAGCTGAAAAGTGGAGAAATGTTTTTAGGACAAACGAGTCCAAAATTGTTTTATTTGGAGGCAAGGCATTACTATTCTACGTCAGAAGACCCCATAATGCAGAAATTAATCCAAAAATCACCAACAAAAACTATTTAACATGGCCGTACTAGCATTATGGTATGGGAATGATTTTCTTACTACGGTGTAGGACCCATATATTATATCAGAACAATCATAAATAAGCCCATTTACGTTAATATCCCTCAGGCCGCCATTTGTGAATAAAAATAATGCAAGATTTAAGAAAATTTTATAGAATTTTCAACAATATTCAGTTTGTGCAGATCCGATCAGTACTCGCTAAATGTTACTATATAATTTGATGAAAGATCGATATCGACGATTTTTCATTAAAAGCCACGCCTACTTAGGACGGGTAGCAAAGTTAAAAAACAAACGCTACACTAAAATTTTCTTATTTATTTTGATCTTTAAAAATAAAATCAACGGGGATAAAATTAGAAAAAACTTTAATTTGTGCTATTTTTTTCGCAGCTGTAATTGTTTAGAGGCGATTATTAAAAGTTTCCTTTTATATAGAGGCTATTACTTAAGTTAGTTTTGGATTAGCAGTAGCGAGATCTTTTTTTTTCGAAATAAACTTATTTTCATTTAATATTTGCTTACAAATTGTTCCACATCAGTCATTATAGTCCAATGGTTCTTTAGCAACGCAAAATGTACCAAAAATGTACTTTTTTACTAACTTTTATCACCTAGCTTACAAAAAATATTTGCTGCAACAAATTGCGCATCTCTTTTACTCTCTATTTTTTATAATTCCCTTACTTCCTTTCTATCTTCGGCTCTCTTATTCTATATCATAAACAACTCATCATCATCATCGTCTTTTTGTTGTTTGTTAACTACCGGTCTCATTTACTTATTTTGTTTTTGCTTTGCAGATAATCATGTGTTTTTATTAACGTTATATTTACTAGACCCAAAAGGGGGTACATTTTTTTGGGCGCATGTCTTTCAAAACACAAAACATTGCAAGAAAATATCTCATTTATTAATATCGTTGTATGCGTGGGTTGCATAGGTTTCTCTCTGAGTTTGTTTAAATATTTGGTAAAGGTGGCGTATGAGTATTATGATATACGATTTTTTTGTTTTGTTTTGTATCATTTTGTAATTTATTGAAGTTTTTACTTTACGTAATATTATGTTCTTGGAGTTATTGCTGCTGTTATTTGATATCTGTACAAGGATTAATTGCACTGTCAAATGGCTTAACAATGGATTAATCATTTTAGGTCTAAAGAAGTCATCACAAACAATGGAAATTGTGTTATGGAAAACATTTTATTGGACACCTAAACGTTTTGAACAGCCTCAATGTTTAATTGTAATAAACAGTGGTCAGACGGTATCTAATCGGACAGCAGCCACAAAATTATTGAGTTTCTAACGGATAAGCACTTTCTGGTTTGCAGAGATGAGGTTAGATATGGATGCGATACCAATATAATTTTGGTATTCACGGAAAACTACTGTCGATTTTGGTTTTTGTAAAACTGAATGAAGCCACTCTTCAGATTTCATAGATGGCGAAATAGCTGTGTGTCATTCTGAAATTTATACTTTTTCCAAAAAGGAATGCCAACTAAGATTTTTCATTCACAATGCTGGAGAGCGGATATGCAGAGTGGATTTTCTTCCTTTCGTTTTCGCACTAAACAAATTTTTGGGAGTACTTCAGCATTGTAAATCTGACTGCATCCATTAGCTATTAGAGGGCTGCATGAATGTTTTACAAAACATTCGCTTGCATGCACCATCAATTTTAAATTCACAGGTTTTTAACAAAAAATAGAGTTTCTAAAATTTTCTAGAAAAACGAACTATTTATACCAATAAAAAAATAGAGACGTATGAATTTCGTATTGAAAATAATGCAAGGGTAAGGTGTATGGGTCCAAGGTAATGCAAGGGTAGGTGGTTTGATGTATTACCAGGTAATATGCATAGTAGTACCTATATAGCAGCATAGTAGTACCCATACATTTCAGTTTTGTTAACTTTATTTTAAAATAACTAAAACAAAGAAGTCATGTTTAAGGTGCTGCACTTTTAAGTCTGGCGACTATTTATAGATAAAAATAATGCAAGATTTAAGGAAATTTTATAGGATTTCCAAAAATATACAGTTTGTACAGAACCGATCAGTACTGCCTAAATTTTACTATGTAATTTGATAAAAGGTCGATATCGCTAATTTTTGTTAAAAGCCACGCCCACTTAAAACAAGTGACAAAATGAAAAAACAAACCTTATCTTAAAATTTTGTACAATTTTCTGAACCATCTCCTTGCCTTTCGTGGCGAATTTAGCCACTATTTTGAATTTAAAAAAAGGCAACGAGCCACCACTGTACATACCTTTAAATATATGACTTTTGATTTTTTTATTAAAGCAGAGTTGCATTTTTGTAATAAATATTTCAGCGGAGTCACATTTTTCTGCTAAATACAATATATTAGCGGAGTCATATTTTTATAACTTTTTCCGTCCAAAATTCAACTCCGAAAATATCGAGTAGTAGTTTTAAGTATCGAGTACTCAAAAAAAAGACAACTACTTGATACATGATACCAACTACTCATATTTTTACCAGCAATAGTGGGAACTGTGAGATATAGGAAATACTATAGGAACCTTTGGGATAAGGAAGAGGAGAAGACAGTACAGTATCTTCTCTGCGAATATCCAGGACAGAAAGAGTGGTGACTGGTGTAGATTCTTTAAAGATCAGAAGAGCTGAAGGAATTTATCGCTGTTCAGACTTTACAATGATGGTTTTAGATAAGAGGTATTTATTTAGGTGTAAGAGTGAATTAAAGGGATTTATCTTAGACTAAAATCAATTCGACAATCTTTAATTACTTGACTTTAAAGACAAAGTTAATTCCCATTTTAGCTCCGATAACCCTAATTTTAATATCTCATCATACAACAAATTTTAAGTCAAAATTGTCAGGTATTGTTAAGAGATCTATTTAAGCTACCATGTATACAAATATGTATGTTAATAAAAACACAATAATTCTTAATAATGACACAATAAACTACTAAAATAAACACTCAAACATGTCATAATATATTTTATTAACATTATCTCACTCCTAACAATCCCTAATAGAATTATAATATATATAATAATTAAGTTCCCTATCCTTATTAGTTATATATGCATGTAGATTAGGGTATCCCGAACTATTTGTACTTGCGAATTTCGTGGCGCAAGAGCACTAAAACAATGCATATTAAAGGGCTGTAAAAAAGTTCTAGGGCTACCAGTGTTCGAAGTTGGGAAAAATGGTTGTTTTAGCCAAATTTTTTACATATTTTTTACAAAATAAGGCTCTAAAACTTGACAACATTGAGAATATTATGGGAAAATTTTATAAAAAAAATAAAAAAAAACAAAACTTTGGTCTACCACATTTCTGAAATCATTTAAATGTAATCAAATAATATGTACTCAAACGATGCATTATGACAAGCTGATTATAAAAAAATGTCGGAAAAACTTTCGGATGAACTTTTTTACATTTTTTGCAGATAAACATTATCCTACTTGAAAAATATAACCCAAAAACAACCTATTTTTCAAACTTCAAGCGCTTATTGCCAGCTATAAGTACCCTTGGAATGTTTCTTCGTTATACTTCCGATAAGTAACTCTTTAATGCACGTATTTTGAGTGCTCACCCTTCGCGAAATTTCCAAGTTTAAAAATTTCGGGTCACCCTAATGTAAATATATTCACATGTCACTTACCTTTCCATACTTGCTGCTCTGAAACCCATTGAAGCAGTTGTAACTTTTATTGTTTGTTTTAGCAGTGACCCCAAGGCAGCACTACTACTTCCGCTTCTTTTTCGTTCATAGGTTAATAATGGTGTAGGTATTGTATCAGTGGGTGATGGTAATGTATTAGTTGGTGAGGGTATTTTATCATCTCTAAATGTTACCTCATCATCTGGTATCTGCAATATGGGTATTGTTAAGTGTCTTATTGATTTTTCATCTTTTATCGCAGGATCAGTATTAGAACGTGGTCTATACATTTCCGCAATATGTGTTTTAAGATGCAGTTTTTTACGTGCACGGCCAAAACAAAGATTATCATTAAATTTATAATGTTGCCGCTGGATTGATTCATTGGAGTTGGTGCGATTTAGTGCTGAAATAGATAAGCATTGTAAAACATAAGTTTATTAAATGCTTTAGATGCAAAAATGGATTAATACTATTTTAATAACGGCCAACGTATCGATCTTATTTTCTAATAAAGCCAAAGACAGAATAAATCAAAGAACGATAACGAAAACGATATCATATTTATTCCAATAAGATTATAATATAATTTTCGATAAGATATCAGCAAAGTAAGTAGTATACTTTAAAATATTTATTATAAAAAAAAACTTTAAAATATTTATTATAAAAAAAAACTTCAAAAGATTTTCAAAAGCAAAAAAAAAACTTATCAAGAACTTGCAATTTTGTGTTCTTTGAGCATAATTTCTAAGCAACGCACAGTGTGTCCAAAAGCACTTTTTTGAGCAAATAACATTTCAGGCCACAATTCCTAACCGATTATCAAAATTCTTCTTTGTATTTGAATTTACAAAATTCCGCACAAGTCTGTCACGGCCGATTTTCAAATTTCAACTTCTAAATACATATTTTTATTTTTTGTAAATGTCGAAAAAAACTAATTTTTTTAATTTTTTCTCAGAAAAATCAATAAGAATTAGGGAAGTTTAAATGATATGTACATTTAATTAAAGGTATCCCGAACAAAAAAAAAAATTTTTTATTTAATTGTTTCACCTATGATCAATTTAATTTTCAAAAATTGGCATTTTAATTTCCTTTTATCTGCCTTATTTTTTACCATATTCCACTTATTAAACGTTATATTGTCAAAAATTTTAAATATTTTTTTTTTAATTTCTTTTCAAAGACAGGTGAACTATTTTTATCATAAAATACTTGCATTTTACGATTCGAATTCGAATTTCATGTAAATTATTGTAAAATATTTTAAACTTACATGCTTCACTTATTGATCTTAAATCCTCTGATGATGCTATTGATATTGACGACTCGCCAAATAAAACCGCCGGACTAATCGCTCTAACATCGGGTGACACCGAACGGCATTTACGTGTCATATGCCTTTTACGCACATATGGACTTAAATAATCCTTATTATTTACGGATAAATAATTCCTATTATCACTCATATTGGTATAATAATTAGTTAGAAATATTGAATTTTATTTAATTAGTAAAAGATTATTTTTATATATTTTGCTCTCGATTTTCAAAAAATTCACACACTAGATATTTTCCGAATAATATTTTTCTTTATCAAATTTTCTAATACAATTAACACTTGATTAGTTGGCTTAGATTTTAACACAATTAGCTGTCATTTGTACTAAATGTAATGAACAACTATTAGCTAAAAATGAAAAAATTAGAAAATTGTTTTAAATGTTTTGTTTTATTATAGCTTTTTTGCGTTTTTCACGTTGTTCAAAACATAATATGCATAGGGGGTGGTGTTATGGTTGGTGACAAAAAGTAAAAATGTATAAAACGTATAAATAAAATTGTAAATAACACAAAAACCTTGGCCATTTCATAAGCACGTTTCTCTGCTAGAAGAAACCACCAACAAAACGCGAAACCTTTTTGTGGTGGTAGAATAAAATTTTAAAAATTGTGTCAAATGATGGGCATATAGCCCATTACGTGAGATTGTTTTTATTTTTATTGTATAAATTGTCAAATCAAATAAGATTTTTTGTTGTTGTTTGAATTAGAATGTTGTCTTTATTGTTAGAAGAATTTAGTTGTACTAATATATTAGAAATTTTGTTTCGATATTGTTTTTGTTTTGAATCGAAAGCAAAACAATATGCATTACTACCTTCTAATGATATGCTTCAGTAAATACAACAAATTACATTAAACATTGTTTATCATTAACCACAATTATTAAACAGTTTTTTATCGAAAAAATTCTAAAAAACATTAAATACCAATATTTTTAAAACAATACCATTGAGTGTTATAGCCTATTTACATTGCATATTTTCATATAACTTCCCACCAAAACAAGAGATGCCAAAGCAATATAAAAAGCACTATAATTAATGATCTAGATGTAATTCTTTTTTTAACAGAAACACTAATGATTTTAACATTGAGCTGTCATAGGAAAGGAGTACCTACTCCCACTTCAACAATTTTGCAGTAGTTGAATATTGGACGAATATTCAAAGTTGAAAATGTGACCCTGTTACTGCAACTCTGCTTAAAAAAAAAGTGAACATTTAAAAAAAAAATTTTTTAAAACAATGAAAAATCTATTTAAAAGAAACTAAAAAGTTTTAAAATTGGTTTAAAAACAAATGATTAACGTGATAATTTTAAATGAATTTTTATAAAAATAAATATAAATTTATCAATTTAAGGATCAACTATACATACCTTCATAGATCTCAACACACTAGATACAGTGAAAAACATAATTTACTATCAACATGGATTTATGTTGTAGGTTTAAAATAATTAGAATATGCATTTAAAATTCAAAATTAAAGTTCGTTGTCGTTCAATAAATCTGTGATTCATAAGCTGACGATCAGAGTTGAATAGAACCAGCTGCGATACTTAAAGAAAAATAAAATAGCATTGTTGGAATTTCGTTGATGTTAGTCTAATTGAGTTGTGTTTACATTTGTTTATTTTTTTCACAGTCAATATAAATAGATCATTATCAATTATTAACTTTATGGGTTATGTTTAAGATGAATATGTAGCGGTGTCCGCAAATACCTATTCTATCCAGCTGTCCTTATCGAATTTCTTCAATTCTTATTCTCTGTAATCCAAATATGATCTCAAATCTAACAAAAAACATTAATTTAAAAATATAAATTTAAAACTTAAACCCCGTTGGAAGTATCGGGGGATATTGCCGAGAAGACAAAGCGAAAGTGAAAATCATGCTTCCAAATAGTCATCCCCTATTGAACTTTTTATACGCTATATTAACATTGGTAGCGTTCGGCTCAAGAACAGTCAAATTGTAGCTCATCATGATGCATTTTCCCTGTTGAACGTTTGGTATAATAACAAATACGTATAATAACTAAATAAGAATTTTAAAAAAATCAACAAAATTTTCGATTTTTTAAATAACTAAAAAGAAACTATTTACTGTAAATGGTAGCTGATTTTAAAAATTTGGTAGCTGATACTAAAATTAAACGCTTTAAACAACTGTTACAGAATTACAGAACTATTCGTAAGTGGTCTTCTTAAAAAGAAAAACAACTACTGATTACTACACAAACAACTGTCATTTAGTAACTATCAAACTGTTTTGAGTGTATTATTAACTTCAGTTTCGGTTTAGTATGGACATTCTTAGCTTAATTTCAACTTTAATTGTGAATTATTCATTACTGTCGCAAACTATGTTGTACATAAAATATTTCCGCTATCTTCTTATTTTACGAAATTGCTTTTTCTTTAACCCCATATTTCTGTTATGCCTAAAAGTATGCTTTGTTGTTAAGTTATTCATATTATATTGACTTAATGTTGTCAATTCTCTTTAAAAAAAAAACACGCTAAAAACGGATAATTAAAATTTAATACACCTCTATCACTTAAATCACTTTTAAATCACTGATTTAATTATGAATAAAATGAGATAATGATTTGGTTTAATTTATATTGATTTAATTTTGAATCGATTGAATAATTTGTTTTAACAGATAATTCGCGAAGTATAAATCAAATCAGAGCTTTGAAGAATTGATTCAAAAAGAATTATTTTCAAAAATGATTAAAAAAAGCTGATTTATAAATTCGCGAATCAAAAAAATATAAAGATAATTTGCACAAGATCGTTAAAACCATGACATAACAAACAATACCTGGTAGGAACATTAGATAACATGTTTATATAGCATGTTCTCTCGATTACAACAACAACAACTAGACTGTCAAATAAAAACCCCAAATTCCATATAATGACTTTACCTTGTAGTGTTATGACATTGTTAAAACCAGACACGCGGTTCAAAAGTTGGGATTGAAAACGTGAGAACACTTTTAAAATTTATATTTTAAAAACACTAAGAAATTTCACATTTTAATACGAATGTTTATACATTTGCAGAAAATTTAACAAAGCACTAAAATGTACCATTTTGTATACAAAATTTTAAGGTGTCCTCAGTGATTACTCCTCACATTTTCACCCACAATTTTTGCACCGCTGCACGATTTAAAAACCTGTGTAAAAATAAATGGTGAAAAAATTAGAATATTCGACATTTTTAAGGTCTTTAGAACCACCACTTTTAAACTCAAATATAAATTTTTAAGAGCTAAACTAGAAAAAACGGCTAGCACCACACGATTCAGCATAATCGAATTAGATTCACCCACCGGCTGTCCTGTCGGTTTTTTTTTAACCACAACAGTGCAATCGAAAAGCAAAAAATCATGGTTGAAAAGCATTCGATTTGACGGAAAAATCTTTAAATTCGCCACACTGAATAGTCTCTTCAACTACATCTCTTTTGTAACCTTTAAACGCATAACATGACGGTCAAGTTATAAAGTCAAGGTTTTTGGCGTGAAAAAGTTTCCACCACCAGTCCTTGTGACCTTAATTGAGTTAAAAGAGGCAATATAATTCAAGCTACAAGATTAATAATAATACACAATTTTTCAATATCAATAAACAATTAAGTAATTGTTTAATACACAAAAATATGAGTGTAGTAGGTGCTATTTAAATAAATTATAATTTAAATTCTAATATTAAAAATTTCTAAATATTTGTTTGAGTTTTATTTTTATAAGTTTTTTTATTATTATTATTTTTTTATAAAGAAATTATTTATAATATTTATAAACATTAGCTAATATAAATGCTTAAGATTGTTTAAGCTATTTTAAATAATTAAATTTACTAGTTTTAAGGTGGGCCTCATACTGTAAAAATTGTATACAGAACAATAACAAAATTTTGGGTTAACTATTAGTTAATTCTTAAACCTTCAGTATAAGACCCACCGTTAGTTTATAATATTTACGAAGGTTTACAGTATAGAGAGGAGACAAAAATAGAGTATTATATTAGTTAATTGATTATAAGATTTTTGTTTTTTGTAATAAACATTTAAATAATTCAAAATATTAAAAAACATAAAATTAATAATGCACTTTTTTGTTTAAGGTCCTTTTATAAAATTTCGAAAAATTAAAACTTATGAATCAAACGGGCCTTGCCAATAATAAAAAAAAATACAATAACTCGCAGCACCATATTGGGCGCCAAAATACAATTTGTAATAAACTAAAAATTCGTAAATAATTTCAAAGAAAATTAACAATTTTACAATATTATTGAAAACAATAGGACTTATTTAATATAAAAATTCGAAAACTACAAATATTATTATTATTTTTTGTTTTTTAAATCATATTTTTAGTTTTTCCTAGTAAGCCTTATTTTTAGATAAAAACATTTTACGAACGAAATTGAGAATGGACCCTTTTTAATTATACATTAATTTAAAAATATAATTTGTCAGAAGTTAATAATAGATTGTTCTTTTTTTAAATTATATAAATGCAAAACTTAAAGTTAAAGATAATCCTAAACATGGATACTTGTAATGAAAAGATACTTAAAATATTTATAATTTCATATATTTATATAGAATTAAATCTATTTCGTTTTAGATTGGTTCTGAAAACTTCAGTCGTATTTCTAAAGTGTTTAATTTTATCTTATCTTCAATCATGGTTTAAATGAGACTTTAGTCTTGACTTCATTTTTGATCCTAAATAGTCTTGAATTCCATCGTTTTCCTGTTGAAACTAAAATATTGACTTCCATCGTGGTTCTAAAAACTTTTAATATTAATTTACATTGTACATTACATTTACATTTTATTGAGGCTATAATCTTGGCATAAATCATGGTTCTAATGATACTTAAGTTTTGACTTGAATCGCGGTTTTAATGAGATTTTAGTCTTGACTTATGTATATCGCATTCCTTTTAAGACTATAATCTTGACTCCAATCGTAATTCTAAAACAACTTTATCTTGACATACCACAAATTTATATTGAGTAGTAATGGCTCAAATGAGACTTAAGTTCAAACTTCCATAATATTTCTTTTGAAACTTTAATCTTCATTGAGATTATGATCTTGCCTTTATCGTTCATTTTTATTGCTACTAATGAGAATAAGATTTCGAATTCAATCATCGTTCTTAAGATACTTTAATCTTGAAATCAATCGTCATTTAAAAAGGCACTTTTATCTTGACTTTCATCGTATTACTGTTGAAATTATATTTAAGAAGGAAATAATCATAAGTAACCGATCTGAAAAATACGTCTATATCCGATTTGTTATAATCTTTACGTAAATTACGGCTTTAAAGAAATATTAATCTTAACTTCAACCTTAGTTTAATCTGGAATCTGAATTAGGTCTACCGAGAATTTAATCCTGATTTCAATTAAGGTTTTACAAAAAATTTTAATCTTGATCTAACTAAAGATATCTCGATTTTAATCGTGAACCTCAACTCCAATTTAGGTCTACCGTGAATTGAATATTGATTTTATTTCAAATAAATCCTTAATCCAATTCAGATTCTATTCAAATTTTTATTTTGACCAATAGTAGTTTAATCTTGAGACCAATTTTATTTTGACTAATCCCGGTCATACCTTCATTTTCTGTGGTTCAATATTAATTTCAATTTAAGTTACACGAATATTTAATCTTGATTATTCGTATCTATACCTTGATTCCGAATAAGGTATCGTCAAGTCTTTGATCTTGATTTATCATGTTTCTGTGTTGTTCCAATTCAGCTTTTATAAGGATATAGATCTTTTTTATCTTGATTCGATTTGGGTTTGATAGTGTCTCAATTAAAATCGCTTTAAAGCTTGACTTGTGGTTTAATCCCGAGTTTGTTCTGTGGAGAATTCAAACTACGCATTAATCGTGGTTTAATTTTGATTTTAATTAAGTCTTTTTTAAATAGTTATTCTTGTGTTTTTTTATCTTGAGTAGATTATATAGAATTTAATCTGAGCTTTTGTCTTGGTTTAATCTTGATACCAGTTTTAGTAGACTTCAATATGAGTTAGCCTTAATTTTAGTCGTGATGTAATCTTGATTCCAATTTAGGTTATATAGAAACTTTATTCTTAGTTAAGTTTTGATTCCAATTTAGATTCTACTGTAATTAAATCTGGACTTTAATTGTAATATATTAATTCATTTTAGTCGTGGCTTGATAGAGATGTGATGTGGTCTTGAATCTTGATTAAAACTGGACTTTATATTACATCAATTGTGGTTTTACACCTATAATAGCTGCGTTTGTGCGGCATTCCTATATATCTCGAACAATTTTGACAGTAGAAAGCCGGAATACGTTAAAAAACTGTCAAAATCGTTCTTGATATCACTGATAGAGAGTCACACAAACACAGCTAATATTTAGTTAAAAATTCTAAAACTCAATTTTTTTCTATATCCGGAAAATCACTTTGTCAGACTTTCGAAATTTTTCTTTCTTTGCAGCCAGTGACAGAACATTTAGTTAAACTTAATTTAAATCAGACTCTAGACATTTGAAATTAACAGTTTTAATTTAATACATGGGTCAAGATTAGAAATCAAATAAAGATCAACTAAAAGTGATAAAATATTTATAAAACAAAACTTATAGTGGGTCTAATATATCTAATATATAGTAAAAAAATATTCTGAAAGATGGACTAAAAAGAAAATACACGTGTTACATAAAAATAAAAACTCTTCGTATTTTTTTTTTATAAAAATTCCTTGTAGTTTTTCAAAATACTGACCGAACTTTTCAATTTTGATATTAGGAGCCCAACCCGGGCATTAAACTTTACAGAACATTTATGCTGGAACAACAAAAAAAAGAATACCGACATTTTGACAAGATTTAGCCACAACTTCTGTGGACTTCATTTAAACGTTATGCTTATAAAAGTTCCATTTTCATTAAGTTCCAAAACCAATGGCTTGTTTAGGTAGAATTTGTTATGCATTAAAAAAATTCTATTTCTGATATTTCCGGAAATTCAAATTTTTACCATTTAAAGTTCAGACAGATCTTTAGTTTGAAAGAATTTACTACAGTAACAAAAAAGGCAGCCACGCATTTAACTAAATTTTAAAAATCTAGTTATTTCCATCAGGAGTATGCATGCACGTCCATTCTCTCTTAACTGGTTCTGGTCGACATTTCAAGAAGTTTTAGTGGGGGAGCATAAGTTAAGTTTTATGGCAAAATTTTAATAAATATTAAAAATTGTTCCAATAAATGCACAAAATATGAAAAGACATAACACAAAAACAGAACGCGGTCAGAGAGCGGTTAACAGTAATTGAGCGACCTGCACAGAGCCTGTGCCAACTCTCTCTAACTCTGTTAAATGCCTTTATTCTTTTTTCCGATTTACATTTTCTTTCTGATAAAATATTGACCAAAAAGTTTGATTCCAAAAGTTAAAATAATTTATTTACTGCAGTAGCAAAAATGGCGCCCAACTGCAGCCTTATTAAACTTGACAGAACTCTTGTACCGAATGAACGGAAAAGATAACCGACTTTTTTACAAGCTATCGCTAATTTTACTATTTAATATATGAATTATTCTTTAGTTTTAAAGAATTTCTATTAAAAATTATTGCAAATATATGAAATTATAAATTGAATTTCCACACAAAAAACAAAGACTTTTAAATTAATATTGTTTGAAAAACGCTTATGGTTTAAAAACACTATAAAATTAACAAAAATTTGCTAATAAAACAAACAAAAAAATAACAAACATTTCTGAAAAAAATGCATCATCATAATTCTAAAATCATATCTTCTTAAGCTGCTCCAGATTCATAATCGAAGCCCAAAAATAATGTGCACCATTTACGATGTTTAGGACCTAATAAACTTTCTGACTTTTTCAATGCCAATAAAAATTCATATGAATTATAATCAAATTTACGTAAATGCAGATTAAATTGTTGTTTTTGGTCGGGCGTAGCGGGTGGAGAATACATGCCCACATCATCACCACTTAATAGGCGGACACATTGTTCGACAATAAATTTTAAAGAAGCACGACGATGTAATTCAAATGATTCTCGCTCACCATACATATTTTTTTGATCGTCACACAAACGCATATCATGGGCAGATAAATTACAGCAATATAGAAATGACTTGAGGCGAGGTTCACCTATAGTCGAACGATCTATATCTGGTAACATCAAATCTAATATTTGTGTAGGACATTTAACATCGGCTATTAAATAATAATTAATTAATTCTTTCAAATCATGTAGATTTTGCAATTCATCTGAATCATAATAGCAGAGTTGAAAAGCTTGAGCTATTAGTAATTGACGATAGTGATAGCTACTGTAGTCACTTATATGTTTCCGCATAAACTTTTCCGTACGCATAATTTCCGCACGTATCAAAGTGGGAGCATTTTGTAAAACCCACTGACGATGAGACCAGGCATGATAATTACTTGAACTACGATCAGCACAACGTTCACATATACCAATTTCTAAATGCCAGTCAATAGATTCAGCACCTGGAACGAAAATGGAAAAAAATAATAGAAATCAAATTTGTTGGATATAAAATACATGTTCCAAACTCACTTTGAAATGAAAATAACCATCTTCGGTAGGCAAATGCCTCATTCGATTTCGGTTTTTTACTTAAAACCAAAACAGAAAATTTCAATTCTCTATTCATTTTTAAACGATTTTTTTGCACCAATTGTCGTCGTATATGCCAAAATCCTGTTACATCGGGATTTATTAATAATGCTACATTCAGGTACTTTAATAGAGTATCACTTTGTTGTAAATAGCGTTGCAAAGGTTGTTTTTTAAACTTAATCAATATTTTGTGCGCATGATCATAGACATGTTTGGCACACCAAGATTCTAAGCCTAAATTATGTTCCACGTGTATAACAGGTGATTTGTTGCGATTTAAAACCGTAGGTATAATTTCAAAAGAAGATCTGGAATAAAAATTAATATATTTCAATTAATTGTGTAGGGTAAGGGAAATCGAACTATTTTAACCGAAAAATTTTTCAACAAAAATTAAATTAATTTTTTTATTTTAACGTAGCAAGTTAGACCACGAACCTGTCTATATAATGGATTCCTTAAGCCCGCATGACACTAGCTTTATTTCGTACTGATATTGTATTGACGAAAACTGAATATCGGTAATGCAGTACTCCCATTTGATTTGCTTTGCTGTCAATATCATTTATATATAAATCCAATACAAAATAAAGCTATACTCAAAAAAATAAGTTAGTAGAAAAATTAGTAAAACGTCTTGTATATCAAGTATACTAGTTTTTAGCATTTTTTTTTTTACTGAAATTCCGTTTTCAGCAAAAGTTTTAGTTATATTTTATTAGCACTAAACTAATTTTGAACTAATGTTTTACTAATTTATTTTGCTACAAAAATTGTGCTGATAAACGCATTTATAAAGTGGAAGACAACCAGATAGACAAGATGTAGATGTCGATGATAAATAAAAAAACAACTCTACACAATTTCTATATTTAAATTTTCAACAAATAAATTAACGAAAGTAAATTTTCTCTACAAAATTTTTGAGTTTTTTCAGTCTACTAATATTCAGCAAAAAGTTTAGTGATTTTAGCAAGGATTTTTTCAATCGACTAAGTGTTAGCAAAACTTTTGCTTAGATTACTATTTTGCTGAAATTACCAACTTTTTTGCAAGCACGCTACTGACTAAAAATTTGCTGACACAGCAACATTTTTTGCTGACTTTACTGACTTTTTTTGAGTGTAGGGTCATACGGGCTTTAAAAAAGCAAAACAAATATTTTTTCAATTTTTCTTAGACAGATCAATTTTCCACTTTACTCCGTGTTAATCTACTCTTTTCTTTGAAAGTTTAATAATATCTTTCTTTTAATTTCTCTTTCTCTTAATTTATCTCTCTCTCTCTTTAAAAATTTTCCAGATAACATCATACAATTTATAGAGGTTATTTTTATTATAACAAATGCTTGTAAAATATTAATAAAATTTATGCAGTTTCATTTTATTTTTTATTTTATCAATTTAAATAATTAAACAACACTTTATTTAATGGAAACTGACATTGAAATGACAATAAATGTATGTATGAGCGAGTACACATGAAAGTATTAGGTGCAGTTCACAATGGTACAATTAATGTAAATAAAATTAAATGATAAATATACTCGCTCAAAAAAAAAACTTATCACAGAATTATTATAGAACAATTTTAGTATTTCAAATTATTTCCATGAAATTAAATAAAACATTTATTTAATTTTAATATTAACCTGAGAAATATTCCATAAACGAGAATGCTCAGAATCTTAGATGTTTTGTGTTGAAACTCTTTAAACTTATTTCTATAGAAGTTCACTTATAATACCGATACGATACCGAAATTAATAAAATACCTTTACACTTAAATTAGCTATACCGAAATAAAATAAAAATAAAATACCTAAAAAAACTAAAACAACGTTACCCTTAAAAACCATTACCGAAATTATTGATTGCCATTACTGATAAAATTCTAAATACTTAACAGTTTTATTTTTGCTGCTCCTATCCTACTAATATTTAGCAAAAATAATCTGGTAATTTTACCATTTTTTTCAGCAAGGTCATTTTTAACTAATTTTTAATAGTTTTAACTAAAATTTTTACACTTTTTTCTATTAATGTATTTTTTTAGTTATTACAATTACGATTAAAAATAATTGTAATTGAAATTTTCAAATAAACCCAATTACATTTACAGCTAACTGTAATTGAAAATTTTCAGTTACAAATTACATGTAATTAGAATTAAAACCGATTTTTGTTACAATTTTTCAAAAAAAAATGTAAATACAACTGTACTCGTATGTAATTGTAAATGTTTTTTTAATTAAAAATTTAATTACCGTGGTCTTTATGAAATCCTAACCGGAATTGGATTGCAACCGGAATTGGATTCTATAAAAGGGTTTATAAAAGTTAACGGAAATAGCATAACAATGACGTGACAAAACTTTATTCAATTCAATTCTTTATTTATATAATATCAGTAAGTACAATTATTTAACAGACTTTCTTAAAGAGTTTAGGATTTTATCCTTTTCTTTTTTTAATAAAATATTGTAAATGTTTTATATTTATTACATGTTTTTATTTAAATTTTTAAAACATAAATGTATTAAAAGTTTTATGACATCATTGTAATGCCATTTCCGTTAATTTTTATAAGCCCGTTTACAGAATCCAATCCGTTTCCAATCCAATTCCGGAGGGATTTCATAAAAACCACGTATATGAGTTCTAAGAGTTTATTTTTGTGTAATTGATTGTGAAATTAATTACAAAATGTAATGATTAACGCCAAGGTCTAATAATTTCGCTAATAAGTTACACATTTAGGTTCCTGCACTCAAAAAAGTTTATCGGTAGAATCTACTAAAAATGACAGCTAGAGCAAAAGTTAATGCAGTTCAAAACGCGATAAAGTTTTTTACCTTAAAAACAACTCAAAATGTATTTATTTTTAAATGTCAAAAACAACTAAATAACAAAAATTAACTATTTACTGCAAAATTGCAGTTATGGCAGTTTTTTACTAAAATAATTAAAATAACTGCTTTAAACACTATTACGAAATACCGTAGTTTTCCAAATTTGAAGTCAGTAAAGTCAAAACTTCAAGGTCAAAACTTTCATTAAATTTTGCTCATACGAAGCTAATTTTTTTCCTAGTTTACTAAGTTTGACTTAGTTAATATGTTAAGGTTTTTATATAACTTACACAGTTAATAGCATGTCATTTTTAATTTTCATACGTTGTATATAACATGAAACCTAACAAATGTATACATTTTGCTGATGAGTATCACATCAAAAGTTTTATTTGTATGAAATAAAAAGGCAAAAAAACTTTAATATTATGAATGATGTTATCTATCATATCATCAATAAAAGAAAAACTAGAAAATACCAACAAAAAGTACAAAAAAAAATAAATTTAAATGAATAAAAAACAATGACAATTGAAAAAGTGTTTGTTGTATTTCTCTTATAAGAATTCTACGATATAAAATAAAATTGACCTTGACCTCATCTTTTGACAAATATATAGAAATAATATAACGGTAAATTGTTTAAAAATTACTTTAATGCAAAACAAAATAATGAAACAAAAAAGGAAATAAAGGAGAGAGTGATTATTAGAGAAAGAGAGAGAAAGATAGAAGTTTGGTATTAAAGGAAATTTACTGTTATTTACGGTTTACATATCAAAAGTAAAATACGTTTATTTTTGTTAAATTTTAAGTTTATAGATTTTTTCTTAAAAAAGTAAATAATTACTATGTACGTGTACTTACAATTCAGTGTCCTTGAGGAATACAGTATTAATATCATTGATGATTTTTTCACACAATACAGTTTGTTCATTATCTAAATCAGGATCCATTTTTTGATTTTTAAAAAATTTACACTTTCAAGAATTTATTCCAGTTTTTTTGCTAAATAAACATAAAATTATTTGGAACACCGTTTATTGATAAGTAAAAAATAATACCACCACCGCAATAAAAACTGACCAACTCAGCTAAAAATTGTTTTTTTTTTAGGTTTGTTGTAGTTTATAGTTATTTAAAAAATAATAATTAAAAAAAACTTTATCACATCTCAATAACACAAAACAAGTAGAAGAAATAAAAAATCAACTAAAATAAAGATTCTTAGCACAAAGTGTGTTTTTATATGTGGTACGAGTCGTTTGAGATGACAATAAATATTAAATTCAATAAATTTTGATTTAAATAAAATTAAATCACTCAACAATACCACACACTAAACAAGCATTAAGAAAAAACACTACTAAAGCAGAGCTGCCAGTATTTTTTTACATTCCATTCCCAATCATGCGAATTTTGTTACCAAAAATGCCCAAGTCACATTAACTGTTTTATATTGAATTTGCATAGATAGAATTCACAGTTCGTACTATTTTGAATAGTAAATTAGCATTTATCGGAAACTTGATAATTTTATATAGCTAAATTTAAAAATCATGCCACTTAAACTATGAATTCCTACATTGTTCAAATATTCACTGGATTTCAATTAGAAATTCAATTTGGAATCCATATTGTTTACATTAGAAAATTTGACAGTTAAGGGCGAATAACTTATTTCCAACATAACTAAGGTTAAAACTTAACCACAGATATTTCCATATTAATTTGACATCCATAACTATGGTTAAGCACTAAACTCAGTTCATGTTTAGATAAGTTAGCTGGCCTAAATGGAATTTCAATCCACCAACAACAATTTTTTATAAACAAACTAACCTTAAAAAATAAAATTAAAAATTGTTTTGAAAACATTTTATTTAATGGCGTTGCAAAAAATTCACTACTTTATGATAATTGTATCTATCATATCTATCGTTGTATTTGCTAAGTGTTCTAATATAGGGGTGATAAGTCGAAAGCAAAAATATTCAATATTTTATTTTAAGCAGTCTGGAGACGATCAGCGTGATGTGCGGCATGTACAGCATTTGAACGCGTAACGCCTTGATTGGGAGAAATTACAAAAACAAATATACTAAATCATCAAGACACTGTTAATCGTCTATAGGTCTCTTAAGCTGCCTACACACGAGGAACATTCGTCACAAAATATGTGTTTCTATTTTTTTTTAATTTTTTATACAGACGATACTACACAACAACAAAATCTCAACGACACATCATTTCTGTTTGTTTGTTGAACCGATCACATCAAATATGCGCGGAAAAAATCAAATTAATTAATTTGTTAATCGTTAATTGTTCATAAGCTGCTGTTTTTTTAGTTTTATTTTTTAACTATCACATTTTATGTCCCATAATTCTCGCAAAAAAATTCATTTATAAAATTAATCCAGTTTTCATTATTTATAATTGCCGTCATTTTCATTTTCTTATAAATACTTTGTTCTGATTGGTTGATTTTAAAAACATTGATCAATAATATTGAACGTGTATGTTTGCCTTTAAGTACAATAATCGATTGCCTTTAAAAAAAATTCGTATAAGGGGAGACAAACCCTTTAGACTGGCAACACTGCTACTAATTTCGAATATTCTCTTATTTCCAAAAACATCGCTTATATCCATCCCAATTAGACCCAATAAAGAGAATTACAAAATTATAAACGCATGGAAAACAAAACAACAAAAATAATGAAAAATCACAAATAAAATAAATTTAAATATATGCATTAACACTTTAAATTCAAATAATAACTAAAAATTCACATCACTTGCAAAATAATTAATGTTTTTATATTTTTTACACTTTTTATACAAACTTATTTGTTTAATATACTTTAATTAAGAAAAATCTTCAACCAATCAACTTGACGAGACAAACACCAAAACAAAGTAAAAAGGAAATCAAAAACGAAATGTCAAAAACCTCAAAACAACATTGCCAGATAATTCCATCTCTCGTTGTCCCCAAACAAATTGAAAAATGTCCCTAAAAATAACCATATTAGCAAAAAAAAATTTAGTTATAGCCCGACCTTTAAAAGTATAATTCCTTAATTCAATATTTATATCTGATTAGTAGGGCAAGGAATTTCATGCACTTAAAAATGGAAAATATGCGCCTAAAATATGCGGTTAAAAAGAAAAATATGCATTAAAAATATAAGAAATATGCACTAAAAACTATTACTTTTGCAAAAGTTATTTTGCAAACAGACAGAACTCGAAGATTTCCCATAGGTCAATAAGGTTTTAAGAATGTTTATTTTAATTAAATCAAAATATGAAAACATCAATTTTTTATATTTTTTTACAAAATAAAAAGTGCTCCTAAAAATGAAAAATATGCACAAATATGCATTTAAAAGCACAAAATATGCATTAAAAAGGCACCAACATTTAAAGCCAAAATATGCAAAAACATGCACTTATGACAAAATATGCAAAAATATGCAACTACAAATCGATGCCATTTTGTTCTAAATTTGATGATTCGGATAAATATTTAGTCCATATTAGTTTCGGACTATCGGGAAAAAACATGCATTTGCATGAAATTCCTTGCCCTACTGATTAGATTTTCAACGAATCGATTCGAGGATTCGTCTTATCGATTCATAGAGTTAATTTGATTTTTGTTGATACTTTTAATGGAAACAACCGAGCTGATTCAATTTTAATAAATCATTTCAATTGAAATTTCTTCATTTGATTTATACCTCGCGAATTTAAACATAAAACAAATTATTCAATCTGGAAATCTGACCTTAATTGCAATTAGAACTAATTTTGCAAAACCCCAATATTCCGAAAATTTTTCATATAAAAATTTCTGACTTTGAAAACTTTAATAGCGAAACGCTTCAATTTGTGTTTAGGTAAAACCCCTTTCATTTCTAAGGTGGTATTTCCAGATAACATTTTACTTCAGACAGACGCAAATACAATAACATAATACATGCAAAAATCTGAGACATTAAAGGTCTATTCGCACGTTAACCATGTATGCATTCATATCTACCATTTCCCATTATTAAGGATATGAAATGTAATTTTCAAAGGAAAATATACAAAAATTTTTCAATTTCACTGGGAAATTTCTAATCAGAGCTTCGAAGAATTAATTCCCTAATTCCCTTTTTTTGAACTGAATTTATATTTTTGGAATGAATTCCCTGACCAAACTTAGGGAATTGAATGAATTCCTTTTTTTTCATTCGATATATATTAAAGGAATTCATTCATTTTTTTTCTAATGCCTTCATAAAATTTTATGAATTCATTCAACAAGGAATTCAATCAATTCTAGTTAATTCAACTTTTGGTAAAGGAATTCATTCAATTCTAGTTAATTCAACTTTTGGTCAAGGAATTCATTCAATTCTAGTTAATTCAACTTTTGGTCAAGGAATTCATTCAATTCGAGTTAATTCAACTTTTGGTCAAGGAATTTATTCAATTCTAGTTAATTCAACTTTTGGTCAAGGAATTCATTCAATTCTAGTTAATTTAACTTTTGGTCAAGGAATTCATTCAAGTTAATTCAACTTTTGGTCAAGGAATTCATTCAATTCTAGTTAATTCAACTTTTAGTCAAGGAATTCATTCAATTCTAGTTAATTTACCTTTTAGTCAAGGAATTAAATTTATTTCGTTTAGTTCAAGGAATTGAAAATTTAATTCAGGGAATTAAACGAAAAAAATGTAATTCCTTAGGGAATTAAACGAAATAAATTTAATTCCTTGACTAAAAGTTGAATTAACTAGAATTGAATGAATTCCTTGACTAAAAGTTGAATTAACTAGAATTGAATGAATTCCTTGACCAAAAGTTGAACTTGAATGAATTCCTTGACCAAAAGTTGAATTAACTAGAAATTAATGAATTACTTGACGAAAAGTTGAATTAACTAGAATTGAATGAATTCCTTGACCAAAAGTTGAATTAACTAGAATTGAATGAATTCCTTGATCAAAAGTTGAATTAAGTGCACAGTTGAATGAATTCCTTAGCCAAAAGTTGAATTAACTTGAATTGAATGAATTCCTTGATTTAAAATTGAATTAACTAGTGTTGAATGACTTCTTTAGTGAATGAATTATTTAATTTTAATTCTTTACGCTTTGGTCAGGGAATTCATTCTATAAATTTGAATTCTTTGAATTCATTCACAGGAATTAATTCCTGCTCATTTCTTATTGATGAATTCATTCCTTGAAATAAAGAATTGAATTAAATTTTTGGGAATTCATTCCAAAAAGGAATTAATTCTTTAAAGCTCTGTTTCTAATTTAAGTATATATTCGTATTTGAAACTTTGTTATGCAAGGTTTTCTTTGAGAACATAATTTTTTCAAATTTATAATTTTTCTTTAAAATATTAACAAAGAAATACACTGTTCCCAAAATAATCACCTTTTGAAAACAAGAGAAGGAACTCTCAGAAATTATTCCTAACCCTATTTGCTTTCATTGGAAAAGAGAGAGAGGAAATTAATGGTGGCCTCAAATTTGGAAAAACTGTAATTGAGGGAGATGAAAAATATTAGAACAGTGGTTGCTTATCGTCTTGGCGAACGTGTAAAAGCACTTTATTTAGTTTACAGCCCTGAGTACCGATTCTGAATAGTTTGCAAGCGGTGAAGTGACAAAAAATGTAATTTTTTATCATTACTTTTAAATGAGTAAAAAATATTTTTCACAGCTTCACAAACTATTCGGAATCGGTACTCTGTTACGTTATTTTACTTTGTACGGGTTATGAGAAGTTGTGAAGCGATAAAGAATTAATTAAGCAAAGACCCTTCAAAATTCCCAAATTTATACGCGTCATAAGTCTGGCAATACTTGCTGCTAGTTTAAAAGCTTTATGCTAACTGAACACAGCATTTTCAAATCATCTGATTAGTGGTTATCACGTAAACGACGACAAAAACAAACTAAAAGTTTTCAGGAACAAAAAAATCGCAATATATTGAAAAAATAATATTTTCTTTGTCTTTGACTCAAAAATCAAAAGTGTACTAATAAATTCGAAATAATGGCCACAAAGGTAGTAGCTACCGCTACAGTAAGAGCGTTACAAGGAAGAAAATTGTTACCCACCAGAGCAGCTTTAACATTGGTAAGTTTTAAGTAGCATCCCCAAAAATATACAGAAAATGTATGTCATAACAAAATCTAATGATGAAATGAAACGTAATTTTTTTAATTATAGACTCCGGCAGCTGTAGATCGTATTAAGGATTTATTAAAAGATAAACCGGAGTTTGTAAGTTTTGGTAACACTTTATTACAAACACAAAAATAATTTATCTTTGTTCCCTAGACTGGCTTAAAAGTTGGAGTTAGACAGCGTGGGTGTAATGGTTTGTCTTATACCTTAAATTATGCCAAAGAAAAAGGTTAGTGCAATGTAAATCGTCCCTTATTAATCTTTATTAATAAAATGATTTCCACATTTTCATTCCCAGCAGATAAGTTAGATGAAGAGGTAACACAAGATGGTGTTAAAGTTTTTATTGATAAGAAAGCCCAATTATCTCTTTTGGGTAAGTTGTTGTTTTTGGTTATATAAAAGTATTAACACCTATAGAATTTATTGACAAAGTAAACAAATTATCATAAATAATAGAATTATTTTGGCAGAATATCAGAGAGTGTGTTGATGACGTGCAATAAAAATATCAATCACACTGCTTTATTAGGGACTAAATTATAGAACCTACAGTAGGTTGTACGAATTTTAAAATTTTTCAAATTTCCGGACGTGATAGCACTAAACAAGACTTATTATTGAGCTGATTATGAAAAAAAAAATTGGAGTCTGAAATTGAGACTTCCAATAGCGGACATTTAAATCTATTAATTATATTGTAAGATGGCTCTAAATCAAAATTGTAAAATAAAATCACCCTAAAATGAACATACGAAAAAACGTCAAAAGTTCACTTTTTCTCAAAAAATAAATGCCACTAGATTTATTTATTTTTTTTTTTTTATATTTGGGAATTTTTGTAATTCTGAGGAAATTTTCTTTCATTTGAAACCCGAATTTGCATATTAAAGAAGAGCACAATATTTTAAAATCTAGTATAATTGGTAGTGTCCGACCGAGTATTCGGCTTCGGAGTTCGGCCAAAAACTGATGTTCGGCCAAGTTCGGTGTTCGGCTAAATTTTGGCCGAATACCGAACTTTTCTATAAATCAATATTTTGCAACATTTAGCTCTTTAATTTTGTATAGTAACTTATAAATATGCACATATTTAACTTAATTTTTACTTAAAGAGCGAAAAAGACAACTTTTTTAGGTTTTTGCAATTTAGAAATATTTAGAAATTGGTTTCCGCATTTTTGAATTTGAAAAAGTTGCACGAAATTGTATTTTTATTCAAACACAAAAGTATTCGGCTTCGGTTTCGGCCGAACTTAGTAATTTTGGCCGAATTTCGTCTTCGGTTCGGCCTTAAAAAAGTGAGTTCGGTCGGACACTAATAATTGGCACCAGTTAGTTCACCATTTTGAGTACCCACACATTAAAAATGTGCCATTTTTAGGGTCTGGGAGACCCAGCCCTTAATCCCAAATAGAAAATTATATACTTCCTTTAGGAGGGGCATGACATATTTTTTAGATATGCCCCTATGTTTAATTTTATGTTTTTTTTTTAAATTGCTCTGAAAAACAGTGGCATTTAGAGATTTAAATATTGAATGATTGACTTTTCATTAGAAAAATATACATTTTTGACTTTTTATGAGAAAAATAAATAAGAAACTGATATTTGGGAAAAATAAATGTATAGAACTTTTTTCCTACATTTAAAAAATTTTAAATGGTTCAAGATAATCGATCGTGTATCGATAGTGAAAATTGGAATTTCTAACGTGTCTTTTATTGAAATTTTTAATAAGATCTAAGCGCTTTAGGCACAATTTTAGCTGTAACAAAAGTAAAATCTAAATTTTAAAATTTTTTCTAATTTTTAATTTCACAATTTTCTTGAGCGTATGGTTTGTTTTTTATATATAAAAAGTTTTTTATTTTCGATAAACAAATTAACAAATTATAATTTATTAATTTGTTATTTCCTGAAGATGCTACACAATGGAGTAGCGAAATATCGAAAATAAAAACCTTTTTATATATATAAAAAACAAAGCTTACGCTCAAGAAAATTGTGAAATTAAAAATGGAAAAAAGAAGGTTAAATAAACGACAAGAATTTTTCTAATTATTTTGTAAAATTTAACAATTCTATTTTTTAGGCACCGAAATGGATTTTGTCGAAACCAAGCTATCTAGTGAATTTGTATTCAACAATCCGAATATAAAGGGTACATGTGGATGTGGTGAATCATTTAGTTTATAAATTAAGATATAGTAAATTGATATCGAAATACAAAAATTGGCCAATAATGAAATTGTTAGTTTGTTTGGTTGGATAATGATAAATACAAAATTCATTACAGAATATTAAAAAAAAAAAAAACAAAAAGAACAAAAGAGATATATAACCTTAAATTTGAAAACATTTAAAACGTAAATAAAAGCAAAATTGTGGTTACAAATTCTAGCATAAAGCTAAAACTAGATTCTTTTAGTATTAATCAAAATTGTTCATCAAATTTTTTGGATTGGAAACTCATTTTTAAAATTTTTTTTAATTTTTCGAAAGATAACAAAAACTATTTTTGCGTTAAATAAACCTAATGAAAATTACTGCGAGTATTTAGTTTGCTTTAATAAGTGAGTAGTGTTTTCCTAAATAAGATTAATATCCTCTAATCTACTTTTAAATAATCTCCCTGATTACGTAAGACACAGACGTAGGCGTAGGGGTTTTTAGTCGAGTTTACAGTAAAAACGTTATAAAGATAATTTTTGCAACAAAACATTCAAGAAAGTCGTACATATATTTTACAAAATTGTATTCGCTAAGATAATTTTAGTTTTTATTAATTTTGGTTTGGAAAAATTCAAATTGTACGGAGGAGTTTTTGGTAAATACGCCAACGCCTTATATAATCAGGGGGATAATTGTTGCTTATAAATTACAATTAAGCTTTTTTGTTTCTTATTAGCATAATTTTTAAAATAGTATTTAAACTACTTTTTTGTTTTAAGCTTAAATAATTTATTAGATAAACAAATTGAACACTATAAATAAAATAAAAATAGACTAACCTGTGTTAAATGAATTCTGTTGCCTTTTTAATTCAGTTCACTGAAGAATTTTGAAGAAAATTACTTAATTTGTGTGTCATTTTGAAGGATTTTGGAAAAAACTTTAATTGTTTTTTAATTTTTTGTTTTTGTTTTAATTAATTCACTTTTTTATTTTTGTCCGTAACAATAATAACTTGTTTTTCTTTCTATTTCAATCTACTGGACAATTTTAAATGTAACAAATTTCGGTAACACTAGATGATTTTAGTTAATACTTTTAGTTCTTACATTAATTTGTTTTATTTTCCAACTGCATGTTTATGAGTAATTTTTTGTATTCATTTCAATATATTGTAAAATTTTTAAATATAAATTATTTCATTTTCACTTTTTAAATTTTTTAAATAACGTAATATAATTTTTTGTTTTAATTTACTTTATTTTTCATTACTGGCTGTATAACCATTTTCTTCATATTCTTCTCTAGTTAGTAGCAATTCTTTAAATCCATCACTACTGGCCAATTCTTTGCCACCATACCAACCATAACTTACAGGATCTTCAGGAAATATTAAAGATACCTCCAAATCATCGGGAGCCAAAGATCTTATCTCTGTTTTAAGACGAGGTATGAAACCTGGAAATAATGATGAGCCGCCAATAACCAATATATTACGCAATAATTCATGATGTGTATAGGAAGGACAATCTTTAAGGGAGTCTATAACAGCTTCTGGGATACCAACTTGTTGTATGCCCACATCTGAAGGATGAAATAATAATTCTGGTACCGTAAAACGTTCATTACACAATCTAATCGATTGCTGTTCGGAATCATCTACTAAAGGATTCTTGGAGGTGTCTTTTGATCTAATATAACCTCGTTTTACGGAGGTAAAGTCAGGTAAAACATAATCTACAACCACCTCGGAACGTTTTTTGGTGTCAGTGTGAACCTCCATGTCTTTCATAAAGTTTTGTGAAACATAGCATATATCCTCCTTTATTTGATTGACCACATATGATTCATCCATCACATTAAGGTGGCGATATGAGATTAATTCTTTTAAATGATTGGTTAATACCTTTCCACCTACTTCTATACGTCTTATACCCTTTGCTACTTTTTTCCCCCGAACGAAGGGTACTACATGCGTAAAACTATAACCCACATCCACCACTATGCAATTTAAAGCCTGCATAGAAGTCTCTTCACTTTCGGCACAATAATTGTAGGCAGCCAATTCTGCAGTAGTACTTTTGTGTATACCCAAACAGTGAAATTCTTCAAACAATATTTCAATCATAGCTTCTTGTATGCCTGCAAAATTTAGTTGGGGTTCTGTCACCAATATGTTGCGATCTTCCAAAGATATGCCTGAACCTTCTGGGCTAAATATGTGGTCCCACACAGTTTTTTGAACATCCCAATTTAATAGATAACCCTTTTGAAAGCATAAAATGTAAAATAAACCAGAAGCATCCCGGCACTCATCTATCTGACTGCCAATAAATGCGCGTCTACGTTCGGCCTTGGCTTTCATGATACAATTTAAAGTAATCTGGGGATCCTCTTGGGATGCTAAACCCAATTTGGCAGTATACGCCCCATTGTCCAAAACAACAGCAGCTTCACTATCATCCATTTTTTTGTTAAAAAATTTGCTAATACCTTTTCTCACAAAAAAAAACACGCTCAACTAAAAGGAAAACTTCTGCTTACAGTTAAAAAGCTTATTAAACACGGCCTTTTGAAAATACAAATACAAGCTTTTATTTGCTAAACAACACTGTTGACAACTTTTCGGTTTTCCCGCTAATCTAGCGCTTTTTTAGTGCTCATAGCGGGGGAATAATGAGCAGGTTAGAGATTAATCACAACTGGGTGGACAACGACAGCGAGAATTATGTTTCTTAAACTGCCTACACACTAGGGAACATGGTTGAGGGAACAAAAAATATCAAAAAATTTTGTAAACACGAAATGCACGCTCTCAACACGCACACACACACAAACGCACTCACACATTCACAAAAAATGCTCTCTTTTTTTAAGTATGTTCCCTAGTGTGTAGGCAGCTTTATATATTGTATGCGAAGCAAAATGTCGATATGTCGTCCGCCGATTTGTAGTCGTAATAGAATCTGTTTTAGAGTTTAATCAAAACTTGGTAAACAACAACACTAAGGATTGCTTTTTCATATATTTTGTATGGGAAGCAAAATGTCGCCAAGTCGTCCGGCGATTTATCGTCGTAATAGAATCTATTTTGTTTTCATGGCGACACAGTAACATACACTCAAAATATCTGACAAATTGTTGCCATATTTTTATCTAAATAATGGTTGCCTATCAGACCAGAGTTGTAGAAATATGTATCAGAGTTGCAAAAGTTCGTACTTTGATTACAAAAAATTTTGTATTTTGACAGAAGAAACATAATAGATAATATATATATAAAATATTTTTAATTATGGGGGTTATTTTGTAAAACGCAACGCCTTGCGTTGCGTTGTTTACCATAGAAATTGTTTTTGTAACAATAACAATTTACACACAAATCAACGCAACGCAAGGCGTTGCGTTTTACAAAATAACCTACTATACACAGATGTGAAACCAATGACAGGTGTCAAAAAAGTATTCTCGAACCGTATGGTTTTGTTTACATGGAAGTGAAGTCAAAAGGGAGATAACAATATAAAATCTCCATACATTTTGTATTGCACATTTTTTGTATATATCTGTCTCTTTTTAGATTATTGTGCATTATCTTTTGTGTTTTTCTTAAATTTTTGCGTTTTGTTTTGCTTATTTTCTGTCGGCCATATTGCCCAAATCAGCTGATTCATATCTGGTATAATTTGTGCTACTATATTTCTTCTTTCAAAATACAAAATTTTTTTTCTAGCGCTTTTAATGACATATCTAGCCGTTTTTGGGGGGAAAAAAAGTTGGCAATAGTGCATAACAATCACTTAGAACTGTTAGCCGTTTAAACTGTCAAAACAGCTGTTAGCTGTCATCGCTTATTAAACATTTCTAGATTTCTGATTGAAATTTTATGTAATAATCGAGTTAAAAACTAAATTTATTCTAAAAACATGTCGGTGGCAAGACAAATTTTTCTAGCAACCAAACAATCACAAAAATGGTAAGTGGAAATAATAATGTTGTGAAGTAGATAAAAGTTAATGGCAAATTTCCTTAGGTCACCCATATTGTGTCGAGGCATGGCTTCTTTGCGTGATGCTCCTACCATCGATATTAACACAGCTTTAGCCAAACCGGAAGAGTTGGAACAAAAACACAAATTAGAGGGTACCATCACTGTACCTGTTAAGGTTGATATTAGCCCCATTTCCGGTGTGCCTGAGGAACATGTTAAGGGTCGCAGAGTACGCATACACATGCCACCCAAAAATGCCATGCAAAGTGGTACCGATAATTTAAATACCTGGCAAATCGATTTTGATAATCGGGAACGTTGGGAAAATTCTTTAATGGGCTGGTGTTCAACGTAAGTTTTAAAAATTTTTACTAATTAACCGTGACTAATTTTATTGATTTTTTAGAGGAGATCCATTATCCAATATGCATGTTGACTTTGCTTCCCAGGAAGAAGCTATAACTTTTTGCGAAAGGAACGGCTGGCGTTGGTTTATTGATGGGGAGGAGCAACCTAAAAAAGAACGTGTTAAGAATTATGGCGTTAATTTCGCCTGGAATAAACGTACCCGTGTTTCCACTAAGTAAACTGCAGCATTAAAGCTGTAACTTTCGAATGAAATGTTTGAAAACAAATGTTAAAGAATTAATAAAATTCAGAAGAATATAAATATTACTGAAAGACTAATACAAATAGTTATTATGATGAAATTTCTACAGAAAAATATGTGATAAATTTCCTACATAAAAACGGTGAAATTCGGATCATTTTAATAGAAAAGGATTTCAATCAAAATTTTTCAAAAACTAAATTCTACATGAAAAAAATTATTAGAAAAATGTTTTATAAAAAAAATTAATTAATTAAATTGAAATCTGATAATTTTGCTATAAGAAAATTGTTTTAGCACCTAAGAATTTGTTTTAAAGGAAAAATCCTCAAAAAGATTAAGTATCTGAGAGTTTTTCTATAGGAAAAATATCTCAACATTCCAGTATCTGAGGATTTTTTTATACAAAAAAATTTGGTCATTTTACTGCAGAAAAAAATTCTCAGGAGAATATCTCAGAATCAGATTTTTTTCTAAACAAAAAACTATCCGAAAACATTGTTATAAAAAAGAGTTTTAATACTTATAAACCCGATTTTCTCTAACAGAAGTTTTAAAATATTAAGGATAGTATTAGATTAGTTGCTTTCCCATTTTAGAAAACAATTTTTTTATTAACATTAGCTACGATCCCTTTTATGTTTTTTGCTTTTGTGTCCATATTTTTTGTTATCATCTTTATCTTCAGAATGCTTTCGATAAGACTTTTCAGTCCTTTCATAATATTTTTCTATTTTCTCCTCCTTTGGATAATAATGTTCCCGACTTTTGCTACGTCGTCTACTTATGCTGTCGTAATCATAAGATTTTATGTTATCATTAGATCTTTTAATTGTGGGTCTATCTTTAGATGTGGATATTTGAGGACTTTTATTTCGTCTTCTATGATTTTTTTCATAATACTTCCATCTTTGGTCATTTTCACTTGGAGATCTTGTTATACTTGTAATTCTTTGGTGATGTTCAGTTTCTTTTCTTCTGTAAGAATTTGTATCGATATTTCTTTTCCTACTTCTTTCACTGGTTTGCTGATCTCTAGAGGAAGCTCTTTTAGGACTTTTACTATGTCTTCCATGATATTTTTCATAATTCTTCAATATACGAATGCTTTCATTAGATCTGGATCGACTTCGTTTACTTCTATAATTTCCAACTTTTTTGCTTCTGTATATTTCCCTATCTGTATTCCTATCTCTACTTATACTTCTTTTTTTATGACGTTCACAATAAGGACTTCTTTTATTGATTTTGAATTCATTAGATCTGCCAACACTTCGGCTTTTACTTCTTCGTCTGCTTTCTCTAAACTTTTCATTACTTAGATTCCCATTGCGTCTATAGCTTTTATAAGTGATTTCTTTATTTCCCTCTATTCCACCAAGATCTCTGCTTCGACTTGTTTTGCTTTTATTATACTCTCTTCCTTTATCTTTCTTATCTCTTTCGGTTTGGTCTATTTTATTTCCCATAAACTGCTGCAGGGCCTGCATTTGTAAATCTACCAAACACCTAACTTCTTCTATATGCGTGGGCTTACTTTTGCGAAATTTACGTTTTTTACGCTTTTCCTCACGTTTTTTCTGGGCCACTATCTCTGCCAAAGAAATTTCACCTTCAGCTCTAAAAAAAAATTTTAGGTAAATTTTTTTATAATATAAAAGTAAAGATCTTACACTTTGGGAACTGTGTTATTTTCCAACTTCTCCGTGTGCTTAATAACATGTTCATAGATTAGTAACTTTTGTTCCCTGGAGAAATTCGCTTGTAAATCACGGAAGTTTTGAGGAGCTTTGATTTGTTCATTCTGTAGCAATATTTGCATTTGAGGAGTTTCTGAAAAAAAAAATTAGTTATAAATTTAGCTAAATTTTCAATAAATTTACCCATAACAATAGAATTTTTTGTCACACAACTGTCTGGATATGTGGTGATTTTAGGTGGGCCAATCTTCTTGGTTTTTTGAGTTATAGATGCTAAAGAATTTGAATTAAAATTCTGAAAATTCAAATTTTTATTAAAACAAAATTTGTTATAAGAAATAATAAAATTATGGTGTTAACATTGCTAAAGTTGCTTAAAAATGACCACAGTTTCATCTTACCTTCAGCACTCCCTCTTCCGACCAATCAAGCCTATGTAAAATTTTCTGCAATCTTGCTTTACATTGTTTAATATATTCCTGTAAACCTTGAATGTTACCACAAGGCTCCATTACCTTTTTATTTCTTTAAATTACAATTAAGTAGCAAAAAGAAAGCAAATTGTATAAACCTAGGGTATGAACTTGTAAACAAAACGTTGAATGACCATTGGCCAGATGTTTTTACACTGTTGCCAATTCGGTGCTTTTCACGCTAATGTAGGTAATATTGGTTTTTCGTTAATATTGGTTAATATATTTACACTTTTGAATACGCAAAAACAGCGAGTGTAATAGGTCATTCACATGAACGAGATAACTAAATGTCCTCATTTGTGTTCTTTATTCTATTACCATATAACATCATATATTAACATTATGTGGTAATAGAATAAAGAACACAAATGAGATTTAGTTATCTCGTTTATGTGAATGACCTATAATATTATACTATACTTAGCAAACACAATTTTATAAATAAAACACGAGTTTTCATAAGTTGAGCTTAAATTATACGCTCAATTTTGTCTTTAACGTAGCTTTTTTCTTAACTTTTTCTTGACTTTCTATCGTTTTTATTTGATTTTTTCTATTCTAATTAGATGTTAATTTGATCGAGTTAAAAACAGATTTTGATATATTTCGACAGAAATTCAATAAAAGAAGGATGTTTGCAAAAAAAAGGCAACATGTAGCAAATGTTTATGTCATAAAAAAATTAATAAATAATAAATTTTGACAATTTAACAACCCAGTACTTCAATTCAACTACTCTGGATTTTTAAAACATAGTCCACAAATTATATATGAATAAGCTGATTTGGGAAATATGACCGACAGAAAATGAGCAAAACAAAACGCAAAAATTTAAGAAAAACACAAAAGATAAAGCACAATAATCTAAAAAGAGACAGATATATACAAAAAATGCGCAATACAAAATGTATGGAGACTTTTATTGTTATCTCCCTCTTGACTTGACTTCCATGTAAACAAAACCATACGGTTCGATAATACTTTTTTGACACCTGTGATTCCCCCTGATTATGTAAGGCGTAGACGTTTTTAGGCGTTTTTACAGTAAAGTCGTTATAACAAATATTAATGCAATATTTAACAGTGAAGTAAGACTTATTTATTTATTTATTTATTTATTTATTTATTTATTTATTTATTTATTTATTTATTTGAAATATATTCCATAAATTAATTTACAAAATATACAAAAGGCGCCAGGTGACTAGACCATATGCGCACAAACAGAAAAAATTAGTAAGATAAAAAAAAAATAATTATACATAATATTTATCTATTTAAAACAAAAACAATATTGAATAATGGACTTATTTATACATCTTGAATACCATGTCTTTGAAGACTTCTTTTTATAGATGGTAGATTTACGAGTGTAGTGCAGTCAATGATTTTCTCCAGGTTATCCTCAATTTTAGATATTGGGCATTCGGTTAAAATATGTGGAACAGATAGTAAGACATCGCAGGAGGTACATTTTGACGGGTCTGTTTGATTATAATAGTGTTGTGTGACGACATAACAAAATGCATTCACTTCTTGTTAAATTAGTATTGTACTTAAGCCTCGGCTGAGTGGGATAAAGTCTTCTATGTGCAGCTCGGAATTGGTTTAATATAACTTTCGGAAAACAAGGAGTTTCCGTTATCAGCGTTAGATTTTGTGCTTTTTTTGCTGCCCTATTGGCGCATTCATTTCCCTCTATGCCAATATGCGAAGGAACCCATAAAATCAATATCGGTTGGTTTCCATTTGGTAGTGTGATGACATTGTTATATAATCCATTGTGGTTCTTCTTTAGTGCCTTAGTTGCACTTAGGCTGTCTGTACAAATAATAGTTTTGACTCCCCTTTGAATAGCATAAGAAATTGCTTTTTGAATGGCCGCTAACTCGGCTGAAAATACTCCTGTATCATTCGGTATACGTACTTCCTCAACCGTTTCAAATTGTGCTGGATTAATTTCCTCAACAATTGAATACGATGTTACACCATTTTGAAATGAACCATCTGTGTATAGTATCATATCTGGGCCAAAGAAGGATATTATTTCACGTAAATTTCTTTTAAATACGATTGGATTTATGTTGTTTTTATTGTAGCAACTTAAACTTGTATCCGTTATAGCATAAGAGTTATCGTAATTAGTGACATAAGGCTTTTCAGGAATAGCAATGTTGTGTGTATTTAGAAGTATAATGATTTGTGTAATTGCAGATTGTGGGCTAATGTTTTCAAGTTGAAGATGATTCCAAAAAACGTCGTGAAGACCATCAGATGGGATTGTTATTGATCTAGACGCCATTCTTGCTGCACATTTTTCCAAAATAAACCGAAATTCTTTGTATCCAGCCTCAAGTCTTAGTAGTTCCAGTGGTGTTGATCTCAGTAGACCGGAAGCAGTTCTATAACAGTTATTAATAGCAGTGTTTAATTTTTTAACGTTATTTCTTGAAGTCCAACCATAAATTGTAATACCATGTTGTAGAACACCAGTGACCAATGATCGACAAATTTCAAGAGCAGTATCGATATGTGGTCCTTTATTGCGTGAACATATAAGCTTCAGGAGATTGTTTATTTTGCTTAATTTGGAAATTAAATATTTTTAAGCGTTTTTACAGTAAAGTCGTTATAAAAATATTTTTGTAATACTTAACAGTCAAGTAAGACTTATATTTTACTAAAATTGTATTAGATTCGCCAGGAAAATTTCACTTTTTGTTAATTTCGATTTTGAAAAACTCGATTTGTATGGAGGCGTTTTTACTAAATACGCCAACGCCTTACACAACCAGGGGGATTGGTTTCACATCTGGTATTAATCTGTGACATTGTCGATCTTTGAAAAAAGGTGGCAATGTTTTATTTTTCGCGAAACTTCTAGAATTACAAGTCGATGCAAAATAATAAGCGGCTGCAAAGAAAAAATTTAACAGCGGCGGCTAAAGGATTTCGGCTGGAAAAATTTTCTGACGTTAATGTTAAGAAAGCAAAATAAGTTACAAAATGTGAAGCAAAAAAAGCTTTTAAAAAATCCAAAGTGATAATTGAAAAATTAAAAAAAGTATCGGCTTAGCTGCAACTACAAACAAGCTAACCAGAGATTCGAAAGCTTAAATTCAATTTAAGCTTAAAACACGAAAAATTAAATTCAGATTTTAAAAATATTGATATATTATTCCGTTAAACCATTCAAAAAGAATTTATTCATAAGCTTCATTCCCAAAGATTTAATAAGATTTGATAAATTTGGAAAAAAAATATAACTATATAAATAGTTTGAAAAATTAATAGTTATATTTTTTTTCCAAATTTATCTATATCTGTAAAGTTTTTATTTTTAATAGTAAAAGGCTTTATTTTTGAATCATGTAGGTTGATAAATAGCATCCGGTTTCTAATTTGTTACTAGCACACGCTGTAAAATTGCTTATTTAAAACTTTTATTTGTACATTATTGTTTTCTTCTACTGAAAGGCAGAAAACAGGCTTTGAATTCAGTGAACTTATTTTATTTTTTTTCAATTCAGTGAACTTATTTTATTTTTTTTTTCAATTCAGTGAACTTATTACTTTTTTTTTAATTCACTGAACGTAATTTTATTTTTTTTTTAATTCACTGAACGTAATTTTATTTAATTCACTGAATGAAAATGAAATTGAACGAATTCAGTAGTGAATTAATTCAGTAAGGAATTAATTCACTTTTTTTCAGTTCGATTTATAAAATTGAACGTGTTCACCAGTGAATTAATTCATTTGATTTAATTAAAAGAACTATTGCAATTGAATTAATTCGTAACAAAATAAATCGAACGAAAGCAAATATGAATTAATTCCATTCAATATATGGTGCTTAGTAAATTAATTCATCGAATTTTTAATTCAGAACTGAAAAATTGAATTAAGGAATTAATTCTTCAAAGCTCTGATGTAGCCATACGTAACGCGGCGACTCAGCTGATTCAATCTAAAATAATGATTAAAAAAGAAATAGACTGTCAGCTATGCTCTTTTAACTCATTATATTTTCCATAATGAGATACGTCACGTTACGTCCACGTATGGCTAAATGTGCCTTAAGCCAAAACCAGCCGCTCACTTCGGCGGCGGTGGCGTTGCTACATCTTTGATTCACTCGACTTGTATCTCTATTCCTTCTATTTACAAATTTCGATATAGTTTTTTTCATTTGTTTTCATAACAAATAATTTTTAGAATATGTTAAAATATTTATTTTATGCTAAAGAATTATACATATAAAACGAAATAGTGGAAATAATAAACAAATAAATGTTAAGAATTAAATTGTATATAAGACTTATGGAGAAATTTTAGTAGAACTTAACTAATTTTGGAGGCCAAAGTTCTAAGTGATTTTTGCAAAAAAATTTCTCGCTGAAAGTTTGCAAAAACGAATAAAATACGTAAACAATTTTTGTGATTTTCAGACATTTATGTGACGAAGATATAATTTGTTTTAAATGTTTACCATAATGGAGAATCGAAAACGACCACGTTTGGATTTAATAAATACAAATAATAATTCTACTGACTCTATACAAGGAGTGGCTACTTCTACGGCATCAACGATGGGTACGGCCACTTTAGCCACCATAGGGGGACAGAGGTGGGAGTTTATTTTAGTAAAATAATTTTTGTTTTATATTTATATTTGTATTTTTATAGCTACATATTAAGTAATTCAGCTGGGTCAAATCTTCCCGCCAACATATTGTTGTCGATATGTGATGATAATTCTGATGAATCGGAAGAATATATTATAGATGGTTCAATATTATCACAAATTAAACAAGAGAATACGGTGGCCACACAAACTTTAAATACACATCAGCAGCAGCAACAACAACAGCCCACTTTGGTTACTACGGTACCACAATATCGTATATTTAATCAAACAGGGAAACTCTTGAACAATTCTTTAAATCCTTCTTCAACTTCGGTGGTTAGTACTCCAACTGTTGCTACAAATTCCTCCATAATATCGAATAGTGTACATTTGCCACCAGGCTGTGAAATTTATGTAATCAAAGAAATGATTAATTCTCCTAAACATCAAGTAATTGCTGAATCTACAAGTACTAAACAATTGGCTAATAGTACCATAAAACTAGAACCTATGTCTCCCCTACCAGCTTCTGCACCTGATTCTTTAAAACTTATACGTAACTCTCCCACAACCGGAAATACAATGCAAAAAATAAACTCTTCTTCTGCTAATATTTCTTCTATATCAATAAATTCTTCTTCCTCGTCTCCTGGCGCCAATTCATCTTCTCCGCCAGTGGCTGCCGATGATACTGTAAAACGTAGTTTAATTTTAGAAGCTTATAAAAAACGTGATGATAAACGTCGTGCCACCCATAATGAGGTCGAACGTAGAAGGCGTGATAAAATTAATAGTTGGATTTTTAAACTTAAAGAAATGTTACCCTCTGAAATATCGCCCCCAAATACTAGCATAAATAAAGAATCATTATCTGCTGCAACAACAACAGCTGTTAATCAAAATACTTCCACACGCCTTTTAGTACAACAAGGTACAACACGCACACCGCCTAGTGATTCTAAATCTCAAATACTTATAAAGGCTTGCGATTATATTAAAACAATGCAGGAGGAAATTGAAAGGTAAAGGAATAGGATTAAACATAATTTATAGAAAATATGAAAAACACCTCCAAATTTTAAATTTTCTTTATTAAAAAAAATTTTTTTAAAGTATTTTCTATAGGAAAAATATTTTCGAATCCGCAATGTTTTCCTATATGTCTTTTATGTAAAAAATTTTCACCGATAATTTTTCTATACCAAATATTTCCAATAATCTCAGAATTTTTTTATACAACAAGTTCGTTGAATTTTAAGTTAAATTTAAAGAAAAAATTTCTTAGAATTGGATAAAATTTCAGATAGAAAAACTTAAAAATACCAAGCATTTTTCTATAGGAGCAATTTCTCAAAATATGCAATTTTTCCTATACAAAAAATTTCTCAAAGCCTGAAAATGTTTCTATATAAAAAATATCTCAGGTTATCGTAATTTTTCTTTACATAAATGTCTTAAATTCGTTGAATTTTTTTATACAGGAAGTGTTTTATACAGGAAGTTTCTGATTTTATGAATTTTTCCAAACGAAAAATATCTAAGAGAATGGGAATTTTTTTATACAAAAATGTCTTGGATTCTTAAAATTTTTCGTTTGAAAAAATTTCTTTAGAACCGGTTAAAATTTCAGATTTTTTATAAAAAAGGAAGAATCTGATTATTTTCTGTGGGAAAATTGTACAGATTGTCCATAGTCTGAAGTTTTTTCTATAGGACATATGTCTGGGAATCTAAGTATTTTTCTTTGAAACAAATGTTTAGAAAAGTTCTTCAGTTTCTGAAAATTTTTCTGCAAGAAAAATATAAGAATTATCTTAAAGAAAAATTTTAAAAATCTAACAAATTTTTTAAAGAGAAATCCCTGAATATCTAAACTTGTTTCTATCAAAAATTTCCTAGAAAATAAAGGAAAGAATATGTTTTTTTAAACTCTATAATTTTTCTATTAGGAAAATGTACTAGAATCGCAGAGTTTTTCTATAAGAAAAAGTTCTCCATTGTCAAAATTAATCAGTGTCTAAAAATGTTTCTATAGAAAAAAGTCCTACGAGTCTTAAGAGTTTTTTTTTTAATAAATCATCTGTTTTTTATAATTTTGTTTTACTTTATTGTTTCTTTTTCTTTCCAGCCTCCGCGAGTGCCTTACGGAAAATGAAAATTTACGTTTGAGCAATCAACGTTTACAAGATGAAATAAATAATTTACGCAACAAACAACAGCAACAACAAAATCTTCATAACAACAATAATAATACTATTTTATTAAACACTAACAATAATAATGACGATGATGATTGCGAAATAACTTTAAATTCTTTAAATGCAACCTATGCAAATGTACAACTATTTGCACCTTCACCAAATAATACAAATTTAACCGGATTAGTTGGTTTAACAACAAATTCTAATGTGACAACAACACCAACAGTTAATGTAACATATGCCAAACGTGAACTAATAATAAGAGATTATGTGGATTAGAATGAATGGTGATGAAATGAAATTATCATTGAATTTAGTTTATAGATACTATAGAACAAAAACGATTTTAGTAATTTTTTAGTCAATGGAGAAAAACATGAGGTGAGATTTTTATGTTAATACAGAAGTTTTATCTGTGATATTTTCATTAATTCTTTTTTTTTTTTTTGGCGCTAAACATATTTTTTATTGTATATTCAATTATAAAAATTGTCTAAAATAAACATCAAAAAAGCAATAGGTTATTTTTACATTGGACGCAATCAACTAATTGTAAAAATTTAAATTATATGACCTTAGGGTTTTGAAAATGTTTTTGAATTGCTTCACCTTGGCCATACAAAATTAATTCTTTATGAAGTTACTCTTAATTTTTATTTCAAGTTGGGCGCCTAATATATATTTAATTTATTTATAAAGACAAAAATGTCCTAAAGTTGGGCGTCAATAAAGCAATAAGTTGTTTTCAATAAAAAAAATGTATATTGGCCCCAAAAATTCCTTTAAGTAGGGCATACACGTTAAATATTATTGATAAGTTTTTCAAAAATCAACCAATCAGAAAATTTTATTTTTAAATAATTTGTTCGGATTGGTTGATTTTAAAAACATTGAACAATAATATTGAACGTGTATGCCCTACTTTAATCAAATTTTATTTGTAGTTAAAAGCAAACATACACGTTCAATATTATTGATAAATATTTTTAAAATCAACCAATCAGAATATTTCATTTTTAAATACTTTGTTCTGATTGGTTGATTATAAAATCGTTGATCAATAATATTGAATGTGTATGCCCTACTTTAATCAAATTTTATTTGTAGTTAAAAGCAAACATACACGTTCAATATTATTGATCAATATTTTTAAAATCAACCAAAGTATTTAAAAATAAAATGTTCGGATTGGTTGATTTTTGAAAAATTGGATTAGATAAGACCACACGTTCAATATTATTGATCAATCTATTTAAAATCCACCCATCAGAGCACCAATGAGAGCCACTTGGTCAAATAAATTGTTCCCGTCAGTGTAATTTTTTTTGCTTGCAACCCGTTGGGTGCCAAAATATTAATTTTTTGAGTCTTATTTATAGTCGCACGTTGAGCTTTAAACAAACACGGTGTTGTTTACAATTCGAAAAAAAAAATATTTGTCTTGGTCCCATGTTGGGTGCCAAACAATCTTTGAGTTTAATTTTATTTATATATAAAACAAAAATTAAAATATATGGGCACCACTTAAAATATTTGAATTAGTTTACTACTCGTTGAGCGCCAAATTATTAATCAAACTCTTATTATATTATCTAAACAGTTTAAAATTTTACTATTGGTCCTACGTTAGGCACAAATATTTTTTAATATCCCAGCCAGCAAACAAGCCCAAAAATGAATCAAAAAAATCTCAAAAAATATTATTAAAAGTTCAAATTTTTGTATGAAAGTGGTTCATCCAAAAGATTCTTCTTTTTTGATTCAAAAATGACTCAAAAAAATGATTTTTTTAGCCTTTTTTGAATTGTTCACAATTTCAAATATATGTATATTTTTGTCCAACTTTGGGCATCAGACATTCTTTGAATTTTAATTATTTTGTATTGACCCTTGTTGGGCGCTAACCCTTTTTTAACTACTTTATTTTTTCATCGGTGTGCTTCAAACGTACCAAGGGTTACGTTGTTTTAAATTTCAAAACATTCAAGTATTTTAATTATTTTTAAATATTTTTATTAGTCTAAGGGCGACATTCTTTGAATTCAGTTTTGGTTATGGATGTGATAAATTTTAAAATAAATGAGCGCCTATAATACAATATTAACCAGTTTTCTCTAAGTATGTATCTGTTTTATTGCATTTTAAAAATATTTATAAATTGCTCCTCGTTTGGAACTCAAATCAAACTATTATTTTTATTAATGGTACCTTCGTTGACCGTCAAACAAAAAAATCCGTTTTTTCAGTTTAAAAATCCCATATATTTATTTGTTGTGCGCCAAAGTTTTTTCAATTAAATTTATTTTATAAGGGACAAAAAAGACCCATAAGTTGAAGAATTAGAGGGTAAAAATATTCCGTACAATATTTGTCATGAAATTCTACTATAAGTCTCTGAAGACATCAAAGTTTAAAATTTAACTTCAATTCCAGAAATACATAAATCAAAACTTAAAATGTGTTTAAGGGCTAATTTCGTACTTATACATAGTTGGCGCCCAAATGTACCAGGGCGCCATTGTATTATTTTCAAATTTCTTTGCACATTTCATTGCATTTGAAGACACTAGCTTACTTTACAAAAGAAAGCTATACATAGATATAACAACAACTGGCAGTATAACCTGCTTTAACGTTTTGAAATACTTATAATTGGGCGCCAAAAATAATTAAAATGTATTGTTTTTAGTACATAAAGATCTAATTTGTCCTTTTGTTTTCTAAATTTTTATTTTATTGACTCCATGTTGGGCGCCAAACAAATATTATGTTTTTTTTTTATAACAACTAAAAAGATGAGACTTTCATATTAATATAAAAATTGCACATTAAATTAATTTAAACGATTTTTTATTGTTTTTTTTAATAGATTTCTTATGTAGTAAAAAACAATTAAATACCTCTTATGAAAATGGATTATCTTTTTTTTTATATTTTTATGATTTTTTATAATTATGTACATTTTTTATATACTTTTTTTATTATTATAATGTAGTCTTAGTAATTTATTTTATTGTAAAAGATTTGAAATATTTTTTTGTAATGCATTGAAGATATAAACGATTATGGAATTCGGGATTTTGGTGAGTTGAAAAAAATTAAATTTTTAAATCCAAATTTTATGGAAATAGTTTTGTAGCAAAAAAGAGGAATATGAATAATATTCTAACCGTATAAAAATAGTAACATGACAAAAATGTGAAGCGATTTATGTTTTTACAAACGCTTTGAACTACATTATCCTGATACATTATATGGGCATTGTAACCCAGTAGCAAATGGTCGAACTAGTTGTAAAAAGTACTAGTTTTTTTAACTAGTAATTACGAAACTAGTTCTCTAAATAATTATTTTGAACCAGTAGTATACTAGTTTAATACGATCTGTGTAGGGACTGTGAAAAAAATTAACTCAACTAAAAAACGAGGTTTTGAAATTATCATTTTGTTCACATTTGCTTTTAATAAAATCAGAGTTTGCAAAAAAACACTTAAATTTTGTTATTGTGAATTAAATTGAGGTGCAAATCAACTGGTATGATACTGGTGCCAGTCACTCCAAAACTGGTATAAATTTCTCATAAGCACGAGTACAGTTGCCTACTTTTCTTCCTAAAACCATAATTTTGAATCATCTGTGTACCTCCTCTATTAGTTTCATTGAGACTATGCAGAGACTGTTACAAAAGAATAGATTTAAATACCAGTTTTTAATTCTTGTTTTGTTTGCATTTGTTTTTAATAATACAGTCTGAGTTTGCAAATAAACACTAAAATTTTTTATTGAGATTTTAAATCATAAATACAAAATCTTTTCAATTTCATGTGATAAAGCCCGTACGACACTAGCTTTATTCACTTTTTCTTGACTTTTTTTTAGGGTTTTTTTTAAAGGGTGCTTATTTACGAAAAAGTTAAAAAGGAATAGACAAAAATCAAATAAACAATCTAAAAAAAAAAAATTCAAGAAAAGTGAAGAAAAAAGCTAGTATCATACAGGCTTCAATGGATGTAATTATCTCGATAAGAGAAAACTATCAATCTAATCTAGGCTTCTTCAAAAAAAACACCCCTTGTTTTTATTTATATAATTCAGATCTTATCCAACTGGTACAGCACTATTTCCAAAGAATCACTTTCGAACTGGTTCCGCGAGTGTCACATTAGTACCAGTTTTGCTCCCTATTTTAGTGCTTAAATTGTAATTTTCAATTTAGGTCTACAACTAGTTCCAGAGTGGTAGTATGGCGACAATTGCCCACATTCCTGTGACTTCTCCATGTTAAATTCTACAGTTGTTTGTACGGAGAGGCGGTAGGCGGTTCTAGTCTGATTCTAATAAACTAGTACATAGCTGGTACCGAATTAGTATTTTTTGCTACTATTTATGTTTTGTGAAAATAGCCAAAACTCATAATAACCGAATTGTCACCAAAAAAGATTGAATTTTTTTTCTTTATTTTTGTTTGTTATTTTAAATATAAATATATAGTTTAGTTAATTTTGTTTTGAAAAAACAAATTATAAAGAAAATAGTGCAATAATTACAAAATAAAACATGTTAACATTGTTATGCCTAAAAAAAACAAAAATACACTTAATTAAGCTAAAAAAAATGTTACACTTTTATTAATAATATTAAAAAAAAAACAATTGTTACACTTATACATATATAAAACAAATTAAACATAAAATATAAAACAAAAACTTTCAATAAAAACTTAAAACTCTAGCTAAAAATGTAGTGCTTCCTTATGCAAAATTTTTTCTATATAAAAATCTAAAATTTCATTCTACAACTGTTTTTCTCTTCCTCTCTCTCTCTCTTAGGAAATATTTAATAAAATCGGTTTCTCATTTTTAACAACTTTAAGATATTTAAATAAAAATAATTGTTTTCTAACCCCTAAACTGTTTTTAAGTAGTGCAAAATTTAAAATTTTTTTTGCCGTTCAACCTATAAACTTTAAATAAAAAAAAGCATTGAAACTAAATCTGTATCTGAATTAAGTTTAAATAATCCAAATTAAGAAATTTGCAATTTAACTAGAAAAAAATAACTGAATTATAATAAACAAATTTTAATTACATTTTGAATTCGGAAAAATAATTTATTGATATAATAAATATAATTGATTGATTGATATAATTAAAATTGTGCTTAAACTTACACTAAAAAATTTTGTTTTATATAACTCAAAAATTTAAATAAAATATACAAAGTATGAGAATTTGAGAAACAATAAAATTAAAAACTTACACAAATTATACTTACTTACATCCCCCAATACATATTAAAGTAGTTCACAAGTTGTTCTAAATGTTGTATGTGTTGTATTGTTTTATTAAAAAACAGAGTTGTCAAAATTTTTATATCGCTTTTATGACGATTTTCTATTGGATTTTCTCTTTCTTTTTAGCACACTTAAAAATAGCACACTAAACATATGTACAAATGTTGTATCGTCCTATCATATATTATTGTATATTTTAAAATTAAATTTTAACAACCCTGTTTTGAATAGCACAACACAACATATACAACATTTAGCACACCCCTTGTGAACAATCTAATTAACAATAATCAAATAAAACTCCCAAACAAATTATTTTAAATTATAAATAAAACAATATACATACATATAAATTTTTCTAAAAATAAAACAAATTTATTGTTGTCAAAAAAATTTATACAATAAACTATATAGTTGTATATCCATATATTGTTATAAAATTTACATAAAATTGTTAATGAAAAATTAGATTAAAAAACATTAAATTGTTTAAAATATTTTTTTTTTTGAAATTATAACCAATAAAAAAAAACAATTTTTTTGAGAGAAATATAAAATGAAAAAAAAACAAATAATTAAACTAAATTTAAATACAGAAAAATAATGTCAACAATTTAATTGAAAATTATAGTAGAAGGGTTGGCTGACAATTAATTTATTTATCTAACACTTTGATTAATAAAAATTGCTATATTTTATTTCTTATTGTATTAAAGTAAAAACAAATTTCTTATACATATTTTGAAATTATTTAGTTTAGAAATTTATTATTGAATTATTTTATTAAATTATTTATTTAAAAACAAAAACTTTTATTAACAATAACATAATTGCAAAACATTTATTTTTTTATTTACAACTACACTAATAGAAAAAAGTCTGTAATATTTAGTTAAAACTATTAAAATTTAGTTAAAAATGGTCTTGCAGAAAAAACTGCTGAAATTAGCAGATTATTTTTGCTATATATTAGTAAGATAGGAACAGCAAAAAGAAAACTGTTAAATATACAAAATTCTAGTTATATTTGAGTTAAATTTTTGTTAATAGAAAATAACAACCCGCTAAAATCAGCAAAATAATTTGCTAAATAATTAGTAGCCTAAAAAATCACAAAAAAAATTTTAAATTTTCGAAGTTTTTTTTTCGATTCTTTTAATGCAAATAAAAATCGAGCCTATTGAAATCAGCAGTTTACAATTTTCTTAGCAAATATTTCTTCTGATTGTAGCAGGATAAAAATAACAAAAGTTTTGTAGTTATAACAGTTTGTTTTTGCTAATTTTAGTCTACTAATACCTAGCAAAATTTTCTGCAGATTTTACAATACAATTTGTTATTTGCAGTTAACTAAAAGTTAACTGTAATATAACTAAAATTCTGTAAATTTAACAGTTTTATTTTGTCTGTTCTTATTTTACTAGTATTTAGCAAAAAAAAAAAATCTGTTAATTCTAGCTGTTTTTCTACAAGCTAACTTTTAACTAATTTTTAGTTGCTTTTTCTGCTATTTTTACAGATTTATTGCTATGAGTGTAACATACTATAAAAATTTATATTTTAATCATGTTTTTTCTGCTTGAAAATTCTTACTGGCAGAAATTTATCCAATAAAATTTTTCAGGAAGAAGAAGAACTCTCATCATCGAACAGTCACTTTTTCTAATTTTTGAGTTTGTTTACTGAGTATTTTTGTGTTAACGAACCGCAACCAGTAAAAATTTGTACAAATTATCCAGCTGTCGAACGCAACTTATGTTATTTTATTTATGCAGATGAGAAAAACCTTCTAAAAAGTTTCTGCTTGAGATTTAACATTAAAAGTTCTCTTTTTGCATACCGAACAGCTGAAATTTATTTGTATATTAGGTGTTACCAGGCTCTATGCAAGTCGCTTTTAATTACTGTTAATCCCTCTCTCACTGGCTCTGTCTGACATTTCAAAAAAGTAAATTGCCATTCAGTTTTTGTATTATATTTTTTCATATTTTGCGTATTTATTGGCACAATTTTTAATAATATGTATATTGAAGTTTTACCAGGCGGTTTTCAACTTGCTCTTTCGAAGATTACCATTTTGCACACACGCGTAATTCTTATGACAACATTTTTCGATACAAATTAAGAAGAGTCATTTAACAGAGGTTGGGAGAGTTGGTGCCTCTTTTAATGTATACTAGACCGTACCACCTTACAGGCAAAAAAAAGGCGCGGTACACCTTCTAATATAAAATATTTTTGCAAGGCAATTATGAATTCTTTTTTTATTTTTCTTTATATCTTCGGCATTTACAGTCGTCTCTTAAAGTGTGGTATATCGACCAATGTTTAGCTATAAAGAAAAAATCAAATGAAGGAAAATACAAAAAAGCGACCCCTACGATCGGCAACAAAAAAAATTCAGCAGGAATTAAATTACACAGTGTTGCGAAGAGATTATACAAAACATCAAGTTCAATTTAATACACTCACGGTCAATATCTTTGCACAGCTTGGAAAGCTGTGCCATATTATTGCAAATGTATGAGCCGCTTAAACTTTATATAAATTGATATGTTTCTGTTATATTTTTGTTAAAAGTGCTACGCGCGTTATTACATTTTTTTCGCGTTTTGGTACATCAGAAAGCACAAGAATTTATTTTTTTTTTAACATAATTTTTTACCTCAAAAATGTCTATATTAATCAAAGTGTTTTATTAGTCGCTGAACTTTATAAAAACTTCAAAGAATTAAATAAAAATATTAATGAAATCATCTTGTTAAAAACTTTGAAATTACAAAGAAAATATACATAAAAAATTAATATAAAAAAAACTTATTAAAAAATCAATTAAAGTTTTTAAGTTTGTAACCAAAATATTTTAATAATTTATACAATTAAAAAAAAAATTATTTCTAAAAAATAATTTAAAACTAATTAAAAACAACTATAAAAAAGTTAAAATAATAAAAAAAAAAAACAAAACCCTCATATAAACAGATTCAAGTTCAATTCAATAAAAAATGAAATTTTAATTAAATTAAAAGAAATTGCTTGAGTTATTTCGTTTTTATTTTATAGCCGCAATTTATGACTTTAAAATTTTTATTTGTAGTTCGTTATCAGAGAACCTAAAATTTCTTTAGTGAAAAAATTAAAATTGAATATTTTTTGCCATTTCAGCTAAAACGAACTCGTAGGGAACCAATTTGCAAATTTTATTCAAAATTTTCTATTTTTTTTTTACAAATTTCTCAAGTTTTTCAAATGCTTTGCTTGTAATTCGAGTATTTTAATTATTCTTCTACTGCATTACGTTTCTTATATGTAATTGAACTCATAATTTACATTTTTTTAGGTAAATTTTTAAGTGAAAACACAGTCGAAATAGTTGGTATAAAAATTTGTTAGTGGGGATTTATTAGTTCATTATATAGAAAGTTCGCTATAATCGATGTTCGTTATAACCACATTCATTTGTGTGAACTATGCAAGTTGAGATTGGAAAAATTGTTGGTTATAAAAAAAAATTCATTATAACCCGTATTCGGTATAAGCAAATTCCACTGTGTTTATATTTTATAGTCTGATACACAACCTGACTATCTACTGTTTCCCATTATTGCTGATACGAATTGCCAAATTCTTATCAATTTTCCTTTGAGAATGACATTTCATATCGCCAATACTGGCAAATATTACACTCAAAAGATTTTGGCAGTTACTATATGACAGTTGTTTATGTTGTAATCAGTAGTTAATTTTAACTGTAATTACCATTTTTATTCTATAGGAAAATACAAAACAACTATGTATTAAATATGAGTTATTTAAAACATCAACTAACGAAAACAGTTGTTGACAGCAGTTATTTTTAATATGTTTTAAAACTCTGTCGATTACAAAAAAATGAGTAACCACTTCATCTTAAAATTTGAATTTAAAATTCCAAATGATTTCCAAGTTATTAAGTTTTAATACATTGGAAATGCAATATAATTTTCTGATTTTTATTTGCAAACTAAGAATACACTCAGAGAATTGTCGGTAAAATTAACTGCAGTTATTTTTAACTGCATTTGTAGTTACAATAACTAAAATACTCGTATCAGTTCATTTTAAATTCATTTGCAGTGTACACTTTTTAACTGCAATTGCAGTTTATTTTATCGCCATAATTCTCTTAATGTATGTGAATAATAGCAAATATAAACTAAAGAAAAATTTTCAAAAACTACGTTATTTCTTATTTTTTTTTTAATATTTACTTAAGAAAAGCAACTGTTTAAGCACCTACGTTGTTTTTCATGTGGACATTTTTCACTCGAATTTTAAAGGCCTCAAATCGTAATTGAAGTTGTGAAAATTAACAATTTTTTTATTTCATAAGAAAGCATAATCACAATGATTCCAAAACGTCGCTTTTTTCACCATCAAAATAATAATCTTGTATATTAAATTTGCTTGAAAACAAAGTCTACAAAATATCAGTTAATTTTACGACATTGTTAATTATGTTGAAAACATTTGCTAGTTATTTTTTAACAGTTAAAAATAACTACATATTTAGTTTTCCAAAGACCTTAATCGCCGTTTTAACAGCATAAACGTTGATTTTAACTGTCATTTTCAGTAGATTCTACCCACAAACATTTTTGAGTGTAGATATGCATGGAAAGGGAAAATTAGCCTGTAAACCGCCAAGCTCTAAACAAACGAAAAAATCTAAACCTTTTCAGTATTTTCATTTCGAATTTTTGAAAAAATTATTTGCCCTTGTCCATATAAATTGGTCTACTCCCTGTATATACCCACACAGACAGAATTTTGCTGGACGAGTTTTAATGTAATTTTTCAGTAAACTAATGAAGTTTTCTTCACAAAGTATATGAAAAATTTCTTAAATTTTATGAAAAAGCTTTTTTATCAATCTAGTTTTAACGAAACTTTTTCATTGAGAAATGAAATTTCTCGCAACATTTTATGAAAAATTCCATTAATTCAATGAAAAGTTTCAATGGACTAGTTCCAGTGAAACTTCATTGGTTTTATGCAAAAGTTAATTAATATTTAGCAGCTAATTCTCTCAGTGCATACCGCAAATTTTACCGATGATCATGTTATTTGGTCTATTCTTTGCTCTTTAGTTTTTACTTTATACAAAATTGTTTTGTACATATTTCAATCTGCACTGAGAGAATTATCTTCATGATAGGAATGAAGATTTGGCATAAAAGCAATATAATTGCACTGGAACTGGTCTATTGAAAGTTTTCAATAATTGTGATATAACGCAAGTTTTCATAAAAACTTTATGAAAAATATGATTTTAATTGAAGGTCAATGAAGAAGTTTCATTAAAAATCTAGTTGCATACAAAGTATGAAGCTTTTCTTTAATTTATGAAATTTTTCGTTCACTTTATAAAGAAAAATTTCATAAGCTTAGCGGAAATTTGAATTATTTTTATTCCACTAAAATTTTCTCTGTGTAAAATTAACAAAAATGTATTAAACAAACAGCATTAGCAACTTGTTTTCTGCCTATAGAAACCCATATACAAGTCTTTAGTGGATTCAGTAGTAAACAAGAACACCATATGAGTGCATTAACCAGTACTCCAGCTTTTTCTTCACTACAATCAACTATAATGTCGTCAACTTCACAAACACCATTTTTATTATCATCATCGCCTTCACCAAAAAAAAGAACAATTAAGAAAAGATCAAAAGAATTAGTATTGGAACGTCGTGCTGAAATATTAGTTATCAAAATAAATCGTCTACAAGCAAAAAATGCCTTAAATCGTAATGCAGTTTATGAATTAATTGCAGCCGTTGGAGGAGCCACACATAATAAAGATATTAAAGTGGTGGTTTTAACGGGTGTGGGTGACATATTTACCGCGGGCAATGATCTTAAACAAATTGAAGAATATCAACAACCAGATGATTATTATCGTAGTGCAAATCATGTATTACGTGCTCTTATTAAAACATTTATGATCTGTCCTAAACCTTTGATATGTTTAGTAAATGGACCCTGTATTGGTATAGGATTTACTTTAGCCGCTCTGTGTGATGCCGTTTATTGTACTAAAAATGCTTATTTTCAAACATCTTTTACTAAATTGGGCATATGCCCTGAGGCCTGCAGTTCCTGGACATTTCCTCTACAATTTGGTCAATCATGGTCTACAAATCTCTTAATATTTGGTGAAAAACTAACGGCCCAAAAAGCCGAACAATTGGGTTTTGTTTTGCAGATATTTGATGATTTAGAAATTGATGAAAAATTTTGGAAGAAAATTTCAGAATATGCTAAATTACCTTGGAATTCCGTATGTATTACAAAACGTTTGATAAGAATGCATTGTCGAGATGAGTTAATGCTGGCCTTAGATGCAGAACTCAAGGAAATTGACAAATTGCGAAAGGGTGCAATTTATCAGCAAGCTATTGAAAAATTTGTACAAAACTCAAAAACAGTAAATAAAAGTAAACTATAAAAATTTGGGACGATTTTTTAATTTAATTAGAATCTAACTAATAAAAAAACTAACCAGTGGTATAACCAGCAGATCTTTACGAAACTCGTATATGTTAAAAAAGTTTGTCGTTAGAATCTACTGAAAATGATAGTTAAAACAAAGTTATATGCAGTTAAAAAGGTGAAAAAGGTATTTTCCTTTAAAATGACGAAAAATTATTTTTAACTGTTGAAAGAAATATAGCTAACAAATGCATTAAAAATAACTAACAATGTCGTAAAATTAACTGACAAATTCTTACAAAAATTTTAAAATAATTGACAAAATGGGAATCTACTTATTTTTACTGTTAATTCTTTTGGTATTATAAAAGTATATTTTAATAAAAAAAAACGATTTTTTCTTTTGATTACAAAAATATTTGTTATTACTTCAGCCTATTTAAAATTTGAATTAACATTCCAAACCGTTCTGCAGTTATTATGCTTTTATGCATTGGAGATACAAGTTTCTGATTTTTATCTGCAAACTAGGAATATCAATAATAACAAATATAAACTAAACAAGAATTTTTAGAATTCAACGAAAGTTTTTATTTCTTAAATAACTAACAAAAACAATTGTTTACTGTAAAAATACTGTTTTTGGTAGTTGTTTATTATGATATTAAAAATAACAGATTTAAACAACTCTTTCGAAATTACAATAATTTTCGTTGTTTGTTAGTTACTTTTTCAACTGTTAAAAATATATTTTTAGTTTAGTTTTAACTGTCCTTTTCAGTAAATTCTACCGCTAGACTTTTTTGTGTGCAGTTCTGACTAAAAAACTGGCCCTCAGACACTTAATAATTTTCTTATTGAAATCTCAGAATTTAATATAGGGGAAAGGTGCATAAAGTTTATAGCAAAAATATCCGAGAATTTTAGAATTCTAATAGGAAAATCATTGACTATTTTGTAAATACAAAAAATGTTACAAAATCTCCTAAGTTTTTCATAAAAAAAATTTTTCAGTGCTTAGAAATTTTCAAGAGCAAATTTTTGCAAACTTGCGAATTATCCGATAGGAATATTTTCTCAGTCTGAGAATTTTAAATTAACTCCAAGTCTGAGAAATTTTCTACTGGAAATTGTCTCAATATCTAACAAAATTTTCAAATGATTAACACTGGGTCTCATATTGCAAGGTTATTTTTAACTTCACTATTCAACAAAAGAAAATGTCAAAAAATTATATATAACACACAACAAATTTTGGAGGTTAACTAATAGTTAACTCATAACGGTGGGTCTCATACTATGGGTTTAACTTAAATATAAACAAAAGAAAATGTCAAAAAAATATACACAGAACAACAAATTTTTGGGTTAACTATTAACTAAAGTTTAAACCTGCAGTATGAGACCCACCGTAAACCGCCAGTATGTAACCCAGCGAAATAATTTTGTTCTTTTCTAAATGAATAGTGTGAGAATCGAAGAATTTATATATATATACTACATATTTTTATGACATTTTTTTAGGGTTAATTTTATTTTTTTCTGCAAAATGTAAAATGTTTGCATTTAAAGTTGAAATAAAACAACATTTTGTTTAAGTTAGATGAAATATTTTTCTTCTATTTATTCGTTAATAATTTCATCCAATATTTGTGTTATGTATTTTTTTGTGGTTTACATCATATAATTTTAATTTTCAATTAGATAATACAAATATTTTTTATTTTTTAATAATTTTTTTTTGGCCCAAAACATACAAAAATAAATCATTATAAAATAAAGTGGGAGGAGTGAAGGATGCATAAAAAAACTTAAATAAAATCATTAATATAAAGTATAACAAGTACTACAAAACAAAACTCAAATATATCCAAAATTAAATAAAAGTTAAAATTTTTTTTTTTTAATTTGAAAGATGTATCAAACATCTTTAGAAAAGGGGCAAAAATATGTTTATAAACATGATTATTAAAAAATAGCTTCTATTTAAAGTAAAATTTGTTGGTTTTTTTCAAAAGAATGAATACTTCAAGATTTACAGAATTGAAACTACTTATTTATAGTAATATATGTATATTGAAGGGGGAAGAATTACAGGTGTTTTAAGCTGCAAGGATATTTAAGCAGTGGTAATTTTATTTTTTAGACTTTTTCTAAATAATATTTTAAACATAAAAATCACATTTTGAAATAGTGTTTTCTTTTTAATTTGTGTAGATTTCTTTTAGTTTTTATAATTATAATTTATATTTTACTTTATGATTCTTTAAAGAGTAATATAATTTGCCTATTATTTAGTTTAAACTGTATGTGTGTTGTTTTTTCTTTTAATTTGCATACGTTTTTATAATAATAAACGCCCTTTATGATCTAACTATTTTCAAAAGAAATTTGTTTTAGAGAAAGCAAAAGAAATAAAAAAAGAAAAGAGAACATTCGATCACGTAAATTATAGCAATTACTAAATTAAATATTTTAAATAAAACCAGACTTTTGTTTAGAAAGATACAACATATATCTGGTGTTGAGGTCTGGCAGAGGTTGTTTAATAAATGTTTTATTTCTTTTTGTTATTACTTTCTTGATTTGTGGTTAAATGACTCTTTAAATAATCTTTGTAGTCCAAAATGCCGCCTTTCCATTTTGTAACAGTTTCCTTTTCACAAATCCAAATTTCTTCAGCCACCTGGAAAGAAAATAAATTGAAGTTTTAATAGTTATCAGTGGAATTTACAAATTTTAGTTTGTTTAATAGAAGAAATCTCTTAGATTTGAATATTTTTTCTATATATTGTCAGAATCTAACAATATTTCTTTACGGAAAAAGCTGGCAGAATCTGACTACTTTTCTATAGGGAAAATATACAAAGAATCCGAGTTTTTCTACAGAAAATAATACTGAGATTCTGAGAATTTTTGTCTGAATCTGACTACTTTTCTGTAGAGAAAGAGTTGGCAGAATCTGACTACTTTTCTATAGGGAAAAGTTTGTCAGAATCCGACTTCTTATTCTTAAAGAAAAAGTTGTCAGAATCTGACTACTTTTCTATAGGAAAATTTTTTAAGCAAAATACTCAGAATCTGAGAATTTTTTTAATGAATAAAATTCTCAGAATTATTCAATTTTCTTTATAATCTCACTTACCTGATTAATCAATCTGAAATCGTGAGAAACTAACACCATGCCACCATCAAAATCATTAATAGCATCAGCTAAGGCATCAATAGTTTCCATATCCAAATGATTGGTAGGTTCATCAAGCAACAATAGATGAGGCACTTGCCAGGCCAACCAGGCGAATACGACACGACAACGTTGACCATCCGATAACTGTCTAATAGGGCATACTTGTTGTCTACCAGTCAAACCATATCTACCAATAATTTTACGCATTTCTTCTTTTTCCTTAACATCGGGGAAGGCACGCATCATATAATCCAAGGGACTAACATCCAAATCTAACAATTCGTGTAAATGTTGGTGATAACGCGCAATACGTAAATGAGAATTTTTACGTATCATACCAGAGGAGGGCACTAAATCACCATACAGCAATTTCAGTAGAGTCGATTTGCCAGCACCATTGGGCCCCACCAAAGCCAAGCGTGTATCTAAATCAATACCGAATTCCAAATTTTTATAGATCCAGGGAGTTTCGTCATTATAACGGAAACTAACATTTTGCACCATAATAACGGGTGGTGGTATACCACCACAAGATGGGAAATAGAAATTCAATGTTTTATCATCGCTGACTTTTTCGGTCAAACCCTGTGCCACCATCTTAGCTAACGTCTTTTCCTTAGATTGAGCTTGTCTTGCCAATTTAGCCGAACCGTGACCGAAACGTGCAATATAGTTCTTCATATGGGCAATTTGATCTTGTTCCCAATTGTATTGTTTCATTTGATTTTCCAATAATTCCATGCGTGTACGACAGAAAGTTTCATAGTTACCAGTATAGTATTTAAGACGTTTTTGGGTCATGTGAATGATGTTGGTACAGACACCGTTGAGGAAATCTTGGGAATGAGAAATGAGTACTAGGATACGTTTGTAGTTTTTCAATTCTTCTTCTAACCATACACAGGCCTCCAAATCTAAATGATTAGTAGGTTCATCGAGCAACAATAAATGCGGTTTAACGAAAAGGGCACGAGCTAAAGCGATACGCATACGCCAACCACCTGAAGAAATTATGGAATTACGAAAAATTAAATTAATTATAAAATAAAATTTTTCCTTAGGGATCAAACCTTTTTTCAAACAAAATCTAAAATTGCTAATAGTTCTATTTGATTAAATTTTTACCCCAACAATTTCTAAAGATCTGAGAATTTAAGGCCGGATGATTACTAAATGTCCAGTTAAAATTTAGTCGACGGTTTATGAGTGAACTATTAGTTAACCCAAAAATTTGTTGGTTTTGTATACAATTTTTTGACATTTTCTTTTGTTTAATATTTAAAGTTAACCCTGCAATATGAGACCGACCCTAAAAGCATTTAGTTTAAACATTATATATGACAAATATTGTTTGGATATAATTAGAGTTTGCTAAAAACCAAAAAATCTGAAAACCGCGGTTTCGGTTTTTCAAAATTATAAAAACCGCGGTTTCGGTTAATTTTCGGTTTTCTTGTGCAAATAATAGAATTTTTTTAAATAATTAAATAAGTATAAAAGTAAATGTTTAAAACGTACAATATACTTATTACTTAAAATTCAATTGAATTTCTCACTCAAATATATGCAATAACGCCGTTTCCAGGGCTTTGAGGGAGAAAAAAAAACGCGGAAAACTATTATGAATTAAATTTTTTTTATTCTTTTGTCCGCAACTAAATCAGTATTTTCAAGAGTATAAATTTAAATTTTAGCAGTTTATTTAAAACAATAAGCGTGTTTTTTAATCACCTGGATTTAGAATTTTTCATATAAAAAATGGATTTATTAAATCCAAAAAAAAGCTGGATTTAATAAATCCACAATAAAAGCACAAATATATGAAACAGCCTATTAATTTAATGTCAGAAAAAAATACGAATAAAAATTAAAAGAGAAACAAAAAAATTGAAAAACTAACAAATAAAAGGTTTTTCTTAAATTTTTTTTAAGAAATTTGTTTAGAAAAAAAACTACACCTCACCAAATACATATTTTTCATTTTGGACATGGAGAAATAGCTCAAATAGAAATGGTAATTTTTCACTCTACAGTAAGTAATTTAATTAAATCCAATTAGTGAATATTAAATATTGCAATGGAATTTTTCAATTATGTAAAAATATAAATTGAAGTGATAAAACTGAAAAGGCAGACTGGTTATCGCTGTTTTATGTAAAATATAATTATAAATTAAAAGTTAAAGTAGAATCCTCCATCATCGAATTCGGTATTAAAAATTAGGGTGAAAGAAGTGTCGGACAGAAAATTTTTTAAAATAGAAAAAATCTAACCCCATCTGTTGAGCACTTTTAGAAATACTTTTTGGATTTATTAAATCCAAGTGATTAGAAAAAACGGCTAATATAAAGATAAAATTTCATAAATTTCGCGGACTACGAAAAAGGACTTTTTGAAAAATACAGGGTTAAAATTTGAACTGAATATGTGAAACTAAATACCTCTTAAACCACTTGATTTTTTGGTGCAATTTTTTTCTAAAATTATAAGCCTCAGTTTATGTTATCCGTAATAACAAAAATAAAAAATTCTTTAAAGTAATATTTAATGGAGAAATTAAATACAAAATTTTGTAAAATAGGTGCTGAGCCCTTTTTGAAATTCAAAATTCAATAATATCCCAACCGACATTTTACTGAGCGCCCAGAAATTTTTACTCGTAGAAGACTCAAATTTTGGAGTTACAAATAAGCATGTTAGACTCGTATTTATGAGTTTATTAAAAAATTTTCAGAGTACTCAAATTTTAGATTTATAAATGAAATATATTGGACTCGTATTTATGAGTGCATTAAAATTTTTTCATTATTGAAAAATTAATAGTAAATAACTCATAATTGCTCAGAAAATTATAAACTTTCCAATAATACTCATTATTCGGAGGCTGCATCAGAAGGTGTTAGAGCTCTTTTGTGAATTTTTGCAATTTATTAAATTATTTTAATTTGTTAAAGTATTTAAGAAAAACTTAAAAACCGAAACCGAAAACCGACTTATTTATGTCGGTTTTCGGTTTCGGTTTTGAGGTCTAAAAAACCGCGGTTTCGGTTTCGAATAAAACCGAACAGCAAACTCTAGATATAATGACAGAGGGCGATTTTTACCAATTTTACTTATTTATTAAACAACGGTACAAAAGCCACCAAGTACAAACAACTCTATTACATAGTAATAATCCTAAGAATACTTAAAAATAATAAATATATAAACAATCTTATATACCATAAAAAACTATAAAATCAGTACACTAATTGTCCTAACATATTGGCCCCAATAAACTTATAATAAATAAAATAATTTTATCAGTACAAATAAACAAGAAAAATGAGCCCAAAATAATAGCAAACGGGTACATTCATCTAATCCAGTAACCCAACTTGATAAATAGAAATAGAGAAATAAACAAATTATTGTCTTTTATAATTTCAGCGATTTTGAACAGTTTTTCTTATTGTGTTGATTTTTGTTTATTTTAGTGATTTTTGGAAATTTTTATCAGTTTTGACGATTTGTGGGCAGATGGGCGATTAAAATAATTTTTTTATTTATTGTTACAATACGATAAGTTTTCAAGGCCAATTACGTATTGCTTGCATACATCATGATTTTTTTTTCAATTTATTTTGTAGACTACTTTAGCGATTTTTAACCATTTTTTTATTCTGGCATGACATTTTTCTCTGAAAAACAAAAACCCGTTTTTCTAAAAAAAAAATTGCATTCTGGAACTATACTTTTTCGAAATTCCTAAAATAAATTCTCCGATTTTTGACTATTTTTTTCTGCACGAATATTTCAAATATTTTCCTATTGAGCAATTCTGGGGTTTCTTTCTTTGAACATTTCAATTAAAACTTTAAATTTTTACCTAATTTAAGAAAGATAAAAGAATTCAGTTTTTTTGCATTTCTACTCACCAGAAAAATCTTTAGCTTGTTTCTGTTGCATAGCCTTATCAAAACCCAAACCATGTAAAATACGAGCAGCCTTTACTTCCGCCAAATCGGCTGACATATCATCAAGACGTTCATAGATGTCACACAATTCTTCTTGATCAGCATCATCTTCACTTGTTGCTAATTCTTCAGCCAATTTTTCCAATTTAATACGTTCCTCATCTACTTCCATAACACATTGTAAGGCCGATTTTGAACTAGCCGCAATTTCACGAGTCAAATAGAAAATATCAATATGTTCCGGAATGGGAACCTCACGATTACCCAAAACGGCTAATAGCGAAGATTTACCACAACCATTTAAGCCGATGACACCATAACGACGCCCACAATTCAATTCCAACATGGTATCTTGCAACAGTTCTGAGCCATAGAAAGTAATTGAAAAGTTTTCTATTTTGATATCACGTGAACGTTCATGAGAGGCTAAAGAACCGGTACAAGCACGAGCCTCAGCAGAAATACGTGCTTCTTCTTCTAGTTTGGCACATAACTTCTCCTCTTCGGTCAATTCACGGACTGGCTCAGCATTGCCATTGACGCCTTTTTTCGAGGACGAAACTTGAATAATTTTGGATTTACGAGCATCCTTCTTTTTTGGTGGCATGATGTTTTTTTATTCTTTTATGTGACTCTTAATAAAGTGAACTGAAATGGTAAAAAAAATAAACCATAAAGTAAATATACAAACAACATTTGTGTTCAATAAAAAAAAATTCCCTTGAAATCTGGTTGCAAAATTGTAATACATATTTCAAAACTTAAATTGTAGAAAAATCATATTTCTTATAAATTTAAATTGAGTGAGTAAAACCCTTTAGACCCAGTATCTATGCCCAGTATTTATAAAGTTAGTATCACTTTATACATCGCACACAACGAGATTTTAAAGCTGGTTTCACACGACATGTATTTGTCATGTGACCTGTCACTTTAAGGACCCATATGTAATTCTGTATGTCCAAAGAGGATCTAAAGGAAAGAGTTTTCTTCCCAAGAAATTATGTTAACTCGTGCTCAATTATTTGTATGGATGCTCTGGCCTGTTAATTTCAGTGAAGAATGAGAAAAACAAAAGAAAAGTGAAAAAGTTAATATTTTGTTTTTTGCGATTATGTACTGATAAAAACACAAACAAAAACAATTTTAATAATTTAATAAATAATAATTAATTAATTTGAATAAATTTTTTTGCTTTTAACTTTTGTTGTAAAAACGATTTTATTCTTTTTTTGTTTTCCCGAATTCCTTCATTTTATCTCATTCGCTGTTAAATTTCTTCATATTCCTCTGTTTCTTGTGTGAAATTTTTTGGCTCATAAATCATTTTTAAAAGCAGATGATGTAAACCCCCTGGTATGTCTGTCAAAATGAGCAAATACATAAAGCTGCCCACACACTAGGGAACATTCTTAAAAAAGGGAATATTTTTTTGTGAATGTGTGAGTGCGTTTGTATATGTGTGCGTGTTGACATCGTGCAATTCGTGTTTACAATTTTTCTTGAAATTTTTTGTTCCGTCAACCGTGTTCCCTAGTGTCTGGGCAGCTTAAGGTTTATAATTTTTGCGTTTAAACGTACATTGGTATTAGGGTATAATTCGTTTGTACGTAACGTGCCGTGACGAATCAGCTGATTTGTTTTTGCTCTATGAAAAAGCATTTGAGTCGTTAGTTTGTCTGTAATGTAACGTGCCGTGCCGGATGAACCTGTTGAAAACAGAATTTTTGTTATCCGTTAAGTGACAGTGAGAGGTTAATCACAACTGGGTCGATTTTCGACCGACGACAGCAAAAGTCGTCACGATTAATTTAAATTCACCGACTAGCGACCGTCGACATTTGTTGACGTTTAGAAAAAAAGGAAAGCAAAACAAGAATAATGTTGTATTTGTTTCACCACAATTCTTCACCAATTTAATTGGACTTTCACTAATTCTTGTTGTTTTATATTTTATTGTATTTAATTTTGCTTTTTTGCCGTAAGTTATGTATTTTAAGTTTCAATTATATTTCTTTTGTCAGAAAAATAAATTTTTTGTAAACAAATGTTCTAATGGCAATCTTTAATTAGTTAAAAATATGGCAACAATTTGACAAATATTTTAAGTGTGTATTAGTGTGTCGTCAAGAAAATAGAGCCGCCGTCTAAGGGTGCGTACAGAGTGGCCGCTTGTTGCCGAGCCGACTGACGCTTATTGCGAGAACCAATGCGAGAAAACTGGTACTATACAAATTAGTACAAATAAGCGCGAACAGGTCATAGTGGGCGCCGAGCTGGTCAGAGCGCAAAGCTGATTGAATGTGAGAAAACAGTTCCAAAGCGTTTTTCAGCGCCGAAAACATTGTTTATGTTATGTTAATAAAATAAAAATTAAACAAAAAAATAAAAATTCAAATAAATAATAAAAATTAAATAAAATTATAACAATTATAAAAAAACTTAAAAACAAAATTTAAAAAAAAAATGTAATAAACATTTCAAGAATAATTGAAGAAATGCGTTAATAAGTAAAATTTTAAAACTCAATGTCAGAATGAACAACAAACCCAAATGCATACAAACATACATAAAACACAAATAATAGATAAAATATCAGTGATGAATCTCGCATCCACTATGCACACTCAAACTTGTTTCTCGCATGACAAGTTCCCGCAATAAGCATCAGTCAGCTCGGCTCGGCAACAAGCGGCCACTCTGTACGCACCCTAAGAGGTTAATCACAACTGTGTCGATTGTCGACCGACGACAGCAAAGTTCGTCGCGAATAATTTAAATTCAGCGACAATCGATTGTAGACATTTTTTGACATTTAGAAAAAAATTAAAGCAAAACAAGAATATGGTTGTATTTTTTTCGCCACAATTCTTCACCAATTCAATTGGTTTTCCATTAATTCTTGTTGTTTTACATTTTTTTGTATTTAATTTTGCTTTTTTGTGGTAAATTATGCATTTTTATTTCCAATTATATTTTTTCTGTCAAAAAAATATTTTTTTTGTAAACAAAGTACGAATTTTTGCAACTCTAATACGAATTTCTGCAACTCTGTTCCATTAATTAGTTAAAAATATGGCAACTATTTGACAAATATTTTGAGTGTGTATTAGTGTGTCGTCACGAAAATAGAATAGATTCTATTACGGCGACAAATCGCCGGACGACATGGCGACATTTTGCTTCCCATACAAAATATATGAAAAAGCACATGTCGTTGTCGACCCAGTTCTGATTAATCTCTAATTTTTGTTACCGCCGCCGTCCATAATTTTTTTACACGATAAAAATTTAAAAATAGTATATATTTTTTTTAATTTTCTTTTTTTAGCGTTAAGCCGATGTTTTGTATGTGCCAACTTAACTTATAGTCTTGACTAGCTATGGAATTGTGCGAACATGAAACAAATCGCACGTGAAACAACAACAAATTTTATTTGTTGTTTTTGTTTTGCATGTAATTAGTTTCATGTTCGCACAAATCCATGGCTAGTCAAGACCATAGTCAAGACTATAAGTTAAGTTGGCTAGCCGATCAGCTTTTGGCTCACAGCCAGCTTTAAGCCGCCGCTGCAATTTTTTTATTTAGCCACCGCAACCGGAAAAGACTAACTACACAAAAAATCCATCCGGCACGGCACATTACAGAACCGTCAAGCAACGCAAAGACTAATGGCGCCTTTAATCTCTTGTGCACATAGCTCTAAAGCGGCGAATACACTAAGGAAAATTCGTGAAAAATGGCAATTTTTTTTACGAATGTTGATTTGTTTATGTTAATGTTCGTGTTGACATTCGTGCAATTCGTGTTTACAAAATTGTTTGATGTTTTGTTCCCTACTCAATGTTCCTTAATGTATTCGCAGCTTAATAAATAGATTTTCTAAAGATTTAACGTTTTATAAGCTTTTCTTCATAACTTTTTCAGCGTGGTGAATATCGAAATTTCGATGCAATGTAAACGAACCATAGCTTTATATTTGGATATAAAAATGTACACTTATAAATCTAAAAAAATACATTCATATTCTTAAAAAGTTAGCAACACTGTTATCTAGACTTTTTAAACGTACTCCCTACTTTGACAACAATTATTACATTTTTTCTTTGAGCTTTCTTTTGAATACAAATGGAAAAATTGAGAATCATTTGATAAAAAGGAATTGGAAACAAAAGAATATTCAGAACAGTGTTGCCGTCTTTGTTCACAAATCCCATAATAAAATTTTCCACATCTGATCATTAGGTTGCGTTTAGATTGCATATTGCATCGAAATCTTGAGATTTCGATATTCACCACTCTGAAAAAGCAATGAGGAAAACTTATAAAACTTAAATTCTTGGAAAATATATTTGAGCTATGTGTGCCATATTCAAAAGTGAACATTTGTATGCTTTTTTCCGTTTTTCAAAGTGGTGAACGACGAATTTTGGGATTTCGATTAAACAGTAAACGCAACATTTTATATCGATTTTATTTTAAAATCACCTTTGGAGATTAACTGAGTTCCTTCGTTTTCTTGTCACAGTAAAGTGCCTTCAATTTTAACACCAAGCGAAAATAAAGCGGCGAATACATTAAGGAACATTGAGTAGGGAACAAAAAATATCAAAATTTTGTAAACACGAATTGCACGAATGTCAACACGAACATTTACATACACAAACCAACATTCGTAAAAAATGGCAATTTTTTCACCAATGTTTCTTAGTGTATTCCCGGCTTAACAGTTAATTAAAAATCGTCTAAAGCAATCAACGAACATTAAATTTTACCGCCACCCCCTCAAAAGATTTAACATGTTGCTAATCCCTAAAGCGGCCCATACATACATTAAGGAAAATTGAGTAGGGAACAAAAAATATCAAAAAATTTTGTAAACACTAATTGCAGGATGTCAGCACACACACACACACTCGCAAAAAAAAGGCAATTTGTTCACGAATGTTCCTTAATGGGCCGCTTAAAATTCCCACTTAACATCTGGGGGAAAACTCACAAACTTGGCAACAATGCATCTACATCAGCTTCGCACATGTGCGAAATTGAATAGAAAGTAAAATGAAAGAAACAAAATTATTACAAATTTACAGGAAAAAAAATTACGTGTTCAAAAAAACTACCTTAACAAAGAAAACTCAAAATTTTTAATTTAAAACACTTTTAACCATTATTTTCTTCACTAGCTTTCTTTAATTCCTACTTTCACTTAGAAAATGTAATGAATTTTTTCATTGTTCACTTTTTTTTCGACCCTGAAAAATTCAATATTGCCTTTTCGCCCGATTTTTCATTTTGGTAAAATAAGTTCTTGGAATTTTCTAATGTTAATTTTTAATCACTTTTTCAATTACCGTTTTACACACCTTGATATAAACGCAAAAATTAAATCGCAGTTTCTTTTTGTTACTTTCAAATAATTAACTTATGATTCAACTGCTACTTTCCACTTTTTTTTATTCTTCCGTTTTTGGTATTATTACTTTTTGAAACGCAAAGAAAATGTAGAAAATAAATTTTTAATTTTTGCTTTCACGTGTTTAAGAGCACATCGTCCCACTACAAAGACGTTTGACAATGAAGTGAACACTGTTGCCAATTCTGCTATTTTCTCGTCATATCTAGCGATATTTCAACGCATTTAGAGAAGAGATACAACCTTGCGGCTGCGATTCCGCTGCGAAGAGATAAAACAAATTAAATGACTGCGACTGCGGTGACGGTTATTTTATACATGCATTCCCACTTTCTTTACATGTATGTGTTTGTACATTTAGTGTTTGTGTGGAGAGCACCAGCGATGTGAATTGAAGTTTCGGTTTCAGTATAGAAAAATTTTTTATATTTTTTTTCATTTTAACTTCGGCAAATATCATTAAATTAAAATGATAAGCTAAATGAGTTCGAAACTAGAAATAAACATGAAAAACAATGATTTTTCAAAATAAAAGTTCAATCGTTTCAACTTTTCCATCTTTGAACATCATCAAATATCGGGATTATTTTTTGAAAATATGGGAACATTGTAGTGAGAATGAAAATATGCGAGTATGAGAGAAAAGGCAAAGAAATTAAATTAAGTTTTAATTTAGAGAGAATCCACAGTGCGTTTTTAATTGTCAAAACCAGTGTTGCCAACTCTTGAAGGCAGGAAAGCACCGTGAGCATTGTGAAAACGGGTAAAAATGTACCAAAAATGGGGTAAAAAAGCACGATAATAATTTTTTGAAAAATTTAAGTCAAGATTTTAAAAACACATTTTAGCTTTATAAAATCGTGTAAAAAAGGTTCAAAAAATAACCAGAAAAGGGTAAAAAAGCACCAAACTAATATTTCAAAATTTTGAAGTTTAAATATAACGAAGTTGCTATTTAAAATTGTACTACAAACATTGTGAAAAAATGTATTTTTTGTATATTTCGTATTATTTTTTCAACTTTTACAGAAAATTCAAGAAAAATTGAAAAAAAAGGAGAACAAATACCAAAAATATAAACTGTACAAAAAGCACTAAAAGCACTGCCAGAAATCTGAAAAAGCACTGTAAATACCCGCTTTTTATAAACGGGTATTTGTAAAAAATCACCGGGTACGGGAAGGAAAAAAGCACCAAAAAATACCCGAAAAGCACTGAAATGGCAACACTGGTCAAAACTCCATATAAAAAAATAAACGCAGAACAAACCGCAAGGTTGTATTTATACATTTTAGCGGGATAAAAAGCGGCCTATATAAGAGCAAGCATGCTATCGGGCTTGTTTGACAAACAAAAAATTGTTTTTGAATACACGGTCAAACATGCTGTAAAATTTGACTTCAAAAACACAAAATCAACACAGCGGATGATAATGACAAAATTATTTTTATTAATTTTTTTCTTTGAATTTCATTCTTGAATTTCTGTTTTTGCATTTTTTTTTATTTATTTATTAACATTATCCCTTTCTTGTCACAAAATAACTAATAAAAAATGTAAAATTCTCTAATGTTTGATGATTTTTTTGATTAAGCCCAGTATTTTGTTCAAAAGAGCGAAAAATTTTCTCAAAAACTATAATAAAACCATTAAAATGCACAAATTTTTTATGGTCTATAAAAAGTTACAATCATAATTAACACAAATGTGTTTTATTCAGCAAACGGCTTGCTTGGTATAATAGTAGCGTTATTATGTGATACCGCTTTTTTAAGTTCAATGATTTCTTTGCGCATCCCCTCAACATTTTCTGTTAGGCGCAGCAATATTAGCTTATTTTTTCCTCCACCTTTTTAACAGCCTTTTGACATGCGTGTCTGATTAATGATTGAATTGCTGCCGAAAAAAAATAAAACAAATATGAGAAAAGTGTTGCGGTATTAAGTTAAAAGTATCCTTTAAAAATAAATATCTTACCAGACGACGTTGCACTATCCAAATCAATAACGGCGCCATCCCACGAGTTCTCACTTTCATCAGAAATATAATTCTCGTGTTCAGAAATATAATCTTCGTTTGGCAACAAGGACTCTAAATTATTTTGTGCTTCAGGCACAACCTCCTGTTCCACAAATTCACTCTGGGTACTTACAGAACTTGCAGCCGCACCGTTCCATAGATGCTCAAAAATTTCGGTGCTGCTGCGCACAACACTTTTCTTCTTTTTTGCTGCAGACATTAAATAAGTAGATAATTACCTTTTTTAATAGCAAATGATAATTAAAAGTATCAAACGCACTTAATTTAACAACTTTAACAACAATTTAACACAATTTATTAACACAACTTATTAGCACAATTTTTAACGGCGAGAATGACACGTTTTGCTTAAATTTATGAAACACTTGCATTTGCAAGCAAATTGTCAACGACGTTCGCAAAACACTTGCATTTGCAAGCAAATTACCAAAAACATTCGCAAAACACTTGCATTAGCAAGCAAATTGTCAACGAGATTCGCAAAACTCTTATTTATGCAAGCTTGCTGCAATCTTAATTTACATAACGCTTGCCAATATGTTTGCTGGGTTGAGCCGCAAGTTGTATAAGTGTGATAGTATTAGTGAAAAAGTGTGAGTGGATTGAGTTTTTCGAACTTGCACTTGCATGTGGAAACGGTGGATTACTTTTAATTTAGCTATTTTCTAGCGATTTTTTTAGTTTGATTTATCAATATTTTTAGGAAAAAAGTTGGCAACAGTGGAAGTGAATGAGAATCAGTGTTGCCACTTTTTGTATAATTATTCAAAAACGGGACTGTTTATACATTCGTTGGATAATTTTTGAATAATAACATTTTTGTGTAGTTTTTGTGTAATTTCAATTTAAAGAGAAATTTCCGTAAATTTTTAAAAGTTAATAAAAATTAGTCGATAGTTGACGAAACGAGTTTGTCTGTGAAACATTTACCACAAATCTCCATTTTTTGGTGATTTAGATTTGTAAATTTTTTTTTTTTTTGATGGACCAACACTCAGGGGATGCCCCCCTATTAACGCAGTGCGTTGTGTTGGTATTAGGAAAATAGGTTATGAGGAGGAGGAAAGAGGGGGTAGTGTTTGTGAATATTTGATTTAAATTTCTCAACATTGTAAGTAACAGGGAAGACCTCTGCGCGGAGTTTATTCCACATACGGCTAGTGCGACTGATAAACGAATTCTCTCTATAATGCGTCGTGCGATCCACTGGACAATCGACTACAAACGCATGCGCTCTACCTGATAAGCGAGTATTACGAATAAAAACTTGGGCTTTGGGGACAAGTTCACTTATCTCAGCTGAGCACCTCCCATGATAATATCGATAGAACAGGGTCACATAACCCACATTCCGACGATGCTCCAATGAGTCAATAGAGCTGGATACCCTATTGTCATTGATAAGCGCCGACGCCCCCCTTTGCACACGGTCCAGAAGCTCCAAAATAGACTTCGAAGCTCCTGCCCATATATGGGAGTTGTATTCCATCTTCGGTCGGATATATGTGGTATAAATAGTGAGTAAATCGGATGGAGTGAAGTACTTCTTGCACCGACGTAAAAAACCTAGACACTTGAATGCTTCCTTCGACACTTGAAAAACATGTTTATTCCAACGGACATCACACTGAATTTTCATGCCCAGAACATCAAGAGTATCCGATTCCTCAATATCAATATCACCCATATGTACAGATGACAGTGTTGACCTCACAGCCCTATGGGTCAACATACAACATTGGGTCTTGCGTGCATTAAAGTCGACCTTATTCGCACGACCCCACTCAGAGATTGTAGAAAGGTCACGATTCAGTGTGTCATTCATAATCTGCCTTTTGCCCCCAATCTCCTCAGGGCTTGGCCTACGATCGAAGGAAAATGAATGACAAATGTTGCTGTCATCTGCGAAAGAGTAGATAGGGTTGAAAGTTCGACCAAGAAGATCATTGAGAAAGATAAGAAATAGGGAAGGAGAAACTCGTCGGATGAGACCCCATCTATAACAACACGAATAGTGCGATCTCTGAGAAAGCTCGAAATAAAACGAGCGAAGTCATTAGTATAGATAATTAACAAATTCTGTGACTTGAAGTGAATTGCTAATTGAAGATTTATTAATTTTAATTTAAATAAGTTTATATAATTTTGAACGTTCTCAATTAAATCGTACATTTAAATTTCTGTCATTAATTTTGATATTATCTATCTATTTGTTATTTCCCTACGGGAAATTTTAACAAACTGTCACCGAACTGGCCCCTTTATATGAAATAGACTGGTCACTTTTACATGGCGTTGTCATAGGAGGTGGAAATTGACCCCTTGTGACCAGTCTATTTCATATAAAGGGGCCAGTTCGGTGACAGTTTGTTAAAATTTCCCGTAGGGTTAGTTTAAGGCAAACTATTAATGAAAGTTATAAAATGTATTTGAATTATTAATTTAAATAAAGTTATATGATTTTGTATATTAAATGGTGCATGTGTTTTAAATAAAGAGTTTTTAGTATGTGCTATATTATAATTTCAATTTGATATTTCATTTTTTTTTTAATTTTATCAAATTCATTATAAAAAAGACATTGTATGTATATTGCTTAAAAAAATTTTAAATTGGTGAAATATAAAAAATAATGAAATATAAGTCTAAAAATTAATAATAAGTCTAAAAATCAATAATAAATCGATAAAAAATTAATTTATTAAATAAAATGCATTGATAAAACAACAAAATCATTATGCAATTTAATTAAATATAATTGTTAAGACAACTAATTTTTGTTAATACATTTGACGATATTTTGTCAAAATAATACTACATAAAATATTTAAACGTCAAAATATAAATCTACTAAACAATGCGTTAAATTGATGGACAGGTTTTGTTAGTTGTGTAGTGATCACCCATTCATCAATTTAATATTGATTTTAGTTGATTTCACAACTGTTTTTGGTTCAGTGTAGAATCATGGCTTGTTGGGATCCGATTGTGGTTTTTTGCTTTGTTGTTTGTTATTATTTAAATTTAAATAAAAAAAGAAAATTGTCAATTTTTTGAACAAAGTGCCATCTAGTGACAACGACATTTTTATAACTTATTTTTTTGGTGATGCCATACCCCTGATTTTTACCAACAATTTGTCATTTGAGTAAATTTCACTTAAAAAATCGTTAAAATGACGCAACATCGTCACATCTGGCACTACTTATTGCCAACAAAAATACATTTTTCACTGTTGCCAACTAAGTCATTAAAAATATGCGCAATTTACAACTAGCTTTTTTTTCTACCCAAACATATGCATATTTGTTAGTAAATAAACATATTTTATTATCTTGAAATATATTAGGGGTTTTCATATAAGCTCGTAAATTCCTTGTAAACCTTTATAAATACAAACCATATTTTTTATGTATGGTTTTTGACATTTAACTCATAAAGATACACGGTTTACACCGTTTACGAGTCGAATATGAGTTTATATGAAAACCCCTATTGTGTTAATAGAGTATTTAAAACCGAAAACTGGTTAACCAGTTTTTTCATTAAAAAAAAATATTTTTTTGATTAAAATACGACATTTCAATAAATACAATTTTACACGAATTCGTACACGCATAAAAAAAACAGGTGGAACCTTATCTATATACAACTACACCGATAAAATTCCATAGTTAGATAGTTAAGAAAATCTATAGTTGAATTTAAAAAGAATATAAATTACTAACATGATCAAAAGCAACTATTGCTTTCATGTAATATTTTGTTTACCCTGTAAATAAATATTTCAATAAATTTTCAATTGTCAAAGTTTGCATTTATATTTCTTAGAAAACAAAACAGAAAAAAAATATTAGAATGAAATAAATTTGGTAAGATCTAGTCTTTAGAAGTTGTAATCAATTTAAAATCAATATTTATTACGTCTATGTTTTTGCAATTTTGGAAGCTTTAATAATAAAACGAAATGGTCAAGAATAAGAAACAAGAAAAATCTTTTAGGAAAAATGATGAAAAACTCATAAATTTGGCTTTTAAGTATACAATTAAACTTCTTAATAATTTTGAATGGTTTTGGTGTTATTCCACTTTGTGCAAAATTTTTGTGCCATTAAATTTTTTTAATAAAAAGATTGTCAATATTCAATTGTTAATACTACTAAAAATAAAACTAAATAACGATATCATATAGTTGATTTATACTAATTTTTTGATATTTAAAAAACTTAGTTATCATCAACTAAATCAGTTCAACTATATAATAGTTAGGTGTATTTCACCTATTAGATAGTTGAAATATTCGTTACAATCAACTAAGAAATATTTTGGGTGTACATAAGTTCGAAGTAAGTTTTACAATTCTCTACCAAAATATATGTAATTTTTCGGATATTTTCCGCTACACATGTATATATGTATATATTTAATAGTAGATAGGTGTAGTGATGTGTAAATTGTCCTTTAAAATTTCAGAATATTTTATTACATTTGTTGAACTAGGTAAAGCGGTGAATACATTAACGGTGGGTCTCATACTGCAGGTTTAACTTTAACTTAACTATAAACAAAAGAAAATGTCAAAAAAACAACAACAAATTTTTGGGGTAACTATTAACCAAAGTTTAAACCTGCAGTATGAGACCCACCGTAAAACTAATTTCCCCCGCCTTGAGAAATAAAAAAGCGCCAGATTAGCTGGAAAAGCGCCGAATTGATAACAGTGTACATTTTACATGACAGTTTTCAGTGAACTTTTTGTGGGGGCGGTTCCAAGAAAAGACCAACGAAACTAAAATGTGTTAGCGGAAGGAAATACAAAAGTTAAAAATTAAAATTTTTTATAAAAGAAAAACTCATAGAAAACTTGTTCAAATATTCAGCAAAAAGTATAAAGTAATAATAAGATAAAATTAATTAACTTTTATATAAAAAAAAGGATTTTTTCTTTTTTGTAAAGTTTTTATAGGGTTTGTGTATGTGTTGTTGATAGAGTAGATAAAGAGTGCATTGTAGAAAAGTGAAGATAAAACTCTCTTTGGTTTGTTTGTTCAATGGTAAAAAGAGGGAAATGCAGATTTTATGTTTTAAGTCCAGTTGGCAACCGATAGCTTTACAATACCGTTATGCGTTTCAAAACCCTTTCAAATTCATAGCTGTTACCAAGAATGAAACTATTTAAAAAATACTGGTAATAATACTGGATGGACTAATGTTAACCATAAAAAAAAGAAACGTAAGCCTGTGGGGTTTAGAGAAAATAATTCCAAAGACTTTCCCCTCAATTCATAAATGATTTGTAAAGTTATAGCAGGTTTACAAAACGTCATTTTCATATAAAATTTGTTCAATAAACCTCCTATAATTTTACAACGCGTTTATGAATTTAGGGGTTAGAAGTTATCGCTAATAAAAAGGGGGCGCATATTTCCTCATTTAAGCTCAGCGTAACAAATGCTGAGTTATGTTGCAAAATATGCTAATATTGGCAAAACCCATCTAAAATGTTTTAAATTGGTTAGAAAGGATATTGAGCTGAACACAATAGGAGTTTCTTTTAAAATTGGGATTGCCGCTGAATTATAGGATAATCTATTTGAGCCTTCCTTGTGGCCTACTAATGTAAAAGTGCGTCCGTTCTTGTTCTATCAAAAGTCTATATCCTAAAACATGTATTATAATAATTACTATTTATAATTATTTTATAGTTTAATCATAGTCTGTAACAGAGCTTCGAAAAACTTAATTCAATTTAAGCTTAAATCACTAAAAATTAAATTCACACTCAGGGAATTATGTAGGTAAAATCAACTGCAAATGGCAGTTAAAATAACTGCATTTTCACTTAAAAAGGTGTAGACTACATTTGCAGTTAAATTAACTGCAATATGAAGTAATTTTTAACTGTTAAAAATCAACTGACAAATGTAGTAAAAACAACTACAAATGCAATTGAAACAACATACATGCAAACTATTGTAAAACTGTACAAACAACTTGCAAATGTAGTTAAAAAAACATAAATAATTTTTTTTTAAATTATTAATTTAATAAAAAAAAACAAATTTATGTAAACACTATTAACTTAATTTTATTCTATAATAAATTTAAAATTGAGAAGTCAAAATTTACACTTAATCTCACTTTTTTTCACTATTAAGATATTGTTGTACATGTCCGTCTGTGAGGGATGAAATATGCTGTTGTTTGGCTTCCTTTTTTTTCTCCAGGTAGAAAGGGATGAGAATATAAAAGAACTGAAAGAAAATAAATACAATTTTTTTTTAACATTCCCCGTAAATAAATTTATATTATAAAACTTACCTTATTATTTTAGTAATTTAATAAAAAATATATAACCTTTTCCGTATTACGCGTGCTCACTCTTTGGCGTTGTTTTATGACTAAGACAAGAGAAAACATGTTATACTCATATTCTTTCACTAGAAATTTGTAAACAAGTGATTCATACACATACTTCTGTTTGCTTCGTGTGTGTGCATACACACTTGAAAATTTAAGTATTTGTAAATAAAATTCAAAATAACTGCTTAAAATAAATGTTACTACAATGTAGTAATTTTTGTAGTTTGTTTAAAAAAATAACTGTCAAAAACATTGAAAAATTTTGTTCTAAGTAAATTAACTACAATTGTAGTTAAAATAACTACAACCGCATTACTACATAAATAACTGTCATGTAGTAACTGCAGAACTTTTCTGAGTGCAGATTTTAAAAAGATTCATGTACCATTCCCTTAAACCATTCGTAAAGAATTCATTCATAAGCATCATTCCCAAAGCTTTAATATGAATTGAATGAATTCCTAACTTGAATCATTCAAATCGCATGTTCATTCACCATTTTACTAATTGAATGAAGAAATTTTATTACCATTCACTTAGTGCAGTGTAGTTTGAAACTAACATATAATCAAAACCAAAGCATACAAGCTGTAACAAAGCATACGATACTATTTATTTCTGTTAGATGAATTTTAAACGTTTTTCATTGTATTATTCTAATATTTCAGCAATTACATATAAATTAAAATTTTTCATTTGATTGAGTGAATGAAAACAAATAATTTTTCATTCACTTTTTTATTAAATGAATTCAGGTAAATTGGGTTTCATTCAGTTAGAATTCAATCAAAATAGAATGAATTCATATAATTTTAAGCTATAGGGAATTAAGCTATCGAATTAATTCCATAAGAATGCTATTAGGGAATGAAATTTAACCCAAATTTCAATAATTTTTAAAAAGTGAATGAAAGAATTAAGCCTTTTAAACCTTTGGTCTGTAAGGAAATGATGTTCCATAGACTGAATAAAGAATAATAATAATAATAAATAATAACAAAAACATTTTCTATCAATCGTGCATAGGTATCGTGCCTATACGAATGAAATACCGCTATCGACGCAAATACCGAAACAAAGATCAATACGAATACCGATGCAAATACCGTGATTCGTTCGGTTGCCATCCTTGATTTAAAGTGTACAATAGCTGCAACAACAATTATTACCAATTGACATTTCTTGTGTGTGGTTATTGGAGGAGCAGAGTTACCAGAGAATAAAACAATAAATACACAAACAATTCAAAATATCCCAAAAATACATGCAGCAAAGTTTGATAGCTACCACATGACAGTTGTTTGTATAGTAATCAGTATTTGTGGTTTTAACATGTTATTACAATTTATTGTTCTTTGGAAAAATACAAAACAACTAATGTGACAGTTATTTAAAATGAAAAGATATCAACTACTGGTCACGCTCGAAAGGATATCGTATACTACGCTTAGGATATCTTTCCTTTCTGAGTCAGTGTTTTTGTGGATGTCTGAGTAAACGGCCCTTTCAGATCCGGTATACTATTACTGATGATGAAACAGTGTCACATGCCCATTGTCGAACTTTTCTGCCTATTATAGCGTGCAAGAATCTTTCCATAATACTGAAAACTTCCCAATATTTGGTCAAGGATAAATATAAGTCGTCAGATCTGCAAAAGTTGCTTTGAGAAGTCCTTCCATTCAAAGGTCTGATGAAAATATGTGGTTGCTGTGGATATAGCCAAAGACATCATGCCGTCGCATTTGTATTAATACTTCTGTCTTCAACAATGACTTATTTACTCCAAGCTTTCTCAGAAATCGTAGGATTCTCATCCAGCGATTTACAGCTAAATTAAGGGCTATCACGAGTTGTTTCGCTTTCTTCCTCCGTCTTATCTTTCTTAATTATCTGAATATACAAATTATCAAGCCTATCTGCTCTTGCGAAGATACTCCTTTAATCCCCGCAGATCATGAATGACAAATTCAATTAGGACTTTTCGATGATCACAGAGTATAATAAAGCGAATAGGGTCGGATCGATTTAGATTCCCTCAATCACGTCATCTGTTTTGAGGAAAACTTGCCCTACCCGAAGATTTGGAAGCAATATGCCAAGTTTGCACTTCAAGATAGCATCATACTGGACGACCTTTAGGTTGCATTGAACGTATGATTAGGATATCTCATTCGTCATCTGGGTTTGGCTTAGTGGTTAACACATGCATGTATAAGATGAGTTTCAGGTTTAAAATTATTTTTCGAAGAGTTTAGTGATTTAAAGTGGATTGCTGTGATCTCTTTTTCACGGGCTAGTTAAGAACTTCCCTACTCAAGTTCGAGCCTTTTGGGAAATGTGTCATTGCTTTAAAGCATTAGCTGGCAACACTGCAATTGTCCGATGTTGGATTTACATCAGCATCGCAAACTACTCACAGATTTACATCAGATTCAGATCAGTAATGCATTTCTGAACAGCACCTTCATTCCATTTCTTCAGTTTTCCCATTATAATTCTTCTGAATGAAATAAGAATCAAAGAATTTAATTTGACTTTTTAATAACATAGAATATTGTCAAAGATAAGGCATCTTCCATCACTTCCTCGTCCCCAATCTTACAACAGAAGTTAGCAAATGTTAATTTAGAAACCTTTTACAAACCCATTGATTATAACGAAATACTTTCTGAGGTGCGTCTTTCTCATTAGTAATAGTCATCAGCATTTTTTTACCACGTTTTCTTAAGGTACATGTGCATTCTTGGATGGTATGCCACTTTTTCCTTTCCAGGACAGTAAACATTTTTTTATATACCTATATGTTTAGTCTAGTCCCGGGTATATGTCAAGGCAAGGCTTTTTGATATTTCTCTTATTATTCGCGTCAACTCGTCCATTTTTTTTCATTCTCAGGAATATTTTTACGATCCGGTACCCACACATTCTGAATGTTGTTCGATGAGAACTTGTAGCTCTCGGTGACAACTGCAGGCCGAAAATGATCTAACTGCTTTAAAGCCGCTTGGCTGGCAGTGAATATTGTGATGTTACTTTAAATCAAGTTGAATATAGTGCTCTAGATATCAGATTTTTACGATTGGTTCGATCTTTCCAAAATGAAGTCATACCACTTGATGCTCAAGAAGGAGTCAGTTGCTACTTAAGGTCACGTTTACAGCTGCATAGAGATCCCGAGATTTTGATTATTACCACTGAAAAAACGCTGAAGAAATGCTAATAGACGGTTCATATCCTACCCTTCTGTGGCCATCTAAAGCTAATTTTTCCAGTATTGGTGATAGGTTTGGTAAAATTTATATAAATTTTCTTTTGAAATCCCGAGATTTCGTTATTCACCACTCTGAAAAACAGTGAAGATAATCATATAAACGTTAAATTTTTAGGAATTGTAATTTAAAATTTTTTATTACAATTTTTCTTTTCTGAAAAATATTAAATATTCTAAAAGTTCAGTTCATTTTCTTGTTTTGAACAAATTTTTTATTTAATGAAAACTGAACAAGAAACGTATCCTTACTACGAATGGATATTGTACATAAAACGGCTTCCATATGAGATTTCTTGTAAAAAGCTTTAAACGTAACTCTCAAAAGCTTGCAAGAACTCATGTATTGGATTTTCAATCCCTATTTTATGAAAATTTTCAAAAGAATGGCAACACTGTTGCAGCTTTAGCAACGTCATTTTAAAAGACGACTACACCCAAAAAGAAGTGTATAAAGTTTTTGTTGTAAATGTTTTTGACGGTTTTTGTACTCTTTTTTTTCATCTTGTAATATGAACATGTAAAAACGGGTCTTTGTATGTTATTCAGTTTTTTTAAGGAAATCGTAAAGTGTGTTTATGTGGGTGTAAGGAAACCAAAGTGTTTGTGAAAAAAACAACAAAAATCGTAAATTTTTTAAAAACAGTTGTAAAACAAATCATTTGGTGAAAAACCAGATAAAGAAAAGAAAAAATTGTGGGTCGTTAAAATAAAAGAATAAAAACACCAAACAACAAAAAATAGGATTTAAAACCGCCTACATAGTTTAAATACAACAAAAAATATATATAAAATTTGAAAAAAAATTTATTTAACAAGATTAAAAAATAAATGAAAAAATTACTTTTATTTTTCAGTATACCACTAAATATAATTTCAATTTTTTTATTTTTCATGGTGCCATTTGTCTTTATTTGTAATGAATTTTATATTTATTTAGCCATTTAACAACCATACTCCATAAGTCGTGGTAGTGTCCCCTTTTTTTACAAAAAAAAAGAAGAAAAATATATAAAAATTTGAATATTTTGTGTGTGAAGTTTGTGTCGTGTTCTTGTCGTTGTCATCGTAGTCATCGTCGTTTGTTCATTGTCTTGTGTTGTGTTCCTCTATATGATTATTTTAACCAGACGTTTAAAACCAAATGTAATATGGATTGCAGTCTTGCAGATCGACAACCATCAACTTCTTCATCAACAACTTCTTCATTATCATCATCGACAGCAACAAAAACTCAACATCAGTTTTTAAATCCAACATTAAAATATCAACACCATTCTACTGTACAAACACTAGACGAAACGGTAAGTATCCCTTTTATTAGTAGTATCTTTATATACCACCAGACAATTGTTTATTTAAACAATTTTCATTTTAATTTATGTACTTAACAACAAAATGTCCACTTCATTCTGTACAGTTTCTGTGTTATTTCACTTAAATTTTTTCTTTTTATTTATATTTACTTAAAAAAAATCTTCCAAAAAATCTTTTTCCAATTTCCCCATGTAAACTCTTTTTTATTTCATTCCCTTCCCTCTTACTCTCTTTTTTTATTAATCTCTTTCGTTTTTCTAAATTTGTTTACTTTTTTTGTTGTTTTTGTTTATTTTACCGTAATATTTTAAGTGTCATTTTTATTTTAGAGTTGCCATTAAATCCTTATTTTTTAACACCCATCCTAATAGCATTTTTTATATAAAGGTTACCATTGAGTTTTGTTTAAAAACACTTAACAAAATTACTTTTATTTTTTTTCTATTGTTGTTTGTATCATTAACCCCTAATTTTTCTTTATTATATTTTTTTTTGTATACATTTTGTTCTTAACTGCAGGTAGTTTTTTTTATATTACTTCAAACATTTTATAGTATGACTCAAAATAAAAAGAAACTGTTGATTTTTTTTTTAAGGGTGTGTTTTTTTTCTAAATTCATTCTTGTCCCTTATCATTTTATTAACAAGTAGTTATTGTGTTTTATAAGCGTGTGTGCGAAGTTCGTGATGGATTACTTTGGGATTTTGTTTACTTTATAGATGAGTCATAGTTTTGTTTATGTTAGCAAATGAAGTTGTAATTTTCTGTAAAAATCATTGAAAAGAATTTCACTGGGATTTCCAAAACTAATTTTATTATACAAATGCAGGTTGTTGGAAGGAAATTAAAAATCCTCAATATTACTTAATTACAATAGGATATAACTAAAAATTTGTTTAAATTTTCTTAACTACTTCCGGGTTAAGGTGTTAATGTATTTAAAGTAAATTGTGGCATATTAGGTTTACAAATTATAAGGGACAGTTTTACAGTCAAAACTAAGATCGATTTCTTACTTAAATACTTCTTAAATAGGAATCTTTTTTGAAAATATTTAAATATTAATTTAATATTTAAGAAAAACTAAATTAGTTCCGATTATAAAACTTGCCCTAATGGTCGAATAACAAATTCCTGAGAGACCCACTGATTATTTGCCGAGTCAGCGAACATGAGTCACTTATCGAAACAAATTGACTTCCACCACTTGGGTAAGAGAATATAAACTTAGAGGCTTGTGGTGAAAAATCAAAATTGTTAAACAATTTTCCCACAAGTTTCGAATGAAACACTCAATCATAAGCTTTAGATAAATCCAATAAAATGAAAACTACATATTTACTGCTGCGCAAAAACCTTCTAATCAAATCAGTCAGACCAAGAAGAAGGGTATTGGTACTATGTCCCCGTCGAAAACCTTACTGAGTTGAATGAATTAGGGAGTTCTAATCGAGATGTGGAGTTATTAATCCTTAACAATATGCTCAACAATCTTCGAAAAAATTTCAAGGACCGATATTGGACGCAAGTTGTCCAAAGAACCTGAATGACGATCCTTCTTTATAGTTAGTGCTTGCAACTAGTTTCACTAAAACCCTATTCCATGAAACCAGTTCAGGAACCCGTTCCATGTATCTTACACACCTGCAAAAAAAATTTGTTGTCCCAATCGAATTTTGTTCCAACCGATTCCTTCGGTTGCCGCAACCGAAAATTCGGTTGTTGCAACGCTATTTCGGTTGTCACAACCCTATTTCGGTTGCCACAGCTCTATTCCAGTTGGAGCAACAGAAATAGGGTTGTAACAACCGAATTATCGGTTCAAATATCCTTGAATAGCTATCGACATATTAATACTTAAACGAAAGGTTAATTTAAATAGATTAATCATTTTTAAATAAAATGATGTGATGTTATGGTCCAGATCTGAAAACTTGTTAAAAACCTTCCAACAAATTTCAAAACAGCGATTTCTTGAAAACGGCCCGTTGAAAGTTTTTTCTTGTCATTTCGAATTCAACGTACCATATTTTATTAGAAATGAGTAAAAAATTTAAATTGGGTATGCCGACTATATGATACCCTACACCAGCCTGGTTAAAAGCCAACTAATGTTTGGATCTGAAATTCGGAAGGTCCCGATTTCAAATCCGACAATTTTTGTTTCCATTTCTTTTAATTTAAAGAATTTTTGGTTTTATAAACTCAATTTTTTTGTTTGTGGTAAAGCTCCTTTAATACCAAATTTTTTTACCCAACGTTGGCATGTTAGTTAGTTATTCATTTATGTTTTTAGCCATTAAGTTAAGAATTATAAGTCTCGTTAGCTCAGTGTGTAGAGCTGTCTGCCAATCTGACAGCCCGGGTTCAAATCACGCTACAACAAAAACAATCCATAATAACTTTTTTTAAATTTTATTTTGGAAAATATATTTGCAGACCACCTATGGGAAATTTTAACAAACTGTCACCGAACTGGCCCCTTGTGACATGTCACAAGACAAATCCTAGGACAGGTTACTGAACTCTCATAAAAAACAAAGTTCAGGGACCTGTCTTGTGACATGTCACAAGGGGTCAATTTCCCCCTCCTATGACAACGCCATGTAAAAGTGACCAGTCTATTTCATATAAAGGGGCCAGTTTGGTGGCAGTTTGTTAAAATTTCCCGTAGGGAAGTAATCATTTTAGTAAGCAAATGGCTTTATAAGTGAGATTTGTATTTTATTAGGCGCCCAATACCGGGTCAAAGGTCAATTGTACAAACGTTTAGAATAATCCAAAAAAGAAAAAAAAATTGAAGGTCACGCAATTAAAATATTATAAATATATGTAGGTGCAAAAAGCGCTTCGGTAAAACTCACCTGAAATCCAATTAGGCCCAAAAACCCCCTATATAGCTTAGATCAAATGACGTAAAAAATATTTAAATTTGGTTGCAGAACCCCATAAAAAACCTTCCAAAATTAAAGGATTTGAAAAGTAGCATAATCATAAAGATGCATGTCCTCCACACGACGAGATACCTTTCATCTTTTTCCCCATTCAACTTTGTTGCTTTGAAAAAAAAAATGAAAACTTCAACAACTATTTTTCCCTTCTTCGAAGTACCTGTCAACTAATTCCCCTTTTACCTTTGTTGCTTTGAGATAAATACATTTTTTAAAAAGCTAGTTTACGCCCCTATATCCTCCTCGATTTTTAACCCCTAAAATAAGATTGCACCGGAAAATAGATACGGGTCCGTTAATTTGTTCTACTCAATCACAAATCAAAATTTTAGCATAACCTGAATTCTCAAAGAGTCCCTTTCTATAATGTATAGAATTTATTAGGCAAATATCTTTTTCGCAATTCACATTCTTTATGTTTTTGTGACTAAATTTAATTTTAGCACAATTGGAGAGGTTTTGGCACTTTTTTGACTCCAATTTGGCACGAAACACAAATTCTCAAATACCATCACTGGTGTAGGGTATAAAACTGCATTGCAAAATATACAAAATATGTTGAATAGTGTAATTGGACCTGCTCTTTGTCTATACGTGTCGTATAATAATAAATCATTCAAATGGACCCAATTATACTCGTATGTCAAACTAATTACTCAAATACTAATCAATACTGACAGTTTTCAATAGAAATCTTCCTTTGTTCAATACAATATTTTTTCTTTTTTTAAATTTGTGCCACACTTACATTATCTTTTGCAGAACCTCTAGAATTTACCTGAATCGTTTTACATTTATCTACTGTATTTGATAACTGTAAGTAATCAAATCTATCATTTTTATAATGCCTAATGAAAATTCAAGTATGTAATTGATCTATTTATTAAAACCGGTCTATTAACTGACCCTTTTTTTTCATAAAAGAATAATCTTTCGTTCATGCTGTGTGCAGCAAAACTACATTGAAAAGTTATTTTTAACTTATCGAAATTGTTATAATCTCTTTAACTCGTTATCATCTTAACAAAATCGTTGAAATTGATTAAATATTTCTTATGGTGATTTTTCTAAAGAAATTATTTAATCATAAACGTGGAATTCTGGGTAGAATAAAAACGAAAAAAGTATTTATCTTAAAATTAAACCAACACTTGGTTGAAGTTTTGAACTAACTAATCCATAACAATTTGTAACACTAAATACTAAATAAATAAAAAAAATAAAAAATTAAAGAAATGTATTTTTTTCTGTTAACTAAACGTACACTCAAAAAAAAAGTCAGTAAGTCAGCAAAAAATGTTGCCGTGTCAGAAAATTTTTAGTCAGGAGCGTGCTTGCAAAAAAGTTGGTAATTTCAGCATAAGTGTTTGCTGAAAATCAGCGAGCTGATTTTTACCACAAAAAATAATAATCTTAGCAAAAGTTTTGCTAACACTTAGTCGATTGCAAATGAAAAAATCCTTTCTAAAATCACTAAACTTTTTGTTGAATATAAGTAGACTGAAAAAAAACTCAAAAAATTTGTAGAAAAATTTTACTTTAGTTAATTTATTTGCTGAAAATTTAAATATAGAAATTGTTTAGAGTTGTTTTTTTAATTATCATTTCCGTGGTCTGTACTACATCCAGACAAGCTGCGATATCTACATCTTGTCTATCTGGTTGTCGTCCACGCTATAATGGCGATTATCAGCACAATTTTTTTTTAGCAAAACAAATTAGTAAAGCATTAGTTCAAAATTAGTTTAGTGCTAAAAAAATATAACTAAAACTTTTGCTAAAAACGGAATTTCAGCAAAAAAATTGCTGAAAACTAGTAAACTTTATATACAAGACGTTTTACTAATTTTTCTTCTAACTTATTTTTTGGAGTGTAAAAAGAAATATATTATAAAGAAATAGTGATAAAGAAGTTAAAAAGTAACCGCTAGTACGTGCAATTCGAACAACTTTATACATTTAACAAGCTATGTGTAGCGTGTGTAGTACGAGTATAGTAGATTGGAATGGAATACATTACACATTGAGAATGCATCATCATAGTGAAAAGGCAAAAACTTCATACAAAAATCTATAAAATACGTGACATTTTTGCTTTAAAAACCAGGTACGTTCGTCGTTTAAAAACTTTATTTTAATATATTGTTTTTGGTGTAACAATCGTTCGCTTTGTCCAAAATAAATGTGAAGAAAGAAAAACAAAAAACGTGTTGCAACTGTGTAATATCCTTTTGTTGTTTTTTTTATTCTCATTTTAGTCACTGTCGAAGTCCAATTTTGAGTTAAGCCATTTTTGTTTTGTTGTATTTATTCTATTGTTTTTAAAACGTTTTTGATTTCATACAACAGCTGTGGTTAATTATTGAGACAACAAATGGTTTCAAGGTTAGTCATGGAACTCACAAATTAAGGACTCATACGTTCATTGACTAGAAGGCGTGAAAATTTTCATTAGTTAAGGGAAATTAGATTTTATAAAGTTTGTTGTTTTTTTTAGTTTTTTTTTTTTTTTTGCGAACTAAAGATCGTGAATAGATTTTTAAATGAAGTTTTAACACAGAGAGAAGGAGAGAGTGGTGAAAGTATCCAACTGATAGAACAAGGACTTTGCTTCATGGGGGATTTTCTAAAACGAGGATGTTTTTCTAGAATCCTTATCAGTTATAAAAGATTAAATAAAAAATCAGCATGATTTTCAAATTTTCGTAACTCATTTAGCCTCGATAACTGAATGTCAGTTAAAGTCCCAGTTAGCAGCTAACGCCACATTGTAGAGATAAGGCTTAAAAATGAAGGTTTAAAAAAATTTTAGGAAATATAAATTGAAAATTGAACTTAATTGGCCATGATAACTACCCAGTTAGAAAAATACAAACGGGAAAGTGATGGCAAGGCAATTTAACAGGTAGTACAAGTACTGGCAGAAAATGCTTTGGGAATAGCTCCGACGTCGCAGGTATCAGATACTGATTGCCAAAGAAGCGATATCCTCGACCTAATCAGATATGAACTTGGGGATGGTGATACGGTTAATTGCCTGTTTGAGAGCATCGCTTTTGCAGAATGCAAGCTATGAAAGAAATTTTATAATATCTTCAAATTAGGTGAGGTTCAAGAGGAAAATAGGTTATGCGAAGGAGAAAATAGGGAATAGTGTGCGTTGATTTAAATTTCTCAACATTGTAAGTATCTGGAAAAAAACTGCGGGGAGTTTATTCCAAATACGGGTGGTTCAACTAATGAAGGAAAACCATGTGTTTCTGATGAAACCACGGCCCAAGGGATAATTTCACTTATCTCAGCAGAATATTTCCCTTGTTAGTACCGACAGAACAATGTTACACAACCCACATTCCGATGATGCTTCTATGAGTCAATAGAGCTGGATACAATACTGTCATTAATAAGCGTCAACGCCCTCCTTTGCCCACGGCCAAAAAGCTCCAAAATAGACTTTGAAGCACCTTCTAATATATGGGAGTTGTATTCCATCTTCGGTCAGATATAGGTGGTATAAATAATAAGGAGATCGGAAGGAGTGACGTAGTTCTTACACCGGCTAAGAAAACCTAGACACTTGAATTCTTCTTTCGAAACTTGAATAACGCGATTTCACATTGAAATAGCAGATTTCACATTGAATTCTCATGTCCAGAATATCAAGAGCTTCAGATTCCTTTATATTGATACCACCCATGTGAATAGCTAATGTTGGTGATCCCACGATCGACCCTATACACCCGACCCCACTCAAAGATTGTCATCAGACCACGATCTAGTGTGTCATAAATAATCTGCTTTTTGCCTCCAATCTCTACAAGGCTTGGCCTTTGATCGAAGGATACGAATGACAAATGTTGCTGTCATCTGCGAAAGAGTACACTCATAAAAAAAGTCCGTACAAATAGGTCAAAATTGTGTTGGCGCAAATACATGTACTATTTCCTGTTATTTTAGCAGAATTTTGACCTAATTGTACGGACTTTTTTAGAGAAAATAACAGAAAAATTAGTTCAATTTAATCAGAACGCCTTTGACAGACTTTTGTACTAATTTTTTTTTTATTAGGGTAGGTAGGATTGGAATTTTGTCCGAGAAAGTTATTTAAAAAGATAAGTAAGAGAGAAATAATGGAAACTTGCTCGAGTGTTTTAAAAGTAGAAATAACACTTCTCTTTTCCATTTATGTAAGGAATTTAAGTTTTCTCGAACATTTTATTCTCTATGTTTTACGTGAAAATATCAGAATCATTAGAAAAACTTCGGATATTTCGAGCATTTTTATGTCCAGTATTGTTATCTCGATCCCAAGGGGTTTATTTTGGATCATGTATACGAGAAATATTTTTTTTTTACGGAAATATTTAACCGAAAATCTTGTACAGAAAATTATAAATTTCGGTCGCTTTAACAAAAATTCGGTTAGCACATAAAGTTCTGTTGCAGCAACGAAACCTTTTGATTGACAATAAATTCACTTAACAGTACGCATTTTCTCTATAAAAAAAACGTATTTGAATTCTATTACTCCAGTGAACATATTGAATTAAGCCAGCAGCAACTTCATAAGATGTGTTTAAGCACTAGACATTAAGGCCCGATTACTTAAAATTTAGCCGACAGTTAAATTCTAATTTCATATGGAAAACAACAAGAAATGTGTCAGTTAAAGTTCCAGTTAGTAGCTAACTGGACATTTAGCAATCGGTGCTTAATAGATTTACATACATATTTACACCAACCCCTTGGGAGCATTTACAGTAAATTAAGTTAAATTTAAAATCTCTAGCAATTCTAATCACAATTTAGCAATACTTCCGTTTGAATTTATGGACGGATTATTGCATTTATATGTGTATCAATAACGATAATTTTATTGTGTTTCATCACCACCATTATAGTCGTTTTTCTATCGTATCCAAACGCCATATGTCACATGTGTTTTTGACACTAATTTATGTAGACGCCATTCACTCTGTTACAGAGGCTACAACAACTTCGACGACTACGAAGACATTTGTACAGACGGTCGTACTCTTTTCGATACAAACAAAATATAAAAATCTTTTACAGAGACATTATTTCAATATTGCACACCACACATTTTTTACTTATTGTTAGTTATCCGTTTGTACACTTTTGTTCATTTATTATAACTCCACACAATACAATCATCATAAAGTGTACAATGACATTTTTCGTTGTACAAGCCAGAACTGACTGCACTGTTTAAGATAGTGTTCTAAAAGGACAGAAATAAGTAAAAGAATTTCTGCAAATCAGTAAAGTACACAAATATGAAACATTCCTTTGTTGCAATTTTGTATTATTTTTTTTTATTTTTGTTGCATTTTTGATCTTGATAACTGAAGTATCGTGTTTGGTTTTACTAGTATTCAATATTCAGTTTTTCTTTCTTCTTTATTTTTGTAAAGAATATGCATTTTTCCTATAGCATATGTTGTTTTTTTTGGGGAAGTTTTTTCAGTGTTCTCTTTCACTCTCTGCTCTTTTTGTTGTTGTTATTTACGTTATGTGTGCTCTTTATATATATATTTTTTCGTTTGGAGAGAGATAGTATATGAGAAAGAGTTTAGGGTAACCATTTGATGTGATTAAATCAAATACAATTCTTATTGGAATATTATAAGAAATTATAAAAAGCTTTAGGGCAATGGTTTCCACCAACTTTTGCTGAACATTACTCCTGATTCATTTATACTTATTTGCACAAGCGTCGTGAGTAGATATGCAATTTTGCTCAAAGTGACTCTTACTCTTATCATTACACCCGCAAATGTCATTAAATTTTGGATGTGCAACAAAGTATACAGTATAAAGGAACATAACTAGAGAAAAGAATTTGGATTGAAAATCCTTTGAAAGTTTTTTCTTTTAATACAAAACTCTCTTGGATTTTGATCTACCTCATCACAATTAATTTTTATTTAAATAAATGCTTCCCAGTGCGAGGTCGATGCTTTGATTATAACAGATTAAAAAATTTGATCAAATATGAGCTGTAAAGCTCTAGTCCTCATTATTTTTGGTGGATTTGTCAAAAACAAAGTAATTCATTTTAGGTCCGAGAATTTCTTAAATTAAAAAAATTTATATATTTTTTGTCTTCTAGTAAGCAAACGCTAGTGTTTTGTAGACTAAAATAATTCAGCCATTCAGAACACTTAAAAAACACAATCGATTTTGAACCCTATCTTTGGCTATAAAAAATAATTGTGATGAGGTCGCGGAAAATCCAGCAGGGTTTTACCACTGTTCTGAAGAGCTTTCAAAAATCTTTCTTTTGATGCCCAATTTACCTAAACTCACGTTTAGGAAATTCGAATTAAACAAAAAAAATCAGTTTTCAACCCTTTCGAAATTTAGCAGGTAGTTCCGATTTAAAAGCAATTCGATTCCCCAGTATATTCTTGTAACCCGGAAGTCATAAAAGACAGTCTCTATTTCCTAAAGCTCTTCGTTGAGACTTCGTTTTTTGTTGTGATACGAAAATTTACGTGGTTTTGGCAACTCGGTTGAATAAAATCGGTCGAATTTTTATGAGAGTGTGAATTAAGCTTACTTACTTATGTCCGGCTCTAGCAATTAATATAAAGGGAAAAATCATACACCACCGTAGACAAACACATTGTCTTGGACTCTGTGGCGTATGATTTTTCCCCTTATATTGATTCCTGGAGCCGCGCATGAATTAGCAAATATTCCAGTTTGGAAAACTGGTAACTTTACATATAGCATGAGAGTCCAAATACTATCCAAAATCTTAAGATGCACTGATCCATTAGCGTAGGAATATTACAGAGGTAGTTCACCGGGTTACCTCAGTATTTCTACTCGAAATTATCACACTAAACTTTCTACCGAACTTGATGCAGGACGTCATGTTATCAAAAAGCTTAAGCAACATCGGGAATGTTCTAAAAGTTTCTCAAAAATGACCATGTGAAAACAACGAAATTTCGATCTGACAAAATTTTCGGGTTCCATAAGTAGTTGTTCTAAAAAGTAAATTTTTTTTGGAAGTTGAAATTTTTTCTCGAAAATATTTCTTCATTCGTTTTTGTTATCGAGAAAACAATGATAATTTCGATCGGATAAAATTTAATGTCTCTATAAGAATTTGTTCTAAAAAAGTAAATTTTCACCATTGTAAATGAGTTTAAAGCCCAAATTAGTTTGGAAGTAAAGTACGGCGAAATGAGGTATCATGACATAGAAATCTATTTTCAATAGATTTTCCTTACTTTAAATCTACTTCCAAACTAAAAAGTTGCGTATACTATCAGCAAATAAAAGTAAACAGTCAAGTCGAAAATTATTTTTGAGTCGAACTTCCCTCGTAGTTACATGAAATTAAAGTACCATCTGTTAGTAGACTACTTTAAAATTTTGAGCAAGTTTCACCTGTAACAGGTTTTCAAAGCATACAACCTCGTGGATTTTTGTAAAAATGGAAAAAGTGAATTTCGAGTGCTCGCCAAAAACTATTTTTGGCGAAAAAACGGCACTAAAATCAAGGAAAAGCTTGATTAGTACTATGGGGACTCTGCACCATCAACTTCAATGGTAAAAAAGTGGTTTACTGAGTTTCGTTGTGGTCGCACATGCTGATGCTGAACGTTCTGGATGGCAAATTGTGGTCAATACACCCGAAAATGTCGAAAAAATTCACGATGTGGTGTTGGTCGATCGGAGAATGAAAGTGTGTAATATTTTTGATGCCATAGGCATTTCATATGGCAATGTGGTTTCGATTTTAAATGATCAGTAGTGTTTCAAAAAGCTGTCCGCAAGATGGGTGCCGCGTTTACTCACAATGGACCATAAACGCAGTCGTGTCACAACTTCAAAGAAGTATTTGGCGTTGTTTTAATCACCGGATTTAGTACCCGGATATTCTGATTTATCCTCCATTGACTATTTTCTATTTCCAAGCTAAAGAAATGGCTAGGTGGAAAGAGCTCCAGCTCCAACGCTGAAATTATTGCTCAGTCACGGTTTTATTGATCCACCCTCGAATTAAAATGATTTTTACTTTTATCCTAAATTGGTTTACTGAAATTCGATTCACCCTAATACCTATATCGCCCTAATAAACTATACGATTGAACTGTTAACCTTATCCAAAATTTATATGTAATATGGTAGTAATTAAACTATGAAAAGTAGACGATAATCGTCTATGGTCTTACAGAATCTGGGCACAGGTTTTAAATTTTTTCAAAATTAAAATAGGGATTCATGTTCACGACCTGGATTCAGTGGGAGCAATATGGCACATTTACTAATGACAACTAGGCTACGTTCTCGTGATAACAAGATTCGTTTGGGATTATGTCAGCTTAAACCAATCAGATTTTGTTGGCCTTGTGCCAGACACCTTATACTTCAGCTTTATATATTTTGATAACAATACGGCAACCCTTAAGATATCAAGTTCTCTTGCTCTCTTAACTGGTTGTTATTATTGTACTCATATTAATGTGAAGTTTATCAAACTAAAAAATACAGTCATTGTAAAATATACTCTACTTAGAGTAGCTGCCAGATTTGACGATTTTCTATTAAAAAATTGCAAAATGACGATTTGACGATTTTTGGTCCCAAAATAATAAATTTTTGATTAGAAGAAAAAAAAGCTAAACTGGTTTTTTTTTATAAAGATGGGTTCAAACGATAATCATGCCTCTCCACCCATATCTACTAATTGATCAAAATTTTACAGTTGGTATCAAAAATACTGGGAGAAAGTGAATTAAAACTTGAAATTTTTTATGATCTTTGCGCGAAATATATTTAGACCCCACCCACCTTATACACTGAGAGAATTATCTGCATAATGTTAATGAATTTTTGCATAAAACCAATGAAGGTTCACTGGAACACGTCCATTGCAACTTTCCATTGAATTAATGGAATTTTTCATAAAATGTTGTAAAAAATTTTATTTTATTTATTAAAACTTTCATACAAACAATGAAAAGTTTCAATAAAACTAGATTCATGAAAAAAATATGAAGCATTTTCATCAAATTTAAGAAAATTTTCATTTGCTTTGTGAAGAAAACTTTATTGGTTTTCTGAAAAATTTCATTAAAACTCTTTCAGCAAAATTCTCGCTGCGTAGTCTACTAATTGACTCCGAATAACTTTCTGAGTTCCTTTAGCGATGTCCAGCCCCAAAACTTAAAAATTTCTTAGTGATTTAAATTTTTTTACCATTTCTTAGACAAATTTTAACACAAGTTTATTGCAACCCATTCAAATAACGGATATCAACATGAGTTGATATTAAACTACACCGGTGTAGCATATAGGGTATCAAAAAGTCGGCATGCCCGACATTACATTTTCTTACTCGCTTAAATTGTTTGGAAGATTTTTTTTAAAAAATATCGTCAAATTGACGATTTTTCATTAAAATTATGTGGCACTACTATCTACTCTACTAAAATAATGCCGTCTGTTTTGTGTGTTTGTTGTTTGTGAATTTGGGGTATTGAGTTTAGACCTTGCGCACATTAACGTCATACATAAACTCGACTCGTACGCGTGACGTTACATTTTCTGCTATTCATACGTTCTCGGTAGTTTCGTATTTGATTTTTTGTTAATTTCAAAATTAATATTGTTTTGTTGGGTACGGTGTGTGTTTTAATTTCACATACGAAAATTAAGTGTAGAGTTTGAAGCTCTAAAAAGTGATAAAAAGCATTTAATATGAATACTTTACTACAACATTCAACCATAAAAAGCAACTAACAAAATATTTAAATGCTGAAACTACATAAACGGCACAAATTGAACATGAAATACTAAAAAAACAGCAACAAAAAGTAAAATAATTTATACTATTCTACAATAGCAACAACATATAAAAAATAAAACAAGAATTATATTTTTTATTACTTTAATTTTTTTTTTATTAATTTTATGCTTTTTCTTTATGCCATAAAAACGAAGAACGTCGTATAAACTGACAAACAGACAGAGAGACATATTTTGAGTAAAAGGCCAGTGTAAAAGTGTGATGTGCTGTGTATTTTAAATATATAAAAAACGGCGGCATAAGTTTTTTGCTACTTATTTTAATGGAATAAATCAAAAGTATATTAAATATACAATAGACAGACAACGTTAGAGGAAATTAAGCAATGAATTTGTTTAAAAAAAATGTGCCTTTTTTAATTAATTAAATAATAATTCGAATAAATAAAACAATCATTAAAAATTCTGTATACGCAATTTAAAAACAAAATTAAAATAATCAGTTTTTGAGTGCAACTTTAAGGAGGAGTTTTATTATTGGATTTATTACTGCCGTCTTTTTAATTTGCTGGAAAAATCAATGTCCTCCTTTTTAGTGGTTGTTGCCTGATGCCTGTCGTTTTGCTGCTGCTGTTGCTGCTTTTCATTTTATTACAGTTTTTCTATATATTAATTCATTGTAAGTAAACGTTCCATTAACAAATAAAAAAAATAAAAACGAATATTGCGTGTCAAATGTTGTCTATTTTCTACTTTTTTGCTGACATCTAGTGTAAAATATGAATTAAGTAATTAGAGTGACCAGTTTTTCTTAAATGAAGTAAAACAACTTTTGTTGAAAAACCTAAAATTCAAAATTCATATATAATGTAAAGATTATTGCTGAAAAACGACCTGTTAACATATTTTCGCCTTGATTCTACCGGAAAATATATATGTTCTGCCGGTCAATATAAAATGATTGCCTGCAAATATAATATGTTTGCTGCAAATATATATATATTTCTCTGAAAGAATTTACAAAATGATTGCCTGCAAGTAGAGGCAATTAGGTTAATTGCCTCTTATTTATTAAAGTTTAAAGTTAAAAATTCTGAAAAAAAACGGCTGTTTCAGACTCGAAAATTTTAATTCCAAGACATGTAATATAAAGTCACCACACTTTTGTTACCGTTTGTTGGTCAGTTATTGAGCGGTTCGGGCAAATCAAAAACTAAGGTAAGGTTAATTTGAAAAAAAGAAATCGGAAGTGAATATGCTCATCACAAGCGGCTCATTCCCCAAAAAAGTAGGACATACATTTAAGCCCGAAAGTCGGCTTGTCGTGCGCTTTCATGCCCGGCGGTTTCGGTCGCTATCTACTCTAGGAACTCCGTTATGTTGACGAAATTCCTCAGTCTCCTCCTCCCTATTCCCCTGCACACAAAAAATTAAAAAAGAGTTTCAATTACGAAATTGATAATATCAATTACTAGTATATTTTACTAGGTGAAGTTCAGAGAAGTTCAGGGCACAGGAAGTCAATGTGGAATTCCCATCCGATAGCGTGATATGGCGACCATTTCTAGGACTTTTCATTAAAATATCTGTTTCGCTCTGGGCAAATATTAAAATTCATTTTCATATGGACTTTGTGGGTGAATTCAGAGAAGTTATGGTCTAAAATCTAGCGATTAATTGTACCACTTGTTGTCAGATCATGTAACTACGAGTAGTTTGGATAATATTGCGTCCTCTAGGGAAGAAAGAAAGTGAGAAAAGAAAAATTCCTGGATAAGAAATAAACGTCATGTAAAAAGGAACTCTCGTCAGGAATATTTAGATAAAAAAGGGAAACTTCACCAGGAGAAACACGTTAAAACAATCATACATGCAGATTCAAGTGCAATGTGAACATATCTGAGGAAATATGGAATGAAATTTTTAGAGACTATTGGGGCCTTGAAGATCAAAACTTGTAATCTTCTTTTTTGAGCTCAGCAATCACTCTTTGTGTTCCATTTATAAGATATTACTTAGACTTTTTTGGGTACAAAATCATTTATTTAGAATAAAAAAAAATAAATTAGAGCACAAGGGATATACTGTGAGCGTCAAAAAAAAGTAAACACCAATTTTTCTTCTTTAAATTGTCGTATTACAAGGTTATTATTTACTTATGATAAAAAGTAAAATTACACCATTTACTATTATGCCATTTAGAGACTTACTACAAAAAAATATGAAATCAAAACAACTGGCAACATTGTGGAAATCTCTCTAAAGTAAAACTGCATCCATTTTTACGCGTCAAAAAAAAGTAAACAGTGGTAACACTTGCTACGCTTTTCTTTATATTTCGGGGAAAAACCTAAATTTTTTTGTACAAGATTATTGCTGATCAAGTGCTTTACTTCACTAAAAGTGGTTCAAGTGGATGTGTGCTAATTAAAAATAAATAAAAATTGCAAAAAAAAAATATTGCAATGGGAAAGCAAACTTCGCTTGACACTCGAAAAATCATATTAGATTTGAAGGAGAAAGGTAAATCCTTGCGTGAAATTGGCGAAATTGTGGGCAGAAACCACTGCACAATAAAAAAAATTGTAGATAAATACGCCAAACACCATCTGGTTGAAGATTTTCCGAGAGCTGGACGCCCAAAGCGGCTAAGTGCTAACTGAAGTTAGAGCTGTAGTAAGAGAAGTAAAAGCAAATCCGACCTCAAGTGCAGTTAAATTATCAGAAGACAACGCAGGATTCAGGCAAACTAGTAAGTGCAAGTACGGTCAGAAGAGCGCTTCATAAAACTGGCCTACATGGAAGAATACCACGCAAGAAGCCATATATATCCAAGGTGAATCAGCGTAAGCGTATGGATTTCGCTAAAAAATACAAAAATGAGTCTCTAGCTTTTTGGGGAAACATACTATACACCGATGAGAGCAAATTCGAAATTTTCGGTTCGTAAAAGCCACCAAAAATATGGCGTGCTAAAAATGAAGCCTTCAAAGAAAAATGTGTCACCAACACAGTCAAACACGCTGGAGGCTCAGTTATGGTTTGGGGCTGCATGGCGGCAACAGGTGTCGGAAATCTTGTTTTTATTGACTCTACTATGAACAAATTGGACTACTTAGCCATTTTGAAGGACAACATTGCCCCTAGCGCCGAGAAACTAAGCTTGACTGGTAACTGGATCTTCCAACAGGACAATGATCCAAAGCATACGTCCAAAATTGTCAAAGAATGGCTACTGTACCGGACTCCTAAGACACTTGATCATCCGCCACAGTCCCCAGACCTTAACCCGATCGAGCATCTGTGGGAACACCTTGAAAGAAAAATCAGACAAAGGGTCATTTCAAGTAAGGAGGACTTAAAGAAGGCTCTAATGGAAGAATGGAGCAAAATCTCTCCCGCTGTAACGAAAAAACTTGTTGAGTCCATGCCTAGGAGACTACATGGGGTGCTAAAGGAAAACAAACAAAATATTAGAATTAAAAAAATTACTTTTTGTACCAAAATTTCTTTCATTTGTGTTTGCTGTTTACTTATTTTTGACGCATGAAATATAGTCCTTTTTTAATTAAAGTAAATATTATTTGGTTTCGTGTTATTTTTGTTTATTGTTTATATTGAGTTTCATTCTTATTAAATTGTTCTTGAATTCCCTATACTTACTTTTTATTTTGTGTTAATAACTTCAATGAAATAAAACTATTAATAAGGCTAACTAAAGTGTTTACTTTCTTTTGACGCTCACAGTAAGTGCGACTTTCCTTATTTCACGGATTATTTTTGGGCATTTGTATATATAAAAACGATGCTATTTTTTAATTTGCTAGTTTAAAATATATCTCAGGATCTCTCTTATTAAAAAAGTTATATTCCAGATAGCATTTAACATTAGAAGTTCATCTTCTGATAATGTATATTAAGTTTGCAATAAACTAAGAGGCATATGAGAGGCATAAAGTGTCTTTGTTATATATGATTCATGCTAAATTATGTCGCCGCTGTTCGTCGTTATTTTGGGCGCGTTTTTTCTTAGAGCGACAATCGCTAACATCTGCGCTGTTGTTTTCGGCCGACATTAATGCAATTCGCAAATTTTCGAAATATCGGAACCCCTTAGTGATCCGCCATATTGAATTTTTATAATTTCGTTATCAGCTACCTAAAAACCGCCCCTTATAAAAATTTAAAGCAAATCAGAAAACATCGAAAATTTTATTGAAAAATTGTTTATTCGCCATTTTAAATTTCAGATTTTCAATTTTAGATTCCTAATCAGGGGCTACTGATCCTATGTAATTGACTATTTGAAGTCGAATTCATTAGAAATTAAAAAATTCATGACCGTCATCTTGGACCCGCTATTTTGAATTTTTCATTTCAGATTTTAAACACAGCTTTGTGACACCTTTTAGTCTCAATACCTAAAATTCTAGTTTTGGCTTAAATTCTTTACTATGAGCAATGTTGCCACCTTATTTTTGATTCTTATAGCAACTTTAAACGTTCAAATCACTGATTGTCGGTGGGAAGAAACGTTCTTTTTTGCAATATACGATTCATATAACCGTTTTAATTATTCTCTTGTTTTCATGTTTTGATGTCTTATTGATTGATCTTTTTTTATTTTTATAACCAAAAGTTCATTTAAGTACACTCCAGTGTAATGATCCGATTCTGTTGTGTTTTAATTTTCCTTGAATTTTATATTTGTTTATTTTAAACATTTTTGGCAAAATATTTTTGTACTGTCTGTCAGTCTTTCAAGAAATAGTGTTGCAATAAAATTTTTTTTATTTATTTTCTTAAGAAAAAAAAAACATTGCAGATTTTTTTTCCGTTTTTGTATCGTTTCTTGAATTTATTAATAAATTTTAATATTTTGATTTCCTGTAAACCGTTTTGTTGTTTTGTCTTTAACTTCTTATGCCACTGTTGTTTATTTTGCACATGCATTTCCTTTTTTTTTTTCTTATTTCATAACGCCTGCTTATACTACAGATACTTTGAAGTTGTTTTTTACATGTTTTGAAGTATAAAGTTGGTTTTGCACAAGTTTTTTTTGTTGTTTTTCTGTGGCATATGCATAGGAATTGTGTGTTCTGTGTGCTATTGCATAAATTTCCTTTTAAACAGATCTTTAAGTTGGAAATTGGAAGAAATTCTCATTAAATTGCTGGATCACGTACTTTAAATATTTGCCCAATAAGCCATTTTTATATACTATTTTTTCTTCTTTCAATGTTGCCTGCTATTTAAACTTTTTTAAATGGTCTTACATTGTAGTGCCACTACACATATGTACTACACTCATAAAAAATAATTAGTAAACAAAACGGAAAAAAAATTGGCAAGAAAAATATGCGACAGGAAAAGAAAATTCACATGAGAAAGGAAGTCATAAGAGGCAGTAATGCCATTTTAGTTTGTATTTTTGGCGCCTAGGTAGTGACACAATGTTTCTATTTTTGTTTAATTGCTTAGCTTTACAGAAATGATAGGTAATAAAATATGTAAATAAAGGAAATGTAATATTTTATTTGGTTTACAAAATTTTATAATATAAGTGGCGCCCAATATAGGGGAGGCACTTACTATATATTTTTATAACATTGTCCAAAATCAAAAATATAAACTGTATGATTAAGATCAAGTAAGGCTCAATACAAGCAGCCGATATTTTCTACAAATCGGTATAATTTTTGGCGCCCAACGCGGGGCAACAATATTTTTTACACCTACAATTTCATATCTTTTTGCATGAAAATAATAAATTATATACAAGTATGGAACTAGAGGTTCAGTTTAAGTGTTTAAAAGTGAATTTTTTGTAGAAAATAAGACAAAACACCTCTTATGTTTCTTTTAAGGCCCAACGCAGTGTACTAATATTACTTGTCCTTATTCCTTATTTGACATAACAAATATACATAATTGAATTCTTATGAAAGAAAATGAAACAAATCCTAACCAACATTGGCAATATTCGCCTACACTGAGAGAATTTTATTAGATAAAAAACAATGAAAATTTTCAATAAACTAATGAAACTTTTCTTCACCAAATGAACGAAGAACTTCTTAGAATTAGTAAAAAGCTTCAAACTTTTTATGAACCTAATTTTTATAATGAAACTTATTAATTGTGTGTATGATATTTTTTATAAACAGAAGTATATTTTTCATAAAATTTTATTAAAACTTGCAAAGTTTTAATGTACGAGTTCCAGTTCAGTTTCATTGATTTATGGAAACAAATTATTAATACCGTTAACATAATTCTCGCAGTGTAGAATTCCATTAGTTTTGCTCTATAAATAGATTTTAATATTTAGTGGAGCCACTAAATTAAAATTAAAATAAATCGTCAATAAATTACACAACTACGAGTACTTCTAATTTTTAGCTTAAAATACAATTTGTTGAAATTAACAGAATTTTATGAAAAATTTAGTAAACCTACAAATAATTTCGGTTTAATATCAGAAAATTTTATAATAATTTAAAGTGAAAAATATAATAATTTTTGACACAAAATGTTAGTTTCCACAAAATCTATTTTAAACCAAAAATTTTAAATATTTTTCTTTAAAAAACAGACCTATTATTTTGAGTACATTTAAGGGATAACTTCATGTGAATTAGTGTTAGAGGGTTGGCAGGCAATACCGCTCAAATACCGTTATCGATTCAAACCCCTTTCAACTGACTACCGTTGTTCTTAAAATACCGTAACCACAAAAACTGAAATACCGTTAACCTTAAAATACCTTACGGAAACACCGTTATCCTTAAAATATCGTTAGCGAAATAACAGAAATACCCTTATTCTTAAAATACCAATACTGAAATAAATAACGGAAATAATCTAAAAGAGCGTTTCCCTCAGCAATATTCGCATCGTTTCGGTTAGTATCCATGATTTTCTTTAATGAATTATAGAAAGAACAGCTTTGACTTATATTTATCTGTTTATTTAGCTGATTTTTAATTAAAACTTGTTTTTTGCCAACCCATTTTTTTGTTCAAGTGTATCCATAACATTCCAAATGTTTATTATAAACAAATACCAGTATGTATCAAGTACTTTTTTTGTATTATGCAGAACTTTTTTTAATTGCTTTTAATTACGATGAGATTGTATTGTTAAAAACGAACAGATAAATAAACTCACATACATCGCATCAGTCATTTAGACACACACAAAAAAGTCAGTCAGTCATTTAGGCAAAAAAAACAGTTTGACATTTAATCATTTTAACAACAGTCAGATAGACATGCAGTCTTTTTAGACAATCATTTAACTTTTCTGTGTATTTATTTTGAAGAGATATTTCAAACTCCAAAAACAAAAATTCTTGCCAACCATCATCATCTTTCATGCTTGCATTTTTAAAATTTTCGTTTTATTTACAAAGCGCGCCCTTTTTTCTCGTTTTTGTTTTTAAATCTATATTTTTTTGTTGCTTGTAAAAACCTCATTTCGGTTCTTTAGTTTTTTTTCGAAATTATTGTAGAAGAAGAAGAAAAGAAAACAATATGTTCCCATTTTTAAATCAACCATAATTTTGCGTTTTCTCCCACTCATGTTCATAAAACTAAATACTATACTAAGTGGTTACTCGCTGTGAAGCGAATATTGGGTACTCGTCAGACATTAACGGTGGGTCTCATACTGTAGGTTTAATTTTAACTTAACTATAAACAAAAGAAAATGAACAAAAAAAATGTACACAAAACAATAACAAATTTTTGGGTTAACTATTAACTAAAATTTAAACCTGCAGTATGAGACCCACCTAAATATTTATGGTTATACATAATGTTGCAAATTTAAAATTTTTTAAAATAATTATTGCTGAAAATCTAATTTATTTACTGGTAAATTTTAAAAAGTATAGCTAATTATTAATTTTTATAACAATGAATAGCAAATTTGATTTAATATAAAAACAAACATAGTTTACAACTAAGAGTTGCCAATTTATCAGATTTTTTTGTTAATAACCAATGTTGACAATGTAAATTATGAATGAAATAATGTTGCCAATCCATTATTTTTATTATATTGTATAACAAAGTTAACTGTAACCAATGTTGACAATGTGGATTATTAAATAGCGTTGCCAACCCATAATTTTTTTAGATTGTATTGTCAAGATCAAGAATTTATAAGAAAAAAAAAATACCTACTAAAAAATACTTTTTTTCTTTAATATTTTCCCAACTAGAGTTGCCAGATTTAATTTTAAAAATCTAATTATAATAGATTTTCTGATAAGAAGAATGTTTTAATGGAATTTTCGGAAAATACATATTAACTGTCTTCAACTTGATTTTTTCCAAACGATTACTCGTTCTAAAAAAAAACATCTTCATTTCTATTACAACACTTATCGACACATTCACACACATAAATATAAAACATTACAAACAATCTGCCATCGTACTAAATTATTTCGTATTTGTATTCTTTCCATTTTTACAAACACCCTCCTCTTATTCTCCTGTACATGTCAATCTACCTCCTCACCACTTATACTCCCTTCTTTAATTTTGTTTTTATTTACTAAACGTTTACAACAATTTGTTATTTTTGTTGTTACATATTTTCATAAATATTTTTATTGTCACTCATTTCCGTTTTTTCCATATAAATTTTATTCTTCTATTTTGCTTTACATTATGTTCTTTATATTTTGGTTGTACAAACATTTAAAGGAATTGATTCGTTATTGGAATTTAAAATATAAATTAAATATCGGAAAGCTGTCGAAACGCGATTTGCCATCGCCTGTGTTGGTTGGTATAAGCAGGAGTGGTATAAGGCTAGAAGATACAATTGTTATTGGATCGCACAGTCGGACCGGACATCGGCCAACACAAGTGCGTAAATGACGTTATGATGCCATGGTGGCACAGACGAATATAAGAGAATTTTCTCAGAAAAAAATTAAAGAGGCAAAAAAATCTCTTAAATATGAGAAAAAAAAGAAAAATATTCATAATATCAGAAATTAAAAAAGTGCAATAATTGGGATATTTAAAATATGTGAAATTTAAAATTTTCAGATTCTGATGATTTTTTCTTGTAAAAACCATATAATTCTGAATACGAATAGATACCCCTATGATTCCTGGAACTTTTCCTATGGAAAATCTATTTGACTCCGAGGGATTTCTCCTATTGAAAACCACCCCGATTCTGAGGAATTTTTCTTCTAGAAATATCCTCCAATTCTGTGCAATTTTTCTAATAGAAAAACCATCAGATTTTGAGGACTTTCTATAGAGCAACCTCACTTTTCTAAAACTTTTTACTTTAGAAAACCCTCTGATTCGGAGGACTTATTAACATTGAACAATCCTAAGCTTCTAAGGATCACTTGCTATAAAAAAATTCGATGAATCTGAAACATTTCTATAGTAAAAAGCCCTCAAAACCTAAGGTTTTTCCTATAGGAAAAATACTCTGTATGTGATGTGTTTTATAAAGGACAAAACACACAGAATCTAGGCATTTTCTATAGAAAGGTGTTTTTTCCATAGGGAAAGTGCCCAAAATATAAGACTTTTCTTATTGGAAAAAGTACTGAGGCTTTTTCTTTAGGAAAAATCGCACAGAATATTTGATTTTTCTCCCTAAAATATTTAAAAAGTGCTTTTACTCTTTTTTTTTATTAAATTTGGTAAATTTACGTACAAAACTGGTAAAATTACGCATAATTTCTGAAATTCATTTACTATTTTCAATGTAAATTACAAATTTTGTAATAATTAACTTACGCATCATTTGTGTAATTTTTTTTTATTTACGCACTGGAAGTGAATTTACCATATTTATAGTAGGAGTCCAGTTTCCTACTAAAAGTTAGGTAAATGTAAACAAAACTTAATTAGAGTGTGTAGTTCTGTAATAAGAAATAAATCAAGAACTGAAAAACAAATGGTAAAATGTTGAAATATTTTAGAAATTTCTTTGGGTGCGGAAAGTTTTTCTCTTCAAATGACCTAAAAAAGCGATATGGTTAGCTTATGAATCAACTGTTATTTAGTGTTGCCACATACTTTTAAAATTTACCTCATATGGTGTTGCCAACTGATTTTTTTAAGTGATAAGCTAGTTTTAGTTTTTACATAAAAAATATGTATCAAAATCTAAAAATTTTTATGTATAAAAGTTTCTGGAATCTGAATTTTTTTCTAAACAAAAAGAGAGCCAAAAGTTTAACAATTTTTCGTACAAAAACTTAAAAACTTTTTTTTTTTTTTTAAAGTAACACTCAGGAAATTCCTCCTATTAATTAACGTGTTGCTTCCTTTGGCAAGGGGATACTCATGTTTTACTTTGTTAAAACATGAGTATTTGTTTTTTTTGCCAAGGAATCTAAGAATATTTTTGTATAAAAAGTTTTTACGAATTTAAAAACATTTCTAGAACTTTTTTAGGGTAAATATTTTTGAATTGCAATATTTTTCTATAGCAATAATAGCTGTGTTTGTGCGGCATTCCTATCAATGATATCTCGAACAATTTTGACAGTAGAAAGCCGAAATACTTTGAAAAACTGTCAAAATCGTTCTTGATAACACTGATAGAGAGTCACACAAATACAGCTATATTACAATTTTTTAGACAAATACCTTGAAACAATTTAACAAATTTTTTATAGAAAATTCGAAGAATTTGACAATTAATACAAAAACTATTCCGAAATCGGACGAAACTTTAACAAAAATGTTTTAGAATTCAAGAACTTTTCTGTATAAATAACAGACAATCTCAGACTAAGAAATTTAGTTTAAATTATTTTATTCAACTCAGGAATTCATTCTTTTTAACTCTGTCTTACATTACCTTCAAATATTTTGTGTATATTTTGATATTATTTCTATTATCTATTTTTGACTTGATATCATTTTATAATAAAGTATTTTGTAATCATTTTGTAAGATACAAAAAAATCCTTAATCAAAAATAGATTTGTTTGTTATGATAAAATAGTAATAAATCAATTTATTGTAATCCGATTTTTTGTGTTCTTGGAATGTTGATGTTTTCATTAATGTAACAAAGGTCATCTAAAACATACACAGAGTTGTATTTTAGAAAAAAAGTTATGCCTAGTTTTGTTATTTCCCAATTTATATTAGAACTGTCAACAAATTAACAATAAATGATTAGTATATTTTAATTAAGTGAAGAAAGAAAACAAAAATTTTTTCACGTCAAATGAAGCGAGCAGGTAGTCCTGTATAAGTATAAGGCCTAAGTCTTCTTCACCAAAGTTTCATTTTCCTACTTTTAAATTGTAATTTTTAGCTTAATATTTCTATTTTATAATGGTTTTAAGAGAATTTTATTAAATATTTTTAGTATTTAAAAATATTTTATAATTATTTTTTATTTTTTAATTTGTTTTCTAGAATTTTTTTTTTTTATAAAAAAATTATTTTAAATTAAATTTTCATTGAAATGTATGAATTTGTTATTGACACAATTTTTTTAACAAATAAAATTGATACTAATTTTAATATTAAAAACAATAAATATTCATTAATTCTTTGTGCTATTTTTCTGCACTCAAAAATTTTATTAAACTTTAGTTTTTTTGTTTGCAAAATTAGCCTTCAATTTATATAAACAAAAAAAAAAAAAAAAAAACAATCAAATATGTATTGAATAAATTCATACAATTGTTGAAAATATAACACACAAAAAAGAAAAAAACAATACTATTAAAATTATTTACCATATCGCCTTTAAAATTATTTTATTGTTGTTGTTGTTAAATAATCCATTAAAAAATAACAATTGTAACAATGAGTGTTATTTTTGTTCGGTTTAAGATCAAATATTACAAATTCTAAATAGAATTTACAACAATTTTAAATTTTATCTATGACAACATTTTTTTTTAAATTCATCATCTTGTTTGAAAAAAAACTCTACTTTGCAACACTATGAAAAAGTAACAACACGCATAGTATAATTATTTTTTGCTGTATTCATTTATTTATTTGCAATAGATTTTTTTTAGAGCGGAAAAACAGTCACGTTCCAATGCGGTGTTTAAAGACAATGTATTTTTAAACGTTTTTTATAACACACGAGTGTATGATGTGAATATACTTTAAACTCACATGCACATGGTGTGTATGACAATTGAATTGAAAAAAATTATGATACATTTGTTATTTTGATACCCTACAATAAGCTGCAGTACATTGCAATCATGCAGTAGAGTTTGAAGGATTGGAAACTGGAAAATTTGAAAAATAGTAGAACACAATACAAGTTTTTATCTTGTATATAACAAATTTTTTTAAATGGCGCCCAACGCAAGGGTTAAAAACAGGAATACTATTTCCTGTAAACATAATTTTATTTAGTAGTGTTTATAAACGTCGCATAGGAGAATCGTAATTAATATTAGAATTAATTACTAAGAATTTTTCTAAAGCTAGTTTATAGAAAGAAGAAGAGGAACAATTTTTTATTGAACAATTTAACAGACAGAAGGGAATCGCCTCGTCAATGGTTAGTTTATATGTCAATTGATTAAAGAATTTTTATTAATAAATTTTCTTTATATGAAAAACGTTTTGTCATGGCATAACTGAGTATCGAACCAGCAACACTCTATTTTTCAATTGGCGCCCAACGTGGGATTCAGAAAACACTAACTCCATAATATTTATAATTGTTAAAATTTTATTAGAATCTGATAGTAACCACAATGAAATGGACCACATAATTAATCTTAATATCCTATAATCATTGCTTTTATATTATGGCGCTCAATGTGTGGCCACCAAAGGCAGAGACTATATGCCATTACCGGATATCGAATCTGCAAGACCATATTTTATATGGCGCCCATCGTGGGTTTCAAAAAATACTAACTCCATAATATTTCCATTTCTTAATATATAATATGGCGCCCAACTTGCGGCCAACAAAGAATCCGATAATATCTTTAAATCTTTCAGAATCTCATAATGTCTTTAAATTGATTAATTTCGAATTTACTGAATAATTGAGCTCGAGGTCATTTAGTTTTTAATATAAAATATCTTTTATAATTTTATATTTATATATCACAGATAATTCGGCATTCATCGGGTGACATCCTCAGGGTTTATGGAAACAACAACAAACAATTAAAAACATTGCAATATTTTTAATAATCAATAAGTGATACATTTGTTGTTGTTTATTTACAATAAAAATTGTTTTGTAAGAATGACAAATAATAACATACAAATATAATTCGAAAAGAAAAATTTTAAAAAATAAAAGGAAACTATAGAAAAATGTATTTAAAAACAAAACAAAGAAAATATCGTTCAGCAGAGTAAGTAATCACAAAGCGCTGCAAGTCACCGGTATCAATTTAAGGTTTCTCTGCCGAATGCTACCCGTGTTCTTTATGCTAATAAAAAAAAAACAAATTGGCAACACTAAAGTAGATGTAACAGTAGATAAGTCAAAGTCACAACCCAGTGGTGGTAAAATGTAATAAGTTGGCAACACTTTGTTAAAAGTGTTTAAACAAGATATAGTGCTTAATTTCTAGTTGTTTTTCATCACAGTTTTTAACTATTATTTATTTTATAATTATTTCTAGTTTAAACTGACTTTTTATTTAATTGTTCATGTTTTTATTATGAAAAATTTTGAAATTAAACTAAAAACTTAAACATATTATTTTTTTTGGTATTTAAGCAACCAGTTTTATGTTATTTTTACTAAAGTGATGAATGACATATTGAGGTAAAATTTTTGATATTTCAAATAATGATGGTAATAATAAATTATTAGATGCTATCACGTAAGTTTAGAAAGAAGAAAAAAATCCTATAAAATTCACACCTTTTGAAAAATAGAAAGTGAAATAAATCAAAATTTTTGATTTCATGCTGAAAGAACTGAGGAAAATTTAACAAATTTTCTTGATAGAAATTTAAATTAATGAATTTCATTTGAACTCTATGAAGTGTTATTGAAACATTTATTTAATTTTGTGTAGAGATTTTGTCAAGAGATGTATAAATGTCAAGATTAGAATCTTTTTCATGTTCTATTTAATCTATAGATTTATAAGAACTTGTAGTGTAGAAAACATTATGCTTTAGATTTAAGTGAAAATTTTTTTTTTCAATGTTCTTCCCTGTACTTTTTCTACAATTTGCTCTAGATTTCTTAAGAATTGTCTATACTTAAGTAGAATGTGTGTGCGAGTCTATTTTTAATATTTACTTTATTTAAATGAATAATTTAAATATTGTATTGTATCTATGGGGGTAGTTTAACAATTGTAATGGAAATCATTCATGAGACATTTCAATATTTTGACATACCAAATAAAGAAACCAAATTTAAGAACAAATAGTACTTGAGTAAAAAAAAAAACAGCAAAAATGCACTTATGTAAAGATGAAACGGAAACAAGAGATTTCCGTTGAATTCTATAAGTTTTTGTTTAATGAAGACTTTTTTTTCGAAATTATTGAAAAAAGCACATATGTTTTTAAAATTTCAGAAACTATCAACAACATGAACAAAACTATAAATCAATTTTTTTTTCAATAGCTAAAGAAATCGACCATATGACAATAATTGAGCAATAAATTGTGCAAACTGAATTAAACATTTAAAATAACACTGGGAAACAATTATGTCGGGGTTTCAACTATTTAGTAACACTAAAAAAATACTTTTTGGTCTAAAAACTGTGGATTGAGCGGAGTAGAACCTTTGAGCATGAATTGAGCATATTTTATGAGATGACAATGAACGTTCTAATAATACAATTGCGTTATTCCAGTCAGAAAAATTCGAAGGTATTATTTATTAATTTATTATTATCATAAAAATTAAACTATTAATAATGTATCAAATCCCAATATTTTTCGAAGCAATAAAGTCAGAGAATTATGCCGGCAAAATTAACTGCAGCTTACGATCCATTGCAGTTACAATTAAATTAACTAACACTGCGTTTATTTTAAACTGTTGTTAAAATCACTGCAATATCAGTTAGTTTCAAATGCATTGCACTGTCCCTACACTTTTTTAACTGAAATTGCACCTAATTTTACAGACCAACGAGTAAGTAATGGGCGTAGACCCAGGTCATAGTATAATTATCGATTTATTACACTGAACCTAAGTACATATATAATTTTATTGATGAATCAGCTAGTGCTCATTCCGGGAAAAAATCCGGCTCCAACTTTGGTTCAGTTTCTTTTCGTTTTTTTTTTTTTGGAGAATTTTAAAGGTCGAAATGTTCGAAAAATTACGAAAATTTTATTGCTCTTTTGCAGTTTATAATTTTTTAGTATAAAATTGTTGAATGAATAGTAACAATTCGGAAAGAAAAACTCGAGGCCTAACTGATGGAACTGAATCTGCTAGAAAGTCTAAAGCTTTAAGTGTAAAGTTTCAAGACTCTGACGAGCCGATATTTACGCAATGTATCAATCCGGAAACTAGAATTTCTGACCTAAAAGACAGTATTTAGCATGTAAATCCGATCCATTCCAATATCGGAAAAATCGGGATTTGTACTTTTTAAACACGTTTTTATGGAATTATATTCTACACTATGTGCAGCTTGTAATTACATTGTGCTTATGTTTGGTACTATCAAAAATACTCGAACGAGATCCACTTTTTATTACACCTAATTACATAATGTGAGCGTCAAAAGAAACTGTACACGTTAGACTTACAAAATTGATCTCGTCGCTAAAGACCACATTGTTTCTAAATGTATAGTACTTATTTGGATCCTTTTAAGCAAAATTCCGACGTCGCTTTGCAATTCCAGTTAAATAAAGCAGAACTGCAAAACATTAAAAAGAAACTGTGAACATAATAAACCAACGTATACAGTTTTTTTGACGCTCACAGTATTTCACTATATTTATTGCACCGTTAATTGAAATGTCCTCCCGGAATTAGATGGGTATTGTGGTATAGGATTTCATTACTTTTTTTTTTTTTTGGTTTTCAGTGTCTTTTTTCAATCGCTGGTTTTAAATTCCAATATTCGTATCTGTCCAAAATATATTTTAAACCTGTCATCGTCAAGTTCTGAGTGGTCAATATTCTCGTTGTGCAAATTGTAATTTCTTGCAGACAGTAGATTTATTATGATCTAAAAGTATCGCGAATAGTTAAAGAAATCGGAATCTAATGACCCGGTCATTAAACTGCGAGTTCCTTATGAAATTAAAACGTTTAAGGATCAGGCTCCATTGGGCGCTAAATATCTAATCGTGAGTTTTTGTAATCCAAGGTATAACCCCGTTAGGCACCATTACATATTTGCCCTTTAAGGAAGATTGTTAAGAGTTAGTTCCTTAAGAAATCTACGATTGAATTAGGAGATTGTTAGGAATTTGTACCTTTAGGAGATGAGTCAGTTCCTTTAGAAAACCAACATTGAATGAGAAAACTTAAGAAACCCACGATTGCATGTGAAGAATGCTAGGAGTTGGTGTCTGTAGAAGTTGAAAGTTCCTTAAGAAATCAAGATTGAATTAGAAGATTCTTAGGAGTTGTCCTTAGAAACCCACGATTGAATAAGATTTTTAAGAGTTGATAAAATAAGAATTAAGAAACAGGGTAACAGAATGTGCCTTTAAAATTTAACCAAAGTAAAAAAAAATTAAATTTATATGGTAAACACCAACAACGTGTCTGTTTAAGTTTCAGTTAGTAGCTTACAGGACATTATGTTCATGGAGGTAAATGAGAAGATTGTTGGGACCCAGTTAGAAGTTAAGACCTTAAAACAACATTGAATAAGAACATACTTAAGAAACCACGATTGCATTGGAAGAATGCCAGGAGTTGGTATCTGTAGAAGTTAAGAGTTCCTTAAGAAATCAAAATTGAATTAGAAAATTCTTAGGAGTTGTTTACTTTAGAGTTAAGAGTTAGTTTCTTTAGATATCCACGATAGATTAAGAAGGTTGCTAGGAGTTGGTGCCTTAAGAAGTTAAAAGTAAGTTCATGTAGAAATCTAAGAGTTAATTTAAGAATCCACGATTGAATAAGAAGATTGCTAGAGTTAGTGCCTTTAGAAACCCACGATTGAATAAAAAGATTTTTAAGAGTTGATAAAATGAAAATTAAGAAACAGGATAACAGAATGTGCCTTTAAATTTTAACCAAAGTTAAAAAAAATTAAAATTAAATGTTAAACACCAACAACGTGTCAGTTTAAGTCCCAGTTAGTAGCTTACAGGACATTCTGTTCATGGAGGTAAATGAGAAGATTGTTAGTACCCAGTTAGAAGTTAAGACCTTAAAACAACTTCGTCTAATATAGAATACTATTAGGATCCGGTTTATTTACAAATTCATGATTGAATCATGAGATTGTTGAGAGTCGAAACCTTTAGATTAAACAAGATTGTTATGATCCAGTTCTTTTAGAACCCCATAATTGAACGAGAAGATTGTTAGCACTTAAAACCTTAAAAAGTCTTCGATTAAATGGGAGGATTTTTTAGAGTTGAAACCTTCGATTGAATGAGATGATTGTTAGGAAATTTACGATTACATGAAAAGATTTCTAGGATTTAAAACCTTAAGAAACTTCCGATTAAATGAGAATATTATTAGGACCCGTTTTTTAAAAACCCGTGACTGAATGAGCAGATTGATAAGAGTTGAGATATCTCCGATCAAGTGAAATGATTTCTTTAAAAACCAACTATTTAGTTAAGATTGTAGGACAATTTCTAAATCCACGATTGTTTGAGTATATTGTTAGGAGTTGGTACCCATAAAATCCATGAGCATAGAAGAATATGCTTAGATGGTGGTTCTCTTAAAAACTTTCTTTTGAACGAGATAATTCTTAGGAGTTATTCCTTTTAAAAAGAAGATTGGAAGGACTTAGTTACTTTATAGACCCACTACTGAATAAGAAGATCGTTAGGGATTTGTGCTGTACTCACATCAAAATGAGAATATTGTTAGATACCGGCAACAAGGAACATGTAAACCAGGAAGCACAAGCGTGACGTAGTGCGGAATGTTCACATTGATGAATTTTATCATAAAACGTAAGAAATGCAACCAGTATAATGGAGGGTCCCTAAGAAAAAAGTCTTGGAATGTAACTCAATTCATTTCTATAGTATAGTTCTTTCACTTAATTCGACTTTGCTGAAAATAATTGGGTCTTAAATTATGAAATAATACCAAAAACTCAATTAAAAAATCATAAAATGGCTTCTTCTTTGTCCAGAGCTTTTGCTTAAATGAATTCCGGTTACATTGTTTAATGAAAAAACTAATTCCGGTGAATATCCCCCATGACGTTACATTTGTACTTCCTAGTGTACATATTCCTAGATCTACCTGGTTTAGATGTTTCCTAGCTCTACAAACAATGCACGACTAATTGAGAAATTGTATCCAGTACCTAAGAAAGCCCCATTAAATTCTAAAATTTGTAGGAATCTGTACTTTTGGAAAGCCACAAATGAATTATACAATTCAAGAATTATTTAAGGAAAATATTGATAATTTCGGAGTTGAATGACAATATTGAGAGTATTTTTGCCTTTGAAATCGCACAATTCGATAATAAGTAGTCGGTTTGGTACCTTTGGAAACCAGAGATTGAATTAGGATAGAATTTAATTTTTTTTTAAGAGAAGCAACACTAGGGAAATGATTCGCATTAATTAACGTGTTGCTTTCTTTGGAAAGGGGATAGAAAAGAGATGAAATGTGGTGAAAGATGGAGGATTTAAGGAAAATATTGATAATTCCGGAGTTGAATGACAATATTGAGAGGATTTTTGCCTTTGAAATCCCACAATTGGATAAAAAGTAGTCGGTTTGGTACCTTTGGAAACCAGAGATTGAATTAGGATAGATTTTCATTTTTTTAAGAGAAGCAACACTAGGGAAATTCTTCCCATTAATTAACGTGTTGCTTTCTTTGGAAAGGGGATAGAAAAGAGATCAAAGGTGGTGAAAGATGAAGGCCTTCAAATATGGCAACATTATAATTGCGCGAGATGTTGAATTTTAGAACAGTTATTGCGCACCATCTGATGGTGAGTTGGCGAACTTTGATGAACCTGTTTAGTTCATTGCCCTGTTATATTATTTTATTTCGGTGGGGTTAAGTGCTATGGGAACACCAAAGGTGTACGCTGCGGTATGTATGAGGAATAGAATAGAATCATACATATAATTTTTCCAAATTGATGTTGCGGTCGCTGGGGATTGTCTTGGTCGCCGGTCAACAATTAATTGCTTCTATAATTTGCAATCATCTCTTTTTAATGTAAACAAGGTTTAATTTATTTTACATCCCATTATAAAAGCACTCGTGTTTGACGACCTCATTGGCCGCCAAACACAATTGAGTGTTGTCAAAGTGTCTTATATGAGGTTAAGATTTTTTTTTTATCACAAATAGCTGACCAATAACAACGGGTCACAACAGTAGTGCGTTCTGTTTTTGGCGCCCAACGGGGTTAAGACACTTAGTGATGTCTATTGAATAAATATAAATATTTCGCCAAATAGACGAAGTTTGTGAAACATAGTGCTGGCACCTCATTAGATGCCAAATAACTTAAGCACCCATAAAAAGGATTCGTACTGACTGACAACCAACTTTGTTGCCAATCGAATGATTTAGTTTCAGCAACCGAATTCTTCGCTTGTGACTAACAAATTGTTATTTGGGAAACCGAGATTCTGTTATCTCAATTAGTTTGCTGTTATCAACCAAAAATTTGGTTAATAACAGAATCATTCGGTTCCCAGTATGAATCTGTTTCCCTTGTGTGTATTTTTTAACTGCTATGTTGGGTGCCAAATGCGTTAGTTATTCCTAATGTTTTTGTTTACTCTTAGATAAGTAATTTTCTAAATACATTTTTTAATATTTTTTTTTTATATCTTCAATATTCCTAAATTAAAAATCTTAATACTATTGTACCATAATGGCATTTAAAATCTTTTCACCCTAAATACAAATCGCATTCCCATATCTATGCAGAAATAAAAAAAAAACTCCAACAATATAATTGACATTTACAATGGGTTGTCATTACTGCAAATTATAAAATAAAACACCAACAAAATAGGAAAAAGAAACCATTTCCATTGTATCACACAGAAAAAAAAAAAGATGTGCAAAGTTCAAAATCAACAAGATTATAAAAATAAGCCAACAATACCATAAAAAAAGACACTGAAACTAAAGCCAGAACAACGCAGCAACACTTAAATAGAGCATTAATACGTTATTGTAGAAAGTTTTATGCAATGCTGCCCTGCATCTTGCATAAAAAAACCGCAATATCTACGCAGTATACGACGCAGTACCAAATGCTATAAAAATAAAAATGTGGCTGAATCAAGGGAAAAACTAGTCACTAGTCATATAGTTTATGTAGTTATTTTATGTTTTTAAATGATGAAAACTTTTTTTATTTTTCCGTTTGTAATTTTATATATTTAGATCAAAAAGACATTAAAAACGGAACACAGAAAGAAAAAAAAAAGCAGAAAGAAAAAGAAAATGTAAGCAGAATATAGGAACATCCACCATTGAAGAATGTGTTCATATTTAGTACATTATTCTTAGCGATATATAGAAAACAGGGAAAAGAACTGGGTGTTGTATAATTTAAATACAGCAGAAACAAAAACTCATTATATGTGGTTGTAAATATGATAAAAACATAGAATATAAAGAGAATTTTTGATAGTGGGAAGCTTTAAGCTGTTAAATGAAACTAAATTTATAGTTGATTAAGAATGCTACAAAGAAAATAGTCTAAAGTACTTTAATGTAAAGAGATTTTTACACTATAGAAAAAGATTTTCAAGTTTGTTTACCATAAATTGATGGTTTTTTCCAGGGTGAGCAACCGCAATAATATTTCCTGGTCAAATATTAAATAACGAATTTAATGATAGACCACAAGGTTTAAGAAAACAAAATATATGCTCTCATAACAATTTGGCTCTCATAACAATTTCGATTTTCCCAACCGAATTTAACGCACCGAATTACGAGGTTGTGGCAACCGAATAAAATCGGTTGAAAAAGAATTTGGTTGCCAGAACCGAATTGTTATGAGAGTATAATAATTTAAACAATTTTATCAGTTTATTGCTGGTCTATAAATCAGCTATGTTGGGCGCCAAATGCGGTGGAATGTATGTTATGCATCTTAGGTCAAGTTTTTGGGATGTCAGTCAAACTTAACCCAGAAAACAGATTCAGTTCTGATAACCGCATTTGTAGCCAATCGCATGGTTTGGTTGTGAGAGACGAATTTTTCAGTTGTTGTTAAGGACTAACTTGACTGTGGATTCCGTTGCCAGTTGTTTCAAGAATAATTAATTAAAAAGGTTGTTGTCTGTGTACATATTCCTTAATTTGCAAAGCTTTAAAGAAAAAAATCCGAAAATAAAAAAAGAAAAATTCGGTAGCCGTAACCGAAAAATTCATTTGATGCAACTGAACCATTCGATTGGCAACGAATGGGGTTGCCAGCACCGAATCTGTTTTCTGGGTGTTGGTTTGGTTAAACCGAATACGAATTTTGTCGGCTTATGCATCTTAGTAGGTTGAAGTAGGACTCCGTTGGGCGCCAAATTCAATTTAATGTATCTTATGCATCTTAGGTCGAGTTTTCGGGATGTCAGTTAAACTTGGTTCGCTTAGTTAAACCGAATACGAATTTTGTCACCCACATCAAAGTTTATTATTTAATAAAAATTTGTTGGATTTTCTTTCCCCAGGTGAAAGATCATATATGAATTTCCTAAACTTTTATATCTCAAAAAAAAATATTTCCTCTTAAGGCGTGTTTGTCAATTATCATGTAACTGATACTTTTGACGATATTCATGATAATTTCATAATTAAATTTATTTTTAGCACATATACAATTCTTTTTTCATTACTTCCTGTAAATCTAAATTTGATTTTAAAAAGTTCATTGACATTTTAAAGTTGCTTTAATGTTTTAATCCAATAATGAATGTCTACCAATTTAATACAAAAATTATTTATTGAAAAATTATATCTTATATGATGTGAAATATACTATGTATGAACAAGCATAATCATAAAAATTATTTCACACATTATTCTTAATTATGTCAGTCCACATACTTACAGTATACGACGGGCGATGACGATGAAGTATAACATTACAAGTTGCTTCTTTTTCCAAGTTATATTTATTTTTAAAAAAATATAATTTAAACATCTGGCCTTTGGTCTTCTGCTTATGTTTATGCTGAAATAAAGAATGATAAAATAAAAATTAACACTTGACATGCTTGCTGGAGTTTAAAGAAAAAAAAACAGCAACAAGTTGTATTTGCTTTGTTATTCCTTGGAAATCTTCTACTTCTACACGAAAAGTGTAACTGTAGCAATACGATTAAACTTATAAAGAATTTTACAACACCCTAATTCTTTTAAAATGAATTTAAGAAATTCAACCCTAATGTGGAGTGAAATTTTATGGTATAATTTTAGAGTTAGGGGGAAAAGTTAAATTATAAAAAAATACGAATTGTCTTAAAATTGTAGCTACTTAAAGATCCCTCTTTTGTGGTTTTCTTAATGGAAATTTATGACAATCATTAAACCATTATGAAACAAACTAACTGAAATTGAAGAAGAAAAGTGATGCACCTAGTAAACAAATTTGTTTTGACTTCCGAATTTGTAGCCAATCGAATGGTTCAGTGGATTTGAAAAGTTTCTTAGCAGTTGCTATCTTAAGGAATCCACACTCTAATTAATTTTTGTTTAAATTTACACAGCTTGTAGCAGAAAACTGAACTCCTACTTTAAATATGGTAGATTTACTCGTAGTGCGTAAATAAATAAAATTGCACACATGTGGAGTAAGTTAATTACACCCAAAATTTCTAAATTTACATTGAAAATGCGTAAAAAAAATTTCGGAAATTGTGCATAATGTTACAATTTTTGTGCGTAAATTTAAAAATTACCACCCAAAAATAAAGATTATAAAATCACTTTTAAAATATTTTATTAATAAAATATTTAAGCCTAATATAAGCTTCAGATTCTAGAGATATTTCTCAATGGAAAAACCTCAGATTCTGCTTTTCCTATAGAAAAGCCTTACATTTTGGGTAGGTTTTTCTATAGAAAAAGCCGTCTTTCTATTGGAAATGCCTAAGAATCTTTGTTCTTTTTCCTATGAAAAACACATCAGATTCAGAGGATTTTTTCTCTAGAAAAAAAGCTCAGATTTTGAGGACCTTTTTACTATGGAAATGTCTCAGTTTCAGTGAATTTTTTCCTATAGAAAAAGGGAAAAAATTCACTGAGAACGGTTCGGGATGGGTTTTCTAAAGGAAAAATTTTAGAAAACTAGGATTTTCTCCATAGAAAGTCCTTAGAATTAAAGAGTTGTTCTATTGGAAAAAGTGTTTAGAATTGAAGGATTTTTCTATAGCAAAAGGTCTACAGAATAGTGAGGCTTTAGCCATTGGGAAAGTCCTCGGAGTCAAAGGCATTTGCCCTTTTCTATTGGAAAACTTCCTCAACATTAGATTTTATTTACAGGAAAAGTTATCTGAATCTGGCGATTTTGTTTTAGGAAATTTGTCTGAATCTGAGGGTATTTATTTTGGAAAAAGTCCTTAAAATCTAAAGTCCTTATGCATAATAATTTAAAAACCTTATAACACGTTTATAAAATGTATTTGGTATGAAGAAATTGTATTATAAGTCACTTATAGATTTTAAAAGTAATTATACATATGACCCTAAAAGTTTTCTATAGGAAAAAGTCGTCAAAATCTCTGGAAGAAAAGTTCTCACAATCTAACTGTTTTTTGTAGAAATTTGTTCAGAATCTGAAGGTTTTTATTTAGAAAAAAGTCCTCAGAATCTAAAAATTTTTTTACAGGAAGAAGTCCTTATGATCTGATGCTTCTTTGACAGGTATAAGTCTTTAGAACCTTAGGCTTTTTATTTAAAAAAAGTTCTGACATTCCAAGAGTTTTTCTATAGAAAAAACTTTTCGAATGATTTTCTTTTACTAAAGCCCATAGAAAATTCTTTAGTTTCTGACCACTTTTTGAGGGATCAATAAATCCGTGACTTTTTAAATGAAAGACAGTTTTAGAAAAAAAAAATATTCCTTAACATGGCCTTCTTTTAGTATACACTTAGTCCGACGTTTCTCCAATTTTTTGTATGCTATGCATATCTGTTACACGCAAAGATAATGATGGAACTTGCTTAAATTTTGACACTATTCTATTAACAACTAGTGCTTGACCGGAACAGTGTTGCATTTCATGTAATTACGAGGGAAGTTCGAAAAGTCAGGGACTTACTGATCCGCCCTCTAGTGGCAACCGTTTCAACTCGGTTAAAACAAATTGGGTTTCACAACCAAATTGTTTTAACCGAATTGTTTTAACTCAGGAAATTCTTCCTATTAATTAACGCGTAGCTTCCTTTGGAAAGGGTATGACGGGCTACAAATATGGCAACACTGTTATTCAAGATGTTGAATCTTAGAACAGTTGTTGAGCGCCATCTGATGAAGAGTTGGCGAATTTTTTTGAAGCTTTTTAGTTCATAGCCCTGTTATATTATTTTACTTCGGTGGGGTTAAGTGCTATGGGAACACCGAAGGCGGACGCCACAAAGTGTATTAGGGATAGAAAAAACTCACACATATTATTTTTCATAAATTGATGTTGCCTTGGCTGGGGATCGAACCCGCAACCTTATGTGTAACAGTCCAACGCGCTAACCCTTACACCACAGCGCCCACAAATTATGAGAGTGTAACTTTAAAATGAAATTCTTAGGGGTCATAATATTAATTTGAGTAGCTCTCAAAGAGTTAATGTACATTTTATTACATTTTAACTTTGTTTTTTAAATTATAAAATAAGCATGTTAGTACTTTACTACCGTATCTTTTATATCGAATCATCATTTTTAAATATATATAATTTCAAAACTTTTTATTCTTAAATAATGATGGTTGGTTGGTTAACTGGCTGATTCAGTTTCTCAAACGGCCAGCTGCAATTTTATTTATACAATTTATATCTTATACGATAACATACATGTCATGAATTGTTTTTTGTTTAAAACATTATACTTTAAGATTTCATTTGATTTCAAAAACTCATGAATTTTAACGCTGTAGAAGCGAGAGCAGTTCAAATAACAGCCCCTACAAATATTATAATGGGCAGGTGCATTTGTCTTTTTTTTCTTTTGTTTTGAACTAAAAGGGCGATTTTTTCTTATTACAATGTTTCACAGAGGTTGCACGCGCTGTTATAATGGCCAAATATTCAGCCAACCAACCAACAACCAACCAACCATCCACTATCATCATCTTGAACAACCATCAAAAAAATAAAACCAGGCCATCTGTTTCTTGTGTTTATTCTTCCTACATGTTGTACCACTCCACGTGTTGTTAAAGTGATCGCTGATCTCTGTTGTCTTTTTAAGAAAACTTGTTGCAGTTTCTTTATATAAAAGTAAGAAAATAAAAAAATCAACCCTTAAGATTTTTTATATTCTTATTTTAATTTGTATGTAGGTTTCTGCTTCGTTTGCTTAAATCGCATCTGTTTTTCTGCTGTATTATATTATTGGAATAAGAAGAATATCATGTTGAGATTTTAATTCCTTATTAAAATGAAAGAAATATTTTAATCTCTTAGAAATCCAGCTGGCATTCGAATTGTTTTTTTTTGTGTTGTTAGTAATTTTCAATATAAATATTGAATTTCAAATTTAATGCATTTAAAAAGAAAACATCTTTGCTAAAGGGAATTTTATTATTCAGAACAGTAGTTAGAAATTAAAGACAAGGGAAATAATATTAAATTGCTTTAATCTTTACTCATTTTGATTGATTGTTAGCTGAGTTCGCGTTGAACTCGAAAATGGGATTTTAATGAAACAAACTCATATTCCCATACAATCGAGTGTTTGAAATGAAATCTTAATGGGTTTCAAATGGGCTTTATAATGAAACAAACTCTCATTCACAAAGGAATCGAATCCTCCTGAATAATCCTGGTTTGCAAGGAGTTAATACATTTACAAAGTAAGGTTAGCTACTTGGCCTATAAAGATACCACAAAACTTCTGCACTTAGTTGCGTAGGCTTAACACGCTTGTAATGACTGCGAAGTGCTTGAAAATTCTTAGGTCCACTCGCGCAACGTCTTTCAAGTTCTCGGAATTACATTGGCCGATAACGGAGTAGCGGCTCGTTGCCAGTGCTGGGCAGTGACAGAAGATATGTTAGATTGTCTCCCACTTCCTCTCAATTCAACTTCTACAACTCATCAGTTTATTATTGTTTTGACCCACTGACCATATCTGAAGAAATGTGTTAGAAATGGATCATATATATTGTAAATATCGTCTTTCTGATTCCGAATCCTGTTTTTCGATTTCTCTTGTTTCGTATCGACTTTGCTGTATATCCGCAATTTTAACAATAACTAAATATTATTTTGTTGTATACATCACTGTTTGGGATATGCAGCAAATTTTGCATACATAAAAAAAATTTACTTCATTATTGTTTTGCTGTATTACCATAACAACCAGCGTAGATTATAGAGTTGTGCAAGTACCTATTAAGTATTTTCGTACTGAGTACTCAATACCGCATGTTTTTACGCGTACTCAATACTACTCAGTATTTTCAGTTTTTTATTTTCCCAAATAATTTTGCTATGAAAATAGCCTACGACAACATAACTCTGCCTAATAACTCTTTCCGAAAAAGGTTGTGTGACAAAACACTGAGCATTATCGAGTATTCAATAGAAGAAAGTATTGAATAGTATCGACTACTCAAAATTATCGAGAATTTACAACTCATGTACATAGAGACAACAGATTCTTGCTTACAACCGGATTTGTTGCCAATCGAATCCTTCGATTACCGAGACCGAATTTTTCAGTTTTGGCAACTGAATATCAATAGAATAAATAGTCATTTGATAATGCCAACAGAATTTATATTGCCTCAACAATATTTCGGTAGTCAAACTGAAAAATTTTGTAGTCACTACCGAAGCATTCGATTGGCAAAAAATTCGGTTGTAAGCACGAATCTGTTTTCTGTATGTAGATTAAAACGAGTAAAAAAGTTAAAGTCGGGCATGCCGACTATATAATACCCTATACCACTCTGAATTAAAGCCAACTAATGTTTGGATCCGAAATTTGAATGGGTTAAAACGGACTTGTGTTAAAATTTTCTATAAAATCATAAAAAAGAGAAAATCGAAAATATAGCCCATATGGGCGATAGGCCCAAATATGGACCGATCCTATTTAGAACCAAATTTCATTGAAATATCTTCGTATTTGCGACTTGCAGCGTGTAAAAAAAAATTTTGGGGCACTAGGTCTAAACATGGACCGATTTTAACCAAAATCAATAGGTCCTTGGGCCGACATAGGTCTGTGTACCAGATTTCATTGAAATATCTTCGTATTTGCGATCTGTAGCGTGTAAAAAGGAAATTTTGGGAGGTACCCTTACATGGGCACTAGGTCTAAACATGGAGTGATTTCAACCAAAATCAATAGGCTCCGTTTGTGACCCGACATAGGTCTGTGTACCAAATTTCATTGAAATATCTTCGTATTTGCGACCTGCAGCGTGTAAAAAAGACAATTTTGGGGGTCACCCTTATATGGGTACGAGGTCTAAACAAGGACCGATTTCAACCAAAATGAATAGGCGTCATCCTTGGGCCGACATAAGTCAGTGTACCAAATTTCATGAAAATAGCTTAATATTTGCGACCTGTAGAGTGTTCACAAGAATGCATAGACAGACAGACGGACGGACGGACAGACGGACATCGTTAAATCGAAATAAAAAAAATAAATCTGAGCCGATCGGTATACTATAAGGTGGGTCTAGGACCAATATTTTTTTGGTGTTACAAACATCAGCACAAACTTATAATACCCTCTCCACGTAGTGGTGTAGGGTATAACAAATAAGGGAACTGCTTTTAGGCGCACATAAAAGTATGGATATGCAGCAAAGACAGTCAAATTGAAGAAAGAAAAATATATTGATATGTAGCACATAATAAGAAATTGTTTTTTGCGAAAGCTAAATAACTTTTGTTTTATTGTATGTATTTATATAAATTTTGTAAAAAATAAGGAAAATTATAATAAAAAAACTGAACATCTTCGTTGCAATTTAACTTCTTGGAATTTCAGATAGAGCCATTGAGAGTTAAACAGTAGGTGAGCGACCTGCATAGAGCCTCATGCGACGTTACTTCATTAGATATAATGCCATCAGGTTCAGGCGAACTGTATAGCATAAAGGATCCAATATAAGATTGCTGGGAGTTGCTACATTTAGATAATTAATAATAAGAGCTGGTACCTTTAGAAACACGCGAGTGAAGAAAAAGATTGCTAGCTCTTGTTACCCTTGGATGTTCACGACTAAATGAAAAGATAGCTAGGAAAATATACCTTCCATATCAGCGATTGAATGGCAAGATGACTAGATATTAATATCTTCAGAAACCAACCTTAATCTTATTCACAGAAAATAATTTATTATCAAGCACAAACAACATTAAATTAATTAGAAATATCTTTAAAATCAAACCCAGTTTGGTTGCATTTTAATTTCAATATGTCCCTTCTTATTTTAAAAATGCAAAAAAAAAAAAAAATCTTAAGTGTTGGCAAATTAAATTAAATACGAAAAATTTTATTTTAACTAAAATTATATTTATTTTGAGAAGATACATTCTTAATTTAAAAATTTTCATAAAAAAATAAGTATCTTAATTAAGCTACTTTTTCTCCGATTATTCCTTCTAAATTATTAGAACTTCTTTGTTACATTTATGTTTCCAACTGTTCTCAAAGCAATTAGAATTTTTTCTAATCTCTTCTTGACAGCATGATTCATTCATTCATTATTCACTGTAACTTGTAAACAAAACCTTGAAAGTCTATACTGAAAGTCTTAAAAAAACTTTATCAAAATACAATAATTTAAATGTAAAATATATCCCTCTATTAATTTCCATAAAAGTGGCAAATTATGGCGATAATTTGTAATAACAACAAAACTAATTCGGAAGTTACAAATTACCACAAATTTATCCACCAACAAGCTATGACGACTGCTTGACTCCCTCACTTTTATACTGCTCACTCATATATTTATTGTTTACAGCAATATTTACATCTCCATAAGTTTCCATAAGTTTTTTTGCGATTATTATAATAGAAGGTTTTGTAGATTTTAATATGAGTTTTAGTTTTTTTTTAGTTTTTAAAATTTAAACGGTGGCTGTCGTGGTTACCCACCACCGCTTTAAAAATGTTTAATAAATACAAAAAACACTAAAATGCTAGTCGCTGACTGACTTCACGTTCGTTGGTGTACGAGCAATGATAAGAAATAAGTGTTTTGGAAAAAATAGCAAATATTTTCTAGTACAGTGAAAATAAGTTTGAGGTTAAAGTTCTTCCATCTCCCGGCTTTTGTTTGAAATAATAAACTAGAAATGTTAGTTGGGGAAAATGAAACCCTTCATATTATTGTAGACCACAAGAAAAATAAGTGTGAGAGTTGGTTAGATGGATGGAAGGTTGGTTGGTTGGTTGGTGAAAACTATTTAAATAATAGAAAGTTAACGAGTGGTAGGGAAATATCAACAACTATTATATATTTTTTTTTAGTTTCTAGAACTTACAGGAGTGAAAAAATAGCAATCATAAAGGTCAATGACTTGAGTGCTTTTGTATACTTTACACTCTATTGTTTAGTTAGGAATTTATTAAAATAGCCAATTTGTTTGCAACACTTTGTAGTACGGGGGTAGTCAAAAGGAAATGTACTGACACTAACTCGATTTAAGGAGTTTACTAAAAATCAGTATTGTTTAAAATTAAAATTCCTTTCAACAAGAACAATATTTTACCAAAACCGATTTCCAGATTTTTGATTTTGGTTGGGCGCCATTTGTCAACCAATCTTCCTTCGAAAGAAAATTCAACCTTGAACATATTTTTGCAGTTTTTTTTTAGAAAGTTTTTAAAAATATGCCTTAATAACGTTTGACGCTATATTTTTAAACATTGTTTTAATTTTTTGAAAAGAACACAGAGTCTTAGCGAAACCGATGATAACGAGTTTTAAAAGAATGTTTAGAGTTTTTAGGAAGTAGTCAGAGTTTGACTAAATTAATTTAGATATGTTAAACACATATTTTTTCGACCTTTTTGTTTTACATAATTTAAAAAATTAAAAAATTTGTTGAGCTCGAGGCCAGTTTTGTGTTTAATACTTCTTTATATCAATATTTCGTCTCCCAGTCGGATAGGCATCATCGAGAAAGAAAATGAGTAACAATAAACAATAGAAAACATGCCACTATGCTTTTAAAATTCTAAATGCTTTTACAATTCTAAATATATCGGTATTTTTGCCTCGAGAAGGCCAGTGTTTTGCTATAAAGGAATAATCCAATGAAAAAAAATTTAAAAAGGCAACCCCTACGTTCGGCAACAAGAAAAAAATGTTCTGCCGGAATTATCGAAGAACTTCCTTAGCAAAAGTTTAATGGATTTTTGCGAGCTTTAAGTTTTTGGCATTAGGGTGGTAGGAACTTAGAGCAAAACATTGGTCCCCTCGAGACAAAAACATCGATGTATCATACTTTAAGATACAACTGTAAATGCCAAAGATATAACGAAAAATTTTTTTTTTCCAAACCTCCTTGCAAAGATCATTTAGCTTCGACGGTATACGGCGAACTTTTCTTTGTGGTACGGCCTGGTGGACAACTTTGAAGTAACTTGAACTCTATGGAAACTACCTATTCCAAGAAGAACGAGCAATTTTCTCTGTTTGGGCAAGACGAAAATCAGCTTGCTTATAGGGATTCCCCTTGGAAACTGCGCGATAGGCCCGATCGCTACACAAGCAATGTTTTTAAAATTCAGGTGATGTCCACCTCATTTCAATAATTTCAACTGATTGTGTCAATCTTTAAGCTAACAAAATGTTTTCCTAACTAAGTGTAGGGTCTCTCAAATTCAGGTGTGCCTGCTCAACATATTCTTTTACTGGTATATTTGATTTTGTTTGCCAAGGGTTGTTTGGTTGTTTTGCTTAAAAGATTTTCTTTGTTGATTTTTCATATTTAGTGGCCTTTTAATATGAATCATAAACCCTTGAAGGTTATTATTCTTTTGGTTTTGAATAAAAAATAAAATGACCTTAATTCTTGTTATTTTTTCTTATTTATATTAAAACCTTGAACTAGAGGAAGTCAAGCTTGATACTTTTTATTATTATTATTTTGTGTATGTATATTATTTTCAAAACAAATTAATGTTATTTTTTTTTAATATTTCTTTAATAAATCAGTAATCACTTATCATTGATGTTATTTTGTATTGTTCATTTTCATTACAGATTAAAAATCTTACAAATTTAGCCGATACTTGTCAAAGTATTGGCAAAAGTGCCACAGCCGTTGCTACAAGTAGTAATAGTAGCAGCTATACAAGTCCCTCCAAAATATCAGCAGATTTAAATAGTCTTCAACAGCAACAACAGTCACAGTCTCAGTCACCATTGTCATCATCACCAGCCTATGCTGGTGTAAAATTACGTAAATTTTCTGAACGTAGTTTAACAACGTCTTCCACCGAAGGCGCTACGCGTTCCCATTCATATCGTATATCAATGGCGAACTTGGAAGAAACACAAGAGTCCGAACTTGATGTTATATTAGGAGAGTTAAGTCTTTTAGAGGCGCAAATAACCACCGGAGATGTAAATTTCTTACCAGCTGCCGGAGCACCTGGCGCTATGTGTACACCATCTTCGACACGCACACATTCACGCACAAATTCTACCATTTCGGGTGCCACCTCCATATCGGGTTCCTCTGAAACTGGTAGTAGCAGTACTTCTCATTCAATATGTTCCTCTTCGGGTATATCAGAGAATGGTAGCCATAATCCTTCCTTTCAACAAATACAAAATGGTGGCGGCGGTGGTGGACCTAATACTTCATTGCGCGAGCCCCGTACCGAATCACCCGATAATGATTCTGCATTTAGTGATACCGTTTCTTTATTATCATCCGAATCATCAGCCTCCTCGGGCATGAGTTCAGCTTTACACCATAAACGTATGATGGGCCAACAACCATGTGTACCCCTAACAGGACAAACTAAAGCGGCTAAAATACAATTGGCTTTACATAAATTGGAAACGGCTCCCATAAGACGTTTATTTGTTAAAGCTTTTACGGCAGATGGTGCCTCAAAATCTTTGCTGGTGGATGAACGTATGACATGCGGGCATGTTACACGTTTGTTGGCTGACAAAAATCATGTACAAATGCAACCGAATTGGGCTTTGGTAGAGAATTTAGGAGATTTACAAATGGGTATGTGGGAATAAAGAAATTTTGTTTTATATACGTTTTAATTTTATTATATTTCTTGCAGAACGTCTCTTCGAGGATCATGAACTATTGGTAGATAATCTAATGACTTGGAATTCTGATGCTGGCAATCGTGTACTCTTCCAACAACGCTCTGACAAAGTGTCACTATTCATACGTCCCGAACTTTATTTACCCGGACCACAAATGGCTCCGGGTTCACAACATGATGAACATACCAGATCTATGCTATTGGAGGAATTCTTTGAAACTAATACTGAAATACAAATAGATGGTCCTTTGTATATGAAGGCGGACTCTAAAAAAGGCTGGAAAAGATATCATTTTGTTTTGAGGTCCTCGGGATTATACTACTTCCCAAAGGAGAAAACTAAAAATGCCAGAGATTTATTGTGCTTGACTTTATTTAATGGTTATAATGTTTATCGTGGTTTGGGGTGGCGTAAAAAATGGAAAGCTCCTACCGACTATACATTTGGTTTTAAATCAGCCGTTGACTCAAGTTTGGGAAAGTCATGTCGAACTTTAAAAATGTTATGTGCGGATGACTTGGAAACTATGGAAAAATGGTTGACAGCTATAAGAGTTGCCAAATACGGCAAACAATTGTGGGAGAATCAAAAGGCTCTTATGGAGGAACTTACAGGAGATGGTATATCACAAAGTAGTTTTGCTGTAATGCGTAGTGAATCAATTAGTAGTATATCCTCAGCAGTGCCCTCACAATGTGGTAGTGTGTCATCGGCCATATCTAGCATGTCTACTTCTTCAAGCGGTAGAATATCAAGAGCCTCTTCTTCTTCGTCTAGTGGTTGTTTGTCAGATGATAATAATGGTTTTGATTCAGAATTTACTACGGGAACTATCAAACGTAAGCCTTCCATGAAACCTAATTTACCCTTAACTACCATGACGCGCCAGTTAAAGGAAGTGGGAGAAATTACACAAGCCGATAATGAAGAATTAAATAATTCTCCTGAACATAGTGGTACTTTAACCAGACGCCATAGTCGTCGTAAGTCACAAGAATCCAATGGTAGTGGTACTTTGAAGAGAAGACCTTGTGCTGCCGGCTCAATGGTTATGACTGGTTTAGTTAAACGAGGATCAGCTGAAAGTATGAATGCTAATAACTCATCAGGCTCCTCAAACTCAACACCCACTCCTACACCCAGTATATGTGCCAAACCTTTGATAACACAGGCATATATAGAAAATCAGTTACCACCACCATCACAACAGATTTTAAATACCAATATTCCCGTGGATATGATGTGCTCTTCTACTTTATCATTAGATTCATTGCCACCACCACCGCCACCACAAGCTTTAACGGAAGTAGATCATGATGTTTATGGTTCTCAGCTATCATTGGTTTCTTTACCACCACCACCGCCACCAGAAGAACAACCTGCCATGCAACGACAACTGCCGATTCTAACAACAACACCAGCAACACAAACTCAGCAAATGTATGCAGCGGTACAAAGGACTTTACCACCAGCTGTACCAGCTAAACCTATGAAACCGGCGGTAAAATCAGCACCACCCTATAAAAATCCTCCAGATTATAAGGGCAATTCTATAAATGCAACAAATTCTCATAATCCTTTACCGCCACCACCCGTACAGAAAAAAGTCTCATTTGCTGATTCTCCCGTATTGCTAAGAAGAAAAATGCATTCTCCCGAACCGATGACGAAAAATCAGGAACCATTTTATGCTCCTGGTCCTTTACCACCACCAAGAAATGATCTCACCCGTCTGTCGAATTGTTCCTCTAACATATCGTCAGTATCACAGCAACAAGATTTTGGTTCTCCCAAAAGATTGCATGATTCTACATCAAATCCTCCCAGAGATTTTCTTAAAGATTTACAAAGAGTTATGCGTAAAAAATGGCAAGTTGCACAAAAATGTAAATTAGAACCAGCCACTACACCTCATGAAGTTTTAGGATTCAGAGACTTTTCCTCCGAGGAATTATTGGCTCACAATCTCAATTCAAATTCTCATTATTATCGTGATACAGGCAATGTTAGTAATTGGGTACAAGAACATTATGGTGCTGGAGCACCACCACCACCCATGAATGAATATGCTTTATATGAAAATGTTCATGCAACCAATTCGCCCCAAAGTAATGTTGTTATGATGGAACCACAATTTTCATCTATGCCCACACAATTAACAACGACCCATGCTACAACAGCAGCTAATGCCGCAGCAGCAACAGCGGCTGCTTTAGCTGCTGCTAATCAACGTAAAAAACGTCCTCCTCCACCACCACCCAAACGTAGTGATTCAACTCATTTAACACATCGTGTTTAGTGTTTTCTGGTAACGTGCTTTAAGGCACGAGGATATTTTGGCAACACACAATAGTTTTAACTAACAAATATATTAAATTTGATCTAGAAAACTCGAAAAAAATTGAAATTTTGGGAGATTGATGTATTTGTAACGAAGTCTTGGTTTTGATATTGGTTTTAATTGTTATAATTAAGTTTTTTTCTTAGTTAACCACATTGGGCGCCAAACTCATTTAGGATTTCAAATTATAAATTTTATATTACAGACAACTTAAAAATTAATATTAGAAAATAAAAACATAATAAATTGTAAACTCAAAGATACAGCGTTCTCTTTTTACGTTTGCCATCATTTAATTTTAACAACTTTTCTAACTGAATAATATTAAAGTCCATGTATGATAATTTCTGTTGGGCCATTTGCAGATAAAATGCTACCTTCAGTTGTAAAAAACTATTCCCACAAGGGGCTCCAATTTATTTTAATAACTACTTCATCTTAGTTTGTTTTTTAAAACCTAATTTACGGTAGAATTTAATTCCATTTTAATTTATTTATAATTTCTGAATTTAAAGAGACGAGTATAATTCGGCCCCATATTAGATGCCAAGCAGATAAATTGTTACCTACCGTTGAAAAAACTAATGCCACAAAATGCGTCATTTGACTTTAATAACTATTGTGTCTCATTTGCTTATCTAATATTTAATTTACAATAAAATTTAATTCCATTGCTTAAAAGTTTTTTAATTAAAGACACGAGTTTAATTTGGGTCCCACGTTGGGCGTCCTTAATTTTGAAATTTAGTTCAACATTTTTTTTGATAGAATTATATATTAATAATAAAATTTTAAAACACTTGTTGTAATATTTAATTGAAAAATTCAGCGAGTTTTATTAAGTTCCCACATTGGGCGCCAAAAATATAAAAAGTTACCTTCAGTTAAAGAAACTATTCTAAACCATTTAATTTTAAAATTCACTATTCATATTAATTTTTAAGTCAAAACTAATTATACTATTAATTCAGGTAATGCACGGCAAGAAAATAATGCGTTACTTTGAGTTTTTTCTATTTTAAACCAATATTTTTACGGTAAAAAACGATTATAAAAAAGTTTACTGGTAGTTTTTAAAATTATTTCTGAATTTTTTTATTTTTCAAATGCTAAAATTTGATTGTAAAGAGACGAGTTTATATAGGACCACACATTGGGCGCCAATAATATTTTAAGTTATCTCCAACTAATCTAACACAGAGGATTATCTAAGAGTTTATAAAGCTCACAAAAGCACTGTCAAAATCGGCTTTTATGCAGTAATTAGTATAAAAAAAATTTCTAAAGCCTTAAAAAGGGATTTTAAACGATCCACTTTTCTCAAGAATTTCGAAATTTCTTGTTATCTTTTCGACGTTGAATTCTTTGTATTTTTTAAGTTTACTGGCTCATAATTAGAAAAGATAAAATTAAGCTTAATTAATAACAATTGAAAACCCTAGGACTTTCTTATTAATAAAAATCCCAAAATTTATAATTTCTTTCCAATCAAACGTTGTTTTTTTTAAGAAGTTAAAATTATATTGAATTAAAAGTATTTGAAAAGTACATATATATTTAGCTAAAACTTTATTTCAAGTCATTTACGCATTATATTTAAGAATTTTATAAAAAAAATGCAAACATCTTAAATACTTTTAAGAATTTTATAAAAATAAAAAAATCAAGTTATCTTCCTTTTTCCGATTTACAGTAATTTGAATATAATAATAATAAATATAATAATTTGAATATAATTAATAAAACCTTGTGGATTTTTGCCCAAAACTATGAATTGCATTTAAAACTTTTGAATTAATGTCTAAAATTATGTTAGGAATTGTATAACTGATTTACGCCTTAAAGTATGCAATAAAGTTGATAATAATACCATTTTAAGTTAAATTTTCTTGAACAAATTTTATTAAATTATATTGTGGTATTTTATGAGAAATAAAAGTTTATGAATTAGATTCTAGTGAATTAGATTGTAGACACAATTTCCAACAAAAGTAGAATTTTTGCAACCATTTATATATGTGTTTGAAAATTTGTATAAAATTTTGACATTAGCTTGCTTTATAAACAATTTCACTGTTTGTAGAAGCAGTTCTCAGTATTTTGAAGAATTTCATGTAATATATGAAATTTTTAAATAGTTTTTTTCTTTGTAGTCAAGTTTGATTTAATACGAGTATGAATTATGATTATTATAATAATTATTTCAAATCACTCTTTTTCAAGGACCACTTTTAAATAGATATTTTCAAAATTATGCTACTATATTATTAGAACGGTTCAAAGAACCAATAATAAAAAACTTTTTTTGAAAAATTATTGGATTTTAAGAAAAGATCCAAATTATAGTCACTTTATATAGATTTTTTCAAAACTAAAGTAATATAAAATCGTAAGATTCGAAGGACCAATTTTTTATAAAAAATAAAGTCTTTGTAAAAAATAATAAGTTTCCTCAAATATTCTATATTGTTAAGCTTTTCTGGATCACTATCCAGTAGTTTTAATAAATCCTTTTTCAAACAGCTGTTCTGCCTTAGAATTATGTATGTAATAAGTTTTAAAAGAAATTTTTTAAATTAAAACAAAGAGGTCGAAATAACACATATCTGAAGTTTTGATAAATTAAAACCGGTCCGGCTCGAAAGACCAATAAGGAAAACTATCAATTTATGGATATTGTTCACTAATATCAAATACTATTAAAAAATCCCAAAATGAGATCAGAATATTCAGTCTCATTTTCATATTGCTCTGTGAAGTACGAGTATTAAACGAAAAATATTAAATTAAATATTAGGGTCTATACATAATTCAGTTCAGTTTTTATAATTAATAAACAATTCAGTTCGATCAAAGTCAATTTTTAGTTCAGGATGAATCTTCATTTGTAAGTTGTTTTAATTCATAATATATCGTCTAACAAATTTAGAACCAATTTTTGCTTCAGTTAAAATTTATCTATTTTGTTATATTTTTCTTAATAGTATTAACGGTTATACTGGTAAATTAAAATCAGTCCGAAGAAGGACTCGAAGGACCAACTTTTTGGAAAATTAAAAATGCATAGAAATTGTTTTACGATATTAAATATTAATAAACAAATGAACTAATAGTATTTTACATTATTCCTATAAATTTTTAACGAACAATATTTAAAATATTTAATATCACCTGAATAATTTTCAGTAAAAGGCAAACTTTTTGTTAAGTTCACGGAAGTTTCTTATAAAATTTGACATAAAGACCATTCAAATTCGAAGCGCCAAAAATCATAGAGTTACACAGAAATGGAATAATTTAGATTAAGTCAATGCATAGTTATATTTTGGATAAGAATTATAGTTAGTTCTCATAACTTAAAGCAAGTCTGACTCGAAGGACCATTAGTTAGTATCGAACTGTTTATAATGTTGAAAAAAATCCATTAGATTACTGTGAAAACTTCTAAATTTATAGAGATTGTTGTAAAATATCCAATATATTTATTAAAGAAAATTTTCAAAATAAAATAGTATTCAAGCTCTATTTTCCATTATGCCGTTAAATTTTAAACAAAAATTTTAAAAATTGTTCGACCAGTTTTGAGTTAATTTTGTATACATTCATAGAAATAAGCCTGTAAAAATAACAGAAAAAGTTAATAAAAATTTGTTAAAAATTACCTTGCCGAAAAAACTGCTGAAATTAACAGATTTTTTTTTCTAATTACTAGTAACATAAGAACAGCAAAAATGAAACTGTTGAATTTGGATAATTTTATTTGATTTAATTGAAAATGTCAATTTATTTAGCAAAATCTGAATAATATTTTGCTAAATAGTGGTGGACTAAAAATAGCAAAAACGAACTGTTATACCTACAAATTTTTTGTTATTTTTCAGTTTTTTTTTTTTTTTTTTAATTTAGTTAAATACAAATTGCAGTCTATTTTGCTAAACTCAACAGAAATTTTTGCTAAAAAGATAGTGAATAGCTGATTTTAGAAGGCTCAATTTTTATTTGCATTAAAAAAAAAATCGAAAAAAAAATTTTTAATTTTCTTTGTGATTTTTTTCTACTAATTATTTAGGATTTTTTTGCTGATTTTAGCAGGTTAACTAAATTCTTAACTAAAATTTAACTCAAATATAACTAAAATTCTGTATATTTAAAAAATTTTATTTTTGCTGTTCGTATCTAACTAATATTCAGCAAAAACAATCTACTAATTTAAGCAGTTTTTTCTGCAATGTCATTTTTAACTACTTTTCACTAGTTTTAACTAAAATTTTTGCAGACTTTTTTCTATTAGTACAGTATTGGGGATACGAATCGTGAAATTTTTGTAAATTCTCTTTTGAAAATGGCATTAGATTACCTATTAGATTACTTAGCAAACTTGTACAATAAATTGAAAGAAACTGTTCTAAAGGCAGGAATACACTTTCAATATTATTTATCAAGTTTTCAAAATCCAAATAATTTGAACATTTTATTTTTTTAAATACTTTGTTCTGATTGGTTGATTTTAAAAAATCGATCAATCATTATCGATCAATAATATTGAACGTGTATGCTTTCCTTAAGATATTAAATACTTCTATTAAGGCAACCATACACGTTCAATATTATTGACCAATGTTTTTAAAATCAAGCAATCAGAGTAAAGCATTAGCTGTTTATAATTTTTTTATACTTTAATCGCTTAAACGTACATTTGTCTTAAATACTTAACGTTGATAGGTATGAGCGAAAATACAGCTAGTATTAAAATTAATACGTTTTTCTTATTTTGATTCTTTCAAAATATTTGTTTAGTAAATCCCGTTTCTCGGGATATTTTCTTCTAGAAAATTCCTGAGTTTTCTATACTAGACTAATCTAATTTCGTAACAATACCCTTTTTGCCTTTTTAACTGCTTACACCTTTGTTTTAACTATAAATTCCAGTAGATACTGTCGACAAACTCTTTTGAGCGTACTTTTTAATAGTATTTCGTACTCCTGAATTTAAAACTGATTTCAAAAAGCTTAGGGGCTAATAAAAGAAAGGCTCACAACTCAAAAAATCGATTTGTTGAAACATTTTCAGATTCGAATTTAAAAAAAGTTTAGAATTCATTGCAAACAAAAAATTTAAATTATTAGAGGTTTCAAAATTTGTTTAGGCACTTTTCAAATACTTTTATTTTTATACCTAATTATGATCTTTGTATACAAAACGAATTTTTATTGTAATGCAATATTTTAAAATAAATGATTTTTTCATTAAATTTTAAGTAAAAAAGCTTTGTAAATTAGTAAAATATATTTGACATTAAATACATTTTTTATAAATAGAAATCTAAATTAAAAAAAATATATCGAAAATATTGTAAATCTAAATTAAAATAATTATTTCAAAGAAGAAAAAATTTTTAATGAAAAATTCTAATCACTGTCTTAAAAAAACACTACCATTAATGAAAAAAGTCCTTTTTAAAGAGTGGAGATTTTTCAAAAAAAAAAATTTTTTTTTAAATGTTAAAACAAATATTAAATAAATGGTATTGTTCCAAATAGAGCTAAGGCGCCATAATATTTTTTTTTCTAATTTTAAACTAAAAACTTATATAATAATAGACAAAAAAGCATGGAATGCTTTATAAAATCTAAATAAACCAACAAAAATTTATAAAATATGAATAAAAACTAAAAAACAAAATATGTTTTGCATAAAAAAATCTAAAAATTATCTTATTAAAATAAAATTATAAAAGATTTTTTCAATTATAAAATATTTAAAATCTTTTAAAATTTTATTTTTGTAATAAATATTTTATTGTAAATTAGCTGAAAAAAACCTAAATTTTGCTTTCATTTTATTAAATATCTACTAAATAAATATTAAATTCTATTGGCAGTTTTTTGTACTTATAAATTAGTGTAGTAATACTACAAAATTTAAATAAAACTCTCTTCATATTTAATAAACAACTCCATTCAATATAAAAAAATGCTTGTTCCTAAAAATCAAAATAATTTCTCATTCTTTTTTTAAGTTAGTATAAAAGCAAGATAGTAAAAAAAATCCCTTAAAATAGGCTTAACTTTATAAACAATTTCCCTAAACTACATTGGTCCTTCGACCCATATTTTTTTTATTATTTAAATGTTAAAGTTTATTTTAAAGTATTATTATACTCCTTGAATATGTAAATTATAAAACTGTATATTTTTTAAAATTAACACAAAAACAAACCAACTGGAATTAATAATTTTTTATAAATTAAGTCTTTATACTAAAAACTATTTTTTTTATACATTAAACAATAAAAGGTAATTGATTGTAATTATAAGTGCCATAGGCCAAAATCAAGCATACAAAATATAAAAAAAAAAAAAATACAAAAAACTATACAATTTAGTGTGTAAGCTATATCAAATATAAATCTATATTTTTTTTTATAATTTATATATTGTGCAGATTTTTCTGTTGTTTATAAATAAAATTTCTTAATCTTCAAAATATACATATATGTCCCTACAACAAATCCTTTTTTAAAAATTTGTAGGTACATTTCTTTGCATTTTTGTTTTCATATTTTGTATTAAACTAAAAATTTTATACATATTGCTTAGTATTGATTAAATAAAAAAAATAAAAAAAAAAAACTTTTTCTTATAATTTTAAAGAAAAACAAAATCTTAATAAATATTTTTATTTAAAATAAAAAAATACAAATTGGTTCTTTTAATTGGCTTAATTAGGAAACAAAATAAAAGAAATAAAATTACAAAATAAATAAATTTTCTAAATACAATCGATAAATATTTAATTTAACACTATTTCTTTTGGCGCCCAACTTAGGGCCTTCATTTGCATAGAAAGTCTACATAGCGAAAAAAGTGAGCATAGTGTTACTTTCTGTTGCTTTCTTTGGAAAGGTGATGCTTTCTTTGGAAAGGTGATAGAGAAGAGTTGAAACGTGGTGACAGATGAAGGGCTTCAAATACGCCAACACTGTAATTACAGTGTTGAATCTTAGAACAGTTGTTGCGCGCCATCTGTTGGAGAGTTGGCGAACTTTGTTGAAGCATTTTAGTTCAAAGACCTGTTATGTTATTTTACTTCGGTGGGGTTAAGTGCTATGGGAACACCGAATACATATAATTTTTCTGAATTGATGATGCCATCCCTGGGAATCGAACCCGCAACCTTATGTGTAACAGTCCAACGTGCTAACCATTACAACACAACGTCTACAGATTAATAATTTTATAGAAAAATTTTTACACAACTCCATTTCAACCCATTCCAATTTCGGATTAAAACAATAGTTGGCTTTCAACCAGACTGCATAGGGTATCATATAGTAGGAATGCCCGACTTTAACTTTTTTTATCCGTTTTTTACTTTATACCAACACTCAGTGGATACCCCTACTAATGCTTCTTACCATAATCTATATTTCAGAAACAGAGAGGAGTGTTTGAATTGCTCTTAATTTTAATTATAAGGAAAGTCATATGCGGCGAGTTTATTCCACATACGTGCGGTTCGATTAATGAACGAATTTTCACAAATGGCGGAGATCTACTGGACAAGCGTGTGCTTTAAATAAAAACACAGGGCTTAGGAATAAGTTCACTTATCTCATCAGAACACTTTCTATAAAATGATAGAACAGTATTATATAATTAACATTCCGACGATGCTCGAATTAGTCAATAGATTAATGAGCGCTGGCGCCCTCCTGTGCACATGTTCCAATATAGACTTCAAATCCTTATCGATATATTGGAGTTGCATTCAATCTTCACGCGGATATAGGTGGTATAATTAATAAGGAGATCAGAAGAAGTCAAGTAGTTCTTGCACCTGCAAAGAAAGACCAGATACTTGAATACTTCTCTCTCTCTCAACGTAATCCTTTCAACGGACATCTTATTTAATTTCCATGCCCAGAACATCAACAGCTTCAAAGTCCTCAATATAGACCCTATTTATACGTAGCAACTCAGATATCATTTTTAGGTCCAGATTGATCAATAAGACTTGACCTATGATCGAAGGAATATGAATACCTTCATACCTTTTGCACCCAACCTCCATAAGGCTTGGCAATGATCGAAGGAATATGCATGGCAAATATTTCTGTCACCAGCACAAGTGGAGATAGGATTGGAGGTTTGACCTAGGAAGTCGTATGGAAAGATAAGAAGAAGAGATAAAGAAAGAACGGAATCAAGCAGTACCCATGTATTGAACTGAAACTCATTCGATGAGAAACCATTTTAGAAACTCATTGAAAAATCTTCATATGAATTGAGAGAAGTCATCACCAACACAAACCAAAGTAATAAGTCTTGACATATCTAAAGCATATCCTTGGATATATTTAAAGCAACCTCTTTGCCTTCATCAAATTTGTAAATGGGCCCACTCTAACGCTAGGAAAGAAACGCCATAAGGTCTCCGGTAGAACGACTTCCACGAAGAGCATTGAAAAGTGAGTTGGTCTCTAGATAATCAATAAGATGGTAGTCAACCATGCTCTTCATAATATTCGTGAGCGCGGAACAGATTGCTATTTTGGGTTGTTGGACTCACCCTTGTTAGGATTGGCTAAACATCAGCAACATCCCAGCACGATGGAAAGTTACCATCGCGCCGAAGAACACTGTTTCAGTATCAGTGCTAGCATGCCATCCGGCCTCGCTGACTTATTTACATCGAAACACGAAATAACCTTTTAACGGCTCAAACGTGAAAAGAATATCTCACAAGGAAGGTATCCGAATGGGTTCTCTCCGATCTTAATGCGATGCGGATATGTGATAGAAGAGAAAAAATTGTTTGTCCCCAACCGAATTTGGTTCCAACGGGTTTGGTTTCTGCAATCGAAAATTCCTTTACTAAAAATTTAATTAATTCGTGTTGAATGAATTCTTTAATTTTAATGCTTAATGCTTTGGTCAGCGGATTATTTCTCTAAATTTGAATTCTTTGAATTCATTCACAGGAATTAATTCCTGCTTATATCTTATAAATGAATTCATTCCTTGAATTAAAAAATTGAATTAAATTTTAGGGCATTCATTCCAAAAAGTAATTAATTCTTTAAAGCTCTGGTACTCCACCAGGGATGGGTAATTAAGTTTTTGTTTCGGTATAGAACAATTTTTCAGTTTTTAAAATTTTACATTTTAACTTCGGTACAGATCATTTAATTACAATTGTAGGCCTAATGAGTTCGAAACTAATAATATATATGAAAAACAAAGATTTTTCAAAATTAAAGTTCAATCATATCAACTTTTTCATCTTTAAACATCACCAAATAATGAGATTATTTTTTGAAAATATGGCAACATTAAAGAGAGTGTGAGATAGTGATGGTACAATTGTGGTACAATTGTACTTTTTTATGGCCTATAGACGATCAAGCATGCTGTACAGTAGACCGTACCTCAAAAAAAAAGTTCACCGTACACCCTCTAAAATGAAGTATTTTTGAAAGGCGATTTAAAAAAAAAATTTTTTTTTTTTTGCCGAACGTAGAGGTCGACTTTTTTAATTTTTTGTTAAAGCTTTGGCATTCAAAATCGGATTTTAAAGTGTGATATATCGATTTTTTTGCCTCGAGGAGACCAATGTTTTGCTATATAGTAAAAATCCAATTAAAAAGAAATTAAAAAGGCGACCCCTACGTTCGCCAACCAATATATGAAAAAAATTTCTACTGGGTTTAGCGAAAAACTTCCTTAGCAAAAGTTTAATGATTTTTTGCGAGCTGTAATTTTCTGACATTAGGGTGGTACATTAGGGTGGTAGCAACTGAGATCTGGTGTGTAACTTCTAGAACGGAATACTTGAGCTCAAAATGCCCTTAGAGCAAAACACTGGTCTCCTCGAGAGAAAAACATCGATGTATCATACTTTAAGATCCGACTGTAAATGCTAAAGATATAACGAAAAATGTAAAATGGCGACCCATATTGGAGGGTGTACGGCGCACTTTTTTTTTTGCCTGTAAGGTGGTACGCTCTACTGTACAGCTTGGCTTGATTTTTCCGTGTATTTGTTTTTGTAATTACCATCAAACTAGGCATTACACGTTAAAATGCTGCATATGTTGTACAGCATGCTTGACAATTTATATGCCGCTTTTGGTATATTTTGACCTTTGTTGGTACCGTGGAACTACCGCGACTTATTTGTACATTTTTTTTACAATTTATGACACTTTCATTCTATTTTTGGCCATCAATGCAAATGCTGGAAATAAAACGAACTTCTTTCCAACCAATTCCAAGCTTAAAGGGATTGTAGCGGTTTTAGAAAAATTAAAAATTATTACATTGTTTTCTTAGGACTAGTTGGAGTTTTAGAATAGTACAACTCTATGTTGGGCAATATTTGACATTGATCGTACAGATTTTCTATATACAACAAATTTTTGTACCGTGAGGGTTGAAAAAGAACAGTTTTTTTTTGCCTGGTTGGTACAAAATCAGCAACACATTTACCATCACTGGTGTGAAAATAAAAATATGGCAACAAAAAAGTGATGCCAACTAGACAGAAAACGCAGAGGAATTAAGTTTTAATTTAGAGCGAGACAGCAGTGCGTTTTTAAGTGTCAAATCTCCATATAAAAAAAGAAACGCAGCAGCAAGTTTGTATCTCTACTCTAATTTAGTGAGTATTCGCAGGTCGTTTCAAAATGCCAAATCTACATACAAAAAAAAAGAATAAACTAAATCTGTTCCTACACTTTGTTTATGCGCCATCTCTGATGTTTAGGGAGTAAAAACGGGTGTAGAATATATCCAATATTTGCTAAATTTTTGTTGGACGGAACTACTTTGGATGAGATACAAATATAATCTAAAGTAAAACTAAAAATTTGTAGATCTTTGGAGCGCGTTTTTGGCCTTTAAATCCTCGAGATGGCCCAAAAGCCGAGAGATCTCGATCTGAATTTTGTTTCTTGTTAGAATTTCAGAAAAAAAAACTCAGCATTTATATACATCATGTGTTCTTTGATTTATATTTTAATAAAAGTTTCGATTTTTTAAAAATCAAATTTAAAATTCAAAACAAAATTAAAATTATAATGCCTTAAAATATGCAAAGAAATAAAAAAAATAAAATAAAGCCATAGAATAACGTAACATATTTATTATACTATTTGGATGTATTAATAAATGTCTAAATATAAACTATTTAAAATAAAAGAAAAAAACTTGCTAAAGTCTTATAAAAAATTAAAGAAAAAAGGTTTATTGTATCAATAAAGAAAATGGAAATAATAAAAGAAAGCCTAAAAGTATGCAAACTATAAAGTAGAAATGTTAAATAGAGGAAAAAATAGAAATAAGACCAGATAAAATGACATAAACTTAAATAATATTGTTGGAAATACATACATATGTGACAAAATACATAAAAACAAAAACTTTTATGTTAAAGCAATTTTAAATATTTTCTTTCTTTCTCAAAAAAAAAAAAAAAAAAAAAAAACAAAATAAAATCATCCTACAACTTATGCAATAAATATTATAATCAATATAAAATATGCTAACAAAAATTTAAACAAAAATCATACATAAAAGACTTTAAACTGGGAACTTATAGCCACTACAGAAAACAAAACTACTTTAAAAACAAATTTTTTGATCATAATATACAATACAACATATACATACATAAAACATCTAACAAATACATACACAATAATATTTGAAATAAAATTAAAAAATTAATAATAAATCCTAAAAATATGCTAAATAATTTTTTTGATATTACAAATTAAACCAAGACAAACCAACAGTTGCCATACAAATAATAAATGTTGTAGTTTTTTTAGTAATTAAAAAATTTTGAAGTAAATAAAAAACAAATTAAGAAAAATCGTAAAATCATTACAACTTTTTGATAAAAATGTTTTTGTATTTCCATTGTAAAACGGTTTTCTTAATGCTAAAGTAAAACCATTTTGTATTTATAATTGTAATCAATTTTTTTTTTTGTTCATTTTGTAATTTTTTATAAAATTCAAATAAAATATTTGAGAAAAAAAAACATGAAATATAAATATTGAAATAAAAGGAAATTATGAAAAAGGAGAATTTATTTGTGGGTGGGGTGGGGGGGGGTGGTTGAGGTGAAAATATTTTTATTTTATGCTCCATGAATCTCTTTTACCTTCACTTTCTCGGGAGTTAATGAGAGTCACTCTTTTTGAGGAGGAAAACAATTTTGGTTTGATTATTTGCTTTGAAGTTAATTCTCAACATATCATCTGGGGTAATACAAACTTCAACTCCAATCTTAAATGTTAGAAAAAGTCTTCTTTCTGAGAACGTTTCTTAAGCAGAAAGAAGAAAACATGTACATAATCTGATATTTTTTAAAATGCTTAGAATCTAAGGATTTTTTTTTGCATTTTCCCAACCGGAAAAGGCCTCTGCTTCTGAAAATCTTTTCTTTTAAAATGTGATTGTATACATTGAAACTTTCTCTAATGAAACATGTGCTGAGAATCTGGGGGATTTATCTATATGAAAAAATATCTAACTCTCTTTGAATAGGAAACTGTTAGAAACTGTGAATTCTCTAGGGACTCTAGAAACAATTATAAGAAAATCCTGCGAATTGTGAAGACTTTTTCCTATAGAAAAACTATTAGATTCTCAGAACTTTTTCTAAAGAAAAAGTATAAGATTATGTTGAAGTATTAATGTAAGCTGACCTTAAGATCCTGAGTATTGCTTTCTACAGAAAAATTTTTACATTCTAAGAACATTTTCTTAAAGAAAACCCCTTAGATTCTGAACACATTTCTACAGAAAACTTCCTTATTCTGAGAAATTTATGCCAGAGATAATTTTTCTATAAAGCCATCTGATTCTGAGGACGTTTTCCAATAGAAATCCATTCGATTTTTGTGACAGAATCATGTCGGTCAAGGCAGCTCATAGACTGAGGGAGATGCAGAAGCTGATGTAACGCAGCTGGGACACGGTGCCATTCTACATGAGATTGGTGGTATGCAACTGAATCGTGAGATGGTCTACATTTTACCGATCGCGAAACTCCGGAGAACTTTTGAGGTCCGACCAGGAAGAACTGGGCTGCTGGCTCCCTTATTCGAAGTGACGAAATCTCGGACATTTTGTGAAAACTAACTTGTTTTGTATGGAGTACAACAGCTTTTTCACATGAAGTCGAAACAACTTACTGTGCTTAAATCACTGTTAGAAAACTATGAATTAGCTACACTACATACAGGGCCTTACGTGGGTTAGATGGCTAAGCTGTCTACTAGTATAGTTACGATTGTAATGTAAGTATAGTTATGTTTGTAATGTAAGAGTGCATGGGTTCGATTCCTACAGCCGACGAATTGTTGAAAAAATTATCATATAGAGACAATCTGACAATAAAATATAAACAATAATACAATTTAACCAAAACTCACTAATGAAGCCTGTCCATAGAAAAAGGCAGAAACTAGATCTAGTCTAATTTGCGAATTAATGTGATTATAACTTTTAGAAAAACGGTTTATTCTTCTTCTTAACCTCAAACCTACTAAACAGTTTTTTTTCACATGAAACCCTTACTACGCTTAAAACTCAGTAAGTTGTTTGGAGGGAAAGGGGAACAAGTCCACATCATAAGTCTCTGGAACATTGAAGGAGTAAAAAATACGAAAACGCTCTTGGTCCATAATTAGATGTTTTCATCTAAACCCCCCTCCCCTGCTTGGGATCACTGCTTTGGACTTCGAAAAACTAAAACTAAACTCTCCTGCACAGTGGGTTAAAGGATATAAAAAGTGGAGATTTTCGTTAAAAATGTATGAAAAATTGAATCATCAGTGATATAAAATTTAGATTATTTTCTTCAAATAAAAAAATTTTCCGCTGGTTATTTATTAATTAATTATTTAATTTTCTATTACAATTTTAAATAATGCTTCTGTTTTGACTTCAAATAGTTCGCCGTTTAAAATTATATTTAATTTATAGTAACCCGGTCTCATATAACTTGGTAGCCTTTCAGCTGTAATCGTACATTTGTTTAATTCAATGCGCCGCTTTTCAAAGGGTAATTTGAAGAGATCATCGAAAACAGGAGCATTAGTTAAACACGGATGATAAGCATCAATATAATCATTATAATAGTCATTTATAGTTTTTACTATTGACATTTGTCTAATATGAAATGGTGTTTTGGCAAATGAGGCAGTGTTACCATTTGTACTGTATGTTAAAAATGACTCATAGAAAAAATCATCTAATACATCCTTTTTGACATCTATATAACCACTTAGGCCATTTATTCCACGACTAATACGTACAGTTTTAATATTAACATCCAAATAATCATTTTGTTCCGTTGTAGTTTTGCAATCCAAAATTTCAATAATATAATTTTGCTAAAATGAAGTAGAGGAAATTGGGGAAAAATTAAGTGATTATGATTAAAGCATTTTTGATAAAATAAGAAATTTTAAAAATCAAATATTTTGAAATTAAAGGAAGTAAATGTGTTAAAATCCTAAAACTTATTTAACAAATTGTGAACAATAAATAATTTTGTGAAAACATGTCCCTATCCTGATTTTATTCCTGCCTAAGGAAATTGTCAGGGGATGACATTTTTAATTTTTCTAGAAATATTTGTTAGGTTATGTGAATTTAGTTGATCTCGTCTAGCAGCGTTATTCAACATTTAAAATATCAAAGAAAAAAACAAGATAAAATCTACCACAATTTGCTTTGTCATTTTCCAAAATACTACTCTGTTCTGTTGATGGATCTAGCAATGTAGTGATATCTATTTATGTATAAACATCATTTTCAACACAACATAGTACTATTTTGGGAGATGACAAAGCTAATTGTGGTAAATTTTTTGTTATTGAGGGTATTCCAGTTTAAGTGCTAAAGTTAGTACCTTGTAAAATAGCATGATTTTTGAAGTTTAACCCATAAAAATTTATCAAATTTATGATAAATGCTAATTTACTACTTAAAATAGTACGAACTGTGAATTCCATTATTGTTTTTGAATTTTCTTTGATATTTTTAAATGCTGGCTAAAACGCTCCTAGATAAGAACGAGAAATTATCATTGAGTTTGTAATTTAATCTAATAAATATTTCGGAAAATTCTAAAAATGCCGTCCCCTGACGTTTCCCTTAGGCAAGAATGAAATCCGGATAGGTACATGCCTTCAAAACATTATTTATTTTTCACTTATTTGTTAAATAAGTTTTATAGATTTTGGCACATTTAATTTCGTTAATGCAATTAATGTTCACTCATATCAAAATAAATTCGAAATAGCAGATATTTTTATATTTAAATTTTTATTCTCCAAACTCCTGTGGCCGCAAGGTTGGGCAAGAATAAAACAAAATTGTCGGATGCAAAGAACCGGTTGTAGAACAACTTGTACTTGCATGCAACCTGTTCTAATTTATGTTGTAGCATCGGTGATTTTTGTGTGAGTTTGTCCCAAAAGCAACAGGTTCTGTTCCTCCAAACTAGAACAGGTTGCTTTGGAACCGGTTCTAGAACCAGTTATAGAACCGGTTCTGCGACAGTGAATCCTTCTATTTTGACTTCCAGGAATCAGTTCTAGAACCTGTTCCACGGAACCGGTGGTAAAAACACCTGTTCTAGAACAGATTCAAAGGCAACCAGTTCAAAAAAATTTTGCTGGGTAATGTTTTATTATTTATGTTTTGCAAATCCAAAAAATCTTCGTTGAATAAATAAACAAAGCTTTTTCTATCCGTGTTGCGTTTCCTTGGCGCCCAACGTAACTTAACATTTTGCTAATGACGCCCAACCTCCAGCCTATTAGATTTGCACCGATTTTCATTTTATAATTAGAGTGAAAATAATAAAATACCTTATTATCTTTTTCGAATATTGGTTGTACGACTACACCGACAAAAGAGGCTGCCAATAATAATAAATTTAAATAAACTTCCATGTTAAATGAACAATGAGAAAAAATTCAGTATTCCTGTTAAATATATAAATTTTTTTTTGGGTTTTCATACAGTTATATAAAAATTGTTTAAGATATAATTTTGATTTATTATACCATGTAAATTATTAAATCGTTTTGAATAAATAATCGTGATAAATTCAAAATAATAGTAATTAAAACAAACTGTTTTATAAACAAAAACTATCAGATTTTTTTTTAATAACTTGTGTATTTGTAATTTTTTTAAATAATCAAAAATGTTTTGTGTTATGAAATACTTAAATTAAACCTTTACATCAGTGAAATTAATTTCTATTCCGATAAAAATATAGAACAATTTTGTAGATTTAATTTTCATTACAAATATTTGAATTTGATAAAAACGTAATAACTCGAGAGCTGTTATGAATTTTGACTTTAAATTTTTTTGTACGATGAAGTAATTAGACTATGTTTTTGTAATCAAAAAAGAAAAAAATGTGTTTTTAATAAAATATACTTTAATATTTTCAAAAAATTTACTGTAAAAATAGTAGTTTTTAACAATTTTGTCAGTTGTTTTTTTTTTAATTTTTGTAGTAAAAATTTACCAATTATTTTTACGAGATTATTAGTTATTTGTAAAGTAGTTCTCAGTTATTTTTCAACAGTAAAAAATAACTACATTTAGTTATTTTGAAGGTAATTAATTACCTTTGTCTCGTTTTTAATTTAGCCATACCTTTGTTTTAACGGTAATTTTTAGTAAATTCTGCCGACAAACTTTTTTGAGTATACTTATATGTAGATTTTAACTGGGTTATTAAAAAGAATCTGATAATTTTGTTTATAAAATGATTTAATTTTTATACTGTTATTTTTACCATATCTAGATTTTTTTTATTCAAACGATTTAACAATTTACAACGTATAATAATTCAAAATTATACCTTTAATCGTTTTCGATAAAACTGCATAAAAATCAGAAATTCTTTAATATACTTAAAACAAATACTAAAAAAATTATAATTAAGAAAATATAGATATTTAAACTTTGAACAGAAGCTATTATTCGTACTCAAAACTTGCTAATAAAAGTGAAGTATTTTTTTAACTGAGGTGTTTTAAATTGTTATTTAAATATTTTTGTAATGAAATTTTGACGTTTTAACTGCTTATGTGAATATGCTTAATGGGAAGATGATATTTTATTTAAGGTAATTGTAATAAAAAAGATAATATATATTGAGATTCTTAATGGGATTAACACGCGGATTTATTGGACGTGTTTTATATGTGACTGAACCGCGTGTCGTGAACTGTTTCAAGACCGAATAATGATGATCTAGTTCATACCATTTAAAAGAGTGAATCGTTCAATTGAACTGGTTTGCTCATGAACGAGACAACTCTATTATTATGCGCACGCGTAAACGCTTACAAAAAAATACTAAAAGTGTCGAAATTATATAAAAAAAAATCAGAAAATGTTAAACCAAAAGTTTTTGGTGTTTAAGCACCGTAAGTTGTTTGAGTTTCACGTGAAAAAACTGTTATACTCTATATAAAAAAAAAATAATTTTTCACGATAATGAGTTTCACGTGAAAATTGTGTAGACTTTGTTTTCACGCAAATTTAATGTACAAGACTAATATTTTTCTGGTGAAAAAGTGATATTTTGTATTTATTGTGATTGTTGCTTTGCTATAAAATTAAAAAATTGTTAATTTTTGTAACTTAAATTGCAATTTGGGGCATTTTAAGTTTGAGTAAAATTTTTTCACGTGAAAAACAACTTACGGAACTTTAGATAAAAATATAACTTAAATTCATATGATTTTATTTAAATAAAATTTTTTATGATTGAAATTTTGAAAAACATATATTTTTTATTCAAAGGTGTTTTTAATTACAAAAAAAATAAAAACCCTGAAGCTGAAAAGTTGAAATTTTATATGCAGATTCCTCCTCTGTAGTAGACAACCACTAAGATGGGATTTTGTGATGTTCTTACAGGGAGGTAATTTTAAACTAACCAGCAAAAAAAAAAAATTAGAACCCCAGCTAAACTGCACTTTAGCGGGCATAAGAAGAAACAAAATTCATGATCACCTCCGAAATAAAAAATAAAGAAAAACCGAAATTAATAATTAGTGGCGCCGCACAGTGTTTTGATCCCATATAACGATTGGACTAAAATAGAAGGAGTGGAGACAGAGTTTTGAAATTTGGTACACTGACATAGAACCCCCTAGTTAAGAAAAATTTTAATTTTTGGAAATATCGGGACAAGGACACGCCCACCTCCCATAGGCCCTAAAATTTAAAAATATTATATTAGTTACATAAATGTACGTAAAATTACTAAAAGTATCCATTGAGATACACATAAAACTGGAAATGTTTGTGTCAATTTTTATCAAAATCGAAGCAAGGACTCTTAGTCCTGCCATATATCCTTTATCTTAAAATCTTTATAAAACCTGCAAAAATTATCCGATTGCCATGAATTTATTGGAGACATAGGCATAGATACTAGGAGGGAGGGGGGGGGGGCTATTCAACGTGTTTGATCTGTGACTGAACTGCGTGTCGTGAACTGTTTCAAGACCGAATTGTATTTACAAAAAGTTTAATTGTATTTACAAACTATTTTTAAATTCTGTATATTTAACAGTTTTGTTTTTGTTTCTCCTGTTGAGCAATTTTTTCTGCAACGTCATATTTATATAATTTTTAGTAGTTTTAATTGATATAAGGTCAAGCCATATTTGTGCCGAATTTGGGTAAAATCGATTAATAAAAAATGCCTCTCATAAAACTGCGTTTTAAACGCTTAAAATGATTTTTCTAAATTCTTTTCGTTTATTTAACCTTCTTTTTATATTTGACAAATGCTTTTCAAATTTTTTCAAACTTTAAAATTGTTTATAATTTGTTCATTTAATTGTTATTTCCTGAAGATGCTACAGATTGGAGTAGCGAAATATCGAAAATAAAAAAACTTTATAAATAAAAACCAAACCTTAAGCTCAAGAAAATAGTAGAGTTAAAAATTTAAATGATTTTTCTAAAACAAAAAAAAAATTAAATAGGATTAAAATAGGAAACCAAGTGAATCCTCCATTTTAGGCATAGGGTATGTTCTGCGAACTTATGTAAAACACTATGAGGAATATTTTTGTGGAACATTTTAACCTTCTAACTCTTCAATCAAAGGGACTTTTGTGGCCCCTTTTTAAAAAGGGACAAAAACGACCCGTAAATTGAAGAGTTAGAGTTTTTTTTCGGTATTTTGGAAATAGAAGATTATGTGATTAATTATTGAGCTTGGCTGCTTTTCGTTATTTCAAGATTTATAAGTATTTAGATATTTCTTTAAGAATTCAAATATTTTGGAGTAATTTTTAAATACTTTAACCAGGGGTATGGCATCACCAAAAACAAAAGTTATAACGACATCGTTATCACTAGATGGCACTTTGTTTAAAAAATTGACCATTTTCTTGAAATAATAACAAACAAAAAAGCAAATAAAAAAAGGAATTTTCAAATTTTATTATTTGAACATATTATGCGCTTGAGTTTTTTTTTTATTTTGTGCAGTTTTCAGCAATTTTTGAGTTTTTAAATATAGGCTCAGCTGATACTAAAAAAATACCAACTAGTTGCTCAGGTGATACTAAATTTCAGCGCCCCCTACCGGTAGGTAGTGTAAGTTTTGATTTCCTATCTCTGTAATTAATAAAAATTAAAATTCATAATTTTTTACTTATAAATTTGTAATTATAAAAAATTAAAAAAAAATCCCTAAAAATACTTAAAACGAGTAAAATGGTTAAAGTCGGGCATGCCGACTATACAATACCCTACACCAGTCTGGTGTATTGTTTGGATCCGAAATTCGAAATATGGCTTGTGTCAAAATTTTCTATAATGTGAGTCAGCGCACCAAATTTCATTAAAATATCTTAATATTTGCGACCTCCAGTTTGCAACCAAGCCAATTTTGGGGGGACCCTTATATGGGCACTAGTTCTAAACATGGACCGATGTTCACCAAAATCAATAGGCTTCGTCCTTGGGCCAACATAGGTCTATGTACCAAATTTCATCAAAATATCTTAATATTTGCGACCTGCAGCGTATAAACAGTATAATTTTGGTAGGACCCTTATATGGGCACTAGGTCTAAACATGGACCCATGTTCACCAAAATCAATAGGCTGCGTTATTGGGCCAACATAGGTCTGTGTACCAAATTTCATCAAAATATCTTAATATTTGCGACCTGCAGCGTATAAACAGTATAATTTTGGTAGGACCCTTATATGGGCACTAGGTCTAAACATGGACCGATGTTCACCAAAATCAATAGGCTGCGTTATTGGGCCAATATAGGTCTGTGGACCAAATTTCATCAAAATATCTTAATATTTGCTACCTGCAGCGTATAAACAGTATAATTTTGGTAGGACCCTTATATGGGCACTAGGTCTAAACATGGACCGATGTTCACCAAAATCAATAGGCTGCGTTATTGGGCCAATATAGGTCTGTGTACCAAATTTCATCAAATTATCTTAATATTTACGACCTGCAGCGTATAAACAGTATAATTTTGGTAGGACCCTTATATGGGCACTAGGTCTAAACATGGACCGATGTTCACCAAAATCAAACTTGTTCGTCCTTGGGCCAACATAGGTCTGCGTACCAAATTTCATCAAAATATCTTAATATTTACGACCTGTAGAGTGCGCACAAGATTGCATGGACAGACGGACGGACGGACATCGTTAAATCGAAATAAAAAAAAATTCTGAACCGATCGGTATACTATAAGGTGGGTCTACGACCAATATTTTTTGGTGTTACAAACATCAGCACAAACTTATAATACCCTGACCACATAGTGGTGTAGGGTATAAATACCACCATATTTTGTTAAATACCCAAATCCTTCTCCTCAACAATCTGTCCCCAACCGAAGTCGAAATCCATTAATTTGGGCTCAAATCCCCTTACTTGACAAGACTGTTAAAACCTCATTTGAGAAAATAAAATCCTACCTTGACAAAATTTCCCAAAGTTTCCTACATGTTAGCGACATCTACAGTTTGTTGAAAAATTTATCGATGTCACATCTCTATATTATATATCTCTGGCTTCCAAAGTATCCATTAGTAAATCTTTACAGATTTTTGGGAAGTAATTTTTAACTACTTCTAAAAAAATCACCTCTTTAATTATTTCCAAGGTAACCGTTATGTTTATAGCTTTTTTTAGAAGTATTGTAGTTCTGAACTTTATAAGAAAAATCACTTAATTATTGCTTCTAAAGCATTATTGCTCTAAAAGTGGTCCTAAGAATTTGTTTTTACAAACAGATGATCGCGAGTTCGAATTCTGCTGGGGCCAATATTTTATATTTTTGGAATATTTGTAATTAATTTGTTCAAATCCAATATTTGTTTAGTTTTTAAACTTATTAAAAATAAATAAAATAAAAATGATGAAAAACTTCTTTAAAAAAAAAATACTAAAAAATAAAATATTGAATTGCAGAGCATCTTTTGAACTTGTTTAATAAGTACTTTCATTGAATGGTAATGAAAAGTAATTAAAAAGTAGTGTTTTTATGCCTGTTCACATTTATATTAAGAAGAGATCAGCGGTAGAGGGCTAGACCAGCAATCTTGAGGTTGCAAGTTCGATAACGGGTGGCGACAAGAATTTTTTTTTTATTTTCTTTTGATGAAATAGAGTTTAGTTTGCACTTGTTCAAAAACTACTCGGTATTAGAGGCCATTAGTGTTTCTATAGTGATTTTTCTACTGCTTCTGGATCTCTTTTTTTTATGTGTACACAAACCATAAAATACAACAGCACGCATGAGTAATAAAATTACTCATACGTATAGAGTGAATTAGTTTCGGTGTTAATTTATTGGATTTAAGCTATAACTTTAAAACTTATGCATGGATTTTCTTAAAATATATCTTGCCTACTTTACAAAGACAAAGGCTCCCTGAAATAATCAGTTTTTGCACGATTTTGTCTAATTATTGTTGATTTTCTTTTTTCTGCTTTTAAAACACATTCTTTTTGGTAATAAAAATATTAATTTTCACATTATTATTGCACTTATACAGAAAGGATTGTAAACATCTTAATATAAATTTAAATTGATGTTAATTTCGTTTATTTAATATAAATGTCTATAATTAATTATGATTATTTTGTAAGCAACTGTACTTTTGAAATTTTTATATATTACTTTTGTTGCTTAATTACCTATTTTTTCATCCTATACATTTTCGCCTCCATCCTTTTTTTGTTTTTAAACAAAGACAAGTGCGTTTTACCCAAAACAAAAATCTAAAAACCATTTAAAATTATGTTACAGAAATACAATCTTCTAACTCCAACTACTAAATATTTAAAGTGTAATTTCATAAAAAAACAGCCACAACAATGAAGAATTCGTATGAAAAAAAAAAATGGGGAAAAATATACTAAAAAAAGGGATAGTCGCTAGAACTTTTATTAATGAAAAATCTTTGGTCTTTGGCAAAGTGTAAAGTGTAATGTTAAAATAATTTGCATCCCCCAAAACAAAACCAAAAAAAAAAAAAAAACAGAAAAATTACAAAAAAATCTGTTGTTAAGACCATCATCAAACCCTTTTTATATGCTCTTGCTTTGTTACAAAATATTTACTTTTCACTGAAAACTCATACATATTCATTGACCATTATTATCATCATTGAATTCCTTGTTTTTTCTACTTTTTACATTACAAAAACTCATTCTGATTCGTAATATTTTTTTTTTATTTTTACACTAATACTTAAACAATTTTTGTTAATGTATGCGTATTTAATTTTTTTTATATAGATTTTCTCCTGTGTTTTTGATTTCGTTTGTTGGAAAATATTTGCATTTGTTAGCGATTCATTAAGAAACACAATTTTTTTTTATAACTGTTTCATCAGGTTTCAAACTAATATAAAATATGTATTTTCTAACAATTCAGTTATTAAAATTTTAATTTTCTAGGGGTTAATTCAGGACAAATTTGATGCACAAGGTTTTAAAATTCATGTACTTACTTTTTAAACTCGATTACTGAATTTCCAGTTAAAATTTAGCTGACAGTAAAATTGAAATTTTATCTCAGAAACAACAAAAAATATGTCACTTATAAACCCAGTTAGTAGCTAACTGGACATTCAGCAATCAGGGATAAGTATGTTTAAATTCACAGAGAAATAAAAATCGCAATTTAATTAATTATTCTACCATACCTGAATTTTTTACGAGCATTTTAAATTACTATGAACCTTATTAAAGTAACCCATGTGAAAATCGAAATATATATGAACATACATGATTATACATTGACTTGTATATGATCATGCATGGACATACGTGATCATATATGACTAAGCATAGTTCAATGTATGACCATACATGATCTCATATATTTCCATATATCTTTGGATCCGAAATTTGAGGATATATGGCAATATCAATATGCGAATTATGTAATATTTTTTAACATAAAACCGAGTTTTAAAAATTATATCACGGATGATAAAAAATCGCTAGATTTTTGGCTAATAGCTACAGGACAATTCAATTACCGCTAGGGGTGAAATAAAATCGATAGATCTGACGAGAAAATCGCCGTTATGGCAACACCGATGTTCATATATACATATTTCAATTTTCACATGGGAAATATGATTCTAATTGAAATAACCTTTTTCATATTTAAATTAATTTTTTATTAATAGATTTTGTTTTGGCATATTAAAAATAAGTATAATAATAAGTATAAGTATAAATAAGGAAGCTATCCCAATGGTTTCTCTCCGATTTAAATGAAATTCGGATATGTGCTAGATTAGAACAAAAAATGAGAAACACGGGTAAAAGTTTACTTTTTTGGGCAACCCTCAAAAAAAAATAATAATATATGACCCCTCTGGAATAAAAAAAGGAAAAAATTTTCTATTTGTAGTTAATTAGGCCGGGGACCAGGGATCAATTTTAAGTATATTTTAGATTCAGAAATGAGAATTTAGTCAAAAAATTTAACAAAATTGGGTAATTTTGAAAGTAACCAGTTAATCTATCAACCATTATGTATGGGTACTGAAAAAACGGAAGTAATGAAATATGAAAATGCAGTAAGGAAAGTAAAATTTACTAAAATAAAAAATTAAAAAAAAATCCCATGTATCGCTATGTACCGTCCTAAGAAACCCTAAAAATCACTTTTTATTTAATTTTTAACCTCAACAAAGTCAAGAAAATTAATTTTTTTTTAAATCACTCGATTTTTTCAAAAAAATAAATTTTGCCAATTTTATTTCACTTTTTAACCTTAAAAAAAATTAAAGTACAAAAAATTAAAACTTTTTAATAAATTCAACAGATTTTCCCCAAAATAATTTCACATGCAGCACTATGAATCATAATTAACAAAAAAAAAAATTGGTTTTCCAAATCGCGGGATTTTTCCAAAAAAGACTTTCAAATGTCGTCTTCTTATACCTTATTTTCGGTGTTTGTTATGAAAAAATCATTAAAATTGACAAAACGCGCAAATACAGAGTTGCCATATTTAAAGCCTTCCTTCTTTCACCAAATATCACTTCTTCTCTATCTCCTATCCAAAGAAAGCAACACTTTAATTAATAAGAACAATTTTCTGAGTGTCACTGCTCTTAAAAAAAAAGAAGGATAGCCCGGTTTTGGCTAAGTCGCGCCCTCTAGTGGTGGTATAAGAAATTCAATTTGAAACTTTGACGGTCTATACGCACTTAAATGGTTAACATTTTTTCAAAAATATATTTTTTATATTTTGATAATACAAATTTCTGTGAAAAAATTTGTAGAAACTTAAATTATTTCTTTTGCAATATTTTTAAGAACTTTTTTAAAAAAAAGGTATTTTTAGACGTTTTTTGAAAATTGTTATTTGGCAACACTAATTGCCCAGATTTTTATGCTTCTTTGGCAGTTTAGAGAAAATAGCGCATTTTTAATATTACAAGTAAAAACGTATTAATTTTCTACATACTTACAATTTTACAAATACGAATAACCCTTGATAAGATCAGTCAATTTATTTCTTAAAGTGCTAACTGAACTCAGAATTTTTCTTCGCTTAAATATTTTTTTACATGTATTTTTCGAAATCAAAATATCACATTTATTATGCCGCTCTTCCTTATATTTTTAAATATTTTTTTTTAAAAAAGTGCTTTGAAAAAAAGTCAAAAATAGTTTGTTTTCAAATCATTATATGGCAACCCTGGAAGTCAAATTTTTGTAATTTTTTGAATACCGTTTATAGTCAAGGCCTCAAAGTATCACATGCTTTCTACGCCATTGTATAATCGCCTTCCTATCAAAAGATATTGGCTCTTAAAAAGGTTGTTGTCGAGATCTCGACCGCTGGTACAAAACGGGTTAACGTAAATTTTTTGAAAACAAAAGAAAAAACTTCAAAGAAGTTTTGATATTCAAAAATCGCTGAATTTCATTCCATTATTCGGCTCTATCGCCATTTTCGTATTAGTCCGCCAATTGCATATAATTAATGAAAATCTGATCGATCGGAACATGAATTTTCCAAATGTACAAAATCGAAAATATGCTAAAAATTGTTCCGTTTCCACCCAAAATATAAATAATGGCTACTTTTCATTAAAATACCAATACATTTATAAAAATTATAAGGTCAGGGTTGCCACACAACAATTTTAAAAATTTTCGAAAACCACCATATTTTTCCAAACAATTTTTCAAATCGATTAACTCAAAACAATAAAAATTTCTTATAATTTTGCAAAAAGATTTGTTCATAAAAATATAAAAAATTAAAATTTTTTATATGTGTTTAACAGTCTAGGATTTATATCCTTTCAAAATTTCAAATTTGGTTGTCAATGTTTTAAAAAATTTCAAAAATTTCTTAATAAAGCTTTGCCCTATATATCTGTAAAGTTGGTTTTAAAATGTCCAGCGGATCTATGAAATGTCTGCTTGGGGAAAGTTTTTTGGGGTAAAAATAATTTTAGAGAAAATTTCCAAAAAACATATTGCAAAATCTTTTATGAAATAAAATTAAAATGTGCACTAGATTCTTTTAAATGTAGATTTTATGTAACAATATTTTGGAAGATGGTAAAGCTAAACTGTGTTAATTTTTGTTGTTGTTTTTGTTTTTTTTTTTCTTATACGAGAAAAATACATTCTCATTGTGTTTGTAATTTAACCTAACAAATATTTCTAGAAATTCTAAAAACTTCGTGTATTTCTTTAATTTTGAATTATTTTTTGTTACAGGTACTAAAATTAAAATCTTTTCTTAGAAAACAATTGCAAAATAGTTTCTGCTTATGATGAGGTTTATATTTTTATACCACTTTACACCAAAACACCTTTAAAATGTTTTTATTTAAAAAAAAATTTAAAACAATTTGCAAAAAATTTGAGGTTTTCTAAAATAAATAATTTCATGGGGGATTTTTTGTTGGTTGAATAGTTCTAGGGGGGCCTTTTAAACAATCTCGGGGGATTTGAAAAAAAATACTTGGCAACACTGACAAAATGTGATTGATCAATTCTTTTAGTATTCATGCATAAAACGAAACTGGCAATAACATTTTTGTTATTGAACTCTCTTTTTGTATATGTAAAATTAACAGTTAAAATATAATTGAGTTTGAATAAACAAATTAAGAATAAACAAACTAATCTAAACTTTAGATTCTAAAGTTTGAGCTAACTTTAGAGTTGCAGATGTCAAATTCCATAAAATTTAAAATTTTTAACTTTCAGTTTGTGTTAACTTAGATTATTTGTTTATTGTTAATGGGGGTCAGTTGTGTTAACACGGGGGTTAAACGTTCAATTTTTGCATTTCAAGTTTCAATTCACTCACACTTTTTATTAACTCACTCACACTTTTCCAAATTGAACAGCAACTTGATAAAAATTTTTCTTTCAAGTCGTGAGAAAACTTGACGGTCAAATTTTAAACAGCTGATCAAATTTCTTATAAATAAATTTGTTTTTTTTTTTTTGCAAATATTGTGCTGCAATAAAACACGATGGATAAAACTAACAAAAAAAAAATGATTCATAAATCTATATAGAAGCCATGGAATTCTATGGAATATGAATATTCCGCTATATCGACGAAATGATTTAAAAATAAAGGCCTATGTATCAATTTCTGCTGACATGAACATGTCTGTGGAAGATGTGAAGAAAAAAATAAATAATAATAGAGGCGAGCATTTTTAGTTGTTTCCTTGACGACGGCATCTTGAAAAGAAAATTGACTATAGTTGCGTGCAGCCTACGTCACAGATTCAAATTCAACTGAATTTGACAAGCAGTATGTGTGATCAACTTGAAAGCAAAATCTTGAACGTGGAACTGTAGTGTAAATAAAGATTTTTTAATTAACTTTAACACTACATAATTAAGAAGGTTTGACAAATAACTTACCTTACCTTCCTTTATCCCTTTCTGTCGTCTCGCTGTTATTTCAGTGCCACACTTTAATCACAACACTTCTTTTTTATATTGAACTAGAGGCCATCGCTTTTTATATTTTTTATGCAATTTTTTTAAATATTTTTTATGCAATTTTTTTTTATATTTTTATGCATTTTTTTATATATATATTTTATGCAATTTTCTTATTTTTTCTTTAATTTAATTGCTATTTTTAATTTACTGCAAGACTACATACACATTTTATTAATAATTAATAATTGCAGCCCACTCTAATTTACTCTACTGATTGATACTAATGCAAAAACACTAACAACAAACACACGAAAACCACCAAAAGTAACAAAAAAGAACAAAAATTTGGGGCCCCGCTAACTAAATTTGAGACACATTAACATTGCACTTTTTTACTTTCATCTTTAACACTTATATTTGTTAAGTTTTAATGAACTAACAACAAAATTTAATAAAATGGTTATCACTAAACACTTTAATAATGCTTTATCTTAAATTTATTTAATAATTTTATTGATATTTGCGAATTTATTCACGAAACTACAAACGATCTGTAAAACACCGGATATTTTAACTAAACTAAAAAATGTCGTTGAGTAGAAGAATTTTAGTACATAGAGTTGTATTTTCGGGGAGTTTAGTATGAAAGTATAAATATACAGTGTTGCACAAAACATTCCGATAAATCTTTAATTTAAAATATGTCTACTTCCAAGGCGTTAAAAAAAGATTTTAGATGTTAAATACTATTGAATAGAGTATGTGGGAAGTACATATGTAAGTAAAATAGAAATTAATTAACATTATCGTGTGTAATAAGGCAAACAAAAATACCTTCAAAAAAGTTTGTCGGTACAATCTACTGAAAATGACAGTTAAAATAAAGGGATATGCAGTTAAAAAGGAGACAATGGTATTTAGCTTTAAAATAACTACAACTTTTGTTATTTTTGACAGTCGAAAAATAACAAACAAATACATTAAAAATAACTATCAATGTCGTAAAACTGACACATTTTTACTGCAACAATTTTAAAACAACTAACAGAATGGATAAAAACTATTGTTACAGTTTATTTTTTACAGTTTATTCTTTTGGTATTATGAAAGTATATTTTAATAAAAAAAATAATGTTTTTCTTTCGATTAAAATTTGAAATTTGAAATAAAAATTCCAAACCGTTTTCCAGTTATTATGTTTTTATGCATTGAAGATGCAAAAAAAGTTTCTGGTTTTTATTTGGAAACTAGAAATATATCAATAATAAAAAATATAAACTAAACAAGAATTTTTAAAATTAAAAGAAATTCAACGAATTTTTTTTGTTTTTTAAATAACTACCAAAAATAACTGTTTAGTGTAAAAGTACTGTTTTGGTAGTTTTGATATTATGATAATAAAAATATCTGATTTAAACAACTGCTACGAAATTACAGTACTTTTTGTTAGTTGTTTCTTAAAATAACCGCAATAATAGTTGGTTAGTACCTTTCCATAGGAAAATAATTGTAATTACAGTTAAAAACAATAACTACTGATTACTATACAAACAACTGTCATGTAGTAACTGTCAAACTTTTTTGAGTGTACGTAAGCTTTGCATAACAAAAGCAACAAAATAAAAAACATTTAATAATTTCAAAAAGTAATAAAATTTGTAACCACTTTTGTTAAAATTTTAATTTTTTATTGTCAGTCAACCATTTTCCCGCAATTTCCCTGTAATATAGTTGGAATTTTACCTTATTTTACGCTCTTTGATTTTACACAAGCAAAATGTTTTCATTTACTTGTGCCCGAGTTTGCGAACAAATAAAAAGAAAGATGATTGAGCGAGACAAAGGGGAATCGATACCCTCTGATTGGAAGCTTTTAAGGGGAACGAGATAATTTCCTAATGCGTCATTTAACATGAAAAGCGCTAGAAATCGAAAAAAACGTAATGTAGTGTCTACAAATGAAATAAAATAAGCAATAAAATTTTAAAATAATTCGGTGTGTCCACCAGACATTAGGTTTAATATTTTTTTTTTTATAAATTAACTTAAAAATCATTTGCACAGGAAATTACATTATTTGGAGAGTATATAATTTATACACAAAAAAATTCTGTATGGAAAACAATGAAAGCATACTTGGTATAAATTTGTTCATTAACATTCGTGGATTTTATCAAGTTTTGTATAAATTGTGTACCGCATTCTGTTAATGATATTGTGTTAAAAGTTGAGAGTTCAAAAGTAAAATATTATTAATTATTAATTAGAAATTTATAAATTTAGTTTGAGGCCAATTTCCTTATTATGAATTAACAAATTAAGTACTTTTTTCAAAAACTGCTATTTTTCTTCATCAGAATACTCTCCTTCCAAATACTTCACAAAGTTTTTGCTTTCAAAAACCTCTACACTTTCAGGAATGAAAAGACGATCGTTTCGGGGATTTTCCAGGTCCCCTTCATCAGTTTTCTTTAGAAAGTGGTGCCAGTAGTGCAATGTAATTTGAAGCATCAAAAACTCATATTAAATGTAGTCTGCTACATTAGCAAAATGGGAATGGAGCAAACAATAAAATATGTTTTCGAAGTCTTCTGCAAAGCATAGCCAATAATAGAAATATTATGAAAGTTTTTGGTTTTTGTAATTCATACCATCGGTATAAACAAATACAAATTTTATTTTTACCTTACTTCTTTGTTAATACAAGAAGAGACAAAAAAATTTTTTTCAATTGGCAAAAAAATATTGAATATTTAGTTCCATTTAATATAAAAACATTAAATTTGTTTCATAATAGATTTTGAAGCAATTGTTTTAATAAATTTTATAATCTGCGAATTATATGTAGTGCCCAAAATTATTAAATTGAAAATATTTGGAAAATATATTTAATAGAAGTGCAACAATACACCGATTCAGATTTTTTATAAGTATAACACCAAAGCCAACTTATTTTAAAAATAGGGGCATTTTAGATTCCAAATAAGCTTAAAAATATCAACTTTTTGAATTTTTTTTATGGAATTCTTGGTTTTTCTAGTTTTGTCACTTTAGCAGTTATGGCATTTTTCGCTTTTTGATAATTTCGAAATTGAAAATAAATTGATGAAACTGACAATAATCCCTGGCTCTGCATTCTGTAAAATGTGCGACGATTATCGTCCACTTTTAATTACAATCATTTTATGCCCCATTCACATGAACGAGCTTTCAGTTATCTTGAAGGTTTTTGCATTATCTTATGTATTATCTCGAGATTCTTTATAAAATTTTTTCATTAATAATGGATTCAATTTGACAAGATAATTAAAAAATCCTGTCTCGTCAGGACTTCACTGAACATACTCAGTAATAAATTAGAGTCGTAGATTCTCGATAATTTTGAATGCTCGATATTACTCAATACTTCTTTAAATGAGTACTCGATATTACTCAATACTCTGTTTTTCATATTTCCTTTCTAAAAGAGTTATATCTACATATAGTTGTATTTTCATGGCAAAATTATGCATATATTTGTAAAAACACAAATATAAATGTACAGAATATCTACTTTTCGATATAGAGTACTCAAAAATAAAACACACAGTATTGAGTACTCAGTACCGAAATAATAAATACTTTTACAACTCTATAACTTAAGAAATGTAAATAAAACAAATAGAAAAAAATAAATTCTTATTTTAATAACAATCGAAAAAAAACAAAACGAATTGTGGTTTTGATTGAAATTAATTCTATATTTTACTGAAATTTGAGTTATCCTTCCGGGCAAGAAATTGTGTGCAAACAGATCTCCAATAGCTGCAGTCTTCGTCTGTCCAAAAAACTAAAAATTTCATCTTTAAACTACTCATCCCTATTAAAAAAGGTTTAATAATATAAATATTAAAGTCGTATATTATACAGAGTTAATAAATATTAAGGGTTTTCACAAGGGGTGTGCTATTTGTTGTATCGTTGTATCGTCCTAACAAAAAACAGAGTTGTTAAAAATTAAATTGAAAAAATACAACATTTGAGAATAGCACGATACAACATTTTTACGTATGTTTTGTCTCCTATTTTTGAGTGTGCTAACAGATAGAAAACTGAATAGAAAATCGTTGTTAAACACAAATAAAAATTTTAACAACTCTGTTTTTTGTTAGGAAGATACAACAATACAACACATAGCACACCCCTTATGAACAACCTAATTGTATTCCGCCCGCACACATAGAAAAAAAAAAAACAGGCGGAATATTACCTAAGAGCTATGTAATTATACAACTACATAATTTTCAAGTTAGTTTTACAAAGTTCTAGTAAAATATGCATATTTTTTTGTAAAATATATACAATCCTTGCAAAATATATACATGTGTAGTGGAAAATATCCGAAAAAATTACATATATTTTGCTAGAAAATTGTAAAACTAACTTCGAACTTATTTTTGGTTAGGTCACAAATATTTTTTGTTTACAAAAATTACCAAACAGCTGTTGACGAGATAGTGAACAGTTTTGATTAGTTTTAAAATCTAGTTGCTAAATCGCTTACAAAACTTGATTGTGAACGTTTTGCGTTGTGTGTTATTGTTACAAAAATAATTTGTATGGAAAACAACGCAACGAAAGTCGTTGCGTTTTACAAAATAAATAGAAATATATCTAACAGATATTTAAATACTACGACTCTTTAACAAAATTAGTTAAACTAGGAACTAAAATTATTATTTTTTTTTTAAATTATTGTATTTTCTTTATTTTGTTGCTTTTGTTATACACAGCTTTCATACATATTTTTGTTCGGCTTATTACACACGATTATGTTCATTAACCACTCTACTGCGTAGTCAAGTTTAAAAAACTTCGCTTGCTCCGTCGAAATTGTGCTGATAAACATATTTATAGTGCGGAAAACGAAAAGTTAGAAACTATGTAGATATTTCAGGTTGTCTAGATATAGTACGGACAAACAAAATGATACTAAAAGCACAACTCTTCTAAGAAATATAAAAAATACAACCGTTGCACTTATATTAGCAGGACGTACATATACGTCTTACGCAGCAGAGAGGTTAATTTCTATTTTACTTATAGTATTTAACATCCAAAATATCTTTTTTAAGACTTGGAAGAAGAAACATTTTAAATTAAAGATTTATATAAACATTTTGTGCAACACTGTATATTGCCATGTACATTTAAAATTTTCCTCTACTTCATACTAAACTCTCCAAAAAATACAACTCTATGTACTAAAATTCTTCTACTCCTCAACGATATTTTTTAGTTTAGTTGAAATATCCGGTGTTTTGCAAATCGTTTTTAGTTTCGTGAATAAATTACGCAAATATTCATAAAATTATTAAATAAATTTAAGATAAATGATTAGTAAAGTGTCTAGTGATAGTCATTTCATAAAATTTTGTTGTCTATTTATTAAAATCAACCAAATAAAAGTGTTAAAGAAGAGAGTAAAAAAGTGCAATGTTAATGTAGTCTCAAATTTAGTTAGCGGAGCCCCACATTTTTGGTGTTTTTTGTTACTTTTGGTTTTTTTAGTGTGTTTGTTGTTAGTGTTTTTGGATTAGTATCAGTAGAGTAAATTAGAGTGGGATGGTATTATTAAATGTAAATAAAATGTGTTTTCTACCAAATTAAAAATAGCAATTAAATTAAAGAAAAAAATATGAAAATGTAAAGAAAATTGCATAAAAAATATAAAAAATAATTGCATAAAAAATATAAAAAAATTCCTTAAAAATATGAAAAAAATTGCATAGAAAATATAAAAAAGTAATGGCCTCTACTTCAGTATAAAAAAGTGGTGTGATGTTGTGAAAGTGAGGATACTGCATTAAAACAGCAAGACGGCAGAAAGTGTTATCGGAAGGTAAGGTAAGATATTTGTCATAACTTCCTAATTATGTAGTGTTAAAGTTTATTAAAAAATATTCAATTTTTGTTTAACACATCTGATTCAAACTCAATTATATTTTAACTGCTAATTTTAAATATGCAAAAGAGAGCACAATAACAAAAATGTTATTGCCATTTTCGTTTTACCAGTTTTACGAATGAATACTAAGAAAATGATGACACACAATGTTGCCAGATTAATTAGGCACAAAATCGTCAAATAGTTTTGAAAAAAGCGTCAAAATCGTCATTGCGTTTGGATATCGTCAAAATATTGTTAAAAATAGCCAAAATTTTAATAATCACATGTTTTTATTATTATAACCGTAAAATCATAATAGACAATTAAAAGATCACCCGGTTTTCTGTGTCAGCTTTAATTAACCCTTAAATGCATGGTGTAGCCATTTGGCAACGTACCAGTTTGTTAATAAAAAACCCACTTTATGCACAAAACTGCATTCTTGGGCACTGGGGCCGCTTCTGTACAACGTGTTCTTATACTTTAGCTCAGACTTTTTAAACAGTTAAGGAAAAATCTTGGTTTTGCTTCGTATGTTTGTGAAAAATCTAAAACACGTTTTTTTACAAAAAGTGTAATATTCAAAATAGTTTGTTTAAGTATTCTCGCAATAAAATTCATTTTGGCGACAATAAATGTATAAGTCATAGTTTAAAGATTTTTTTTGTTTTTTTTTTCATATATGTTAAAATAATCACAATTTAGCTATTTGGCAAAAAACCATATTTTTCAATAAAAATCACCTTTTTTTAAAATAAATTTTTTTTAGTATTTTTCTTGAAAAATGATACATAAGAAATGGTTAAAATTGAAGAGATCATGCATTTAAGGGTTAAAGAAAAATTCTAAAACTTTCAGTTTCATGTTTGGTTAAAGTGAAGGAAACTGAAACTGTAACAAAAACAATTTCTATAGAAATAACGCAACACTTCACCAAAGTCTTTTAGAAAATAACCCCCTAACACTTCTATCTCCAAATTTCAAACAATTTTATGTACATATGTTTTGTGAATTTTTTAAAAACATTACTCGTATCAAAAAAATTTTAGATTTTAAACTACTTCCCAATAAACCAAACGATATCGTTTCGAATTCGTAACGATATCATTTCGATGATAAGTTTGTCCGAGAATGATATCATTAACGATTTATAAGTGATAGGTACTGTGAAGAAAAATGCACATTCGTTAATGATATCGTTTTTTCATGAAATAATGACATCCTTATGATATCGAAAATATCAGGCAGCGCGATAATATTTTCGTCACATTCAAAAATTTTTGTCGTTATTTTATCACTATTCCATGAAAATATGATATCATTAACGATATCGAAATAAACAAACATATATGATATCTTTAACGATTAAATTAGAACAAAAATATGATTTTTTCAGAAACTTTATCGTTATTTTGAAAAATTATGATATCATTACGAGTTCATATTTTTGTATCATAAACGATAGCAATTATGATAATTAATATGAAATCGTTAATGATACTGTATCGTTTTATGGTTTATTGGGTTAATATATAACATACAGGTACTTAAGAACTTACGTGAAACAAGAGTCCGATATGAGATATATATCCCTTCGAAAAACACGTTGCATTCATTAGAGATTTAGGAGAAACCCTTTTAAATAAAAATAATTACCAGATTCCGTATTAGGTTTCCTACAAAAAACTTTCAGGTTCTAAAATGACTACCTTAAATAAAAATTTTATTTTACAATAAATATTTATGAGTTACTTGAATAAATTTTCAAATTTATTGATTTAGATAATGGAAAAATAACGTATTTTTGAACAATTGTTATATTTCATTTTGGAGAGGAAAATCGTCATTTTGGATAGTAAAAATCGTCGAAATAATGATAAATCGTTAAAACTTGATCACACCTTGTCATTGTTACCAAGTATTTTTTTCAAATCCCCCCGAAATTGTTTAAAAAGCTCCCTTATTCAACCAACAAAAAATTCTCCTAAAATTGTTTATTTTTAGAAAACCTCAAAATTTTTACAAATTATTTAAAAAATTTTTTAAATAAAAAAATTTTAAATGTTCGATTTTGTATAAAATGTTATGAAAATATAAACCTCATCATAAGCAGAAACTGTTTTCAATTGTTTTTTACGAAGAAATTTAAATTTTAGTATAATAAAAAATATTTTAAAATTAATAAAATTTGCGACGTTTTTAAAATTTCTAGAAATATTTGTTAGGTTAAATTACAAATTCAATGAGATTTTCTTGTTCTCGTATAGGAGCGTTATTCAACATTTAAAATATCAAAAAAAAAAACAAAAACAACAACAAAAAAATTACCGCAATTTGACATCTTCCAGAATATTGTTATATAAAATCGATATTTAAAGGAATTTAGTGCACAATGTTACTTTATAAAAGATCTTCCAATATATGTTTTTGGTTTGGAAATTTCCTCCAAAATTATTTTTACCCCAAAAAACTTTTCCCTAGCAGATTTTTATTCTTTCAAATTCAGAATAAACGACATAAAACCCCCAAAATAGGCAGGGAAAAGCCATAAATTGGCAACATTGCACATGGGTTGCAGTTATTAACTTATTAAGGACAGGTCATAGATCCAGTGGACATTTTTAAACCCAACTTTACATATGTATATTTAAAAAAAATTTAATTTTGAATATTTTTATTTTATGCAAAATTATAACAAATTTTTTATTGTTCTGGGTCAATCGATTTTTTAATTAAAAAAAAAATATTTAAAATTGTGATGTGGCAACTCTGATATTATAATTTTTATAAATGTATTTGTATTTAAATAAACACTAACGGTGGTTCTCATATTGTAGGGTTAACTTTAACTTAACTATTAAACAAAAGAAAATGTCAAAAATTTTATACAAAACAACAACAAATTTTTGGGTTAACTATTAGTTAACGCTTAAAACTGCAGTATGAGACGCACCGTAACTATTATGTATAATTGGGTGAAAACGGTATAAATTTTGGCATATTTTCGATTTTGTACATTTGGAAAATTTATGTTCCTATCCGTCAGATTTTCATTAATTAAATGTAGTTAGTGAACTAATTTTTAGCACAATGTTGCGATCGGACAGATTTTCATTAATTATATTAAATTTTTAACAAGTTCACAGTCAGCATATAAAATTAATATATCAAATTGGCGATCTCTCGCATAAAGTAGTATTTTGTCGGGATGTATAATTTGATTAAATTTTAAAAATAATTGTAAATTCTATTTGGAGTTTGTGATATCTCATGTTAAACAAAAAAAAAAAAAAATAACTCTCATTGTAGAAATCTTTAAACAAAAAAAAAAAAAAAACGATTAAATTTTATACTAAATAATGAAAAAATTTTACATTTTACTGTCAAATTATCAGTGCTAATTTTCATTCATTTCACAGGATAGAAAATACACATAAATTTTTTTTTATCGAAATATTGATTTTGTAAAACGATTTTATGTAAACATTATTTTTTTCATTAAAAATTATATAAATTTGTAAACTTTACGGTTGGTTTCTAAAAATAAAATAACGTCCGATAAAAACCGCTAGATTTTTAGGTTAATCAGATTTTTTTCCTTTGGAGGCAATTTAAAATCGCTTAATCTGATGAGAAAATTTTCAAATTGGTAACTGCGCATTTAAAATGTTTCTTGAGACTAATTTTTTTAATGTGAGAAATTAAACATTTTTTGACACAATTGTGATTAAAATACGATTTTATATGAATCCGTACTTTGTAAAAATACTACAAATATTTCAATAAGTTTTTGTTTCAAATATCGTTATTTGAATTTTTACCGCCTTAACAAATTGTTTAATACAGAAAAAATCCGAAAAATCCGGTTAAAACAAAAAAAAAGAATATTCTAAACAGCTCCTCTTGATTTTTTTTAAATACACCTTATAGCGAATTTACATTACGATCGAAATCGAGTTAAAAGTAGATTTCGACGGAAATCTAATACAAATTTGGGATTTCAAACAGATTTCCCATGGAAAATGAAATCCCAGTTTAATTTGGATTTCGGAGAAATTCCATCGAAATCCAATTTTTCTCCCATATTTGAAGAAAAGTAGGGAAGTTTACAAAAAAGGTGGCAACATTTATAAGCTGTTTATATCATAAAAAATGAATAAATAATACATCTCAATTACTCAAACAAATTAAGGATTAACATAATAAAATCCTTTATTTTTAATAGAAAGAAATATTAAATTGCTGAAAACGTCTATTATTTTGCATCCAACTAAGAGAAACTTTGAAAAATCATATGATAGCGCCGGCAAAACCTCCGACAAATCATTTTTCATTGTTTTGGCTAAAGCTAAGAAAATTAGAAGTTTTGGAAAAAAAGAATGAAAAAATCCATAATAAAAATTTAACCGGTTAATCGACCTATTTTAACCGATTAATTGGGTCGAATAATTATTTGCGTTTTAAATTTTTAAATTTAATCGATTAACCGAATTGGAAACAGTAGTCAAAACATGAACTGATTTAAATCATTTTCATGAAACGTTTTTAACCATTTTCATCTTTGTGGTAAGGAATGCCAATCCCGAATTCCCCAGTCCTGAAATCCAGGAATTATTCAATAAAAATTAATCCCGATTACCGGGATTTTTACAATTGTAAAAATATGTGGTAATTTGTGCATAATTACAACTCTGTTGATATTACTTAAACAATTTTTGTTAGACATAATTTTATATAAATACAGTGTTTCAACGGCAAACGCTATTTAAGCAAAAGCACCTATTTTTAACTGTTTTATTAGCTAAAAAAATACAAAACTGCACATTTAACAATTGCTTTAACTTTAACTGCCATCAAATTTCAACAACAGTAACACAGCAATAGTTAATCTTTTGAAAAGGAAAAACTGAGCAGTTTTACTAAACAGTTATGTATAGACTAAAGTGAAAAAAAAGTTAAACAGTTTTTCATACACACAAGCATTAACAAGCCAGCAATAAAATCGTTTTCTGTCGTATAACTAGTAGCTTAAAAAACAACGAAGCAAGACTGATCAGCAATAAAATTTTTAACCACAGCTAAAAAAAACAAAACAAAGAAAAACTGATTTGTATACATAAAATTAAATAACGGGATTTCAAAATGCAATGTTGAACAGTTTCATATAGTGAGGTTTTTTGTTGATGGAAAAACATACTGTTGACAGTGATGGCAACTTGGTGCTTTTCTAGTTAGAATTATACTGCATTTACATTTGCCTCGAAATCTTGTTTTGGTCTGCATTTCGATCATTTGATACTGTATAATATCATACACGATGTAGATTTCGAAATTTAGTTCGTCTTTCATATTATACAAAATCAAACATTCGTATGTTCGAAAACCAGCCAAAAATAAGTTTTCTAGGCAAATGTAAATGCAGCATAAATCCAATTAGAAAACCACCAAGTTGGCATCAATGTAAGCACAATGCAAAGGTCCCCGTTTTTTTCCATACAATTTGACAATTAAAATCGTGCACCGATTTCCGTATTTTTTATACTCCTGTTTTTACTCCCAGATTATTTTGCTTATGTTGCCATATTTTCGCACAGTCACTTCAATTTTGTAAACAAAAAACATATGATTTCAATCACAGTACAATAGAGGGTACCACCTTACAGGCAAAAAAAAAAGTGCGCCGTACACCCTCCAATATGAAGTATTTTTGCAAGGAGGTTTCAAAAAAATTTTTTTTATTTTTTTTTGCCGAACGTAGGGGTCGCCATTTTACATATTTCGTTATATCTTTAGTATTTATAGTCCGATCTTAAAGTATGATACATCGATGTTTTTCTCTCGAGAATACCAGTGTTTTGCTCTAAGGACATTTTGACCTGAAGTATCCCGTTCTGGTAGTTACCCACCAGATCTCAGTTGCTACAACCCTAATGTACTACCCTAATGTCAGACAATTAAACCTCGCAAAAAATCATTAAACTTTTGCTAAGGAAGTTTTTTGCTAAACCCAGTATAAATTTTTTTTATATATTGGTTGCCGAACGTAGGGGTCGCCTTTTTAAATTTTTTTAATTGGAGTTTTCCTTTATAGCAAAACACTGGTCTCCTCGAGGCAAAAAAATCGATATATCATACTTTAAAATCCGATTTTAAATGCCGAAGCTATAACGGAAAATTGAAAAAGGCGACCCCTACGGTCGGCAAAAAAAAAATAAAAAAATTTTTTGAAATCGCCTTCCAAAAATACATCATATTGGAGAGTGTATGGCGAACTTTTTTTTTGAGGTACGGTCTACAGTACAAGTATAGTATGATTATATGGTTGATTTCGTCATGCACATGAATTAGTAAAATCAAAGGATTTAACTTTATACATTTATAAAATATATGAAAAACAGCAATAAACAATGACACTTTCACAGCCTTTTATTCTAATGTCAAACAACAACAATACGTTAAAATGTGGCAAGAAGAAAAATATAAAATATAGACAACTTGACTTTCTATGTGTTCTCTGCTGTAAAAGTCAGATTCCCTTTTCGTTGCTATTTTGTTAATTTTTTTCCGTCACGATTTTTGAGATTCCTTTTCCGTTTGTATGGTGTTTATTATCTTAAGCGGAGAATAAAAAATGAAAAAATTCCCACTTTTTGTGCATGTGTGTGTGTGCGTGTTCACATCATGCAATTCGTGTTTACAAATTTTTTGATATTTTTTGTTCCCTACTCAATGTTCCTTCGCGTATTCTCCGCTTTACCTTCATACTAAACTCCCAAAAATACAACTCTATGTACTAAAATTCTTCTACTCAACGACATTTTTTTTTAGTTTAGTTGAAATATCCGGTGTTTTACAGATCGTTTGTAGTTTCGTGAATAAATTCGCAAATATTCGTAAAATTATTAAATAAATTTAAGATAAAGTATTATTAAAGTGTTTGGTGATAACCATTTCATAAAATTTCGTTGCTAAATCATTACAATTTAACAAATTAAAGTGTTAAAGATGAAAGTAAAAAGTGCAATGTTAATGTAGTCTCTAATTTAGTTAGCGGAGCCCCAATTTTTTGTTGTGTTTTGTTTGGTTATTTTTAGTGGGTTTAGTGTGTTTGTTGTTAGTGTTTTTTCATTAGTATCAGTAGAGTAAATTAGAGTGGGTGCAATTATAAAATCGAAATAAAATGTGTATGTAGTTTAAATTAAAGAATAAATAAGAAAATGTAAAGAAAATTGCGTAAAAATATAAAAAAATTGCATAAAAAATAAAATCAACGGCTTTTTTTCCAATACAAAAAAAGTGTTGCGATTAAAGCGTGGGTTCTGCATTAAATAACAGCAAGGCGTCAGAAAGTATTAAAGGAAGGTAAGGTAAGACATTTTTCATAACTTCTTAATTATGTAGTGTTAAAGTTTATTAAAATATCTTAAATATTTGTTTAACACAACTGATTCAAACTCAATTATATTTTAACAGCTAATTTTAAATGTGCTCTCTTTTTGTATATACAAAAAGAGAGCACGATAACAAAAATGTTATTGCCATTCTCGTTTTACGATTCAGTGTTGCCAAGTTAGGGGCTTCCCTCTAGATTTAGGGGGTTTTCAACCGCTTAGGGGGAATTTTAGGGGGTACCAATTTATTAGGGTTGTAATAAAATCATTTTAAGGTTAGTTTTGCCTTGAAAATAATTTAATTTGAGAGTCCGATAATTGGTTATGTCGAACTTTTTGGCATTCAATACGCTGTAAAAAAAACAGGCAGGAACTGAGCCAAAGCTGGATCCGGATAGTTTTTAACCGGAATGAGTTCCATCGGGTTAACAAATAAAATTATATCGGTTCCATTCAAGAATTTGCCTAAAATTGCTTGGTTTGGTCCATAATACCTTTAAAGCTCAATTCAAACTCAAACAAGACATTTCCATAGCTACTGGGGTCAAAATATGAACTGATTTAAATCATTTTCATTTACCGTGTTAAACCATTTTCATTTTTGTGGTACTAGGAATACCAATCCCGAAATCCCGAGTCCTGAAATCCCGGTATTATTCAATAAAAATGAGTCCTGAAATTCCGGGATTTTTAAGATGAAATCCCGGGATTTTTACAATTGCAAAAATATGTGGTAATTTGTCCAAAATTCAAAAATTGTTTGCCAACATTATATTTTTTAAAAATTGCGAATTTTTCCGAAAGTTCTCAAAAATTTGCCTTATTTGCGTTTTCGAAAAATTTTTTTTATTTTGTACCTATAGAAGAGTTTTATTTTAAAATTTGAAAAAATCTTAACCCGTTTGGGAGCGTTTTAAAATATGAATTTTTAGCAAAATTTCTACGCTGGGATCGCCAATACAAAAACAAAATGTTTCTTATACATAGGTTTATATTTTCACAAAGTTTGATCAAAAACTATTCCGTCAAACAAAATATGTGGAGAAAGAATTTAGAAGTTGGTTCGAAAATTATCCGGTTTTTGTATGGAAACTTGCCTGACATTTCGAGTTTTTATATTTTAGTACTCAAAAAATAGAATTGCCTCTTTACGCTCCGGGGTTGCCATATATTTGAAATATGGGTGAAAATACCTCTTAAGGCACATCTACACGGGATAGAAAACTCGCTAGACTTTATGAAAATGCAGCACTGTATAAGTCTACGAAATGTAATCTCTAGGCCATTGACAATTTCTGTCAAAAATTATTTCTTTAATTAGTGACAATTTTTAAGATGTCTTGTAACATAATTGAACGTTTCAGTTCATTAAATGCACCTTTTGGTATTTGGAGAAAAAATTATTCTTTAAAATACATCAATTTTAATAAAAACAAATACTTGACAACTAGAGATGATACTTTTGCGATAAAAATTAGTGCCAACTCAGTGCCTTTAGAAAAAAGCTTTGCGAACAGTAACCAATATCTATTACGTTAAATAGGTATTTTTTATGAAAAAGAAAAGTTTGGGAATTTAATATTGAAAAAGAAAATTTTACAATTTTCTAGTAAATCTCCAAAAAAAAAAAAAAACAAAACGTGTTAAATGAACAAAATATTCATCCATCCAATTTTATAAATTTCACCAATTTTTAACCCAAAATGTTGTTAATTTCAACAGAACTTATTTTTAACCGAAAATTATAAAAATTTCTGTTTAATTGCAGACAAGATTTTGTTTCCATCTTTTGTTTAATTTCATGAAAAAGAAAAAAGAAAATGTCAAATTTTTTTTTGTCTTTAACAAACCCTTTTTCAATTTTTTTTATTTCATTAGAATTTTTAATGGATTTTATTCTTAAGTTTTTTTTTTATAATTTCCTTTCATTTATTTCTATTCGTCTCCATCAAATTTTCCCCTACTTGAATGAAAAAAAAAAAAAAAATTGACGCATATTGAAAAATACTTTATAACGCGGATTTTTCCATTTTTTAGCTGCTGCTTGCGGAGAATCGTAGTCCTTTTTTAAATAATTCCATTAATTAGACAATGGTCGTTTCGTATACTATTCGTTTTTTGTATGGTATTTAAGAAAAAGGGTTGGAAAATAAAATAAAAGTTTTTTTTTTTTTTTTTTGAAGAAAAAAAGGGTAAAAATCACAATTTTAGAAAGTATTGCGTGTAAAGAATTGAAAGTTTCTTTTTTTGTTTTTAGAAAATAAGAATACATTAAAAATGTTTAAGTTTTGTGTTTTTTTAAGCGTCTTAGAAAGAATACAAAAGAATTGCGAGGGTGTTTTTGTTAGCACTTGTACTTTTTTCGTGAGCCTTGGGAAACATAATTATTATCTTTACAATTGAGTAAACAGATTTATCATTAATTGTGTCAGTTTTATATTTTTTTTTATATAAAAAAGAGCTTAATATTAAATTACTAGGAATAACGAGTGGTATTGTGGTAGAGTTAAAATAAAAAAAGCTATCCTAAAAGTATACTACATATATTTAAATTTACGAACTCCTAGAAGTAGACGTTCGAAACGAATTTGCTTCTTAAGCATTATTGCTCTAAAAGTGATCATTAGAAGTGACATGGAATCAGGTCGGATCAATAATTTTCATTAAAAAAATGTTTAATACACATTTATAATTTTTAAAAATAAATGAAACAAAAAATTGTTGTTTTGAATTATGGTTTGCGAATTAATTCATAAAACAAATAATTCAATAGAATCAAAATTCAATCATTATAAGTTTAAATAAATCATATCTCACTTTATTCAATTTTAAATTTATATTGATGGAATTAAAAGTTCTTACTATTTTCTGTAGTAATTTAAAATTTATAATAAATTTGACAACTTTCTATGGGTTAAACTTCAAAAATTGTTGCTATTTTACAACGAAGGCATGTTATGCCTCATTCATACTGAAAACCTAGTATTTTTAAAATTTATTTTGTTTTCGATTGTCAAATCTTATACAAATTTAAAATCGAAAACTAAAAAAAAAAAACGAAAACTTCTAGTTTTGGGTTTAGTATGAACGAGGCTTTAGCACTTAAACTGTGAATTCCTTTGTTGATTGAATTTTAACTTAAACTTAATTTAAATTTAATTTTTCTTAACTTCAATTTATGATTTTTGAATGGCAAATGGCAAATAAATTTTAAACAACCGATATTTCATTTATTAGAACCAATTTTATTAAGCTCTTAAAACTTGTGGCCTCAAACTTCTTTTTCAAGTATATTATCCCTTTTTAATATACTTTAGTTTTTAAATCTTAAAATACCCCTTAATGTATGCTTGCTTTACTTTTTAAAATATTTAAATCCTTAAAGTTTTTCCTTAAAGTAAACTTTATAGTTTACTTTGATTTCTTTTTTAACATCCTTAAAGTATACTATATTTATAATGGGGATTTTACTTTTTCATAATACACAGAAAAGCCGAACTAACAGTGAAAGTGGTTTTAAAATGTAAATCACCTTAAAAAAACGAGATTTTTTCTAATAGGGTGAGTATAAAGGAATAAGAATAAGTATTTATGCTAAAAGAAAAACTTACATGAACAGACTTATACACTTAACAAAGTTTGTCGGTAGACTATAGCGCAATTGACGACTAAAACAAAGGTTTCAGTTTAAAAAGGTGACAAAAGTATTTTCCTTTAAAATAATTAAAAATTTAGCTACTTTTAAATATTTGAAAATAACTAACAAGTGCAGTAAACATTAACTAACAATATCGCAAAAATAACCGAACGATTTTTACTGTAAAAATTTCAAAACAACTGACTGAATAAAGTTCGAACAAACAAGTTTTGTTTTTCATTGAATGAAAGCAAAATAATCAATTTGATAACGGACAAAAATAGTTAAAAACGACTATTTTTTACAGTTAAATGTTTTCAGTATTATAAAAATATATTTAAAAAAAATTAAAATTTTTTTTCCATTAAAATTTTGTATTTTTTCAAATAAATAACAAAAACTAACTATTTTGTGCAAAAATACTATTTTTATAGTTATATAATATAATAACAAAACTAACTATTTACTTGCAAAACTACTATTTTGGTTGTTATTTATTACAATATTGGAAATTATTGCTTTAAACAACAGAGCTTTTTATTAGTTATTGTTTTAAATAACTGTGATAATAGTTGTTCTATATTTTTCGACAGAAAATTAATTGTAAATACGGCCAAAAATAACAACTACTGATTACTACACAAACAACTGTTATGCAGTAACTGACAAACTTTCTTGAGTGTAGTTATTAACTGTCCTATACACTCACATATAGTTATGGTGTCTGTATTATATTGTGCTAACAATGCCATATTTACCAACTACAACAGAAAAAGTTGTTGCTTTTAACTTATGCTTCTCCAACACCCCCTTTCAGGAACACTTCATACCTTGTACGATACACTCGTGTAAGGTAACAATGTATTAGGTTTATATTTTAAATAAGATTTGATAATATTTAAAAAGCATCTAAACATTCAAAATTCCATTTACGCCATCAGTAGCCGTAGATCTATTGATTTAAAAAAATTTTCTTCCTTTCACTCTAAACTACAACTACACCATTTCCGAAATTATTAAACAAAACAAGAGCGTAAAATTCGAAAACACCCAACCTTTTTAAAGCATTCTTAAAATTTGACTGAAAAATCCTTTTCAGGAAGCAAAGAATGAGATTTTGTTAGGATTTTTGAAATAAATTATGAAAAAACTTGGAACAGTTTGCCAAGTTTTATATATGTATATTTTACCAAGTTTTTTACTTTTTTTTTGTAAAACTTTTGCATGAAATAGTTATCCGAAATAAATTTCGCCATGAAAATTTTGGTAAAATAAAAACTTAAGATTTAGGATAAATGTTTTTTTTTAATAAATCTAAGAAATTTTTATTCATTTTGTGATTAATTTACTAAAATATTTCATTAAAACTTGCCTAATGAAATTGTCTCTGGGTAGATCGTTCCCTGCTTTTAAAAGGAAAACCTGGATAAAAACCTGGATATGGTGTACTAACAGTTTTCCTTGGTAAAAGGCAAATTTTATCCATGCATAATACCAAAAAAGCATGTGCGTACACGCATGTATCTGTGTTACATTTGTATATCTGGCACATATTAGGGGTAGGGGTTAGTTATGCTACTTTAGAGTAGTAGGACATTGGTGGGCAATTTTATAAATTCGCTAAAATACATACTCACATGGGAATATAAGCTCATATGTGTATACTTTTTCTGGCCATGTCTTCATAAAACATTTTAAAATTACAATCACAAGGTGGGAGGTAAAAAGTGGAAGACAATTTTGGAGTTTGTAAGGAAAGTTTACAAGTAGAACAAATAATGGGCTTAAAATACACACAAAGAAAAATACGAGTAAGAAAATTAAAGTTGGTCATGTCGGTTGAAAGCCAACTAATGTGTCAACATTTGTCTATATAATAATAAAAAATTAAAAAAAAGCGATAAGAAATTTTGAATTTGCCTAATGTTAGGTGTATTTAAGAGAAAATCGGAAATGTAATCCATATAGCCGATAGGTCAAAATATGAAGCGATACTATATAGAATCAATTAAAATTATTATTATTATCATTAAAATATCTTCATATTTGCGACATGTAGCAAATTACAAAAAAAATTACAATAGAACAGGATTAAATTAAAATATTATAAAAAATACGATTAAGTCCATTATTCTTATTTTTATAAAAACCACGATTAAGTTCAATAATTTGATTTATAAAAAACACGATTTAGTTCAATATTGTGCTTCATAAAAACATTTTAGGTGCAATATTTTGTTTTACAAAAAACCAGGATTAAGTTAAATATTTTGATTAAAAAAAAATTAGGATTAAGTTCAATATTTTGATTTATAAAAACACGATTTATCTCAATATTTTGCTCTATTAAAATCCAGGATTAAGTTCATTATCTCAATACCCACAATCAAATTTAATATTTTGATATATAGAAAACCAACATTGAATTAAATATTCTGATTTAAAAAACACGATTAAGTATTCTGATTTTTAAAAAATTACGACTTAGTTCAAAATTTTTATTCATAAAAAACCACAATTAAATTCGATATTTTGGTTTTTAAAAACTGCGATTAAGTTCAGTTTTTTGATTTGTAAAGGAGAATATTTTTATATATGAAAAAACAGAATAAAGTTATATATTTTGATTTATAAAAAATTCGATTAAGTTCATTATTTTTATTTATAAAAAAAATGCGATTAAGTTCAATAATTTTATTTACGAAAAGCCACTAATAAGTTCAATAGTTTGACTTTTATAAAAACACCACGATTAAGTTCTATATTTTTGTTTATAAAAAAACACGATTAAGTCCAATATTCTGATTTATAAAAATCCACGATTAATTTCAATATTTTGATTTACAAAAACCCACGATTAATGTCAATATTTTGATTTACAAAAACCCAGGATAAAGTTAAAAATTTTGATTTATAAAAAAGCCGGTAGTAAATATTTAGAAAAACGAGGTTTAACTTCAATATTTTGCTTTATAAAAAACCAGGATTAAGTTCAATATTTTGATTTATAAAAACACGATTTAGCACAATATTTTGCTTTATTAAAATACAGGATTAAGTGCAATATTTTGATTTATAGAAAAACAGGATTAAAAAACCATAATTAAGGTCAATATTTTATGATTTATAAAAAATGAGATTAAGTCCGTTATTTTTTTTTTTATAAAAACCAAAATTAAGTTAATTTTGATTTACAAAAAACATGATTTAGTTCAATATATTTCTTTATAAAAATTCATTTTTAAATTCAATATTTTGATTTATAAATAATCGGGGTTAAGTTCAATATTTTAATTTATATAAAGCACGATTTAGTTTAATATTTTGCTTTATTAAAATCCAGGATTAAGTTCCATACTTTGATTAAAAAAAACCATTTAGTTCAATATTTATTTTTTTAATCCAGGATTAAGTTCAATATATTGATTTATACAATAGAAAAACACGATTAAGTTCAGTATTTAAATTTATAAAAAAGCCAAGATTAAGTTCAATGTTTTCAACAATTATTTTAATTTTTGCATTAAAAAATACAAAAATTGTTTTTTCGGACTTTCTATATTTTCATATATTTAGTTAGAATATTCTTCCACCTCAAGTCCAAATTCTAATATGATATTGTCATATTAGATTTTTATTTGTTGTTTCAAAAAGGGTTGATCATTTTCATGATAGATAATACAATTGTTTCGTAGACATCACTCTACTCTTCAGTTGTCCGCTAAGAAAATGATAACTTTCCTACTCAAACCGAGACATTACATAAGGTACAAAAAACCAACGGGATGAGAATTTTGTACTTTCGTATATGAACTGTCTGATTTGGTAAAACCAGTTATAAAAAACTCCGTTTTGCTTTAAAAAAAACCAGGATTAATTTCATTATTTTAATTTATGAAAAAAACCACTATTAAGTTCAATGTTTCGATTTATACAAAACGACTAAGTTCAATATATTGATTTATAAAAAACAGGACTAAGTTAAAATTCTGAATTATAAAAAAAACACGGTTAAGTTCAATACAAATATTGATTTATAGAAAAACACGATTATGTTCAATTTAAATTTAATATTCTGATTAAAAAAAAGCACGATTCAGTTCAATATATTTATTTATAAAAAAAAAAAAATCAGAATTAAGTTTACTATTTTAATTAATTTAAAAATTTAAGTTTATAAAAATCACAATTAAATTTAATATTTTTATTTGTAAAAACCCACAATTAAGTTTAAAATTTTTATTTATATTATTTATTGTTCTAAGTTCCGAATCCACTTAAAAATCCTAAAGTGAAGCATTCCGAATCTTTTGCTGTTCCATGTTCCACATCCGAATTCTCTTTTTTAATTTTATTTCGTATAGAAAAAGCTAGGTGAAAGTAAAACGAGTATATCGGCGCTGTTCTAAGTTCCGAATCCACAAAAAAAAAATTCTAAAGTGAAAAATTCGGAATTTTTTTGCTGTTCTGGTATCGACATCTGAATTATTTTTTTCGTTTTATTTCGTGTAGAAAAAGCTTGGTGAAAATAAAACGAATATATACATTATTTGCAATAATTAATATATAAAAATTCTAAAATTTGTTCGAAACAGCAAATTTCCGAAATTTTTAATTCCGTGTGATTTTACAAATCCACTCTAATTAAAAAGTTTCGGAACTCAGAACAGGGGTGTATATATATTTTTTGCAAAAATTGATAAATAAAAATTTATCTTAAAATCTGTCTATAAATTCTAAAATTTGTTAGAAACAGCAAATTTCCGAAATTTTCAATTCCGTGTGATTATACAATTCCACAGATTTAATTTTTGGATGATATGTATTAGAAGAAAATTACCACACATCAAAATTTCCATTTAGAAATGCATTAATTAAGTCGACTGCAACAAAACAGAATTTTTAAAAATACATGTGTTTTAATGGAAGTGAAAATTTTAGTAAAAATTTTAATATTTTTAAAAGTTTTCTGGTAGAAAAACAATGAATTTAGCTATATTAATAAAGGTAGATTCACGTACTTACCAACTCTGTCCATTCGTATCTACTATTTCCAGTATTGGGAATAGAAAGTGCCAATTTCAAAAGAAAATTGATAAAAAAAAATTGATAATTCGTATCACCAATACTGTGAAATAGTACAGTTAAAAAAGTTTCTTGGTAGAAACTACTGCAAATACGAGTTAAAACAATTGTGTAGGCAGTTAAAAAGGCCATAGAGGTTTCCAACTTTAAAATAAAATAGCTAGAGATTTAATTGTTTTAACTGTTGAAAGTATATAACAAATCCTGTAAAAATAACTAACAATATCGTAGACAATGTCGATTACAAAAAAAATGTATAGTTACTTGAATTTCAAATTCAAACGGCAGTGCAGTTACTAAATTGGTAAAATTAACTGCATTTGAAAATAAAAAAGTGTACACTGCAATTAAAATAACTGTAATATCAGTTAATTTTAAATGAATTTTGAAGTGTACTATTTTACTTTAACACTTTCTTAACTACAATTGCAGTTAATTTTACCGGATCATTCTGTTGATATCAGAATTTTCTATCCGGCATCGAAACCGCTGAATGATTTTAGTCGGAAAAAATATAAAATGAATAAAGAAAATTGATTCAAACAACAAATAAGGAATAAAAATTAACAAATAAATGGAAAAATTTAGAATAAAATATAAAACCACATGAAATAGATGCTAAATAGTAATGTCGTTTACGGTAAACTACACTCAGAAAAGTTCTGCAGTTACTACATGACAGTTATTTGTGTAGTAATGCGGTTGTAGTTATTTTAACTACAATTGTAGTTCATTTACTTAGAGCAAAATATTTCAATGTTTTTGACAGTTATTTTTTCAAACTAACTACAAAAACTACCACATTGTAGTAACATTTATTTTATGCAGTTATTTTGAATTTTTTTTACAAATACTTATATTTTCAAGTGTGTGTGCACACACACGAAGCAATCAGGAGCATGTGTACGACGCGCTTGTTTAGAAATTTCTAGTGAAAGAATATGAGTAGAACATGTTTTCTCTTGTCTTAGTCATAAAACAACGCCAAAGAGTGAGGACGCGTAATACGGAAAAGTTTATATATTTTTTATTAAGCTATTAAAATAATAAGGTAAGTTTTATAATATAAATTTATTTACGGGATTATTAAAAATTATTGTATTTATTTTCTTTCAGTTCTTTTATATTCTCATCTCTTTCTACCTGGAGAAAAAAAGGAAGCCAAACAACGCCATAATTCATCCCTCACAGACGGACATCTACAACAATATCTTACTAGTGAAAAATAAAAGTGACATTAGTGTAAATTTTGATTTCTCAATTTTAAATAGAATAAAATTAAGTTAGGAGTGTTTACATAAATTAGTTTTTTATTAAATTAATAATTTTTAAAATAATTTTTATTTATGTTTTTTAACTACATTTGCAGTTGTTTGTACAGTTTTACAATAATTTGCATGTATGTTGTTTCAATTGCATTTGTAGTTGTTTTTACTACATTTGTCAGTTGATTTTTAACAGTTAAAAATAACTTCATATTGTAGTTAATTTAACTGCAAATGTAGTCTACACCTTTTTAAGTGCAAATGCAGTTATTTTAACTGTCATTTGCAGTTGATTTTACCTACATAATTCCCTGAGTGTATAAGTGTACTTTTTAGCTACGGCACGGTACAGTTACATCACATTTACGGTCCCATAATCCGCGCTTTACAATGATATTTCCTGATTTTTGTTTGCAAACTAAGAATATATTAATAACATAAAACAAAATCTAAATAATTTTTAAAAACTCAAGTAAATTTTAAAAATTTTTTAAACAACTAACAAAAATAAATATTTACTGCAAAAATAGTGTTTTGGCGTCAAGTAACTGTTATGAAATATATTACTTCTCGTTAGTTAATTTTTAAATAACTACGATAACAGTCGTTTTGTATTTTTCCACAGAAAAACAATTGTAATTACAGTAGAAAACAACAACTTATGTTTACTACATAAACAACTGCCATGTAGTGACTGACGAACTTTTTTGAGTGTAGTGGGGTTTGAGTTGAATATATAAATCTATGTTCAAGAACACATGTGTATAAAGATGTCCTTTGCTATTTTAGAAGTTCATATTAGGCTTGCTTTATTTTCAAACTAATTAAGTTTCAAAAATTTCACTATTAATTGAAAGGTTATTTTACATACATATTTTGTATCTACAAGAATTTTCATCATAATGATTTTGATTTTCCTTGAATAACAAACTTTGTTTTTTCTATACCAATTACAACTTTTAAGGTGCTTTCATAATGATAGAGTGACTCTACTCTGCAGCACAGATTAAAATGTTAACTGTTCGCAATGCAGAGTAGAGTTACTTCAAAACTTATTTGACATTTTAGTACTTACTTCATATTTTCGCCACTTTTTTGCCAGAATTTTTACCGTTTTTAATTTAAATATTTTTTTTATTTTAAATCATACCGAAAACACCACAAATTTTATATTTATTTAATATATTTTCTTATTATTTTTATACCCTACACCACTATGTGGTCAGGGTATTATAAGTTTGTGCTGATGTTTGTAACACCAAAAAATATTGGTCGTAGACCCACCTTATAGTATACCGATCGGTTCAGAATTTTTTTTTATTTCGATTTAACGATGTCCGTCTGTCCGTCCGTCCGTCCGTCCGTCTGTCTGTCTGTCCATGCAATCTTGTGCGCACTCTACAGGTCGCACCTATTAAGATATTTTGATGAAATTTGGTACGCAGACCTATGTTGGCCCAAGGACGAACAAGTTTGATTTTTTTGAACATCGGTCCATGTTTAGACCTAGTGCCCATATAAGGGTCCTACCAAAATTATACTGTTTATATGCTGCAGGTCGTAAATATTAAGATATTTTGATGAAATTTGGTACACAGACCTATATTGGTCCATGTTTAGACCTAGTGCCCATATCAGGGTCCTACCAAAATTATACTGTTTATACGCTGCAGGTCGTAAATATTAAGATATTTTGATGAAATTTGGTACACAGATCTACATTGGCCCAATAACGCAGCCTATTGATTTTGGTGAACATCGGTCCATGTTTAGACCTAGAGCCCATATAAGGGTCCTACCAAAATTATAATGTTTATACGCTGCAGGTCGCAAATATTAAGATATTTTGATGAAATTTGGTACACAGACCTATATTGGCCCAATAACGCAGCCTATTGATTTTGGTGAACATCGGTCTATGTTTAGACCTAGTGCCCATATAAGGGTCCTACCAAAATTATACTGTTTATACGCTGCAGGTATTAATATTAAGATATTTTGATGAAATTTGGTACATAGACCTATGTTGGCCCAAGGACGAAGCCTATTGATTTTGGCGAACATCGGTCCATGTTTAGAACTAGTGCCCATATAAGGGTCCCCCCAAAATTATATTGTTTATACGCTGCAGGTCGCAAATATTAAGATATTTTGATGAAATTTGGTACAAAGACCTATGTTGGCCCAATAACGCAGCCTATTGATTTTGGTGAACATCGGTCCATGTTTAGACCTAGTGCCCATATAAGGGTCCTACCAAAATTATAATGTTTATACGCTGCAAGTCGCAAATATTAAGATATTTTGATGAAATTTGGTACATAGACCTATGTTGGCCTAAGGACGAAGCCTATTGATTTTGGTGAACATCGGTCCATGTTTAGACCTAGTGCCCATATAAGGGTCCTACCAAAATTATATTGTTTATACGCTGCAGGTCGTAAATAATAATATATTTTGACGAAATTTGGTACACAGACCTATGTTAGCCCAATAACGTAGCCTATTGATTTCGGTGAACATCGGTCCATGTTTAGACCTAGTGCCCATATAAGGGTCCCACCAAAATTATATTGTTTATACGCTGCAGGTCGCAAATATTAAGATATTTTGATGAAATTTGGTACATAGACCTATGTTGGCCCAAGGACGAAGCCTATTGATTTTAGTGAACATCGGTCCATGTTTAGAACTAGTGCCCATATAAGGGTCCCCCCAAAATTGGCTTGGTTACAAACTGCAGGTCGAAAATATTAAGATATTTTAATGAAATTTGGTGCGCTGACTCACATTATAGAAAATTTTGACACAAGCCCCATTTTAACCCATTCGAATTTCGGATCCAAACAATACACCAGAGTGGTGTAGGGTATTGTATAGTCGGCATGCCCGACTTTAACCTTTTTACTCGTTTTTAATTTGTTGACACTTAGATATGTGAACAAATTAGAGATGTGTTTTTTTGGGTATATTTGTCATGTTAAATAGTCAACAGAACAATGTTAACTCCACAGTGTAGCAAATCTGTACTCCAGAGTCAAACAAGTTTTACTCTGGAGTGGAATAACAAGAGATAGCACAATACAAAAATGTGTTAGTATGAAAGAGAAAAAAAACAAAATTTGCTACAGATTGGAGTACTCCGTCATTGTAAACGCACCTTTAGTTCAAAAATAATCCTTTTTTTGCATATGTAAGTAAAAACTTATTGTGAATATTAAAAAAAGGTGACGAAATTTTAATTTTTAAACAAAAAATTTGGATTACAGCTGAATTAGGTTGAGTGGCTTTGAAAATAAAATATTTTGCCTTACTTTACAAGCATTTTTATTTATACCAAATAAAACAATTATTTTTATACTCAGAGAATGATTTCATTAAAATTAGCTGCCATTGCAGTTCAAACGTGTATACTGCAATTGCATTTGGATTAAATTGCAATTATTTTTAACTGCGATCTTAGTGATAATAATTGCAATATCAGCTAATTTTAAATGCAATTGCAGTATACAGTATTTTATTTTTAGTTAAAATAACTGCAATATCAGTTGATTTGAAATGCAATTGCAGTGTACACTATTTTAACTGGAATTACAGTTAATTTTACCGACATAATTCTTTTAAGCATTAAAGTGCTTATGCATAATAACATATTTTGAAAATCTTATAACACTTTTATAAAATGAGTTTTGTTTGAAAAATTTGTTTTATAATTATTTAATATTATGGACATAATTTATTCAGTATATCTGGTAAGTTTTTGTCTAAACATTTTATTTGATCTTAATCGGAAAAATTGTTAAAATAGATGTATTTTCTTTTCCTACTTAATATTTGAAGTCAAAATTTTGAATGGTTCTTCAGTTATTGTATTTTTGTGCATTGGAGATACAATACAAATTTCAGATTTTTATTTGCAAATATAACAATAACAAATTTTAGTAGGTTTGAGGTTAAAAGGAGAAGAATAAACCTTCCTCAAAAGTTATATATTTGTTCCTTTTACTCCTGCAAGGAGCATAGGGCCGCAAAAGTTATAAACACATTAAATTTGCAAATCAGACTAGATCTAGTTTCTGCCTTTTTATGGACAGGCTTCATCAGTGATCTTCCATTAAATTGTATTATTGTTTATATTCTTATTGTCAGATTGTCTCTATATGAATAATTTCGGAAGTGATCAAACAGACATATACAAACATTCTACTTCAGATTCTCTCTGTTTATCTTCTTATTTCCTCCGTGTCACCTTTTCACAAATATTGCCACATTGACGTATGGTTTGTACGTACAAGTGCAGGCAATTTGTGTATATTGGAGACGGACAGCCAACAGGGCATTTTTATTTTTTATAGTAAAGTGTTGTTTTTTCAAACGTGTCGTATAGACCAAATACAATTAATATTGTCATTAATATGTATTTTTATTAAATTTATCAAATTTTAACTAAACAAGATTGTTTAAAAACTCAACGAAATTTTTATTTTAAGTAACTACCCAAAATAATTGTTTACTGTAAAAATTTTATTATAGTATTAAAATTACTGTTTTGAACAACTATAACAAAATAAAGTACTTTTCGTTAGAGTTTCTTTAAATTAACCGCCATAATAATTGGTTTGTATCTTGCCATAGGAAAATAACTGTAATTACAGTTAAAACAACAACTACTGATTACTACACCAACAACCGTCATGTAGTAACTGCAAATTTTTTTGAGTTTTGCTGAAGTTGTGTGTTACTTAATTGCTTACAAATTTTGTTTTATATTATTTTTTGTGTAATCGAACGAATTGTTAAAAAAACCTTGTAAAAATGGTAAATCTATTTAAAAATATCATGCAAACAAATACAGTTATTAATTGAAAACAATGTCTAGCTTACAACCTATTATTAAGTAAAAAATATTCCAGTAAAATTTTATTTATTTTCTATAAAAACTCAAATATTTAAAAATGCAATATCAAAGTATTTTTTTTTAGCTTTCCATCACCATGAAAGTCTTGGTAAATTTGTGTTTTTTGATAAATTTAGTTTGCATATTAAAATCGGTGTTAACTATAATACCAGAGGTAAATTTGATGATATTAAAAAAAAATCCCTTCAAAAGATTTTAAAAAACCCACAACAAATTGGTAAAAATAGCTCTTTCCAAGTCTTTTTTTGAACTGTATGAACATTCACTTGATAGACAAAAACCTGGTAAAATTTCCCAAGTTTTTGCAGATATAAAAAGAAAATTGGTAAGAGTTATTTATGCACTCAAAAAAGCTTGACAGTTACTACATAACAGTTTAATAAGAGTACAAAAATGTATTTACCAAAATTTAGTAACCCTGTGTTCGCAAACAAAGGGCTAAATTTTCCACAAATAGGGCCTCCAATTTTTTCCGCTATGTTCTGAAATTTTAAATTGTGAAATTAATTAATTTTTGCTTTTTTTTTATTAAAAAAGTGTGATAAACTACAGGGTCCGCCAAATAACTTTTTTTTTTTTGAAAATGCTATAAAAAAAAAAAAAACTACTGAATATTTTCTCAAATTTCTTTTTTTATCGAGTGTAGCTTCGGCTGTGTGGCACGTAGCGCCGTCCTGTTGAAACCAAATGTTGCCAATATCCTCCTCTTCAATTTTTGTAAACAAAAATTCGTTCAACATGGCCCGATAACGATCGCCATTGACTGTAACGGCCACTCCTTGCTCATTTTCGAAGAAAAATGGCCCAATTATGCCTCTGGACCAATCACACACAACCATATTCGTTCAGCGGAAGGATAAAACTAATTATCTGTCAAATCAGACATGAGCTAAGTGTTACCATTCACGAAATAAGCACTAGTTGAAAAAAAAAACGTTAGATGGGGGACCCTGTATAAAAAAAAATATATTTTGTTTTACTCCGAATTTAATACGCGGTTTGGTAGAGATTAAATACCTGTAATTACAGTTTTTTTTTCTATAGAAAAATTCAAAACATAATAGTTGTTATTAAAAAACCAGTTATTTTTAAAAATCAACTTAAGAAAATTACTGTATTTCGTAATAGTTGTTTAAAGCAGTTATTTTTGATATTTAATATTACATTCAATAATCATCTACGAAAGCAATATTTTTGCAGTCAACAGTTATTTTTGTGAGTTATTTAAAAAAATAAAAAAATTTGAGTTTTTAAAAACTATTGTTTAATTTATATTTGTTATTATTGATATGTTTATAATTTGCAAATAAAAATAAAAAATTTATTGTATCTCCCGTGAATAAAAACATAATAGTTAACTGGAGAACCATTTAAAATTTAAGCTTCAAATTTTAATCAGGGTAATTACATATTTTCTTGTAATTGAAAGAAAGAAAAAGAAATGATTTTCTTTATCAAAATATATTTTTATAATAAAAAAAATTAACTGTAAAAAAAAGCGGTAGTCTTTTAACAATTTTATCAGTTGTTTTAAAATTTTTATAATTATTTTTACGTTATTGTTAGTCATTTTTCAACAGTTTAAAAAAACTTAATTATAGTTATTTTAAAGTTAAATCTCTTGCACGCCTTTTTAACTACATGTACCTTTATTTTAACTGTTATTTTCAGTAGTTGGTAACGATAAACTTTTTTGAGTGTGCTAACAGTTTTTTTAGTTCAATAATTTTAATTATTTTATTAGACTTCGTGGAGTTATGAAGTAATTGAATCCGAATATGATATTCCTGAAAATGATTTCTTTGATTACGAAATAAAAATTGAACGTGTTAGACGTGGAGTAACAGCTATTTCTGGTTATATTGAGTATAAACAGGATGTATTGGAGGATTACTTTCTAACACTTTATATAGCCTACAGCGTTAGTGGAAATAGTGACTCGTTTTTGAAAACACCATTTCACATACCAAGAATAACTATAACACAATTTATGAATGACTACTATTACACTTATATAAATCCGCATCATGAATGTGTAACAAATGCTCCGGTCTTTGAGGGAACCTTCAAATTACCATATCCCAAAAGTCGCATAGAATTGAATAAATGTATACCATCAACTGATGATCTTCCAAGCTATATGAGAGCGGGTTATTATCAACTAAATTTTGTTTTTGATGGCAAACTTAATTGTTCTGTACAAATTTTAGTTAATGTAAGGAATGATTAAGAAATGAAATAAATAAAATCGTGCAGAAAAAAGGCTAGAAAGATATTAAAATTTTATTCGAATGTTCCTCTAAAATTTAAATTTTTTTAAATTCAAATTTAGTACAAAAAGAGTAATAACACAAGACAATAATTACAGAGTTTAATTAAAACTTTCCAGAATTAACAATGTTTACTATTAATTTTTTCTAGATAAGTTACAGACCGTAATTAAATAATCATAATTTATAACCATTTCATTTACTGACTTATTATCTTGAGTGTAGTTGTTAATATTCATATGTTATATGAAAATGGGCACCCTGTGGCTGTCACTTTTTATTTTATTTTTAAATATATATTTGATATAAATCATTTTTGAGTAGGTATATACAAATAATTCTTTTTTATTATAAATAAGCTGAAAAATTATATTCTTTTAGTTTTTAAACTGACCATAAAAAATAAATCCCCAAAAAGGAAAATTTCAACTACCCTTATGTTAAGAAATATGTAACAAAAAAAATCTACATACATATTTTTCATATATGATTGTTAATTCCAGCATAAAAATATAAGGATTTCGAAACTATATACATAAATATTAAAATTAGTTGTTTTGGTCAAACTCCTTAAAATATACAACAATTTTCATAATACTAACCATAACTAGAAGTATGCTATAGATTTTTTTTTAAATATTTTATTTAAATTCTTTAAATATTACTCACTTTTTCCAGATTAAAGTTGTAAACCTGAAAATCTCATAAGTTTTTATATAAAAAATTATTGGTTTTGTCCTTTAATTGAGAAGCTATAATATTTGTTTTAAAATTTCTTATTTAAGAAATAAGCCAGAAAAAAATCGATCTTAGTTCTGACTATAAAACTGGCTCTATGACTTTTTCACTATAATTTTCGACAGTTAAGACAGTCAAAAAAATCTTACTATATATCAAAAATAATTAGAAAAATTAAAGTAGGGCATCTGGAGTAAATCCTATAGCACAGTAAGATTTGGGCAATATTCCGGGAACAGCTCTTACATTTTTGGGAAGGAAATTTCAATTAATGTTAAAATAATTATAGTGAAATACATAATTAGACTTTCGACTTACCGAATTGATACAATTCATTCAACAATTTTATTTCGAAGAATGAAAAACCACAAAAAAGCAACAACATTTTTTGTAATTTTTCGAAGTTTTTGCGTTTCTAAAGGCCATTGTTGGACCCGTATTTATTTGCCTGAAATGAGCACTATTTCATTTATGAATAAAATTATATAGGTCCAGTACAAGAAATTGCTTATAATTGATTCAGATATAACCTTACTATGGCGGCTAGGTCAAACCATGATCCTTGTGGTACTACAAACTTATGTACCAAATTTAGTCCAAAAAATATACACGCAGGGAAAAATATAATTGACCAAGATTGAGGAAACACATCCATCATAATATTGTTAAGTTTTTACCTTTTTTACATTAGTTTCCTTTAAATAAACCGCCCAGTGAGAAATCGCCAGTAAATAAATGACTGGCAGAACACTCATTTGGGACGCTTTGCATTTGTTTTACAAAAATTTCGGTGGTTTATAAAAAAACCACTGGCAAAGAATGGGCTTAAAGTGATATGATAAGGTTTGCAATCAGTGGTTAAGTCAGAAATTGCCAGCGGTAGAAAATTGAATTCACTGGTAGAGCAATGTTTTTTATAAAAATGCTGACGCTTCGTTAAAAAAGCTTTGTAGTCAGAAGATTGCAAGTTCATATCCGGTGCAAACAAAAAAAAATTTTTTTGATTTTTTTTAATTTAAAAATTGTAGTAAAAATTTTTTTGTTAAATGACGCTCCTAGACGAGAACAAGAAATTCTCATTGAGTTTGTGATTTAACCTAATAAATATTTCTAGAAATTCTAAAACGTCGTTCTCTGACGATTTCCTTAGGCAAGAATGAAATCCGGATAGGGACAACAGATTATTTTTCACAATTTGCCAAATAAGTTCTGGGATTTTAGCACATTTAATTCATTTAATGCAATTATTGTTTATCCCGATGAAAATAAATTAAAAATTTTTTTTGTTTTATAAAATTATTTTTTTGCTTGTGGGAAAGCTTTTTAAGGCAAACTTTTTTGCTCTACCAACGATTTTTTGCTCTCCAAAAAACTGTTTGCCAGTATATTTTAGCACAGCCAGTAGTTGTCCAGCTGTTATCACTCATTTATGTGCTTAGCCACCAATTATTATATGTCTCGTTAGCTTAGTGGGTAGAGCAATCGTCTGTCAATCTGACGGCTTGGGTTCAAATCACGGCAGGACCAAAAAAAAAATACATATGAACTTTTTTTTAAATTTTGTTTTGGAAAATATATTTCCAGACCATTTATTTATTGGTTTTGCCAGCTTTTTGCCAACGTTAAAAAATTTTGTTCCTCCAGTGCTTTTTCTGACTGGGCGGGATCTTTTCTATTGCGATCAAAATAACCATTCCCACTGCCGTCTCCAATTGTTACGTTTTACCTTATGAAAACGTTCGTTTATGTCGTTTAGATAAACCAGGTTGGTGCTCTTTGATTTAAATAACACGCACTCCTTTTTAGTTTGATTTAGCTTATGCACTTATTTATTTAACACTTTATTAACAAACAACCGTATAACGCACACACAAGTTTACCAACGATTTTCAATAATTTACCAAAGCCTGACTGAATTACACAATCGTTAATAATCAACTGACTAACTAAAAGAGATATGGCAGCGCTATATAATTTTACTTCTGTGGTGGTCCGGAAACACCTAGAGTACTAACATTATACTTGAATTTAGTGCTGCCAGATTATTGGTTTTGGTAAATCCCGTTTTTCGGGATATTTTTCTTCCAAAATTCCAGAAACCCAATTCGTAACACTGCCGCCTATTTACATCTTTTTGTCCCGAATAGGCACAGTTGCTCCCTTACCATAGTTTATACTCTTGACTACTTTATAGGGATCGTCCCAATGAGTTTGTAGTTTAGGTGACAATTCTTTCTTTCGTTGCGGGTCAAAAATTAGAACCAACTGGCCTACGTGGAATCCTTCAGAATTTGCAGCTCGGTTGCATCTAGCTTTCATTCTTCAAGATCGTTCTCGGAAGGGTTTTCACTGTCTCCCTCTGTTGGTGTAGGCTTAACGCCAAACTCTAAGTCTCCAGGAAGTATTAACTGAGTTCCAATATAATTGTAGCAGGTGTTTGTGAGGTGGAGTCATGCACGGCTGACCTGTATGCTAACAGAAATTTTGGTATGTGCTTATCCCAATCCTTTTGATACCTGCTGACCACTTTTCATAAATATTTCTCCAGGGTACGATTGAATCTTTCAACTATGCCATCAGATTGCGGATATAATGGCGTTATTCTAGTCTTTTTTATTCCATATAATTCACACATTTCTTTAAATATGGCAGACTCAAAATTCCTTTTCGGTCGGAATGCAGTTTTAAGGGAACTATGCTTCGTCCCATGGACAAAAATAAAAAAAAATTGGCTCAAATTGTGATTAAAGAAGGATTTTTTTTAAGGATAAGAAAGTAACTCAAACAAATGTGAAAAAAATATTTGGTGTGATTGCTTTTGCCGCCAAGAGAGGGCGCTAAAATGACTTAACAAAAAAATGGGTTTTAATTTTTTCACTAAAATTATTCTCAAAAATACATTTTTTTAAAAACTTGTTCGAAGATTTGTTTTTTAATTACTTCAATATATTTGTAGTTAAATTAAAATATGGATTTTAGTATATGTTTACAAAATAATTATTTTTTATTGCTCCGAAAAACACATTTTTTTTTGTTGAAAATCCAAAAATTACTTAAGTTTGATGGAGTATAAAAAAAATTATATAAAATTAGATATTTTTTTTCCTGTTTTTGTAAGTTTATACTGTTGGATAATAGATCATTAAAAAATTAGTTACTATTTTTTACCACAAATTAAAAAAAATGGATTTTTTGAAATACCTAAATTCATGATTTTTACACAAATTTCACGCATTTAAGAGTGTTTAGGTATAGGATGTGTTGAGCGAACTTTAGTAAAACACTACGAGGAAAATTTTTGTGGAATATTCTAAGCCTCTAACTCTTCAATGAAAGGGATTTTTTTGTCCCCTTTTTAAAAAGGGACAAAAAAGACCCGTAAGTTGAGGAGTTAGAGGGTTAAAATGTTCCACAAAAATGTTCCTCGTAGTGTGAACACAGCCTATACCTAAAATGGAAGATTCCCATGGTGTCTTCCTAAAATCCAGGTTTGTGGAACATTTGAGCACCAATTCTGAATAAGTACGAAATTAACCCTTAAACACATTTTAAGTATTTACTTATTACTCGCACTTAAGTTAAATTTTCAATGCTGATGTCTTCAGAGACTCATAGTAGAATTTCATGACAAATATTTTTTCGGAACATGTTAACCCTCTAACTCTTCAACTTACGGGTCGTTTTTGTCCCTTTTTAAAAAGGGGCCAAAAAAGTCTCTTTAATTGAAGAGTTAGAAGGTTAAAATGTTCCACAAAAATATTCTTCATAGTGTTTTACATAAGTTCGCTCAACATATCCTATGCCTAAAATGGATGATTCACATGGATTCCTATTTTAATACTATTTAATTTTTTTTTTGTTTTAGAAAAATCATTTTACGCGTTAAAACCCATTTTTTGTCAAAGGCATTTTTTTTATTAAGTAATCGATTTTACCCATATTTGGTACAAACATTGCTCGACCTTATATCAATTCACGAGCTAAATTTCATCGCAATCGGATAATTTTCGCAGGTTTTATAAAGATTTTAAAATAAAGGATATATGGCAGGACTAAGTGTCCTTGTTTCGATTTTGATAAAAATTGACACAAACATTTCCAGTTTTATGTGCATCTCAATAGATGATTTCTGTAATTTTACGTCCATTTATGTAGCTATTATAATTTTTTTAAATTTCAGGACCTATGGGAGGTGGGCGTGTCCTTGTCCCGATATTTCCAAAAAATAAAATTTTTCTTAACTAAGGGGTTCTATGTCAGTATACCAAATTTCAAAACTCTGTCTCCACTCCTTCTATTTTTGTCCAATCGTTATATGGGATAAAATCACTGTGCGCCGTTGCCCAGTCCACACTGGGCACATTAATGCATGAATTGTTCATGCATTTAATGAAAATTGTTCATTAAATCAATGAATCGAGTTTAAAGAAGTCTATTCATTAATAGTACAAACAAAAATTCTATCAGTGTGCTAAAAATTAAATTTTCGAGTTTTCAGTCCCAAATAAACAAAAAACAAGTTTCATTAAATTGTTACATATTAAATTTAAAATTGATCGATATTGATTTAAAGAAAAATACAAATATTCTTTTAGATTTTTTCTACATTATAACAAAGGGGTTGATTATAATGAGATTCTAACTTAATTTAGAAGTTTTTTGTATGGATTTTTATGTAAAAAAAATGAAATTCTCTTAAAAAATAACTGCCCCCTTTTATTCATTGAAAATATAAAAAAAAGTCCTGCAAAAGAAAGGGTAACAAAAACAGACAACAGGCAAAGTAGTAGTCGACGTCGTTGTTGTCGTCCTTCAAAGTCTCTTTAACATAGTTGAGACATAACGAATGGTCAAAGGATGCTACAAAATACTTTTCATCAGTGGTACATATATATTTTTTAATAATACTATTGCAAAAAAAACATTCTTATATTTCACAAAAATGTGAGTCTGTGTGAGTGCTTTATATTCCCGCTCCCCCAAAAATCTATTCGGCCTCAACATCATGTGCAGGTATTATTATATAAGGCCAAGGCATATGTATAAGAAGGGAGGCTTAAAAGTTTTACTCTCTGCTGTTGTGAATGGACACAACTGGAGGTTTTTCTGACCATCATCATCATCTCCATACTGCATATATAAATGTTGTTTTTTATGCTTTTGCAAAAAAAGGGTTAAAAAACAAAAACTCACTTTCACTCTTTGCTGTGGAAACATTCTCCTTCCTTTAACTGGGTGGTAAAAGGTTGATAAGCATACTTTATCTTAGGCACATGTTGGTTTTTATAAGGATTTTGTTTATATTTTTTTTACAATACTGTTTTGTTGGTCATGAATTTAGAACGTCCTGCAAAATTATTTTATTTATTTATTTTTTTTTTTTTGTATTTTTTCGTACGTCTCTACGCATAATAATGAAAATATCATAAAAAAAAATGTAAACACAAATAAACTTATACTTGTTCCCAGTCCACCACCACTTTTTTCTACATATTTTTTTATTATTAAAAAAATTTGGAAAAAAAAATTATATAAAAAAATAAATGTACAAGTACATAACTACATATTCGCATAATAAAATTATATACAAAAATTTAACTCCCAAAAATCTCCAACTCTTTTTTGTATACAGTAACTACGAAAAGAAATCGGACATACCGTTATATAATTTATTTTATAAAGTATAATTATGATTTAAATTAATTTTTTTTTTAATATTTTGCTATCATCAGATGTGATAAAAAATTTTAAAATAAAAATGTGTCTGACTTCTTTACAGAGCCACTGTAGGTATATAGAAAGGTTGTTTTTTTAAATGAAATTTATTCTGTTAAATGAATGTTCTTGTAGTTTGATTATAGATCATAAATTAATATCGCTTTCTGTTTAAATTATTTTCAAATTAAAGAAAGATGATACAATTTTCACAAGTAAATTACAAAGAATAAACAATTTTGAAAGAATTCGATAAGGCCAGCAAGACAGAATACGTATTTTCGGCTTTCGCTACAAAGCCATCATCAGTGTCATTCGCCTTGAATGGGTTAATAATTGATAATTGTCTACTTATGTTACAGTTGAAAGCAAATCGAATATGTTAACAACTCAACTGAGACTAATATCAACGAAATCTAAAAATGCTATTTTTATCCTGTGTTATTATTACTCTTTCTTGCTTTGAACTTTAATTCTTAAGATATCTCAGCTGATTCTATTCAACTCCTTGTATGATAACCACAGATTTTTGAATTAGAATCAACCGTTAAATTTCAATGTATGTTTTTTATAAATTATATTTTTTACCATGATATTACTAATAGGGGGAAATACAGGGTTTTTAAGCAATTACTTCAGAGTAGAGTAGACTAGAAATTTAATTTTTTAGTTTTCGTTTACATTTCATGCTATTCTACCAGCCAATTGGTTAATTTGGAGTTAAAAGACATTCCTAAGCCCAAAGTAATTACTTCGAAGTAATTGCTAAGTTTTATTCATATGACCCAATGTGTGTTTTTAAGAAAATTATTTTAATTTTGTTTTAAAATAAAAAGTTTAGAAAATACAAAACAAAATATTTCCAAAATACACTTATTTTATAAATATTAAACTTTAATCAAAGATGTCATGAAATTTAAAATTCAAAAACAACAAGTAAAAAAATTAAAGTCGGGCATGCCAACTTAATGAAACCCTTCACCACCGTACGATTTGGGTAATATTCCGGGAAAAGGATAAATATCTTTTTGTTATTTTCCATTATTCATTACACCTTTCAAAGTTAGATAGAAAGTAATTTGTCTTAAAGTTAGTTGTTTGGTAATCAGGTAATCCCGTAGAAGTAAAACGCTTAAGTCTTCTGGGCACCGCTCACACATTTTTCGGTAGACTTCTTAGATCATTATTCTTATTTAATGTGAGAAGATCCCTTACGGATTTAACGTGGAGATCATGATTAAGGCCCTCAACTCTAATATACTGTAATAGAAAAAAGTCTGTAAAAAAATTAGTTAAAACTACTCAAAATTAGTTAAAAATTATGTTGCAAAAAAAGCTGCTAAAATTAGCAGATTATTTTTGCTTAATATTAGTAAGATAGAAACAGCAGAAATAAAATTGGTAAATATAAAGAATTTTAGTTAAATTTTAGTTAATAGAAAATAACCAATTAACCTGCTGAATTCAGCAAAATATTTTGCTAAATAATTAGTAAAATAAAAACTCATAGAAAAATTTAAAATCTTTAAAGTTTTTTTTGCGATTTTTTTATTGCAATAAAAATCTAGCGTTTTGAAATCAGCAGTTTACTATTTTTTTTAGCAAATACTTCTGTTGAATTTAGCAGGATAGACTGCTATTTGCATTCAACTAAAATTAACTTGAAATTAACAAAAAATTTGTAGATACAACAGTTTGTTTTTGCTGTTTTTAGTCTACTAGTATTTAGCAAAATAATCTGTTGATTTTCCAGTATAATTTGTGATTTTCAATTAACTAAATGTTAACTCAAATATAACTAAACTTCTGTAAATTAAACAGTTTTATTTTTGCTCTTCTTATTACTAGTATTTAGCAAAAAAAAAAAAAAATCGGCAAATTTTAGCAGTTTTTTCTACAAGGTAATTTTTTACTACCCATGTGAAAATGGAAATATATATGAACAAACATGATCATACATTGGCTCGTATGTGATCAAGCATGGGCATACATAGTCATATACGTCCATGCATAGTTCAATGTATGATCATGTGTAACTTCGGATCCGAAATTTGAGGGTATATGGAGGTATATGCCCATATATGATCATATATGAGCATATGTGAATTATATATGAGCATGTATGGTCATATATGAACATGTACGGTCATATACCCTCAAATTTCGGATCCGAAGATATATTTAAATATATGAGATCATGTATGGGCATACATCGAAGTAGACATGGACGTATATGACTATGTATATCCATGTATGATCATATACAAGTCAATGCATGATCATGTATGTTCATACATTGTCTTGTACATTATCATACATGGACATATGTATATGTCCATGCATAGTTCAGTATATGATCATACATGATTTCATATATTTCCATATATCTTTGGATCCGAAATTTGAGGAGGTATAGGACGATACATGATCATATCTGACCATATGTGAATAATATATGAGCATATATGATCATATATGAACACGTACGGCCATATACTCTCAACTATGTATGGACTTATATGACCATATATGCCCATGCATGATCATATAGAAGTCAATGTGTTATCATATATGTTCATTTGCTATATGGAAACAAAAAAAAATGGCGACATGTGACCGTCCACTCCCCTAGAAGGTGATCGTATAACGGGAACACGATTTACAAGGTTAAAAAACTTTTTTTTTTGGTATTTTTCGAAAATTAAATTTCAATAAATGAAATTAAAATAAATAAATAAAAAATAAAAATACTGTTTTCTTAAATAACTGTATTTTTGGAAAATGTAAACAGAATCATAATCTAGACTGAATTACCTTACTGGTAATGTATAAAAATCCAAAATCGGTTGGAAAATATTTAAGTAATTGCAATTTTCTCAGACCATTGTAGGGATAAAATGAGATAAATTATGAAAATCGCAAAAACTAAAATACTTTTTTCAAAAAGTTACAATGTTATACTCTAGTTTCATTTCAAAGATCCACAAATATTTAAATATAAATTTTTGTCTCTCTTGGGTTATGATAACCTAGTACCAGGTATGGCCAAAGATGGGATTGATTTTTATAATAAATTTGCAAAACTCTAGTTATGAGTTTTTAAAAAATTTTGTTCAGCAAAAAAAAAAAAAAGTGGTCAACGTATAGAGGTTTATTAAATACACCCTAGAGAATAATTCTACTGAAAATTACACATAGCCCTCTTTTAACTAAACAGTGACGGCGTTTTAAATTTGAAAATTTTAGATAAAAGTGTTATTTTAGCCAATCATTTAGATAATAGTATTAATTTTACGTGTTTAGCTAGCTGTAACAAAATCAGTTCCAATTTCTTTTAATTCTGATACAATAGATTGTTTTCCGAAATTTTTGTAAAACTCTGACCGGTTTAACCTTTCTTTACCAAGGTCAAAAGTGAAATTTTTAAAATTTTTCGAATTTTCCTGGAAGTATATCAAAACAATATGTTGTTTCTTGCGGAATTTAGTGAAAGTTGTCCAAACAACTCTATTAACACCAAATTTTATAAATAGTAATAAGAAAATTAGCAATTAACCCTTATAGGCACATGGGGTCGAAATGACCTCAAATATTTTAAATCTTAAAAGGTGTCATTTGACATGAACACCTTTAATTAAGCATTTTCTAGATAAAAAGCAAAATTAACCTAATTGAGAGCATGGTGTCAAAATTACCCATTTTTTTATGTTAAATTACGCTGGTTGGCTGAAAAATACACTTTTTTAACTGAAAATGCAGTTAAATTTACCGACATAATTCTCTCAGTGTATTTATTGAAAAGAATCAGATGCTGCCAAATAAAAATGTTCTGCTTGGGGAGAACGGCCTTAATATATTCTTACTACGATTACAAATAATATTGATTACCTAAAATTCCAAGTATTTTGTAATTATGTCCCCTTTATACAATACAATTTTCTCAATTATTTTTTCTTTTCGCTAAAACTTTATTAAGTAGTGGGAGGCAAAAAAATAAGAAGAATTTTTAATTATAATAAATATCTTAAAAAAAATCACAAAAAAGGTGGAAGATTTATAAAAAAAAACTCCAAAAAAGGGATAAATAGACAAGAATAAAAAACTCTTTAGGAAAAAATACCAAAAGGAAACATTAAAAAAAGAATCGAATATTTTGTTATCCAAGAAGCTGAGTAAAAAAAGGGGTATTAATGGTAAATGGAAATTGACATTTATATAAATTAAAAATGACGAAGAAAATCGGTATATAATGTAAAAAATTTGGTATAAAAAGAGGAAAAAAAATTCAAAAAAGAATAAACAAGAAAAGCAAGTAATGCATAGAAAAAGATCCAACAACTTTACGCATTGATAAGCAAAATAACCCAACAAAAATTTGATTCAAGGCTAGGAAATAATAAGTAGAATTAATAAATATTCTAATTAGAATCATATAGCTAAATATGAATTTAAAGCAAGCCCTAAAAATAGGCAATAATATTTTTTTTAATATGAGTTGTACATTTTTAGATCATTAATGGTTAATACCAGTGTTGCCAGCTCTTGAAGTTATAAAAGCACCGAGAGCATTGTAAAATATGGCAATAAGTGAAAACATTTACCAAATGTTCATGAAAGTAATTTTTTGAAAATTTTAAATTAAGAATTTAAAAATACATTGCAGCGTTGTGAAAATATATATAAAAAGGTTAAAAAAATAATAATATCAAAAAAATATTTAGAAAACTTAAGACATTTAAAAATTGTAATTCTTGCCTTAATACTGAATTTTAAAAATATTTAAAATTCAGTCTCCTTCGGAAACTTTAAAAGATAACAATTTACTACTAAAAATTATTGCCGGTATATGTTGTAGAAAAGTATAAAAAACGCACGAATTATTGTAATAATGAAGCGAATTGAATTTTTTTTTCTTGGACACGAGTTAACAACAAAAACATTCATATAATTTCTACTCATACAAACACAACTAAAATTCGTTGGATAAGAGAAAAAGTGATTTCGTTTTATTAAAAGTAATTGCTTTAGTAGAAGATGGAAATTTCTATAATTAAACGTTTATTATAAATATTTCGATATTTTAGGGAACAATCCTGAGGATGATATTCAAAGAACATCGAAATATTGATTTATAAGGAGAATATTTATAAAAAAAATCACTAATCTCGAGCTAAAATATTTGAGGTTTTATTAACAATTGGAAAGATTAAATAAATACAATTTTTGAATTAAACGCTTACTGTTGTTTAAAATGGGAAAATACTTTTATTGAAAATTATCGTATAAACTAAAATTGATAACCCTACACTCAGATAAAAATATTAGTAAAATAATTTGTAAACAGTTTCCAATCGCACTTTACTATTTTTATACTGATTTTTAGTACAATTTTATTTTTTAGTTATTTTTTAGTTATTCTCTTATTACAAACTACGGATTTTTTTACTAATTCTCGCTGCTGATTTCAGCAAAACATTTTACAAATTTTTCTAAACCGAGTGCTAAATTTAGCAGAAAAATATACTCATTAAAATTTTTTTTTTTTGATTTTTACAATTCTTGTACCAACCTATAGTCATAGGAAAATTACACAAGCGCAAAAGGTGCAACCATACTTTCATGTCAGGGAAATCAATGAAAAAGTGTAAAAAAAAATATAAAAAATTTCAACTTGAAAATGATATACATATTGATTGTCGATAATAATGTAAATTTTCTACGTTTTTCTTTGTTTCTGGTGTTTTCTCTATGTTTGTAATGATTTTGACTAATTTTGAGCAATTTTCCGTTAGAACAAAGTGTACATCACTGTTTAGTTGTTTACAAATTTTTTACTCTCTCTAATATTTGTTGTTCCATTTCATCCAGTGTTGCCAACTCTTGAAGGCAGGAAAGCACCGTGAGCATTATGAAAACGGGTAAAAAGTGTAAAAATTTACCCAAAATGGGGTAAAAAAGCACGATATTAATTTTTTAGCCAAGAATTCAAAAACCCATTTTAAATAACCAAAAAAGGGTAAAAATTTACCAAACGAATTTACATAACGAAGTTGCTATTCAAAATTTTACTACAAATATTGTGAAAAAAAATTTATTTTTTGTATAGTTCGTATTATTTTTTCAACTTTGACAGAAAATTCAAGAAAAATTAAAAAAAAATGAGAACAAATACCAAAAATATAAACTGTACAAAAAGCATTAAAAGCACTGCCAAAAATTTAAAAAAGCACTTTAAATATCCGCTTTTTTTAAACGGGTATTTGTAAAAAATCACAGGGTACGGGAAGAAAAAAGCACCAAAAAATACCCGAAAAGCACTGAAATGGCAACACTGATTTCAGTAATCATATATCAATTCAATAAAAAAAAATGAAGCAAGTGTTACGTTGCACCCCAGTGTAAAAAATCATTAACACATGGCTATATAACTACATATCCGATAATGGTAACTAGTTAAATTCTTTATTACGTTTCTTATTACTTTTGTATGGCAATGTCGCGCAAAATAATAAGTTTATGCATACGAAAAATACAAAAATAAGTTGTTATATACAGTGGTGGCACATTTAATAGGAACGATTCAAGTTTTGTCTAATTTTTTTTTCGTTGCCTTTATTTTTAAAAATCAAAATAGTGGCTAAATTCGCCCCGGGCAAATATGTGGTTTAGAATATTGTGCAGAATTTAACATAACGTCTGTTTTTTTATTTTGTCACTTGTTTTAAGTGGGCGTGGCTTTCAATGAAAAATTAGCATTATCAACCTGTTATCAAATTATCCCATTCTTTAAGAATGGATAATTTGATCTTAAATGCTTAAATATCCGACTGTAAATGCCAAAGATATAACCAAAAATGTAAAATGGCGACCCCTACGTTCGGCAAAAAAATTTTTTTTTTGAAACCTCCTTGCAAAAATACTTCATATTGGAGGGTGTACGGCGAGCTTTTTTTTGCCTGTAAGGTGGTACGCTCTACTGTGCTCTATATTTAAAGTTGATAAATTAAATTGAAAAATTAGAAAAGTTTTGGATTATCATTTTTCAATTTCAAATTATTGAAAAGTGTGTGGGCAATATTGAAAATTTTTTTTTTTTTTTTTGAAAGTTGTTATTTGTAGTTTAAAACAATAAAATTATATTAAAAAAAGCAGACAATTAATTGATATGCCAAAAATATGATGGAATTAATTAAAAAGTTCAAAAATTTTACGAGAATTTCAAAAATAGAGGATATTGGTCAATCAATAATTGAGTTTAAATATTTTATAATGGGTTGATAGTGTGTAGAAGAAAATTAATAAAAGGGAAGGCAGTTTTATTGACAATCTGTGCCCAGTTTAAAAATAGGTTTTCAAAAAATAAGTTTTGTAAAAAAATATTTTCTTTTTTAAAATTTGTTTTTAATAAAATTTGCAAAATATAGAAAAAAACTGTAAAAATAGCAGAAAAGTTACTAAAAAATTAGTTACAAATTACCTTTCAGATAAAACTTCTAAAATGAGTAGATTTTTTGATAAATACTAGTAAAATATGAAAAAGAAAAATATAAACAATAATACAATTTAATCGAAAATCACTGATGAAGCCTGTCCATGGAAAATGGCAAGTAGAAACTGGCGCTAGTCTGATTTGCAAATTAATGTTTTTATAATTTTTAGGGAAAAAGGTTTATTCTTAAGAAGGTTTATTCTTAACCGCAAACCTATTACATTAAAAAAGAAAACTGATAAATTTTCAGAATTTTAGTTGTATTTGAATTCTTTTTTTAGTGAATTGAAAATGAAAAATTAAAGTATAAAATCTGTAGAATATTTTGTTAAATATTTGTGGACTAAAAAATATCAGAAAAACTGCTGTTTCTATAATTTTTTTTTGTTATTTTTATGTTAAATTTAGTTGAATGCAAATAGCAGTCTATACTGCTAAAATCAATAGAAATATTTGCTAAAAAAAAATTGTAAACTGCTGATTTCAGAAGGCTAGATTTTTATTTGCATTAAAATAAAAATCTGACAATAAACTTTTATTTAGTAAAATTTTTTCTCATTTCAGCAGGTTAAGTTTTCATTTTCTATTAACTTAAATTTAACTGAAATATAACTAAAATTCTGTATATTTAACAAATTTGGATTTGCTAATCCTATCTTACTAATAGTAAGCAAAAATAACCTGATAACTTCAGCAGTTTTTTTACAAGGTTATTTTTAACTAATTCTTAGTGGTTTTAACTAAGATTTTCGCAGACTTTTATTTATAGTTGCCATGTTTTTATATTAATCTAATATTTTTTTACTTTTTGATATTTAGTAAATTAGTTATTTATTTATTTTTATCTCTTTTTAGGTAAGTTTTTAAAACATTTTAATGGATTTGGTGAGTTTTAATTTATTCTTACAAATTTACTGGGGTCATTAGTAGGGCAAGAAGTATATGAGAAAATATTTTTCTCCGAATTTTATTGATACGCAACTTTGATATCTTCAGAGACTTTCATGACAAATATTTTTGCGGAATATTTTAACCGTCTAAAGCTGTAACCAAAATTGGCTTACGGTTTGTTAAGTTTGTTCGGAATTTAACTTTTGGTTTTAACTAAAATTTGTATAGATTTTTTTATAAGCGTAAATGTTGGTTATTACAGTACAAAAAGTAGAATATATACTCATTGTCAGCATATTTAAAAATATATCAATTGTGATATTTGGTGCAGTTTTTATTAAAATTTTCGCATTATTACCTCTAAAACAAACAAGTTATAGATTTTTAATAAGAAAATTAACCAAAATTGCCCACTGTGCGTTGGTTCAACTCGTACAGATTAATTCAATACTCGAACTTTTTTTTAATCGTTTTCAAACAAAAGTATTATCATTTAAAACCCTATTTTTAAATTCTCTTATAAAATTGTTCAATAACTATAACATAATAAGGAAATGTTTTTTCCCCCAATCTAACAAATTTGCAATCCTAAAAGTATGCTTTAGTAATTGCTTAGAAATAAAAAACTAACAATAAGACGCAAAAGAAAAGTAAGTGGGGGGATGTTGCAAAAGTATGTGTGTTTGGGTTTGTTGTGTAATTCTGAGTTTGAATAAAATTTCTTTTGACGTTTATGGCTCCATGGTCCAGTGTTAAGCTTTTTTTTACCAATTTTATTATTGTTGTAATTTCACTTTCAATTTTTCTTTTTTTTTTTTGCTATAAATGTTGTTATAGTCTTTATTGAATGTGTATGTGCAAATAAACCACCCCTTTTACAAATATGTATATGGATAGATGTATGCGTGCTTGTGTTGCATGTATTATAATGGTGAAGATTTTTCCTTAAAAATATTTTTTTTGTCTTATTTGTGTTTTAAATTAGAACTTGAGGCATATGACCAGCGTGTCTTGAATTTTTAAGTTTTTTTTTGCGAAAAAACTAAACTCAAGGGTGTATTTTTTCTGTTCTCTTACTTTATATTTCCATTGACTTTGACAGTTTTTTTACGAATATTTTCCTAATGGATTCATGTTAGAAAAAAATACTAGTAGTAGGTGTTTTTTCATATGAACCATTATATAATGCTTGTTGTATTTTGTGTATAGAAGAAAGGGTTAAAATTTTTCATTTTTTATTTAAGATCTTGAAGTTCTTCTTCTTCTTTCTTAGTTAAATATTTATTTTTTCAATATTTACTGTAAGAAACGTAGAAAAGAAATGCTTTTGAAGTTAATCACAAAAGCACTTAAATTTTTTTTTTTTGCTTTTGAAGTCTTACTCTAGAGACTTTTCAACTAAATAGACCAGTGGGTCATCAAAACTTCAAAACAGATGATTGACATTTAGAAATAAAACAAAGAAACAAAATTGAATCTTTAAAAGCTCTAGTTTTTTAAAGGAAAATCCTAAATTTCGCATCACCCATAATAGTAACAGGCTTTTAAGTTTTTTTTCCTAATTTCTAATTATAAAATACACATTTGAAGCATTTGTGGTTAATTTTATGAAACTAGCCTGGAAGCGCTTCACTATTATTAAATATAGTGGACTAGTTAATTGATGAATTCATTTGCATTGCATTCTCATCAATTATAATGCATCCTGTGGTTAGTGTTTAAATGCTACTCATTTCCCGTTCCATGCTATTTCGTTGCCATTCTCTAGTGTGTCAATTCCTATCGTTACGTGTTCTATTCTGTTTTTGCTTTTTTGCCCATTCCCTTAGAAATTCGAAAAAATCCAGTTTTAGAGGATGTTTACACTGGAGGAGTAACTTAAATACCAAATTTCAACTTCCTAGCTGCAGCGGTATGGGCAGGCCGTCAAGGGTTAACATTTTTCTATTTTTGACCCTGCTGGTAGGAATTTCTAAACATGCCCGCTTAGTTAATGTCTACGCTGGAGTAGAAACTTTCAAACCAAATTTCAATTTCCTAGCTCCAGCAGTCTGGGTAGGCCGTTAAGAGGGTAATTTTCTCCTTTCGAATTCCCATTTTTACCAAGTTCCTAACAAAAATTCCTATACTCCAAGAATGAAAATTTTAAAATTTTAAGTTTCTATTCAAAGGGGTTAAGGAAGGCCCCTTTCCATATGAATTCCAAAATCCGTTTGGTAGATTTATCCATTTTTGCCCCTCCCAGTACCAGATTTCAACTTTCTAGGTCCAGCGGTTTGGTCTGGGCGATGTTGAGTCTGTAAGCCAGTCAGCCTATTCCATTTAATCAAGGGTGGTTATTGGCTATTTTCGATATCTGTAACAGCTTGTATGCTACTTTTCCTGAAAAACTTTTTTTAACCATATTTCAACTGTTTGAAATATGTGGTAACTCTATGGAGCAAAAATATGCAATGGGGTATAAAAACGTTTGTTTTCTTATTTTTCTACACAAAACCATGTCATTTTTAAGGGCGGATTATGGGACCGTAAACGTAAATGTGATGTAACTGTACCGTGCCGTAGCTAAAAAGTACACTTATAGATTATCGTAAACGACATTACTATTTAGCATCTATTTCAAGTGGTTTTATATTTTATTCTAAAATTTTCCATTTATTTGTTAATTTTTATTCCTTATTTGTTGTTTGAATCAATTTTCTTTATTCATTTTATAGTTTTTCCGACTAAAATCATTCAGCTGTTTCGATGCCGGATAGAAAATTCTGATTTCAACAGAATGATCCGGCAAGTTCGTTTACATTTACGTGTTAGTAACCATTTGTATACATTTCTTCTTGTGGTATCGGAACAGCTGATTCGGTTGGGTAACTCAGCCTTTAACCTCACTTTTTTAATCATAAACGGAGCGTTGCCACTTTTCAAAAGTGGCAATGCTGGATAATTTTTGTTTAACGACATTTTTGTGTAGCTTTTGTGTAATTTGTGGTTTCACTGAAAAATTTACTAAATTCCATTCTTTCAAGTCCCAAAGTAGATAAAATGAGTTTTTTTGTGTAACATCTACCACAAATTTCCAGTTTCTGGTGAATTCTTTTTGTAAATTTGTTCAACACAAAATCCTATTTTGTTAGAGTAAGTAAAAAATGTTTTATATTTTATTTGTATATAAAACTAGTATTTTGTTAATATTAATAATTAATAAGAAAATATTTTTAAATTTGCAATGCAAAATAAATATTTCTATCTGGTGGCAAGATCATTTGAAACTAAGCGAAAAAAATTTGGGTTTGTTACGATTGTGACTTTCTCATGACTGAAAAGAAAAACTAGTAATCTTCAAAGTTTTTTTTTAACGGTTACTGGGCTTTGATCAGACTAAAATTTTATGACAGTAGCACAGTGGGGCAGATCTAAATATTTTTTAAGTAATTCATTAAATCAGTCTTAGTTAATACGCAAAGGCTATTTTTACTATAAATGAGATCCTATAATTTAGTATTTATATAAACTTTGTAGGTGAACTGTGTCTAAATATTAACCGATTTCTCCAAATTTAATACATAACATATTAGTAGAACGTAAATCAAATATCATTTGTCAACTTTCTACTGAATAAAATGAAATTTTCCGATATCCGAAAAAAACTTCGGTAATTTTTTTATTACGGTTTTAAAATCTGTTGATAAGTCGGAAAAATTTTCACATTTTAGAGGTACCTTTTTTTCGGGCCACAAAACTTAAGCTCTATGACTGCGAATATTTCTACCAAACCAACCAGCCGGTAAGAAGTGGCTGAATTATTTCCAAATTATTCCGATTCTGTCCCAGTATGCGCAGGAGGGTACAAGGGCCACATATGTGCATGTATTAAGTAATTTTTTTTAAATAACTATTGTTTTAAACTAATAAATATGTATTAATTTTTTGGTTTTCGATCATTTTTGATCCACAGGTGTGTATTTTTTGTTTTACTGGTGGCAACACTGCATAAACGTGAGATTGAGCAGGGAGTCAGTGTTGCCAGCAGTGTTGCCATTTCGGTGCTTTTCGGGTATTTTTTGGTGCTTTTTTCCTTCCCGTACCCGGTGATTTTTTACAAATACCCGTTTAAAAAAAGCTGGTATTTACGTCGCTTTTTCATATTTCTGGCAGTGCTTTTAGTGCTTTTTGTACAGTTTATATTTTTGGTATTTGTTCTCGTTTTTTTAAATTTTTCTTGAATTTTCTGTCAAAATTTAAAAAATAAAACGAACCACACAAGAAATACATTTTTGCACTATGTTTGTAGTACAATTTAAAATAGCAACTTCGTTACATTTAAACTTCAAAATTTTGAAATATTAGTTTGGTGCTTTTTTACCCGTTTTTTGGTTATTTTTGGAACCTTTTATACACGATTTTTCAAAGTAAAATGTGTTTTTAAATTCTTGATTTAAATTTTTCAAAAAATTAATATCGTGCTTTTTTACCCCATTTCCGGTAAATTTTTACCCTTTTTACTCGTTTTCATAATGCTCACGGTGCTTTCCTGCCTTCAAGAGTTGGCAACACTGGTTACCAGCAGTAAAACAAAAAAGTTCACAGCTATAAGTCAAAAATTATCCGAAACTGTATGAAATTACACAAAAAAAAAATTTGATTTTTTATATTATTTCAAAACAAATTGAGCACGATCGGACAGAATAAAATATTTTGGAAATAATTTCACCATTTCATACCGACTGGTTGGATTACTATGAATTTTAACACATTAATTTTCAGAATTCAGCACAAAAACTTTAAATTTTTTTATCATTTTATCCCCCAAACCCCAAAAAAAAGATTTATCAACTAAAAAAATTTAAATATTACTCATACGTCTGGTGAACTTATTATTTCCTTCGGTACCAAATTTCAAACCCATACAATTTCAATTCACTTATAAGTGTTTTCATACTAATTTTATAAAACACTTCAATATTTTTCTATTACAGATGTTTACTTTATTTTAAATTGAATTCATAAAAAAAAGAAATTGAACATGTTGTTACAGGCTTATAAAACAAACAAAAAAAAAAAAAAGAAAGATAGAAAACAAAGTCATGTTAAGAAGATGTAACTCTTTTTTTTTGGGCATAAAAAATCTATAAAAAAAACTGCTGGTCCACCAAAAAGAAGCAAAAATTCTGAGAAGCACCCTTGTAGGACAAAATATTTTTACATTAAAATTTACTTTTTGTTACAAAGCAGTATTTTTTTATATATTTAATTTTGTAGTAGTGGTAGTAGTAAATATAAAACTAACTCTGACTGACCATTATATTTGCACACGCATACAGGGACACAGAGGAATGAAAAATGAAAGTGAAGGCTTAAACAAAATTGCGTTTGTATATGTCTTATACGAAAATTCACAACTTGTTTACGTTTCCCTCCAGAACAGGCTCTGCCTCAGTAATCTTAACAACTTTTTATAAATTTTTTTGTTTGTATTTTTTTATTTTTTTTATTCTTAACATGGTCCTGTATAGAAAAAAAAATATATAAAAATAATAAAAAAGGGTTGCAAGGACGATACAATAAAAAAAAAACACTAACTACACCAACTACACTAGCAAGAACAATAACAGAACTTTTCAAAATATTTCAAATGGACCAAGCAAAAGCAGCATCATTAATTCGCCAACACAAACGCACACAGAAAGTCTCTTGCACACACACCTACATAAACATCAATTACTGTTTGTTTGGTTGGTTTCTTATGCCATACCTTATGAATGTAAGTGTGTGTGTGTGTATTAGTCGTGTGCTAGCAGACTTTTAAATTGGCTTCGTTTGTTGTTGATGGTCGTTTGTTAAACTCTTTCCTTACTTGTTTTTTTTTCTGACACCACTGCATCTCACCACTCCCACCTCCTTACCTTATTTATATATTTGATTTACTTTGTTACGCAAAATTTTTGTATATTTTTTGTGTTTTTTTGGGTGCGTAACTCACCCCACATTATTTTTTCTGATCAGTTAACGACTTCAGTTTTTTGTATGCACCCTACAAAACACTGAGTTCAAAAGTAGCTATCTGCAGTTTCAGCCGATGTATTGGGAAAAATATTTAAAAGGGGAAAACAATTATCATTATTTGTGAAAAAAAGAATAAAATATCGATAAAGCTGCGTTTACATTTGCACCGAAATCCTGAGATTTCGATATTCACCACTCTAAAAAAAAAATAGTGAAGATAAGGCTAAAAATATAAAATATTTAGAGAATGTATTTATTTGAACTAACTACAGTATATTCTGCTATTTAAAAATAACGTTAAGGAAGTATCAGACTTTTAAGTTAGTCAAATAAATGGCGCCCAATGGTAGGCTAAAATAAATTAACCAATATCGAGAATGTATAGAGAACACTATCGAAAATCATAAGAATAAACTGTAAAAGATTCATATCCACTTGCAAGAAACTTGCAAAATAGTGCAGCGGAACTTGTCTCTGGATTATTCACTTGCCCAAAAATGACGCCCAACGCATGCATTTAAACTATATAATAATTTTTAAGCATTCATAGCTCAAAACTAAATTAACTGTTTTCCTTTAAATATGATTTTTAATTACTCTATCAATTCCTGTAGAGTATCAGTTATTCTATATTAACTGCTTGCAACTCTTTAACTTATTTTCTTCTTTCACATTCCCATCGCCACATAAATATTTCCCAAAAAAACGTAACTTTTTGTGTAAGGCTGTCCACTTTCAATTTTTTCCAAAAATTTTATCTTGTTGTATGTCTATTTTTTGTTTGTTTTTGAAAGGAAAGAGTACAATTTAAACAATTTTTTTTGTAAAAAAAGGGTTTAAAATATTTTTCTACCACTTTCTTTTAACAAAAGTAAAAGGGGTGGGTTGGTCGGTCGTTAGGTCTTTGGTTGAATGGTGTTCCTTGACTGTTGTTGCTTAATATCAGCAAGCAAGTGTAGTATTGTCATATACTTTGAACAACATCGTGAAAAGAATGAGTGACAATAGCAAATGTTGTTATGTTGTAGTGCCGAAGAGATGTTGTTTGGTTTGTGTTAGTTGTCTTTTGTATAATATTTAATTTATATTGTATTTCTTTTTCATTTTTATTTAATTTTTTTTTTATTATTTTCTATCATTCTGTTATTTTGTTTTTTTTTTTACTTTAGTTAAACAAGTTTTTTTAATTGAATTTTTTATTGAAAAAAAGGGACATTTTAAAAACAAATTTATGTTCAACAATCAAACAAACAAAGAAATCCCTAGAAGCACACTAATTGAAATGTTAGATATACAATTTTAGGAAAAATATCAACAAGAAATATATGGAATAGGTATAACGAAATTTTAATTGGTTTGAAAATTAAATAAGTCAGCCTATTAAAAGGATCTATAAACTAAACTTTAACACAGTTTGTGGTTATTTAGGGTTAGATATAAGATAGTGTAATACGGGGCAAGAAGACTAATATATAGGAAAATCAATTAAAATAAATTCATCGATTGGGGACAATCTTGACGTACTCAATAAAAAGAGGGGTAGATGTTGGAACAGAGCAACATCTGGTAGTGTGAGAAATTAAATTACTCCTCCACAACTATTTAAAGCTGATAAATCACTTTCGGCAAATATAATTCGACCAATTTTAATGCACTCCTGACAAAATGAGTCGCTTCCAAGAGCCTTAAAGGAAGGTTTAACATTAGGAACCAAGAAGACGAGATCGAATTTACCTTGAGAGACTTAAACTACATTAACACTAATTCATTTCCAAAACTCCCTAAAGACAAAGACGGAACCAATAATAAACAATGTGTATGCTCCAGACATGCACTGGAAGTAAGTTGGAAATATTTTTCTAGGGTTGGGAAAAAAACAGTCTCTATAGCCCAGTCAAAAATATTAAGCCATAGATTTCAGAGCACACTTGGAATCTCATTAAAAATAGAAAATATATTAAATCATTCATTAAAAATGCCAAAACTGGTCAGGCTAAGCTAGATTCAAAGGCAGTCCAACAGCTCAGACAGGAAGGTGAAATGTAGTGCCAGCAATGACAAATGGAAATGGAGAGAATATAGTAGAATGGAATATAATAGCTGCAGAAGCGGAAAAGGCAAATGTATCCTACAGCCCAAAAGGTTTATTCAGGATAACCAAATTACTAGCCGAACATAACCATTCGAGTATGAGACGCCTTCGCAATGGAAATGGTGACAAAAAGATACAATTGAGAGTTTGGGAAGAACATTACCGAAAGCTACTCTCCAGCTCATTCGAACAAACTATCGAGCTTTGACAGCATAGCCAACACAACCAAAGGGATATAAACGTCCAGCCACCTAATCATGAAGAGATTTTTAAAATAATACTCCACTAAAAGATTGCAAGAAGACAGGACCCGAATATCTCCCCCTAAAACTGTTTAAAGCTGGTAAATCACTTCGGAAAATATGATTCGAACAATTTTAGCGCACTTTTGACAAAATGAGTCCCTGCTAAGATACCTTAAGGAAGGTTTCGTAATTAATCTACCTAAAAATTAAAAAAAACAATAACAGAAAGCTGAATAGGAAAGAAAACTATGAATTAGCTACGCTACATGCAAGGCCTTATGCGGGTTAGATGGCTAAGCTGTCGAATAGTTACGTTTGTAATGTAGGAGTGTATGGGTTCGATTCCTACAGCCGACGGGTTGTTGAAAAAATTATCATATAATGACAATTTGGTAATAAAATATAAACAATAATACAATTTAATGGAAAATCACTGATAACGCCTGTACATAGAAAAAAAAGGCAGAAACTAGATCTAGTCTGATTTGCAAATTATTGTGTTTATAACTTTTAGAAAAAAGGTTTATTCTTCTTCTTAACCTGAAACCTACTAAATTAAAATTGATAAAAATACATATTAATTATAATATTAATTGCAGTTGGTCTATAAGACACGTTTGAAAAAACAACACTGTACTAAGGAAAACCAATTAAAATTCAAAAACTGGAGAGGCATCATCCTTAAAAACATCATATCTCGAAAATGTATAATCGTATATCAGCAGAAGTGGAACCCTCTTTAAGAAATGAATGGGAGGGGTGTAGGTCACTTTTGAAAGCGGAGTATGCGGGAACATTGCCATTTTTTCCCACAGCTAGGCGGTTCTCATGGCTTTGGAATCCTCCTAAACAACCTCCACCCTTGTTAGACAGTGCAGGGATGAAATGTTAAAGCAAGGTCTTCTTTCCATCAATACTCTTATATGGGTCCCTGGGCATAGGGAATTCTATGGGAATGTACGGACAGGCGGGCTGGCAAGGGCAGGTCCTGCGTTTGATGTGCCAGTTGAAGCATCACTGGGAACCATAAAGTGTGGAATACCCGAGTACTATTTTGCGAACGCTAAGGATAGGTAGAAAGGTATAAGTTACTGTGGAACCGCCAAACAGACGTGGCCGGAGTATGACTTGAAATGTACCTAAACCCTCCTTAGTCGTGGTATTAGGGACATATCGAGACTGACTGCTGTGTTGATGGTTCATTGGAAGATAGGTCTGCATGCGCATAGGCTCGGACTATGGTATAATACACATTACTGCAGTTGTGTAACACTTGGAAAGGAAGAAACGGTATATCACTACATTTGTGAGTATGCTGTACTTATCGGCGCTAGGTATAGGGTTTTTGGGAAGCATATGCTGGACGAATTATCTAAGATATTAGGGATTGGGCTGGGAGATCCGATTAGATATCTTAAACTTTGGGTTGGATCAAGCACTGTTGACATCAGCACTTAAACCAACCAACCAACATCTGGCATTGAATATATCAATAGCCTGGAATTAGTATGTAAGCAGGCAGTGAAATGGCAAATTAAAAATGTACTTGCTATTTATAGATTTTCATCGGGTATTTGACTTTATTCATCACTATGCCATATGGAAAGCAATGCGGTGCAAGGTAATCCCTGGAAAAATTATCCTGCTTGTAGAATGTATGTATTCAGACGAAGCTTAGGTCAGTGGAAACATAGATATTAAAAAGCCAGTGAGATGGAGTTGTGCTCCTGACTGCTGTTATTATGGGCGAATCTATGGTTCCTGACTAAGACAGAACAGGCATTTATAATCCTAAATAAGTTCTGGAGGTCAACAAGTATCTCAGTATCTAACGAAGTTAGAGTTTTCAAGAGCAATACTGTCAATGTTGCTTTATGGTTCGGAGACCTGGAATCAACCAAATCTTAACATACAAAAACTGATGCCTTCTCCGAATTTTAAAAGTATTTTGGACTTAAACAATCATAAACTCTGAACTATGGTTAAGAACTCAACAGCCTTCAATTGATCACGAGATCTAAATAGGGAAGCATAGATGTCTAGGACATGCTTTGTGAAAATCATCCGACAACATCAACTGGAAATCCCCTAAATATAACCCGAAGGAAGCCAGAATACTGGGTTATCCTAAAAACTCATGAAGGTGACAAGTACAGTACGAATTGCAAACTGTTGGCCTAAACTGGAATGAAACCAAGAGAACAGCATTAGACAGAAATCGATGGGGATCAATAATTGCGCACCAATGTTCATTTAAGGAATTTCAAGGATTATCTTCATGCACAAAACCATCAACTTTCCAGGGAATATATCGCCCAATCTGTGACACAAAAATTGAGACAAAGAGAATTAACATAAGAACTGTATTATTAAATTTTAAATTTCCAGATTGAATTGCAAGCAGTTGGCCCAACCTGAAATAAAACCAAGAGAACAACATTAGACAGATATCGATTGAGATAAATAATTGCGTACCTATGTATGTTCATTTAAGGTATTTCAAGGGTTATCTTCATGCACAAAACCAACAACTTTCCTTGATATTTTGATTAAGTAAAATGTATAAACATTTTGGCGCCCAATCTCTTATACTACGATTGAGGCAAATAGAATGAACATAAGAACTGTATTATCAAATTTTATATTTATTTTAACCTTAATTAGAAAATTTACTAGCAATTATCCTTTTCTTAGTATTCAAACCCAAAAAAGATTATTAAATTTAATTGCTTAAAAACCCCATACGAAATAAAATATGTATTTATTGCTGGGGTATTTCCATGTACTTTATTGCTAAAATTGCATGTATTTTAAAACAAAAGACAGAAAACATATGAAACTTACAAACAAGTAAAAAATATTTACAGGGATGTCTCATATTACAACATTTTTGATTAAAGCTATTTCGAGAATGGAATTTTAACCCAGTGTGTAGTTTTTGAATTAAGCGAGCAGAATTTCAAATTTTGAGATTTTTTATAGAATGAATTAGTTTAATCTTTTTTAATTTTTTTTTAATTCATAATTGAATTTGTTTTGTGATCTCATTAATCAGCTTAAATCAAGGTTTACCTGTTTTACCGTTTGAATATGATTGTGATTGTATTTCCAATGAAGTTGTAACATAGTTTAAGGCTAAAATAGTTTAGTTTTAAACACTAATCACGAATCTAACCAGTAAACTTAACAAAAACAAAGAAATCTTCTATTAAGCAAATATTATGTAAAATTTTGGACAATAATGATGATGTTGGGGAAGATGAAAGAGTCGATGAACGGGTAGAAATTAAAATAGAAAATCTTACATTTTCAATAAGACCTCCAGCTCTAACACTTTTTCGATACTAAAAACAAACACATAAACAAATAATGTCCGAATTGTAAATGTTTAGTTGTATGTGAATTTAACAATCAGTCTTTATTGTAGTATGAAAGAAGAAAGTTTTGTATGTATTTGGAACAAACATACATAGGAGTACGTAGATCATTTGTTTGCATATTTACTGTCACTACTTCTATATATTTAGAGTTGTAATATAAAGTATTTTAAGAGCACATTTATTTACACTGAAAGAAAATTACAGATAAAAGCGATTTTGTAAGATTTTTTTGAAGAGAAGAAGCAAAATATTTAAGACCAGACCTTTAAAAACATAATTCCTTAATTAAATTTTTAAATCTGATTGAAATTTGTACGAATCGATTCGCAAAACTCATTTTATTGTTGAGTTTTTTTTTTATTATTAATTTCTCAATAATTCTTACATTTTTGTATTGAAAAATATTATTTTGGGGTTGGAAATGTAACAATTTTCCTTCTACATGGATCTTCGCCTGATCAGAAGAAATATTGAACGATCGAATTATATTTTAAAGAGCTAAGTAATAGACAATCTCGAAAGCAACTGAAGTGGTTGTCAACAAAATAGATGGGTGAGACGTTTTATATTGTACTAGGTCTAGAATATTCCCTATCTTTAGAGTATGACCAATAATGTATTATGTTAAAATTGTATCAATTATTTTGTCAATTTATCGACTCCATTTCTACAACTGTATTTCCAGTTAGTTTATGTGATGATGTGTTTGTTTGTTGACTGTCTTTCCCAAACTCTTGTTCCCCCATCCCCTATCCCCATACCATTTTTACTTTTCACAAATTCAAATTCGAGTTGTGCCTAAATATACAATAGAATTTTCTATCTAAATGTTCACATCTACAAATATTCTACATAATATTTTACAGAAAAGATATTAATGTTTTGTTGTTGTTCCTCTAGCGGCAATGCTATTGCCATTACTATTGTTGTTGGTGTTGTTGCTGTCATTGTTAAAATGTATGTGTGTTGTGGAACCATACAACAACTACACATATGCAAATTTTCGTTAAGAACATGATTCTCACCACTCTCTATTGTATTTAAAGATTATTGGGGAGGTGGGTGGTTTTGTTTGGACCATAATATTAATGGTCATGAGTTGGCATATGTAACGGGTGTTACTGTTGTGTGTATTATTGTGTATGTGCCTGAGTGTGTCTGGAAGCATGGAGGTGGAGGTGGTATTGTGGGGATATAGGTATGTTTATATATTTTGTCGTGTGCGTTGTTGCTTTTTTGCCTTTAGCTGGACTCTTATTTTAAGCTTATTTTATATGCGAAGTCTCTTAACTAACTGTATTGTTGTTTATGATTGTTGTTCTTTGTTAAAGGATGTATATGCGTGTGTGAGTTTTTATGTATGTAGTTAGTATATGTATTGGTATAAGTTATGCAAAATACTATAAAAGAGTTGCCAATGGATTTTAAATACCAATTATGTATGTTGGATCATCGCATAATAGTAGTAACACGACTTATTAAAAAATTGATAGCATGTCACTATCTCATGTAAATGTTTTGGTATTAAGAACAATGCGTGCATTTAACATTGCACAATGTACGTAATTTCTTTAAATTACAGATAATGAGTAGAGCTACTATATACTATAATATGTCTTGGACCTACCGAGTTCTGTTCTAACAGGATGGAAATTTCAATAAGATATATTTTTGTAAAGAAAAGTTTAATTCATTTATTGAAAATTTTATTGGCTGACAATTTATGACACATTTTCTAATGTGCACCTCAAAAGAAATTTGTGCTGTAAAAAACCTAAGAATAATGTGACGTCCCCTCATAGAATTGTTTTAGGGACTATTTTGTAAAGAAACATCTATGGGTTGGTTCTGAGAATTTTTCCCATTTTACTTTTAAACTATTCTTCGGATTATGAGAACCTTAACTATTCATTACTAGTTACCTACTCGAATCACTTTGTTTATTAAGTAATTTATAGATTCTGAGAAAACTCCCCAAAGTTCGAACTCTGACTGTGATGAGATTTTGATATGTGATGGACGAATTCCGGATCTTACTACATATATTCAACCCCATATTATTTTCTAGCTGGAAAAGTACTACTGTTTTTGTTTTCGATCCGATAGCTACACCATATGAAATAACATACGTACTAAATGGCGCCGAACAGTGAATACCTCTACACATAAACGTATAACGCAACTCAGTAATGAACATCGCACAGCTTTTACCGCTGAAGCTAGGTACTTAAAATTTGACTCGAAGTTTTTTACTCCACTACTAAAAAAATTTTTACAGGGAGGGGTAAAAAGGTAAAGGCTAAAAGTCTCCGCCTTGCCCAAACCGCTTTCGCCTAGGAATCTGACTGAGGGCTATTTTACTAGTAAGGTACTTTGGGAATTCTCGTCAGGAATTTGGTGAAAATTGGAGATTAACAGGGGAAACATCTTCACGTTAACGGCCTGCCTAAACCGCTCTGGCTAGATACCTTAAAATTAGATTATATGTTCCCTGAATTATGGGGTAATTTACTGAGAGGGTATTTTTGAAATTTACGTTGGGAAAAGTCTTCACCTTAGCGGCCTGCCAAAATCGCTTTGGGTAGAAACGTCGTAATAGAATCTATTCTATTTTCGTGACGACACACTAATACACACTCAAAATATTTGTCAAATAGTTGCCATATTTTTAACTAATTAAGGGAACAGAGTTGAAGAAATTCGTATTAGAGTTGCAAAAATTCGTACTTTGTTTACAAAAAAATTATTTTTTTGACAGAAGAAATATAATTGGAAATAAAAATGCATAATTTACAGTAAAAAAGCAAAATTAAATACAAAAAATGTAAAACAACAAGAATTAATGGAAACCCAATTGAATTGGTGAAGAATTGTGGCGAAAAAATAAAACCATATTCTTGTTTTGCTTTAATTTTTTTCTAAATGTCAAAAAATGTCGAAAATCGATTGTCGCTGAATTTAAATTATTTGCGACGACTTTTGCTGTCGTCGGTCGACATTCGACACAGTTGTCATTAAACTCTAATTCACTAATAAGCTACTTTTTGGAATTTGCATTAGCAACGTTAGTCTACTATAATTAGCAAATTTTGTTTTGCTGATTTTAGCAGGTTAAGTTGTTATCTTCTATTTACTAAAACTTAATTCAAATATAACTCAAATCCTGTATATTTATCAGTTTTATTTTTGCTGTTCCTCTATCTTATTAATATTTAGTAAAAATAATCTGCTAATTTCAAAGGTTTTTTCTCCGAGGTAATTTTTAACAAATTTTTAGTAATTTTAACTAAAATCTGTGCAGATTTCTTCTATAAGTGTGTAAAGCCAAAAGTGTAATGTGTTAGTTTAAAAACCAAAAAAAGTCGAAAAAAAAACAAAAAATTCACGATCGCCATTTTGGATTAATCACGAAAACTGTGAAACCGATTTTTCGCAATGTATAGACCAAAACAGATACGCGCAGTGTCGACAGTGGTTTACCGCAGTGCGACGTTTTGTAGATAAAGAGGGCTTTTTTTTTTCTTTATTTGTCACTGCTAAGAAAGTAGAAAATTTTCTGAATAAATAAGAGCAGTCTTCAAATAAAACGCAATAAAAATTTTTTAAAAATATTGACAGTTTGACAGCACTGCCACTGTCCTCTGGCACTGTGAGCATCTGTTTTAGGCTTATCAGTTCGAAAACTAGAATTAAATTGTTATCTTCAAAATTAACATACAGCATATAGCCCGGAATCCCGATCAATTTCAATATCAGATAAATAGGGATTTGAACTTGTTAAGCTCTTTTTTTAATAGAATTACACCCTACTGCTGATGTTTGTTACTATCAAAAATTCTTGAAACTCACTTTGTATTACACCTAATGATATTGTCCCGTTATTTGAAATTCCCTTCCCAGAATTTGATACGCTGCCTGGAATATTACCCAAATCGTACTTGGGTAATATTCACAAAGTCGACATGTCTGACTTGAATTTTTGTTTCACTTGTTTTCTATATTTTCTACCTTCCCGGAATTTGGCCTGCTTCCCGTAATATGACGTACTATGATGTAGGGTTTCATATAGTCGGCATGACCAACTTTATTTTTTTTTTGTACATAATTTACTTATTTTGAAACATTTAAAGAATTTTTGAAGAGTTTTACTTAAAATCCTTTAACCTTGAAATCGCCCGAATAATAAGTCCAATTATTATTCCAATTATTCTGATATTCTTTTGTTTTGTTATGGCAACTCAGTTTTCTAAAACTTTTGTCGATATTCTCTACATATACATATGTAGAGAAGTACATATAAATAGTTTACCTATAACTAGAGTATAAACTTTAAAATTATGTCCCCAGGGTAGATAATAAACAACAAAAGTGTGCAAATCAAGAACGGTACAGGATCCTAACAAAACTAACTAACAACGCATAAAGGAAGACGATATTAAACACAAGAAGGAATACAAATGAAAAAGGGGGGGGGATAGCATATCATACGAGTATGCATAGACTAACAAAAAACTAACAAAAAACATACAAGTACTAGCAAGGAAGGTAACCTTGGAGGGTGACCACCGATTTTAAATGAATTAATGTTAATGTAGTAGAGGAAAGAAAACCAACATACTTTTATACATTTTCAGGGGCTTGATCCTTGATTTTTAAGTTCTTTTTTATTAGTTTCGAACTCATTAAGCCTATCATTTTAATTTAATGATCTTTACCGAAGTTAAAATGAAAAAAAAATTTAGAAAAAAACTGTTCTATACCGAAACAAAAACCTCATTTCCCATCCGTGGAATATGTGTATAAAAATAACCGTCACCGCAGCCGCAGTCATTTAATTTTTTTTTTTTTCGGTAGAGGCAATAAAAAAATTTTTTTATAAAAAAAAAAATACAAACAAAATTTTTTTTTAAATTTCAATTGATGAAAAAAATTTTCCTTTGCACTCGTACTGATAAAACGTTGTAGTCTTAGTAGGTAATCAATCCCCTTCTATGACAACTCATTGTTAAAATCATTAAAGTTTCTGTTAAAAAAGAAGTACTTCTTGATCAATTATTAATTGTAGTGATATTTCTACTACTTTGACATAACTTTTTTTTTGCTGGGAAATTTTAAAAAGTTTGCAAAAACATAAAAAATCTAAAACCGACCATTTCTATTCTCTAATTTTACTGCCTTAATATGAGATTGGGTCGCTACGAAACTAACATCTTCATTAGTATTCTCTTTTCTATCACATATCTAAATTTCAATGTAATCGCCGGGTGACCCCTAAGATACATGCCTTGTAAGCCGGAAACTACCACCTCAAAAATAAAAAAAGTAAAATGAAATTCAATGTTACCATAGAAATGTCTACATATAGCATTTTCACTCTACAATAAATAACACCACATACGACGTTTTAAATTACGTATACGCAAACGTTTTTTAAAAATGTTTGCATGGCTAATACTAAAAGAGTGGACGTTGAAGAATAAAATTTTACAAAAGTTCAAAATTTGTCTACCAAATCGAAATTTGGCAACATGGCATAAAACATAAGAGAATGTTGCTGAAAAGATGGTAAAGCTGTAAGAGGAAATGAAGAATGGTCAAGCATAATAAATATGGTTTTGAAATAAGCAAATGGTCTTTTGGCTACTATACAACTGGCCTTAAAGAATATAAAATACAAATTTTAAACGCTCTTGGACGTTTTTTTTTTTATTCAAAAGTTTAAACATGTGTGTGTTTTTACATGCGCACTACTACACATACATGATGATACTTTCATATGGAATTTTGTAAATTGTTAAGATTCAAATTTTTGTGTTGTTGTTTAGCCCTTTGTAGTTAAAATATAGTAACAGGAAACGGAAGGAGATGAGGGGATATAGTACAAGAGCAAGTAATGCTTAAAGTGGGGGAGCAGTACATAGAAAACTACTCATATTGTGTAAGTTGTATAAGGTCCATTTATGGTTAACTAGGTTTGACTATGTAAAATAAGAAGGCCACAGCTGCCTAACTGCCTTTGCTCTGGCTTGTCTTCCTGCCTTTAGCTAACTGAAATTAATTTATTTAAATTTTATGGAATGAGTTGCAAAAGAAGCCAAATCTATAGTATATGTGGAAGGAGTATAAGGAGATTTTTGTGGGTAATACAATATAATGAAATAGCAAACGCACAAAAATTTTAAAATATTTTTTGCCTATAAGGAGTTCAGACAATACTACTCATATGTATAGTACGGTTGGTTGGTTAGAAGAATGAATAAGTAGATGGCTCAATGAATGAATGAACGAATATTTTGCCTTAAATTTGCCTTGACTGACGTTTTGAATGTTAAGGTTTGTTAGTAATATGACCATATATTCAGATACATATTAAAATATATACACGCAAAGAAAAAATATAGTTGCGATGATCATATTCGAAGAGCATTATATATTTCTGGGTTTATGATTGCGACAATCTTTAGGGCTTATAAATAATAATTTAAAAACCTTATAACACGTTTATAAATTGACTTTTGTATGGAAAATTTGTTTTATAAGCCTTTTATAAATTTAAAAAGTGATTATAATTATTTAATAATTGTAGCAATCAAATTCTTACCTTTTTTATCATAATATGATCCTTACATTATCACAGTATAATTCCAAAATAATCCTGCGATTATTATTGCGATTTCAATCCCCAGTGACGGCAACATTAATTAAAAAAATAATATGCATGAGTTTTCTATTCCTCCTTCATAACGCAGCGTGACCTAGCTCTGAACCTTACCCAAGTAAAATAATATAACAGAGTTATAAACTAAAAAGCTTCAACAGAGTTCGCCAACTTTTCATTAGATGGCGCCCAACAACTGTCCCAAGATTTAGCATTTTGCGCAGTAACAGTGTTGACATATTTGAAGCCCTTCATATTTCATCACCTTTCACCTCTTTCTAAAGAAGCGACACCTTAAATAATAGGAAGAATTTACTGAGCGTTGCTTATATTAAAAAAAAAATATTATGGTATTAAAAATCTATGCATGATTTTTTTTTATTGAAAATAGTACATATACACACTGAGAGAATTATCTGCATGATATTAATGAATTTTTACATAGAACCAACGAAGTTTTACTGGAACTAGTCCATTGAGACATTTCGCTGAACTAATGGAATTTTTCATAAAACAATGTGAAAAATTTCATTTTATTTTATTAAAAGTTTCATATACTCAATGAAAAAATTTTATTTAAACTATTGGGGGTATAACCTAAAAATGCGGGATTTTTGGCATTAATTTGGGCGTTTATTGTGAAACATTGGTACAATATAAATTTATTGAAAGTATTGGCCATCATTAGCTATGACCGTTTCCCACCTTTCTGGCAATATATGGATTCCGTGCCAAAATAACTGCTCAATTTTTTGAGGCCAAGAGCGAATCAAGACAATTTGGGATACCATGTTCTGAAGCGAAGCGTATTACAGTGAGAGCGTTTTGTATCGATCGAAACAAATGGTAGCCGGACGGGGCACAGTCTGGACTATAAGGCGGGTGCATCAAAACTTTCCAACCACTATTTTCTAAATAGTTTTTAACCGGTCTTGGAACGTGTGGCCGAGCGTTGTCATGATGGAATATTACGGCTTCATGCTTGGTCGGATATTCCGGCTATTAACTTCAAATGAATCAACTGTGTTCGCTACAGGTCCCCTGCGATCGTCTGGCCCGATTTCAGCAGCTCATAATAAATAGGTCATTCACATGAACGAGATAACTAAATCTCCTCATATTTGTTCTTTATTCTATTACCATATAACATCATATTTTGACATTTTGACAACCAAAAACGAGGAGATTATTATTTAATATGGTTCGTGTGAATAGCGTTTTAGTCAATGTAAAACATAGACATTGGTTGCTTGGTTACCCTACTTTTAATATTCATTACGTTCCGGACTTGATGCCCTAGACTTTGAATTTCTTTTTTAATCACTGAAACTGGTGTAGAAAAATGTAGATTTTTAACAACTACTCTGTAGGCTCGCTCTTGCTTGAATTGATAAGTGTGAAATAATATTTTTTTTATCATCAAGATAATTGACTAATACTCTATATGATTTTACATTTTTAATCATCAGTCTTACCGGACCATCTCTCATAGATTTGTAGGAAAAATCTTCAAGATTTATTAATTTATTAAAGTTACTTATTATGAGTTTAATATTAAACACATCAGGAATTATTATTGATGGTGTCTTCAAATGCAATAAATTTATGACATGAAATGTCAAAACGATTGCAGAGAATTGTGGTGGACAACACTTGACCACTTCATGGATAAGAAATATCATAGTTTTTTCTTTCAAAAACACCCATGTGAAAATCGAAATATATATGAACATACATGGTCATATATTGACTAGTATATGATCATGCATAGTCATACATGATCATATACGTCATTGCATAGGTCAATGTATGACCATACATGATCTCATATATTTCCATATATCCTCGGATCCGAAATTTGAGGGTATATGACCGTACATGTTCGTATATGGCCATATATGCTCACATATGATTCATGTATGCTCACATATGGCCATATATATCCATATACCCTCAAATTTCGTATCCGAAGATATATGGAAATATATAAGATCATGTATGGTCATACATTGACCATTGCAATGACGTATATGATAATGTATGACTATGCATGATCATATACTAGTCAATGTATGATCATGTATGTTCATATATATTTCGATTTTCACATGGGCATAGAAATTTTATCAAATATCATTTTTTATCTACAAATAATAAATAATATAACCTTTTCCTGTCCTTTTTTTACCAAAATTTCCGTCATTTTTTTATTACAAAATTAAAACGAAAAGTGACATTTTATGGCTGGCATTATTGTATTGTAAGAGCCGCTTTCATGTCAGCGATATCATAATATTGCAATAAAATTGAAATTGAGTGTCTTCACTTGAGATGAAATCATTTTGACAATTGTTTGCTTTCATTTTATTACATGCCAAGACACAAGGTCAAGATCAGCAAACAATGTTGTTGCTCGTACTTGGTAAATCCCTATTGTTGTTGTTAGAATTGGCATTTTTCAAACTTTTTTTTATGTTTAAAGATTTCTGGTGATTTTGTTAATCGTCATTTCGTTGTTTTATGATCAGCAACTGTTTTCCAGACAGTTTCGTCTTCTTCACTATGTTCGCTGCCACTATACATGCTGCTGCTACAGCAGAGGATTAGAAAAGCAGAGTACTAATCCCTTTGTTTTTACTTTTAAAAATAATAGTTTTGTTGTTGTTTTAAACACACAAATATGTTAAAATCAGTGTTGCCATAACGGCGATTTTCTCGTCAGATCTAGCGATTTTATTTCGCCCCTAGCGGTAAAAATTGTCCTATAGCTATTAGCCAAAAATCTAGCGATTTTTTATCAGCCATAATATAATTTATAAAAATTAGTTTTATGGTGAAAAATATTATAAAATTCGCATATTGATATTCTTTTATTATAAAAAAAACAACTTCTTAAACGATTTTAGTAAAAAAACTTTCTAAAAAATACACATTTCGATAAAATATGGGTATGTAGTTTTCACCGAAGAATGCACTCTTTTGAATATTTTCAATACTAATATTAATTCAATGAAAATCGGGATTCATTATTTGCAGCTTAATCGTAATTTTTTTTTATTATTTACAAGTTTATAACACTTCTTATGAACATATTAAAGACATTTTTGAGTAAAAAACTTTTTCTTTTTTGAGTAAAAAACTTTTTCGGAAATCTAGCGATAAAATCGCTAAATTCATGCACTATTTATAAATCTAGTGATTTTCTAGCGATTTTTGGGTCTGATCTAGCCATTTATTTTGAAAATTTGTTGGCAACACTGGTTAAAATACTATTTTAACAATAACGATTGTTATTTAGCGTTTCTTTTTAATCACCTGGATTTAGAATTTTTCATAGACAAAGGGGATTTATTAAACCCAAAAAAGCTGGATTTAATAAATCTACACTAAAAGCACAAATATATGAAACAGCCTATTAATTTAATGTCAGAAAAAAATACGAATGAAAATTAAAAGAAAAACAATAAAACTGAAAAACCAACAAATAAAAGGTTTTTATTAAATTTTTTTATGAAATATGTTTAGAAAAAAAAAACTACACCTCACCAAATACATATTTTCCATCTTGGACATGGAGAAATAGCTGAAATAGAAATGGCAATTTTTCACTCTAACCTGAATATTAAATATTGCAATGGAATTTTTCAATTGTGTAAAAATATAAATTGAAGTGATAAAACTGAAAAGGCAGACTATCTATCGCTGTTTTATATAAAATATAATTAAAACTTAAAAGTTAAAGTAAAATCCTTCATCATCGAATTCGGTATTAAAAATTAGGGTAAAAGAAGTGTCGGACAGAAAATTCTTTTTAAAATAGGGAGAATCTAACCCCATCCGTTGAGCACTTTTAGAACTACTTTTTGGATTTATTAAATCCAAGTGATTAGAAAAAGCGGCTATTGTTTTAGATTTAAGGTATTTTTGTTTTGGGTTTTAGAAATTGATCACAATATACATCTGCACTTTATCACGATCAGAATGAGACCTTGAATAAATTTAATCGGTTTTTTAATCTTCATCGTTTACACAAAGGATCAGTTCAAAGTTTCACTTTGTCATTCTAAAAGAACTTGGTGGCGCCCATCATGATCCGGCATAAGATAAACATGAAAAATGTTGCCGATTTGTCGACAACGCCAAAATCTTTTTGGTCTTATGTTAATACTTATCTGAGTTTGTGTTTGAGATTTTTAGTTTAAGAAAGAGTCGTTATAACAAAACTCAGAGTTGCAATCTATTAATAGTAATTGTTTGAAAATAGGAATGAGATTAAAAGTTGGTTTAACTGTTAATCAAAAAGACTAAAATATAGATTAATCCACTCGTTTAGTGCTGGATTAAGCAGTTAATATAACTTGTGACTAGATTAACATTTCTGTGTAAATTGAGAATTACAATTCCAAATAATGTATAGAAGATAAATTACAACAACCCTACAACGTTTTCTATACTCATTTAGCTCATTCACACAGAAACAAGATTCGTGCTTACAACCGAATTTATTGCCAATCGTATGAATAGTTTGAGACAACAGAATTTTTCAGTTGTGACTACCGAATTATTGTTGGGGCAATAGAAATTCTGTTGCCATTATCAAATGCCTATTGACTCTACTGGTATTCAGTTTCACAACTTCCCGTTATAGGACCCAAATCATGCTCTGGTGTAGGATTTTATATAGTCGACATACCGACTTTAATTATTTTACTTTTTTTAATTCAAATATATTTCTATTTAATTTTAAATACGAAAAAGTTTATTTTAACTAGAATCACATTTAATTTAATATGATTCATACTTAATTTAAAAATGTTCATAACAAATAAGATGTTAATTTAAATGGGATACAATAATTGATTTAACTGCGATTTTTTCTCCCTGTGTAGTACATAGTTATGGTTTTAAGGAAGATTTTTAAGCAAATGAGTTACTTTTTGTGCATTTGTATGTGTGTGGCAAACCAGCAAAGACATTTAGAAAACAACAAGGCACGCACGTTTATGTTTATGGATGTTTTCAAAAATTTTGAACATATACTTACATACGTGGCAAATAGATTTACGATTTCCACTAAAAAGAGAACATTTAAAACAAGTTATAGGCTTCGTCGGTGTATATTTAATCAAGGAAAAGTGTGAGGTGTTTATGTGTGTATGTGTATGGTAGGCAGAAGACTAAAATATAATACCATAATGGTTAGTTTTAAATTAACCAACCATCTATATAGCCAACTTCAATCATTACAGAAATGTTTACAGAGATGGTTACTAAAAGAGCACTGTATCTATAGAGATTGGGGAAATTTATTAAAATCGAGCAGGAATAACATTAAATTAAATGAAAACAGCTTTGAAATCAAACTAGGTGCCTGAAAAAGTTGTGATTGTCATAAGACCATTTTTAAAACTGAAAGTCACAACTTTTCATACAAAACAACAATTAAAATCAAAAAATTCAAATTTCATTTGTCAGTATTATGATAGATGATCATGGTCTTAATGTTTTTTGAAATTTTCAAACAAAAATTTGAATAAACAAACACAAGGGAAATACAGTCACGACTAAAAGCACAGATTTTTCTTGTCAAATAGACACATAAACCCAAATTGATAACCACCTCTGACACCAATTATTACGTTTTTACCTTTTAAAAACATTGGTTTATTTCCTTTAAATAAACCCGGTTCTTTTCTATTGCAATCAAAATAACCAATTCCACTGCTGACACCAATTTACACGTTTTACCTTCAAAAACGTACGTTCATCTGCTTTAAATAAACCGGGGTTGTGCTCTTTGCAATTAAAATAACACACACTCTTTAGTTTTATAATGAGCTTAAACACAATAAACTCTTTATAACTTTACAACTGTACAACACACACACAAACTATACAAACTCCATGCCGGAACTCACTATACGATGCTAATATGTAATTAACTTCACAAATTGCAATGTCCGACTTCCCCTTCATTCATAACATTCAGATTTTTATATTTTAATGGTCGAAAATGTAGAAAATAGTAGAAAATTCTAGAACATTCCATACTACGCTAATCCAATTTAATAACAGTATTTTAGGTCCAGCGTTGGGCGCCACTTAGAATGCAAAACAATTTGCATTAAATATTCTTTAGTGAAGTTACAGAAATAATTAAAAATGGAATCTGTTAAGCGTTTGACAGTATTCTGTTACCAAATTTTCTGTTATTTTTTTATTACAAACTTCAAACGAAAAGCCACATGTGATGGCAGGCATCATTGCAGAGCCGCTTGCATGTCAGCGATATCATGATATTGCATTAAAATTGAAATTGAGTTTCTTCACTTGAGATGAAATCATTTTGACAATTGCTTGCTTTCATTTTATTGCACGCCAAGACACAAGGTCAAGGTCAGCAAATATAATACTTGGTAAATCACTATTGTTGTTGTTATTGTAGAATTAAAAATTTCTGGCGATTTTATTAATCGTCATTTTATTATCCCTATTTTCCGCTGGGAATTAAAGGATTAAATATATATATATATATTTTATTATCAGCAACTGTTTGCCAGACAGTTTCGTCTTCTTCTTTACTATGTTCGCCGCCACTAGTCATTCTGCTGCTACAGCAGAGGATTAGTAAGGCAGAGTACTAATACCTTTATTTTTACTTTTAAAAGTAATAGTTTTGTTGTTGTTTTAAACACACAAGTACGTTAGAATACTATTTTAACAATAACAATTGCTATTGTTTTAGGTTTAAGGAATTTTTGTTTTCTATTTTAGAAATTCATCACAATATACAACTGTACTTTATCACGATCAAAATGAGACTTTAAATAAATGTAATCCATTTTTTAATCTTCATCGTTTACACATGCATTTTTGACAGTTCAAAGAGTCGTTATAACAAAACTCAGAGTTGCAATCTATTAATAGTATGAATACAGAATTGTTTAAAAATAGAAAAGACATTAGAAGTTGGATTAGCTGTTAATAAAAAGATTAAAATATGGTTTAATCGACTTGTTTAGTGTTCGATTAAGCAGTTGATATGACTTTAACTAGATTAGCTTTTCTGTGTGAATTGAGAGTTACAATTGTAAATAATTTATAGAAGACAAATTACAACAAGCCTATAAACGTTTTCTACTTTCATTTAGCTCATTCACACAGAAACAATAATGTATAGAAGACAAATTACAACAAGCCTATAAACGTTTTCTACTTTCATTTAGCTCATTCACACAGAAACAAAATTCGTGCTTACAACCGAATTTATTGTCAATCGAATGCATCGGTTGAGACAACAGAATTTTTCAGTTGTGTCTACCAAATTATTTTTGAGGCAATAGAAATTCTGTTGCCATTATCAAATGCTTATTGACTCTACTGGTATTCGGTTTCACAACTTCCCGTTGTAGGACCCAAATCATGCTCTGGTGTAGAATTTCATATAGTCGGCATTCCCGAGTTTAATTCTTTTACTTGTTTTAATTTAAATATATTTCTATTTACCAAATTTTCTGTTATTTTTTTTATTACAAAATTAAAATTCAAACGAAAAGTCACATTTGATGGCAGGCATCATTGCAGAGCCGCTTGCATGTCAGCGATATCATGATATTGCAATAAAATTGAAATTGAGTGTCTTCACTTGAGATGAAATCAACAGCTTGATATCATTTTCTTGCATGTCAAGGCACTAGGTTAACGTGCAATAAAATCATTTTGGTCCGTCTTTCCCCTTGGGAGCCATTAAAGTTGGTTAAATACAATTATTTATTTTAGGGATAAAAATCACAATATTTGACAAGTGAAATAAAGGTCAAGGAAGGGGTTCATCATCAAGAATTTTTCATTCGGATCAATTAATAGCAGTTGATTTCCCTCCAGCTTAGTCGGACTTTTTTAATTTCTTCTTGGATTTGTCGCTTCCATGTGTGAGAAGGACGACCCCTACGCCTACTTCCCTGTGGATTTCATTCAAAAGCGTGCTTGGCAACATCACTATCGCTTTTACGGAGAGTGTGACCTATCCAATTCCATTTGCGTTTTCATATCGCGGTTTAAATTGGAATCTGCTTCATTTTTCCTATAGATGAACTTTGGAAATTGTATTTGGTGGGAATATTTTTAGTAGCCTACGGAGATAGTTGTTAACGAACACTTGCAAAACGTTTACATCAGAAATTGCCGCATTCCATGTTTCACAACTGTAGAGGAGATCAAATTTGACATTTGCGTTAAAAATTTCCAGCTTTGTTTTTATTGAAAGGCTTGAAGACTTCTAAACTTTGTTTAGCCTTCCGAACGCCTGTCGTCCCTTCTTTACCCGATCTAAAATAACAGTATTAGATCCACCCTGCTTATCAATAATACCACCAAGGTAGCAAAAAGATTCTACATCTTCAAGTTGAGTTCCATTAATGAAGAGAGGGGTGTGAATATGTAATACTTTAGTTTTTGGAATGTTGATCTTAAGACCCGCAGTTAAAGCATGATCGGCTATAGTGCGGAGATTATTTATCATATCCCCATGTGTATGTGTAAGAAGACATATATTGTCCGCGTAATCAAGGTTTTAAAGTCTGGCTTGAAGTCAGCATGATATCCCATTTCTTTGTAATGTCGCCTATTAAATAATGACGTACAATACTACGTTTAAAAGAAATGGCGATAGTACGCAACCTTGAAGAACTTCCTTGTTGATGTTAATCTTATCGGACAGATCATTTTCGTGGAGGATTCTGCATATTGCGTTCGCGACCATCTTTGGAGGAAATCCCTTACACTATAATGCTCTCCAGATAGCGGAATGGTTCACCATATCAAATGCCTTCTCGAAGTCGATGAATAACTACAACGTTAAGTGGCGATCTCCATTCTACACACAGTTCAACTATTATCCTTAGATTCTTTAGGGGAAATGATATCAGAAAGCCTTTTCTTAATAATGTAAGCTATCACTTTGAGCAGCATATTTAATAGCGTAATACCCCTCCAATTACTACACTCGGACAGATCACCCTTTTTAGGGATTTTAACGATGATTGGAAGACCAGATGTTTGGAAGACCAAAATCTTTCAATAAGCGGATGTATAAGTTTTGAACTGATCATTGGATCGATCAGTAGTTGTTCGGGAGGGATGTTATCTAATCCTGCAGACTTATGTTAGTGACTTGATTGCCTCATTGATTTCAAGAATAGAGGGACATTCTGTTCTTATATCCTGGTTAACCTCATGTAACTCATATCTACACAGTGGTTGTTTCTTGGATACTAGGTTGGTTTCTTGGATAGTGGTTGTTTCTTGGATGCAGCTATGTTTCCGGGTATAGAACCCTTTGTAAGTCTTTTCAAAGTACCGTACATGTCTCGGCTACGTTTTTTTTCCGCCGCCGTTTGTGCTTTTCCGGCAATATTATCTATCCATCTCCTTTTGTCTCGTCGTGCACACTTTTTTTACTTCACGGCCTAATTTTGAAAGTTCTGGCATTATATAAATGTTGTTGTACGATTTATTATTTATTAGGCGGATAATAAATCGTCAGATTTCTTGAGAAAGTGTGGCATTACTGCAATTATACAACATTGGAATTACAGTAATGCCATACTTTCAGAAGAAAACTGATGATGGGGAACTGGAAAATTCCCGAAACGATGGTCTTTTCATTCTTGAAGGTGTAGAATAATTTGACAGCAAAAACTCTGTAAGTATTTGTTAAAAGAATATCCTAATAGAGAAAAATAACAAAATTTATGAAAAAAGTACTTATGTTATTTCATAAAAAGGAAATAACTGGTCTCTAACAAGAATAAATAAATTGATCATTGAAGACAAGTTTAAGTTATCGAATAATCGATCTTGACCAACCATAGTGTTCTTGCTGGTTTATTAAAAATTTCTTTAATCCTTCCATCTTGTATTTGTATTACCACCACTGTACACATGTGCACATTTATGTAAAATGCTATTGTATGAGTTTCGTTTTTTGCTTAATTTCAAATTAAAGTTAATGTATTTTCATCATCATCGTCATACTGTGTGTTGGTCGTTTTTCATTTTGTGGATATGGGCAGTATGTGGAAACTGAATGAAGGTGGATTTTTTTTTTCGAAGGAGTAAGAGTCAAAGAAGAAGCTTTTTAGCCTTATTTGTAAGTATATTTCATCACACACATCTTACATTGATTGCTTTGTGGTGTCTGTTTGTTGTTTGGCCTTTTACAAATTCATATTAAATTAAAAATTTTTGACGTTTCAGCAATAAATGCGTATGAAATGTAAATGTATTAGTGTACAAATCCATTTATGTGTTCACATACATACATATATAAAGTTGTAGTGGTAATTTACATTTTGAAAATGGTTACTCTTGATTACATGTGTGCATATTTACATACACACATATGTGCCACTGTGAGATTGGAGATTGGAGAAGGCAGGAGTAAAGGAGTTTTGATTTTCCAAGAGGTCTACATTTCATTTATGGAGATGGAGTAATTTGAAATGGCTGAAGATTCATGGTTGGTTAGTTTGTTAAAAGCAACGTTATTTAAATATTAATAATATGTTTGTGGATTTGAAGTCAAGTCTAGTATGCCAAGTAATTTTCATATGTAATTGTAATGAAAATTCTGCTGATTAATAGACAAGTGTAATATACACTAAGTAAGGATTTTGATATTAAAACAAAAAAGTACAGTTTTGCCAAAAGTTTGTAGCAAAGGCATTAATTTATTAATATAGGCAAAGTATTGTAGAAAGCGAATGCCATTCAAACGGTTTCATTTACTTTTTTATGTATTAAATTAATTGCTTAAATAGTTAGAAGATTTCTGAATAACACTTCTTAAATTTTTAAAATCACGTGTAGAAATCAAGTTTCTTTTGATGAAATTCGTTTCTTTGTCCAACCTAGTGTCTTGACATACAATAGAATGATGGCAAGCAATTGTCAAAATAATTTCATCTCAAATGAAGACACTTAATTTAAATTTTATTGCAATATCATGATATCGCTGACATGCAAGCGACTCTTGCAATGATGCCTGACATCAAATGTCACTTTTAGTTTTCATTTTAAGTAAACAAAAGTTTAATTATTTATTATTTGTAAAAACAAATTAATTGTTGATCCAATTTTCCGTTTTTGAAATGGTTAAGTGTTCTACACTACAGTGCCATTGATATCATTTTGACGTCTCGCTGCAATCGTTTTGACATTTCATATCATATAATTTATTGGATTTGAAGACACCGGGTAATGAAAATGTTTTTTGAAATATTCGAACATTAACTGATTTGAAGATTCTCATTTCCTTTGTTTTTCATTAAATCAATACTCAAGGATTAGCCTTTTCAAATGCAGTGAAAATGAGGAAAGAGGGAGTAGTGTTGAAATATATTGGACTTAAATACCATATACGAAACAGATACAAACTGATGAGATCCACTGGATAAGCAATTATTCCGAAAAACGGGTTCTAAGCCCTAGACTTTAAAACTTCTGCCAAATGGCTTCACAGAGAGAATTTTTTGTAAACGATTCTTAATGAAAATATTCACTGAATTAATAGAGCTTTCAAAAGTTAATTTACACACCCAAAAAAGTTTCACAGTTACTACATGACAGTTGTATGTGTAGTAATCAGTAGTTGTTGTTGTCTCTAACTGTAGTTACAGTTGTTTTTCTATGAAAAAATGCAAAACAACTGTTATGACAGTTATTTAAGAAAACAAAAAATAAAAAGTGGAAGATGACAAAGCAAATTGTGGTAAATTCTTTGTTGTTGTTTTTGTTTTTTCTTTGATATTTTGAATGTTTAATAACGCTCCTAGAGGAGAACAAGAAATTCTCATTGAGTTTGTAATTTAACTTAACAAATATTTCCAGAAGTTCTAAAAACATCGTCCCCTGACGAGTTCCTTAGGCAAGAATGAAATCCGGATAGGGACAGCCTCCAACAGATTATTTTTTACAATTTGTAAAATACGTTTGGGATTTTAGCATATTTAATTCCTTTAATGCAATTAATATATGTCCCGATAAAATTAAAAATAAAAAAAAGTACTGTAATTTCGTAACAGCTATTTAAAGCAGTTATTTTTAATATAATAAACAACTACCAAAACAGTATTTTTACAGTAATGGCTGTTTTTGTTAGTTATTTAAAAAATAAAAAAATTTCGTCGAATTTCTTTGAATTTTAAAAATTCTTGTTTAGTTTATATTTGTTATTATTGATATATTTCTAGTTTGCAAATAATAATCAGAAACTTGTATTGTATCTCTCATAAATTGAAGCATAATAAGTGGAGAACAGTTTGGGATTTTTACTTCAAATTTTAAATACGCTGAAAAAATAACACATATTTTTGTAATCGAATGAAAAAAATAGTTTTTTTTTTTATTAAAATATACTTGTATAATACCAAAAGGATTAACTGAAAAAACAGTAGTTTTTGACCATTTTGTCAGTTGTTTAAAATTTTCGTAATAAAAATTTATCGCCTTTTTAACTGTATATACCTTTGTTTTAACTGTCATTTTCAGTAGATTCTAGTGAGAATCTTTTTTGAGTGCACGAAGAATGGACTTTTCTTCATGAAGTGTATAAAAATTTCTTTAATTTTTTGAAAAAGCTTCATAATTTTTATGAAGCTATTTTTAATGAAACTTTTTTAATAAATAATATGGAAATAATATGGAATTTATTCATTAATTTAATGCAAAAATTTATTGGACGAGTTCCAGCGAAACTTCATCGAATTAGTGTAGAAATTCAGTAATATTATGCAGAAAATTCTTTCAGTGTTTGCATTCGATTTCCGGATTTAGGTGGAATAGGTAATAAGCAGTTTGGATGGGGTGAAGTAGTGCTGTTGCACCGTTTAATAAACCTAGATACTTGAATGCTTCTTTCAGCAATTCAAAAAAGTGTTTATTCCAAAGAGAATATCGCATGCCCAGAACATCGAAAATTTCCGACTCCTCACTATCGATACATCTAATTTGAACAGATGATGTTGAAAACCCCACAGCCCTACGTGGCAATATGCAACAATTCCCCACTCAGAGATTGCCATGAATGGTTTGTTAGTTTAAGTGACAAAAGTACACAGAGAGAATTTTGCTAGACGGGTTTTAACGAAAGTTTTTACTAACCTAATGAAGTTTTCTTCACAAAGTAAATGAAAATTTTCTTAGCTTTGATAAAAGAGCTTCATATATTTTATGAATCTTGTTTTAATGCAACTTTTTCATTGAGTGTTCGAAACATTTAATAATTAAAATGAAAATTTTAACAACATTTTACGAAAAATTGCATTAATTTAATGAAAAGTTTAAAGTCAAGCTTCATTATTTTTATGCAAAAATTTATTATTACCATGCAGTTAATTTTCTCCGCAACTGCGGCAATGTCCATTAAACTCTAGTCCGAGACTAGCCGCATGCCGATGATCTTCCAATGACTTGTAAAAACTGCAGGCAGTTTCGGCATGTCCCTTCTACAACGGCTATGAAGGTATCTGGTCCGTTCTAAGTCGTAGTTCGGCCACGTCTGTTTGGCGGGTATTTATACCGTTCCCCCAAACCCTTGCAATTGCAGGATAGTGCTCGGGTATTCCGCGTTTTATCGCTTTCTGTGGTCGTATAACTGCCTTTGCGAGCCCTTCATTCTCATAGAAGTCCCTACGTCCAGGGATCTATATAAGAGTGATGGTGGAATTAATTTTGACAGTTCATCTCTGCACTATCTAAGTAAGAGTCCAAAGTCATTAGAGTTGCTTGGTTGTTCACAAAAAGGAAAATGTTTCCGCATACTACCCTTCGAAGAAGTGACCAACGTGCTTTTTTTTTATTGTCTGCATGATAATTATGAATTTTTGCCTAAAACCAATGAGGTTTCACTGGAATTCGTCGATTGAATTAATGGAATTTTATATATAAAATGTTGTGGTAAATTTCTGTAAATTCACTTAACTAAAAACACATTATGAAATGCCCTGTGGCAACCGTCTCCAAAATCTTCAAGTTGGCTACTATTGAACGTAAAAACCATACGACACTGTGGCAAAAGGAGGAGATTGGAAGATAAACAAAAATCTAAATATAGAATATTTGTATGTGTCTGTGTTTGATCACTTCTGAGTAAAACACACTAACAGAAAGCTGAATAGAAAAGAAAACAATGAATTAGTTACATTGCCTTCAAGGCCTTACTTGGGTGAGATGTCTAAGCTGTTGTCGCCCTTCAGTATAGTTACGTTTGTAATGTGTGGACATGTTTTCGAATCCCACAGCCCAAGGGTTATTGAAAAAATTATTACATAGAGCTAATCTGACAATAAACATATTAACATTTAACGATTTAATGGAAAATCACTGATGATGCCTGTCCATTCAAAAAGGCAGAAACTAGATCTAGTCTGATTTAAAAATTAATGTTTACAATTTTTAGAGAAAAAGGTTTATTCTTCTTCTTAACCTCAAACTTACAAAATTTCATTTTATTTATTAAAAGTTTCATACACTCAATGAAAAAGTTTCATTAAAACTGGATTCATAAAATAAATGAAGATTTTCATCCAATTTAAGAAATTTTTCATCTAATTTGTGAAGTAAACTTCAATAGTTTACTTAAAAATTTCATTAAAACATCGCCAGAATCGACAATATCCAAACTCTCAGAGTAAATACTGGATCCAATACCACAAGTTCTTTTAGAGCCTCCCGTTTAAACCTCAATATCAAAATGGCCCGTAATACTGCCCCTATCCCATTCTCCTATGGAAGGCAATTTAACTTTAAATGATAGAGTTGGGCCTAATCGTTCACTTCATTGATTCGCAAGGGATATTGAACTTAATCCAGCTAGTTTTCCTACTATTTCTGAAGCATACCTTTCCCTCAGCATGTCTGTTGATATCGAAGAGTATCCAGTTATGATTCGAACAATGATATGATCATTGGGAATATATTATGATCATAAGCAACATATTGCTGGAATTTGCAGTTCATAGTACTACCTTAAGTAATTAATTAGCATTTATCATAAATTTAAAAACTTTCTTCTAAAATCATTATAGTTTACAATGATAAAAGCACTTGAACGTGAATTTTTTCATTATGTTCATTTTGGATGTATTGTGGACTTGTATTTTTAAAAATATATTTTCCAATGGAAGATGACAAAGCAAATTGTGGTACATTTTTTTTATTTATTTATTTTTTTTTTTTTTGATATTTTAAATATTTAATAACGCTCCTAGACGAGAACAAGAATTTCTCATTGAGTTAATTTAACTTAACAAATATTTCTAGAAATTCTAAAAAAACAAACAAACTTAGTTTGAAATCAAAGATGTTTCCATTTAATTTAAAGTTATGTCTGATGGACTTTTGAAGGATAGTACATTTAATCCACTAAAATCTTTATAAAAATTTTGCATTAAATATATTTTAATATTGAAATAACATTTGGCACTATAAACTGATAATCTATTAACACTATACCAGAATAAAATCAAAATTATTTCTTTAAAAGAAAACTAACTTCAATCATCTGTCTAACCGAAATTGTCTTTATTCAAAAACAACAACTAAAATCTTACGAATACTCGTAAAAAGAAAATAATTTAAAAAAATAACAATTGAATTTTCAAACACAATAACAATAGAAGTTGAAAAACAGCAGATGTAAAAAAGAAAATATAGCCAAGAATTTTAAGTACTAGAGGAAAAATTCCTATAGATGCCACATGCATACATATAAGTAAATACTCCCTATGATGCACAAACACGCACAAACAACAAAAACAACTTCAAGCAGGACTTGCAAACAGCAACACAGCATATGTTTTCAATACAATTTTAAATCATTTTAAAAACATGCAACATGATCAGCTGAGGAAAATTATGCACTTTAGAAAAATGTAATGAAACGAATGAATTGAAAATATTATTTCTGCACTATTAACAAACAAGCAACAATTTTTTGTCTAATTACCAAGGCTGTGACTTTTATGAACAAAAAAGAATTATTAATATGCATTGAAAATGCAAAATGTGAGCTACAAAATATGCACTTTAAACGAAAAATGTATAAAAAATAAAAAAAAAAATTAAAAGACTACAAAATATGCACATAAAATCAAAAACAGATTCTTGTTTTTTGAAAATTATATGAAAGTAAAGCTCGATTCATGCAGTTTAATGGGAATCGAAAAAAAAAATTAAATCCCATCTAAATATATCTTCTTTTTTGGTGATTTACTGCACTAATTTTTAAGGATTCTTTCTGTGATTAATTTTTAAAGAAATTATAATTTAAATTTAAAAATATGTATTTTTAACAAAATATGCATTTTTAACAAAATATGCATTTTTAACAAAATATGCATTTTTAATAAAATATGCATTTTTAATGAGACGTATAATAAATACGATTTTTTGACTAATTATGCTCTAAATATGGATTTTTAACAAAATATGCATGTTTCAGAAAATATGCATATTTCAGAAAATATGCATATTTCAGAAAATATGCATATTTCACAAAATATGCATATTTCACAAAATATGAATATATCACAAAATATGAATATATCACAAAATATGCACATTTTGCAAAATATGCATATTTCACAAAACATGCATATATCATAAATTAAGAATATTTCATAAAGTATGCATACTTCCCAAAAGCTAGGCATTGATATTTAATTAAAAATCTTTTATTGTAATTCGTGAAAATATTTTATCACTACTTCTTTTACTACAAAAAATTAAATAAATGTAATTAATACATTTACATGGCAGTCGCAGCCCCGATAATTACAAACAGAAAAAATAGAAAAAGTACTATAGTACGTACATGCCTTACGGATGGATGCGCATGAATAAAGATGCAATTATGGCAACAACAATACAATAATACCATGGCTCTACAACAACAATAAAAAGCACATCTAACTGAAATTTTGAATGCAAAAAACAACCCCTGCTGTTTTTAAGTCTGTTAGAGATACATACATATTGCAATACACGCGAAGAAATATATTGGTACAAGTAATTGAAAACATATGGTGAGAAAATAAATGAAATAAAAATTCAAGTAGTTTTTTTTTTTTGAGGCACATGATTATAATAAAATTCCTTGGTTACAGCTTAAATTGCAAATTCTACAGATTCTTAGGATTTGCAATGGAATTTTATTATGATTAAGACACGCAAAGACAAAATATTAGAGTTAATAATTGTGATTATTAAATACTTATGCACTCACAAAAGTTTGTCGATGGAATCTACTGAAAATAACAGTTAAAACAAAGGTATATGCAGTTAAAAAGGCGACAAAGGTATTTATCTTTAAAATAACTATAACTTTTGTTATTTTTAACTATTGAAAAACAACAACAACAATGTCGTAAAATTAACTGATAAATTTTTTCTACAAAAATTTCAAAACAACTGACAAAATAGGTAAAAAATTACTGTTTTTCACAGTCAATTATTTTTGTTTATAAAAGTATATTTTAATAAAAAAAATTTATTTTTTTTCTTTCGATTACAAAAATATGGGTTATTCCAAACAGTTCTGCAGTTATTATAGTTTTATGCATTGGAGATGCAATACAAGTTTCTGAGTTTTATTTGCAAACTAGAAATATATCAATAATAACAAATGTAAAAAAGAATTTTTAAAATTCAAAAAAATTCAACAAAATTTTTTATTTTTTAAATATCTAACAAAAACTATTGTTTACTGTAAAAATACTGTTTTGGTAGTTGTTTATTATGATATTAAAAATAACTGATTTAAACAACTGTTACAAAATTGCAGTACTTTGCGTTAGTTGTTTTCTTAAATAACCATCATAAAAGTTGTTTTGCTTTTTTTCTATAGAAAAACAACTGTAATTACTGTTAAAAAAACAAGAACTACTGATTACTACACAAACAACTGTCATGTAGTAATTATCAAACTTTTTTGAGTGTACTAATATACAGCAAAAATAATCTGCTAATTTTAGCAATTTTTTCTGCAGCATCATTTTTAACTAATTTGTATTAGTTTTTACTAAATTTTTAACAGACTTTTTTTTATTAGTGTACGATTCATTCATTAATTGTGTACCAAGTGCAATAAAATTATCGTAATCTTTCAAAATTGTCGGCCTTTAAAATGCTGGAGAAAATGAACCGGAGAGGACTGAAAAGAATTTGTGTTCAGAGTTTTTGCCCATAATGATCAATATATGTATTTTGAATTTTGAACAGCTCCCCTGAAAAAATCGATTTGGTTTGATAATACCATTTAAGTTAAATACATACAAGCTCAGATAGGATAGTTTGATTAATTAAGCATGGTCAGATGGATGTACGGACATCGCTAAATCATCTCAGCAAGTGATTCTGAGTCGATCGATAAACTATAAGGGGATCTACGCCGATTACTTTTACGGTGGGTCTCATACCTCAGGTTTAAACTTTAGTTAATAGTTAACCCAAAAAATTGTTGTTCTTTTGTGTACATTTTTTTGACATTTTCTTTTGCTTAAGTTAAGTTAAAGTTAAACCTACAGTATGAGACCACCGTTAATAGTTAGAAACATCAGCATAAACTCAATATACCCTGTTTCACAGTGTGGTGGAGGTTGAGAAAATTACTAATGTTTTTTATTCCAAAAGTGTGTTCTTTTTTACTTTTTACCAACTTATTTTTTCTAGTGTACATATCTACTAATAACGTTTAGAATTTATTGATGGGAAAATACGTTAGCTAAATATGCGTTTGTATGTATTATCCTGCAGATGCATTTTTGCGGCAAAAGAAAATAGTTGTAATAGTATTAGTCAAAGTGAAAAATTTGTAAATTTTACCACAATTCTCTTTTATCCTTGTGTCTGCTTATTTAGTTATATATTGAGTTTTTTTCTATATTCATATGTTTCCTTGTCTCTATGTGTGTGTGTATAAGTGTCTATGTCCTTTCTAAGGACATGTGCAATTTGTTTTACTACGAGTATTTGTTGCAATCATGTGCAACATGTTGCTGTTCTATATATTTTACTTTAATATTTTTTCATTAGATTTTTCGTATAACAAACATACATACATATTTTTTGCGCCTTTTTTCCCCCAAAGATGGTTTTTTGTTTTATTTCCTTTTTTTTAATTTCTAATAACCTTTTTGTTTGATTTGTGGTTTATTTTGTCTTTAAGTGTTTGTTTCATCTCCTGAATTTTTCTTTAGAAATCTTTATATGATTAAAAATGTTCATCTTTTTCTTAATTTGTTTTCATAACATTAGCTTTTGTTTTCATTATATTCTTGGGAAAATACATATAGCAAAAAAGGCGTCTAGTTTTCCACCTTCTTAATTAACTTCTGTAATTTTCAAACATAATTGTATCTAGAACAATAGAAGGGATTCATTTTTTTTTAAAACTATGTATGCTATCTAAAAGTATATGTGGAGAAAGATCGTAACAAGTTTTTAGTTGAACAAACTAAAAAACTTGGTAAATATTCCCAAGTTTTTGCATTATTTCTACAAACAAGGGTAAAGCCTATTTTCTTTTAGTACACACATTTTTTGCGTGTATGTAATGCCTAGTGAAATAGAGTTAACCGCAGTTTTATTTTTTAAATTTGTTAGTTTTGATAACTATATTTATTCGTGGTTTTTACAGTTAAAAATAACCACATTATTTGTTATCTCACATTTATTTTTATCGGGATAGAGATGAATTGCATTAAAAGAATTAAATATGCTAAAATCCCAAGATTTATTTAACAAATATTGAAAAATAATCTGTTAAAAACATGTTCCTATCCAGATTTCATTTTTTATTCTTAACATTTAACTGAAAATTCACTTGTTTATATATATATAGTTATTTTCATCAAATGCTGCTAACTAAATTTTTAAGTGTACTCAAAGCTGCAACGGAAATATTTTGCCAACACTTCCTGCACAAGTTCATCGATCCATTATTTTTATCACTGCAAACAATAAAATATTTGACAATTCCTTTAAAATTCAATGATCAATCAAGTAATTTGATCATTAATAGAATTTGTTGATAAATTTAAATCAAATTTCAATCAACTATTGAAATCTAATGACAATAAAATGTTGATTTAAACTTTTAAAAGGTTTAAATGAAGATCAAAAAGTAATCGGATATATTTCTTATAAAGTAACGGCTACTTTTCTTTTGCACTACAATACCAGATGCTAAACAAAGTTTAATGATCTCTATTTTTAAAAAATAAAAAAAAATAGTTTTAAACAAAAGAAATTTATAGAAAGTGAGAAGTAGAATTAATAGAATTATACAAAAAAAAAATTCAATTAATATAAAAAAAGAAAGAAAATAGAAAATAAATTGAGTTTTAATTAAATTTGTATTGAATACGAATATACAAAAATAAAACCACCAAATTTTGTAAAAAGTTTGGGTAAAATGAAAGGAAGGGTTTTATTTTTGTTAAAACGATATTTTATATATTGAACTTTTATTTGTAAAAGTTAGTAAAATATGATGGTTTATTCAATATTAATTAAAAATTGTATGTGTGGTTTAGAAATAAAATTCCGCTTCTCATTTCTTTTTTGAATTGTAAAAAAAAAATAATTCTACATTTTTCAACTCTCTCTTCTTATTTTAACAACAATTAATTATGGCGTTCAAATTTAATAAAATATCAGTACAACGAAGTCAGATGTTACAAAGAATTCATTTTATAATTAGAAAAAATAAAAAAAATGTGCTAAGAAATTGTAAAAGTTGCCTTCACTGTTTAAAAATGTACTTAAATCTAGTAGTACTGCTTTAGAATTCAAAAAGTATTAAAAAGAGTATTTTTTGTAGTAAATTTTTTTGAAATAAAATACAATTCAATTCTACCAACACTAAAATTGCCGAGAGTTTTGCGATATTGTACTAATGCTAACTTAATTTACAAGAAATTGTACTAAAAATACGTATTTTTGTAAAAGAAGTACTAAAAATGCAGCACTTAAATAAATGGGGTTACATATTTTCTCTAATTATTTCAAAATTTATTAAAGCACTGACACTTGCTAGTTTCAGTATTAATAATCCAAAATAGAAGAGAGCACGAATTTCCTTATGTGAGAAATAATGTGTGCGAAGAGAACAACTATATCGAAAAACTATCAAACTGTCAAATTGATGTTGGTAATGCAATACCCTTTATATGATTGGCATTGATGGTGCAAAAAACTAGAATCTAGAAACTAGCAAGGTCATATAGGCTTAAACCTTTTGGTTCTGCTTTAAAATTGTTAATATTCTTAAAAATGTACTATATTTAGTACCATTTTTTCTAAATAAAGTACCATTTATTTCTAAAAACAGCTCTAGAACTGATTCTCTGTCAGTAATAACTTCCATATAAGATCCGTGGAACTGGTTCCGGAAACAGTTCCATGGAATCGGTTGTAGTGCAACCAGTTTCAGAGTTCTTGTTGTTGGCAACTAATTGTTGAAAATTTTCCTGGGATGATTATAAAACAACAAAATTTTGAATTACAACACAAATTCCTTTGTTTAACAATTCATTCTTTAAAATCCCTGATCCTACATTGTCAATAACGACAACATACAATATGACGCCGGTATTGCTCCAAAAAAAGCAAAAATCATAAAGTATACAAAACATTAAAAAAAAATCGCAAAAAAGAAATGAAATTTTTTGCAAGTAGGAAAAAAATCATAAAAACAAACAAAATATGTAAAGGTTAACAACAGCGATTAACAGTCCAAAATCTAAATACATACAATAATATTGGAGACATCATACCATTTACACACGTTTCTGTTTTGTCACACAGTCTCTTTGAGTTTGTTAAAATATGAACGGGGTATGTGGAAGAGGTGGGAGTTTTAACGCAAAAAAAAAATCAAAGACTTATCTCTGGATAAACACACATGTAATATAATGTTTACTTTTAAAAGTTTGTGGGAGGTCCAAGAGGAAAAATAATAAACTGAATGAATGAATGCATACATTGACAGACAGGACAATATTTTTAAGGTGCGTTGACAATAATGGAGTACTCCAATCTGTAGCAAATTTAGGTCTTTTCTTTTTCTTACTAATACATTTTTCTAGTTTGCTATCTTTTTTATTCCACTTCATAGTCAAACAACTTTGACTCTGGAGTACGGATTAATTGCACTCTAGAGTTAACATTGATCTGTAAACTAACATGACAAATATACCTTAAAAAATACATCACTAATTTGCTCACATCTCTAATTGTCAACAAATTAAAAAAAAATAGATATATTAAAAAACGTAAAACCAACACAAAATATTTGTGTTTGGAGTTTAATAATTGAATAAAAAATTATTTTAAAATTTAGGCAAAACAAAAATTTCGCGAAACAAAATGTAAGTAGACATTTAAGTGTCAAATATTTTTTGAAGCAACTCTACGCTGCAGAGTGATGTTAACTCTAGAGTGCAACAAATTCATACTCCAGAGTCAAAGATAGCAAAATACAAAAATGTATTAGTAAAGAGAGAGAAAACTTCTAGATATAGAGCAAAAATCACCTCTAATTAGCTCTATTGTGAATGATTTAAGCTATTTAGAGCTGTTTTTTGCTCTATCTCTAGCAGTTTTCTCTCTCGTGTAGATGTGCCTTAAGAAAGAGAAAAGAACTAAATTTGCTCCAGATTGGAGTACTCCATTATTGTAAACGCACCTTTAGACAGTAGTTTTAAACGAGGCTAGTATTCTGCTACACGTTTTGCAATTGTAATTCATTCATATTTTCCATTTGAAATTCAGAATTCATCAATTGGAATTTAGATTAAAGCAATTAAATGTGCTAAAATCTCAAATTTTGAAAAATAACACCAAACAATACAAAAAAAATAACAAGGTGCTGACAACTGATTCTGGCAGAGGGGACAAAAAACGTATATCGGCGTTTTAAAAGTTTAAGTCTGGCCCTATGTTTTTTGGGGGGTTAGCAATTTCCCCCTTTTGCAAATGTTTATTGTGAATCGGCATAAGAAACCATGTGAATCTTACATTTTAGATATACCAACCCAACAAACAAATCGTTCCGTTTACGTACCGTTTTCGGTCCATCATAAACGGAATCCAACTCCGTTTACGTACCGTTTTCCGGATCCGTATACAGACCAGAAAACGGATTTTAAGGAACAACGAAACTGATTCGAATCCGTTGAAAGTCCGTCAATGACGGACCGTTTACGGACCGATATGACGTGTAAAAAACTGACAAGTCCGTTGTAAGTCCGTCATTGACGGACCGTTTACGGACCGTTGTGTCGTGTAAAAAACGGACAAGTCCGTTGAAAGTCCGTCAATGACGGACCATTTACGGACCGTTATGTCGTGTATAAACGGAGTGACATCGGACCAAAAACGGACTTGTCTATCTATCTAAATAGAGTAATTTTGAGTAAATTAAATTTACTAAATTTTTTTTTATTTTTAATAGATTTATTAATAACGATATTATTTACATTTACACTATATTTAGTACATCAGTTTACCTTTGAGTTGCCTCTTTATCTAGCGCATCAATTCACGATAGTCACCCATAATAAAATCGATCATCTACATGCAAAAGAAAAAATAAATTAGTTATGGTTTATTTGATTGCATTTACGATGGTGTTTTACTCGAAACAACAACAATTTACACACAATTTTGGAAAAATTGGGTAACCGCGTTAACGTACGTGGAACAGAGCTTTTGTTACAAAAACAAACGATCTTACACAAATCATTGTAAAACACGCACTAAATTTTATTATTCTTACCATCTAATATATGTATGCGACTTGAAGTTAGTTAATTGATGATGTGTTGAACCCATTCCAGCTACCGCCACCAATTTCTCATCACAAAAAGTTTTTAAAATAATTTAATTGTTTTTATTTTGAACACAAATTAAAATCAATTAAGTCCGTATTTTACGGTACGGAAACGGAGTTAAAACGTATTGTGTTCGAAAATCCGATTACACGGTCCGTTAATGTTCCGTATACGTACAAGCTTTGACGGATACGTGTATTACGGACCGTTAATGTGCCGTAAAAGCCGGATTCATGATTCCGTACGTGCCGGAGAGTCCTTAAAAATGTTTCTTGGGAAGTGTTCAGCAAACTTAGGTAAAACACTGCGAGGAACCGAAGTTAAAACGGGAAGAGAGTGAAAATGTTCCACAAAAATATTTTCCATAGAATTCTACTATAGATTCGGTTGCTGCAACCTCGTAATTCGGTTGCCCCAACCGAATTAGATTTCAATTCGGTTGGGGCAACCGAATTATCGGCTGTCACAACTGAATTCGGTTGAGGCAACCGAATAACGAGGTTGAAGCAACCGAAGGAATTCGGTTGTCACAACGGAATTGTTTTGAGAGTGTAGAAGTCTCTGAAAACATAAAAGTTGAAAATTTAACTTCAATGCCAGAAATAAGTAAAAACTTAAAATGTGTTTAAGTCAATTAAAGGGACTTTTTTGGCCCCTTTTTAAAATGGGACAAAACAGACCCGTAAGTTGAATAGTTAGAGGGTTAAAATATTCCGCAAAAATATTCCTCGTAGTGTTTTACATAAGTTCGCTATACACATCCTATACGTAAAATGGAAGATTCACATGGTTTCCCCTAAAATCCAGGTTTGTTGAATAAGTACAAGATTAACCCTTAAACCAAGGTTGGTTACCGTTATCGTTATAATACCGTTATCGCTAAAATACCGTTTCAAATTGAATACCGTTACCGTTATCGATACCTTTAAAAAAATTTATAAATACCGTTATCGTTACCGTTACCGTTATTTTTATGGGTAGTTACCGGTATTTTACCGGTATTTATTATTTTATATAAAAATTAAAATTTTTTTATTTTTTATTTTATAATCTTGAGTGTTTTTTTTTACAAAAAATTTATAGATAATAATTTTACTTTCTAAAACTACCAGTATTGAATTTATAGCTTAAAATCTGTATTTTCAGTACTTAAAATTAAAAATATGCCATGTTTTTACTTGTTTTTGTATGTTTTTAACATAATTTTTAATACCGGTACGTACCGGTATTGCTGTTTCGATAACGGTATACCGTTACCGAAACAGTCTTAAATACCGTTACCTTTACCGTTACCTAAACAAACGAAATCTGATACCGTTACCGTTACCCTTACCGTTATTCGTTTCGGTGACCAACCTTGCCTTAAACACATTTTAAGTTTTGACTTATTTCTGGCATTAAAGTTAAATTTTAAACTTTTATGTCTTCAGAGAGTTATAGTAGAATTTCATGACAAATATGTATTTTTGCGGTACAGTAAAAACAGTTAATTTTTTTTTACAGTGAACCAACAACTGACAATTTTGTCAGTTGTTTAAAAAAATTTTGTAGTAAAAATTATCAGTTGTTTTTACGACATTATTTTTATTGTTTTAAATATATTTTTTAGTAATTTTTAAACAGTTAAATTAAAGTTTTAAACTAAATTAAAGTCATTTAAATTAGTTTAAATGTAGTAAATTTTAAAGTTTTTCCTACAGTTTTTGGGCTTCCAACATAGATCGAAATATTATTGTTATTTAGTTTTCGCGGGTAGCTTAATAAATCGGCTAATGGGTTAATCTTCTACAAATATTAAAAAAATTTCTTGATTTTTATTTTACAACAAAAAGTTACTAAAGATAAAATTAAAAAAAAATATGAGTCCATAAAAATATTAACTAACATCTAATGCAAAGAATATTATTTATGCCAACAACACAAAAATATACAACAACAAAAAGAAAAAAAAAACAATTCCCAAAACGTGCAGTCACTAAATAAAACAATAGCGAAAACAACAACAACAATACAATAGCGTCAACAATATATGAAAAAAAATTGACAATAAAACAATAAAATAAACATAAAGACAATATAAAATAAAGATGAAAAAATATTAAAGGAATAGTATTGATGGTCATATATTGAGGACACGTAATTGATACAAAATTTTAAATTTAAGATATCTACACCACAGTCTACCATTAGTCTTGAAACAGAGTTGCATTTGCCATTTCTATATATTAGTGACATCCCACGGTGGGATGTCAAATACATGACATTCAGCAAATACATGAGATTCAGCCATTGAGTTGATACTGTGGTAACCATATTCTAAAATACCAGAAAATCAACTCTGTTTCCAGACCATTGTGGACTGTGATCTACACTCAATGATTTATGCACCATACTTAAGAAGTCACTTGACTTAAATAGAAAATTTTAATTTATATAAACTCAACGTATGACCATTGTTATGCAGAATATACAATTTCCAACATAAAAAAGAGTGAACAAATAATAAATAAAAAATACCAACTGACACACACACTATGGACACATGTGTGTCATGATATGTGGAGTTGGTAGAAGTGGGAAAAAATATAAAACAAAAACATATGAGAGCCAAAAGTATTGAATTTGAATGTAAATTTTAGAGTAGATTTGCTTTTTTACTTGAAAAAACTCAAAACAAATACGACACTGGCACCCCCACAAGTGAGTGGCAGGATTTTTTTTCAAGATTTTGCACATCAAACTTAGAGACCTAAAGTCGGTCTAAAAAACGATCAGATAAAATATGTTATCGTATACAAAATTAAAAAAAAAAAAAAATCAAAAAAAAATTTAAGATAAATTTTAAAGTGATACGGGGGTGTTCTGGAAAACAAATCAACATAAAATCGTTCGATTTCATATAAAATTATGTTTATTCATTTTCTAGAACAGCCCCGATAAAATGTCATGATAAAATCCGATTTAAAAAGTCGTGTATAAAGTTTGGTAGTTACTGCACTATATTTACTTGTGTAGTAATCAATAGTTGATGTTTTTGACTGTAATTACAGTTGTTTTTCTACGAAAAAATTCAAAATAACTATTATGCCTATATATTTAAACAAACAGCTAACAAAAAGTACTATATTTCATAAAAGTTCTTTAAAGCAATTATTTTTAATATTATAATAAAAAACTACCAAAACAGTAGTTTTGCAGCACACAATTATTTTTGTTAGTTATTTTAAAAATAAAAAATTTCTTTGAGTTTTTGAGAACTCTTGTTAATTTATATTTTTTATTAGCTGTGTTTGTGCGGCAAGCTATCAACGTTGACTTATGTCATTCCCATACAAATTTGACATTAGAAACTTTAAGAGTTAACACTAAACGTTGACTAATGTCAAATTTATATGGGAATGACATAAGCCAACATTGATAGCTTGCCGCACAAACACAGCTATTATTGATATATTACACTGTACAACAAAATCTAATTTTTTCAAAATAACAAGGTTCTGACAACTGATTCTGGCAGAGGGGACTGAAAAAAATATAGGTGTATCGGCGTTTTAAATGTTTACGTCTGGCCTTATGTTTTTTGGGGTGTTAAAGTTTCCCTCTTTTTGCAAATGTTTCTTGTGAATCGGCATAGGAAACCATGTAAATCTTCCACTTCAGGTATAAAATTCGGTTCAGCGAACTTACGTAGAACACTACGAGGAACATTTTTGTGGAACATTTTAACCCTCTAACTCATCAATTAAAGGGCCTACCCTTTTTAAAAAGGGACAAAAAAGACCCGTTAGGTGAAGAGTTAGAGGGTTTAAATGTTCCGCAAAAAAAATTTATTATTAAATTCTACTACAGTGCAAGCTCGGTATTCGCGACGGCTTAATTTTTAACATTGCAGGTTCTATAATCGCGACAGTTTACGAAAAAAGGGTTCTATTTTCGCAACTTTTATCTGTTTTTTTTTTTAATTTCATTACAATGTCTATAACCAAAGAAGGGAAATCCCCGTCTTTTGGTATAAATATTAACCTTTTTGGTGATTTTGATTTTCAATTTTGTCAGTTTATTCGTATCATTTGTTGTTGTAAATACATCTCTTAATATGGGAAAAGTTCAACATATTCTCAAAAATTAGAGATTTAAAAAAAAATTTAAAAGTGGAGATTGAATTAATTCAATTTGCGTGAATTACAAGTTTCACAAGTCTTCGGTTTACCACATTATAAAGCAAAAAAATTCATTAAAAAAGTTCGTACGTACAACAGAAAGTGGCCCTGGCAAACGTTGCATCTTAAAGAAAGCTGAGTATCCAAGAATGGAAAAACTGCTTTATAAGTGGTTTGTAAAACAAAGGGAAAAAAATGTTCTAATATCAGCAGAGATTTTATGATTCAAAGCCAGTTATTTGTAATCCAAAATTTATCAAACCAATTCAGGTTTCAATGTCAGTTAAGGATGGTTGAAGAAATTTAAGTGTCGACATGAAATTAGATTTTTAAAAATTACGGGCGAGAAATTGTCTTCGAAGCCTCATCTTATTGATCCATTTGTGAAAGAGTTTAAGGATTACGTTGATGAGCATTGGTTGACTCTTCACCAAATCTACAATGCCGACGAATCCATTTTATATTATAGGATGCTTCCAAATCACACTCTTGTCACGTGTAATGAGAAAACGGCTCCAGGAAGAAAAATATGTAAAGAGCGAAGCTGTGGTGTAATGGTTAGCGTGTTGGACTGTTACACGTGAGGTTGCGGGTTCGATCCCCAACCAAGGCAACATCAATTTATGAAAAATACTGAGTTTTTTCTATCCATCATACATATCGCAGCGTCCTCCTTCGGTGTTCCCATAGCACTTAACCCCACCGAAGTAAAATAATATAACAGGGCTATGAACTAAAAAGCTTCAACAAAGTTTGCCAACTCACCATCAGATGGCGCGCAATAACTGTTCTAAAATTCAACATCTCGCGCAATTACAGTGTTGCCATATTTGAAGCCCTTCATCTTTCACCACCTTTCACTTCTTTTCTATCCCCTTTCCAAAGGAAGCAACACGTTAATTAATAGGAACAATTTCCTGAGTGTTGCTTCTTAAAAAAAAAAAAAACTTGTTTGCCCTGTTCAAATGCGAATGGCACAGACAAACTGAAAGTGTTGGTTGTTGGAAAATCGAAAAACCCACGCGTCTTTAAATGCTTGTTCAATAATCCTGTAATATACAAGTTCAGTAATAACGCCTGGATGACATCATTTATATTCAAGGACTGGTTCCATCACGAATTTGTTCCTCACATAAGTTAATTTTCAACAATTAGTAAAAGTAAGTTGTTCATAAGTAAAAATTGTTTAGGTCTGAGAATTTTTGGTTTTAAGAGATCCGCCCGCAAAAAGCAGTTTTGCTTTTAGATAACGCGACGTGTCACCCAGTTGAGGAACTAAAAAGTGATGACGGTTTAATTATAGCAATGAATCTACCACCCAATTGAACTGCGCTTATTCGTTAACCGTTACATCAAAACGTTATCAACTTGGTCAAATTAAATTATAAAATAGAACTGCTCACCGACTTGCTTGGCGAGAAGGGAACAAATTTGGAGCTCAAATTAAAAAACTTCAATCTCAAAAATGCAGTTCTGATTCTAGCTACGTGCGGAATAAAATATCAGTGTCCAATTCGGTAGTGAATGGAGTGAAGAGGATAACATGTCCTTAAATATTTTACAAAATATAATTCAGGAAGAAAACGAAGTTCTTTGTAGCTCAAATTGGTGCGGAACCTCTTTTCACGAATGCTGACATGAACAACTGGATTCAAGAAGAATTTCATGTGGAAAGTAATGAGGAGCAATTGGAATTATCAGATACAGAATCGGAGGATTTATACGATAGTGGTAATGAAGAAAACAAAATTAAAGTGGACGATGCTATAACATCGATAAACATACATATGCATACAATGGGCTTTGGAAAATGATAAGCCGACAACAGTACTTTATCAACTACGTAATTCAGCTGTTATTTAAAAAAATAATTTGCCAAAAAAGCAACTCAAAATTTTCAATTTCTTTAAAAATGTTTAAAATGTAAATATGTCAATAAAAACAATTCTAATTTTAAAAATTACATAAAATTTTTCAATAAAATGTTGGGTCCTTTTTTGGCGAAATTCAGTTTTCGCGACAGGTCTGGTTTTTATTTAGTCGCGAAAATCGAACTTACACTGTATAAGTCTCTGAGGACATCAAAGTTGAGAATTTAACTTCAATGCCAGAAACAAGTCAATTTGTTTTGTCCGATGTCCGACCCGATACGGATTACATCTTCTATTCCTATACCCTGCTTGATACTACTACTCCTGCGTTCATCCATATGTATGTTATAAATAGGGCAAGGAATTTCATGCACTTAAAAATGGAAAATATGCCCCTAAAATATGCAGCTAAAAAAGAAAAATTTGCATTAAAAATATAAGAAATATGCACCAAAAACTTTTATTTTTGCAACAATAATGCACTTTAAAACTTAAGAATATATTTAAGTTAGTTATTTTGCAAACAGACACAGAACTCGAAGATTTTCCATAGGTCAATAAGGTTTTTAAAAATGTTTATTTTGGTTGAATCAAAATATGAAAATTTCAATCTTTTATATTTTTTTATAAAATAAAAAATTCTCCTAAAAATGCTCCTAAAAATGAAAAATATGCATTAAAAAGCACAAAATAAGCATTCAAAAGGCAGCAAATATGCATTTAAAGTAAAAATATGCAAAAACATGCCTTTTTGACAAAATATGCAAAAATATGCAACTCCAAATCGATGCCATTTTGTTCTAAATTTGATAATTCGGATAAATATTTAGTCCATATTAGTTTTGGACTATCGAGATAAAACATGCATTTGCATAGAATTCCTTGCCCTAGTTATAAACATACGATGTTTTTTGGTTACTTTACTTTGCCCAGACAAAACTGCTTAAAGGCATATATAATAAATAATGTGTAGTATGTACGAGAGAGAGAGTATGACTAATATGCACTTACAAACAAAATATATACAGTAAAACTCCTTTAAGCCGAACTCGAATAAGACTAATTCTTGATTAATATGAAAAAATTTGAAAGTCTCGACATTTTGACAACCACACTCAAAGAAGTTTGACATTTACTACATGCCGTGTAAAAAAGATCAGATCTGGCCTTATCTCAGTAGATCTTACCAGATCTAGGCATATCTGGTCAGATCTTAAGAGATCTAGGCATATCTGGCGCAATTGTCCAGATCACTTTAGATTTGAACAGGTTTGGCACTAGCTCTGATCAGATCTTGCCATAAGGTATTATCACATATGCCATATCTGATCATATTTGATGAGATCTGGTACAGGACCTAACTAGATTCAATCATATCTACTTAGATCCAAAAATATCTGATCAGATCTAAATGGGATGATAGTTGTTTGTGTAGTAATCAGTAGTTGTTGTTTTTAATAATAATTACAGTTGTTTTTCTATAGAAAAATACAAAACAACTTTTATGCCGGTTAGTACTGTAATTTCGTAACAGTTATTTAAATCAGTTATTTTTAATATCTTTACAGTAAACAGTAGTTGTTGTTAGTTATTTAAAAAATAAAAAATTTCGTTGAATTTTCTTGAATTTTAAAAATTCTTGTTTAGTTTATTTTTGTTATTATTGATATATTTCTAGCTTGCAAATAAAAATCAGAAACTTGTATTGTATCTCCAATGCATAAAAGCATAATAACTGGAGAACGGTTTGGAATTTTTACTTCAAATTTTAAATAGGCTGAAGTAACACCACATATTTTTGTAATCGAAAGAAAAAAAAATATTTTTTTTTATTAAAATATACTTTTTTAAACAGTCAATTGACTGTAAAAAACAGTAGTTTTTACTGATTTTGTTAGTTGTTTTGAAATTTTTGTTGTAAGAATTTATCAGTTAATTTTACGACATTAGTAGTTTTTCTTAATGCATTTGTTAGTAATTTTTCAACAGTTAAAAATAACAAAAGTTTTAGTTATTTTAAAGATAAATACCTTTGTCGCCTTTTTAACTGCTTATACCTTTGTTTTAACTGTCATTTTCAGTAGATTCTACCGACAAACCTTTGTGAGTGTTCAATTTATTATTCATTCAATTGTCAATTTGCGAATTCCATCAATCATTTGATTTTGTATCACTTGATTGAACAATTCGATGTAAAAAATTTTGTCTTTTTTGTCCCCTTTTAAGAAGGGCCAAAAAAGTTAGAGGGTTAAAAGAAGAGTTAGAGGGTTAAAATGTTCCACAAAAATATTCCTCGTAGTGTTTTACATAAGTTCGTTGAACACATCCTATACTTAAAATGGCAGATTCACATGGTTTCCTTACCAAAAAACATTTAAAAAAGGGGGAAAATTTTAACCTCTTAAATTTTTTTAAGTTCAGTAACCTGTCCTAGGATTTGTCTTGTGACATGTCACAAGGAATCAATTTCACCCTCCTATGACAACGCCATGTAAAAGTGACCAGTCTATTTCATATAAAGGGGCCAGTTCGGTGACAGTTTGTTAAAAGTTCCCGTAGGGTTTCGAAAACAACTTGTATTCACTTTTCAAATTCCATAAAAATTTTTAATCAAAAATTAAAAGTTCTTAAAAACTACTAGTTTTGGGATGTAGTGTAAATTGAGCTTTACAAACGAGTTTCAATTACAAGATTCATAATATCAATTATATTTTAATTGATTTTACAGCTACCACGCAAATTTTGCTATCAATTACTAGAAATTGTGTATGATTAATTGAAACATTAAATAATTCAAATATTTAATTGATTCAATTAAACATTTGCTTAAAAGCAAATTGTTTTTTAAACAAAGCTTTAATTGTATGCACTGTTGGCATAAAGGCGATTTTGTCGTCAGATATAGCGATTTTTTTTTACTCCTAGCAGGAAAAGTTGTCGTGTAGCTATTAGCCAAAAATTTACCGATTTTTTATCAACCGTAATATAATTTTTAAAAATTGGTTTTATGTTGAAAAATATTATAGAATTCGCATATTGATATTATTTTATTATAAAAACCAATAAAGTATGGGTCTGTATTGTGTATTTTCAATACTAATATTAATTCAATGAAAATCGGTATTTATTATTTGAAGCTTAATCGTAAAATTTTTCATTATCTAAAAGTTTACAACACTTCTTATGAAAATATTAAAGAAATTTTTGAGTAAAAAAACCCTTTAAGTACCATTTTTCAACAATCTAGCGAAAAAACCGCTAAATTTTTGCACTGTTTATAAATCTAGTGATTTTCTAGCGACTTTTTAAAATTCATTGGCAACACCGACTAGATGATCTAAGCTAATAATTTTTGGTGTGTACATCTGTCGATAACAATTTATGTAAGTAATCAAAAAAGTGAATTGTACATTTAATTGAATTGAATAAAAACAAATATAAACAAATTGGAACTCTTTGGAATTTGTCTTAACTAGGTTTTACTGTATTAAAAACATACAACCACTTACTTGGGAGGTGTGAGTCATATGTAAAAATTTTAATTAAATTAATACACTATCCTAGCAATGGCTCGTTGCAGGAAAACGGACTAAAACCTTTAGTGGAATCGAACTCACAACCCCTCGCATTGATAAGCTAACAAATGGCTGACTTAACGGAATTCATATTTGGCGACAGTGTTGCCATAAGCGGGAAAAATTGTCCAGTAGATATTAGCCAAAAATCTAGCGATTTTTTATAACCCGTAATATAATTTCTAAAAATCGGTTTGATGTTGAAAAATATTGTAAAATTCGCATATTGATGTTTTATTATAAAAAACAACTTCTTAAACGATTTTCGTAAAAAAAAACTTTCTAAAAAATGCACATTTCAATAAAATATGGGTATGTACTTTTTTTACCGCACAATGCCCTCTATTGAGTATTTTAAATACTAATATTAATTCAATGAAAATCGGGATTCATTATTTAAAGCTTAATCCTAAAATTTTGTATTATTTAAAAGTTTATAACACTTCTTATGAACATATTTAAGAAATTCTTAAGTAAAAAACTCCTTTAAGTACCATTTTTCAACAATCTAGCGATAAAATCGCAAAATTTTTGCCCTGTTTATAATTTAGTGATTTTCCAGCAATTTTTGGGTCTCATCTAGCCATTTATTTTGAAAATTTGTTGGCAACACTGTTTGGCGAGCTTACTTAACTGATTTACTGTCTTAACGGTGTTCATATTTGTTTATTTGAAAATAAATTTTTGTAATGCAAATTTAGTTTGAAAAGATTTATGACCAGATTTGTCTAAAGCAAAAATTTCTTTTTGCATTTATGACCCATATTTCTTAATTATTGTACTTTCAATTTCTAGTATGTGTGTGTTATTCGGTCTACGTAAACTATAAATAATAAACTATTGGGTTTAACAAATATTCTTAGGTCAGCGTGGCCACTACGCACTCATCCGTATGTATATTCATATGCGCATATCGTCACCTTAAATGCAAACGGACGTAACTACACTTTTATTTTTTTACAGGAGAAGCAAACAACATTATAAAATGAATAATAGTAAAGTATTCTTTGCAGTTTTTTCAAATTTTACTTATGGTATAGAGATTTATTTATTTTTTAACAACTTTTGTTTTATTTTCATATATTTAAGTTTTTAAGTTAGTTACGTCCTTTTGATTTGCTTTTTTCTGAAACAAGAAGACGTAACTACACTAAAGTCATTTTTAGATGTACAACCAATAACGCCACAACAATTAAAACATGCATGTTATGTTAGTAAATTTGTCAAGCTTTCCCAAGAAACAATTCGTTCCGTTTAAGCACCGTTTTCGGTACGTCATAAACGGAATCCAACTCCGTATACGAATCATAAGGAACATCGAAACTGATTCGAATCCGTTGAAAATCCGTCAATGACGGACCGTTTACGGACCGGTATGTCGTGTTAAAAACGGACAAGTCCGTTTAAAGTCCGTCAATGACGGACCGTTTACGGACCGTTATGTCATATAAAAAACGGACTAGTCCGCTGAAAGCCCGTCAATGCCGGACCATTTCCGGACCGTTATGTCGTGTAATAACGGAGTATTTCATTGTCCGTATCCTACCGATTTTTTCAACAAAAATAGACCATATGTTTATTATTTTCAATACAAAGTACTTTTTTTTCTTTCTTATAAATTCATTAATAATTATTATTTATAATTACAATATTTAGCACATCCAGCTCGGTTTACCTATCTATCCAGCACTTAGGGACCCGGAGTAAAATCCAACATCTATATGGAAAAGAGACAATAATTTAGTTATGGTTTAATTGACTGTATACACGATGCAAATTCTCACATGTTATACACAAAACATTGTGAAACATTAAGTTTCATAAATCTTACCTTGTTACTTGATGTTGTTTGATTAATGGTGTGATAGAATTCCCTCTATTGCATATTCTCCATATATTCCCATTATAATAATATTTTCACCGACTTTACAAAAATATATTTTTTTATTTTGTAAACAAACCGATGAAATCCGTATTTAAGGGTACGGAAACGGATACACCAATACGGAGTTAAAACGTATTGTGTTCGAAAATCCATTTATACGGTCCGTTAATGTTCCGTATACGTACAAGCATTGACGGATACGTAGATTACGGACAGTTAACGTGCCGTAAAAGCCGGATCCATGAATCCGTACGTGCCGGAGAGTCCGTAAAAATGTTTCTTGGGCTAATATTCAGAAAAAGGTTTTTCTGAATTAAGCAGGGTAAATTGTCATTTGTATTGTACTAAAATATAACTAAAATTTTGTAGATTTTGAATTCCCATTGTGGCAACGCTGACACAAGCTTAACACTACATGTGTTTGTATGTTTTTCATACAAGAGTGTAGTTGCGTCTTTTTGCATTAAGAAATACATGCACTTGTAGTTACGTTCGTTTGAATTTCTTTAATAAAGTCGCCATTTTTGATCGTAGAAGTCTAAAATTGTGTGTTAACATGTAGTTTGATAAAACGAACCATAATCAATAAAAAACTCGATTTCGAATTTTTGTGTAGTTACGTCCGTTTGCATTTAAGGTGACGATATGTTCAAGCAGATAACAAAAGAAAAAGGATACTGAAATTTTAATACACATACTCGTATTTTGTTTTTACTATGGAGATTATAAAAAGGAGATTTAATTTTCTTTAAAGGTGTCCGTCATAAATTTTTACAATTGCTGTTCTTTTTGTACTTGTTTTTCAAAACTAATTGATTTTTAATCACCTAAAGTCATAAAAGTTTTAAAATAGCCATATTTTGTATTTACTGGCAACAATTTCTAAGTAAAATTATGTCTCTTTATGATACCATGGTAAACTTTGCAAATCTTGGATTTATGTTTTCTTTTGTAGCTCAAATCCTGTTAAAGTTTTATTGCTATAATATAATTTTGAGCAGTGTTGCCAACAAATTTTCAAAATAAATGGCTAGATCAGACCCAAAAATCGCTAGAAAATCACTAGATTATAAAAAATGCAAAAATTTAGCGATTTTATCGCTAGATTGTTGAAAAATGGTACTTAAAGGAGTTTTTTACTCAAAAATTTCTTTAATATGTTTATAAGAAGTGTTATAAACTTTTAAATAATGATAAATTTTACGATTAAGCTTTAAATAATGAATCCCGATTTTCAATATCTTTTTTGGTTTTTATACAACATGCTACATCAGCTAATGCAGTTTTTAGCAAGCTTTCAGAAAAATATTGGACCTTAACCCATTTTTTAGTATCCCGATTAACTCAAAATCACTTTTTCATTCGATTTAGTCCGTCCCTCCGTCCGTCCGTCCGTCCGTCTGTGTGTCTGTCCATGTACTGTTTTAAGCACGCTATGTATTTGTTCCTTTTACTCCTGCAAGGAGCATAGGGCCGCAACAAGATTATTCCACGCTAAGCACGCTATAGGGCGCAAATATTAAAATACTTTTATGAAATTTGAGACACCGACTTAGCATAATCTAACCTGGGTTAGCATAACCCAAGAGAGACAAAAATTTATATATGAATATTAGTAACACACAAAATATTTATCCAATTTTTGCCCTATTTTTACCTAAATAAGGGCTACCTATTCATACCAGATTTGCAAAAATTCATACTTTTTTTATAAAAACTTAATTTTTTGATCAAAATGAAAATAGAATAGATTCTATTACGACAACAAATCGCCGGACGACATGGCGACATTTTGCTTCCCATAAAATATATGAAAAAGAAATTTTCGCTGTCGTTGTCGACCCAGTTGTGATTAAACTCTAAAAAATAAAACAAACTTTTAATTGATAATAATTGAGGCAGAAAAAAAATTCTACAAAAAGAATCAGTAGAATACTAAAACCAAATTATGAAGAGAGCATGATGTAGATATCAGCAGTGTTGCCGACAAATTTTCAAAATAAATGGCTAGATCAGCCCCAAAATCGCTAGAATACCACTAGATTTATAAACAGTGCGAAAATATAGTGATTTTATCGCTAGATTGTTGAAAATGGTACTTCAAGGAGTTTTTACTCAAAAATTTCTTTAATATGTTCATAAGAAGTTTTATAAACTTTTAAATAATGAAGCATTTTACGATTAAGCTTCAAATAATGAATCCCGATTTTCATTGAATTAATATTCGTATGAAAAACCTCAATAGAGGACGTTGTACGGTGAAAAACTGCATACCCATATTTAATCGAAATGTATATTTTTTAGAAAGTTCTTTTTTACTAAAACCGATTAAGAAGTTGTATTTTATAATAAAGGAATATCAATATGAGAATTTTATAATATTTTTCAACATAAAACCGAGTTTTAAAAATTATATTATGGCTGATAAAAAATCGCTAGATTTTTGGCTAATAGCTACAGGACAATTTTTCCCGCTAGGCGTGAAATAAAATCACTACATCTGACGAGAAAATCGCCGTTATGGCAACACTGCTAAAAACAAATTATGAAGAGAGTATTGTGTGGAAAACCAGAAAAAACAAATCTACTCAATGGTAATTAAACAATTTCAATTTAAAAACCTTAAAGGCGCAATTAGCCATACGTAACGCGACGAATCAGCTGATTCAATCTAAAATAATGAGTAAAAAAGAAATAGACTGTCAGCTATGCTCTTTTGACTCATTAGTTTTTCCATAAGGAGACTCCTCACGTTACGTCCATGTATAGCTAATTCTACCTTAACACATATATCAACTTAATTTAATATTTGAGAACTTTGTGTATAGTAATGCGCGCGTTACTACATAAGAAAAATAATACCAGAAAATAGAAGAAAGCAATTGAGAAGAGTAGTAGAGCTGGAGAAGGAGAGAGAGAAATAAACAAAATTTTAAATACTAATACATGTCAAAATATATTGTATCTAATTGAGTTAAAAACAGCTGCTTATTACTTTTTCTATATATTCATTACAAAAACAGAAACTTCAAAAGCAGTGATGATATTTTTTTTTCATTTCTTTATAGACTATTTCCCACCTAGCATTTTATAAAATTATTGATCACATTCGAGTCATTTATGACTCCTCTGGACGATTAAAGTGATCATAATTGAGCTCATTTTCTGATCATAAATGATTGTTTTGTCGGGAGAAAATGGTACCCTACCCGCGACTCTTCTTGGTGAGTCTTTTATAACTCGCTTTTTTGATCAGTTTCGACTCATTTCTGACTCGTATTTCTAATCATTTGCAAGTCTTTTTGGAGTAATTTTTTAGTCGTTTTCTGTTCGTTTGCGAATCTTTTTCGAGTCATTTTTATTCGCATTTCTAATAATTTTCGAGTCATTTTTTGTCGTATTTCTGATCGTTTGGGAGTCTTTTTTCAGCCGTATTTCTAATTGTTTACATTAAAAAAACAAAATAATTATTTGATGTAGATTATTATTATATTATTATTTTAATATAAACAAAATTATAATACAATAAAATAACAAAAATGTTTGTTAATGATATTTTCCTGAGCACTTATTTTTCGTTCCATTAATTTTTCGGCATCTTTTTTGCTTTTTAATTGTTTGGCTGACATCACCTTTTTTATTTAAAAATCACTTTTCACTAAAATTATAATATATAAAAATTATAATATTAAATTATATTTACTTTTATAATATTACACAACTTTATACCACGAATCCACTCAAATAAATAAACAAAAATTTACAATATTCAAGTATTGGATGTTTGCTTCAAAGCAAGTAAAATATTGTCCCGTTATAAACAAGAACATAACAAGCACTTTTTTAAATGCTCAAAATAATTTTCAATAAATCACTTTTTAAGCATAAGCGAGAATCATTTTCGAGTCTTTTTTCAAGCACGCAAGTGATTAATCATTATTTGGTCATCAAAAGTACTCGAAGAAGACTCACCTAGGTGATTTTTGACAAAACAATCTTCCAAATGCTATGTGGGTTATTGCATACTGGTATTCTGTTTTGTGTTTTGTGTGAGTGAGTGATATTATGCTCACTCTCTCTCTTTTGCTAATTATAAAAGTATAGGTAGAGTGAGAAAACGGGGATTTTAAAAGAGAGTTTTAAATCGTAGTTTTATTGGTAGTGGTATTCATTTTTGTTGTTTTTTTTTTATTTGTTTGGATGTGTGTTTAAATTTTTGGATATTCTGTGTTTTGCTTGGTAGTTTGGTCAGTGAGTATCTATCCACCTTATCTCGCTCAACCTTCGCTCAATTTATTTGCTCGCATTTTTTATAAATAGGTTTTCCTATACATTTTTCTCTTTGCCCGAGTTCGCTAATTATCGAGAGAACCGTGAGTAGCATAGTCAATCTATAAAATATGTAATCTTTGGTTTGGTCATTCAAACAGGACTTTGAGTTCAGAATTAAACAGCGCGTGTTACCGAGCGGTTGGCCTTTTAAAAGTTTCAAGCGTCTCACCGTTTTTAACACTTTTTAGTTTTTTCCTTTAAAAAAACTTTCGGCTTACAAATTTTTGGCTAAAAACAAAACCTATAAAAATTTTGGACGTTATTATAAAAGTTTTAATTTCATAAAAAAAAAATATTTTTATTTTAAACAAAATCACAAGTCTTTTGTTCAAATTTTAAGTTTAAAAAACAAAAAATAGTGCAAAATTACAACAAAAAATCAAAATTCAAAATTTGTTAAAATTTTAAGTTTCTTTCAATTATAATTTTTAATTAAATTAAATTGGTTTAAACAAAAACAAAAAAGTAAGAAAATTTATAAAAAAAAACCCGCGGTGTAATTAAAAACGATAAACGTTTAATAATTTCAACAAAAAAACAAAACATTATAAAAATCCTAATAAATGGTAATTTAAACAAACATTTTTAAATATGTATCTCAAAAAAAATATATAAATTCAAACAAAAAACTATAAAGATCCGAAAAATATAAAAAGATCATAAGCAAGAGTCTAAGCTATGAAATAGATTGTGAGAGAAAGAGTATAAAACCAAAAATCGTATAACAAACAATTAAAGAAATGCATGTTAAGGTAACAACTCAAGTCAACAAAATACGTATGTGAATGTTACAGCAAAAAATTACCAAGTTAAATAAGTAATATAACAGATATAAAAAACTATCCCAGTGAAATTTCATCAAGAAAGTGAGAGAATAATAGTGTAATTTTTCTTACAAATATTTAAGAAATTGAAAGAAAACGACATCGAAACAATTTTTATAAATGCATGTTTTCATCTAAACAACTTTGTGTTTTAATTGTCCTATAAATAAGTATGTGTTTTTTGTTAAACTGTGTTCAAAAATCTTTTATGATATCCTTGTGAAAAATGGCATCTAAAACCAGTTTTTCTTTTTGATTCTTATATAAAGATTTGTGCAACAAAGAAAAGATCATATAACACTTAAAACCCAAACGAGTAACACCTATTAATTAATACAGCGAACGAATGTTTAAACGATTAAACTAAACATATGTAGTAGTAAATGGCAACATTTGCCACAGAAATGCCGCCGTTACATGCGGCGGAAGCCCTGGCCGGGGTGACAACGCAGGCATCCTTACAAGGAGAAGTTGGATCTGGAGTAGTTCAAACTCAACAGGAGGGTATAGATTCTACACAATCTCCTGAAATGGAACAACAAAATAATTCAAAAAACTCCATAACCACGGCAACCAATACGAATAATAATAACACAATATCGGCAGCGGAAGATTCATCTGATAATCAGCCTTCTACACCTCAACCTCATATAACAAATGGTAATGATTCGCAACAATCATCATTACATTCTCAACAGCATCAACAACAACCTGCAGTTCATTATCCTTATGCAAATCATCACGTGTATGCAAATTCACAACCTACAACAACCGCTAATTCACATTTAAATTACTTGTGTCCCCAACAAATTTATTCTTCTTCCAATATGGATATGCAGCAACAACAGCAATTGCAACAACCTTTAATTGCTAACCATCATTCATCTTCCTATCTTAATTCATATGAACAGTTTTATCAGCAACAGCAACATCAGCAACAAAATCCATCTCAACATCAACCAGCTCATCAATCACAAAATCCCCAAATGGATTATCTCAACTCCAACACGAACTCCAATTCCATGTATTCCGCCTCGGAATATAAACAAGAAGCTGGTGTACAATATCATCCCTATCTCACTACTCCCAATTCGGGTATACCACCAGTTATCTCACAAAATTCCAACTCAAATAATGCGGTAGACACTGGTTCACAATTAGCGCCGGTAGTATCATCAGCCAGTTCAAGTGTCATGAGTCCAAGGGTAGTATCCTCTACTAGTCCTTCCTCTTCTAGCAATCAAATGCAAATTACCGGTAGTGCTAGTAGTACAGGTAGTATGAGTGCCGGTAATCCCAGTTCACCGACGGGTACCCCTCAGTGTAAAAAGTGTGGCATAATGTGTACAAATGAAACTGAACTACAGGAACATATAGCTAATGTTCATGGGGCTTCTCCTTATGGCAGTAGTGGTTATGCCAGTTCTCCTTACGTTAAAGAAGAACTACAACAGCAACAAACACCTCCTTCTCAGACTCAACAACAACAACAGCAGCCATCTCAACATGGTGTTTCTAGTTGTAGTAATCCTGGTGAAATTTTAGATTTAGATTCACAAAAAATGATGCTATATCCTCCTGCACCTGGAGCAATGCCAATGGTGCATCAATCTTTAGTCAATACCGATCCTTTACATGGTTTACATAGTATGCAGCAAAGAACCGGTATGGCTACTTGGGATCAACAATCTAATCAGGGATTACCTCCCTATCTACAGCAACAACAACCAACACCAGAAAGTAAAAACTTATCCAATCAGCCGCCCTACTATCAATCACCCAAACAATCACCATATCATGTGTCTAATAGCACAAATATTATAAAATCGGAATATCCGATTATTAAAAATGAATATCCAGCTGATAATCAACAGTATATGAGTGATAAGTCATTTGATTCTACGGCACCAGGTTCACAACAAATGATGCCTCCTGCTGTTTCCTCTAATCCGGCAGAATTTCCTTCTACCACTACGGGTGGGCCTCAAGATTCACAGCAACAATCTGTGGGCAATCAAAAATTTCGTCAGGGTAACTTCGAGCCACCTACTTCATCGTCCACCTCTGTTACACCTGGTGCTATAGGAGCCAAACCTGCCAAATGGAAGTCAAATGCAGCCAAACGTCCTAAAATTTACAACTGTACAACCTGCAATAAAGGGTTCACCAGTTCGGGTCACCTAAAACGTCATTACAATACAACATTACATATAAATGCCGTTAAGTCGAGTGGTCAACCTGATCCGGCTGGTCCCCGACCGAAGAATGATCACCCAGTAGGTAAAACCACAAGAAGAGCTAATGCCGCCGCAGCTGCAGCAGCCCGGCGGCTACAAAAAAAACAACAACAACAGCAGCAACTGCCGCCAAATCCAGTACAACCACCAGAGCCGCCCAATAGTCCGCAGAATTATGGCGGACCCCAGACGGCAGCTGGTGGCATGATGCCATACACTGCCACTTCCCCACCCAATACCATGTATCAACAGCAGCAACAATATCAACAACAGCTTCAGTACATGTCTCCAGTTCAGTCAACGACAAACATTTCACCACAGCACGCTTCCAATATGGTTGGTTTAACCCCAACTGCTCATCATCAACAGCAACAACAACAACTACCATCACAAACACAAGAAACCGTTATGAACGGTCACCCAAACGCGTTAGCAGGCCCCTCCGTCTCACCAACTCAACAACAAACGCCAATGCCGTCCTCCCAAATGAGGGGCCTGCTGAACATAACATCAACACCAACAACAATACATATAATAAAGGCGGCAAACATGGAGAATCTGGATCCGCAACAGTACCAGATTCTGGCAGAGGAGCAGGTGGCAGAGTTGGCCTGCCTCTCGAAATGGAAGACGGAGCAGGAGGATCAGCAGCGGGACTTGCAGGAGGGCAGCTTGCACTCAGCAAAGGGCGACATGGAATCGCTGCAGGGGGAGGACTATCTAGCGGAGCAGGAGGGGCATCACAAGGAAGTGGATCACAATGCGGTACTCCACCAGATGCAGCCTCTTCCGCAACCTCAGCATCAACTGGACTACCATCAGCAGCAAGCGGACATGGACCATCTCTATCACAGCACCACGCCCAGCAGCACTCACAGCAACACGTCAGTCCACTCACCCCATATTATTTCCCACCAACAATACCAGGAGCAACTGCAACAGCAGCAACACCAAATGGTGGCACAGGGCATTTATACCCTCACACAAATCCCGTCGCCGCCGCAGCAGCAGCAGCACAGTATAATGGAGCATCAGCCCTACATCAGCATGCTGCCTTTGGCTATCAACATGCAGCAGCACAGCAATATGCAGCAGCTGCAGCCGCAGCCGGATACTACCATCCCCACCACCAATACGGTCAATATGCTGCAGCCCAGCCTCCACATGCCGCCTACGCAGCTGCAGCCGCCGGACACCAATACCAATATCCCGCACATGCTGCCGTCGCACATCACCACCAACAACATCACCAGCATACCATCGTACCACCAACTGCAACAGGCCGACTCGGTAGCGCAACCGCTGGACCACACGCCGGTCTCTCCTCACACTATTATTGGTAATACACAGATCACAGATCCAGAGATTTCAATGATGGATAATAGTAATACACAGATCTCAGACCCAGAGATTTCAAAGTTGGATAATAGTAATACACAGATCACAGATCCAGAGATTTCAAAGTTGGATAATAGTAATACACAGATCACAGAACCAGAGATTTCAAAGTTGGATAATAGTAATACACAGATCACAGATCCAGAGATTTCAATGTTGGATAAAAATGTTAATTTATTGCCAGCCCCCGTGCAACAACAACAACAGACTAATGATGATAAATTGGTACATGTAATATCTATTGCGTCCCCGGGACACACTTCATGTATACAGGAATATATTATTACTGAAATATCACCCCCAAGAGGAGATTTAGTACCTCAGGAGCAGATTTTGTCTCAGCATGACAATCAGGAACAGATCGACAACCTAATCGTATCTCAATATGCGGCTTATTCTCCCACATTAACCTCATCAGCCAGCACAAATTCAGAATGTGAAATCAACACTAACTACACCTCTGAAGAACAAGACTTGCATCATCAAATGCAAGAAGTTCTCGACAAACAGGAGGCTCAGCTGCGACAGAAGAATGTGAAATCTCGGCAGTCCACTGCGACCGCAAATAAACGTGAACGAAATCCTAGTACTTCCAGTTCGATAGGAGCCAATAGCGAAATATTACCCAGTGGCCGCATAAAATGTTTACCCTGTAACAAGGAATTCACCAAAATCTGTTATTTAACACAGCACAACAAAAGTTTTCACTCCGGTGAGTATCCATATCGTTGTTTAAAATGTGGCAAACGTTATCAAACCCAAGAGGTCTATGATATCCATGTTCTTAAACACAAAACCATCGATAAGGCCCATAAATGTAATATATGCCCTAAACAATTTCATCATAAAACTGATCTTCGACGTCATATTGAAGCCATACATACGGGCAACAAACAACATTGTTGTGATATTTGTGAGAAGAGTTTTTGTCGCAAAGATCATTTGCGAAAACATTTGGAGACACACAATCGTCCCCGCATGTTAAGCAAGAAATCCGCAAGAGCTAAAAATACCACAACTACGGTGGACCAAATTAATAAATCCAAAGATAAGTCAATTAACACGCTCAATAATGAAGAAAACCTTGTTCCTATAATTACCTCGCAAATAATTTTGACACCAGCGAATCATTTTAATGAAACGACTTCTTTAAGTTCTGCAACCACCTCTACCCCTTCGCCACTATTACAACACCTTGATAATGTGGCTATAGATGATGGTGCTATGTTAGAACAAGACATAGGTGCATATGATGCTAATGAAATGTATGAAGAAGAACCAGAATATTTACCAATGCAAGAGTATCAAGAATATATACAGCAACAACAGCAATTTCATGCCTACAACGGATTATATTTCACAATTTGTTAAATACGTTTGGGATTTTAGCATATTTAATTCCTTTAATGCAATTTCAATTGCAAAATTCAACACAATATGTGATAGGGACAAATGTATATCAAATAATAGCACAAGAGTTGCCAATATAGAAGGGAGGGGGAGAGAGGGAGAGAGAGATAGTTGGGAAAATTTAATAAAGGTTTAGGGCCAGTATTATAGTCATTACTTTTCAAAAAAAAAATTTCCTACAATTGCTGACTACAAAACTGGCCCTAAAAAATTTTCTTTTAGTTCGCTGTTCTTAAGAGCTTTTAGGAGGTTTAGAAAAAGATAAAATCTTTTAATAAAAAAGTGTTGTTATATTGACAAAATTTTTTTTCAATATCTGAATAATACTATTCTAATCAAGTGCTTTTGTTTTGATTAGAGCTTTTATGCTTTTTTTTAAGTTGTTAAGCTTTTTTAAACGCTTTCGAGCTAAGTTGCTTCAACTACTATTTTTTATTGAAACTTGCAACTGTTGCCAATATTTTAACTTTTTTCAATCTTTCTTGAGCTTTTTTAAACGTTCTCTACAAATTAAGTTTCATAGAAAAATTATTTTTAAATTCAGTTTGTTAAATTGTAGCAAAATATAACTATTTTAAATGTAAATTTTTTGTGACAAAAAGAGCTTTTGTAGAATTAGTTAAACTTTTGTAATCAAAAAGCTTTTTAAGCAGAAAACAGCAGTAAGAATATAACACACACACACACAATTTGTCATCTTGCAAAGAGCAAAACAGAGTAGAAGAGAATCTTAAGAACTAGGAGTGGCTCGCTTCTAAAACAAAGTTTTATAAAAGTTATTACAAGAGAACAAAGATCATCAAAGTAAAAAAATGACATTAATAGTTTATACTCATTATGTTAATTGTAATTATATTTACCTTAACTTTTTTTTTTTTTAAATTTTTCTATTTAAAACAGCTTTTTATATAAAACATGTTTTTACTTGACAAGTTTTAAATATTAAAATTTTAAAAAATTAAAAAAAAATCAAAACCTGTCTCAAAATTAAAAAAAATGTTAATTTTTTTTAATTAATAAAAATGTTTAAAAATTTAAACAAAAATGGTTAAAATAAAAGAAAAAAAGTTTTTCAAATTACTTTAAACAAAAAAAAAATTAATATATATATATAATTTTAAAACATAAAAAATGTTGCACAAAAGAGACAAATTGTTTCAACATTTTAAGATTATACCGCAGAGAAAAGGACATCATATTATGACTGATTTAGAAAATAAGATTATGATTGAAATATGTGATGATCATCATATGATTCTAACAGTCATAGTATGATCCTAAATTATGATAAAATTGTCATCAGTGATCATAATACAATCAGTTACAATTATATTTATAATGACTACAATCATAATATTATAATTTCGTTTCCTCAATAGTTTTTCTCTGCGGGTGTGCAACACTATTTTCGGCCGACAATGAATCCAGTGCCAAACGGAGGTTTTAAGTTAGTAAATATACTAACTTAAAACCTTCGTTTCGCAATCCTTAGAAGGTTCTAATAAGAAATATGGGAAATACCAAAAAAAAAAATCCCCTAAAACGGACGTTTTAAGGAAAAAAATGTTCTGTAAATATGTTTGGCTTTAAATTTCACTCATTTGTAACACTAAAATAAATCTTAAAAGCCATAAAAGTATTTGAATAACTTTTTAAAATTTTACACAATTTTTTAAAATTTCTAAAAAATTTAAAAAAATCTACAAAATTAAAAAAAAAAATTATGAAATTTTCTTGGTTTAACAACACTTTTTTTTATTAAAAAAAAAATTTTACCAAAAATTGGACAAAAATAAATTTGTTAACTCTAACATAACCTACAAAATATTAAAACTTACATTGCATCTTTTATCTTAAAAAAAACTACAGAACTTAAAGAATTCCGATCCTTTTTAAAATTGTCATTTTTATTTTAAAATTAAAAAAAACTAGACATACCAATTGTTTAATAAAACAAAAAGTTAAAACATATAGTGATACCAAATCTTAAATAATGCAAAACTATATCAGGGATTAATAGTTTTAATACTTAAATATATTATTTTAATTATTATTTAAACACATATTTTTTTATATTTTTGATTTTTTTATATAATTTTGTGTGTCATATAATTTTATAATATTGTAATGTTTTCTTTTCTCCTCATTTGCTTTCTTACCAATTGTTATTTAGGTTGTTCACAAGGGGTGTGCTATCTGTTGTATCGTCCTAACAAAAAACAGAGTTGTTAAAATTTTTATTTAACTTTAACAACGATTTTCTATTGGGTTTTCTCTCTGTTAGCATACTCAAATATAGGTCACTAAACATACATACATAAATATAATAGTGGTATTCATCTAACTGGATTTATGCCTTCGTAAACCGTGTATTTTTGTAATCACGTATATTTATAACTTTACCTGTTTATTTGAAAGAACGCACCTTTTAAAACTATTCACATTTCAATTTTGCATTTAGCCACTTTTTCGATTTTTTCATAAATTAAACACAGAATTTTTTAAATTTATATTATTTAAAAACATATAAAACAGAAAATAAAAAACAACACACAAAAAAATTCAAAATAATTTTATTTTTGACAATATTCAAATGTATGTATAAATACGAAAAAGTTTACACACAAAAATGTAATCGTAGAAAATAACAAAACTAGTTTACCAGGCCTCGTAAACTAGTTGACATTAATCGAGTAAACTTACAACATATACACAGTATACGAGGCGTAAATACTTTAAATGAATACCTTTAATGTATCGTGCTATTCGTAAATGTTGTATTTTTTCAATTTAAATTTTAACATCTCTGTTTTTTGTTAGGACGATACAACAAATAGCACACCCCTTGTAAACAACCTTATTATTTTTTATTAGTTTAAGCCATTTAATAAATCCAAACATAACCTGTTAATTCCATTAGTTTTTAGTATAATTATTTTTTTAATTTTCTTTATATTTGAAACAAAAAAAAAGAAAAAACAAAAATACTCAAAAAGTAGTAACAAAACATTTAAAAAAAAAATACTCTACAAAAATTGTTGTTAGTATTATTTAATAAAACACAATTTATTTGTATAAAAACATAAACATGTGACAAAAGCGCATTATAATGTGATAATTACTTGTGAAAAAGTTGAAAAAAACAATAGGATTAAGAGAGGAAACATTCTAATTGAAAAATAAATTGTTCAAGTATTAGTTAATTCTGGCTCTTCTGATTACAAAACATACATTGTATAGGCTGTGATTGAAAAAACTTCAATTAGCCACACTCAGCGCTATGCCGACCGTGGTGTAACTTGTTAAGAGGTGATGCTACGAGTCATAGCCTGTGTAGAGGGCTGCCAGTTCAATCCCCGGTCATGGCAATACACAAAAAGTTTTTCATAAAGAGACAAATTAACAATTAAAAATTACTTTGATCAGTTGACACATAAACTAACCACTGACAAGTCTTTATATATATATATTCCCATCGTTCCTATAAGGAGCATAGGGCCTCTTTGGGTGAGACGAAACTGCGGCAGTCTGGTGATTCCCTTGCGTCTGTTAAATTTTTCAATAAAAATGTTTTCTTCTTCTTCCTATAAATCAACTCTAGAAAAAAAAAATAAAAAATAGTAATTAATTTTAATATTAATTACGATTGTCCTATGCGACGGTTACAAACACATAACTAAAAAATAATAAAAATTAAAAAAATTTGCACAGCAGCAACACATATTTTAAAGTTGAAAAAAGTTCTATGAACTTCAATAATTATTTTTTTTTTTAATTTCGTACGTTTATTTTTAAAAATTTTTTGATTTGTATAAAATTTAAAATTTATATTTTGAATTTTTGTACTTTTTAAGTTTCCTTAGTGTCTTATTTTTTTGTATTATGTAAACGTACTGATAAAAAAAAAAAAAAAAAAAAAAGATCATTTCACAAACAAAAAAATAAATTAATATTTTGTTTTAAAACCATAATTATATTTTTGTGTTTTTATTTATTATTTTTTTTCCGTTTTTAGAATACTTTTTGGACTTTAGCTTAAAAATTTTTATTTTTTTTTTATTTTTTAGGATTGAAGGATTTAGGCAGTAACTTTTTAAAAATGACGTATGAAATTTTTATTTAAAAATTTTTTATATAAAATATGCTTTTAAACAAATTTTTTTATAATTCCAAAATATCACAAAACAGGTATAGTTGTGTCGTTCATGGACAAACTAGTTCAATTAAACGATTCACTCAATTGAACGCTATGACTTCGTTCACCATTATTATCTCTTTTCGTTCAATCTTTCATTTTGTTTTTTTTTTTTCATAGAAAAAATGTTTCTCTTTTCAATTAATTTGTTTAAAGAATTTAATGTTTTTTTATAAAACATATTAAAAATTTTTATTAAAGCCCCGTAAGTTGTTTTTCACGTGAAAAATTTCACTCGAAATTAAAAGGCCTCAAAAGTTTATTTAAATTCTAAAAATTAACATTTTTTTTTATTTTATTAGAAAGACACAATCACAATATACAAAAAATGCCATTTTTCACAAGAAAAATAATAGTCTTGTAACTTAAATTTGCGTGAAACCAAAGGCTACACGATTTTCACATGAAACTAATTATCGTGAAAAAAAATCGTTTTTTTTTATATTGAGTAAGTATAACAGTTTTTTCACGTGAAATAGAAACAACTACGGTGCTTAAAGTATTAATTTTTCTGATAATTTCTACAATTCTGACAACAAAATTAATGAAGGAACATGTAAAACAAAAAATTGTCAAATGAACGATCCCACAGTATACTAGATAATAGGATAACATGGTTGCATTGATCACGCACATGTATTAGTAACAGCAATACATGTTTTATTCTAACTAATGTGAAACAGCAACAATGTACCAAGAAGCATTTGATCACCATGTTAGGGAAAATAATATATATAGGGAACTTAATCTTCTATGAATGTTCTGTGGAACGACACAGTTCAAACGAATGACAAAGCTCAAAACAAAAAACGATTGAACGATATGAACACACTACTGCAATGAATTTTACTGAACGATAAGAACCGAGTCACCAAAATGAACGATTAAGCAAAACTCACCACTCTCCGTGGTGATAATTTAGATTTCGCTGAAATGCGGAGGCAGCATTAACAAAGCCGTTTTTTTTTACCAAGCTGATATTTAGGGTGTAAAAGTGTGAAGGAAAATATATAGCGGGCATTTTTTTTGTGGATAGAAGAGAACCTTTCTGCTAAAAATTAGGATTGTCGTACAAAGTTGTATTATATCCTAAAATGTAGGTGAGTATCTGTGCTTTCAAAAGTCGATTGAAGCAATACTGAGGTAATGATATTAGAGCAACAGTGGAACATGTTAAGGAATGACAGATTTGGCTTGAAAATTGTCACTGGAGGTCGGCATCTCAATACGGCAGACGATTTTCAGATATTTTGCGATTTCTTTAAAAATAATACTTTCTCCAAGATTTGGAGTCGCCGAATACGAATCTGGTATCATATTTCAAGAATTCAAAATGGCGGTTCCAATATGGCGGATATTTTTTTAAATGTCGCTGAATACAAATCTGATATCAATTTTAAAACGTTCAAAATGGCGGATCCAATATGAAGAATGATTTTTTTATAAAGTGATCGGATTTGTATGAAATATTTTTTCGCTAAGTTGTTGCTGAATAAGTATCTGATATAAGATTTCAAAAATTTAAAATGGCGGATAATTTTTTTAAAAAGTGATCGCATTTGAATGAAATATTTTTTCGCAAAGTTTGGGGGATCGCTGAATATGATTCAACATTGGATTTAAAAAATTCAAAATGGTGAAACCAATATGAGGGATGAGTTTTTAAAAAAGTGAACGGATTTGTATGAATTTTTTTCGCAAAGTTTTGGAGGTCGCTGAATACGAAGCTGATATCAGATTTCAAAAACTCACATGGCGGATCTCATATTGGATCTTTCGATTTGATTCATATGTAATATTTTTTCTTAAAGTTTGGGGGGTCGCTGAATACAAATCTGATATCATATTTCAAAATGGTGAATCCAATATGACGAATGATTTTTTTAAAAAGTGATCGGATTTCTATGAAATATTTTTCGCAAAAGGTTTGGAGGTCGCTGAATACGAATCTGATATGAGATTTTAAAAATTCAAAATGGCGGATTCAATATGAAGCATGAATTTTTTATTAAAGTGATCAGGTTTGTATGAAATATTTGTTTGCAAAGTTTCCAAAATGACGACTTCAATATGAAGGATAATTTTTTTTAAACTGTGATCGCATTCTTATCAAATATTTTTGCGGAAATTTTTGGGGGTCGCTGAATACCAATCTGATATCAGATTTTAAAAACTCACACGGCGGATCTAATATGAATGATAATTTTTTTAAAAAAGTTGTTCGGCTTTGTATGAAATATTTTTTCGCAAAGTTTAGGGGGTCGCTGTTTAAAAAAATTTTAAATGGCGGATCCAATATAGTGGATATTTTTCTTTTGAATGTGATCCGATTCTTTCAAATATTTTTTTCGCAAAGTTTAAGGATAGATAAATACGAATTCAACACTGGATTTCAAAAATTCAAAATGGTGGATTCCTTATAGCGAATGATTTTTTTAAATGTGATCGCAGTCTTATCAAATAATTTTGCCGAAGTTTTTGGGATAGTTGAAAACGAATTCGACATTCAATTTAAAGAAATTCAAATGGGCGAATCCAACATAGCGGATAATTTTTTTAAATGTGATCGGATATTTTACGGAAGGAGTTGGGGGTCGCTGGATACGAAGTCCACATTGCATTTAAAAAATTCAAAGTGACGGATCCAATATGAAGCATGATTTTATTAAAAAGTTATCGGATTTGTATGAAATAATTTTTCGCAAAGGGTTGCTATATATGAATCTGAATCAAAAATTCAAAACGGCGGATCCAATATTAAGGATAATTTTTTTAAGAGATCTGTATAAAATATTTTTTGCAAAGTTTTTGGGTAGCTGAATACGAATTCGGCACTGGTTTAAAAAAATTCAAAATGGCGGATTGAACACGGCGGACAATGTTTTTTTATGTCATCGAATTCTTATCAAATATTTCTTTTGAAAAGTTTTGGGTTAGCTGAATACAAATCCGACATTAAATTTAAAAAAATACAAAACCACGGATCCAATATATACACTAATAAAAAAGTCTGTAAAAGATTTAGTTACAACTACCAAAAATTAGTTAAAAATGATGCTGCAGAAAAAACTACGAAAGTTACCAGATAATTTTTGCTATATATTCGTAAGATAGGAACAGCATAAATAAAACTATTAAATATATAGAATTCTGGTTAAATTTGAGTTAAATTTTTGTTAATAAAAAATAACAAATTAACCTGTTAAAATCAGCAAAAAATTTTGCTAAATAATTAGTAGCCTAAAAAATCACAAAAAAATTTAAGTTTTCGAAGTTTTTTTAACTGCAAATAAAAATTGAGCCTTTTGAAAGCAGCAGTTTACAATTTTTTAGCAAACATTTCTGTTGAATTTAGCAGGATAGACTGCTATTTGCATTCAACTAAATTTAACTTAAAAATAGAAAAATCTTTTAGATATAACAGTTTGTTTTTGCTATTTTTAGTCTACTAATATTTAGCAAAATTTTCTGCAAATTTTACAGTACAATTTGTCATTTTCAATTAAATAAAAGTTGACTTGAATATAACTAAAATTCTGTAAATTTAACAGTTTTATTTTTGCTGTTCTTATTTTACTGGTATTTAGCAAAAAAAAAAACACTGCAGTTTTTTCTGCAACATCATTTTTGACTAATTTTTAGTTGCTATTTTTACAGATTTACTTCTATGAGTGTACTATTTTAAGGAAACATAGTTAAATCGGGTATCAAAGGAAAGGTATTTCAAAAAGCTATCTTGTGGTGTATATGCTACGATGTTTTTGTTATTTTTCATTTCCTAAACTTTTAGAGGTTTTTGGAATTTTTGATGTTTGTTATGAGCGACTAAATAATAGTATTCCTAAAAAATTCCATTCCAGGGCAACATTTTGCTTGTTAAATACAGTTCTTTGTGTTTCTTGAATACATAATACTTTTTGCACAACTTTGAGGAAGCCTAAGGGGCAATTGAAATGGAAATTATTTTCGTTGCCTCAACACTCCTCTTCAAATTATCCTGGACATATTTACTTACTTGGACAATTATAAGTGTCAAAAATCCTTACTTGAACTAAGAGAATTATGTCAGTAAAATAAACTGCAATTGCAGTTAAAAATTCTACACTGCAAATTCATTTTAAATTAACTGATATTGCAGTTATTTTAACTACAATTGCAATTAAAATTAACTGAAATTGTAGTTAATTCAAAAGCAATTGCAGTGCACTCTTTTTTAACTCAAAATGCAGTTAATTTTACGGACATAATTCTCATAGAAAATTCAATTTATGAACGGTATTTTATAATGGTTTTCAAATTATTATTCATAAGGTATTACAACTTCTGTGAAATGTACTCAGAGAATTCTGTCGGTAAAATTAACTGCAATTGTAGTTAAAAAAGTGTACACTGCAATTGCATTTGAATTAACTGAAATTGCAGTATTTTTAATTGCAATTGTAAATAAAATAATTGCAATGTCTGTTCATTTTAATGTACATTTGCAATGTACAGTTTTTTTAACAGCAATTGTAGTTAATTTTACCGAGATAATTCTCTTAGTGTAGTTAGTTCGGCCAAATAGACAAAAGCTTGGCAGCGGACAGTTAACTTCACAGCTAAGTTTTGGTTTTTTTCTTAATTTTGATACCCAAATTTTGATTGGAAAATTCTTTTTCCATTAACAAAAATTGTCCACAAGTCTGCAAAATAATACCTGAATACCGTCCAATTATTTATTTATAAAAAATTAAAACTTCATATAATTTTCCATTTTTAATGCGAACTTTGCGAAAGTTAGTAGTTTTTTCTATATTTTTTTATTATTTTGAAAAATTTTTAACACAACCACGGAAATTTCTCCTTGTACTACTACATTTACATTAACCAAAAACTAGTAGCTTTTGAAAACAACTTGTAAATACTTTTCAAATTCCATATAAATATTTAATCAAAAATTAACAGTTCTTAAAAACTATTAGTTTTGGGATGTAGTGTAAATTGAGCTTTACAAACAAGTTTCAATTACAAGATTCATAATATCAATTATATATTAATTTAATCAATCAATCAATTACTAGAAATTTTGTATGATTAATTGAAACATTAAATAATTCAAATATTTAACGGATTCAATTAAACAATTGCGTAAAAACAAAAAAAAAACAAACAAAACAAAGCCTTAATTGGATGCACTGTTGCCATAACGGTGATTTTCTCGTCAGATATAGCGATTTTTTTTACTCCTAGCAGAAAAAGTTGTCGTGTAGCTATTAATCAAAAATTTACTGATTTTTTATCAACCGTACTATAATTTTTAAAAATCGGTTTTATGTTGAAAAATATTATAGAATTCGCATATTGATATTCTTTTATTATAAAAACCAATAAAGTATGTGTCTGTAGTTTTTCACCGTTTTGATGCTTATTCGTAAAATTTTTCATTATCTAAAAGTTTACAACACTTCTTATGAATATATTAAAGAAGTTTTTGGGTAAAAAACCCTTTAAGTACCATTTTTCAACAATCTAGCGACAAAATCGCTAAATTTTTGCACTGTTTATAAATCTAGTGATTTTCTAGCGATTTTTGAAAACTTATTGGCAATACTCACTAGATGATCAAAGCTAATAATTTTTGGTGTGTACATCTGTCGATAACAATTTATGTAAGTAATCCAAAAAGTGAAGTGCGCATTTAATTTTGAATAAAAAACAAATTGGAACTCTTTGGAATTTGTCTTAACTGGGTTTTACTGTATTAAAAACATACAACCACTTACGAATAAGTGAGTGCTTGGGAGGTGTGAGTCATATGTAAAAATTTTAATTAAATTAATACACTATCCTAGCAATGGCTCGTTGCAGGAAAACAGACTAAAACCTTTAGTGGAATCGAACTCACAACCCCTCGCATTGATAAACTAACAAATGGCTGACTTAACGGAATTCATATTTGGCGAGCTTACTTAACTGATTTACTGCCTTAACGGCGCTCATATTTGTTTATTTCAAAATAAATTTTTATAATGCAAATTTAGTTTGAAAAGATTTATGGCCAGATTTGTCTAAAGCAAAAATGTCGTTTTGCATTTATGACCCATATTTCTTAATTATTGTACTTTCTATTTCTAGTATGTGTTTGTTATTCGGTCTACTATAAATAATAAACTATTGGGTTTAACACATATTCTTAAGCTGCCTACACACTAGGGAACATACTTAAAAAAAGAGAGCATTTTTTGTGAATGTGTGAGTGCGTTTGTGTGTGTGTGAGTGTTGAGAGCGTGCATTTCGTGTTTACAAAATTTTTTGATATTTTTTGTTCCCTCAACCATGTTCCCTAGTGTGTAGGCAGCTTTAGGTCAGCGTGGCCACTACGCATTCATAGGGCAGTGTCACACGTTCAATATATATTGTGATATTTGGATCGCGATCCATTTTAATGGATTGATGGATCGCGTGTGTATGCTACATGTTCAATATTTATCGCGTCAGTATTTACATTATTTTTGAGCTGTGCTGGTCGTTTATTAAAAAATGTCGCGAGAGAAAAAAAAAAAAAAAGAAAGCCTGTTTAGTTATTTTGCTTGCTTTTTTATTGAAGAAATGTGTTATAAATGTTTTATCTTTTTTGTTTGCACTGCGTATTTTATTTCATTTGTTTTATTTTCTTTATTCTTTCACTTTTTACTACACTCAGGGAATTATGTAGGTAAAATCAACTGCAAATGACAGTTAAAATAACTGCATTTGCACTTAAAAATGTGTAGACTACATTTGCAGTTAAATTAACTGCAATATGAAGTTATTTTTAACTGTTAAAAATCAACTGACAAATGTAGTAAAAACAACTACAAATGCAATTGAAACAACATACATGCAAATTATTGTAAAACTGTACAAACAACTGCAAATGTAGTTAAAAAACATAAATAAAAATTATTTTAAAAATTATTAATTTAATAAAAAACAAATTTATGTAAACACTCCTAACTTAATTTTATTCTATTTAAAATTGAGAAATCAAAATTTACACTAATGTCACTTTTATTTTTCACTAGTAAGATATTGTTGTAGATGTCCGTCTGTGAGGGATGAAATATGGCGTTGTTTGGCTTCCTTTTTTTTCTCCAGGTAGAAAGAGATGAGAATATAAAAGAACTGAAAGAAAATAAATACAATAATTTTTAATAATCCCGTAAATAAATTTATATTATAAAACTTACCTTATTATTTTAATAACTTAATAAAAAAAATATATAAACTTTTCCGTATTACGCGTCCTCACTCTTTGGCGTTGTTTTATGACTAAGACAAGAGAAAACATGTTCTACTCATATTCTTTCACTAGAAATTTCTAAACAAGCGCGTCATGCATGTGTATGACGCGCTTGTTTGATTGTTTGCTTCGTGTGTGTGCACACACACTTGAAAATATAAGTATTTGTAAAAAAAATTCAAATTAACTGCATAAAATAAATGTTACTACAATGTGGTAGTTTTTGTAGTTAGTTTGAAGTTTTAAGTAAATTAACTACAATTGTAGTTAAAATAACTACAACCGCATTACTACACAAATAACTGTCATGTAGTAACTGCCGAACTTTTCTGAGTGTATTGTATCGCGAATTGATATTACGAACTATGCTACACGTTCAATATTTATCGCGTGATCCGCGATCCGTGATCTGGATTTCAGAATATTGGGCTATTCTGCGATATGGATCGCGATCCATCAATACTGCATGCTACACTTTCAATAAATATCGCGATACTGGATCGCGGTCAATATATATTGAAAGTGTGACACTGCCCATACGAATGTACGTTCATTAGGGCGGGTCGATTTGTAGGGAGTCAAAAAAATCGCTCAAGTGACAAGGAAAATCGTATTCTAGGGATCAAAATGAGAAACTTTGCCCTCTAAAACGAATTCTGAATCTCCGACTTTTGACCCGTAGGGTCAAATTTTGAAAAATCCCACTTTGACCCATTTAGAGTGCCCCAATCGAGTCCAAATGTATGACCGACCCCTACTAACTTTGGAGGGCCGACCCACCCATGCCAGTGGCACACCCCTGGCCCCCCGGGGGGTTCCCCATACAAATATTTCAAAAAATCACCGTTTTTGGCATGGGTGGGTCGGCGCTCCAAAGTTAGTGGGGGTCGGCCATACATTTGCAGTCGATTGGGGCACTCTAAATGGGTCAAAGTGGGATTTTTCAAAATTTGGGACATCAAAAGTCGGGGATTCAGAATTCGTGTTAGAGGTATGGTTCCTCGGGCAAATTTTCTTATTTTGATCCCTAGAATACGATTTTCCTTGTCACTTGGGCGAGTTTTAAATCGCACGTATGTATGAACATTGTTCATATGTGCATATTTTCCTGCAGATAAAAGAAACAGGATACTGAAATTTTAATACACATACTCGTATTTTATTTTTACTATGGAGATTATAAAAAGGAGATTTAATTTTATTTAAAGGTGTCCGTCATAAATTTTTACAATAGCTGTTCATTTCCTACTTGTTTTTCAAAACTAATTGATTTTTAATCACCTAAAGTCATAAAAGTTTTAAAATAGCCATGTTTTGTATTTACATAGTAATCTCTTTATGATACTATGGAAAACTTTGCAAATCTTGGATTTATATTTTCTTTAGTAGCTCAAATCCTGTTAAAGTTTTATTGCTATAATATAATTTTGAGCGCCACTTTAGGATAATAAGTTAAACGGGAAATTAAATATATATTAATAGTAATTCTCTAAGAATCTACGAACTTTCCCTGGTTTTAAAATTTCGCAGCTGTACACCTACTAGAAGTAATGAATTTCCTTATAAATTTTGGCACTCTGAGTTTAAATCTCTTACTTAAAATTTCTCGATCGCGAATTAAAAAAAAGCGTTATTAAAGGACTTTTAAGAGGCGCCTTTAAAGTGATTTTTTTGGCCCCTTTTTAAAAAGGGTAAAAAACTCGTAAGTTGAAGAGTTAGATGGTTAAAATGTTCCGCAAAAATATTTGTCATGAAATTCTTCTATAAGTCTCTGAAGATATCAAAGTTGAAAATTTAACTTAAATCCCAGAAATAAGTCAACACTTAGAATGTGTTTAATAGCGAATTTACATTATGATCGAAATCGAGTTAAAAGTAGATTTCGATAGATTTCGACTGAAATCCAATTCAAATTTGGGATTTCAAACAGATTTCCCATAGGAAATGAAATCCCAATTTAATTTGGATTTCAGCGAAATCTCATCGAAATCCAAATTTAAATCCAATTTTTCTCCCATATTTGCAGAAAAGTAGGGAAGTTTGCAGAAAAAGTGGCAACATTCAGCAGCTGTTTATGTCATAAAAAATTAATAAATAATAAATTTTAATAACTTTAAAAAATTAAGGAATAACATAATAAAGTCTGTTATTTTTAATTGAAAGAAATATTTAAAGTTGAAAACGGCTATTTTATTGCATCCGACGAAGAGAAACTATGAAAAATCATTTGATTGCGCCGACAAGAGCACTGACAAAACATTGAATATTTTAGCTTTCTACTAATCATCCCTATAATTAAACACATTTCTTAGCAAATATAACTTTGTATCTTTCATAATATAAATTATTTTTGTGTTCCGGCATTACATAAAATAGTTTTTAGAATATCTTTTAATTTTGGTTATTTTTTAAGGTTAGTTTGTTTACAAAAAAATTGTTGTTGGTCGATCGAAATCCCATTCATCTGTCAAATATTCTAATGTAAACGATATAGATTTCGAATTGGATTTCAAAACGAAATCTAGTGAAAAATTTAACAATGTAAATTCGCTATAAGGTTTAATTTCGTACTTGTTTAGAAATGAGTCTCAAATATCCCACAAACCTAGATTTTAGGGGGAAATCATGTGAATTTTCCATTTTAGTTATAGGATGAGTTCAGCGAACTTATGTAAAACACTACGAGGAACATTTTTGTGGAACATTTTAACCCTACAACTCCTCTATTTGGCCCATTTTTAAAAAGGGACAAAAAGGACCCGTTAGTTGAAGAGTTAGAGGGTTAAAATGTTCCGCAAAAAATTTTGTCATAAAATTCTACTATTAGTCTCTGAAGACATCAAAGTTTCAAATTTAACTTAAATGCCAGAAGTAAGTCAAAACTTAAGATGTGTTTGAGGTTTAATTTCGTACTTTTTCAGAAATGGGGCTCAAATGTCCCACAAACCTAGATTTTAGGGGGAAATCATGTGGATCTTCCATTTTAGTTATAGGATGTGGTCAGCGAACTTATGTAAAACGCTAAGAGGAACATTTTAACCCTCTAACTCTTCAAATTACGGGTCTTTTTTGTCCCTTTTAAAAAAAGTGCAAAAAAACCCTTTCATTGAAGAGTTAGAGGATTGAAATGTTCTACAAAAATGTTTCTCGTAGTATTTTATATAAGTTCGCTGAACACATCCTATACCTAAAAGGGAACATTCACATGATTTCTTATGCCGATTCACAATAAACATTTGCAAAAGGGGGGAAAACTTTAATCCCCCAAAAACCATAGGGCCAGATGTGAACTTTTAAAACGCCGATACACGTATTTTTATTTTTATTTTGGTCCCCTCTGCCAGAATCAGTTGTCAAAAGCTTGTTATTTTGGAAAAAATTTAATTTTGTTGTACAGTGATATTGTTCTACCTCAAGTAAGTCCAAATTCTAATATGATGTTGTCATATTAGATTTTATTTGTTGTTTCAAAAAGGTTGACCATTTTCATGATAGCTAGACAATACAATTGTTTCAAAAATGTTACAAAAATACAACGCGATGAGAGTTTTGTACTTTTTTATATGAACTATCTGATTTGGCAAAACCAGTCATAAATCAACACTTTTTGAAAAGCAACATTTAACAAACATTTGGTGATGCCCACGAAACAATTGTATTGTCTATCATGAAAATGGTCAACCTTTTTGAAACAAGAAATAAAATCTAATACGACAATTAGCGTGTTTTTTAATCACCTGGATTAAGAATTTTTCATACAAAAAATGGATTTATTAAATCCAAAAAAAAGCTGGATTTAATAAATCCACAATAAAAACACAAATATATGAAACAGCATATTAATTTAATGTCAGAAAAAAATACGAATAAAAATTAAAAGAGAAACAAAAAAATTGAAAAACTAACAAATAAAAGGTTTTTATTAAATTTTTTTTATGAAATATGTTTAGAAAAAAAACTACACCTAACCAAATACATATTTTTCATCTTGAACATGGATAAATAGCTCAAATAGAAATGGCAACTTTTCACTCTACAGTAAGTAATTTAATTAAATCCAATTAGTGAATATTAAATATTGCAATGGAATTTTTCAATTGTGTAAAAATATAAATTGAAGTGATAATACTGAAAAGTCAGACTTTTTATCGCTGTTTTATGTAAAATATAATTATAAATTAAAAGTTAAAGTAAAATCCTTCATCATCGAATTCGGTATTAAAAATTAGGGTGAAAGAAGTGTCGGACAGAAAATTTTTTTAAAATAGGAAGAACCTAACCCCATCTGTTGAGCACTTTTAGAAATACTTTTTGGATTTATTAAATCCAAGTGATTAGAAAAAACGGCTAATATCATATTAGAATTTGGACTTGACGCAGAACAATATTCTAAATAAATATAGGTTAATTTACATTTTTTTTTCTAGAAAATGCTTAATTAAAAGTTTTTATATCGATATTCATGCCAAATGGCACTTTTTACATTTTAAAAATTTGGGATCATTTTGACCTCATGTGCATATAATGGAAAATTTATATTTTTTTATTACTATATAAAAAATTTGGTGTTAACAGAGCTATTTGGACGACTTTCACCAAATCCCGCAAGAAACAACACAATATTTTTATATACAATACTTTCAGAAAAAATCGAAAATTTTCGAAAATTTCACTTTGCCTTGATAAAGAAAGTGTTAACGTTGTCGGAGTTTGAATACCATTATCTAAAAGATCGGCCAAAATCAAACTTATCTCTAAAATTTTCAAATTTAAAACGTCTTTCTTCACTACTAACAAGGAATGTACCCCAAAACTCGGATATGTGACAGAGAATAAAAATCTAAGGTTGCCATATTTTTATGTGCAAGGTTTAGGGATTAAAAAGTTTATTTCATATTTGTTCCAAAGTAACTATAGGAAATTTTGGTGTCAAACAAAAGGTATTTGAGAGGCCTATTTATCGGTGAATAAAACATGCTCAAGCATGCTTATTTTTTTATGGCATAACACAAAATTTTAACTGGTTTTGTATGCAGGGTTAAGGGCCAAATTTACATATATTAATCCTTGTAAGATTTAAGTGAGGGTGTGTTTGAGACAAATTTTTCCAAAGGTCTATATTTATAAAGATTTGGGAACCTCTGAGTGCTTAACATGGACAATATGGGTATCAAACGTTTTCTTTTTGAGAGTAGATTCCGGTTATCTGAAAATAATACAAAAAAGTAAAAGAACTCGTACATTGAAACTTCTCATTGAATTAATGGAATTTTTCATAAAATGTAAAAAATTTCATTTCATTTGTTAAAACTTTCATACACTCAACGAAAAAGTTTCCTTAAAACTAGTTTCATAAAATATATGAAGCTTTTTCGTCATATTTATGAAATTTTTCAGTTACTCTGTGAAGAAAACTTCATTAGTTTACTGAAAATTTTCATTAAAACTCGTCCAGCAAAATTCCTCTACATAACTACGAGGGCAGATTATATTGAGTTTGTGCTGGTGTTTTTCAAACCAAAAAATATTGGACCTTAAACCATTTTCTAGTATCCCGATTCACTCAAAATCACTTTTTCATTCGATTTAGTCCGTCTGTGTGTCTGTCCACATACTGTTTTAGGCACGCTACAGGGCGCAAATATTAAAATACTTTTATGAAATTTGAAACACCGACTTAACATAATCTAACCTGGGTTAGCATAACCCAAGAGAGACAAAAATTTATATATGAGTTGCAGAAATTCGTACCAGATTTGCAAAAATTCATCCTTTTTTTATAAAAACTTAATTTTTTGATAAAAATGAAAATAGAAAAGATTCTATTACGACGACAATTCGCCGGACGACATGGCGACATTTTGCTTCCCATAAAATATATGAAAAAGTAATTTTCGCTGTCGTTGTTGAACCAGTTGTGATTAATCTCTAAAAAATACAACAAAATTTTAATTGATAATAATTGAAGCAGAGAAAAAATTCTACAAAAAAATCAGTAGAATACTCAAAACAAATTATGAAGAGAGAATGATGTAGAATATCAGTAGTGTTGCAAACAAATTTTCAAAATAAATGGCTAGATCAGCCCCAAAAATCGCTAGAAAATCACTAGATACTTAAAGGAGTTTTTACTCAAAAATATGTTCATAAGAAGTTTTATAAACTTTTAAATAATGAAACATTGGTATTGAAAATCCTCAATAGAGGGCGTTGTTCGGTGAAAAATTGCATACCCATATTTTATCGAAATTTATATTTTTTAGAAAGTTTTTTTTACTAAAACCGATTAAGAAGTTGTGTTTTATAATAAAGGAATATCAATATGATAATCTTATAATATTTTTCATCATAAAACGGAGTTTTAAAAATTATATTATGGCTGATAAAAAATCGCTATTTTTTGGCTAATAGCTACAGGACAATTTTTCACGCTAGGGGCGAAATAAAATCACTAGATCTGACGAGAAAATCGCCATTATGGCAACACTGCTAAAAACATATTATGAAGAGAGTATTACGAAGAAAATCAGAAAAAACAAATCTACTCAATGGTAATTAAACAATTTCAATTTAAAAACCTTAAAGGCTCAATTAGCCATACGTAACGTAACGCGACGAATCAGCTGATTCAATCTAAAATAATAAGTAAAAAAGAAATAGACTGTCAGCTATGCTCTTTTGACTCATTAGATTTTCCATAAGGAGACTCGTCACGTTACGTCCACGTATAGCTAATTCTACCTTAACACATATAGCAACTTAATTCAATATTTGAAAACTTTGTGTATAGTAATGCGCGCGTTACTACATAAAAAAATAATACCAGAAAACAGAAGAAAGCAATTGAGAAGAGTAGTAGAGCTGGAGAAGGAGAGAGAGAAATAAACAAAATTTTAAATACTAATGCATGTAAAAATATATTGTATATAATTGAGCTAAAAACAGCTGCTTATTACTTTTTCTATATATTCATTACAAAAACAGAAACTTTAAAAGCAGTGATGATATTTTTTTTTCATGTCTTTATAGACTATTTATTGCATACTGGTATTCTGTTTTGTGTGAGGGAGTGAGTGATATTATGCTCACTCTCTCTCTTTTGCTTATTATAAAATTATAGGTAGAGTGAGAAAACGGAGATTTTAAAAGAGAGTTCTAAATCGTAGTTTTATTGTTGTTTTTATTAATATATATGTGTGTGTTTGTGTGTTGTAGTTTGTACATATTTTATGTACCCAGCAAAATCTTTCATTACCAAATAAGTGGTTATATAATGAAACTATACTGGAGTGTCAAAAAGTTGAAATTATTAGCTCCGTAATTTTCTATAATTTTTATTAAATAATTAAAGTTAAAACATATATTGTAGATTCAAACTGCTTTTTTTAAACAATAAGTATAAAGTCTCAATCTGGTGGAGTAATACTGCGAGATTCGTTATTTCGTGTATTTTGGCATTCCCTACAATCTGCACTGGTGGCAGTTTTTTGTTTTCATTGGCTGTAAACAATTTTATATTTTACAACATTGTGCCTTGTATACAACATTGTGCTAGTTAACTACAGAATCTGCATATGTGACCTTCTCCGAGAAAAGGGACCTAGTGTGTCAAAAAACGGGAACTGGGGAAAATCGATAAAAATGAGAAAAACATTAAATTGTGAAACTTTAAATGCGTTCTTCTCAAAACTTCATTTTCACACACTAGGTCCCTTTTCTCGGAGAAGGTCACATATTTTTTTTTTTATTTTAGTTAATGTAGTTATAAATAATATAATTACATCACTCCCATTGGAGCTTATAGCAGGTCACATATGACAAACAACAATTCCATCAGACTGGCGCTTCCATTACAATTATTTTGGTGTATTGCAGTAAGAAACCTTTATACCACAGGCTGACATTCCCGCTCACGCTGCAAAAACCTTTCTCTTGGTTTTTATATGTGAAGATTACGAAGGTTCGGTATGGGAAATTTGCTCAAATTTTAAAGCAAGTAGGGGAAATTTGTTTTGAAATCAAAAAATCCTCTCAGTTTGCAGACAAATTTGCTTTGAAATCAGGGAAGTTTGCTCAAAAGAGAGGGAAATTCTCTCATTGGAGAGCCCGTTACCGAACCTTTGCAATCTGCATAAAATTTTGTTGGGTTAAGCGTCCCTCTATAGCAGGCTGGCCAGACTTGGGGTTTTGTCCCCAAATTTGGGGATTTTTTGATGTTATTGGGGACAAAAATTTTCATTTGGGGATTTTGAAAATATTTTGGGGATTTTTTGGGGATATTTAAAATTTTGAAGATTATATTAACTTTGTATAGTTTTCAGAAAACATCAGTCAAGTTTGCTCGCATAATTTCAAAAAAAGTTACAAATTCACCCTTTTATGGATTTTCGATTTTACTTTAAAGCTTTTTAACACAAATAAATGCTTTATGTCTGAGAGTTTTATATGATTAATGTCCCAGAATCTAAAATATTGTTTATACAAAAAAAAAAAACATATCGATTATGGATAATGGTCTATTGTATTAAACAGACAAAGTTTAAAAATTGAAATCTCAATTTAAAATACATATGTTTAGGGTTCGATTGTTTTTTTATTTAAATAATTTAATAAAAATTAAACAATTTCTCCGTAAAAGTCCCTAAATTCTGAGAATTTTTCTAGACATTTATACAAAAGCAATCCAAGAATTTTTAAAAACAATTATTGTTAGTGCTTTTTTTTATATGTAATTGTAGTTTTTATGCGGATACTGTTCAATTTGAGCTAATTCAAAAGCCTGTACTACCTTTTTCAACATTTTTTTAAGTTGGGGATTTTTTGGGGATATTTTTAGATTTATTTGGGGACAACGAAAAAAGTATCTGGCAAGCCTGCTCTATAGTATCCTTACTCTATGTTTATACCAGGCGTCGGCACCACCTATGCCCATGGGCGCTCTCTCACACCTACATAAGCTCACACATAGAACAAAAAAATAACTTAGTCGCAAACAATCATTCAATGAAGTACGTTGTCAGATCGCTTGTTTGCCAAATTTTTTACACTCTGCATAATGTTTATTGATACATTTTTTTGTAATTTATTTTTAAGTTCTTTTGCTTTTATTTTTTTTTTGTGTTGTTGTTTTTTGATATTCATTTTTGTAGTTGTTCTTTGCTTTTAAATTTTTATTTTATATTCCCATTATAAACATTTAAAATTTTCAAATTATTATGCAAACGTTCTTTGTCAGTGCATTGAGAGTGAGAGGCTGCAACTCACTCATACAAGCACAAAATAAGGTTGCATATGTTGCCGATCCCTGGTTTATACACACTAGTATCTATAATTTGTTTGTTTTTATGTTGGTAATAATTGGCGCTCTGCTAACAAACAGCTGATTTAAATAAATACAAGGTGTTGCCAGATTGTATTTTTATTGTATAAGTGGGGATTATGCCTAATTGTGTGCTTTAAAGAACCGATGAATAATAAACGTACACTAGAAGTTACATCGCCTGATTACACTGAAAATAATAATAGAAAAAAACATTTGCCCTGTCAAAATATGGCTGAAAACAATCAAACGTCCTCCCAAGACGTTTTCTCGTGGAATAGGTTTAGTGACTTATTAGATGATAAACTGAAAGATGTTGCTAGAAAAATGGACCTAATAGCGATCCAAACAGATATCCAAGAATTAAAAGAAGAGAATTTAAGACTAAAGAATGATATAAAAAAGCTCACATCAGGTCTTGAATATATTGACCGTAGGTCGCGTGCTTCAAATGTTATTATTGCTGGTTTAAGTTGTAAAAATGTACAAACTGCCAAAGAAAAATTTACAAAAATATGTAGTGATGTACTTAAAGTCAACGTTGATGTGGTGTCAACTCTCATAATTTCTTCTGGAAAATCGTTTGTGTTCAGCTTAGGATCCAGTTTGCAGGCTAACAACGTCGTTGCTGCTAGGGGAAATTTAAAAGGTCAAGTGGTGTTCATACAAAAAGATTACACTGAATTTGAACAAAATTTACGATATAACCTGAGACAGTTAAGCAAAAATGTTACAGAAGCTAACAAATCTGTTAAATTCAGGCTTGGTGAGTATTGTATATTCATTAATAACAACAAATATACGTGGTCCAGTGGAAAAGTGTGTGCTGATTCTGTTAATGATGCTGAATACTTAAAAAATCTTTTATCAGAATGTAATTACCTTATTGATGTTTGCGTTAAAGACTGGATGAATACAGTAGATTGTAAAACTAAGAATGTAGATATTTCAAATTCCCAATAACAATTTAATTTATGCCATTTAGTTTCATATAATGTAGCAAATCTTGAAAAATCATTAAAATTTAGTAAATTTATTACATATATAAATAATTTCGATATATTTTTTCTTTTTGCAACCCATGTCACAGCTGATAGACAGCACATGTTTTCGTCATATTTTAATAATTATTGTTTACATTGGATTGCGGCTAGAGCCGGACGTGCTAGTGGTCGCTGTTTATATGGTTACAGAAAAAATCTTAAAAATACGTATGCTTTCAAATTTTTAAACATTTTCAATAATACTCGTACGGTATTAAGTGCCAAATTTGAAGGTAATGTGTTTCACTTTATCCCAAGTTATTTAAACTGTACAAATTGGAAGAATGATTTCGAACAATTTGAAGAATTTCTACAAGAACTCGACCCTTCAAATTTCTGTATAGTGGGTGATTTAAATGCGAGAATTGCAGATGAACAAATTTTAGATGGTAACTTTTTGAAAGATTTACCACATATTAACAAATCTAGATCTTCAAAAGACAAAGAATTAAATGCGCAAGGCAGCAAATTGATGAATTTAATTGAAAATGTAGGTGGGATTGTACTTAATGGTAGAACAGGTAACGATGCTCTAGGGCAGGGGTGGCAAGAAACGGAGAAATTTTTTTTGTAAAATTTTCTCACGTGCCACCTTTATTTTCCTATTTAAAAATTTTTAAAATTTGGAAAATTTCTCTTCAAAACATCATCACAGATGATATTTATCATCGCAACGGATAATCCCCATGAAATAACCCCAAAGGCAAAAATTAAACAACATCCAAGAAATGACGTAAAAATGTTTGACGCTAATTTAATTTTTGGGGGTTTATTTGATCGTCGTGGCGAGCAATTGGCGCCAACCAAAAAACCAATATCCCAACCGACCATGGGCGGTATAACCCTATTGGCGCTTGGATTAAATCCCTGCGCAACCACTGCAGGCCTGGAGGCAATGTTGGCAGCCCCAACACCAGGATCGGATGCTTTGGCCCAATCAGCCATTCATCTTAAACCAAACATGATTACCGAAACCGTAGCGGCCCTATGCTCCTTGCAGGAGTAAAAGGAACAAATATATATATATTTGATCTTTAAATATTGAAATTATTTCATTATGAAAAAAAATCCACAATGAAATAAAATTAAAACAATTTGATCATTTTTAATTTTTTTGGCTGTTATTCCTTTTTTGGTGGTTATTTCATTTTGTTAAAAAAAAAGTTAAATTATTGGGCGCCAAAAATTATTTAAGTACGTAAGAAACTACAATAGTTGAAAAATGTGCTTCGGGCAAAAATTTGATTTTGTTAAAAAAAATCGCGCGGTTTTTATCATAATAATAAGGAATGAAAAGCAAATATTATGAATTTGAACATTTCAGATGAAATGGCTCTGCGAAACACGTTCAAAACCCAATTTCGAACTCCAACAAAGGGGGTAATTTCATTATGAAACTTATATTCAGCCTTTATTTCATTGAGGGTTATTTCGTAGCACCTATTTTTCCTTTAAAAAAAACTTATCCCTAAATTTATAAACGCTTTGTAAAATTATAGGAGGTTTATTGAACAAATTTTGTATGAAAATGACGTTTTCTAAGCCTGCTATAACTTTACAAAGCATTTATGAATTGAGGGGTTAATTTTTTAGATCCAATTTTATTTCAAATTGTTTTCCATTTTTGTGCAATTTTCTGGTACTTTTTATTTCTCCGATTATGAGGCATTTTCTCATCGAAACATTTAAACTTCTTTCAATCTAGAAATTTAGAAATTTTCTCAAAATTTTCTGATAATCGAATTTGCGAGTTCTTTATTAACCATATTCCTTTAAACAAAATATGGTGGCAATACAGAGTTTTATTCATTTTAAAAGACGATTTACAAGCTCTATGAAAAATTTCACCATTATGGAGTTAATCACACATTTTTGTAACGAAATTTAACAGTTAACTGAATTTTTTGCCGGTATTCTAACGGTGGGTCTCATACTTCAGGTTTAAACTTTAGTTAATAGTTAACCCAAAAAAATTGTTGTTGTTTTGTGTACATTTTTTGACATTTTCTTTTGTTTTTAGTTAAGTTAAAGTTAAACCTGCAGTATGAGACCCACCGTAATAGTTTAAATTTTTTGAAAATATCCAACAAAACGTCGCGTGCCACCTAAAATCCACTCGCGTGCCACTACTGACACGCTTGTCATAGTTTTGCCAGCCCTGCTCTAGGGGAATACAGCTTTTGTGGGGTTATATTCTACAATATGTTGATGATTTCTTAATTGCATTCAAGCCATACTCTGACCACATGCCACTATGCTTAAATATTAAATCATCATGCCATGATGTTAAGAGAAAAAGAAGAAGAAGAAAATATCATTTGAAATTCAGAAAATATCAATTATTATTCAGAAAACATCAATTGAAATTCAGAAAATATCAATTGAAATTCAGAAAATATCAATTGAAATTCAGAAACCGTCATTTGAAATTCAGAAAATATCAATTGAAATTCAGAAAATAAAATTTGAAATTCAGAAAATGTGAATTGAAATTCAGAAAATATCATTTGAAATTCAGAAAATATCATTTGAAATTCAGAAAATATCAATTGATTTTCAGAAAACATCAATTGAAATTCAGAAAATATCAATTGAAATACAGAAATCGTCATTTGAAATTCAGAAAATATCAATAGAATTTCAATTGATATTTTCTGAATTTCAATTGATGTTTTCTGAATATCAATTGATATTTTCTGAATTTCAAATGATATTTTCTGAATTTTAAATGATATTTTCTGAATTTCTAATGACATTTTCTGAATTTCAAATGATATTTTCTGAATTTCAATTGATATTTTCTCAATTTCAAAGGACGGTTTCTGATTTTCAAATGATATTTTCTGAACTTCAATTGATATTTTCTAAATTTCAAATGATATTTTCTGAATTTCAATTGATATTTTCTGAATTTCAAATGACAATTTCTGAATTTCAAATGACATTTTCTGAATTTCAAATGACGATTTCTGAATTTCAATTGATATGTTCTGAATTTCAATTGCTATTTTCTGAATTTCAATTGATATTTTCTGAATTTCAAATGATATTTTCTGAATTTCAAATGATATTTTCTGAATTTCAATTGATATTTTCTGAATTTCAAATGATATTTTCTGAATTTCAAATGGAAATTCTGAATTTCAATTGATCTTTTCTGAATTTCAAATGGAAATTCTGAATTTCAATTGATATTTTCTGAATTACAAATGGAAATTCTGAATTTCAATTGATATTTTCTGAATTACAATTGCAAAAGGTGTAGAAATCGTATGCTAAAGAAGCTTACGCTTTATAGAAAAAACACAATACTGTAAACCAATCACGTTATTTTGCATCTAGAGCTGACTTTCTTAAGATATGTAATGAGAAAGAAATGGATTTGTACAATTAAAATATAGAGCAATTAAACAGGGTGAAAAGTAGCAGTGAATGGTGGAAGCTATCTAACTCTATGAGATCGAGTTCATATTCAGTAAAAGGTTTATTAAATGCCGATGATTTTCGTTCTCACTTTAGTACGTTATTGCAAATAGATGTTGATTCCCAGACTATCAGCTGGTCAATGCCATATTTTATTGATGCCGTCCTTGACTCTCCCATGGAATTTTGTAAAAATTTTTCCGTTTTAAAAACACTTAAAGATAATAAATCACCTGGTCAAGATGGAATCTGTTATGAATTTTATAAAAATGCTCCTAATTCTTTTATTAATGAAATATTATCTGTCTTTAACAAAATATTTTTATATGAAAAAATTCCTTCTAGTTTCCAAAAATCAATATTGATACCTCTTTTCAAAAAAGGTGATCCTAACATTCCATCAAACTATCGTGGATTATCGCTCATTAATACTCTATGCAAAATATTTAATACCATTATTCTAAATCGTTTAACAGAATGGATCGATCTTAACATGATACTAAATGAATTTCAAGCCGGATTTAGAAAAAAATTATTTAACCGTTGACAACATTTTCAACCTTGTTAATATTGTGAATCTCAACAAAGCCAACAACAAGAATACATATCGATACCATAGATCAGGGATCGGCAAATATATACAGCCTTATTTTGTGCTTGTATGAGTGAGTTGCAGCCTCTCACTCTCAATGCACTGACAAAGAACGTTTGTATAATAATTCGAAAATTTTAAATGTTTATAATGGGAATATAAAATAAAAATTTAAAAGCAAACAACAACTACGAAAACAAATTTCAAAAAACAACAACACGAAAAAAATAAAAACAAAAAAACTTAAAAATAAATTACCAAAAAAATGTATCAATAAACATTATGCAGAGTGTAAAAAATCTGGCAAACAAGCGATGTGACAACCTACTTCATTGAAATCTTGTATGCGACTGATTATTTTTTTGTTCTATGTGTGAGCTTATGTAGGTGTGAGAGAGCGCCCATGGGCATATCTGCAATAATACAATTGTTCAGGAGAGCAATAAAACTAATTCACTTGCTTATAAGATTTTTTTGAATCAATCTGTCTTCTAGAATATTATTTAAAAATGGCAACTTATTCCTATATATACTTATTTTGAAATTATTTGCATTATTTACGTCGCTAATGCAGATATAGGGTTCTGAAATAAAATTTTTATATAATGTTATGTAGCTTTGATAAATATAAAAAATATGTATTATTAGGAACAAATGACCGTGTAAATCTCTATACTTTTTGTGGAAAACAATATTATGTGCCTTCAAACATCAACGAACACAGAATTGGTAATCAGGGATGGAAAAGGCTCCGTCGTTTGGTTTAATGAAATTAATAATCCAAGAACTATTATATCCATATCTTATTCCAAAAATTAATGATTAATTTGGAAAAAAATTTTTTTTTCAAAAACGAAAAAGTTTCCAGAGTGTTAATCGCTTGAAGAATGTTAATCGCTGATTAAGTTTCTTAATTTATTTTCAGCGGCACAAATCCTTTTATTTACACTCCGCCATTATTTGCAATTTTTTCATTACGGTGTATTTTAACCCATAACACAAGACTATTACACTTATATCTTGCGATTAGTTTGGTGGTTAGTTTGCAAAAAAAAAAAAAAAAAAATGCGAACAAAATTTTCCGAAAAGGAAAATTTTACACCAATACTTTTACTTTACTTTTTTGCATTAATATATTTCTTAACAGAATGTAAATCGCTAAGTTTTTAAATTAAATTTTTGTACCATAAAGTGTTTTTTCGCGTTCCGCTATTATTTTGCAAATCTTTAAGTGAAGTTTTTTTTAAATTTATAATCTAGGGAATATAATACCAATTTTTACACAAAAGTTTGGTTCTTAGTTTGCATAAAAAAATCGCGAAAATATATTGCAAAAAGGAAAATTTTTGCATCATTATATTCGTTTGCAGACTGTTAATCGCCGATTGAGTTTTTAAATTATTTTTTTCTAACATAAAGGCTTTTTAGCGTTCCGCTATTATTTTGCAATTTTTTAAGTGCGGCTTTTTAAATTTATAATCTAGGGACTATAATGCACATCTCCTAAAATAAAGTTTGATGGTTAGTTGCTTTGCGAAAAAGATATTCTCAAAAAACAAAAAAATTTCAATTTATATGCAGATATAGACTTCTGTATTTGAAAATAAATTTGTTTCTAGATATGGGAAAATGTAAACTGTTCAAAAAAGTGGCAAAGAATGAATATTTTGCTTCGAAATTGATATCATAGATGGCTATAATAGCAACAATGATTTTGCCATCAAAAACTCATTTTGGACAAAATTGCAGATATAGAGTATTGAATATAGGGTCTCGATATGCTTTCTTTGTTGATTTTTCGTGCGCTTTTGATACAATTCCTCGTAATAGTTTATTTTACAAGCTCTCATGCCTTGGTATCTCTTTTAAAATAATAAGAATTTAACAGCACATGTATGAAAATACTGAAAGTTATATCTGGGATGGAAACTCTTATTCAGATCCTTTTGCCGTTGAAATAGGTGTGAAACAGGATTGTATATTAAGCCCTCTATTATTCTCATTATATATTAATGATTTAGCAGATGAGTTACCTGGAAGAGTAAATGTTGCTGAAGTTAATGTAAAAATACTGCTTTACGCCGACGACTTGGTTATTTTATCAGATACTCCAACAGGATTGAAAAAAATAATTGATTGTCTATATAATTATTGTTGAAAGTGGTCTATGAAAGCTAATCTTGATAAATCAAAAATAGTGTTATTTCGTACCGGTCAAGAATTTCATCAAAATTAAACTGGGTTTTTGGTGGCGATAATATTGAGATTGTAAACAGCTATAAATATCTCGCAGTAGACATCACATATAATCTCTCCTTTAGAAAACACTTAAACAACAAATTAGCTGCCTCAAAATTGACGATAAACTCTACTTGGTCGAAATATATAAACAATCCGCAGATATCCCAGAATAATAAGCTTAAAATATTCCAAGCAGCTTCCAGATCTATTATGTTATATGCAGCACAAATATGGGGATATTTAAAATATGATGAGGTTGAAAAACTATTTAGATTTTTTATTAAAAAGATGATATACCTATCAAACGCAACGCCTAATTACATGCTGTATATAGAAACAAACCTAGAGTCTCTTTACTGTCTACATTAAGACTTCACCTTTGCTACATCAATAAAGTACTAAATATGAATCCTCACAGATTACCTCGCATTTTAGCATTAAAAATCATAGAAAAAAACATATACTGGGCTAAGGAGTGAGAAAATATTTGTCAGGATATTCAATTTACTCCTGATAACTAAATATCACCACTAAGTAGACGGTGGAAACCTATATTAAACCAACTTAAAATCAAAGAACGTAATGATTATATAAATAATGCTACAAGTTCACAGTTTCACAATCTATCTGCAAAACTGGATTACACTGTTGCATCATTATACACTCTAAACAGTTAGTTTGATAATAAGGGCTAGAGGTGGCTTATTAGACTTGTATGCAAAAAACGCTATTGGTATTTGTACAATTGGAAATTTAGATGCTTCGGAAAACACATTTCACTTCATCGGTGTTTGCCCAATATACAAAGGATTTAGAATACAATATTTTGGAAAAACCATACTAAATTTAAATGAAGTTATATGTATACTAAATGGCTTAAACTTTTACTCCTTGTACAAATATATAGAAGTTTCCCAGCAAAACCTTCTATTACCCGGTAATGACTTTGGTAAGAAGAAATAAGGGTAGGTAATCTCTTGCTTTTCTATTACCAAAGCTATTATTTTAACAAGGGCATGTCCATCGAGGTAACTCCTTACCTAGTAATATGGTATTCTGAACTTACATGTTACGCTTACCTATTACCTTTAGGTTACAAAAAACCGTAAAATAATACGATTTTTTTCTTAAAATTTCAATTTCAATTAACGAAAAATTTTGGAAATTTTTTTTTTTATAAGTTTTGGTTATAAAAATAAGCATTTTTGTTCAATTGATATTTTCTGAATTTCAATTGATATTTTCTGAATTTCAAATAATATTTTCTTAATTTCAATTGATATTTTCTAAATTTCAAATGATATTTTCTGAATTTCAAATGACGATTTCTGAATTTCAATTGATATTTTCTGAATTTCAAATGACGATTTCTGAATTTCAATTGATATTTTCTGAATTTCAATTGATGTTTTCTGAATTTCAAATGATATTTTCTGAATTTCAATTGATATTTTCTGAATTTCAATTGATTTTTTGTGAATTTCAAATGATATTTTCTGAATTTCAATTGATATTTTCTGAATTTCAAATGATATTTTCTGAATTTCAAATGGATGCACAAATTTTGTGCATTTTTTCATGCAGCGAATATGGACAACTACTTACAAAAACGACCTTGTCGAACAAAAACAATGAGTTTTGACACCTAATTATAAGCAGTAGACCCTAATTCTACGGCTTATTATTTGGATATTAATAATGAGTACCCATTATTGAGATTTTGCTGGGTAGTGTACATTGTAGTTGTCTTGTTTCTTGTTTCTTGTCTTTTTTGTGCTGTATTTTCTTTTGAGTGTTTATGTTTGTTGGCGCGCATCTATTGTAACGTTTTGCACATCATCATCATCTACTTCGTTATTGTCGTCATCGTCGCTCTTAACGTCGCCAGCGTAGTAGTGGTCGTTGTTTTTTATTATTTGTTTGTATGTGTGTTTAAATTTTTGGATATTCTGTGTTTTGCTTGGTGGTTTGGTCATTCAAACAGGACATTAAGTTCAGAATTATACAGCGCGTGTTACAGAGCGGTTGGCCTTTTAAAAGTTTCAAGCGGATTACATTTTTTAACACTTTTTAGTTTTTTCCCTTAAAAAAACAAAAAAAACTTTCGGCTTACAAATTTTTGGCTAAAAACAAAACCTATAAAATAAAAAATTTTGGACGTTATTATAAAAGTTTTAATTTTATAAAAAAAATATTTTTATTTTAAACAAAATCACAAGTCTTATGTTCAAATTTTAAGTTTAAAAAAACAAAAAATAGTGCAAAATTACAACAAAAAATCAAAATTCAAAATTTGTTAAAATTTTAAGTTTCTTTCAATTATAATTTTTATTTTAATTAAATTTTTGGTTTAAACGAAAAAGTAAGAAAATTTATAAAAATAATAACGCGCGGTGTAATTAAAAACGATAAACGTTTAATAATTTCAACAAAAAAACAAAACATTATAAAAATCCTAATAAATGGTAATTTAAACAAAAATTTTTAAATATGTATCTCAAAAAAAATAAACAAATTCAAACAAAAAACTATAAAGATCTGAAAAACATAAAAAGATCATAATCAAGAGCCTAAGCTATGGAAAAGATTGTGAGAGAAAGAGTATAAAACCAAAAATCTTATAACAAACACTTAAAGAAATGCATGTTAAGGTAACAACTCAAGTTAACAAAATACGTATGTGAATGTTACAGCAAAAAATTACTAAGTTAAATAAGTAATATAACAGATAAAAAAAAAACTATCCCAGTGAAATTTCATCAAGAAAGTGAGAGAATAATAGTGTAATTTTTCTTGCAAATATTTAAGAAATTTAAAGAAAACGATATCCAAACAATTTTTATAAATGCATGTTTTTATCTAAACAACTTTGTGTTCTAATTGTCCTATAAATAAGAATGTGTTTTTTATTAAACTGTGTTCAAAAATCTTTTATGATATCCTTGTGAAAAATGGCATCTAAAACCAGTTTTTCTTCTTGATTCTTATATATAGATTTGTGCAACAAAGAAAAGATTATATAACACTTAAAACCCAAACGAGTAGCACCTATTAATTAATACAGCGAACGAATGTTTAAACGATTAAGCTAAACATATGTAGTAGTAAATGGCAACATTACCCACAGAAATGCCGCCGTTACATGCGGCGGAAGCCCTGGCCGGGGTGACAACGCAGGCATCCTTACAACCGTCTATCGGAGGTGGTAGTTGTGGAGGAGAAGTTGGAGCGGGAGTAGTTCAAACTCAACAGGAGGGTATAGATTCTACACAATCTCCTGAAATGGAACAACAAAATAATTCAAAAAACTCCATAACCACGGCAACCAATACGAATAATAATAACACAATATCGGCCGCGGCAGATTCATCTGATAATCAGCCTTCTACACCTCAACCTCATTTAACAAATGGTAATGATTCGCAACAATCATCATTACATTCTCAACAGCATCAACAACAACCTGCAGTTCATCATCCTTATGCAAATCATCACGTGTTTGCAAATTCACAACCTACAACAACCGCTAATTCACATTTAAATCACTTGTATCCCCAACAAATTTATTCTTCTTCCAATATGGATATGCAGCAACAACAGCAATTGCAACAACCTTTAATTGCCAACCATCATTCATCTTCCTATCCTTCATATCTTAATTCATATGAACAGTTTTATCAGCAACAGCAACATCAGCAACAAAATCCACCTCAACACCAACCATCTCATCAATCACAAAATCCCCAAATGGATTATATCAACTCGAGCTCCAACTCCAATTCCATGTATTCCGCCTCGGAATATAAACAAGAAGCTGGTGTACAATATCATCCCTATCTCACTACTCCCATTTCGGGTATACCACCAGTTATCTCACAAAATTCCAACTCAATTAATGCGGTAGACACTGGTTCACAATCAGCGCCGGTAGTATCATCAGCCAGTTCAAGTGTCATGAGTCCAAGGGTAGTATCCTCTACTAGTCCTTCCTCTTCTAGCAATCAAATGCAAATTACCGGTAGTGCTAGTAGTACAGGTAGTATGAGTGCCGGTAATCCTAGTTCACCGACGGGTACCCCTCAGTGTAAAAAGTGTGGCATAATGTGCACAAATGAAACTGAGCTACAGGAACATATAGCTAATGTTCATGGGGCTTCTCCTTATGGCAGTAGTGGTTATGCCAGTTCTCCTTACATCAAAGAAGAACTACAACAGCAACAAACACCTCCTTCTCAGACTCAACAACAACAGCCATCTCAACATAGTGTTTCTAGTTGTGGTAATCCTGGTGAAATTTTAGATTTAGATTCACAAAAAATGCTATATCCTCCTGCACCCGGAGCAATGCCAATGGTGCATCAATCTTTAGTCAATACCGATCCTTTACATGGTTTACATAGTATGCAGCAAAGAGCCGGTATGGCTACTTGGGATCAACAATCTAATCAGGGTTTACCTCCCTATCTACAGCAACAACAACCAACACCAGAAAGTAAAAACTTATCCAATCAGCCGCCCTACTATCAATCACCCAAACAATCACCATATCATGTGTCTAATAGCACAAATATTATAAAATCGGAATATCCGATTATTAAAACTGAATATCCGGATGATAATCAACAGTATATGAGTGATAAGTCATTTGATCCTACGGCACCAGGTTCACAACAAATGATGCCTCCTGCTGTTTCCTCTAGTCCGGCAGAATTTCCTTCTACCACTACGGGTGGGCCTCAAGATTCACAGCAACAATCTGTGGGCAATCAAAAATTTCGTCAGGGTAACTTTGAGCCACCTACTTCATCGTCCACCTCTGTTACACGTGGTGCTATAGGAGCCAAAGCTGCCAACTGGAAGTCAAATGAAGCCAGACGTCCTAAAACTTACAACTGTATATCCTGCAATAAATGGTTCACCAGTTCGGGTCACCTAAAACGTCATTACAATACAACATTACATAAAAATGCCGTTAAGTCGAGTGGTCAAGCTGATCCGGCTGGTGTACCCCTATCGGTCCATCATCACCCAGCTCGAGATCCTAGTGGTAAAGCCACAAGAAGAGCTAATGCCGCCGCAGCTGCAGCAGCCCGGCAGCAACAAAAACAACAACAACAGCAGCAGCAACTGCCGCCAAATCCAGTACAACCACCAGAGCCGCCCAATAGTCCGCAGAATTATGGCGGGCCCCAGACGGCAGCTGGTGGCATGATGCCCTACACTGCCACTCCCCCATCCAATAGCATGTATCAACAGCAACAACAATATCAACAACAGCTTCAGTACATGTCTCAAGTTCAATCAACGACAAACATTTCACCACAGCACGCTTCCAATATGGTTGGTTTAACACCAACTGCTCATCATCAACAGCAACAACAACAACAACTACCATCACAAACACAAGAAACCGTTATGAACGGTCACCCAAACGCGTTAGCAGGCCCCTCCGTCTCACCAACTCAACAACAAATGCCAATGCCGTCCTCCCAAATGAGGGGCCTGCTGAACATAACATCAACACCAACAACAATACATATAATAAAGGCCGAATACATGGAGGCGGCAAACATGGAGAATCTGGATCCGCAACAGTACCAGATTCTGGTAGAGGAGCAGGTGGCAGAGTTGGGCCGCCTCTCGAAATGGAAGACGGAGCAGGAGGATCAGCAGCGGGACTTGCAGGAGGGCAGCTTGCACTCAGCAAAGGGCGACATGGAATTGCTGCAGGGGGAGGAGTATCTAGCGGAGCAGGAGGGGGATCACAAGGAAGTGGATCACAATGCGGTACTCCACCAGATGCAGCCTCTTCCGCAATCTCAGCATCAACTGGACTACCATCAGCAGCAAGCGGACATGGAGAATCTCTATCACAGCACCACGTCCAGCAGCACTCACAGCAACACGTCAGTCCACTCACCCCATATTATCTCCCACCAACAATACCAGGAGCAACTGCAACAGCAGCAACACCAAATGGTGGCACAGGGCATTTATACCCTCACGCAAATCCCGTCGCCGCCGCAGCAGCAGCAGCACAGTATAATGGAGCATCAGCCCTACATCAACATGCCGCCTTTGGCTATCAACATGCAGCAGCACAGCAATATGCAGCAGCTGCAGCCGCAGCTCATCACCATGGTGCAGCAGCCGCCGCAGCCGGATACTACCATCCCCACCACCAATACGGTCAATATGCTGCAGCCCAGCCTCCACATGCCGCCTACGGAGCTGCAGCCGCTACTCAATATTCCGTTGCAGCCGCCGGACACCAATACCAATATCCCGCACATGCTGCCGTCGCACATCACCACCAACAACATCAACAGCATATCATCGTACCACCAACTACAACAGGCGGACTCGGTACCGCAACCGCTGGACCACACGCCGATCTCTCCCCACACTATTATTGGTAATACACAGATCATAGATCCAGAGATTTCAATGCTGGATGATAGTAATACACAGATCACAGATCCAGAGATTTCAAAGTTGGATAATAGTAATACACAGATCACAGATCCAGAGGTTTTAATTTTGGATAAAAATGGTAATTTAGTGCCAGCCCCCGTGCAACAACAACACCAACAGACTAATGATGAGCAATTGGTAAATGTAATATCTACCGCGTCCCCGGGACGCACTACATGTATACAGGAATATATTATTACTGAAAGATCACCCCCAAGAGGAGATTTAGTACCTCAGGAGCAGATTTTGTCTCAGCGTGACAATCAGGAACAGATCGACACCCTAATCGTATCGCAATATGCTTATTCTCCCGCATTAACCTCATCATCAACCAACTCTGCCAGCACAAATTCTGAATATGAAATCAACAATAACTACACCTCTGATGAACAAGACTTGCATCAAAATAAACAAATGCAAGAAGTTTTCGACAAACAGGAGGCTCAGCTACGACAGAAGAATGTGAAATCTAGGCAGTCCACTGCGACCGCAAATAAACGTAATCGAAATCCTAGTACTTTCAGTTCGATAGGAGCCAATAGCGAAATATTACCCAGTGGCCGCATAAAATGTTTACCCTGTAACAAGGAATTCACCAAAATCTGTTATTTAACACAGCACAACAAAAGTTTTCACTCCGGTGAGTATCCATATCGTTGTTCAAAATGTGGCAAACGTTATCAAACCCAAGAGGTCTATGATATCCATGTTCTTAAACACAAAACCATCGATAAGGCCCATAAATGTAAAATATGCCCTAAACAATTTCATCATAAAACTGATCTACGACGTCATATTGAAGCCATACATACGGGCAACAAACAACATTGTTGTGATATTTGTGAGAAGAGTTTTTGTCGCAAAGATCATTTGCGAAAACATTTGAAGACACACAATCGTTCCCGCATGTTAAGCAAAAAATCCGTAAGAGCTAAAAATACCACAACTACGGTGGGCCAAATTAATAAATCCAAAGATAAGTCAATTAGCACGCTTAATAATGAAGACGACCTTATTCCTATAATCGCCTCGCAAAAAATTTTGATACCAGCGACTCATTTTAATGAAACAATTTCTTTAAGTTCAGCAACCACCTCTACCCCTTCGCCACTATTACAACACCTTGATAATGTGGCTATAGATGATGGTGCTATGTTAGAACAAGAAATAGATGCATATGATGCTAATGAAATGTGTGAAGAAGAACCAGAATATTTACCAATGCAAGAGTATCAAGAATATATACAGGTGTTGCTGTATATATAGCAATTTCAATTGCAAAATTCAACACAATATGTGATAGGGACAAATGTATATAAAATAATAGAACAAGAGTTGCCAATATATTAGGGAGGGGGAGAGAGGGAGAGAGAGAGAGAGAGAGAGAGAGAGACAGATAGAGATAGTTGGGAAAATTTAATAAAGGTTTAGGGCCAGTATTATAGTCAGCACTTTTCAAAAAAAATTTCCTACAATTGCTGACTATAAAACTGGCCCTAAAAAATTTTCAATTAGTTCGCTGTTCTTAAGAGATTTTAGGAGGTTTAGGTTCTCAAATGTTGTAGTTTTTCTTTTAATAAAAAAGTGTTGTTAAATTGGCAAAAATTTTTTTCAATATCTGAATAATACTATTCTAATCAAGTGCTTTTGTTTTGATTAAAGCTTTTATGCTTTTTTTAAGTTGTTAAGCTTTTTTAAACGCTTTCGAGCTAAGTTGCTTAAACTACTATTTTTTATTGAAACTTTCAACTGCTGCCAATATTTTAACTTTTTTTCAATCTTTCTTGAGCTTTTTTAAACGTTCTCTACAAATTAAGTTTCATAGAAAAATTATTGTTAAATTCAGTTCGTTAAATTGTAGCAAAATATAACTATTTTAAATGTAAATTTTTTGCGACAAAAAGAGCTTTTGTAGAATTAGTTAAACTTTTGTAATCAAAAAGCTTTTTAAGCAGAAAACAGCAGTAAGAATATAACACACAAAAAATCACATCATCTACAATTTGTCATCTGGCAAAGGACAAAACAGAGTAGAAGAGAATCTTAAGAACTAAGAGTGGCTCGCTTCTAAAACAAAGTTTTATAAAAGTTATTACAAGAGAACAAAGATCATCAAAGTAAAAAAATTACATTAATATTTTATACTCATTATGTTAATTGTAATTATATTTACCTTAACTTTTTTTTTTTTAATTTTTCGATATAAAACAGCTTTTTATATAAAACAAGTTTTCACTTGACAAGTTTTAAATATTAAAATTTTAAAAAATTAAAAAAAAAGTCAAAACATGTCTCAAAATTAAAAAAATGTTAAAAATTTTTTTTTGAATTAATAAAAATGTTTAAAAATTTTAACAAAAATGGTTAAAATAAAAGAAAAAAAGTTTTTCAAAAGTATAAAAGTATTTGAAAAACTTTTTAAAATTTTAAACAATTTTTTAAAATTTATATATATATGAAATTTTCTTGGTTTAACAACACTTTTTTTATTAAAGAAAGAAATTTACCAAAAATTGGGTAAACATAAATTTTTTAACTCTAACATAACCTACAAAATATTAAAACTTTCTTGCATCTTTTCTCTTAAGAAAAAACTACAGAACTTAAAGAATTCCGATCCTTTTTAAAATTGTCATTTTTATTTTAAAATTAAAAAAAACTAGACATACCAATTGTTTAATAAAACAAAAAGTTAAAACATACCAAATCTTAAATAACGCAAAACTATATCAGGGATTAATAGTTTTAATACTTAAATATATTATTTTAATTATTATTTTATACACCCCTTGTAAACAACCTTATTATTTTTTATTAGTTTAAGTCATTTAACATCCAAACAACCTCTTAATTCCATTAGTTTTTAGTGTAATTATTTTTTAATTTTCTTTATATTTGAAACAACAAAGAAAAGAAAAAACAAAAATACTCAAAAAGTAGTAACAAAACATTAAAAAAACATACTCTACAAAAATTGTTGTTAGTATTATTTATTAAAACATAATTTATTTGTATAAAAACATTTTTTTAAGTTGAAAAATAGTTCTATGAACTTCTATAATTATTTTTTTTTTTTTTTTATTTTGTACGTTTATTTTTAAAATTTTTTTTATTTGTATAAAATTTATATTTTTAATTTTTGTACTTTTTAGGTTTAGTTAGTGTCTTATTTTTTTGTATTATGTAAACGTACTGATGAAAAAAAAAGAACATTTCACAAACAAAAAAATAAATTACTATTTTGTTTTAAAACCATAATTATATTTTTGTGTTTTTATTTATTATTTTTTTTTTTCAAATTTTTTTCAGTTTTATTTTTTAGATTAATTTTTGGACTTTAGCTTAAAAATTTTTATTTTTTTTTATTTTTTAGGATTGAAAGATTTAGGCAGTAACTAGTTTAAAGTAGTTATAGTATGAAACTTTTATTTAAACATTTTTTATATAAAACATGCTTTTAAACAAATTTTTTATAATTCCAAAATATCACAAAACAGGTATAGTTGTGTCGTTCATGGACAAACTAGTTCAATTAAACGATTCACTCAATTGAACGATATGACTTCGTTCACCATTATTAGCTCTTTTCGTTCAATCTTTCATTTTGTTTTTTTTTTCATAGAAAAAATGTTTCTCATTTCAATTAATTTGTTTAAAGAATTTAATATGTTTTTTTATAAAACATATTAAAAATTTTTATTAAAGCCCCGTAAGTTGTTTTTCTTGTGAAAAAATTTCACTCGAAATCAAAAGTTTATTTAAATTCTAAAAATGAACAATTTTTAGAATTTAAATAATCACAATCACAATAAACAAAAAATGTAATTTTTTCACAAGAAAAATAATAGTCTTGTAACTTAAATTTGCGTGAAACCAAAGGCTACACGCAAATTATCGTGAAAAAATTGTTTTTTTTATATGGAGTATAACAGTTTTTTCACGTGAAATAGAAACAACTACGGTGCTTAAAGTAGTAATTTTTCTGATAATTTCTACAATTCTGACAACAATATTAATGAAGGAACATGTAAAACAAAAAATTGTCAAATGAACGACACCACAGTATACTAGATAATAGGATAACATGGTTGCATTGATCACGCACATGTATTAGTAACAGCAATACATGTTTTATTCTAACTAATGTGAAACAGCAACAATGTACCAAGAAGAAGCATTTGATCACCATGTTAGGGAAAATAATATATATAGGGAACTTAATCTTCTATGTATGTTCTGTGGAATGACACAGTTCAAACGAATGACACAGCTCAAAACAAAAAAAAAACGATTGAACGATATGAACACACTACTGCAATGAATTGTACTGAACGATAAGAACCGAGTCACCAAAACGAATGATTAAGCAGACCTCACCACTCTCCGTGGTGATAATTTAGATTTAGCTGAAATGCGGAGGCAGCATTAACAAAGCCGTATTTTTTTTTTACCAAGCTGATATTTAGGGTGTAAAAGTGTGGAGGAAAATATATATCGGGCATTTTTTTTGTGAATAGAAGAGAACCTTCCTGCTAAAAATTAGGATTGACGTATCCTAAAATGTAGGTGAGTATCTCTGCTTTCAAAAGTCGATTGAAGCAATACTGAGGTAATGATAATTGAGCAACTGTTGAGGTACTTAAAATATATTAAGGAATGACAGATTCGGCTTGAAAATTGTCACTGGAGTCGGCATCTCAATATGGCAGACGATTTTGAAATATTTCGCAATTTTTTTTTTAATTAATACTTTCTCCAAGATTTGAATTTGCCGAATACCAATCTGATATCATATTTCAAGAAGTCAATATGGCGGATATTTTTTTAAATGTCGCTGAATACAAATCTGATATTAAATTTCAAAAACTCAAAATTGCGGATCCAATATGACGAATGATTTTTTGGCAAAACTGCAGTTTATGGTGTTTCGGCAAAAAAAAAAAAAATTACCTCCTCTGGAATAAAAAAAAAAACCAAAATTAATTTTGGGAGGGGCTCGGCCCCGGGAGGCCGTTGGGGTGCAAAAAACGGGGGGACATAGTGACATGTAAGTGTAAATTGTCTCACGATTCCAAAAATGTTATTTTTTTTATATCCATAAAACGTAGCCCTAACTAGAGCCATTTTTTGACCAATAGGAGGGGTCGAAAAACGTAAAATATTAATATGAACGAAAATGGTACTCAAATGAAAGAAAAAATGAGGTTTTTTTTACTAATCCGTTGGACGTGAATCGAATTAGAGGCATTTTGTTAAATTTTAGACCTTCGAAAAATTAAAAAAGTCTAAAATCACATTATTTTAGTTTTGGTAAAACCCTGTAAATGTCCATTTTTTGTTGTTTATTTTGAAAATTTGGAACACAAAAGGCAGTTGGAAGTGGAAATGACAAAAGGAGTCAACTTTTTGTTGATGAGAAATGCAATTTGAGAACTGATATAGTTGAATTGTGCCGCAGGGAAATTTTTTTTTTTGGAAAAATCGCGCGATTTTTTTTATTTTCTTTTTTTTAATATTAGGTATACCCAAACTTTTTAGATGATATAAAAATGAAACTTTTTGATGGAAAATGGAATTTCAGAAGTATTATACTGTTATTGCGCCGCAGGAAAAATTTTTTTTTAAATGTCTAAATTTTTAATGCGTTTATCGATTATTGAAAAAAAAATAGATTTTGAAATGGTGGGGGAACATTTTCTATCATTTGGCTACCATTTTAACATACAAAAAAAATTTCATAATTTTCAGTCCCCCCTCTTAAGGGACTAAAATGGCTCTAGTTAGAGCTACGTTTATGGATTAAAAAAAAATAACATTTTTGAAATCGTGAGAAAATTTCCTTTAATTTGAGTATCCACACTTACATGTTACTATGTCCCCCCGTTTTTGCTCCCACGGGCCTCCCGGGGCCGAGCCCCTCCCAAAATTAATTTCGGTTTTTTCTTTTTTAATTCCAGAGGGGGTCATATTTTTTTATATTTTTTTGACGAAACCCATAAACTGCAGTTTAGCCGATTTTTTTATAAAGTGATCGGATTTGTAGGAAATATTTTTTCGCCAAGTTTTGGGGGTTGCTGAATAAGTATCTGATATGAGATTTCAAAAATTCAAAATGACGGATCCCATATGGCGGATAATTTTTTTAAAAAGTGATCGCATTTGAATGAAATATTCCCAAAGTTTGGGGGGTCGCTTAATATGATTCAACGTTAGATTTAAAAAATTCAAAATGGCGAAACCAATATGAGGGATGAGTTTTTAAAAAAGTGAACGGATTTGTATGAAATTCTAATACTTTAATTCATAAGATATTATATCTTGTTGTGTTAGAAAGGCAAATATTTAATAAAAATACAAATACAAATTTATTTCGCAAAGTTTTGGAGGTCGCTGAATACGAATCTGATATCAGATTTCAAAAACTCACATGGCGGATCCTCATATTGGATCTTTTGATTTGATTCATATGAAATATTTTTTCTCAAAGTTTGGGGGGGGTCGCTGAATACGAATCTGATAACATATTTTAAAAATTAAAAATGGCAAATCCAATATGACGGATGATTTTTTTAAAAAGTGATCGGATTTCTATGAAATACTTTTTTGCAAAAAGTTTGGAGGTCGCTGAATACGAATCTGATATGAGATTTTAAAAATTCAAAATGGCGTATTCAATATGAAGCATGAATTTTTTATTAAAGTGATCAGGTTTGTATGAAATATTTGTTTGCAAAGTTTTTCAAGATAGCCGAATTCCACATTGGATTTCAAAAATTCAAAATGACGACTTCAATATGATCGCATTCTTATCAAATAATTTTGCGGAAATTTTTCGGGGGTCGCTGAATACCAATCTGATATCAGATTTTAAAAACTCACATGGCGGATCTAATATGAATGATAATTTTTTTAAAACAGTTGTTCGGATTTTTTTTTTTTGGATATTTTTTTAAATGTGATCCGATTCTTTCAAATATTTTTTTCGCAAAGTTTGAGAATAGCTGAATACGAATTTGACACTGGATTTTAAAAATTCAAAATGGTGGATCCCTTATAGCGAATGAGTTTTTTTTAAATGTGATCGGAGTCTTATCAAATAATTTTGCCGCAGTTTTTGGGATAGTTGAAAACGAATTCGACATTCAAAAGGGCGTATCCAACATAGCGGATAATTTTTTTTAAATGTGATCGGATATTTTACGGAAGGTGTTGGGGGTCGTTGAATACAAAGTCCACATTGCATTTAAAAAATTCAAAGTGACGGATGCAATATGAAGCATGATTTTTTTTTTTAAACTGATCGGATTTGTATGAAATATTTTATCGCAAATCAAAAATTCAAAACGGCGGATCCAATATGAAGGATGATTTTATTAAGAGATCTGTATAAAATATTTTTCGCAAATTTTTTAGGTAGCTGAATACGAATTCGGCTCTGGATTTAAAAAATTCAAAATGGCGGATTGAACACGGCGGATAATATTTTTTTTAATGTGATCGAATTCTTATCAAATATTTCTTTCGAAAAGTTTTGGGTTAGCTGAATACAAATCCGACATTAAATTTAAAAAAATGCCAAACGGCGGATCCAATATATACACTAATAAAAAAGTGTGTAAAAAATGTTGTTACTACTACCAAAAATTAGTTAAAAATGATGCTGCAGAAAAAACTACGAAAGTTACCAGATAATTTTTGCTATATATTCGTAAGATAGGAACAGCATAAATAAAACTATTAAATATATAGAATTCTGGTTAAATTTGAGTTAAATTTTTGTTAATAAAAAATAACAAATTAACCTGTTAAAATCAGCAAAAAATTTTGCTAATAATTAGTAGCCTAAAAAATCACAAAAAAATTTAAATTTTCGAAGTTTTTTAAATGCAGTTTACAATTTTTTAGCAAACATTTCTGTTGGATTTAGCAGGATAGACTGCTATTTGCATTCAACTTAATTTAACTTAAAAATAGAAAAATCTTTTAGATATAACAGTTTGTTTTTGCTATTTTTAGTCTACTAATATTTAGTAAAATTTTCTGCAAATTTTACATTACAATTTGTCATTTTCAATTAACTAAAAGTTGACTTGAATATAACTAAAATTCTGTAAATTTAACAGTGTTATTTTTGCTGTTGTTATTTTACTAGTATTTAGCAAAAACCACTGTAGTTTTTTCTGCAACATCATTTTTGACAAATTTTTAGTTGCTATTTTTATAGATTTATAACAGTTCTTTGTGTTCCTTGAATACATAATAATTTTTGTACAACTTTGAGGAAGCCTAAGTGGCAATTGAAACCAGATAAAGATTTATTGCCACTTTATTTTCGTTACCTCAACACTCCTCTTTAAATTATCCTGGACATATTTACTTACTTGGACAATTATAAGTGTCAAAAATCCTTACTTGAACTAAGAGAATTATATCAGTAAAATAAACTGCAATTGCAGTTAAAAATTGTACACTTTAAATTTATTTAAAATTAACTGATATTTCAGTTATTTTAACTACAACTGCAATTAAAATTAACTGAAATTGTAGTTAATTCAAAAGCAATTGCAGTGCACTCTTTTTTAACTCAAAATGCAGTTAATTTTACCGACTAATTCTGATACAAAATTCATTTTATAAAGGTTTTCAAATTATAATCCATAAGGTCTTTTAACTTCTGCGAAATACACTCAGAGAATTCGGTCGGTAAAATTATTATTATAAATTGCAATTGTAGTTGAAATTGTAGTTAAAATAATTGTTTGAACTAATTTTCCAAAAAAAATTTTTAATAATATAAGTTTTTTAACTGCAATTGTAGTTCATTTTACCGACATAATTCTCTTAGTGTAGTTAGTTCGGCCAAATCGACAAAAGCTTGGCAGCGGACAGTTAAGTTTACAGTTAAGCTTTGGCTTTTTCTTAAATTTGATACTCAAATTTTGTTTATAAAAATCTTTTTCTATTAATAAAATTGGAAAGTCATTTTTTCACAGGAAAATTTATAATTTAAAACTTTCAAGTTCGATTTAAATTAATACTTCAAGATATGAAAAAAGTGCAGTCGTGTTTTAGAAAGTATTTTTGTTAAAGTTTAAGCACCATTTCAAAGTTCCAATTTTCCATCTCTCGGTCTATCCTAATGAGACCTTTTTTGACGAAATATATAAATATGAAATACGAAATATTGGCAAGTCCAGGTTTATTGAATATGTACTCAGAATGCCCAATGGTGAACTGACTACTGAACCTTGCACCAAGAGGCCAAAATAAGTCCATTTTGGATTTTATTACTTTAACACCAATCTAAAGTTTATAAAAACCTGAGTGTATCCGTTAACATTTTCTACTTGTTACCATTTTTGAAACATTATTATCCAAGGATTTTAATACAAAAAGAAATATTTTAAATCTGAGGTTTTATTCAACGGCAGTTCAGAATATTTCTTTGAAAAAACAGTCTCTATAATATAAATATTCTTCTATAAGAAAAAGTCATTATCAAGCTTAAAAAAATATTTCATAGAAGAAACTTAAAGAGAGGAATTTGTTCTTACAATTTTAAATTATTTTTCATTTCAATATCTGTGACAATTCCTTTCAAGATCCTTCAGTATAATGATTATGATTTCAAATTCTTTTGTTCAATTTTGCTAATTTTTTTATTATCTGAATTTAAAGAAAGAAATACTTGAAAAGAAAACAACAATATAACTGCATATAAATTGATAATCAAGGACTTTAAAATTATAAAATTCGGTCGGTAAAATTATAGTTGAATAGTTTTTTTTTTTGTTAAGTAAACTCCGGTTAGTCAGTAAAACTCGTGAAAGAAGAAAAATTTATAAAACACTTTTTGGAAGTGATATTATAACAACAACAAAAATCTTATCATATGGGGATGTTTAAAAATGTGATAGTGACACACATACATAAACAAGAAATTGTAAAAAAATTTTAAAGAAACGAACTATATAGTTTCTTTATAAAGATACGAAATTTTCAATATATAAAATGTTCTTTGAGATATAATTATAACAATAGTGATGCCAGATGAATGGGATTTTTTTTTTGGCGAAATAGTGGGAATTTTATAAACATTTCCAGAATTTTTTTATATTTTGTCTACAGTCGAGGATTTTATGTTTGCAAATATATGCATTTCCTATAATTCAGACATATATATGATTACAGGTGAAAATATTATATTTACAAGCGAATATATTATATTAGAAACACGGAAAATATATTTTTACAGTTTTTCCAAACGTATACCAGCAAATATGTTTCCAGCAGGTCGATTTTTTCTGCGTGTGATTACCGTCTCGCATTTTAAAATATTCCAAAGATTTTAAGAGTTTGGCTGAGTTTATAGTTAAAGATATTTTAGAATTTGGTACTTTTTGAGATCCATAATTATAGTCAAAGATTTCAAGACTTAGGTTTTTCCAGAAGTCTGCCTAATTTAGTCAAAATCTCGGGGTTTTAGAAATTCGTGATGAACAATTAGAAGTGTCAGAATCTCGAGATTTTAGAAATCCTCGATAAATAATTAGAAGTGTCAGAATTTGCCACTTTTGGAAATCCGTGATTAAGAAAAAAGATTGTTAGAATTTGGTGCTTTTAGAAATTCGCTATGAGAGACGAAGATGGTCGGAATTTGATACTTTTAGAAAACCACTATTATAGATAAGGGTTGTCAGAATTTGCTACTTTTGGAAATCTACAATTGTAGACAAAGATTGTCCGAATTTGGTACTTTTAGAAATCCATGACTGAAGATAATAATTTTTAGAATTTGGTACTTTTATACATCCACGATTGTTGACAAGGATTATTAAAATCTGGTACTTTTAGAAATTTAGGATTATAATCAAAGGTTATCAGAATTTGATACTTTTAGCAATCCACGAAGATTTTCAGAATTTGGTAACTATTTTAAGAAATTCACGATTGTAGACAAGAATTGTCAGAAGTATGTACTTTTGAAAATCCACGATTGTAGACAAGGATTTTCAGAAGCACAACTCCCGATTACAGACAAAGATTGTCACAATTTGGTACTTTCAGAAATTCTCGACTATAGATAAAGATTATCAGAATTTGGAATTTCAAAAATTCTATTGTAAATTTTTGGTACCATCTGTAATCCAGGATAGTGGCCGAAGATTAACAAAATGCAGTACCTTCAAAAGTTCTCGTTTATATACTTTTAAAAATCCTCGATTAAAGGCAAAGGTTGATACTTTCTGAAATCCAGGCTTATATCAGAATAATCTTAGACTTTAGTAGTTTTCGAAATCTACTCGTATTATTGTCAAAGGTTAACTAGACTTTGGTACTTCCAAAAATCCAAGATTATTGTCAAAGATTGAATAGACTTTGGTACCACCAAAAATTCGCGATTATAGCCAAATAATCTAAGACTTTAGTGCCTGTCGAAATTCTCGATTAAAGATAAATGTTGCACTACTTTGGCACTTTCTGAAATCCAGGTTTCTATTCGTATATTCTATTACTTTAAAATATACGGTTACTACTAAAGAATGAATAGACTTTGGTACCTAAGTACTTCCTGACCTGTCAATATCCGCGATTAAGCACAAAGAATGTAATACTTTGGTACTTTCTGAAATCCAGGATGATATCCAAATATTCCAAGATTTTGGTACCTTTCAAAATCTACGATTATTGCCAAAGACTGAACAGACTTTGGAACAGAGCTTCGAAAAACTTAATTCAATTTAAGCTTAATTCACTAAAAATTAAATTCAGATTTTAAAAAGGTTCATGTACCATTCCCTTAAACCATTCGTAAAGAATTCATTCATAAGCTTCATTCCCAAAGCTTTAATATGAATTGAATGAATTCCTAACTTGAATCATTCAAATCGCATGTTCATTCACCAATTTACTAATTGAATGAAGAAATTTTATTACCATTCACTTAGTGCAGTATAGTTTGAAACTAACATATAATCAAAACCAAAGCATACAAGCTGTAACAAAGCATACGATACTATTTATTTCTGTTAGATGAATTTTAAACGTTTTTCATTGTATTATGCTAATATTTCAGCAATTACATACAAATTAAAATTTTTCATTTGATTAAGTGAATGAAAACAAATAATTTTTCATTCACTTTTTATTAAATGAATTCAGGTAAATTGGGTTTCATTCAGTTAGAATTCAATCAAAATAGAATGAATTCATATAATTTTAAGCTATAGGGAATTAAGCTATCGAATTAATTCCATAAGAATGCTATTAGGGAATGAAATTTAACCCAAATTTCATTAATTTTTAAAAAGTGAATGAAAGAATTAAGCCTTTTAAACCTTTGCTTTGGAACTTCCAAAAATCTATGATTATAGAAAAGTAATCTAAGACTTTGGTGCCGATTATTACTAAAGAATGAATAGATTTTGATATTTCCGGACCCTTCGAAATCCTCGATTAAAGACAAAGAGATACTTTTCTACTCCTACTTTCTGAAATCCAGGTTAACATCAGAATATTCTTAGACTTTAGTACCATTTGAAGTCTACGTTTATTACCTAAGATTAAAGAGACATTGACCTCCAAAAATACTCGATTATAGCCAAAAATTATCGGATTTTGGTGCCTGTAGAAATCCTCGCTTAAAGAAAAATATTGTAATACATATGTACTTTCTGAAATCCAGGATTGGATCCGAATATTCTAAGATTCTAATACCTTTCAAAATCAACGTTTATTGCCAAAGATTTATAAACTTTGGTAATTTCAAAAATCCAAGACTATAGCCATAATTTCTAAGACTTTGCTACGTTTTGAAATCCTCGATTAAAGACGAAGTATGTAATACTTCCGAATTCCAAGATTTTATTCGAATATTCTAAGATTTTGCTACCTTTACAAATACCTTTGGCACTTAAAAAGTCCACATATTGTAAGGAATTGAAACCTTTCTAAATTCTCGATTACTATTAAAGATTATAAGACTTCGATACTTTCAGATAATCACAATTGCAGCTAAATATTATAAATCCATTATAGTGACAAAAAATTCAAGATTGCAACCAAAAATTGTAAGATTTCCTTTCAGAATTTCATTCCAAAGAAAGAAAATTGACATCTGGCATCTTTACTTCCAATTGAAAGCCTACAAAGACAAATAAACAGACAGACAGTCAGATACACAAAACATTAGTATCAGCAGTAAAAAAAGACAGTTGTTGCGCATGCTCAGTAGAATTTCTTTCCTGTATAAATTTTGATATTAAAACACCAAATACACGCATACATTAGCAAATTGTATCTTGAAGATTGTGTATTTCAATACTCAAATATTGTACATGTTGTTTAAAGGAATAAAGAAATAAAACTGGTTTTTGGAAGACATTTGCTGCATTAATGTTTGTATTCGAATACTTTTTCGGCAATATTTATGGTATTGAGCCTTTTGTTGTTATTGTTTTTTCTTCATACACATACAACAGGAGAGTTATTAAGGTTGTTGCTAGAGTATTGGTTAAAACTCACGGATATTTGTTGTTGGTTTTGTAGTAAAGAAAAAATCCAGGTAAAAATTTTGGATATTTTTTTTTCTGTAGTCTTCTTTTTCTTTCCTTATACTTCTTTTATTTATTGTTTTTTTTTTTTTTTGGAAGATTTTGGTTGCTCATGTTGATAAAATTTGCTGGTCTTTTTTAAATGTTGTTTTTTCCTTTTACTAAATTGTTGTTGTTTAAAAAAAACTCCTTTATGCCAGTATTTCTGTTTTCGATTTTTAAATATAAATTGAAAGAAGATTTCAACAACAATACTTGATGCCGTTCAGTCAGAGATTAAAAAGAATTTATTTCTTTATATCAGTTTAAAGCCAACGAATCTCAAGGGAAAATTTTTTCAATCATTCAGTTAAAATATAAACGGAAATTAAAAGTTGAATCAGTTTTTTTTATTCAGCTATAGACAATTGTTACAATTGTGGTATGAAGGCATGTGGATTGAGTTTGTGCAGCTTATATGAGTTATTCAGCTAAGAAAATGTTATTGTTGTTATGTTGTTGTTGTTCAGCAAACGTTTTTATACATAAAACTAAGTTTTTTAATATAAAACTAAATTTTTACCATTTTTATCTGATTTATAAACGGAAATTAAAAGTTGAATTAGTTTTTTTTTTATTCAGCTATAGACAATTGTTACAATTGTGGTATAAAGGCATGTGGATTGAGTTTGTGCAGCTTATATGAGTTATTCAGCTAAGAAAATGTTATTGTTGTTATGTTGTTGTTGTTCAGCAAACGTTTTTATACATAAAACTAAGTTTTTTAATATAAAACTAAATTTTTACCATTTTTATCTGATTTAGTTAAACAAATTTTAACAAATATTAATAAAAAATAACCCGACTAAAAAAGATGTTATATAATCATATATCACCATATATAAACCAATATATACGTCCATATCTAATTTGATCCGAATATTGGAATATATAATTATATCAAGCGAGATAAGCATGTTATCTCACCTGATACAATTTGATCCGAAAAATGGGTCTATCTAACTGCATCAAATTATATATAAATACATATAATTTGATGAAGATTTTCAAAGAAAATTTTAGTAAATATTATTGAGATCACTTATTTCATTCATATTAAATCTAATGCCTAATGTTTAGAACAATTTTTGCTAATAAACTTGGAAATAGGTGACACAATAAAACATTACAAAAATTTGTCGGAACAACTTTTTCTAGGTTAGAGTTTTTATCTTTCTTATAAAATAACTGAATTAACTAATTAGAAATTTATTAATTCAGTTCCATGCCAATTTCCTTATTATGAATTAATATAATAAGTACTTTTTTTTAAAAAACTGCTATTTTTCTTTATCAGGATACTCTCCTGACAAATACTTCACAGAGTTTTTGCTTTCAAAAAACCTCTACACTTTCAGGAATGAAAAGACGATCGTTTCGGGGATTACGCCACCACTTTTTAAAGAAAACTGATCCCCGAAACGATCCTCTTTTCATTCCTGAAAGTGTTTTTTGAAAGCAAAAACTCTGTGAAGTATTTGTCAGGAGAGTATCCTGATGAAGAAAAAAAAACAGTTTTTGAAAAAAGTACTTATTATGTTAATTCATAATAAGGAACTGAATTAATAAATTTCTAATTAATGAATTAAAAAGGTCGAAAAAAAACAAATTTTATTTTTTAAAATAAAAATTAAAAACCAACATGATAAAAAATTAACTTTCACAATTAATTTTTTTTTACGGAAAAATAAATGAACTAAAACCATATTTATTTCAACATATGTTTGTCTAATTTTTAAATTTAAAAGTAAAAATAATTATTTCGAACTTTAATTCCACAATGAAAAAAAAAAATTTCCTTTATTTCTTTAAAATTATTTTGAGTTTAATAAAGAGTATTTCGCTAACTATTTGGAAAACATATGTATGTTAAATTCAATTATAAACATTTATTTATATGTCAAAGTGCAAAATTCAAAACCAGATCCACAATTTCGGTGTTTTTTTTTAGTTTTTAATTTTTGTAAAATTAGATATCATGTCAGATAAATTTATACATAAAATTAATACAATTTTATATTAACTTTGTTATATATTTTGATAGAAGATTGTTTAGAGAAGCTTATACGCCATTATATATAATTATGTATAAACTATATTTGCAGATCTCTTAATATATGCCTGGAGACCAAATCGCATATGATTATATATAACGTCATATCAAACATATTTATAAAACCAAAGTGTTAATATAAATGTATATGGTCATATAAAGCCACACATATAAACATTTATAATTATATCAAATCATATAAGATTATATGAAAACTTTTTTAGTCGGGAATTAAAATTAGTAGAATTTCACAATTTGGTTAATTCAGCTAATACAATTTATTAATTTTTTTTAAATTTTCCAATTCAGCCACTTTGATCTACAAAATAATACATTTACATTATTTATTATAATCAAAAAATGTATTTTTTCCAATAAAAATTGCAGACACCACCCAGAAAATGAATCAAAAACTTTAATTGTATTCGGAACAAAAATATAATCCATTAAAAGTTGAATTCAGCTAGGAAAAACTAAGATTCAGCTCCAATTTAAGGATCATTTTATTGAAATTACCTAAGAAATCTGTTATAATTACAATTCAGCTACAATAAATTTAAAATCAGCCACCAAATAAAGTATTAAAAACACCTAAATTATTTAATAATACTGGTTTACAGTTAAAAAATTATAAATTCAGCTTCTTAAAAAAGTAGTGCTTTATTAAAATTACCAAAAAACAACAAAAGAAGAGTTATTCAGCTATAATAAATATTCAAGCAGCTGCTTAATAAATATGTTATTGTAGCTTACAAAGTAACATCAGAAATAAAATTAAACTAAAAATCAAGAACTTAATTTAAACTATAAAATCTTCAATTCAGCTGAGAAAATGTTAATTCAGCTGCTAATTAAATATTGTTTTATTAAAATCCCTTTAAAGATTTAATATAAACCGAATTCAGCTGTAAAAGATTTAAAGTCATATAAGTCATAAAGAACATATAAAATTCAGTCACTTAAAAAATTTGCGTTTTATTAAAAATGCTAAAATAATAACCAAAGGACTAGGGAACGTTTTAATTCAGCTGCAAAATATAGTTACTTTTGTACTTAACTTCATTTACAAGTCATTTTTTTACATTTTCTTAGTTATCTGGCCTTACTTCTATTAAAATATACAATTCAGTTGCCAATGGTTTTCATATTTTATTTTTAAAATCATTTCGGCCTTAACCACCTCTGCAAACACATTAAAACAATGATGATCATTTCTGTGCATGTATTGATTGTGTGTTTTGTAAATGCTAAAGTACTTCTACATCATCCTTGCTGTTTATGTTTATCTTATGGATTGTATATTTCGTTGCTCTTAACGTATCTTACATTTAGTATTGAAAGTATTGTGTTGTCATGTATTTTTCGTTTTTTTTTTTCGTTAAACTAACAGTGATTCATAGTTTTGTTGGTGTTTTTTTCATTCTTTCTTATTATATAGAATATTTGTTTGAATTTTTAATATGTTTGCGGTATAAAGATTTGTTTAAACTTAATGTGACCAACAAAAATAGATTTTTTAAGTCAATACATAAATTCAGCTAACAAAAGGCTAATTCAGCCGCTTTTAAGCGGCTCTATTGTTAAAATTACATAAAAATGCAATTCAGCTAGGAATATTCTTAATTCAGCTGCATTAAAATAATTGTTTTATAAAAATTATAAAAAAATTCTTAAATAAGTTATAATTCAGCTACAAAATAACTTAAATTAGGCCGCAGAAAAGCATAATTTTACAAACATATAAACAAAAAGTCATAAAATTGTCATTCAGCTTTAAACAACATTAATTTAGCTGAATTCAAAATGAAATTTTATTCAACTAACAAAAAACAATCTTTAAAAATTTGATTCAGCTTGAAATTTTCTCTACAAAAAACAAATATTTAAAGACTGGTGCCACTTGATACCTTTCAACTAATATAGTTGGTCACATTATTTTACTTATACTATTTTTCAATTCAGTTTCTACTCTGTCTCCTCACTACTTACATACATAGTGAGTTTCTATATTATTTTAACCACATTTATTCCACTATATGACCACGATTCATGTATTATACTGTCTATTTATCTATGTATTTGTAAGGCATTTGGCAAATATATTTTAAACATTTTTTTTAAGAAATCATCTTCCTTTATCTCAGTTCTTCTCGACTTGTTAGTTTTAAGCTCCATTGTTTTTTATATTTCTTATTTTCTATAGTTCGTTTGTTCATTTTCTATTATCAATGGCCTTTGTTTCCGTTCCTTGTTGCCCCCTTTTTGTTATAATACATAATTTTTCAATATCAAATGATTTTTAAAAGATTTTTTATAAAGACTTTTTATATTTTAACCTTAATTTTTGCAAACAATTAAAGATAACTGTTTTCTTTTCAATATATTTAATCGGTTTCAGTATTTTTACCCACCAATTGTTGGTGGTTTTATATCTCATATAATTAAATTTTAAAATTCTGATAGATACAATTGATAGACAATATTGCTTTTGCATAATAATTTGAAAACCTTTAAACACGTTAATAAAATCAATTTTGTATGAAAAATTTGTTTTATAAGTCACTTATAAATTTTAAAGTATGAATCAATGTACGAAAGTTCTGTATAATACACATAATTTTATTATAAAGAAGATATTATTTTATTTAAATTACTCAAAATGCATCTAAATAATTGTTCAGCTCGGACAAATTTTGATTCAGCTGCATAGAAGGTAATATTTTTTAAACTACCGAAGAGCAATATATTTTATTTCAGTTATGAAAAACCAAAATGGTTTCGAAAAACATAAATTCAGCTGCATTAAGAATATAAACTAATTCAATCTAACAAAAACTAAAAATCAAAATTAATTCAGCACCGAAAATCATAATTTGATCTGCAACTTAAATACTATTTTATTTAAATTACTAAAGAATTCAATAAGAAATCAACAACATTGAATTCAGCTTAGAAACAATTTACATCAGTTTCAAAAGAAAGTTATATACATCTAAAATTTAATTCAGCTAATTGAAATCTTTGATTCAGCTGCAAAAAAAACGAAAACGACAAATTCAGCTGCTTAAAAACTATTGTTTTATTTTAATCACTTAAAAAATGTTATTAAGCGTTCAAAGCCTGTTAATTTAATTACATAAAAAGCAAAATTTTATTTAAATAAAACACAAAATCATTAATATATCTATTCAGCTGTAAAAAAATACGTTAAAAATCGATCAAAACATATCCGGCTGTGAAAATTTAAATTTAGCTTTAATTCAGCTGAACCAAATGACAGATAGTAATAAAAACTTTTTAGTTCAGCGGCTTAACATGTAAATTTTTTATTTAAATAATACAAAAAAAACATTTTTATATCTATTCAGCTAAAGCAAATACGTTAAACATCACACAAAGCCAATTCAGCTACATAAATTCAAATTCAGTTGCAATTTAGGCATGATATTTTTTAATTAAATTTCTTCAAAATTTATCAAAAATCTTACATTATACATTATAAATTAAATTCCGCTAGGTCAACCCAAATTTTTTCATATACTACTTAAATTCAGCACCCAAAAATTGCGGATATAATTCAACAAAATCAATTCAGCTACAATATAATTGAATTCAGCTGCAAAAACCTTGATTTTCGTTATTGAAAAATTTATCGAAAAATTAATTAAGCTGTGAGAAAATAGTATTCAGCTGCATACAAACTATTATTTATTATAAATTTTTGCAGCTGAATTTTATTATACAAAAATTAAATTTTAAGCATTATGCCAAAATCAAATTTTAGGCAGCTGAATTAAAAAAAATTGTATTTTTCCAATTCAGCTGCATAAAAATATTATTTTATGCAAATTTAAAAGCGAAATATGACTTATCAAGCATAAATGAGTTATTTTTATTTAACCGGAATTTAAGTATTGTTTATTCCAATCACTTAAAGAAAACTAAGGTAATCCGAAAGGAAATCAACTCAGTTACACATAAAAATATACATATTTTTTTTAATAAATCACTCAAACATCATGTAAAATCAAATTCAGCTAAGGGAAATCAGGATTTTGTTATATTAAGATTATAATTCTATATAAACACAATTCAGCTATGTAAAACTTAAATTCAGCTGCTAGAAAATATTATTTTATTTAAATCACAAAAATAAAATTCATTCGACAAGAATATCGCTTTTATTCAGCTGTATAAAAAGTATAGTTTAGTTAAAATAACACAAAAAATACATTAATATTTCTATTCAAATCCAAAAAATACGATCAAAATCTAACGAAATAAATTCGGCTACAAAAAAGTATTATTTCAACTGCAGCTTAAGTATTACTTTATTCAAATTACTGAAAACAACTATTAGAGTTCCAAAAAAATATTGCAGTCTCATTGAAAGAATTTATTTTGACTACTCAAAAGACACCCAAAATCTTATTCAGCTACTGAAAACTTTAATTCAGCCTTATAAAAAAGTATTATTAAATTTTAAATTTTCTATAATAACATTATAAATACAATTCAGCCACAAAAGCCTTAAATTCAGCTGCTTAAAATATATTTTTTGTTTTATCAAAAACACATGAATTGTGCTTTTGAAATTCTATTTATTTGTCAAGAGTTCTTAAAAAAGTCAAACAAAACTCATTTCGATATATACAGTTTTAATCCAGCAGCAATTTAAATATTATTTTATCCACATCATCGTAGAAAAATCAACTCCATATCAAAAAGATTGATTTTACTTGCACAAGAAAGTACTTTCTTTTTTAAACCACTGAAAACTTGATCAAAATCTTATTCAGCTATTAAAAACCAGTCTTTCTAAAAAACAAAATTTATCTATTAAAAACGTTGTAAAAAACGCTGTATAAAAAATATTATTTTGTATGAAAACCACCAAAAACTTTTTCAAAATCGTATTCAGCTATTAAAAACCCATCTATCTATAATAGAAAATTTATCTAATTAATAAAAACCTTGATTCAGCTGGATAGAAAATATAATTTTTTATGAATTTTTATAGAATTATATTAAAAAAAAAATTTTATTCAGCTGATAAAAAACATTATTTTATTTAAATCCCGAGATTTATGTCTTTAAAATTATTTCCGTCTATCAAGAGAGACTGTAAGCAACAAGCAACACTAATTCAGCTACACAATATATTAATGTAACTGCAATTTAAATGTTTTTTTACCAATCACTAAAGTAAAACTGTAAGAATCTAAAAGAAAATCAATTCAGCTACGCAAAATTTTGATATTAGTTACATAGAAAAGTTTATTTTTCGTTTAAATCAATCAAAACTTATTTAAAATCTAATTCAGCTACGAAAAACTTTGATTCAGCGACATAAAAATTATTATTTTATATGAATTTTTGTGTAAATCCATTATAATTAAAACTCAGCTACGTAAAACTTAAATTCAGCTAATGAAAAAATATAATTTTTTCTAAATCACTAAAACGTATTGAAAAAAATATATTCAGTTAGCAAAAATCTTTAGTTCAGCTTAAAAAAATTAATAAATTATGAAAAAAGAAACATTTTAAAGTGCAATTAAAGTCAAAATCTAAATAAACTTCTTATAAACCTAATTTTTATTTACAATTCAAAGGATTTCCCTAAGAATATAATTTCTAATGTCTACGGCATTAACAATCTTGTACAAATATTTTGATTCAGCTGTAAAAAAAGCATTATTTTATATGAATTTTTTTATCATTTTATATTAAATACAATTCAGCTATGAAAAACTTGTATTCAGCAGAAATAAAAATGTTATTTTATATACCTTACTATAAGAAATTTCTTAAAAAATATATTCAGCAAACAAACTCAATTAATTCAGCTTAGTGAAAAGTTACAAATTATGAAAAAGTATCATACCAGAATAAAAAATATATTTTTTTATTTTAATCTATTTTATTAATTTTAATATTTTTCATTGTTATAAAAATTCGTTCACTTTTCGATGTTTCGCGCATCATCATCAATTTTTCATTTCAATGCAAAATGCGATTTTTTACACCGACATTCAAAATTTAACATAAACTTCTTTGATTAATGTTCAATAATGATTCATAAACATTTATGAGAAATTAATACAAACAGAAAAATATTTAAAACTTAATTAGCAACTCATTAAATCAATTCCCCCTTTATAATAATTATTATATTTTTTACCAAGTTTTAAACATATGGCACTCATAATTTAATATTATGGGTTTGAAAATCGACATTAAAAAATTATATATAAAATTCAAAACACGTTTGAACTAATTTTCGTTTTTTAGACAAATAATTTTAAATTACACATAATCTGTTAGTGTGAGTAGAGGCGACCGACCACAGCTGAAATCAAATTTTTGTTGAAATGTACATCTAGAACTCGTTTCACCGGGTAGATAGAAATATTGAAATATCGGTTATTAATAGCAGTCTGATTATGCTTTGGTGTTGGGCGCCACTTATAGTACACAGGGCTTAAATTAGATTTGTTGCTAAATTAATTTGTTATAAATTGTTATAGTTCGATAACAGTTTTAAATCGCTTTAATTAAAATTTTTATATTGTCATAAAGTCAATATCATATAAAGTATTATTTAGTGTTAAACCAGGATTAGTTGTATTTTATTTTAAATTCACATGAAAATAATTATTTAAGATGCGGTATCTTTAAAAAAAACAACGACAACAACAAATTTACTTAGAAATTTCAAAAATTATAAGATTTTGAGCTACAAACCAAAACTACTACTATTATTAAAATGACATAGAAGCAACAGACAGCCAGCCAAAAAAATATATAATACAAAAAAATAACGAATCTTAGAAATAAATCTTATAATCCAATTAAAACGCTTCATTTTGTTGAAAACAAACAAAAAAATATCCAAAAAAAACAAATTTAACTATGAGTTGTTTTTGTATCTAATCACTTGCATGTATCTTAAGCTTAAAGTACGATCTTGTATGTATGATTTCAAACCTAGAAAGGCTATTAGAATTATTAGCCTCGTATAAAAGCAAAATTCAACGTAATTTTAACCAAATGTTCGTGTTTTGGTTTCTTGAGATTTTTGTTTCAAATATTTTTTAATTGTAAACTATAGCTGAATTCGTATGTATGAGTGTTTTAACTTCAAAACACCAAAATATACCAGCAAACATGGCAATACGAAAAAGATTCTCTGATCATATTATAGAGAACATATCCTCGGTTACTATAAGGAGCATATTTCTGGAAAAAAACATTTATTGCCGGCAAAAACAATTTATGTACTGTGGAAGCTTCTTCTGTTGGGAGCAACTATTACCTAAAAGCAGTACTTTCAGTCAATACACCCAAAAAAAGACATTGCTGAATATGTTTACAGGCAAATATATGTTTGCAAACTACTATTTAAACCTTCGAAGTATACTTGCAATTATTTTATTTTTATCGTTATCATACAAATATTTCTAGGCAAACACTCTAATGTTTGTATGTGAGTCACTTGCAAATACCATTTAAACAAAGAGGTATTTGCAATTTTAGTTTTATCATTATTATATTTGTGGTATGCAAACATAATAATAATAAACATAAAACATAAACATGACTACAAATGTTTGCAGGGATAGATTTAAAAGATACACCTTCTTTTTTTTCTAATACTTTGGTTTTTTTTTCTTTTGAAGGGGGGAAATTAAATACTCATATCTATGATCAGATGCCAGAGCATCATCTGATCGCAACATATTCTCATACATGCGCACCCTAATAAATGTCTACATAGTAAAATCTACGAGGATTTTTTTTAACAAACTCAATTGTTAACCCTTAAGAGAACAGAGTTTTTATTTATTGCAATTTAGTTTCTTAGTAAAAAAAACAATATATTTTTCATGCCCATGAAATTAATGTGAAAATTGTATACAATTTGTTTTCACAACAATTTAATTTATAAGACCAAAATTTTTGCGTTAAAAAAGTGACATTTAGGTTTGTTGTGATTGTGACTTTCCCATAAAATTAAAAACAAATTATTCAAGTTCGAGTGAAATTTTTTATGCACTCAAAAAAGTTTGACAGTTACTACATGACAGTTGTTTATGCAGTATTCAGTAGTTGTAGTTTTTAACTATAATTACTGTTGTTTAGCTATGGAAAATACAAAGAAATTATTATTATATTTAAGAAAATGACTACCGAAAAGGACTGTAATTCGTAACAGTTGTTTAGGACAATAATTTTTAATATTATAATATATAACTACCAAAACAGTAATTTTGCAGTAAACAGTTATTTTTGTTAGTTATTTAAAAAATAAAACATTTTGTTGGACTTTTGCTAATTCTTGTTTAGTTTATATTTGTTATTATTGATAAATTCTTAGTTTACAAAGGTAAGGTTAGGTTGAACTGGTTGTTCAAAAGATTTCGCATAGACCATTGGGTATCTAGCGTTATCAGATGAGAGATGATAATCCCTGCATAAGATCAAACAGAATTGATGGTAACTAGAATACTCCACACACTCTTAGCAAAAGCCAGGAGTCTCAGTATTCCGATTCCATAGATTTCCTCCAGATCTCGGAATAGATGATCTCCAGCAACTTGCCCTGGAGTGCGCAAGAGTCGGAAAGTGGCACATGATATGCTCCACAGTCTGCCTATCTCCCGGTATCCCACAAAACCCACAATCATCACTCGCAAGCTTTCCTGCTCTCTTGGCAAGAACCACAGTGCAGCAGTGACCCGTAAGCACCCCCACCAGAAGTCTACATTCGCTTCTGGTTAGGGAAAGTAGAAGTTTCGTCGCCTTGGCATCATAGGATCTCCACATAATTCTCAACACCCTGCACGTTTCGGTGTTTCCCCAAAACGCCTCAGACCTGCCCATTATAGTGGAGTTTATAGCCTGTTTCAAGAACCGAAGCGACAAACGATTGTCAAAAGCCCTTTCGTCAGGCAAATGGATCCCCCGTTTAGCCAGTCCGTCTGCAATCTTATTTCCCTCTATGCCCAGGTGGCTCCCAACACAGTAGATGTGTACTCTTCTATTGGTACCGAATCTACCTAGAGCTACGGTTCCCAAATGGAGGTCCGCGGACCCCCAGGGGTCCGTTGCAGAATTCCAGGGGGTCCGCGAAGAGATCCGACAAAAAACATAAAACAAGTTATTAAAAAAAAAAAATTTTTTTTATAATTTTTAAATTATTTAACAAAATATTAATTTGAAAAATGTTTTTTTCCTTATTCCTGCTTAAAATTGGCTCTTGGATAATCGATGAGTACACACCAGATTGGAGGAGATCGCTTTAATCTCCGCGTGGCTGTCAATGTTGAAATTAACGTGAGAACCAATTGTCTCAGAGGAATTTGCAAGATCAGCAGCTATTTTGGCTGCCAGTACTTCTGGCTGAAAAATACTGCAGTCATCGGGCAGTTTATATGACTCCTCGATACCTAGATCCCGACAGAAAACCACAGCACCGACTCTCCCCGTCCCTCTTACAACCATCCTTGAAGAAATTAAAGGTTCTTTAGTCAGGGCGAAGACCTGCCAACCATCCATATTCCTTCATAGTGACGCGAAGTTCCACATTGAAGCCCATTCTAGGGATAATGTAGTCACTGCTACAATTGATCTGCTCAATGATCATCCCTTGTCCGTTAGTCACATACCTAAATTGGCCTGTAGCGGATTTCCTCGCAGTCCCCTCCGCTACCACGTTAATCGGTTGTAAATCCAAGATTACATCCAACGCTGCAGTAGTCGTACTACATAGTGCACCAGTGATGCACAGTTCACCAAGACTCTGCGCACTCTTCAGGCGCCTGCAGTAGACCCTCTTCTCCAATGCGGTCCACCACACAAGTACTCCATAGAGTAGAATTGGCCTAGCAACTGTTGTGTAAATCCAATGCGTGAGATTAGGTGACAGACCCCAAGTTTTGCTTAACATTTTCCAACATGCATAGAGCGCATCTGTGGTGTTTTTGACCGTCTCCTCAATATTAAGCCTCCACGACAGCTTGGTGTCCAATATTACCCCCAAGTACTTTGTATGCTGTTTCTGAACAAGGTTGATACCACCTAACCTAGGCGTGGTCCTAGGATCCAACTTGATCTTGTTAGTAAAGAGCACCAAGTCAGTCTTCCCAGTCCTACTCAAGTACTTACCAGCGATGATAACGGTCACATCATATGCATACACAGTTGTCTTAGCCGCTCCGCCCCTAAGCTCCCCAAGAAGTTCATTGCACACAGCAGTAGAGACAGAACTCCTCCCTGAGGAATTCCCCGGTGAGCCACCTTACACATCCTGGCAAAGGCCAACTATCCAATTCACAGCCTGCACGGCGACTCCCGTTCTTGCCACACTCTTTAATATTAGATCCGTATATACGTTATTGAAAGCGCCGGCAATGTCAAGGAAGAATCCCAAGGCAAATTCACCATATTGTAGGATTTTTTCGATCTGTGAGACAACCGAGTAAAGGTCGGTCTCAACAGATTTAGCCCTCGTTTAAGCGTGATAGAAACACCGGCCCTATGCTCCTTGACATGGAAGTTGAAGATTCTCCTCAATGTATTCAGGACTAGAGAAGTGAGGCTGATGGGTCTATAATCCTTGGTATACAAATGATTGCTTTTACCTGATTTCGGTAAAAATACAACCTTTGCTGTCCTCCACGATTTAGGTACATAGTTTAGTCTCAGACAACCCCTAAAAATATCCATCATCATTAGTTTATAAACAAAACTCAGAATATTTTATTGTATCTCCAATGCATAAAATCGTAATAACTGGAGATCGGTTTGGAACTTTTACTATAAATTTCAAGTAGGCTGAAGTAATTACAGATTTTTTATAATCGAAAGAACAATTGTTTTTGTTTTTATTAAAATATGCTTTTATAGAACTAAAAAAAAATAACTGTAAAAAACATTAGTTTCCACCAATTCTGACAGTTGTTTTATTTTTATTTATTTTTAATGGTAGTTATTTTTAATGAATTAATTACACTTTTTTTTTGTAATCGAAAGAAAAAATGTTGTTTTTTTATTAAAATCAATTTTATAATATCAAATAATATTAACTGTAAAAAATAGTACTTTTTTACCAATTTTGCTAGTTGTATTAAAATTTTTGTCGTAAAAATTAGTCAGTTAATTTTACGACATTGTGAGTTATTCTTTCTGCAATAGTTAGTTATTTTGAAACAGTTAAAAATAACTACATTTTTAGTTATTTTAAAGGTAAATAACTTTGTCGCCTTCTGAACTACACATACATTTGTTTCAAGTGTCATTTTTAGTTGCTTCTACCAACAAACTTTTTTAAGTTTGACTGGTAAACTTTTTAAAGTCCACTAATTATATAATTCTTATTATCTTAATTATCCCTTTTGTACCCAATCGATCATATAGGGTTAAAACGAAATTGAATCTTAAGCCGTTACTGTTTTTTTTTTTATAACATCTCCTCTAAAATGTTTAAATAGCGTGTGAATTTCTTAAGAAATTCTCGAAATAAAAATTGTTGTAAATCAATACAATAAAAAGAGGTTAATAACACACAAGCTTAGCAACAAATCCTCAAATCAAATTAGATAAATTTTCTAACTAAAATTAAATTTATAATGTATAAAAGTTATATAGCTATCAATCCTTGAATAACACCCGGTGTTTAAAGCACATACAAAAGTATACCTTGACTTAAAAAAAAACCGTGACAGTTAAGGAATTCACAGTTTAAGTGCTAATGCTAGCACGTTGTAAAATAGCTTGATTTTTGAAAGTTTTCAAATTTACGAAAAAAGTTAATTTACTACTTGAAGTAGTGCGAACTGTGAATTCCATCAGTATAATTTTTTAACTAATAAACCATAAATACTCGTAACTAACAAAAATTAACTGTTGACTCCAAGAATTCTGTTTTATTAGTTGTTTATTATATTAATAAAAATAACTGCCTTAAACACGTGTTACGAAATACCCTAGTTTTTGTTAGCTTTTTCAATAACTTTGCTAATAATTATTTTGTATTTTTCGATAGAAGAACAACTGTAATTACAGTTAAAAATAACAACTACTGTATACTACACAAACAACTATCATGTAGTAACTGACAAACTTTTTTAAAAGCACCTACCAAGCGGGCCAGATTTTATTTGCAACATTATTTTATATATCGGTGTTAATTTACCCCATATTTTTAAACTAATTAAAATAACGCTGTTTTCTTAATCCAAAATACAGAAAAATACTATTTGTAAAAGAAATATTTGAAAAAATCTTTCTCTTTGTGAATAACCCTGTCTGTTATTACCTTAAATTTTATTATATAATAAAAGTCATAAATTTATCATCATGTTTTTATGGCTGATATTTTAAGATCATATCGCTATTATTTTTTTCTTTAACTGATCATCTTCTTGGGAAATGATAAAATATAAAAATTAGCGGAACTATGAGTAAAATTTATAAATCTTTTAATATCTTGTAGTGTTTATCTTAAGTCATTTGTATGAAACACCATTGAAAAATAAACTGAAACTGCATAAACACTAGTCGACTGGGGCGCTTGCGTTTCAATATATTTAGTATTCAGTATTGTATGTTTTTTTATTTTATAACATTCCTTTATATAAACTGTTTATTTACTTTTTTGCTCTTGACGACGTTTTTGTGAATTTTTTTTATACAAATTCCATAGAAATACTTCACGAAATTAGGGCAAATATATTTTAAAGGGTTTATTTGTGATTCTTTTAAGCTTGGAGTTCAAAAATTAACGTAGTTAGCTTTAAGGACCAGTTTTATAGTCAGAACTTAGCACGAATTTTTCCTAATATTTTAGTTAATAAGTCAGAAAAATTTCAAACAAATTTTCTATCTTAAGGAAAGGGTTTATTTGTGATTCTTTTAAGCTTGGAATTCAAAAATAAAAGTAGTTAGCTTTAAGGGCTAATTTTATAGTCAGAACTTAGCACGAATATTTTCTAATATTTTAGTTAACTCAGAAAAATTTCAAACAACATTTCTGTCTTAAAGCGGGCCATACATTTGCAATATTATGGTACAACTTTCCAAGTGGTGCAAGCATATTGACCGTGTATGTATTAAATTGACGGTTGAGCAATATTATGTAGTGAATCAAAACAATTTTGATTTTTATTGTACAACTTGAAATATTGCATAATCTATTGGCAACACTGTGCAATTTTAATTTTGCGCTGTTTATGTTTGTGTGCATTTTGAGGTTATGTTGAATTCATATATTGCATACAATAGGTTTGTTCCACGTAATTCTGGGTGAAGTCTGGTAAAATGAGAGTAAACAAATAATTATCTCAAAAAATGGTAAAATTGCTCACAATACCTGGAACGCATAAAACCACATTTCAAGCCCAAAAATTAACGTCAAAGTTATTCATATAAACAAAAGCCATTTTTAAGAATAAAATATCGAAGGGAATGAAGAAAAAATGTTAGAACGTGGTATTTGTTAATATTTTAACAAATACCACGATATTAATTATTGTTTACAAGTTTTGTTAATATTTTAATTATTTTAATTATTTTTACAAATTTAAAACAGCTGATTTATAAACAACTAGTGATTTGACAGTTTTACCATTTTACCCGAAAAAAAGGACGGGTAATTTCTGGTAAAAAGAGAAACAAATTATTCTCTCATCAACGCTCTCATTTACCCAATTTTTAACAATAGAAACGATTTTTGGTAAGATTGGGTTGCCACGGGTACCCGCGGTAACGTACGTGGAACAAACCTAATATTGTGGCGATCTTTTGTTACATATCGTTAGCTGAAATGCAAAACCACGTAACTAACATTTTTACTATTTTACAGGAGAAACAATTTTTTACAATTTTCAAGCAACAAGTATGTAGTTACGTGCTTTCGATTTTCGCTAATAATATGTCTAATTTTTATTATATGACAGTAGAAATTGGAGAAGACGTGGACCTCGTTGATATGCATCATAATCGATCAAAAAACCGATTTTGTATTTTTTGTTAGTTACGTGGTTTTGCATTTCAGCTAACGATATGTATATGTTGCAATTTATTATATGGTGTGTGCCAATTTATTGGACATACTATTGCAAATGTATGGGGCGGCTTAAGGAAATATTTAAGACAAATATAGTTCTCAGTTCTGACTATAAAACCCTTACAGATGATAACCCCCACGGACAACAGAACATACAAAGAAGATTAAGTTCCCCATATATGTTACTTTCCCCAATATGGTTCTTCTTATTACATTGTTGCTGTTTGACATTAGTTAGAATGAAACGTCGAGAAAATGTTATCGTGTTGTTGCTGTTTTATTAACTGTTCTAAAATTTAACATCTCGAGCAATAACAGTGTTGCCATATTCTAAGCTCTTTATATTTTACACCTTTAATAGCTGCACTATTCCCTTGCAAAGGAAAGCAATGCATTAAGTAATAAAATCTTGCTTCTATATTTCAAATAAAAAATTGCGTTTTTTAATTTTTTTTAGTTAGCAGCATTGAAAATTTTCTTTGTAGGGTAATATTAAATTTACTTTGTATGGGTGATCTTGAAAATTCTACAAGAATATTGCCTTAATCAACCATAATATTGTTTGAATAAGATTATGTTTGCAGTGTAAATTCCCTATTATGAAAAGGTGCATGCACAAATTCAAACTTCTTGACTCATATTTTAAACTTTAACAACTTTCACGCCATTTAAATTTTTTTATAATCATTAAAATTATATTTAAGATTATGGACTTTTTTTATAATTCAAATAATAACTGTCACATAATTTTGTTATTGAAATGGGCACATTGACTTTAATAAAATTCTGCACATGAAATGTTAATTTCATAAACAAAATTTAAAATTAACATAAAAATTTTGAAAATAAAATGAAAAAAATAAATAAAAGTAATTATTTAATCTTATAGCCAAATCATTTCGAATCGGCTGGTACATAAATAATTAGGCCTAATTGCTTTTTCAAGTTTTTGTTTAAAATATAATAAAACCCAGGGAAAAAATTTGAAAGAATCCCTAAAAAAGGACTTCATTTTGTACTTAAAATCCATAAAATTATACAACAAAAAATATACATACCCTTATATAAGTAGCTATCATAGAAAACCTTATTTGTATGTTATTTAAAAAACGGATTCCCCTTTAAACTGTGTTATTTTTAAGGATTTGACATATTGTCTTGCTGCTGTCATTCAATCATCTAAAATACAAATGAACCCTTCAAAATAAGAATTTTCACAAAATATAACACAACATTCCTTAACACTTAACCATCATTACAAAAAAAATTGGTATGAGAAATATTTTAGCAGGATATGTTTAAAAATTAAAAAAAAATATAATATTTGTGACACATTAAATAAAAAATCAGTACTAAAAACGAAGATTGATTTAAATTAACCTTTTTATCACTAAAATAAAAAAAGTAACGGTTAAAATGTTTTTTTTTTCTGCTACAAAAAACATTATTTGTAATAAACATTTTCACAAAAAAAAAAAACAAAAACTGTTATTGAAACATTTTTTATGTGTTACGCTTAATTAAAGATAACGTATATATATTAGTTGAAATCCATATGTGTCATTTTTGTTAGATGCTGGGACATGAGTTTTAAAAAAATGTTTGTAATTTTCACAATCTTTCAGTTAAGGGGTTGTTTATGTTACTGTTTTCAGTTCTTTCCCATTGTTGGTTTTTTACTCTTCCAAAGAAGTGTAATTAAAATATGTGTTACATAAGATAAGGATATGATTGAATTTTTATGTTAAATGTCATCCAAGGATATAGACAATTATAGGATTCTATGATATGAGTAACTAAACAAAACACAAACGAACTCAGGCTTATTTTAGGCTATTCAATGGAGTGAGATTCTAATCAGTTCTGTTTTAAGATTTATTTGAAAATATTTTTAATACGATCAAGATAGCAACTTGTCATCAAAGAATATTAACTATTGTCGGACATTTTGAAGCAAGTATTAGTTTAGTAGGTTTTCTTTTTTTATATCAAATATGCAAATGGAATTTTCATTCGCCAATTATAAACTTAACTGAAATAAACAAGTTCAATTTTACTATGCTCAACAAAGTTTGTCAGTAGAATCTACTGAAAATGTTAGTTAACACAAAGTTATAAACAGTTAAAAAGGCGACAAAGGTATAAACATACCTTTGAAATAACTAAAAATTGCTATTTTAACTGTTAAAAATAACTAACAATGTAGTAAAGTTAACTAACAATTTTTTACTACAAAAATTTTAAAACTACCGTCAAAGTTGGTAAAACAACTGTTTTTACAGTTAATTTAATTGATATTATAAAAGTCTATTTTAATGAAAAAAAAAAAAACATTTTTTCTTTCAATTACAAAAACATTTGTAATTACTTCAGCCTAGAATTTTCAAAAACTCAACGAATTTTTTTATTTTCTAAATAACAGTTTACTGCAAAAATACTCTTTTGGTATTAGTTTATTGTAGAATTCAAAGTAAATGCTCTAAACAACTATTACGAAGTACAGTACTTTTAGTTAGTTGATGTTTTTTTCTTTTAATAACTGTCATAATAGTTGTTTTGTATTATTCCATAGAAAAACGAGTGAAAAAGTTAAAGTCGGGCATGCCGACTATATAATACCCTACACCAATCTGATTAAAAACCAACTAATGTTCGGAATAAGTTAGACTGTAGGGCCTGTTCGGAAATGCAGCACTACTCTGTATCTGATGCGCATTTGTGATTAGTTTTCGATGCATCGTATGTTTGACATTAATTTGCGCATCATCTATTTTGATGATGCATTTTCGAAGATCTGACAGTTGCAGTGTTGCCAGCTGATGCTTTTATGAATACGCTACGCATCACATACAAAGCAGTGAGGCATTTCCGAACAGGCCCGTACTTGTGTCAAAATTTGTCTTTAAAATGATAAAATAAAATAATGGTAAGAAATTCTGACTTCACCTACACTCAACAAAAAAAGTCTGTAATTGCTACCGAAAATTTTGCTGTTATTACGGGAAATTTAACTATTTTTAACCCAGCGGTATTTTTGCTAATTCTAATTTAAGCGACACATGTCTGCTGATATGTAGTACAATAAAGTTAGTAGCCGCTACTAAATTTTAGTAAAATTTACGTAAACTGCAATTCAAATCGATTTGCTAAAATCAGTTAAAAAACTAAATATCATAATTTTAGTACAATGAAATTATTATAAATAATTATTTGCAGCTACTAAATTTCAGTAAATTGTTGTAAACTGTAATTTAAATTCAATCTGCTGAAATTAGCAAAAAAGTGTACTAAAAAATAAACAAACTCTAAAATCTAAAAACAAAAAAATTATTAAAAAAAAAAACTTTTTTTCTTTCGATTGTAACAAGCGTATACGTATTACTTTATCGTAGTTGAAATTTGGAGTCAAAATTGCAAACGGTTCTCCAGTTATTACCTCTTTATGCATTGGAGATACAATATAATCTTCTGGGTGTTATTTCCAAACTAAGAATATATCAATAGTAACAAATATAAACTAAACAAGAATTGTAAAAAATCAACGAATTCTTGTAAATAAAATTTTTTAAATTAGTATATTTTTCTGCTAAATTTAACACTCGGTTTTGAAAAATTAGTAAAATGTTTTGATGAAATCAGCAGCGAAAATTAGTAAAAAAAAATCCGTATTTTGTAATAAGAGAATAGCAAAAATGATTACTAAAAATTAAAATTGTACTAAAAATCAGTTTAAAAATAGTATAGTGCGATTGGAAACTGTTTATAAATTTTTTTACTAACTTTTTTATCTGAGTGTATTGTTAGGTGTATGGGCGATAGGCCCAAAAATGGCACTAGGTCCAAACATGGACTGATTCTAAATAAAATCAATAGGCTTTGTCCATGAGCCCATGTGTATCAGTGTACCAAATTTCATTAAAAAATCTTCATATTTGCGGCCTATAGAGTGTAACAGCGAATTTATACTATCATGGAAATCTAGTTAAAAGTTGATTTCGATAGATTTCAAAGGAAACCCAAAAAAAATTTTGGATTTCAAACATGTTTTCCATACGAAATGAAATCCCAATTTAATTTTGATTTCAGTAAAATCTCATCGAAATTCAAAATTTAATCCAATTTTTCTCCCATATCTGCAGAAAAGTAGGGAAGTTTGCAGAAAAAGTGGCAACATTTGTTTATGGCAACAGCTGTTTATGTCATAAAAAATTAAGAAATAATACATTTTAATAACTTAAAAAAATTAAGGAATAATATAACAAAATCTTTTATTTTTAATTGAAAAAATATTAAAAGCTGAAAATGGCCATTTTTTTGTATCCGCCGAAGAAAAACTATGAAAATTCATTTGGTGGCGCCGGAAAGATCACTGACAAAACATTGAATATTTTTGCTTTCAACTAATCATCCCTAAACTAAAACACATTTTTTAGCAAATATAACATTGAATCTCTCATAATACAAATGATTTTTGTGTTCCGCCATTAAATAAAATGTTTTTTAGAAAATCTGTTAATTTTTATTATTTTTTAAGTATGAAACTGGCCTAACTATGCCAGCTACGTTTTATGGATATAAAAAAATAACATTTTTGGAATTGTGAGACAATTTCCTTTAATTTGAGTACCCACACTTACATGTTACCCCGTTTTTTGCTCCCACCGGCCTCCCGGGTCCAAGCCCCTCCCAAAAATAATCTCGGTTTTTTCTTTTTTAATTCCTGAGGGGGTCGTATATATTTTTTTTTTGCCGAAACCCCATAAACTGCAGTTTTACCGCAGTTTCTATTTAATTTAAAGTTGTTTCCGCTTTATTTAAGATTTTTTTTTTGTGTACATCTTTTTTGCTGTCGCTGAAATTCGGAAAGGCTACTTACTGTAAATGAAAATCAAAATTCGTTAGGCTTTTATTTAGTTTGGTGGATAGGGTTCAATATATTCTGGTTAAAGTCGTTTGGTACAATTTTCGAGTTTTGCAGGGCAAAGTATATAACATTTAGTGCACAACAAAAAATGTTAAACTAGTGTTCATTTGTGGCTTAAGGTGTGACTTTATTGACCCATATTTTTAATCTTTATTATAAAATATTTTAATTATATTTAATAAACTATTGCCAATTATTAATAATTTTCTCTTTTTTTTTTTTGTTTATTTTCAATTTTCAGAATTCAGCTTCAGTTTTCTCACGCAACTTTGCGAAGTCTTCTAAATCACCGCCCATCATTAACACATCACTCATTAAGAAAAATTTTATTGTTTGGGTATTGACACACAAATTGGAATTTAAAGTCAAACCACAAACTATGGTATTAATAATATTTTAAACAATAAAAAAAAACGAGATTATAAGGGGTAAGACACGAACAAATATTAATGGTCTGCAATGAAAAGGAAATAAAAGTTATAAACATAAAAGAGAAATAAAAAAAAAAAAATTGCAAAATATTAATAATTTTTAAAAATAGAATTGAAACTAATAAGAATATTAACGAAGTTTGGAAATTTTGAATGAAAAGAAATTTGGAACAATACACGCACAAAAATGCATAAAAAACTCGGGTAAAACATAATTTTAAATGTACACTAGAAAGAAAAACGGCTAAAGATAGAGCCAAAGCAACTCTGATTAGGTGAAATAATTCGCAATTGACCTAGTTAGTGTTGTTTTATTCACCGTATAGATGTGTTGTCAAAGTATTATTGTTTACACTGAAAATAAAACGTCTGAATTTATAAAAATTAGTTTTTTTTTTTAACTAAAACTCTGTTAAAATGTTTCGGTTTTACTAAATTTTAAAGTTTGTTTTTTTTTCATTTTTAATGATTTTATTTGAAACCAACAATTTATATCAATTTCTATTATATTAATCCATTACCTTAAATATAATATATTATAACATTAGTTACAAAAGTAAAAACTTAGGTAACTTAACAATTTTTAGGTTAACTATTAACTAAAGTTTAACCCCTAAATTCATAAACGCTTTGTTAAATTATAGGAGGTTTATTGAACAAATTTTGTATGAAAATGAAGTTTTGTAAACCTGCTATAACTTTACAAAGCATTTATGAATTGAGGGGTAAACCTGCAGTATGAGACCCACCATAATAATTTTTTTATTTTTTATTAAGTTACTTAGGTAACTTAACAATTTTGACGTTGGTCGAAGCAAAATGTGACAACAACTACGGAAAGCTAAAAAAAAACAAATATAAATTTGCATGTTTTTGTATTTACTTAGTAAAACTACAATATTTCCGAAGTGTATTTATCCAAGTTTTTAGTTAATTTTTTTTGTGTGTATAGAATAAAAGAAATGCAAAATAATTTAAATTCTTCTTAAACTGAAAAATATAAATTTATTATGATTTTTTTAATTGATTATCTACAATAAAAAAAATATATAAAGCACCGTAAGTTAGTTTTCACGTGGAAAATTTTCACTCGAACTTAATATGCCTCAAAAGTTACCTTAAATTCGAAAAGTTAATAATTTTTTTATTTTATTTGAGAGATCTAATCACAATAAACACAAAATGACACTTTTTCAGAAGAACAAGAATAGTCTTGAACATTAAATTTGCGTGAAAACAAAGTCTACACAATGAGTTTCTCCTGAAAATTGTGCAGAAAAAATCGTGAAAAAATATTTTTTTTTTATATGGAGTATAACAGTTTTTTCACGTGAAAACGGAACAACTTACGGTGCTTAATGGATGAAAATTTTAATAATCAAAAACCAATTTTTGTGATATGTATTACAAAATAAAATTTTGATTTTGTTAATTATTTTTAAAACCCAAAAAAAATTGAACTAAATGCCATTAACAATAAAAACCTAACCTAAAGTTAATACAAAATTAAAAAATGGAATTTGACATCTATAACTTAAAATTAGCTAAAACTTTGGGTTATTTTATTTATTGTTAATGGCCCTAAATGGAATAAAAAAATCTTGAAAATAATCCCAAAAAGATATTTGCCAAAATATTGTATCTACTTAAATATTTTTGTATAAATTATGGAAAAACTTGGCAAATTTACCAAGTATCTTAATTTTTTTTAGAAACTTGGTAAATTTTAACAAATTTTTGCGTAATTTAAAGAATTAATCGAGTTTATTTTACCAATCTTTTGGCAAATATTTTTTAAGTGTACACTCAAAACAATAAGTTAGTAGAAAAATTAGTAAAACTTCCTTTATATCAAGTGTACTAGTTTTCAGCAATTTTTTTGCTGAAATTCCGTTTTCAGCAAAAGTTTTAGTTATATTTTTCTAGCACTAAACTAATTTTGAGCTAATATTTTACTAATTTATTTTGCTGCAAAAATTGTGCTGATAACCGCATTTATAGTGTGGACGACAACCAGATAGACAAGATGTAGATGTCGCAGCTTGCCTGGATGTAGTACAGACAACGGAAATGATAAAAAAAACAATTCTACACAATTTCTATATTTAAATTTTCAGCAAATAAATTAACTAAAGTAAAATTTCGCTACAAGTTTTTTGAGTTTTTTTCAGTCTACTAATATTCAGCAAATAGTTTAGTGATTTTAGCAAGGATTTTTTCATTTGCAATCGACTAAGTGTTAGCAAAACTTTTGCTGAAGATTACAATTTTTTGGTAAAAATCAGCTCGCTGATTTTCAGCAAACCTTTTGCTGAAATTACCAACTTTTTTGCAAACACGCTCCTGACTAAAAGTTTGCTGACACAGCAACATTTTTTGCTGACTTTACTGACTTTTTTTGAGTGTACGACTATGAATCAGTATTACACATTTTTATGTTAAAATTTTCTTTGTTAGATTTTGTATAAGTCCGCTGAATAAAAGTCCACATTTTTAATATAAAAAGATAATAAAGTTAAAATCGGGAGTGATTTATATCAAAACATATTTTTCAATTCTGGAAAAAATTGGAATTGAGTATCCTTTCCTTTTTTATGAATACTCGATATCAAACAGTAACTACTATCCACAGCACTTAAACTGTGAATTACTTGAATAACATTTTCACTCAGTATACAATCTATAATCCGAATTTACGCTAATCCGAACGTCATTTTCATCTTCATTATGCCCTATTTACAGAAATTTACACAGCCTCATTTTTACAATGTCCCGTTAGCTACAAACTGGGACTTTAACTGGTCACATTTGTTGTTGTTTTTTATATAAAATTGGAACTTAACAGTTGGCTTATATAAATTAACACAAATTTACACAATCAATGCAACTTTTAATCTCAAGAGCAATTTTCATTCCGCGAAGAGGTAAAATGATAAAAGTTTCACGGAAAATTTGATTCTTGTTTCAGTTTTTGTGAAAACTATCTGTCAAAATTATATCCCATCAGCGTACGACCTAAAAATCTTTATAATCGGTCAGTATTTAAGAAAGTTACAAGCTGCACATTTTCACACCCGATATAGTTAACTTTCACCCCCTGTAGCTCCATCCCTGGTTCAGATGTAGGCTCTCAAGATAAATCCATTCAGTACTTTAGAAGTTCCATACTTATTACCACTTTTTCTTTATATTACACCACTGTGCGTCTGTGTTAGGCGTATGTTTTGGTACCGCATGTGACGATTTTTGAATTAAAATTCTATATGTTTTGACGATTTAGGAAAATTACTGACTTTTTAAGCAAAACTATAAAAAAGCGTTTGAAAAAACCGCAAATTGTTCTTCTCGAATCGTGTTTTTGGAATTCGCAATACTCGTCGGGTCAGAGTGGAAAAATATGTTCGTGGTTGAAAACAATTAACAAACCAAAGTTAGAACTTAGTTGATTTTTAATTTACACAGCTTTACAAAATGAATTTTTTGCAGGGATTTAAACTTTGGTGCAACATTTTTATATATTTACACAAACTGATTGTTTTTCAAATGTCTCAGTCACGTCACATTTTTTAGAAAATCGCGGTTAATATGCCGAAATACGCTGTGTTTGGTTTGGCAAAAAAGCTAAATTAAATATAATAAAATGAAAAACAACAAGAATTGATGCAAAACCAATTGAATTGGTGAAGAGTTATGGCAAAACAAATACAACCATATCCCTGTTTTGCTTTCCTTTTTTTCTAAACGTCAAAAAAGTCGACGGACGATTATAGCTGAATTTAAATTAATCGCGACGACTTTTGGTATCGTAAATCAACAGTCAGCCCAGTTGTGATTAAGCTCATATTGTGTCCAAAAAATATTTACTCGATATTTTCATAGTTGAAATTTTAATAGAAAAAAGAAACAGAAATACAACTCTAAAGCAAAACTATAAAAATTATAAGGAAATTTTTTAAAAATTCTGAAACATTTTAAAAAGTATTAAAACTTATTTTTAAAAATAATAAAAATTTAAATTGAATTTCAATATAAATATTCCAAACTTTATTGTTTTTAAATTTAAAAAATTATAGTATTGAATATTTCAATTAAAGAATAGCGATTATTATAAAGTTACCGGATTTACTACCATCTATAATTTAAAAAACGAAAAGAAATTCGACATATTAATCTAAAGCGTTAAAATTTATTTATTAAATATAATATTTTCAAAAAATGATTTTATTCTTCCTGCTTTAAAATGTTAATTTTTTATTGACCTCCACAAACAAAACTAATAAAAAATTTTAAATTAATAAATCGAACAGAGCATTTTTTATAGTACTAATTATGTAAGAAAAACCCAACCCTAAAATGAGAAAAATAATAAAAAAATATATATCATTTCCCCAACATATCATTTTTAATAAAAAAAAAATACAATTAAACCTAAAAAAACATCTAAAAGTGTTAAAATAGCAATAAAAATATTTCAAATGATTTTCTAAAGAAAATAAAACTATAACATAATAACAAATATTAAATAAAACGAAAAAAATATTTTAGTAGTTTATTTTTAATTTGAAAAGTGCAATATGGACCGCGTTTTTTGTTAAAAAGAATTTAAACTAAATACACAATAAATTATTGTTTATGTTTAAGTAAATTAAAATAATTAAAAATAAATTAACAAACAATTGCCAAATCTCAAAAATATAAAACAATTCAGGTATGTTTTATAAAAAATGTGAAAAATTTAAATTAAAACAAGAAAAAACTACCTCGTTTTTTAAATAAAGTAAAACAAAACAAAAATATTGAAAAAATTAAATATAATTAAAAAAGAAACAATAAAACAAATTTTAATATTTGCAAAGTTATACGTAATTGAAATAAACTATTTAAAGAAAATAACAATAGTAAATTCTAAGTATTAGTCAAGTTAAAATTGAAAAAAAAATATATAAATAATAATAAAAAAAACTTAAATTTAACACAGAAAACAAATGAATAATTGAAGTCATTTTCTGGATTTCCCATAAAATATAAAAAAAAATATTGCTAATAAATTTCATTGAGTTTAAAATTAAGTTTCGTTAAAAATTTTTTTTTTAATTTACAGTTTTAAAATATAATTATTTTTATTTGTTGAAGTTTTAAAAAATATAAATTTTTAAAAAATTTTAATCCTCTGTAGCAACGAAATTAAATTAAACTTATAATAGAATATTGAATTAATTTTATTAAGGGCGAGTAACTTATTTCCAACATAACCATGGTTAAACGTTAACCACAGGCATTTCCATATAATTTTGACATTCATAACTATGGTTAAGCACTAAACTCAGTTTATTTTGAGATAAGTTAAAGGTCTATGAGTTTTATATTAATTAAAAAACTTTATTTGAAAATTTGTTTTATAAAAATATTATTATATTTCTTCGAAATCTAGTTTTGATTTTTTTCAAAAATATCAATTTCTACATAATTTTTTTTTAAATATAATTTTTTATAAAATAATTTATGTTACAACGAAAATAAAATAGAATATTGCAACAATTTTGTTAAGTTTAAAGTAAAAGTTTTAGTTTTTAATTAACAATAATTTAATTTTGTTAATTTTAGAAAACTCCCAGCTTCCATTTTAGTAAAATGTATTCCTATAATTTTGTTTTATTGAAAATAATTAAATTAGGTTGGAATTACAAAACCAAATTAGCCAAAAATAAATTACAACAAAATTTTTTTAATTTTCTTATTAAAAAAATGTTGGAACAAGATTTTTTCGAGTATTTAAAATTTTTTCCCATAATTTGCAATTACTTAGTTTTATGTATAAAACTACATTTATTAAAAATTGAATTATATAAAATTTTAATTTTATAACAACTCATAACAATCAAATATATACGCCCCACGTTGGGCGCCAAACAAAAGATAATTATTTGGCTTGTGTAGGAAAAATTTTAAAATTTCTCTTTAAAGCCACCAAAAACAAAATCGCTCATTTGATCTGTTAATTATGACTTAAATATTTTCTTAATTTCTTTTTAAAACAAAAAAAAAAAAAATAATATTAAAATAAAGGAACCTTGTACCTCCGCAATCTCAAGCAGTTTTATATATAAACATTTCATTAATAATATTATATATATAAAAAATACTCTTAAATATTAATAAATATTTAAATAATCATTAAGTTTACCCCCACAATATCATTGTCTTTATAAAAGTAAAATTAAAAATTTTGAAAAAAAATCAACCAAAATTTAAAGAAGAATTTATGTCTAATTAAAGAACCCGAAAAAAATCTTTAATTTATAGTATAATGAATTAAAAAAAGAAATTAAAACCAAAAAAAAAATAATAATAATATCATGTTCATGTTAGTTGTAAACCAAGTTTTTTTCTTTTTAACTTTTATTATTATTATTTGTTTTGGCAATATCATTAAATGTACATACAAAAATATAAAAAAGTGAAATAAAATTGAAAAAAATCATAAAAAAAATAAACTGGAAATAAAAAATTTGAAGTTTTTTTATAGTGTTGTTTTTAGAAACACATTTGAAGATATAAATTTACAAAACAAAAAATATTTTTGATGACTAACTTTATGAATTGATGACTAATTCAAAATAGCCATGATTTTGAAATTTCAAGGTTTTATAATTCATCTGAAAGCAAAAGTTCTGGGTACACTTAAAATAATATGTCAGTAGAAAAATCTGTCAAACGGGTTTCAAATCGATTTGACTAATTTTTAACAAATTTTTAGTTGAAAAACTAATTTAAAGAAAGATTTTAGTTATCTTCATTTAACACAATACTAAAAATCCTCAATACTTTAACTAATTTTAATTTGCAAAATTATTTATAACTAATTTTTAAGAACCTATTATAGTATCACCCGGTGGATGGCGCCACTTTGTATCCGAAATTTAAAGATGGCGCTATTTCTTTGCCTCCCTATTTTTTAAAATGGCCCATATCTCCAAAACTAAGATAAAGCAAAATTGACGAAAATTTCGACTACCCCTAACCATACAATACTATAGTGAAAAGGTTATCTCTATCCAAAAATGGACCTTGGTGGGGACTTGGACCCTCGAACATTTTTTAGAAAAATTTCGTACTTCATAAAAAGGCCCGAATCTCTAGAACTAAGTGAAAAAGAGCATAACGGACAAAATGTTTGTTGCTTTGGAGTGCCCTTACATGCCCTTAGATTTTATGGACTAGGCCCGGGTGGGGTTCCGATATCCTAATTTGAACAAATTTTAGGACTCAGTATAATTACAAATAAAATGTAGTTTTACTTATTTTATACTTAAATTTAGATTTGTTAAATTTAACAAAAAATATTTTAATCAATAAATTTTATTTGAAGCCAAAAATAACAAGAACAAGTTTAAGTTAAATGTTGTTTTTCAAACGCGTCGTATAGACCAAATACAATTAATATTGTAATTAATATGTATTTTTATTAATTCTAATTTAGTAGGTTTGAGGTTAAGAAGAAGAATAAACATTTTCTTCAAAAGTTATAAACACATTGAATTTGCAAATCAGACTAGATCCAGTTTCTGCCTTTTTTATGGACAGGCTTCATCAGTTATTTTCCATTAAATTGTATTATTGTTTATATTTTTATTGTCAGAATGTCTCTATATGAATACTTTCAGAAGTGATCAAACAGATATAGGTATACAAACATTCTACTTTAGATTTCCGTTTTGTCTTCTTATTTCCTCCGTGTCACCTTTTAGCAAATGTTGCCACACTGACGTATGGTTTTTACGTACAAGTGCATTCAATTTGTTTATATTGAAAAGTTTTGTTAAAGAAACAAATATTTCTATCCAGCCATTATTTGGAGTGTACCATCTGTTAATAGACTACTCGTGACTATTTAAGTAGTGAGCTTTGGCCACTTCAACACTAGTTAGGCGCCAGCTGATATTTTCTCTAGAAAATTTAACATTACGTGAAAATTTTCGGACAATAATTTATTACGATTTTCGATGTGGATTATCTAGACAAGAGTGCATAGATAAATTAAATTCAACCTTTTTTTGATCAAGCTCCATCCTTTGCAACTGTGAAACGCTGGTATAACGAATTTAGTCGTGGACGTCCTTCGCTCCAGCGCGAATTTCGAGAAGATCGTCCAAAATCAGTTATTGTGCCAGAAAACATTGATGATGTGCAAAAACTGATAATGCAAGATCATCATGTGATATACTCTGAGATTAAGGCTACCTTAGGCATAAGTTCAACCAGCATAAATGAAATATTGCATAAGAATTTGGCCGTAAAAAAGATTTGTTCTCGTTGGATTCCTCATAACTTAACAACAGCTCAAAAAGATGCTCGTATCGATTGGTGCAAAAAAATGCTCAAGAAATACAATAGCACCGGTACTTCAAAAGACGTGTATAAGATCGTTACAGGTGACGAATCATGGATCTATGCATATGAGCCTGAAACTAAACAACAGTCGACTGTATGAGTGTTTCGTGGTGAACGAAATCCAACAAAAGTTGTTCGCTCTCGAAGCAATTCGAAAGCAACGTAAAACAGTTAATTTTGAATGGTACACCACAATTTGTTTGCTAGAAGTGTTCGGGGAAATGAGAAAAACCAACTCCCAAAAACGGATAATTCTTCAAAATTGGCTCAACGACACATCGACTCAAACAAGTGACTTTTTGAGCACTCAAAAAATCGAATTAATGGGTCATCCGCCATACAGCCCTGACTTGGAACCCAATGACTTTTTCTTGTTCCCGCACATCAAAGATAAACTACGTGGACAACAATTTTTGTCAGCAGAAGAAGCCGTAGATGCATTCAAAAGCCATGTTTTGGAGGTGTCTCACGAGGAATGAAAAAAAAATGCTATTATAAATAGTTCGAACGCATACAAAAGTACATAGATCATAAAGGAGACTATTTTGAAAAACAATTAAGACATTTTCTATAACAAATTTCTGTTTTTTCATTGTTAGGCGCAAATCGTGACTCACGAACACTTCTTTTTACGCGCTCATCTCTAGGATTAACTCTTCTCTTCCATACACCTAAAATTATGCTGCAAAAAATTAAATTAATATAGTCTCTATATCAAGAAAACCAAAAATATGCAGTTGTGGATTGAGCCCTTAACCTAGTGTCTTGACATGCAATAAAATGATAGCAAACAATTCTCAAAATGATTTTATCTCAAATTCAATTTTATTGCAATATCATGATATCGCTGACATACAAGCGGCTCTTGTAATGATGCCTGCCATCAAATGTCACTTTTCGTTTTAATTTTTATTTTGTAATAAAAAAAAAGAACAGAAAATTTGGTAAAAAAGAATGCGAATGGATTTAATTATTTAATAATTGTAGATAAAAATTAATTTTTGATAAAATTTTGTGTTTCTTGAAGAAAAATCTACGATATTTCATAGCCATGAAATGGTCAAGTGTTCTCCACCACTTTGATATCATTTTGACATTTCTCTTCAATGGTTTTGACATTTCATATCATATAATTTATTGCATTTGAAGACTCCGGGTAAAGAAACACAAAAGGTATTAAATATCCCTCTACAATATATGTATATTTAAAATTTGATGTTGCATTCTTTACAAGCTCAAATTTAATTGATTAATGCATATTTCTTCTGCTTTTCTTGCTCTTCTTCACATATTTTGCATAGTTTAACTTTAGTCAAGATAAAAACCAATCAATCAAACTTTCTCTAAAGTGTCTAACTAAGTCAGATCAGAAATTTACTGGGGAAAGAATGGGGGTAATCTTTAAATTTCACATATCATTATTTTACTCACACTCGTTTTTTAATTTTCAAAAATTTCCATATAAAATTATATTAAGGGTACTCACGATGGGCATTGCAAACGATGCAAACGTTGCAAATGATTGCAAAAAAACAACGATTGCATCAACACAACAACAAAATGTATGTATTTGCAATTTGCTTTATTTTTCTTCATTTGCAATAAAAAAACCTTTAGCAAAAATCACTTTGCATATAAGCTAAGTTGCAAATAAAACAAAACATCTGTTTTTAACATATCAGCCGCCATATTATGATTTATAAAATAAGATATTAAATAAAAAAATTGTTTGTGATTTTTTATTAACATAAAATTTTTTTTTTATTTATTATTTTATTATTTTTATGATTTACAAATTTTCACAAAAATACTATTTATTTTTACTTTTGACGTAAACAAAATCACTGTTGCCAATTTACCTATTTTCTTGTCAAATCTAGCGATATTTTACCATTTTCAGCTATTTTCTAGTGATTTTTTAGTTTGATTTAGCGATATTTTTAGGAAAAAAGTTAGCAGCAGTGAACAAAATAGCTCATAAAGCAAATATGCAATTGATCTTAAAAAAGACGCTCACGATATGTTACAATTTGCATAGCAAATTAGCAAATTGCAAATATGCACATGTACCATCGTGAATACCCTTATTGAATCAATAATTTCTTTTTATTTTGCAAAGTACATAAACTACTGTAAAATACCCCCCTCCACCTACCACTGGGTAATTTGACAGACGTATGTACATACACATCCATACGTTTACATAACTTAAACTCCCCCGAAATTTTATAATGATGGTAATGGGATGCTGGCCATGGCCATCAGTAAAATTGGATTTATTTACTTATAGACCATGCACATACAAACACATATCAGACGTGTGCTGGTGAGTAGTGAAGCATAAGTACACATATGTACATGCAAAGGCAGGTATTTAAAGGAGTTTATTCTTTAGGTAAATTCTCCCCAGATTATATTACTCTATTAAATCATCAATTGCCATCAAAATCAGCGTTGAGAGAATTTCTATGTCATCATGATTTTAAAAAGAACTCATTACTTTAAATTTTGTTGGTGTATGTGTATTTTATTTAAAATTGTAAAAGTGAAAGTTTCTGAAAGTCTATTCTAATGGCTGAATGTGTGTATTTTATACACATATGACCATAGTTATATATCAGGGGGATGGATGTTAAAATACTTTGATGGTATTATGTAGATTTCGTTTTACACATACATACATTCATCTAAAATTGTATACTCCACATGAATTTGTTGTCGTTGTTGTCGTATTATATATGTAAATTGTGAATTATAGTAATTTAGTTTAAAGTTTTTATTCTCCGATAGAAATCATTTTAAATATAAGAAGATTAACATGATTTTTTAGGCAAAAAAAAAACTATTAAAGGAATTTACTCTTATTTCTGTTGGGGGGGAAATTTAAATTTGTTCTCCTTATACTCTATGGTTGATTTAATGACCCATCAGGATATATACTTACCCATTCATACTAACACTCATGTAAGAATCGTCATATAAATGTGTGAGTATGTGAATGCTGCTGATTGTTACATTTATGACCTGAAGTCATAATTTTCCGTGTTTGTGCTTTGTATATTGAGTTGGAAAATTTTGAAGGGTTATATTTTTTGATTGGCCGTTCCAGTTGATTCACACAAGTAATTTACGCATAAAAAGTTGTTAAAGGTTGATTGTTTGGGTTTGTTTGATTTCACGCTTAAAGTAGACTGGGGTGTAGGATGTAATAAAACAGAATTGTTATAATTTGACTTTATTTTTGCATCATTGGTTATTTTAAAAAGAAAAAATAAATTTTTCATACATAACAAAAATGTTGATTGTGTTGAAAAATTAAGGAAAAGTGTTATACAATTGTAAAGGAAAGAATAGATTTATGCAAAACATCATATTAATGGTTTATAGTTATTATATAAACAACCTTATTGACATACACAATATTTTTATGGATTATATAGTATACTTATAGGAGCTAACAAAAAAATTAAGATCAACCTGTTTCAGCTTTAGAGCCATGTCGGGGATTTAAGAGCCATAAATAAGTGTAATATTATTGGAAAAGTATTTGTAAACGCAAATTCCCAACAACATATTTACAAATTCACATATATTTTTTTCTTTATACGATAAACTGGTGCCCTCGGGATGAGTTCACTAATGTCAGCAGAACAATTACCAGGTTAATATCTATGAAACGGAGATACACAACCCACATTGAGATGATGCTCTAAATAGTCAATAGAGTTGGACTGCCATTGATAAGCATTCACACGCTCCTTTCTAAACGATTCAGAAGCCCCAAAATAGAATTTGAAGACCCTGCACATATATCCCAGTGTAAACGCATTTCGACCACCCAATTCATTGCGGTATACCAAACATTCCAGGCCAGCCAAATGCATCTAAAGATAACATCCTTAATGGGTACTCCTCTGTCTTTTAGGCGGAGATTTTCGCCATCTGCATATGTGTGAGAGAGTGCCTGAGGAGATCCCGCATCAACATTCTTTCTGACAGACAGGCTGCGCTAAAGGCTCTAGGAGCTTACAGGGTATCATCTTGTCTGGTCAAGGAGTGTATGGGAATTCTCAACGAACTCGGTAGGAACAACTCCATCCCAGGAATACACTGAGATGGATTCCCGGTCATGAAGGGCATGAGGGTAACGAAAGGGCTGATTGTCTAGCCAATTGTGGAGCCCGTTGACCCTTCATCGGCCCGGAATCATTCTTTGGGATACCCAGGGGGTACGCTAGGGAAAAACTTAGGCTATGGAGAGAGACTGAGTTTGCTAGGCATTGGGAAACTTCTACTGGCCAAAGACAGGCCAAAAGATTTATTTCCTTGTCCAGCGGAAATTATTATTTAGACAAAAACTATTTAAGATCACGACAGGGGTAACCTTGGGAACCTGACGGGAGACTTAACTGGGCACTGTGGGTTCAGGTACCAGCTTCACAAACAGGGCCGGTCAGACACTGATGTTTGCAGGTTTTGTGAGCTGGAAAGTGAGACATCGGAGCATATTCTCTGCGAATGTCCGAGACTGTGCGACCGTTTCGTGTCATATTCGGACGTTTGGGGACATTCTCCTAACGGGATTGTTGGCTTTATTGGTAGCCTGAATCTCTAGGGAACTCTAGGCAGCACAAAAGATCTGTAATGGTCGCGGTGCGTAGTGCCTTCGTATCTAATCTAATCTACGCTCCCCATATCCCCATTAGACCGCTTCGAGCCACGCATAAACCACTTCTGCATCCCATCGGTAGGCAGCCACTCGTGGTCAGACAAGTGGCTCCTATCCAGTATCTGAATGGAAAATGTTCTGTCCAGAATAAGCAACAATAAGTAACCCTTATTAATCACTCGTTTTTAAAGAGTCCCATAGTCCTGGTATGCCCCGTGCACTCAACACTCTTCATATTACCCATACCCGAATGACAAAGTGTACTGAAAACTCGTCAGCCCATCGTCTTGGGACTCTAGTGTAGTAGTAGTAGTGACTAAAATGTCGCCGCCATATTTGGTCTGCCATCATGAATTTCAAAATACTTAACTTTAGTTTTAAAACTAGAGATAATAAACTTAATTATTAAGAAAAACATTCAGAAAAAGTAACTTCATAATGCAATTTAAAAAAAACCTACATTTACATTTAGGCAGTAAATTCAATTTCGTTGCATAAATCTAGGAGTTTAAGAAAAGTTTTGCAATAATTTAAATCTAAATAGCATAAACCACAAAAAAAAAACACAATCAAATATGAGGAAAATTTTCAAAATGTGTAATCTAAAAAAAGACAATGCTACAACCTAAGGCTAACAACGACAAACGGAAAATTTTGATATAAAATTCTTAACAATCACACATAATGGCAAAAAGCAACATATTTTAAAACATAAACCTGTACAGAAAGATAAAATTGTTGATTGCCTAAAATAATCCAACATACAAGTACAATTTTTGGTGTGTGTATGAATATTTAACAGTTAGTTATGTTGGCAGTGAGAAGGGGAATACCTCCTGTACGTATGTGTAAACTTTTTGCTTATTTGGCCAAATAAAAAGGAATAACTGGAGTGGGATTAAATGATGATACAATAAGGTCCATTGTTTGTTAGTGTAAAATTTATATATCAAAGGGTTGTTTCTTATTGATGTTACCAACTAGTTTTGTAAATTTTTGTTAACATTACAAAAAAAAACTACTTTTACTACACATACCTAAACACACACACAGATCCACACATACTCAGCTATATACATGCATCTAAATGTCCTATAAAGTTTGTATAGAGAACAGCAACATCCTTTCTAAGTCCTTCTTCTGCTCATAACAATTGACTACAAATTTTGAATGCCTCTCTCTATGTATTTGTCTTTTTGTAAATCTGTATATGTATGTGTAAACTATAGCCAAAATATGTGTATATGTATAGTTTTTATTCATTCACTTTCTATATTTGTATATGTTTAAATTTTCTTTGTTATATAATTTTAAAGTTTTCCTCTAAAATACTTTCAATATTAGTTTTAATCACTGTAATTTCAAAGTCCTTTTTATACTTTTGTTATCTTTTACAAAAAAAGGATTAATTTAACAAATGTTGTGTTTTGTTTAGAGTGTGTGTGTTTTTATAGTTTTGTTTTAGTTTTCGAAACATTAATTATCATTTTATATGACATTTATGTCATGTTATTAGTGGCCTTTATAGTTGCTAAATGTCTAATGCTGGGTTTTATATTTGAAGGCTTTTGAGTTAACTATTAGAAACTATTCAAAATAATTCATTGTGGACTTACAAAAATTTAAACAGAAGTACGCGTGACCAGGCATGTGTATCCAGAGTGGCAAAAAGTTCAACAAGGGCCTAATAATTAAAAGAATGCCTGGAACGGGTTAAGGAAAAGGACCCAGGAACGAAACTAAAGCCAAAAAGGTGGAGAAGCATGCAATGTTCGGAAACTTTTGTGCCCAGAGTTAAAGCTAACATTGGGCTTAAAACTTCTTAAGTTCACAAAGTTCCGGAGAGAAATACTAAGAATAATGCTGATGAAAAAAAACCTTCTCTGTGTTATATTTTTTATTGTTATTAATCAGTATATTTATTTTCAGCTGTAATTACAGTTGGTTTTCTTTGGGAAAAGTACTATTATAACAGTTATTTAAAAAAATAACTAACGAAAAGTACTGTATTTCGTAGTTTAAACCAGTTATTTTTAATATAATAAAAACAATTACCGAAAAAGTGTTTTTACAGTAAATAGTTAATTATGTTAGATATTTAAAAAAATTCGTTGGGTTTTGTATAAAAACAAATTTATTTTTATTAAAATATATTATAATATTGTTACGTTTTTAACTATCAGAAAAGTTGGTTTATTTCCTTTAAATAAACCTGGTTATTTTCTACGAGCATTGCCATCAAAATAACTACACACTTTTTTGTTTGATATTGAGCTTATTTATGTAACACTTTATTACTTTACATACAACAGTGCAACACACACAATTATACAAACGCTAGTGCGCGACTAACTATACCAGGCTAATATGCAATTGACTACACAAACGCTACTGCGCGACTGACTTTACAAGCGCTAATAATCAACTAACTTTACGTATTCTATCCTACTGGCTGGCATTATCGAATTTTTTTCAATTTTTAAATTCTGTAATTTACTTGTATGAAATCAAATCTAATAAAAAAACATTCATTTACTAAATTTCACATTTTATCAAAAATTCCATTACTTCAGTGAAAAGTTTCAATAGACGAGTTCCAGTGAAACTTCATTGGTTTTATTCAAAAATTCACTAATACCATGCAGATAATTCTCTCAGTGTAGCTTTGTTTTAACTATCATTTTCAGTAGATTCTACTGACAAACTTCTTTGAGTGTGTTTTAAAGGTTTTTTTAATTATGCAAAAACTGATCACATTTAAATAAAACCTTAGTAGAAAGTCTCAAGAAACTGATAAAAAGTAATTTAACATGATTTTCACCTAATTTATGTTGCATTTACATCTGCACCCAAATCCTGAGATTTCCACTGAAATTAAGATATCATTTAAAATCTCATGTGAAATCCCGACATTTCCCATACAAATGAAATCCCACACTAATAGAAAACAGTCCGTAAAAAATTTTGTTAAAACTACTAAAAATTAGTTAAAAATTATGCTGCAGAAAAAAACTGCTAAATTAGCAGGTTATTTTTGCTATATATTAGTAATATAGGAACAACAAAAATAAAACTGCTAAATGTACAGAATTTTAGTTATATTTGAGCTAAATGTTTGTAAATGGAGAATAGCAAATTAACCTGCTAAAATCAGCAAAAAATTTTGTTAAATAATTAGTAGCCTAAAAAATCACCAAAAAATTTAAAATTTTCGAATTTTTTTCGATTTTTTTTAAATGCCAATAAAAATCGAGCCTTTTGAAAACAGCAGTTTACCATTTTTTTTTAGCAAATATTTCTGCTGATTTTAGCAGAATAGACTGCTATTTGCATTCAACTAAATTAAGCTTAAAAATAGAAAAATTTTTGTATATTTAACAGTTTATTTTTGCTATTTTTAGTCTACAAATATTTAGCAAAATTTTCTGCAGATTTTACAGTAAAATTTGCTATTTCTAATTAACTAAAAGTTATCCTAAATATTACTAAAATTCTGTAAATTTAACAGTTTTATTTTGCTGTTCTCATTTTACTAGTATTTAGTAAAAAAATCTGCTAATTTTAGCAGTTTTTTCTGCAGCATCATTTTTAACTAATTTTTAGTAACTTTTTCTGCTATATTTACAGATTTATTTCTATGAGTGCATAAGTTCGCGAGATTTCTAAGTAATCTCATGAAAATCTCACAAATGAAGAGATTTTTACAGAATTTTTGCATAAAAAAGTGGCAACGATGGTCAACAGCTGACTAAAAAAATAATTTAAAAATAACACAAAATAATGAAATAAAAAAATTATTATAAATCTAATAAATATAACTTAAGACCCAAACGAAATGTACTAATGATTGTAAGAAGTGTTGCGTGGTTCTAATATTTCCTTCCCCTCGAAGCACATCTATGAAGAAAGCATGTCTTCCTTCCACCAAAATATTGCAAAATCTGGTTTCTAGCTTGTCGTCCTTACAAAAAAAAAACAAATTTACTAACATATGTATTTATCGTTCGATCTTTACAAAAAATAATGTGAATTGTACTCCGCCAGTGAATAAAATGGTTTTTAGAAATATATTTAATTTCAGGTTATTTTTTTATTGTACTTTGTTTACAAAAAAATGCAGTTGTCAAATCTCGCTACTGTCATAAAGTGCAAATATAAATGGTCAAGATTACGGGTTGAGATTTCAATTGAAATCTCGGGATTTGAAAAGAGATGTAAACGCAACTTAAAATTGAGATTTCAGTAAAGATCTCATGTGAACTCCCGAGATTCTCCATACAAAAGAAATCCCGTAAAATTTGCGAGATTTCTAAGAAATCTCATGAAAAATCTCACAAATGTTGAGACTGTTACAGAATACAACACTGTGTTTCGCTTAATTTTTAAATTTTTTGCATAAAAAAAGTGGCAACGATTTGCAAACAGATGTAAACGCAACTTTATGCAAAAATTATCAATTTACCAAGTTTTTTGCTAAATTATTTTTGAATATTTTTTTAAGAAAACCTTTTTATAATGAAATTACATTGTTAAAATGTTCACTGAATTTCTATTTGAAATCCAATTCGAAATTCTTATCGTTTACGTTAGGAAATTTGACAGCTAAATGGAATTTCAACCGGCCAACAAAGTTATTAAAATTAATTATTAATTTTTTATGACATAAACAGCTGCTAAATGTTGCCACATTTTCTGCAAAAATCCCTGCTTCTCGGCAAATATGCCAGGAAAATCCAAATTAAATTTGGATTTCATTTCGTATAGGAAAACTGTTTATTGGAATTCCGTCGAAATCTATCTAAATCTACTTTAAACTCGATTTCCTTTGTAATGTAACTTTGCTATTACACGCAGAAAAAAAACAGGGGGAACTTTATTTAAGTGCTATGTAATTATACATCTACCTAAGTTCGAAGTTAGTTAACAATTTTCCAGCAAAATAAATATATGTATTTTTCGGATATTTTTCGCTACAAGGATTGAATATATTTTACAAAAAAATATACATATTTTACTAGAACTTTGTAAAACTAACTTGAAAATTATGTAGTTGTATAATTACAAAGCTCTTAGGTAATATTCCCCCGTTTTGTTTCGATGTGTAGGTTTAAACATAACTGGTGTAGTATTTGTTTTAAATTTTATTTTATGCTAATATTTACAAAATATTTTTTTCGCCTTATCAACAACAATAAATCTTATGAAAATTTAGACACTTTATTTAAAAGAAAAGAAAAACTAAAAGTGGAACAAATTTAGAGCCAGTTTTATAGTCAGAACTCATATTGTTTTTTTTTTTTTTTTTTGTTTGAAAATTTCTTACTTAAAAAATATTTAAGAAAAAAATCGTGCATTGTTCTGGCTATAAAACTGGGCCTTAAATACTCGAACTAAAAAAAACAAAATCTTACAATTACCGATTTTGGGATTTTTTTTTTGTTGATTAGAAGATTTTCTTTTTTGCAAACTTATGAAAATAAAAATAACTACCAACAATTAACTTTACCGTACATGTAATAATTTTTTTACAGTTATTTGCCTAAAAAAGAAAATAACTACCCAAAATAACTGTTACTACACGTCAGTATTTTTTAAATAGTTAATTTATCCAACAACTTTCAGAAATAGTAGTTTAACATTCATACATAGAAAAAAACTCAAATTATAGTTAAAAATAACAATTACCGTAGAATATACAAATGAAATACCTGTAGTTATACTTTAAAAATATCCTGAGTGTACTCGTAACCTGTCTTATGGCTTTAATTAATTAGTGTCCTTATTTCAGAGACACATAATAAAAGTAAAAGTAGTTTTTCACAACTCTGCTTATAAGAAATTTATAAAACACTTTGAGAAAGTAATAAAATATTGAATTTATTTACAAATCTCATTCAATTCACAAACTACTATTAATACAAAAATGTTAAAATAAAAACAGCATGGCATTTGTCACTTATTTAGTATTGAAATTTCTATATGCAGGTGAAAAGGTTGCCTGGAAAAACAAAAATCCATCCATCTAACGTGAAGTTGTTTTTAATCCTTAGAAAATAAAATTTCTACCTGAAAATTTTTAATTTTCCTTTATAGATGTTGTTATTGCTGTAATTTAAACCTACCAGTCAAACAAAAACTATTCAAACTCATTAACTTGCCTTCATAAATTTTCCAAATTTGACATACACATCAGTTTTGGTTACATAGAGACATGGTAAATGTTAGTAGGTGGTTATCTTTTGGTGTTGTTGTTATTGTTTATAATACGCTAGACATTACAACAACAATCTTTATCATCAATTGTCCTTAGGGAATACACACCGAGATTCCCGGGAAATCAAACCGTTTCAAGATCCAAAATTCTCGGGAATTTAAAAAAATAAATACCGGGTAATAGAAAAATATATATTACGAAGCTACTGCAAATTACGGTAAAAACAATGGTAAATGCAATTAAAAAGGCGACAAAGGTGTTTATATTTAAAATAGTTAAAAATCAGTTATTTTTAGACGTCTAAAAAAGTAACAAATTCTGTAAATATAGCTAATTAATAATTGACTAATTTTTACTATAAAAACAACTGACAAAATTGGTAAAAACTTGTATTTTTTAATTAATTTTTTCGTTGTTATGAAAACATAGTTAATAGAAAATATGTATACGTAGAAAATATTCTGATTAAATTGAACTAATTTTTCTGTTATTTTCTCTAAAAAAGTCCGTACAAATATGTAAAAATTCTGCTAAAATAACAGGAAATAGTACATGTATTTGCGCCAGCACAATTTTGACCTATTTGTACGGACTTTTTTTTATTAGTTTAACATTAAAAATAACTGCTTTAAGCAGGTGTAGCAATATACAGTACTTTTGGATAATAGTTTTTCTAAATAACTGTGACAATAGCTGTTTTGGATATTTTCACATAAAACAACTGTAATTACAGTTAAAAACAACAACTTGGAATTACTGCACAAACAACTGACATATAATAACTGTATGCAAATTTATTAATTAATATGAACATTTTATTAGTTTACAATTCGAACTGCATCCCGGGAATTCCGAAAAAATTTGCCGCTTTAACGGGAAATCAAAAAGTTTGGGATTATGCATTCCCTAATTGATATACAGGTTTTCCATAGGATTTTTTTCTTATTTTTTTAATTATTTCGAAAATCAAAGAAATGTTTGAATGCAGGATTTTTTAAATGCATTCGTAGGCACTAAGATGTCTCTCAAATTCCGAATTATCGAATATCGATGGTATTTGAAAAAAAGAAAAAAACTGGTAAACCTATGCCGAATTGCATGCAATGTACCCGTGTTTTTAAAAAATTGCAAAATTAAAAATTATTTAAAATTTACATAAACTCAGGATCCATGAACGAGATTCTGTAATGGTTAATGTTTTCCAAAATATTTTTATTTTTTCAAATTCATACATTTGATACCAAATGCAATAAAACTTGGAGGATGTTGGCATTAACAATCGACAATTCGCAATTTAAGGGACATCTTAATAGGTAGTTCTTGTCTGAATGTATTTGAGTGTTTATCTGATTGGTGTAGATAATGTTGCTGTTCCATTGCCACCTGTGGTTTTTTTTACAGTCAAGTCATCAAATGGCGCCTTTTTAATTGGTTACGCTAGAGATAAAGTGAATTTTGGGATCTAAACCAAAAATATCTATTAAAGGAAGAAAATATTTTTGCAAATTTTTTACAATGATAAAATATAGAAAAACTTTTAAAAGAACATTTTAATGAAATTTCTTAGTGGACAAAATGTACTCAAAAAGTTTTTCAGTGACTATGTGACAGTTGTCTACTAAAATAGTCAGTACTTAGTTGATGTTTTTAATTGAAATTACAGTGATTTTTCTATGGAAAAATAAAAAACAACTATTATCATATGTATTTGACTTCCCACCATGGGATGTCAAATTAGTGTTTCCAATTCGGTTAATCGATTAACCGATTCCTCGATTAATCGCCTCTATTTCGGTTAATGTCGAAACAAATAATTCAAAACTCAAATAATTATTCGATCCGAATAATCGGTTAAAACAGGCCGATTAACCGGTTACAATTTTAATATGGAATTTATTCCTAATTTTTTTCTCAAAACTTCATAATTTTTTTAACTTTGGCTAAAAAATTACACGAAACATAAACACAAATATATTTTATTTGTATTTAAGAAAATTCTATTTGTCCAAATACATTTCAAAATTATTCACTTGTATTTAAAAATTTGTAATCTGTATTTCAAAATTGTAAAATTGCATTTAAAATAATTCCATTAGTATTTCAAAATTCTCCAAATGTATTTCAAAAGACTCTATTTGTATTCCAAAATTTTCCAAATGTATTTAATAAAATTCTAACTGCATTTCAAATTTTTCCAAATGTATTTCAGAAATTTATATTTTTATTTTAAAAGCATTTTTACAAACATGCTGTTTTCTCTTTCGTAATGAAAATTTTATAGGAATTGTGAGACATGTACGTTAGTAAATATGCTTTTAAAATAAAAATAGAAATTTCTGAAATAGATTTCGAAAAATTTGAAATGCAATTAGAATTTTATTAAATACATTTGGAAAATTTTGGAATACAAATAGAGTCTTTTTAAATTCATTTGGAAATTTCTGAAATACATTTAGAGAATTTTGAAATACAAATGGAATTATTTGAAATACATTTTGAAAATTTTGAAATACAGATTTAAATTTTTTAAATACAAATGGATAATTTTGAAATGTATTTGGACAATTTTGAAATACAAATAGAATTTTCTTAAATACAAATAAAATATTTTAAAATATATTTGTAATACATATTTTAAAATATATTTATATAATTTTGAAATACATTTTGAAAATTTTAAAATGTATTTTGGACAATTTTGAAATGAATTTTGAAACGTTTTTATACTATTTTAAACAGTGTTTGGACTATTTTGAAAATTTAAAACATTTTTGTAAAAATTTAAAACATTTTTGGATAATTTTGAAACCTTTTTGGGCAATTTTAAAATATATTTGGACAATTTTAAAACATTTTTTGACAATTTGAAAAATTTTTGGAGAATTTTAAACAATTATAAAATATATTTGGAATTTTCTGAAATAAAACTGAAAAGGGTGTAGAATAACCGCCCAGCAAAACCTTGGTAATGGGTTTGACCTTTTTCACGCATTGCCTGGCAATGGGTACCCCTTTACCCTTGGTTTTACTTAGAAACCTAAAGTAATACGTTACTAATATTGTGATTCATCAGTACTTATGTGGGAGGTATGAAATAATGAGTTACCGATATGGAGATATATCACTACTTATTTGGAGTTTTTAAAATAATATATTACCGATATTGTATTTAATAATAACTTATTAATAAGGGTAAAAATAATAAGTTATTCGTATTATATTATAACTACTTAATATGCGAAAGTACGATTTAATAAAAATTTAGAATCTAATTACATTGCTCGGATCGGTGTACTTTTAAACAACGTCATTACTGGTAACGTTTTATTTTATTCCCTATTTGTAACCAATGAAATTAGTAGTAATGTGTAACGACTTATTTCACTCCATACAAGTATGTACTTATTTTAGCTAACCAGAGAATTTAATATTACAAGTAATAACTTATTTCAGTACTTCCTTCGTAATCACTTATTTTAGCCTATACCGGTACGATTTAGGCAACCATTTACCCCCAATGACACCCCCATGTTAAAATAATGTGTTATACGACCAAAGTGTAAGTAGTTACAATTTTCAGTTTCTTATTACATTTCCCTTTACCTGGTAATAGAAGGTTTTGCTGGGCGTTTCACTGAAATTAAATTTTTATTCGCATTTGTGACATTAATAATAACGAAATAACCTAAAGTTAACACAAAATTAAAGCTAAAAAAATCAAATTTAAATGGAATTTGACATTTGTAACTGTACACTGAGAGAAATGTCTACATTCTATTTATGAATTTTTACATTGATTCAATGAAGTTTCCCTAAAGTTCGTACATTGAAAATTTTTATGAAGCTTTCCATTCATTTTTTTTTTTATTCCATTCATTTTGTTAAGAAAACTCTATTAGTTTAGTGGAAATTTTCATTAAAACTGGAATAATAAAGATCCCTGTGCGTATGTAAGCTCAAACTTTGGATAATTGTTTATTGTCAATGTCCCTTAAAAACGGATAAAGACTGAGAAATTTAACAATTGTTTATGATATTTTTTAGTCTACTAACTCTATTATTCAGAAAATGTTTTTGCAAATTTTTGTAGAGTAATAATTAATTAATATTTTACCCAAATGGAACTAAATCTTTTTTTTTTATTTCTTCAGAGAAGGAGGAAGAACTTTGGATAATAATTTTTTTAAATGCAATATTATATTTATTGCAGTATTGATTAAATTTGCAATTAAAGAAATTTTGTATCCAAAGTTTTGCAGATTAAAAAAAAATTTCGTAAAGAAATAGAAAATCTACCTTTAGGTTATGCTGCTTTTAACTTACGAATTTTTATGAATAAAATCTCCTAGTCTCAGCAGTTTTTTTTAAACTAATTTTTGATAGCTTCAGCTATATTTTTAAATAAATTTTTCTATTAGTATAAAAAATGTTTCAATTTAGATAATCTCAGATTCCGAAACTTTCAACCTTAAGGTATATTTATACGCGCGAGAAAACTGCTAGAGATGGAGCAAAAAACACTACAAAATAGCTAAACTCATTCAAAATAGAGCTAATTAGAGGTGATTTTTGTTTTATCTCTAGCATTTGTCTCTTGTAGATGTGCTTTTTAATTTTAATTTTTTTTTAAATACATCGTGTTCATATGTCATGTTGATATTTAACAAAAACAGGAAGCTATTAGTGTCTTTGTTAATAAAAAGTTAAGGAAATACATTAATTTTGCTTTAAACGATTAATCGATTAATCGCCAATTTTCTCGAATAACCGACCCGAATAACCGGTTAATCAATTTTAGTGATTTTTCGAATAATGCAATAACCGGTTAACCGCCTATGTCGAATAATTGGAAACAGTATGTCAAATACATGACATGATACAAATGGCAAAGGCAACTCTGTTTTAAGGCTAATGGTGGACTAAGACTTTAATTGACATTTTTGTTGTTGCTTTTCATATAAAATTTTAATTTAAGGCAACTTAATATTCAATATTTACGGCATTTTATTTGTTGAACACTAAAAAACTAATACGATACTTACTCCAAATTCAATATCAAAATACTCTACATTATTTTTTTTGGCTGTTATTTTTTTGGGTATGGGTCAATTTAATATTTTATTTTTTTTTTGCACTAATACAAACACATGAGTCCATTTTTTACGCATGTGTTTATTTTATATTTAAAATGCCTTTGCATATTTATGTGGATTTTCAAAAACCCCTAACATTGAAATGTATTCAAAAATTTACGAGTATTTATTTTCTATTTTAAATGTAACGCACGTGTGGGTGGTATACAGAGCAGAGATTTAAAAGAATTTCAACCACAGTAAAAGACATAGTAATTTTACATGGTTGCATTCGTCATGCACATGTAATACGAACAGCGAACGGTTTTACTTTTGATGTTTATAAACTACACAAGAAAACAGCAACATGATAACACTTTCGCGACATTTTACCTAGTGTCTTCAAATGCAATGAAATGTGCAAAGAAATTTGAAATTAACACACAAAACAACAACAACGAAATAATTTTGTTGTTGCTTTGTGTGTTATTTTCAAATTTCTTTGCACATTTCATTGCATTTGAAGACACTAGGTTATGACAAATTAATGACAAACAACAATACAATGGAACAAACATGGGCTTAATAATATATATTAAAGTATTTAGGTTAAACGTCTTGAAATGCTGTCTCTTAAGAACTATGTATATAAAAAAAAAACAAAAATTTAACAAAATTTGCCTAAAAATTATTTTTTAGTCGGCAGGCGACAAGAATTATTAATTTTTGGCATTATCCAACGTTATTATTGATATTAAAAGTGAAATTACATTGTCTGCCCCAGTCGGAAACAAGATTTTTCAATTTCTAGTTAAGGGACATCTTCATGGCTGTTTCTACCATAGATTACATAGATATCTTACTCTTCTTCTTTTGTCAAAAAACACATTTTTTCACACGCATTTAAATATTTTTTGTATAAGTATAGGACGTATGTCCAACACATTCTCATGAGATACGTGCACTGACAGCGAATGTCAAAGAGTAAGAGATCTATGTAATCTATGGTTTCTACATTTTTTGTTCACTGGAAGCAAAATTTAATTAATTTTTTTGTTCGACTATCACTTTATTTAAATTTAGTTTATTTATTCAATTCTAATTTTTTATTTTTCCTGTTGATATCTTCTTCTGCTTCAAACTTGTCATTCAACACTAATTGATATCATTAAACTTATCGCGTTTTACAATATGTTTAGAATTTAAACATGATAATTTAGCATGTCACTTAAACAGTGTTTAACGCTAAAACTGAGTTAAACACATATATGTGAATCTCGTATAAGAAATTGCACGAGTTTTGTAAACTATTACATTTAAGAATAAATTCTTTAAAAGATCTGTCTGTTTACAATGTATGAATGTGTATTGTATTAAATTTGCTCATATGTATTTGTGTGGATATGAAAGTATTTGTGTAAATATAAATGTGAATATGAAAAATTAAAAAGCTTCTTTGGCATGACAGATTATCCTGCATACATCTACTTATATTTGTATGGCCAGTTTTAATTCAGGTGGAGTGTTATAGAAAGTCCAATTAAATTAAAGGAGTGAGAAATTAAAAACTATTGTATTTATACATTTTACTGTGCAGAATTACTTTTAGACATTTGAAGCTTGGTTCCACATAAGGTTTATATGTATACACTGATAGAAAAAACCTGTCAAAATAGCAGAAAGAGCTACTGAAAATTGGTTAAAAATTACTTTGCAGAAAAACTGCTAAAATTAGAAGATTTTTTTTGACTAAATACAGTAAAAAAAAGAATAGAAAAAATGAAACTGTTAAATTTCCAGAATTTTAAATTGAATGAGGGGTATGTACAATTGATCTTTTAGAATTTTAGTTTTAGTTATATTTGAGTTAACTTTTAGTAAATTGAAATTATATTATAAAATCTGCAGAAAATTTTGCTCAATATTAGTAGATTAAAAATAGCAAAAACAAACTGTTACATCTACAAAATTTTTGTTACTTTTAAGTTCAATTTAGTTGACTGCACATTGTAAAATAGTAAACTGCTGATTTCATTTTAAAAAAAATCGAAAAAATCCTTGAAAATTTTAAATTTGTTTAAAATTTTTTAGTCTACTAATTATTTAGCAAGTTTTTTGCTGATTTTAGTGTATTAACTAAAATTTAACTCAAATTCTGTATATTTTACAGTTTTATTTTTGCTGTTCCTATCTTACTAATATTTAGCAAAAATAATCTGCTAATTTCGGCAGTTTTTTCTGCAAGGTAATTTTTAACTAATTTTTAGTAGTTTTAACTACAATTTTTACAGATTTTTTCTATTAGTGTAACAACGTGAATATAATAAAAATGCGGGATTTTTGGCAAATTATTGGCCATCGTTAGCTACCCAGTGTAGAAACGCCAATGACATATCATTATTTTTTGGACTTCCATATTTTAAAAGATATAGTAATGAGTTACTGATAATGACTTACACTAATAGAAAAAAGTCCGTAAAAAATTTAGTAAAAACTACTAAAAATTAGTTAAAAATGATGCTGCAGAAAAAAACTGTTAAATTAGCAGATTATTTTTGCTATATATTAGTAATATAGGAACAGCAAAACTAAAACTGTTAAATATACAGAATTTTAGTTATATATGAGCTAAATTTTTGTAAATGGAGATTAGCAAATTAACCTGCTAAAATCAGCAAAAAATTTTGCTAAATAATTAGTAGCCTAAAAAATCACCAAAAAATTTAAAATTTTCGAAGTTTTTTTTTCGATTTTTTTTTTAAATGCAAATAAAAATCGAGCCTTTTGAAAACAGCAGTTTACAATTTTTTAGCAAATATTTCTGCTGATTTTAGCAGAATAGACTGCTATTTGCATTCAACTAAATTTAGCTTAAAAATAGCAAAAATTTTGTAGATGTAACAGTTTATTTTTGCTATTTTTAGTCTACAAATATTTAGCAAAATTTTCTGCAGATTTTACAGTACAATTTGCTATTTTCAATTAACTAAAAGTTAGCCTAAATATAACTAAAATTCTGTAAATTCAGCAGTTTTAATTTTGCTGTTCTCATTTTACTAGTATTTAGTAAAAAAATCTGCTAATTTTAGCAGTTTTTTCTGCAGCATCATTTTTAACTAATTTTTAGTAACTTTTTCTGCTATTTTTACGGATTTATTTCTATGAGTGTACTTTTATCATTATTTCAAATAGAAAGTAATTTCCTAGATTTTTTTTAAATTTTTTGAAATCTATTTTTAGACTCAATATTTTGTCAACACTAACCATATGTGACAGCGCATAGAGAAAGGGACCTAAGGGTAAAAAAATCAATTTTTTTTTTTTTTGTGGACAACATCTGAGCATCGAATGAGACCGATCCCATGCTCTCCTGACCTTAGGTCCCTTTCTATTTTGCGCGTCACATATACATATTTTTTGATTTTTTGTATGTTGGCGAGTCAGCTGACTTGTGTGCAGCAGATCAATTATGTTTTTATCTATCAAACATTACGTGTCGAGATAGCTCAGATGGTAGAGCTATTGACTGGCAACCTGGAGTTCCAGGTTCGATTCCCGCATTAGAAAATTTTATTTAAAAAAAATTTACAAAATTTTTTTTTATAAATACCCATTCTTTTTGTAATTACTGGTAATCATATAGGTTAAGACATATTTTTAGATTTTTCGTACACTCAAAAAAATAAGTTAGTAGAAAAATTAGTAAAACGTCTTGTATATCAAGTGTACTAGTTTTCAGCAATTTTTTTTCTGAATTTCCGTTTTCAGCAAAAGTTTTAGTTATATTTGTTAGCAATAAACTAATTTTAAACTAATGTTTTACTAATTTATTTTGCTACAAAAATTGTGCTGATAAACGCATTTACAGCGTGGACGACAACCAGATAGACAAGATGTAGATGTCGCTGCTTTTCTGGATGTAGTACAGACAACGGAAATGATAAAAAAGAAACAACTCTACACAATTTCTATATTTAAATTTTCAGCAAATAAATTAACTAAAGTAAAATTTCGTTTTTTAAGTTCTTTTCAGTCTACTAATATTTAGCAAAAAGTTTAGTGATTTTAGCAAGGATTTCTTTCATTTGCAATCGACTAAGTGTTAGCAAAACTTTTGCTGAAGATTACTATTTTTTTGCTAAAAATCAGCTCTGCAAGCACGCTCCTGACTAAAAATTTGCTGACACAGCAACATTTTTTGCTGACTTTACTTACTTTTTTTTGAGCGTATGCTGGTGTATAAGCATAACTCATTATTCGCCATACAAAGGTAATAAGAAAAGTAACTAGTTACCATTACCAGGTATATAGTTACATAACCACATATCTGGTAATGATTTTCTATACTGGGTATGAGCTTTTAGCATCTTTCTGGCAACACATGAATTCCGCGCCAAAAGAACTTCTCATTTTTTAAGGCCAAACTAATCATGCCAATTTCGAATATCCTGTTCTGAAGTGAAGCGTATTCCGGTGAATACTACCAACACATGGTAGTTGGACGGGCAAGGTCTAGACTATAAGGTGGGTGAGACAAAACTTCCCAACCAGTATTTTCTAAATAGTTTTTAACTGTGCTTGCAATATGTGGACGGGAGTTGTCATGATGGAATATTAGAGCTTCATGTCTGGTCGCAAATTGCTGTAGTTTTTCGGCCAATTCTCATTTCAAACGAATCAATTGTGTTCGCTACAGATCGTCTGGCCCGATCGTGATCGTCTGGTCCGATTTCAGCAGCTCATAATAGATGGGACTATTCTGGTCCCACCAAATACAGAGTTTTACCATGGCGCCATGGATATTCGACTTTGCCGTTGATTTTTCTGGTTAGCCGGGCTTCATCGCCAGTAATGACTCGATGCAAAAATTACTTCTTTTTATGGCGTTCAATCAGCATTTAGGACATGCAAAATCGTCTTTCAACGTCTATCGGCTTCAACTCGTGCGGTACCCAATTTCCTTGCTTTTGGATGAATCCTGCTGAATAGAACTATTCTCTCTCTTGCAGGTGTTCCTTAAGCCCTGTTTAGATTATCACACAAGTGTGTTATACATGTCAGAAATGTGTTGTATAAAAAAATGTAAAATAGTGTGAACACAGTTCGTTACACACATGTCAAAATGGGTGCACATATTTTAAAAAGCGGTCACACTTTTTTGACAAGATTTATTTTTTGAAATATTTCATAAAGTTACCATTTGTCTCAACAAAAGTGTTGTGTTATTCACAAATAAATGTAGACAAAGTTTAAAAACAACTAATGGTGAAAAAAAGTAATAAAAGAAGAAAAATAACTGTTTTAATTTATTTGTTGTGTGTGTCGATAACAGTCTGAACACTGAAAAGATTTTCTTTTATACTTCTTTGACAACCAGACAATTTCAAGCCTATATGACACTTGCTAGTTTCTAGATTCTAGTTTTTTGCACCATCAATGCAAATCATAGGAAGGGTACTACTGCATTACCAACATCAATTTGACAGTTTGATAGTTTTTCGATATAGTTGTTCTCTTCACACATATTATTTTTCTCATAAGGAAATTCGTGCTCTCTTCTATTTTGGATTATTAATACTGAAACTAGCAAGTGTCATATAGGCTTCAGCATACTTTTTGTCATACTTGTGTGAAGAAAAGTATAAGCACTTGTGTGATAATGTGAACGGGGCTTTAAAGTAGGGCATACACGTTCAATATTATTGATCAATTTTTGATTGTTTACAAATTAGTTGAAGGTCTGTACCCTATATTGAATGTGTATCAATTAAATTGAAAAATTCAAATTGTTTTGGATTTTTGTTTTTCAATTTTGAAATGTTAGTTTTTTTTAATTTGTTTTTTGTTGTTGAAAACTAAATAAATAAAATTAAAAAAGCTTATAAATTATTGCAAAATAAAAAAGTAATCACTTTAAAAGTGGTTTTATTTTAAAATCTGCAAAAATTTGCAATTTTTCATAAGAAGGAAAATATTGATCAATTTATTTTTACCTTATATTTTTCTAATAACATTGAAAGTGTGTTCGAAAAGATCAATAAAATTGAAATAAATTATATTGACCGTGTGTGCTCGGCTTAAAAGGCATAATTTTTTTAAAAGCACAAACAAAAACCAACAAAAAAATTTGTGTTTTTTATTTGCTTTAATTCAGTTTTCGAATTTCAAAATCATTATTCCGTGCCAAGCTGCAACCAAAACTGTGCTTCATTGTGCAAAATTTTCAAAAACGGATAAGTTTTAAAAAATAAATTTGAACTTTTCAAATCGAAAACCCTGATGTTTAATTCAATTTTATATTTTCTCTACTTTTGTATTTTCCTTTCCTTTCTTTTAAAATAAAAATAATGTATTTCCTAACAGTTTTTATTAAATATTTGCTACAATTCTATCTGATATTTAATTGCTTAAACCCGGCTCAGGCAATATATTTGCAGTATTTGTTTAAACTACCAGTAGATATAACGAAATTATGTCCAGCCAAAAATTATACATGTGCAGATGGAAAACCACATTTTTTATGTCCAGTATTTAAAAAAAAAAAACCTCAAATTTTGTATAAAAACTTACATTGTTCCATTTATCTCTCTCCAAATCAAGGCTCGAAATCTAACAAAATGTGAAAATTTTCAAAACATACCAGTGGTGGGAAATTTGCAAACATCATTCATTTTGGGTCATAATGGTATAAGAAATAAAGTAGCCGAAGATTGGGGTATTGCCAATATGAATTTAGTGGTAGGAAGTAAAATTGTTTCTCACAATAATTTTTAATAAAATTTACTTCTAGCACTGGAGTCGAGAATTGGCCACTATGGCCCAATTTTATTTACAACTTTGCGAATTAAATATGGATTCATGTTTAGTTATTGGCTCGAACCTTTTAAGGGTTAATAAAAATTATGCCATACGCCATCACTTGGTGCAACGATGGCCTGGTCGTATTGTCCGCAGTTGGTATTTGGAAATTGGTTATGATGTGCGAAGTGTTCCACAGTTTTTGAAATATCATCAGGAGCATAATATTGCAAATTTTACAAATATGATAAGACCAGATTTGGAATTTATCGGCTGTGGAGCGGCATTGTAAGTATTAAAATTTTTATTAGGGTCTTTACATTGCAGGCATAATCTTGTTTAAACAATATTATGGAAATAATCGTGTAAAATTTGCGAGATTATTTATACAAAATAAATATATTGGTATAAATATATTGGCTTAATTTGCCGTGACTTGTTTTCAAGCAAAAAATCGATAAATTGTTTTTCATTGGTGTCAAATATAATATTTTCAAACAATTATAGTATAAACGTCAAAATAGAAAGTTTAAGCGATCGAGATTATAAAAAAGATTTAAATCATAATCTGTTAATACACTTACAAAAGTTTGTCGGTAGAATCTACTGAAAATGACAGTTAAAACAAAGGTATATGCAGTTAAAAAGGCGACAAAGGTATTAACCATTAAAATAACTAAAACTTTTGTTATTTTTAACTGTTGAAAAACAACTAACAAATGCATTAAAAATAACGACCAATGTCGTAAAATTAACTGATAAATTTTTACTACAAAAATTTCAAAACAACTGACAAAATCGGTAAAGAGTACTGTTTTTCACAGTCAATTCTTTTTGTTTATAAAAGTATATTTTAATAAAAAAAAAATAATTTTTTTTCTCTCGATTACAAAAATATGTTTTATAACTTCATCCTATTTAAAATTCGAAGTAAAAATTGCATTGGAATTTTTAAAATTCAACGAAATTTTTTATTTTTTGAATTACTAACAAAAATTACTGTTTACTGTAAAAATACTGTTTTGGTAGTTGTTTGTTATGATATTAAAAATAACTGATTTAAACAACTGTTACGAAATTACATTACTTTTCTTTAGTTGTTTTCTTAAATAACCGTCATAAAAGTTGTTACAGTTTATATATTTTGTTATTATTTTTTTTTTTTTTGAATAAACGTTAAAATAATCACACCTTTATTTTAAAAATATTTTTTTTGGTATTTTTCTTGAAATGTACACGCCTTTAGAAATCATAACATACATATATAAAAAATGGTTAAAATTGAAGAGATCATGCATTTAAGGGTTAATGATGCATTTTCTTTATTTTTCAGCATTAAAAACTCTTATTTCTTAATAGTCTGCTATTACTTTCCTGAATATGCTGTAGAAAATCTAACAGAGATGTTCAAATTTGGTGTACCCTGTACAAAATGTAAGAAAACTCGTAATGTTTGTTCGTTTACATTTTCAGGGTTATGCGGCATAGGTAAGAACAATATAGGTATTCACTTCATTAAGGGGCGGTTCTGAAATGCATCACAAGTTCGAAAATGCATCATCAAAGCAGATAATACGCAAACTAATGTCAAATACGCATCACAAGAATGGTTAATGCAACAAAAGCATCGGCATCAGCAGATTTCCATCAGCATCGCAAACTAATCCCAAATGCGCGTATGATGCAGAGTAGTGATGCATTTTCCAACAGACCAAAAATGTTTCGAAATTTAAAATGTTGATCTAAATCTTATTTAAATCGACATTTTTAAGTAATTTAATCATTTTTTATTTTTTACCGCGGAATTTTCAGTAATTTCTTAAAAACATGGCATGTAAAATGGGAGAATTAGATTCTGCTGCCCTGTGTTTTTAGTCGCTTTAACAAAAAAACGCCTAGTAGACACAGGCCCTAATATATTTTTCACAAATTATACCAGATAAGAATCAGCTGATTTGGACACTATGGCCGACAAAAAATTAACAAAACAAAACGCAAAAACTTAAGAAAAACACAAAAGAAAAGCACTATAATCTAAAAGAGACAGATATATACAAAAAATGCGCAATACAAAATGTATGGAGATTTTATATTGTTATCTCCCTCTTGACTTGAATTCCATGTAAACAAAACCATACGGTTGGAGAATACTTTTTTGACACCTGTCATTGATTTCACATCTGGTATTGATCTGTGATATTTTTCTTATTTTTTTTACCTTTTCAACTAAAAAAAATTAGATAAATATTGGCAAAGCATATTATGTTATTTTCATTTTATCAAACTAGAATGATGCTAACAGTTTTATCGGTTAAAATACTTTTGTAGCTTGAAGTGAATACCCGTATTATTTATATGAAAAATGTATACTCGATTCTTAAGACTCTATTTATCTCTTTTAGATGTGGATTTACTAGATTCATCTTTTATGCAATTACCTTATTCTACTTTTGTTATTTTATTAAATTGTATTGTGTTTCTTACACAAAAATATTTAAAATAAAGCAAATATGTTCATTCCCAATAAACCAAACGATATCGTTACGATATCGAAACGAAATCACCCAATAAACCAAACGATAACGAAACGATATCACCTAGGTAATACGAAAACAATAGATTTTTTGTTCTAAAATGTACCTTTCGTAACGATATCATATTTCCAAGGAATTGTGATACCGTTTTCGCTATTGAAATTCCCTGGAATATCGATAGTAAAATCGCCTAAATCTAGGCGATTTCGATATCGAAAATGATATCATATACGATAGCAAAACCGGAATTCTTTTAAAATGAGCTGAAATGAAGTCATAATGAAAAATTTATAATGAAATCATTATATTCATAAAAGTCGAACTCACCTAGATTTTGCAACTATAATTGCCAAACGAAGTAAAAATTGCAAGTTTTTATAAATTTTATTTGTTTCTGAAAACTGTTTGAATTTTTGTAAATAAAGAATATTTTTAAGTATACTTTATCATAAAACCTTATCGAAAACGATATTATAATCTTATTGGAACATGATATCGTTTTCGGATATTTAAGGTGATAGCGATTTCGCTATCGTATCGTTCTTTGGTTTATTGGGTATTGTTACATTTTATTTCAATAGTATACTCCAGCAAAAGGGAAACAAAAATTTAAGTTTGAAATATTTTTGTAAAATATATAAATGCTAGAATTTGAAATCTACTTTACTTCAAGCTAAATTTAAAGCACTTGAATTTTTAAAACCTATGTGCTTATTGGGTACACTGTCTTTTTATCTCAATTTCCCCCCAGTATTATACTCAAATGAAAGGTCATCGGAAGACCTATTGAACAGTATATAACTCTTCTAAAAATTTTCAGAGTTAGTACGGAATTTGATGCAATTACTAATCGTAATTTTCTCAAAAGCTAAAGGGAACTTGGCTTTGAAAAGCATTTTTTTAAATGTCCTAACAATTTCCTTTCATTTGAATATAATTTTGACCAATAGTGCATCCATTTTTTTGCCAATGGATGCACAATATATTCTATACACTGTCTTTTTTTTAGCGAAGCGTTTTTCTTAATTTTCCCCGAATATTAAGTTTGTTTTTTTTGAATTTTATATAAATATTCCATACAAATTTAAACATTTATAAAAATTTTAAGTAGGTATAAATTTAGCTTCTTAAAAATTAATTAGCTAGAAAAATGCTGCCAAGTCTTGAAAATTCTTGGATTTTCTCTTTTAAAGAAAAATATTTGTCATATAATTTTTTGAAATTTTATTATTTTTCATTTTATAAAATATTAAAAACAATAATAGCTGACAAATTAATTAGGTGTTTGTTAGTAAAGGCAGAGCATGCCACTCAAGGTAATTGCTCTATTTCCCGTTCCGGCCAAGCCCATATACGAAAACAGATTACGTCCAAAGGCGGCCCTATCTTTATCTATAACTACTTGTAAAAAACCTACTATCCGTACTTACGTGACTTGTTTTTATTTTTTGTAACAAATAAAATTTAATCACATTTGGGGCCGCATTTGGACGAAATCTGTTTTTGTATATGGGCTTGCCCGGAACGCGAAATAGACCAATTACCTTGAGTGGCATGCTCCCCCTCTACTAACAACCACATAATTCATTTGCTAGCATTTGTTGTTTTTAATATTTTATCAATTTTAAAATACTAAAATTTTAAAAAATTCTATGACAAATATTTTTGTTTACATTTAAAAGCCAAGAATTTTCAAGACTTGGCAGCATTTTTATAACTACTTAATTTTTAGGAAGATAAATTTATACCTACTTAAAATTTTTATAAATGCTTAAATTTGTATGGAATATTTATATATAATTCGAAAAAACAAACCTAATGTTATACTCTAGTTTTATTTCTAACGGTGGGTCTCATACTTCAGGTTTAAACTTTAGTTAATAGTTAACCCAAAAATTTGTTGTTGTTTTGTGTACATTTTTTGACATTTTCTATTGTTTATAGTCATTGGCGTACCTACACAATTTTTCTGGGGTGCGCAAGGGACCTATTTATGTTCGGCTGATTATTTGCCCATTCCCAAACTCTTAATCTAAAAAAAAAAAACACTTTCAACATTATGCTTACAATTTTTTCATACAAAAAAACTTTTAAAAATGACTCCCTTCTGATAAAATTTTCATAATTTTCGAAATTCAATAATCCCGGTAGCTTCCTATCAAAATCGCTTTGTTTTTATAAAAAACTATATTTTTATATATTTAGTTAGAATATATATATATTTTTCTGAAGAAAACCTCGTACAAGGAACGTATTCCAAGCCAAGTCACATTTTTTCGTCCACCTCGGACGAATCCGTTTTATTTTGACTACTTAAATTACCGAGGTGGTCAAAAACCGTGAGATGTTCATCTTGGAATTTTTTTCTCTACAACATATTGAAATTTCATCAAAGTAATAGTGTTAGTTTGAAGCAATTTCCTCGTTAGATATTAACTATTTATTTCTTTAAAAAACTATTAAGTCTAAAATATTTATCGTACCAAAAAAGATTCTAAATCTGTGATTCTAATAATTTTTCTTAAAGAAATACTCTTAGGGCCAGCTTTATAATCAGAGTTAAGATCGATTTGTTTCTTAAATACTTTTTAAGTAAGAATTTTTTAAACAAGATTTCTTAAATATTTAGACAAAAATCGATCTAAGTTCTGAATATAAAACTGACCCTTAGATTCCAACAAATTATCTTCTTAGGAGACCAGCGGACATTTTTACAACCAAAAACACAGGATTAATTGATATTTACAAAAAAATAATATTGCAATACTTTTTGCCATCAAAAGAATTATAGTTATATCTTTCAAAATTCTAGGGTGGGCAAAATGCAGTCTAGGGTGGGCTTTGCCCTCCCCAGACCGGCCTAAGTCCGCCACTGTTTATAGTTAAGTTAAAGTTAAACCTACAGTATGAGACCCACCGTTAGATCCACAAATATTCCGATATAAATTTTTGTCACTCTTGGGTTATAATAAACTAGTTCCAAAGATGGATTTTTTTATAATTTTGCAAAACTCTACACTCAAAAAAAAAGACATGAATTAAAATCTAATAAAAAATTAACTTCAAAATAGTTCAAAAATTTCCCTCTATTTAATTTTTGAATTTTAAAAATTCTTGTTTGGTTTATATTTGTTGTTATGAATATATTTCTAGTTTGCAAATAAAAATCAGAAACTGGTATTGTATCTCCAATGCATAAAAGCATAATAACTGGAGAACGGTTTGGAATATTTATTTCGAATTTTAAATAGGCTGAAGTAATAACACATATTTATGTAATCGAAAGAAAAAAAAATATTTTTTTTTTATTAAAATATACTTTTATAAACAAAAAGAATTGACTGTAAAAAACAGTAGTTTTTACCGATTTTGTCAGGTGTTTTGAAATTTTTGTAGTAAAAATTTATCAGTTTATTTTTACGACATTGGGCAGGTTTACCAGAGAAACCCGCTACCGCTACAATTGATATGTAGCGCTTTTTGATTACCTTAATCTGGTGAACGATGCTACTTTTGTTTTTAATTTAATTTAATTTTATTTACAATTTCAAACCACGCCCATAGGGCCAAATATGGCTCACAATACAACTCACTAAAAAATACTACTAAATAAAGTAAATATAGTTAACAACAAAGTAACAATAATTAATTTACAAAAAATAAAAATAAAAAAACATATTTATGTATTTAAAAATAAAAAGAAAATAGAAATGTGTATAGAATTCTTTCACTTTATATTTACTTCTCCCTAATATGATTCCCTGTATAATATTGCGTTCAAATATATAAGATATAAATTAACAAATGCAACAATTAAACGTTATATAATTATTAAATTAATTTAAAGATTGTTACAGTAGGCATATTCTTTTAGTTTGGCTTTAAATACATTGACCGAAAAGTCAAAACTTCTAAGTAATAAGGGTAAAGAATTCCAAATTTTAGCTACCCTGTACTGAAATGATCGCTGAAGGATCGATGTGTTATAAAGAGAATAATTTAATTGAGGGTTCCTTATGGAACCTGAAAGTATAAAAAGTTCTAGTAAATATTCCGGACATTTGGCCCTGAAAACTTTATAAAAATGTATTAACAACCGCGCGTGTATAAAACTTTTAAAGTTGCTTCCTAGAAAGTCTACTACATAATCAGAAACGTGGTCACGGTATCTAAGGTTGTAAACGAATCGAATAATTCGATTGAAAAGAAGGTTGTATCTACGCATTACACGACCCTTGACACCTGTAAACACTTCAGCACAATACAACATATTTGACATCAGCAATGCGTGTGCAATACGCTTTTTAATATAAACAGGTAGATAAAGATTCAATGAATATAATCGGCGTAATGTAAAGTTAATAGTAGAACACAACCAATTTATATGTTGGTCAAAATTAAGTCGGGAGTCAATTAAAACTCCCAGACATTTAATACATTCTACAAACTCAATTTTGTCACCATTTACCATGATATCTAAATTGACGTCATACCTAGGAGATTTAAAAATCATTGCCTTAGTTTTCGCAGAATTAACACAAAGATTACAACTAGACATCCAATCTGAGATATCTGATATTAAAAAATTTATCACACGTTTCAAAACATCTGTAAACTGATGTTCACCAGAAAAAAGAAGCTGAATATCATCTGCAAAAACAAAAATTTTACAAGAAAACCCTTGCGTAACTGTCATAAGATCATTCATATACAATAAAAACAACATAGGCCCAATCACTGATCCCTGCGGGACACCACTAGTCACAGTGGAACAATCAGAAACAGACTCCCTACAATGGACATATTGACGTCTTTCCGTCAGATAAGAATAAATTAGAATACAAGCCGATCGAGAAAAATTGAAGAAATTGCAAAGTTTACGTACTAAAACTGTATGACTGATGCGGTCAAAAGCTTTGGATAAATCGAGTGATAACAAAACGCCTATCTCATTTTTATCCAAAATTCTTCTAATCGAGTCTGTAAGACCTACTAGTAGTGATGAGGTGTTATAACCCTGGCGAAATCCTGACTGATAAGGACTAATTAAGCAATTTTCATCCAAATATTGTACCATTTGTGCCTTCATGACGTGTTCAACAATTTTGGACAATATAGGAACTATAGATATCGGCCGTAATTCATTCACTGATCCATTTTTAGCAATGGGAACAACTTTGGCCATTTTCCAGTCCGTAGGAAATACAGAGTATGTCAGAATATTATTAACCAGATGTAAAAATTGTTTTTGAATATATGGGAAAATAATTTTCAAAAATCGTAAAGGCAGACCATCAGGGCCTGAAGCATTGGATTTAATATTAGAGAATGCAATACATAATTCATCCAAATCAATAGTACGAAATGAAAAACCATTATCAACAAAGTTTAAATTGGAATTAAAAGGGTTAGTGGTATCAACAGTTCTATGAGACAAAAATTCTCTATTTAACTCACTTGCATCTAAATCATCAACAGATTCTATAGATTTCATAGTTCCATTAGTTCTTAAAAATTTCCACATACCCTTACCATCAAGGTTTTTAAATCTATCTAAATGAGCTTTCCTTTTCGCATTACGAATAAAAGTTTTAGCCTTATTTCTCGTTCTACAATAAATTCTCCAATTCTCCTGTGAAGGCAAACGAAGATATTCCCTAAGAGCCAAATCTCTAAGAGATAAATTAAATCGAATAGCTGGTGTATCAAACCAGTTTTCATTAGCTACGTTAAATTTACACCTTTTGGTGGGGACGTGAGAATGCAAAATACCAATACACTCCATCAAACTACAAAGTTGGTTGTCAATATTAGGACTCTCAAACAATTCAGTAAAATCAAATTGGAGCACCTGATTCTCCAACAATTCAATGTCAACATTGTTGTAGTCCATAAATTCGACATATTCATCGACAGGGGTAATAAAAGTAGAAACACTCATGAAAATAAAGGAATGATGAGATATAGCCGGGCACTGCATCTGATTAGACAATATGACAGATACAGAAGGACTTACAAGGAAATAGTCCAATAATGAAGTAGATGAACGAGATACATCAAAATGAGTTGGTAGGCTATTATGAAGACAATATAGTCCCAGCCTCTGGCAAAATGAATGAACAGAATGAGAGTTAATTAAATTAAATAAATTCAGATTAAAGTCACCCATAATTATAATATTAGAGTATTTCACCAACAAATCACTTAATCTTTCCTCCATAATTTGAATATTCTCAGTATTCTTATTAGGTAGATAAACAACACCGAGTAAAAACTTGGCACCTCGTGTATCAACTTCAATAAAAATTGCTTCAAATTTTCCATAATCCTCCGATTTATAAACCAATTTAGCCTTAATTCTGTTAGAAACAAAAAACCCTACACCTCCGCCTCTAACTTTATCAGATGGTACATTTCCAATCTGATTATCACGATTTGTAACTACACCACCAACATCAATTCTTCTTTCACCAGGTCTATCATTCCTGTAGAAAGTATATCCCGGAATCGAAATGACTTGTGAGGCAATATTTGGCTTCAACCAAGTCTCACTAACACCTACAATATCTAAAAGACAATCTCGAAGAATATGCCTTATTTCAACATGCTTTGACGAAGACGATTTTGTCGTAAAACTTTGACAATTAAAGTGACCAATATTGAAAGCATTTACTAGGGATCCTAAATTTGAACGCAAATAAGCGTTGTCATGAACAACGGGTCCTAAATTTAAATTTACTGTCATTATATTATAATTAACAATAATTATAATAATAACAAATAATGTAGATTATAATTAAAAGAAATAAAATTAACTAATAAAAAAATTCAGCAGGCTGACTATGATGGGAAATTTGATTAAAAAAAGCTCAAAGAAATGAAAATAAATGTGTGTAATTATCATTACCAGAAAATTATTAAATTTAAATTTATAAATAATGAAAAAGAAAATAAACTTTTAAAATTTTAGGTAATATAGCAACTACAATTTTAACTAATTGAAGGACGACCAGCAGATGAACTAGACAATGACATACTATTTACTGGGGCTTCTATCAATTCAACACATTGCCTAAGATCCAAAACTTTCTCTAGCCCATTGAAGAAAGTTATATTTGCCTTCGGTCTATCGCCATTAAAAAGTTTAAATTTTTTTATTTTTCTTTCTTCCCACAATTTACGGCAAATGTGCATAAGCTTGGAAGAAGAATCATTCAAGTGATCATACAAGTATATTCGACTCGCCACACGACCACCAATAACATCATTGAGCTTTATGGGATTAATTTTGGTTTTAAAATAAAAATATTTTTAGATGTTTCATTGATTTTTTCGGAATGGTTTTTCGTTTATAATTATATTTGTATATGTTTATTATTCTTTAAAAAAAAAATACAAAAAAACAAACGACAGCTGATGTATCATTATGTCTGTTCCCGTACTTTACCGAAGTTACACAAACTAGCCCAAAAGGCGTTCCCGTACTCAAAATTAACTGCTCACAAGTTGCGTACAATTTTTCCGCTACCAAAACAAGGTAGTGCTACCACAACATGTTGACTTAGCGGTAGCTAATCAAATCGTTCACCAGATTGTTGAGTAGCCGATAAGCAACAGTTGAGCGTCTGGAAAACGCACTCAATGGTAGTTATTTTTAATGCATTAGTTAGTTATTTTTCAACAGTTAAAAATAATAAAAATTTTAGTTATTTTAAATGTAAATACCTTTTCCAATTATGTTATTTTATGCAAAGCAGTAAAACTTTCAAAATAAATTATGGAAAAGTTAAGAAAACCTTCTAAAAATTGCCTACTTAAGATTTAACATCAAAAATTATCTTCTTCCATCGCTACCGGTTAAAATTTATTTGTATATTTGGTGTTGTAATCAGCTGTGTCTACAAACTTGCAAATTGTTGCAAATTTTCTGTTCGCGTAAATGTTTGGAAAAATTTTATTTTGAGAGTAAACCTTCTCTTACTCTCTGTAAGTTGTACTGAGTAAGTCTTACTGGACTTGACTGAAAAAAGTAAACTCGACATATTTTCAGTTGGTCGTACCTGATTTTCCGGTTGTAGGCAATTCACTATAAATTTCAAAAAGAAAAAAAGCAAATCTGTCAGTCAGTTCCAGATTAATCGTTACATTAGAAAAAAAATTATCTGTATGCCACCTCCCCTACTATTTTTACCTCTAATAACTACATATTCGACTATAAAAACATGCTTTGGTTGGTTTTGTTTTTTTGGTCATTTAATGAAGTAACTTCTTGACATGTTTCCAGCTTCTACGTTGATTTACTTTTAAGTCCTCTAATTTTATAATGCAATACATTTTATCATATATATTTTATTTTTGCCATATTATTTCTATTCTTTATTTATTTTTATAACGCACACACAGAGAAAAACAGGTGGAATATTACCTAAGAGCTATGTAATTTTTTTTTTTTAATATATATTTATTTAGCATAAGTGCTATTAATTATACAATTTAATAAATTTTAAACTACAAATTTATGGATTTGTTTGCATTAAAATAATTGTTTAATTATACAACTACATAATTTTCAAGTTAGTTTTACAAAGTTCTAGTAAAATATCTACATTTTTTTTGCAAAATATGTACAATCCTTGCAAAATATAAACATGTGTAGTGGAAAATATCCGAAAAATTGCATATGTTTTGCTAGAAATTTGTAAAACTTACTTCGAACTTATGTAGTTGTATAATTACATAACACTAAGATAAAGTTCCACCTGTTTTTTTTCTGCGTGCAATACATTTTGTCATATTATTTAGCGTGTTTTTTAATCACCTGGATTTAGAATTTTTCATAAAAAAATGGATTTATTAAATCCAAAAAAAAGCTGGATTTAATAAATCCACAATAAAAGCACAAATATATGAAACAGCCTATTAATTTAATGTCAGAAAAAAATACGAATAAAAATTAAAAGAGAAATAAAACAATTGAAAAACTAACAAATAAAAGATTTTTATTAAAATTTTTTTATGAAATATGTTTAGAAAAAAAAACTACACCTCACCAAATACATATTTTTCATCTTGGACATGGAGAAATAGCTCAAATAGAAATGGCAATTTTTCACTCTACAGTAAGTAATTTAATGAAATCCAATTAGTGAATATTAAATATTGCAATGGAATTTTTCAATTGTGTAAAAATATAAATTGAAGTGATAAAACTGAAAAGGCAGACTGTTTATCGCTGTTTTATGTAAAATATAATTATAAATTAAAAGTTAAAGTAAAATCCTTCATCATCGAATTCGGTATTAAAAATTAGGGTGAAAGAAGTGTCGGAGAGAAAATTTTTTTAAAATAGGAAGAATCTAACCCCATCTGTTGAGCGCTTTTAGAAATACTTTTTGGATTTATTAAATCCAAGTGATTAGAAAAACGGCTATTGTTGTTACTATTATTTTTTGTAAGTAATAAAAAATGCAATAATAATGCTCTTATGCTGCCTACACACTAGGGAACATACTTAAAAAAAGAGAGCATTTTTTGTGAATGTGTGAGTGCGTTTGTGTGTGTGTGCGTGTTGAGAGCGTGCATTTCGTGTTTACAAAATTTTTTGATATTTTTTGTTCCCTCAACCATGTTCCCTAGTGTGTAGGCAGCTTTATATACAGACTTAATTACTTTTTTTTAAGATTATAGTTTTAATGGATATTAAAAATAACTACTTGTTAGGACTATAGGCCATCTATAGGCCCTAAAGGGCTCAGTTGGTTTACTTAAATAATAATAAATAAATAAATAAATATATAATAAAATAGTGTAAAATTTATTTAACTTACTGGTTATTAATCAGCAATGCACAACAAATGGAGGGAAACGGATCTGGATTCAAGCAATTCTGCAAGCAATTCAAGCAAAATAATCCGAAATTGTGGTAATTCTGATACTTTGTTTACAAAATGCGGTAAAAAGTACCGGTTTATTTGTATTATACAATTATACAAAATCCTTCTGGCAACACTGCTGGCAGCACAGAGTGTAATGACGCCTTTTACAACAGGGCGTTTTATAAATTAGCATTTTCTATATCAGCTGTTTTCTAATTACGAAATTATACAAAGCAAAATTAGCAATAATTCTCTTTATCTCTTCTACTCTATTTCAGTTTCTTGAAAATTTTGTTGGGAATATGTTGCGTTGAGCAATTTTTCTGTTTAAAAGGTGTTAAGAAAACGAATATATAACGTTAAAAACGTACGAAAATCGATTGTATTTAAAAAAAAAATATGTGTATGGCTAAAAAGTGTGCAAACATTTAAACAAATCGGAAAAAAAAGTTTTGTAACTTTCTGATTGTAAAAAATTTTATTTTGGGTGAAAGTTGAGAAAAATTAAGGAATTGAAAGTTCAAAGCGGATTCTCCGATAACAGGTTTGTATTTTTGTGTAGTAAACTTCAACCAATAAAAACACCAATAGACTAAACAGATAGACTGCTAAAGAGTCGCAGGAAAGATGTTAAAAATTTCTTGAAAATTGTTTTTTTTTTGTTTTATGATGAAGTGAGATAACGAGTAAGAACGTTGGATTACCCATTACATTTGATATTAAGGCTGTGAGTTCCAAAACGTCATTTGCAATGCAACTGAACAAAGTCATGCATTGGTAAACGCAATTGATGCGCATATAAAAAGCAAATTGTGCATCACAAATGTTTTTGATGCTTTCTTGACATGTTTTTATTACAAAGTAAGCAACACACTTGTTTGCTTTGTATCGAAACAGTAGTAAAACAGCAAACACTGCAATGTGCTTTGACGTTTAGGAACTCACCCAAACTGTATTGTATATATGTATTCGTTTCATTCTAAATAAAAAGCGATCTTGGTTCTTGTCCCAAATTTGCCAGAGTTGCCAGACTTTGTGGCCTAACTACAGACTAGTAATGCATTTAGACCACAGTCCACAGAACATACATAGAAGATTAAGTTCCCTATAGGTTAATTTCCCCAATATGGTGATCAAATTCTTTGTTGCTTTTTGACATTAGTTAGAATGAAACGGCGAGAAAATGGTATCGTGTTGCTGTTTTACTATGTATTTTGTCAACGTCAAAAGTTAAACCGTTGCTGTCACTAAACCTGTGCGTGATCAGTGCAACCATGTTATCCAACTATCCAGTATACTCTGCCACAGTCCACACTAGCGTGGAAACAGTTGATTTTCTGGTATTTTAGAATAATGCTTCGATGGTATCAACTCAATGGCTGAATCTCATGTATTTGTTGAGTGTCATGTATTTGTTGAGTGTCATGTATTTGACATTCCATCGTGGGATGTCACTAATACATAGAAATTGCAAATGCAACTTTGTTTCAAGACTAGTTGGTGTCCTGTAATAACTACACAAATAACTAATTTAGTAACTGCAAACTTTTCTGATATAACTTATAAGACTAATCAAAATATAAAACAAAGAAAGTTAAGAAAAAAGCTATTGTCATACGAGCTTTAACCGGCTTTTTTATTAGAAGTGATAATACATTAAAAAAGCATTAAAAATTATTAAACGGCTATAAAAAATTTAAATAAAAACAAAAATCATGCTTTCTATAGATTGTAAAATGTTTGTATATTTTAAAGCTTTTATTATAGTTTATGGGCCAACGTGCAAATTATTTATTGTCTAAAGCAGACGTACTGATTTTGGTCGAAAGTTAAAACAAAATTTTGAATTTAATCACCTCAAAAAAAAGTTTAAATTTGAGTTAGGGTATTTCATTAAACTTTATATTCGGATTCCAGAACAATTCTTTTTGTTAGTCGAACTTTTCCAAACCAAATTCTTGTTTTGCTTTACTTTTTTCTAAACGTCAAAAAATTTCGAAGATCGATTGTCGCTTAATTTACCCCCTGTTTTTATAAAGCCAAAGGAAAAATACACACAATTTCTCTAGAGTAATAGAGGAATTGTGTGTATTTTAAGTTGTTATAATAACAAAATACATTCGCAGCCGGAATTCCGCCCGTTTATAAAAACGATGTTAAATTCATCGCGACGACCTTTGTTGTCGTTATTCGACAGTCGACCCAGTTGTAATTAAACTCACTAATTCTTTTTACTACCTTTTCTTACAACCCTATCCATATTTTATCTTTTTGACATTTTCCCATTGCCTACATTTTCATTTATATTCGTTAAGCTCATTTCGTACGTTGGTTCGTTTGCTAATGAAAAAGTAATTTTTTTCTTTTTTTTAACGAAAATAAACCGTAAATTTTAAAGAAACTTATTAAAAACTTTAAAATAATGTGTAATTAACCGAAAACTATAAAAAGCATTAAAATAAAAGTGAATTTACGATAAAAAGATAAAAGAAAACAAGGTAATTTTTTTCACACTTGTGCTTTTGTAACAAGGTGCCAACGTATACAAGTGTGTGTATGTGTGTATAGCAAAGAAAAAAAATAGATGCAAATGAAAACGAAAAAGGTCCACGTAAACTTTATGAACATCAGAGTTTCATGCTGATTTTAAATTTTCGGCGGCGGCAAGTTGTATGGAATTGTTTATATTTTAACAAAACTATGAAAATGTTTCCATATTCGGCAGCTCAGTAAATAAGTACGGCGACTGTTTTATGCTGCCCATACATTAAGGAACATTGAGTAGGGAACAAAAAATATCAAAAAATTTTGTAAACGCGAATTGCACGATGTCAACACGCACACATTCACAAAAAAAATGGGAATTTTTTCACGAATGTTCCCTAATGTGTGGGCCGCTTTATAGCCAGCTCTTTTCGGAGATTCACAAATACGTGTATAACTCGACCCTACCTGTTTAGGAATTTTAAGCAGTGTTTGAGATGTTTTTCTGTCCCAAACAATACAATATTACAATAAATGAAATAAAAATTAAACACTTTAAATTATCTATCATGTTTAAAATCTGAACACCTAAAGACGTTTAAGTTCAATGTTATCAATTAGTGTGAATGGCAAGTTCAAAACAAAAAAATTTATAGAGAAAAAAATAAAAATTGAATTAAATAAAAATAAAGTAAAACCCAGTTAAAACATACTTTGGGTAAACTCTAGTTTACGGGCATAACTCGGATTTGTTTGAAATTTTCATGGACGATAGAATTTTCAATGCCGAGTTCAACGATTCCCGGTTCCTGAGTTATGGACCCCCAAAGTTTGAATTTTGAATTGTTTGTATCTTTGCCATTTATTATTAGATAAAAACAAAATAGATATCATTAAAAAGGCTATTTATATGTCTGTTCCCGTACTTTACCGAAGTTACACAAACTAGCCCAAAGCCGTTCCCGTACTCAAAATTGCATGTTAATTGTTGTTGTTTGGGCTGTTTTGGGTTCCCTCGGGTACCCGCGATAACGTACGGGAACGAACATTATACCTGTAACCCTTATAAAACCGCAGATATTGACAGTTAAATATCATATTAATTTTTTTATTTTTGTGCTTATATACATAAATAAATAAACGTCAAATTCTTAAAATAAATATATTAATTAACCCACTGCAAACCAACTTCGCTCGCGAGTATGTTTACTCAAATATTTACAAAATTAAAAAAATGCGAACGCTACATAGGGGAACCCCCTAAGCCCGGCCAAAGCCTATTACACAGAAAAGCTTTACTCAGCGAAGCCACTAAACTACCTACCACATAGGAAAAAACCCCTAAGCCCGGCCGGAGGCCAGTTACACGGAAAAGCTTTGCTCAGCGAGCTGGGCCGCAATGGTTTAATAGTTTCGAAAATTTTTTATGCCGTATTAAATGTGCTTGAATAAGATTTTTAATGACATCCATTTCGTTCCGTTCAGATAACGTATTCCGAAGTTAAAAATATATAAATTAAATAATATATCCAAACTTAAGAGGACCTCGGAAAATATCGGACGCCGACAAAAAAATTCTGAACTGACCTATATTACCCCTAATTTGGTTTTTTTTTTAGCTATGCCCGTAAAGTAGATTTGTTCCCATACTTTTTCTAAATGAAATGTTAGATAAACAAAAACTATGTACATTTTGCTTCCGGTGAAAGAAATATGTAAAAGCAGGGGGTTACCGCTTAACTCGATTGGAAAAACAATTTTCGAATTCGTAAATTTTGTACTTTTTGTAAAAACAAAAGTTTTGACAAAAATCTTGCTTTCTGAATTTTTATATGTAGTGTACAAGGTTTAGAATAAAAATAAATTTAAAGAATTTTTATACAGAATTATATTTTTGATAATATTTGCAAGATTTACGAATTCGAAAATTTTTTTTCGAATCGAGTTACGCGGTTACCCCCTGAAGTTATTCCTTAACCAATAATTGAAAATATTGGGGGTGATGACAATGGGTCATATGAATAAAACTTAGCAATTACTTCGAAGTAATTTGGGCTAAGGAATGGCTTTTAACTCCAAATTTACCAATTGGCTGGTAGAATAGCATGAAATGTAAACGAAAACTAAAAAATTTAATTTCTAGTCTACTCCCAAGCAGACTAGATTTGTGAAGAAATTGCTTAAAAAAAAACCCTGTATTTCCCCCTATTAGTAATATCTATTTTTTATTCATATGAGCCAATATTATAACACATTTCATAGCAATAGTATCCTTGGATAATGCTAAAAATGAGTAAGTCTTGCAGCCGGTCGAAGAAAAAATAAATTTTTATAACATTTTATTTTTTTTGTTAAGGCACATCTATTTGGAACGTTTAACTTAAAACACTCAATTTTATATGTGAACAGATATTTTTTAGTTTTTACCAGAGTTTGAAAAGATAATTCTCTTTTGAATTAATTCGCATAAAAATTTGTTAATATTATGAATCAGTGTAGGTATAGTTTATAACAACTTTAAATCAATGATTTGAATAAAGTGAGATAATGATTTGGTCTAATTCATATTCATTCAATTTTGATTCGATTTAATAATTTCTTTTATTAGATAATTTTCGAAGTATAAATCAAAACAGAGATTTGAAGCACAGGTTCAAAAACAAATATTTTCAAAATATAAATTCGGGAATCAACAAATATGTATAATGATAATACCCACGAATTATTTCTATATTTTTGATTCGCGAATTGATGTCAATTTTTTAATTCGTTTGAAGAACTCTTTCAATTTAAAACATTGATAAATTATCTTACAGACATATTAACAAAGGTTTAAAAGACTTACCCCTCAATTCATAAATGCTTTGTAAAGTTATAGCAGGTTTACAAAACGTCATTTTCATATAAAATTTGTTCAATAAACCTCCTATAATTTTACAAAGCGTTTATGAATTTAGGGGTTAATTCTTTACTTCACTTTTTAAAAATTAATGAAAATTGGGTTGAATTTCATTCCGTAATAGCATTGTTATGGAATTAATTCGATAGCTTAATTATCGATAGCTTTAAATTATATGAATTAATTCAATTATTATTGCATTTGTAGCGGTGACAGGGTTGCACAGAAGTGCACGTCTGCTGTACCAGGTTGACACTTCAATTTTCCAATAGCAATCAGCTGTTGATTGTTATTGTTTAGAAGGTGGGTGAATAAACATAAAGTAAATGAGGGTAGAATGGGGTGAATGAAAATAAATTAAAATGGAATGAAGGACAAGGAGATTGGTTTTTTTTAAATAACCGCCAAGTGCTGCTTTTTCTGTTCGCCTGGTATCAGAGCCAGAAGAACATGAATTTTTGGCCAGGAATCTAAGGTTTTAATGGCCGAATGCGATTCATGGTCAAATATTTCAGCGGTTATTGACCTGAGGGTGCCATCTTTTTGTTTATGGATATTATTTTGTTTTAATTATGAAGGAAAATATTGACAGAAAAGATGGAGGATTAAGAAAAAATGGTATTATGAGATATAGGGCCAAATAGAGAGTAGAATAGAAGATACACAGAAAAAGATAGATATAGGCAACTAACTTTAAGAATTAGGGGCGGTGCTAAACAAGTTTGGCTGAATTTGTTTAGAACAGCGGCTTGGCACCAAGTTAATTGTCGCGGTAAATTCATTACTGTTTGAATATTGGATGGAAGCACTGGCTGCTGGAGAATTTTCCTGTCGTTTTTGGATAGAGTTTTTGTTGGGCAACCGAACTTGTGTGCCAAGCCGCTGTACACCGCTTAAGTAGCTACTGCCGTGGAAAGGGTGAGTGGTACCATAATTTTTTTTTGGTAAATTTATGTATAATTAAAATGTTTGGTAGGAAAAGGTAACGCCATTCTTTTTTGTGTAAGTGCGAAAGAAGGGCTACAACCCATCAACTGCCGAGGAAGCAAGAACGGGTTGTAGTCCACAAATTTATTTTACGGTACAACATTGCGGTCGTTATTTTCCCGATACAACATTCTGGTATTATTTTGCTATCCAACATTCCTGTTCTATTTTCTGGAGGACATATTTTTGGTCAACCTGCTCTATACTCCTTTTCAACATTTTTTATCTTTGGGTCAATCATTATATTTTTGGTTCCTCAACATTTTGCCGCGGTGGCCGCGTAAAATCAACCAACTTAACCTAACAACCTAATTTGTGGCAGTGTACCAGAATAATAAATTGGTTTGGTGAGTCCATGAAAATAAATTGAAAATTAATTTTTGTAAGAAAAAGTGAAAAACACAATATCCGGCAGTGAATATTAAGCGGTGTTAGTTTTTTGTAAAAAAAAAGAGAAATTAGAAAAATTTGAAAATTTTTAGTTGAAAAAAAAGTATTTAAGAAGCTAGGAAAAAAAGAATTTGAAAGCAATTAATTAAAAAAAAAAAAATCTAAAAATCCAAAGAAAAAGCAGTAATTAGCAAAAATTTTATTTAGTTAGTGTTAAAATTTTTGTAGTGTTAAGTGTTTATTGTGAGCCCGAAAATTTTCTTGTTAAAATACCCTTTATTTTTTTTAATAACCCGCGTATACGGTCAATTTAGCCGTGAGAAAATATATATTAGAGAGCTCTCTCATATAGGAACGCGTTAGATTTATTTTTAGGAAATATACCAAAATTTGGTTAGGGTATTCAGAAAATTATTTTTGGGAGATAGAGTAGGATTTTATTTTTATTTGTTAATCGTTTAGAAAATAAGATAACATCCTTTTTAATTAATATTTAAGTTTTGATTTTTGTTGTAGTACTTACTTGTTTAATTTAATATCTTATTAAATTTTTATCAGCCATTTTTTTTTGGTATCCATCTTTATAAATACTTACGGTTTTCTTTATTCCATTTTTAAAATCCTAAAGTTTTTTTTTGGTAAATAAAACAAGATTCCTTTTTTGTATTTTAAATTTAAATTTCAAATGTTTTTATTTAGCTGACATTGATAAGATAATGTCTGGTTAATTATTTCAGTGAGTGTGTTAATGTAAGTATGTAGGGTGACCAGTGACCGTGTTATTGGTGGGATAGCCTAGTAGAGTTAGGATTAGGTTATCATGGAGGGGAGGGCGACTAGCGGGACATATACCATCCGTTGTCCCTATAAAATCTATTGTTTGTTAAATATTGCTTGTTTTTTTTTGTCTGTCGGTTTCGTAGGTTAAAGTAACTTGTACATTTGTGGGTTTTTTTTTGGTTTTGTGGGACTTGTAGTAAGTGCCCATCGTTAGTTTTTTATTGGTTTTTTTTGTATATAAAATGTATATACAAAGGTTTTTGAGTTTTTATTTATTATAGTTTTTGTCTGAGTTTTGTTAGTTTTTTTTAGAAATTTTATTGTTCTGCCCTCTTCCCAGGTGATCGGTCGATCCCCCCCTGACGTCCCTGAGCTAGGCGGTCAGTATGGGTCATTCTGGGAAGCTTTGGTCAAGGGATTTGCAACACATTCTAATTGAATGAAACCAAATTTATCTGAATGCATTTAGTAAAAAGGTGAATGAAAAGTGATTTTTTTTTTAATAAAAAATACAGCATTTATTTACTTCAAATTACATAACCAAAGCCCTGGGGGCCATTTATGATTAATAAAAGCTACTACAAAAAAATAATTTAAATAAAGATAATAAAAATAAGTAATAATAAAAATAAATAATAATAAAAATAAGTAAAAAATACAGTAAAACTATCATATAAAAAAAATACTGAAAACATTATCTTGAATAATATAAATAGATATTTAAATAAAAATAATACAATCACCAGATTTTCCTAAGTGCAGCGATAATAAAAAAAGAAAAGGTCGAGAGAGATAAAAATAGTAGCACAAATAAAAAGCTATAACTCATGAATAGCTACATAATCCTTAAACTTTCGCCTAAAGACCTGGGGTGAAAAAGCAAAACCTCTCAGGTATAGAGGTAGATCGTTCCATATTCTTGAAAGCCTAATCTGAAATGATCGCTCGAACATAGTAGTGTGATGTGTTGAATAAACCAGTTGGGGGTTTCTTTCCGAGTTGGACAAAAGAAAGTTGTCAACTATATAGTCCGGAAACCCATTAACCATTGCTTTGTAAAAAATATCAATAACCTCATACCTACATAATTAACAAAAGAGCACACAAGAAATTGGATTACGTACGGAGTCACATGAGAGCGAAGTCTTAGGCCAAAAACATATCTAATAATTCTATTGAAAATCTTGGTAAACCTATTAAATTCACCGCCTGTGGTACCAGAAAATACCTCGACACAATATAATATATGAGGCATCAACAAGGCATGTGCCACGCGCATCCTAATTGAGAGAGGCAGATACAAGTCAAGAGAATACAACCTTCTCAACAAGAATGATATTTTCGAAGAAACATTATTAGTCAAATGAAAAATTTTAATTTGCTGTTACATTTTGAAATCTTGGCATCATACAAATTAAAAACATTTAAAATTCATCTGACATGAATAAATAGTAGTGTATGCTTTGTTATAGCATGTGTGCTTTGGTTTTGATTATGTGTTTCAAACTACACTGCACTAAGTGAATGGTAATAAAATTTCTTCATTCAATTAGTAAAATGGTGAATGAACATGCGGTTTGAATGATTAAAATTGGGAATTCATTCAATACTAACTAAAGCTTTGGGAATGAAGCTTATGAATGAATTCTTTACGAATGGTTTAACGGAATGGTATACGAAAATTTTTAAATTCTGAATTCATTTTATAATTATCGAATCAAAAATCAAATATATGAATCAAGTGAACCATTTTTAGTTGAAATCACATGAATAAATTCGTTTTATAATATGAATCAACAAAAATCAAACTGATTCTTTAAATAATATATTGTTTTGCGAATCAAGTCGTACAATATTTAATGAGATTTAAAATTTGAATTAAGGAATTATGTTTTTAAAGGTTTGTGTTTCGTACTGCTTGTTTAATCGTACTGTGAGCAGCTTATTTCAATTCTTTACAAATGGCTGAAATGTCTGAAAAATAAGAGGTGGCGGCTTTCGGAGGATCTTAAGACGGTCGGCTTGTGACTGGTGGACATTCGTTTTTTTTTTAATATTATGCCCATACTTTTAGCCAAATGGTGTTTTGACAAATTTTGTTTTTACTTTATAAAAAATACGACTTGTACGTCAATTATTGTGCTAGTTTTTTTTTTTTGTAATATATATGTTTCTGTAGCTAGATTGTTTCTTAATATTTGTAGTGTATGTATTTTTGGTTTATTTTATTTTTTTTTGCATTATCATGTCTTATTTTATTTTGCAGTTGTTTTTATTTTGTATGTGGTTTGTATTCCTGTGTTCGAAACAGGGGTGCATTCAACTTTTCTATATGAATTGGGGACATATTTTTTTCTTAAGAATCCGGTTTTATTTTATAATAAAAACAAATCAATAGAAATAGACTTGTCTAATCAAACCATGGTCGTTGATAGAAACTAGAAAATTTACTGTACGAAAAATGTCTCAGAAACTCAGGGTTTTTAATAGAAAAATATTTTCAGAATCGGAGAGTTTATCTATTGGAAAAAAAGTTTCAGATACGAATTTTTTTTTTAATCTAAAAGCTTTTCTATTAGAAAACGACTTAAACACCGTAGAAAACAAGGAAGTATTATCTAGGTGCTGTGTAGTTATTAAAGGGCTGAATGAATGTTTTACAGAACATTCTATTGCAAGCGCTGACGCCAAATTTGACGATTTTTAATACTAAATATAACAAAATTTTACAATTTAGCTTATTTGACGACGTTGGAGCATACTGATCACCGGCACAAAAGTAAATTTCTGAGAATATTAAAGAAAAGCGTTACGCGTTGTGAGATACGTATGAGGTTTTTATTGTTATCCAGCAAAAAAAAAAACCGAATGCATTCTACAAGAATGTCTTTTTCACTGCATATAAAGTAGCTATATATGCTGATTTCTTCCAATAAACGTATTTTAAATGACTTCCAAAATGCCATTAATTAAAAACTTTTCTTTACTTCCGAGCAAAAAAATACCTGACCAAGATCCGTAAAAGCACTTTTACTGTTCTGCACGAATGCGTTCAAATTGAGGTGAAAAACGCATTTTTTTAACATTGGCTTGTCATAGGAGAGAAGGTGTTTATGCTACTTTAAGTCTGCTTTGCACGTCATAAAAATGAGTGCTTGGATGTACTTTTTTATATAGGAAAGCAATTCATATTTTTTACTATCTAAGGAGAGATGAAAAGTACCTTCTTGGGAATGCATTCAAAAGTCATAAATATCATTTCTTAAATATAAATTTGAATGCATTCACAAGAAGTTACTTTTCATCTCTCCTTAGATAGTAAAAAAAAATTAATTCCCAGCCAGCAATTTCGGAGCGCTCATAAATAAGATTTTTAAATGGCTCATAGAAATGATTATTGTTTTTTTGAAAACACTCTTTTTTTGGTAGAAAATATGAACCCTCAGAAAACAATCCAAAAAGTTGTCTCTACAATCTAAAAAGCTGTCTCAAAACGAGGGTTCATTTTTCGGACTCAAAGAAGATTCCAAAATTATTTAAATTTATGAAGAAAATTTCGATTTTATACGTTCTTTTTTCTGAGTCATTTCTGAGTACACAGGGGGCTATTTTGGACGGACCACTTTCATAGGAAAAAGTGGAAAAATGTTTATGTTTTTGGAGCTCATTTCTGAGTCATTAATCATCTTTGTTTGCTGGGTTGCTTTCCTATATAAAAAAGAACATCCAAGCACTCATTGTTATGACGTGCAAAGCAGACTTAAAGTAGCATAAACACTTTCTCTCCTATGATAAGCCAATTTTAAAAAAATGCGTTTTTCACCTCAATTTGAACGCATTCATGCCGAACAGTATAGGTGCTTTTACGGATCTTGGTGAGATATTTTTATGCTGGGATATTACATAATTACACATTACATAATTACAATTACATAAGTGTGGCATTAAAGAATTATGAGTTTTCTAAACCATTGTGTAACAATATCATTTTTGATAAAAATGTCGCTGAAATCAGTCTGGCTCCAACGTCGTCATTTGTTCTTAGTTACAGGATATTAAAATTTAGATCATTACAAAAAAATAAAACAAAACAAAAAAAGTTTGTTGGTGTTGTATAAGAAAATGTTTTGTGAATGTTTTGAAAAAGTAGTAGTTATACAACTACATAATTTCCAAGTTAATTTTAAAATATTTCAGGAAAAATATCAAAATTTTTCTCAAAGAAAATATCTCACCATTGAAAAACAATTCTGGAGAGCATTTTACATTCAAATAACATTTACTGAAACTTTAGAAAGAGTTCTAAACCTCTATGCTATCGTCATCTCTACCCACACAGCAGACAATATGCAGTTGTGAACCACACACAACAAACACAAATATCTCTATTTATTGCCCAAATATTATTGAAATTTGCACAGCAATAAAATCATTAAAAAACAACAAATCGTCTGGTAGAGACAATATCTCCCCAGAGCACTGATTTTTATGAAGTGCAAAGCAGACATAAAGTAGCATAAACACCTTCTCTCCTATGACAAGCCAATGTTAAATAAATACGTTTCTCACCTCAATTTGAAAGCAATCGTGGCGAACAGTTGTGGTGCTTTTACGGCTCTTGGTCTGGGGTAGTAATGAATAAGGCAGCAACCTATAGAAGAGGAATTACTTGGGGTCTCCAAGGCAGATTGGAGGACCATGACTACGCCGATAACATTTGTCTACTTACCCATACCTTTTCAGACATGCAATTTAAGTTATCAGTAGTCCAGGAAACTACATCACATGTTGATTTTAAAATAAATATCGACAAAACAAAAATAATGCGAGTAAATGTAAATAATAAGGAAACATTAACCATTCAGAATCAATCGCATGATGAAGTAGAATTATTCTGTTACCAGGGAAGCATATTGGACAAAAGTGGTTGATCCAAAGCCAACATCTCAAGCCGTATAAACAAAGCCCGGCAAGCTTTCGGTCAACTTAAGTCAATGTGGAACTCTTTACATATGTCAAGAAGGACGAAGCTAAAGATATTGAACTCGAATGTGAAATCCACACTTTTGTGTGGATGCAAGACGTGGAATGCAGCATCTCGCAACATACATTCCTCACAAGTTTTCGTAAAGAAATGCTTAAAGAAGTTTTTACATATATTCTGGCCTAGAACAATCTCAAATTGCCGACTCTGGTCAGAAGCTGGTCAACAACCTATCCAAATTGGAATCCGCAAACGCAAATGGAATTAGATTGGACTGGAACCCGCAAGGCAGTTCCCATCACACACCTGGGAACTGCAAATTGATACCGAAATATCCCACTTACACCTGCGTTGGAATGAAGTTAAACGTGGTGCATCAGATCGAACTTATTGGAATAATCTTGTGGCGGCCTTATGCTCCTTGCAGGAGTAAAAGGAACAAATATATATATAAAAATATCTCAGAATCAGAGGTACTTTTTTCTAGCAAAAACTAAGGAGTTTTTCTGTAAGAAGAAGTTCTTAGATTCTGAGAGTTTTTCCAAATGAATAAGTTCTTAGAGTCTGCGAGTTTTTCTATAGACATAGAATCGATAAATTTCAATTGAAAAAACCTCAGACCCTTATGTGTTTTCTGTAAGGAAAATATTTCATATCCTGAATGTTTTTCTGTAGGAACAATATCTAAAATTCATGAATTTTTTTCAGAGGAAAAACTATTAGAATTAAAGAATTTTACTGTTTGAAAAACATTACAGAATCTGATGATTTTTCTGTAGGAAATATATCATAGAACCTGAGAGTTTTTCTTGAATAAAAAGTTAACAAAATATAGGCTTTTTTTTAAGGGCAAAATAATTTAAGAATCAGGTGTTTTCTATAGGAAAAAGTTCTTGGATTCTAAAAGTTTTTCTACATAAAAAAGTTATTAGAAAATAAGAAATTTGTAAAGAAAACTTCTTATCTTACCGGCATATCCAACTTTTTTTCGTACTCATTTTTTTTAATACATTTGTATGGGGAATTTAATTCCAATTTTTATATAATTCGTTGTTTGCATTCCTATTCAGCTTTCTGTTATTTTTGTAAAGAACTCGGTATATTTAAAGAAAATAATTCAATGTATTTAAAAGGTAAAAACGTAACAATATGTATCTCAATATATAAACGTGTTTTAGATTAAAGAAAGCTGTTTTTTGCATTTACGAAGGAAATAGAAATGTTTTAATTTTACACTTTTCAAGGTACTACACTTTCCCCTAAATTGTACAAAAACACATTTTATTATTAAAATTTTAAAAATTACGCTAAAAAAAAGACAATGTGAAACAAAATTTATACTTTAATATGTAAAAATATGCATGTACAGCAAAAATTGGAAAAATATGCATTAACAAATCGATTCCATTTTGTTGGAAATTTATTGATTCACAAAGATATTTGGTTAACGTTGTTCTACGGCTAACTACAGCAAACATGTATTTAAATGAACTTCCGAGCCTTTTGTTATTATAAATAAGGGTGTTTCGTACAAATATGTAAACGTTTTTACCGGTAGGTGTTTACACAAATACTGAGAGAGTAAAGTGACAAAAAAACTTACAAGTTTTTACAGGATAAATTTTTACTAGCAAAAATTTGTAAGCAACAAAAAAAAATATATATGATTCTATATTTATTTATAAATTAAAAGTTATAAATATTGAAGAACTAACCCCGAAAGAGTTTAAAAAACCTTTACAATGTTCTTGGTTAACATATTTCATCAAGTTTTAATTTTTCCATATTGGTCAGTTGCATATTTTTTTACATTTGGTATTTACAAACAGCTGTTTTAACTATTTTTGCATACTTTTGTAGATATTTTTCTTTCTGAGAGTAAATTTTGTATTAATCTTTGGAAATTTTTTACTGAATAATTTTTACTGGAAAAGTAACCAGACAGACTTAATATTAGTGTAAAATTATTTGCCTATTTGCCTCTAGGTGCTTGTTCCAAAAACAAACAAAGAAACAGATTATACAATTTTTGTAAATCATGTCTTGGCTTCATCAACATAAAAAACCATCTTATGCATTATCTTCACCATCATCAATTTCATTGAATGTAAATAACTCATTAAACATAAACAGTCAGCAACAATTACAAAATCGTAATTCAACATTTTTAAGACAGGCTTCTTCTGCTTCAACTCCGACATCTCACGCACAACAACAACAACAATCTCCCCTGTTAATGACATCACAATATTCAAATATAATTAATAATTCAACGCCTAAATCAACATCAACAACAGCCGGACTAACAACAATGCGTTTCAATCAATCTCCTTATCAACCGCTATCGCAACAACAACAGCATCATCTACAACCTTTATCAACACAACCACAACAACAACGTCATCAGCAGCAACATACTCTACAGCCTACATCACAACCGCCACCACCTTCTTCAACATCATCATCCCTTCTTAACTCTCCATCACAATTACAGGGTGTTTTTAATAATAATCAACAGGTAATTTTATTTATTCTAGGGATTGTTTTCAATTTCTTTATCTCCCCTCTACTTCTTGGGGGTTTGCATATCATCTTTCATATGCGGGATTTCTTATCATTTAATTTGTTTATTATAATTTTATTGGTTAATGGCTTCTTATGTTTGGCTTTAATTTGTTTATTTTTATTTTATCATCTGTTTTTTTTTTCATCTTTATTTGGCATGACTTATATTTATACATAACAATATTATTTAAAGCTTTTTAATTTTTGTTATTTATTTAATTGAAATGTTCTTGAAATTGTTAATATTTTATAAAAATTAAAAATTTTTTTATCTTATAATTTATTTTGTAAAAATATATTATATATAAAAATATAATATTTCTATTAAGAATCTTACAATCCTGATATAAAAAGAAAACGTATTTCTTAAAAGATTTTACATTACAGACATTTTATAAAATGTGTAACCTCTTTCATGCGGAATATAACCAATTGTTTTTGATAAAAAAAATTAAACTTGCACAGCAAAGATATGAACGTCTCTTATAAATCCTCGTTAATCTTTTTTATTTGTTATACATGTGAGGGTTTTTCTATAGGACTAAAAACGTTCAGAGAGTTTATCTAAAGAAAAATGTTCTCTAAATTTGACGGGGTTTCTATAGAAAAATTTCTTAGAATCCGATTTTTTTAGTAACAAGTTTGCAGAATCAAACGGTTTTTCTACAGGAAAAACTTCTAAGAATCCGTGAGTTTTTTCTATAGAAAAAGTTATCAGACTTAGGGTTTTTCTGTGGGAAAAATATCTCCGAATCTGTTTACCGGTATTATAAGAACGAAATTTTACTAAAGTCAGAAATTTTCAAATAAAAATTCTAACTTAAGAAATATTTAAGACAAAACTCTTTCTTAGTTCTGACTGTAAAACTGGTGATCAGGTTCCGTATTTGTTGTAAAAATAATTGAAAATTCTATTTTTTGTGATAATTGATCTTAAACCGAACAAAATAATACTTATTGTAACAATGTTAACCCTTATTATCCTAGCGGCCCTATGCTCCTTGCAGGAGTAAAAGGAACAAATATATGCCCTACGGGAAATTTTAACAAACTGTCACCGAACTGGCCCCTTTATATGAAATAGACTGGTCACTTTTACATGGCGTTGTCATAGGAGGGGGAAATTGAACCCTTGTGACATGTCACAAGATAAATCCTAGGACAGGTTACTGAACTTTGTTTTTTATGAGAGTTCAGTAACCTGTCCTAGTATTTGTCTTGTGACATGTCACAAGGGGTCAATTTCCCCCTCCTATGACAACGCCATGTAAAAGTGACCAGTCTATTTCATATAAAGGGGCCAGTTCGGTGACAGTTTGTTAAAATTTCCCGTAGGGTGTATATATTATCCTAGCGTCGTCGTATGACACAACTTTAAGAACCGGTGTTTTGAAAAGGGTATTTGTTATAACGGCAAAGGCAACGTAACGATTGCGGCCTGTGCCTCTAAGAATCTCTGAGGATTACCTGATGGCCTAAGTAGCAGTCCCACTATCAGGATAGGGTGTAATAGTCGGATAACCCGTTACTGCCTGAAATATTACACTATCCCCAAAAAATCTATAAATAATAATAAAAATCGGAACAAAAACATGATAACAAACTCTGGCAATGTAAATGGTGTACGATTTGGAACATGGAATGTACTGACGCTACACCAGGATGGTAAACTGGCACAGGTTTGTAAAAAACTGGAAAAATACAAGCTTGCTTTCGTGGGTTTGAATGAGGTTCGAAGAAATGTACATGGCCAGTTGACAACCTCTGATGGCCATGATTTGTGTTGGTCTGGCATGCTTAATGAAGACGACATTTATCAATATGGGGTTGGAATTTTAATTAATTCCGAGTGGCGTAAATCGGTAGTTGATTGCAAATATATTAATGAACGTATGATGGTTATCAGATTCATATGTCGTGTAAGAAATCTAAGCGTAATGCAGAGCTATGCGCAAACTTCTGTTCCGCTAATTGTCTTCCACGAAATAATTTTTTTTTTTTAAATCATGCTATAGAATATGTCTTTAAAATTTATCAAAACTCGTTAATAAGCTTCTTAATCTGCTTTTAGTTCCTTATACATTTTAAAAGAAGAAAATATTTTTATTAAAAAAATTTACGGATACACAAGAATTAACACCAGTTCCGTCCCATCTGAGGACTTGTTGTAAGTGGTTAGCTTTAAATTGTTTCTCCATGAAATTTTTCTAGAAATGGTTTACCGTGACCGATAGTTGAACCGTCAACCCTCTACATGCAGAGTTTAAAAATTAAAGTTCAACAAGTTCCTCTTTTTTTCTACACAGAGAGAATTTTGATGGACAAGTTTTAATGAAATTTTTTAGTAAACTAATGAAGTTTGCTTCACAAAGTAAAGGATAAATTTCTTAAATTTGATGAAAAAGTTTCATATATTTAATGAATCTAGTTTTTATGAAAAAATTTTGTTGAGCGTATTAAGGTTTTAATAAAATAAAATAAAATTTTTCGCATTTTATGAAAAATTCCATTAATTCAATGAAAAGTTTCAATGGACGAGTTCCAGTGAAAGTTCATTGATTTTATGGAGAAATTCATTAATATCATCCAGATAATTCTCTCAGTATAAAAATGAGTATTGGCGCATGTTCAAAAAATATTACATTAACAGTAAATGTTTTGGCAGAAATATTTTTTTCCGCAGAATTTTTTTTTCCTATTTTGTTAACCAAAATTGTGTACCGCTATTTATCTTCCGCGTAATATAATGCAAATTTTTTAACCATTGAGCTGAATTCGTCTTTAAAATTTAACATAGTTCCCCAGTAATCTCCTAAGTCTGTTTTATTTCTTTATACATTTTAAAATGTAATCTAATTAAATTTTCATCTCTCACATTTTTAGCAAAATTCTTGGTCTAAACAACCACCAAATTTTTTGCCATCAACGAAAATGATGCAACCAACACCGCCACCAGCGGCAGCACAAGCTGCAGGTGCAAACAAGAACTGGCCACAGCAACAGCCACAACAACAGCAACAACAAAATGTTCATAGTGCTAATATGTATACACAACAACAACAATGGCCACAAAATCCACAGCAGCATCAACAAACATCGTCAATAACAACAACATATGATAATTATTATCAACAACAACAATCTAATAACAATACAATGTATCAGCCACAACCCACACAACATGTTGCGGAACAAAATCCAGCAACATATTTTCAACAACAGCCACACATTGCACAAACACAAGAGGCCTCAGTAAATGCAGTAAACTTCTTTGATAATTCAAGTTCTAACAATAATCAAAGTTCTGGTGCAGATGGTTGGGGTGATTGGGATTGGCATGATACTTCATCATCAGCTCCAGCAGCTGCAGAACATCAACCTGCAATAAATGAGACAACTCAACAGATGTTACAACAATCCCAACAGCATGTTGCTACTAATCCGTTGCAGCAGCAAGTAAATTATAATACATCAATTATTTCAGATAGTTTTAATAGTCAAAATAATAATGAAACTTGGAACTGGAGTGCCACAGAAAATAAACAAAATGTTGTTGCTAATAAAGAACAGCAATATTTTGATAATGTTGTCAAAACACAAAATGATAATTGGAATTGGAGTTCTGCTGAACAACAACAGCAACACCAAGCGCCACCATCTTTGCCCTTAGCTGAAATAAATAAAGATCAGCTTAATGATGATTGGAATTGGCAAGCAACTAATGAAAATCAACAACTTGCAGCAACACAAAATGTTTGCGAACTCAACAATGCTTCAAAGTCTTTGGAATCCACTAATCCCAAAAAACTTGGTAGCCCGCCACCACCACCTCCACCAACAGAATTTTCATCTTATACTTCGGAAAATCATAATTACAATACAAATTCTTTAGCAGCACCGCCATTAACAACCAACATTCCAAATCCAGTTTTTGTTACTCAAGCAAAACCGGTTACTTTACCTTCACGACAGTTTGCTTCACCACCAAGTGGTAATACCCCGGTATCAGAAAATCCTCCAGAAACAACTCTAATGCCACCACAAGGATTTCAAAATGTAGAGGACTCGATTATAAGACCCACGTCCATAGTATCGCCTGCTTTGCCACCACCAGCAGCATCAACACCTCCAATTTCCACAGTGCCACCACCAGCTGGTTTACCATCAGCAGCTAATGCTGCTGGTAATCCATTTAAGCGTTCTGGTATAGCTCAACATCACCGTGCCACAGGTTTAATGACCATCGCTACTACCACTAACCCCACCGTATCCCCAGCACCTGCTGTTTTTAATATGCCTCCACCACCACCAGCTGATTTTGCAAATCCGACTACGATTTCTCTAATGGAACCAGAAAATAATGAGTTGCCTTCACAAGAAAATCAAGAAGTTTTATTACCACCATCTACATCTATTGCGCCACCAACCACCAGCTTTACTTTACCCGATTCTACAGCGAATATTTCAATATCCCATGCTACAGTCAACCAGCAACCTCCTCCAAATGATGAACGTAATCAATATTTACAAACTAGCCCTTTATCAGAAAATTCTGAAGAACAACAACCTGAAGCCGATGGTTTATTACCACCACCTGGTTTGTCACGCTTAGTTTTGGGCGAGCCCGAATTGGAAGCTTCTCAACAACGCATGGTTATGGGTACGGAGGCATCAGTTTTAGATGCCGCTGCCAATCAAGCGTCGGCCATGCATTTAGAAGAACGTCATGCTGATGGTGAAGATACTGCTTCGGAAAATGCAGTATCTGTCACAGGCAATTCTGGACATGGTGGTAAGTTTAAAGAATATAATTATTAATCCTTTTCTGCAAAGAAACCATCAGATTCTGAGGGCATACATAAAAATCAAGACATTCTGCGAACTTTTTACAAAGAAACTTTTAGATTATGGCAAAAAAAAAAAAAACACTCGGATTTTAAGAACTTTTTCCTATAGAAACACTTGAATTCCGAGAACGTTTTCTTATAGAAAAACCTTAAGATTCTGAAAAGTTTTCCCTGTGGAAAAGGGCTTTTTGCTACAGAGAACTTTTCAGATTTTAATGACTTCTATACAATTTTCAGACTCAGAATTTTTTCCCTTTAGAAAAAACCTCAGATTTCAAAAACTTTTTCCTATTGAAAAGCTTTATAATCCATTGAATTTTTTCTATAGTAAAACACAGTTTCAACAGATTTTTCTACAGAAAATCTATCAGATCGTGAATTCTTTTTTCTTTAGAAAACCCCCCAGATTCTGAAAACTTTTTCTATAGAAACTGCCACATAGTCTGAGATTTTTCTCTGTATAAAAACTTAGATACTGTAAACTATTACTTCTGATCTGCTAAGATGTACTAAAATCTGTACCTATTCTCTGAAGTTGTTCTAAAGGAATTGCACATTTTTTGATTTGTAGTTAATACTTCGAAACTCGCATTTGTAGAAAACACTCAATAATCTAAAAAAAATTCTAGAAACCCTTTTTCAAAGTTGTAAAAAAAGTAATTCATATTTTGCAAAATTCTTCTAAAATAATCAAAAAATTTTCGAATTTGTACTAAAAGTACAAGTTATCTCTTTTTATTTTTTCGAAGTTTAGCAAAAAACATTTTTCCCCTCTGAAGGGACATTCTCAGTACATTTTTCTATTCTTCCAAAGTCTTCCAAAGATTCCAAACAATAACTTTCAAATTCTGAGCACGTCAAAATGGCGCCCAACGTTTGGGCCTTTTCCTTATTTTCTTAAAATTTTACAAAAAAAAGTACGGAATCAAAGAAAAATATATTTTTCTAGTTCTGCCTTCATCTTCTACACTATCATCTGATCGTAATTTATATTTGGTGCCTGGAGAAAGTAATAATACTAGCAGTCAACAACAACGTGTTGTTACTGGTGTAGAATTAGCAGAACCGAGAGAAATTGAAATGGATGGCGAAAATTTAGAAGATGAACAAATACAACAGCAGCAACTACTACAGCATCATACGTTGTCAACCGAAGGTCGTAATGAGCCACCAGTAGAAGGAGCAGATAATATTGTGGAACAAACTACATTAGCATCATCTAATTCTAATCATCCAGCTGAACAACATCTGGAACAACATCATCACACTAATCAACCATCAAAAATTAAAGATCTTAATCCCACCTCTTCACCGAATGATGATGATGACAGTGATGAACGTTTAGATCGTGGTATTAATCAAAGTACGGCTGGTTCATCAAAGTCACGTTCAAAATATGATAATGATCGTATGCCGACAACATCATCAAGGCGTCGGGAAAAACGGTCTTCAGCACAACGTTATGAAAGTGATGAATATTTAAATTCTGAGGGTGAGTATTCAAGTGATCGTGAAGAACGTGAACGTAGAGAACGTGATCGTCGACGTAATTATCGTGAAGGCAGTGTACGTAGTGATCGTGGTGGTCTTGCAGATGATGTCGATGAAAAACGTTCTAGACGGCATCGCAATTCTGATAAACGTGATAAATATTATTACGAAGCTGAGGAACGTAATAGGGGAGGTGATAGGGGAGAACGTGATTTACGTGATAGAGCAGGTGCAGATCGTTCAAATGCAGAAAGACGTTCTCAGCGTCAACGGGGCTATGATGCTGATTCACGTTATGAAACTGAAGAATCTACACGTTTTGATCCACGTAAAGATGCTGGAAGACGTGGTATGCGTCACCATGATGCTGAACGTAATCGTCGTAGTGATCGTAGTGATCAAGGTGCCGACTATGATGATTATAATCGTAGAGGTTATCGTACTGCTAAGAGATCGGGTGACAATTATGAATCCGATCGAAGAGAGCATAGACGAAGTGATAAATTTCGAGATCCTCGCTACAGAGATGATCCCCGTTATGATCCTCGTGAATATGAAGAATATCGTAAACATAGTTCTCGTAATGCTAGAGAAAGTGATTTAGAAAAAGAGGGTGCGGGTCCTTCTGCACGTCCTTCAGGGCGTATGCATCATGATTCCCGTCATACTGCTGCTGCAGCAATGTATGGTTACCCTTCGGGAGGCTATTATGATCCATATACTGCCTATTATTATCAGCAAATGGCCAGAACTAATCCTCAAGCATATGCGGAATGGTATAAAAAATATTATGGTCAAACTGCAGCTACAGCAGCGGGTGTATCACAAGGTGTTGGCATGCAGGGTGCACCAAATATTGCTCATGCTGATCCATCTCTCTCCAATGCCAATAATGATGGTCGCGAATCGGTACATTCGGGCCGTAGTTCAGCTCATAATGATATAAAAGATCGGTAAGTTCCAAATGTTTAGTTTAAATAATTTTAGACTTTGTTTTAATTTTTTGTTAAAAATTTGTTTAATATTTTGTTAAAAAATTTTGTTCAAATTATAATTTGAGATTTTTTGATATAGCAATTTGAATATTTTCTAAATCCTTCAACAACTTGTTTTAAAGCATTTTGTTTTTATATCAATCTGTAGTTTGCTAAATTTCCTAGTAAAATTTGTATTTTTACCCATTCTCGATTTTGCTAAAACTCTTAACATTACCTTAATCCTTAGTTGTTTTTAATTTACATAAAATTGGAAACTTTTGTAACAGTAATTGAGAAAATAATTGTTTGTTTAAGAAAGTAGTTTGATTTTCCCATAGATCCAAAAATAATTTACTTGTATTTCGTATGTTTTACATTTTCTTTAACATCTGAACACTTTTGTCGTATTAAAAGAAAATAAATTTTTAGAAGTTTTATTTTTAAAGAATCTTCTGATTGTGCTAAGCGATCGATAGTTGATCACTCTTGTTCTAATATTTCAAAGACGGAACTATTGTGTATGACACTTGTTCACAGACATGACAGAAACACATTCCAAAAATATTCTTGCATGCTAAAGAAACTAAACCGTAATCGTGCTGAGCACTTTAAATTGGTGGCTTCTGATTTTATGATTTCCATAAACTTTGTTTTGTTAAGTTTTTTAGCATTTTCAGCCTTCGTATTTGTCTAGGTGATATGAATATGTGGTTAGCGAAACCATATTATTACGAAATCCGGTCATCTGTACATCAAATGTTCCAATGTTTCGTCATCCTCTTCACAATCCTTTCAAGTTGCAGAGTCAACACGACTGATTCGGTGTAGATGTATCATCAGGGTTTCTTTTACTGACAAGGAGTTTCTGGGGGTATGTGATAGAGAGAGAAAACTAACACGGCCCAATTTCAAATTATAGGTGATAAAAATTGGGCACAAAAACCTTCGAAACTTTTTTACTTTTCGATTCTTAAAACAATTTTTTGCATTTTATGATTGCCCTCTCAAGTACCTTTCGTTTGATATACAATATACTTATAATTAATGTAGAGGAAGTATGAAAAAACGTTAAAAATAACATAAACGGAACATTTTCATTCTCCCTTAATGTGAGATTGGGCCGCTAAAATAGTGACACGTTCGTTTATTTTGTCTTCTAAATCACATAAAAGATGTTTAGCGCAATCGGTGGGAGACCCCTTTCTTATGAGTCAAAATTTCTCGAAGTTTAACTCTGATCTGTTCACCCCTATAGAGCTGGTTTTTGCTAGAACCACATTGTCCCATAATGCTCTAAGCGCATTAGGAACCCAGTCGCAAAGTTCTGCCCTCAGAACCCAAAAAGAGGATTGCTGTTTTCCAAGTTGACTATGTCCACGAAAGATTCTTAGTTACAGTTGATGAAGCTGCGAGATCCAAGAGTCGGGTTACCTCTATCTTGTAAGCCGAGAAGGATCTGCTCTCCAGAATGACAGACAGTGACAGAATTTATTAACGTCATTAGGACCTTCTCAACACGAAAGACAAACGTTAGGGTTTATTGGATTTATTATCAACTAATAGGAATACAGGTGGCTTCATCACCCTGATCTAAGTTAAGCCGGGATTAATCGGGTTTTTCGTCTTCAACCGGTGGAAAACTGCCAAGACCAATATTATCATCATTCACGGTAACTTCCCATTGTAACCTCTTCCGTGTCGCTGTGTATATTTTTCAAAGCTGCCTTGTATGAGGTTGCATCCTGCAGTTTTCTCGTACATTGTTGTATCCCAGTATAAATTATATGCGTACAACTTTTTTGACATGCCTGGCGGGGATTATATTTCCGTTAGATTGTAATTCAGATGTCTTGTTTTCGTAAGGGCTTAAAAATGAGATTGGGCCGCTAAAAAAATACGTGTACATTATTTGTTTCTCTTTCGCATATCCGAATCTCATTAAGATCGTAGAGAACCTTCCTTGTTTGTAAATTCCTATATCACTATACCCTACGAAGTAAAATAACATAGTGAGACTATAACAAAAACTTCAATTGTTTCGTCTACACTCCATAATATGGCGCCCACCCACTATTGTAAGATTTAGTATCTCGCGTAGTTACAGTGTTGCCATAGTTGAAACTCTATCCTTCATTACATTTCGTCTCGTTTCTATCCTCTTTCCAAAGAAACCAACACATTCTGGCATGTGATGAAAATCGATCGGTTTTAAATCGATCGTTTCTGAAATTTCAATCCTGAATATTTCTTTTTATTTTTAATTTAAAAGCGATAAGAAATCGTTAATCGATATACCTGATACAACTATAGCCCCTATAAACAATTTCACTGGAATTCAAGTTGAAAACAAGTCCAATTGCAGCCCTGTTTTCCAGTTTTAAGGCTTGAATACAACTTTAATTACATTTTATTTCAATAGCATACTCCAGCAAAAGGGAAACAAAAATTCAAGTTTTAAATATTTTTTTTAAGTATACAAATGCTAGAATTTTATCTAATTTACTTCAAGCAAAATTTAAAGCACTGGAATTTTTAAAACCTATGTGCTTATTGGGAGCGGTTAAAAACAATTTCAACCCTCTTTGCCTTTTCTATTCATCATTTAATTTTTAATTTTTAACCAAATCGATCGAAATCAAAAACGATCGTTTTCCATCACATGCCAGATTAATTAATAGGACGAATTTCTTGAGTGACAAAATTAACTCTAGGATTGTTCCTCAGTCCTGACATTCAGCCAGGCATTCCTGTAATAGATCTCTCGAGATTCTATCACGACTTAATTCTAGGATGCTGTATGTACTTTAAAGTTGTAAAAATGTTGATGTTACCAGAAGCAAAAATGGTTGGAAGGGCATACCGACATTTTTTCAGGTTAACCATTAGTTTTGAGCACTAAACCTAGTTATAGGTCAATTCGAGTGATTTTGACATCCTCAGCACTCATAATCTATCCATCTGTTCCTTAGCATATCGTTATATAAAATCAAGTAAGTTACAAATAATTAAAAATCGGCTTTTTGATCGATTATGATGCATCGTATCAAAATACATATTTTAGACTCCTGCGGCTAAACACGACGATTTTATTAGCAAAATTCTAAACAGCCCCAAGTGTAAGCGCAAACAATTTTAAAGAGTTTTTTGCTTCTCCTGTAAAATTTTTAAAATGTAACTTACGGCTTTTTTGATTTCATATGACTATATGACTGATCCAGTCTATAGAATTGACATTGTTTAAGAATCCGTAGTAAATAATCGGTTAACATATTTTTGAAAGTTTAGCTAGGGGTTTTATCTTATCGATGGCTTTTGGTTAATCCCTCAGAATTTTTTTTTATCAAAATGGCTTTAAAATTATCACAAAATTTGAAGTCTTTATAAATTTATAGCAAATTTGTTTACAAAATTTGTAGTTTTGTTTGTTTGTAATCAGTTGTTATTTGGTTTAATGCTTTATTTAATGCTCTAATTTGATTAGTTTCCAATTTTTATTATGTTTCTATTAATACTATTAAAACCTTTAATAATCATGTAACAAAACATAACACTTAAATCAATCTATAACCAATAAAACCACTCCTCCAATACTTTTACTACCCATTAAAAAAACCATTTTCCAATACAAACAAAATTTGAAAATTCCTAATGTGTCTAACTTTACAAATCTCCAGAAATTAAACGACTTCCAAGTAGTAGTGACTAATTTGTTTAACAAAATAAAAAATTTATAATAAATAAGTATGAATAAATTCCCGTGTATGTGAGTGTTATACAACATTTCCTCCTTACAAAAATAGGTATACACATGCCTACATAACACAAGCCAATGACTATCATCGTCATTATCAACAACATCATCATCATCAACAACAACAGCAACAAATGGCATTTAATCAAAGTTTAAATTCGACTATTTTGGATGAAGATTGTCTTAATCTTAATAATAGTTTATATGGTGTTGGAATCAGTGGTTTATCTTCGGCTCGTTCGAATTCAAACCTTTCACAGATACATGGTGGTTATTATCATATGCCTAGTATGATGCCAACATCTGGAACTGCAGGATCAACGGCTGGTGGATTATATTACGCACGTTCTGATTATGCGGAATCAAGGTGCTTTTATAAATTATTTTTTTCTACTTTTGTAATAAACTACAAAATTCTTCTATTATAACTCTTATGTGTATTAAAAAAAAAATAAGAAATGTCAAAGTTTGTTGTCATTTTCTTTTTTCTTTTTCTTGCTAGAAAAATCTTTAATTAATGATTGTCCTTTGAATTTCGTATTATACTTTTTCGGCTTTTAATATCTGACTTAAGAAGACTTGTGTAATGTGTATAGATTTCAATTTTCTATAAGATAAATAACTTTTTTTTTAAGGATATCTTCTAAAAATGTTTTTTTATATATATAAATAGGTTTCCATTTTTATTAATTTTGAATTGAATTCTACAATAACGTGTCTTTTTGTATTTTCTACCTTTCTCTATAAAAAATGCATGCCTTTTACTGTAAGACAATATTATTTTTTAATATTTTTACAAAACTTATTTGAAGTATACTAGCAAGGGAAGATATTGTTATCTTAAGGCCCTGGGCAAGTTGGCTAAATTTATTTTAAACTTAATATACAATTCCAAAACTTTGTAGTTTCTTTGAAAATTATTTGCAAAATTGTTTACTTTTTTTTTTTATTTAGATTAAATTCAGCCAGTTCGCACCCACTATAAATGCACAATTTAAATATCAAATGAAAGAAATTTTTGTTTAAAATTGTGTAAATAATACAACGGGGAACACTTTCCAATACCAAATAAAAAAATTATTAAAGTCCCTTCACATTTCCCAATTGAAATGTTTTACAAACTAAATGTTATTTTATTATAAAATGTACGAGTCTACAAAAATTAATAATTAATTTTATTAATGGCGCCCGAAATTGCAGTAAAATCTTCCGAGGGCGGATCAATAAGTCAATAACTTTTCGAACTTCTCGCGTAGTTACGTGAAATGCAACACTGCTCAGGTCAAGTACCATCTGTTAATAGACTACTGTCAAATTTTGAGCAAGTTCCATGAAAATTCATGATATGGTGTTGGCCGATCGGAGAGATGCCATAGGTATTTCATATGACACTGTGATTTGATTTTAAATTATCAGTTGTTTTTTAGAGAGCTATCAGCAAGATTGGTGCCGCGTTTTCTCCCAATTCCCATAAACGCAATAGTGTGACAACTTTAAAGGGTTGTTTGGAGTTATTTAACCGCATTTCGAATGAGTTTTTGTGGAGTTTTGAGACCAAGCAGCACTCTAAACAATAGGTTTCTCTGGGTGAACCGACTTCGAAGAAAGCCATGGTGGCTTTGTCGACCAACAAGGTCATGGTGACAGTTTTTTGGGATGCACGCGGGATAATCCACATCGATTACCTTCAAAATGGAAAAACAATAAACGCAAAATATTATGCCATCTTATTGGACCGATTCAACGACAACTGAAAAACGAGTAAAAAGGTTAAAGTCGGGCATGCCGACTATACAATACCCTACACCAGTCTGGTGTATTGTTTGGATCCGAAATTCGAATGGGTTAAAATGGGGCTTGTGTCAAAATTTTCTATAATGTTAGTCAGCGCACCAAATTTCATTAAAATATCTTAATATTTGCGACCTGCAGTTTGTAACCAAGCCAATTTTGGGGGGACCCTTATATGGGCACTAGTTCTAAACATGGACCGATGTTCACCAAAATCAATAGGCTGCGTCCTTGGGCCAACATAGGTCTATGTACCAAATTTCATCAAAATAACTTAATATTTGCGACCTGCAGCGTATAAACAATATAATTTTGGTGGGACCCTTATATGGGCACTAGGTCTAAACATGGACCGATGTTCACCAAAATCAATAGGCTGCGTTATTGGGCCAATATAGGTATGTGTACCAAATTTCATCAAACAGCGTATAAACAGTATAATTTTGGTAGGACCCTTATATGGGCACTAGGTCTAAACATGGACCGATGTTCACCAAAATCAATAGGCTGCGTTATTGGGCCAATGTAGGTCGGTGTACCAAATTTCATCAAAATATCTTAATATTTACGACCTGCAGCGTATAAACAGTATAATTTTGGTAGGACCCTTATATGGGCACTAGGTCTAAACATGGACCGATGTTCACCAAAATCAATAGGCTGCGTTATTGGGCTAACATAGGTCTGTGTACCAAATTTCGTCAAAATATCTTAATATTTACGACCTGCAGCGTATAAACAATATAATTTTGGTAGGACCCTTATATGGGCACTAGGTCTAAACATGGACCGATGTTCACCAAAATCAAACTTGTTCGTCCTTGGGCCAACATGGGTCTGCGTACCAAATTTCATCAAAATATCTTAATATTTGCGACCTGTAGAGTGCGCACAAGATTGCATGGACAGACAGACGGACGGACGGACAGACGGACATCGTTAAATCGAAATAAAAAAATTCTGAACTGATCGGTATAATATAAGGTGGGTCTACGACCAATATTGTTTGGTGTTACAAACATCAGCACAAACTTATAATACCCTGACCACATAGTGGTGTAGGGTATAAAAAGAAACCAATTGGCCAAGAAAAAAGTTCTTTTTCATCAAGACAATGCACCGCTGCACTCGTGTGTAGTTACAATGGCAAAATTGCATGAATTGGGCTACGAACTGGTACCTCATCCGCCATATTCTCCGGATTTAGCCCCCAGGCTCCGGATTTAGCCCAAAAAAAAAAAAAAAACAATTTGCAAATATGATTGTTTGCATGCTAGAGGTCGCAGCTATTTTAACGAAATTTAGTACGCTAACTCATGTGGGCCCATAAAAAAAGCCTATTGATTTTGGATTGTATCGGTCCATTATTGGACCTATATCCCATATTGACTATTTTTCCGATTTTCCTTTTTACCAATTTATAAACAAGTTTTGACACAAGTCCATTTCAACCCATTAAAAATTTAATCATTTGTTGATTTTCAACCAGACTGGTGTAAGTTATCATAGTTGGCATGCCCGACTTTAATTTCTTACCCATTTTTTATGTGATTGTGAGAATAAACTAAATTTTATTACATTTGCAAGCTAAAAAATAAACATACCCTGTCAGAAATTGCCAGCGTTTTCAAAATGTGTTTTGCCAGGACTGCCAGTCAGAATTTACCAACTGTACGAACTTATTCACAATTACCGAGGATAACTATTTATGTTATGAACAATTATTTTAATTTTTGCATTAAAAATACAAAAATTATTTTCTCGGACTTTCTATATTCTCATATATTATATATTATGTATATAATTTTTCACAATTTGTCAAATACATTTGGAATTTTAGCACATTTAATTCCTTTAATGCAATGTATATCCCGATAAAAATAAATTTAAAAAAACTAATATGCAAGTGCTTGTGCAAATTTAAATGGTACTGACACTTTAGAAAACATTGTTTTCTATTGATGTTTATACATGAATGGATGTCACTACATTGCTAGATCTGTCAAAACAACAGAGTAGTATATTGGAAGATGACAAAGCAAATTGGGGAAAATTTTTTGTTGTTTTTTTTTTTTTTTTATATTTTAAATGTTTAATAACGCTCCTAGACGAGAACAAGAAATTCTCATTGACTTTGTAATTTAACTTAAGAAATATTTCCAGAAATTCTAAAAACGTCGTCCCCTAACGATTTCCTAAGGCAAGAATGAAATCCGGATAGGGACATGCCTACAACGGATTATTTTTTACAATTTGTCAAATACGATTGGGATTTTAGCACATTTTATTCCTTTAATGAAATTAATGTATATCCCGATAAAAATAAATTTAAAAAAACTTAGCCACTTTATTTCCACTAGAAAGTTTAACATTTTTTAACATAACCTTGCTTAGAACTTTTTCTCATATGAGCATTATTTATGTTGTTTACAAAAACGTAAAAATTGTTAATTCCAACAAATTGGAATTAACACGTGAAAATTTTCGGGCAATGATTTACGATTTTCGATGTGGATTATTTAGGCAAGAGTGAATAGAATTAAATTCAATTTCTGGCGATGAAGCCCCATCCTTTGCAAATGTGAAACGCTGGTATAACGAATTTAATCGTGGACGTCCTTCTAGGGGGTCGCCCAAAATTAGTTGTAGCATAAAACATTGATGCTGTGCAAAAACTGATAATGAAAGATCGTCATGTGGCATACTCTGAGATTGAGTCTACCTTGGACATAAGTTCCACCAGCATAAATAAAATATTGCATCTCGAAGCACTTCTTAACAAATGGTCGTTTGTTTTTTCGAAAAACTGGTCATGTGGCAACAGAACGTAGAACAGTTATAATAATTAAGATAATTCTTCACCATGACACCGCGGCACCCAATGACTTTCTCTTTTTCCTGCATATCAAAGATAAATTACGTGGACAACGATTTTCGTCAGCAGAAGCCGTAGTTGCAATCAAAAAACCCATGTTTTGGAAGTGTCTCACGAGAAATGGAAAAAATGCTATGACAAGTGGTTCGAACGCATGAAAAAGTATATAGATCATAAAGGAGAATATTTTGAAAAACGATAGACATTTTTAATAACAAATTTCTGTTTTTTCATTGGCAATATAAGGATTGGCGTTACGCTGGGCGCCAAATTTTTGGATTTCAATTATTCAGAATATTAATAAAATTTTTTTGCTGAGAGTAGTTTAAATAAAGAGTTTTATGCTGATTTTTAGGTAATTTTACTATAATTTCAATGTATTTTGAGGGTTAGTCCTAATTGTTGAAATACTATTGTGTACGCTATAAAATAAAAATATATGTATATTGAGATTTGTATACATTTTGATAATATGGATGCTCCACATGTTGAACGGTAATAAGTTTTAATTTTATTCATTCATAAAGAAACAAAACATTAACGGATTATGATAGTTAGGTTTTTTATTGTGCGCCAACAGAAAGGCTAATATGGTATTATGTTTGCTGTTGGTTATCAATGATATTTTTTATATAAAAATTAGTATAATTTCAAAAAACGGGGGGGGGGGGTCCATTTTTTTATATAATTCCGAGAAACTGTATAAATGTATTAGACACATTTTATATATTTCAGTTAAATTTCCTTTTTTAAACATTAATTTTTTCCAAATTCTAAATTCATTTCATATCTCTTAATTTTTCAAACACTTAGCATGGTTTATTCTTTGCTTTCGCTCTACGATACTCTCAATCTTTTTCTCCTGTCTGCATGTATCAAAAATTTAAAAAAAGCTTTACGAAAGCATGATCTCTTTAGGTTTTATTAATTTTTTTATATTTTCAAAGCATGAGAAGCAAATTGAAATATTTTAAAATATTTTTTATTTTAATTTTTTATTTAAATTAACAAACAAAATAACTGAGAATAAATGTGTATTTTGAGAATTAAAATAATACTAATTAATTTACTTTTGCTTAGATCTGGTGCTTTATCGTTGCGTGATCCAGATCCTATAGCCAACGACCCACAGCGTTTAACACCTTGTAAATTTATCAACGAACATGCGGTTGTTAGTTTTGCTTCTGGTATATTGGTAACGGTGAAACCGAAATATACACCGCACGGCAGTAGCAGCAATATTGTTAAATTATTAAAATGTAAACCTAATGATGAAACACGTAAACTATTTAAAGTCTTCCCGGGACCTCTGGTTAGAGGTTTGACTCATAAAAAGACCGTCATAGAATTTTGCAATGAGCAAATACGTTTAGGTCCCATGGAAACTACCATATATGCCAAGCAATTAATAATCAACAATACCGAAAAATATCGAGCATCTTATACGTTAATGTGGAATTTGTTAATATTGTTGTTAAAACAAAATGGAGTAAGTTTTAGCGTTCCGCTTTAAAGAAAATTTTTGTTAATTTATTACGATTTTATTCATTTTTTAGATGGTCGTTGGTACAGATATAGCTGAATTGTTGTTAAAAAATCAACAACAATTTTCTTATGAAACTCCCAATTCTACGCTTTATAATTCTTTAAAATCTAAATCTGGTTCATCTTCACCAGCCGACGAGGACATAGATACACAAAAAGAGCAAGATATTGATCATGAAACTTCTGCAAAATCAGAAAATCTGGATGAGGCTGTAACAGAGGATAAAGAAAAACTGGTTGATAATGATGATAACGACGATAATTCTTTAACAAAATCAACTTCTGTTTCCACTTCATTAACAGAAGATGAAATTACCGAAAAATTTAGAAATTATTTACTTTATGGCAATGTTAATGAGGCCTTAGAATGGGCCACGGATAATAATTTATGGGGCCACGCTCTCTTCTTGGCCTCTAAACTAGATCGTCGTTCTCATGCTAATGTTATGATGAAATTTGCAAATAAATTGTCTCTAAATGATCCTTTACAAACATTATATCAATTAATGAGCGGTCGTACTCCCTCAAGTGTTACTTGTATACAAGACGAAAAATGGGGTGATTGGCGTCCCCATTTATCAATGATTTTATCTAACACTTCGCAAAAACCAGAATTAGATCGTAAAGCTATAACCACATTAGGTGATTCTCTATTTAATCGTGGTGATTTATATGCGGCCCATTTCTGCTATCTAATGGCCCAAGTTAGTTTTGGTCGTTATCAAGAAACAGCTACACAGGAAACAGCTTTACAACAGCATTTGCCTAAGTATGATTGTGATATAGAATTATAAAGTTATAGGAAGTTTACAATACGATTTTTCATACAAAATTTGTTTTATAAACCGTATAACTTTATAAAGTATTTGTAGATTTACACATTATTGTATTAGATATTTAATAATATTTTATTTATCCTCTTTCAGATTAGTTCTATTGGGATCTTCTCATTATAAACAATTTCATGATTTTGCCCATAATGAGGCCATTATCATGACGGAAATTTATGAATATGCTTGTTCCTTGAATGATGATAAATTTTCTATTGTTGAATTTCAGGTAATACTATTGAGTCATTGTTTAGTTTTGAGATTTTTTATAACTTTTTTTATACTTTAACTTTTTAAAGCCTTATAAATTTTTATTCGCTGCACGATTATTGGATTATGGTTTCCATTTGAAGAGTTTAATGTATTTGGAACAAATTGCTGTACATATTGCTAGAGATGCTACAAAATATGAAACTAGTTTTATAAATAAGGTAAGATTGAAACTTTTCCAACTGAAAAATCATCAAACTTTTTCTTTTTAAAATATCTTCCCAGATTATAAGAGCTTTTCATTATAGAAAATTCCCACATACTAAAAACTTCTTCCTAAAGAAAATCCCTCAGATTCTAAAAACTTTTTCTTATAAAAAAACTTAAAAGTTTTTTGGAAATAATGTTTCCACCGATGTTTCTAACAATGTTGTTAAACAATGTTTCTTAAATTGCTGATAAACAATGTTTCTATATATTATTTTAAGAACAATGTTTCTAAACTTGTGTTTGTAACAATATTGCTAAGTACTTCTTTGATATTCCCAATTTTCTTTCATTTCCCACTTGAAATATTTCGTTTACAATGTTATTCAACACCTACTGGAAATTTTTTTTTTTTACATTTTCCAGCTGTATTTTACATCGAAAATTCGAGATTTTAGTTTATAAACTATGTGAATTTTGTTCTCCATAGATGGCGTTGTTGCAAGTGCAAATGAGTGTTCTGCTAGTCATTTATTTTTATCTCTACGTCTACCTAGTGGTTTAAAAGTGCTTTATTTTTTGCACCACTATCAATTTTTTACTGGCTTGATTTTTATATTTCTGAGTACTTTCCCAACGTACTTTCCCAACGCTTTGTAAACATTGTTACCTTCGTAGAACGAACGGTGTTATCATTTGATCATTAGGAAAGCACTTTTTTTATTTGGGCGTTGTCAAGACTCTTGGTTTTTATTATTTTGAGTTGTAAACCAACGCTTTGTAAAGCATTAGTATCATTATGGAACGGTGTTATGATTTTGAAGTTGGAGAAACATTTTCATACGACCCATTTCGATGCATCGCCAGTACTGGCCCGTAATGTTTCTTTACAATAAATATGTTATTTTTTTCGCTTAAATTTGTTTTTCTTTCCGCTTCTTTAAACAATTGTCATAACCAATTTTTTAAAAACAATAATTCTAAATATTGTTTTTAAGCTCTGCTTATAGATAATTAGGCAACTTTATTAATTACACTAAGGCCCGATTACTGAGTGTTCAGTTAGCCACTAACTGGGCCTTTTTAATAAGTGTCACCTTTCAAAATAGCCAGAAAAAGAAATCCAAAGTTTTATGTAATTTTTTGTTAATCTTTACAAAAATCTATAAAGAAATGAAATGAAATCTAAGACCAAATATTGCTATTCCAAAATTTTAGAAGCACCCAGCTATTTTATATATATTTTATAAAATGTTCAGTGTATAAATTATTGCTTTGAATGTTTGTTGATTTTTTTACTTTTAGGTTTACGAAATGGCTGATCGTTTAAAATACTATGATCCTGTTTTGGAAAGGACAATGGATGAACAAAATCAACAACACGGTTCAGACGATACTAATGGCGTAAATTCTTCATCCCAACAAATGGAAGAACAAAAGTGGTTGCAAAACTTACGAGAATTAGCACAACAATATAGAATTGATTGTGCTAGTAATAGTGCAACAACAGCCACAACACATAACATACAACAGGATATGCATAAAGAGCCAACAGATCCGAATTATAATAATCACCAACAACAAATAGATCAAGAATTTATGAAAATCAATAAACAATTTAGAGAATTAAATTTACAATATCAACAAAATACAACGACACAGGAGCAACAACAACAACAAGCTTTTTATAACACAGAACAGCCAACAATAACACAAACGGGAGAACAATCACAATCATTAGATCCTTATCAGCAACAACAACAACAATCTTTGCAACCAGAACTGCCTTTAACAAATGCCAAAGATATACCACAACAGCAACCTGAGTTAACAACACAACCGATAACAGAAGTACAACAAGATCCCTATCAACAACACCAACAATATTTGCAACCTACTGATATACAACAAGGTTATAACCAAAATTATTATGATCCTTCACAACAACATCAACAGTATAATGCTGCAGATGGTGGTAATTTAGATAACCCACAACAACAACAACCAGCTTCTTATGATTATTGGGGTCAGCAACAACAATATCAACATATGCCACAGCTGGCAGAAGAGGTATGTTCGATTTAACAGTTTTTTCTATATGATTTTCATATCATTTTTATATTCTGTTTTTCTTATAATTTTAAAACTTTCTCCGCCTTATTGTTTTATTATGATTCCAAATCATGGTGGGCAACCGAAACGAATAAGGGACGATTTTTTAGTTAACATTAACTTTTAAGTTCCAAAGATACTACATATTTATGAATATTTGGTTATTTATAAACACAAATTGTCACAGCATAAGAATATACAGCACTTAAATAGTCTTCATCCATTCAAATCGGTTTCAATTTCAATAGTATAGTGCTAAGTGCATTTAAGTATGCACTATAAAATCCACCCTAATTCGTTTCGGTTGTCAACCCTGTTTTAAATTGAACACGAACAAAAATTTCTAGGCTTCTACATATCGTGATTCCTTTATGTGACTTTTATTAAAAAATCAATAACAATTTAACCCTTCAGTTACTTTTTTAAACAACTTTCTGAAGTTTGTTTTGAATTTTGTTATTATAATTTTGTTATATACCAATTTAAAATAATTTTTCTCAAAATTTATACATGCTGACATTTTGAATACACAAAATTAGCCTATTACAACCAGCAACAATAAAGATATATTGAAGAAATCAAAAATCACAACATTAAAGGCTACCACTCTCCATACCTTAGCTGCTGGACGTAAATCCCCCTTAGCTTTATATAATAAAAAAAACCCCTTAACAAAGAAAACTAATTTAACAACAAATTCCTCCTCTGCCTCCACTTCACATATAAAAACATCTATGGATAAATTAAAATCCTCGTCGAGTATACAAACAAAAGCTAGTATTAATTCTAAGAAATTGTTAGAAAAGCCAACAAACCCAACAGCATTTAATAAAATAACTCATAATGATCAGGCAGCTACATCAACAGTAACAGCATTTTCTATAAATAATGTAAGTAATTTCAACAACATACAGCAACAACAAGCTTTTTATCCAGCCAGCAGTTATAATAGTGCAAATGCTAAAAGTATAAATTTTTTAATGCCCCTTAAAACGAATAATAAAATTGCTTGTAATACTATATTAAAAACTACCGCCATAACAAATAATTATAATAATCCTTCAAGTAATGCTAGCAACAATTTAAATGATTTATCTTGCTCCCCCTCCGCTTCAACCACGACAGTGGCTCAACAAACAAAAAAAGTTAACTTTATAATACCAGAAAGTGATAAATTACTGGGGAATAGACAAGAAAATGAAGAAAATTCTTCATCAATATGCTCTTCGTCAAGTGATAATAATGATAAAACAAAAAAAGAAGAAAAGAAACTTGTTGATAATTCTCAAAAACAACATGTTGCTAATAAAGAAAAACAACATGTGGAAAAACCAACTACTCAACAACATACTAATTTGAAACCTAGCAATTTTGTTAATAATCATAATGTTGACAATAAACTTCATCATCCACATAACTCATTCGGCAACAATGTTTATAAACAAAATGTGAATAAGTCTCATCAGCAACATATAAAATCTTTAGTTTCATATCAACATGCTTTAATGAATAAAAATATAGTATTCAATGGTACTTTTCCCATCGATATGCCATTAGCACGTTTTAAAAATTATGATCCTGAAGCCAATTGTGACTCAGTTGATTTAAGGAACTATGAACCATATCAATCTTCAAATGATGACTATGATGATGATGACGAAGACGATGATGATGAGGATGATGAAGAAGAAGATGAGTTTGTTGTATATGAAGATAATAATCATGATTTAGAATCTGTTAATCATCACCGAACTTTTAATTCTTATGGTATATTAAAATCGTCTATTCCACCAACAAAACAACAACCACAACAAAAACATCCTCAGGTGTGGTCTATGCAAGAACTAATAAATGATCCTTCTATACCATTAAACTATAAAAAAATGTGTAATGAAGTAGAACAATCATTGCAACAATTTGAACAGTATATAGATTCAAAATCAAAAGATGATAGCGGTTATAAAAACAATAAATACAAATCATCTACAAAGGCACCAGTTTTAAAAACTTTTAATATAGATGATCCTATAGATGTAAAGAAAACTAATTAAACAAAATATTTATATAGTTAAGAAAAATATAATATTAGATAATAAAAAAAAATAAGAAAAATAATAAGCCGCACTTGGTTAAACAAAACATTTTATTGTATGCTTTTAGTTAGCGATTGATTCATTTTGAATTATACTTAATTTTTATTTTATTTGGTTTGATTATTGTTTTTATAAAATAGATGTTGTAATTGTTTTTGTATATAAAAATTTTTTTTTTTTAAATTAAGATTTTTCTACAACAAAATTTTGAAATTAATTAAGTTTTATATATTTTGTTATATCAGGCAGGGCTATGGCATCACCAAAAAAATTTGTTTTAACAAAATCGTTATCACTAAGTGGAGCTTTGCTCTCTAAAATGAAACCTTTCTTTTTTTTTAATTTAAATTTATAAAATAACAAACAAAATACTAAAAAACATTTGAACTTATGTGGTTTTTGCGTGACTTAAGGTCGATAATTGACAGACAAGGTTGATAATTAAAGCAAAAAAATTATCACTTGCTAGTACCCCCACCAGAAGTCTACGATCGCTTCTGGTTAAGGATAACAAAAGTTCCGTTGTCCTACAAGCGTAGGATCTCCACTAGGGTATGTATCCCTGGATTCACGGGAATCTAAGCATATTATCGGGAATTCGGAACGGCATTTCAAAAATACTTTTATAATCGTGGTCTTGGTGAAATCAGAACAGGTTTATACAAATTAACCGAAATGACGTCATAAAACTTTTTAAATATTTGTATTTCAGAAAATTTAATAAATACGTAAACATATAGATAATTTTAAAAATTGGCTGTCAAAATTTGTTTTTTTTTTTTAATCCGTAGAGTGGATTTATAGAATCCAACAATCGCAAATTTCCATAAGAAAAATGTAGAAATTTCCCTCATTCTTTGTACGGAAATTTTTTAACGGAAATTTTTAAGCACTGGCAAAGCACAAGTAGACCGCGATTTTAGAAAAATAAGTACTGGCAAAGCACTAAATTTGGACGCTTACCAACGCTTGAAAAGGGTGACTTCCCAGCGCTTGTTTTCCTAAAACATTATTTTGTTTTTTTAAAAATAAGCTCCAAAAAGAGTGGATATTTAAATAATTGTTGACTCCACAATACAATAACTCCAAGAATTATTTAGACTCCAAGAATTATTTAGAGTAATTTAAAATTTTTCAGTGATGAGGGCTCATAATTAGGTGGCAGGGAAAACACTTGATTTTTGTGTTTCTAGGTGCTATATCCACACTTTGCAATAAATAGATCGGTGTTATCATTTGGGTGTCAGGAAAGCACTTTAATTTTTTTATTTGAGCACTGATTTGATTTTTATACCAATGTTTGCTTTCCCAGGGTGTTATCTTATGGGCGTTCTCTTGCTTTTCTAGTGCTGGCCATTTTGTAATTTTCTACCTGGCTTGTTTATTGTGTTATTAAAAATAACTGCTTTAAAAATTGTTACAAAATTACAGTACTATTCGTTAGTTGTTTTTTTAACAACTGTCACAACAGTTTTTTGTATTTTTCTATAGAAAAATAACTGTAATTGCAGTTAAAAACAAAAATGACTGATTTCTACATAAACAACTGTCATGTTGTAACTGCCAAACTTTTTTGAGTGTACGAATGAAAAATCGAAAAACGCTGTTGGTTCCTAAAACCACTAGATGTTTTCTATCTTACAAAATTATACTTTCCTGTTTGGCATCACTGACTAGGACTACGAAAAAGTAAAAAAGAAGATGAAAAATTCGCCATTTTGTTACCACAGTTTTTCCGTCTAAATTTTAGATTTGGCCAAAACGACAAAAATATAGGTCGATTAATTTTGTCTCTTGTATCATATATCCAAATTTCTACGAAATCACTTGTAATGGCTCGTTTAGACAGCAAAATTAATCTACTTAATTAAAGTTAATCCAACTTTTTAATCTTCATAGTTTACACATGCATTTTTTGACAGTTAGGCGGAGTTTTTACGATGTAGATTATCTTTAAACTAAGTTTAACTAACGCAGTTTGTAACTGGAATACTGCTTTGCAATTGTGGTTCATTTTGTTTTATTTCAATAAAAACCAAAATAATAATTGAGAAAAAGTTGAACCCACAAGCTCTTGTTGCTACGCTTCAAAATAGCTGCCAAAATTCGTTTTCGGTTTAACTAAACAAAGTTTAACAGACATCCGTAAAACTTGGCCTTAAAAGATTAACTTGACAGTTAAAAGTTTAACTCTGTAAGTTCAAAATATCGATAGCGATCCAGCACATGAGCGACATATTTGCCTACAGCGCCAAAAAAAATGTTTGTGGCAGCGTCTTAAAGTTAATTTTTATCTGACTCTGTGAGTGTGTTTTTAGTGTTGCCAACCGTCATGATCACAAAAAACAGCGTTGCATACAATTAGTTTTATGAATACAGAGTAGTTTAGAAATAGTGCAAAGATTAAAATTTCGATTAACTGTTAATCAAAAAGATTAGAACATGGTTTAATCGACTTGTTTAGTGCTTGTTAATCCGACTTTTACGAGATTAACTTTTCTGTCTAAACAGTATTCTTTTCAGTCGTTATTCTAACTTTTCTGTCTGAAAAATCAAAATAAGTAAACAAGGAAGTGCTTAGAAGTGCTTGTAAGTTGTTTAGTGAAAAAAGTAAAAAAAAGAAGTGAACTGGATTTACAGGTTAAAAAATTTATATAAAACAAACTACCTTGAAAAAACTTTTTGTCTATCCTGTAAACTATTAAAAATTGGACTTATCCGCTTTTCACACTAGGCTCATAATATTTACGCCTAATGATTTTTAGCAATTGTTTGTTAAAAAAATAATTGTATTAACGATATTGTGTAAAAACAATAAATTATATGTATATATTATTATCGTACTTATTTAAATCGTATTATTGAAACTCAGTGTTGTGTCGACAAGCATAAAGAACAAAAGAAATAAATTAGCTTAACGAAAACTTATAATAATTTTGTGAATTCATAATCATATTTTCTACAATTACAAATAGTTTAAAAAATTAAATTTAAAACGTGCGTTAGACGACCATATTGGTATCTTCTAAAGAACAGAAGATGTGTTGTGTTTTTTGCTTCATTTTAGATTTTTGTTGTATATTTACGTTTTCTATATTTTCAATGCATAAGAATTAAACAAAAAACCAACACTTTTATTCTTATTTAACTCATTAATTCAGCTACGCAAAGATACGTTACGTTTATGCTCGAGTAACGAAGCCTTTAGGTTTCGTATTTAAATTGCGTAGGAAGTAACGTCTTCCATGCATATTTCTTATAAAACCGACAAAAAAAGTATTTCTATCTTCAGGTAAAGCAACCCTAGTCTGCGTTTGGCCAAATAATTTAATGTTTATTGAGACTTCGGTTTTTGTAATACTTATTAGGCCCCACATTTCATAATAAATTATGAAATTCATTTTTATATTTTCTGTATTAGGTGAAATCTATAATTACTTACAAAATTTTATTTGATTTCTCTCAAGTATATAAAAAGTAAGCTTAAAACTGTAATTTTAAGTTTAGTTTGTAAGTTTTTGTGGCTATAAATTTTTATAAAATCTGCTCAATCTTTACTATATTTTTTATTACAAAATGTAAATTTCTTGCTAATATTTTCATACAACTTTTAAACATCTTTTGTTCTTTATTTTTGTTACTAAAACCCTAAAATAAATTCCCTTGTAAACTATCTAGAATGCTCGACCAACAATATCGATGCCAAAATCAAAAACTTATGATTCAGAAGATGAAGCTGGTAATAGGCAGCAACAATTAGGTAATGATGCTAAGAAACAACATCAACAACAAAAGAGTGCTAAAAAGGAAGAAAAAGATGCTAATAAGGGGTAGGTTCCAAGGATTAAATGGAATAAATTTTGTTTTAATTAATGTTTCTTTGTGTTTTTTTGAAGCCTACAACAAACAAACCAAAATTCTGGTTGGTTTGGTGGTATATGGAATAAATTTTCTTTAAAACCTAAAAATCAAATGATTTTACCTGATGATAAAAATCCTTCTATAGTGTGGGATCCAGAGAAAAAGAAATGGGTTAATACAGATGGTGAAGAAAATGAACAGGAATCATTTAAACCACCTCCCAAAATGAGTGATATAATGCCACAATCGATGCCAGCACAGCAACAAACACCGGTGGGGCAAATGCCATTACAACAATCACAACAACAACTTAATCAAATACCTTTTATGGATCCCCAACAAATGCAGCAATATGTGCCTAGTTCTATACCCAATTCAGCGCCATCACCTAATCCTATTCAACAACAGCAATCCCAAACCCAATCTCAAATATCTAATAATCAACTAGCTGCTGGTCCTGCTAAAACTCCTAATTTACAATCTAATATGTTTAAAATGCAAAGAAATCGAAGTGAGTTTAAAGCTATATTTATACATTAAATATAACCAATCTCTATAGAAAATTGTATGTAAACATTTTAGAGTAATATTGTATATCTCTGTGGACTTTTGACAAAAGCACTTATTTCCAGAACTTACAACAAAATTGATAAAAACTAAAAAAAAGCAAAAATAAGTTAAAATGTTAAAATCGGGCTAACAACTATACACCACAGTACGATTTGGGTCATATTCTGGGAAACGGGTCAAATTCCGAAAGGAATTTCAATTAACGGGGCAATAAATATTGTGCAATATATAATAAAAATTGTAATAAAAGTACAAATTCATTATACCCTATTTGTGGAATAGGGTATAATGAATTTGTACATATGAGGTGTATGATTCTATAGAAAGATGTTTAAGTTTAATTTAATGAAATTTTAGTGGTGCTGTAAACTTTTGCCAAAATCAGAGCAGCAGTTCTCAAATCAATACTCTCTTACACTTAAAATATTTTGTATGTAAAGACCACTGCAAATGTATTTAAAAAAAATTGAGTTTCACTTGATTTTTCCGATTTTTTCGATTTTTCCAAAAAATTTAAGAACTTGAGTGGAAACAAGTTGGTTTGCCAAAAAATATTTAAGAATTCGTTTATACTTGCAACATTAGTTGCACATAGAAAAAAAGTTACAATTTATTACTTTCTTTTTAAAATTTAGTTTTATGCGTTCTTTTGTATATTTGTTGTTTTTTATAAGTTCTTTTGTCAAACGTAAATTAATAAAGTAGGTTTGAGGTTAAGAAGAAGAATAAACCTTCCTCAAAAGTTATAAACACATTAAATTTGCAAATCAGACTAGATCTAGTTTCTGCCTTTTTATGGACAGGCTTCATCAGTGATCTTCCATTAAATTGTATTATTGTTTATATTTTTATTGTCAGATTGTCTCTATATGAATAATTTCAGAAGTGATCAAACAGACATATACAAACATTCTACTTCAGATTTTCTCTGTTTATCTTCTTATTTCCTCCGTGTCACCTTTTCACAAATATTGCCATATTTACGTATGGTTTGTACGTACAAGTGCATAATAAAATTTTAAAATAAGTTAATTTAATGCGGGTCTCATATCTTACAACTAGTGAAAATAGAGGCTAAACTTTAAATATATTTAAGTTTTAAAAAAATAAATAAAAATTTTAAAAATTTCCGTGCAAAAAAGAATGAGACAATTTTCTACATTTTTCTCACGGAAATTTCCGATTGTTTTATTCTATAAATCCACTCTACGGAAACTTCCGATCAGACAAATAACAAATTTTGATTTTATTAAATTTTCTGAAACATAAATATTTAAAAAGTTTTATGACGTCATTGTTATGCAATTTCCATTAATTTTTATAAACCCGTTTACAAAATCCAATTCCGTTTCTAATCCAGTCATTATAAGAAATCAAATCGAAGAAGTCATTGTAGGAAATTTCTTTAGTTCGACTAATAAAATTTTGTTTTTCTGAAATTTTATTTAAATAAGAGTTTTTTAGACGTTACACCAGTTATGTTTAAACCTAGAATAATGATCAAACCTAGAAAGATTTTTCTAAAAAAAGTATTCAATAATTAAGCAGAAAACTTGCTAAAGTGATTTTGGCCAGTTGCTTAAAATATTCTACCTACAAGGAATATAGATCCGGGGTTTCTCTCCGATTTCGCTGAAATTTCGATAACGGAGCAAAAATTAATTAATTTTTTGTTGCCCAGTGTTTGTAAGTTTGATTTACAAATTGGTTTTTTGGATTCAATTAAACCATCTGGCATACGGCCTTAATAATAAAAGCTACAGTTGTTACTTTTAAGGCTCCATTAGCCATACGTAGACGTAACGTATGGAAAATCTAATGAGCTAAAAGAGCAAAGTTGACGGTTGTATTTCTTTTTTATTCATTATTTTAGATTGAATCTAACTACAACTAATTCTAGCTTTAATCTTAAGACCGTATTACACTAGATTTTTTTTTTTTGTATTGATCTAATATTTGAGAACAATACAAATATATATTCATCGAAAAATAACACAAGTGTAAAAAGTACAACCGTACTGACTTATCACGGAAATCAGTAACAAACTTTCAAAAAAATTTTAAAAATTTCAATTTTAAAATCACATTTAGTTATTGATTGTTGAAAATTTTGTTAATTTCCTAGGTTTTTCTCTGTTTCTAGCATAGATTACATAGATCTCTTACTCTTTGACATTCGCTGTCAGTGCACTTATGTGTGTAAAAAAATGAAAAGAAAGAAGAAGAGTAGGATATCTACCTAGGTAATCTATGGTTTCTTCGGCGGTGTTTGAAACGATTTTTAATCAGTTTTAGCGATTTTCCATTCGAAGAAAGATTGCATCACTTTATAATTTAAAGCGATAAAAAGTTTTTCTATATAAGTTTTTGTAAATTTACTTTATTTTAATTTTCCAGCTTTGAAAAATGCCTATGTAGATGTTTTTAATCCTTCTGGTGCTCCTGTTAATAAGGCTGCTGAAAATATTTTAGCACCGGTTTTACCTCCCGCCGCAGTGCCTCAAGGTAGCTACTTTGTGCCCGGTTCACAATCTACAACAGCTGGCAGTCAAGATCAACAATATCAGCAGCAGCAACCCCAACAACTAGATGTAAGTTAAAAGGTTTAAATATAAAATTCTGAGATTTTTCTCAAAGAAAAATTCTTAAATTTCGAAGACTTGCGAATATAATAACTTTCAAATTGTGAAGATTTTTTCAAAAGAAAACCTCTCTATATGCACAGATTCAACAGATATCTTTTTGAGTAATTTTTCTCTACAGACAAATCATAAGATTCTAAATAATTGTTCATGTGAAAAATTTTCAGACATGAAAGGGTTGAGTGTGCTTTTGCGTACTACAGTCCTGTCCGTATAAGTTGTAGTTTTACGACGTATTGGCTTACGTTCTTGGAGCGATGAAACGAAGGTAAATCGTGTCGGACTAGGTGGTAGAACATTTGTACACCGACCAAAAAACCAGGCTTTAAACATTAAGTACACTCAGAAGACCTTGAAACACGGTGGGGGTAATATTATGGTATGGGGGGCTTTTTCCTGGCGTGGTGTTGGGCCTATCGTAAAAGTAGAGGACAAAATTGAGCATTCTTAAGAATGTTATGGAGCCATTTGCCTATGAAAATATGCCAGTTAAGTGGATCTTTAGGCAAGACAATGATCAGAAGCATTCGTCGAACATAGTGAAGGATTGATTTTTACAAGAACAAATTAAGGTTTTGGACTGGCCAGCCCATAGTCCGGACCTTAATCCAATAGAAAATCTATGTAATGATGTAAAAACAAAAGATTCGCAAAACAATTACAAAAATTCCACCGAACTTTGGGCTCGTATTCAAAAAGCCTGGTATTCTATTGAGAGTATGCAAAGAAGATGCGAAGCGGTTATTGATAATAATGGATACAGCACAAAATTATAGTGTAATATTAACGATAAAAAAATAACAATTGTTTTAAAAACCCAAAAAATGTACGGTTTTTTGTAAAAATATAAAATGTGTCCTATTTAGAAGTCCAGCTATTTTTATTAGTCTGTACATATTTACCAATATATGTCTTCTCCGAGAAAAGGGACCTACTGTTTCAAAAAACGCGAACTTGGGAAAATCGATAAAAATGAGAAAAACAAATGTCACATATATGAAATAGTTGAAGGATTTTTATTTAAATAAAGAATGAACTACAATCATCAATAATAACTCTTTCCGTATATGAAATAAAAAATTTTATTTTTGTTTTATTTTTAAAAATAAATAATTATGTTTCTAAACACATAAGTGTCCTATTTCCATGTCCATAGCTGTAGTGGTCCAATTTACGGCGCCCAACTAAGAGCACGTCAATTACTTCAGTTACGGTTATTTTCATATATATTTTAATTAAATTTAAAATTTCTCTTTTCCTCTCTTTACAGACACCTAATTTCTATAATCCTAATCAATTTACTACTGGTACTGGTTATTAAAATGAAATTAAATTAATTTCATTTTTATAGTGAAATTGTGTTAAAATAAAATTATGTGCAAATAGCTAGAGTGGTGGATTAAGTTGTTTATAGTTTAAATATATTTAATGAAAAAGAAAAAAAAATACAAACGAGAGAAAAAATTAAATTTTTAGTAAATTATTTATATATGTATTGTTATTTGAAAATAATAAAAATAACGAAATTACAAACAAAACGAACTTTATAAAAAATACGAAGTGAAATACAAACGAATCGTAAATAAATTTCAATGTAAAAAATATGCAATAACTCATACAACAACTACTAAAACTACAACTTCGTTTCAATGGCTTAATAATATAATTATTATAAATTTGCATTAAAATTTAAAAAAAAAAAAGTTTGTAATATGTATTATTTTCTTTATTTTATTCTTCTAAGATTTCTATTACTTTTATTATTCTTGTAGTAATTATGAAATAATTATTATATATATAATACCTATCTATCTTATTATTTAATTTTAATCATTAAATTTTATGTTTTTTTGTTAAATAGTTTATTATTAATTAATATTTTTCTAAAGACATCAGAAAATAATAGAAAATGAAATAGTTTTATTAAGAACTAAAAAATTAAAAAAAAAAAAAATAGAAAAAGTAATCATATTTACTATAATATAAAACAAACAAAAATATTTTTTATTAATTTTGTATAATGTTGGTGAGAATTTTGTTTAAAAAAACTGAAAATTTTGTGTATGTTGGTTTGAGCGTTTTTTAAGCAATAATTACTGTTCTTCTTCTATTCTATTCTATTTACTTTTTTTTTTAATATTTTGTATATTTGTTAGTTATATTTTGTATAATTGTTTAATATTATTTTTTGCTTAATTATTGCTTTAAAAATCGTCGCTTTGTGATTAATTTTTTAAAAAGACTTTTAAAGTTTTATTTATAAATATAGGTTTTTTTTCTTTAACTGCATTTATTTTTATTTTGCTTGCTTTTTTATTTAATTTTATTAATTGTTTTATATAAAAACCAGGTGCGGGTTAATTTTTAAATTTAATTGAAAAAAAACTAAATTACATAAAAAAAATTATTCTAAAACAAAAATTTATTTAAACCTAAACTATAATAAAATAAAAGATCTTTTTTTTTTAATATAGTAAATTTATAACAAAAGATCTTTTTGTTTTAAATTATATAAGGAGTTTTCATATAAACTCGTAAACTCCTTGTAAACTTTGTACATAATAATAATACAAACCATATTTTTTTATGTATAGAGTTTGACATTAAACTAGGGTGACCATTTTTTTCTGACTTGAAATCAGTACAAATTTTAAAAAATATTATCATAAAAAAATGATTATGCAGCCAACCTAATTTGTTGTCAACCGAATGGTTTGATTAAGGCAACAAAATTTTTCGGTTAACCATCCTAAAAAAAAACCTTACACATTTCTCCCTATGGAGACCCGAAGACAAAAATATTTTTTTCGCATGAAAAAACTCCAGTTTTTTAAGTACAGGAAACGGACCCATTATTTAGAAATTTCAATGATCTGTTCCCATTCCTTTTCTAATTTTTTTTTTAACAAAGTGATGAAATATAGCCATGCTACGAATGGACCCCAGGACAGTTAATTCTTCCGAATTTTTATTCAGGCCAACGAATTTCTGTTGTCACGAGCAAATTGCATTTTCTAAATTAATTTGCTGTATTTACAAACTAACCAATCGATTGGCTACAAATTTAGCTGTCAGAACAAATCTTTTTTCTATTTGATAATTTCTGAAATAAAAACTTCACCTTTTGGCTACGTTTTTCTACAAAAACACGTAACGTTTTTAAAAATTAAAATTTTAAGGTTTTGTGTACTTTTTCCTATTGAATATTCCAAAGATTCGAAAATGTTTCCATAGAAATACCCACATCTATTTCTTCAGATTTTAAGAATTTTTGTACGGAAAAATCTTCAGCTATCGATGGCGTTTCCTATACCCAGAAAACAGAATCCTTCTGAAAACCGGATAATTAAAATATTTTTCACACAGTCAAATAACTGTTGTATCAACTGATGTTCTATTATCGTAATGGAACCATTTGATTAATTCGGCTGTCACCACGAATCTTCTCTGTGTATGAAACTACATATTAGATTAAGAAATTTACATGTAGAAAAATCATTTTGAATGGTTTCTGGTAGAGAAAACCTCTCACATTAACAAAAATTTATCCTGAATTTTGACTTTCTTTTACTAAAAAAATTTAATATTTTTTTAAATGCCGAAAATCAGTACAATCAGTACAAATTTTAAAAAATCAGTACAAATCAGTACACGACTTTTTCATCAGCACACGTCACCAAAAATCAGTACATGTACTGATTAAATCAGTACAAATGGTCACCCTACATTAAACTCATAAATATACCAGGTTTACGCCGTTTACGAGCAGAATACGAGTTTATATGAAAACCCCTATAGAAAATTTTAATTTCTTAGTTTGTTATATTCGGCTTTGTCGAATTAAAAACAAACACCTATTTGTTTTTCTAACAACTTTTTCCTATTAAAACATTAATGTTTTAATAGGAACTTTTATTCCTATAAAAAACGTGGAGATGCTAAAGATTTTATTTGTAGAAGTAACATATTCTGAGAAGAAAAGTTCAATTCTGTAGATATTTTTATAATAGAAAAAATCCTTAGCTTCTAGGATTTAGTTTATGAAGAAATTTTGGCACCCAAGTTCTCAGAATCTCCAAACAACTTCTATTGTAGAGTAATTTCTTCAAATAAGCAGGTTTTCCTATAGTAAAAAGTTAACCCTTAAATGCATGATGCAGCCATTTGGCAAAATACCGGTAAAAATCTTGGTTTTGCTCTGTATATTTGTGAAAAATCTAAAACAAGCGTTTTTTTACAAAAAGTATAATATTTAAAAATATTTGTTTAAATATTTAAAGTGGTATTCTCGCAATAAAATTCATTTTGGCGACAATAAATGTATAAATTATATTTTATAGATTTTTTTTCTTTTTTTTTCATACACGTTAAAATAATCACAATTTAGCTATTTGGCAAAAAACCACATTTTTCAATAAAATTCACCTTTTCTTTAAAAATAAATTTTTTTGGTATTTTTTTTGAAATGTACACGCCTTTAAAAAAAAATATATAAAAATGGTTAAAATGGAAGAGATCATGCATTTAAGCCTAAAGTGTTTTACAAAGAAAAAATTCTCAGAATCTTTGAGTTTTTCTAAAAAAAAAAATTATTTAGAATTCTCTTCAGATTGTGAAGATTTTTTTATAGAAAATGCTCAGAACTACATTCTTTTTCTGGAACCACCGTTTTTTTAAGTTTATAGCGTCAAATGAATAGGAAAATAGTACTTTAAATCTAAAAGCTTTTCTCTTTTTATTTGGGAAATATCCTCAGAATCTTAGTTTGTCTAAAAATATCACTTGAATAGCTACTAAGATATTTATTCCTAAATAAACCTCAGGTTCTTATGTTCAAATATATAAATTTTGGCACCTAACAGGCAAGTCTGTAAGTTTTAAGCTAAATGTATATTGGAGTAAAAATATTGCTGTAAATATAAAGGATTTTTTAAGAGCTTTTATTTAGTAAAAAATTTTGAAAATCTTAACACTTTTCTAAGAGAAAATTTTTTCTGAAATCTTAACTAACTTCTAAAGAAACCTCTCAAATTACCAAAAAATAATGGCGCTCAACGTGAGCAACAGTTAAAATTATGGCGCCTTAAAAAGGGGGGCTTTGAAGAAAAATTCTTTACATTTAAGAAAACATCAATTAGGGCGGGCCACTGTTAGAGTAGAGATACAACCTAGCTGCTGAATGTATGAATTGAAAACAACTTCCACCAGTCATTTTATTGATTTATATATCGCACCGCAGCGGAAGCCGCAGCCGCAAGGTTCTATCTCTTAGACGTCGAAATTTCTCAAGAATAAAAAGCCACATTCACAATGATGGAGTACTCCACTTTGTTGAGTGGAGTGTACTAAAATAGAGATGGCATGATACAAAAAATATGTAATTGCGAAAAAGAAAGGAACAAAATCTACTCTGTAGAGTATCCTAGTGTCTTTAAATGCAATGAAATGTGCAAAGAAATTTGAAAATAACATACAAAACAACAACAAAAATAATTTTGTTGTTGCTTTGTGTGTTATGTATTTTTAAATTTTAGTACTCCAGTATTGTAAATCTGGCTTAAGTTTTTTTTCAAAGAAATCTAGGGGGTTATTTTGTAAAACGTTGTTTTCCATACAAATTGTTTTTGTAACAATAACAATTTACACAAAAATCAAAGTTTTACAAAATAACCCACCTAATAAGATTTCGGAATAAACTTTCCTTTAGAAAATCTCTGAGAATTAAAATTTCCTAACAACGTCACAATTAATATTACACAATATTTGAAGATATGAATTGGGTTATTTTGTAAATTGTTTTTGTTACAAAAACAATTTGTATGGAAAATATCGCAACACAAGGCGTTAATTTTTATAAAATTACCCTGTAAAACAATTTTACAAAATAATTATTTTTAAAAGGTTTCTTATGTTAATTTTGAAAAATTAATTTTTTTTTCACAAGATCTTATACAAAAAACGTATGTGCATATATTTTAATGTAAAAAATAATGAATAAAATTAATTAATATAATAAACTAAATTAAAAATATATACATATTTGTTTTATTTTAAATATTCATTTGTAAGAAACACAATACAATTTAATAAAATTACAAAAGTAGAGTAAGGTAAGTGTATAAAAGATGAATCCAGTAAATCCACATCTAAAAGTGATAAAGAGAGCCTTAGAATGTCATATACATTTTCATATAAATAATGAGGGTATTCACCATAGTATAATATAGTAGCTTTACTCTTTCTGTAATTTGAAAAAATGAAGTAGTGTTTGTAATTTTACTTGAACATATGGTTCTTAATACTACTACTTAACTACATAAGATAGGGACAAGCTCTCAATTTTCTATAAAGTAAATTAAAAAGTAAAAGTCGGTCATGCTGACAATTGATACTCCACAACACTCAGGTCTAAAGTCACACTCAGAAAAGTTCTGCAGTTACTACATGACAGTTATATTTCAGTGTCAAGCTCCTTTTAGTTTTTGAGAAAATGGCGATTAATGAATATCGAGACAAACAAAAATGACGATTTATGAATATCGATTAGCAAAACTTTATTGCACGAAATTTTCCAAAGAATTATATACTGTTTAATAGGCCTTGAGATGCCCGTTCATTTGAGTATAATATTGGAGGAAATTGAGAAAAAAAAAATTTTCGATCAAAAAAAAAAGACAGTGTATAGTCCATTGATTTTGGCAAAAAAATTTTTTTTTTTCTTTTGGTCAAAATTAGACTCAAACGAAAGGAAATTTCAAAAGCAATTAAAAAACATGCCTTTCAGTGCCAAGCTCCTTTTAGTTTTTAAGAAAATGACGATTAATGAATATCGAGACAAACAAAAATGACGATTTATGAATATCGATTAGCAAAACTTTATTGCCCGAAATTTTCCAAAGAATTATATACTGTTTAATAGGCCTTGAGATGCCCGTTCATTTGAGTATAATATTGGAAATTTATAGGGCATCCAATAAAAATGGTTTTCAGTGCCAAGTTCCTTTTTTAATTAATGAATATCGATTAGGAAAACTTCATTGGACGGAATTTTCCAAAAAAATATATACTGTTTAATAGGCCTTGAAATGCCCGTTCATTTGAGTATAATATTGGGGGGAATTGAGGAAAAAAAATTTTCTATAGTCCATTGATTTTGGCAAAAAAAAAAATTTTTTTCTTTTGGTCAAAATTAGACTCAAACGAAAGGAAATTTCAAAAGCAATTAAAAAACATGCCTTTCAGTGCCAAGCTCCTTTTAGTTTTTAAGAAAATGACGATTAATGAATATCGAGACAAACAAAAATGACGATTTATGAATATCGATTAGCAAAACTATATTGCACGAAATTTTCTAAAGAATTATATACTGTTTAATAGGCCTTGAGATGCCCGTTCATTTGAGTATAATATTGGAAATTTATAGGGCATCCAATAAAAATGGTTTTCAGTGCCAAGTTCCTTTTTTAATTAATGAATATCGATTAGGAAAACTTCATTGGACGGAATTTTCCAAAAAAATATATACTGTTTAATAGGCCTTGAAATGCCCGTTCATTTGAGTATAATATTGGGGGGAATTGAGGAAAAAAAATTTTCGATCAAAAAAAAAAGACAGTGTATAGTCCATTGATTTTGGCAAAAAAAAAATTTTTTTTTCTTTTGGTCAAAATTAGACTCAAACGAAAGGAAATTTCAAAAGCAATTAAAAAACATGCCTTTCAGTGCCAAGCTCCTTTTAGTTTTTAAGAAAATGACGATTAATGAATATCGAGACAAACAAAAATGACGATTTATGAATATCGATTAGCAAAACTATATTGCACGAAATTTTCTAAAGAATTATATACTGTTTAATAGGCCTTGAGATGCCCGTTCATTTGAGTATAATATTGGAAATTTATAGGGCATCCAATAAAAATGGTTTTCAGTGCCAAGTTCCTTTTTTAATTAACGAATATCGATTAGGAAAACTTCATTGGACGGAATTTTCCAAAAAAATATATACTGTTTAATAGGCCTTGAAATGCCCGTTCATTTGAGTATAATATTGGGGGGAATTAAGGAAAAAAAATTTTCTATAGTCCATTGATTTTGGCAAAAAAAAAAAATTTTTTCTTTTGGTCAAAATTAGACTCAAACGAAAGGAAATTTCAAAAGCAATTAAAAAACATGCCTTTCAGTGCCAAGCTCCTTTTAGTTTTTAAGAAAATGACGATTAATGAATATCGAGACAAACAAAAATGACGATTTATGAATATCGATTAGCAAAACTATATTGCACGAAATTTTCTAAAGAATTATATACTGTTTAATAGGCCTTGAGATGCCCGTTCATTTGAGTATAATATTGGAAATTTATAGGGCATCCAATAAAAATGGTTTTCAGTGCCAAGTTCCTTTTTTAATTAACGAATATCGATTAGGAAAACTTCATTGGACGGAATTTTCCAAAAAAATATATACTGTTTAATAGGCCTTGAAATGCCCGTTCATTTGAGTATAATATTGGGGGGAATTGAGGAAAAAAAATTTTCGATCAAAAAAAAAAGACAGTGTATAGTCCATTGATTTTGGCAAAAAAAAAATTTTTTTTCTTTTGATCAAAATTAGACTCAAACGAAAGGAAATTTCAAAAGCAATTAAAAAACATGCCTTTCAGTGCCAAGCTCCTTTTAGTTTTTAAGAAAATGACGATTAATGAATATCGAGACAAACAAAAATGACGATTTATGAATATCGATTAGCAAAACTATATTGCACGAAATTTTCTAAAGAATTATATACTGTTTAATAGGCCTTGAGATGCCCGTTCATTTGAGTATAATATTGGAAATTTATAGGGCATCCAATAAAAATGGTTTTCAGTGCCAAGTTCCTTTTTTAATTAACGAATATCGATTAGGAAAACTTCATTGGACGGAATTTTCCAAAAAAATATATACTGTTTAATAGGCCTTGAAATGCCCGTTCATTTGAGTATAATATTGGGGGGAATTGAGGAAAAAAAATTTTCGATCAAAAAAAAAAGACAGTGTATAGTCCATTGATTTTGGCAAAAAAAAAAATTTTTTTTCTTTTGGTCAAAATTAGACTCAAACGAAAGGAAATTTCAAAAGCAATTAAAAAACATGCCTTTCAGTGCCAAGCTCCTTTTAGTTTTTAAGAAAATGACGATTAATGAATATCGAGACAAACAAAAATGACGATTTATGAATATCGATTAGCAAAACTATATTGCACGAAATTTTCTAAAGAATTATATACTGTTTAATAGGCCTTGAGATGCCCGTTCATTTGAGTATAATATTGGAAATTTATAGGGCATCCAATAAAAATGGTTTTCAGTGCCAAGTTCCTTTTTTAATTAACGAATATCGATTAGGAAAACTTCATTGGACGGAATTTTCCAAAAAAAATATATACTGTTTAATAGGCCTTGAAATGCCCGTTCATTTGAGTATAATATTGGGGGGAATTGAGGAAAAAAAATTTTCGATCAAAAAAAAAAGACAGTGTATAGTCCATTGATTTTGGCAAAAAAAAAAATTTTTTTTCTTTTGGTCAAAATTAGACTCAAACGAAAGGAAATTTCAAAAGCAATTAAAAAACATGCCTTTCAGTGCCAAGCTCCTTTTAGTTTTTAAGAAAATGACGATTAATGAATATCGAGACAAACAAAAATGACGATTTATGAATATCGATTAGCAAAACTATATTGCACGAAATTTTCTAAAGAATTATATACTGTTTAATAGGCCTTGAGATGCCCGTTCATTTGAGTATAATATTGGAAATTTATAGGGCATCCAATAAAAATGGTTTTCAGTGCCAAGTTCCTTTTTTAATTAACGAATATCGATTAGGAAAACTTCATTGGACGGAATTTTCCAAAAAAATATATACTGTTTAATAGGCCTTGAAATGCCCGTTCATTTGAGTATAATATTGGGGGGAATTGAGGAAAAAAAATTTTCGATCAAAAAAAAAAGACAGTGTATAGTCCATTGATTTTGGCAAAAAAAAATTTTTTTTTCTTTTGGTCAAAATTAGACTCAAACGAAAGGAAATTTCAAAAGCAATTAAAAAACATGACTTTCAGTGCCAAGCTCCTTTTAGTTTTTAAGAAAATGACGATTAATGAATATCGAGACAAACAAAAATGACGATTTATGAATATCGATTAGCAAAACTATATTGCACGGAATTTTCCAAAAAATTATATACTGTTTAATAGGCCTTGAAATGCCCGTTCATTTGAGTATAATATTGGAAATTTATAGGGCATCCAATAAAAATGGTTTTCAGTGCCAAGTTCCTTTTTTAATTAACGAATATCGATTAGGAAAACTTCATTGGACGGAATTTTCCAAAAAAATATATACTGTTTAATAGGCCTTGAAATGCCCGTTCATTTGAGTATAATATTGGGGGGAATTGAGGAAAAAAAATTTTCGATCAAAAAAAAAAGACAGTGTATAGTCCATTGATTTTGGCAAAAAAAAATTTTTTTTTCTTTTGGTCAAAATTAGACTCAAACGAAAGGAAATTTCAAAAGCAATTAAAAAACATGCCTTTCAGTGCCAAGCTTTTTTTAGTTTTTAAGAAAATGACGATTAATGAATATCGAGACAAACAAAAATGACGATTTATGAATATCGATTAGCAAAACTATATTGCACGAAATTTTCTAAAGAATTATATACTGTTTAATAGGCCTTGAGATGCCCGTTCATTTGAGTATAATATTGGAAATTTATAGGGCATCCAATAAAAACGGTTTTCAGTGCCAAGTTCCTTTTTTAATTAATGAATATCGATTAGGAAAACTTCATTGGACGGAATTTTCCAAAAAAATATATACTGTTTAATAGGCCTTGAAATGCCCGTTCATTTGAGTATAATATTGGGGGGAATTGAGGAAAAAAAATTTTCGATCAAAAAAAAAAGACAGTGTATAGTCCATTGATTTTGGCAAAAAAAAAAATTTTTTTTCTTTTGGTCAAAATTAGACTCAAACGAAAGGAAATTTCAAAAGCAATTAAAAAACATGCCTTTCAGTGCCAAGCTCCTTTTAGTTTTTAAGAAAATGACGATTAATGAATATCGAGACAAACAAAAATGACGATTTATGAATATCGATTAGCAAAACTATATTGCACGAAATTTTCTAAAGAATTATATACTGTTTAATAGGCCTTGAGATGCCCGTTCATTTGAGTATAATATTGGAAATTTATAGGGCATCCAATAAAAATGGTTTTCAGTGCCAAGTTCCTTTTTTAATTAACGAATATCGATTAGGAAAACTTCATTGGACGGAATTTTCCAAAAAAATATATACTGTTTAATAGGCCTTGAAATGCCCGTTCATTTGAGTATAATATTGGGGGGAATTGAGGAAAAAAAATTTTCGATCAAAAAAAAAAGACAGTGTATAGTCCATTGATTTTGGCAAAAAAAAATTTTTTTTTCTTTTGGTCAAAATTAGACTCAAACGAAAGGAAATTTCAAAAGCAATTAAAAAACATGACTTTCAGTGCCAAGCTCCTTTTAGTTTTTAAGAAAATGACGATTAATGAATATCGAGACAAACAAAAATGACGATTTATGAATATCGATTAGCAAAACTATATTGCACGGAATTTTCCAAAAAATTATATACTGTTTAATAGGCCTTGAAATGCCCGTTCATTTGAGTATAATATTGGAAAATTATAGGGCATCCAATAAAAATGGTTTTCAGTGCCAAGTTCCTTTTTTAATTAACGAATATCGATTAGGAAAACTTCATTGGACGGAATTTTCCAAAAAAATATATACTGTTTAATAGGCCTTGAAATGCCCGTTCATTTGAGTATAATATTGGGGGGAATTGAGGAAAAAAAATTTTCGATCAAAAAAAAAAGACAGTGTATAGTCCATTGAATTTGGCAAAAAAAATATTTTTTTTCTTTTGGTCAAAATTAGACTCAAACGAAAGGAAATTTCAAAAGCAATTAAAAAACATGCCTTTCAGTGCCAAGCTCCTTTTAGTTTTTAAGAAAATGACGATTAATGAATATCGAGACAAACAAAAATGACGATTTATGAATATCGATTAGCAAAACTATATTGCACGAAATTTTCTAAAGAATTATATACTGTTTAATAGGCCTTGAGATGCCCGTTCATTTGAGTATAATATTGGAAATTTATAGGGCATCCAATAAAAATGGTTTTCAGTGCCAAGTTCCTTTTTTAATTAATGAATATCGATTAGGAAAACTTCATTGGACGGAATTTTCCAAAAAAAATATATACTGTTTAATAGGCCTTGAAATGCCCGTTCATTTGAGTATAATATTGGGGGGAATTGAGGAAAAAAAATGTTCGATCAAAAAAAAAAGACAGTGTATGTCCATTGATTTTGGCAAAAAAAAAAAATTTTTTTCTTTTGGTCAAAATTAGACTCAAACGAAAGGAAATTTCAAAAGCAATTAAAAAACATGCCTTTCAGTGCCAAGCTCCTTTTAGTTTTTAAGAAAATGACGATTAATGAATATCGAGACAAACAAAAATGACGATTTATGAATATCGATTAGCAAAACTATATTGCACGAAATTTTCTAAAGAATTATATACTGTTTAATAGGCCTTGAGATGCCCGTTCATTTGAGTATAATATTGGAAATTTATAGGGTATCCAATAAAAATGGTTTTCAGTGCCAAGTTCCTTTTTTAATTAATGAATATCGATTAGGAAAACTTCATTGGACGGAATTTTCCAAAAAAAATATATACTGTTTAATAGGCCTTGAAATGCCCGTTCATTTGAGTATAATATTGGGGGGAATTGAGGAAAAAAAATTTTCGATCAAAAAAAAAAGACAGTGTATAGTCCATTGATTTTGGCAAAAAAAAAAAATTTTTTTCTTTTGGTCAAAATTAGACTCAAACGAAAGGAAATTTCAAAAGCAATTAAAAAACATGCCTTTCAGTGCCAAGCTCCTTTTAGTTTTTAAGAAAATGACGATTAATGAATATCGAGACAAACAAAAATGACGATTTATGAATATCGATTAGCAAAACTATATTGCACGAAATTTTCTAAAGAATTATATACTGTTTAATAGGCCTTGAGATGCCCGTTCATTTGAGTATAATATTGGAAATTTATAGGGCATCCAATAAAAATGGTTTTCAGTGCCAAGTTCCTTTTTTAATTAACGAATATCGATTAGGAAAACTTCATTGGACGGAATTTTCCAAAAAAATATATACTGTTTAATAGGCCTTGAAATGCCCGTTCATTTGAGTATAATATTGGGGGGAATTGAGGAAAAAAAATTTTCGATCAAAAAAAAAAGACAGTGTATAGTCCATTGATTTTGGCAAAAAAAAAAATTTTTTTCTTTTGGTCAAAATTAGACTCAAACGAAAGGAAATTTCAAAAGCAATTAAAAAACATGCCTTTCAGTGCCAAGCTCCTTTTAGTTTTTAAGAAAATGACGATTAATGAATATCGAGACAAACAAAAATGACGATTTATGAATATCGATTAGCAAAACTATATTGCACGAAATTTTCTAAAGAATTATATACTGTTTAATAGGCCTTGAGATGCCCGTTCATTTGAGTATAATATTGGAAATTTATAGGGCATCCAATAAAAATGGTTTTCAGTGCCAAGTTCCTTTTTTAATTAATGAATATCGATTAGGAAAACTTCATTGGACCGAATTTTCCAAAAAAATATATACTGTTTAATAGGCCTTGAAATGCCCGTTCATTTGAGTATAATATTGGGGGGAATTGAGGAAAAAAAATTTTCGATCAAAAAAAAAAGACAGTGTATATATAGTCCATTGATTTTGGCAAAAAAAAAATTTTTTTTCTTTTGATCAAAATTAGACTCAAACGAAAGGAAATTTCAAAAGCAATTAAAAAACATGCCTTTCAGTGCCAAGCTCCTTTTAGTTTTTAAGAAAATGACGATTAATGAATATCGAGACAAACAAAAATGACGATTTATGAATATCGATTAGCAAAACTATATTGCACGAAATTTTCTAAAGAATTATATACTGTTTAATAGGCCTTGAGATGCCCGTTCATTTGAGTATAATATTGGAAATTTATAGGGCATCCAATAAAAATGGTTTTCAGTGCCAAGTTCCTTTTTTAATTAACGAATATCGATTAGGAAAACTTCATTGGACGGAATTTTCCAAAAAAGTATATACTGTTTAATAGGCCTTGAAATGCCCGTTCATTTGAGTATAATATTGGGGGGAATTGAGGAAAAAAAATTTTCGATCAAAAAAAAAAGCCCGTTCATTTGATAGTCCATTGATTTTGGCAAAAAAAAAATTTTTTTTCTTTTGATCAAAATTAGACTCAAACGAAAGGAAATTTCAAAAGCAATTAAAAAACATGCCTTTCAGTGCCAAGCTCCTTTTAGTTTTTAAGAAAATGACGATTAATGAATATCGAGACAAACAAAAATGACGATTTATGAATATCGATTAGCAAAACTATATTGCACGAAATTTTCTAAAGAATTATATACTGTTTAATAGGCCTTGAGATGCCCGTTCATTTGAGTATAATATTGGAAATTTATAGGGCATCCAATAAAAACGGTTTTCAGTGCCAAGTTCCTTTTTTAATTAATGAATATCGATTAGGAAAACTTCATTGGACGGAATTTTCCAAAAAAATATATACTGTTTAATAGGCCTTGAAATGCCCGTTCATTTGAGTATAATATTGGGGGGAATTGAGGAAAAAAAATTTTCGATCAAAAAAAAAAGACAGTGTATAGTCCATTGATTTTGGCAAAAAAAAAAATTTTTTTTCTTTTGGTCAAAATTAGACTCAAACGAAAGGAAATTTCAAAAGCAATTAAAAAACATGCCTTTCAGTGCCAAGCTCCTTTTAGTTTTTAAGAAAATGACGATTAATGAATATCGAGACAAACAAAAATGACGATTTATGAATATCGATTAGCAAAACTATATTGCACGAAATTTTCTAAAGAATTATATACTGTTTAATAGGCCTTGAGATGCCCGTTCATTTGAGTATAATATTGGAAATTTATAGGGCATCCAATAAAAATGGTTTTCAGTGCCAAGTTCCTTTTTTAATTAATGAATATCGATTAGGAAAACTTCATTGGACGGAATTTTCCAAAAAAATATATACTGTTTAATAGGCCTTGAAATGCCCGTTCATTTGAGTATAATATTGGGGGGAATTGAGGAAAAAAAATGTTCGATCAAAAAAAAAAGACAGTGTATAGTCCATTGATTTTGGCAAAAAAAAAAAATTTTTTTCTTTTGGTCAAAATTAGACTCAAACGAAAGGAAATTTCAAAAGCAATTAAAAAACATGCCTTTCAGTGCCAAGCTCCTTTTAGTTTTTAAGAAAATGACGATTAATGAATATCGAGACAAACAAAAATGACGATTTATGAATATCGATTAGCAAAACTATATTGCACGAAATTTTCTAAAGAATTATATACTGTTTAATAGGCCTTGAGATGCCCGTTCATTTGAGTATAATATTGGAAATTTATAGGGCATCCAATAAAAATGGTTTTCAGTGCCAAGTTCCTTTTTTAATTAATGAATATCGATTAGGAAAACTTCATTGGACGGAATTTTCCAAAAAAATATATACTGCTTAATAGGCCTTGAAATGCCCGTTCATTTGAGTATAATATTGGGGGGAATTGAGGAAAAAAAATTTTCGATCAAAAAAAAAAGACAGTGTATAGTCCATTGATTTTGGCAAAAAAAATTTTTTTTTTCTTTTGGTCAAAATTAGACTCAAACGAAAGGAAATTTCAAAAGCAATTAAAAAACATGCCTTTCAGTGCCAAGCTCCTTTTAGTTTTTAAGAAAATGACGATTAATGAATATCGAGACAAACAAAAATGACGATTTATGAATATCGATTAGCAAAACTATATTGCACGAAATTTTCTAAAGAATTATATACTGTTTAATAGGCCTTGAGATGCCCGTTCATTTGAGTATAATATTGGAAATTTATAGGGCATCCAATAAAAATGATTTTCAGTGCCAAGTTCCTTTTTTAATTAACGAATATCGATTAGGAAAACTTCATTGGACGGAATTTTCCAAAAAAATATATACTGTTTAATAGGCCTTGAAATGCCCGTTCATTTGAGTATAATATTGGGGGGAATTGAGGAAAAAAAATTTTCGATCAAAAAAAAAAAGACAGTGTATAGTCCATTGATTTTGGCAAAAAAAATTTTTTTTTTCTTTTGGTCAAAATTAGACTCAAACGAAAGGAAATTTCAAAAGCAATTAAAAAACATGCCTTTCAGTACCAAGCTCCTTTTAGTTTTTAAGAAAATGACGATTAATGAATATCGAGACAAACAAAAATGACGATTTATGAATATCGATTAGCAAAACTATATTGCACGAAATTTTCTAAAGAATTATATACTGTTTAATAGGCCTTGAGATGCCCGTTCATTTGAGTATAATATTGGAAATTTATAGGGCATCCAATAAAAATGGTTTTCAGTGCCAAGTTCCTTTTTTAATTAACGAATATCGATTAGGAAAACTTCATTGGACGGAATTTTCCAAAAAAATATATACTGTTTAATAGGCCTTGAAATGCCCGTTCATTTGAGTATAATATTGGGGCGAATTGAGGAAAAAAAATTTTCGATCAAAAAAAAAAGACAGTGTATAGTCCATTGATTTTGGCAAAAAAAAAAATTTTTTTCTTTTGGTCAAAATTAGACTCAAACGAAAGGAAATTTCAAAAGCAATTAAAAAACATGCCTTTCAGTGCCAAGCTCCTTTTAGTTTTTAAGAAAATGACGATTAATGAATATCGAGACAAACAAAAATGACGATTTATGAATATCGATTAGCAAAACTATATTGCACGAAATTTTCTAAAGAATTATATACTGTTTAATAGGCCTTGAAATGCCCGTTCATTTGAGTATAATATTGGAAATTTATAGGGCATCCAATAAAAATGGTTTTCAGTGCCAAGTTCCTTTTTTAATTAACGAATATCGATTAGGAAAACTTCATTGGACGGAATTTTCCAAAAAAATATATACTGTTTAATAGGCCTTGAAATGCCCGTTCATTTGAGTATAATATTGGGGGGAATTGAGGAAAAAAAATTTTCGATCAAAAAAAAAAGACAGTGTATAGTCCATTGATTTTGGCAAAAAAAAATTTTTTTTTCTTTTGGTCAAAATTAGACTCAAACGAAAGGAAATTTCAAAAGCAATTAAAAAACATGACTTTCAGTGCCAAGCTCCTTTTAGTTTTTAAGAAAATGACGATTAATGAATATCGAGACAAACAAAAATGACGATTTATGAATATCGATTAGCAAAACTATATTGCACGAAATTTTCTAAAGAATTATATACTGTTTAATAGGCCTTGAGATGCCCGTTCATTTGAGTATAATATTGGAAATTTATAGGGCATCCAATAAAAATGGTTTTCAGTGCCAAGTTCCTTTTTTAATTAACGAATATCGATTAGGAAAACTTCATTGGACGGAATTTTCCAAAAAAATATATACTGTTTAATAGGCCTTGAAATGCCCGTTCATTTGAGTATAATATTGGGGGGAATTGAGGAAAAAAAATTTTCGATCAAAAAAAAAAGACAGTGTATATATAGTCCATTGATTTTGGCAAAAAAAATTTTTTTTTTCTTTTGGTCAAAATTAGACTCAAACGAAAGGAAATTTCAAAAGCAATTAAAAAACATGACTTTCAGTGCCAAGCTCCTTTTAGTTTTTAAGAAAATGACGATTAATGAATATCGAGACAAACAAAAATGACGATTTATGAATATCGATTAGCAAAACTATATTGCACGGAATTTTCCAAAAAATTATATACTGTTTAATAGGCCTTGAAATTCCCGTTCATTTGAGTATAATATTGGAAATTTATAGGGCATCCAATAAAAATGGTTTTCAGTGCCAAGTTCCTTTTTTAATTAACGAATATCGATTAGGAAAACTTCATTGGACGGAATTTTCCAAAAAAATATATACTGTTTAATAGGCCTTGAAATGCCCGTTCATTTGAGTATGATATTGGGGGGAAATTGAGAAAAAAATTTTTCGATCAAAAAAAAAGACGGTGTATAGTCCATTGATTTTGGCAAAAAAAAATTTTTTTTTCTTTTGGTCAAAATTAGACTCAAACGAAAGGAAATTTCAAAAGCAATTAAAAAACATGACTTTCAGTGCCAAGCTCCTTTTAGTTTTTAAGAAAATGACGATTAATGAATATCGAGACAAACAAAAATGACGATTTATGAATATCGATTAGCAAAACTATATTGCACGGAATTTTCCAAAAAATTATATACTGTTTAATAGGCCTTGAAATGCCCGTTCATTTGAGTATAATATTGGAAATTTATAGGGCATCCAATAAAAATGATTTTCAGTGCCAAGTTCCTTTTTTAATTAACGAATATCGATTAGGAAAACTTCATTGGACGGAATTTTCCAAAAAAATATATACTGTTTAATAGGCCTTGAAATGCCCGTTCATTTGAGTATAATATTGGGGGGAATTGAGGAAAAAAAATTTTCGATCAAAAAAAAAAGACAGTGTATAGTCCATTGATTTTGGCAAAAAAAAATTTTTTTTTCTTTTGGTCAAAATTAGACTCAAACGAAAGGAAATTTCAAAAGCAGTTAAAAAACATGACTTTCAGTGCCAAGCTCCTTTTAGTTTTTAAGAAAATGACGATTAATGAATATCGAGACAAACAAAAATGACGATTTATGAATATCGATTAGCAAAACTATATTGCACGGAATTTTCCAAAAAATTATATACTGTTTAATAGGCCTTGAAATGCCCGTTCATTTGAGTATAATATTGGAAATTTATAGGGCATCCAATAAAAATGGTTTTCAGTGCCAAGTTCCTTTTTTAATTAACGAATATCGATTAGGAAAACTTCATTGGACGGAATTTTCCAAAAAAATATATACTGTTTAATAGGCCTTGAAATGCCCGTTCATTTGAGTATAATATTGGGGGGAATTGAGGAAAAAAAATTTTCGATCAAAAAAAAAAGACAGTGTATAGTCCATTGATTTTGGCAAAAAAAAATTTTTTTTCTTTTGGTCAAAATTAGACTCAAACGAAAGGAAATTTCAAAAGCAATTAAAAAACATGACTTTCAGTGCCAAGCTCCTTTTAGTTTTTAAGAAAATGACGATTAATGAATATCGAGACAAACAAAAATGACGATTTATGAATATCGATTAGCAAAACTATATTGCACGAAATTTTCTAAAGAATTATATACTGTTTAATAGGCCTTGAGATGCCCGTTCATTTGAGTATAATATTGGAAATTTATAGGGCATCCAATAAAAATGGTTTTCAGTGCCAAGTTCCTTTTTTAATTAACGAATATCGATTAGGAAAACTTCATTGGACGGAATTTTCCAAAAAAATATATACTGTTTAATAGGCCTTGAAATGCCCGTTCATTTGAGTATAATATTGGGGGGAATTGAGGAAAAAAAATTTTCGATCAAAAAAAAAAGACAGTGTATATATAGTCCATTGATTTTGGCAAAAAAAATTTTTTTTTTCTTTTGGTCAAAATTAGACTCAAACGAAAGGAAATTTCAAAAGCAATTAAAAAACATGACTTTCAGTGCCAAGCTCCTTTTAGTTTTTAAGAAAATGACGATTAATGAATATCGAGACAAACAAAAATGACGATTTATGAATATCGATTAGCAAAACTATATTGCACGAAATTTTCTAAAGAATTATATACTGTTTAATAGGCCTTGAGATGCCCGTTCATTTGAGTATAATATTGGAAATTTATAGGGCATCCAATAAAAATGGTTTTCAGTGCCAAGTTCCTTTTTTAATTAATGAATATCGATTAGGAAAACTTCATTGGACGGAATTTTCCAAAAAAATATATACTGTTTAATAGGCCTTGAAATGCCCGTTCATTTGAGTATAATATTGGGGGGAATTGAGGAAAAAAAAATTTCGATCAAAAAAAAAAGACAGTGTATAGTCCATTGATTTTGGCAAAAAAAAAAATTTTTTTTCTTTTGGTCAAAATTAGACTCAAACGAAAGGAAATTTCAAAAGCAATTAAAAAACATGCCTTTCAGTGCCAAGCTCCTTTTAGTTTTTAAGAAAATGACGATTAATGAATATCGAGACAAACAAAAATGACGATTTATGAATATCGATTAGCAAAACTATATTGCACGGAATTTTCCAAAAAATTATATACTGTTTAATAGGCCTTGAAATGCCCGTTCATTTGAGTATAATATTGGAAATTTATAGGGCATCCAATAAAAATGATTTTCAGTGCCAAGTTCCTTTTTTAATTAACGAATATCGATTAGGAAAACTTCATTGGACGGAATTTTCCAAAAAAATATATACTGTTTAATAGGCCTTGAAATGCCCGTTCATTTGAGTATAATATTGGGGGGAATTGAGGAAAAAAAATTTTCGATCAAAAAAAAAAGACAGTGTATAGTCCATTGATTTTGGCAAAAAAAATTTTTTTTTTCTTTTGGTCAAAATTAGACTCAAACGAAAGGAAATTTCAAAAGCAATTAAAAAACATGACTTTCAGTGCCAAGCTCCTTTTAGTTTTTAAGAAAATGACGATTAATGAATATCGAGACAAACAAAAATGACGATTTATGAATATCGATTAGCAAAACTATATTGCACGGAATTTTCCAAAAAATTATATACTGTTTAATAGGCCTTGAAATGCCCGTTCATTTGAGTATAATATTGGAAATTTATAGGGCATCCAATAAAAATGGTTTTCAGTGCCAAGTTCCTTTTTTAATTAACGAATATCGATTAGGAAAACTTCATTGGACGGAATTTTCCAAAAAAATATATACTGTTTAATAGGCCTTGAAATGCCCGTTCATTTGAGTATAATATTGGGGGGAATTGAGGAAAAAAAATTTTCGATCAAAAAAAAAAGACAGTGTATAGTCCATTGATTTTGGCAAAAAAAATTTTTTTTTTTCTTTTGGTCAAAATTAGACTCAAACGAAAGGAAATTTCAAAAGCAATTAAAAAACATGACTTTCAGTGCCAAGCTCCTTTTAGTTTTTAAGAAAATGACGATTAATGAATATCGAGACAAACAAAAATGACGATTTATGAATATCGATTAGCAAAACTATATTGCACGGAATTTTCCAAAAAATTATATACTGTTTAATAGGCCTTGAAATGCCCGTTCATTTGAGTATAATATTGGAAATTTATAGGGCATCCAATAAAAATGGTTTTCAGTACCAAGTTCCTTTTTTAATTAACGAATATCGATTAGGAAAACTTCATTGGACGGAATTTTCCAAAAAAATATATACTGTTTAATAGGCCTTGAAATGCCCGTTCATTTGAGTATAATATTGGGGGGAATTGAGGAAAAAAAAATTTCGATCAAAAAAAAAAGACAGTGTATAGTCCATTGATTTTGGCAAAAAAAAATTTTTTTTCTTTTGGTCAAAATTAGACTCAAACGAAAGGAAATTTCAAAAGCAATTAAAAAACATGCCTTTCAGTACCAAGCTCCTTTTAGTTTTTAAGAAAATGACGATGATTGAATATCGAGACAAGCAAAAATGACAAATTTTCTGGTGTATTTTGTTCTCTGTATCGATTAAGGGTACACCACTACGTATACTCAATATGAATATGTACAATAACTACAACTCATACGTAAAAAAAAAATATAGAAAATAAAAATTCATACGATTTCCCCGTTTTTTGCATATCTCGGGAAATACTGGTCCAATTTGGCTGGAAAACCTACTGTTCCAGATTCGCGATGCTCTTTCAGAATTTTTCACCCAAATTTGATTTCAAGCTTCACCGTTTTATTTTCCATTTTCAAAATGTGGCAACCCTGGATAGTGTATGCTTTAAATTTTCTTTTAATTGCAATAACTTTGAAACCGTTGGAGATAATTGACCGAAATTTTCGCCAAATGATAGAATGAAATTTAGGCCATTTATAGGGCATCCAATAAAAATGGTTTTCAGTGCCAAGTTCCTTTTTTAATTAACGAATATCGATTAGGAAAACTTCATTGGACGGAATTTTCCAAAAAAAATATATACTGTTTAATAGGCCTTGAAATGCCCGTTCATTTGAGTATAATATTGGGGGGAATTGAGGAAAAAAAATTTCGATCAAAAACAAAGACAGTGTATGTCCACTGATTTTGGCAAAAAAAAAAATTTTTTTCTTTTGGTCAAAATTAGACTCAAACGAAAGGAAATTTCAAAAGCAATTAAAAAACATGCCTTTCAGTGCCAAGCTCCTTTTAGTTTTTAAGAAAATGACGATTAATGAATATCGAGACAAACAAAAATGACGATTTATGAATATCGATTAGCAAAACTTTATTGCCCGAAATTTTCCAAAGAATTATATACTGTTTAATAGGCCTTGAGATGCCCGTTCATTTGAGTATAATATTGGGGGAAATTGAGCAAAAAAATTTTTCGATCAAAAAAAAAAAGACAGTGTAGTCCATTGATTTTGGCAAAAAAAAAAAATTTTTTTCTTTTGGTCAAAATTAGACTCAAACGAAAGGAAATTTCAAAAGCAATTAAAAAACATGCCTTTCAGTGCCAAGCTCCTTTTAGTTTTTGAGAAAATGACGATGATTGAATATCGAGACAAACAAAAATGACAAATTTTCTAGTGTATTTTGTTCTCTGTTTCGATTAAGGGTACACCACTACGTATACTCAATATGAATAGGTACAATAACTATAACTCATACGTAAAAAAAATATACCCCTCAATTCATAAATGCTTTGTAAAGTTATAGCAGGTTTACAAAACGTCATTTTCATACAAAATTTGTTCAATAAACCTCCTATAATTTTACAAAGCGTTTATGAATTTACCCCATAGAAAATAAAAATTCATACGATTTCCCCGTTTTTTGAATATCTCGGGAAATACTGGTCCAATTTGGCTGGAAAACCTACTGTTCCAGATTCGCGATGCTCTTTCAGAATTTTTCACCCAAATTTGATTTCAAGCTTCCCCGTTTTATTTTCCATTTTCAAAATGTGGCAACCCTGGATAGTGTATGCTTTAAATTTTCTTTTAATTGCAATAACTTTGAAACCATTGGAGATAATTGACCGAAATTTTCGCCAATTGGTAGAATGAAATTTAGGCCATTTATAGGGCATCCAATAAAAATGGTTTTCAGTGCCAAGTTCCTTTTTTAATTAACGAATATCGATTAGGAAAACTTCATTGGACGGAATTTTCCAAAAAAAATATATACTGTTTAATAGGCCTTGAGATGCCCGTTCATTTGAGTATAATATTGGGGGGAATTGAGGAAAAAAATTTTCGATCAAAAAAAAAAAGACAGTGATTTTGGCAAAAGAAATTTTTTTTTGTGGTCAAAATTAGACTCAAACGAAAGGAAATTTCAAAAGCAATTAAAAAACATGCCTTTCAGTGTCAAGCCTCCTTTTAGTTTTTGAGAAAATGACGATTAAGGAATATCGAGACAAACAAAAATGACGATTTATGAATATCGATTAGCAAAACTTTATTGCACGAAATTTTCCAAAGAATTATATACTGTTTAATAAGCCTTGAGATGCCCGTTCATTTGAGTATAATATTGTGGGGAATGGAGAGAAAAAAATGTTCGATCAAAAATAAAGACAGTGTTATAGTCCATTGATTTTGGCAAAAAAAAATTTTTTTTAAAAACTTGCCTTTCAATGCCAAGCTCCTTTTAGTTTTTGAGAAAATGACGATTAACGAGTTGTTAAATGTTATAAGGTCCTGTGATTTTAACCCATTATATCAGACGAGTAATGTAGATGAATGTGTTAATATTTTGAATATTATGTTGAATAAAGTTCACTCGATTGTTCCATTTGTAAAGCGTAAAAGAGTGGATATTCAAACGAAGTGGATAAATGCTCCTGAAATTACATATTTCTTATCTTTACGTAATTTGGCATATAAAGCCTTTATAAATGATAGGACTGACGAAAATCGGAAAATTTTTTGTAGAGCTCGGAACAGGGCGAAGTCGATTATGAGAAAGTACAAAAGAGAATCTAAAAGTAGGTCTTTTGATAATCTTACTACTGATCAGATGTGGTCTAAACTCAGAAATTCTGGCATAACAAGTGGTGATGATAATGTGCATTTTTCGGATATTGATGGTTTGAACAAGTTTTTTGTGGATTCTCAAAGTAATAATAGTCCTTCTGATGTTATTTTCGATGACACAAACTTGGAAGGCTTTATATTTAGATGTGTTAGTATTGATGAGTTAATCATTGCTTTTTCAACAATTAAATCGAATTCTGCTGGATGGGACGGTTTTTCAATGAAATTTCTGAAAATAGTATTTCCTTTTTTTAAGGAGCACATTTTGTATATAGTAAATGCAATTTTGACTTCGTCTTTTTTCCCTAAGGATTGGAAATTGGCAAGAGTTACACCGATAAGAAAAGTTGGCACATCGGATGAATTAAATAATCTCCGTCCTATTTCAGTTTTACCGATTTTTGCTAAGTTAGTGGAGAGTTTAATGAAAAATCAAATGACTGAATATTTGGATTCAAATAGATTTTTGCATGATTGTCAATTTGGTTTTAGACGTGGACGTAGTTCCACACATCTTCTACTTAATTTGACTGATAATGTGAGAAGTGCATTAAGTAATGGTCGATTATCCATTTTATTATCGCTTGATTTATCCAGAGCTTTTGATAACATTCCACATATGATACTTATAGAGAAATTGGCAAATTATTTTAAATTTTCACCTAGTGCATGTAGATTGATATCCTCTTATCTGAAAGATCGTTTACAATATGTTTCGATTGGTGGTAATTCTAGTAGTATTCTGCCAGTGTTGTCTGGAGTGCCTCAGGGTTCAGTTTTAGGACCACTTTTGTTCATAATGTTTCTTAATGATCTTTTTTATATTTACGATAACAGCATGTGTACTTCATTTGCATTTGCTGATGACGTACAGTTATTGATATCGGGGGATAAGGAATTTTTTGATGTTTTTCAGTCAAATATTTATTATTATGTTAATGAGACTATTGATTGGATGAATCGAAATGGTTTGGTTATCAATGCTGATAAAACTAAGACATTGTTTTTTGGAAAGCCCTCGTATAGGGATGACATATCAATTTTTGTTGGACCTACGGAAATTAAGTTTGTAGATAGATTGACTTGTCTGGGTGTGGTTCTTGATAATGAGCTTAAATTTAATTATCAGATTAATTCAATATCATCTAGAGTGCATTATGTTCTTAGGAAACTATATTGCACTAACTTATATATCCCATTAGCAGTAAGGAAGAAAATAGTTCACGCTCTAATTATGCCTATTTTTAATTATGGTATTGAGATATATTCTGGTACCCCTGGTTTTAATTTAAAAAGATTGTCATTACTTTTTAATCGTGTTGTTAGATATATATATTCATTAAAGAATCGAGATCATATATCTTCTTACGTGCAAAATTTTCTGGGATGTAGTTTCAACAGCTTTATTAAGATTCGTAATCTCCTTTTATTTTACAGAACATTTAAAATTGGTTATCCTTCAAATTTCACCGATCGATTTAGATTTAGTAAATCCAATAGAAATAAGCAGATTTTGTTACCAAAGCTAACTACTATATTAGATCGTGCATATTTTGTTAGAGTGGCTAAGTTATATAATGCTCTGCCAAGAGCGCTTAATTCATTTTCTAATTCATATGTTTTGCAAAAACGTCATCTTATTGCTTATGAACAAGCACAAATTGCACCTTTATAATTTGTCTTTTACATATTAAAGTTTTAGGATAAGCTTATGTAGTTTATACAAATATTTATACCATGGAGATTATATAATTCAAATATTAACAGAGTTTGTAATCTAAAAGATATAATACCTTTGCTTATAAAATAAATTAACTATCGCTGAGTGGGTTCATTATTATTATCTTTATTGTTATGTACATAGCTAGTAAGTTGTATTTGTAATTTATCTAATTGGCCCCATGGGCTTAAAATTACAATAAATGAAATTAAATTAAATTAAAAATTAATGAATATCGAGACAAGCAAAAATGACGATTTATGAATATCGATTAGCAAAACTTTATTGCACGAAATTTTCCAAAGAATTATATACTGTTTAATAGGCCTTGAGATGCCCGTTCATTGGAGTATAATATTGGGGGGAATTGAGAAAAAAAATTTTTCGATCAAAAAAAAAAAGAGTGTGTATATTGATTTTGGCAAAAAAAAATTTTTTTTTTGGTCAAAATTAGAAAAATTTTTTTAAGCAATTAAAAAACATGCCTTTCAGTGCCAAGCTCCTTTTAGTTTTTGAGAAAATGACGATTAATGAATATCGAGACAAACAAAAATGACGATTTATGAATATTGATTAGGAAAACTTTATTGCACGAAATTTTTCACTGTTTAATAGACCGCGGTAGCCGCGGGAACCCAAAACAGCCCAAACAACAATTTACACGTAATTTTGAGTACGGGAACGCCTTTGGGCTAGTTTGTGTAACTTCGGTAAAGTACGGGAAGACATGTCCATTAATTTTTTTTTTGGCCAAAAACCAATTTTTTGTTCTTTTTATTAAAATTATATAAAATTATACTCTAAAGAAAGGAAATTTCAAAAGCAATTAATAAAAATGCTTTTCAGTGCCAAGCTCCTTTTAGTTTTTTTGGGGAAATGACGATTAATAAATAATTGCACCAATTTCCATATCGGCATTGTAGGCGTGCATTCACACTGCAATATTTTGATTTTGTAACAACAACAAAAAATAGTTAAATCTGGCAACACTACATAATTATTTGACAGTTCATTATTTTGACATTTGTTTGTAGCTGACGTGTGCCCTGGATTGGTCTCAATCACTTCAAAATATACAATCACTAAATTAGTTGAGAGATTTTCTTGTTTTTTTTATACAAAAATATTTCATAATTTCGTATAATAATTAGATTGCAAAATTTGCTTTAATTGAAAACTGCTAAAAAGCAGCGATAAAGTAGTTGAGATCAAATATTTCCTGGCAGAAAAAATTTGGAATATTCTAACATGGCTTTGCTGACAATGATAGCTAGAGTTATTGATGGCCTGCCTTTGGTAGGCACAATGCAAGACGATGAACAGGTTTGTTATAATTAGTATTTGAACCTTAGATCAGAGTTTTTAAATGTATTCCATACTATCCACTATTTAGAGCGGCCGCAGTATTATGGAATATCAAAATCAAGCAAAAATGTTATTTCGAAAATTGGGTTCACATTCTCCAGCCCGCTGTAGTATAGAAACAGGACCATATCTATTCCAGTAAGTTGTAATGGATCTACCCCATATGTTGGTGCTGTTAATCATTTTTTTTTTTCATTTAGCTATTTAATTGAAAATGATGTTTGCTATTTGGTAATGTGTGATAAAATGTATTCCAAACGTTTGGCTTTCAATTATTTAGAAGATTTATCCCAAGAATTCCATACTAATTATGGTCGTAAAGTTAATTCAGTAACTAGACCTTATGCTTTTATAGAATTTGATGTTTATATACAAAAGGCCAAAAAACAACTCACCGATCGTAGACGCAATATAAACACAATCAATAACCAGTTACAGGATGTCCAACGTATTATGGTGAGTACACATTAGCGGAAGACAAATACAAAATAAATAATGAAATAATGTTGGAAAATTATGAAAATAAGGCTTAGAAACAAAAAATGGTATGTGACAAATTTAAGATAAAACGATGTCTTAAATTTGTAACAAAAATTGTAAAGAATATGTTTTGTAATTATTTACATATTGACATGATGTAAACAAAAGAAAAATTGTGAAGTTAGATGTATAACTTTGTTAATATTTTTGAAATCTATTCACTTTTTTCATGGTTTACCTAATTTTGTGTATTATTTACCTTATGTAAAAAAGGATTTTTTCTCTTCATTCAAATAAAAAGTACATTAAACAATTGCATGTAAACAAAATATCAACAAGTTACAATTTTTATAATTTTTCACATTTAGCTGGAGTACTCCACTCTGCAGAGTGGAGTGTACTAAAATAAAGATGGCATTATGCAAAAATATGTAAGAGAAAAGGTAACAAAATCCACTCTGCAGAGGTATGCACCTCATGTAAACAATAGGTAAACAATAAAAAATACTTATCTAAAAAATTTTGATGAACAAAAAACTTGTGTATAATTTTTCGTAATTTGAACTTTAATTGTAATTTTTTATTAAAATTTATTGTTGCTTTGTTTTGTTGTTTGAAAACTAAAAGTTTTGCTTTCTTGTCATTTTTTTAAGGTTCAAAATATTGATGATGTTCTCCAACGTGGTACTGTGCTATCAGGTATAGTTTACACATGTTATACAATATTTTAAAAAATTTTAACATATTTTTAAAATGTTCAATTCTTCTATATTAGAACTTGATACCAAGACTCAAAATCTTTCCATGATGTCACAGAAATATAAAAAAGATGCCACCTATTTAAATCGTAAATCAATGTATGTTAAAGCAGCAGCAGCGGGCATAGTTTTTATAGTATTTATTTTATATTTCTGGGTTTTGTAATATTAAAAAACAAAAAACTATTTCAGAAAAAAATATAGTACAGTAATGAAAATTGAAGCAAAACCAGCAAACAAAAAACACATACTATTAATTTATTCAAAAATTGATTTAAAATCCTTTTTTATATTGTTTGTTATTGTTTCTTGTGTCGGTTTCCTTTAAACAAAAGTAATTCCTTTTTATATGAAAAAAAAACATTAATATTTATGAGACAAGTTATAAAAAATTTAGGCAATAAAATAATAAAAATATATTTAAAACATTAATGAGTGCACATTAATCCTCATCTTCGGTAGAAGATGATAACACTTCTAAAAGCTGATCATCGGTGAATAGAAAATTATTTGCTTGTTTTTCATATTCTTCCCTCTTAAGTTGTCTTTCTTTTTTACGTTTTTGGGTTTCTAATTTTTTCAAAACTTCCAAATCTTCTTCATTTTCTTCATCAGACTTTGATGTTTTAACTTTTTGTAGTAATTCTTTACGATAGTCATTTAATTTAGCTTCATATTTTTTAGCTTCTTCATCAACGTCTTCATCTGAAGTATAGAGAAATATTTAGTACTAAATATTGAAAACTATGTTTGATAATACCTACCACTGTCTATGACATCAAAGCCACTGCAATCATCTTCGTAGCTAATGTATATACAGGGATATTCTACCAAGGTTTTGCCAGACAAATTTTCTTTTAAAGTCTTATTGACATCTAATATATAATAGCGATCTCTACATCTTTTAATGCCTTCAGATTTTAGTAAAACCTAAAAATTATAATTTTTTTAACTTTTTGTTTGGAGCCTTACACCAAAACATAAAACATACTTTTGGCAATTGCTAGTAAAATTAATTTTAGATTTTTTAAAAGAAGTACAAAGATTTTTAAAAAATATATTCTTAAATTACTAAAATTATTATGAATTTAAGATTTAGTCAACTGTCTAAGACAAATTAATAGTCCTGATAATGGCTCCATTTTGGATTTTTTAGCGTTAATTAACGGTCAAACGGTCAAATCGCGGTTAGCCGCACTATTTAAACGTAACCGCATAAAAACCGTCCGGTTACGGCTAAATTATTATACATTTATATTAATTTCAAACATGGGATAATTTTATAGTCAGAATTAAGATCGATTTTTTTAATATTAATTAAAAAGTTTTGATTAATCAAAATTCAAATTGATCATAATTCTGATTAATCAAAGTTCTGATTACTCATACTGTTTGATTAATGGATTAATCGCACATCCCTAATTGTAAGTCTTTATATTACAAGTTCAATCGTATAGGTACAATTTTGTTGTATAAATTCGAGATCAGTCCTAAGTCTTTATAGTAGTAAAAATCTAAGCTTAATATTAGGTATTTGTGTAATCCAATTTTTTTGCTTAATAGTAGTCCGAATCCCAGCATTGCCGTAAGTATTTTTTTTTTTACTTTAAATCCTGGCTCAATTTTTAATATTTTTATAGTCCAAATCTAAGCTTAATCATAAGGCCTTTTAAAGTCGAAATAAAGTTGAATTGGATGTATTATTCCAGTCCAAACTGAAGCTTAATTGTAGGCATTTTATAGTTTGAAACCAAGATCAACCGTAAGTTAATTTATAATCCAGTTCCAAGTTTGATCGTTAGATTTATAGCTCAAAGTCAAACTTAATCGTACTTCTTAAAGTCCAATTCTTTGTACGATAGTTCTTTTTTTTTAATTTTTTTTTATTTTTTTTTTTTTTAATTAAGACTTTAACAGTTTTAAGGTCTTTATATTCCAATTCTTTATTTTATTTGAGGACTTCTGACATCGCAATTCTAAAGGCAGGAATACACGTTCAATATTAGCTCTGTTCTACCGCGGGTACCCAATTTTACCAGACAGCATTTCTATTGTCAAAATTCTGTGTAAATTGTTGTTGTTTCGGATAAATTGGGTTCCCGCGGTAACGACGTCGGACAGACCTATTATTGATCAAGTTTTAAAAAACCAACCAATCAGAACAAAGTATTTAAAAATAAAATGTTCTGGTTGGTTGATTTTTGAAAAATTGATCAATAATATTGAACGTGTATGCCCTACTTTAAGCCTTGTTGTTATAATCTTTATAGCATCTTACCTTAATTTTTTGAACGCCCTTACTTTGATAATATTCTAATTTCCTTTTCTCTGGCACATTTTCCACTGCATCTTTATCCACATATTTCTTTAGCAAATCTCGTAAATATTCATTTTCTAAACATTTTTCATCGGTATAACATAAACTGCCCGCATTAACAAATATCCATTTTATACGCCACCATATTTTCTTATGTTTCCAATCATAAAACGTAGTATTCTCTTTATGTCTGGCAAAATTTTGTAACAATATTTTTAAGGTTATGTTTCGATCTTTGGCAGCATTACGTAAACGATTTAAATGCATGGGTAAATCCCGATTGTAACGTGTATATTTTTTTATCTGATCAACTTTACGATCTTCTACATAACGCGTACACTCTTCTAGAAAATAATAATCGCTCATGAAATCCATTTCTGTCATTTGTTTGAGTGGTATAAATTTGGTACGATCACGTATGCCATCGCATTCTAATTCTTTTTTGTGAATTTTAACACAGTTAAGAGAGCAGGTTTTAACCTCACATTTAGGACAGCTGTATTTGGCCTCATGAGCAGCACATACTTCACATTTACCCAAACGCTTCCGCAAAATTGTAGAAGTGCTAAAACCATAAACAAGAGAGTAAAAAGAAAATAATATGTAAAGTATACTATTAGACTGTTTTGGCAACTTTAAGTATAATCTATTATTTGTAAATTTTTATTCAATAAGTGTACTACGGCTGTGTGCACAAAAAATTTTCACCGATTTTTTTTTTATTTATTTTCCTACAATTCAGTGTTTTTTAATTCAGTGAACGTAATTTTTATTTTTCAATTCAGTGAAAGATTTTTTTTTTAATTCAGTGAACGTTTTTTTTTTTTTAATTCAGTGAACGTTTTTTTTTTTAATTCACTGACCGTGATTTAATTTTTTTTTTAATTCACTGAACGAAAATGAAATTGAACGAATTCAGTGGTGAATTAATTCGGTAAGGAATTAATTCACTTTTTTCCGTTCGATTTATAAAATTGAACGCGTTCACCAGTGAATTAATTCATTTGATTTAATAAAAAGCACTATAGCAATTGAATTAATTCTTTGAATTTCAGTTGAACGAATTCAATGAATTACTTAAGAAAAGGAATTCAATTCTAGAGAAAATTGAATTCGATTGGTAGTGAATAAATTCAAAAAGGAATTAATTCTTCAAAGCCCTGCCTCGGATTCCTAGTAGTATACCATTGGTTGATTTTTTGTACTACTGGTAATTTCTGACTGTGTATGCATAACGCTGTGCACTATACTATTGGAACTGTATATTTAAGTGCTGTATATTCTTATGCTATCGAATTAACCAAATATTCTTAAATATGTAAAAACCAACCATGGTTTGTGCAACGACTATATAGACTAAAGACAAACCACCAGCCTCAACTGCTGTTAATAAGTCTCTTTAATTTTATATGCAAACTGGTTTTAAGAGAAACAGTTTTTAGTGTTTTTTTAACGCGTATTTTTTAATATTAATAAGCAAAATTTTGTGCTAATTATACAAAACTAATGCAGAGAACATATCAAACAACACAAGTGCACTTTACAATTTAATTAAAATTGCTTAAAAACAATAAAAATAATTAATTAAAAATACCACTTTTTCACGTTTTTTGTTATTTTACATTGAAACTCTCTTAAAACCAGTTCAGTTTTTAAGATGAGAGCCGTGGATAGTGCCTGGTTTGTGTACATGTTTTCGGGCCCAAAACTTCAAGTTTTTACGAAATAACAACTACGCTTAACTGCACAAATTTTATCAAAGATTTCATACTCGTATTCTCCCCGTAAACGTTGTAAACACGGTATATTTATTACTTTAATGTCAAACTCCATACATAAAAAATATGGTTTGTATTTATACAAGGTTGTCAAGGAATTTACGAGTTTATATGAAAACCCCTAAAATAAAAACTTCGAAAATGTTTTTTGCTCTTAAATACGAACGAGTTTAACTAGAATAATAATTACTTCACCTTTACTTTATCTTTACACATACTTAATATAAAAATGTTATTGCAAATAGAATCTCATTTAACTACGATTTTTTTTTTTGTTTTTGTGAATTTTTGTTAAAAGTTTTTTATTATTTGTTTTTGTGAATTTTTGTTAAAAGTTTTTTATTAAAATGTGAAAAAGGAATAGAAAAAAATCAAATAAAAACTTAAAAAAAGTCAAGGAAAATGAAAAAGCTAGTGTCATACGGGCTTTAAGCACTCTTCATTATTTTTAATTAAGTACCTACTTACCGTTCATTATCTTCCTCTTCTATATCACTAATAGGATCTTCTTTCAATCTCAATTTAATTTGGGTTTCTGCAACATGATTATCTTCTCCCAAAGGCTTTTTTATTACCATAATCTCTTCCGACTCATCGCTAGAACATGAACGTTTCATCCTTATAAACAAGAGATAATATTTAAATTTGTTAAAAGATGTTCTTATCTGTTTAAGACTTAAAAGTAGCTTAATCAAATTTAAATACTCTCTACTCTTAAAATATTTTATTTAAAAAAATTTAAACTGAATATTTAGTTCATAACAACCACTGTAAGGGCAGGTCAGTATCTAAAACCAAGAACGCACTGTCAAACAGCTGTTTTTGATAAAATTCTTGTGTTAAACATATGCACGTTGCATTGAAGATAATTTTTATTCTGAATATTTCATAAATAATAAGTCAGGAATAATAAAAAACCGTAAGTAATTTCTCAAAAACATAGAAATTTAACAAATGTGATTAAAACAACATTTTTAAAAAAGAGTCTGATTATGAAATTCTTGTCGGATTCTTGTCATTCACTTTACACTCTAGTGTTATAAAACTGCTATTAAAATTACTTACTTCCGAAATAGTTTTCTGTATAATTTAAATAATTGTTTATTATTTTGGTATTATTAAAATTATTTTAATTCTGTTTAAATTAATTTATTTCATTTCAATCAACAAAAAAAACTGTATATAGTAAAAATTAACAATTCATAAAAGTATCGCAAAAAGTTAGTCTGGCAAGCCGCCTACATGATACCCTAACCTGGTGTCTTCAAATGAAATAAAATTTGCGAATTACACACAAGGCAACAACGAAATTATTTTCCTTGTTTTTGCTTTGTGGGTTATTTTCAAATTTCTTTGCACATTTCATTGCATTTGTGACACTAGGTAAACCAGTCTGGTCGGGAATCAACTGTTTGTATCGGAAATTGTATAGATTAAAATGGTTAAATTGGTAAACAAATAAGAAATTTTGATGTTGCTTAATGTTAGGTTATATAAAAGAAAATCATAGATATAGTCAATATGGGTGCAAAGATCTACCGAATCTACAAAAGCTTTTGTTCTTGGGCCCATGTCAGTGTAACAAATTGAATTTAAATATCTATATTAGCGACCAGCAGCAACAAGCATATTAGACAATTTTTAAGCGAATACGCGGACAGACGTGCATCGTTAGATCGACTCTAAAGCTGCCTACACACTAGGGAACATGGTTGAGGGAACAAAAAATATCAAAAAATTTTGTAAACACGAAATGCACGCTCTCAACACTCACACACACACAAACGCACTCACACATTCACAAAAAATGCTCTCTTTTTTTAAGTATGTTCCCTAGTGTGTAGGCAGCTTAAAAGTGATTATGAGATTATCGGTATACTTATAAGTCCAATAATTTTTGTTGCTACAAACATCTTACAAACTCATACGATTTCCACATAGTATTGTAGGGTATAAACATGTGAATACAATAGTGCTGTCAATTCAGCGGTTTTTATTTAAGTATAAAATGAGTACTCTTCGATTGCCGATTTTTTAACATTAACCCTCCAGAGCTTTGAAGAATGAATTCATTAACAATCGAATTCAGATTTGTTTTGAATTACTTTTTAAGTAATTCGCTGAATTCTTTCAATGAGATGAAAACAAAATTCAAAGAATTAATTCAATTCCTATAGTTCTTCACAGAGCTGTAAAAAACTGCAATCAATTGACATTGAAATAAAAGTGATTTCAACCAAACTGATTTCATTCTTTGATTTCAAAATGATTTCACATTTCAAAATTAAATCTTGTCAAAATTGCTATATTTTGTGATTGTAATCATTTTGAAATCATTTTTTTAGAAATCATTGAATGCAATTAATTTAATTAAAATCAATTCAATGCAATCCAATTTTTGTTGAAATCATCCGATTTCAATCAATTCCCCTGAAATCACAACTATAGTAAAAGTCCAACGAAATAATATACACTTGGAATCTAGCAGTTTCCACTAGAATCTGGTGGAAAATTGACATTGTTGGCAATTCAAAATTATCAGAGTCAGCTTTATTTCTAGAAGGAGTTTCATTTGAAGAGAACGAAGATTTTGATTCTGATTGCAATTAAAGTAATTGCAAATTTGATTGCAATCAATTAATATATAAATTGATTTGAAAAAATTTATTCAATCGTTTTTATCGTACTGACTTCATGATTTCAAATTGAAATTATAAAATAATGTGATTGCAATTAAATCGATTGCAATCTTTTACAGCGCTGGTTCTTTACATTAAATCAAATGAATAAACTTACTGGTGAACGAGTTGAATTTAATAATTCAAACAGTTATACAGCGAACACAGTGAACAGTGAATTCCTTAAATTTTATTTTCTTTCAAGGGAACTAAAAATTACATTTAATAAAATGAAATCAAAAATACGTTCACTGAACTTAAAATCCAAAATTACTTTCACTGAGTTAATAATAAGCTATTTAAAAATATTGGAAACTTGTATCGTCCGCTAAATCAAAAATATGCATAAAACATAAATCGAGTTTTTATTATGTTGCAGTATATAGGCCATATGTATAAACATTATAACAAATATTTTTTTTTTTTTTTGAAAATAAATGTTTCCATCTGCTGAACGGCAAAAAACGGTAAATTAAATCAGTATGGAATTAATTCAATTTTCATTAAAATTCATTTGTAAATGAATTTATTTGATTAACCAAAAAGAAATATACCAATTGAGTTAACTCGTTTAAAAAAATCGAACGGCACCAAATATAAATTAAATCTGTTCAATATATAGTATTTGTGAACTAATTCATAAAATTTTAATTTCAGAACTAACAAATTGAATTAAGGAATTAATTCCTAGAAGCTCTTAACCACCATATACAAATGCTCTATGACAAAAATATTAAAAATTGGATTTACAATTTTTTAGGCGATATAAAGCAATAAAGCTACATTCACAGTGATGGAGTATTCCACTCTGCAGAGTGGATTGTACTAAAATAGAGATGGCATGATACAAAAAATATGTAAGTGCGAAAAAGAAATGAACAAAATCCATTCTGTAGAGTGGAGTACTCCAGCATTGTAAATCTGGCTTAAAAATTAATAAGAATTTTTAAAGAAAAAAGTTTTTCATATATTTAGTTAGAATATTCTTCTACCTCAAGTCCAAATTCTAATATGATATTGTCATATTAGATTTTATTTGTTGTTTTTGTAGTAAAAGTTAAATAAAAAGTTAAATTTGTTTTTCAAACAAAATTTAAAGGAATTTAAAAATCACTTAATTGACAACACATTTTCTTAACACACGTGTTGTTGTGGTTCTCTTATTTGCAAAGAGAACTTTTCATTACCGCTTATGAGAATTAAGTTAACATGTACTCTCTTAAGACAGTGAGTTATAAAAGTAAATAAACATTTTAAAATACGTTTCGAAAATGATTTAATCCCCATTTTATACTATGTACAATCAAAAACTAAAGTTGTTGAAAACTTTTTGCATTTACTTGTCAAATTCTATATATATTTTGCAATAAAACCGGACGCTTTTAAAAACTACTTGTTTGTAAATTGAGAACAAATTATACCTCAGACCAATTTCTCAGTTACTGGCAAGTGAACTTTCAACTGACAGGGAAACTACAAGGTAGTATAAACCCGCAGATCTCAATAAAGGTTGGATATGTTGTAGAGGACAATCAAATAATAGACACACATTTTTTTTATGTACGCAAATTCACATTTAGGAGTACAAAATTGGGGTAAGAATGGTAGCGTTTTTATATAAAATCATGTCTGAAATTCACGAAATTTAGATTTGTTTATACACAGCATTAAACTTACTCAGAAAATATATTTTTTTATCCATAAAACCTATGCCTTGGAACCAGCGTTGCCATTTATTTGAATTTTTTAAAATTTGGCTAAACCCTGTTCACCCGCTATCCATTCCTCTACATCCATACCTACTATTTCCCAGTATTGGGGATACGAAATGTCATTTTCAAAAGAGAATTTAAAAATTTTTTATAATTCGTAACCCCAATAAAGGGTAATATAGTAGATAGAGGTGGTCGACGTGTGCATTGTCTTTAAAAAAAACATTTCGGGAAAAGTAATCTCAAAGAGGAACGATTATGAATACAGAAAAAATTAAATATCCCTGCGATTAAATAAGTATTATTCCGGCAAACCCGGCAATATGATGATCCCCCGAATAAATCGCCTGGAAGAAAAATTTATTGCTGGCAATAATAATTTTCGCATTGCGGAATTTTTTTCGAGAGCATTTATCCTGGAACACAAATCAGCGATATTTTTATTATCGCTAAATTATCCCCGTGAAGACGAATCCGCGATAATTTGAGGCATTTATTATATCATCAAATTGTCGGTTGCCAACATTGATACCAGTGTTTTGCCCGCACTCTTTAACCCCCAAATGCGCATCTATTAGTTTCTTGTCCTCTGCAACATATCCAATTTAATTTAGAACAGCAGGTTACACTACTGTTGCCGAATTTTGGAGATGTCTGTTAAACTTAGTTTAGTTAAACCGTAAAAGAATTTTGTCTGCCATTTCCAAGTTTATTAACAAAAAATTGTTTCATTGACGGTGGGTGGGTTCATAAACTTTAGTTAATAGTTACCCCAAAAATTTTTTGTTGTTTTGTGTACATTTTTTGACATTTTCTTTTGTTTGTAGTAAACTAAACCTACAGTATGAGACCCACGGTTAGAATTTTGTAACTTCTCAAAATAAAACAAAATAAATAACATTTGAAAGGCAGTATTCCAGTTACAAACTGTCTTAAACTAAGCATAAATATAATTTACATCCAAAAATTTGGGTCTATATGTTTCGTTGTTTTTTAAATAACCGTATTTTTCAATTGAAAAACAATTGTAATTACAGTTAAAAACAACTGTTGATTACTTCATAAACAAATGTCATGTAGTAATGGAGAAATTTTTTGAGTGTAAATTTATAGAAATTTATAGTAAAGACCAATTCAGAAAAGTGCCAGCGAACAGTATCGTACCAGTTTTATGAAACTTTGTTCTTGAATTTCGCGAAAACTACTCAGTATTTTTTAGAATTTCTAATTGAATTTTGTTTGAACGCAACTTTCCTTTACTTAGAAAATTTCTAATTTCTCGACAATCGAAGTAAAGAAAATAAAAAACCTGTAAATGGAGAAGGATTTATAAATGGTGCTTAAATATGAATCAGGAAAATCATTATTATTTGTGTTAAATTAAGTTATTAAATAAAGTGACGATTTCCTTTCCTTTTTTCTCAACTGAATTTGGAATAAACTGAATAAATGCTTAAAAACGATACGGTAATCGGTAACACCATTTTTAGATTATTTGAGTAACTGTATTTTAAGGTATCGGTTATTTTAAAAGCAACAGTATTCAGCTAGAGGGGTTTGAATCGGTAGCGGTTTTGTTTGACTTTTTATTAAGAAGTTTTTTGAAATATCTACAATTGAATGTAAAAACCTTGTAATTTTTATATATGGAACTTGTTCTATTTTGCTTTATAAAATAAGTTGTTTGTATTACTGATCTTGTTTTATTTATTCTCTTTACAGTTTCTCTTGAAAATATACTACATTAGTAAAATCAAATCATTAATTAAATAACCCAAAGCAATAAAAACATGTTGCCGATACATATTTTCAAAACAGTCATTAGAAGACAATATATTTTAAAGGCGAGTGGTTGTGGTCACTGTGTAGATCGTATAATTGATGGTGGTAGTCAATGTAAAATAACTCGAAGTTTTTATCATACTGCAATTAAAAATTGTAACAAAATGTTGAAAACATTTGAAGAATGTGTTTTCCAGCCAATAGGCAAAAAATTAATATCTTCCGTGGATTATGATAACAAAAAAATAAAAATAACTGATAAAATAAGTGGACAAAATACAAATAATAATAATACTAAGACAGATCATATAGAAGAGAAAAATTGTAAAGAATACGAGGTAAGCGCGTGGAACATATGGTTGTTTCAGTTGCCAAATCGGTTAACTCCATAAAGAAGAATGAATATGTCTCAATGAGAAAAACGAGAAAATAGTAAATATTGTTTTTTTTTTTTAATTCCTGTTAAATTATACATTATTGTCATTTAGTGGTATTAATATTTATTATCATTTAATATTTTTTAATATTTTAGTATACAGTTAGGAATCAATAAAGTGTTTTGAAATAAAACTTTTTTAAAATTCAGAAAGTGGAGTTAATCGACAACTGAAGCATCCATATGGTAATTTAAAATAATTTGTATCTAAAATCATTTTTCTCTTAATATCTTGTGCTCTTTAGGAAGCTGTCAAGGCCTTGAATACTTTACAATCAAATGCTGAATCTTTACGTAGTTCCTTAAATAAACGTAAGCGCTTAAATTCATTAGAAGATACCCAGAAATTTTTAGAAAGAAGTGGTTTATCTCTTAAGGATTTGGAATCATTATCATATATACACGTTTCCGGAACTAAGGGCAAGGTACGTTTTTATATGTTATAGACAAAATAAATATTAAGACGTACATACATATATTGTTGTTTTTTGAGAGTCTTTGAATTGCATGACTATTGAGTTCTGTGGAATTACATACCTCCTCTATTACAGTGATTCATGAAAGTATTTTGACCCTCAAACTTCTTACATTATTATTATAATTATTTTTCTAGTATTTTATTCTTTAAACACTAATATTTACGAAAAAAAAAGTGTAATTAATCCCTGCAAGCATTTGGAAGATATCTTTCAAGACGATTATAAAGCGATATTATCTATTTTTCATTTGAATGAAAACAATCAAGTAGTATTTTGAAATTGTCTTCCTTTTATCATTTGGAAGATAATTCGGCGATATTTGTAAAAAAGAAAAATAATTAAAAAATGTTTTCATATTTTTTATGAAAATAATTTGGCAATATAACCTTTTTATCAACCGGAAGATAAAGACAATAAGACCATATGATCGGGTAATATTCTTCGTATTGACATGCTTGCTGGGATACTGTGTTTATAGCAAATAAACCAAGAAAAGTAGCAAAAGTCAATTTTTTATCACACAAAAGTATTTTGACCCCAAATTTTATTTATTGAGTTCATATTTTAAATCGTTTTTTGAAACATTGTTGTATTTTTAAGGTAATTTAACCGCATGCAATGCAGTTGAATTTTTTTATAGTATCATAGATTTTATTTTAAGGAAAGGTACCATATTTCGTTGTTTAAACCATTTTTTTTCAATATTATATATTTTTAAAGATTAAACATTATTACATTTTTAGTTTAGTACATATACACTCAAAAAACTTTGACAGTTACTACATGACAGTTGTTTGTGTAGTAATCAGTAGTTTTGTTTTTAACAGTAATTACAGTTGATTTTCAATAGAAAAATGCAAAACAACTGATATGACGGTTATTTAAGAAAACAACTAACGAAAAGTACCGTAATTTCGTAACAGTTGTTTAAACCAGTTATTTTTAAGATCATAATAAACAACTACCAAAACCGTAATTTTACAGTAAACAGTTGTTTTTGGTAGTAATTTAAAAAATAAAAAATTTCGTTGAATTTTTTTGAATTTTAAAAATTCTTGTTTATTTTGTTTGTTATTATTGATATATTTCTAGTTTGCAACTAAAAATCAGAAACTTGTATTGTATGTATCTCCAATGCATAAAAGCATAAAACTGGAGAACCGTTTGGAATTTTCACTTCAAATTTTAAATAGGCTGAAATAATTATTTATATTTTTCTAATAGAAAGAAAAAAATTGTGTTTTTATTAAAATATACTTTTATAATACGAAAAGAATTAACTGTAAAAAAGCAGTAGTTTTTACACACTTGGTCAGCTGTTTTTAAATTTTTGTAGTAAAAATTTTTTCAACAGTTAAAAATAACAAAAGTTTTAGTTATTTTAAAGGTAAATACCTTTGTCGCCTTATTAACTGCATATACCTTTGTTTTAACTGTCATTTTCAGTAGATTCTACCGACAAACTTTTGTGAGTGTACCATTGTTTTAAATGTCATTTCAGTAGATTCTACCGAAAAAATTTTTTGTGTGTATGTTAATGAACATGTACTTACTTTTCGATAATGGTTTAATAATTTTAAATGCGACTTAAATACATATATTAAAAAGTTTCCGATTTAATATTTATTTAACGATTTAAAGCAGTTTTCGATTTCCAGCTGCAATTTTCTCGTTTTCTGGGTACGCTCAATCATAGTACGAGTAATCCACTATATAAAAAAGTATATTTTACTATGCTCTCAACTATTCAAACCCGAAAACCGGTTAACCACTTGCTTTCATTTTAAAGAAACCGACCGATTTTAGTTTTTGTCGAAATTCGAATAAACCGTAAACCGAGTTTTTCTCTCAGTTTTTATTACAATATATTAGTAATAACCAGGGCAGGTTTAAAATGGCACAAAAAAAGTTTAAATTGGCCCGCAAAATGGCACTAAAAACCAGCAAAATTGGAGTCAAAAAAGGTAAAAATTGCATGCTTATTCCAAACATTCAAAAAAATACTGGTTGATTTAAGTGTTGTTTTTTTATATTTCTAAGAAAAAACAATAATGAAAGAATTTACAGTTTAACTGCTAAAATGAGGTAAAACCGAGTAAATTAGTATGATTTTTAAAGTTTGAAATTGACCTGCAAAATGGCATTAAAAACCAGCAAAATTGGAGTGAAAAAAGTAAAAATTGCATGCTTATTCCAAATTTCCAAAAAATACTGGTTGATTTAAGTGTTTTTTTTTATATTTCTAAGAAAAAACAATAATGAAAGAATTTACAATTTGACTGCTAAAATGAGGTAAAACGGAGTAAATTAGTATGATTTTTAAAGTTTGAAAAACCCGCTGCTGTAAAAAAAAAATCACGAAATTTCGTTTTTACCAACATTAATTTTTTTTTAATTTTTCCAAAAATTTCCTATAAAAGCTGGGTATTTACTATATTTTATAGCATTTTTTTATGAAAAGTCTAAAAAGGCGCCAAAATGGCTTTTTTTGCATGGATCCATTTAAACGACATTTTTAAAAAAATAATTGGAAAAATGTCATTTAATGGCAAATGCCAAAAAAAACTTGCCCTGGTAATAAATAATACCTGGTAAAGTTGTTAAAAATAGCCCTTTTTCAACTTTCAAGTGCATAAATTTAGCAATAGCAAGCAATAAAAAGTTCATAGTCAGCATATATAATAGGTCTGTTCCACGTCGTTACCCCGGGTATCCGTGGGAACCCAATTTACCCGAAATAACAATTTATACACCAAGTTGACAATAGAAGCGGGTTTTAGTAAAATTGGGTACCCACGTTAACCTAGTTTCTACAAATGCAATGAAATGTGCAAAGACACTTGAAAATAACACACAAAGCAACAACAATGAAAATAATTTTGTTGTTGCTTTGTGTGTAATTCGTAAATTATATGGCATTTTTTATTGCATTTGAAGACACTAGGTTAAGTACGTGAAACAAAGTTAAAATTAAGACATCAAATTGGCGATATCTAGTAAAAAATAATATTTTGTCTGGCTATGTTATCTAATAAAATTTTTTGCTAAATAATGAAAAAGTTCATTAATTTCATAATTAAGTTACGAGTGATTTTTTTTAAAGCTTTTTTAATAATTTTAAGTGTTATTTTTGTAATATTAATATTATGAATTTTAAAAATGGTTTCTAGAAATAATATTATGTCTGATGAAAAATCGTTAGATGTTTAATATCGTTATTTGGATTTTCCACAGCCTTTGAAAAAAATTTTACTGCTTTTTTAACGTATGAACTACCTTTAACAAAAGCCGAGTTTTAACCGGGTTTTCTTTTAGCAAAAACCAAAGCCTAAACCGGGTTTTTTGAGAAAACGATTTTTCAAATAAACCGAAAACCGGTTTTTGAAAAGGACTGTTTTGAATACTCTGTTCTCAACAAGCAAAATGTAATTTTTGGGAAAAATAAAACTGAGTTACATACATAAAAAAATGCTCAAATTACTCTGCGATACACTGAAAATTCACTCGTTAAATGACCTAGTGTAGTGTATTACAAAACCGGTTTGAAAGGTTGCAATATACCCTCAAATTTTCGAGATAAGGGGAAAAGGGTATTTTTTGTGACTGGCACATTTAAACATTTGTAACTCAGTCTGCTATTTCCAAATATGTATACTTTCTTTATATTATTAATATAAATATGTAGAGATTTTTTTAATAATAAACAAAATTTTCAGTTTTTTTTAACTCTTCACCTTCTACAAGGGTTTTTTTTTCGAATCTTCTTTTAAGACAACAATATTCTTAAAGTTAGTCTTTTACTCAGTAAAATCAGCCTTTATTTGTTAAAATTGGTTGAGAATTGACAAAGTTGTGGTACTTTTTCTAAATAATGAAAAACCCATTATCTCGAAACTTTGAAGGTATATGCAACTTCTCAATCCGGTTTTGTAATATAATCAGCTAGACCTACAACCAACACAAGATCACTTCAAAAGTGTATTAAAAAATTTTTTTTTGTATCACCGTGTAATTGTATTTAATCAACGATTAAACGATTGGGTTCAAAATACTTTCGTGAGATTAAATATTGGCTTTAGTTGACTCTTTGATTCTTAGTTATAAACTGAGTTTAAATGTTAGTGTTTTCTTGGTTTTTCATAAATAATTGTGTTTAAATAACCTATCGGTAGAAGAATCATTTAAATCAGATAAATCATTTTTACCAAATATACACTCATAGAAAAAAACCTCAACAAATAGCAGAAGAAGCTACTAAAATTTACAAAATTTTAGTTATATTTAAGTTATATTTAGTTAATTTCCAGTGTCAATTTACCCTGTAGAAATCAGCAAAATAAATTTCCTGAATATTAGTAGACAAAAAACAGAACAAAATTATATCAACGAAAAAATTACCAGCGGATTTATGACGTGTCTTTAATAACTTAATATAATTCTTTAATAAAATTAACAAATTTTGAATAATTTCAGAAAATATAACATTTCTGTAAACGTTCTGAATTTGAATATTGCTTTGCATTTTATAAATTTAGTCATCTAGAATTTATTATCATCTTATAAACAAAAATCACATTAAAAACGCATTTGCCTGCATTGGCAAGCAAAACTATAAACAATTTTTAAATTGATAACCTTTATTTGAACTGTCTTATAATATTAAAAAAAATTTGCGGCATTTTCACAATGTCACGTTGGCTACTAACTGGGAGTTTAACTGACAAGTTTGTTGTTGTTTCCCATATACAATTTATATCTAACTGTTAATTAGTGAAATTTAAACATATTAACATATGCAATATTATACTGGTATTATTAACGATTATACCCCGTTTAGACGTAAAGGTTAATCTCGAAAAAGTCTGATTAACTGTTTAATCAAGTTGATTAAGCAATATTTAAATCTTTTTGATTAACAGTTAATCCAACTTTTAAAGTGGTTAATATTTCTAAGCGACTCTGTATTCATACTACTAATTGTATGTAACGCTGTTTTTTTTTTGTAATGAAGTTTGCCAACACTGAAATCACACACAAATCCCCAAACCAAAAACGCTTTCGAGATTGCGTTTACGACGCTGCCGCAAAAATAATTTAGCACTGTCGACAAATGCTGCTAATGCCGACATTTTCGATGTTCATCATGTGCTGCATCGCTATGGGCGCCACATTGGTATTTTAAACTGATAGAGTTAAACTTTTAACTGTTAAGCCCAAACCACATAGTGAAAGTGCCAGTGGACAGTGGCAATGCTGTCAAACTTTGTTCTTGAATTTCACGAAAACGATTTAATATTTTTAAAAAATTCTTACTGCGTTTTGTTTAAAAACATCTCTTGTTTATTTATAAACTTTTCTAATTTCTCGGCAGTGACAAATAGAAAAGATACAAAAAACTGCGTTATCGACAAAACGTCGCACTGCGGTCGACACTGCGTTTATGTGGTTTAGGCTTTAAGTTAATCTTTTAACTGTCCAAAAATGCATATGTTAACGATGAAGATTAAAAAGTTGGATTAACTTTAAGCAAGTATGTTAATTTCGCTATCTAAAGGAGCTATTAAGCGGTTACAGTATACATTCTTATAGTAACAAATAAAAATGGTTCAAAGTGTATTTAATTTTTAAGTCATACAAGCAATCAAAGATTTTTTATCAGCATAAGTCTACACAGAACAAAATGATTGACCGAAAATTGAAAATTTAAAAATTCAGTTTATTTTTAAATTTAATATATGTTCGTACTCACAGTGGTGTTATGTTAACTTCATGTCAGTCCCAGTACTTTTCCGCCGTAAACCAAAACAACCCGAAACCGCCAAACAACGATTTACACACAATTTTAGTACGGGAACGAGTAACGTTTAGGTATTTTCACATACGTTACTCCTGGAAGCCAAAATAGCCCAAACAGCAACAGTTCAACCACAATTTTGAGTACGGTAGCTGCGTTAAAGTACAGGATTATTCATTCGCGGTAAATTTCTCTTTGTAAAACAAAATATTTTCTTCCGAAGTAAATATTTCGACAAAACCACGTGCGAAAAAAATATTTTTTTTTATTAATTGCAAACTATTTTTTATGCTCTAAGGGCACACCTACACGGGATAGAAAACTCGCAAGATTTTATGAAAATGCAGCTCTGTATAAGTCTACGAAATGTAATCGCTAGACCAGCGGTTCCCACTAAGTTTTGCTTCACGGACCCCTTGAGATACTTTTACTTTCACAAACCCCCTAAACCAGTGTTGAGCGAGAGGTACTTTATAAATTATGGGGCAAAATTAATAAAAGCACCTGCTTATTTTAAATGATGGCCAATTTTAAGCAGGAATAAAGAAAAAAACATTTTTCAAATCAATATTTTGTTAAATAATTTAAAAATTATAAAAAAAAAAATTGTTTTTTTCCCCCTGGAATTCTACTACGGACCTCTGGGGGTCCGCGGACCCCCATTTGGGAACCGTTGCTCTAGAACATTGACAATTGCTGTCATACACAAGTTTTTTTAATTAGCAACAATTTTTAAAATGTCTTGTAACATTATTGAACATTTCAGTTAATTAAATGCACTTTTTGGCAAGGTTGGTTACCGAAACGAATAACGGTAAGGGTAACGGTACCGATATTTGTTTGTTTCGGTAACGGTAAAGGTAACGGTATTTAAGACTGTTTCGGTAACGGTATACCATTATCGAAACAGCAATACCGGTACGTAAAAAATTCAAAATTATAAAATAGTCAAAAAAATTTCATTTTTTATATAAATTAATAAATACCGTTAAAATATCGGTAATTACCCATAAAAATAACGGTATCGGTAACGATAACGGTATTTGGAAATTTTTTTTAGAGGTATTGGTAACGGTATTGAATTTGAAACGGTATTTTAGCGATAACGGTATTATAACGATAACGGTAACCAAGCTTGTTTTTTGGTATTTGGAGAAAAAAATTATTCTTTGAAATACAAAAATGTTAATAAAAACAAATTCTTGGAAACTGTAGAGATAAAAATTAGAGCCAACAATATTAAAGATGACAAATTTTCCGGTATTTTCCACGGTATCCGGTATTATTGATAATTTATACGCGCTAAATTTCGATATGTAAAAAAATATTTTCGCCAGAAATTAATACACAAAGGCAGATTTACACGCAGAAGAAAACTGCAAGAGATAAAGCAAAAAACAACACCTCTAAATAGCTTAAATCATTTACAATAGAGCTCCTCAGAGGTGTTTTTTTTTCTCTACTTCTAGCAGTTTTCTTCTGCGTGTAAATGTGCCTTTATGTATGTCTTTAAATAGTTTAAATCATTCACAATAGATCGCTTCAGAGGTGTTTTTTGCTTCTAGAGAAGTTTTCTCTCGCGTGTAAATGTGCCTTAATATTTCGCCAAAAAAAAATGGGTGAAAAAATTTTAAATATTTTTAACCCTAAACTATTTTTTACGCTTCAAAAAAAAAAAATTTAACATTTTTGTGAAATAATAGGTCTCTGTGAAACAATAGGTCTGTTCCATATCGTTACCGGGGGTACCCGAAACAACGATTTATACACAATTTTGGGTACGTGAAACAGAGCTAATAGTCCACTTTTTATAAAAAAAAAAATAATAAAAAATCTAAAAATGTCTTTAAAAAAAAAAAAAAAAACTATTAAAGAGCAACCGCGTTCTCCAAATTAGTTTTATGCCAAAAATTTTTAAGTTATTTGCAAGTTTAACGAATTTTTATAATCTATTAGCACCTAGGTACTATTACAATTTAATTTTTGCATTCTTTCAGGGATCAACATGCGCCTTAACCGAGGCAATTTTACGTTGCTATGGTGTCAAAACTGGATTTTATAGTTCGCCACATTTAGTATCATTAACTGAAAGAATACGCATTAATGGCCAACCAATATCAAAACAAAAATTTACCCAATACTTTTGGCCGGTATATCATAAACTGATAGCTGGCCAGGACTATGAAAATGATATGCCAGCGTATTTTAAATTTCTAACCATATTAAGTTTTCATATATATTTGGCTGAAAAGGTAGATTGTGTTATATTGGAAGTGGGTATAGGCGGTGAATTAGATTGTACCAATATAGTGCCCAATACCAAAACGGTGGGAATAACATCATTGGGTTTAGAACATACCCAACTCTTGGGAAACACTTTAAAAGAAATAGCCTGGCAAAAAGCAGGTATAATAAAACCCAAGTCTACGGTGTATACTTCCGTAACACAAACGGAATGTTGGGAGGTGATACAAGAAAGAGCGAAAGAAAAAAATGCTATAGTATATCGTGTACCTGATTTTGATTTATATTTTCAAGATACTAAAACACAAACGATAAGAGATCATCTGAATAATGTAACTTTTTTAAATGGTTCCTTAGCCATACAATTGGCTTATGATTGGTTGAGGCAAAATAAAAATGGTTTTCGAAAACAGTATAGTATAAATAAACCTTTACTAACAGATCAAACTATAAAGGGTCTACTGAACTGTAGTTGGCCTGGCAGATGCCAAGTAGTAAATTTTTTTAACTTCAAGTAAGTACTACAATTTAAATAGTAAAATATAGCATTCTACATTTATGTTATTTTATTCCAGCATTCACTTAGATGGTGCCCATACAATTGAAAGTATGCAGGTGTGTGGCGATTGGTTTTCCAAAGTTACTTCTTTACAAACTACTCTGCCCAAAATTCTTATTTTTAATACTACCGGAGATCGGGATTCAAAAAAACTTTTAAATATTTTACGCAACTTTACCTCATTTGATTTAGTTTGCTTTGTTCCAAATATATCATCTCCATCTGCCAGCAATAGACATGATACCCAATCAGTTTTACATCCCCAAGTTGAACAATTAAAAAGAGCTCAAATGCATTCATCAAATTGGCTAGAATTATGTAATGAACATGGTGAATCGAATAATGCCAAAGTATTTCCATCAATTTTACAATGTTATCAACATATAAGACGAGTATACGATAAGTCTATAGAATTAAATGTGTTAGTTACCGGTTCCATACATTTAATAGGTGCCACGATATTGTCATTAAATGAATTATGTAAAGAATTAGCTGAAGAAAATTGCTAGATCTTTATAAAAAATGTTTAAATATATTAAAATTTAAGCTCTTATGAAATAAATATTTAAATAAGGCCCGATTACTGAATGTCCAGTTAAAATTTACCCGAAAGTTAAATTCAAATTTTATATGAGAAACAACAACAAAGGTGTCAGTTAAAGTCCCAGTTAATAGCTAACTGGACTTTCAGTAATTGGGCCCAAGTTAGATAAATAGAATATTTTCTATATTTTTTAAGACTTTGAGAATCGTAGACAAGTTAAGCAATGATGGAAAGTGAAGTCACTTTTCCTTTGAAGCATACTTCGGCTAAGACTGGATACAAGTGTTGGTTTAACCAGACGTGCAGAAGTGCATTCAGATCCAGAAAGGAAGCATTCAGTAATTGGCGTGCACTAACAGGCGAGAACTGAGTGTGCAAAAGTACTAAGTTGTAAAAAGCTTCTGCACGGACAAATTTTTGGTCACTTAACCCAACTCTTATAAAGGATGAACAAATATTCATTAATCCCGTTAATAAAGCCAACCTCCTGGCTGAAATATTCGCAGAAAATTCGTTTCTGCGAAAAAGCGATCGATCACTGCCCGTTCCCGAAAGAGTATCATATACTATGCCTAAGATATTCTTTTTTTCTCGATCTATAAAAATGGTTATTGTGAACCTTGACGTAAATAAGTCAGCGGACCCGGATGGTATACCAGCACTGGTACGGAAACGATGCTCTTCGACGCTATCGGGTCCGTTGGCAATTCTCTTTAACAAGTCATAACGCACGGGTATCTTTTCATCGTGTGGGGAGGTTGCCTATGTTGGGCCAATTAACAAAAAAAAAAAAATCCGGCTAGCAGCCCTGATAACTACCGTCCAATTGCTTTGCTCTCTCGAAGGTTATGGAGATCATGGTTAACTACCATCTTGCTAATTCTCTCGAGTCCAATTTACTTCAGTTAATGATGGCTTTTGTAGAAGCTGTTCTGCGAATGATTTGATGGCGTTTCTTTCGGAGCGTTCGTTTCAGTCCATTCACAGATTTGGTGCCTGTAAAGTTACTGTAGATATTTCCAAGGCGTTCGATCGTATGTGGCATAAATTAAAGCGTATTGCTTTTGGTGTTGTTGATAACTTTTCTCAATTCATATCAAGTTTTCTCAAGGATCGTACTTTAAGAATTATTACAGATGTGGTCTCATCCAATGAGTGCCACTTAAATGCAAGAGTACCTCGAGGTTCCGCTCTTTCTAAGAGAGATATCTTTCTAAACGACTTTCTTGGTGAAACTTTCGATTCTATCTAATCTTTAGCAGATGGAGGGCGTTGCAAAATGTATGAGGGATGGAAGATTCATATAAAACTTTTATAAATTAATGTTTCCGTCACTGGGAATCGAGCCGGCAACCTTCTGTGCAACAGTCCAACATGCTAACCATTATACCACATCGCCCAACCATGTTAAAATGTACTTTTTGTTGAAAATTTATATTACTACTACTTATTATTTAGCTTTATATCCTTCAATTTATTTACGTTTTTTTTTTTTTGCAAATTAACCACAACAATTTCTTCAAATATTTATTTTAAGTTCCGCTCCAAGTCCGTTATTTATTTGTATTGTTTTCATTTTCAAAATAACAAAAACTTTATGTTCAATAATTTCTGATGCGGAAAATTTTAATAAGTTTTTGTGTGATTGCATTTCATGATGATTATTTTATTGCATTTATTTTGTTTGTGTGTAATTTAGAAATCAAACCAAATAATAACAAAAAATAAGTTTAATAAACGACTAAAAAACTACAGAAACATTGTAAAAACATTTTGCCATAGATTTGATATATTTTCTGCCATTCTTTTTTGTGGTTTAAGAATAAATAAAACTGTTGACAATTTTTAATAATTTTAATGCAAAATTAGTCTGTCAAATGGAAGAATACAATTTTTCTTTACAAAATTCACAAAAAATGTTATTCGCTTGAAAGAAACTTTAATAATTTTTTGTTAAACCTGTCTTTTTGATAAAACTTTGTTATTAAAAGTATCAAAATTTTCATATATGTATATAAAAATAATAAAAAAGTAATGAATCTAAGTTTCACCCATTCGGAATAGGTGTATCCTGTTGAATGCCAGGTTCTCACTCACCTCCCAAGTTCCCTATTGACGAGTTTTAAAAGTGGATTAAATATGATATAATTGCATATTGTTAGATGTAATTAGACCGGAGTTTTGATATCATCTTATTGTATAAAACCAGATATAATTTAATATAGGGCCTGTTCGGAAATGCATTACTGCTTTGCATGTGATGCGTAGCGTATTCGTAAAAGCATCAGCTGGCAACACTGCAACTGTCAGATGTTCGAAAATGCATCATCAAAACCAGGGGTATGGCATCACAAAAAACAAAAGTTATAACGACATCGTTATCACTAGATGGCACTTTATTAAAAAAATTTACAATTTTCTTTTTTTATTTAAATTGAAATAATAACAAACAAAAAAGCAAATAAAAAACGGAATTCTCAAATTTTATTATTTGAACATATTTTGCGCTTGATTTTTTTTCTTATTTTGCGCAGTTTTCAACAATTTTTGAGTTTTTAAATATGGGCTCAGCTTATACTAAAGTGATACTAAATAGTTGCTCAGGTGATACTAAATTTCAGCGCCCCCTACCGGTGAGTAGTGTAAGTTTTGATTTCCTATCTCTATAATTAATTGTCTCTGATCAAAACAGATGATGCGAAAATTAATGTCAAACACGCATCAAAAAAATTTCGGATGCAAAAGCATCAGCTGATTATTTATATAAAAACAAATAAATATTTATTTTTATTTATATATGTAAAAACAAATAAATATATTTTTTTATAATTTTCAATAGAAATTGATGTAAAAATCTGATGTGCAAGGAATGTTTCCCAAGGTGATCACTCAGATCTTAATAAAACTTCGATATACTGTACATGAGATACCACTATGAACATATATTTTTTAGTTAACAAGGGAAGTTTCCTTGAGCGGACCCTTGAATATTGGGTATGTATTGGATGGGACAAAAGTAAAAAAGATTCCTTAAGAAACATTGCCGCCTAATCTAATTTTTATAATGTAAAAATTGGTTTCAAATTTGTTCGAAATCCTTTTAAAATTTATTCTTTTGGGTATATCTTCAATAAACCTCTCTTTTGATACCCATTTTGCATATCGTCGTCGAAAATCCAAAAGTACGTATCATCAAAAAAATGAAAATCGTTTTTTTTTTATTGATTCTGATTCATTAGGTTAAATTACATGCCTCTACCAATTTTTAGACTTCTGTGACCAAGTCTAAAAATTGTTGTGTTTAGCCCATATTCGATAATTTGTTTTTATATCTGAAATATTTTTAATTTTATAACGTTTTTTACTTCTCCTGTAAAATTAAAGAAAGTGATGTTACGTATTTTTGGATTTTCGACGACGATATATTTGTGTAGTTTCTTTGGAAAAAACATTTAAAAAAAATGGAAAAACTCACTTGTTAGCAGCCAAAATAAATATTTGTGTCACCTATTTTTTCTCCTCTACAATGTGCCCAATAGGAAGCCTCGAATTTTTTGCACCAACTAAATTGTATTTGAGCTTGAAATTCTTTACAGACGGCCAACCATTGGCTTCTCTTAAATTTTTCCACCTAATGCGGCAAAAAGTTGGCCTTGTTGGAAATGGTCTGACCTAAAATATCATTTCATTAGTAAACTTCATTGTTTTTGGCGATAAAATCACTATAAAAGAGATTTTAATTAGAAATTTGTATATAATAAGGATATTAAAATTTTGATACATCATCCCAAATATTTCCGGATACATTGCATGAAATATCAAGTTTGATACAACAATTTGTTTAGTCAATTTTCTAGTTTACGAGTGAGAAGAAAATAGCAAATATAAAGTTTATAAGGATTAAACCAAAGAGTATACATAATAAAGAGATTGGGGGACTCTCTATCACTGAGAAAGCATTTGTTCTATTATGTGCCTTGGAACAGGAACATACTCAAACCAATATCACCCAGAAAACATGGCAATACGAAGAAGATTCTCCGAACATATCGCTAGGAAGAAAACATTTATTGCCGGTAATATCAATGTCGTATTTCGGAAGTTTCCTCCGTCGGAAAGAACTGTTACACTAAAAAAATACTTTCAGTCAATATGAAAGCAATAACTCATATGGAAGATAAAAGGGATATCGCTAAATAAACTCCCGGTACGATAAAAAACGATTTAATTTTTTCATTATAAAATTTAAGCCTGAAAAGCAATATCTGCATACATAATCCATTGACCAACTTATAAATTATCTTGATTTCATCTTAGCCGATTTTTCCCGCGCAATTAATCTTAACTTTTCACGAGTTTATTTCGTATATATCTTTAGATTGTTTTTGTACAAATTTAGTTTTAATTTTTTCCAAACTGATAAAAGATTTCAAACAAATTTGCTTTATCTTCCAAATGATACAAAGATGATATTGCCGAAATATTGTCATAAAAAGTTATGCAAAAGATAAAATTTTTGAATTATTTTTTTACAAACATCGCCGAATTATCTTCCAAGTGATAAAAGGAAGACAATTTCAAATTAAATACTACTTGATTATTTTTATTCAAATGACAAATAGAAGATATCGCTTTAATATTTTCTTGGAAGGTATCTTTTAAATGTTTGCAGGGTCATTATGTGCGCTCTTTGTATGACTCAAAACATCGATTGTAACCAGGGATGGAAAATAATAATTTAGTTATAAAAATCAAGAATGGAACTCTACTATGGAATTATACTATTCCAACAGTATTATAGCCCTAGATAATGAATTTTAAAAAACCATACGTAAAAAATTGCAAAATAATATCGGAATGCGAAAAAAGGCTTTGGGGCTCAAAAAATTAATTAAAAGATCTACATTCTGCAAACGATGCCAAAATTTTCTTTTTTTGCAACTAACCACGAAACTTTGTTTTATGAAATGGGCATTATACTCCGTAGATTATAAATTTAAAAAACCGCACTAACAAATTGCAAAATAATAGAGGAACGCGAAAAAAGACTTTGTGGTAGAAAAAAATAATTAAAAAACTCAATCAGCGATTAACAATCTGCAAATGAATACAATGACGCAAAAATTTTCCTTTTTGCAAATATTTTTTTTCGCGATTTATTTATTTTTTTTTTTGCATACTAAGCACCAAACTTTTGTGTATAAAATTGGTACTATAGACCCTAGATTATAAATTTAAAAAAACCACACTTAAAAAATTGCACAATAATCGCGGAAAGCGAAAAAGGCTTTATGGTACAAAAAATTAATTAAAAAACTTAATCAGCGATTTACATTTTGCAAACAAATATATTGATGAAAAAATTTATCCTTTTTGCAAATTTTATTTTTCGCGATTTTTTTTTGCAACTAGCCACCAAACTTTGTTGTATGAAATGTGTGTTATAGTCCCTAGATTATAAATTAAAAAGAAACGTACTTAAAAAATTGCAAAATAAAAGCGGAACGCGAAAAAAGATTTTCTGGTACAAAAAATTAATTAGGAAACGTAATCAGCGATTTAGATTCTGCAAACAAATATATTGATGCAAAAATGTTAATTTTTGCAAATTTTATTTTTTGCGATTTTTTTTGCAACTAGCCACCAAACTTTGTTGTCTGAAATGTGTATTATATATTATATAGATTATAAATAAAAAAAAACGTACGTGAAGAATTGCAAAATAATAGCGGAATTTGAAAAAAGACTTTATGGTACAAAAATTTAATCCCTAGGTTATATATTTAAAAAAAACCGCACTTAAAAATTGCAAAATAACGGCGGAATTCCAAAAAAGCTTTATGGTACAGAAAATGAATTAAAAGAGGTAATCAGCGATCGACATTCTGCAAGCGAGAATATTGTTGCAAAAATTTCGCTTTTTGCAAATGTTTTTTTTCGCAACTTGTGCTAATATTTGCTAATATCTAAATATCTAAATATTTAATTTTAATTTTTTTAACGCGCCAAAGACAAAAGCTATTTTTTAGTTTCTTATATTTTTAAATATGTAAGAGCGATCTAACATTTTTTGGTATAAGAGCCCGATTAAGTGAGCCTTTTCCATCCCTGATTAACCAGTCGGAGTTCGTTCCTGTTCCAAGCCGCCTAATATTTTTTCAAATAAAAAATATTGAGAGAGTTGCAAGGCCATTGTTTAAACCAAACTAAAACAACTATTTTCCAAAACTCCTTCAACAAAAACTAGAGGTTTACAAAAACTACTAGTTTTTGTTTATAGTATAAATTAGGCTTACATATTCTCCTATTTATTGAACTTTTTATCTAAATAACAGTATGTGTCACTTGTTATTGCCATATTAAGAAAATTTTATCACGTTCAAATTTCTATTGTTGGCGCGTTAAACTTAAAATTGTCTTGCTTATGTTGCCAATTTTATAAGAAATACTATCCTAGATTGTATGTATGTATTTCAAATATGAAGTAAAAAAGCAATTTCAGTCTCAACAGGGAGGTAGGCAGTTAAAACAAAAGAAGAACTTGTTTTTTTTAATGCATGTATATTTATATCCACAAGATACATCGTCGTATAAGTTAAAGTTAGTTTGTTGTCGTCGTTATATCACGATTTTATCTACAAGTAGCTTTTTACGTTTTATTGAAAGCTTGCTGTTTCTGTATACAAGTCTTTCAAAGCCAATAGCTTCGTTTAGTGAATGTCTTAAAACTAGTCTTCGTTTGGTAAGCTACGCACGAACAACACAATTTTTGTAAAAAAAAAACTGAACGCACGCGTTCGCGTTTTATTAACTGCATTGAATTCAATGTAACGTCTTCAGTACGTTTTACACTGGTGGTTTAAAAAGTTATTGATCGGTAGTCGATAGATTTTGTTATAGTGACTTTAAAATATTTCTGACTGATTTTGAAGTTTCTTGAATTTAAGTCCGGTTTTACAACTATTTTAGTTGGTTGTTTTTACGTGGTTGGTATTTGGGAGTTTAGTGTCTACTAGTTTTTTTAGTGCAGCATTAGTAAACTAGGTGCATATCGGAAAACTAACAAAAAAAAAAAAGTTTCTAAAAACAAAATTCCAAACAATTCAATAGCCCCCTATTGACATAAAAGAAGTTAAAAAAAACTTGAACAGTTTTATTGAAAAAATATAATTTAAAAAAATTTTCCAACTAAATTTTGGTTTAAAATATTGATTTTATATAACATTATTATAAAACACAAATATCATTCCAAAACTTGTTTATAAATATTTGCTTTGGTGTGTCAAATTTAAATTTATCATATTATTACGGATTTATTGCAGTTAATAGCGGATTTTTTAAACACTTGTTGGGATTATTTTCATTTACAATCGTTTAATTGAAGAAAGGTAAGTCAGTCGGACATTAAGATAATATTTTTTATAAATTAATTTATAATTCCTTAAAATAATTTAAGTAAAAAGTGTTATAGCTGCCAGCAAACCAATCAATTTGCAGCAAATTCGTTGCAACGAATACATTTTTTCTGTATATGTGATATGAAAATAGGGCGTTAATGTAGACAAAATTCTTGGATTCAAATATATTGTTACACTTAAAAAAGTTTGACAGTTACTATATGACAGTTGTTTGTGTAGTAATTAGTAGTTGTTGTTTTTAACTGTACCCAGTAAAAAGGTAAAATCTAAAGAACTGCTTGGAGCACACCTTATACTGCATTAGCATAGGTTTTATGTTTTACAACCGGTTCTTTTCATATGGAGTTTGACCCAAAAGCAATAGGTTCTTTTCCACCATCCTGGAACAGGTTGCATTAGAACCGGTTCTAGAACTGGTTCTAGGACAATGAAACCTTACATTTTGACTTCTGGGAATCAGTTCTAGAACGGTTCCATGGAACCAGTTGTAAAAGCATCAGTTCTGCAACAGATTCTGAGATATCCGGTTCTTCTTGAGTTCGACAACAATCCTCATGGAGTAATGCCTCCAATTCATCATCTTCGAACTCTTTTGGCTAACCTGAATGGTTTGTCTTCCGTGTCAAAATCACCACTTCTGAACTGCACAAACCATCTCTCGCACTTTGAAATCGATGGAACATATTCAGGATAAGCTTTAGTGAGCAATCGATATGCTTCAGCTGCACTTTTTTTTAAATTGAAGAAGTAAAGCAAAACTTCCCGCAAATGATGCTTTGTTGGCACAACATTCGACAATTTCGAAGCAAAAAAAAACTTTGTTGTTTACACTATTTCGTTCAATAATTAAGTGAGAATAAATGACAGATATTTACCCTGCAAAATACCTTAAAAGTTATTAAAGACACAAACCATATGTAAAAGATACGCCATCTGTTGTGAATCCCGCATTTTTTTTTTAATTTAACCGTTTCGACCCCAACTTTAAATGGCTGGGAATTTTCCGACCAAACTTCGTGTAAATGTAGATCTATACCAAATAAATATTTTTTATTACTTTTATGGCTTTGTGTATGAAATTTATATACAGGCTTTGTGGAACTACACTGCTACTGAGTAAAAAAAATCGTTATAAAAAAAATAAACATAACGGTAGTAATAGGCACAATAACACCAAAGTTGCTTGTAGGCAACTTTGGGGTCGAAAGGGTTAAGTTATACACCCAATATAAAAAAATAACTGCCAAAAACAGTATTTTCTACCAATTTTGTCAGCTGTTTTAAAATTTAGTCATTTATTTTTACGACATTGTTAGTTATTTTAAATGCATTTGTTAGTTAGTTGTTTTTCAACAGTTGAAAATAACTACATTTTCAGTTGTTTTAACTGCCATTTTCAACTGATGCTATCGACAAGCTTTTTTGAAGTGTACGGGTAGTAGAAGTTATTAATCAGTTGAATTTATTTTAAGTTTAAATTTCCATTCTCTAGTGTTTTTTTCGCAAACCATTATAATATATTATAAATTCATAATTTAAATTCAGCTAACTGCTAACTTCAAAAAATTTTTATACATCATAAAATTTGGACCAAATTTTTAAACTTGTTTAGTTTGCCTTATTTTTATAATAAAAATTATATTGTTCAATCCAAATTTATTAATAAGTAAATTATAATTTTGTTTTTAAAAATTATCAAATCATTTTAGATAATTACTACCACAATAATAATTATGTGAAATTATTTCATTCAAAACACAATTTCCTTCCAGTATGAAGTCATATTACGAGTTACTATACATTCGCTCATATCTGCTATTGTATATTAGAATATGAGCACTTATTTTAAGCTTGAAATTCATAACATAAGCTACATTTAAGATTTAAAAATTATATGCATTTTTGAATTGAATTTAGTTTTTTTCTCGCAAAAAACAAAAATAAACTTTAAGTGGCACAAGAACAATAAAAAAATTCTACCGAATTAGACGTTGGAGACGATGAAAAAATTCAACAACAAATAAAAAAAAAAACATTAATGACAATTATTTTTAAACGTGTTGTGAATATTCTAAAATTCTAATGAATGTAAAAAATACGATACATACATATTTAGAGTAATCACAGATCAATTAAAGATATTTAATTTTATATTAACAAAATTATTTAAAAAGATAATATAATCCAAACAAAGGCAAAAGAAAATGAATAAATACGCTGCCAACTTGACCGAAATATTTTTCTGTTGTAATTGATCTCGTGCAAGTTCGATTATGGAATATAAACTATGATATTTGTTGAATTAGAATCCAAAATGGAAAACGATTTTTAAGATCTTTACTCTGGCCACTATCAGTTCTAGCAATTAACGGTGGGTCTCACACTGAAGGTTTAAGAGTTAAGTGAGACCCAGACAAGTTACCAATGACATTTGCCAAAAAAGTTTTATTTTTTGTTTACATGGCAGTGACTTGCAGAGTGAGATCGAAATAAGCTCCATATAAATTGTATGCCACTTTTCTTGTTTATATCTGTCCTTTTCTATATATCACCACAATTTTGACATTCCATTTTATTAATTTTCTTCATCAAATCAGCTGATACCCATCTGTATAACTAATATTTAACCCAAAAATTTATTGTTGTTTCGTATACAATTTTTTGACATTTTCATTTGTTTAATAGTTAAGTTAAAGTTATCCCTACAGTATGAGACCCACCGTAAGATTTAAGTTAGAAGAGTTGTATTTTTGGTGACATAATATACACAACATACATATATAAAATATATGTATGTGAATACCCTTATTGCAGTACATATATTATGAGCAGGGCAAGTTTAAAATGGCACAAAAATACGTTGAAATTGGCACGCAAAATGGTATGACAAAAGCTAAAACGGCACCAAAAATTATAAAATATACAAGTTGATTTAAATGTTTTTTTTAATATTTTTAACAAAAAACAATTATGAAGTAATTCACAGTTGAACTGCTAAAGTGCAATCGGCGTAAATTATTATGATTATTAAGGGTGGGTGTGAACTGGCTAAATATAACCTAAACTAAATTCAGGTTTCTAAATTTCTATGAAATTTGAAAAAGTTTTGAAAAAATTTTTTGTATTTAGTTTAGAATTTATTTAGCCACCTCGGACAGGGCCTAAAGATTGAAATTTTCGTTGCTGTTAAAAAAACAGGAATTTCCTTTTTATCAACATTCAATAAAATATATTTTTTTTTTGAAAATTTTGTTTCAAAAATTGTCTAAAAACGTTAGGTTTTTACTGTATTTTATAGAAGATTTTAATGAAAAGTCTAAAAAAAATCAACAAAATGGCTTTTTTTGGCAAGGATTTGTAAAAATGGCATATTTACAAAATAAGAGGAAAAATGGCAAATGCCAAAAAAAAATACTTGCCCTGATTATGAGTATTGAAGTACATATATTATGAGTATTAAGTAAAATAGTTAACGAATGTTGTCATCTTTAAAATCTCAAAATTGTTTGTTATAAATAGCTTGTCAAAACCTTATTCATATTTCACTCGTCGTCGGTATTGAAAAATATTATTAAAGGCAATTTCATCTGTATTTGGTTTAAGCATTTAAATATAAAGAAGATTTCAGATACTTTAATTTTGTTAAAGCGGGGACAACAACAAACACTCCCTAAAAAATAAACATACCCATTAACATATATCATGTTTAATTATTGACATCATGTTTCAGTATTTTTTATTTTTTAATTTGATTTGCATATTTATTTTAAATATCTTTAATAAGACGTTTTTCTTAAGGCGACAGGTTGTTCGATTTTATTATATTTAGCATGTATGTTATCATAACATGAAGTACGTTTTAGATATTTGATTTCACATTCATTGGTGTTTAAGACACACTATTTGCAATTTACTCGTACTTTTTTTATATTTTGTATTTTATTGAACAGGTTTTCTTTAATTTTAACTTGTTTTTGTTGATATTTTAACAGTAAATTATTGCAAAAATGTTAAGCATGTATATGGCAACAGGTGTAAACTGGATTTGGTTGAAGTGCTTTTTTCTTCAAATATATAAATTCTTTAATGGATGTGTTGAAAGACTAAATATAGTGACTATAGTTATTGGTGTGAAGGACTCTTCAAAAAAGCGGTAAATTTATAATTAATACAGATAGTATCATATATAACTTGTTAATTGTAAAAGTTATCTCAAATGATGATTTTTGTTTAACCGACATCCACAATCTTCAACATACAGTCTCAGATAATCGCCTGCTTGTTCTTCCCCGCTCTCCTGGTAGCCCTCTTTTTCAATTATAAATTGACCAAAAGTTGTCGAAAGCAAAGAATGAACAAAAATGGCGCCCAATGTAGGTATTGTTGTTTACTATTTTTTCCCACAACTGAACAAAACTTCGGAATTTGTCCAAAGACTTTCTTGACTTGTTTTCTTTGGAAAAAATTTTAATATTTTTGTAAACTAGTATTATAATCGCAATTTCAACCAATATATGCCTATCAGTCATAGTTAAATCAATTATTATATGATATTTGCATTAATATTTTAATTTTTTACGAAACTTTTTAGATTAAGTTAATATAATTCTAGTTAGGAAATAATTTTTCATATTTAAATTATTGTTTTAAATTTTTAGACTTTGTTTTCGGATTTTAAAAGTGGAAACATAAGGTTTGTTTTTTCGAATTTTGTATAAATATTTGTATATTTAAGCATTTATAAAACTTTTAAGTAGGTATAAATTTAGCTTCTTAAAAATTAAGTAGTTAAAAAAATGCTACCAAGTCTTAAAAATTCTTGGCTTTTCTCTTTCAAATGTAAACAAAAATATTTGTCATAAAAATATTTGAAATTTTAGAATTTTTTATTTTATAAAATATCTGAAACAACAAAAGCTAACAAATGAATTATGCGTTTGTTGGTAAAGGTACAGCAGGACACACAAGATGTTTCCAGTGCTAAATCTAAAAGACATTATATCTTACTGCACTGGTGTACAATTTTAATAATAGTAATAATAATAAAAGAAAATCAGGTAAGTACGGATAGTCGTTTTTTTACAAGTCGTTATAGATATACATAGGTATAAAATTCGAAAAAACAAACCTATATTTAAATTAAAAAGAAAACAAACTTAAATAGTTTAATTTCAAATCTGTTTCTACTTAATTTAATGTTGTTTCTGCTTGACTTAAAAACTTTTCCTCTTTGTATAATGACCGGATCAGGGGGGTTACCGCGTAACTCGATTCGAAAAAAAAAGTTCGAATTCGTAAATTTTGTACCTTTCGTAAAAAGAAGTTTTAGCAAAACTTTTACTTTTTGAATTTTTATGCGTAGTGTACAAGATTTAGGATGAAAATAAATTAAAAAGTAGAATTTTTATACAGAATTATATTTTTAACAATATTTGCAAGATTTACGAATTCGAATTTTTTTTTCGAATTGAGTTACGCGGTTACCCCCTGGCATTACTTCACTAGATTTTGAAATTGCGAATATCTTTTGAAGATATCTGTAAAAGGACGATAATTTGGCGTGTATTTGTGCTTCCTTTTTTACCGAAAGTTACCCATACTTTTTCTTCGGGCAACTTGGGTAAATTGCAGGGTTGACCTTAAAATACCGTTATTATCATTAAACCTTAACCTTAAAATACCGTTATTATCATTAAATTACCACCACCGAAATAAATGAAACATCGATCTCTGCTTTTGCTAATTGCACGTGTGTTGATTGAGTATTTTACATAAATTAAGTTGATTAATTGTGTTTGTATTCATTTAGTTTGTTTCTTGCAACAAAAAAAATTTGATAGGTATGTACCGAAATAACTGACTACCGTTACCGAAATAATTGTTATATGTACCCTCAACCTTAAAATACCATTACCGTTATCCTTAAAATAGCGTTACCGAAATAAATGAAATATCGATCCCCTTAAAATTCGGTTACAAAACTAAATAAGATAATGTTACATTTAAAATACCGTCACCCAAATAATCTAAAAAAGTGTTACCTTTACCGATAACAGCATCGATTCAGTTACGATACATGCTACCAATGTCGTAAAAATAACTTACAAATTTTTGATATAAAAATTTCAAAACAATTACTAAAACTGGTAAAAAAAATACTGTTTTTTATAGTTATTATTTTTTATAAAAATATATTTAAGCCAGTGTTGCCACTTTTTGAATAATTATTCAAAAACGGGACTGATTAAACATTCGTTGGATAATTTTTGAATAATGACATTTTTGTGTAGTTTTTGTGTAATTTCACTTTTTATAGAAATTTCCGTGAATTTTTCACAAGTCCCGGAGCATTTTAATAAATTAATAAAATTTAGTCGATATTTAGACGAAACGAGTTTGTCAGTGAAATATTTACCACAAATCTCCATTTTCTGGTGAATTACTTTTATAGATTTTTTCAACACTAAACCCAATTTAGAAAAAATCAAAAATGGTGCTATGTATTTTTTTGTTTTGTTAAAAGCATCGCCTTTTAATTATTTCTCTTGGTTTGCAAGAACATTTAAAAATTCAGCGAAAGAGTGGTAAAGTTTGAGTTTGTTATGATTGTGACTTTCTAATGTCTGAAAATTTTGTTCCTGTAGTTATCATAATACTGGGCTTTGTTGACCAGCCAAAAATTTTGTTAACGCAGCAAGATGGAGCAGAATCAGAATATTTTAGAATTCTGTAAATCCAACATATTTCAGATTTCAACAACAAAAATGTTATATTAAAGGAATTAAATATGCTATGGGAGTGTTATATTTTTATGGTCTAATTCATAAACTTTTACAACAGTCTTATTGCAGGATTTTAAGCTAATTTGTGAAAAACAGTATTCATATTTGCTTAATAATGAAGAAAATAATAAAGGTTTATAGTTGGTACTCACTAACTTTAAACCTTTTATAAAGTTTGGAGTGACGAAGCCACCATTTAATTGTTAATTATTTCATTTTCAGGCATGAAATGATTTATTATAGCCATCCCATCCCTAGAATGTGTGGCTTCCAACAACTTGCATCCATCAAACTGAAAAAAACTACAACAATTGCGTAGCCAATGACCATTTTCGAAAAAATTTCCAAAAAAATGTAAAAATTAAATTAAAAAGAAAAACAAAATAATAGTGATATACAGACTGTCAAAACATTATTCGAAATTCGATTACTTTTGTATGCTTTGAATAATATGTTACAAAAAATTACTTTTTTACAAACATTTCCATTGATTTGCTTTATAAATAAAAAAAAATATTTTTAATGGTTTTTAAATTTATCTTAGCACATCATTAGTTCTCTAATTTAAGGAAATACAGTTTAACTTCCGATTACCGAGTCAATCGTTTACTTAATTTGTAAATCACTTACGACTTATTTGGGAGAAGAGAGAAAATAAACAATAGTGTTGCCAGTATCAAATCGAAAAATTAATTTATAGTTAAAATACGATTATGAATCAAGATTTCTAATAACTCTTTATAAAGCGAAATATCTACTTTAACTATAGCAAGCTTCAAATACCAAATACATTTTTTTTATGAATTAGCACATTATTTTTTAAAAGAAAATTTGTTGATACACATATTGCAAAGAAATTTCATGTTAAGGTCTGCCTTGCTACCATTAACATAAAAATTAAAGAAAACAGGCAAAATTTTATAAATACGGTGTTTTTGAAATTTTTCCTGTCTTGCCGACTTTAAATAAAGCTAGGGTTGAACATGGCTTATGCCATCACAATACGGATGCCTTGGAGGATCTACTCCAGCTTTTTTTTTTAAATTCCAGCTTTGTACTCAGAGAAAAATTGGTTTAATTTAAATATAAACGGTTAAATTTTGAGGAGTATGGGAGAGAATAATTAGCAAGTAAGTAATATTTTTGCACGCAATGCATCTGAATGAAGTAGCCTTTAATATGGATAAAATACCATTTTTTTTAATATTCAAATTTAAAAACACGCCATTTTAATCCTGAAAAAGATATTGCATTGAAATTCCCTTTAGTTAATAGAATCATTTGTAATAATATTTTCTGAGAAATTGGCCTGGATTTGCTTTTGAAGCAGGCAAAAACACGGAGCAGGTTATAGCAAAAATGATAAATTTTAGTTTTAAAATGCAAATAACTTTTGCACTTTGTAGATGATAGAAATTATACGTCTTTTAAAATCGGTTTCTAAATAGAAAAATGGCAAAACTTTGGAGTCGAATGGCATAGCTCCCGAAGTTTCGGCCATCCAAAACTTACAGTGTGAAACTTCATATCAGTAAGAAATGGCGAAATTCTTCCCAAAATATTTGTATTCTTCTCCATTGTGCCCAGGAGAGTTTATTTTGAAATAATATGAAAAATATATTTTTTGTGTAATTTCATACGGTTTTGGATAATTTTTGACCTACAGCTGTGTAATTTATTGTTTTACTGGTGGCAACGCTGATTTAAGCAAAAAAAATTTTTTCTTTCGATCACAAAATCATGTATAATTTCAAACGGTTCTCCAGTTATTAAGTTTTTATACATTGAAGATACAATACAATTTGCTGATTTTTATTTGCAAACTAAGAATATTTCAATAATAACAAATATAAACTAAACAAGAATTTTAAAAAACTCAACGAAATTTATTATTTTTTAAATGATTAACAAAAGTAACTTCAAAAATATTTTTTTTTTTATAATATTAAAAATAAACTCCTTTAAACAATTGCTAAGAAAGACAGTAATTTTCTTTAGTTTTTTTTAAATAGCTGTCATAATAGCTACTACTGATTACTGCACAAACAAGTGACATGTTGTAAGTAGTAGCTGTCAAACATTTTTGAGTGTTATACTAATTATCCAATAACAAGCTTTAAATTCTAAACATAAAAAAATTAAACAATCATTAAAAATTTGTTAACAGTAAATACCTGATATGTTAAATGAACAATATTTTAAAAGGGTAATCGCCAAATGCAGACATTTTGTTGATTTTTATAACAGTCTTATAAATCAAATTAACACGTAAAACAACAACAAATTCGATTTAAAAAACTGTTATAAAAATCAACAATATGTCTTTGCATTTGGCTATAATTGTTTAATCAACCATAGATAAAGTTATAAAACAATATGTCAGCTAGTAGACTCTATTTTTACAACAATTAAATCAATACATTTTGTATGGTCTATTAAACAATTAACTTTAAAAATTATTGAAGTTAAACAAAAAATTTATGCAATACTTACATACGTATATAAGAATTCCCAATGAGCATTGCATAAGAATAAGGTTTAAAATAAGGTTAAACGGAAATAGAAAAAGGAAATTGAAAAAACGTTTCGACATGCATTTTAAATTAAACAGATACAAAATATGGGTGAAGTTATGAAAAAAATTACAGTGGTAAAAACTTATTAACAGGGCAGCGACTTTCATGCCCTGTTAATAAAATATAGAAAATATGCGCTTTAAATATGCACTTAAACCCAAAAATATGCAATAAAAATAATAAAAAAAAAAAAACTCTAAAAACCGGTCTTTTAAAATCATGTTTATTACTCGAGATCATAAATATGCAATACAAGTCATAAAATATGCATTTAAAAGCAATATATGCAAGAATTTGCATTTAAAACAAAATATGCACAACAAATCGATTCCAATTTTCTTGTAAATTCTTTGATTCGGAAAAGTATTTGGCCAAAATTGTTCTTCAGCTACTGACTAATAACTACTTAGCAAAATTTTCTGTTCCTAAGAATCGGTTGTAGGATAACTTCTTTTCCTTTGGAACTCATTCTACTGTAGTTTCGTACGCGGATGATTTTTGTTGGAAATTGTCCCAAAAGCAACCGCTTTTATGGCTCAAAACTAGAACCGGTTGCCTGACCGACTTTTTATTTTTTAAACTTCTCATCCACTTTTACCACTAAAACATCCAAATAGTAAAAATCTTTTGGTTTTGGCCACTAAATTAAGCTACATGCGAACTTTAATGTTAATAACTTCATTGGTATAGGAGTTAAACCGAAACCGCAATTTTTCCGAAATTATTGCAAATTAAAAAAACAATTAAAAGTTCTTTAGATTTTACCTATTTACTGGGTATTTCGACACCATGCCAGTACTGTAAATTTTTAAAACCGACATGTTGCCAGTACATGTACTACTCGCTCCAAAGCCGATACTTAATCACAAGAAAAAAGTGCTAAACTAGAAAACTATCAAAATGCAATACTATGATAAGTAAATCATTTTTAAACTATTAAAAAATATCATGAAAATAATTTATACATCAATGAATTTACTTCATGGTAACAATTTTAATGTTAGAGTAGTAAATATTAAAAAAATATATATACATATACGAGCATTTGGAAGAAAACTTGATGCATTTAAGATAAGAGATAAAAAAGCATGGAATATAATAATTAAATTATAAAAAAATGTAAATTGTTTTGAACAAATAACCTAATAAAGTTGTAAAAAAGTGCAATACGAAGATTAAGTAGAAAAACGAAAGTTTTTTTTATTAGTAAACTAAAATAAAACAATAACAACTCAAGTAGAAATTTTAATGAAAATAAGAAAAATTAAACTCATCTTTTTAATGGTCAGTAAGAAAAGGGTGAAAATGGCAACACTTAACCTAAAAACGAGATTGAAATATATAATCATGATTGAAGATATGTATGTATATCAAGTGTTGACAATCATGCATAAATCATTTTATCTAAGGTCTATGAAAAAACAATGAAGGAAATCATATCAATGTTCAATTTTGAAAAAAAGCACACATAGTTAGCTCTAATAAATACATTATCTAAAAATTTAACGTCTATATCCTTTCCTTCACTGTTTTTTCGGAGTGGTGAATATCGAAATCTCGGGATTTCGATGCTAGTGTAAACGCAACTTAATAGCGAATATACCTCACAATCGAAATCGAGTTAAAAGTAGATTTCAATAGAATTCAACGTGAATCCGATCAAAATTTGAGATTTCAAACAGATTTTTCATACGAAATGAAATCCCAATTTATTTTGCATTTCCGAAAAATCTCATCGAAATCCAAATTGAAATCTCATTTTCTCCCATATTTGGAGAAAAGTAGGGACGTTTGCAGAAAAAGTGACAACATTTAGGAGTTGTTTATGTTATAAAAATGAAAATGTGACAATTTGTGTTGTTATCAAATTTGTCATGTTTCTTGTTATAGGAAATTTTGGGAAAAATTGGGAATGACACACGATTTTCTTCATTCGATTTAAAAAAAATTAAAATAAGAATTATGGTGTTTTTCAGTAAAATTAACGATTTCTTAAAAGTAAAGGAAGAAAAAAAAATTATATTTAATTATAAATTTTAATGTTTTTTTTAGTTTAAACAATTCCTAAAAAGCTGAAATTTCTAAATTTATGCAAAATGTTGATTACTTGAATTAGTTCGAACTATGAACGTCATCAATAAATGATTGTCTTAAATCATACAAATTTATTGAAATTGGCATGTTGAAATACTGAGGGTACTCACAGTTCATGCTACTTTAACTAGTAAATTAACATTTATGGTAAATTTGACAACTTTCTATGGGTTAAACTTCAAAAATCATGCTATTTTAGAACGAAAGCACATTAGAATTTAAAATGTGAATTCCTTTACTAATTACACTGTGAGACAAATGGTAGGGGTCAGTGATCGGGAAGGGTTCAAACTACCGGGGAAAGTTATATCGGTAAAAAAGAAGTTATACGTGACCCGGCGTTTCGCTGGGTCACCCCTAGGAATCGAGATATATCGATTTGACCTTTGGTGGTCTTTTTTTTTGACATAACTCGAGAACGAGAGAAAAGATATATCTCGATTCCTAGGGGTGACCCAGCGAAACGCCGGGACACGTATAACTTGTTTTTGACCGATATAACATTTCCCGTTGGTTTCATCCCATCCCGATTTTGACTGTCGCATAGTGTTATTATTCTGTTTTGTGTATTACCAGGGTAATTCCAATATTATTTTTTACTTTTATGTACAAGAAAATGTTAAATTTCCTTTAATAAAAACTTATATTGTAGTTTGTTTATTTTCAAAATTTAAAAATCAAATGTCATTCCAAAATTATTTAATCAATTGAAACGAAATCGAATGAACTAGATATCGATTCAATTCTTGTAAATCGATTGAGCAAAAATCGATTGAATTCCTAACAATTGAATTCAGTGATTGAACAAATTTTATGATGAAAATTGGGTGAAGTCTTTTTAACTTAAATTGAAGGAAACCAATTAAGAATTCATTCGATGTGTAAAATTGTAGTTTGAGAATTCAATCAAAACATTCCATATTCAATCAGAATTAAAAATAGAATGAGGGATTTAAGTCTTTAGAAGCTCTGCTCTGTGCTAACAAAGAGAAAACCCAGCAGCAAGTAAAATAAAAATGTTAACAACTCTGTTGTTTAATAGGACAATACAATTTGTCTGTAATGTTTTTTGCTGTCGTGAACAGAATACTAGGCATAAATCTAAGTATGAATTGCTATATCTTAAGAAACTTAAAAAATACGACTTAAGTAGTATTAATGTCTTTCCATTTTTCTTTCCTCTTTACCTATTCTTTTATATTTGAAATATTAAAAAAAATATGATAATAGCTAAAAAATATATACATAAAATTAAATTACCTACAAATTTCAATAGTGTAAAATGTGCATGCCGCTCGTGCAAAGTGTATATACAAAAATAAATATAATAGTAGCCAACATATAAACAAATGAAAGCGTGAAAGTTATTGTTAAATGGAAAGAGTTAGTTGTTTTTAAACGTGATGACTGCACGCTGCGGCTCAGTGCAGGCAAATGCAGCAGCCAAAAACATAATTGGGAATAAGCTGTAAAAGATTCATAGCCATCATAGCGTACTACAACCACCATCTTTAACCAAGTATAACATAAGAAAAACAATTTGTTTTTTAATTATTTAACTAAAAATATTTAGATGGTGGAGTTTGAACAAGCTAGTAGTTAAAGTAAAAGTAATTTATTAACCCATATCAATTTCCTTAACTAAATATACACAGAGAGAACTTTGCTGGACGAGTTTAAATGTATTTTTTCAGTAAGTAAATTAAATTCTCTTCACAAAGTAAATGAAAAAATTCTTAAATTTGACGAAAAGGCTTCATATATTTTACGAATCTGGTTTTAATGAAATTATTTACAACATTTTATGTAAAATTCCATTAATTCAATAAAAAGTTCCAATAGATGATGAGTTCCAGTGAAACTTCATTGGTTTTATGCAAAAATTCATTAATATCATCCAGATAATTCTCTCAGTGTAGTTTTGAAAATACACACTCCAAAAAGTTTGCCGGTAGAATCTATTGAAAATATCAGTTAAAACAACGGTATATGCAGTTAAAATGTAGTTATTTCTAACTGTTGAAAAATAACTACAAAATGCATTAAAAATAACTAACATTGTCGATTTTTCTTCCGATTACAAACAATATGTTATACTTGAAATTTGAAGTAAACATTCCAAACGGTTCTCCAGGTCTTACATATTTTGCATTGGAGATACAATACAATTTTCCGATTTTTATTTGCAAACTAAGAATCTATCAAAAATAATAAATAGAAACTAAAACTAACTAGGTGAACTAACAAAAACAACTGTTTACTGTAAATATACAGTTTTTGGAAGTTGTTTATTATATAACTAACTATTTGTACCCGGTCTTGCCAAGGATTCAAAGTCTTCTGCCTTAAAAACTAAAAAAATAATAATATAGTTGAAGAACCCTTGTTGCGTATCTTAAGATTAAGATTTGAAATAATAACTGCTCTAATAATAATAACAGCTCTAAACATCTGTTACGAAATACAGTACTTTTCGTTAGTTGTTTTTAAATAACTCTGGAAATATTTCTTTTGTAATTTTTCATAGAAAAACAACTGAAATTACAGTTAGAAACGTATACTGTTTACAACACAAACAACTGTCATATAGTAACTATCAAACAATTTTAAGTGTAAGCAATCTTTAGTTTAAAATGTGTCAAAATAGTTGGTGTAAACGCGATCAATATATAAAACTGATTATAATCATAATCTGGTAGATTATAAACGCAATGTTAAAAAGCCATAATAACTTTTGATTTCCTAATAATTTATTTTTTTTAAGAAATTATGTTATTATTTTATTATTTTAACATACATTGCATTTTTACAATGTACACTATTTGGTGTGTACGAGTAGGAATTTTGTGAATTGAAAAACACAAAATTTGACACACGCTATTGCGTTTGTTAATTACTTTCTTTCATAACATTATTTTATTGTACAAATTTACAATTTTAATGAGAAACTTTATGGAATTAACGCTTGTTATAAATGTTTGTTTTATAATCAAATCCTAAAGAAATTAAGTTTTAAGGCACATCTACACGGAAAAGATATCTCGTCGAGTTAGAGCTAGAAAATTTTATTAGTTTAGTGAAAACTGTTATTAAAACTTGCCCAAGAAAATTCTCTCGGTGCAAAAAAAAGAAAACTATTATTTTATCCTAATGAAAATTTATAAAATTATTTTTATTTTTTTTTTGTATTTTATATGTGCTTTTTGGCAATTACTGGGTTTTTCTCAGTATAAATAAAGTATTAGTGTTTTATTAAATTCAGCCATTAGATTTTTTTTTTTCAATTAAAAAATGTTTTGCTGTGTCTCATAATTTGTTCATAAAAATAAAACTTAATTAACTAATGAAATTTAATTGAAAAGTCAAAGTATTTTAAACGGAGACCTTCTTTTTAAATTTGAAAAAAAAATTATCTCCAAAGTTGTTCGTTTTTTAAACGTTAATAAACAATTGGGGTCAAAACTGCATTATATTTTTTATAGTTATTGTTACCAGCAAAATGAGTCAAATTTAATAACAAACAAAACTTAACAGCTGCATTTTCAAAAGTCAATGTAAAAAGAGACCTTAAAATACCATAATATAAAATTGAAACCGTGTCACCAAATAAAACAAAACAAATTCTCAAAGAATATAATATTGACAATTAACATAAAGATGTAAAAATATACAAGGTATTTGTATACCATATTTAAAAAAAAAATTCAAATATCTCTTAACCAAAAGCCATAAACTTTCTTAATTTATTTAGGCGGGTAACTTTTCAAAAAATAACCAGAGGCTTGGTTATTTTTTAGTAAGTTAGCATAACTTAAAAAAGTTTTTTTAGGAAAAAACTAACAACAAATTTTCTGTAAAAATATAATTAAATTCTGTTTTTAAACAATAAAATATTGTACATTTTATAAAAATCCCATTATACAGTTTAATGTCATTTGTTTTGACAACTTTACTTTAAACTTGACATTTCATCTTTACATTTTTTCATCTTCTTTGTTTATGTAAAAGGTATTATTATTGTTATTGTAAATGACAATAGCAAAAAAAAAAATACAGTAGTTATACATTTATTATAAACTTATTCGCATATTTTTATTTTACTATAAAGTAAATCATAAAAATTTTTGCTTTGTAATGTAAATTTAACACTTTTGTTTGAATTTTATTGAAATACGATAACCATTTAATCAATATTATGATTTGTCATTAAATAACCATAAATGTTTATAATTGTTTAAAAACTGTCAATGAACTTGTCATCTACCAATTACTACTCGTATTAAGATAACAATTGCTATGATAATATTAAAAGCTACATTTATAATAATAACACCTAAATGCAGTTTTATTGTTATATTATTACTAAATACTCTTACAATATAAACCAATTTTATAGTTTATGAACCAGTTAATTTTTTTAATAAAGGAAACGGAAATTTATAAAGAAAAAATATAATGAATGTATAACAAAAATGTTACGGCATGACACAATACAACTACGTATATGAATGACAGCACAACCGCACACAGTGTAATAACAGATTAAAAAAATAGTAATAATAAATCCAATGAATTTATTAAAAATACAAATAATAATAAAAATTAATGTTAGTGGATACTCTCCTAAAAATGGTTAATGTAACAGCAAGTTCCAGTAATAAATTGGCGCACTTTTTCATTTGATCAAAAAAGGCGTGAAGTTTACATTGACAATTGATAAACCATAGATAAACGGACAATGGTAATTTATAAAAATTTGTGCATACACTGAGAAAATTTCGTAGGCGCTGAGTTAAAGAATTTCTAAGTTAAATTAACTGCATTAATCGTTATCAACTAATGTTTTAATAAATATAAATTTAAATTTGTCAAAGTAAAACTCTAACGGTGGGTCTCATACTGTAGGTTTAACTTTAACTTAACTAAAAACAAAATAAATTGCCAAAAAAATGTACACAAAACAACAACAAATTTTTGGGTGAACTATTAACCTAAGTTTAAACCTGCAGTATGAGACCCACCGTAAATGTAATTTAAAATAAAATAAAAATAGAGTTCTAATAAAATTTTGTGTTATTTCACTCGCGGAAACGCAAACTCAAAAAAGTTTGACAGTTGTTTGTGTAGTAATCAATTATTGTTGTTTATAACTGTAATTACCATTGTTATTATATTCAACTATTATTACAGTTACTTAAAAACTACCAACGAAAAGTTCTGTGTTTCAGTACAGTTGTTCAAAGTAATTTTTATAATAAACCAAAATAGTACTTTTTCAGTAAACAGTTATTTTTGTAAGTTATTTAAAAAAAAAAAATATATCAAATAAAATTTCTTGCTTAATTTATACTGAGCAAAAAGTACCTAGTTTTCGAACAAAACTAGTTTTTGCTCGTTTTTTATACATATATTCATTTTGATAAGCAGAAACCAGCAAGAGCTAAAAACTAGGTAGTTTTTCCTCTGAAAAAATCGATTTTAGTTGTGACTATAAAGCTGTACTTTAGTTAGTAAAAGAAAATCAGAAGTTTGTATTGCATCTCCAATGCAGAAAAACGTACACTCAGAAAAGTTATGCAGTTACTACATGACAGTTATTTGTGTGGTAATGCGGTTGTAGTTACCCAGTCAGAAAAATACAAACGGGAAAGCGGTGGCAAAGCACTTTAACAGGTGGTACAAGTATTGGCAAAAAGTGCTTTCCCATTCCCAAAATGATAACATCATTAGACAAAAGGACCGGCTGTTCAAAAAGCGCAGGAAAAGCACTGGAGGAACAAAATTTTTAAACGTTGGCAAAACGCTGGCAAAACCAATAAATAGGTGGTCTGGAAATATATTTTCCAAAATAAAATTAAAAAAAGTTCATATGTATTTTTTTGACCCTGCCGTGATTTGAACCCAGGTAGTCGATTGCTCTACCCACTGAGCTAACGAGACATACAATATTTAATGGTTAAACACATAAATGAGTGATAACAGCTGGACAACTACTGGCTGTGCCAAAATGCTAGTACTGGCAAACAATTTTTAGTAACTAGTATGCCAGTGTTTGGAGGGCAAAAAGAAAGTTGGTCTTGAAGGAGCTTTCCCACAAACAAAAAAATTAATTTAATGAAACAAAAAAAATTTTAAATTAAAAAAAATCCAAAAAAATTTTTTTGCTTGCAACCGGATTTGAACTCGGAACCTTCCGACTGCAAACATTTTTTAACGAAGCGTCAGCATTTTTATAAAATCATTGGTTTTCCAGTGAATTGATTTTTGTACGCCTGGTAGCATTGGCTAGGTAGCACTGGATAACCACTGCTTGCAAACCTTGGCATATCACTCTAATCCAATTCTTTGCCAATGGTTTTTTTTATAAACCACCGAAATTTTTGTAAAAAAAATACTGGTAAAACGCTTTTGGCAAACGCTGGCAAAGCGTCCCAAATGAGTGTTCTGCCAGTCATTTATTTTTAATACCATGGTTACCCAGTGGTATGCCATTGCTTGCTTTTTTGTACCACTGGCGTTTTCTGACTGGGTACTTTAACTGCAATTGCAATTGTTTCACTTGGGCAAGAATGTGGCACACACATACAAAAATTGGCGTTTAGAAATGTCTAGTGAAAGAATATAAGAAGAATATTTTTCTCTTGTGTCTTTAATCAAAAAAAGGACGCTGAAGAAAGTAGACTGAAAATTTCGTAGTAAGAAATTTTATTTAATAAAGAAAATAAGTTGAGTTTTATAATAGAAAATTATAATTTATTTACGAAAATATTCTCTCTGATTATGTAAGGCGTAGACGTTTTTTGGTGTTTTTGCAGTAAAGTCGTTATTATCAAAATTGTATTAGATATACCAGGAAAATTGCACTTTTTGTTAATTTCGATTTTTAAAAATGGAGGCGTTTTTACTAAATACACCAACGCCTTATATAATCAGGCGGATTATAAAACATTGCATTTATTTTATTTCAGCTCTTTAATATTTTTATATTCTACCTGCAGAAAAAAGGAAGCCAAACCAACCCAGGTAGAAAAATACAAACGGCACAATGTCGGCCCGGTATTGCAGACGGTAGTACATGTACTGGCAATGCGTCGGATTTTCAACTTTCACTGTACTGGCATGTGGTCGAAATGATAACACCAATAAACGCTTGGCCGTAGTTATTTCCCAACGTTGGCGCAGGCTTGGGATTTTATTTTTTTGGTATTATTTCAGTACATTTAATTACAAATTTAGTAGTTTGCTAGTACTTTACCGTCCTTTTAGTGTACATCACAGATTTTTAATGTATTCTTTCGAAACTTCACGAGAAAAGAATGGCTATGTCTCTCTTACATAAATAATTGTGTAATAGATGCAAAAATACATAAAATTTATAATATTTTTAATTTTAATAAATTAAAAAAAGGTCGTTAATTTTCAGAAAACAGTACTGGCAAAGCACGTTTTAAGTGGTACCGGCATTTCCTAAAAAACAGGGCTCTCCCAGTACAATTTTTGTTGCAACGTCCGCTATTTCTACCTGGGAATATTTCATCCCCCGCAAGTAGACATCTACAACATTAAAAGTGAAAAATTAAACAAATTTGTTTCTCAATTTATTTAAGAATAAAAATTTGTTTTTATTAAATTAATAATTGGTGTAAGTAAATTTAGCAGCTTTAACAAAACAGTAGTTTTTAAAGTTTTACAATAATTTTTATGTCTGTTGTTTTAATCGCATTTTTAGTTGTTTATACAGTTTTACAATAATTTTCATGACTGTTGTTTTTTATTTTTACAATATTTGTTAGTTGATTTTTTAACAGTTAAAGATAACTTCATATTGCAGTTGATTTAAATGCAAATTTAGTGTACCTTTTTAACTGCAAATGTAGTTATTTTTACTATCATTTGTTGTTGATTTTACCTACGTAATTCCCTGAGTGTAGAAAGAGGAGTGCGGTTTGGAATTTTGACTTTAAATTTTAAGTGGAATGAAATAATTACAGTTTTTTTTTGTAATCGAAAGAAAAATATATTTTTATTTACAGTTTTTGCTAAAATACAATTTTATAATACCGACAAAATTAACTGTCAAAACAGTAGTTTTTACCAGGCTATACATTCTGTAGGACGATCACGATTATCGTTCACTTTTTAAAGTTGAATTACATAAAAATTTTGGATAATGTTAACAGTTTTAGTTAAAAACAATCTTTTTCCATTCTATAGTTTAGCATTTTTTTAAGAATCATCGTCAAAACGATAACAAGTTAGATCTCGTTTGGATGAAAAAGATATCGTTTTTCTTACGGAATCGGCCACCAATTTTGTCAGTTGCCTACAAACTTTTGCAAATTTAATACTTAAAATAGTACGAACTGTGAATTCCATCAAAAAAATTATACTGTTTTCTTTAACATTCCCCAAGTTTGAATTTATTTTACTTGAAATAAGAAATAAGATTTTCTTGCTAATTTAAACAAAAATTTTTCAAATGTCGTTTTTTATATGAAAATAAATTTTGATTGGTTTTTTACATTATCATTAAATAAACTAACTATAATTGTATTAAAGTTAGTTGCACTTTATACATATGTATATTCGCATTTCCGTTAAAGTTTTTGTGTGATTTCTTGTTATGCAAATTTTAATTGTTTGATCTTTAAAGTGAACTTGAAAATTGGTAGTATTTAGTTGTTAATATTTCTTTTTTTTTTTGTATTTTTCCACTTCAAAACAATGCGCTTTGATAATCTTGATTTGAATAGTTTTCTTCACCTTGAATTGTTTAATAATGGTATTATTATTGTTGTTGGTGGCGATGTTTTAAAGGCAAAAAGGTTAATGCACTACATTACTAAGATTTAAAACAGTTTGTTCAAGAAAAAATACATAATAACTTGCATGTTAAACCTTAGTTATAAAAAATACGACATAAAAATCTCATGCCAGCAATAGAAATTAAATTGCGACAACAGTATTATTACGCTGATGTCTTTTTTTATAGAAACCTTTTGGCTATAGCTCAAACTAATAATAAGCTGACTATATATCGCTTTAAACTGCTTATTAAATGGCGTTGCCAATAAAATAGTAATTTATCATCTGTTTTTATAAAGCGAAAGAAAATATTCGTCCAGAGGAATTTGTGTATTTTGATTTTGTTACAATAACAAAATACACTCATTCCTCTGGCGGAATTATTCCGCTCGCTTTATAAAAAAAGGGGTTAATCAATAGGAAAATTGTTTCATGTGGTGGATTTCTAAAATCCAAATACTATTTAATTTTCATCAAAAATATTTAGAGATTTGATTTTTATTTTTGAATTTAATTATCGCAAAAATGTTAATTAAACGTGTAAATATATTTCTTGCTTCAAGCATAATCCATTTATATTATTTTTCTTTAATTTATCATAAAAAATTATTACTACCTCTATTTACATTTTTTTTTACATTTTTATTATTTTATTGTCTATTTTTGTTTTGCTTTAATCAAAGTATAATTTTACATTTATTACAGGTTTGTTGACTTTTTTAATTAGCAATTGTTTATATTATGCTAGTTATGTAATTTATTTTTCAAACAAAACAAAAATATTGTTTATAGCATGTTATATCATAAAATGTAAAATATTTTTTGCATATATTTTGTAAATTTCTGCAGTTTTCTTATTTCTCACTTTGTTTGCCAGTTAAAGTTAAATGATTAATTAGTTAAAAAATTTAACATATACAATTTTAAATGCTTAAAAATATGATAAAGTCATTAATTCATCTAAAATGTTAATTAAAACTTTGCTAATCGCATTTATAAAATATTTTTTAGGTTTACGAATAAAATAGGTTAGGCCAAAGAAAATTTTTTGTTACTACAACAAGGAAAACAAAATTTTTCGGTTTTCTTAATGCCTCGTTTATTTTTGTTATCCAAAAACAGGCCATCGATATGTTTTGTCTAGTACTAAAGTATACAAATTACCAATTTGTTATTTATTACACATATTTCTTAAATAAACGTTCAAATATGCAAAAATAAAATTTTAAAATTCATTTTTAGTACCCATCATTGTTTAGTAAGTAGTCTTTCCCTATCATTGAGCTTTAAAAAACCATCAACCACATTCACTCTAGAAAAAGGTCATTGAAATTGAATTCAGATTTTAAATGTGTAAACATCATTTAGGGTATTCAAAGTAAATTTGAAAAAAGTATTAACTTATAAAATTTTCTGATAAATTAAACATAGCAAAACAATAAAAATATTGCAATAACACTACATTTATACTTCAGCAAAAACCACTTAGTTTTTGTACAAAACTAGTTTTTGCTTGTTTTTTTGAAGCGTTTTGACAAGTTAAAAACTCAGGTATATATGTAGTATAAGACAAGATCTAATAACCTTTTTATCGGGTATTTACATTGATTTTATAATCTCATAGATTATGATTTTTTTGACGTTTATGAACATTAAATGCTTGAAAAGATCATAGACTAATTCACAAGGACTGTCTTTTGCGACGTTTATCAGAACAATAACATTGTAAAATAAAGAAACGTCGGCATAAACGACTTAAGTATTCACCACATAAATTTTCATATTCAATCACTTTTTAAGCATTTAATATTGCAATTAAAATATGAGATTTATCTTTAAATTACAATTACATTACAGTTTGAAAAATAAAAATTAATATATTTAACAAATTAAAATATATAGTAAAGTGATTATGCATACTAATTTTGAAAACCTTATAACACGTATATAAAATGTATTTTGTGTGAAAAATTTGTTTTATAAGTCACTTATAAATTTTAAGAGGGGTTTATGCATATGCTCCTAATACTACAAAAATGTAATTGTGTGAATTTGAAATCATTTATGCCCAACAATATGTTCTTATACTGTTTAGTATTTTCGTAAAACTAATGAAAACAATTCAGCTACTAATGAAAACATTAAACAAAAAGATTTTGTGTTTTTTAATTTTGTATAGTTGACAACATTGAAAATACCTAGTCAGAAAAATACAAACGGGAAAGCGGTGGCAAAGCACTTTAGCAGGTGGTACAAGTACAGGCAAAAAATGCTTTCCCATTCCCAAAATGATAACATCATTAGACAAAAGGACCAGCTGTTCAAAAAGCGCCGGAAAAGCACTGGAGGAACAAAATTTTTAAACGTTGGCAAAACGCTGGCAAAACCAATAAATAGGTGGTCTGGAAATATATTTTCCAAAATAAAATTTAAAAAAAGTTCATATGTATTTTTTTTGGTCCTGCAGTGATTTGAACCCAGGCCATCAGATTGGCGACGATTGCTCTACCCACTGAGCTAACGAGATATATAATATTTGATGGCTAAACACATAAATGAGTGATAATAGCTGGACAACTACTGGCTGTGCCAAAATGCTAGTACTGGCAAAGAATTTTTTTGTAACTAGTATGCCAGTGTTGGGAGGGTAAAAAAAAGTTGGTCTTAAAGGAGCTTTCCCACAAAAAAAAAATTGATTTTTTAAAACAAAAAAAATTTTAAATTAAAAAAAATCCAAAAAAAAAATTTTTGCATGCAACCGGATTTGAACTCGGAACCTTCTGACTACAAACATTTTTTAACGAATCGTCAGCATTTTTATAAAATCATTGGTCTACCAGTGAATTGATTTTTGTACGCCTGGTAGCATTGGCTAGGTAGCACTGGATAACCACTGGTTGCAAACCTTGGCATATCACTCTAAGCCAATTCTTTGCCGGTGGTTTTTTTTATAAACCACCGAAATTTTTGTAAAACAAATACTGGTAAAACGCTTTTTTCAAACGCTGGCAAAGCGTCCCAAATGAGTGTTCTCCCAGTCATTTATTTTTAACACCGTGGTTACCCAGTGGTATGCCAGTGCTTGATTTTTTGTACCACTGGCGATTTCTGACTGGGTATTGTTGCCAATATTGAAGATTATCCGATAATCTCCCAGATTTTGAAATTTATTTTTTTTATGGGTAATCTTGCAAATTTTATTAGATTATTTTTTTCTTGTGCCCTTAATAAAAAAAGAACATCTTATAGTTTCTATTAACGAAAATAATAAGGTTACCCAATCAGAAATCGCCAGTGGTACAAAAAATCAAGTACTGGTATACCACTGGGTAAACATGGCTTTGAAAATAAATGACTGGGAGAGCACTCATTTGGGACGCTATGCCAGCGCTTGCAAAAATCGTTTTTCCAGCATTTGTTTTACAAAAATTTCGGTGGTTTATAAAAAAAAAACACTGGCAAAGAATGGTCTAAGAGTGATATGCCAAGGTTTGAAACCAGTGGTTATCCAGTGCTACCTAGCCAATGCTACCAGTGGTACAAAAACCAATTCACTGGTAGAGCAATGATTTTATAAAAATGCTGATGATTCGTTAAAAAAGGTTTGTAGTCAGGAGGTTCCGAGTTCAAATCCGGTTGCAAGCAAAAAAATTTTTTTGGATTTTTTTAATTAAAATTTTTTTTTGTTCTATAAAATCAATTTTTTTGTTTGTGGAAAAGCTCCTTTAATACCAACTTATTTTTTGCTCTCCCAACGCTGGCATATTAGTTCCAAAAAACTGTTTGCCAGTGCTAGGTTTTTCGCACAGCCAGTAGTTGTCCAGCGATTATCACTCATTTATGTGTTTAGCTATCAAATATTATATGTCTCGTCTCGTTAGCTCAGTGGGTAGAGCAATCGTCTGCCAATCTGAAGGCCTGGGTTCAAATCACGGCAGGAAAATACATATGAACTTTTTTTAAATTTTATTTTGGAAAATATATTTCCAGACCACCTATTTATTGGTTTTGCCAGCGTTTTGCCAACCTTCAAAAATTTTTTTCTCCAGTGCTTTTCCGTCGCTTTTTGAACAGCCGGTCCTTTTGTTTAATGATGTTATCATTTTGGGAATGGGAAAGCACTTTTTGCCAGTACTTGTACCACCTGTTAAAGTGCTTTGCCATCGCTTTCCCGTTTGTATTTTTCTGACTGGGTAGTTTTACATGCAAAAAAAATGTCAAAATACTTAGGTAAATACAACTACAACAATTTTTTGTATATTTTAATGAAAAAGTTTTTGCGCGACTAAAGTTTTTGTCCAACTACTTCAAAAATTTCGAATAAAACCGAACCTCAAACTCTATTCATACTGAACCCAAAACTAGAAGTTCTCGTTTTTTTTAAGTTTCGATTTTAAATTTGTATGGGATTTGACAATCGAAAACAAAATAAATTTGAAAACTACTGGTTTTGGGTTTAGTATAAATGAGGTGTAAAGCCCAATTTACACTTCTAGTTTTTGATTCAAAATTTTCATAGAATTTGACGAATAAATACGAATACTTTTCAAAAACTCCTACTTTTTGTTTGTTATTTATGCGTTTTGACAATTAAAAACTATCATGAGTAGACTGAGCAAAAATGTAGTGAAACAGTTTCCTCATTAGAGCCTCACGATCCTACGATATCTGCGCTGTACTAAGTTTTATTATATTCGGTTTAATTTACATTGTTTCGCGGCTCAAAATTCTATATTTTTACTAAAAGTGAGAGAAATAGCTCAAGTTAAACTGCTACAACCCTTTAAGTAACTATCCGATTAGCAGTGTTGCCAGAACGGCGATCTAGCGATTTTATTAACGATTTTTTATCAGCCGTAATAATTTTTAAAAACCTGCTTTTGGTTGAAAAATATTACGAAATTGTCACAATTATTACTGTTTTATTATAAAAAACAACCTTTTAAATGACTTTTTTATAAAAACTTACATAAAAAACAGTATCCTACATAGTATCAGTGGCTTTAAGTACCATTTTTCGATATTCTAGTGAAAAATTGCAAAATGTTTGCACTGTTCTTAAATCTAGTGATTTTCTAGCGATTTTTGGGTCTCATTTAGCCATATATGAGTAGTGGGTATCGAGCATTTGTTTTTTTTTTTTTTGGGTACTCGATGCTTAAAACTACTTGATATTTTCAGAGTTGCATTTTGGACGAAAAAAATATAAAAATGTGACTCCGCTAAAATATTTATCACAAAACTGCAACTCTGCTAAAAGACAAAATCAAAAGTAAATTATTTAAAAGCATATGGTAAAAAACTATGAAAAACATAATGAATAGTTGGTAAAAAAGTTTCAAAATATCTTTATAAATTTTAATATTGAATCAACGTTAACAATTTTGACGAATTTTATTAATAAATTTTAAAAATTTCAAATTTAAAAACCGTTTAAAGTATCGAGTGTCGAAATTAAAAACATCAAGTAGTAGTAGTAGTATTGGAAAGTAACCGAATATTCCAGTATTCTTACAGAAATATTGGAAAAATGCAAAACCGTTATTAATTCGCGAATATTTTAAAAAATACATACATCTTCAATTTTTTTAACAATTCGTGGTGATAGCGGTATTGTCTTGTATAACATAACAAATACGAGTATTTAGAGTACGATACCCATGGGATCGAAAAATATTCTTATTTTAGTACAAGATTCTCATATTATTTTCCTCGTCCTGGTTCTCATACGAAAAAACGACTTTTTATGCTTTTTTGCAATATTTGTGTAAGGAGACTGTGTGTTTTTAAAAAAAGTATCTATTGTAAATAAGCTAAAAGCTAAAATTAAGCCTACTTACTTTGTTTGCGATTTCCCAAAAGTAATGGATATTGATCACCTTCTCACTTACAATAAACAAAGTGTAATGAGTAGTTATTGTCCTCTCACTTACAAAAAATACAAAGTAATGACTGCACTCAAAAAAGTTTGCCGGTAGAATTTCTGAAAATTACAGTTAAAACAAAGGTTTATAAGTTACAAAGGCGACAAATGTATTTACCTTTAAAACCTAAAAAAAAAGTTAAAAAATTAACTGTAAAAAAAACTGTTTTTCTACAGTTTTTTAATGGTATAAAATTACTCGCATATCTTAATAAAAAAAAAAAAACAATTTTTTCTTTTTATTAAAAAATAGATAATTACTTCATGGTAATTGAAATTTGAATTAAAAATCCCAAAGGGTTCTCCTGTTATTGCCTTTTTCTGCATATAGGAGATACAATACAATTTGCTGGGGGGTTATTACGTAAGCGGATTCGAAAAATATTGTTCGAATTCGGAAATTTTAAAGCTCTTGTAAAAAGATATCCGTTCTTGAAAGTCCAATTTTTTTTTACTTTTCACTTTTACTAAACATTGTCTACAAGTTTTCAACATTTTCCTTCACTAAAACCTATTTTCTGTTACTGAATTTTTAATGTGAAAATTCTGTTCGAAAGCGTTTTCTTTTCGAATCGAATTACATAATAACCCCCCCTGATTTTTATTTGCAAAATTCATAAACCTCTTATATCTTTACAAAGTGTTTATGAATTGAAGGGTAAGAATATATCAATAATAATAAATATAAACTAAATAAAAATTAAAAAAAAAATTAGTTTTTAAATAACTAACAAATATAACTATTCACTGCTAAAATACTGTTTTGGCAGTTGTTTATAATGATATAAAAAGTAACTGCTTTAAACAACTGTTAAGAAATTTAAGTACTTTTTTAAGTTATTTTCTTCAATAACTGCCATATTAGTTGTTTTATACTCTTCCTTAGAAAAACAACTGTAATTACAATTAAAAATAATAACTACAGATTAATACACAAGCACTAGCCTTCAGTTTTACAGTATTCACTAGCCTTCAGTATTACAATGCGGTTAAAAATGTTACTGTAAGATTGTGAATACCGCTATAAGTTTTATCTGCGATAATATTAGTAATAGTGCCATTATTCGTTTGGTTTTTGTTTTAGAAAAGGTGCGTGCGTGTTGTTATTCGTACTTTTGGCAATTTCTTTATTAACAACTTTTTTTAAGTTGTTTTTGCCATTTTGTTCGTTGTGTTTTAAAAAAACACGTTATCTGTAGTTTTCTGTTAGTATTTTGAGGGAGTGTTGGAAGTTGGTAAATAATTTTTTTTTTTTTAATTTTAAATGTGTGAATATTAAGAAATTTCTCTTTACACATTTTGGCTTTTAATACTTAATATGGTTATTGCTTCATGGTAAATACAAATTATAGTAAAGGGAATTAAGAAAAATGTATTCATTAACTTGGCATCATCATTTTTGTAAAATAACTTGAAAAACAAAAATTCTATAAAAAAGACTATCTGAAGCGATTATATAAATTATGCACAGAATATGATTTCTACATTGATCGTCTAATCGTTTTGCAGAATCTTTAACACATTTTTGTTTAAAAAAAAATCAAAAATGTTTTTATTTAGTAAACGAACTAACGGTAATTTTTCAAAACATTGACTTCTGTTTCATTCAAGATTTTTCGTTTATTCACTTTTTGAAGTTAATTAAAAATTAATTAACAAAAAGTCTTAAGAAAACTTTATGGTGTTATGCTACTAAAACTAAAATCGTACTTTCAAATTTAGCTTTTTTTTTAAAGTACAACATTAAAACTTAACAACAATATTTTATTTTTGATACCAAAACTTAATTAACTGTTCATGTTAACGATTATTTCTAATATCGAATATAGTTGAGATTTCCAATTTAACAAACTTTGCAACAATTTGAAAGTTAAACAAGTTAGGTATATGTTGTTAGGAGGTGTTTTAGAATTTATTAACTGGGTGTTTTTATAAAAAGAATCGGACGAATTCGTTAGAAAATTTTTATGAAAAACACTAATTTAAAAACGCTTTTGTTTCAAAATTTTTGCACAAATTTGTTAGGATAGCTATATAGAATATATGCGGCTAAAAAATTTTATAAAAAAAGATTTTAAGATTGTGTTTTTCACACAAATGTTTTAACGAATTCTTCGGATTCTTTTTATAAAAACAGGCAGTAAATATTTTAGTAAGAATTTCAAATAACAAACAATTCAATTAAATAATTTTCCACATCATTAATTTTTTATAATAAATAAAATTCAAATAATTGTTAAACAAATTATTTTTTTTTTACAATAACATGATTGGCATAAAATAATCTAATTTTATTTTCTTTGATGCATTTATGACCTAAAAACTTCAACGTTTATGTTAAGAGTTTCTCTTACTCTCTTCTTTTTGGGAAGAAATAACGAAAGTCAAGAAGTCAGTTTGACCATAACAAACTTTTTTGTTTGCTTCAACTACTCGTAAATCTCTACATGAATAAATCCATGTTGTGCATTTTTATACTTTAGCATTCTTTTGAAACGTGCTGTGTTAAACATCTCATAACAAAAGTCCAAGTCACCAAGCCAGCACACAAATGTTGAAAAATACATTCACTTTATACATCCACTTCACTATTCATTCATATTAGATATTTTGTTTGGTAGCGATCCATAAAAGGTGTGTTCTTCTATGGCAATTCTTGTGTTGCATTTTGCCATTTAATAAGGTTAGTGGGTTAGTTTAAATTTTACGCATGACTATATGGAAAAATTACTTGGAGGATGTAGCAACATTCTATTGAAAATTGTTTAAATATATTTAAAAATTCAGTCTTAAAGTTTTTTGGTGGTTATGCATATTATATAATATTCTATAGTATTTGACAAAAACTCTTAAGTTTAAGCAATTTTAAATACATGCATTACTAACTTCGCTGAAATTTTAATTCTCGGTATAATAATAAATTTACAATTCCCCGAAAGCTCGTTTAAAATCCAGTTTCAAATCACCCCGAGATTTGGCGGCTAAACTGGATTTTGATTTGACAACTAAAACATTTTATAAACAAAACGAAAAATAACCTTAAATTGAATATTGAATACGAATTGTAGCCACGTTGACAACTTGGCAACCTGTGGGAACTCAAATTACCCGAAATAATAAAAATTTACACACAATTTCGACAACAACGCTTTTTTTAAAAGCTGTGTTAAATGTTGTAATGTTTTGGAAATGTCGGCAGTTTTAGTAAGTTTCCATATTTACGAGATTTTTATTTGATTTTGTGTAAATCTGGCCTATCTTTGGTATTTTACGCTGGATTTCAGTTGACACCTAAGTTTTTGATAATTAAAGCCGGATTCACAATGTTCTAGTACTCCACTCTGCAGAGTGGAGTGTACTAAAATAGGGATGGCATGATGCAATGTGTAAGTGCGAAAAAGAAAAATAAAATAAAATATGCGGAGTACTCTACCATTGTGAATTCAGCTTAATGCGAACAACATTCGTTGTTGTATTTTGTATTAAATCCAACCACTATCCACGGCTCTCTTTCATAAACCTAAAATGGTTTTAAGAGAGCTTGGGTGAAAAATAAAAAAACGCACAACAAAATTTCAATTGAAATTTTTGTGATTTCAAATTCATTTCAGTTAAAAGTTTAATCATACAATTCAATTTTTAATTGAAACTGAGTACACAGAAAAAACAGCAGGCACCAACAATGGGAATTTGTAAAAGCAATCACATTTTCTTTTAAATTGAAATTTTATTCCCAACAATTTTTTTGTTTGAAATATTTCTAACTCGTTTGTAAATTGTTATCTTTCATACAAAAATTGTTTAAAAATAAAAATTCAAAGTTACAAAAAAAAAAAAATTTTTTTTTTGGATTTATAAATTTTTTTGTTGGTGTTTTGTTTTTAAAAAGTTTTTTTATTGTATTTACAAATTTGATATGAGAAAGGTGTTTAAAAATTTAATTAGAATTTTGTAAATTCTTTCTGTGTATCGTGTCGAAAAATTTTAATTTACCATAAGTACTACACTAATAGAAAAAAGTCTGTAAAAAATTTCGTTAAAACTACTAAAAATTAGTTAAAAATGATGCTGCAGAAAAAATTTGCAAAATTAGAATATTATTTTTGCTATATTTTAGTAAGATAAACAAATAAAACTGTTAAATATATAGAATTTTAGTTATATTTGAGTTAAATTTTTGTTAATATAAAATATCAAATAAACCAGCTAAAATCAGCAAAAAATTTTGCTAAATAATTACACTGTGAGACAAATGGTAGGGGGTCAGTGATCGGGAAGGGTTCAAACTACCGGGGAAAGTTATATCGGTAAAAAAGAAGTTATACGTGTCCCGGCGTTTCGCTGGGTCACCCCTAGGAATCGAGATATATCGATTTGACCTTTGGTGGTCTTTTTTTGACATAACTCGAGAACCACTAGTCCGATTTTGCTCAAACAATTAAAAATTAATAAAAAATTAAAAATTACAATTCCTTTATTCTGTTCATATAACGTTTTTCTATATACTCAACAGTTTTGCCGGTAAAAATAAATGTATGAAGAAAAAAATATTTTTTGCCTAAAATATTAAAAAAAAGTAATAAACAAAAGGTTATTGATTTTTATGGTAGCGGTAACAAACAGCGAAACGCCGGGACACGTATAACTTGTTTTTGACCGATATAACATTTCCCGTTGGTTTCATCCCATCCCGATTTTGACTGTCGCATAGTGTTAGTAGCCTAAAAAATAATGAAAAATTTTAAATTTTCGAAGTTTTTTTCGATTTTTTTTTAAATGCAAATAAACAGCAGTTCACAATTTTTTTACCAAATATTTCTGTTAATTTAACAGGATAGACTGCTAAAAAATCTGTAAATTTAACAATTTTATTTTTGCGATGACAAATAACATGAAAATCTAACATATCAATCCAACCAACAACAATTTACTATACAAATGTGCTTTCTGAAAAAATAAAAAAAAAACTAATATGCGATTGCTTGTGCAAATTTAAATGTCACTGACACTTTAGAAAACATTGTTTTCTATTGGTGTTTATACATGAGTGGATGTCACTACATTGCTATATCTGCCAAAACAACAGAGTAGTATATTGGAAGATGACAAAGCAAATTGTGGTAAATTCTTTGTTGTTGTTTTTGTTTTTTCTTTGATATTTTGAATGTTTAATAACGCTCCTAGACGAGAACAAGAAATTCTTATTGAGTTTGTAATTTAACTTAACAAATATTTCCAGAAATTCTAAAAAAAAATTTTGATCCTCTAGGGGGGCTTTAGCCCCCATAGCCCCCCATATCAAAAAAATTTTTAAACACGAATTGCACGATGTCAACACACACACATTCACAAAAAAATGGGCATTTTTCACGAATGTTCCTTTGTGTATTCTCCGCTTTAGATTCATTTTAAACAAAAGATTTGCCAATTTTTTAATTCACTTGCTACGATTTACTACTTTTGATATAATTTTCTAGCATTCCATATGAAAAGCAATTAATTTTTGGCAATTCTTTCTTTAGTACATTCCGAATTTACTATTTTTTACTAGAAATGTAAACAAACAGACCCAATATTGTAAATAAAATTGTCTTTAAATATTTTTAAACTTGATTTTGTTAAAAAATATAACTATATATCGAAAATTTTCAATTATTCGTTAAAATAAGGTAAAGTAAAATAACAGACAACATTTAAACAACTTGAAATACAACAAAAACAACATTACATTAAACAAGGTTTAAAACAAATGAAGCAGAAAATAAAAAATGTTGCAAACTGAAAAACAAAATCAATTTGAAAGTGAAATTTTTTAATAAAAAAAATAAGCATGTTGGTTTATAAGGCTAAATTTTAAATGAGGGTGATTACAACGATTTTTCAAATACTTAATAGAAACTAATTTGGAAAAAAAATCGATCGAAACAAATTAAAAAATTTTTTTAAATAAATAACATGTATAGATAAGACTCGATTTACGTGGTTAAGTGAGAAGTTATGATAATAAATCAAAGTTAAAAGATGGAACAAATGAAAACTACACATTAGCATTAATTTAGTAAAGAAGTTCAACTGTGATATTTCACATTAGCTGTGTTCGCGTAGTCAATATTGCATTCCCGCGGGATCCCAATTTTACCACAAAGAATTCGCGTACTCCACAATTGGGTAAATGAGAGTTTTCATGTTCTTCTTCTTGCACGAAGAAGCCCAGACTTTTTTGCCTGTAAATTTGGGTAAATTGTTTTTATCAGCTGTGATATCACCAGCCGGGTTTAACTAGTTCAATTGAAATATTCACTAACTTGAACCAAATACTTAGTTCACAACTAATAGCTCTTTTAGTTTAGTAGTTAATTTAATTCATTCAGAAAACTATGTGTATCAAAATATTACAAAACTTAGTGTAAAAGTTGCCAAAGTTTCTCGGTAATATTACAACTACATAAAATTACCGACAAATTTTTGAAGACGCTTATTTAAATGTGTAAAAAGATAAATATGTAAATAAATCAAAGCTTTATTTACATATTTATATCTTTCGTTTAATATTAAAATCTTTTCCAGGTTTAGTAAACTATGTATTCCTCTTTGTAAATAAAAATGCCTGAGAAAGACATTTTTATTAAAATTTTTAATTTAAAGAGGGGTTGAACTAGAAGAGCTAACTAGATCTTTAAAACAACTTGAACTAGAACTAGAAAGAGCGCTCACAAAAACGAACTACAATGCACAAGTCTTTTGACCTTTGTTTTTTGGGGTTGAAATATGGTTTTTCTCGTTCGCGTACTTTTGTACATTTTTGTCACTTTGTGACAACATTTTTTGTTAACTCTCATTTTAACGAAATTTACCCAAAAAGTACGCAAACACAGCTATTAAGAATTTATACAAAATGTGATGTTTAATTTTTTTTATTTATTTTTGCAATTATTATTTTTTAAATTGTTTTGTGTTTTATGTAATATTGTTTCATATCGTGTAAAACCATGGATGTGTTTTGTAATATATTTTGTAAAGAATTGCCGAAAGATTATCCCCTCAATTCATAAATGCTTTGTAAAGTTATAGCAGGTTTACAAAACGTCATTTTCATACAAAATTTGTTCAATAAACCTCCTATAAATTTACAAAGCGTTTATGAATTTAGGGGTATATGTATGTATGTAGGTGAATTTTTTATGTTAAATTGTATTGTTGTTACATTTTTGTTTTTCTAAATATTGTACCTCTGTATGTTTATGTCATTGCCGGATATGATAAAAAATTAAATCCCTGGCGAAGTTGGAAAATCCCAACGAAACATAGGATGAAAAATTGTGAAATATTCTTTACTTTCTCAATGACTTTGAAGCCTGTTAGAAGCATTTCTAAAAATATAAATACCTACATTTGAAAAAGGTCGATTATAAAATTTTAATTTGAACAAATCCCATGGACTGTTAAAAAATTGTTATGATTGCCAAAGAATTTCTTGTGCAAGGTTTAATACTCAAGTCTTTATTGTAAACGGATCTTAACCAAGAGAATGAAACGGCGAAAAACAAATTTTTCAAATTTTTTTTAACACAAATCGAGTAATTTCAGTTTTTCTCCTATAATTTCAATATTAGACAATACTTTTTAAAACATTAAGGCCGTAAATCAAGGATTGACTTTACATATAGGTACAAATTTTAGAGGATATGAATAACAAGTCTTAACATTTAATAAAAACAATAAATACAACTGTTGAGCCAGCATTTTTATTCAATACCAAAAACGATTTTGAAATAAACTACGACCACTTCACTAATAAAAATTTATTTTACCTGCAATGCATAAGCAAAATGCTTTGACAACGGAAGCTTTTGTTAGTATTCAAGTGCTAAAAACCATTCATCGGTGGCCATATTTGGTACTGCATTTGAATTAATGTTTATACGAACCATACATTATGGTCAGACAAACCATACTACATTGTTGTTTTTATTTTAATAACATGGAGAAACTGCAACAACAGTTGAATTATAGAAATATTAAAAAAAATATTTCGTAATAAATTTTAATTTAAAATTAAGCAATTGTTAAAATCAGCTCTGTTAAACCAACGAGCATAGAATCTCAAGAGTATGTATGCGTCTCTACCTCTGTTAACTGGCTCTGGCTGACATTTGAAGAATTTTTATTAGATTTTATGAGATTTTTATTAGATAACTTCAATGTTTAAATATCAATAAATATTAAAAATTGTTACAATAAATATGCATATCAAAAAATAAATAAAAGAACTAAACTCGTTAACTGCAATTTAACTTCTTAAAATCTCAGACAGAGCCAGTGAGAGAGCGCGTAACAGTACGTGAGCGACTTCGGGAACTATTTTCTAACGGCGGGTAATCCATATTCACGTTTATTCTTTCTGAAAATGTTAAATTTTGTGGAGATTTTTGAGGTGTTCTCATGTTTTCAACCACAACTTTGAAACTGCTCACTGATTATGATAATTTTTAAACAAATGTGCTTGGGAGAATAACAAACAACCTGAATAAAATTATATAATCGAAATATTGAAAAAAATTGTGTTTTTTTGGGTTCTTGAAACCATAATTTTCAAATTAAAGTGTTTTTTACGACAGTCAAAAAAAAAACGGCAAGCGCCCGGATTCGGCGTTTTCGAATTAGATTTCAATTGGCACATTGTTATTGTTATACCCTGTGCTGATGTTTGTAAAACCAATAAATATTGGACTTAGACCGAACTTTTAGTATACCCATCGATTAAGAATCATTTTTCGATTCGCTTTAGTGATGCCCGTCTGTTTTTCCAGTTACTCTTGTACGCATGTTATATGTCGCAAATATGTATTAAGATATGATGGTAATAAATGGAAGCCGACATATTTTGGCCCAAGGACGAAGCCTATTCAGTTTGGTTCAGTTCATAAAATGCACTTTTTGGTATTTGGAGAAAAAATTATTGTAAGAAATAAAATAAATTAATAAAAACTAATTTTTGTCGTTTAGAAATTCAGATTAAACTCTGCGCGATTTTTTTCCCGTGTATCTACAAGTGTTTAAAGGAAATCGCCAGGGGACGACACATTCAAATATTACTTGACTTTCAAACAGGTATACAATTTTTTGTTCTTAACCACCATGTTTTTCGGTAGCGTATACTTATTAGATAAAATGATAATACAATAATATCGCGTATACGTCACCATAGACTTTTTTTTATGGAAAAAAACGGAAAATGAAAAACTTAACAGTGTCCCAGCAGAAATTACTGCTTGCTTGGAAGCAGTTTTGTCAGGGAAAGTTGAGCAGTGAAGCGATTGCATTATTGATGATATCATGCCTGATTTTTGTTCGAGATAGCTCGCGTGAAAGCACTTGTTTCGAGATCCGAAAAGGCACGAATTCACCGCTTTTAATTAGTGCTCCTGTTTTTCTTTTAAAATGTCGATAATTCATGCCATCTCGGAAGTGCATATTATAAAGCTTTTCAACTATTTAAAATCATGCCTCCTCAAAAGCACAATATTCCTGCATATTTTTTCGTGAAGAGAAAATGCCTCTTATTTTTAGTAAAACCTTTTATTTTCATTAAAATAACTTTTATCCGCATTTTAAAAAATTTTGATAGAAGAACCGCAAAAATATTTAAGCAATCAAAATGTATTACTCATTTCATGCCTTTTTAAAAAGCACAGCAAAAAGCGATGTAAACAATTAATCAACTTAGGCCTTTCATTAGTGCTGTTGACGAAGCTATACATTTTTAGAAGCGGTAAAAGTAGCAGTAAGGAAGCATTAATCGTTTTTACTGCTTCCACATTTTTGCTGGGGTATTTTTTACAATTATCGAATAAAACGCAAAAACATACAAAAAAATAAGAAAAGTTTGGTTATGGGGATTGATAGAGGATTAAAATACCATTAATTCAAGGCAAATATCAGTATAAATAAAAAAAAATGCAAGGATTTTATGATAAAAATAATCTACCTGTCTTTGAAAAGAAATTTAAAAATATATAGAAAATATATACATATATAAGTATTTGACAATATGACGTTTAATAAGGAAGTAGTAGTTGTGATATAAAAAAAGATCGAGTGGAATATGATACAAAATAAGGAATACAAAAAGAAATAAAAATGAAAAGTTTTGATAATTAAATTGATCATAGGAGATACAAATGAATAAAAAAAATTTTTCTTCAGTGTACCGATAGAGGATTAAAATACCTTTAATTAAAGGTACATATCATTTAAATCCCCCTAATTCTTATTAGTCTTTCTGAGAAAAAATTAAAAAAAATTAGTTTTTTCAAAATTCACAAAAAATAAAAATATTTAGAAACTGAAATTTAAAAAAATCGGCCGTGACAGCTTTGTGCGGAATTTTGGAAATTCAAACACTAAAAAAGAATTTTGAAAATGAGTTAAGAATTGTGACCAAAATATTATTTGCTCAAAAAAAGTTCTTTTGGACACACTGTGGGCCGATATGTTTCATACTGAAAGTTTTCCAATTTAGTTCCCTCTATTAAATATTAAAATTTTATAAATTTTTGGGCCCCCACAACCAGAGACCCGAAATAACTGTTATTTTTAAAAGAAATTCAGAATACGAATTTGATAAATTAAAATATTTCAATAATAGCTGCGTTTGGGCGGCATTCCTAACAATGATATCTCGAACAATTTTGACAGTAGAAAGCCGGAATATGTTGAAAAACTGTCAAAATCGTTCTTGATAACACTGATAGAGTCACACAAAAACACAGCTAATGTACTATTTTTTCCGTAATAATGCATAAAAAAACTTTAGAAAACTGTTGTTTTTTTATCAAAAAAAATTTTTAAACCCGTAACTACACATAATTTTTAATAGATTGTACCGAAAATTTTTTTGAGTTCTCAAAAAATAATTTTGTAACTCAAATATTTTCTTAATTTTTATCAGGGTTGGCAACCGAAACGAATTTGGGTCGATTTTATAGTTCATACTTAAATGCACTTAGCACTATACTATTGAAATTGAAGCCGATTTGAATGAATAAAAAATTTTCAAGTGTTGTATATTAGTGGTGGTAAAAATATGAGTAGTGGGTATCGAGTATTTGTCTTTTTTTGGGTACTCAACACTGTTGGTAAAAGTGGCACAAAAGTGCCATTTGTGGCACTATTGAATGTTCAATGGCACCATGGCACTCTTCATAGAATTTTGGCACTTTTTAAGAAAATTTCTATATAATTTGATAAAAGGTCGATATCGCTGGTTTTTCATTAAAAGCCACGCCTACTTAGAACGGGTAGCAAAATTAAAAAACAAACGCTACACTAAAAATTTCTACAATTTTCTGGACAATTTAATCATTATTTTGATCTTTAAAAATGAAAGCAATGGGGATAAAATAAGAAAAACTTTATTGATTCTATTTTGTCCGTCATTGGAATTTTTCAAAAATTTGTTATGGTATTCTAGTTTCACCATACAATGGTGAAAGCTTTTTCTGCCAAAAATAAAATAAAATTATCAAAAAATTGTAATTTGTGAAAAATTACGATTTTTTCGATAATATTACGAAATCTTAAATGATATGAAAACTTAAAAAATGTCCAGGACCCGCAGAACACGAGAGAACTAGTTCTAAGCACTTGGAGTTTCCTTTAAATTTTAGCATCAAGCACAACTTTAGCCCCAAAAATCCCATGTTAATACGTAATCTTTTGGAGGAATTTGCAGGAATGTCAGAATCGGTAAAAGGTACGATGCATCTTAAAATAATATCTCAAAATATGAATGAGGTATTTCATATTTTATTTCTGTGAAGAAAAATTTTGAAATTCTTCAAAAGAAAATAAAATTTTTATATTTTAAATTGTTGACAATTAAAAATATTTGTTTGTTATGTGCTTTTTATTATATGACAATTTTGTCAAGCTTTTGCTGTGACAATTTTTCTGAGAATACCAAAATTATAATAATTTCCATTCACACCAGTTTTGTGACAATTTTGTTATTGTTATAAAGTTTATAATAAGGGTGTAAATGTATAAATATTTGAAATAAAAGCTGAACATATTTTTGGAAACATTTGCACGTTGCTTAATTTTTTTTTTGGCACTTTTAAAGCTTTTTTGGCACTTTTTTGGCATAATTTAGGCACCAAACGAAAATTCTCAAATACCATCACTGGTACTCAATACTAAAAACGACTACTCGATATTTTCAGAGTTGCATTTTGGATAGACAAAATATATAAAAATGCGACTCCGCTAAAATATTTTCTACAAAAATGCGACTCCGCTAAAACATTTATCACATAACTACAACTCTGCTAAAAGAAAAAATCAGAAGTAAAATATTTAAAAGTATATGTTAAAAAACTATAAAAAACGCAATGAATAGCTGGTGAAAAAGTTTAAATATATGTTTATAAATTTTAACATTGAATTAACGTAAATATTTTCAATAATTTTACTAAAAAATTTTAAATTTAAAAACCGTTAAAAGTATGGAGTAGTATCGAGTATCCAAATCAAAAATATCGAGTAGAATCGAGTATTGAAATGTAACCGAATTTACCAGCACTATTGTATATTCTTATACAGTGCGAATTATTGTTTATAAATAAACAAATATTCTTAAATAAGTAGAAAGTTTAGTGGAGAAGGGTTAATGTTAACTAAAAAATCGTCCCTTATTCATTTCGGTTGCCAACCATGTTTTATATGTATAACGTTCTTAACTTAAATTTTCAACAATTTCATTGTTTTATAAATTAGAGTGTTAATTAACACTTTATAAAGTTAAAGTAGGTTTACAAAATAAATTGTTCATACAAAATTTGTTCCATAAACCTCCTATAACTTTACAAAGCCTTTTCAAAAAACTAGGTCGTTTTAGTGCAGTCAAGGTAGAATCTACCGAAAATTGCAATTAAAACATAGATAGGTATATAAAATTAGAAAATCGACATAGGTATACAAAATAACTTAAATTATAGTTATTTTTAACCGTAAAAAAAAACTAATATATGCAGTAAAATTGACTAACCATGTCGTAAAAATAATCGAAAAATGTTTACCTACTACAAAAAATTTTAACTGACAAAATTTGTAAAAACTATTGTTTTTATAGTTAATTTTTTCAGTTTTATAAAAATATATTTTAATGAAAAAAAACTTCCGAACAAAATTCTAAACGTTTCTACAGTTATTACGTTTTAATGCATGGGAGATACACACAATAAAATTTTCTGTTTTTTAATTTTGCGAACTAAGAATATATCAATAATAAAAAATAGAAACTAAACAAGAACTTTCAAAAACTTAACGAAATTTTTTATTATTAAATAATAAAATTAACTTTTTAGTGCAAAAAATACTGTTTTGTTAGTTATTTATTATAATATTAAAAATTACGGCTTTAAATAACTGTTACGAAACACAGTACTTTTAGGCAGTTATTTTTTAAATAGCTGTGATAATAGTTTTTTGATTTTTTTTTTATAGAAAACCAACAAAATAACTACTAATTAATACACAAATAACTGTCATGTAATAATTGACATACATACTTTGTTGAGTATATCTTCTAACAAAAAAGCACTCAGAAAATTACTTTCAATATATTATAAAATTAAATAAACGCAGAAGACACAATAACATAAAAATACCTATAGACTTTCTGTGTGTGAATGAAATTATTTGTTTAAAAAAATATTTTTTACGGTTTAAGCTGAGCTTATTATCACCTTTCAAAGAAAAATATAGACATATTTATTCATTAATACAATATTCCATAGTTGGTGTATTGTATGCTAAAAACAAAAACTAAAAAAAAAAACATAATTATTTGGCATAAGGGAATTTAAACATTAAGCAGCATATTTTTAATGAAGTTAAATTATTAAAATAATTTATATTTTACTCAATTCAAGCTAAAAATTATCAAAAGCGAGTAATTTAAATTCTACTCAAGATAAATGTAAATTGTAATAATTTTTTTTTAATGACGTAGGTGTTTTCCCCCTTAATTTAAATTCATTAACAACCTTAAAAAAATATTTTAAATATAAAAAAATATTTAAATATTAATTTTTTTTTTATTTTTTAAACCCTCGTTAAATCGCGCTTTCGGCCTTTCTTCCATAGTTGGCAAACATTAACCCTAAAATACCAATAACGATTTAAAACCATTTCAAATGATTACCGTTAACCTTAAAATAGTACACTTAAAAAAGTTTGTCAGTAGAATCTACTAAAAATGACAGTTAAAACAAAAGAATATGGCATATATACATATAACTGAAAATGTAGTAATTTTTAACTGTTGAAAAATAACTAATAAATGCATAAATGTTATTTTTAACTAACATTGTCGTATTTTTAACTAACATTGTCGTAAAATGAACTTACAAATTTTTACTACAACATTTTTGAAACAAGTGCAAAGTAGGTAAAAACTATACATACTATATTTTCATCAAATATACAAAACATAATAAAAAACAGAACCCCATTAGTGGCAATTTAACTTGTTAAAATTTAACAGTAGGTGAACAATTTGCATAGAGCCTATTAGAATCTACGTATAATGAAGTTAACCGAGCATTTGTCTTAAATGAGTTCGTCTTAAACGAGTTTTTGAAAACAACTTTTTGGTCTTCATTTTCATAGTGATATTGTTTGTGGAATAAGGAATCCGGTCTACCCAGGAAGTCTGGGTAAAATGTAGATTATCAAGCAATCTTTAAATAAAATAATTGTTTATTATGCATTAAAAAGCTTAAGGCCATTTGGTTAATTTTCAATCGAATTTCATCGTACCCAACTTAAATTTAAAACATATCAAATGGACAAAAGGAAATAAAAAAACAGCAAATAATAAAAATTAAAAAACATAAAACAAATTCAAAAATCTGACGAAACTTTTAATAAGTCAAATATGGGGGTTCTTTAAATTGGAGAAAAATTAAGCAAAAAGAATAAAAAAAAATATATAAAAAAGTGTGGGATTTTCACAACTATTTCATTATATGATTGCTGCAATAATAAACCCAAAAATATTATATGATGCTATCCGAATTCTTTACGTGTGGTTGTTTTTATTACATTTGTTAGTTTACTTTTAATAATTAAAAATTACATATTGTAGTTGATTTAAATGTCTAGTTGATTCTATTTACATAATTTCCTGAGTGTATGTCATCAAAAAATTATTAAAATTAATGTGAAGCTATTTTAAATTACCTACTCAAATTTAATAAATATTTTTTGAATGTAAACTTAAATTATATATCGTATAATAAAATATTAATGTTTCATATATATATTTTAAATCGATAATAATTTATTAGCATTATTATAATATTATATTTTTATAAAATTTTAGTCACGTTCTATAAATTATTGTCTCAAAATTGCACCTTCAAAGTTATTTACCATACGTACATAGTCTTGTTATTAGTCTTTTAGTTTGTTTATAAATATTATTATTAATGTTTTTCTTATTGTTGTTTTTTTGCTTTTTAACTAATTAATATTAACGTTACGTTTGGTTGCGTTACTTAATTGGTAGCGGCTATTTTTTTTTAAATGGTGTTGGCGGGTAGAGTTTAATTTTTAGTGGTGCTAACGAAAAAACTACATCAAAGACCCCATAGTCTATATTGAAAACAAAAATATTTGGCGCGTTAACGCCATATTGTTTTGTTAAGTTTTATATGTATAATGTAGTTTTTCTTAAATAAAAAAATCGAAAGTTTTGCAAAATATAGAAATACTTACATAAAAATGCAACAATTGTTTAAAAAAATAAAAAGAAAATCAACATAGCTAGTTTAATTTTCTTATGTTATGTTTCAAAAACTCTTGTTTAAATTTTGAAAAACTTCCGGGTTTTCAATTTAAGCAGTATAACACTTTACTTCCAAAGAAAGTTACTTCTTTCAAATGCATTTTTCTACTGTTTCTAAAAAGTTTTTTACAAAGTATTTGTTTTTTATACATATGTATATTTTTTTTAAATAGTTAATATTTCACTTATGTATGTCTAGATTGGTAGCTTTGGCATTGCGTAGTTTTTTATTTGTTGCATGCATAATATGGACACTTGGTTGATTGTTATTGTTGTGTTGTTAAAAAAAATCAGCCAGTCCCCCATGTGCTTCGTTGCACACTGTTGATCATTAGTGTAAATATCGTTGGATTATCATAAAAGTTGGATTTTTTTTACACTATTCTACAATAAAAAATGAATTTTTTTTAAATAACATTCCAAAAATCCTTACTAAATATTAAGGGGACTCAAGTTGGTGTTTTGCGCACAATTCAAAAATACACATTTTGCGTCGTCATAACTACTCCAGGCTGAACAAATGCAAAGAACAGTCTCAGGATCGTGAATACCCTCATTTATTTTTGTTTAACTGTTGCACAATTCAAAGAGTCAATGATCGAATTCATAGGTCGTAATATTTTCAGTAGTATATTAGCATTTAATGGGTCATATGTATAAAACTTAGCAATTACTTCGAAGTAATTACTTTGGGCTTAGGAATGGCTTTTAACTCCAAATTTACCAATTGGCTGATAGAATAGCATGAAACGTAAACGAAAATTAAAAAATTAAATTTCTAGTCTACTCCGAAGCAGACTAGATTTGTGAAGTAATTGCTTAAAAAACCCTGTATTTCCCCCTATTAGTAATATCTATTTTTTATTCATATGAGCCAATGTAAATTTTACAACTTTCTTATGGGTTAAACTTAAAAAATCCAGCTATTTTACAACGTCCGCACTTAAACTGTGAAACTTTTCAATATGTTTAGTGTAACTTATCTACACTTAAAAAAACAGGTCATGTTTTATTACTAGGGCTCGGAAGTTTATGCATTTTTAATCGTGTTTTATGTACATAAAAATATGTATTTCACCGTTGTATATGTATTTACACACAAACTTCCGCGCACTCAAAAAAGTTTGACAGTTACTGTATGACAGTTGTTTGTGTAGAAAACAGTAGTTGTTATTATTAACTGTAACTTCAGTTGTTTTTCTATGGAAAAACAGCTAATATGAGTTATTTAAGAAAAAACTAACGAAAAAGTACTATAATTTCCTAACAGCTGTTTAAGGCAGTTATTTTTAATATCATAATAAACAACCACCAAAACAGTATTTTTACAGAAAACAGTTATTTTTGTTAGTTATTTTGAAAATTAAAAATTTCGTTGTATTTTTTACAAAATTCTTGCTTAGTTTATATTTGTTATTATTGACATATTCTTCGTTTGGATATAAGAATCAGAAAATTTTGTTGTATCTCCAATTCATAAAAAGACGATAACTGGAGAACAGTTTGGAAATTTTATTTTAAATTTTAAGTGCGATGAAGTAGTTACACATATTTTTGTATTCGAAAGAAAAAATTTGGTTTTTATATGAAAATATTTATTTATAACAAAAAAAAAAAAATTAAATGTAGGAAAACATTAGTTTTTTACCTAATTTGTCAGTTGTTTTAAAATTTTTATAGTAAAAATTTGTCAGTTAATTTTACGACATTGTTAGTTATTTTTAATGCATTTATTAGTTATTTTTCAACAGTTAAAAATAACAAAAATTTTATATGCAGTTATTTTTAGCTGTTAAACATCAACTAGAAAATTTAGTAGAAACGACTAAAAACAAAGATATATTCAGGTAAAATGGCGACAAAGGTATTTACCTTTAAAATAACGAAAAATTTTCAACAGTTAAAAATAACAGTTGTTATATTATTTCAAATGCAAGTGTAGTGTACGCCTTTTCAACCGCAAATTCAGTTATTTTAAATGCAATTGGTTCTACCTACATAATTTTCTGAGTGTACCAGGCCACTTTATGTATAAGTTCTCGGATTATTCACAGATATAACAGATTGGTGCTGACAACAGAATATCTGGCTAATCGACTTGTTTTAAAATAGTGACCAGCAATTTTACAGTGACAGCAGAATTGCAGTTACCTCACTAAGAACTTCAAATTAGCAACAAATTAAGTTTTCAGCACGAAATGGGCTTTTGGGTGTAGTTATAAATTATAAGTTATTAGTTATAAGTTTGCAAAAAGTTTCCTCTCATTTTCTAAATTAAAGTTATTCGTTAAGCCTTTTTAATCATTAAATTAACTATTTTTCATTTCTCTTTATTTTAAGCGATGTCATAATGGAACCAATGACTGCCCTAGTATTGGCCTTTCAACTCTTGGCCCTATTCTCCATAGCTGGAGCTCTTATTATCTATCTTATTTGTAAAGTACGTGAAGATGGTGTCGAAAAAGCTGAACAAGAGAAATCTAACACGGTATTGGTAACCAGTGCCGATACCGCCTTGGGTTTACAATTATGTACTCATTTAGCTAGTAAAGGCTGTCGTGTGGTGGCCGGTATGAGAGAGGGTGTAGATAGTTTACCTGCCAAACTTTTAGTTGGATGGCTGAAAATGCGTGAATTCACCGAAGCACCAGTGTCCGGCACTATTATACCCATGTTGTTGGATGTAACAAAGGATGATGTTCTACGTGAAGCTACTGAGATAATGGGTGCTCATTTAAGTGAGGGTGAACAGGGTATAGCGGCAGTTATCAACACTAGTGGCACTTTTTATCGAGGCCGCATTGAATCGCAAGAACTCTATCAAATGGAACAAATGTTTAAGACAAATATTTTGGGTTCTTTGCGTATAGCTAATGCTTTTGCCGATTTCTTGAGACCTACCCGAGGACGTTTGATTTATTTAGGTGCTGGAAGTGGAGGTCATGGTGATGGCTTAATAGCCTACAATGTTTCACGTGTAGCTACAGATAAATGTGTACAAGAATTACGCCGTGAGTTGCAACCATTTGGTGTAAGTGTTGTATGTTTGGATACTTGTGGTTTGCATGCTGAGACGCTCTATAAACCACCAACAGCCCAAAGTAAGTGAGATTAATGCAGAAAAGATCAGTGAAGAGGAAAAATTATGGTTTTTATTGGAATTTTTTTTTTTGTTGTTTTGTATTTTTCTTTCTATTTCATTTAACTTTTTTCTTGTTTTGTTTTCTTTTTTAATTTCTTACAGTTTCCAGTGGTGCCCCAACAACCTACACGGCCAATGTTTTAAGTCCCAGCGCATTGCATGTGGTTGAGAGAGCTTTGTGGGATCAAACACCTCATGAACGTTACTCATTGTTGGCGTCTAATAAATATCAATTCGCGTTGCCATGCCGTTCTTCAATACGTCTGACAAATAAGACACCAGACAACAACAATGTCAATAAGAAATCATTGGAAACTCAACCTAAGAGAGAAGTACAACGTGTTTGAATAACCACAAATGAAATTACATTTGCAGAAAATAACGAAATTTCTGTTTTGTCTGAAAGCAAACAACAAATGGTTGAATTTCGTTTATATGTTTTAAGAAACTACAAAGATTTTGTTAAAAGAAAATTATTTATAACGATAATACAACAAAAATTATATTAATAATAGGTCCATTCGATTACTTTTCTCAGTCAAGTCCAGTAAGAATTACTCAGTACAAACTTTCAGAGAGTAAGACAAGATTTACTCTCAAAATAAAATTTTCCCAAACATGTACGCGAACAGAAAATTTGCAACAATTTGCAAGTTTGTACACACAGCTGATTACAACACCAAATATACAAATAAATTTTAACTGGTCGCTATGAAAGAAGACAATTTTTGATGTTAAACCTTAAGCAGAACATTTTTAGAAGGTTTTCTTATCTTTTCTATAATTTATTTTGAAAGTTTTACTGCTATTCATTTCCATAAAATAATACAATTGGAAAATATTTTTTTTTTATTTACCATAAACAATCATATGTTTTCGAAACATATGCTTGCAAATTCTTGCTGGCAAAAATTTATCCAGTAAAAATTTGCAAGAAAAAGAAGAAGAATTAGAAACTCTCAACATAGAACTGTCACTTTATTCTCCTTTTTTTCTTTCTGTTTACTGAGTATTTATGTAAACGAACGCCATCCAGTAAAAATTTGTACAAATTTGTACAAATTATCCAGTAATCGAATGGACCTAATAACAACAATGTTGTATTCTTTCATAATCCGAATTAAAATTTTGGAAATCAAAATTTAAAAAAATTTGTTTAACAGAATCTTTGTTAATATTAATTACTTTGTATATAAACAAAAAATATTTTTTTACATGCTCTAATTTTGTTTAACAAATTTCAATATTATGGAATTTCTTATTTTATGAAAATCAAAAAAAAAAAAAACAATTGGCAACAAAATTTTATTGTAAATATAAGTTTTTTATAAATCCTTAATTTTGTTTTAAAGGAAAATTATTATATATAATAAACATTTTATAATTAAAAAATGAAATAAAATTTCATTTTTAGCTTAAACTAATTAATCATTAACACACTGATGATGTTTTATTCATTTGATAGATATGTATCGTTTTAATGAAATATGCTCTATGACAGCGGTTCCCACCAACTTTTACTTTACGGACCCCTTGAGACATTTTCACATGTTCACGGACCCCCCATTTAAAATCTTTTTAATTAAAAAAATACCAATTCAATTCCGATGATTTTTAGGAAAAAGTTGTAAGAATATAAATCTAAAAAAAGATTTTAAAAAAAATCAAGATAATTTGGGATATTTACCAGAAAAAAAATTCTGAAGAATTTTGATGGGTTTCCAAAAAGAAGACTCTAAAAACTTAAAACTCTTAAGGGGTTATTTTTGGATTTATATGATTTTTCTAAAGAAGAAGCTAATTAAATACATATGTACATTGGCTCTGATGGGTTTCTACAAATGTCATAGAATCATAGAATGTAATTTCATCAAACCTTATTGTTAGAATTTTTTTATAAAGGAGCAAGCAAAAAATAAGGTTTATTAAATTTAACGAAAGATGTCGCCGGAGTATGAAAAGTCCTCACAATATGATATTTTAGTTGCACCATGCCGAATACACCAGATACATTTATTTTTAAACTAAAAGTTTTTATGTCCTGCAAAGGTTTTGAAAATCACGCTATATTTTTTATAATTTTGATTTTTTTTTTAATAATGCTACGAAGTTTATTTGTTAATTCCAATCATAAAGTTTAATTAAAGGCTTTTATATTTAAAAAAATTACTTACTTCTGAAATATTTCTTCGGAACTCTTTGGAAACTCCTTAGGATGCAACTACGAACCACAGGGGGTTCGCCACCTCACATTTGGGTACCGCTCTATGGAATTAACTTTCATTCATATTTCGTTATGAAATCATAACGCAATACACTGGCTGGTAAAATATCACCAGCTTTGGCTTCTGTTTTACTTTCTGTGCGTGCTGGTAAATGTACAAGTACATCGGCTCCTACAATACTTTGCAAACGACTGCTCATCTATTCATGTGTAATAAAGCGAAAGTATAAATAGTATGCGGTTAATAAAATATAAAATTGAAGGGAATTAAAGTTAATGGATTAAAAACAAACCTGATTGCCAGTTATTGAAGCGTATAGTTGACCATTTTTACTAGTTATTGAAGCACGCATATATTCTGGTCTAGCATCCAATGATATGGCTGAATTTTGTAGCTGCAAGTGAATATAAAGATGTCCATGTTTTAGTTTTTTAGTAACATAAAAATATTAGAAATAAATCTTTAACTTTGTTTAAATTACTGTTCAACTAAATCAAAACTTAATCCAAATGGATTATTTTATATGGCATTTAAAAATGTTTTAAAATAATTTTCATACAAATTTGAATTTTTATTTTGGGATAAGATTATCTGGTTTGAGCATAAATTAGTTAGAAATGATCGTAAAGAAAAGTAACCTATCAATTGTTTACAGCTACGTTTATTACTTTAAGCCTATATGACACTTGCTAGTTTCAGTATTAATAATCCAAAATAGAAAGGAGCACGAATTTCCTTATGTGAGAAATAATGTGTGTGAAGAGAACAACTATATCGAAAAACTATCAAACTGTCAAATTGATGTCGGTAATGCAGTACCCTTCATATAATTTGCATTGATGGGCTTTAAGCCTATATGACACTTGCTAGTTTCTAGATTCTAGTTTTTTGCACCATCAATGCAAATCATTATCAATGCATTACCAACATCAAACTGTCAAATTGATGTTGGTAATGCAGTACCATTCATATGATTTGCATTGATGGTTCAAAAAACTAGAATCTAGAAACTAGCAAGTGTCATATAGGCTTTACTGTTAGTGGCCAAAGCTTATGACACTTGCTAGTTTCTAGATTCTAATTTTTTTGACCATGCAAATCATATCAAATGTACTGCTTTACCGACCTCAGTTTAACAGATTGCTATTTCTTCTATAAGTTTATTTAGCCTCTCTTCTAAATTGAATTATTAATGCAAAAAAAATATATATATTTTACTGGACATTTTTTTAGCTAGGTTATTGTAATAAATAAATTAAATTAAAAAAATTAACTTGAAAATTATGTAATTGTATAATTACATAGCGCTTAGGTATTGTTCCACCTGCTTTTTTGTGTGTACATAAAATGTCATGCCATTTCCAAATATAAAAAATAAGAGTTCATTTAAGATTTTTTGAAAATATTTCTAACTAAAAACGATTTTAAAACTTTAAGCCGGTTATGCCGACTTGGAAAAAATTTTTTAATTTAATTTCTTTATTTATTACAATAACCTAGCTAAAAAAAATGTCCAGTAAAATATATATAATTTTTTTTTTTATATATACAAGTCTTGTAAAATACATACAAGCCTTGTAAAATATATACATGTCTAGTAAAAAAATGTATATATTTTATTACAAAATTATAATACTAATTTCAAAGTTTGTTGTTTAATTGCACATATCGCTAAGATAATGTTTCCCTGATTTTTTTCTGCGCGTGCCAATTTGCCAGCAAATTTGAACTTTTTTTGTGTCATTTTAAACAGGCTCTGGTCACTATATCAAATTTTAAAAAATCAATCTTTCGAGCTTCACATTCACACAAGACACACCTTTAAATTAAAAAGTGTGGGTAAATAAAATTAATTAAATTTTTAAATCATATTTTAAATTGATCACATGTCGATAACTTAAGCCATTATTATGAACAAAAATTGAATGTTGTTTATGAAATACACTTTCAAGTAGAAAGAATTAGGGAAAAAAACTTACCGCAACTTGTATAACTGGCACCATACACTTTTCATGAGGCCAACCGCTTGCCCATCTTATGGCTGGTAATGCAAACAAATGGAAACAAACAAAAGCTGACACTGGATTACCCGGTAGACCAAAGAAATATTTATCTTCCTTAGAGGCAAATGTCATAGGTTTGCTGAAAAAGATAAAAAGAATTACAATTTTATTGTGGTTAAGATATCATTCTTAATAAGACTTACCCCGGCTTCATATTTACTCTACCCACTTGTAAGTTGAAACCTAATTTCTTCAATACGGGCTTAATAAAATCCTTATCACCCATTGAAACTCCACCACTGCAGATAACAAATTCTACCTCATCGTATATGGAGGCTAGAGTTTCAGAAACTTCGTCAAAACTACGATTAAATATTTTTATTGTAATTTTTATTTTTTTGCAAGCGTGGGATTTCTTAACTTACTCATCTGTTAAGACTTTAGTGACATAGCAGTCAAAACCAAAGTATTGCAGTAGCTGTCTTAACATAGTAGTATTCGAATCATAGATTTTTCCTTCTATGGGATAATCTTGAGGTTCTAACAATTCACTACCGGTGGATATAACAGCCACCAATGGTTTATGTAAAGGTACAGCATGACCAACAGAAGCCATTAGAGATTTAACCACTACCGGCGAAAGATCCATACTCGGAAATAAGGCAGAATTTTTTGATAAATCACTGCCAATTGGTCTAAAAGGAGAAATGTTCATAAAAATTTTGTTTATTAAAAAATAAAATAAATACCTTATATCCAATTCCTTCTTGGGCTCAACTAATATCTCCACTAGGTCTTCCACACCATTTTTCTTAGTTTTAAGTAGCTTGGTGTCTTCTACTTGTATAACACAATCTGCCAACAAAGGCACTGGTGCTCCAGTATTTATTTTATAACATTCATCTTCTTGAAAATCTGTTTCTATAACAGAATCGCCTGCAGCTATATAACCCAAAACCTTCTTAGATCCCGAAAATCCTGAAGATTTCATAGCATAACCATCTTTAATGGAGGCTCGGAAAGGAGGTATGTCAATAGGGGATTTAAAATCCTTAAGAAGCTGAGGTAATGTGCTTTGAGGTTTTACAGTTTGTAAGATTATATTTAAAGCTTTTGTTACGGGCAGCATAGGAAAGGGAGAATTGCGATCAATATCATCTCCCTTGCCGGTTTTATGAGGGCAAATATGTCTTTCCGGAGGGTTATGGTTATCCTCCAACTGATCATGGGTTTTCTTAACCAATGCAAAATCATTGTTAATTAGATGTAGGGCATGTGGAAGCAAGTCTTTTATGTATTCAAAACATTCCGCAACTGCCTTTTCACTACCCGGGAAATTAATTATCAAGGTATTCTTGGCTATGCCACATACACCACGAGATAAGGCAGCGAATTTTGTTTTTTTAAGTGAATGCAAAGCTAAACCCATAGAAAGTTGTGGGCATTCCTTATCTACTACGGCCTTTGTAGCCTCGGGAGTAACATCCCGAGGAGCGAACCCCGTACCACCCGTAGTTAATATGCATGCCACCGACAGTTCGGGAGCAGATAATTGTTTTAAGTTTTGTGTTATTATCTCCTGCTCGTCTGGTAATATCTTATAGCAAACACTCACACAATTTTCGAAACTGTCTTTAACAAGTTGTACTAAACGCGGGCCGCTACGATCTTTAGAGGGATCCTGATGACAAGTATCACTTACTAAAAAATGATGTGGATTTTTAAAATAAATTAGAGTATCATACATATTATAAACAACTTACTTGTTATCACTGCAAATATAATATCCGACATGTTTTTTTTTTATAAAAATTGGGGAAAATAAGACGAAATTATAAAAAGCAACCAGCTACTTGTTGCTGTCAGTAAAAAACAAAGATAACACAAAAGTTAACAGAACAATGTTACCGAACGCACAAAAAGCTAAAGGTAGTTTGAGATGCCATATTAGGTCCATTCGTTTACGTGGACGTAACGTGACGTATCTCCTTATGGAAAATCTAATGAGTTGAAACAGCATAGCTGACAGTTTATTTCTTTTTTACTCATTATTTTAGATTAAGTCAGCTGATTCGTTACGTATAACTAAAGCTAGAATTAGTTATATGTAACGTGACGAATCAGGTGATTCAATCTAAAATAATGAGTAAAAAAGAAATAAACTGTCAGCTATGATCTTTGAACTCATTAGATTTTCCATAAGGAGACTCTTCACGTTACGTCCACGTATGGCTAATTCGAATTTAATTGAACTAAAACGCGATTAGTTGCGAACTAAGCAGTTCATGCACATCAGTGATAGTTGAATTGAACTAGTTCGTGCACAAATGACACAATCAAATTTATTAAACAGCCCTGTTTCTGTAATGAGTTTATAAAAATAACAAAATTCTTAAAATTTTTTTAATTAAAATTTATACAAAATGACTGAAAATATAGTAAATGCCAAGCCCTATGAGGTAAGAATTAAATCATTTCGTTTCAACCAAATAGTAAAATTTTTGTAATATTCCTCCATTATAAGAATCATTTATTGAACAACATTATTACAAATGCCTCTACTATAAACGAAGAAAATCTTACACCCGGGCGTAGAAATTTACGCAAATGGTTGGGAAAACCTTTTAGAGTGGTAATAACCGATGGTCGTGTGTTGGTGGGATTTTTTAACTGTACCGACAAAGATGCCAACATAGTATTATCAATGTGTGCAGAATATTTGGAAGAAGGCAAGGACGCCCGCATACTTGGCAATGTCATGATACCCGGCAAACATATTGTATCTGTCTCTGTTGATATGCCCCCCGAAGAAGTATATGCTATGTAACAAAGTTTTATTTATTAAATTATAATAACAAATATTGTCTGAACACAACAATGGTTTTGTTTATTTTTAATGCTATATTATTTATTGCTGGCGCCTTTCTGTGCTCTTTCATCCAAGGGATCATAGCCTTGTTGTATTTTTTCTTTAAATTGTTCATAGGTTCGTTTACGATCAAAATGTTTTACCCATGTACTGGGGCAATTCGTTTCGAATAATTTGCGAAATTGTTTACATGCCTCTGGTACTTTTTCTCCCGATGTCGAACTGTGTTGTGGTGCATTATCACTTAAGCATTTCCAATACTCATCCCGATGATTCCAACATTTATTTCTTTCTTCTTTGTTAAGAAAACTCATGATTTTTATTTGATAAAAACAAGGTTTTTGATAAATAATTTATAAAAGTAGTTGCATAAATCCCGATATCTGGGAAATAGCTAAACTGAAATCTGGTGGTGTTGTTCATGAACGAACTAGTTCAACTAACGGATTCACTCTTGAAAATATGAACTAGTTCATTATCATTTGTTCGCCTTTTATCAATAAAACAATTGTTTGTTTGCTTGTCGTTTGATCTACTTACAAAAAAGGAATAGACTATATATAATGTAAATACCCTGATTCCGAAACCCGTTTCTGATATCTCATATCATGTCTGAGATATCCGACTTTGATGTACCTGCCAATTTCATATACAAAAATGAAAAATTCATCCTGATTATAGTTATATTTTTTTGCTAAATTAAGTTGTATTTTTTTCAAATTAAGTAAAAATCAAACTTCATAAAAAGAAAATGGTTTTCCACAAATTATTTTTATTTTTAATAAAAATAATTTTTAAATGGATTGCAATAGAATTTTACTCGGATTGCCCTTAAGCGGAGAATACACCAGGGAACATTCGTGAAAAAATTCCCATTTTTTTGTGAATGTGTGTTGACATTCCCATTTTTTTGTGAATGTGTGTTGACATCGTGCAATTCGTGTTTACAAAATTTTTTGATATTTTTTGTTCCCTACTCAATGTTCCATCGTGTATTCTCCGCTATATAATAAAAAAACCAAAAAGTTGTAAATTTTTTATACTTTTTGTCTGTGTAAATTACATTAATGAAAAAACGTGTAAAAGATGAATAGTGCGTAAAAAATTGTCGATCAGTCAGCTACAATGATCAAGCATCCTGAACAGCTTGGCTTGATGGTTCCTATATTTGTTAGACGCTCAAATGCTGTACAGTGTTGTACAGCATGCTTGACCGTCTATAGGCCGCAACACATTTCAAGCAGCTCAAACAAGAATTTGAACGAAATAGTTCACTGACTCGAATTAATGATAAGTCACCAAAATGAACGAATAAGACCAATTGTCTAAAACCATATGTTGTGCTAAAAGAGGAAGTTACACATAAAATTATCAGCTGTTGCCGACGGGGTTGTTTTAAATATGAAATCTGCTAAAATCAGAGTTGCCAGGTTGTGGAGAAATTATATGTTACTATAATAGGCCATTCACATGAACTAGATAACTAATAGGTCATTCACATGAACAAGATAACTAAATCTCCTCATTTGTGTTCTTTATAAAATATCAAAATATGTTATATGGTAATAGAATAAAGAACACAAATGAGGAGATTTAGTTATCTCGGTCATGTGAATGTTCTATAAATCTCAATTTTGTTCCTTATTCTATTACCACATAAAGTAATTTTTTGACATTATATGGTAATAGAATAAACAACACAATTAAGCAGATTTACGTATCTCATTCCTGTGTATGACCTGTAAAAATAAGAATAAAGCTGGCCATACACTTGCAATATTATTGTATGAATTTTTTTTAATTAATTCGCATAAAAATTTATTAAGTTTATGAATTGCTGAATAAAGTATAATTATTTTAAATCAATGTTTTGATATTGAATAGAGTGAGATAATGATTTGGTCTAATTTATGATTCAAAAAGCATTATTTTCAAAGATGATTAAAAAAAGCTGATTTATAAATTCACAAATTAAAGCAATATAAAGATAATTCGCGCGAATGATTTTTATATTTTTCAAGGTTGGTCACCGTTATCGTTATAATACCGTTATCGCTAAAATACCGTTTCAAATTGAATACCGTTACCGTTATCGATACCTCTAAAAAAATTTCTTAATACCGGTATCGTTACCGATACCGTTATTTTTATGGGTAGTTACCGGTATTTTACCGGTATTTATTATTTTATATAAAAATTACAACTTTTTTATTTTTTATTTTATAATCTTGAGTGTTTTTTTTTTACAAAAAATTTATAGATAATAATTTTACTTATTAAAAATACCAGTATTGAATTTATAGCTTAAAATCTGTATTTTCAGTACTTAAAATTAAAAATATGCCATGTTTTTACTTGTTTTTATATGTTTTTAACATAATTTTTAATACCGGCACGTACCGGTATTGCTGTTTCGATAACGGTATACCGTTACCGAAACAGTCTAAAATACCGTTACCTTTACCGTTACCTAAACGAACGAAATCTGATACTGTTACCGTTACCCTTACCGTTATTCGTTTCGGTAACCAACCTTGATATTTTTTGATTCGCGAATTGATGTAAATTTTTTAATTCGATTGTATATATTTCAATTCAAAATCAAAACATTGATTTATTAGGAGAAATTTTAATTTTGTATTTAAATTTATTATTAAATCAATGTATTCAATGAAAAATTATTTATTTTACAGACATATTATTATTGAGTAAAATAAATTCGCAAATCATAAAACAATTTTAAATATGGGGGGTAACTGCGTAACTCGATTCGAAAAAAAATTTTCGAATTCGTAAATCTTGCAAATATTGTTAAAAATATAATTCTGTATAAAAATTCTACTTTTTAATTTATTTTTATCCTAAACCTTGTACACTACACATAAAAAGTAAGATTTTTGCTAAAAATTTTCTTTTTACAAAAGGTACACACAGAAAAAAAACAGGTGGAACTTTATCTAAGTGCTATGTAATTATACAACTACATAAGTTCGAAGTAAGTTTTACAATTTTCTAGCAAAATATATGCATTTTTTCGGATATTTTCCACTACACATGTATATATTTTGCAAGGGTTGTATATATTTTACAAAAAAATGTGCATACTTTACAAGAACTTTGTAAAACTAACTTGAAAATTATGTAGTTGTATAATTACATAGCACTTAGATATTATTCCCCCTGTTTTTTTCTGCGTGTACAAAATTTACGAATTCGAAAATTTTTTTTCGAATCGAGTTACGCGGTAACCCCCCTGGAATAAAAAAATGTGATTCACACGAATCAAAAAAATTAACATATAAATCGCGAATCAAAAATAATTTATTCTTTTTAAGAAATTGAATTATTACTGATTGATTTTTGTTTAAGGTCTGAATAAAATTAATCACTTTTAGTTGAAATGAAATAAAAAAATTCCTTTGATTCTAAGGAAAGAATCAACAAAAATCAAATTGATTCTTTGAATAAACACCATTCACATGAACGAGATTACTAATCTCCTCGTTTTTAGTACTTTATTATATTGCCATATAATGTCCAAATATGATGTTATATGATAATAGAATAAAGAGCACAAATGAGGAGATTTAGTTATCTCGTTCATGTGAATGGCCTATAAGACATTGATTGAATAAAGTAGGCAATAATTCAATCAATTAAAAAGTTTTACGAATCGATTCGATTAGGCTTAAGTTTCTCCTATATGAATGTTCAAAAAATAGCGTTATTAGAACTGTTCGACATCGTTACCGCGGGTACCCAATTTAAACGAAACAACAACAATTTACACACAATTTTGACATTAAAAACGCTTTTTGGTAAAATTGGGTATCCGCTGTAACCCACGTGGAACAGAGCTATTGCATTCAAAATTTCATTTTTTTGCAATTATCAAAAAAATTTATTTTCCTATTAAACTTTTTGTTTTGCAATTATTTCTTAAACTACATCTTACTTGAATATTCTAAAACCAAATTCATTATCTGCATCCCAAAGTATATTAAGAAATGATGGGACCCAACCGCGATACATAATTTTTTTCTTATTTTGTCGAAATGTGTAATTATTAAAATAACATACATACTATTTTCATTTTCGAGAATGACCGCTTTTTTCACCAAATTTGAGTGCTATCATCTACCCAATTTAACTTGTTTAATTTCAGCTTTACCATGATCTGGTATTATTCTCTTGTATGTACCCACACAGGTATTTTTTAGATTTTGTTCTTTTGTGCGCTTTATACATTCATCATAATAACATTTTTCAACATTATGCAAAAATTCTATCAATAATTTTGCATCTCCACCATTAGGCCCAACAAAATATTCACACTCTAGATACGATTTTTTTAAATCACGAACACAACAATTTATAAATTCTGGGTTTGAAGAAAACCAAGTATTTAAACGTTTCAAAGGTATACCCAGTGGTTCTCTAAGTATACCGGTTACCCAAGTATCGTCTATCCAAAATATTGAAGATTTTTTAGCTTGCTCCACTAATCTTAAAGCAGTTTTAGGATTTGTTATATATAGCCATCCCGATAAGTATGAGGGATAGGTATTTCCCGAATATTCTTGCTCACGAACAAACCATTTATTGGCCTGATTACGTATAACCACTTTGTCTTCTAAAATATATCCAGCCAACAATTCATTAGACGTAGTTAATTTTAAATTTTCCAATTCTAAAGCATCCAAATAACGCTTTAAGTAAAATATGTCATAGATAATATCATCATCAATTTTTATAATAAATCTAGCCTTACGACATTGTGTAGCTGACCATTGTAGGCCCATTATATGTTTATAGCTTAAATTTCGATAGGATTCTTCGAAATTGCCTTGTAATAAATCGCCAAATTTTTGTTGTTCACTTTGTAATTGAGCTTGGTTTATGAAATTTTCCTTTGTGGGTATAGAAGCCAATAAGAAAATTCTTTGTATGCCTAATTCGGAGAGTTTGGCCTGAGATATGGCTTGTCTATGGGCCGAGCGTACTTCATCGTGACCCACATAAGAAGTTACTACTAAAATTGCTACAAAGAAAGAAAATACAATTTTATAATAAATTTTTTCAGTGTATATGATCTCTGTTCCAAGTACGTTACCGCGGGTACCCATTTTTACCAAAATACTCTTCTATTGTCAAAATTGTTGTTGCTTCGGGTACATTGGGATCCCGCGCTAATGAAGTGGAATGAATCGATTATAAGGGCGGAATAAGTTGAGTTGATTCAAACTCTGGAAAAAAGTTAAATTTGTAACATTTGCTGCCCACAGATGTTAAGTATGAAGTCTGATTTTGGGCCAGACGCCTTGAGATTGGCCGTGGCTTTCAGAAGTGTTTTTTTTGTGGATGATTTTAATACTATTTGTTGGATAATTTTAATACTATTTGTTGGGGCCCATGTATTACTTTACACCTTACTTCACTGATGAATTTTACAGGTGATGAGCCTCAATCAGTGATTGGTAAGTCATTACAAACAAGCAGTGTGTTCCCGTACGTTCCCAATGTTACCGAAATTTACCCAAAGTTACCGAAATTTACCCAAAAGCGTTCCCGTACTCGAGAATTGGGTAAATGAGAGCGCTAATGAGAGTGTATTAGTGCTTCTCTTTTTACCAAAATTTACCCAGACTTTTTCTTCGGGTAAACTTTGGTAAAACAGCTGATGCAAATATAAACAAAAAACAATTGTGAAATTAAATTAAAAATTGTAATTAAATAAAGAAATAAGCAAAAGAAACTTTGTTTTTTGTTAAAATTAATTGAATAAAATCAAAAACAACTTTTAAATGTGAATAAACATGTCTTTTTGTGGCGATTTTCAAACTGAAATTATACGTATTTTCACATCAGTGATGGGATTTTTGGCACAATCTAAGATTGATTGGTACAATGGCACAACCGAAACTATTTTGGCACATTTTTGTTATCTACAAAATTTAATACAAAATGAATTTAAAAAATAACAATTCTTTAATTTTTAGTTGCTAAGCATTTATTGGTATTAAAATACCTTTTCGAATAAAGCAAAACTAAAAAATGGCATCGAAGATATTACCGAATAAAGCACCGTAAGTTGTTTTTCATGTGAAAAAATTTCTCTCAGACTTTAAATGCTTTAAATTGCAATTTAAGTTAAAAAAATTAACAATATTTTAATTTTATAACAAAGCCACAATCACAATTAACACAAAATGTCACTTTTTCACCAGAAAAATAATAGTCTTGTACATTAAATATGCGTGAAAACTAAGTTTGCACAATTTTCACGTGAAACTCATTGTCGTGAAAAATAATTTTTTTTTTATATGGAGTATAACAGTTTTTTCACGTGAAAACTGAACAACTTACGGTGCTTAATCCATAGAATTTTAAAAATTCAAATGCTATAAATTTATCTCAGAGCTTCGAAAGAATTAATTTAAGTTTAATTCATAAAAAAATTAATTCAGTTTTAGAAAATGTTTATATGTATACCATTTCGTGCAACCATTTCTAAAGAATTCATTCATTGGCTGCATTCCCAAATCTTTAATAAGTATCGGATGAATTTAATTTATCATTCACCTTTTAATTGAAAGAAAATTTTAATTCATTCAAAAATAATTAATTCCATAAGAATTCAAAATAGAATTAATTCCATAAGAATGCATTTACAAAATGAAAGTTGAAAACACGGTTTCTAAATGAAAATTTAGTTTTGGCACAATAAAGGCCCATTTGGCACATTTTAGTCACACACTTGGCACAAAACAAAATTTTTCAAGTCCCATCACTGTTTAACATTATACTTTGAAATAAGTTTTTGGGCTAGAAAAGTGGTTTTTTGCGTTCCTGTACTATTGGGTAATTTTGTCATTTTGTGAGAGGATTTTGTGCTTACTCTCATTTTACCGAACTTTACCCAAAAAGTAAAGAAACACACCTAAGATGTGCGTTCCCGTACTTTACCGCGGGTACCCACGGGAACACAAAACAGCCCAAACAACAACAATTTACACGCAATTTTGAGTACGGGAACGCCTTTGGGTTAGTTTGTGCAACTTCAGTAAAGTACGGGAACAGACATAAGGTAATGCGTGAGTATAAGCATCCATTACCAAAGTTCTGCTGGGTATATTCAGGGATTGAAGTGCAAGAAGAAGCAGTTTTAGTAAAAAATGTGAAACCACACTCTAGTCAAATCGACGGTCTGATTATATGATAATCACTGTTAAAGAATTCGTGTTAATTTAAAAGCACTGTATTAACCACTTACCCAACAACTCTTTTTTATATTGTTGGCATAGATTATTTTCTATAAGATATACGAAATTTGTTAAATTCAACAACAATCTTGGAATCTCCACAGGCTTGTGGGTGTCTTCGTCTGAATTTTGTGTAAATATGGTTATAAACGCATCACTTTCTGGTGTCTTGACAATTTTATTGAGATATATTATTAAAATAATTAAACCCGCAACTAATATTGTTAATAACTTATATAGAACACTAGCGCGCAAGCGCATTTTATTTATTTTTGTTGTAAATTCAATATAAACGTAAACAAAGCGCAATTACTTCTAAACCTTAAAGTGGTCATAGGGGTCATTCGGCCTCTGTCAATAGTATTATAAACCTTGTGTCACCTGAAATGATTGTTTTTAGTTTTACGTTGAAAAGTTGTTTACTGATACAGTCAACCAGAGCTGGAACAAGATATTACTTTTTTTAATCAATGGATGTAAAAATTTATTAATTTAATGAATCTGGGATTAATATTAAATAAAATTATATAATCATTTGTTCTAATTTTTATTGATTCAGTTTTGACTCGGTAATATAGTTTTATGATTTAGTTCGCGAAGTATAAATTAATGAAGAATTTTTTGTTGGAATGATTTAAACTGAATCAATTAAATGATTTAAACTGAATCAATTAAATACCATAAATCATTTACAATAGAGCTATTTAGAGGTGTGCTTTGCTCTATCTCTAACAGTTATCTCTCGCGTGTATATGTGCCTTTAAAAGAATCACTGGAAATCAGGGATGGAAGGCAATACCGCTACAATACCATTATAGATTCAAAACCCTTTTTAACTGACTACCGCTAACCTTAAAATACCGTTACTGAAATAAACGAAATACCGTTATTATTAAAATACCGTTACCGAAATAATTAGAATTCCGTTAACCTTAAAATACCGATACCGAAATATACGAAATATCGATATCCTTAAAATACCGTTCCAGAAACAATCTAAAATACTTTACCCTTACCGATAACCGCATCAATTCGGTTACCATCCGAACATTCGTGAAAAATTGTCCGTTTTTTTACTAATGTTGATTTGTGTATGTAAATGTTCGAGTTGACATTCGTGCAATTCGTGTTTACAAAATTTTTTGTTCCCTACTCAATGGTCCTAAATGTATTCGCTGCTTTTAAATTTTAATTATACATATTTAGCTATGATATTTAGACTGTCAGTTATTCGAAATCCTTGATGTTGAAAAAATATCACGTCGTTTGATCGTTAATAATTTTAAACATCCCTGTTTTTAAAAAGATGCAAATAACAGCTGTTCAACATAAATTAATAATAGGGTTTCCCTTTCAAACGGTTAAGCTACGTTTACATCTTCACCGAAATCTCGAGATTTCGATATTCACCATTCTGAAAAAGCAATGAAGGAAAGCTTATAGATATTCAATTTTGAATAAAGTACACATCACAGGTACACATATTTAGTTCTAATAAATACATTTTCGAGCCTAGGGCCTATTTTTTAGTAAATAAAGAACTTAACAATATTCATGCCTACACCTCTTTTTTAAAAAGAAACTAACCTTTTTTACATATTAAAACTATGAGTATTTGACACAATTTGTATCAGAGCTTTGAAGAATTAATTCCTTTTTGAATGAATTCACTACCAATCGAATTCAATTTTCTCTAGAATTGAATGAATTCTATTTCTTATGTAATTCACTGAATTCGTTCAACTGAACGCGTTCATCAAACAACAAATTCAAAGAATTAATTCAATTGCAGTAGTTCTTTTTATTAAATCAAATGAATTAATTCACCGGTGAACGCGTTCAATTTTATAAATCGAACGGAAAAACAGTGAATTAATTCCTTACTGAATTAATTCAATTTCATTTTCGTTCAGTGAATTAAAAAAAAATAAAATTACATTCAGTGAATTAAAAGAAAATAAAATTACGTTCAGTGAATTAAAAAAAAAATAATAATTGAAAAAAAATAAAATAAGTTCACTGAATTCAAAGCCTGTTTTCTGCCGTTCAGTAGCAGAAAACAATAATGTACAAATAAAATTTTTAAATAAGCAATTTTACAGCGTGTGCTAGTAAAAATGAACAAATTAGAAACCGGATGCTGTTTATCAACCTACATGATTCAAAAATAAAGCCTTTTACTATTAAAAATAAAAACTTTACAGTTATAGATAAATTTGTAAAAAAAATATAACTATATAACTAGTTTGAAAAATTAATAGTTATATTTTTTTTCCAAATTTATCAATTGAAAATTTAACAAAATGAAATTACATCATTGTTAAAATTGAAGGCAGTGGGATGTTCCACAATCTTCATAATTAAATATTCCACCCCATAACCATAAAATTTATCTAATCAAATAATTCAGCCATCTCTTTTTGCAGATAACACACCAATTTTGCAATAATTATTTTGTCTGTTACAATTGTTTGCATTTAAAAAGCGCTTTAGTGTGAAACTAAAAGGTATGAGTATGAAATATTTTTAAATTCTACAGACGAATACAAATTTTTGGATGTTTCTTTCGTGAGGTTTTATTTAAATTTCTGTTTGTTACGCACACTTCACAAAACACTAGTTGTCGACACCAAAATAAAACAAAATCTATTAAAAATTCTTAAAACGTCTGTAAACTATGCGCTATACAAGACACTCAACTACTGTTAAACGTTTTTCACTGGATCTGTCTGATATTTCAAGAACTTTAATTGCATTTAATGGACTTAAGTGCTAATGTTAGCACGTTGTAAAATAGCATAAATTTTGAAGTTTATTTAACCCATAGAAATTTGTCAAATTTAAGATAAATGCTAATTTACTATAAATAGTATGAACTGTGAATTCCATCATTATAGTTTTTATATTTCGTATATTTATTGAAACAAATTTTACTATTAAAATCTAGATCCACAATGATAGATTACTTTACTATGCAGAGTGGAGTGCACTTAAATAGAGATGACATAATATAATAAATTTGTATAAGAAAGGAATAAAGTTTACCCTGCACAGCGGAATACTCCATCACTGTGAATCCAGCTTGAAATTTAACCCTTCACATTCTTGAAATACAGGACAGAGCCAATTAACAGAGGTTGAGATGAATGCATACTCTTGAGATTCTATGCTTGTTGGTGTTTATAACAACACACCCAAGTTAAAACATGTTTAATTATATCGAAAAATATAAACAATAGTTGAACGATTTAATAATGGTTAATTGTGTTGTTATATTAAAGTAAAAGACTTAAAGAAATGTTTTTTTCTTTTTAAAAAGAAAGAAAAATTTGGTCATGTTTAAAATGCTGCAATTTTAAGTCTGGCAACTATTTGTAGATAAAAATAATGCAAGACTTAAGGAAATTTTATAGGATTTCCAAAAATATACAGTTTGTAGGGAACCGATCAGTACTACCTAAATTTTACTATGTAATTTGATAAAAGGTTGATATCGCTAATTTTTCGTTAAAAGCCACGCCCACTTAAAACAAGTGACAAAATGAAGAAATAAACATTACGTTAAAATTCTGTACAATTTTCTGAACCATCTCCTTGCCTTTCGTGGCGAATTTAGCCACTATTTTGATCTTTAAAAATAAAGGCAACAACAATAAAATTAGAAAAAACTTGAATTGTTTTAAATTATTGGCCACCACTGTATGTAACAAACTTATAAAAAAGGAAAAAAATAGTATTAAGCTGCCTACACACTAGGGAACATACTGAAAAAAAGAGAGCATTTTTTGTGAATGTGTGAGTGCTTTTGTGTGTGTGTGCGTGTTGAGAGCGTGCATTTCGTGTTTACAAAATTTTTTGATATTTTTTGTTCCCTCAACCATGTTCCCTAGTGTGTAGGCAGCTTTAGGTTGCGTTTACACTTGCATCGAAATCCCGAGATTTCGCTATTCACCACTCTGAAAAAACAATGAAGGAAAGCATATAAACTTTAAATTTTTATACCCAGTATATGCACTTATAACATGTAAGTTAGTATTGTAAAAATTAAATTAAGTACTTAAACGAGCGCTAAACAGTTAAATTAAAAATAATACAATTTTAACGTAGGTATATAATTTGTATTCATACTACTGAAGTTTTTGCTGCTTAACCGGCTTTACCCGGGCGTAGCAGTTTAAGGCTGAGTTACCCAACCGTAAACGTATCTGTAACGAATCAGCTGTTCCGATACCACAAGAAGAAATGTATACGAATGGTTACTAACACGTAAATGTAAACGAACTTGCCGGATCATTCTGTTGAAATCAGAATTTTCTATCCGGCATCGAAACAGCTGAATGATTTTAATCGGAAAAAATATGAAATGAATAAAGAAAATTGATTCAAACAACAAATAAGGAATAAAAATTAACAAATAAATGGAAAAATTTAGAATAAAATATAAAACCACATGAAAAAGATGCTAAATAGTAATGTCGTATACGGTAATCTATAAGTGTACTTTTTAGCTACGGCACGGTACAGTTACATCACATTTACGTTTACGGTCCCATAATCCGCCCTTTAGTGTCATCGCTGAGTAAAGATTTTCTGTGTATCAATTTTTTGCTGAAATAATGCAAAATTTCAAATTGGTCCGTAATTGGTTAGTGTATATATTCTGGTGTCATATGAATGATCCTTTTTAATGTTTATACCACATGTCCATTGTCCAAATTTTATTATTATTGACGAAGCAAGCAAGTTCACATTCAAATTTTGCAGCGAAATAACTCCGGAGAAAGGTTTCACCGACAAAAACTACATATTTTTTTGAAATTCCAATAAAAATTTTTAACCGTGGTAAAAATTTGGACCCGATCGGAGACTAACCAATTTTATGTAAAAGAAATGTTTGGAAACTATTGTTTAAATACATACATTAGTCGCTTCCTTTTTTCTTAAATTTCTTTGTATCTTTATTGTAGATGCTTTTGGTCTTCTCAATTTTGGAAATTCTTCCTGGATTTCGCTTTTAGATTCCAAAGACAAATTCTTCCATTTTTCCATTAGATCTTTTAAATTTCTTTTTTTAGATTTTAGCATCTCACTCAAATCCGATGGAACACTCATTTTTACTTTATTTTTAGTTTTAAATGGTGAAAAATGCAATAGAAAATTTTAATTTACCAAAATTCTGCAATATTTACTGTTTACAAATCTATAAAAAAAAAGTAACGGCACTTATCAGTGATACAAGTCCAGTGACTCAAAGTCGATGCGTCGCCGCCGAAGTAAGCGGCTAGATTCGTTTATATTTCTTAAGCGGCCTATCTATATAATACGATCAAGCATGCTGAACAGCTTGTTTGACAAACAAAAAAATGGTTTTTGGAATATGCGGTGAAGCATGCTGTTAAATTTAACATCAAAAACACAAAATCAATACAGCGGATGATAATGACAAAATTTTTAATCTCTTAATTATTCGTTCAAAAATGTCAACAGAAGCTGCAGTTTGTGCAATTCTTATTTACAACATTTTAGATGAATTGGAAAAGGAAACACCTAAGAAGATTCGCCTTCAAAAGAATAGCTTCGTCGAAATGCGCGAGAACTATTCGCACGTCAATTTAATAAAACAAATGGAGTTGAAGTATCCTCTGGAATTCTCGCTGGAATTTCTTGAAAAATTAACTCCAATTATAATAAAAAGTAAAACAATTATGAAGAAAGCTATAACGCCAAATGAACGTCTAACAGCTACTTTGAAGTATTTAGCAGGTGGATGTACCTTGCATGAATTAAAGTTCATTACTTAATTAGCACCACTACTTTGTCGAGCATCATTATGGAAACGTGTAAAGCTATTATAAATAATAGTTTTGAAAGATTATATCAAAGTATTCAAATTTTAAAGCCTACAAGGTTTCTTTAAAAAATAACATTTAATTTATCTATTTGGTTTTTTAGGTACCAAAATCAGAATATGAATGGCGAAAAGTCGCTTACGAATTTGAAAATATGTACGGATTTCCTAATTGCATTGGGGCTGTTGATGGCAAGCAAATCAATATAAATAAACCCAGAAATTCAGGAAATGGTTTTCTAAATTATAAAGGTAATAATAGCATCGTTTGAATCTTCCATACAAGTAGCCATCTTCTACAAAAAATATAAAATCTTTAATTAATTTTTCAAATTCACAAAATTTTCTTTGCAGCACTTACAAAAAAAAAAACCGTACAATTTCTGTTTCTGACAACAATTGTCATATAGAAAAGAGCGCCAACCAAAATGACACTAAAATGTGTAGCACTCTGATAAAAAGCGCTAAAAAAAATCGTCGTGTTCGCGAACATGTTCGTGACCTATACGAGCGACGATTTTTTTCAACAATGAGGTTGGCAGCACTACACTTATCCCATCACTGCCACCAATTCCACCACAACTTCTTGTCAAAAAATCACAACAAACATTATTCACCTCACGAATCGGTCCTCCAAGTTTAAATAAAACAACAATAAAAAGAAGAGCCCGCGCGTGCGGTACGAAGGCAGGAGTAAACAAATGCCAAAAATAAAGCGAACAAGCATGAAGATTTTAAACATTTTAACAATAGTGCGACGCGAAAAAGGAGCGACAGTAGACCGCGTGTGTAATTAAATAATTCAAAAAATGTTAAGAAAAATCAATAATTTTGTGTTAAATGCAGAAAATACAGTGATTTAATTAAATACAGAACTAAATACCCAATTAAACATAAATGAAGACACATATTTATATTAAAAATTTTTTTATGGCAAGAGTAAGAAATCTATTTTAAAATTGATTCAAAATTAAACCTAAATTTAAAGAAGTATTCCATTTATTCTTTTTTTGCTTCCATTAATAGCATCATTGCTTGACCCCCCATTTTATAATTATATATACAAAAAAAGAAGTACATATCTTTTTTCAGTCTCCTGCAATGGTGTTTAATATAGAATTCTTGTTTTATACTTCTTTTTTTATATTTTGCATATCTTTTACTCTTCATTAATACATTTTTTTTAATATATTATTTTAGTATATTTATACATATCGCCAGCTAAAATGCAACCTAACATTTTTAATTTTTTGCAGAAGAAGCAACAGACGTTGATATATATATTTCAACTAATTTGTTAATCAAATTTATAGTTTTGATCATAGAACGGTCGGTCACATTTTGTAGAAAAATATATTTTGACTCGGCTCCTCGTAAATTTTTAAAAAAGAATGAATGCCGAAATTAAAATTGAAACAAAATCATTGAAACTTGTTTTAAAAATGCAGTTACGCCTTTCTGCATTTTAGCTGATGATATGACTTCTTTTGTTTTTATTCAAGTTGCTTTTTCTTTTGCTATGTTTATGTTTCACGGATTCTCAGTTCGTTTCATTAGTGAGAGGGAGCCAGAGTTACCATAGCATTTTTTTTTTTAATTTACACAAAACTTGAAAAATGCCGAAAATTAAGGCATATTCAGAGAAAAATTGCAAGTTTTGCCAAAAGTTCACATTTGGGAGGGGGGGTGGGGTGGGCATAGTCCCAATTTTTTTTTCCAATGTATTACTTTTTGAGCTGATTTCAAAAATATAATTTTTTATGTTGACCACGCCTCGAGTGTGTGGGGCTTCAAAGTTGAAAATTAAGACTCAAATAAATTCGGAAGTACTTATCCGATCAGCAAAAAATTTAAACCAAAAGAAAGGACTGGAATATCTTTTAGGTCCGTTATGACTAGGGTGACCATTTTTTTCTGACTTCAAATCAGTACAAATTTTAAAAAATATTATCATCCAAAAAAAATATTATAATGCAGCCAACCTAATTTGTTGTCAACCAAATGGTTTGGTTGACGCAACAAATTTTTCGGTTAACCATTATACCAGTCCAAAAAACCTTAGACATTTTTCCCTATACAGACCCCAAGATAAAATTTTTTTCGCATCAAAAAATCCAGTTCTTTAAATACAGGAAACGAACCCATTATTTAGAAATTTCAATGATCTGTTAACATTCCTTTTCAAATTTTTTTTGGTAACAGATTGATGAAATATAGCCATGCTACGAATGGAGTCAAATATGACCCCAGGAAAGTATGAACGTTAATTCTTCTGAAATTTTATTCAGGCCAACGAATTTCTGTTGTCACGGGCAAATTGCATTGCCTAAACTAATTTTCTGTAGATACAAACTAACCAATCGGTTGGCTACAAATTTATTGTAGCTGTCAGAATAAATCTTTTTTCTCTTTGCTAATTTCTGCATGATTTCTGAAATAGACAAACTTCACATTTTGGCTGCGTTTTTCTACAAAAACTCGTGACGTTTTTAAAAATGAAAATCTTCCATGGAAATACCCACATATATTTCTTCAGATTTTATGGATTTTTGTACGGAAAAATCTTCAGATTTTGATGTCGTTTCCTGCACTTAGAAAACAGAATCATTCTGACAACCGGATAATTAAAATCTTTTTATCACAGTCAAATCAACTGATTTTCTATTATCGCAATGGAACTATTTGATAAATTCGGTCGTCATCACGAATCTTCACTGTGCATTTAACTACATATTAGATTAAGAAATTTACATGTAGAAAAATCATTTTGAATGATTTCTGGTAGAGAAAACCTCTCACATTCACAAAAATGTATCTTATGAAAAAAATAAATTGTACTTGCATTTCGCCTTTTTTTTACTAAAAAAATGTAATATTTTTTAAATGCCAAAAATCAGTACAAATTTTAAAAAATCAGTACAAATCAGTACACGACTTTTTCATCAGTACACGTGACCAAAAATCAGTACATGTACTGATCAAATCAGTACAAATGGTCACCCTAGTTATGATCCAACATTTTAACCCGTTGTGGAGCAGTTGAAGATTTTTCTTCGTAAAAAGTCTTTAAAATTGAACCTCTATATCTAAGTAATTATTACTAAAATGGACTGTCAAGACTTTAATCTTTCATTTGAGGTATGACATAAAACCTTAGCTTTTTAAATAACAAAGTTTTTTATGGTCAAAGTTCGACCTTTTTTTAGTTTTGTTAATGTATTCGATTTGTTGTATTTTTGCTGCGTAATTTTTTCTGTGTAACCGGCTTTCAGCTGGACTTACGGGTTTTTTCCTATGTGTTAGACAGTTTAGTGGCTTCGCTGAGCAAAGTTTTTCTGTGTTGACTGCCAGCGGCCGGACATAGGTGTTTTCTCCTATGTGATAAACGGTTTAGTAGCTTTGCTGAGAAAAGTTTTTCTGCATAAACGGCTATCGGCTATCTCCTATGTGGTAGGCAGTTTAGTGGCTTCGCTAAGTAATGTTTTACTGCAGAATTTTTTTACTGCCGTTCGTCCAAAAAACATCCACTAAGCTTAATATAAAAAATAAAAAAAAGAGGGAAAGTCCAGGTTTGACCCTTAATAACTTTGGTCTTCCACTTGCGTATAGAGAACTTATCATTATAAAGGCATAATTTTTAATAAATCGCCTTTTCACAAAAAAAGTCATAAAAAATGGAAACCTGTCAACTAGTCCACAATGGGTTAATATATGGGGTCATATTAGGCCCTATGCTCCTTGCAGGAGTAAAAGGAACAGATATATGATATTTCAAAGACCTTTCCTTTGGTGCATGGTTTAATTTAATTTAATAAAAGGTTAGCTATATGGATATTTTTTCACTTGCCCTATACCATTTTGAGAAATATAGAAACAATAATACACAGTCAGAAATTGCCAGTGGTACAAAATATCAAGCACTGGCTAACCACTGGGTAACCGCAGTTAAAATTAAATTACTTGCGGAACACTCATTTGGGACACTATTCCAGCATTTGCAAAAATCGTTTTTCCAATATTTGTTTTACAAAATTTTCAGTGCTTTATAAAAAAACATTGGCAAAGAATGCGCTTAGAGTGCTATGCCAACGTTTGCAACCAGTGGTTATCCAGTGCTACCTAGTCAGATATTACCAGCGGTACAAAATAAGTTCAGTGGTATGGAAATTATTTTATAAAAATGATGACGCTTCGTTAAAAAAGGTTTGTAGTTAGAAGGCTCAGAGTTCAAATCCTGTTCCAAGCAAAAAGAATTTTTTTTTTATATTTTTAGTTTAAAAATTTTTTTGTTTTCTAAAATCAATTTTTTTGTTTGTCGAAATGTTCCAAAAAAATTTTTTCGCACAGCTACTAGTTTTCCAGCTGTTATCATTCATTTATGTGCCACCATGTATTATATGTCTCGTTAGCTCAGTGGGTAGAGCTGACGTCTGCTAATCTGACGGCCTGGGTTCAAATCACGGCAGGACCAAAAAAAAAAAAAAAAACATGAACTTTTTTTAAATTTTATTTTGGAAAATATATTTCCACACCACCTATTTATTGGTTTTGCCAACGTTTAAAATTTTGTTTCCCCAGATCTTTCCCGGCGCTTTTTGAACAACCGGTCCTTTTTGTCTAATGATGTTATCATTTTAAGAATGGGAAAGCACTTTTTGCCAGTACTTGTACCACCTGTTAAAGTTCATTACTAGGACAAGGAATTTCATGCACCTAAAAATGGAAAATATGCTGCTAAAAAAGAAAAATATCCATAAAAATATAAGAAATATGCACTAAAAACTATTATTTTTGCAAAAATAATGCAATTTTAAACTTAAAAATATATCTAAGTTAGTTACTTTGCAAACAGACACAGAACTCGAAGATTTTCCATAGGTCAATAAGGTTTTTAAAAATGTTTATTTTGATTGAATCAAAATATAAAAATTTTAATTTTTTATATTTTTTTACAAAATAAAAAATGCTCCTAAAAATTAAAAATATGCACAAATATGCATAAAAAGCACAAAATAATGCATTAAAAAGGCACCAAATATTAGTGTCCGACCGAACTCACTTTTTTAAGGCCGAACCGAAGCCGAATACTTTTGTGTTTGAATAAAAATACAATTTGCATGAAATTTCAAATTCAAAAATGCGGAAACCAATTTTTAAAAATTTCTAAATGGCAAAAACCTAAAAAAGTTGTATTTTTCGCTCTTTAAGTAAAAATTAAGTTAAATATGTGCATATTTATAAGTTACTATACAAAAATTTTGAAATGTTATGTTCTGAGAAATGTCACAAAAAACAGTCTTTGGTGTACTATGCTTTGGTGTACATTTGTTGCTGATCGGATAAGTACTTCCAGACTTATTAAAATTTTTGTCTTCAAGTTTAAAGCCCCACCCACACTAGAGGAGTGGGGCTTGTTATTTTCCGGCACACAATAAAAATGTCTACCTATGATATAAATTTTAAAGTAATCGGAGTTATGTCCCTAAACTGGACTTTAGACAGAATTTTTTTTCAAACATGATTCAAAAAGCTGATTTATAAATTCGCGAATCCAAATAATATAAAAATGAAAATAAATTTTCACGAATTATTTTTATATTTTTTGATTCGCGAATTGATGTCAATTTTTAATTTCGTTTATAGGACTTTAAAATTTAAAATGTTGATTTATTAGGAGAAAATTTAATTTTGTATTTAAAACTATTTTTAAATCAATGTATTCAATGAAAGTTTTTTTTCTTAAGGGACATGTACACGCGAGAGAAAACTGCTGGAGATAGAGCAAAAAGCAACCCTAAATACCTTAAATCATTCACAATAGGGCTATTTAGAGGTGTGTTTTGCTCTATCTCTAGCAGTTTTCTCTCGCGTGTAAATGTGCCTTTACAGATAGCTATACTAAAATTAATACGCAAATCAGAAAAAAAAAATTATAAATTTTTAAATCCCGCATAAAAACAAAAAATTATAATTTAAGCGAATCAAAAAATCGAGTTCGCCGTGAGTCTCCCAAGAAGAAGATTATCTCGTGACCTGTATTATTTTTTTTTTTAATAGGGAATAACGGTTAATAGTTTTTGTTTTGCGATACTCTAAAACGTGTCTTAGCATACATATGTGGAGTCTAATCATATGCAAACGTTTTCTGGCATATTGGGTCCTCATCACGCTTAACCACCATTTTGAAGGTAATGGTTGTATATATGTTGCTGTTCTTCCTGTGCGTATGTTTTGTAAATCCCGCGAATCAAAAATATTTTTTTTTATTCTTTTTTAGAAATTGAATTATTACTGATGATTGAATTATTTAAGGTGGGAATCAATTCGCTAGATTCTATGAAAAGAATCAACAAAAATCAAATTGAGTCTTTGAATATTTAAGATATTGGTCTGCTATTCCCAGACTAGAAATTTAATTTTTTAATTTTCGTTTACATTTCATGCTATTCTACCAGCCAATTGGTAAATTTGGAGTTAAAAGCCATTCCTACACTCAAAAAAATAAGTTAGTAGACAAATTAGTAAAACGTCTTGTATATCAAATTTACTACTTTTCAGCAATTTTTTTGCTGAAATTCCGTTTCAGCAAAAGATTTAGTTATATTTTTTACCACTAAACTAATTTTGAACTAATGTTTTACTAATTTATTTTGCTACAAAACTTGTGCTGATAACCGCAATTATAGCGTGGACGACAACCAGATAGACAAGATGTAGATGTCGCATCTTGTCTGGATGTAGTACAGACAACGGAAATGATAATTAAAAAAAAACAACTACACAATTTCTATATTTAAATTTTCAGCAAATAAATTAACTAAAGTAAAATTTCTCTACAAATTTTTTGAGTTTTTTTCAGTCTACTAATATTCAGCAAAAAGTTTAGTGATTTTAGCAAGGATTTTATTCATTTGCAATCGACTAAGTGTTAGCAAAACTTTTGCTGAGATTACTATTTTTTGGTAAAAATCAGCTCGCTGATTTTCAGCGAACACTTTTGCTGAAATTACCAACTTTTTTGCAAGCACGCTCCTGACTAAAAATTTGCTGACACAGCAACATTTTTTGCTGACTTTACTGACTTTTTTTTTGAGTGCACTCAAAAAAATAAGTTAGTAGAAAAATTAGTAAAACGTCTTGTATATCAAGTGTACTAGTTTTCAGCAATTTTTAGTTATATTTTTAACAAAATTTTAGTTATATTTTTTTAGCACTAAACTAATTTTGAACTAATGTTTTACTAATTTATTTTGCTACAAAAATTGTGCTGATAACCGCATTCATAGCGTGGACGACAACCAGATATACAAGATGTAGATGTCGCAGCTCGTCTGGAAACGGAAATGACAAAAAAAGAAAAACAACTCTACACATATTCTATATTTAAATTTTCAGCAAATAAATTAACTAAAGTAAAATTTCGCTACAAGTTTTTTGAGTTTTTTTTCAGTCTACTAATATTCAGCAAAAAGTTTAGTGATTTTAGCAAGGATTTTGCAGTCGACTAAGTGTTAGCAAAACTTTTGCTGAAGATCATTATTCTTTTGCTGAAATCACCAACTTTTTTGCAAGCACGCTCCTGACAAAAAATTTGCTGACACAGCAAAATTTTTTGCTGACTTTACTGACTTTTTTTTGAGTGTAAGCCCAAAGTAATTACTTCGAAGTAATTGCTAAGTTTTATTCATATGACCCATTGGCTCTTATGAATAAAAAATAGATATTACTAATAGGGGGAAATATTGGGTTTTTTAAGCAATTACTTCACAATTTAAGTCTACTTGTGAGTAGACTAAAAATTTTATTTTTCTATTTTAGTTTATATTTCATGCTGTTCTACAAGTCTATGGATAAATTTGGTATTAAAAGTCATTCCTAAGCCAAAAGTAATTACTTAGAAGTAATTGCTAAAGCGCCGTTTAGATTATCACACAAGTGTGTTATACATGTCAGAAATGTGTTGTATAACGAAAATGTATAATAGTGTGAACACTGTTCGTTACACACATGTCAAAATGGGTGCACACATTTAAAAATACGGTCACACTTTTTTGACAAGATTTATTTTTTGAAATATTTCATAAAGTTCCCACTTGTCTCAACACAAGTGTTGTGTTATTCATAAATAAATGTTAAACAAAGATTAAAAACAACTAGTGGCGAAAAAAAGTAATAATACAAGAAAAAATTACCGTTTTAATTTATTTGTTGTGTGTGTCGATAACAGTCTGAACACTGAAAAGATTTTCTTTTATACTTTTTTGACAACCAGACAATTTCAGCATACTTTTTGTCATACTGGTGTGAAGAAAAGTATAAGCACTTGTGTGATAATGTGAACGGGGCTTAAGTTTTATTCATATGACCCATTGATTGAATAAAGTAGGCAATAATTCAATCAATTATAATGAGTTTTGCGAATCGATTCGTACAAAATTGAATCAGATAGTAAATCGATTAGTAATTCTCTTTAATTATTAGATTAGTATTAGTAATTGTCTTTAATTAGGATTAATAATTGTCTTTAATTATTAGATTAGTAATTGTCTTTATTACTGTATTCTTACCAAGACTAGAATATAATTTAAAAACTTGGCAACTCTGTTCATAAGTTTGTTGTGCGAGAGGTAAATCTTATTTCTCACTCTTTACGTTTAATATTAATTTTTTTTGTTAGTTATTTACGAATGTATTTTTTGTTTTTTTTATACATATATATAACGATTTTCAATTAAACAAAGAAATAAAATGTACAACTACACACAAACCTAAACAAAATTATTAAAAAGGACGCGCGCAGAAATAAGAAAAACTAATTATCATTATTTAAATGTATGGGTGTGTTAAGAACAATTTTACTTGGTTGACTTGCAAAAAAAAAAGAAAGAATTTAATATTTCACGAACTGGTCTTTTTATTCTATGCAGTTACTTGCATTAACGTTTGTTTCGCAAATATTCCAGTAAAAGTATACCCCCTCTACATAAACAGATGTATTTCCTATTAACTAGACATTATTATTGATGTCCTAAATGAAGTTATTCGGTATCAGAGTACCGATTCCGAATGATTTGTGAAGTTGTGAAGCGATGAAAAATATTTTTCACTCATTTAAAAATAATGATAACCCGGTGAAAAATGTCCATATATGAACATTTATGGTTCAACCATATATGTATGGATCCGAAAAATGAGGTAACACCTAAGTATATGTTCATATATGGACATATATGAACATATACATTTATTAAATATATGCGAATACATGCGGACGTTGCTACCCGGTGAAAAATGTTCATATACGCTCAAACATGTTCATATATGGTTTATGTATGGACACATATGAACAAATATGGATTTTTTATGAACATATATGGATTTTATATGAACATATATGGAGATATATGTGATTCCATATAGGGAAAAAATTTCATATACAGACATATATGGATGCATCTGCTATTTCATATATGGAAAAGGCACTCATATATGGACAAATATGGAAGTATATGATATTCAATTTATGCAAAAGTGACTTGTATATGAACATATTTGCAAGAATACATTTTTCCATATGTGCAAAAGGAACTCATATATGGATAAATATGGAATTATATTTAATGCCATCAATAAAAAAAGGAACATATGTAGTACCTAATTCGAATGTCATACATAAATTTATATCTATAGTACAACCTTATAATAACCCGGTGAAAAATGTCCATATATGAACATTTATGGTTCAACCATATATGTATGGATCCGAAAAATGAGGTAACACCTAAGTATATGTTCATATATGGACATATATGAACATATACATTTATTAAATATATGCGAATACATGCGAACGTTGCTGTCCTTTATTATAAGGTTGTACGATAAATATAAATTTATGTATGACATTCAAATTAGGCGCTACATATGTTCCTTTTTTTATTCATGGCATTTAATATAATTCCATATTTATCCAAATATGAGTTCCTTTTACATATATGAAAAAATGTATTCTTCGAAATATGTTCATATACAAGTCCCTTTTGCATAAATTGAATAACATATACTTTCATATTTGTCCATATATGAGTGCCATTTCCATATATGAAATAACAGATGCTTCCATATATGTCTGTATATGAAATTTTTTCCATATATGGAATCACATATACTTCCATATATGTTTATATAAAATCCATATATGTTCATAAAAAATCCATATTTGTTCATATGTGTCCATACATAAACCATATATGAACATGTTTGGGCGTATATGAACATTTTTCACCGGGAAAGGACAGCAACGTCCGCATGTATTCGCATATATGTTCATATATGTCCATATATGAACATATACTTAGGTGTTACCTCATTTTTCGGATCCATACATATATGGTTGAACCATAAATGTTCATATATGGACATTTTTCACCGGGTATCCTTTATTATAAGGTTGTACTATAGATATAAATTTATGTATGACATTCGAATTAGGCACTACATATGTTCCTTTTTTTATTGATGGCATTAAATATAATTCCATATTTATCCATATATGAGTACCTTTTACACATATGGAAAAATGTATTCTTGCAAATATGTTCATATACAAGTCACTTTTGCATAAATTGAATATCATATACTTCCATATTTGTCCATATATGAGTGCCTTTTCCATATATGAAATAGCAGATGCCTCCATATATGTCTGTATATGAAATCTTTTTCCATATATGGAATAACATATACTTCCATATATGTTCATATAAAATCCATATATGTTTATAAAAAATCCATATTTGTTCATATGTGTCCATACATAAACCATATATGAACATGTTTGAGCGTATATGAACATTTTTCACCGGGAAATGAATTATGTGGTTGTTAGCAAAGGGAGAGCATGCCACTCAAGGAAATTGCTCTATTTCGCGTTCCGGGTAAGCCCATATACGAAAACAGATTTCGTCCAAAGGCGGCCCCAAATGTTTAAATTTTATTTGTTTACAAAAAATAAAAACAAGTCACGTAAGTACGGATAGTCGTTTTTTTACAAGTAGTTATAGATATAGATATAAAATTAGAAAAAAAACAAACCTAAAATAACAAATCAGTCAAGATTTTTTTTACGTTATATGTTAAAATTTCAGTGTTGTTAACTTTATTTTAAAATCGCTAAAAACAAAGAAAAATTTGGTCATGTTTAAAGTGTTGCAATTTTAAATCTGGTGACTATTTGTAGATAAAAATAATGCAAGACTTAAGGAAATTTTATAGGATTCCCAAAAATATACAGTTTGTACAGAACCGATCAGTACTGCCTAAATTTAACTATGTAATTTGATAAAAGGTTGATATCGCTAATTTTTCGTTAAAAGCCACGCCCACTTAAAACAAGTGACAAATTGAAAAAACAAACATTACGTTAAAATTCTGTACAATTTTCTGAACCATCTCCTTGCCTTTCGTGGCGAATTTAGCCACTATTTTGATCTTTAAAAATAAGGCAACAAATTAGAAAAAACTTGAATTGTCTTAAATTCGTGGCCACAACTGTAAACAGGCTTTTATGCTACCTACACACGAAGGAATATTCGTCACAGAACATGCACACAGGGAAAAGATTAGTTGGAAAATTTTTGAAATTACAATAACTTGACGACGATAGCATAACTTTAGTTAAAACTGTAGAATATCAATTATAATAGTTAAAAGTTTATATAAGTGACTAATTCTTTGTATCAACAACTGAATTAAAACGCTTTTTTGATAAAAATTAGGCATCCCAACCAATTTAGACAAAAAAAGCAATTTATTTAAATTAATTCGATTGCGGCAACTGTTTTAAAAACCAAAAATTTTACAATTTTCTCAATGAATTAGCAATAGCAATTACATGAAAGTTGAAACAATCAAATTTTAAAAATTAATGTTAACTAATGTGATACTAAATATTTTCTACCAATTAGTGGTTGCATAAACCGATTTCTAGCAAAAATTCTGATAGATTTTCAATTACTATAACAAATGTGAAAAACACTTAAATGTTTTCAAATAATTTTAGTCATCATAACCGATAGATGTTTGTATTAAAATACTCATATTCGTTTTAAATGTCAAATATAAAACTATAAATAAAAAAATAAGTTGAATAAAAAAATAAAAGCTAAATAAAAACCAAAAATACTTTCGCCATTATATGGACAATAATATAATATATTCGCAATTAATGATAAAATTAAGCTGTGTAATTTAAAGGTCATTTTATATGTTAATAACTTCGTAGCCAATTTTATTAATACGTTTTTTTTACCAATTATTATATTTTTTTTTAAGGTATCAACTTCAATAAGGCCATAGAGTACCATTCATTGGTTATAATAAAAAATTATTCAAAATTATTGCAGAATTCGTACTGCAACCGGTCTATTAGGAGAGAAGTAGTTCAATAACACTAAAACTAAGATATGGTTGAAAGGATAATCTTATGTCCAAAAAAACTTCGACAGTCCTGAGGTTGCTGAAACAGTAATCAGAATATGAAGCTTTTTATACATGAAAAAGTTCTTAGAATTCAATAGTTTTTCTTTAGAAAAATTCCTCAGAATCTTAGAGGTTTCCACAGGTTTTTTTTGTTGAAAAAACTATTAGTTCAAAGGACCTTTTCCCGTAAAAAATCGGCAGATTCTGAGAACTTTTATGTTTTTATTTAGTAATTTTGTAAGTTGTTATAATAAGTATGTATGTATCTATTTTATTTTTTATTACGTTAATAAATAAAAATATTGGAAACGGTGTTTTATTTAAATCAATAGAAAGGTCTACCAAAATTCGGTTGGGTCTATTGAATATTAAATTCGGTCGGATTTACCAAAAAAATTCGGTCATACCAACCATTTATAAAGTAGGTATAACGGAAGATATCGATAGCTGCAACCGAATAATGTGATAGTACATGTAACTACCAAAATTCGGTTGGCGACAAATTCGGTTGGCGACAAATTCGGTTGTCACAACGAATCTCTTCTCTGTGTGTGCGTTTCATTTTTTTATATGTTTTAATTAGGGAATGCATTCCGGGATTTCCCGTCCCGGGATTCCCGGGAAATTAAGCATTTTTCAGTTCCCGCACTCCCGGGAATTCGGCCCGGGAATCCCGGGATTTCAAAAAATATAGTTTAAAATAATAAAGTTTATTATTTAAATTTTTCTTATGCAAAATTTTCCAACGTTTTGAAAATGGTAAAAATTTTACATTAGGCTTGTTCGTTTATTTACTACAATTTGCTACTTTTACCACAACTGGAAAAATTCAATAAGTATCCAAAACAACAATTTTAGTAAAGGTAGAAAGATTTTCGAGTAAACGAATACACTGATTAATTTGTATACTTGATCGCACTTAGTGCCTGTTTTAGAAGGCACTAAAAGGACAAAAATATATTTTTTAAGAAAACCACTCATTAAATAGTGCTTGAATAGCACTTATTCTGTACAGAATTAAAGACAAATCTGTCCATTGATTTTTAAAAATTTTCTAGTAAGTTAAAATTCCAAACGCCATGTACCTATTGAATTCATGAACAATATTTGGACAATGAAAGCTTTCCATCTCCTTTTTCTTTTTGTTATAACTAGGGAATGCAAAATCCCGCACTTTTTGATTTCCCGGGAAAGCGGGAAATTTATCTTGAATTCCCGGGATCCCGCAAGGGAAATAAATTAGAAAATATTTTATAATAATTTTAAAACTTTTATAAATAAAATGTCTTAGGTTTAGGTTGAATGGGAGCCCGCCAGAACGGCGAGTTCACTCGGAGGCCATAGAGCCCATTGTGATTCCCTTAGTTTTCCCCACATGGAAAGAAATACCACGACCCGAGAAATCTAGAACCATCCCGATCCCCTTAAAAAGTTCGCAAGACCAGACAGAGAAACATCGCGTAGACTGTCCAGGTCGTCGAAGAACCTGCACCCCAGATATCTGAGTCGCCGTTCCTTCAGTCCCGGACATTCACAAAGCAGATGATGCACTGTCTCCTCCTCCTCCTCGTCCCCTCAGCCCCTGCAGTAGTCCGCCTGGGTGTAACCCCAAAGCGCAGCCATTCGGCCTATCGCGCAGTGTCCCGTTAGAACTCCTACAAGCATCCCGACCGTCCGCTTGCCAAATCCAAGAAGAATCTTTGTCCTCCCCGGATCAGGCAGTGGCCATAGGGTCCGAGATATCCTACAATTGGTCAAGGTTGTCCACCTTGCCCTCGTCTCCCTATCCGATATATCCCCTATCACACCGAATAGCTCCACCAGAGGAACCAGGACCTCCGTCTGTATAGGGTCCTCAACCGACTCGGAGCCATTCCTCGCACACTCGTCAGCCCGCTCGTTCCCCGCATTCCCAGCGTGTCCAGGGACCCACGCCAGCCTTACCGAGTGCCGACGAATACGGTCGAGGGATTCAATACAGTGCCGCACACACCCCGATCTGACAGTATCGGATTCCAGGGCTTTCAAAGCAGCAAGACTGTCCGCAAAGATGCTAATACAATCACCAGAAAAATCGCCATCGTCTTCGCTTTCCAACCATGCAATTGAATTCACAAACTGGGAAAGTTCTTCAAGTGTTCGAAAGTCACGAATTCTATGCGCCATATCTAAATAATAAACTAAAAGAATAATAACAAAAACGTTCCTATATAATTCTATATATGCTAAATTCTGAACTCCCGGTGCCTGGTGGTTCCTCAAAGAACCTATCAGAAATTACAAAAAAAAGCAGTAAAATAAAAAACTTAATTCATTTCGAATACTTACAATAGCTTTTAAACAATACAACGGTCACGGGTATATTTTTTTCAGTTACGATTTCGGCGTATTTAACACAAAAACTATTTCTCGAATGCACACGATTTTACGAAAGTGCTTTTTCTAGAGGTTATCGCAAACTACTGGAAATGTACCTGTCAAATGGAATTAGATTCAAGTGGCGATCAGTGTAAACATTGGCGCTGGAATCAAGAAACAATGTAGAAGTAACAGCGCGATGTCTAGAAAAAATTCGTTAAACAAATTTTTAATTTTTTTGGTTAGATCCTACCGGTACCAGTAGGATATTAAGGGTTAAGTTGGCTTTAACACTAAGAAATTACTTTAGAAAACAGGCACTGCCGCACGTGTTGAAGGACTGTAACTTAATGAGGCCAAAAATAGATCAAAATAGTCATCTCAGTCAAATTTAATCAATACATATGGAGAAATGAGTACCCTATAAATAATTTCACTGGAATTCAAGTTGAAATCAAGTTCAATTCCAACCCTGTTTTCCAGTTTCAAGGCTTGAATACAACTTTTATTACATTTTATTTCAATAGCATACTCCAGCAAAAGGGAAACAAAAATTCAAGTTTGAAATATTTTTGTTAAATATACAAACCTACTTCCCAACAATATGTGTCCTACTTGGACTATAATTCTGTGAATATGGAAGTTTTAGAACGAACTGTTCATTCTCTTGATTTTAGTCGAATGTATGCGACGAATAATGTAAATCTTCAATTGGCGATTTTTATGGCTAACCTCTATGTTTTACACTCATTAGTGCCTGTTGTACGGCGTAAGATAGTTTTTAAGTCTGTTGACTGGTTTAACTACCCTAATATTGCCTATCATATATCTTTACGAGACTTAGCCTACAAATATCTTCTGAACAGAAGTTCACTGAATTGGGCTGTTTATTGTGAGCACAGAAATCGTGCAAAGAGAGTTATTAGGGTAGCTAAGAGGCGTGCATATTCAAGCATATTTAGGGATCTTAGTCCTAGACAAATGTGGAGCTATTTAAGGGGAAATGGTTGTTTGGAGACTGATAATCAGTTTATCTCTGCTAATGCTGACGAGGTAAATGACTATTTTGTTTCGTGTCAGATAGATGATAACCCCAATTCTATGAATTTTTCAGGGGGTACTTTAGGTGGTGGTTTTTCGTTTCGTTGTGTGAATCTGGGAGAATTGCGCGCAGCATTGGGGAAGATTAAATCTAATGCTGCAGGTAATGATTTTTTACCATTAAAATGTATTAATTTAGTTTTTCCGTTTGTGTCTTCCCATAATTCTATTTTTACTACTTGCGTCTTTCCTAACGATTGGAAGAAAGCTAGGGTGATACCCATAAAAAAGGAAGGTCTTTCCAACTCTTTGGATAATTTGCGTCCGATATCTGTCCTTCCGATTCTCTCGAAGGTGGTTGAGCATATTGTAAAGGATCAAATGATCCTACACCTTGATAGTAACTCTTTAATACACTCATCTCAGTCAGGCTTTCGTCGTGGGTATAGTACTGGTGCCCTTCTTCTTGGTCTAACGGATTCGATTAGAAAATTTTTGGATATTGGTAAAAATGTAGTTCTTTCACTGGATTTATCTAAAGCTTTTGACCGAGTGATACATTCGAAACTTGTGGACAAACTGTTTAATTTGCTTGATTTTTCATCACAAGCTTGTAAACTTATATCCTCTTATCTGAGTTGTAGAAGTCAGTTTGTTTCGATTGACGATTCTTTTTCTTTAACGAAACCAATAACCAGTGGTGTACCTCAGGGGTCTGTTATTGGCCCACTGCTGTTCATGATTTACTTGAATGATCTTCTTGGTCTATCATGTCAGTCTTACGTTTATGCGGATGATGTTCAGTTTGTTTGCTATGCCGATTCGCAATTTGTACATGTCTTGGAAGAGGGTGTAAATTTCATCATACATGAGGTTATATCTTGGTCTTCTGGCAATGGTTTTGTTGTCAATCCAAGAAAGACGAAGTTAATGGGTTTTGGTTTCGATACTGATACTATAATGGTTACTCTCGACGGCATGGGAGTTGAATTTGTGGATAAGATTAAGTGTCTTGGAGTTTTAATTGACAATCATTTAAATTTCTCATCGCATATTAATAACGTTTCTTCGAAAATATCATTCTTGTTGAGAAGGTTGTATTATCTTGACTTGTATCTGCCTCTCTCAACTAGGATGCGCGTGGCACATGCCTTGTTGATGCCTCATATATTATATTGTGTCGAGGTATTTTCTGGTACCACAGGCGGTGAATTTAATAGGTTTACCAAGATTTTCAATAGAATTATTAGATATGTTTTTGGCCTAAGACTTCGCTCTCATGTGACTCCGTACGTAATACAATTTCTTGGGTGCTCTTTTGTTAATTATGTAGGTATGAGGTTATTAATATTTTTTTACAAAGCAATGGTGAATGGGTTTCCGGACTATATAGTTGACAATTTTCTTTTGTCCAACTCGGAAAGAAACCCCCAACTATGTTCGAGCGATCATTTCAGATTAGGCTTTCAAGAATATGGAACGATCTACCTCTATACCTGAGAGGTTTTGCTTTTTTATCCCAGGTCTTTAGGCGAAAGCTTAAGGATTATGTAGCTATTCATGAGTTATAGCTTTTTGTTTGTGCTACCATTTTTATCTCTCTCGACTTTTTTTTTTATTATTGCTGCACTTAGAAAAATCTGGTGATTGTATTATTTTTATTTAAATATCTATTTATATTATTCAAGATAATGTTTTCAGTATTTTTTTATATGATAGTTTTACTGTATTTTTTACTTATTTTTATTATTATTTATTTTTATTATTATTTATTTTTATTATCTTTATTTAAATTATTTTTTTTGTAGTAGCTTTTATTAATCATATATGGCCCCCAGGGCTTTGGTTATGTAATTTGAAGTAAATAAATGCTGTATTTATTATTAAAACAAAAACAATGCTAGAATTTGAAATCTACTTTACTTCAAGCAAAACTTAAAGCACTTGAATTTTTAAAACCTATGGGTATATTTTCAATTAAAAGTATATTATAGGGTATATTTTCAATTAAAAGTAGATATTATTTAAATATATAAATACCAGTTTTCTTATTTATTTACATTTTAATTTAAAAAAAAAAATGCGTCAACGATTTACCCTAGTTGAGCTTTTAATTTTGCAGTTGTTTCAAAATGTTTGTAGTAAAAATTTTCCAGACCTTTGTCGTCTTTTAAACTGTATACCTATGCCTTTTAAATTTATAATTAATAATTTTCAATCACTTGCTTGTTTCCTAAATTTTCTACAAATTGTTGTTCCAGATCCAAGATTACATACTTAGTTTTTTTTTTTTTTTGTTTGCGAAAATCTCTTTTCAATTTAACTAAAAAGAAACCCTACTTATCTCTTGCGCAAAAAAGTATCTTCTATTTTGGTTAAAAGAAGTTTTTTCTTGCTTATTTCCTGTCCACATGCGGTTTTATAGAGTACAATAATTTGCAATAAATATATTCGTTTCAGTTCCACCACGTATTCTATCCCTCAAAGTGGTGTGAATCTTATTTTCGCTTTTTGTTATTATTGTTGTTTGTACTTTGCTATTGTGCAGAAAAAAGGAATATAATAATATATAAATGTTTAATTTTTTTTTTGTTGTACGTCTCCTTTTTTTGTTTGTTTAAATTTGTTATTTTTTTATATGCTATTTGTTTTCTTCTCTCTCGCTCGCGCTTAACAATTTCTGCTCTGCTCTTAAAAAATGTTTATACAAGCAACACTAGTATTCTTAATGTTTTTTTCTTGTATTTGTTGTTTTCCTGAGGATTTCTTGTTTTATTAATTTTTTTTAGTTTTTGTTTTTAGTTTATTTTTATGAACGTGTGTGTGTAGGTTATTATTGTGAATGTATGAGTGTAAATGTTAGTATTTTATATGCTGCTTCTCCTTGTTTTATTTTTTTTTTATAATAAATATTTTATATTAAGTACAGTGTTCAAAAATTGTTCTTTTAAGCTATTTTTCTGCAGTGTTTTTGTGTGTGTTGTTTTTTATTATTTTTTATTTTTGTTGTTTCTGCGGCTGCTTTAAATTTTCAATATAACCTTTTAGTATTTGTCTTTGTGTCTTCCTGGCGTCATTTGTTTAAAATATAAGACGGAGTATTATTAATAATAATAAAAATAACTATCAAAAAGAAGAAATTATAGATTTTTCTATACATTAATTGTGTGTGTGAGATGCTTTTAGATAATATATTTTCGAAGATAATTTAAAAAGTGGCATAATTTAACGATACATTGAACTTCTTTTTGCATTAAAGTATCTATAATATGTAATTATTTAAAATTTAAAAAATACAAAAATCATGGTAAATATTAACCTCTCAATTCATAAATGCTTTGTAAAGTTGTAGCATGTTTACAAAACATCATTTTCATACAAAGTTTGTTCAATAAACCTCCTATAATTTTACAAAGCGTTTATGAATTTAGGAGTAAAAATAGAATAGTTTATTATTTATTTAATAAATCATATATTTTAAGAAATAAGTGCAAAACTAAATGATTTAAATAAAAATATAAAAAACTGTTCAAGAATTGATTAATAACGATCATTTTTATGTCAAGCCTAACAAAAAAGTTTGTCTGTGGAACTTAGTGCAAATGAAACTTTAAAATTAGTTAAAAGGTGATTTTTAACTGATAACCTCCTTTGGAATATACTTAAATTTGGTCGCCTGTGCTGCAAATTTGTAATGATACATATTACAAGATGTGTTTTGAAATCAAGAAAACGTCAAAAAACCTTAGTTTTTATTTTTTTTTATTTATTTTTTTATTTATAGATTACAAGCCCTACGGCCTAATTAATCCAGTTACATCATATGGCAATTCCAAAATAGATTCGTGTTTATATTAAAGTTAAATTATTACATTATATTCATTATTTCATTAGAACTTATTAATTTATCTTATTTTAATTTCTAAAAAAATTAAAATTATTATTAAAAAAATGTCCTTATGTACACATATATAATAGATATAATTGAAAATTTGGAACAAATGTACCGATGTGTACTAAAAGCCCCCCTTTTGCACAGATACTGGAAACAAAACTGAAACAAAATAAAGACCGCGGTAATGAGGGAATCAAACATTGGCAAATTCAGTGAACATGCTCTAGTGCAGGGGTGGCAAGACTTTTTTCTCTGCGTGCCAGAAACGTACTAATTTTTTTTGCAAAAATTTCTCGCGTGCCACCTTAATTTTAGTTGTCTTTTAAAAATAATTTTTTTTACAAATTTTTAAAGTTTGGAAAATTTCTCTTAATAATATCATCGCAGATGTATGTACATATTTATCAGCGCTAGGGATAACCCTCCATGGGGGTCAAGGGAAATTATTTCCAAATGCCAACCTCACCCACAGTCCACCTTGGACATGGTGTCCCCTGTTAACGCTGACGACCGAGTATGGGCGGTATAACCCGGTTCCCACGGCAATCGGACTATGTGCCGGAACGATTCGGATGTATTCGAATCTTCGAATTTATCCGAGCAAGGATTGCCACTCCGGCTATAAATGAGAATTGTTAACTACAAATTCTCATTTTAGAGCCGTTACTACAACAACTACAACAACAACCTCCATGAAATAACCCCCAAAAGGAAAAATTAAATAACATCCAAGAAATGACGTAACAATATTTGACGTTTATTTAATTTTTGGGGTTTATTTAATCTTTAAATATTGAGATTATTTCATTATGAAAAAATCCCCAATGAAATAAAATTAAAACAGTTTGAACATTATTGCCTTTTCATTTTTTGTGGGGTATTTCTGCTGATTTTAGCAGAATAAACTGCTATTTGCATTCAACTAAATTTAGCTTAATAATAGCAAAAATTTTGTAGATTTAACAGTTTATTTTTGCTATTTTTAGTCTACAAATATTTAGCAAAATTTTCTGCGCAGATTTTACAGTACAATTTGATATTGAATAGGTTATGGGTGGGAGGAAAGAGGGAGTAGTGTTTGTGGAAGTTTGACTTGAATTTCTCTATATTGTAAGTGACTGGGAAGACTTCCGCGGGGAGTTCATTCCACATACGGCTTGTACGACTGATAAACGAATTTTCCCTGTAATGCATTGTCCGATTCACGGGACAATCTACAACAAACGGATGTGCTCTACCAGAGAATCGAGTGTTCCGAACAAAAACCCTGGGCCTAGGAACAAGTTCACTAATCTCGGCAGAACACCTCCCATGGTAATATCGATAGAACAGTGATGTACAACCCACATTTCGACGATGCTCCAATGAATCAATAGAGCTGGAGACCTTACTGTCATTGATGAGCGCCGACGCTCTCCTTTGAACACGGTCCAAAAGCTCCAAAATAGACTTTGAAGCTCCTGCCCATATATGGGAGTTGTATTCCATCTTCGGTCGGATAAAGATGGTATAAATAGTAAGGAGGTCGGATGGAGTGAAATATCTTTTACACCGTTTCAAAAAACCAAGACACTTGAATGCTTCTTTCGACACTTCAAATATGTGTTTATTTCAACGGACATCACACTGAATTCGCATGCCCAGAACATCAAGAGTATCCGATTCCTGAATATCGACACCACCCATATTGACTGATGACATTGACGATCTTGCAGACCTATGGGTCAACATACAACACTTACTAGTACTTAGTAAAAAAATCTGCTAATTTTAGCAGTTTTTTATGCAGCATCATTTTTAACTAATTTTTAGTAACTTTTTCTGCTATTTTTACAGATTTATTTTTATGAGTGTAGGTATAAACCGATACAATTTTATCAGGTCAAAAATCGTATACATACAAAATACTAAGTAAATTCTTTAAACAGAGAACAACCCAAAAAGTCCCTTATATCACTATCCCAGCAAAATCTTTCATTACCAAATAAGTGGTTATATAATAGAAATTCATAGCTCCGCACAACTTATTTTTTGGCGTCTAAACTCATTATTTTTGTTTGGCGTGGTCGTTTTTATAAGTAGTCACGCTTACACACTCGCTTACGAAAAAATGAGAAATAAGTAGTTATGAGATTTTGAATAATAAGTGGTTACACACATGCTTACAAAAAGTTGAATTATATGTGGTTATCCCATTGCTTACTTGATTCTTAAAAATAAGGAGTTAAGCTTAAGGAAATACATTCAGAAAAATTTAAGTTTTCTCCAGTGTGTAATGTTAGGACTCGTCATAAAAATTTAAACATAAATAATATTTACATATAATAAATAAAAATGTATAAAATTTAACTGTGTAAAAAGTACTTATTTAAACTATTACGAGTAAGTCATTATTTTATATTTAGAAACAATGAATACAATAGGCCGTTATTAGGAAGTCATTATTTTATATTATAAAATAATGCAAAAGGTAATGATATATCATTTTTGGTAATGCAGATAGTAATGAGGTGTCATTACCAATATTTTGCTGGGTATATTATATAACAACGGTGGGCAAATGCGGCCCTTTGCTGATTTTTGTGCGGCCCTTGTTGAAATTTAGATTTTGATTAAAATTTTTTTAATATCTTATTTCGCAATGTTTTAAAATTTTTTATTTCGAAAATTTTTAGATAAAAAATTAGGGCCAGTTTTATTGCCAGGGCTATGATCGATTTGAAAATTTCTCACTTAAGAGATATTTAAAGGAACAATTGATATTATTCTTAGGGCCAGCTTAGTTAGAAATTTCTTACTTAAAGATTATTTAAGACAAAAATCGATCTTAGTTCTGACTATGAAACTGGCAATTAATTCTTTACAAAATAAATTCAACATCTTTTACGCTACTGTCGACATTTGTCACAAATTTAAAAAACATCTAATTTTGTATTTAAAAAAACTTTGTCACATTTTGCAAGTTTAATTTTTGTTTTTCATCACATTTATGAAGCTTTTTATAAATATGGTGGAGGTTTTTCTCCGAGTAGCCATTTTCATTGTTGGGTGGACGAGTTTTATAGTCAGCACAAAGCACGATTTTAAACTCATATTTTACTTTAGTAAGAAACTTTGTTTGAAAATTTCTTACCAAAGTAAAGTGTTATTAAAATTCGTACTTTGTGCTGACTATAATACTGCACCGCATTGGTCTTAAATTTAGAACTGTGTGAAAAAGTTAGCGTTTTAATTCATCAAAAAGCACTCAAGTTACTGACTAAATCTTTAAGATTGTAATCGTCGTTTAAAATTACCCTTTAGTGCATAGTGTTCCTTTAAAGGGGAGAGTTTTTTTGTTGTGCGCAACGAAATTATTAAATTAAAACCCGAATCAAGGATATAATTCCTTTTGTTGTCGGAATAATATTCAGTCTTTTATAACTCGTTGAGTTTTAAATTTTCGTTGGCCGATTCCGCGAAATGTTCCAAAAATGTTTAATTCTACTTATGTAATTAAAAAATATCAAAACAGAATTTGAAAAAAGTTGAGTTTGTAATGAGTTCTTGTGGAACCAGTTTTGGAATTGATTTGAGAACAGATTTTTTTACTTACATGAAAAATAAAATAAAACATTAGTTCCGTCCGCTTTCATTTAAGGTAAAGATTTATAGTTTTACTTTTTTTAATGTATAGTTCGGCCCTTTAAAATTTATGAAAAACGACAATATGGCCCTCGGTGAAAAATCCGTGCCCACCCTTGTTATATAACATATTATCACGGTATCCAATTTTTTGGGTGGTGATGTGTTCTTTTTTTTTTGCAGCGGTATGGATCATTTCGTGCCATATTTGACTATATTAAATATTTTCTTCAAACTGATTTTACTCAAAAATAATACACATTTGTGTTTTATCCACTGTTTCCATAATACGTTTTCGTTGTATGTTGTACGTTGTATGAAATCTACAAATTATTTTCTATATATATTTCACAAACGTTTTTTAACTATTTATCATTTCTAAACATCAAATTTGTTTCTTTTTTAGATTTTAAACCTTAAACAGTTAAAGAACAAGCATTAATACTTGTTTCGAAAAATTTGAACTGAAAAGCGCATTAACAGGAAGTTAAAAATAAAATCACACCGAAAACTTCCAATCTAGTCTTCTTCAATTTCTTGTATTTAAATACAACAAATTATTACTCCAACATCACGATAATATTGATTAGCTCACAAAATGACACCATCACATCGACAAGAATTTTGTGTACGTTGGAATAGTCACTTGGGCAGTATTGGTGCTGCATTTCCACAATTATTAGCCGGACAACGTTTTGTTGATGTTACCTTAGCCTGTGAAGGACATCAGGTGCATTGTCATCGTTTAGTATTGGCAGCATGTTCATCATATTTTGAAAGTATCTTGGCTGAAAATCCTTGTAAACATCCAGTTATAATATTGCCATCTGAAATAAAACTATGGGAAATACAAGCATTGGTAGATTTTATGTATAAGGGAGAAGTTAATGTAACACAAGCTGGCTTGCCACAATTGTTAAGATGTGCTGAACAGTTGCGTATTAGAGGTTTGTATGGGTCTGATGCAGCACTAAACTTAAATCAGTTGAAAGCTATGACTATTAAGGCCACAAACCAGGCAACTAATGCTACTACTTCGATGCCCCACGGATTAACAGCTGATAGTAATGATGAGGATACTGCTACAAATTCTACTACCACGACAACAGCAACCGCTGCTAGCACTCTACAACACAACACACAACAAAATGTAGTTATTAAAAAGGAACCCTCCGTCTCTACACAGATGACAGTCTCACAGCAAAATCGAACAGTTTTAAATCCAGCTAATATTAATGCTATGATGGCTAATCCTGCTGCAACATTTGCTTCAAATGACTCTGGTGATGAATCGACATCAAATGCTTATGAACAGTATGAAAACAGTCAAAATGCTAATACTGCGGCAGGTCATATGATGTCAACTCATCATATGGATTCAACCATTGAAGAGGATCATAATTATGTTGCTCATGATGAAGAAGATAGTTTTGGCGGCGCTATGGCTGATACAGAACATGATTCAACAGCAAACCTTTCACTATTACAAGGCTCATTGGATAATAACTGTTCATTAAGACGCATACGAAGATCAGAAGAATCTTTGGAACAGGCTGCAAAATGTGTCTCCAAGGGACAAACCTTCCAAACTGTTAGCAATATGTTTAATATACCCGTTTCGACAATACGTTTCTATATGGCCCGCAAAGGTATTTTACCAAAACGTAAACGAGGACGTGGGGCCTCAAATACTGGCGGAACCTCAGGTATTAATATGACTGGCGCTGCAGCAGCGGCTAATGCGGCGGCTGTAATGTCACAAGCGTTGGCTCAAATTAAGCGTGCTGATAGTCCCAGCTCATCTCAGTTTGGTGAAACTCCTTATCATTTAATGGGTTATAAAATGGAACCTGGAGCAGCGCATTTGGTTTAAAATATAAACTGTGGAAAAGGGAAGGCAAATTAAAAGTTGTGAGTTTTTAAAACTTAGGCACTTAGTAAAACGCCAATATTTTTATTTATTTTTTTTTTATTTGCAAAATGAAAGTTTACTTAAAGCGAACGTATTTTATAGAAAGAAGGCAGCATTTCAAGAATTTTGAGGTTATCTTAAGAAAGAGAAAATCGAAACGCTTTTAAAAAAATAACAAAAAGGTAATTACCAATCAATAGAGTTTAAAATGTAGTCACATTTTCAAAATATTTGTATATCACATTATGGGCGAGTAACTTATTTCTAATATAACCATGGTTAAACGTAACCACTGATATTTCTATATAAATTTGACATTCGCAACTATGGTTAAGCACTAAACTCGGTTTATTTTGCGATAAGTTAACAGGTCTATGAGCAATACAATTTTTAAGGAAATTTCTGAAAAAAAACACTGAAGATTTTGCAATAAAAAGCCGCAACATCTATAGCCAATCAGAGTGAGAATGAGAGTTTAAGGTAGTGTTTCTAGATGACGTTTTTCGTCACACGAACGAAAATGCAATACGAAAACAAAATACATGTAGTCACAGATTTATTTCTATGATTGTTCGTTAAAACCATTTAGGTTTGAAAATTTTTAAACCCCTTAATGTTTATAACATTTGGGGTAAAATCGAACGTGTGTTAGTAAAACTTTTTTGGAAGTAACGCGAAGAAATTACAGTAGGGGCGAACATGTGAAGACGTTGAGTTTTCAACGTAGATAATTATCAGTCATAAATTGTATATGGGAAGCAACAACAAATGAGTTGTTAAAGTTAAAGTTTGGAGTCTAACTGGACATTGTAAAAATGAGGCTAAAGGGACAATTCTATGGACAATTAAATAGAAAAACAGAAGGTTTTTCCATGAAAAGATATCAAGCGAGTATTTAATTCACAAACTTAAAAATTAGTTTAAGCTAAATTTTATATTGTTTAATCAGTATAAACTTCAATGCTGCCTTTTTTCAATAAAATACTATTGAAAACAAATTTATAAGTATTAAAGTTAACTTCTCTTAAATATAGTATGTAGATGTATATTTTAATTTTTTAGACATGATCTAAAACGCGAGATCGCTTAAAGTTAAATATAATTCGTAATACTCATCCAACAAGACAAAAAACTAATAAAAAAAAATATGCAGAAACTGCTTTTAGCTTAAAAGATATAAAGCGATTAATTGTAACTTTGTATAAAAAAATTAGTCTGTAAAATATTTCGCATTAAGTTTAAACAAAAAATGCCACAAAATCTCTATATAATATTATTAAGGGCTCTTTGTAAATTATACTCATTTCTCATTAATAATCATATAATATTTTTTTAATTCTTAATATTTAATTTTTAACTATTTAAGTTTTAATTTTAATTTATTTTTATTAAACTAAGCCAGTCAGTATGATTAGTATTTAAACAAAATCTATAATCTAAAGAAATTTTGTGTTATATTTTTAACAATACTAAAGTATATGTTTAAGAATATTCTTCCAACAATTGGAATTACTTTTTTTTATAAAAATATATTTAAAATTTTTTCTTTAAGAAAAATTGAACTGATTTTAAAAATTTTTAAATAGTAAAAAACATAACGACTAATCTTTCGCACGAATTATTTGTGAATCAAATTTTTTTTTGTTCTGATTCGCGAATTGGTGTCAATTTTTTAATTCGTTTAAAAGACTCCATTACAATTTAAAACATTGATTTATTAGGAGTAAATTTAATTTTGTATTTAAAATGATTGTTAAATCAATGCATTCAATAAAAGTTTATTTCTTACAGACGTATTAATGACTAAAATTGATTCGTGAATCATAAAATTTTGCAATTTTAATTCGCGAATCAAAAACAAATTTTATTGATCCTTTTTTAAATTGAATTATTTTCGATGATTGAATTATTTTTTTAAAGGCCTGTTATTGATGAAATAGCTATTATTAGAGTATACTTTTAATTACCCAATTCTGATATATTCTGATTGCCCAATATCTGCTGTTATCATTTAACAAAACTCCATACAAATTTTAAATAGCATAGATGTTTGTGAAAAATGTCTTAAAATATATGTCTTTGTGACGTTTGGATTTACAAAACTTTAGAATAATAGAATTCAGAAGTTTGATATTCATTAAAAAAAAATGAAGGAATTGACAGTTTTAGCATAATTTTTGACCATAGAAATTTGCCAAATTTACAATAAATGCTAATTTACTACTTAAAATAGTACGAAATAACTTCCAACATTCTATAATTGTTTTAATTCTATAGAAATTTTAGTTCTAAATTTAGTTTATATACACGTAGCCTAAAATGCTAGAAAAAAAATTATATGTAAATTGAAAATATCATTTTTGTATTGTGAATACCCAGCCAGAAATTGCCAATGGTACAAAAAATAAGGTACTGGCGCAACACCGTATTTTCTCCTTTTACGGTACTGTGAAGGTGTCGAAATGATAACAACGGAAGACGGTCAATTGACGTTATTCGCGTGTGTTAACAACATATTTTATATGTTTCCAGCACTTTTTTTTACGTTTTTTTTCTTTTTAGTTTATTTAACTTTTTTGTGTTTTTTATAATAAAATTAATTCCAAATAAAAAAAAATTATCATTGTTTAAATGTGCCGGCAAATCAGTATAAAAAAATCACCGATTTTATTGTATTTAAAGTACTAGGAAGGCATGCTTGCCTGGTGATTTCAAACCGTTTTCAGGTTTAAAAGAATCCCAAAATTCATCATTTGGTTATTAACAAAATAAAATTAAAAAAAAATATTTCAATGTTATAAAGATGTTTTCCTCCCCTCCATTTGACCCCCTAATCCTAAAACGATCATAATATTAAAACAAAAATTTACCCATCCCTCCTTGCCACTTAAGTTACAAACACTTTTTTACGCCCCTAGTCAAGAAACCTTTGCGCCAACAAAAAAACTTTTCTCCACCCCGCACACCTAAATATCATAAACAATAACATGTAGTAATATGCGCCCACCTCGCCATAAGAAACATTTTTTTTCGTTTTTGTTTTTTCCCTATCCTAATTCTGCTGCTCGCCGGTTACATTTTTTTCATCTCCTTCTGCATAACATTTCGTAAACTAAAATAATTTTCCCTTTAGTTCACGGGAAGACTAACGCCATCTAGTGATTAAACAGAATTTGCTAAAATTAATTACACCAGTCTGGTTAAAAGCCAACTAATGTTTGGAATGGGTTGAAATGGACTTGTTGTCTATAAAATGATTTAAAAAATAGAATAACGGTAAGAAAATTTGATTTTATCTTAAGGCGTATTTGGGAGAAAATCGGAAATATCGATCATATGGCCGACAGGTCCAAGTATGGTCCGATCCTATCTAGAATCAATCAATAGGTTTTCTTCTTGGGCGGTTGTGAGTCTTCGCATCTGCGACCTTGTAGCGTGCGAAATAAAAATTTGGACCGGTTTAAACCAAATTTGTCATCTTTATCGCAAGGTGCAATTAAATTATCAGTAAATAAATCGTTAAAAAAATACACAAAATTTTCTTAAAATTGAATGCTTCAGTTTTCATAGGTTTCCTATTAAAAAATATGTATGTAAGCTTAAGTCATAAAATCATAAAAAAGAACTTACAAAAAATGCTGCTTGTAATATATAATTTTAAAATATTAAGTTCAAAACAAACTTAAAATGGTTTTATTTATTAATTATAAACTAAAAACATTAAGAAATCATAAGAAATATATTTTTTACAAAAATCATAAAATACAATCAATAATTTTAAGCTTAATAGTAACAAAGAATATGTATTTATTAAACTCGAAAATATTTTATTAAAAGCAAATAATTTTTTTGTTGAAAAACCATTGCTTAAAATCATTTTTATTTAAAGATGTAAAAAATTTTACTTAAAAATATTGATAATTTTATTTATTAAGAAATCTTGTTTTAAATAAGAACATTTTCCAAATAATATAATTTTTTATGTTATGAAAATATTTTTTATTAAAAATATTTGTTTTAATTCAAAAATATTTTTTTTTTATTGAAAAGTATTAACTAAATTTTTAAACGTTTTATTTAATTTTTAATACTGAATCCTATTCAGAAAAGCTTGATAACTATTTGTAAAATATTCTAAATTTGTTAAAATTCCGTAGAAATTTTAAATCTTGGTTTAGGTACGCAAAGCCTAAAATATAAAATTGTGGAGGCCATATCTTTGTCTTGTACTGATTTTAGACTAATACTACATTTATATCTGAGCAAAAACATATCTGGTTTTTGTCTCTTGTAGTTCTTAACTTGTCAAAACGCATACAAAAAACAAGCAAAAACTAGTTTTGTACAAAAACTATGTGGTTTTTGCTCAAGTATAAATGTAGTATAAACAAAAAGTACCAGTTTTTGTAGAAAACTAGTGTTTACATGTTTTTTTTTTTTGTATGCGTTTTGATAATTAAAAATTAGCAAGAGCCAAAAACTAGGTCGTTTTTCGTCAGTCTAACCTAGTGTCTACAAATGAAATGAAATGTGCAAAGAAATTTGAAAATAACACACAAAGCAATAACAACGAAATTAATTTTATGGCATATTTTATTGCATTTGAAGACACTATGTAAATGCAGTATTAATGTCCTATTTTCAAACAATAATTTTATTTTCTTTTTATAGTCAAATTAAAACTTCTGCAAGTTATTTTTAATCTGTTTTCAATAGAATTTTTTTTAACAACAACTTTTCTAGCCAACGTTGGGCTTCATATAATCAAAGATATTTAAATTAGAAAATATTGCAAAAAGTGAGGGGACATTAGTTGCAGAATCGTGCAATTGATGGCGTTGAAAAAATCGAATTTGATTTCGAAATCTCAAGATGGCGACAGTGTACACCCACTGAAATTTGAAATTCCCAAAATGTCCAAAAGCTCTGCAATATTAAAACAGTGCTGCCACATTAAAATTTTATTATTTTATTTTAGGAATTTGAATAAAGGAACTTCTTGTCAAAAACAACTTTGTGCTTTTTGTTAAACGAATTATTAGTGTTAACGTTGTTTAAAATTTTTAATGTGTATAATAAGAAATCTTTTGCGTAAAGAAAAATATGTTCTAATGACTTTTTGTACTTTTATTTGCATATTATAAAATCTTAAAAGCCCTAAACACAATTACATTTTCTTAAAAAAAGTGAAATTATGTTAAAATGGCACATTTTTGTTTAAAAAAAAATAGCTGTTGTTGAAAATGCATACTGTCAGAAAGCAAATTCGGTGACAAAAGAAACAATTTCAGTAATACCACACTCTTCTTTTGAGCCATTACTTTACTCCTAAATTTATTGAATGAAAATTCGAGTGAAATCTAACATCTAAACTCGAGATTAGAAAATTTTAATTATGGCGATGAGATAAAAGCTGTGCCTTGAAATGAGATAATTTTCGAATTTATCTATTTTATTCAGCGCGAACAGCGACATCTTCTCAAAATGGGTGAAGCTTATTTGGTGGGGATTTGATATAATACAATCTATTGTCTTATAGACTATTCAGGTAGATTGCAGACATGATCTTATTAAAACAAGATTATGAATATAATCATGTAAAATTTGCGCTATAACCCATACAAAATTTAATTTTATAATCTGGCAGATCAGCGCATAATTTTATAAGTGTGTATAATAATTTAGTATAACTTTGTAATCTACCATTACTTGAATGCGACACTGCTTTTTTAGACCTTTTTTCATGTTGTCATTTTTTTTTTTAATTTTATAACTTATTAAATCTTAAATTTTTTTAAACAAATTTTTAATCTTTTTTACCTTTTTCAAATAATTTCTTTTTTATTATTTTAAACTGTTTTCTTTAAACTTTTCAATTTTAATTTTTCTTTGTAGTAGAATTCTGTTTTAAGGCTGTTAATTTGTATGTGTTTACATCATCAGATACAATCAGACGAAAATGGCTATTACAACTGAATTTGAGTCTCAGAATTTTAGAAATATTTTAAAAACAATAGAAGCAATTTGATTGTCAAAATTCCTGATAGAATTTTCTGTACGTATCACAAAAAATACGTTTACATCACAGCCTTTGGCAAGTTGAATTTCTTTTTTGACAGATCCTATGACTTGTGGTATAATGAAAAACCCGATTTTAAGGCACATCTACACGCGAGAGTAGAGATAGAGTAAAAAGCAACTCTAAATAGCTTAAATCATTCTTAATTGATATATTTAGCCGTGTTTTTTGCTCTATCTCTAGCAGTTTACCCTCGCGTGTAAATGTGGCTTTAAAATGGAAAAGATTTTCATTAAGACACATTTACACGTGAGAGAAAACTGCTAGGGATATAGCAAAAACACCTCTAAATAGCTTAAATCATTCACAATAGAGCTATTTAGAAGTGTGTTTTGCTATATCTCTAGCAATTTTGTCTCACGTGCAAATGTGCTTTTAGAGTGAAAATTCCACAAAATATTTTTTAATAACAAATATTTTAATATTAATATTTTACATATTTAAAAAATATTTTAAAAGACTGCTTTAAGCCGCATAAAAATGAGCGGGAAAACTTGCGAGACAGACATAAGCAAAAAAAGAAAAATAATCTCTGAATAACTTAAATCGCTTCCAAACTGCAACTTATAATAGAATTACTTAAAATTCAATTGAATTTCTCACTCAAATATATGCTATAACGCCGTTTCGAGGGCTTTGAAGGAGAAAAAAAAACGCGGAAAACTATTATGAATTAAAATTTTTTTTATTCTTTGGCCGCAACTAAATCAGTATTTTCTAGAGTATAAATTAAAATTTTAGCAGTTTATTTAAAACAATATAAAGATAAAATTTCATAAATTTCGCGGACTACGAAAAAGGACTTTTTGAAAAATACAGGGTTAAAATTTGAACAGAATATGTGAAACTAAATATCTCTTAAACCACTTGATTTTTTGGTGCAATTTTTTTCTAAAATTAAAGCCTCAGTTTATGTTATCCGTAATAACAAAAATAAAAAATTCTTTAAAGTAATATTTAATGGAGAAATTAAATACAAATTTTTGTAAAATAGGAGCTGAGTCCTTTTTGAAATTCAAGATTAAATAATATCCCAGCCGACATTTTACTGAGAGCCCAGAAATTTTTACTCGTAGAAGACTCAAATTTTGAAGTTACAAATAAGCATGTTAGACTCGTATTTATGAGTTCATTAAAAATTTTTCAGAGTACTCAAGTTTTAGATTTATAAATGAAACATATTGGACTCGTATTTATGAGTGCATTAAAATTTTTTCATTATTGAAAAATTAATAGTAAATAACTCATAATTGCTAAGAAAATTATAAACTTTCCAATAATTCTCATTATTCGGAGGCTGCATCAGAAGGTGTTAGAGCTCTTTTATGAATCTTTGCAATTTATTAAATTATTTTAATTTGTTAAAGTATTTAAGAAAAATTTAAAAACCGAAACCGAAAACCGACTTATTTTTGTCGGTTTTCGGTTTCGGTTTTGAGGCTTAAAAAACCGCGGTTTCAGTTTCGAATAAAACCGAACAGCAAACTCTAATACAGATTGAAAATCTGTTGTTTATAGATTGTCGTTCTGCAATTATGTTTTCCATATGTTCAATGCTTAAGAATGAAACAAAAAAATACTACACAACATCTTATATCCTTAACTTATTTAATTTCCTATAGAGATATATTTACGTTTGACTAATTCAGACTTTAATGCTTCATTAGCCCTACGTAGACGTAACGTGACGTTTCTCTTTATGAAAAATCTAATGATCTAAAAGAGAGTAGCTGACTGAATAGCTTTTTTGCTAATTATATTAGATTGAATCAGCTGATTCGTCACGTTGCGTTACTTATAGCTAAAGGCTCATTTATCCATACGTAACGTGACGAATCGGCTGATTTAATCTAAAATAATAAGTAAAAAGAAATAGAATGTCAGCTATGCTCTTTTAACTCATTCGATTTTCCATAAGGAGATACGTCACGTTACGTCCACGTATGGCTAAATGAGCCTTACTTCTAGCATTATTCAGAGGTGCTTTTGCTCTGTCTCAAGTATTTTTTCTCTCGTGTAGAAGTGACTTAAATTTTTAATTTATAAAAATGTTTATTTTTTTTATCATTTAAAAATTCTCATTTCGAAATACGATATGAAATGCATTTAATTTTTGTAATTATTTTAAACATATTTTTAATTATTAATTTTTAGTAATAAACAAGTACAATTTGTGTAACACAAATCTAAAAACATACAAAATTATTTTTATTTTAGTATTTTTGTTTAATGTGTGTTAAGCCACATTCACCATGATTTAGTACTACACGCTGCAGATTGTAGTGTACTAACACAGACGGCATGGTATAAAAAATATGTAAGTGCGAAAATGAAAGGAACAAAATCCACGCTGCAGAGTTGAGTACTCCATCACTGTGAATTCGGCTTTATACGTTATTCCCAAAGAACAAAAACTACCTAGTTTTTGTGTTTTTTCTAGTTTTTGATTTAAAATTTGCATGTAAATTGATAGAAATTTAAACTAGACAAATTTAAAATCTACTCGGTTTGTGTTCTCTGGGTATAGCGTTTTAATTAAAAAGAAAAATGTATTAGCCTTTTTTATTACCGAAAAGACTTGTATTGCCATTTATTTTTTAAGTTAAAACTCTTTAAGTTTTGTAAAACATACATATGTTGATCCAGCCTTACAATTAAAGTCTGTACCACAAAAAATATAACAAAAAAAAACCATAAAGCATTAAAAATTATATACCTCGTAACAGAAAATAAATTAAAAGGTCGTTTTTTATAAAAAGAAAAACCTTTGGCTAAAAGAAAATATTACATTACATTAAACATTTACAGCGGTATTCATAATGCAAATTTAGCATAGCGTTAACATCAGTTTTATTCATAATAAGTGCGTTCCTTTACTTTTTGGGTAAAGTTCGGTAAAATGAGAGTAAGCAAAAAATCCTCTCACAAAATGACAAAATTACCCAAAAGTAAAGGAATGCACAAAACCACGTTTCGGGCCCAAAAATGCATTTCAAAGAAAAATGTGAAAATGCGTATAATTTTAGTTTGAAAAATTGAATAAACACACATATTCATTTGCATTTAAAATATCTTAATGATTATGTTCAGTTAATTATTATAAATAACACATTTCTTTTGCGTATTGGTTTGTTTAATTTAATCAAAGGGGATCTAAAGGAAAGAGTTTTCTTCCCAAGAAATTATGTTAACTCGTGCTCAATTATTTGTATGGATGCTCTGGCCTGTTAATTTCAGTGAAGAATGAGAAAAAGAAAAGTGAAAAAGTTAATATTTTTTTTTTGCGTTTACTGACAAAAACACTAACAAAAACAACTTTAATAAGGTAATAAATAATAATTAATTAATTTAAATAAATTTTTTTGCTTTTAACTTTTGTTTTTTTGTTGTAAAAACGATTTTATTTTTTTTTTGTTTTCCCGAATTCCTTCATTTTATCTCATTCGCTGTTAATTTTCTTCATATTCCTTCTGTTATTCCTCTGTTTCTTGCGTGAAATTTTTTGGCTCATAAAGCATTTTTAAAATCAGCTGATTTAATTTTTCAATTGTTGTTTTTGGTTATCATTGCATCAGCTGTTAGTTTTACAATTCTTTTTTTTCGGGTAACTGGTAAAAGGAGAAACACAAATGCACTCTCTTGAATGCTCTCATTTACCCAATTTTCGAGTACGGGAACGCTTTTTGGGTAAGTTTGGGATCCCGCGGTAACGTAAAGGAACGGACCTAATACTGTTACAAAACTCATTCTAGTATTGTTGCTAAATTTATTTCACAAGAATAAAAAGCGTTATATTTTCCAAAAAAGGGTTGCTGTTAATCGGTGTGCTAAGAAATTATTATAAACAAAGTCTATTCTAACAAGCTGCTAGGTCTAAAATACATTAGCAGCTCGTTGTGTGCGATGTATAAAGAGCTACTAACTTTTCATTATGAATACAGGGGTTAGGTTGTTGACTATGTTGTTGACAAGGGGTGGCTAGGAATTGTATGTGTTGTATTATAGTAACAAAAAAAAAGTTGTCAAAATTTGATTTAAAAATATACAACAATTGAGAATAATACAATTGGTACGATACAACATTTTTACGTGTTTTGTGGGTTACGTTAAGGCACGTTTTTAGCTAAAAGTCGTATTTAAGTTCTTTATTCTATTATAAAAGTTCTTTATTCTTTTACACTCGTTTTGGCTAAACACATGCTTAGAATTTGGTTACTCGTAGTCTTGACTAGCCATGGATCTGTTCGAACATGAAACGAATTACATGCAAAACAATAACAACAAATAAAATTTGTTGTTGTTTCACGTGTGATTTGCTTCATGTTCGCACAGATCCATGGCTAGTCAAGACTACGAGTTATGAATGCCACTTAAGTGTGCTGACAAAGAGAAAAACCAACAGAAAATCGCCTTTAAAGTAAAAATAAAATTTCAACCACTCTGTTTTTAATAATGATAATACATACTATATTTAGTACAAATGTTATTATTAAGGATGTAAACAAAACAAAGTTGTTAAATTTTTTATTTTACTTTAAAGTCTATTTCCTATTGAGGTTTCTCACTTAAACTTAGGCTGCATTCACACCTAATTCTTAAACACGTGTTTAGCTAAAACACGTATTTTAGCTCTTTATTCTACTACAACTTTTGTAATAGAATAAAGAGCTAAAATACGTGTTTTAGCTAAACACGTGTTTAAGAATTAGGTGTGAATGCAGCCATAGGCCACTAATAGGACATTCTCATGATGGTGGTAAAAGAATAAAGAACAAAAATGGGGAAATTGAGTTATCTCGTTCATGTGAATGGCATATAAACATACGGAATATTGTTGTATATTGCTAATCTTAAAGCTGGCCATACACTTGCAATATTAATGTACAACTTCCCGTTTTAGTTCTTTAATCTACTACCATAGAATAAAGAACTGAAGCGAGAAGTTGTTGTACAATAGTAATGCAAGTCTATGGCCAGCTTTAGGCCGGAAAACACAATGTCCCATTAAAATTTAACTTAAAGTTAAATTTGAAATTTATGTGGTAAACAACAACAAATGTGTCAGTTAAAGTCCCAGTTAGTAGCTAACAGGAAAATGTGTTAATGGGAGTTAGTGTCCTATGTTAAAGTGCGCTATCTAAGAGAAACCCCAATAAGAAATTTTTGTTGAAGTAAATACAAATTTTAACAACTCAATTTTTTGTTAGGACAATACAACTATACGAAAAATAACACACCCCTTTTGAACAATCTATATGTTTTAATGTATCGTTTTCGTTGTAAAGGCACATCTACACAAGAGATAAAATAGCTAGATATAGAGCAAAAAACACCTCTAAATAGCTTAAATCATTCACAATAGAGCTAATTAGAGGTGTTTTTGCTCTATCTCTAGAAATTTTATCTCTCGTGTAGATGTGCCTTAACAGAACAAAAATAAAATTCACTCATATACATTTTATAAAACAGTTGACTTAAAGTATTTTTCAAAATTCACTATAGAGGATGACATACTGCTGCTTTTGTTTTATTTTATAAGCAGTTAGTTACCAAAAGTCATAGAATTATATACCTAATTAAAAAACATTAGGGGTTTTCTTATAAACTCGTATTCTACTCGTAAACGGTGTAATGTTAATGGTTTTCAATGTCAAACTCTATACATAATAAAATATGGTTAACAAGGAACGGGTTTATATAAAAACCCCTATTATCAAAAGCGTAGCAAACTTAAATTATATTGTAAAAAAAAATACAAAAACTAAAGAGAAATATATGAACAATGAAATGTAAATTAATTTATATATAAAAAATAAAATATTTTCAATAAAAAGAAAAAAATGTTTTTGCTTGTTTTTTTTTTTTTTGTATGCGTTTTGACAAGTTAAAAAATAAAAGACCCAAAAACCAGGTAGTTTTTGCTCAGGTATAAACGCAAGGCGTTGCGTATTACAAAATAACCCCCTAAATTGAAAGGTGAGATATTTTTAAATAATAAACAAATAAAAAATTAAAGTCCGACATTAATATACCCCACACACAGTACAATTATGGGGATCAGTGCCATAAAACTAAAAAAAAGTTTATTTTTTGATAGAAAAACTGTTTTTCCAAGAAACAATATATCTAGAGAAATTTATTCACAGAAATCAGTTTTATAACCTGTTCTAGAATAGTTTCAGAGGTAGCTGGTTCTAAAAAAATTGCCAAATATTTATTTAAGCAAATAAAATTTTTATGGGAATTTTATAAAGCGCTGTTTATGTTTGTGTGCATTTTGAGGTTATGTTGAATTTATATATTGCATAAAATATTGTGGTGATCTTTTGTTACATATACATATGTTGCAATTTATTGCATGGAGTGTGGCAAAAGGAGAAAAATACTGTGCCATTATATTGGACATAATATTGCTAATGTATGGGGGGCTATAGTAGTTTTTGCAATAATTTAACTTGAAATTAGGAAATTTTGTCTGAAAATTTCTTGCTTACGTAAAATTTTAAGAAAAATTTTACACTTAGAAAATTGTGTCGATGAAATTAACTACCATTGCAGTTAAAAAAAAGTACACTGCAATTGTATTTGAATTGACTACAATCGCAGTTATTTTTAACTGCACCAAAACCTACTTGTTTTTGTTAATTTAACCAAAAACCAGTTGGTTTTGAAAACAACTTGAACTACCTATTAATTTTCTACAGCGGTATTCAAAATAAAAATTTAGCATAGAGTTAACATGAGTTTTATTCATAATACTGCTGTTGAACTCATTCTAGTATTGTTGCTAAATTCCTTCTAAAGTTCTGTTATCAAACGCCAAAAAACAAAAAATTCCATTCACAATATAAAAACCTTATATTTTCAAACACAGGGTTGGTCTCAATCGGTGTGCTAAGAAATCATTTTGAATAAAGCCCATATGACACTTGCTAGTTTCTAGATTCTAGTTTTTAGCACCATCAATGCAAATCATATGATGGGTACTGCATTACCAACATCAATTTGACAGTTTGATAGTTTTTCGATATAGTTGTTCTCTACACACACATTATTTCTCACATAAGGAAATTCGTGCTCTCTTCTATTTTGGATTATTAATACTGAAACTAGCAAGTGTCATACGGGCTTAAACTATATTCTAACAAGCTACTAGACCTAAAAAACATTCTAGTTAACAGCTCGTTGTGTGCGATGTATAAGAATCTACTAACTTTTCATTTTGAATACGGGGGATTATGTCTATTCCCGTACTTTACCGCTACTTTACTCAAAGTAGCCCAAAAGCTTCCCGTGCTCAAAATTGCTTGTAAATTATTGTTTTAGGCTATTTTGGGTTCCCGCGGATAACCGCGGTAACGCACATATTAAGCATTTAAAAAAAAAAAATTTGCAGATATACATATAGGCCAATGCTTCATTAAGGCATATCTACACGAGAGAGAAAACTACTAGAGATAGAGCAAAAACACCTCTAAATAGCTTTGTTGTTAATGATTTAAGCTATTTAGAGGTGTTTTTTGCTCTATCTCTAGCAATTGATGATTTCTGAATTGCAAAAAGTATAGTGAATGTTTCACAGGCTGTTTTAAATACATTCATACAGGCCTTTATTGTACACGTGTGAGAAAACTCCAAAAAGCAATCCTGAATAGCTGAAATCAATCACAATAGACACATATAAAGGTGTTTTGTATTGCTCCATCTCTAGCAATTTTCTCTCGCGTGTAAATGTGCCTTTCTATCTATGTGGGTTCTATCTACTCATGTTGATTAATTTTTAATAAAAATGTACTATAACACCGGGAATATTAAAATTAGTAAACAGTTTTTTCACTATCCTGACCACTTGTATTTTTGTAGATAACTAACTGAATATTACGTCATTCACATGAACGAGATTACTAATCTCCTCGTTTTTGGTTCTTATAATTTCAAATAATGACATTATGTGGTAAAAGAAGAACAAAGATACAAAAGAGTTGCGATTATATTGGTGCCTGTTGGTCCTATAAGAAAATAGTTGAGAATCACCGATTAGAACAAATTTATGATTTCCCCAAACTTGGCAACCTTACAAATTATGGTGAATGAATTTGTAAAATAAAAATGTAAACAATTATTTCAAGTGGTTCGGGAGCGTAAAGGGTTAAAAAAATAAACAAAATTTCTTCTTTAAAATTTAAGCCCTTGATTTAAGCAATAAAATTATATTAAAAAGCATGCTACGAACCAATATTAGCAAGGTAAATAAAACAAAATGCGGAGAAATATTTTGCCACAATTACGACTTCACCATCGATTGCAACTTCTGCGTTCTTCAATCCTTTACGTTTGAGGATTTCCTGATACACCTTAAAATTACACATTTTAAGGATAAATTACTTAAATCCGAAGCGATTAACACGGATTGCAATCAATTTTTGGAAGTGACTGTTAAAAATGAAGCCATTACAGAAGAAACACATTCATGGGATGGTGGTCAACAATCATTTGATGAAAGTGCAAATGATTTCAGTAATGACACTTATGTTGATAAAATTATGCCGGAAAAGACAACAATGGAGGTAGAGTATAATGTTGAACGCAATAAAAAAGATAGGCTGGGGTCTGATAATTCAAATCCACAGGTAAGATTATTAATGCAATTATCTGCTCCTTCTTTTGTTTAAAATAAAACATTTAAATAGAAGGATTTTAATAGTCACAGATACAACGATGCCAATCGGATCGATGAATATGCTACAAAAAGAGGTACTTATCCCTCACCTTAAATGTAAAATATCGAAATAACACCAACTAGTCTTTGAATAAATTTTTATCAAAATTAATAGTTCTATATCTATATTCAATATATCAATCTAGATTTAAAAGAAAGTGTTTTTAAGGGAAATTTTAACAAACTGTAACCGAACTGGCCCCTTTATATTAAATAGAGTGGTCACTTTTACATGGCGTTGTCATAGGGAAATTGACCCCTTGTGACATGTCACAAGACAAATCCCAGGACAGGTCTCTGAACTTTGTTTTTTATGAGAGGTCAGTAACCTGTCCTAGGATTTGTCTTGTGACATGTCACAAGGGGTCAATTTCCACCTCCTATGACAACGTCATGTAAAAGTGACCACTCTATTTCATATAAAGGGGCCAGTTCGGTGACAGTTTGTTAAAATTTCCCGTAGGGAAGCTACTAACTTTTCATTAGTATTTGTAAATTTTAATTTTTTTACTTCCTCTAAAAATTTTTGTTAGTTTTTGCTTTTAAGGTGACAATAAACAAAAAGGATAAAAGAAAATATTTTATTAATGTATACTTTGTTCCAGACGTACAACAAATTAACAATAAGTTAGAAAACAATACTATGGTTTTGAAACTCTTGTTAGATGAAATAAAAATACTTCATAACATTGAAGTACCTAACTTTTTGAGAACTACAACGGCTTTGCCGAATAACCCTTTTCATTATAAGGAAGAATTTGTAAATTTTGAAAGCTCTTTGCAAGCATCTGAAGAAATGGTCTTAACTATGGTATGTTTTAAACTTATTTTTAAATAGTATATATAAAAAAAAAAATTATGTAAAGGTTAAAGAACTGAAAGTAAAAGCTCTTGGCAATTCTACAAAATTTATCCGAAACTCCTGGCGTTTATTGATGAAAGATGAAGCGGCAAAGGAATTTTGTTGGCAGGGATCCCAAAGCAAAATGGCTTTAAAACAACTAATGGCGACGCGGGCTATTAAGCGTATGATTTTATTTAAAAATTTATTATATTTTACTTTAAAATTTCTGCATTTCTTATTTTAGAGGCCTACACTGATAAATTTTTAGATCATACCGATGCAGAATTTGAGAAAATTACAATAATGCATTTTCAACAAGCAAAAAATCGTTGTGATAGGAAATATAAAAAGAATATTTAAGCTTTATATTGTTCGTTTTTATAAAATTTAAAATCCTTTTTTTCCATTAGATTTTTTAATTTCAGGGTGCAATATAAATGTAATTAAATTTCATGTAATCTTAATTTTCTGTTTAGCGAGGTTTGGCAACCCTATTTTTCAGATGTTATTGTGAATAATTTGTAGAGTAAAATATAAACAAAACGAAAAAAGCACCGCAAAGGTTAAAAGAAATTTTTGCAGTAAAACAGATTAATTAAAGTCGAGTTCACAAAAATTATCTTAATTTTGTAAAAAAAAAAATACATATAGAAACGATAAAATTAGTTTATTATTTAATTATACCTTAGAATTATGTTGAAAAATTTGCCACTAACCAACTTAAGCACATCATCTAAAGCAAAATGTGGGGAAATTTTTTGTCATAGCCATAGAGACTTTACCATCTTTTGCACTTTTTGTGATATGAAATCCTTTGCATATGAAGATTTTCTAAAGCACGTACAAAATGTACATTTTGAAAATAATTTACTTAAAACTGAAACGATTAATACAGAATGCAATCAGTATTTACAAGTAGATGCTAAAAGTGAAGCCATGACAAATACGGGTGATAGGGATGCCCTGTGGAATAAATTTGAGGCAGATGATGTTGACGATGATGCTAATTATGACAGTGACAGTTATGAAGAAGAGACAGTAGCGGTGTTAAAGAAAACTCGGAGATGCGTTTCACGCCATAGAAAGCGAAAATCCAAATTGAAGAGAGATATTGAAAGTGATGAAGTTAATCATGCTAGGTCAGATGAAGATTTGAATTCTACGGTAAGATATAAATTTTTTCATTAATATGTATTTGGGAATTTAATTTTGTTCATCTTTTTACTTCTAGACATCTGAAATTGAAACTGCAAGAACTACTGCTGATAAAAATATTACCTTTGATAAATTATCAAAAACTGATGAGTTTCCTAAACTAACTGCCACTCCGTTAAAGGATGAAAAATCCTCATTGAAGTCAAAGAAAAAAGAAATTGAACATCCATGTCCAGAATGTGAAGATATTTTTCCACATTTAAAATATCTGGATCGTCATGTTTTCCAATATCATAACGGTTACAAATGTTCACTATGTGATAAGCGTTTTAGACTACGTCATCATCTTAGGGGTCATGCAAAAACTCATGCTACCGAAAAATGTTTCACCTGTACCGTAGAGGGATGTGGTAGAAGTTTCGCCGATCAGGAATATCTCAAACGTCACCTTGAAGTACATACAATGGACTGTACATTTACATGTGACTTTGAAAATTGTGGTAAAGCATTTCAAACGCAAAGACGTTTAACAATACATACTTATACCCATAGAAAACCAAAAAAACTTGTATGTGATGCCTGTGGTTATAGTTGTAGAGCCAACATAACGCTAAAGATACATCAACGTGTTCATACTGGCGAAAAACCCTTTGGTTGTGAAGTCTGCGGAAAGCATTTTGTATCCAAGACAGCTTTGACTGAGCATATGCTATCACATTCTAATACTCGTCCTCATGTTTGTAAAATTTGCAATGCTTCATTTACAAACCCCAGGGTTTTACAACGACATATTTTTATACACTCAGATGAAAGGAAATTTAAATGTAAGTTATGTGATAGTGCTTTTAAACAGGCTACAGGTTTGGATGGTCATATGAGACGTTTACATCGTGCACCCAAACATTTGACAATAATTACCTCTGGAGAATAGTATAATTTAAAAGTTAAATTAAGATCACAAATAATTTGAGAAATATTTAAAATAAATATGAAATAGAAATCTCTTAAAACATATTACGTCCGTTCCTTTACGTTACCACGGGATTCCAATATTACCAAAAAGCGTTACCGTACTCGAAAATTGGGTAAAGCGTTCAAGATAGTGAATTTTTGTTTCTCTTTTTACAAAAATTACCCAGACTTTTTCTTCGGGTAACTTTGGTAAATTAAGTGCGTTCCCCTACGTACCGAAATTTACCCAAAAGCTTTCCCGTACTCGAAAATTGCGCTAATGAGAGTGTATTAGTGTTTCTATTTTTACCAAAATTTACCCAGATTTTTCTTCCGGTAAACTTATAAAAGATAAACAAAAAACAATTGTGAAAATAAACTAAAAATTTTAATTAAATAAAGAAACATATTTTTTAAAAGAATTAATTGAATAAAATCAAAAAGAACTTTTAAATGCAAATAAATATGTGTATTTGTGGAATTTTGCAAACTGAAATTATACGCATTTTCACATTATTTTTTGAAATTAATTTTTTGGCTAGAAAAGTGGTTTTTTGCGTTCTCGTACTATTGGGTAATTTTGTCATTTTGTGAGAGCATTTTGTGCTTTCTAGAGATAGAGCATAAAACACCTCTAATGGCTCTATTGTGAATGATTTAAGCTATTTAGGGGTGTATTTCGCTCTATAGCAGTTTTCTCTCGCGTGTAAATGTGTCTTTATACTACATTTATACTTGAGCAAAAACCACATAGTTTTTGTACAAAACTAGTTCTTGCTTGTTTTTTTTTTTAATATTAAATACAGCATTTATTTACTTCAAATTACATAACCAAAATCCTGAGGGCCATATATGATTAATAAAAGCTACTACAAAAAAAATAATTTAAATAAAAATAATAATAAAAATAAATAATAAAAAACTGCAAGACCTAAAAAACAGGTGGTTTTTGCTTAGGTATAAATGAAGTATTAGCCATTAAATGGTCAAGTGTCCACCACCACTTAGAAATTGAAATTGATATAATTTTGACGTTTCTTTGCAATAGTTTTGACATTTCATATCATATAATTTATTGCATTTGAAGACACCGGGTAATACGAGTACAAAAAGGATTAAAGAAATAATTGCTGCATTAAAATAGTTTATGAGAAAATGTTAAAAATTCTGCCACCAGCCAATTTAAGCCAACAAGCTAAAGTAAAATGTGGAGAGATATTTTCACACAGCTGTTCGGATTATACCATTTACTGTACATTTTGTGATATGAAATCCTTTAAATTTGAGGATTTTCTACTGCATATACAAAACGTACATTTGGTGAACAATTTACTTAAAACTGAAACCATTAACATCGATTGTAATAACCTTTCAGAAGTGAATGTTAAAAACGGAAACACAACGGAAAGTAAGAAAATTATATGTGATGACTTGGAACAGTCATATGATGAACAAAATGCGTTTGATAATTACGATTTAAATAATGGAAATAGTAATGATGAAGAACCTAAAGCAATATTAAAGAAAACTGAAAACAAAATAACACCCCAGAAAAGGAAAAGGCATAAGCTTAAAAATTTAAGTGAAAGTGAGAAAGACGATGACCATAGCTCCGATGAAAATTTAAAACCTTTGGTAGGTTGCTACATTATAAATATTAACCTTTCAAAGTAATATTTTCTAAAAATTTTATTTTAGTTAATTGAAGATAAGCAGGAAGCTGGTGGAAATATTAAAAAGTCATCTAACAATACGGAATTACCAAGAAGTCTTCGAGCTCAAGGGGAAAAACCTGAAGTTAAGCGGAAGAAAAAAGAAGTAATTGAACATACATGTCCAGAATGTGATGATATTTTTATACATTTAAAACTACTCGATCGACATGTTTTTGAATTTCATGGTGGCTACAAATGTTCTATGTGTGATAAACGTTTCAGACGACGTCCCCATCTTGTAGGTCATGAAAAAATTCATACAGCTGAAAAGATATTTACCTGTCCCATTAAAGAATGTGGTAGACGTTTTAAGGACGAGCAATACCTTAAACGTCATCTTGAAGTACATACCATGGATTGTACATTTATATGTGGTTTTGAAAATTGTGGTAAATCTTTTCAAACTCAAAGACGTTTAACAATACATACTTATACTCATAGAAAACCAAAAAAATTTGTATGTGATGCTTGTGGTTATAGTTGCAGGGCCAATATAACGTTAATTATACATCAACGTGTTCACACTGGAGAAAAACCGTTTGGCTGTGAAGTCTGCGAAAAGCGTTTCGTATCCAAGACAGCTTTGACTGAGCATATGCTTTCACATTCTGATACACGTCCTCATGCATGTGAAATCTGCAATGCCTCATTTGCAAATCCTAGAGTTTTGCAAAAACATATTTTAATACACTCAGATGAAAGAAAATACAAGTGTAAATTATGTGATAGTGCTTTTAAACAGGCCACAGGTTTGGATGGTCATATGAGACGTTTGCATCGTGCACCTAAAGCTTCGACAATTACAGTACCACTAAAGAGTGGTTTATTTTAAAATTTAATTGATTTTGAAACTAATTTAAAATATAAGTTAACATTTACAAAATACATTTAGAAAAAAATACTAGTGTCCGACCGAACAGTTCGGCCAGAAAATGTATTTGGTCGAAATTTGGTATGTTGAAGCATTATGTACAAATTTTTCTTATGGAAAAATGTTTGTTGGGCCGATTAGAATGCATTTTAAGTGTCAAATTTAAGGAAAAGTCCAAAATTAAGCAATAAATTCACTGTTCGGCAGCCGAAAGTTCGGCAAAAATGAAAAAAGTTCGGAGGCCGAACAGTTAATTTTATGGCTAAACTACGGAGTTTTCCTTAAATTTGCCACTCAAAATCGAATTAAATCGACTGAACAAACATTTTAGCACTATGAAAATTTCTCCAAAGTGCTTTCAAATAACAGAAAATCACCCAAATTTCACTTTTTGGCCGAACTGTTCGGTCGGATACTAAAAAATACACTTTATAACTTTTTTTTGTTCCCTACTCAATGTTTCTTCATGTATTCTCCGCTTAAGGTTTAAGGTTTATTTTATTGAGCCTTTTTAACAACCATATATGTATATCTATATTCTAATTAATCTAGATTAATCATAACTATGTATGTCCATTTGCGACTAAACGACAATAAGATCGTTGCGTTTATTTTAAATTAATCGACTGTCGATATTTTTGACGTTTAGAAAAAGGGAAAGCAAATAACAATTTGGAAGTATTTGTTTTGTCATATTTTTTACCAGTTCAATTAGTTTTTCATTATTTTTTACCAGATCAATTAGTTTTTCATTATTTTTTACCATTTTTAATTTTACAGTACCTACTTAATTTTACTTTTTAAAAAGGCAATTGGTACACTACGCAATATCACTGCAAATATGTCGAATATTATCGTCGTTTTGTCCTACAATACTTTTACACAAGATATGACACAACTGTTTTCTTCTGTATAAAAAATGCCATTTTTCACTTTCCATACAAAGTTTTTGTAAAATATGAACATTTTTTTGTAAAATATATACAATCCTGGCAAAATATATACATGTGTAGTGGAAAAAATCCTAAAAATTACATATATTTTGCTAGAAAATAGTAAAACTTACTACGAACTTATGTAGTTGTATAATTACATATCACTTAGATAAAGTTCCACCTGTTTTTTTTCTGCGTGTATGTATTCCTTTTTTTTTTGTATATAGAAATGCCTGAGAAGGAAATTTTTTTTATATTTTTATTTAAAAAAGGTTTAACTAGAAAAGCTATCTAGATTTTTACAACAAATTAAACAAGAACTAGAAAGAGCGCTCACCAAATCGAACTATAATGCACAAATCTATTGGCGTTTGTTTTTCGGGCTTCAAATATGGTTTTTCGCGTTCGTTTACTTTTGGGCATTTTTGTCACTTCGTGAGAGTATTTCTTGTTAACTCTCATTTTACCGAACTTTACCCAAAAAGTAAAGAAACACACCTATTAACTGAAAACATTAACATATACCCCAATTTTTCATGAAGAAAAAAAAAATAAAATTTTGATTTTTCAAATATTTTAGGATATCTCCAATGTATTTCGACACAAGATTAAAAACGTTATAATACCCAAATGGAAGCTTTACTACATAGATTTCAAAACCATAAAATTTTTTAAAGATTTTAAGTTGGAATTCTACGAAATCGAAAAATCTTTAAAGCTGCGATTTTATGTTTATTAGACTCTTGGCAACGAAGTTAAATATTTTTAATCTGCCATTGCTGTCTTGAAGAAAAGGGGATTTTGTGGTATTTATAACAAATCCAAATAAATAGGTTTGTCTATTCGAATGTTTTAGGGCTAAAAAGAACGCTAAGAAATTTCAAATGGTGTTTTTTTAATTGAGGGCACTTAAAAAGATTCTGAAGTTAAAATATAAATATCACAGATTAATACCAGATGTGAAACTAATGACAGGTGTCAAAAAGTGTTCTCGAACCGTATGGTTTTGTTTACATGGAAGTCAAGTCAAGAGGGAGATAACAATATAAAATCTCCATACATTTTGTATTGCGCATTTTTTGTATATATCTGTCTCTTTTTAGATTATTGTTTTTATCTTTTGTGTTTTTCTTAAATTTTTGCGTTTTGCTCATTTTCTGTCGGCCATATTGCCCAAATCAGCTGATTCATATCTGGTATAATTTGTGATAAATATATTCACAATTAAAAAATTGGTAGCGAAAAGGGTGATTGGAATATTTTGTTATCAATTAAAAAGTACATAAATACTTAATTTTAAGATATTTTTAACGAAAAAGAATGTACTTCTTTTTTAGTAATTGTACTGCCTTTTTTTTCCTCGATGTACTTTTTTTTGTCGATTTCATTTCTGGCAACCCTATGTGTGGCAAAACGATAAAAATACTGTGCCATTATATTGGACATAAAATATTGCAAGTGTATGGGGGCCTTCAAAGAATAACAAGTAAAATTTTCTGTTGTTTCTCGTGTTTTGTCTTCTGTTCGCAAAAATATGTCGATAATTTAGACATGATTAAGAAACCAATTAAAAAAGTAAACAATTCAAATATTTTTTCAAGTTGTACTAAAAAAACAAATTTATAAAAGTTTACAAGAAAAATGTTAAAAATTCTACCATCAGCCAATTTAATCCAACCACCTAAAGTCAAATGTGCAGAAGTATTTGCCGAAAGCTGCTCGGCCTACACCATTTACTGTACATTTTGTGATATGAAATCCTTTAAATTTGAAGATTTCCTACTACACGTACAAAAAGTACATTTTGAAAATAATTTTGTTAAAACCGAAACCATTAGCACTGATTGCACTCAGTTTTTAGATGTAAATGTTAAAAATGAAGACACAACGGGAGCAGAAAAGAAAGTGCTATGGGATGATTTAGAACAATCATATGATGAGGATTATGACTTAAATGAAGATAGTAGTAATAATGAAGAACCTGTAACAATATTAAAGAAAAGAGAAACACCCAAGAAAAGAAACAAACCTAAACCAAAAGGTGTTAGTGAAAGTGATGAAGACAACGAGCATAGTTCCGATCAAGATTTTAAACCTATGGTAAGTTATAGTACAATCAAATATATTAAAAATTTAAAAAATAATAAATTTAAATTATTTTACTTTAGATAAATGAACACAAAACTCCTGGCGTAAATGTTAAAAAACCACCTAAGAAGACCTACAACCCTACAACTCCTAGAATGCGAGGTGAAAAACCGAAATTGAGATCGAAGAAAAAAGAAAAAGAAGTAATTGAACATACATGTCCAGAATGTGAAGAAATATTTACACATCTCAAACTTCTCGATCGTCACGTTTTTCAATATCATGATGGCTACAAATGTTCTATGTGTGATAAACGTTTACGACGACGTCCTGATCTTGTGCGCCACGAGAAAAATTGTACAGCAGAAAAGAAATTTACCTGCCCCGTAGAAGAATGTGGTAGGGGTTTCACCGATCAGCAATATCTTAAACGCCACCTTGAAGTACATACAATGGAATGCACATTTATATGTGATTTTGAAAATTGTGGTAAAGCATTTCAAACTCAAAGGCGTTTAACAATACATACATATACCCATAGAAAACCAAAAAAACTTGTATGCGATGCTTGTGGTTATAGTTGTAGATCCAACATAACGTTTACGATTCATCAACGTGTTCACACTGGGGAAAGACCGTTTGGCTGTAAAGTCTGCGCAAAGCATTTTGTATCTAAAACAGCCTTGACTGAGCATATGCTTTCACATTCCACAATACGTCCTCATGTATGTGAAATTTGTAATGCCACATTCGCAAATCCCAGGGTATTAGTACGACATAGATATATACATTCAGATGAAAAAACATTCAAGTGCAAATTATGTGACAGTGCATTCAAACATCCTAACTCATTGGATGGTCATATGAGACGTATACATCGACCACCTAAATTTAAACACTCAGAAGTTACTCTGACATCGTCTTTATATACATTTAATTAATTGAAGTTTTTGAAATATAATCTAGATGAAGTGTTAAATTTCATTGATTTCGATTTTTACAAACAAAGCCCGATTTTTTTTTTATTATTTATTTATTTATTTATTTATTTATTTATTTATTTATTTATTTATTATTTATTTATTTAATTATTTATTTATTATTTGTTCTGGTTTTTTTTTATTGTAATATATTAGGCCATAACCGCAAAAATATCTTGAGCGACACGATTTTCAATTTTGAATTTACTTTTTCTTTTATATAAATCTATAGTTCTTGATAAAAATATCATCTCCAAAAAGATTATAAAACTAGGAAGTACCGTTACGAATTTAAGCAAAAGGTGCAAATATATGTTAAGCGCCAATTCCTATTCATAAACTATAGTTTGTTTACATTATTAAAAACATATTAAAAACTTGGACGCGCTCGGACATGTATTATATATACACCGTTGGTTGCGCCAATCAAATTACTTTCATTTATTACATAATATACATATACATATATTTTTGTACCCAACTGGAAAAACGAAAATTGGGCCATTTTGACCTCACGGTTTTAACCCCTAGAAGTGAGATTGTGTAGCTAAAAAGGAAAAATATCTCTTTTTTTTCGTTTCTAAGATATTCAAATTGGTCAACTAAAAAAAAAATCATAAGCTTTCTGCTATAAAATTTTGGTTTTGTCGCTTAAGATATCTTAGCATTCGTGGCGTTTCCGATCAATTTAACATTTTTCAAGAAACAAAAATTGATATATCTTAAGTATCGGCCTAAGAAATGTAATTATAGCATACACCACTACGTGGAAAGGGCATAAGTTATGCTGATGTTTGTAACACTAAAAATATTGGATCTGGACCCACTTCTTAGTATTCCGATCGAGTCAGAATCACTTTTTGGTTCGATTTAACGCTGTCCGTCTATCCGTCCTGCCGTTTTAGAGTGCAAATCAATGTGGTATTGTATTCTGTATGCCAACTTCTATCGGCCCAAGGACGAATCCTATTAATTTTGGTCTGTGTTTAAAAATAATAAATTGATTTGTCCACATCCTACAGGTCCCAAATACAAATATTTTTTAATCAAATATGGTACACTGATTCATATGGACAAATGCTAATGATTTTGTTTAGAATCGGTCCATATTTAGACCTAAAGCCGGTATAAAGATTCCCCAAAAATGGGCATGATCCCACGATACAGGTAGCAAATATAAAGATATTGTGATGAAATTAGGTAAACCGATATATCGGCCTAAAACTTGGAGGGTTAAAGTTATATAGGCTGAGTTCCAAAACGTCATTTGCAATGCAACTGAATAAAGTCATGCATTGGTAAACGCAATTGATGCGCATATAAAAAGCAAATTGTGCATCACAAATGTTGTTGATGCTTTCTTGACATGTTTTTATTACAAAGTAAGCAACACACTTGTTTGCTTTGTATCGAAACAGTAGTAAAACCGCAAACACTGCAATGTGTTTTGACGTTTAGGAACTCACCCATATTATATAAACTTTTCACCAATTCATTGAACAAGTCAATTTTTATGCGAATTAATTCATTTCAAAAAGAATTTATTTTTTTAAGCTCTTGTAATACTACATTCCCGGTTAAAAATAATCAGATCCAATTACATACTGGAATTGGTTAGTATAATTGAATCAATTTAAATGATATGTAACAGTTATATCCAATTTGATAGAAACAGATATAATTTGATATAACCAAATATATGTATTTAGATGTTGATCCATATAAGGATAAGCAATTTAAAATAATATAAGCTGCAATATTATGATACACACACAATTATATTAAATTGTATCAGTCGATATACAAACATATATATTTTTAATCGGGTTGTTAAAAATGGTGTCTATAAAAAATCTTCAAATAAACACAATAAATATGCCAATTTTCTTTTCGTCCAACTACAAAAAACTTATACTTAACCAGTCGGGGTTGTTTGGTATTTTCTGTTCATTGTGAATGGTTTTCTAAAGGAAATAAATTATTTTCAAGCAATAGCTGTGTTTGTGCGGATTTGTATATTGTTGCTAAATTAAAATATTTAAAAAATTTACTAGTTAAAAAATGTTAAAAATTCTGCCACCAGCGGATCTAGGCCAACAAGCTAAAGTAAAGTGTGGAGAGATATTTTCAAACAGCTTTATGGACTACACAATTTATTGTACATTTTGTGATATGAAATCCTTTAAATTTGAGGATTTTCTACTGCACATACAAAATGTACATTTTGAAAATAATTTACTGAAAACCGAAACCATTAATATGGATTGTAACCAGTTTTTAGAAGTGAATGTTAAAAACGAAGACATAATGGAACGAAAAAAAGTGCTATGGGATGATATGGAACAATCATATGATGAAGATGGTATTGATAATTCTGACTTAAATAGCGATAATAATAATGATGATGAGGAGCCTGTAGCAATATTAAAGAAAACTGACAAAAAAGTTCCAGTCAGGAAAAGGAAAAATCCTAGGCCAAAAAGTGAAACTGATGATGAAGACAATAATCATAGTTCGGATGAAGATTTTAAAACTATGGTAAGTTGTTACAATACAAACTCCTTATTTATAATAAAAAGAGTATACTAACTGGCTGTTAGCTTTCGCTTATGAAAAAGTTAGCAGCATGTTAGCATACACTTTGTCATCATTTCAAAGATTGCAAATTTCCTACTCTAGTTAAATGAACATAAAAATCCTGCCAGCGTAGATGTTAAAAAATCATCAAAAAATTCTGAAATACTGAAAACTATTAAAACTCGTCGGATTCAAGATGAAAAACCAGAACTTAAATCAAAGAAAAGAGAAAAAGAAGCTATTGAACATCCATGTCCTGAATGTGAAGAAATTTTTATACATTTAAAATTGCTAGATCGTCACGTTTATGAATTTCACGGTGGTTACAAATGTTCAATGTGTGATAAACGTTTTAGACGTCGTCCTCATCTTGTAGGTCATGAAAAGACCCATACAGCTGAAAAAAAATTTACCTGCCCCGTTGATGAATGCGGTCGAGGTTTTACCGAAGAGGATTACCTTAAACGTCACCTTGAAGTACACACAATGGAACGTACTTTTATATGTGATTTCGAAAATTGTGGTAAAGCCTTCCACACAAAGCGACGCTTAAACACACATACCTATACCCATAGAATACCAAAAAAATTGGTTTGTGATCTGTGTGGCTATAGTTGTCGTGGAAATAATGAATTACTGACTCACCAACGTGTTCATACTGGTGAAAAACCATTTCCTTGTGAAATTTGCGAGAAACCTTTTATATCCAAGACTGCCTTGAAAGAACATATGATTACACATTCCACAACTCGTCCTCATGTATGTCAAATTTGTAATGCCTCATTTGCAAATCCCAGAGTATTAATACGCCATACATATATACATTCAGATGAAAAAACATTCAAGTGCAAACTATGTGATAGTGCTTTTAAACATCCTAACTCATTGGATGGGCATATGAGACGCATGCATCGACCGGCTAAACCCAAACAGTCAGCAGTTACAGTAACTTCGTCTTCATTTACATTTAATTGAAATTTTTGTTCGAATACTGAAAAAGTCAAAATGAATAAAAATCCGCCGAATTTTTTAGTTAATCAATATTTTTTGTTTATTTACATCTCATTTTTCTTTACATGTATACTCATATGACTACTTAATTGCTGTTGTTCTACAAATTTCTTACCACACTGTTCACACTTATATTTGGCCATTTTATAATGTTTCTTAAACTTATGGGTACTTAACATGGACGCACTACGATAACGTTTTGTACATAAATCACAGGCAAATGGTAAACTATTGTCATCCAATTTATTATGCAACTTGTGCTTATGTGTGTCCAACTGATTTTGTGTATAAAATAATTTATCACAATCATCGCATGGTACACGCCTCTCTTGGGTATGACGCGTTTCATGACTAACAAAAGCAGCTCGATGTGAAAATTCTTTGGAACAATATTTACATCGAAAATGTTGACTTTTTTCATGGGTACCCAAATGACGCTGCAGTGTAGTAATGGCTCTGAATTGACGACCACAAACATCACATTGATGTGGTTTAACTCCTGTGTGTATATTAAGATGAGTATCTAATTGATAGCGTCTGCGAAAAGTTTTGCCACAATAACTGCAAGAATTTGGTTGGTTACGTGGCTTATAGGGACGTTTTCGATTGATTTTAAGGAGAGTGGGTGCAAAGGAGTGAGACCAATCAACGTCACTGTCCTTTTCATCTGGTTCAATATTTGGTATAGTCTCACTATCTTCTGATTCGAAAGATCTTTCAGTAATGTGATTGCTGGATTCTAACTAGAAATAAGGAAAATAATATATAACCAACGAACATATAATCTTAAGTGATTACAGGATACCCAACCCCTGTTAAACCACACTCTTGCAGGGTATGTCGGATATTTGAAGAAATTTAACAGTCTTAATAGAGTCTTATTATTCCGGTTAAATATTAATAATATCAATCAGTTCTTTTAATAAATGTATAAAATTAATTATTTAAAATTATTTTACAATAAAATTAAACTATAAACCCGAAATTAAAACGTGTTAGCATTGCAAAAAAAAATTATTAACATATTTCTTTAGTGCACATACATACCAATTTAAAGCACGCCGGCGATATGCATGGAGCCAGGGAGTTATTTATGTATCTTTTTAACGATACTAATTATAAATAAAATAAATACACGATAGTGAAATGACACCTAAATAACTAAATAATTATCGTTTTGACGATGGAACTCAATTGAATTATAAATCTCAAGAGTTATAAATGCTGTATGACACTGAAACAACGAAAATTTGATCATATTCACATTGCTAAAACGATAAGGATTTAGGTGTCGTGTCGTTTCACTATAAAATAAACCTGTATTTTTTTAATTATTGGGCCATTCTTGGACAAAACATTTACAATTATTTTTTTTCTTTTTAGTTTTTATTTGAGCAAAACTGTTTTCCATAACTTCATATACTCGAATAACAAAAAAAAAATCATATTTAAGTTCATCTAAAAACTTACATGATCTGTTTCCTGTTCATCTTCAATTTTACAGTATAATAATTCACCACAGGTTATATCTTCGTTTTCTTCTGGCAATTCTTCGTCCATTAAAACTTGCGTTAGCCATTGTTCCTGTTGTTGACATAGACGTTCGGGTTGCTCTTGTTTGACCGGTACTATCAAAGTTTTCTGCATATGTTTGGATTTTTGCTTTTTAAAATGAACATTTTTGGAACATGGTTCGGGTGTTTGAAATTTTTTTATAAACTCTTCCAAATGCTGGCTATGAAAATGATCGGTAAAATCTTGATATTCATTACATATTTTCTTACATATTATGCAATTTATGGTAAAGTCTGACGTAAAAAAATGAATTTCAGCACATTTAGTTTTCGAGGTATTATCCGTAATCTGTGTATTGTTATTAATGATATTAGCACTTTGTAAAGATTTTAACATTTTTTATAAACATATATTAAAACTTCCGTGAAATGTTATCAGCTGGTTTTGTTTATCAACATTAACTATTGTAATTGAATAATAAATAACCGGGGTACAGATCTTATTGGTCATTCACATGAACGAGTTAACTAAATCTCATTTGTATTCTTTATTCGATTACGATTTAACATCATATTTTGACATTATATGGTAATAGAATAAAGAAACAAAAACGAGGAGATTAGTAATCTCGTTCATGTGAATGGCGTGTTAATGGCTTGAGAAGCTGTGAAGTAATAAAAACTGTGACCAGATCCCATAATACGTCATTCACATGAACGAGATAACTAAATCTAAAGAACACAAGTGAGGAGATTTAGTAATCTCGTTCATGTAAATGACCTATAACACGACAGACGATTATCGTACAATTTTTGAAGTTTGATATTCATTCTTTATTTATTATTCAAATAAACCAACTGAGCCCTTAGGGCCATATTTAGTTGGTAGAATAACAAAAACAGGTTATTTTATAATAATTCTTAAGGCACATCTACACGAGAGAGAAAACTGCTAGAGATAGAGCAAAAAAACCTCTAAATAGCTTAAATCATTCACAATAGATCTAAGTAGAGGTGTTTTTTCTCTATCTCTAGCAGTTTTCTCTCGTGTAGATGTACCTTTAAAACTATAGTCTCAAAAAGTAATTAAATTTGTATATAAAGGCACATCTACAAGAGAGAAAACTGGTAGAGATAGAGCAAAAAACACTTCTAATTAGCTCTATTGTGAATGATTTAAGCTAATTAGAGCTGTTTTTTGCTCTATCTCTAGCAGTTTTCTCTCTCGTGTAAATGTGCCTTAAGAGCATTTGAAAGAGACTACAAGATAAAAAAATTTTTAATAAAAATTAGTTTTACTTGCAAAAAATATAAAAGTAACAATAATATGTCAAAAATATATGACAAAATATATTGCGTTATAAAATTAATTAAAAAAATAGAAATAATACGGCAGAAATAAAATATATATGATAAAATATATTTTATTTTTGCCATTAAAGGAATTTAAACACCCCATTACTTGAACAAAACAAGAAATAATGTAAATATGCAAGAGTAAAATCAAATTAAAGAAAAACAAAGATTTGGCCACTTAAATGTCATGGACAGAAGCATATTCTACAAGTTTACTCTTGAATGTTTTAAAAGATAGATCAAAGGATCTAAGGGGACGGGGTAAATGGTTGAAAACCTTTGCAACACGAACATGAAAAGATCGTTTGAATAACGTAATTTCTATTCGGATACAGAAGTTGAGGGTTCCTGTCAGCGTTCAATAATACAAAATGTCTGTGTATATATTCGGGACAATCAGTGAGCATGACCTTATGATAGAATATTCTATTACCATATAATGTAAAAATATGATATGGTAGTAGAATAAAGAGCACACATGAGGAAATTTAGTTATCTTGTTCATGTGAATGACCTATTATAGGCCATTCTCATGAACAAAATAACTAAAATCTCAATTTTGCAATTTTCGAATTTCTTTGGAGGTTCTATTAAATTTAAAGACGGATTTTATTGAAATTGATAAAATATAGAGTTCATTTAAATATGTAAGGTCATAATGCTAATTACTTCTTAACAATTTTATAAATTATTTTAACAAAATAATGTACATCAGAAAAATATATATTTTTAATTAATTATAGGCTGCATTGACACCTAATTCTTAAACACGTGTTTAGCTAAAACACGTATTTTAGCTCTTTATTCTATTACAAAAGTTGTAGTAGAATAAAGAGCTAAAATACGTGTTTTAGCTAACCACGTGTTTAAGACTTAGGTGTGAATGCAGCCTAAATATCGTAAATTTGACAACTTTCTATAGGTTAAACTTCAAAAATCATGCTATTTTACAACAATAGCACATAAGAACTTAAACTGTGAATTCCTTCAATATAAAAAAAACACAAAACACTGAAATCCCCAAAATACTTAAGGCATTCCGTCCCCATGAAAATCTGTTCCCATACCGAAGTTGAAATCTCCAATTTGGGGCGAAATCCCCTTATCTGACAACACTGCAAATGACATAAATGACAATGTCATTGGGAATGCTTTATACAGAAAAATATTTTTTTACACAATTGACATACCCTTGGAGGGTTAATTGTTAAAAATACAGTAAAACCCACCGAATTCATCCACCAACCAATGAAATTCGTCTTAAACTAAATATTTATAAAGGCAAGAATACACCTTAAATATTATTGATCAATCTTTCAAAAATCAACAAATAAAGAAAAGTTTATTTATAAATAATTTGTTCCGATTCGTTAATTTCAAAAAGATTGATCAAAAATATTGAACGTGAATTTTTGCTTAAAGCCGAGCACACACGGTCAATATAATTTATTTCAATTTTATTGATCTTTTCACACACACTTTCAATGTTATTAAAAAAATGTAAGTTAAAATTAAATTAATCAATATTTTCCATCCTATGAAAAATTGCAAACTTTTGGAGATTTTAAAATAAAACCACGTTTAAAGTGATTACTTTTTTAAACAAAAAACAAATTTAAAAAAATAACATTTTAATATTAGCCACACACTTTTCAATAATATGAAATTGAAAAACAAAAATCCAAAACATTTTGAATTTTTCAATTTAATTGATAAACATTCAATGTAGGGTACACACAGAAAAAAAACAGGGGGAACTTTATCTAAGTGCTATGTAATTATACAACTACATAAGTTCGAAGTAAGTTTTACAATTTTCCAGCAAAATATATGCATTTTTTCGGATATTTTCCACTACACATGTATATATTTTGCAAGGATTGTATATATTTTACAAAAAAATGTGCATACTTTACAAGAACTTTGTAAAACTAACTTGAAAATTATGTAGTTGTATAATTACATAGCACTTAGATAATATTCCCCCAGTTTTTTTCTGCGTGTACAGACCTTCAATTAATTTGTAAACAATAAAAAATTTATCAATAATATTGAACGTGTATGCCCTACTTAAGGAAAATTCCCAATATTTTAGAAGTTCATATAAACAAACATTCGTCTTAACAATGTAAGCAATTTATATGAAAAAATTGATAAATCGTTGGGTCTTAAATGAGGACGTCTTAAACGAGTTTTACTGTGTAAATGAAAACAATCAATTTGTTGATAAAAACAAAACTAAATTTGATTGGTTTTATTATTAACGAAAATTATGTTAAAATTATTGCCAGCCTTTAATTTTAACACTCCAGCTAAAACAAAATGTGGAGAAATATTTTGCCACAACTCCACCGAATTTACGGTCTACTGTACTTTTTGTGAAATGAAGTCGTTTTCTTTTGATGATTTTCTAATGCATCTACAGAACTTGCACTTTGCCAGTGAAATAGTAAAATCGAATACCTATAATACCACCTGTAATCCATTTTATCATGTCGATATCAAGGAACGAGCTAATGTGGAAGTGACTGAACAATTACAAGAAGAGGATAAAATATTGGATAAATTAATACAATCTTACGATGATGATGCTGATGATGATTTCGACAATGATGATGACTTTCGTGATGACGATTTCTTTGATAATGATAGCTATGATGAAGAGCCTATAGCCATAATAAAAAAACCTAAGAAGAATGATAAACCCAAGAGAAAAAAGAAACAAGAAAGTGATGATGAATTTATTGATTTTGATTCAGATGAAGAGTATAAACCGATGGTAAGCAAGATCAACAGTTATTATTATAGCTTCCTATTGTACAGAAATTTTCCACAATTTTTTTTTGCATGCATTTTATTGTAAAAATTATTTTTATTTCTGCATAGCATTGTGGAGGGTTTAAAACGATTCGGAAAATCCGAATTTAATACTGTTTCTTTTTTCACTAAAACTATTTAATCTTTCCAGCTAAATGAAAGCGTAGTATGCCATCAATGTGGAGATTCTTTTAAAAATGTTGGTCTCTTAAAAATACACATAAATCGTATACACGATGACAAGTCTTCCGAAAACTCAACAAAAAAAGAAAGAGCTAGCAAAGACATATCCTGCAATGAGTGTGATCAAATATTCCCCAATAAAAAAACACTTTATAGTCATATTGTTGAAATCCATATGGGTTTTAAATGTTCAATGTGTGATAAACGTTTCAAACAGCGACAACAACTCGATAGACATGAATTTTGTCATACAGCCGAAAGAGTATTTACTTGCGACATGGAGGGATGCAACAAAAGTTTTACTCACAAATACTATCTACAACGTCATATCGATAGCCATAATAAAGAGCGTAAATTTATATGTGATTTTGAAAATTGTGGTAAAGGTTTCCATACATTGCGTTGCTTAAAAGCTCACAAAGATAGACACACAAAACCGAAAAATCTTATATGTGATACCTGTGGTTATACTTGCAGGGAATATGATAGATTACGTATACACCAACGTGTGCATACGGGGGAAAAGCCATACGGTTGTGAAGAATGTGGTAAGCGTTTTACAAGTAATGCCGCCTTGCTGGAGCATACGGTATCACATACGGGTATACGTTCTCATGTCTGCAGTAATTGTAATGCTTCATTTACCAGACAAAAATCATTATACCAACATAGATTAAAATGTGCTGCTACTTACACAACATAAATTACTATTTTATAAGCTCATAATAAAGTACATAAAATTAATGTATTAATAAATCTAAACAGAAACTTAAGAACTTTTTATATGCTTTATATAATTTCATTTTAGCTATTGATACAAGAAATATTTAAAAAGCTCTTAACATTTCTATAAGCGTATCAAAATTTTTAAAGTGGTTTCCAACTTTTTCGCTTCGCTATACCGAGATGTGACTATCTCTTTCGAAGATTGACATTTTTTATCGAAAAATATGTCTGTTCCCGTACTTTAAGTAGTTTAGTGTTTCTGGCATAGTTGATATTGTTATTCTTACTAGTAGATTGTGTGTAAATGAATAAAGAGAGAATGAGCGTAATCTATTTGTTTTACAATGGTATGCTCAAACAAATAAAACAGATAATGAAGATTGTACAATAGATACTTATTGTACGCTGCCAATAAATATATTGTGAAAATTCCGACCAAATCAACCCCATGTCTTCCTTCGACCTCTTTTTCACTAATTTTATTTAAATTAAATACAATTTTTTGTTTTAATTGAATTTTTTTTAATTTTTAAATACAAATTTCACAACAAATTTAATCTTTAGTCACTTGATTATTTGTTTCCACAACAATTACTTGAAAATATTTGTTGTACAATAAGTATTTGAGAACAAGAAACAAATAAATGCTTCACTCAATGCAAAACAAGAAATAACTGGTACATATTGTGTTTATGAATAAAGTGAGTGCGTTGAAACAAAACATAACAATATCAGTTACACTTCTTCTCTTATTTATACCAATAGTAACAGTTATGCATATGGTATATTTGTTTTGAAAATACTTTAAGATATACAAGTGCACGTCTTTATTTCGTACTCAAAATTGCGTATAAATTGTTGTTGTTTGGACTGTTTGGGTATCCGCGGTAACGTACGGGAACGCACACAATGTTATCCTTTGCAGACATGTGTAATTCATATGGCAACATTTTTCCGATATAAACGGTTGGGAGAGTTGTCACCTCTTTTAATTATATGCTCGTTGATGATTGCAATACTTACATTAAAAGTTTTAAGTTTATTTTAGACTAATAAAATAAAGAATTATTTAAATAAAACTACTACATACGAAAATAATTATTATTATGTATTTAATGATTATTGAGGCGTAAGGGCAATCAAAGGTTTAACGTTTATCCGATTATATATTGTATAATCGTATGTGATTGAAAGAGATTGCCTTCAAATCAATAGTTTTTGAAATTTTATTCTTAAATATTTTGTACTATCACCCTCCCAAAATCAAAGAAAATAGTACTGCAACGTACAAAATTATTGTTACGCGTGTTATTTCTGTGGAAGTTCACACACGCCTAACACCAAGTACTGATTTAGGTCGTATGCTTAGCTTTAATTAAAACGAGTAAAAAGGTTAAAGTCGGGCATGCCGACTATACAATACCCTACACCAGTCTGGTGTATTGTTTGGATCCGAAATTCGAATGGGTTAAAATGGGGCTTATGTCAAAATTTTCTATAATGTGAGTCAGCGCACCAAATTTCATTCAAATATCTTAATATTTGCGACCTGCAGTTTGTAACCAAGCCAATTTTTGGGGGGACCCTTATATGGGCACTAGTTCTAAACATGGACCGATGTTCACCAAAATCAATAGGCTTCGTCCTGGGGCCAACATAGGTCTATGTACCAAATTTCTTCAAAATATCTTAATATTTGCGACCTGCAGCGTATAAACAGTATAATTTTGGTAGGACCCTTATATGGGCACTAGGTCTAAACATAGACCGATGTTCACCAAAATCAATAGGCTGCGTTATTGGGCCAATATAGGTCTGTGTATCAAATTTCATCAAAATATCTTAATATTTGCGACCTGCAGCGTATAAACATTATAATTTTGGTAGGACCCTTATATGGGCACTAGGTCTAAACATGGACCGATGTTCACCAAAATCAATAGGCTGCGTTATTGGCCCAATGTAGGTCTGTGTACCAAATTTCATCAAAATATCTTAATATTTACGACCTGCAGCGTATAAAAAGTATAATTTTGATAGGACCCTTATATGGGCACTAGGTCTAAACATGGACCGATGTTTACCAAAATCAATAGGCTGCATTATTGGGCCAATATAGGTCTGTGTACCAAATTTCATCAAAATATCTTAATATTTACGACCTGCAGCGTATAAACAGTATAATTTTGGTAGGACCCTTATATGGGCACTAGGTCTAAACATGGACCGATGTTCACCAAAATCAATAGGCTGCGTTACTGGGCCAATATAGGTCTGTGTACCAAATTTCGTCAAAATATCTTAATATTTACGACCTGCAGCGTATAAACAGTATAATTTTGGTAGGACCCTTATATGGGCACTAGGTCTAAACATGGACCGATGTTCACCAAAATCAATAGGCTGCATTATTGGGCCAATATAGGTCTGTGTACCAAATTTCATCAAAATATCTTAATATTTACGACCTGCAGCATATAAACAGTATAATTTTGGTAGGACCCTTATATGGGCACTAGGTCTAAACATGGACCGATGTTCAAAAAAATCAAACTTGTTCGTCCTTGGGCCAACATAGGTCTGCGTACCAAATTTCATCAAAATATCTTAATAGTTGCGACCTGTAGAGTGCGCACAAGATTGCATGGACAGACAGACAGACGGACGGAGGGACGGACGCACAGACGGACATCGTTAAATCGAAATAAAAAAAAATTCTGAACCGATCGGTATACTATAAGGTGGGTCTACGACCAATATTTTTTGGTGTTACAAACATCAGCACAAACTTATAATACCCTGACCACATAGTGGTGTAGGGTATAAAAATATGTAATAGAATTTAAATCATGTCATTCTATTCGCCATTTTAACCAAATCGATCGATTTCATCTATTGGGAGAATATTATAATTATAATCCCCAATACGCATTGGCGTATTTAGTTAAATTATTAAATAAATAAAAATGCCTTCATACAAATAGACTGTTTTGAAAAGCAAATTTAACAAGAACTAAAGTTTTCTTGGCGAAGCTAATACATTTTTAATAAAATAAGTCTTACTTGACAGTTAAATATTTACTGTAAAAACGTATAAAAACAGGGAAATGCGTATCCATATGATCAGTCAATGGGGAGGCATATATAAACGTCACATTTAATCACATTTTTAAATATATTTTGTCACGTTTCTCAACATGACATCCAAAAAATATGTTAAAAGAAAAACTATTCGTTAGGTATATAGGTAATAAATCCACCCTCTGTTCCAGAAGTGTTGCGATTTCACTTTTTATGAAATTTTGAAACTACACCACGCTCCTTATATTGTCCCAATTCACATATTAATTTTTTCGAAAATGATATAAATTTTAAAACCTTCGACAAAAGTGTTTTCTTTATTTTTTTATTTAATTCAACAGGTGACACAAAAAGCCTTCATGGACAAAATAAATTATTAGTTCTTAATATTTTGGGGAAAACTATGATATGATGATTAATATTAATTATAAATAAATAATATAATCTTTGAATCATATATTTAGTTAGAATATATTCTAACTCAAGTTCAAATTCTAATATGATATTGTCATATTAAATTTTATTTGTTGTTTCAAAAAGGTTGACCATCTTCATTATAAACAATACAATTGTTTCGTGGGCATCACCCCAACTTATCAGTTAACCGCAATAAGAAAATGATAATTGAAACACACAAAAACGGGATGAGAATTTTGTACATTTGTATATGAACTGTCTGATTTGGTAAAACCAGTCATAAATCAACACTTTTTGAAAAGCAACATTTTACATAAAAGTACGTCAATAACATTTGTAAAAACAGTGAGATTGTCCCAAACAAAATAAATATTTTGCATGAAAATTTAAATTCTCTCACATTCAATTTATTTATAAAAGTTAATTAAAATATATCTGAATATAATATATAGGTTATAATTTTAATTATGCCATGAAGTATTTAGAATCTAATACTTTTTATTAAGATGTCTTCAAAACTGGTGCATATGAACTGTTTATATATTTATTTAATTTTATGGTTGCAATGCAATAAGCCTTAAAGTCAAAGTACGTCGTCGCTTAGTATTTTTCATAAACTTAAAAATATATAAACAAAATTTCTAAGATTAAATTCTATTAATTGTATATACATATATATATATTCTTCCAACAGAATATCAAAAATTAATATATCAAATCATGTATTTAAAAGTTTTGGATATGGTTCAGCTTAATACTAGTGAAACCATAACTTAGTTTCAAATATTATTTCTATAGTGTCTTGAAAGTGAGATAATGGTCTATTCTGAAATACATCATGTAACAGTAAATCAAGAGGCAAGAAATTCCACTTCCTAGTAGTTATTACAAAAAATTATCGTTTGATGGTTGGTTTACACTAAAAAGTTGAAATTATCGTCCTTATTCCAGATTTTCATAAATCCTATGCAGTTCCAGTGTTATAAATAAAAATAAATAAGGTCGTAAGGCCAATCAGTAAACTTCATGAAGGCGGTCTTAATTTTAAAATGAAATATATTAACTAAATATTAATTCGCGGTTGGAACGGTTAAACGAATTGATATAGAAAAAGTGAAAGACACGGGTATTTTAATTTCTTCCCTTCTTTTAGGGTATATGGGAATTGTTAATCGGTGCCAACTTGTGTCGGACCAGTTTTATAGTCAGAGCTAAGATAGATTCTTTGCTTAAGTATTTCTTAAATATGGAATCCAAAAATGAGTATTTGTAAAGATTTCATTTCTGTGCAGATTTTCAGAAGTATTCTTATAGAATTATTTTATAAAAAAGTTTAAAATTGAATATTCTTCACACAAATTATTACGCAAATTCTCTTAAAGATTTTTATAAAATTCGACACTACATAGAATATTATTAAATAATATTTTATTCATCTTAACACACTAGATATAGTGAAAAATATAATTTAATATGTATGCCTAATTGTTTACTATCAACATGGATTTATGTTGTAGGTTAAAAAATAATTAGATCGTTGATGTTAGTCTAATTAAGTTGTTTCAATTTGCTTATTTGTTTCAATTCAATAAATAGTTCATCATCAATTATTAACCCATAAAAGCATAGAATATAGAGGATGGGTTTGTAGCAGGATCCGAAAATACGTATTCTATCCTGCTGGCCTTATCGAATTTTTTAAATTTTTATTCTATGTATGTAATTTTCTTGTAAAAATTTTATCATCACTCTTTTAATTTCAAAATAATTTAAAGGAAAATGTGATATTATTTGATCTCAAATTGAACGAAAAACAGTCATTAAATAGTTCCTTAACTTTAATTGGTATCTTTTGAATAGAAATCTTTTATCCGCAACTATTTAAAAAGAAATTATTAAATTTGGATAGTTGTATTTTAAAAAATACAATTGAAATAAAGTAATAGCAGTTGAAATTTAAATAAACTTATTTGAAGTGAAAAAACCTCAAAATACTCAATTGAAAATACAAAAATATTCCTAACTTTTAAAAACCTGGTGTTTTTGGAGGTATTTGGAATTGAGATACGGATGTTGAAGTGTTGAATATACTGCTTTATTTGAACAAAGATCACAATTTTAAAGAAACAAATTTTTTTTGTTTTCGGTTTAACTTAACCAAATTCAACTCACATCCAAAATCAATTTGGCCTAAATAATATGATTTTTATAACAATTCAGTTTATTAAATTTTAAATCGCATTTTTTAATATCAAATATTTCTTGTTTAATTAATTTCAATTCAATGCTTTAAATTTAAATTTATTTAGCTTCAAAAATTGCAATATTTAATAGCTAAAACTTCTGTAAAAAAATAAAAAAAATCCCGGGAAATCCCGCACAAAATTCCCGGGATTGAGGGATTGAAAAAAGGGCGGGATTCCCGGGAATTCCCCTAGTGATTATGCAAAAATGATAAAGATTTAATAAGAAAAAAAATATCAAAAGTTCACAAAGATGGTGGTACTTAAAGCTGCGACAAAAAATGCAAAGATGCTTTTAAATCTGAAGTCTGATCAGGTGAAATAGTTATCATGCCCTCATCACGATGTTTGCGCATATGACCGGCCAAACCGGCAGCCTGTTTGTAAGCCGCACCACATAGTTTACACTTGAATTTTTTAAAATCAGAATGTATAAAACTATGGTGATACAACGACTTTTGTCTGCCGAAGGAAGCATTACAAACTTTGCATACGTGAGGACGAGCATTGGAATGAGAAGCCATATGTTCACCCAATGCCGAACTGGATATAAAGCGTTTATCGCAAATTTCACAGGCAAATGGTTTTTCGCCTGTATGAACTCTCTGATGAACCTTCAGCATTTGAATATTTCTACAGGTATATCCACATGTATCACATACCAGATCTTTTGTTTGGATATGAAGTAAGCCATGCTGTTGCAAACGGCGCGCTGTATGGAATGCTTTGCCACAATTTTCAAAATAACATATAAAATTACGTTCTGTGGTGTGAGTATCAATATGACGTTCAAGATCACGTTTTACAACATAATTTTTGCCACATCCTTCAAAATGGCATTCAAAAATTCTTCCTGTAGTATGGTATAGTTCATGTCTTTTAAGATAACGGCGTTCTTTGAAACGTTTATCACAGAATGGACATTTGTAGCCCTCGTGTATTTCAGCAACGTGATGATCCAAGTTTTTTTTATCAGGAAATGTTTGATCGCATTCTGGGCACAAATTGAGTTCTTTAACGTCTTTTTCTTTTTTTACAATTTTATAGACTGGCGGTTTTTCTTCATGTGATCGAATTAAATGTATTTTAAGTAAACCAAGATTTTTAAATGCTTTGTCACATTGTTCACATTTATAAGGTTTCTCTTCTGGGCCAGCAGAGATTTTCTCTTTTAACTATGCTTGAAATAAACAACAAAAATATTTTTTGAAAAAGGATAAGCTTTGTTAATTCGTTCAGTTTATGTCCAACAAAAAATATGAAATGTGAACCTAATACTATTTTTAGTTTAGTTTTAAAATTCACGGTGAAGTAGATTTAATAAAGGAAAAATTTGAAGCAATCACAGTTTTGTAAAGGAAGCCTATGGACATAAATTGAATTAAAAACGCCACAAACTCACCATAGGTTTATAATCTTCATCCGAACTTAGATCATTATTGCTTTCACTGTCACTTTTTTGCTCCAGTTTTTTCTTCGTTTTAACTCGTATGTTCGTAGATTTCTTTAACACCGATATAATTTCTTCTTTATTATCACCACTATCACTTGCATCATCAGACGACTGTCCCAAATTATCCCATAATACGTCTTCTTTTTGTACATCAATTGTGACTTCATTTTTAATATTCACTCCTAAATATTGATTACAATCGGAATTAAAAGTGTCGTCTTTAAGCAAATTGTTTTCAAAATGTACATTTTGTACGTGCAATTGGAAATCTTCAAAGGTGAAGGATTTCATGTTACAAAAGGTACAGAAGATGGTAAAGTCGGTAGAGCTGTGGCAAAAGATTTCACCACATTTTTCTTTAGCTTTATTGCTAAGATTATCAAGTGGAAAATTTTTTAACATAATTTTTTTAAGTTTAATTAAATCCTAATTTTAATTTATTTAATGTTTTTCTTTATTCCTATTAACCCTTTATGGGCGTATACTACGTAAACAGTTGTTTTTATTTCCTTTCCTCTTATTTTTCCATAGCAGTGTTGCCATAGACAAATTCTAAATTACACATGGTGGTTGTCAAAATTACAGAAACATTTTTAAAATACACGAATAATTTTTAATTCATTAAAAATTTCAAAAAATATCTGAGAATCTCTGAGACTTTGTTACCATTATTTTTAATTCTCCGTTTTGGTAATTGCATGTAGTTATTGAGTATTTTTTATACATAAAAGTGCTAATGTATAATAATTTTAAAACCTTATACCAGGTTTATAAAATGAATTTTGTATGAAAATTTTGTTTTATTTAAAAGTGATTATGCGTATGACCCAAAGTTAAAAAATTTCTTTTGTATTCATACTGTTATCCTTAAAATGCCGTTATCGAAATAACCATAGCGTTACCGTTACGGATAACCGCGTCGTTTTGGTTACCAACCATGATAATTATCGAAATACTTCGGTAAAATACAACTTCAAAAGTTTTTCGGTTTGTTATACAATTTTTTAGTTAAAATGTATTTTCTAAAATAAGATACAAAAGAAAAAACTAAGGTAAGTTAATCACGGATAGTAACCTAAACGATGCGGTTATCGGTGACGGTATTTTAGAATATTTCGGTAACGGTATTTTAAGGGAAACACTATTTCATTTATTTCGGTATTTTAAGGATAACGTTATTTCGGTTAGATATTTCCGTTATTTCGGTAACGATATTAAAAAAAATAACGGTAGTCAGTTATTTCGTTGCACATCGCAATTTTTTTGGCAAAACCAAACGAAAGCAAAACAAATTTATCAACTTAATGTATGAAAAATAATCACGCGCAATTATCAAAAGCTCAAAAATTAAACAAACGGTAACGGTATTTTAATAATAATGGTATTTCATTTATTTTGGTAACGGTATTTTAAGGGTATCGATATTTAGGGATAACGGTATTTCAGTTATTTCGGTAACAGTATTTTAAGGAAAACGGTAGTCATTTAAGTGTTTGAAGCGATAACGGTATATTAGCGGTATTGCCTGCCAACCCTAAACTTAATATATTTTGAAGTGCGATGGAATAGGACGAAAACAGAACATTTATATAAATACTTTTGAAGTTGTATTTTACGTAAGTACTTCGATATAGTTTTGTGTGCGTAAATTTTGTATATTAGAGATTTTACGCAAACTTTATATTAAAGTTATTTTAATTTGTATTATGCAAATTAAGTTTACCTGGCAACCATGATTCAGAAACTTAATTGTGAATGATTATTGAAAGCAGAAAGACAGCAGTGAAAGAAAGTAATACACACACATAAAGGGTTAATGAAAATAAAAATAAATATAAAAAACATTAAATAAAAATTGAGATATTAATAATCTTAAATAATTAAGTTAAACCCAAGAATATGTTAAAAATTCTACCACCAGCTAATCTGAGCAATCAAGCTAAAGCAAAATGTGGCGAAATATTTTGTCACAGCTCCACCGACTTTACCATCTACTGCACTTTTTGTGACATGAAAGCCTTTACATTTGAAGATTTCCTGTTGCACGTACAAAATGTACATTTTGAAAACAATTTACTTAAAACTGAAACGTTTCACACCGAATATAATCAGTATCTGGAAGTTAGTGTTAAAAATGAAGTCATTCCTGAGGGTTCAGATCAGTTACATGAAGAGGAAGTACTTTGGGATAATTTGGAACAGACATTTGATGATGATGCAGATGATATTGGTTTGGATAATGATGATTATGATAATTCCAGCTGTGAAGAGGAAATGATATCGGTTTTGAAGAAACCAAATAAAAAAGTGAGTGTAAAGAAGGAGAAAAAACCCAAACGAAAGAGTGATAACGAAAGTGATGATGAAGATAACGATCATAGTTCAGATGAAGATTTCAAGCCGATGGTAAGTTAGTAAATAAAGTTAGATTTTTAAGAAAACAAAAAGTTGAACCCTTAGTTTAAACTTATAACTTGTAGGTCTTAAAACGTGCAAAACTAAACTTAAACTTTAAATTTAATAATACTTATTTCTTTACATCTATCTAGTTAAATGAGAAGATTTCTGCTGGTCCGGAAGAGAAACCTTATCAATGTGAGCAATGTGGCAAATCATATAAAAATCCTGGACTACTTAGAATACACATCACTCGAGTACATGAAGAAAAATCTCTGGATCAAATAGTAAAAAAAGAAAAAGAGGATAAAGAACAAACTTGTCCGGAATGTGATCAAATATTTTCAAATAAAAAATATTTGGATCGTCATGTGTTTGAAATACATGAGGGTTACAAATGTTCTCTCTGCGATAAACGTTTTAAACAGCGACATCAACGTAAAAGACATGAACAATCTCACACTGCCGAGAGAATTTTTGTGTGTCACGTTGAGGGCTGTGGCAAAAGTTTTACTGAAAAATATTATCTTAAGCGTCATATTGATATTCACACAACGGATCGTAATTTTATATGTGATTTTGAAAATTGCGGCAAAGCATTCCATACTAATAGGCGTTTGCAAGCCCATAAGAAAATTCATACAAAACCGAAAAATCTGGTGTGTGATGCTTGTGGTTACACCTGTCGGGAAAATGAAACGTTAAGGGTGCATCAGCGGGTTCACACTGGAGAAAAACCATATGCATGTGAAGTATGTAAAAAACGTTTTATATCCAGTTCTGCATTGGGTGAACATATGGCATCACATTCCAATACTCGTCCTCATGTATGTAAAGTTTGTAATGCTTCCTTTGCCAGACAAAAGGCATTGTATCATCATAGTTTTTTACATTCGGACGTTAAGAAGTTTATGTGCAAAATATGCGGCAGTGCTTATAAACAGGCTTCCGGTTTGGCCGGCCACATGCGTAAACATCGCGAAGAAGGTATGATGTCTATGTTACCCGATCGACCTCCAGTTTTGGATGTACCATTACCTCTGCCATTACCGGCACCAGTTGCAGTGCCACCATCATATCATCCCTTTATATCGTTTTAATTTAGTTTAATGTTGTATATTTACGTTAACATAGTTATTTAATAGTTCTTGTGGTTAATATATAATTTTAAATTGTTTCCATATAAAATAAAATTGTAAATTAATAATGTACATATAATTAATATAAATAATCTTGTTTTTGACCATAATTTATATTTACTAGGCGTTTAGGATTAGGACGTAAAAGACAACATTTCGAAAACGCTTTTTTTCAAATACAATATTTTAAATAAAAAAAACATGCAATATAAGGTTTGTTTTTTTTCGAATTTTGTATAAATATTCCACAAATTTAAGCATTTATAAAACTTTTAAGTAGGTACAAATTTAGCTTCTTAAAAATTAAGTAGTTATAAAAATGCTACCAAGTCTTAAAAATTCTTGGCTTTTCTCTTTCAAATGTAAACAAAAATATTTGTCATAAAAATATTTGAAATTTTAGAATTTTTTATTTCATAAAATATCTGAAACAACAAAAGCTAAGAAATAAATTATGATTATTGTTCCATTTCGAGATTATTATTGTTATTGTTCCATTTCGAGTTCCGGCGAAGTATTTGTGCGAAAACAGCTTTTGTACAAAGGCTACCCCAAATGTTTAAATTTTGTTTGTTTACAAAAAATAAAAGAAAATCAGGTAAGTACGGATAGTCGTTTTTTTACAAGTCGTTATAGATATAGGAATAAAATTCGAAAAAAACAAACCTACAAAATAAAATGAGCGAAACATATGAAATCAATGTACCAAATCAAACGGAAATGAAAATAACAATAACAGGCATATGTCGTTTAAACATACCGAAAGTGAAATTCTAGAAAAATTAAAAAGGCAAAATGATATACTAAATGATAGTGAGTTAGAGATAATCAAAATTTTTGAATATAAAAAGAGTAATCGAACATTCTACAATGTGAAAATAAAACTAGATAATATTTCTTACATAAAGGCAATGCTCTCACAAAAGGTGAACATTGGATGGGAGAAATGTAAAATTTTCGATGGCACAGATATTATGCAATGTTTCAAATGCAAAGGCTACAACCGCAAATAAAAAGAATGCACAAATCAAGAGATGTGCTTTAAATGTCATGGTAATCAAAAATCAAAGGATTGTAACAAGGATATTATAATTAAATGCATTAATTGCGTAACGATGAACAATAGATTCTAGTTTCAATCTATGGATGAAACCACATTAACAAATTTTATAAAATTTTTGACATTCACTTTGATCGTAAATTTGGTAATAACTGTTTTTCTTGGTCCGCGAAACTTACAAAAATTTAAACTTCATGTTTTCCAAAATGTACCTAAGATTCATGATTTGAAAGCTTATCAACGTGAAATTGCTTCGAACAGAAGGGGAAAACTATTGATGGGGCTACAATTGTACATATGTATTTTAAAAGCAATCATATGAAGTCTCAACCAATTCGAACTATAGTCCTTTTAAAAATTCTATTAAAAACTGAGAAAAAATAAGCCTGTTCCCATGAATGAAAAAATAATTCTGCGATCTGTAAGCAAAATTTCATTTCAATAAAATAAAAGCGTAGCATAATTCTGGTTCTAAAATACAGTGAAATTATTTAAATCAAAAGCATAAACCACATAAACGCAGTGTCGACAGGAGTGCGACGTTTATCGCAGTTCTTTGTATCTTCTCTATTTGTTACTGCCCAGAAATTAGAAAAGTTTCTAAAGCCTAAACCACATAAACGCAGTTCGACGTTTTGTCGAGAAAGCAGTTTTTGTATCTTCTCTGTTTGCCACTGCCGAGAAATTAGAAAAGTTTCTAAATAAACAAAAGCTGTTTTTAAACAAAACGCGATAAGAAATTTTTAAAAATATTAAATAGTTTTCCCGAAATTCAAGAACAAAGTTTGACAGCACTGCCACTGTCGACTGGCACTTTCACTATGTGGTTTGGGCTTAAATAAATAAGAGCTGTTTTTAAACAAAACGCAATAAGAATTTTTTAAAAATATTAAATCGTTTTCGCGAAATTCAAGAACAAAGTTTGACAGCACTGCCACTGTCCCCTGGCACTTTCACTATGTGGTTTGGGCTAAACTGGAGTTTCTTAATATTTTTGCTGACATTTATTAAATTAGAATTTTTTATCATTGGTAATGCCGATTTTTCCGAAATTATGCAAAGGTTTTGCACAACCCAACCCACTGATCATTTTTTGTTTAATTTTAGTTTAATAATTTTGTAATTTTAAAGTCCAATGGCGAATTAATAAATAACAATCAGATTAATTGCGGTTGACGTTGTCGTTATCGACAGTTAAGTCCAAAACAGATACTCGGAAGTGTTTTTTATTTTAGCACAAATCGCATAGTGAAAGTGCCAGTGGACAGTGGCAGTGCTGTCAAACTTTGTTCTTGAATTTCGCGAAAACGATTTACGTGCCTATTTCTAAGAAAAGTCTGTGACTTAGCTGTGACTGTATTCCCCATGTATTTGTTGTCGCAAAGTCACAATAAATTATATTTATTCAAAATTTTGTTTGAAAACTTCAAAAAATTAAGACTTGGTATCGACACAATCATAACATTGACAAACAAAATTTTGATTTTTTAAATTTTATTGTTGTTTTGTATGAAAAGTTAAGACTCTCAAGCCCAAACCACATAGTGAAAGTGCCATTGGACAGTGGCAGTGCTGTCAAACTTTGTTCTTGAATTTCGCGAAAACGATTTAATATTTTAAAAAAATTGCGTTTTGTTTAAAAACAGCTCTTGTTTATTTAGAAAATTTTCTAATTTCACGGCAGTAACAAATTGAGAAGATACAAAGAACTGCTTTATCGACAAAACGTCGCACTGCTGTCGACACTGCTTTTATGTGGTTTAGGTTACAGTCTTAAAAATAGTCTTATGATGGTCGCAATGAGTCACAAGTAGGAATATTTTATTATTTAATTTTCATTCAACAATTTCAATAATTTTTGTACAACGATTTTGTTGTTTCTTATGCCATCGCATATGTTGTGATAAGCCAGCCGACTGTTTATATGATTTATCACAAACATTACAACAAAATGTATTCTCTTCCGTATGCAATTTCATATGATGATACAATGCTTTTGTATCTTGAAAACTTTCCGCGCATATAATACAACAATATTTACGCTGATCATTATGTATCGTTCGATGAATATTCAATTGATAGGACGAAGCAAAGCCGTTACCACAATATTCACAACAATACGGTTTCTCACCGGTATGTCTGCGTCGATGTACGGTTAAATTACATTTGATACGTGTATGATAACCACAGTATTCACAAACATAATTTTCTGTATTTAAATGATAACGTCTTTTATGATCACTTAAACGCTTGGGATTCTTAAAAGTACGTTGACAGTTATCTATGTTGCAGGAAAATGTACCACTGCCAGAACTATGGGAATACAGATGATAACGTAACGTACATTTTGTTTTATATACCTTATTACACTGATTACAGGTAAATACTTTACCGCAGACATTTGATAACTATAATCAAATTAAAAAAGTATTTTAAAATTTGCCTTCATTAAAAAAACGATATTTACAAAATTAACCTTGTTTGCCATTTTAGTTGCACATTTCTTTTTTTTAAACACTTTATATTTGTTTTAAGTTAATGCTAAACTAAATTGATTTTTATCATCATAGGTACAGAGACCAACATTTTAATCATTGCTTTTTATACAGACATTAAATTAATTGTATAAATCTAAATATAGTGCAATGATATTTATCAATTTGTTGTAGCACATACACAATTTCTGTTTAGTGAATGTCGACATTTAGTATTTGATCAAGATAATTTTGGGATAAATCATGCATAAAGTTTTAAATCATTATCACAATTAAAAAGCTAAAATGCATTTATTTAGTTGTAAAAATTTAGGGCAAAGTTACACTTTAGCGGGCGTACCTCAAGTAATATATATGTACATACATAACATGTGACTTTCTTTGGAATTAGAAAGGACATATTTTTCTTTTAGGGGTTTTCCTAAAAGCCGTCATACCTATTTAAATATATGTTAGAGAGGGTATTCAAAATAAAAGAAATTTTTTCACGATCTTTTTTGGATCATAAAAGAAGGTGTGTGCGCGAAATTATTATAATTTCACCCATTAAATTGTGGTTTTTTCAGAAATATTTGAAATATATTGAACTTTTTCAACAATAATTTTAGTCAAAGTCGAATTCGTTTTGATTCATTTGCTCTAGTTTTTGCTAAATTTTTACCCCTCAATTCATAACTGCTTTGTAAAGTTATAGCAGGTTTACAAAACGTAATTTTCATACAAAATTTGTTCAATAAACCTCCTATAATTTTACAAAGCGTTTATGAATTTAGGGGTTAATTTTTTAAATTAAAATAGTTACTATTCTTACCTTTGTAGTAGATCAAATTTGTAAATTATCCTTTTACTTAGATTTTGAATCCAAAAGACAAATCGTTGAATTTTAAGGTTTGGTTAAAGTTTAGGTGCAACTCTCCGATCGGGTCCCAATTTTTATTATAATAAAAGATTAACTATACATATCCCTCATTCATCATAAAAACTTTTTATTGGGATTCCATAATATTAATTTTAATAACCGGGAGTAATTTTATGTCAAAATTTGAACCTGGACTTGATTACATCTTAGTCAATAATAATTCGATTTGGACAGTGTATATAGCACAGTCTATACAGTTACTAATGACATATGCCATAGAGTTTAGGTCCCATTCACCAAAAAAAAAGGTTTTACAAAGAAACTTTGTTCAGCAAAGCCACTGAGCTGCCTATCACATAGGACAAAACCCCTACGCCCGGCCCAAGGCCGGTTACTCAGTAAAACTTTAGCCTAACAAATACTTTAGTATTTTATTTTGTATGCAAGTTTGTATTTCACAAATGTGCAGCACATTGTATGCCACATGAAAGGTATTTCATTTACTTTTCCCGTGGTGTCCATACTATACTGTTGACAATATATGACAGAGTTATAGCCAAGTCTGTTTCAATAGACACAATATTGCAATAGGGGCTCCAAGCAAAATTTTGTTTTTTCTCTAAAAGAAATTCGGAGAATTGCACCTAATAAACTCAACTTGTTTCTTTTGTTTTTTACACTTTTAATTCTTTGTGATTATTTATTTACACTAAATAATATTAGCATTATGTTTCATTGCTTTAAACTTACATAAAATTAAAAAATTCGGATACTTGCACTTAAACTCAACTTGTTTCTTTGTTTTATTGCACTTTTGATTCATAATTCTTTTTCGCTATTTATTTACACTAAGTAACGTTGGCATTACATTATTTTATTGTTTTAAATGAATTAAATTAAGAAACTACAATTCCATTTTGCGGCAAAGTTTCGTTTTGCTGTAGTGTTTACAAATAGATGAAAAAATCGGAAAAAATAACGGTAGTGGCAAATTGTTCTACATAGAGTTGCCATGACTTTGTATCACAGTCCAACTTGAAACAGAGTTGCTGTAGTATACTGGATAGTAGGATAACATGGTTGCATTGATCATGCACATCACAAATTATACCAGATATGAATCAGCTGATTTGGGCAATATGGCAGACAGAAAATAATCAAAACAAAACACAATAATCTAAAAAGAGACAGTTATATACAAAAAATGCGCAATTCAAAATGTATGGATATTTTATATTGTTATCTCCCTTTTGACTTGACTTCAAGGTAAACAAAACCATACGGTTCGAGAATACTTTTTTGACACCTGTCATTGGTTCCATATCTGGTATTAATCTGTGATGCACATATTTAGTGACAGCAAACTGTTTAACTTTTAATGTTTGCAAAATACGTAAGAAAACAGCAACAACACGATAGCATTTTCACGCCGTTTCATTCTAACTAATGCCAAACAACGGCTATATGAATTGTATAATCATGTAATGTATAATTTGACGGCTTGTCAAGCATTTTCGAAGAAAAACAACATTTTTTGATTTTTCGGCAGGTTTGACAAAAACGCTTTGTCGTGCACTGAAAAAAAAAACATCAAACATTGAAGAATTTTCCATTTTGAATTAGTAGTGGTATTCATCCAACTGGAGTTATGCCCTCGTAAACCGTGTATTTTTGTAATCGCGTTTATTTATAACTTTACCTGTTTATTTGAATGAACGCAGTATTGGACAAAATGTTAATTCTACTTGTATGAAAAACACTTTGTAAAATATTTTTGTAATCATTTTATGTTTGATATTTTTGTTTGAAAAAGAAAATTAATTTTGATAATTCCGTTTTCTATTGTTGTAAAATAAACACAATTTTTTATTCTAATTATATATAAAAAATCACACCGCTGGATAACTATAGAATTTATTATCCAATACGCAGCTTTTAAAACTTTTCACATTTAAATTTTGCATTTAGCCACTTTTTCGATCTTTTCATAAATTAAACACAGAATTTTTTTAAATTTGTATTATTTAAAAACAAATAATAGCGAATTTACATTATGATCGAAATCGAGTTAAAAGTAGATTTCGATAGATTTCGACTGAAATACAATAAAAATTTGGGTTTTCAAACAGATTTCCCATAAGAAATGAAATCCCAATTTAATTTGGATTTCATCGAAATCTCATTGAAATCCAAATTTTCTCCCATATTTGCAGAAAAGTGCAAAATTTAGCAACTGTTTATGTCATAAAAAATTAATAAATAATAAATTTTAATAACTTTAAAAAATTAAGGAATAACATAATAAAGTCTGTTATTTTTAATTGAAAGAAATATTTAAAGTTGAAAACGTCTATTTTATTGTATCCGACGAAGAGAAGCCATGAAAAATCATTTGATGGCGCCGGCAAGACCATTGACGAAACATTGAATATTTTAGCTTTCTACTAATCATCCCTTTACTTAAACACATTTCTTAGCAAATATAACATTGTATCTTTCATAATATGGTTTTTAGAAAATCTTTTAATTTTGGTTATTATTTAAGGTTAGTTTGTTTACAAAAAATTTGTTGTTGGCTGATCGAAATCCCATTCATCTGTCAAATATTATAATGTAAACGATATAGACAGGGGTATGGCATCACCAAAAAAATAAGTTATAAAAAAATCGTTATCACTAGGTGACACTTTGTAAAAAAATTTACAATTTTCTTTTTTTATTTAAATTTAAATAATAACAACCAACAAAGGAAAAAATACATTACATTATTATTTGAATATATTCCGCGTTTGTTTTTTCCTTATTTTGAGCAGTTTTAAGCAGTTTTTGAGTTTTTAAATATAGGCTCAGCTCATACTAAACTGATACTAAATAGTAGCTCAGGTAATACTAAATTTCAGCGCCCTCTATCGGATTTCAAAACGAAATCTAGTGAATATTTTAACAATGTAAATTCGCTATAAAACAGGAAATAAAAAACAACACATAAAAAAATTCAAAATAATTTTATTTTTGACAATATTCAAATGTATGTATAAATACGAAAAAGTTTATACACAAAAATGTCGTATATTTACCAGGGCTCGTAAACTAGTTTTGACATTAATCGAGTAAACTTACAACATATACACAGTATACGAGGCGTAAATACTTTAAATGAATACCATTAGTTATTTTGTGACAAGAAAGGAATAACGTTAACAAATAAACTAAAAAATGCAAAAACAGAAATTCAAAAATGAAATTCAGAGAAAAAATGAATAACAAAAATTTTGTCATTATCATCCGCTGTATTGATTTTGTGTTTTTGATGTTAAATTTAACAGCATGGCTTCACCGCATATTCCAAAAAGCATTTTTTGTTTGTCAAACAAGCTGTTCAGCATGCTTGATCGTATTATATAGATAGGCCGCTTAACAAATATAAACGAATTTAACCGCGTACTTCGGCGGCGGCGCATCGACTTTGAGTCACTGGACATGTATCACTGATAAGTGCCGTTACTTTTTTTTTTATAGATTTGTAAACAGTAAATTTTGCAGAATTTTGGTAAATTAAAATTTTCTATTGCATTTATCACGATTTAAAACTAAAAAAAAGTAAAAATGAGTGTTCCATCGGATTTGAGTGAGATGCTAAAATCTAAAAAAAATTTAAATGATCTAAGGGAGAAATGGAAGATTATGTCTTTGGAATCTAAAAGCGAAATCCAAGAAGAATTTCCAAAATTGAGAAGACCAAAAGCATCTACAATGCTAAAGATACAAAGAAATTTAAGAAAAAAGGAAGCGACACATGTATGTATTTAAACAAGTTTCCAAACATTTTTTTTATATACAATTGGTTAGTCCCCGATCGGGTCCAAATTTTTACTACGGTTAAAACTTTTTATTGGGATTCCAAAACAATATGTAGTTTTTGTCGGTCGAACCTTTCTCCGGAGTAATTTCGGTGCAAAATTTGAATGTGGACTTGCTTGTATCTTCGTCAATAATCAAATTTGGACAATATATACCACATTAGAAAGGTATCATTCATATGACACCAAAATATATCAAGGTTGGTTACCAAAACGAATAACAGTAAGGTTAACGGTATTGAATTTTGTTTGTTCCGGTAACGGTAAAGTTAACGATATTTTTTTTTTTCAATATATATTTATTTAGCATAAGTGCTATTAATTATAAAATTTAATAAATTTTAAATTATAAATTTATGGATTTTTTTGCATTAAAAAAATTGTTTTACAATTCTACACACAAAAATATAAGAGGGGATATTTACTTGGCTGGCATAGGTAGCCTTTATTTTTATGAAATTATTTATTTTTATTTTTTATTTTATTTATTTAATTAATTAAGGAAAATAGTTTTACTACCTCTGCCACAATGTACTTTATACCTTGTGATTTTACCTATTTAAAATGTAATTTTAACTTCTGAAAAAATAGGCAACTCAAATTCGAAATATCACCATTTAAATAATTTTCTATAATTTTATTTGTTGTTAGAGATAAAATATTGAGCAATTTTTTTAAACGTATTTAAATAAAGCTGTAGGTATAATAATTTACAGTTTGGCGTAACAGACTAAAATAATAACGTTGGTAAGAGAAGAATTAAATATTTGAAAATATTGCAATTTCCTTTTAATTATTTTTATTTTTTTGTGAAGATATCTTTAAGTGTATTTTTCTAATTTGTTTTGGTTGAATAGTTGTCTGTAAACTCCAAAAGTACGAAAATACATTACCGGAAGTGATAAAAAAATTTGACTCAATTTTTTACATTATTAATTTTGGCGAGTTTCAAACCAGTAACAATGTCCTCATAATATATGAAAAAACGGATTTCGGACACATTTGCCTGTAAGTTTGAAGCAATATCTAATATTTAAAGATATACACTTGTGCTCACGAAATTAAGTCAATTCATTTTTTTTTTAAATTTTATTGTTGTTGCCTTTATTTTGAAAGATCAAAATAGTGGCTAAATTCGCCACGAAAGGCAAGGAGATGGTTCAGAAAATTGTACAGAATTTTAACGTAATATTTGTTTTTTCATTTTGTCACTTGTTTTAAATGGGCGTAGCTTTTAACGAAAAATTAGCGATATCAACCTTTTATCAAATTACATAGTAAAATTTAGGCAGTACTGATCGGTTCTGTACAAACTGTATATTTTTGGAAATCCTATAAAATTTCCTTAAGTCTTGCATTATCTTTATCTACAAATAGTCACCAGACTTAAAATTGCAGCACTTTAAACATGACCAAATTTATTTGCGATTTTTAAAAGAAAGTTAACACTGAAATTTTAACATGGGTTTTTAATTTAGTGCTGTTAAAACTTGAAAGCCTTGTGATGAAAATTCGGCCGCAATTTACTTATGGCAATCTCAAAAAGGCATAATAAATGGTATACAACATGATGTATATGCCTCGTGATATCATTAGAAAAAAATCAACCCTTCTAAATTTCGTAAAGAAATGTACAACAAACTCAGTTTTTATACCCCAACAGATTTTATAAAAAAAGTCCCAAGATACGGAGGGTTTGAAAGTTTTTTTCTAAATTTTTAAATAGCAAAAGCTTCGCAGGATCTACGGTTACTTTGCAGAAAAAATCTAAGGTTAAATGTAAGATGTCTTTCATAGAAAAATCGACTATGAGGTTATTTCTATAGGAAAAAGCTACTTTCTATAGGAAAATAAAATCAGAATGTGAGGGTTTTTGTAGGAGAAAGTCATCAGAAGCCGAAGGTTTTCTATAGGAAAAAGTCTACAGAATCTAAGTGGTTTTCTATAGCAAAAATTCCTCAGAATCTGTGGGGTTTTCTATAGAAAAAAGTCTTCTGATTCTGAGGGTTTTCCTATAGGCAAAAGTCCTCAGAATCTGAGGGGTTTTCTAAAGGAGAAAATCTTCAGAATCTGTGGGCTTTTCTATAGGAAAACGTCCTCAGAATCTGAAGGGTTTCCTTACAGCAAAAAGTTTTTAGAATCTGTCGGAAAAAGTCGTCAGAATCTGTAGGTATTTCTATAGAATAGTCTTCAGAATCTGAGGGTATTTTTAAAGAAAAATTTCTTAAAATTTTAGGGTTTTTCTATACGCAAAAGTCCTTAGAATCTAAAGGTTTTCTATAGAAAAATACCTCAGAATCTGATGGGGTTTTAAAGGGTAAAGTCTCCAGAATCTTAGAGTTTTTCTATAGGAAAAGGTCTTCAGGTTATGACTGTTTTTTTAAAAGAAAGAGCTTGTTAGGTTAAAGGTGTTTTTTTATTGGAAAAAGTCATCAGATTATTAATAAAACTCCTTTCTCCTCTTTCCTATAGAAAAAGCATCAGGCTCTGAGTATTTTTCCTATAAAAAACACCCACGTTCTGACTTTGTTACAGAAAACTTCACAGAGTCTAAATACTTTTATATAGGAAAGCTTTGTTTTACAGAAAAATCTTCATATTCATAGAACTATCTTCTACAGAAACACCTTAAGATCCTAAGGACTTTTTTCTATAAGAACTATTTCCTATAGAAAATTAATCAAATATGAGAATTTTCTATTTAAAAAATCACAAATTCCCTTCACTCTTTCTTATGGAAAAGCTTCAAATTTAAACATTTTTTCTGTAGAAAAATTAATATTTTTTGATAGAAAACCGCAAATAAATATAAAGTAAGTAAATATGATATCTGTTATTTTCATAATGAAATAAATTGTAAAATTTACATGTATTTTTACACATATTTTTATATTAAATAAAATTAAATTAAAAAAAATAATAAAAAAATAAAATTACCAAAGTAAAATTACCAAAGTAAAATTACCAATATTTCACCTACGTTAAAACTGGTAATACACCAAACTCTATGTTGCCTTTGAAAATAGGAGATATCAACCTATAGTTTTAGGCAATATTACCTTTAGCTTTTTTTGTGTGTACGTTTGAACACAAAAAAATTATTTTCGTTTTTTTAATTCTAATGGAATGCATTAAATAATTTAAGACCGTTATAAAATAAAAGGTTCTGATAAAGATTTGTTTTACTAAAATTTAATCTAAAATGAGAAATTTTGCGTAAATTATACGGCTGTACGTCTGCTACATAAACCAACTGCTTTTGCATATAATTCGGCAGCATTCCATTTTTCATTTTAAATACGAATATTAAAACGTTCATCACCAGCCTTTGATTAACCGACAGCCACTCCAACTTATTCAACATGTCCCGTATGTGAGATAAACTGTGACATCGCAATATGCATCTCATGCCTTTATTCTGCAGTTTTTGAAGTCTCTCGTTCATTAGTTGACTTCCAAGAAATAGTAACGTTGAGCAGTATTCAAAATGAGGTTTTATAATGGTGTTATATATTCTTGTAGATGTAATTGTAGAAACTTTACTACGAATTCTTCTGAGGAAAGCGATTTTTTTTCGAATTTTTTTTACAAATGTAGTTGAAATGCAAATCAAATTTCAGTTTTTTGACTATAACGACCCCAAGGTATTTAATTTCTTCCACCTTTTCTATTGGTAAACCTTCGATAATTATATTTTCATCCATAGTGCCATTTATCACCATAGCTTTTGTTTTCTGTGTATTTAGTTTTAATTTGTTCATTTTCAGATATTTTTCTACTTCTTCCTACTCACTTTTTAGAATACGAACACAATCCTCTACGTTTTTACCGCTTATATAAATAAGCGCATCATCCGCAAACATACATACTTTTGCCTTCTTTAATACTTTTTCTAAGTTATTACTGTAAATTAAAATCAGTAGAGTTCCCAAAACTGCTCCCTGAGGCACTCCAATATTGACAGTTTTTACAGTAGACATAAATTCACCACACTATGTTCTTTGGGTTCTGTTTTTTAAATAACTATTAAACCATTTCAGTTCAACTCCTTTTACGCCATACTTAATTAATTTGTCCAATAAAATTTCTCTATTTATTGTTTCAAATGCACGTTTCAAGTCCAAGAAAATCGCAATAACACAATTTTTATTGTGTATTTCAGTTTTCCATTAAACTGTTACCAGATTAAGAAGTGATTCACAACTGTGTTGGTGTCTAAAACCAGATTGTGTTTCGGTAACGGTATACCGTTATCGAAACAGCAATACCGGGACGTACCGGTATTATAAATTATGTTAAAAACATAAAAAGTAAAAACTTAACATATATTTAGTGGGTTATTTTGTAAAACGCAACGCCTTGCGTTGAGTTGATTTGTTTGTAAATTGTTATTGTTACAAAAACAATTTGTATGGAAAACAACGCAACGCAAAGCGTTGCGTATTACAAAATAACCCCCTTAATTTTACGTGTTAAAAATACAGATTATTAGCTTTAAATTCAATGCTGGTAGTTTTAGTAACTAAAATTATTATCCATACATTTTTTGTAAAAAGAAAAACTGAAGATTATTACAAAAAAGTCAAAAAATTTACATTTTTATATAAATTAATAAATACCTGTAAAATACCGGTAACTACCATTAAAAATAACGGAATCGGTAACGATAACGGTATTTGGAATTTTTTTAGAGGTATTGTTAACGATAACGGTATTCAATTTGAAACGGTATTTCAGGGATAACGGTATTGTAACGATAACGGTAACCAACCTAGAAATATATACATTAACCAATTAGGGACCAATTTGAAATTTTGCATTATTTCACCAAAAAATTGATACACAGAAAAACTTTACTCAGCGAAGACACTAAACTCCTACGTCCGGCTAAAGGCCGGTTAATCAGAAAAACTTCAGTCAGAAAGATTCTTCGTCTTATATTTTCTATACAAGTTTTGAAGTTAATTAATTAAGAAACCTGCTCCCAACAACCACATGAAAGTTATTTCAATTACCTTTCCAACGTTGCTCATATTGTACAAATCCAACTATTATATGGTGGAGATAATGGCTGAGTTCCAAAACGTCATTTGCAAAGCAACTGAACAAAGTCATGCATTCGTAAACGCAATTGATGCGCATATAAAAAGCAAACTGTGCATCACAAATGTTGTTGATGCTTTGTTGACATGTTTTTATTACAAAGTAAGCAACACACTTGTTTGCTTTGTATCGAAAAAGTAGTAAAACCGTAAGCACTGCAATGTGTTTTGACGTTTAGGAACTCACCCAATATATACAATTCTAAGTTTCAACTTTGAATCAAAATTACTTCAAAATAGGGGTCTCCGACAAAAATACATTGTTTTTTCTATGCAGTAAAAAAGTGATATCTGGGGCAAAAAAAAAGTAGAAATAAGAAAAAAAGAAGAAAAAAAATCGGAGAATTGCACCTAAACATTTTTTATATAAATATATTTTTTATAGACGGAAATCTCGACAGAATGTAGTGAAGCGAAAAATATTGAAATAAAAATTTCAAACGTTCCACTTCGCCAAGAATTTTTAAATAAAAAAGAAGAAATGGAAAAAAGTGCTTTAACTATTATGAAAAAATATGCATTAGGTAATGTACCAGAAATAATTTCGGATGATGAACCACAACCCATTACTATAAACAAAGATATTGATATATCCTATTTGAGAAAATCTTCAGAACAAGAAACCCCCACCAGTATTTCAAATACTTCCGAATTGCCACAAACCCATTTACAATCAATGACTTATAATGAATGGCATTTGGTTAATATTTTATATATAAAAATTAAAGCTCATCCTAATGGCTTTTTCGCTAATAACATACCCATTTGGTATAAAACAACTTTTGACAAGATTATACCTACAAATTGGTTAGATATAGTAAAAAAATCTAATAAATTTTGTTTGGAAAATATAAATACTAAAGTTGTACTTTATGCTTTGGAAGACGAAAATGAAAAACATGGTATTGATACATATGCATCAGGAGATATGGTTAAGAATACAAAATATGATAGTGCAGCAAATAGTAACGATAAAACAGAAACTTCCACAGGTTTTGTACGTTATAAACATTTAGAAAAATCTTTACAAAGATATAAATTCAACGCTGGTCATGATGTTTTATAAAAAACTAATGAACTGCCAACGAAATCGACTGATACATTAAATAAATCCAATTTGACTAAATCAAATGTCCGTTATAAACATTTACAATAAATATGGTCTACGAAATAATTTTTATATATTTTTAAAAATTTTAATATATTTATGTTATATCAAAGATAAAATTAAATTTTCTATAAACATTCGAATTTAAAAATATTTTTTTATAGTTTAATAAATATCTTAAAACAATTTTTATAATACACATACACAGTCTCAGAATTTTTAATTTTATTAACTTAATTTCTAACCTATACCATACACACAAAGAAAAAATGTAAAAAAGCTTAAGCCAACCATAGACTACTAATTATAGAGAAAATTTAATATTACCTCAGAAACTATTTAGTATGAATTTAGTATCAGCTGAGTCTATATTTGAAATCTCAGAAGTTTTTGAAAAGAGCAGAAATTAACAAAAACAAGCGCTAAATATATGCGAATAACAAAATTTGATATAGGCTAGTTTTTTGGTTCCTATTATTAAAATTTAAATAAAAAAGAAAAGTGTCTGTTTACCGAACAAAGTGATGTCGTTATAACTTATTTTTTTTATAAGCAGGGAAAAGAAATTTATGCAGTAAAAAATCATGTTAAATGTACATAAAATATGTATTAAAAATCTGCCTTTAAAATTTTAAAAATATGCATTTATTATTAATCTATTACAGCGTTTTCAATATTAGGCTCGTTTATTCCTATACGTGTTACGAAATCCCATGCAAATTTTGACATTGGGCGTGTTAACTCTTTCCATTTCTTCAACGCCGATAATGTACGGACAGCTGTCAGATTGTATACAAAAATATTTTTTATTTTTTTCGTGTTCATGTTAAGAGTGGGCAACAAAACAAGGCTATTATTAATTAAATTTTAGTAGTTTTTTACTTAAAAAGTAGATTAAAGATTCAAAATGGTCTCTTATCATTGTTGGAAAGTTATAATTGTATTAAAGTTTATGAATTTGAAGAAACTGTTTTTAAAGATATAAATAGTATTTGTATTGGCTACCTTGCCCTGATTATACGCTTTTTTATTTTTAAAAAAAAATTTAGCGATGACATCACCAAAAACTGGCACTTTTTTCAAAATATTGACAATTTTCTTTTTTTATTTGAACTGAAATACAAAAAATCAGAAAAACAAACTGATATATCGAATTTTATTATTTAAATATATTTCGCGTGTGGTTTTTTCTTGTTTTGGGCAGTTTTCAACAATATAGGCTCATCTGATACTAAATTTCAGCGCAACCTACCGGTAAGTAGTGTAAGTTCTAATTTTCTATCTCCATAATTAATAGTCTCTGCTTTTTTAACTAATATTTATGATTTTAATTCAAACACTATTCAAATATTTTTTGTTTATTTTTAAATAATTTACAATTCTTATCTCGCATACTTCCCTTTTGAACGAACATGTTACCCCTTTTCATCGACTTGGCACCATTGCATTAAATTTGTAAACATTAGATTTTTTAGTGCAGAACTAAAAACCATTAAAAATGTTAAAAAGTTGTTTTTTACCAGTAAATTATATTAAACCAATTAAACCCACTTCACAAACTTGCGGAGAAATAATTTGTGAAAATGTGCGTGAATTTATAATCAGTTGTAATGTGTGTAAAATTAAGACATTTGAATTTGAAGATTTTGTGAAACACTTTAAAAAAGTACACTTGGACGAGGCAGCAGCTTCGATAAACGAAAATCGGGAGGAAACAACTTTAAATGGTCTAGAGGAGGAAGAAATATATGACAATCTACAATGTTTTGTAAAGGTGGAAATTGGCGACGAACAAATTGCTATGGACAATAACATTAAAGAAGATCCTATTGAAGGTGAAAAAGACTTTCAATCGGATGCTGAAAATGATGGATGTTCTGATGATGATAAAGATTATATGGAAAATTCTGAAGATGATGTAGAGATGGAGGAGAAAGATGAACAAAGTAAAAGAATATTAAAAAAGGTAAAGTTTAAAATTTAATTTTTTTCATGTGGTACAAAGAAGGATACTAGAGTGTTGGCAGGTGAAGGGATTTGGCCCCAAATTTGGGATTTGAAACTCGGGTTGGGACAGATTTTTGAATAAAAACTTTACAATATATATGTAAAGTTGAGTTTAGGGGCACCTCACCGATTGACTCCACATTTTTACCACAAATCGAACTTTTTTTGGGAGTCCTAATATATATAATGTTTTAAATAAAAAATATTTAAAAGGTGTTTTTTTAATAAAGTAATGGACAAATCAAAAAATAAATTTTGCTTCCGGTGAAAGAAAAATGTAGAAACAGCCATGAAGTTGTCCCATAACCATATGTGACAGCGCATAGAGAAAGGGACCTAAGGGTAAAAAAATCAATTTTTTTTTTTGTGGACAACATCTGAGCATCGAATGAGACCGATCCCATGCTCTCCTGACCTTAGGTCCCTTTCTATCCTTAGGTCCCTTTCTATTTTGCGCGTCACATATATTGAAAAATCTTGTTTCCGACTGAGGTGGACTATGTAATTTCACTTTTTATAGTAATAATAACTATGAATAATTGGGTTAAATTTTGGTTTCTTGTTTACAATTGTGAGGGGACAGCTGTTCGTCTAAACGTAAAGTACAAAACGTATGTGTAAACAACTTAAAGTCCCTGCACACATTTGGAAGATATCTTCCAAGAAGATATACAGCGATATCTTCTATTTTTCATTTGAATGAAAATAATTAAGTAGTATTTTGAAATTGTCTTCCTTTTATCATTTGGAAGATATTTTGGAGATATTTGGAAAAAACAATTCAAAAATTGTGTTTTTTGTCATAATTTTTTATGATAATATTGTGGCAATATTGCCTTTTTATCATCTGGAAGATAAACACAATTCGTTTAAAGTTTTTTAAAATGTTGGAAAAAATAATACAAAATTTGTACAAAAAACAATTATAAGAAATATGGGAAACAAATTCGTTGAAAAATAAGGATTTAGTTCGCGGAAAAAACCGGGTATGATGGCAACAAGATAATTAATATTTTTGTCAATGGATTATGTATGCAGATATTTTTTTTCAGAGTTAAATTTTATTATGAAAAATATAAATCGTTTTGTTTGTTTCGAGGAGTTAATTTAGCGATATCAGCTTTTTATCTTCCAGGTGATAAATTAGCGATATCGCCGATTTATCATTCAGAAGTATCGCTTTCGTATTGCTTGAGAGTATCGCTATAGAGATGAAATTTACTCCCGAAAGGGAAATCTTCCGCAATAAGAATATGATTATTGCCGCAGTAAAGTTTGGGTACGTTCGTAAATGCAGTAGTTACGCATCACTGCGGCATAATAAAAGTAAAACGTTAAAAAATGCAACACTTGACAGTACTGATTTACGTCAAACGTTTTTTATGCAAACAATTGGCAGTGCTGCAACTATTGCATAATTTTAATTTCTGATGCAATGGTGCGCGTTCTAAATTTTTATGTTAAAATCATTTAATACAAAAAGAAAACTAAACGTTGGTGCATAATGGAAGAGTTAATATATAAAAATTTAAATAATATTTACTTTTTAGCATTTTTTGGATTTTTAATAATCAAAAGTCATTTCATCTTTCTTTTAATTCTCTTTTTATTATAACTTAACAAAAAATTGTCATTTTTACCATCAAGATTTTCAATAATATTTGTTAATGTTATTGCGAACATGTTTTTTATTTTTTGCAAAACGTTCTAAAAAGCAAATTCTGTGCAGTTGTTGAGCAGTAGCAAAGCATCTGAAACAGCTGATCACGCATCAGCAACAAAACTTCGCATAACTGCCGCAGTGTTGCACAAATTTGCTGCATTTACGAACGTACCATTATTCTTCCAGGCGATACGATTGCGAAACATTTTCGTATTGTAATGTTTGCAGGGAGTGTTAAATGTTACCTAGTAACTAAAGTTTAAACCTGCAGTATGAGACCCACCGTAAGAATCGTATTTTCAACTGCTTATTACATAACTTGACGTCAACATGAGACATAAAATCAATGTTAATAGCTGTATTTGTGCGGCAATCTATCAACGTTGGCTTATGTCATACCCATATAAACTTGACACTAGCCAACATTTAGTGTTAACTCTTAAAGTTACTAATGTCAAATTTGTATGGGAATGACATAAGCCAACGTTGATAGCTTGCCGCACGAACACAGTATACGAAAATTATATGGAAAGCAACGCCAATTTTTGTGTGCTTTATTTTTTTGTTTATTTTTTATGTTTTAACATTGCTTTTAAAGTTATATGACTTTACTAAACTTAAAATTATCATTTTAGGATAACACAAGGTCCCGTTAAAATTTAAACTGTAGTTACATTTTAAAGTTTATGTGGTAAACAACAACAAATGTGTCAGTTAAAGTCCCAGTTAATAGCTAACAGGACATTGGGTTAATTGGGCTAGCCAACTGAATTTTCTATAATTAATAATAATTTAGGATAACACAAGGTCCCGTTAAAATTTAACCTGTAGTTAAATTTTAAAGTTTATGTGGTAAACAACAACAAATGTGTCAGTTAAAGTCTCAGTTAATAGCTAACAGGACATTGGGTTAATTGGGCTAGCCAACTGAATTTTCTATAATTAATAATAATTTAGGATAACACAAGGTCCCGTTAAAATTTAACCTGTAGTTAAATTTTAAAGTTTATGTGGTAAACAACAACAAATGTGTCAGTTAAAGTCCCAGTTAATAGCTAACAGGACATTGAGTTAATTGGGCTAGCCAATTGAATTTTCTATAATTAATTCTCTTGGACAATTTTTTACAGCTTCTTCGTTTTTGTTTATATAAATGTATTCAGATATTTTTTTAAATTAAAGAAATTGTATTTCCATGAAAAAAGTTTAAATTTGTTTTGCTAGGAATTCATAAAACCTTTTTATGACAATGATATATAACTGATTTTTTTCAGCCTCGAAAAAAAAGAAAAACTGTATGCAAAATGAATACCCCAAAAGAATATGCTTGTGAAATATGTAATAAAACATTTCACTTGCGCAGAGGTTTACAAAGCCATGTAAAAGTTGTACATGTACGTGAAAAACCACACAAATGTTCTATGTGTGATCAATCATTTGCTCTAGAACGTTCTCTTAAAATCCATATGTGTGAAAAACATACCGGTTATGATTGCCCACAATGTAATCATCACTGTGCTAACAGGCGCATTTTATTACGTCATTTAGCAATGCATTCTGGTAAAAAAGATTTTGTTTGTAATGAAAAAAACTGTGGCAAAGCTTTTCCCGCTCAGACCTATTTAAGTGATCATCAACGACAGAGCCATTCCAAAAATTTCTATATGTGTGAAGAATGTGGTTTCAAATGTAAAGTACGCGAAACATTTTACATACATCAACGTAAACATAAAGGAGAAAAACCATTTGGTTGCCAACAATGTGATCGTACTTTTATATCCAAATCTTTATTGGCTGAACATAAAGCATGTCATGAAACTGACCGTAAGCATGTTTGTGATGTATGTGGTAAAGGTTTTAATCGTTACAAGGCACTATTTAACCACAAACAATTGCATTCAGACGTTAAGAGATATGTTTGTAAAATTTGCGGTTCAGCTTATGCCCAAGCGCCTGGTTTGTCGGCTCATATGCGTAAACATAGACAAAAACAACAAGAAGTTACTTATGCTCCAGATATCACTCTATTTTAATTTATATTATTATTTAAATAAAAAATGTTTAACAAATTCAAATCAAATTTCGTTTTTAATTATAAGTTTATCAAATTTTGAGAGCTTAAAAATACAAGAGAGCTTTAAAATATTAATCCTTCTCATATAAACTCGTATTCTGCCCGTAAACTGTGCAAATCTGGTATTTTTATGAGTTTAATGTCAAACTCCATACATCAAAAATATGGCTTGCATTTATGCAAGCTTTACAAGGAATTTACCAGTTAGACCTTAAAAAACATGTACCATAATTTAATTTTCGATTTTCAAAACAACGATCCGCAAAGTTAATTTTAATTATTAAATTATTTTTTAGTTTACTCAATATCTTATCCAAAAATTAATTTGATTTTTCTTTAATTTAATTTTATAAAATCAATTCAACCAAAAATTAAAATAAAGTTTGAACTAATAGTTCTTGAAACTCTTCCAGTCATACTAAAAATATTAGTTTTGAACCCGATCTACCTAAGGGATTCATGCTCCTTGATGGCTACTTGGAACTAGTTCTGAGTGCGACAATTTCATGTAAAAATCACGGATACAATAGTAGATTCTAAAACCGTTCCGCAGAATAAGTACATGCTCCTCAAGCCATTTCCCTGAACTATTTCTAAAGGCACATGTACACGTGAGAGAAAACTGCTAGAGATAGAGTAAAAAGTAACCCTAAATAGCTTGAATCATTCACAATAGAGCTATTTAGAGGTGTTTTTTGCTCTATCTCTAGCAGTTTTCTCGCGTGTAAATCGGCCTTAATGGTGACAATTTCAAATAAAAATTATAGATAACAATGGCAAAGTAGACCTAGTACTGGCTCTAGTTGTATAACTAGTTCTGAAACTGATACATGTTTTTCTGGCTCTAGTTGTATAACTAGTTCTGAAACTGATACATGTTTTTCTGGGTATGAAATTTTTTTTTGAGAAATTGTAAATTTTATTAAAACTTCTAAATTTGCCAATCCTCTATAAATTAATCTGGCATCTCTCAATTAAAAACTTGGTAGCACTTTTTTTGACATACTGGCATCATTGTATTAAAATTGTAAACAATAATTTCCACAGCAAAAATAAATGCAATTTTTATAAAAATGTTAAAAAGTTGTTTTTTACCAGTAAATTATAACAAACCAATTTCACAAACATGTGGAGAAATAATTTGCGAAAACCTAGATGAATTTATTATTAATTGTAAATTGTGTAAAATCAAAATATTCGAATTTGAAGAATTTATAAGACACTTTAAAAATGTACACTTGGACGAAGCAGCTACTGTAGTCCCTAAAACAAAGGAAAGCAAATTGGAAAAAATTATAAATGGACAAGAGGAACAGGAAAATGTGGACAATTTTGAACGTATAATAAAATTAGAAGTCACTGATGATGAAGAATACAAAAGGACTAAAAATATAAAAGAAGAAGCTGAAGCAAATAGTGATGGGGAAGAAGAAATTTTATGGCCACAAGCAGATGATGATGGCGGATATACAGACGAAGATGATAAAGATTATTTAGCCAACTCGGATGATGATGAAGAACGCGAGGATGGAGAAGAACAGAGTAAAAGTATAATGAGAAAGGTATTTTTAATACGAACTACAGATTTAAATTAATAAATTATAAGGAATCTTATTTTAGGCTCGTAAACCTAAAGAATATGCTTGTGAGATTTGTAGTAAAAAATATGCGGACGAACGTCGTTTACAAATGCATGTTAAAATTGTGCATTTACGAGAAAAACCTTTTAAATGCACCATATGTGAGCAAGCATTTGCCGAAGAACGTTCTTTAAAAAATCATATAGGTCATAAACATACCGGTTTTGATTGTTCAGAATGTGGTAAAAGTTTCAGCACCAAACGTAATTTGAAACGTCATAAGTTAATACATCTGGAGAAAAAAGAATTTGTTTGTGATGAACCAAATTGCGGTAAAGCATTTGCCACCAAGGGTCAATTGAAAGATCATCAACGTTATCATACTAGTGAGATATTCATATGCGAAGAATGTGGCTACAAGTGTCGTCAACGTGAATCCTTGGTCGTACACCGACGTCATCATACCGGTGAAAAACCATTTGCCTGTAAACAGTGTGATCGTCGATTTGGTTCGAAACCTTTATTAAATGAACATATGGCCACACATGAAGTTGAACGTAAGCATGTTTGTGATGTTTGTGGCAAAAGTTTTAATCGTCCCAAGGCTTTGTATCATCATAAACATTTACATTTAGGTGTTAAGAAATTTGTTTGTAAAATTTGTGGTTCTGCTTATGCCCAGGCGGCCGGTTTATCTGCTCACATGCGTAAGCATAGAGAAGATAGCGGTTCATTTGCTCCAGATATTCCATCGCCACCTAATCCCACAAATATCTTAAATGTATTTTATCCTTTTTAAGTTACTTTAATAAAAGCCAAGATAACTTTAAGATAAGTTTGAAAGACCTTTATGTTAAAAATAAATTTTAACTATAACTTAATTTACAATTAATATTATAATTATAAAAAATTTTGTGTTTCTTTCAACAACTTGAGGGGATTAATTTGAAACTAACAAATTTTTATATGAAACATCTTTGAGGCCAATGTGTTCGTTAATTCGAATTTCTTACTACAATTTACTACTTTTACTACAATCTTAAACATGGACCGATTTTAAACCAAATCAATAGGCTTCGTCCTTGAGTCGATAAGATCTTAATCGAAAGATCTTAATATTTGCGACCTATAGCGGTCGCACAAGAATATATGGACAGACGTTAATTCAGAATTTTGAATTTTCTATCAAATATGAAATACCTGAACACAGCGGAGTTCATACATCTCGGTCACCCACTAACCTCTGTAGTGATTTTTTTCATGATTTTTAATAACCCCCAGTGCAGAAAATCATTACCAGATACAAACTTGGTAACGGTAACTAGTTACTTTTGTTATTACATTTCTTATTACCTTTATATGGCGATGTCGCGAAAAATAATGAGATGGTTACACACCAGCATACGAAAAATCAAAAAATATATCGTTTCCTATGTGCTTACCAGTACTGACAAAAATAATGTGTCTAAAATAGATTTTCAAAAAAATAAATTATATAGAAAAAATATTTTTTATTGTATCTTTTTACTTAAATAAAATTTCCTGGTGCGGGAATCGAACCTGGGTCTACAGATTGCCAGTCAATGGCTCTACCATCTGAGCTATATCGACATGTAATATTTAATAGATAAAAACATAATTGACCTGCTTGGGTAGCTTACAAAAAATCAAAAAATATGTGGTTACATATATCCTTACCAGTGTTTAAAAAATATTGAGTCTAAAAATAGATTTAAAAAAATTTTCAAAAAAATCTAGAAAATTATTTTCTATTTGAAATAATAATGAAAATAAGTCATTATCAGTAACTCGTTATTATATGTTTTAAAATAATGCAGAAGGTAAGTGGGTGCCATTACTGGTAGTCTAAAAAATAATGATATGTCATTACCGTTTCTACACTGGTAAAATTTTAGTACATTTTTTAAATAATCCGTATTTTAACGATCAAATCATTAAAGTAAAAAAAAGAAATTTTAAAAGATAATAAATTAAATTAATAACACAATAAGAACAAAATAAAAGTCCGTGTTAATAACAACAATTTTTAATAAAGATGTTGCAGTGAAATTTTTTGTATTTAAAAAAATCGAAAATACCCTCAGTATTTTCGATGGTGTTTTGCAACACAATGCAAAAATGCATAGATTGCAACGTCATAACTACTCTAGGCTGAAAAAATGCAAATAGCAGTCTCAGCTTTTTTGAACCTTGTCATTTTATTTTCCGAGTTTGCTAATTCGCCGCGAGTTTTTGCAGGTAAAAGCTGTTAATTGGATTCTTCAGTTGCCAAATGGATTATCCACTTTCTGAATTTTATAAAAATTGATTTCAAAACACTTTATTGACTGCTCACTGCATAATATTCAAAACAAATTTTTCTAATAAGAAATATTAACACTACTAAAGGACAAAATTTATAATTTGACAGGAATAAAAAAAAAAACGATATATACTCTTTTCTCATTTTTCTCATTGAGACTCATTCACATTTCTTTATGGAGTTATTCGATTTGAAAACTGAAGCATTTAATTTCCACTTAACAGATTGTGCCTGCAAATAGGAAACGGGCTGGCTAGATTTAAGAAAAACCAAAGATGAATGATAAATTTTATGCTTAAATTATAATAATTATGACATAATCAATCAGTAGAAACATTAAAAAATATCATTTTATAATTAAAAATGCAAAAAAAATCAATATCCTATTTGCAGCCACATTTCATATATTTGTTTTCACTAACTGAGAGAATTGCATACTCTTCATTTTATAAACTCTTTGGGATATAAAGCCCAGACTCACATACTTTACAAATTTAAATTAACGCATTCAAAATATTAATTTCAGACAAAAAGTAAAACATTTTTTTCCAAATAAATAAAAAAAATGCAGAAAGTTTTTTAGTATGTATTAAATTATGTGGAAACATTAAATCGTCACCAGAGAGGAAAAAATTGGTGTTCCTGCTTTTTTGCTCATATTTACTTCCTTTTGCTTTTTTTGGATTTTCAGTTTTTTTTAAGCTTTAAAATAGCTTTTTCTTAAGATTTTTGAGCTTTAAATTGCTTGTTTTTGCTGACAAAAAATATTTTTTCTCTTAACTTTTAAAAATTAAAAAAAAAAAAAATTGTTTTCCTACACAGAAAGAATTTACAAAATTCGAATTAAATTTTTAAACATCTTTCTCATACCAAATTTGTAAATACAAAAAAAAAACTTTTTAAAAAGGCACCAACATAGAAATTTGTAAATTCAAAAAAAAATTTTCTTTTTTGTTATTAACTTTGAATTTTTATTTTTAAACAATTTTATATGAAAGATAACAATTTGCAAACTTGTTACAAATATTTCAAACAAAACATTGTTGGGAATAAAATTTCAATTTAATACTTCATTTATACTTGAGCGAAAACCACCTAGTTTTTGTACAAACTAGCTTTTGCTTGTTTTTTTGTATTCGTTTTGACAAGTTGAAAACTACAAGAGCCAAAAACCAGGTAGTTTTTGCTTAGGTATAAATGTAGTATAAAAGAAAATGTGATTGGTTTTACAAATGCGCATTGTTGGTGCCTACGGTTTTTTCTGTGTAGTTATACCCTACACCACTATGTGGTCAGGGTATTATAAGTTTGTGCTGATGTTTGTAACACCAAAAAATATTGGTCCCAGACCCACCTTATAGTATACCGATCGACTCAGAATTTTTTTTATTTCGATTTAACGATGTCCGTCCGTCTGTCCGTCCGTCCGTCTGTCTGTCTGTCTGTCTGTCCATGCATTCTTGTGCGCACTCTACAGGTCGCAAATATTAAGATATTTTGATGAAACTTGATACACCGACTTATGTCGGCCCAAGGACGAAGCCTATTGATTTTGGTTAATAGCGGTCCATGTTTAAACCTAGTGCCCATATAAGGGTCCTACCAAAATTATATTGTTTATACGCTTCAGGTCGCAAATATTAAGATATTTTGATGAAATTTAATACACCGACCTATATCAGCCCAAGGACGAAGCCTGTTGATTTTGGTTAACACCGGTCCATATTTAGACCTAGTGCCCATATAAGGGTCCCCCCAAAATTGGCTTGGTTACAAACTGCAGGTCGCAAATATTAAGTTATTTTAATGAAATTTGGTTCGCTGACTCACATTATAGAAAATTTTGACACACGTCCCATTTTAAGCCATTCGAATTTCGGATCCAAACATTAGTTGGCTTTTAACCAGACTGGTGTAGGGTATTGTAAAGTCGGCATGCCCGACTTTAACCTTTTTACTCGTTTTTTTGCATTTGCCTATTTTTTTTTGTTTTTTTTTTGCATTTGCCTATTTTTTTTTTTTTTTTTGTTTTTTTACAATTTTTTTTTTTTTTTTTGCAAATGATTGTATTTTATGAACCCATATAACTCTTGACATAATTATTATTTTTTACAAACCCGACCTTCATTATTTTCACCAACTAAACTCAATTGAAAATTTAACAAAATGAAATTACATCATTGTTAAAATTGAATATTCCACCCCATAACCATACAATTTATCCAATCAAATAATTCAGCCATCTCTTTTTGCAGATAACACACTAATTTTGCAATAAATATTTTGTCTGTTACAATTGTTTGCATTTGAAAAGCGCTTTAGTAGGAAACTAAAATGTATGAGTATGAAATATTTTTAAATTCTACAGACGAATACAAAATTTTGGACGTTTCTTTAGTGAGTTTTTATCATGTTTTTATTTAAATTTCTGTTTATTACGAACACTTCACAAAACACTAGTTGTCGACGCCAAAATAAAATAAAATCTATTAAAAATTCTTAAAACGTTTGTAAACTACGCGCTATACAAGTCACTCAACTACTGTTAAACGCTTTTTCACTGGCTCTGTCTGACATATCATGAACTTTAATTGCAGTTAATGGGCTTAACTGCTAACGTTAGCACATTGTAACATAGCATGATTTTTGAAGTTTATTTACCTCTAAGAAATTTGTCAAATTTAAGATAAATGCTAATTTACTATAAATAGTATGAACTCTGAATTCCATCATTATATTTTTTATATTTCGTATATTTATTGAAACAAATTTTAATATTATAAGCTACACTCAGATAAAAAAGTTAGTAAAAAAATTTGTAAACGGTTTCCAATCGAACTTTACTATTTTTATACTGATTTTTAGTACAATTTTTTTTAGTAATCATTTTTGCTATTCTCTTATTACAAATTACGGATTTTTTTACTAATTCTCGCTGCTGATTTCAGCAAAACATATTACAAATTTTTCAAAACCGCTAAATTCAGCAGAAAAATATACTAATTAAAACAATTTTCTTTTGATTGTTTACAATTCTTGTTTAGTTTATATTTGTTAATACCCAGCCAGCAATTTCGGAGCGCTCATAAATAAGATTCTTAAATGGCTCACAGAAATGATTATTGTTTTTTTGAAAACACTCTTTTTTTGGTAAAAAATATGAACCCTCAGAAAACAACCCAAAAAGTTGTCTCTACAATCAAAAAAGCTGTCTCAAAATGAGGGTTCATTTTTCGGACTCAAAAAAGATTACAAAATTATTTAAATTTATGAGGAAAATTTTGATTTTATACGTTCTTTTTTCTGAGTCATTTCTGAGTACACACGGGGCTCTTTTGGACGGACCACTTTCATAGGAAAAAGTGGAAAAATGTTTATGTTTTTGGAGCTCATTTGTGAGTCATTAATGATCATCTTTGTTTGCTGGGTATTGATATATTCTTAGTTTGGAAATAACACTCAGAATATTTTATTGTATCTCCAATGCATAAAATGGTAATAAATAACTGGAGAACCGTTTGCAATTTTGACTCCAAATTTAAAGTACGATGAAGTAATTATACGCTTCGAAAGAAAAAAAGTTTTTTTTTATAAAATTTTACAGTTTTTTTTATTTTTAGTACACTTTTTTGCTAATTTCAGCAGATTGATTTAAAATTGCGGTTTACAACAATTTACTGAAATTTAGTAGCTACAACTAATTATTTATACTAATTGCAGTTTACAGAAATTTTACTAAAATTTGGTAGCGGCTACTAATCTTTTCTACTAATTTTATTGTACTACAGATCAGCAGACATGTGTTGCTAAAATTAGCAAAAATACCGCTGGCCTCAAAACAGCTAAATTTCCCGTAATAACAGCAAAATTTTCAATAGCCATTACAGACTTTTTTGGTTGAGTGTAAATCCACAATGATAGATTAATTACTTTACTATGCAGAGTGGAATGGACTTAAATAGAGATGATATAATATAAAAAATTTGTATAAGAAAGGAATAAATTTCACTCTGCCCAGCGGAGTACTCCATCACTGTGAATCCAGTTTGAAATTTAACCCTTCACATTCTTGAAATACAGGACAGAGCCAATTAACAGAGGTTGAGATGAATGCATACTCTTGAGATTCTATGCTTGTTGGTGTGTATAACAACACACCCAAGTTAAAACATGTTTAATTATATCGAAAAATATAAACAATAGTTGAACAATTTAATAATGGTTTATTGTGTTGTTATATTAAAGTAAAATACTTAAAGAAATGTTTTTTTTTTCAATTCAAACACTTGCAATATATTCAGAACTTCAAAAGAATAAATTCTTTAATTCATAAAACTCGGGACTTAAATTAAAGTTATATATTTTGATAGAAAATGCAAAATATACACCTATTTCAGGAATTTTCTGTTTTTATTTTCAAGGATTTTATTTAAGGATATTTAATAATTTGTTACATACATATGTATGTATTGAATAATGGATTACAAAAAGGTTGTTCACAAGGCGTGTGCTGTAGGAGCAATCTTATACACTCACAAAAATAAGTTAGTAGAAAAATTAGTAAAACGTGTTGTATATCAAATGTACTAGTTTTCAGAATTTTTTTTTGTTATATTTTTTTAACACTCAACTAATTTTGAACTAACGTTTTACCAATTTATTTTGCTACAAAAATTGTGATGATAACCGCATTTATAGCGTGGACGACAACCAGATAGACAAGATGTAGGTGTCGCAGCTTGTCTGGATGTAGTACAGACAACGGAAATGATAAAAAAAACAACTGTATACAATTTCTGTATTTAAATTTTCAGCAAATAAATTAACTAAAGTACAATTTTTGAGTTTTTTTTTTCAGTCTTCTAATATTCAGCAAAAACTTTAGTGATTTTAGCAAGAATTTTTTTCATTTGCAATCGAATAAGTGTTAGAAAAACTTTTGCTGCGATTACTATTTTTATTTGGTAATCGCAGCAAAATTACCAACTTTTTTGCAAGCACTCTCCTGACTAAAAATTTGCTGACACAGCAACATTTTTTGCAGACTTTACTGACTTTTTTTTGAGTGTACCCAGTATATTCACTTATACCATGTAAGCTAGTCTGGTAAAATTTAAATTAACTACTTAAACGAGCGCTTAACAGTTAAATTAAAAATAATACAATTTTAACGTATATAATTTGTATTCATACTACTAATTGTGTACAACTCTGTGTTTTGTGTAGCCATACTTTTCAATATCCCTGCCAACAAATTTTCAAGAATACTTCAGAAATGAATTCTTTTATAGCTCTGTTTCAAATACTTAATTAGGTATGTATTAATTTGTATTAAGATATAGAAAGGTATTTATTAATAGTGAAAGTAATTTAAACAGTGTTATGCTAAAATTTCAAATTAGGAAATCCTATTACATTTTGTTAGCTCTTTTACTAAATTTAACACAAAACAAAATTTGTTATGTAATTATATTATTGGAATTTAGTTATTTGAACGTGATAAAATTAGCTTGAATTTAAAATATTATATTACGACCTACAGTAGAAATTATAAAATATACATACAATGATTTGATGATTATTAAAAAGAAAAAAAATTTTTATATGCAAGTCTATGGATTACAATTTATTCTCCAGGACCCCAATTCTGTAACTTTTTAACGACAAAATTTGGTCGGTAAATTGTCAAGTTAGAGTTTCCCACTAAAGGTGTATTTATAATTTAGTAGATATTTTTATTTAAGATGTTCCGTTTTCAGGCCAGTAGAAAAATACAAAATTAAATTTTTTTATGCCGCCAAAACTTAAAGTTTTCTCTTTCAATATGTATTCATTAATTCAAGAATTTATATTCCTTTGTCTGAAAGAAACTACATTTAAAAAGGTTTGACAATTACTACATTTGTTTGTCTAGCAATCAGTAGTTGTTGTTCTCATTGTAATTAAACTTATTTTTCTATGGGAAAATATAAAACAACTGTTATGTTATTAAAGAAAACAACTAAAGAAAAGTACCGTAATTGCGTAACATTTGTTAAAAACACTAAGGGGGTAATTTTCTAAAACACTTCGGTGAAGTGTTGCGTTATTTCTATAGAAATTGTTTTTGTTACAAAAACAATTTACATTGAAAGTTCCCTTCACTTCACCCAAGTGTTTTACGAAATTAGGTAGAAATTTTTCATATCGTACACTCAACCAAAAAGGTCTGTAATGGCTACTGAAAATTTTGCTGTTATTACGGGAAATTTAACTGTTTTGAGCCCAGCGGTATTTTTTGCTAATTTTAGCAACACATGCCTGCTGATCTGTAGTACAATAAAATTAGTAGGAAAAATTAGTAGCCGCTACTAAATTTTAGTAAAATTTATGTAAACTGCAATTCAAAATCGATTTGCTAAATTCAGTTAAAAAACTTACTAAATTTCAGTAAATTGTTGTAAACTATAATTTAAAATCAATCTGCTGAAATTAGCAAAAAATTGTACTAAAAAATAAATAAACTGTAAAAAATCTAAAAAAAAAAAATTAAAAAAAAACTTTTTCCTTCGATTGTAACAAGCGTATAATTACTTCATCGTACTTGAAATTTGGAGTCAACATTTGCAAACGGTTCTCCAGTTATTACCTTTTTATGCATTGCAGATGCAATAAAATTTTCTGGGTGTTATTTCCAAACTAAGAATATATCAATAGTAACAAATATAAACTAAACAAGAATTGTAAAAAATCAAAAAAAAAAAAAGTATTTTTAAATTAGTATAATGTTTTGCTGAAATCAACAGCGAAAATTAGTAAAAAAAAATCCTTAATTTGTAATAAGAGAATAGCAAAAGTGATTACTAAAAAAAATTGTACTAAAAATCAGTATAAAAATAGTGGAAGTACATTTGAGGTAAGAAAATCTATTGAAAATAGATTTACACTTAACGATACCTCATTTCGCCGCACTTTACTTCCAAACTAATTTGAGCTTAATGGAGCTTTTAGTTTGGAAGTAAAGTGCGGCGAAATGAGGTATTGCGAGGTAGGAATCTATTTTCAATAGATTTTTTTTACGTCAAATCTATTTCCAAATTAAGTAATTATGCACAAAATCAATAGTTTAAAGTAATCAGCCGACTTTCAACTAGTGATAGTATACACAACTACTTAGTTTGGAAGTAGATTTGAGATTTGAAAATAGATTTCTACCTTACGATACCTCATTTCCCCTCATTTTACTACCAAACTAATTTGGGCTTTAGTCTGGTAAGTAGTATGGTAAAGTATCGTGTCAGCTGTTTACTTTTAGTTACTGACAGTGTACACAACTACTTAGTTTGGAAGTACATTTGAGGCAAGAAAATCTATTGAAAATAGATTTCTATTTGGGCTTAAAGCCCAAATTAGTTCGGAAGTAAAGTGCGGCAAAATAGGTTTCCTTACATCAAATCTTTTTCCAAACTAAACAGTTGTGTATGTTTTTTGTTTACAAAACTTTGTAAAATCCGGCAACTCTGTTAAGAGAATGAAAGTCAAAAAATTAGGTTGCATTTAAGCTGCGTTTAAACTTCCATCGAAATCCCGAGATTCCGATATTCACCACATAAAAAAAAGTGAAGAAAAGCTTAGACGTTAAATTTTTAGAGAATACAATTATTAGACTATGTGTGCAATAAATGCATTCTCTAAAAACTTAACGTCTATAAGATTTTCTTCATTGTTTTTTTTCAAAGTGGTGAATATCTAAATCTCGGGATTACGGTGCAAGTGTAAACGTAACTTTACATCTGCATCGAAATCTCGAGATTTCGATATCCACCACTCTGTAAAAGCAATGAAGAAAATCTTAGGTAAATTTTTATAGAATATGTATATTTATAAGAACGAACTTTATGTACCTTATTAAAAATTTAACATCTACAAACTTTCCTTCATTGTTTTTTCAGAGTGGTGAATAACTTAATCTCGGGATTTCAGTGAAAATGTAATGTCGTGAAAATAAAAGAGATTCTATCTGACAACTGTATCGCTCGACGTGTTTAATACCGAAATTTAAGCCATATGTGAAATTCAGGTCATATGTGAAAACCCGATTATATTTCTAGTTGCCCTGTTTATTACTAATACACTCAGAAAATTTTGTCGGTAAAGCCAAACTGCAATTGCAATTAAATAAGTGTACACTGCAATTGCATTTGAATTAACTACAATTGTAGATATATTTAACTTCAATTGCAGTGGAAATAACTGAAATATCAGTTAATTTTAAATGCAATTGCAATGTACGTTTTTTAAACTGCAGTTGCAACTAATTTTACCTACATAGGGTAGAGGGGGGATCCTTCGCCAGTGGGGCACATACACTAATCCTATTTTTCTCCGATGTTAAGGGAGATAAAACATTGGAAAAAATATATTTTGTGCAACTTTCAATTACCTTTCCTTGAAATCCACTTTGACGAATTTATATCACATGTGGTCGCAGACAGACGTGTTTTTGTGTTTTTTGTGGTGCCAAAATAATAATTGAAAGCAACTACATTTTGCAATAACTTCCTCAAATCGTGTGATAAAAAAATAATTTTTCATTATGTTAGACCTATGATCCTAAGCTTTCAGAAAATAATAATTTGATTTTAATAAATGCTTAAAAAGTGTGAAAAAATATTAATTTTATGTTAGTGCCTGTCTCTGGGGCACAATCACCAGATGGCCCCTGGAGCTACGAAGAGGTGGTGCATCCCTGCCTAAAATGCTCTATAAGACTTTTCTATATGTTTAAAATATGTTTAATAGTAAATTAGTGCAATAGTGTTCATTCCTAAATTTATATTAATTATTCAGTTTTTTGTAATTTTGAAGAATCATTATATTATAGTTTTAAATTATTTTTTTTTAATGTAATGGAGATTTATTGAATCATATATCTTAAATAACTTATTCTAAATTATTTACTTCAGTCATTAAAACATTGACTTAGCCGTATTAACAATATTTTTTTCTTGAAATTGTATCTAGCTCTTTTGGCGAATATCCCCCAGGTTTGGGGAAGTTACGCCGATTTGGGTTACTTTGAAAATCATTAAAAAAGTAATAGGAAATATGCAAATAATTAGAATAAAAATCATAGAAATTAAAGCCAAGATATGTAGGTCTTCAATTTGAAAGTAATTTTTGAAAAATAATTAAGGGTTAAGAAATGACAGTGCTTTAAAAAAAGTGGCGAAGGATCCCCCCTCTACCCTACTTCTGTTAAGGTAATGGGTAAAACCTAAACTTATAATTTCAGTCTACTTCAATTCCCATTAGTCCCAACAACTGCTTCAGATAGATGTAAAAAACCCCATAATTTATCTCCCAAACATCAAATAACTTATGATAATGACATCTTTATGATTGTTTATCAACACTACTTTTTATGGAGTAAATCGAACCAATTTGGTTCTATAATTACAAACAACTTCTCACGGTATTCATTGCTAATTATTTTGTTGGTATATGGCCAAAAAGTAACACAACCTACCACAAATAAAAAACAAACCACTATTATTAATATAAAATAAGTAATTGAAATCATACGCTATGAAATTTAATGTAAAATAATTGAAATAAAAAATCATAAAAAATAAACTATGGTCCATGAATATTAATTAAAATTAGACGCACTAAGAAGGAGACAACAGTATTTCGTACAGACTGGGAGTTAAAAGAGTGCATATGTAGAGTAGATGTTGTAAAACGTACATAAAATTTTTGTTATTTACGTGAAGGGAATTTAAAATATGTAATACTAATTTTTTGGTTTTCAATAATTTAGAGAGAAACCAAAATTATTTACTTACTATTGTTTAATATTTATGCAAAAAAATGCATTAAACATAAAAGCCCAGCTTATTGAACATTTAATGATTTGATATTAAATATTTAACATGCAAGATGGCATAAAAAAGTTGCAAAATACCGCACTATTTGTATTGTGTTCAGTGACATTAAGGGAGAGACGAAAGAGACTTCGACCAGGTTAGGTGTTGTGGGGGAGCAATGGATTATAGTAGTGGTGGTGGTCATTTTATTGCAAGACATCCGCTTTATAAATACACCATAAACGAAGGAAGTCCATTTCATTAAGCAAATTACAATTGACGGGTTGACATTAAACTTTATCGATAAACGTTAATTTGTTGTCGACCATTACGGGTTTTGTTTTGGAATACGATTACATAAATTGGATTATATAATAATAATAGAAATAAAGTAAAAAGTGAAAATGAAAGTGTTTATCTTGACTTTGGTCATTGTGTTATTAATTGGTGCCTCGAGTGCTGCAAAATTAAGACATGCGGAAAAACGTTCTTCAGAAGAATCCAAGCCGTTAGAAGATGATTCCAAAACGGATGTTATAGAAGCAGATGTGGATAAAAAAGAAAAAGAAGTGCATAAAAGAGGCATTTTGCATTATGGCAATGGGTTTGCTGCCAATTCACATGGCGGTAGTTTTTGGCCTAGAACTTATGCTTCCCATTATGGCTATGGCTTAAGCTTACCAGCTGCTAATGCCTTCTCAGCTGCTCCTTTAGCAGCTGCTCATGTTCATGCTCCCACAGCCTTGAGATATAATACAGGTTTTCATTATAAAACCTTAGCTGCTCCAGCATATTATTCTGGTGTTTCTTCTTTGAGTGCAGCTTTACCAACTTATGCCAGTGCTAGTCCAGCTGTTTCTTATGGCCATCATTCGGTTGCTTCGGCAGCTACTGCTCAACCGTTTATTATAAGGCCTGGAGGTGCTGTAGTACAATCATACAGTGTTAACTATCCCCATCATAAGCCAGCTGTTGCCGTGAAACCTGTACATACGTTTGCTTCAGTTGCTCCTGTACAACATTTACATCCTGTTCAATCGGTACAATCAGTGCAACCTGTACAACATGCCTTCCAAACTGTACAACATATTCAGCCAGTGCAACAAACGTTCCAGACATTACAACCAGTACAACCCGTACAAGCAGTGCAACCTGTTCATGCTGTACAGCCTGTGCAACCCGTTCATCATCATATTCAGCCGGTACAACCGGTTCAATCTGTTGTTCAAGTACAACATTTTAAACCCCCCGTACATTATGATGTTACTCAACAATTTCCTTCATATTTCCAGACCACATTTGTTCCAGCACAACCTGCCCAAGTTCCTGCCATATCCCAAGTTGTTCCTGCTTCTCCCGCTGTTCCTTTTACACCAGCTCAACCCGCTTTTCCTGCTTTCCCTGCTATTCCTCAGTTTCCTAATCCTCCTGCATTCCCTAATATACCTTCAGTACCTGCCACCCCAGCTGTTCCCGCTCTACCTGCTTTTCCAAACATTCCTACCATCCCATCCATTCCCAACTTCCCTCAACCACAGGTTCCCACAAATGGTTTCTTCCCCCTTAGTGTACAACCACCCTTACCTCATCAGCCGCCATCTTTTGTTAGCTTTAATCCTCCCACAGCTCAGTTCCCTGGTTTTGTTTCTGTACCTGGTACTCCAAATCACAATAATCCTGATTTTGGTAGTGCCGAGGCTGCTCCTCAAATTCCAGTGCAACAGCCTGAACCTAGTCCGGAGCCAGAATTACCAGGTCCGCAACCTCAGCCTACGCAGCAGCCTTGGAAGCCGGTGTTTTATCAACCACCTACATCTGAGAGTTCTGTAGATCGTCCTTCTCATACATTGTTGCCTCCTTATGGTAGCTCACTAGCTGAAGGTAAGTTAAAGTTTCACTTAAATATTTTTTTTTGTATATTTTAGAAGGCCAATTAAAATTTCGTATACTGTTAAGCCGAGAGATAGAGAAAGACTACAAATAGAACAAAAAACCTCTTAATTCAAATTGTTCACAATAGAGCCAATGAGAGGTGTTTTATGTTCGACATTTAACAGTTTTCTCTACTGAGCTGCTATGATAAACCAGCACTCAGCCATAAAGCCAGATTCATAATGCTGGAGTGCTTCACTCTACAGAGTGGATTTTGTTCCTTTCTTTTTCGCACTTACATATTTTTTATATCATGCTATTTTAGTACACTCCACTCTGCAGAGTGGAGTACTCTATCATTGTGAATGTTGCTTAAAAATTGAGTGTGTTTTAAAGCTTAGGAGAAGTATAACTCTTAGTCTTCAAAATGATGGACAGAGATAAAGAACATGACATGTTCCCTCCTCCTTACCGTAATAGTGACAACTTCTGCAGACTTCTAGAACGCCTGTAATATCGCGAATGCGGCTATTAATATCATGGAGGACACACCGATTTTCATGAAATTTCGCTGCGAAAACCAAGTGACGTAGTTAAGTTAAAGGGCCCAACCGTTGTAAGGCTTTAAAGAAATCTGTTCCTTTATGAACAAATCTTTACTTGACAATTAACAGATCGGTAAAACCATCAAAGACTGGTCATCTGAAAATCGCTGTTATCAGCGTCAAAAACGTTGGACAAAAAAAACATCGTTCTCTTCCTTATTGTGCCAGCTTTGAGACTAAGCTATGACCGATTTATGGCTATGATTTCAGACTCAAAAACACTGCTCTAGTTCGGCATAATATAATTTTTGAAAAAGGCTGCAGGAATCAATATTGCATTGAATTCCCTTGAACTTGTACGTTGCTATTTTTTAATTGCTCCGAAAAGCTAGAATCGCTTTGACAATTCATTCCAAACACTAGCTTTGCAAGAATATAATCTTTCTTAAAGGCGCCAGGAATCAGTAATGCATTGATTGAAGAAATTCTTTTGAACTTTGGAACCTCCAGACCAATGCCCTTGCTCCAGTCGGAGAAAAAATTTGTACAATAATTGCGAGTTTATGTTTAAAACCCCCAGTGACGGTAAAAGAATATCTCCAAGTAGAATGTACCGTATCGCTATCTTTGATATACCTTTGAATAACCCGATACCCCAGCGATTTCCTTTGAGTGATATTTATAACAAAAACATACCTCGAGCTCGAGCATTTTTATTTATTAACATTTGAAAGGTCGAATGAATACAACATCAAAAAAACATTTTATAAATTCCTAAAATGAAATTTTTTGTCACAAGAACAACGAAAAATCCCCAAATTTGGGCAAATAATCCTTAAGTCTGGCCACCCAGCTGAAATCCAATGCAAATCGCCAAAACTAGAGGTAAATTATTTAATTGTCACAAAACTTGACAGTTATCCTGCGTTTTATATCGATTTATAGTTTTTCTATGCGTGATCTGCTTTTTTGTTGACTTTACAAACTTAAGGTCTTGACTCCAAAAATGACTGAATCTTACCGGGAAAACTACTAAATTCGACAAGTTGTGGCAGCTATTCTTTATATTGCGGACAATTAGTTCCTTCAAGAACATTCGGTAAGTAGGACTCTTGTCCGCGATCTTGATATACAAGAAGACATTTTTAAAATATTCACTAATGACTAATAAAATACTTTCTTCCATCTATCGTCGGTTATATATGGGTCAAATATAAAGCTCCCATTCGTAAAAATGATCATAATACAACTTTGAAAAAAAAAAACTTTATAACTATCTCCTCTCTTTTCATAGGTTACCTTCCACCTGCCCCCTCCTCATCAAATAGCCATAAGATACAACAAGAATATACCATCGATAGTCAATTATTTGATAATCTCTCCGATGCTGATATTCAAAGTATATTTGCTCAAGCTAATGCAGCAGCTCAACGTGATCATCATCATCACACAGTTCATAATTATCATTCCTCTCATTACAAAAAATAGAGCATAAAGACAGTCGAAGCGAAAGTATTATTAAGGAAGTTCAGAGTAGAGCAAAAATATTCAATACGAACTTTAAAGGCCAAAGTATTTTAAGTTAGCATGTGGACAATTGATGCAAATTAAAAAATTGCTTTGCAAAAAATCAAATTTTTAATCATAAAAAATAGTTGAAAAATTTGTATATTGCATACTTTTAAGGCACATCTACACGAGAGAGAAAACTTCTAGAGATAGAGCAAAAAACACCTCTAATTAGCTTTATTGTAAATGATTTAAGCTGTTTAGAGGTGTTTTTTGCTCTATCTCTAGCAATTTTCTATCTCGTGTAGATGTGCCTTTAGGCATATAATTTAGGAAATAATTAGAATATTGTATGTGTAAATAATATTTATTTTTCGTTTGTGTTTTTAAGCAAAATAAATTGTAAAGAAAAAAAATTAAAAACAAATTTATTATTTTGAAAATCCCTGAATCTGGTGGAAATTTAAAACTATGCCCTGGTTTATGTATTACGAAAATATTCTAAACGAAAGCAAATTAACGAAAATTTATTTTTGTTTCCCATGTACTTTTGACGAAAGTGATTGTCAATTTCTTTCGTTTAGACTATTTTGGTAATAGATAAACAGGCCCTAAATTCATTATTGAGAGTTCTCTAAGATCAATCCCCATTTTAAATCAAATCCCTTAATCTGGCAGCACTTATTAGAATAAGAAATTTAAAACACATTGAAAATATATTCAGTGTGTTCGATTACTCGCAATTCTTACTACTTTTACTACAATTGGAAAATTTTGTTTACTTTTCGTATTGAATTTTTCCAGCTGTAGTAAAAGTAGTAACTTGTAGTAAGTAAACGAACACGCTTATTATTTTAAAAATGTGATGGAAATTTAAAATAAAATTCATTATTAAGAGTTCCCTAAGATCAATACCCATTTTAAGTCAAATCCCTCAATCTGGCAGCACTTATTAGGCCATATAGACAATTGAGCGAAAATCATAAAAGCTTTTTCTCATATTAAAAAAACCTTTTTCATTCATGAAATATTTTTAAAAACATCCGGTTTTTGAAAATGTAAATGGAATAGTAACAAAATGCCGGTTACTAATACATTCACACAAAAAGCCAACTAAAAAAACACGCGACCGATTTACAACAAAGTTTATTAACATTTATTTTTATATTCTATAATACTGTTAAATTCTTTAGTTGTTCAGTTAAATATTCACATAGAAGAAAATCTACATTTTTAGTTGCTGATATTAAATCGAAGTGTGCGGATGCAAAAATCGGACGGTAATTTCCTTTAAAATAGAAAAATATTGAAAAAATTCGAATTTTTTTTAAATCAATTAGTATTTTTATATCAATGGTGTTAAGTATTTACTATGGTATTAACAACATACAAATTTCACACATTTATAACAGCAATATTTGTTGATCCCATTGGTGGTTGCTAATCTTGTTTTTCCTTTAGTTTTCAAACAGATTTTAATTTTAATTTGAATAAATAAAACTATAGCGCTGTGGGAGAAAATATTTTAAATAAATATTTAAACTGAATATATTCCACGTGCAAATTGTATGCAAAAAATTTTCAAATATTAATTTAAATGGTGTTAATTTGAAATAAAGGAATTAAAACCATATTTTAGCAAAGTAACATAATTTAAGAAAATTACCGAGTGTGTGTGTTCTTTTTGAATACTATTAAAATATAACAGAGTTCTATTTTGAAAATAAAAAAATATAATTTAATATAAATAAATTTTCAAAATATATTTAAATAAACAAACTTCTCATAAATTTGCTGATGAATTGTCCAAAAGGTGTGGTATATAATTTAAATATTCATATATGTACCTAAATTAAGATTATTGTAAATATTGGCTCGTATGAATAAAAAATAGATATGTATTACCAATATGGTGTTTTTAAGCAATTACTTCACAATTTTAGTCTGCTTGCGAGTAGACTAAATATTTTTATCCGTATTCAAAATGAAAAATTTTATGCTAACTAACTTGGTGCTAACTTTTTTACCCACAAATTCCCATAAGGGAAAGCTGGCAGCTATTTAGTTAGCATATGCTTTTTCATTTTGATGAATGGGGGAATATTTAAATGATCTCTTATTTTTAAGTAAATGAATGTTCTTCTTAGTTTGACACTAGATCATAAATTAATATCACTTTCTGTTTAAATTATGATTTGAAAATAATTTAAACAGAAAGTGATATTAATTTATGATCTAGAGTCAAACTAAAAAGAAAATTCATTTACTTTTTCATTTTGAATACGGGGGTTTATTTATTGATTTTCGTTTATATTTCATGCTATTCTACAAGAAATTTTGATTTTACCTACACTCAACCAAAAAAGTCTGTAATGGCTACTGAAAATGTTGCTGTTATTATGGGAAATTTAACTGTTTTGAGCCCAGCGGTATTTTTTGCTAATTTTAGCAACACATGCCTGGTGATCTGTAGTACAATAAAATTAGTAGAAAAAATTAGTAGCCGCTACTAAATTTTACTAAAATTTATGTAAACTGCAATTCAAAATCGATTTGCTAAATTCAGTTAAAAAACTTACTAAAGATCAATAATTTTAGTACAATGAAATTAGAATAAATAATTAGTTGCCGCTACTAAATTTCAATTGAAATTAATGAAAAAGTGTACTAAAAAATAAACAAACTAAGGTTGTTCGCAAGTGGTGTGCTATTTGTTGTATCGTTGTAACGTACTAACAAAAAACAAAGTTGTTAGAATTTAAATTGAAAAAATACAACATTTGAGAATAGCACGATACAGCATTTCTACGTATGTTTAGTGTTGTTGTTAAAGTCAAATAAAAATTTTCACAACTCTGTTTTCTGTTAGGACGATACAACAGATAGCACACCCCTTGTGAACAACCTAACTGTAAAATCTAGGGTTTGAAAGTACTCGGAGATACTTGTGTGTACTTACTAAAATCCCCGAGCTGGCTTACTTTACCCGGGGTATGGCCGCATTGTAATGACCCACAAGCCAATATACTTCGTAAGTGCACACAAGTATAGTGGCGTGTAAGTTAGACAAAATTTTTGTAAATTTTCAAATGTTTTAGGTTTCAAATACAATTGTTATACACAAGTATCCCACATCGTAAGTACACACAATGTGAAGTACACGAAATCGATTACATTGTGTGGACTTACACGTTTTTCTAAAAGGGAAGCTCGCATTTGTTGTAGTGGGCAAAAAATTAATAGACACGCATTTTTTGGGTGTGCAATCAGGAATAACTATTTGGAAGCCTGACGTTTCCTTTTCTAATCCAATGTTTGCAGAGATTTTCTTCTCCAGAAACCAACGGATGGTTTCTACAAGACGTTCGACGGAGAAAAGACACACCCATTTCGAAATATGGATTTTTTAAAAAAGTTTTTATTTAAAAATCCTTTATATGTACTTATAATAAAATAATATCAACATGTGAGTTTTATGATATTCTTACACAAAAAATAACTAACAATGTCGTAAAATTATTCAAACTGATTTTTAGAAAAAATTAATGAAATTTAAATGAAATGAAATTTAAAAAAAAGAAAGTGTGATTTCAAAGTTATTTCCATTTAATTTAATGTAGCCTCTGTTTTATTTGAACTTTTGTTTCTGTGTGTATATTTTTAGTGGAACTATTTGGAATAGATATATAAAATATAATAAATTGTATATTTTATTCACGAACATATTTGTTTAAACTTAAAATTAGAAAAAGTAAGATTAAATAATCTAAATAAACATGAGAGCTAAATAAACAAATATTAAGTGGAAAATTAATTGAAAAACATCAATTAATAACAATTTTTTTTATTGAAAACTACGGCGAGGGAAAGAAAATTCGATATAACTGTGTGACAAAAACAGTAAAATACATATTAGTTCTACCAAACTTTTCGTTGTATAAATATGTATATGAAAAAACTTGCGAAAATGTTCCAAGTTTTTACTAACTTCAGCTAAAACCTTGGCAAATATTAAACCTATGCAAAATAGACATTTTTTTTTCTGTTGGAATAAATTAAAAATTATCAATATCGCTGTTGTCGTGAATACCTTCAATAAAATTTAAATAATTGTATAAATATTAATAACACAAAACCAAGTACTTAATTGATCATATTTGATTTGATTGCATAATTTATTTGTCCCTGAATAAATAATATAAAAATTATGGGATTTATGAAAAAATAACTGTCTGTGTAAATATAAATATGAAAGGATTTGTTAAGTAATAACTGTCTCTGGAAAAAATTTAATAAAAAACCCTTATCTACTTAGTACAAACCTTTTTTATATGCTTATTTGGTTTTTATCAACTATAATTGATTTTATATTTTATTAAAATAGTAAAAATAGCCGAGTACCAGATATTACCAGGGTAACAAATTATTTGAGTTAAAAAAGTATTTCAATAAGGTTGTTCACAAGGTTGTTGTATCGTTGTATAATCCTAACAAAAAACAGAGTTGTTCAAAATTAAATTATAAAAATACAAATTTTGAGAATAGCACGATACAACATTTTTACGTGTGTTCTGTGTCCTATGTTTGAGTGTGCTAACAGATAGAAAACCCAATAGAAAATCGTTGTTAAACTCAAATAAAAATTTTAACAACTCTGTTTTGTGTTAGGACGATACAACGATGCAACAGATAAGATAGCACACCCCTTGTGAACAACCTAAATATTTTTTGTTCAGAGAAAATTGTTGGTCAATAAAATAAAATAAAATAAAATTTCCACAAAATTCGATGAAACTTTTCTTCACAAAATAAACGAACAATTTCTTCGAAATTACGAAAAGCTTTATAATTTTTACGAAAAATTTTTTGTAATTAAACTTGTTCCCCTTTAATGAACAAGTTTAATCATAAAAAAGTAAAAATAAATTGAACAGCTGAGCGACAATAAAAGGCAATTCACACTTCGACTACCCCTATCATAGATTACATAGATATCTCACTCTTCTGCTTCTTTTGTCAACAAACAAATTTTTACACATACATTGACATTTTTTTTTGTATAGATATACCACGTATGTCTAACACATTCTCATGAGATACGTGCACTGACAGCGAATGTCAAAGAGTAAGGATGGATAGCCTATGAATCAAGCATAAATGTAAAAAATGTAATATTTTACATGTTATTTTGTTAAAAATTTTATAAAAAATTTCATTCAAAAAAGTTTGTCGGTAGAATCTACTGAAAATGATAGTTAAAACAAAGGTATTTAGTTAAATTAGTTAAACTCTTTCACGTTCTCTTACGCTCCCTTTCACGTTCAGGTTTTTTTTTCTCTCTGTTCTGTTGAAAAATAATTAACAAACAGTGTTGCCAACTCTTGAAGGCAGGAAAGCACCCTAAGCATTGTGAAAACTGGTAAAAAGGGTAAAAATTTACCAAAAATGGGATAAAAAAGCACGATATTAATTTTTTGAAAAATTTAAGTCAACAATTTAAAAACACATTTTAGTTTTGTAAAATCGTGTAAAAAAGGTTCAAAAATAACCAAAAAAGGTGTAAAAAGCACCATTTCAAAATTATGAAGTTTAAATATAACGAAGTTGCTATTTAAAATTATACTACAAACATTGTTAAAAATTTAATTTTTGGTATAAGCTGTGTTTTCGACTTAACTATATGCGTTAACTCATAAAAAAATTCAAAGTGCATAAAAACGCGTTTAAGACGAAAACTAACATATCACTTTTCGTATGCACGTTAACTTTCAACACGGATAATTATCAACGTTGAAAACTCAACGTTTATACATTTTCACATCTGACGTAACTTATTCGCATTACTTCCTAAAAACTTTTTCTGACATACGTTCGATTATAACGGAAAAATTATAAACATAACCTGGTTAAAATTTTTTTGTACTACAATCGGTTTAACGTAGATTTGCTTTAAATACTTAACGTTGATAGGCATGAGACAAAATACAGCTATAGTTGAAAAAAACGAGAACCAATACCAAAAATATAAACTGTACAAAAAGCACTGCCAGAAATTCGAAATAGCACGGTAAATACACGGTTTTTTTAAACGGGTATTTGTAAAAAATCAACGGGTACGGGAAGGAAAAAAGCACCAGAAAATACCGGAAAAGCACTGAAATGGCAACACTGTTAACATATGCATTAAAAACAACTACAAAATGTCGTAAAATAACTGACAAATTTTTACAACAAAAATTAAAAAACAACGGAAAAATGGTTAAAAACTGCTGTTTTTTTACAGTTAATTCTTTTGATATTATAAAAATTATATTTTAAAAAGCAAAAAACAGTTTTTTTTGGGGATACAATACAAGTTTCTGATTTTTATTTGCAAAATAGGAATACATCAATAATAACAACTATAAAGTAAACAAGAATTTTTAAAATTCAAAGAAATTTTTTATTTTTTAAATAACTAACAAAAACAACTGTTTACTGTAATATTACTGTTTTGGTAGTTGTTTATTATGATATTAAAAATAACTGCTTCAAACAACTGTTCCGAAATTACAGTAATTTTCATTAGTTTTTTTTACTTAAATAACCGTTATAATATAGTTTTGCATTTTACTATAGAAAAACAACTGTAATTACTGTTAAAAACAATAACTACTGATTACTAAAAAATTTTCTTATTTGCCTTCTCGAATTTCTTTGTAATTCTCGTGTTCTTTTTTACAAAATAGTTTGTTTATATAGTTTTCTGCAAATACAAAATATAATAAATTAGAAAAGCTAAATATTAGAGAATTTGACTGTCAGTTGTATTCACTACATTTGTCAGTTGTTTTTTTAGAAATATATACCAAATTTTTTATTGTAAATTTTACTATGCATTTATATTTTTTTACTATATTTGCCATTTTGTTCGATAGTAAAAAATAACTGCAATTATCAATTAATTTAAATGCAATGCAGTGTACACCGTTTTAATGTCAATTGTAGCGAGATAACTGTGTTATTTTGTTTACAGAATAAATAACAAATTGTTCACAGGTACTTTAAATAATCAAAAAGTACTGAAAGAAGTACCGAAGTACATACTACATTTTTCATTCATTATACAAATATCAGCTAGTGAGAGTATAAATAACAACATTACATTGAACTTGAATTTTTTTTACTCAAATACATACATCACATTGTTAAATGTGGCGCTAAGAATATAAAAGCTTTCATTTACCACTTGAGGATTTTTCATTCATAAACTGTTTATATATATTTAAAATCTTCCGGTAAATAAAGTGTATATGTGTTAGTAATAAAAAGCGGGTTACCAATACATATTTATATATGATGCTAGCATTTGTAAGGGTGAATATCAGTGTTGCCAGAAACTTTCGTTCAAAATATGCTAAATCACCAAAGAAAATATGCTAAATCACCAAAGAAAATATGCTAAATTCTGCTAAATCGTGAAAAAAGAAAAAATATGCCACAAAAAATGTTGAAATATTCTCATAAAAAATATGCTAAAAATCTGCTGCATACAAAATATTGCAATTTTTACTCTACTATCCCCGTTTTTGTTAAGATAAAAAATTTTTGGCAGTTTTTTTAATTATTGTTGAAAAAAAGAATAAAGGAAGTTATCCAAAATTGCAGCATTAAGCACACAAAAAAAATTTTAATTTTACAAGCTTTTCTTAAAACTATAAAAAAAACTTGGTGATATTATGCATCTTAAAAGGCGTTCTTTTAACAATTTAGTATGATTTGTAAAAATAATACTTGGCAACACTGGTAAAAATTCTGTTACATTTTAAATACTTTAGTTGTGTTATGTAAAGTTAATTGAAGAAAATTAACATCATCAGTTGTTGATATTAGTTTGCACAGTGCGGTCGTATAAATCGGAAATTTTTTCTATCGATGATAAAAAAATTAATTAAAAATTTCGAAAATATTGTTAAAAGTTTAATAAAGTTCGTATAGCCAATGCCAAATGCTCCACTTGGGGTAAAATGTTGTTATTATTATTATTTCACTGTGTGCATAGTGCTGCTATTTAACAGATTTTCTATTAATGAAATCTACGTGAGATTAAAGATATTGAAAAATATTGAAATTCTTTGTGAAAATTCAAATAATAATTAAAATAAATTCATAAATATTAAAATAAATATCTTAAAAAAATTGCTTTAAAAAAATAACATAAAATTTGTATAAAATTTTTGGAGTTCTAACTGAAAAATTTATTGTGATAACCTTTTCCAAAATACTCGTATCTAATGAATTTTAACAAAGGTGTGTGAATAAATAAGTATAGTCATTTTCAATAGTGGACAATTTATAAAAAAATTAAATTTTAGCCAATGAAATTTTTATGAAATTGAACAAAAATTTTCGTCACAAAATAAACGAATAATTTATAAATATTAATGAAAAGTTTCATAAGTTTTATAAAACTCGTTCTAATTCGTTGCATGTACGCAACTTCCGAATTGTTGATTATTTTTATGGAAAGTTTCATTTCTTACATTCGGTTTTATAAACAAATCCATAAATATTATGAAAAAGTGTATGATTATTTTGTATTTTTTCTATGTAGGTAATATGCAGGGATGGTAATCTATAAACCTAGCTCGCAAAAGTATCACAATACCGTTTAAAAAAATATATATACACTCAAAGAAGTTTGTCAGCTACTACTAATAACTAGAGTACCGTTTGAAATTTCGATTTCAAGCGATTAGGTAGGATAAAGCAATTACACATTTCTTTGTAATAAAAAAAAATTATTGTTTTTTATTAAAATATAATTTTTTAATACCAAAAACTGTAACGGTAATGGAACAGTAGTTTTTATCGAAATTTTGTAATAAAAATTTGGCCAATTATTTTTATTACATTCTAAGTTATTGTTACCGCATTGTTACATTCTGTTAGATGGTTTTTAGCAGTTAAAAATAACTAAATTATTAGTTTTTTCAGCCACCTTTTTAACTGTGGTTACCACGGTTTCAACTTCTAATCACAGTAGATTCTACCGAAAAACTTTTTTAAGTGTATTTAATAAAAAAAATGGACATAAATCAAAATAATGAAAATATTGACTTTGTTTATTCTTTTTACGGGATTGTTAGTTTTTACTGCACTTGTTAGTTGTTTTTTAACAGTTAAAAATAACTAAACTTTTAGTTGTTTTAAGATTAAATATATTTTTGCGTATTTTTAGCTGCGTTTGCCTTTGGCTTTAACTGTAATTTTTATTGGATTGCATTGAACAACGAAAAATTAAAATAAATCCAAATTATGACAATATTGACTTTTATAAAATCAAGGAATTCGGCACAAATATGATATTTGTACATTTTTTTAACTGTAACTTTTAGTAGGTTCTACCAGGCTCTATGCAAGTCGCCCACGTTCTGTTACGCTCTCTCTTACGCTCAAATCTTAGTTGTGACTGCATTCCCCATGTATTTGTTGTTGCAAAGTCACAATAAATTATATTTATTAAAATTTTTGTATGAAAACTTAAAAAAAAATTAAGACCTGGTATCGACACAATCATAATATTTGAATTTTTTGAATTTTATTGTTGTTTTGTATGAAAAGTTATGACTCTCAGTCTTAAAAATCAAGGTTGGTTACCGTTTCAGTTCTTATATAACGGTAATTGTCATCCATGCCGAAACCAAACCCCATATGAACGTTTTAAAATGCTGATACCATTAAGAGTAATTGTCTTTATATTTACCGATTTTTATTTCGATATTTTATTGGTTCAATTGCGTAATATATGCATATTACCGTTATAATACCGCTAAAATACCAAAACAGCAAATTATAACGGTAATTTGGGAATAATAAGAAATTGAACCGGCAAACCAAGAAAATAAAAACGCTAAAATATGAAGACAATTGCCCTAACTGATATCGAGGACATAAAATATTCAAATCATTTTTAGTATCGGCGTGGTAGATAATTACCGTTATTTTAAAAATGAAACGGTAACCAACCCTGTTAAAAATAGTCTTATGACGGTCACAGTGAGTCACAAGTAGGAATACGCACCTTAGTTTATTATAAAGCTCCAATGTACAACAACACAATGTTTGTTTTCAAAAGATTGACAAATTTCAATCTAAAGGCTTGGTTACTGGAACGTAAATGTAACGTGACGAATCAGCTGATTCAATCTAATTCAATCTAAAATTTTTGGGCGCTGTGGTGTAATGGTTATAGCACGTTGGACTGTTACACAAGAGGTTGCGACCGCTACATCAATTTGGGAAAATAATATGTATGATTTTTCTATCCCTCATACAGTGTCCACCTTCGCTATTCCCATAGCACTTAACCCCACCGAAGTAAAATAATATAACAGGGCTATGAAATGAACAGCTTCAACAAATTTCGCCAACTCACTATCAGATGAAGCGCAACAATTGTTCTAAAATTCAACATCTCGCGCAATTACAGTGTTGACATATTGGAAGCCCTTCATTTTTCAACACCTTTCATCTCTTCTCTATCCCCTTTCCAAAGAAAGCAGCACGGTAATTAATAGGAAGAATTTCCTGAGTGTTGCTTCTCTTTTTTTGTATACTACATTTATACTTGAGCAAAAACTACCTACTTTTGTACAAAACTAGTTTTAGATTGTTTTTTTTTGTATGCGTTTTGACAAGTTAAAAACTACAAGAGCCAAAAACCAGGTAGTTTTTGCTCAAGTATAAATGTAGTATTAAAGATGAATAAAAACGAAATAAACTGTCAGCTATACTCTTTTAACTTATTATATTTTCCATAAGAAGATACGTCACGTTACGTTTACGTTCAAGTAATTGGGCTTAAAGCTTCGCTCCGTTTCTTTCTCGCTTTTTTCATTTCATTTGAAATGTGTTTAAACAAAAATTAATAAAAAAGAATTAAAAATTTAAGTATAAATGTGCTATCGTTGTAAAATGGCGTAATTTTTTAAGTTTAACTTTGGTTTAACCCATAGTGAATAGTCTAGTTGTCGGCGAATGCTAATTTATTTAAAATTAAAGTAGTACGAACTGTGAATTACATCAGTGTAATTAATAATCGATTAAATTCATATTTATTCAGCTGCATGTGGTGTCGATTTTTCATTTTAATTTTATTTAATATTTTCTTGTAAGTTGTACTAAATGTTAATGTTTGCGTTGACGTATGCAAAACAGATGCATCAAATCATTAATCTTGAGGATAATAAAAACAATAATAAAACATTAACATTTTTATTGCATCCTCAACAATACGCAATGAGCGGATAACCTAGCGGCTTCACATGCAATAAAAATATAGCAAGAAATTGTCTAAATGATTTCAGTGCACGTGAAGACACTTAATTAAAATTTTATTGCAATGTCATGACATCGGTGATATGCAATCGGCTCTTCCAATGAAGACTTTCATTAAAAGGGGAAGGAAATATGTCAATCTGCATAATTTGTTGATATGGTTTTGAAAGGTTTTATTGATTTTATGAAACATTTCATCACTTTTTGATTCGTTTTATAAATATGATAAAGATTTTAATTGAATTGAATTTAATAAAGTCTTTCCTGTAATTTTTTATTTGGACATTTTAAATTTTCATTCTTTTGAGCTTAATCATGATTTAAAAACTGGGGATAAGTTGATCCATTTGCATAAAAAAGATTAAATGAAGCAGAAACAACATTAAGTTAAATAGAAAGAGCTTTGAAATCAAAGTTAATTTGAATGTTTCTACTTGTTTTTAAAATGCGAAAACATAACCTAAAGTATTTTACAGTGTGTAGTAGTCAGTAGTTGTTGTTGTTGCTTTCAACTGTAATTACAGCTGCTTTTCTATGGAAAAATACAAAACAACTATTACGACAGTTATTTGAGAAATTAACTAACGAAAAGTACTTTAATTTTGCAATAGTTGTTTAATGCAGTTATTTTTTAACAGTTTTAACTAATAAACAACTACCAAAACAGTATTTTTACAGTAGACAGTTATTTTTGATAGTTATTTAAAAAATAAAAAAATTCGTTGATTTTTTAAAAATTATTGATATATTCTCAGTTTGCAAATAAAAATCAGAAAAATGTATTGCATCTCCTATTCATAAAAATGTAATAACTGGTACTTTTCCACATACGCGGCTCCAGCAATTAATATAAGGGGAAAATTCATACGCCACCGTAGACAAACACATTGATTTGGGCACTGTGGCGTATGATTTTCCCCCTTATATTAATTGCTGGAGACGCGCATGAATTTCCAGCACCATGCAGTAATTACACATTTTTTATAATTGAAAGAAAAAAAATTTTTAAATTAAAATACACTTTTGCAATATCAAAAAAATTAACCGTAAAAAAAAGTAGTTTTTTCCTATTTTGTCAGTTGTATTAAAATTTTGATAGTAAAAAGCTGTTAGTTAATTTTACGACATTGTTAGTTATTGCAATGAATTTGTTAGTTAATTTTCAACAGTTAAAAATAACTACGATTTAAGTTATTTTAAAGCTAAATACATTTGTCGTCCTTTTAATTGCATATACTTTTATTTTAAATGTCATTTTCAGTAGATTCTATCGACAAACTTTTTTAATTGTACATAGTTTAAAACTGTTCTTTAAATAATTAAATGTTAATTTAAATATGATATCATAGTTGACTTAACTATGATTTTTTCTCTGTGTACAATAAAACTGGAATGCATTTCCAAATATGTATACAAAAATGCCACAAAACAGTAAAAAATTTATATATTTTTGAAATTTTTACTATCTTATTATAATTTTATTGCTATCTATTCACATGCTATCTAATAAATCAACTATAAATTTTTCAATATCTTTTAATACTTTGGAAAAAAAATTTCAACTTTAAACAAACCACTTAATTATTCCTTTTTTTAATTATCTAAATTGTGCTATTTTTAGAAAATTTGTTTACCTTTAGTGTAAACATTTTTATAAAAATGTTCCAGAGATATTATTTTGTTTGTATTATAATTTTCGTTATTAATAAAGTTTGAACGCATAGTTTAAATATTTTCTTCTCATCATTAAGTTAATTCGTTCTATAGAAAGAAATACACAAAATATAGAAAAATTATAAATTTTTGAAACATTTTGGTTGAATTCCAATAGAATAATTATTTTTTCTAAAGCCGATTTATAGGAAGAAGAAAACATTTTTATTGAAAAATTTAACAGACTCAAGGGAATCACCGGACTGCAGTTCGGTGATTCCTCAACCAAAGACTCGTCAGTTAGTTTAGTTTATGTGTCAATTGGTCAAAGTAAAATTTTTAATTGTTAATTTGTCTCTATATAAAAACTTTTTGTGTATTGTCATGACCGGGGATCGAACCGGCAGCCTTCTCCACAGGCTATGACTCGAAGTATCACCTCTTAACAAGATACACCATGGTCGGCATAGTGCCGAGTGTGGCTAATTGAAGTTTTAACCCCCTTACTCTTCAATTAAAGGGACTTTTTTGACCGCTTTTTAGAACGGGACAAAAAAGCCCCGTAAATTGAAGAGTTAGAGGGTTAAATGTTCCGCAAAAATATTTGTTATGAAATTCTACTATAAGTCTCTGAAGACATCAAAGTTGAAAATTTAACCTCAATGCCAAAAATAAGTCAAAACTTAAAATGTGTTTAAGGGTTAATCTCTTACTTATTCAGAATTGGTGCTCAAATGTCCAACATACCTGCATTTTAGGGGGATACCATGTGAATCTTCCATTTTAGGTATAAGATGTGTTCAGCGAACTTATATAAAACACTTCGAGCAACATTTTTCTGGAACATTTTAACCCTCTAAGTCTTCAACTTACGGGTCTGTTTTGTCCCTTTTTAAAAAGGGGCCAAAAAAGTCCCTTTAGTTGAAGAGTTAAAGGGTTAAAATGTTACACAAAAATGTTCCTCGTAGTGTTTTACATAAGTTCGCTGAACACATCCTATACCTAAAATGGAAGATTCACATGGTTTCCTATGCCGATTCACAATAAACATTTGGTCTCGTCTACAAGAATCCATTGTCAGGTCCCCGTAATTTTGGATAAAGTTCGAAATCGTTGTGCAGTGTTAGATTTTAATCAGAACTGGGTCGACAACGAGAATTGCTTTTTCATATATTTTGTATAGGAACCAAAATGTTGCCATGTCGTCCGGCGATCTGTCGTCGTAATAGAATCTATTTTATTTTCATGACGACACACTAATACACACTCAAAATATTTGTGAAATTGTTGCCACATTTTTAAATAATTAATGGTTGCCATTAAAACAGAGTTGTCGAAGTTCGTATTAGAGTTGCAAAAATTCGTACTTTGTTTATAAAAAATTTGACAGAAGAAATATAATTGAAAATAAAAATATATAATTTACCGCAAAAAAGCAAAATTAAATACATCAAAATGTAAACAATTATCGCCTTTTAACTCTCTAAACATCAAAGACGTCAAATAAAATATAACAGGTGATTTAAAAATTTTCTCTTTAAAAAGCGACATATAAAGTTTGGTATTATTCCCTTGATAGCGTAAAATATTGACATTAAAATACCTTTCACAACGATACTATAACAATGATATTCAGAATATCAATAGCATTATAAACAAAACTTTTCTAATTATAAAATAAATGTGACACTTATCCACGTTATAAAGAACATTAAAGAAATCATAAAAAGTTTTTTTTAGACATTAAGGCCCGATTACTGAATGTCCAGTTAAATTTTAGCCGACAGTTAAATTAAAATTTTATATGAGAAACAACCACAAAAGTATCAGTTGAAGTTCCAGTTAGTAGCTAACTGAACATTCAGTAATCGGGCCTTAAGAGTAAGTGGTTTTCTTTATAAAACATAAGTTTTTAAAATTTAACCAAAGTTATGATTAACAGAGGATAAAACATTTTATACAAAACCAGGACAAAGATAAAAGTAAATTGAAGAGTAATATGATATTATATGAAATACAAAATAACGACAGAATGGAGAAATAATTGCAAAATAAAGAACTAAATAGCAATTGTTTTTAAATAAAAAAAAATTAAAATTACAGCGAAAGAAATTAGAAATTCTGTAGATTTACTAATTTTCAACTGATAAATTTTAATTGTTTTTGAAGCAATTAAATGCACTGAAGTCCTAAAACTTATCTGCCAAGTAGTGGAAAATTATTTGTTGTATTCTTGTCTCTATCCGGATTCCATTCTTGCCTAAGGAATCGTCAGGGGACGATGTGTTTAGAATTTCTGGAAATATTTGTTAGCTTATATTACAAACTCAGAATTTCTTGCTCTTGTCTAGGAGTGTTATTCAATACATTAAAAACAACAATAAAAATGAACACAATTTGCTTTGTCACCTTCCAAAATACTACACTATGGTTTTGACTACTCCATTGTTTTAAACACTAACCCCTCAATTCATAAATGCTTTGTAAAGTTATAGCAGGTTTACAAAACTTCATTTTCATACAAAATTTGTTCAATAAATCTCCTATAATTTTACAAAGCGTTTATGAATTTAGGGGTAAAACTTGAAGAAAGTTTTATTAAATTGCAATTGTATTATTTTGAGTGCACAAAAAAAAATGATTAACCTTATACCTGCCAATATGTTTTTTTGCTATAAAATGTATGCTATGTGTTTGCTACAAAAAATAAACGTTAAGTGCGTTTTTAAATGTTGACAACACTTAATGTAACACGTCATTAAAAAATTGACAAACATAATTTTGACTAACTTCTAACGAATTATTTGTTGAATTAATGATGGATTACTCCACTCTTTTGAGTTAATTTTGTTTCTTTTTCGCACTAGCAACTTTTTTGTATCATGTCATCTCTATTTTAGTGCTCTGTCCAAAATTGGACCTTTTTGGGAAATTGGTAATTTGGAAATCAAAAAAATACAATTTTATAAAATAGCGCACATCTTGATAATGAGAAAGCCAAGTATATCGAAACAAAATGCTTGGCATTTGTGGATATGGATTAAGCAAAATCAAAATTTCCTATTGATTTATTATTTGGTTACCATTTTGTATAAAAATTTTGACAAATGGACTTTTAAGGCATTAAAATTTAGATGCAAAAAGAATTGGCTTTTAAGCACCGTAAGTTGTTTCAATTTCAGGTGAGAAAACTGTTATACTCCATATTAAAAAAATGATTTTTCACGTGAAAACTGAGTAGTAGTCTTTGTTTTCGAGCAAATTTAATATACAAGACTATTACTTTTCTTGTGAAAAAGTGACATTTTGTGTTTATTGTGATTGTGTCTTTCTATTAAAATAAAAAAAATAATTTTCCATATTTAAATAACGATTTGAGGCCATTTGAGTGAAATTTGTCCACATGAAAAACGACCCAGCAAAAAAAAATTGGTAGTAATGGTTTACAAACTACTTCTTTCACTGCTTCACAAGTATCCGTTAATGTATTTTTACTGCTTTTTTATAAGTTCTTCTGAACAATTTCAAAAAATCACTTCTTTCATTGCTTTCAAAGTATCCGTTAGTATATTTTTACAGCTTTTCTAGAATTACTTCTGAACATCCAAAAAATCACTTAAGTATTGCTTCTAAAGAGTAATTGCTCTAAAAGTGATCGTAAAAAGTGATTTTGGTATCATTTGGCATTTTCAAACAGAGGGTCGCGGGATCAATATTTAAAAAAATTTTTTTTATTCTATTAATTTTGTTTTAATATTTATAATTAATTTGTTTAAATTCAATATTTTTTTTAATTTTTAATGTTTTAAAAATATTTATATATGTATATAAAAAAATGGTGAGAAATTGGTTTTTATACACCTGTAAAAATAGTACTGAAAACAATATTGAATTGGAGTGCATCTTTTACACTTGTTTAATAAGTACTTTTACTGAACAGAATAAGGAACAATACCTCGCAGTAACAAAGTGGTGTTTTTATGCCACTCAACTTTCATATCCAAGAATAGCTCAGCGGTAGAGCGCTTGGCTAGCAATCGTGAGGTCCCAAGTTCGATACCCGGTGGCGGCAATAAAAAAACTTTTGTAAAATAAAAAAAAAAATATAATTTTTTTTCCGAAGAATTTTTTTTTAACTTTTAATTGGTGAAAAAGAGCTTCCTCGTTCAAAAAGTACTAAATAAATGTTGAAGTGGCAGTACTCCTCTCCTATGACAACTCACTGCTAAAATCATTAGTGTTTATGCTAAAAAAAGGAGTACATCTAGATCATCAATTGTAATGCTTTTTCTACTGCTTCGGCATCTCTTTTTTTGCTGGGAACTTACGGTGCTTTAACCAGAAGAAAAATTTGAATACCATTGATTAAAAAGGACATATTCAAGCATAAATTACACTACACGACAACATAATGTTATAAAATTGCGATTTTAAAATGTTCAAATCTTGATTTCTCTGATATTGCAAAATTTTGGATTCCTGGCTAATGATATCTGTTAGGCTAGATATTGTTATTTTCGAATTGGTACGTGGCGTAAATATCGGTTCGGCAGATTCTGAGATAAATGCAACATGACGATCGTAAATTTTTTTGAGGTCTTGGAATTTTACGCGTCAGACTTTTGGCTTTCTCGCTGAGTCCAACGGTTTATCTATAATTTCCAAATTATTACGATTTATTCAACAATTTTATACCGAAAAATGGAAAAAAGAAGGCAAAGAGAAATACATTTTCGTAATCTTTTGAAATTTTCGGCTATTTTTCAGTCTTTAAAACGCAGCAGAAAGCCGAGAGCAACTGAGCCAAATTTAGACCCGGTTTTTTTTGCCTGGAATGAGCACTATATGATTCATGCATAAATTTAGATAGGTTCAGTGCTAGAAATTGTCTAAAATCGCTTTTGATAGGGAGTAGGTCAAAACATAAACCGATTTAAATTTTTTGTAATAAGGTCCTTGGGGCACTATAAACTAAAATAATCATATGGCACATTTTTTGTGCAATCAACCTTTTCCGAAAGACGACCGGTTAGAGGGTTAATATAACATTTTTTGAAATTTGATAATATTCCATGAAGAAGAATAATAAATAAAGTATTTTCTATATAGATAAGGGTCATTTGACATAAATAATTACAATTTAAATTAGGTCACAATTCCTGTAGACAACCCTTTTCAAACCATTATTATTTGCATTTTTGCTTATACACTTGGGAAATTTTATTTCCATAAAACACAAAACCAAATCAAACTAACATTATCACCGACGTCATCGTAACTTAATATCAAGTGTCAATTTATCCTTAAGTACATAAAATTTTAGGGCAGAAAAGCATGAAGGAATTAAATTCCATCCATATCATTACGTTTGTTGTGCTTCCATACAGTTTGTCTGTTTTGATGACATCAATTTAAATCAAAATGATTTTGAATTTTCTTTTGTTGTAGTAATTTAAAATTTTGATCTTTGTAATAGTAATTTATTTGTAATTAATTGTAAAGATCCCAGCAGAAATTATTGCTTGCTTGGAAGCAGTTTTGTCAGGGAAAGTTGAGCAGTGAAGCGATTGCATTATTGATGATATCATGTCTGATTTTTGTTCGAGATAGCTGGCGTGAAAGCACTTGTTTCGAGATCCGAAAAGGCATGAATTCACTGCTTTTAATTAGTGCTCCTGTTTTTATTTTAAAATGTCGATAATTCATGCCTTCTCGGAAGTGCATATTATAAAGCTTTTCAACTATTTAAAATCATGCCTTCTCAAAAGCACAATATTCCTGCATATTTTTCCGTGAAGAGAAAATGCCTCTTATTTTCAGTAAAACTTCTTATTTTCATTAAAATAACTTTTTGCCCAATTTTAAAAAATTTTGATAAAAGAACCGCAAAAATATTTAAGCAATCAAAATGTATTGCTCATTTCATGCCTTTTTGAAAAGCGATGTAAACAATTAATCAACTTAGGCCTTTCATTTGTGCTGTTTACGAAGCTATACATTTTTAGAAGCGGTAAAAGTAGCAGTAAGGAAGCAGTAAACGTTTTTACTGCTTCCACATTTTTGCTGGGATAATTCAAAATTATTTAATTTAAATTGATGTCATCAACATAGATAAACCATAATAAACATATGGTAAACAAATTATCTAAGATATCAGGGATTGGGTTAGGTTATCTGATTAGAAAAAGTCTGTAATGGCTACTGAAAATTTTGCTGTTATTACGGGAAATTTAACTGTTTTGAGCCCAGCGGTATTTTTTGCTAATTTTAGCAACACATGTCTGCTGATCTGTAGTACAGTAAAATTTAGTAGCCGCCACTAAATTTTAGTAGCGGCTACTTTTTTTTAGTAATCATTTTTGCTATTCTCTTATTACAAATTACGGATTTTTTTTTTACTAATTTTCGCTGCTGATTTCAGCAAAACATTTTACTAATTTTTCAAAACCGAGTGCTAAATTTAGCAGAAAAATATACTAATTTAAAAATATTTTTTTTTTTGATTTTTTACAATTCTTGTTAAGTTTATATTTGTTACTATTGATATATTCTTAGTTTAGAAATAACACCCAGAAAATTTTATTGCATCTCCAATGCATAAAACGGCAATAACTGGAGAACCGTTTGCAATTTTGACTCCAAATTTCAAGTACGATATTTTATATCGTATATTACACGCTTGTTACAATCGAAAGAAAAGAAATTTTTTTTAGATTTTACAGTTTTTTTTATTTTTGCTAATTTCAGCACAAGAACTGCTCACCATCTCATGCAATTACAGTGTTGCCATATTTGACGCCCTTCATCTTTCACCACTTTTTATTTTTTCCCTATCGCCTTTCCCAAAGGCTCATCTACACGAGAGAGAAAACTACTAGAGATAGAGCAAAAAACACCTCTAAATAGCTTAAATCATTCACAATAGAAGTGATTAGAGATGTTTTTAGCTCTATTTCCAGCAGTTTTCTCTCTCGTGTAAATGTGCCTCAAGAAAGCAAAACGTTAATTAAAAAAAAAATTAAAAATTATTGAGGTAGCCTGTTTCAACACAGGCTGAGTAACATAGTGTAAAAGTTGGCTATCTATAGTTGCGTTTACATCTGTTTTCAAATTCCGAGATTTCAATGGAAATCTCGACCCGAAATCTCAACCGTTTACATTTGCACTTTATGACAGTAGCCAGATTTCGATTTGACAACTGCATTTTTTCGTAAAAAAATAATCTCAAATCATAAATATTTCTAAAAACTATTTTATTTATTGGCAGAGTACAATTTAAATTATTTTATGGAAAGATCTAAAGCTAAATATGTTAGTAAATTTGTTTTTTTGTAAGGACGACAAGCTAGAAGACAGATTTTGCAATATTTTGGTGGAAGGAAAACATGCACTTCCCAATGCTTCTTCATAGTTATGCTTCGCGGGAAGCAAAAATAGACCCACGCAACACGTCTTCTAATTATTAGTACATTTCCATTGGGTCTAAAGTTATATTTATTATGTTTATAATATTTTTCTTTTTTAGGTTATTTTTAGTCAGCTGTTGACCTTTGTTGCCACTTTTTCATGAAAAAACTCTACAAATTAAGCGAATCGCAGTGTTGTATTCTGTAAAAGTCTCCACATTTGCTAGATTTTCATGAGATTTCTTAGAAATCTCGCAAATTTACGGGATTTCTTTTGTATGGGGAATCTCGGGATTTCACATGTGATTTTCACTGAAATCTCAATTTTAGTCGAAATCTCGGGATTTGGGTGCAGATGTAAATGATTTTAAAATTTTTAGTTTTTGTCAACTTGCCTTAGTTTTTGTTCCCACGCTCCTTAGAATATGTTAAGTTACCTAAGTTTTTACTTTTTTAACTATTTTAACTTATCATAGAAAATATTAAGGTCGTTCACAAGGGGTGTGCTATTGTTTATATCGTTGTATTGTCCGAACAGAGCTGCTAAAATCTAAAATAGAAAAATACAACATTTGAGAATAGCACGAAACAACATTTTTACGTATGTTTAGTGTCCTATATTCAAGGGTGCTAACAGAGAGAAAACCCAATAGGAAATCATTGTTAAAGTAAAATAAAAATATTGACAACTCTGTTTTTTGTTAGGACGATACAACGATACAACAAATAGCATACCCCTTATGAACAACCTAATTACATACATATAATTGAACTTAACAAAAATAATTTTATTTATGTTGTATTTAACCGAAGTATTTTGTTTTTCTCGTGTACTTCCTTCTTAATTTGTATTATGTTAAATGTGTGTAACAAAGTAATTAGGTGTTCTTTTTGAACGTGATACTTATTAAAACAAAACCAATAATTTTCAAATCTTCTAAAGCATTTATGCATTAAGTAAAAACTTTTTTGAATCATTATAATAAATTATGATTGATATGTTAACAAAAACAAAACTTTTTTTCTAAACTTTGAAATAACAATTTAACTTATTAATTGGTTTTTCATATCAATACAATACGAGTACAATCAAAATAATAAGTTAGTGTTAAATTTATATAAAAGCAAATAATGGTATTTTCACTCACAACTTCCTAACCCCTAGACCGATTTAATTTTTTTCACTACAAAATAGCTCAGGAGATAAGTGCTGGTAAAAATATGAGAAGTGTGTATCGAGTATTTGTCTTTTTTTTTGGGTATTCGATACTTAAAACTTCTACTCGATATTTTCAGAGTTGCATTTTGGACGAAAAAAGACATAAAATTATGACTCTGTTAACAAAAATGTGACTCCGCTAAAACATTAATCACAAAAATACAACCCTGCTAAAAGGAAAAATCAAATGTCCAAATATTTAAAGATTAGAAAACTGTGAAAAACGTATTGAATATTTTATAAATTAGAATATTGAATCAACGGAAACATTTTCAAATAATTTTATTGAAAAATTAAAAAACAAAAATTAAAATTTAAAAGTAACCGAATTTCCTAGCACTACAAGAGAATAACAAATAATCTGTGTAAATAAAAGCAATTTATCCAGCGTTTTTGCGCCGTGATCACTTTATCAATAGAGTACTTTCATATTGCGTTTAAGCCATTGAGACTGACGGCCAAAAATTGGTGGCACAGTGTAGTTAACAAATAACAGTGGGTTGTTGTAATGTATATAATTTTTTGACATTTTAGTTAAGTTAAAGTTAACCCTTCAGTATAAGATCCACCTTAAGAAGATTTTTGCCTTCAAAAATTGATGTTTATTAAATTTTGGCTTTTAAAGTAGAAGTGTGTTAGCATTTTCTTCAAAAACTTCTTAAAATAAATATTTTTGCAAATCACACCATAAATTTTTTAATACAATGTTTAAATATTATTCTTATAATTTCAGAATTTCTTCAGTCACCTATACACGTTTGAACAAGAATAGTGAGTGCATTTGCAAAACATAATAAAAACAGATGCCCAAATCCAAAAATTTTAGTTCAGATTAAAAATCTAATAGATAAAAAAAGCACTTAAAGAAGAAAAACAAAATTGGGTAAATTAAGATTATACGTGATATAAATGCTCGAGTGCTTATATTGTTACTTCATATGCATTCTAATGTATGAGTCGACGCTAAGTTCAATGTATCAACCAATTCAATATTTAAGTGCTTGCTGAAGTGTCTTGAATTTGGTAGATTGTTTAGAAATGCAAAAAGCTATGAACAAATTTATGATAATAAAAGAGATAATTAAACCATGGGGTAAGTAATGAAATACTAAATTTTTAAACCTATTACTTGATTTACGCGGTAAAACTAAAAAAAAAAAATTTGAAAAAATAAAAAATAAAGAAAAACAAACTTGAAATCCTGACTGTGCGCCATTTATGCGGCAGTTTTTTTTTTGGTTTTAAACAAATTCGTTAGACTATGATTGCTCTAGTAGCACATTTCTGGCAAATTATTTTCTTTAATTCAACATGAGTTTTTTGTTTCAATACTCCTTTCAAAAAACTCAAGCCCCTGCTTGGCGGCATTAAAAAAAACGAAAATTTTGAATTAAAATGTTAAGTACCTGCCTGGGCGCCATTACTGATTTATCACATACAATGAAAAAAGTTTGTCGGTGAAACCTACCAAAAATGGCAGTTAAAACAAATAAATATACAATTAAAAAGGGGACAAAGGTATTTAACTTTTAAATAACGAAAAATATTGTTATTTTTAACTGTTGAACTAAAAATGCATTATAACTAACAATGTTGTAAAATTAATTGACAAATTTGTACTACAAAAAACAAAAAAAAAATTGGTAAAAACAAGTATTTTTTAAGTTAATTTTTTCGATATAAAGTAATATAATAAAAAAAAATAATTTTTTTCCTTCGATTACAAAAATATGTGTTATTACTTCAGCCTGTTTAAAATTTGAAGTAAAATTTCCAAACGGTTCTCCAGTTATTATGCTTTTATACATTGTAGATACAGTTTGCAAACTAGGAATACATCAACAATAACAAATATAAACTAAACAAGAATTTCTAAAAATCAACGAAATATTTTATTTTTTTAATAACTAAAAAGAAACAACCCCTTACTGTAAAAATACCCTTTTTGGATTTGTTCATTACTATATTAGAAATAACTGCTTTAAACAACTACTATGAAATTAAATTATTTTCTTAAATAACTGTCATAACAGTTGTTTTGTAGTTTTCCATAGAAAACAACTGTAAAAACAACAAATACTGGTTAATACACAAACAACTTTCATGTAGTAACTGTCACACTTTTTTGAGTGTGGTAGTCAATTATAATAAACTAGTTTTCTATCGATTTTTAATCAATTAAAATTAGTTATTTTTCAAAACTTTTGAAATTCGGTCCAAGGAAATAATTATAAACTAATTAAAAAAGTCACTTGTAGTTCTAGCTTTAAATACTTTAATTATCCATTCTTTTATACGGTACCATCATATTGTTTTTACAAAAACCCAACTTTTAATTTAACAAGAAACAATTTTTGAAGCAGTTTTCTTCTTTGACAATTCTGTGGAATATCCATAATAGAATTAAATTTGTCACAAATAATTAATTATATTTTTTTAATTTGATGTGACCTTAGTTCTTATAATAGTCCTTTATTACAAAGCTTCCCTCATCAGTCCCTACTAGAGCACTGATTCTCCAAAAATTAGTTGGAGAATCAGTGCTCTAGTAGTACGTTTGTCACGAATTATTTTACTTAACTCAATATGAATTTATTCCTGTCAATAAAATCGAGTCCCTGCCTTTTCTGAAGCAGTTTTCTTTAATTTTACGACAATTTCTTCGGAACATCTTTGGATTAGTAGACAATTTTGCTTATTTTGAAAAATTCTTTAAAATAAATAAGTGCTCGATTATAATAGACTTTAATTTGCTTTAATTTTGTTTACGTACATATCCCTTCTTTTCTACACTACTATTATTTTTTTTTTTAACAAAATGTAAAACTTTTGTGTAAAAGTCAGTCTCTGGTTGGGCGCCATTTGCAATCTAGTTTTTTTATAATTTACTGGAATTTCCATATTAGCGTTAAATTTGTCACAAATAATTAATTATATTTATTTAATTCGACATGAACTTAGTTTTGACGATACCCTTTTATCACAACGCTTCCTTCATCTGTCCCTGCCTGGGCGCCATTTATGTGCCACTTATTTCGGATATACCGAAAAATAGTTAGATAATCAGTGCACTGTTGGTATATTTGTAAAAGAATTATTTTCCTTAATTCAATATGAATTTATTCCTTCAATTAAATCGAGTACCTGCCTGGGCGCCTTTTCTGTAGCAGTTTTCTTTAATTTTCTTCGAAACATCTTTGGACTAAAGTCAATTTTACTGATTTTTAAAAATTCTTTAAAATAAATTAGAGTTTAATTATAATTTTTGTTTTGCTAATTCTCTATAAATTTTTAATGAAACACAATTTTTTATTTTGAAATACTTTTGAAATTCAGTCCAAGGAAACAAAATAAATAAATAATAAAAAAAAAAACTAAAAATAGTCAAGTCTGTTTCTAGCTTCTAATTTTTTAAATATACATAGCTGGTATTTTAAATTGCTATGAATTTTTTAAAACAAAAAATCAACCTTTTAGTGTAAAAGTGTGTCCCTGGTTGGGCGCCATTTTTGGGAGAGTTTTCAGTTTTTTTACAATTTTGTGAAATATCCGTGTAATATAAGCAAATTTGTCACGAATATTTTCTTTAAATCTACATGAACTTATTTCTTACAATGCCCTTTAGCAAAATAATACTGTCATCTATTTTATTATAAAAAATTAAATTTTAGTGTAAAATCGAGTCTCTGCTTGGTCGCCATTTATATGGTAATTTTCTTTCGACGAAAGTTTTTATACGTACTAGTACTCGATTTATAAAAATTAAATTTACTTTATTCTAGTTCTTTATAAGCCCCTTCTTCTCTACGTTTTTGTCACTTTTTTATTTGTATTCATATCAAGCAATATTCTGTTTTCATCATTAATTATGTACGAATATGTATGTAATAAAATATACGACTTTTCACACAATTCCCAAGCAGAAAAAAATACACATTTATGTCAATTCGAATTGTGTTAATAAATTGTTAATTGTACTTTTTCTAGCTGCATGTGAAATTCAATTGCACAGAGTTCATTTTATTTAATGATCTGTATAATATTTATTTTTCAGTAAGCTTTTATTACATTTTATTTTATATTTTTTACGGGAAACAAATGCAAAAATTATATTTACAATTATATTGAAAACAAAAAAACAAGCGATTAATCTTCATGATAAATAAAAAATATATTGTATTTAAATTTTTATGCGTTTTCAAGGCACATATTTAAGTCATATATATTTAATGTTTCAATCTGGTAAATTTTTATTTAATTAAATTATAAATGTTTATAGCTTACAATATTTAAATAGTATAAATACCGGTAAAACAGTTTAAAATTGATTTGGTATACTTTCCTTATTGTGAGAAACTTTTTTCCGTTAGTTAAATTTTAAAATTCGGAGTCATTTTTTAATTCGGTGGCTTCGAAACCGATCAATGAGGTACTTTATTCTATTGCTCGGTTTATATAGATCATTTGGGGATAGCGGATCGAATTCCGGCAAGGGATCATAATCTTAAAAGTTTGATAAAAACACGTTTTTAATAAATTTCCATAAAAAATTTGTTCTTGTATGAATTTATATTACTATTTGCTGCATTTTGTACTCAAATTTATTTTCACCATTTTTTTTAAACTTCTAGGAAACTATAAATGTTGATGTATGATTCGAATCAGTTTCGATGTTCCTTATGTTCCGTTTTCTGGTCCGTATTCGGATCCAGAAAACGGTACGTATACGGAGTTGGATTCCGTTTATGACGGACCGAAAACGGTGCGTAAACGGAACGAATTGTTTTTTGGGTATAAATGTTGATGTATTATTCGCGAAAACATTATGGCGCATATAAAATTAATTGTATAAAATAATTTTATTTTTATTTATAAAAACTGTTTTACTTAATATTTACGACCCATTTATCATATCAGAATTTAGAATTTATTGAAATCTTTCATTAAATATTTTCTTCTTATCTCTGACAGTGTTGTATTGGTTACTACCGCTATTAATCATCACCGTTGTCATATTTACACCCGCAACATGTATAACACTAAATGTAAATGAAGATGACATATTAATTTTGCCAAATGAACCAGATGCTGCATGTCCAATAGGATATTTTCAATGTAATAACACATTACAATGTCTACCACAACGTTTGAATTGTGATGGTACGGCAAATTGTGATGACGCTTCCGATGAGTGGAATTGTGATAATGATGTTGATGCTAAATATTGGGATCATTTATATCGTAAACGACCATCTGGTATAAGGGATGACATACCAATTGGAACATGTTGTAAGTTAAAATGACTGACTTTAGAACGCAATCAATATATGTAAAATGTAAAAAAAAATATTAAATTGGATATAGGTTATGTTTAGCAATTTAATTTTTTGTCACTCCTTACAAAAAGTTAAATGACATGTTATAAATTGTTTTTACTTGTAATTACAATTTGTTCTTATTTGTATTGTTAAAGTGTCACAATTTCTTATGCTTGAAATATTTATAAATATCATTGTTGGCATGTTTATTAAACTTTGAACTTTTTGTTTTGCTTTTGCATTTTTTCCTTTGTTTTAAGTGGTGGAAAAAAAAATAATTTTTTTTGTTTTCTTTTTTTTTGTATATTTTTAGACTGGCCATTGAATAATTTAAGTTGTCCTTGTCGGGGTAATGATATTTTATGCAGTTGGCAACAATTAACCGCCATACCAACGAATTTGCCCAGGACTGATGTGGCAATGCTGTAAGTTTTTTCTTTATAGTAAATTAAGGCAGAAAAATTAATCACGTGAAATTTACGCGGCAAAAACATGGTCTCAACTACTATTAACTTGCTTAATTACTTTTACTTGGGATGATCCAAAAGTAATGGGTACACTTACAATTTTTTTTTTTATATTAAAATCTACCGAATATGTACATTAAAACAATTGAAAATAAGTTAAAAAAGGACTACCCATTTTTCGTTTAAAACAATTTGTATTTTATCGTTTATTTTTAATTGTAATTAATTAACTGGCAAAGTCGGTAAAAATAATAGATTTCTCATTAATTTTTAAAATTAATTTTATTATAACAACTGATTGTTTTTAAGCGAAAATTTCGATTGAATATTTTAACTTCTACCGAAAGTCCGTATTTTGTGTATTTTCTTTATTGAATGACTTATAGAAAAAGTTAAAACATATATTTCTTTACAATTTAACTACTTATTCAATTAAAACAACTTTACTGGTTTACTTTTTAAACAACAGTTGAACTTTTACGGTAAAGTTATTGTGAGTGTAGTAATTATTTTATGTTTTTTGTAAGTGAGAGGATAATGAGCACCCTTTACAATGTGTTTTTTGTAAGTGAGAAGGTAATGACTACCTATTTCAAAAGTTTTTGTACAATAGCAAGTTTATATTTTGTCCCTTAAAAACAAACAATAATATTTTTTTTAATTTAAATATGTTGATATATTAATTTAAATACGAAAAAGTTTATTTTAGCTAGAACCATATTTACTTTAATAAGATTGTTAATTCAAATATGATATAAAAATGAATTTAACTACGATTTTATTTCTCTGTGTGCAGGATTTTTTTACTGACTTATGCCCGATTATTCAATGTCGAGTTAACTGTCACTTTTCCTTATAGAATTTGAATTTAACTGTCGCCTAAATTTTAACTGGACTTTCAATAATCGGGTCTTAGTTTTTTAAGTTGTGCAGTTTTGTTAATTCATTTTATAATTTTTTTTTTACACAAACATTTTTTTCATTTTTTAGAGATTTGACTGGCAACAACTTTACACATTTAAATGAACATTTTTTGGATAATTTACCTATGGCATTTGAATTGTAAGTATGAAAATAATTATAGCAATTTAAAATAATTATTATCTGCTCATTAGAAATGCATTGAAGCCTGTTAATTTAATATACTTAGATAAAAATATATAAAACTACCGAATTGAAATATTTATTGATTAACCCCAAACTTCATAAACGCTTTGTAAAATTTAAGGAGGTTTATTGAACAAATTTTGTATGAAAATGACGTTTTGTAAACCTGTTATAACTTTACAAAGCGTTTATGAATTGAGGGGTTAGATTTTATTAAATACTTTAAAACAGTGTTGCCAGAAACTTTCGTTCCAAATATGTTAAATCACCGTAAAATATGCTAAATTCTGCTAAATCGTGAAAAAAGAAAAATATGCTGAAAATATGCCAAACAAAAAATTAAAAAAATGTTGAAAGATTCATTATGCTAAAAATCTGCTAAATTACCAAAATATGTTAAAAAGCATTTAGCATATTTTTCTAAAAAAATATGCAGTTTTCGAACTCAATCTGCTAAATCTAGAAGAAATTATGCTAAAATGGCAACCCTGCTTTAAAATAATTTCCCTGAATATATACCCCTCAATTCATAAATAAAGTAAAGTTATAGCAGGTTTACAAAACGTCATTTTCATACAAAATTTGTTCAATAAACCTCCTATAATTTTACAAAGCGTTTATGAATTTAGGGGATAAACAATAAATCTTTAATTGCCTTACGGGGAAGGTAACCGTTTCCAGTTGACACCTAGCATAGGTCCCAATAAGGCAGAAACCGGTCCTTGATCGGTCTTTATTTAAAAGGGACCTATCACTTTAGCATGACGTTATTGGATGGGTCCAATTGACACATCTTAGACACCTTTTGGCACCTTTTTTTCAAAATTAATTGCAGCTGTCTATATGGCGTTAAAACAAAACTGTACCAAAAATACATTATGAAATGCCCCGTGGCAAACCGTCTCCAATATATGCAAGTTGGCTACTCTTGAACGTAAAAACCATACGTCATTTTGGCAACATTTGTGAAAAATGAGACCCGGAGGAGATTGGAATATAAACAAAAATCTAAAAATAGAATATTTGTATGTGAACACTTCTGAGTAAAAGACAATATAAGAAAACTGAATAGGCAAGAAAACAATGAATTAGTTACATTGCATTTAAGGCCTTATTTGGGTGAGATAGCTATGCTGTCGTCGCACCTCAGTATAGTTACGTTATTAATGTGGGGACATGTTTTCGAAACCCACAGCCGACGGGTTTTTGAAAAAATTAGCATATAGATAAAATCTGACAAAAAACATATAAACAATTAACAATTTAATGGAAAATCACTGATGAAGCCTGTCCATACAAAAAGGCAGAAACTAGATCTAGTCTGATTTAAAATTAATGTTTATAATTTTTTGAGAAAAAGTTTTATTCTTCTTCTTCTTAACCTCAAACCTACTAAATTAAAATTGCAAAAATGCATATTAATTGCAGCTGTCTATATGACGTTAAGACAACACTGTACCAAATATAACTTTTGTTTTATGATATTTGACCGACGGCAATTTGTTTGACGATTTTTCATAAAATTATTGACGATTTATTATTTCATTTTTAGCGATTTTTGACCAAAAAAGTCTGAAGCTATCTATGGTAAAAGGGTCAGATATCGCGAAGGGCCGATAATGACTCTGAGAAGTATTTAGAAACTCACACCGGTAGTGAAGCCTTAAATGCATAAAGCTTACACTAAAAAAAAAAAAATTAGTAGAAAATTTAGTAAAACGTGTTGTATATCAAGTGTACTAGTTTTCAGCAATTATTTTGCTGCAATTGTATTTTGAACAAAATTTTTTTCTGACTGCTGACTTTTTCAGTGTGTATTTTTTCCAGCATTGTTCCTCTTACAACTATGCTACACTTATTTTATGGTTATTTCGGGTGAAATACAAAAATCGCCTAATTCCACGAGATGGCTCAAAAGCCATAACAGGTGAATCTTAATTTTTCTTTAATTACCTCCTATAAGTATGCTATGCAATCCGTACAAATCTTGTATATGTCAATAATGTTGCTTATAAAGCATACTTGGGACTAGTTAATTGAATGAACTAATTAATTGACGATTTGATTCGCATTACAATTGGTCAATGCCAATGAAATTTTTTGGCACTACAACTGACCAATTCCAATTTTTTTTCAATTGGAATTGTTCAATGCCAAAAACAACCAATTATAATTAATGTAAAAAGTATCTTTTGATAAAAGAACAAATTAAGAAAAGAAATTAAAAATTAGGGAATTTCTTATCTATTTATTTTATTATTTATTTTTATTTCGTCAACTTTACATTCCCAAAAGCTGATCCACCTAGACTAACTGGTGTTAAAAGAAGAGTGAAGAGCGTAGACTTGATACAATTAGATAAAATAGCGAATATTTATGTTTTTATCTAAAATTTTATATTCTTTTCCTAATTTTATTTTTTCCAAAACTTTTTTGTTGTTGTATGCAATGCTTTTTTCTTCAATTATAATTGGTTGCTTAGAGTCATTGCTGTACATTTCATTACCATTGCTTTAATCAATGCCAATTGAAAAAATTTCATTGTCATTGAATGATAATGATTTTTTTTTGGAATTGTCATTGAGATCAAGTAATGCCAATTAAATTTTAATGCCAATGAAAAATTCGCAAGTATGTTATGAACAAGGCAGCAACTTTGGCGCATTTAAAAATAAAATTTCAAGTCTTAGGATATACAACTACAAATTTTAAATATTCACTAAAAGTTGCTACCAGAATAATAGCAGTTATTTAAAGTATAGTGTTGCATACTTTTAGGGTCGGCTACGCAATATACTTTGCGTTCTCCTTTAGCTGTTCAGCTGGTATGAAAATCCTCTTATATACAAAAAATTCTCAAATTATACTTGCTGTACTTTGTACATAAATTTAAAAATATTTAAAGAATTCTTGAAAGCAACCTGAAAAATTTGTGAATAGATAAGAAGATTTGTTAAATGATTAACGTTAATACAGTGTTTGTGGCCAAATACTTGAAAAAATTATTCAGTATCACTTATAGGGAACAATATGTACTAAAATATTTCTTAAAGGGAAATAAAAGAAAAAAATCAAATAAATTGTTCCTTAACAATATAACAAAATGCTGGTTTGTTTACTTATTGCCTTACCATTAACTGAGTTTTCTATAGCGGAAAAATTTCAATACAAAATGTAATGAAAATTTTTTAATTGTAGTTAATGTAGTAAGAATTCTGAGTAAATGAACACTTCGAAAGTGATTGTTTAATACTTTCTTTATTTTCTTTTCTAGAGTATTAAAATTTTGTTCAATTTCTTCAATGGATTCTTATGCCTTTAAACATCTTTCGTTGGTGCCCATAAAAACTTTGTAAGTTTACAATTTATTTCATACATTGACAGCATGTTTCTCAAAAATTATTGCAAAAGAGTCATAAATTTTAAATATTCTATTAAATAGCAATATATTTTAAGCTTAAAGCCACATTCCACTGTGCAGAAAGGTGGTACTAAAAAAAAAAGGCATGCTACAAAATATATGTAAGTGTGTAAGTCAAAATCCACTCTGCGGTGTGGAGTATTCCATCATTGTGAATTTTGTTTAAAGTTTATAGTTTTGCACTAAATGATTATAAAATATTTTTAACATAAATTTGTTAAATTTAGTTCTATGATTTAATTTGCATTTATGGTAATATATATTTTTTTAATTTTTCCCTTGCTGTCTCGTCTCTTATAGATATTTGGATGATAATAAAATTGATAGTTTAGCAGAAAATCTCTTTGCCAAAGGAAATCATTTGAGAATATTGTAAGTATTAAAATATATAGCTTTTTGTTTATTTCCCAATTTCTGTTACACCTGTCAAAACATTGACAATAAGTAATTAATTAGTCTCGCATTTAGTGCGTGTTAAATTATCCTAAATAATTATTTAAGATAATTATGTTTAACATTGGTATATTTCAATTAAGATAAGTGTTAATAATAAAATAACATTTATAATACGTTTCCACGTCAGATAAAGCAAACAGTTAATTCCGTAGGAGTAAAGCGCTGTAGTCTTTTGGGCATTACAGTCTCACGATGTGGTAGACGTCTTACTTCGGTGTTCCAGTGTAGAGTGAGGCGATTGGTTTGTTTTAGGCTGTAATTTCGGAGAACTTCTTTCACGGTTTTAACTCGTAGATCGCGATGAAGTTTCTCATCTGAAATAAACCATTCTGCATTTACAATATTTCTACAGTTTACTATACCCTCAAAATAAAAGGTCTGCAATAAAAAAAAAAAAATCTTCGATAATTGGGCTACAATAAAATCTGTTGAACTTTTTTAATTTTGTAACATATCAAAATTTCATTTCAATTAAATAAATTAAAGTTTGTTAAAGTTATGAAATTTTCAGCAAATAAGTAAGCACATAATATTTTAACTGAATTTTATTGAAATTCTGCTAAAATTTTCTAGATTTATTAATTTTTAACTTAAAAATTCTTAGTATCAAGAGATTTTATTTTCTGAATTTTAATTTCCGGTAATTACAGACATTTTTTAGTGTAAAAGCATAAACCGTATAAGTTTTTAAACATTGCTTAGAATTCTATTAAATAATATTTTAAAATATTAAACTTTTTTTATAAAACTTTAAATGCAAAATATAATTAGGTTATTCACAAGGGGTGTGCTATCTGTTGTATCGTCCTAACAAAAAACAAAGTTGTTAAAATTTTTATTTGGCTTTTACAACGATTTTTCTTTAACAACGATTTTCAAATATAGGACACTAAACATACGTAAAAATGTTGTATCGTGCTATTCTCAAATGTTGTATTTTTTCAATTTAAATTCTAACAACTCTGTTTGTTGTTAGGACGATACGACGATACAACAAATAGCACACCCCTTGTGAACAACCTTAATATGAATAAAATAAACTATAGTATATGTTGTCTATAGAGAACATCTACGGAAATTATTTTAAATTTATTTTAGTAAAGAAAGTTATGAAAAAGTACTAACAATATACAATAAATTAGCTTATCCATTAAAATGAACTTAACATAAGCTTATTAAATTATTCATTAATAAACTACAATGTTCATGTATTCAATATAAACAAGTTTTAACATGTTTTGGTTTAGCGTTTATTTATGCAGGTGAACGTATGAGTGTGTTCAAAGTTTATATAAAGTATACGCCTAAGTGGTTGAAAAAACATTTCAATTACAATGTTGTTATCGAACAAAAAAATAATTTTGCTGAAAACAAATACGCCCAGAAAACAGATTCGGTGCTGACAACCCTATTTGTTGCCAATCGAATAGTTCAGTTGCATCAAATGAATTTTTCGGTTGCGGCTACCGAATTATTCTTGATACAACTGAAATTCCGTTGCCACAGTCAAATTAGTCCTGTCTCAATTGGTTTTCTGTTGCCACAACTGAAAAATTCGACTACCATAACCGAACCATGCGATTGGCTACAAATGCGGTTATCAGAACTGAATCTTTTTTGTGGGTGTAGTCATCCTTGTAAAAAAAAGACACAATGAAAAGAGTTGAAATTTCTTAAGAGCTAAACATTTTTGTAACCTCCGATCGGGTTAAAATTTCACATATACTATTTTTAAAGCTATTTGCATCAATCCTGCCTACAGCCTTATCGAAATTGTAAATTTGCTTTCGTCGCTCCGGTTTAATATTCATGTTTTTATTAAACAAGTTTGTTTTAACATGTTTCGGTTTTAACGTTTATTTATGCAGGTGAACGTATGAGTGTGCTTTATTTCGTTAAACTTTACATAAAGTATACGCCTAGGTGGCTGACCAAACATTTCAATTATGTTGTTTTCGGGCAAAAGTTTAGATGCTGATAAACGTTAAACTGGAGATCAACTATTTAAATTAAACTGTAACTTGTATTTTACTTGAAATTAATAAATAGGCGTCAAAATTAGCCATTATTTCAAATACTATTAACAACTACTTTAAAGTGTTAATTTTGAAAAAAAATAATTTTAAAGCCAGCAGAAACAACAATAAATTAAATACGAAGAGCTTTGACATCAAACTAAAGGCCAAATCAAATAGTGAGAGTGCCAGTGAACCGAGGTAGTTTTGGCAAATTTTGTTCTTGAATATCGCAAAAGGTATACTCAAAAAAGTTTGTCGGTAGAATCTACCGAAAATTATAGTTAAAACAATAACAAAAATGTAGTTATTTTTAATAGTTGAAAAATAACTAAAAAGAATGCATTAAAATAACCAGCGATGTCGTAAATATAAATGACAAATTTTTACTATGAAAATTTTTAAAAGAGCTGAAGAAATTGGTAAAATCTACTATTTTTACAGTTATTTTTTTATTATCAAAATAAATTTTAATACCAAAAAAAAAAAAATAACAATATTTTCTTTCGATTGCAAAAAATAAAATAAAAGTTACGGCTTCGTTTTGAAGAAAATATTAATTTATTATTGCATGTCGAAAATATTCAGCAAAAATTATTTTCGTTGATTTTACGAACAGAGGCACTAACAGATTATAGTATAAATATTTGAGTTTTTATTGACAATATTCAACGAATAGTTTCTGCAAAGTGAAGTCGATTAATACGCTGAGCATTTTCGGTTCGTAAGAAAAATATCTGAACTATTTTTGTAAATAAAAAAAATTAAAAACATTTGGTAGATTTTTAGATAATTTGAGCATCTTTTGTACTAAAAATTCAGAACTAGTTTTAAACATAAAAACAACAATTTTTTTTCTCACAAATTTTCCATGAAAGTGTATGTTAAGATATAATAAAATTTCTTTTACGTATAAAAATAAAATTATAAATTTTTTAAAAGATTTTTCTGAAAATAAAAATTTTACTTTTATCTACAATACATTACACATCCATATAAGTGTAACAAATTTCAGACATAATTACGCATACTAAAATCGTTATCATTTTTAAACATGTTAAAAAAAAACAATGAAATGACATAAAGAGTATAAAAAACATTAACTGTAGGGTGGATCGATTTTGGAATTTGGTGAAAATTTGAATATAGGCAGGTGTAAAAGAATTGTGAATATAAATAATTTTAATCAATTCCGAATTCTTTTTAGTTTGTATTTAAACATAAGAATTAAACAAATTTAAATGTGTTATCAGTATTAAAAAAAATAATTTTTAAATACTCAAAATAAATATTACGATTTTATTATTTTCAGAATTCTATCTCGAAATCGTATAAATATTTTACATGATTATGATTTCATATACCTGGAGGAGTTACTAGAATTGTAAGTTTAGTAAATGCAGATTTATATTTTTTTTTATTAAGTTGAATTATTTTTCCATTTTTTGCTAGAGATCTACGTGGCAATTGTTTGGAAACATTTGAGGCAGATGTATTTAAACCTCTAAAGAAATTGGAAGTTTTGTAAGTATTTTCAACACTTTAAATTGAAAAATTTTTAATAAATTTTTTTTTACAAAAATGCGCTGATTACCATCTTTGTATTATCTATATATTATCAAAATGTTAGGTTATTTGTTTTTATGAAAAATATTATTTTAAATTATTTATTTCTTATTTTCCTTAATTCATAACTCAATTTGCTTTTTCTTTCTTTCGCAGATATCTAAATGAAAATCATATAAAACATCTGGAAGCTGGTATGTTTCCAACATTATATAATTTGCACACATTGTCTTTGACACAAAACCGTATAACAAGTATAGAAAAAAATACTTTTACATTTCCACATTTAAGATATTTGTGAGTATAAAAATTGTATTGAAATTAAAGACTAAAATATAAGATAGTTATTTTCAACATTTCGTGAGCATTCTGGACATTATTAAATACATATACAATACTTAATGAAGTTCTTTAAGAAACAGAAATTTTCTAAAACTAATAATAATTTTTCTGACTTCCTAAAATGTTTGACTTGTTTAGAAAGTAAAGACTTTAACACATGTAAATGTCGGCTTAACTATTTTCCTGGACAAGCAATAGCAAAGTTCTAGGATGAATATAAAAACGTTCTTATCATTCTACAATAGATAATTGAGTCAACGCATTTCTAAATTTCTACAGTAGTAGGATTTGTTATTGTAGTATTATAATGAAAAATAATAAATTATAATCGTGGTATAATACATTATAACAAAGTATAACTATAAAACAGTATATTATAATAAATAATAATCGTAATATAACACATTATAACAGATTATAATACAGTTATAAATATTATAATGAATTATTTTCGTTGTGTAATATATTCTATCTAATTATAATGGCAATATAATACATTATAACAAATTATAGCCCTGTTATAATAAAAAATAATAAATTATAATTATGATATAACAATTTGTAGCAAATTATAAACCTGGGACGAATTATTTTCATATTATAACACATTATATCTGATTATAACTCTTTTATAATAAATAATAATAAATTATAGTCATGTAATAATATATTATAATAAAGTTGATTTAAAGAATAATACATTATAATACATAATAAATATGAAATAATACATTATAGCATATTATAATGCAGTTATAATTACTATAATGATTTATTTTCACAGCATAATATATTTTATCTAATTATAGTGGGAACATAATACATTATAATAAATTATAGCCCTATTATAATAAAAAATAATAAATTATAATTGTGTTGTAATATATTATACCGAATTATAACTGCAGAGAAATACGTTATAATAAAAAATAATCGTGATATAATATATTATAACCCCATTATTATCAGTATAATGAATTATTTCCTTGGCATAATATATTAAATGTGATTATAATAAGAATATAATAAATTTTTACGAACTATAGCCCTATTGTAATAAAAAATAATATACTACACAGTACAACACGTGATTTTTGGCCTCAATTCTGATAATTGCACGTGAAAGTAGCACCACACCATACGGAATATCTCTTTTGTGTCTGAATGAAGCAAATTTGTAGATGTGTTAAAATATAGAAAAAATGCTAAAAATCCGCCTTGAGCCAATAAACGTTTATAGCAAGTTAACAGTAGGTAAAGAATTTTTAAAATCTAAGCTGTTCTAAAACATAGAGATTTTTTGTATTATGTTTTTCTATGGCAAATATAAAATACTGTAAAATGGCCACCCTATTTAAGAAAGGATGAAAAAAATCTAATCTATTGTATGTCACACATTTTATGTCGTATTGAATTACACAACGACATTACCATTACAATCAGTCATGTTGATGATGTTATTTAAAATGAAAGCTTGTGGTTAAATAAAAGGGCTTACAAACATTTTACTTTTCAAAATTAAATTTCTTGTTTTAAATTTTATAGTTAATTGTGTATTAATTTAAATTTAAATTACTTTATTTTTAGATTTTTAGCTGAAAATTTATTAACGGAAATAAAAGAACAAACATTTTGCGATTTACATTTACTGCAAGGGTTGTAAGTACACAAACATATTTTTTTATAATTGAAAAGAACTTAAAAATAGTAGAGATTAACTTGATATAAAGAGTTTTGGTTTAACTTTCAGAAATTTAAATAAAAACGAATTGCGTCTTTTCGATTTAGATGCTTTTGAATGTTTGGAAAATCTTACTTCTTTAAAATTAAATAATAACGATTTTAAATCATTGGATTCAAGAATTTTACAAAATTTAACCAATTTAGATTATGTGTAAGTACCTCAATTTATTATTATGTTATCTCACCTATAAAACTGTAAGAAAACCTATTTTGTTCAACGTTCCATTTTATTGTTTTTATCTTCCTAAACCAAAGATATTTTTCTTGGTTTCATTTGTGTCGAGCAGCGCTACATGTCCGAGTTTGTGAGCCACATGGTGATGGTATTAGTAGTACATATCATTTATTGGATAATACCATATTAAGAGGCAGGTAAATTATTCAAAATATATACAAATAATTTAAAAAGAACGCACTTTTATTTTTTCAATACAAATACATACTTGTTTTAAAGGCACATCTAGGCGGGATACAAATCTCGTAGAGTTTGCGCTAAATTTGTCATCTCTAATATAGTTGGCACTAATTTTTATCGTAAAAATATCATATCTAGCTGTCAAGTATTAGTCTTTATTAAAAATTGTTGTATTTTTAAGAATAATTTGATCTCCAAATACCAAAAGTTACATTTAATAAACTGAAATGATCAATAATGTTGCAAGACATCTTAAAAATTGTTACTAATTAAAGAAATTATGCATGGCATCAATTGTCAATGGTCTAGAGATTACATTTCGCACACTTATACAGAGCTGCATTTTCATAAAGTCTCGCGAGATTTTATCCCCTTGTAGCTTTGCTTTAAAGACAATTCAGAGCTTTTATAAATCCGAATTATTATAACTGAACAATATTTTTTATTTCATCAGTAAAAAGGTGAGATTTGTGACACGATTAATAACAGATAAAATACCTCAACAAGTGTTATACAGTTTAATTTCTGATTTTGAGCACTTCATTCCGAATGCTGTTTTTAAATAATTTACAAATAAGTTCAGCAGAGTACATTTCCGCTTTTTCACCCAAATGTTTCGAAAAAATGTGGCGTGATGGAGATATTTGGAAAACATATTTAGAATCAGCTTGTCTAAATCTATAAAAGTTTTGTATCATAGTTTAAAACCCTGCAAAAATTTTCATTTTGTAAAGCTGTGTAATTTGACCAAGTTAACCTAATTCTAACTTTTAGTTATTAATTGTTTTTACCACGAATATATTTTTCCATTCAGGCTCGAAGAGAATTGTGAATACTTAAGAACACATTTAAAAACCCTTTTCTTTATAGTTTTGCTTAAAATTCATTAAAAAGGCAGTAGTTTTCATAAATCATCAAAACATATAGAGTTTTTATTAAAAAATCGTCAATCGGCATTTGTCAAATTTTGACTAAAAAAATCGTCACGTCTGGCACCACTGATCGCACGACACAGAAAACGTGTGAGAAAAAGAAAAGAACAAGAACGCAGTACTCCAGCGATGTGAATCTAGATTAAAAAGTTTAAAACACCGATTTAAATTGAAAATCGTAACAGATTGAAGTACCGTAACCGTTTTTTCAAAAACCTTAACCGTAACCGACATAAGGAACAAAAAATACAGGTATAAAAACCTTAACCGATATTAATTTTTGTTGCCATCCTTGGATAGTTGACGTAACTACTACGAGACTCTAACCGTATAGATTTGAAATTAAAAACCGTAATCGATTGAAATACCGTAACCGTACTTTTACCTTTGCTTTAAAAAATAAATTTGAAAACTACTAGTTTTGCGTTCAGTATGAATGAGGTATTAGCTTTAACCTTAACTTTAACTGACATAAGAAAAAGGTATCGATATAAAACTGTAACCGATATTCCATTCTTATTATAGAAGATTGGTGGTGTTCACTACAGTTGTTGTAAGTTAGCTAAATTGATCTGAAAACAGTTTTATAATTTTTTTATTAATATATTATTTTTAGTGTACACATATGTGCGAATTTCCTTCAACAAATTGTTAAACGGCATTCAACCCTAAACACGTGTTTAGCCGAAACGAGTGTAAAAGAATAAATAACTTTTGTAATAGAATAAAGAACTTAACTATGTGTTTTAGCTAAACACGTGTTTAAGAACTAGGTGTGAACGCAGCCTTAAATAACTTTTTTGTAAAAAAAAATCTTATCGAAAATGAATATATTGAGCGAATTCACAGTTTAAGTGCTAAAGTTAGCACGTTGTAAAATAGCATGATTTTTGCAGTTTCACCCATAGAAAGCTGTGAAATTTACAATAAATGATAATTTGCTACTTAAAATAGTATGAGCTGTGAATACCCTCATTGTTTTAAATATTTTTATTTGATTAACGTTCTTTTTTTACAGCGTGTGGGTTATGGCATCTATTGCCATAGTTGGTAATCTGTTGGTGCTAATGGGACGTTATTTTTACAAAACTCGTAGCAATGTCGAGCATTCATTGTATTTAAGGCATTTGGCTGCCAGTGATTTTCTAATGGGAATTTATTTAGGTATAATTGCCTGCGCTGATATTAGTTTCCGTGGCGAGTATATAAGACATGAGGAATTATGGCGTCATAGCACTATGTGTGCATTTTCAGGTTAGTTTTTTGTACTGTTTACTTTTTTCAAATGTTGAAAACTAAAACTATTGAAAAATATAACCATAAATATTAAAGTTTAGTTAAACTTTGTTTTGGCTTTGTGTTATTTTAGGATTTTTGAGTACATTTAGTTGTGAATCTTCAACATTATTGTTGACACTGGTCACATGGGATCGTTTGATGTCTGTAGTGAGACCATTGCAAGCAAGAGATACTGGAAGGAAAAGGTAAATTATTATGATATGGAAAATAAGTGGTAAATACTAATTCAAAAGTGGTACTTCCACGATAGATGGGTTTTTATTTTTTTTACCCATTTTTTGAAGTTGGGAGATTTTTTGAAGTTTAGAAATGTTTAAATTGATTTTTCCATTTTAGCGTCTTTATTATAATTTTTTTTTCTTACTTTGGCGATTTTTCTGATTTTGATAGTATTCCCAATTTTTAGGTCCTCAGGGGGTTAAGCGGTTTTTATACATTAAAGCGCGATTTTTTTTTTTTTGATTTTGGATTTTTTTATTTGTTTTCAGTATTTTTTCATCCTTTATTTTATTAATTTCAACGATTTTTAATGATTTTTATCCACTTTGATGCATTTGGTCTTTTTGTTTTAGAATTTCCTACAAAAGCTGCGTTTATTAAAAAAAATATATATTTTGAATTCAAGTTTTTTTTAAATACTCTTGAATATACACCAAGATTTTACAGTTCAATAACTTTTTTTAAAATTTAAACTCACATTTATTTAGCTATTGAAACCAACTGTCATGAATTGAGCACAATATCCATAAACTACCAAACAAAGTTAATAAAGTTTATATATAGATACATATATATAAAACTTCTCCCTCATTATTCATTATTAATTTTCCATTTTCTTCTTACACATATCGTCAGCTTATTATTGGTTTGACCTACTGACAATTTCTGAAAAAATTTAGTTAGGATTACATATGATGTTATGACTCATTTTTAACAAAAATTTTACCTATCACCACGTCATAGGTAATACTAAATTAATAACAAAAATCATGTTTGCGGGTCATTTTGGCAAAAAAAAAACCTTCCGCACCAAATGCAATTTCTAAAAATAATTTTTGCTCGGGGAGTTTGTTTAATTTACATAACAAATTATTACAAGAATTATTGTAAACGACAGAAAATGAATCCAAAAGTCCCTCCAAAAAGTTTTGCAATTTTTACCGTAAATAGCTTTTAATATGCATCGTTTGAGTCTCATTTGTTTAAAACTTCGGAGAAATATTTTAATAAAACTAAAAAAAATATAGCCCAAATTTCAACCCTTTTGGTGCGGGAACTTTTTTGACAGCAGCGAAAAAGTAAGATTGCGTTTCTAAGTATTTTTTTATTGCCTTTTTGGCTAGGGTATGTAAAATTTGATATTTGCAAAAAAATTCAGAATTATATTACAAAATTAGTTTTGGCAAGCAAAACTGGTAAAATACTGTTAGCGATTCAAAACCCTTTATGACTATCGCTAAAGAGTATAGACTTACTGGAGAAACTACAGTAGGTGCGAGTGGCTCGGGAAAGCAAATGAAAACATTTTTTTACATAGAAAAAATTTCATTGCAACATGTTAACTAAAAATTGTTGCTATGTTATCAACACAGACTTTTATTTTGCTTTTATTGTGTTATTTTCTATTAAAATTTAACATTTAAGATTTCTGTACCGTTTAGATGTGCCTTAAAAGTGCTATATGAACAAATAAAAAGAGGACGTGTTGAGCGAGGTAGACAGGTATAGAATGCTACTGATACCGCTATACTTAAAATATAGTTTCCATAAAAATACAGTTACCGAATTAAAACAGGTTTTTTTTTCATTAAAATCAGCTACAGAGAAAAAACAGTAGGACCCAACAATGGGAATTTGTAAAAGCAATCACATTTTCTTTTAAATTGAAATTTTATTTCCAACAATTTTTTGGTTTGAAATATTTGTAACTCGTTTGTAAATTGTTATCTTTCATATAAAAATTGTTTAAAAATAAAAATTAAAAGTTACAAAAAAAAAGAAATTTTTTTTTGGATTTACAAATTTCTTTGTTGGTGCCTTTTTAAAAATATTTTTTTTTTTTTTGTATTTACAAATTTGGTATGAGAAAGCTGTTTAAAAATTTAATTAGAATTTTGTAAATTCTTTCTGTGTATAATTTCCGACTTTATCCATCAATTTTCTTAAAATATTTTTCTATGAATTTTGTTGGAATATATTATATATTCTTTAAAAAAATTAAAAAAAAAAATATTGACCTTTATGGCGCAAAATGTCTTCGAAATAGTGTAATTCACCATACAAATATCACATTAAATCCTGCTTTGTATCATTAACTTTGTCGTATCTTAAGGACAATAGCTTAAGTTACGATATTTATAGTTTTCATATAAACTCGTAAATTCCTTGTAAACCTTGTATAACTACAAACCATATTTTTTATGTATGGACATTAAACTCATAAACATACCAGGTTTACACCGTTTACGAGTAGAATATGAGTTGATATGAAAACTCCTATTATATTTATAAAACTACAGAAACCTTAAAATCCGTTTAACGAGGTTGTAGTATTAATATATTGCATTTTTTGTCATATATTTTTTCATTTTCTTTTTGTTCATATTCTTACAGAATTGTTGTACGTTTACTTATACTATGGAGCATATCATTCGCATTGGCAGCAGCACCATTATTTCCTATGAAATATTTTGGAAAATACTTCTATGGTACAAATGGTGTTTGTTTATCATTGCACATACATGATCCTTATGCTAAGGTGAGTCTTATAAACATATGTATGTGTATAAAAAGAAGGTGGCCATAAGTTGGCAACTCGGAGCTGATACAGCTTGAGTTAAGCATAACAAACGACTTTTCCAGCATGCTGAAGTCGTTTGGTATCCTTAGCTTCAATTGTAATCCTTAGCTTCAACTGTAATTTATTTGCCAGTTAACAGTTGTCAGCTAATGACCATCGAAGTGTTAAAAACCACTTCCAGCTGTGCGTTTTTTAAGGACTTCATTGCAAGAGTGAACAATTTTTGCAAATGATTAAATTTTATTGTATGTGAGTTTTTTATGATATTCTCTACTTCTTCTTTTTTATCTTTTTTGCAGGGTTGGGAATATTCTGCTGTTTTGTTTATTTGTATAAATACATTTTCATTGATATTTATTTTAATCTCTTACACTCGTATGCTGCAAACTATAAAAAATTCGGGTGGTGATATGCGTAGTACTTTAAGTGGACGGGATAATGTGGTGGCAACAAGGTAAGTTTGTAGAAATGGATGCTTTAAAATGGTTGATAAGCATAAAAATAAATATTTAACAAGTAAAAAGTAGTTCAGGTTTAAAAAGTACACTCAAAAAAGTTTGACAGTTACTACATGACAGTTGTAGTAACTGTCAGAATATGCTGTTTTTTATGATAATTACAGTTGTTATTCTATGGAAAAATACAAAACAATTGTTATGATAGTTATTTAATAAAATAACTAACGCAAAGTACTGTGATTTCGTAATAGTGGTTTAAAGCAGTTATTTTTAATATCATAATAATCAACTAACAAAACAGTATCTTTACAGTAAACAGTTATTTTTGTTAGTTCTTTAAAAAATAAAAAAAAATTTCGTTGATTTTGTAAAATTCTAAAATAAGTCGCATCAATTGAGGATCACCTGTGTGTTTTTTTTGTTTGTTTTTTGTTGAGTAGACAGTTTGTTTATTAGATTATGTTGGCCTGACGAAAGAAAATCTTAGGATATTCTAAATTTAAATAGCTATAATTTTGAATTCGTTCGCAGAATTTAAAAAAAATAAGCTTTTTCTGAAAACTCTAAGAATTTACTTTAAATCCTGTACCGGAAACCACCGATTTACAATGATCTTTATTTACGCGATTACAAAAATAGTGTTTAGTTGGTAAAATACTGGAATTATGCGGATTTTCATCTAAAAAATCTTGAAAGGGTGGTAGTAAAGTTAAATGTTCTTTACTTATGGTTTAGACTTTTTCGGTATTATCAAATTTGAGAAAACCTCTGATTACCAGGATTTGTATCTAAAATATACAGGAAAGATTAATTTAATCTCAAGCGGTTTAGAGTTTTCGTTCATATTTAGCTGTATAAATTGTGATTTCCCTGAGCCTTATTTTTGTCAGTCCACCTTTTTTGAACATCCGTGTTATGGAAAGAGAGTTCATAAATGAGAAAATTTTCCTTTCAAAATGTTTATACATAATTTTACAGATTTGCTATTATCATAATCACCGACTGTGCATGTTGGCTACCAGTAATTGTTGTTAAAATAGTTGCTTTATCAGGTTTGTTGTATGAAATATTCGCCATAAAAGTATTTTGCATAAATTTATTTTATATTTCCTCATTAAGGCGTTCCTATATCACCGGATTTATATGCATGGTTAGCAGTTTTAGTCTTACCGGTACATTCAGCTTTAAATCCTATACTTTATACCTTAACAACAGCAGTATTTAAACAACAACTAAGACGTTATTGTCAAGCGTTACCCACCTGTTCATCGGTGTTCTTGGGTAGAACTCATACACAATTAGCATTTGATTCGGCCATAAGTACTAGTCTAGGACAATTTGGTAGCAGTAAATCGTATGTAGCACGTAAACGGTGCTCGAACAGGTGTTCACAAAATAGTTCACAAAGATGTTCACAAAATAGTTCACAAAGATGTTCGCAGCAGTGTTCACAACGGTGTTCACAACGTTGTTCGCAACATTCTGCAAGTCGTGTATGAGAAAGAGAAAAATATTCCTATTGGAGTGAGACTATGCTTTAGTAAGTTAATGAAAATGTATTATTAAAATGTAGGTAGTAAAGGGCATAGTAAAGGCCTGCATGAAATTCAGAGAATATCAATTGAAATATAGAAATAATGAATTATATTATATTTTCTAAATTTTAATTGATATTTTTTTAATTTCAATTGATGATTTTTGAATTGCAAAAAGTGTGCTGAATGTTTCACAGCCTGTTTTAAATGTATTCATGCAGGCCTTTAGTGGATAGAAGTGTTAATAATATTCACTGATAGCACAAGTTTTATTATATTTTAGTGTATTTAATAAATAATCAAACTCGAGGTCAGTTTCAAATAACCCTATTCTTTTTTATTTTGTGTTTCGATATTTCCCTATCGCTTGTACAGCATCTTCCAGCGGATAGCGAAATATCGAAACACAAAATAAAAAAGAATAAGATGTGAAACTGACCTCGAGTTTGATTATTTATTAAATACACTAAAATATTAAATAAATAAGAACAAAAACGTCGACAAAAGTAAATTAATTATTGTTTTATAATATTTTTGTATATAGTTTAATTAAATTTTGACCAATGGAATAACTTTATATATATATTAATAGTTTTCTAAATATGATATAACGTTTAATGGAATGAAAAGTTATTAAGCTATTTTTTTTTTAGCTAAAAATAGCTTTTATTATCAGTGTAATAACTATTTAACCCATATTTTATTGTGATGTGGTTTACACCTGCTCTTGTTCTAATAAGTATTATATTTCTCGAAGACACTTGTCTATAACTTCGAATTCCATCAATAAAAAAGTTGTGATTTTTTAAACTAATGAACGAGTAATTTTAAAACTATTATAATTAGTTGTAGTTAATAAGTTTGTTACTACATTTACGGTGGGTTTCATAATGACGATTTTTAAGTTAACTATAAGTTAACCCAGAAATTCTTTATTGTTTTGTATAGATTTTGTGACATTTTCTTTTGTTTATATTAATTTTAACTCTTCAGTATGAGACCCAGCGCTAGTTTTAAATTTTGAACTGTCAATTGTTAAACTATTTCTGGTCATATTTTAAATTCAGATCTCAATGTTAGGAGTAGTAATAATTTAGCTTTAAAATCATTACAATGTCTAGTGAATTAAGATTTTAATTAATAGGGTACTCATTATAACTCGTAAATTCCTTGTTAACCTTGTATAAATACAAGCTGTATTTTTTAAGTATCAAGTTTGACATTAAACTCATAAACATACGAGGTTTACAATGTTTACGAGTAGAATACGAGTTTATATGGAAACCCCTAATAAAATTAATATAAAGACTTAAAAAGAATTTTTTAATAATAAGTAAGTTGTTGCTTATTGCTATAAGCCTTTAGGGATATACAAAAAAAAAAAACAATTTTAGCGGAGAGAACTTATTCCATGGATAATCCTGTTCCCATAGAACTGGTTAAAACCGAAAAATTATGGTTACCTCAAAAAATACAACCGGGAAAAAAAGGTAGGTTGCTAGAGATGACTTTAAATTACAAATATAATTTAAAAGGACATTGGCTCTTATTTTTTTCCAGCAGTTTGCTATTGAAAATGAATAAAATCGATGCAGCGGTTCAGAATTTATAAGTGATAATGTAAAGATGCCTATACTCTCCGAAATATGGGTAAGTAGGTAGACTTAAAATTAAATTTAAAAATAACTACAAATGTCATTACGCTGTATTTTTAATAAAAATACAAATATTTACATAAAAGTTAAATTCACTATAAAAAACGGTCAAAATTACTAACATAAAATACAAAGCTGCATCGACTACAATTGTAGTGAAATCTGCAACATACAAAGTCATTACACAGTCATAGCGCATTGGACTGTTACACATAAGATTGTCGGTTCGATCCCCAGCGACGGGAACATCAATTTAGAAAAATATTTATGAGTTTTCTATCACTCATACATATCGCAGCTTCCTCCTTCAGTGTTCCCATATCACTTAACCACACCGAAATTAAATAACATAACAGGACTATGACCTAAAAAGCTTCAAAAAAGTTCGACAACTCTCCATCAGCTGTTGCCATACTTGAAGCCCTTCATCTTTTACCACCTTTCACATTTTCTCTATCACCTTTCCAACACGTTAATTAAATGGAAGAATAAAAAAAATAACTTATTCCATTTCGGTTGCCAACCACACCAATTCTGCAACTGGTTCCACTAGAACAGATTCTATGGAACTAGTTCCGGGACCCTGTAGTATTTCACCATAGTCTGTAGACTTTACCTTTACCCATACCCAGTTATTGCATGCACATCATTGCCATATTTGAGTTTAAGGCTGCATTCACACCTAAATCTTAAACACGTGTTTAGCTAAAACACGTATTTCAGCTCTTTATTCTATTACAAAAGTTGTAGTAGAATAAAGAGCTAAAATACGTGTTTTAGCTAAACACGTGTTTTAGCTAAACACGTGTTTTAGCTAAACACGTGTTTAAGATTTAGGTGTGAATGCCGTTTTACTTGCATTGCAACTCTGCATGTCAGGTTTCATTATTTGAAGTGAAGTTGGTTGCAGATCTTTGACAATTCTTTGGTCAATGGCGACACTTGTCAAGGTCAAAGTTTTAGAAATTTTCTTTCTTTCTTTCTTTCTTTCTTTCTTTCGGTGATGGCCGACCTGACAGCAACTGATCTTTTTGAGTTGAAATAAGAATTTTTAATTTTTGGCGAATCAGAAGGTGTTTTTGAATTAAAGGTAAATATTTTTAATATTTTATAATCAGTCTTGATTATAGTGACTAATTTTTCGGTTTTAAGTGAACATTCTCAACTTGAACCGAATTGCTGGGCGAGAACTATAGTTGTTGGTAAGATTAAATTAAGAAAAAAGGAAAAAATATTGGTATTGGTTTGACATCACCATTATTTTTGTGAAAAAGTGCATAATTTGTATGAGCCGCAGGAAAATTCCATTAAAATATTGAGCCTGAGTAAGAGCCTAGGTAATCTGTGCGTACTGGCACGCCCTGCAGCCATTTTGAAAGTTTTATGGGAGCATCGGTAGTTATTTTTTACAAGTGTAGCACTTGTCTTCGATCCAGAAGATGGAAAGGCTTACATGCATGGCTATGCTAAAGGATTGATGTAAAAGAACGAAATTTATTGTTAGGAAAATTTCCATAACCGAAGGAAGGAAGCATCATAACATGATCAAGGAAAGGTCAATTACGTTATACATCGTACGACAAGTAGTTGAAATACCAGAACAAGCCTTAGTCAAGCCAAAACGAAGAAAAAGGAGAACAATTAATCTACCACAACTATAGATTTTTAACCAGTAAGTTGAATAGATTATTATTTCGCCTAAGTAGTCAAGTAAAATCAGCAAAATCAGTTGAGTTATGAACAGGGAGTATTTTTATAATCCCCTTTGGAAAAAGCTGGCCTTATTTCAAATCGTTACCCGCAAGAAGAAAATCGCTAAAACATCTTTATAGTAAGAAAGCATTGGCAACACCGTACGTCAAATAAGAAGAAAAACTAATCATCAGAACGTCACTAAATTTGGAGAACGAGAAATAGCAACACAAAAAAAAAACTTCAGCAGATAGTGGAAGGAGAACTACCAACGCAACGGCAAACATGATTCATCATATTGGGCAAACCAAAAAAAAAAAAAACGTGCAGCAGCAAAAAGGTGAAATAAAACTACGGTAGCAGAACTATCAACACAGCAGAGCCCACAACGTCATTTGGTGCAATAAAACGATCAACTTTAAACAGCTGATTTGATGTCGTCGCCGATAGGGAAAATATACAGGTAAGTAAAAGAGTAGAATATTGGAAATTGTTAAGTGATGTAAAATTGTTAGGGCATTAGATTTTAACGTTTAAAATTTATAATCAATGGGTGCGTTCGGCAGATACAATTTGACAGTCAACAGTTCTACAACAGTTGTGCAACTATCTGCTGAACGACCTGATCACTAACCGCTCAGTCTGAGCGCTGTCATATTTTGGTAGCGTAAAAAATGTTTGCTACTTTTGATCAAATAGTGATACATTTGTTGTTGTTGATTTTAAAAAATTTTTGTTTTGTATGATTGACAAATAAAAACATACAAATATAATTCAAAAACAAAAAATTTATAAAATCAAAGGAAAATATAGAAAAAAAGTATTTAAAAACAAAACAAAGAAAACATCGTTCAGCAGAGTAAGTAATCACACAGCGCTACAAGTCACCGGTATCAGTTTAAGGTTTCTCTGCCGAATGCTACCAATGATCAATTATTCGGTGCAGTGTTGATTAGTTAATATTAATACAATTTTGATAAATATTGAAGTAAAAAAATTTAAAGGAAGCCAAGTTTTCAAATTTGAATGCATAACCATAAAACGTATCCAGACTATGTTCGGGAGATGGGATACATTAATAAATGCAAATTAAAGGAGTTGTGAATTATACCCTACAAAATTTAAATTTATGAAGCTTAAATAGTATTGCACAAATAAAGCGATTTCTTGGACAAGGCAGACATAATTCTATTCATGAATGATATTGAATACAAAATTCTGGGTCCACCTTAGGCTCATTCCTGGAGGTTTTTCTAACAGAGTTTTGAAAACCGAAAAGTTCGAAAAATTACGAAAATTTTAGTGCTCTTTCGTGGTTTTGTTATTGTTGATTTTAAAATTTCTGAATAAATCGTACTAACTCTGATAGTAGAACTAAAGGTCTAACTGATATATCGACTTTTAGATGCCTGACCCAGATAGAAAGTAAAAATATTGACGTATAAACTTTCAAGACCCAAAAAAACCTATTACGAAAAATTCACGATCGCCATTTTGTACTTATTCCGAAAACTGTTAAGCCGATATTTACGTAATGTACCAATTCATAATTAGAATATCAGGCCTAACAGTCAATATATTCACTGGAACCCGTGAACTTTTTTAACCTGTTTTTCTAGAATTATACCCTACACTATGTGGTACAGGGTATAGTAATTTTTTGCTACTTAAAATATTAGACTCAAAGCTACTTTTTTTTATACCTTTTATTATATATTACACTATATTTATTGCACCGTTAATTGAAATTCTCTTCCCGGAATTTTGGCGGAATTTTTCTGCTATTTTTACGGATTTATTTCTATAAGTGTACTTTCTAACTGACTGTTTAATTAAAAACATGACTTTAGCATGTCAAACGACTTCTACATCATACTGAAGTGATTTTATTGTCAGTTTCGAGTTGTCAGATTATCGCCATCGATATATTTAATTTGAAACTGTAGTCGCTAATTGAATTACCTCATATATAAACCGCCACACATGTGCAAGACCTTGTGTACTTCATTACTACGAGATATGTTTGTTTGCAACATGTATTACAAACAGTTTTATAGAATTTTTTTGTTTAATACTTTTATATAATATGTAACTGTGAAATGTATACGTCATTAACCAATATATGAATGAAAATACTTAACGTATGAGTGTTATTAATTATATAAATATTAATCATACGCTCTCCTATATCCATATATCTTCTAATCCTAAATAACCTGTGCAATCATTTAGAAATTCACGCAAAATATAGCAGATTTTACAAATAATGGTTTGTAATTAGAAATTAAGCAATTTCAATAGAAAACCGCACTTTTATTAATTTTGCTTAATTTGTGATTAAAAAATAATCACTGGACGTAATTTTGATCTAAAGCGGTATTAAAAATGAAAACAATTTGTTCAAATTTCTCAATATGAAATTTAGTTTTTCCATTGAAATGTTAAAAAATATTTTCCACCGTATGTGGTATATAAAACTCTTTAAATATATCAACAAAATCAGTATGTGGGTATTAGAAGTGTGTCAAATTAGACAAAAATATGATACAACAGCAAATGTTGTACGTTGGCATATGACTTTCTTTCATTCTGGCAAAGCCTTAAGGAAATAAAAAATTATTAAAAATTTTTGTAACTGAAACAGTTGTAGCCCAAAACGATACAAGTATAAAAAAATGTACAGGTTTAGGAAAAGAAAATACATAAGATTTTAACACAAAGCTATTCAATTCAAACTTTTGTTTAAAACCATAAATATTGCGTAGATTTTTTGTGGTGTTTACAATACATAGACGAAAATATGTAAAACTACTAAATAATAATACAACAGACACTAATTTATTTCAATTTTATCCTTGTAACAGATTGTTTTAATTGATATTGCAACTAAAGAAATGTCATAAAACTTCCAATTACTAAAAATCTGAATATCTCATTGATGTTTTGAAATGAAACAAAATTTAGTTTCAATAATGAAAAGTAGAAAATCTAGCAACAACTGATTTCAATTTGTTAGTTACACTTAAAAAAAAAGTTTAACAAAACAACTCAAACTAAAATTAACCAATTCGACATCTTGGTTAAAAAGGGATGCTTTGACGGATACTTACAAAAAAAATTGGTAAATGTTCCCAAGATTTTTTTTCAACTAAAAACTTGGTAAATTTTAGCAAGCTTCTAAATACATTATAACAAATATTTACATTTTTTCAGAGTATCTATCTTTAATATTGTGTTTAAAATAAGGAATTTTTCAATTAATATGTTCTGGATTCGACTTCCAGCTATCGAGTTGTTAAAAGAAGTAAATTTCGAAAAATTTATTTAATAAATTTATTTATTTATATAATTTTATTTGTAAAAGTTTAATTTATATATTTTCACTAACAAAATATTTAGAGTGTACTTAAAATCTCATAACGTTAAATCTCAAAGAAATGTGTAGAAGGATAAAACATGCACTGTTTCTATCAACAGCTCCTGTAAACCTTTTTGGAGGGAAAAGGAATTGTGGTACATTGCACAAATACGGCAAATCAATCCATGTACTGAACACTCTTTAAATATAAAGCACAAAAGCTAATTTTAAAGCGAAATTTTGATGTTCGTTGAGATATGATTGGCATTTATTGAATAAGATTTGTAACCTGGGGGTTGGTTTACACATTATGTGTTTATATTTACTCACTATACATTACATTAAATAACAATTTACTGATTTTATAGTAGTAAATTTACAATTAAATTTATATTAAAAAAATTGCCAATTTTAAAACTTAAATTGAGTTTAAAATTCATTATTTCATATTCAAAATAATTGATTAAATTTATTAAACAACATGACAAGAAACTTATTTTGTTTCAATAAAATATTCTGTACATAATAATATTTGAAATGTAAATAGGATTTACATATTTAGATTAAGGCTTAGATTCGCAAATTTATTAAGCATAAAGTCAAAAGAGGTTTGATAAAAAATTGCTTATACAGAATTTATGAAACCTGCTTTATTCTTGTTAATCATTTGTGAATACACGCATAAAACGTTAGAGAACAAAATAAGAAAATTACATCAATATGTAAATTATTTTATTCACTTGTTTATTTGGATAACAGATTAAAGGATTTTGCAAAGTTAAATATAAACAAACTCCTTTTATACACAGAGTTTTAAAATAAATTTAACCCCCTAAAGCACAAGGACCTCAGAAAGGGGTTTTAATATTTTAAGCTGTATTTTGTTTAACAGAACACTGGGTTAATGTTCAGTTGAAATTGTTCGCCAAGAATTCAAGTTTTAATCTTGTTACTTTAGATTTTGGCTTTTCACAAATTGCGATATTTGACGAACACAAGCACGCTGAAAAAATATGGTTGAACATAATTGGGAATACAAAATTATCATAGTACGATTCTAATGATCATAAACACGATTCTAACTGATCATATTATGCTCAGTGAGGACGATTTTATCATCATTTAGGATCATAATATGATGCTATTTTCTCTGCGTGGGTCTCCCTAACTCGAAAACCAATTGACGGATTTAGAACAGAAACTATAAGTACTTAAAGTTAGTCCATATATATTAACAATGAAAGTTTTTTCAACCAATTTCGCAATTTTTAAAAGTGAAAATCGCCAGAACTTTTAAAGTAACAGTATTGGAATTCTTAAATCGTCTTCAACTGTCATAGAGTTATATCGCCTATATTATTTGTTTTAAATATTTTATTAACAAATAGAGAATGAGCATTAGAGGGTTAAAATGTAAAATATAAACAAGTTCCTTTTCATTCACTTGGTTTTAAAATCAGTCTCATAAATAGAGGGTTCACACTAAATATAACAATCCCCCTTAATATGTAAGGCGTTGGTGTATTTAGTAAAAACGCCTCCATACAAATCGAATTCTTCAAAATCGAAATTAACAAAAGTGAAATTTTCCTGGCGAATCTAATACAATTTTAGTAAAATATAAGTCTTACTTGACTGTTAAGTATTACAAAAATATTTTTATAACGACTTTACTGTAAAAACGCTTAAAAACGTCTACGCCTATGCCTTACATAATCAGGTGGAATCTTCCAAAATGGGCTTATCATGAAGTATTCTAATTAAGAAAAGGAATTTTTATTTTATCAACATTTTTTAAAATATATACATTTTAAAGATAAAGAAATTTTAAATTGTAATCACCCAAATTACAACATACAGTGTGAATACCCTATAAAAAGGGCAATATTCAAAATGGATATGTATAAAATCAAGCTACAGCATTTGAGCAGATGGAAAAAATCTATATACACATAAAAGTTTCAATCATGTATAGTAATTGAGCACACTGAGTTTTTCAGTCCTTGATTTAGTAAGTTTTTTAAGAACTTTAAAGAATATTGTCATGGCAAAGAGTTTACTAAACACGTTTAATAATATATTTAATAATATGATTTTTGTTATGACATCCCAAAAGGATGTAATAAATGTCCTTTCAGAATTCTATCATTTAATATCCTTAAAAATTTTATATTAATTTGTAAAAAACTGTAACCTTTCACTGGGTTTATAAGAAATTCAAATCATTTTTTTTAATAAAACCTAACAAAAGGATTTGTTTTAGAAAGAGTGAAAAGGTTTCTCAAAAATCATACTACTTCTTCAACTTGCGTTACTTTAGAAAAGAAATAAATTGAATAAAAATGTTTTTATGTTTTCTTTTTGGAAAAACTACTTTTATTTGCCACATAGCAATGAAAAGCTTTACAAGCAAATGTCGGTTTATCTTTCATTCAATGTATGTACATTAGAGTGGGCCAAAATTTTAAAATCTACATAAAATCAACATTTTTAGTAACGTTTTTTTTAAATGCCTGGGTGATTTACGTGTCACAATAAATTATATTTATTCAAATTTTTGTATGAAAACTTCAAAAAAATTAAGACCTGGTATCGACACAATCATAAATTTGACAAATGAAATTTGATTTTTTTTAATTTCATTGTTGTTTTTTATGAAAAGTTGTGAATCTCAGTCTTAAAAATAGTTTTATGACAGTTACAACGAGTCACACGTAGGACAAGGCGACTTAATAGGTGTAATTTTTATAATTTTAGTTTTGTCGATAAGATATTATGAGTCCAGATTATATGGAATCAGATTATGTGCAGTGCGCTAGATCTGCCTAGAATTGATCAGATCTAAGTATATCTCTAATTTTGCCCAAATTAGAACAAATTAGGTCTGAGAACAAATTAGGTCTGGTACAATCAGACCTAACGAGATCTGATCAGATTTGGTGTTCCAAATTACGCCAGGAAAATCAAATTGTCGATCATGTAGAAATTATTGTTTAATACGGTGACTGATTCCAATTTTACCATTGGATTTAAAAAATTTAAAATGGCGGACAAAATAAAATCATCAAAGTTAGTAAAATTAATTTCATTCACTTGAAAGACCTTAAATGTTATCAAATTCAAAACGGCGGTTTTAATATGGTGGCAAAAATTTTAATTGTAGACCAATCTGGTTAAAATTTTGTTAAAGGGTTGCCATATCTGAAACAGCAAAGAAAATAAAAAAAAAACAAATCAAAATGAAGGAAAACTAAAATCACCAAAATGTCTGAAAAATAGTTTTACAAGTTAAAAGCATTAACTGTAGTTAGAATTGCCTCGAGCTGTACTTGAGGGAAAACAATCGAAAAGTTATATTTTCATACAATTGTTTTGGTATCTTCCCAACAAACAATTCGTTCCGTTTACGCACCGTTTTCGGTCCGTCATAAACGGAATCCAACTCCGTATACGTACCGTTTTCTGGATCCGTATACGGACCAGAAAACGGAACATAAGGAACATCGAAACTGATTCGAATCCGTTGAAAATCCGTCAATGACGGACCGTTTACGGACCGTTATGTCATGTAAAAAACGGACTAGTCCGCTGAAAGTCCGACAATGCCGGACCGTTTCCGGACCGATATGTCGTGTAATAACGGAGTATTTCCTTGTCCATATCCTACCGATTTTTTCAAAAAAATAGACCATATGTTTATTATTTTCAATACAAAGTACTTTTTTTTCTTTTTTATAAATTCATTAATAATTATTATTTATAATTACAATATTTAGCACATCTAGCTCGGTTTACCTATCTATCCAGCGCTTAGGGACCCGGAGTAAAATCAAACATCTATATGGAAAAGAGACAATAAATTAGTTATGGTTTAATTGACTGTGTACACGATGCAAATTCTCACATGTTATACCCAAAACCTTGTGAAACATTAAGTTTCATAAATCTTACCTTGTTACTTGATGTTGTTTGATTAATGGTGTGATAGAAAGAATTCCCTCTATTGCATGTTCTCCATATATTCCCATTATAATAATATTTTCACCGACTTTACAAAAATTTTTTATTTTGTAAACAAACCGATGAAATCCGTATTTAAAGGTACGGAAACGGATACACCAATACGGAGTTAAAACGTATTGTGTTCGAAAATCCATTTATACGGTCCGTTAATGTTCCGTATACGTACAAGCATTGACGGATACGTACCTTACGGACAGTTAACGTGCCGTAAAAGCCGGATTCATGAATCCGTACGTGCCGGAGAGTCCGTTAAAATGTTTCTTGGGTTGTTTCGACTATAAAATACAACCCTTTAAAATTTTCTGTTCAAGAAATCACTCTGGGCCGTAAGAGTCAAAGTTTAAAGTCGATCCATTATATTTTGGCTTTGTTATTTTTTTCTTTCTTATTTTTACTTAAGATTTTTTGGTTTATTTCTCTATTATTTTGATTTCTATATATAAACAAAATATTATTTAAAATTTAATCATCACTTTCATTGATTGTTGTTTAGAAATTTTTTGAATTCCTCTTTAGCAAATATGCAACAACGGATGTTCCCACATACGGTTTTGCACACACTTTAGTTCAATTCAATTAATAGGGTATTTACACTGTAGACATAATATTGATTATGGCAATAATCTTGTAAAATTTGCGATATTACCCAACAAAATAAATTAAATAATCTGGCAGATTATCGGATATTCCCTAAGTTGGCAACAAATTTTTGAATGCTGCCAACTTTAAAAAATTTAAAACCTCTAAATTTACCATGACTTACAGTTTTCTCAAGCAAACACCGCTTAATTGTTTTAATTGGTGTCAAATATAATCTTTTCAAATAATTATAACTTTTATCAACTTCAAAATAGACAGTCTAAATGATCAGGGTTATAAAAAAGATTCAAATCGTAATCTGTGAGATTATAAACTCAATGTAAATGCCCTATAAGCTGGCAAATTTTTTGCAGATTTATATATTTTGCCATTAATACGTTTGGTTAGAATATTGCTAATACTCGTTTAGCTTTATTGCTCTTTTACTCTGCATCTGTAACATATTTTCGTGCATTACATACGTATATTTACTCTTTTGTCATTGCCTTCCACTCAAAAATCCAGTTTATTAACTTGTTGCAATAAGACCAGTGAAAGAAAGTGTATCTTGTAAACAGAACTTGAAGGAATGCAGACTTTATGAAATGAATAGTTTATAAATTTACTATTATTGTATTGACACAAAATAATTACACATATGTCTAAAAATTAGAGGGTTAACTACAATCTAAATATTTTGTCGATGGAATCTATTTTAAATGACAGTTAAAACCAAGGTATTTGCATTATAGGAAATAGAGTAGGCCTGTAATGCAGGAAACATATATTTTAAATGTCAAATTTTTAACCGAAGGTTTTTGAGCAGGCCCGTGTAAAAAACATTTGACCAGATCTTACTAGGTCTAATTGTACCAAATTTTAGCAGCTCTGGCACACCATATATGATGAGTACACTTTGATCTTGTCTTTTAATATCTTATCTATAAAACTAAAACATTAAACTAAAATTCAAAAAATTATAACAATAAAAACATATACAGAAAAAATAACAGAAAGCTGAATAGGAAAGAAAACTATGAATTAGTTGCATTGCATTTAAGGACTTACTTGGGTGAGATGGCTAAGCTGTCGCACCTTTGTATAGTTACGTTTGTAATGTTCGATTCCTACACCCGACGGGTTGTTGAAAAAATTATCATATAGAGACAATCTGACAATAAAATATAAATAATAATACAATTTAATGGAAAATCACTGATGAAAAGGGCAGAAACTAGATCTAGTTTGATTTGAAAATTAATGTGTTTATAATTTTTGGAGAAAAAGGTTTATTCTTCTTCTTAACCCCAAAACTACTAAAAATCATATTTTACTGGGTAATTCTTTAAACAAAATATTTATGTTTTTTATGTTTTTCTCCAGTTAGCAACTAACTGGGACTTTAAATGACACATTTTTGTTGTTTTGTTTTAGCATATGTTTTCAGATATGAACGGATCTGGCACCAGTTATGATCCTATATGACCAAAACTGTTCATTTCAAGCCAATTTCAGATACCCTGTTTTGAAGTGAAACATATTACAGTGAGAGCGTTCTGCATTGATCTAAACAAGGTCTGGACCATAGTATACTATAGTAGCTCCACTCATTAAAAAATTGAGAGCTTGTCCTTATCTCATGTAGTTGTAGTGGTATTAAGAACCATATGTACAAGTAAAATTACAAACACTACTTCATTTACTCAAATGACAGAAAATGAGTAAAGCTGCTATATTATACTATGGTCTGGACTATAAGGCGGGTGAGGCAAAACTTCCCAACTACTATTCTCTAAATAGTTTTTAACCGGTCTTGCAGCATGTGGCCAAGCGTTGTCATGATGGAATATTACGGCTTCATGTCTGGTCGCATATTTCGGGCGTTTTTCGGCCAGCTCGCTTCAAACGAATCAATTGTGTTCGGTACAGGTCTCCTGTGATCGTCTGGCCCGATTTCAGCAGCTCATAATAATGGGACTCTTCTGGTCCTACCAAATACAGTGCATTACCTTGGCACCATGGATATTCGGCTTTGGTGTTGATTTGGCTGGTTGGCTTGGCTTTACATACGATTTCTTGCGCTTCGGGTTCCCGTAATGGGTCCACTGATTTATCGCCAGTAATGATTCGATGTATTTCGGACATGCAAAATCGTCTTTCAACGTCTCTCCGCTGTAACTCGTGTGGTACCCAATTTCCTTGCTTTTGGATGAATCCTAATGCTTCCAAACATTTTGAATTCTCTGCAATGATTTTGCAAGTTCTTCTTGAGTTTGACAACAATCTTCATTGAGTAATGCCTCTCATTCATCATCTTCGAACTTTTTGGCTTACCGTGTCAAAATCACCATTTCTGAACCTCACAAACCATCTCTCGCACATTGAAATCGATGGAACATATTCAGGATAAGCTTTGGTGAGCAATCGATGTGCTTCAGCTGGACTTTTTTTCAAATTGAAGTAAAGCAAAACTTCCCGCAAATAATGCTTTGTTGGCACAAAATTTAACATTTGTGAAGCAAAAAAAACTTTTTTGTTTACACTATTTCGTTCAATGATTAAGTGAGAATAAATGACAGAAGTTTACCCTACAAAATGCCATATAAGTTATTAAAGACACAAACCATGTGTAAAAGATACGCCATCTGTTGTAAATCCCACATTTTTAAGTTATACACCCAATAATTTTAACAAAATATAACGAAGTGAAGTCATATTTGCATCAAATTTCTCAATTTTCTAAAAGCGAGAAGTGTCACTAGAGCATAAGCACTGAAACCCCGAGTCTCGGTATATAATCAATATAATTAAATCTTGTTAAAAATCATAATTTGAGCACATATCCGACTTCCTTTGAGCATGGGATTTCTAGTTTTATTTTCAACTTCTTCGGCCATTATCGGATAAATTAAGTGATGAAAAAATATCTTTCGTCATGGCTAATTTTTTACGCCAAATATATAATTTGAATTTCCCTACAAACAAAAATTAGTGCATTACTGGGTTAATAGTTTTAAAACAAAATGCTTAAGAAACAAACAACGATAATAACACTCAACAAAATTTCTGCTTTTTAACATCTGAGTAATAATTTTTTAAGACAATAATCCCCGGATTCTTAATGTGGTTCCAAATTTTTCCATCACTTCATAATTTTAGTAATAACCGCGTTTTGCCTGTATAAAATTGTCATTGCAAAGAACAACTTCTTAATATTTAAACTGCAACTCTTACTTGTATATTTTTAGACATTTAGACACTACTAGCACTCACTCTCTCTTTGATAATAGTCATTTAGCAACATTACAAAACTTGTCTAAGATAATAACAACCAGACCACAGCTTTGTGATCAAAACAATTTCCCACATAAACGTATTTTGTATTGAACAGTGAAAAGGAAAGCATGCAAACGATAAATGAAAATATTTTATATTTTATTTTAAACAAGAAGTAAAAGTTATTTAAAAAGTCAAGTAAAAAAAAAGCTAAAAGATTAAAAATAAAAGATTCTTAATATTTATACACAAATAAACCCAGAAAACGCCGATCTTAAAGGGTCAGTGCTAGATATTTAAATTTATCAATCCAAAGTGGGACGACCTTAACACATCAAAAATATCCTCAGTGCTATCAATAAAATAAAACTAAACCGCAAGTGAAAATGAAAATATTTGTATAAAGATATTAAAAATACTTGATAATAATAAAAATAAATAAATAAATAAAACTTATAATTTAATGTTTAAACAAAATGCTAAAGAAAGTGTTTTTAAAAATAACCCAGAAAAATCAAAGAATATGTATTTCTTTACGAAAAAGTCATGCGTTTGTAAACTTTGTAAGACTTTGTATTATATTGATAATGTTACTGATGTTGTTTACCTTTGTAACAGCAGCACCTTATTTAGCTACTGATAATGCACTGACTTTAACTCTTAATCATGCTGCCTGGCCTCCTATGAAACATTATGATATTTGGAGTGACGACAAACGAGATTTGAAAAGAACAAATCAAAGATATGATTGGTATAATGCAGACGATCCGAAAGATGTGGAGTTTGATACACTTTCACATCAATACTTAAATGAGAAAGTTGAAGATGTATTAAACCCGTTTTCAAGAGATTCTGATTTAAAATTAAACGTAACACCATCGGTACATTTATTAAATACTTTTAAAAGACAGAATAAAGGTAAGAATTGTAATACACCCAAATAATATTTTAGTGCAATGTAGTAATATCCATTGATCCGTTAACGAGTTAAAAAAATATCATTTAAGCGTGTCCACCAGCATCCTGTTGTGAGTGTGTTAGTACACTATTACCGTAAAAATTCAATAGTTATTTCATAATAAAATTACAAAAAAGCTTTAAGCTTTACATGTCAGTTATTTAATAATTCAGAAAAATGCGGACTTTAGGGATAACCCAGTGACAAAAATTTAAGTCATGCTTTACAAACCACTTTTCTTTATTGTTTCCAAAGTATCCTTCAGTGCATTTTTGCTACATTTTAGAAGTTATTCTGAACAACTTTAAAATTATCAGTTGCTTCATTGCTGCCAAAGTATCTGTTAGAAATTTTTTACAGATAGAGGGGGGATCCTTCGCACTGTTATTTCTGAACCACTAAGCATTTTTCAAAAATTACTTTCAAATTGAAGCTCTACATACATATCTTAGCTTTAATTTTTGTGAATTTTATTCTAATTATTTTCATATTTTCTATTATTTTTGTAAATGATTTTCAAAGTAACCCAAATCGTCGAAACTGCCCCAACAATACCCAAAGAATCTCTTAATTATTCATCTTAATAATTAAGTTTTGTTTAAATGTACCCAACTTATAGTAGGAAACTGGACTTCTACTATAAATATAGTAAATTTACTTCCAGTGCGTAAATAAAAAATTTCCACACACGATGTGTAAGTTAATTACATACAAAATTAGTAAATTTACATTGAAAATGCTTAAAAAATTTTCAACAAAGATGTATAATTTGACCAATTCTGTGGGTAAATTTACCAAATAAAATACGTAATGCCGCCCAAAAATAAAAGAATTAACTTATTTTTAAAATATTTTATTAACAATAAATGTTATAATAATATTTAACAATAATAGAAGCCTCAAATTCTGAGGATATTTTTCTTCTTCTGGACACTTTTTCCTAAAGGACACCATGTTATGAGAACTTTATCCAATAGAAATAACCATTTCCTTAGGAAAATCCTTCTTGTGTTCTCTTTCTACAGAAAACATCAAATTTATAAGATTTTTCCTATAATAAAAACATCAGAATCATAAGATTCTTCCTATAATAAAAATCGCAGTTTATAGTGGTAAATTTGTTATCATTGTGTATAATATTGATCTCTAATTCTTTATAATTATAGTAATCCATTTATTTCCGGTACCCGTGGATGGGGAATGTTTATCGGATGATGGCCGACGTACCGGTACCTGTTTTAATGCCTATGAATGCCGTAATAAAGGCGGTCAAGCCAAAGGAGAATGCGCTTTAGGATTTGGTGTCTGCTGTATATGTGAGTAAACTTAAAATTTTGCTTATTTACTATGAAGTCGAATATACTTTTCTGCTTTTATTTTAAAGTTATCGCCAATTGCAATGAAACCATTAGCCAAAACATAACCTATTTAGTATCGCCGAGTTTTCCAAGTTTTATGCCTAATAATGTGACTAGTTGTAATTTAAAGATAAAATTACTAAACGATGATATCAGCCAGTTGCGTATAGATTTTTATCATTTTATGTTGGGACAACCCAATCGTCGTACAGGTGTATGTGATGGTGATGTTTTTAAGGTGTCCGGAGGTCCGGGAGGCCTTTTTTCATTATGTGGACAAAATAGTGGACAACATAGTAAGCGGTATGATTAATATTGAAATTATATAATCAATTCAATTTATATCTTTCAGTGTATTATGATGTTGGCGGTCGTATGTTACCACGCCAAACCTTATATGGTTCTTTAAGACCTTTACGTTATGAAGATTTATATCCTGGCCGTAATGTTACAAATGATACTTCTATGGAAATTGATTTAAATTTAATATTAGCACCAAGATTTTTACCAACAAGATTGTGGGAAATACGTATTGCTCAGATTCCCTTTAGTCAAAGAGCTCCAGCCGGTTGTTTACAATATTTTACGGGTGCAGATGGTTTATTTCAAGTAAGTTAAAACAATTTTTCCTCTTTATTTAAAAAAAAAATAAGATATATTTTTTAAAAATCCATGGATAAGTTCTAAATTTATGGCCAATTATATTCTGAGGTTAAATTAAAAATTACAGAATATATAAATCGCTAAAATTTTATAATAAGTAATTTTATAAATTTTATACATTAAAATAAAAGAGTCAAAAGAGTCATGGGTTTTCCTTGTTAGCTTTACTCTTTGATATTACAAATTACTACATACTACACCACGAAAATTTGCGAAAACTTGGCAGCATTGGTGAGAGTATGAAAATAGAGAATAAAAAACCACCATTAAAATAAAAATTAGTCTATCTCCGCACCGCACTGTATAAATGCCAAATTGTAAAAAGAAAATTTCCGCTCTTATTCCAGGCCCATAATATTTATACGCTAAAGTATCCTTGGACTAGACATTGAACCTTGTGGCTGTATCTGCTTTTCTTTTTTTTTATGTATGGATATTTCAGATTAAAAGCGCACTACGGATCCGGTCTTAATTAAAACTAAATTTAAATTCTCTGCTATTTCTTTCATGCCCTCATTTTTTATTCTCTTACTCACTTTAGTGCTGCCATATTTCAAATAACTAATTCCATTATTTGGTCGTGTTTTTATAATATGAGACGTGCTCTCCAGACATACTTACGTACTACACTCAACAAAAAGAAGTCTATAAATTAATAGCCGCTACTAAATTTTAATGAAATTGTTGTAATTTAAAAATTATTTGCTAAAATTAGCAATAAATTTTACTAAATATTAGTATCACTCGAAGGAAAACCTCCATAGTATTTATTAAAAGTTTTATAAATGTGATGAAAAACAAAAACAAAACTTTTTGTAAATGTAAAATGATTACATGTTTCTTTAAATTTGTGAAATGATAGTTTCCCATGTATGTATTTGTGACGAAAGTAATTGTAAATATCGATTGTTTCGTAAAATATGAGCATTTGTTTAAATTAAAATGGGAAAGTCGAAGTTTTTGTTATTATAAGAAATAGAGCAAAATACACTTCACATCATTCAGAATAGAGATAATTAGAGGTATTTTTTGCTCTATCTCTAGCTGTTTTCTCTTACGTGCAGATGTGCCTTAAGAAGGCAAACATTATTTAATACCCCCTTTTTATACTAGTAGAATATTTTGCTAATTTTATTACCACGGTTTTTAAAAATTTGTAAAATTTTTTTTGAAATCAGCAACGAAAATTAGTTAAAAATTCAGTAATTTGTAAAAGTATATATTTTTACTAACAATTAGTATAAAAAAAGTGAAATGGAAAATCGTCTACAAATGTTTCTACTAACATAATTTTATGAGTGTACATTAGGCTGGGTCGATTTGTGGGGAGGCAAAAAAATCGCCCATGGCTCAGGGAAAATCGTATTCTAGGGATCAAAATAAGAAACTTTGCCGAAGGAACCATACCTCTAAAACGAATTCTACTACCCCTAACTGTTGACTTTTGTCCCGTAGGGTCAAGTTTTGAAAAATCCCACTTTGACCCATTTAGAGTGCCCCAATCGAGTCCAAATGTATGACCGACCCCCACTAACTTTGGAGGGCCGATCCACCCATGCCAGTGGTACCCCCCCTGGAACTCCCCTGGGGGGTTCCCCATACAAACATTTTAAAAAATCACCATTTTTGGCACTTTATTTTATTATTTTTTATTTATTTTATTTATTTTTATTATTTTATTTATTTTTTCTCCTTAGAAATTTATTTAGTCAGAACATATGTAAATGAAAAAATTAATTTAACTTAGTAATAGAAAAGAAAAAATGCCCAGACTTGAAAGCAAAAAAGACTTCAAACAGTAATTTTTTTTATTTTCTTTTCTATTACTAAGTTAAATTAATTTTTTCATTTACATATGTTCTGACTAAATAAATTTCTAAAGAGAAAAAATAAATAAAATAATAAAAATAAATAAAATAAATAAAAAATAATAAAATAAAGTGCCAAAAATGGTGATTTTTTAAAATGTTTGTATGGGGAACCCCCCAGGGGAGTTCCAGGGGGTGTGCCACTGGCATGGGTGGATCGGCCCTCCAAAGTTAGTGGGGGTCGGTCATACATTTGGACTCGATTGGGGCACTCTAAATGGGTCAAAGTGGGATTTTTCAAAACTTGACCCTACGGGAAAAAAGTCAACAGTTGGGGGTAGTAGAATTCGTTTTAGAGGTATGGTTCCTTCGGCAAAGTTTCTTATTTTGATCCCTAGAATACGATTTTCACTGAGCCATGGGCGATTATTAAATCGACCCGCCCTAGTGTACATATATTAACATAGGTGTAAAGGAAGTGAAAATGTTTTTATTAAAACAACCATCATCGCAGCCGTCGTCAATTAATTTGTTTTTTTTATCGCATCGCAATCCGCAGTCGCAGCCGGAATGATGTATCTCTAGCCGCTGGATGTGGGGTTTTGGCATAACTAATTTAAAACCATAAACTGTCCAATATGAAATTACGAGTAACAAAAAAATATATATTTTCAGACTTTTAATTTTGCAGATAATGGTCGTCATTTAGCAAATCAAAATTATCGTATATGCATGAGACAAGAAGTGGATATGTGCTCCATAATCTATCAACCGTGTGATGAGCAGTCATTTCGTATAGGGCCTGGTTCTTCGAGTAATGGCCAGTTTTCAGGTGTTACTAATGGAGCTGGAGGTAGTGGTGCTGCTGGGGTAGACATAATGAATATAGGAGATGTAATGCCACAAATGGATGCAATAAATAACCAATTAATGGATCAAATGCAAATGCAAGTATTGGCAGATGATGCAGGAACTATGCAAATGGGAACGATAACTACAACCACCGGAACAGCTGTCCTAACAAGTACAATACAGGAGACTACAACGACAACCGCTCAAACTACAAGTACAACAACAACAATAGCAACAAGTACTACACCAGCTAGCACTAGTAAGTTTAAGCCCTGAATTAAAAAAAGTAAAACCAACTTAAAATAAAAAAATTCGATTTTAGCGATGGCTTCATCATCTTCTAGTGATACCCCAGCAGCAGATGATCCAGCCGAAAGTTCTGCAGCTCCAACTTCTAGTTCAGTTTCCTCTACTGTATCCTCTACAACTGCCACTCCTTCATCTACTCCCCTTAGCGATGATGTCGAAGGCTCGGGAGGGGATGATGATGATACTGATGGTACACGCTTTCGTCCCACACCTGGATCCACAAATGTTTCTCGCCGACCTAGACCAACCAGAGGTGGTTTTGATTTGTTTGGATTTTTAAGAAGTACATTTGATTTTGGTTTTCGTAATGGTAGGGAACTGAAGCCACTAAGCGAGAGACAAAAACGTCAATTCTTTAGCAGTTGCAGGGATCGTATAACAATGCCTTGTATTGTTGAGGACTTTATAGGCACCGGCTTGGGTCCCTTACCAGGCTGTGAACCCATTCACTGTGGTATGCAATTTTGTTCTAACGGTATTTGGCCTTGTCGTATTGAATCCACAGTGACTCCGTTTTATGTGGGGATACATTTTGGTGATGGTGCAGGGAAGGGAAGTGCAGAAGACAATATTGGGGCATGTTTAAGATTTCAACAAGTGCAATGTATGTGATAAAGGAACAAATAAAATGAAGAATCAAGAATAGTTTTTTTTTTATTTTTATCTATACTTTAGTAAGAATAAATTTTGAATCAGCCTAAGATCAGGTGTCCTTGGGCCAGTCTGACATTTCAAGAAGTTACATTGCAGTTAATGGGTTCAGTTTTTGTATTATGTTTTTTCATATTTAACCCATCGCCAAACGTGTTTCAAAATCGCCAAGTAAGGTGAGATATCGGCATATCTGGTAACCCTGCTATACACCATTCCACTCAACCAAGTTCGCCGTGGGTCGCCGAAGAAGAAGGCTATATTGCGATCCGTATTAATTACATTAATAAGTAATAACCGTTGATGTTTGCGATATTATTATTTTTCTTGTGAAAAAGTGACACTTTGTGTTTATTGTGATTGTTGCTTGCTAATTGCTTTAAAAATTTAAATTATCATTTAAGGCCTTTAAAGTTTGAGTGAAAATTTTCCACGTGAAAAACAAAAATTATTTTTTTTATGCAAATATTAAATTGCATTATCTCATTTCCAGTAGATACTAGTATCAACTCTACTGCGAATAACGCAATAAATTTCATTATGGGGCAGTGTTTTTTTTACGAAATTTCCTACACGCCAATTTACATATATCGTAATTTGGAACACTTTTTCGCTTTTCTAAAAAAACATTCTCGTAATTTCTTAAAATGCATAAAAATTATTAAAGTTTTCTGCATTTACAGATTTTTTGCATCTATCGAAAAGTCAATAACAAACTGTAAAAAAAGTAAAAAATTTCAACTTTAAAATTACATTTAGTAATTGATTGTCTAGAATGTGGCTTTTTGCTACGTTTTTCTCTGTTTATAGAGTTTTTCTGTGTTTTTTAACGATTTTTAACAGTTTTTAGCGATTTTCCGTTCGAAAAAATTTCCCATCACTGTTTATTTGTTTATAAATTGCATTATTTACTCTCTCTCTAATATTTGTTTTTCATTTCATCAATCTTATACGAGTATCAATTCAGTACATAATAAAGCTAGTGTTGTACCGGCTTTAGAGATATAGACACCAAATTTTCAAAAATAGCAAGGTGCACGTGTTGCGTTATTTCTATGAAAATTGTTTTTGTTGCAAAAACACCCAACTGTTTTACGAAACTAGGTACTTTAAATTTATTTACATAAATAATATTTAAAAAAATAATGTTATAGCAAGTTATATTTAAATAAAAAAATTAGTAAAATTTAAGTAAAAAAGTGCTGACTATAAAACTGGCGTATATTTTGCTATTCTGTAAAGTCAGAAAGTTAGACTGTGGAATACATAATTGAAAAGCAATAAAAAAAAAAAAACAACCACATAGCACTAATTTTATAGTTAGGAAAAATGTACACAGATGATATATAATCCAAAAAAAAATTCAAGCTTAGTTTGAAAATTTGAAAATTAAAACCTGTATAAAATTAAATCTCTTATTTACCACAATGAATTTGTAAAATGTTTTTTTTGCCTTATGTTCCTTTATATCACCACATTCTTATCTTTTTTTCATTCTTATCTTTTGTGTTTAATAACTTAGTTTGATGTTAATTATAATGCATGCCACTAACATCTATAGCAAACCATCATTGTATTTTCGACAGAATAATAACAAATTAAAGCTTCGGAATATATCAAAATATTACTACTACACCAAAGACATTATGTAAATTTATAATTTATCAAAGCACAATAGCAGAAGCATTCTGAAAAGCAACAGACAAATTCTGAGTGAGTAAATAATTACTTATTTGCGTTTAAATATTATAAAAAATTAAACAAGAATTTCTAAAAATGTTTTAATAAAATAACCCCCTCACTTCATAAATGCTTTGTAAAGTTACAGAAGGTTTACAAAACGTCATTTTCATACAAAATTTGTTCAATAAACCTCCTATAATTTTACAAAGCGTTTATGAATTTAGGAAAAAAAAATTAACTATTTAGTGCGAACTGCCTAAATAAAATCTAAACTAAACTCAGGTTTCCTAATTTCTATGAAATTTTAAAAATTTTCAAAGAGATTTTAAACACTTTTGTCAATTTGTATTTAGTTTAGAATTTATTTAGCCACCTCGAATTTTTAGATTTCTAACGGTAGGTCTCATACTGCACGCTTAACTTAACTATTAAACAAAAGAAAATATCAAAGAATTGTATACAAAACAACAACAAATTTGTGGGTTAACTAATAATTAACTCATAAACTGTCTCTATGAGACCCACTGTAAGGGGTTTCTTTTTGTTTCTATAAAATTCACATTTAATAACCCAGCAAAACCTTGGTAATGACTGGTCATTACTACATGCATTACTTAGATCTCATATCTCATTACCCGTTGAATTACTTTTAAACTGAATGTAATGAGTTACCGACAATTATACCCCATACATTACTATTTCACAATAGCTGAAACCAATAATATATGTTCTAAATCATTAAAAACCATAACTATGGCGTAGCCTAGTGGTTATCGTTTTTGCCTGACAGACATGAGGATCGCTGCTCAACTCGTGTTAGCTTCCATTGTTGTTTTTTTTTTTGGAATTTATATTAAACATCTATTTATAGAAATGTTGATGTTCATTAAGCAGTATTTAATAACAACAAGTTTTGTGAAAAATAGACATGTATAACAGTTGCCACAATAAATGTGTACATAAGTTAAAGCATTAAAAATCATAGTGATGTCGTGGCCTAATGGTTAGAGTGTTTGCCTGACAATCGTGGGGTACGCTGATCAATACGTGTCAGCTTCTATTGGTTTTTAAATTTTTATATTTTTTAAAATCTATATTCAACATCTATTTATAGAACAGCTGATAAACTACTTACAGGTAACATCAGTGTAATGACTTTCCTCCAATGACATCACCATGTTAAAATAAGTAGTTTAGTAATTAAAAGGTAACTAGTGAACACTTAAGATTTCAATACCTAAAACTCATTACATGGTAATGAAAGGTTTTGCTGGGAAGCGTGTTCGTTTATTTAATACAAGTTACTACTTTTACTACAGCTGGAAAAATTCAATACAAAAAGTAAACAAAACTTTCCAATTGTAGTAAAAGTAGTAAGAATTTCGAGTAATCGAACACACTGAATATGTTTAAGTGTTAAATTAAGTTTGTCATTTAATTTAGGCAATAATAAAGAGGTTTTAAAATTAATATACACTCAAAAAAGTTTGTCGATAGAATGAAGAGTTAAAACAAGGTATATGCAGCTAAAAAGGCGACAAAGGTATTTATATACCTTTAACTAAATATGTTGTTATTTCTAATTGTTGAAAAATAACTAACAAATGCATTAAAAATAAATAACTAATGTCGTAAAATTAACTTGCATGTTTAATTCAGCGTATTTAAAATTTTAAGTAATAATTCCAAACCGTTCTTCAGTTATTATGCTTTTATGCATCGGAGATACAATACAAGTTTCTGAATTTTATTTGCAAACTAGGAATATACCAATAATAACAAATATAAACCACTGATTTCAATGCAATGTGAATTAAATTTGTAATTAGTTAGGCCATTCAATTAAATGGTCCCATGTATGATTAAGAATTTAACTGCTTCGAAATGGATAACAGAAATTTTATGTCATATATGGTGACAAATAGTTTTGGTCAGTTAACACTAAGAAAATGCATTCCATTTTTGTTTATGCAAAATATATTTGCTATAGATATGACTGGAACCACACAAAAAATTATATAAAACATTTTGTGGTTTTGGTCAATATGTTACATTTTTGTTAAAAGTTTTAAAAGAATATACCAAAACAAAATTTTTTTTTAGATGAATGGGGGTGGTAGTTATTTTTGACACTACAAAATGTGAAACATAACTTTATTACGACAAAAAATTATTCAAAAACATTTTCGTGTAAAAAAAAAAAAAAATTATACAAATTTTGAATAATAATGGCATTGGGCATAAGGGGACTAAAAGCTTGAATGAATTTTAAAGCAAATTTGGAATAAAAATATCCTAGTGTCTAATGACGCCGTCCATAAGAAATGTAATTGTTACAATAAATAAAAAGATATATTAAATAATTTTTGTGTCATTTATATATCAAAATTACTTATTTAAGTATTGATTTTGTTGACAAATGACAAGCAAATATTTTTGATAAAATCTTTATGAAATAACTATATTAGTTTACAGACATTTTGCCCAGTGAATGTAAATATGTTGTTTTTTTATATTCTTGCCTGTTAAACATGACAATTGCATTAAAATTTTTTATGGATTAGATTTTTTGTCAAAAATTTTCAGACATGGCTATATGATCATACATGACCATTTATTATCATGTATGTTTAGACATATTACGATTTTCATATGGGTAATCAAAATTCATAAGAAAAAAGTATTCTGTAAACTGGTGTTATTTATTACCCCATATAATTATAATGTATAAAGAGCCCTACAAGTAATTGACAAAATTGAATAAATAATTATTACAACTAAAATAGAGAATTATATCATTATCATACTTCATTGTGCACTCTAAAAAAATGTTTGTAAAATTACTGATATAAAATGCGTAAAGCTTTATAAAATATTAAACAAATTCAGTAAATATAAATGCATAAATCTTCACTCTTTCATACACAATTAAACACATATAAATTATTTTTAGACATAATTGGTGAAATGCATAATCACGTGGTTGGTTTTTATAACAGCTTTGTAAATCAAATTTGTTATTGTTTCACATGTTAATTTGATTTATAAGACTGTTGTAAAAATAAGAAAATAATTATACATTTGGGAAAATGTGTTTATAATTAAACACTTTAAGGCCCGATTACGGAATGTCCAGTTAGCAGCTAACTCGGACTTTAACTAACACATTCGGTGTTGTTTCCTACACTAATAGAAAAAAGTCCGTAAAAAATTTAGTTAAAACTACTAAAAATTAGTTAAAAATGATGCTGCAGAAAAAAACTGTTAAATTAGCAGATTATTTTTGCTATATATTAGTAATATACGAACAGCAAAAATAAAACTGTTAAATATACAGAATTTTAGTTATATTTGAGCTAAACCTGCTAAAATCAGCAAAAAATTTTGCTAAATAATTAATAGCCTAAAAAATCACCAAAAAATTTAAAATTTTCGAAGTTTTTTTTTTTGATTTTGTTTTTTAAATGCAAATAAATATCGAGCCGTTTAAAAACAGCAGTTTACAATATTTTAGCAAATATTTCTGCTGATTTTAGCAGAATTAAGTGCTATTTGTTTTTAACTAAATTTAGCTTAAAAATAGCAAAAATTTTGTAGATTTAACAGTTTATTTTTGCTATTTTCAGTGTACAAATATTTAGCAAAATTTTCTGCCGATTTTTCAGTACAATTTGCTATTTTCAATTAATTAAAAGTTAACCTAAATATAACAAAAATTCTGTAAATGTAATTTTCTGCCGATTTTTCAGTACAATTTGCTATTTTCAATTAATTAAAAGTTAACCTAAATATAACAAAAATTCTGTAAATGTAACAGTTTTAATTTGGCTGTTCTCATTTTACTAGTATTTAGTAAAAAAATCTGCTAATTTTAGCAGTTTTTTCTGCAGCATCATTTTTAACTAATTTTTAGTAACTTCTTCTGTAATTTTTACAAATTTATTTCTATGAGTGTATATAAAATTTGAATTAACTGCCGGCTAAATTTTAACCCTAAAGGTGCGTTTACAGTGATGGAGTACTCCAATCTGTAGCAAGTTTAGTTCTTTTCTCTTTCTTACTAATACATTTTTGTATTTTGCTATCTTTTTTTATTCCACTCCAGTCAACAAATTTTCAAATTTGGAAAAATTGCACCGCAATGGCTCTTGAAAATTGCGGAAGTGGGATTATATGTCCTCTACTATGGGTATTTAAATTACTTGAAATATTGATTATTTTCGACTAAAAATGAGGAGGTTTACTTGGGAAATAATATAAACAATGATAGAATTCACAGTTCGTACTATTATAAGTAGTAAATAAACATTTATCGTAAATTTTACTATTTTCTATGAGTTACACTTTAGAAATTATGCTTTTTTCAACGATAGCACTTCAGCACTTAAACTGTGAATACCTTTAATATTATATTTAAAAAAACATGGAGAAATAGTTTTATATCAATGATTAATTCATAAGTCCCAGGTACGGTAGATAAAAAAATAAATGTACACCATAAATGTTTCGGAATAGGGGGTCGGGCATTAACGGGCGATTATTTTAATTCTAGCTATTTTTTTCCAATTTTAAAAGATTTAAAAAAAACGAACATTAGAAATAAATTTACTTTTTTATAAAAACTAATTTTTTCGGATTTTTACGCTTTATTTTTATATTTGCTCTAAAAAACAAACTTTTAGCCCATAAACTTATTAAATTTACAAATTAATAAAAATTTGATTTCCTTTTTACGCACTTCTAAAGTAAATTTACACATTTTGTGTTCACACATAGTAGATTTATCCTAAGTATTTACATATATTGAATAGTATGTATGTAGTACAGTTTCCTACTAGAAATTGGGTAAATTTCTACAAAAATTAATTAGAGTGTTAATATAGAAAATTTCGTCTTATTCCAAAAATAAATAATAGTGGTATTGATATAAACTCGTATTATACTCGTAAACGGTGTAAACCTGTTATGTTTATGAGTTTAATGTCAAACTCCATACATAAAAAATATGGTTTGTATTTATACACTCACAATATTTTATCCTTAAAAACAACCTAAAATACATATTAAATTAATCGAAAACACTATTAAAAAAAGGACTATGATTTTTCATTATATTCAAACCATTTTGCTATTTATTTTCAAACATTGTTTAAACAATCCAGAAAAGAAATAAAAATAATTGAAAAGTCTATTAAAACAATCATCAATTTTTTAACTGACAAAACGTAAAAAAAAACGATTTTGTGGTTTGTTTTTTCATATTTGAAAGTTTTTTTTTTGTTTCGATTTTCAAAACACTACACCATACACAACAGACACGTTCATATTTTTATTGGCTATGTTTGTGTGTATGAGTAAAGAATTTCTTGTAATTTGAATTGAAATAATTTTGTATATAAACAAACTATTTTAACAAAAAAGAAAACCGAAAATATTTGAATTTTTTGTTTTAAAACAGAAAACAACGAAATCATTTAAATAATTTTTTATAAAAATAGAAATCTAAAAATAGAATATTTGACTGAAAATAACAACTCCTACAGACGATACATATTTTTTTCTGGTTTGTTTTTTATTGGTTGACAAAAAATGTTAAACAATATGTTTCAATGTATTTTAATTGATTTTTTATTTTTTTATTTTATTTATTATTATTTGCGATTTCTATGCACAAGACTTAAAGTCTTTTATTGCAGCATAGAAATTAACTTTGAATAAAAAAGGTTTGATACAAAGATAACTCTTAGATTCTAATTAACTAATTATAATAATAATAATAATAGTAACATCTTCAATTGAAAACAAACTTTACCTATTACTTTTTAAATAAACCTCAATCGGTTATGGAAAATATATTGTGAGTGTACAAGGTTTACAAGGAATTTACGAGTTTATATGAAAACCCCTAATATATAAACTTATAATAGCTGTGTTTTTGTGACTCTCTATCAGCGTTATCAAGAACGATTTTGACAGTTTTTCAACGTATTCCGGCTTTCTACTTTCAAAATTGTTCGAGATATCATTGATAGGAATGCCACACAAACACAGCTAATGATGTCGAATGGCAAATTAAAACTCGAAACACTTTCTATGAAACATTCAACAAATAATTTTTGCTTAAATTCGTTTATAAAGAGTAGTGCGAGAACTTCCTGTAAATAATGCTATTAAACGTATCTACTTAATTTTACGAATCTTATTGTTCCTCTTATCCCAAAAATAAATATTTTCTTTGATTAACTTAAGATTCTAAAGAAAAGCCCTTGTAATTACAAACACACTTTGCCAAAGGCAATTAACCCCCAAAACGGCCTTTTATGTAGTGTCATTTTTGTTTACTTGTTTTGATGAAATGAAAACAAAAAACAAAACTAAGAAAATAGTAAGTTTGAATTTAACTTGCTGAGACATAACTCAATCTACAAATTTTAATTTGATTAGTTGGATATTTGTACCAAAAACCATAGATTACATACACATCCTACTTTTCTTCTTCTTTTGTCAACAAACACATTTTTTCACACACATTCAAATATTTTTTGTATAGGTATAGGATGTAAGTCCAACACATTCTCATGAGATACGTGCACTGACAGCGAATGTCAAAGAGTAAGAGATCTATGTAATCTATGCTAAAAACATTCGATCTGGGGCAAAAAAAGGCATGTAAAATCCTTTAATTTTCAAAGGCATCCTGGTAAAATACAGTGGGTGCTTGAGCAAAAGTAAGGACTTATTTTAAAAGCTAACCCCTTAATTCATAACCGCTTTGTAAAATTATAGGAGGTTTATTGAACAAATTTTGTATGAAAATGACGTTTTGTAAACCTGCTATAACTTTACAAAGCATTTATGAATTGAAGGGTAAGGCTTCAATCTAACTTTAAGTTCATTGCAAATATTTTTCAGTAACTTTTTATTATTGTTTTAAATATTTTTCTCATATCGAAATAAATAAGTTTTTTTTAATTTCCAAATTTCAATTTTGATACTTTCTTGCTTTTATACGGTGCTGTGTCTATAAAGAATTTCTTTATAAAAAATTTTGCGGATTATTTTGTAAACGCAACACCCTGCGTTGCGTTGATTTCTGTGTAAATTTTAGTTGTTACAAAAACAATTTTTATAGAAAATAACGCAACGCAAGACGTTGTTGCGTCTTAAGAAATTATCCATTTGGTAAATTTAGTTTTTTAATTCTTAAAAGCATAATTTTTGATTCTAAAATTATCATTTGACTCAATTATTGTCCATTTTATAAACCCCATACAAATATTGTCTTGCCGGTTGGGAGGTTAATAACATATTTTGTGGTTTCTATTCATCCTCATTATAGCTTGTAATATAAGTTTATATAAATACTTATAATTTAACACTTAAATTGAAGAACTTTATAAACATCTTGGTTTAATGAGCCAAAGATATAAAGCTATTATATACATATTTTCAATCTTTTCAAGTTTCATTTTCCAAAACATATTGTTATTACTTAAATTTTTTCGAAGTTTCTGTTACACTGTAGAACAAATTTCGAGTCATTGCCATCAGGCTAAATATTTTCATTGCGATATAAAAATTTACTATAGCTAAGATAAAGACTCCAAATGTTTTTTTTTTTTTGTAATAGGAACTCTCAGTGTCCAAACCATAAAGAGCTGGACAATGGGTCCCATCAAGCAAGCGAAAATAATAAAAAGAGATAAAACTATGATAACCTACATTTTTTTGTGATTTTTTAGTCTACGGGTACTAGTTATTTAGCAAAATTTTTGCTGATTTTAGCAGGTTGATATTTTCTATTAACCAAAATTTAACTTAAATATAACTTAAATTCTGTATATTTTAGAGTTTTATTTTCGCTGTTTCTATCTTATACTACATTTAAACTTAACCAAAAACTAATAGTTTTTGAAAACTACTTTTATTTATCTGTCAAATTCCATTCAAATTTTGAATCAAAAACTAAAAGATTTTAAAAACTACTTGTTTTTGGTTGTAGTGTAAATTGGGCTTTACTAATATTTATGAAAAATAATCTAATTTTAGCAGTCTTTCCTGCAAGGTCATTTTAACTATTCTTAGTAGTCCCATGTGAAAATCGAAATATATATGAACATACATGATTATACATTGACTAGTATATGATCACACATGGGCATACATGATCATATACGTCAATACATAGTTCAATGTATGACCATACGTCATCTCATGTATTTCCATATATCTTCGGATCCGAAATATGTAATATGTAAGTTGGAAAAAGAAAAGAACACAATCCACTCTGCAGAGTGGAGTACTCCAGCTTTGTGAATCCGACTTAAAGGCTCCATTAGTTTTTGCGTTTCGTGACATTTCTGTAATGTGCCGTGACGGATGGCTCTTTTGTGTAGTAAGGCTTTTCCGTAAAAACGTATCAGCTGTTTAATGTTGTTTTTCTTAGCGGAAATCTACGCCGACCAGATTAATCGGCTGCGATGGCTAAATAAAAAATAGCAGCGGCGGCTTAAAGCTGACTGTGAGCCAAAATCCGATAGGCTACCCAACTTTAATTTGACACATACAAAACATTGGCTTAAGGGTACACCGATAAAATTCCATAGTCAGATAGTTAACAAAATCTATAGTTGAATTTAAGAAATATACACCCATAAAATTCCTTAGTTGATTATAACGAATATTTCAACTATATAATAGGTGAAATACCCCTAACTATTATGTAGTTGATTTGATTTAGTTGATGGTAACTAAGTTTTTAAAATATCAACAAATTAGTAGAAATCAACTGCAGCATAACAAAAAATAATTATTCGACACTACAGGTATCGTGATTTCCTTTTAATTTTTAGTGGTGTCAACAAATATTTACATGTTAAAAAAATGTTTATTGAAAAAATTTTAAAGGACACAACAACTAAATTCAAAAAACAATAACACTAATACAATTTACAATTATATAATTAGAATTTTAAACGTAGTTTTTCATGATTTGTTACAGCTAATCAGCTTTTGTTTTAAAACCATCTTTAAAACGCATATTTTCAGGCAGAAGAAATGCATCTGAAGGCCTCATTTTTGTTTTTTCTAATCTTGTTCATTTTGTTTTTTATCTTCCAAAATTCTATTGTAGGTATCTGTAGAACATAAGGACATAGAAAAATATTAATTTTAAGTGGATAAAAACATTTAAAAATTAGATCTTACCAAATTTATATTTTTTATATTTTTTCTGTTTTTCAATATAAATACAAACTTTTCTGACAACTTAAAATTGATTGCAATGTTTATTAACAGGGCAACCAAAATATAATTTATATCAATAAAAACAATAGTTCTCTTTGATTATGATAGTTATGTAAATTTGTTTTAAATTCAACTATAGATTTTAATAACTATCTAACTATAGAATTTTATCGGTGTATTAATAACTATGATAATTATAAATAACTATTGTTTTTGCTAAAATGAATAATATTTTAGGTACCCCGTTAATAGATATTTCAATTAATTCAAAGTTGTCTAATATATTTTCAATAAAAATCAAAGAAGAAAATATTGAATTATAATTAATTTGGTAAGATTTAATTTATTGGTGTCGTAAACCATTTAAAATTTATATTAAACGCATTCTAATTTCTTGCAGACACATCTTTGGGGTTCCAAATTTAAAATCCAGAAAACGTCCTTATTCAAAACTTCGAATGCAAAGAGAAGAAAGGCTGTAAAAAATTGCAAGTATGTTTGTGTCTGTGGTTGGTATTTCATTGCTGTTTTGATGTGTAATTTTTAATAAAAACGAGTAAAAAGGTTAAAGTCGGGCATGCCGACTATACAATACCCTACACCAGTCTGGGTAAAAGCCAACTAATGTTTGGATCCGAAATCCGAATGGGTTAAAAGGGGCTTGTGTCAAAATTTTCTATAATGTGAGTCAGCGCAACAAATTTCATTAAAATATCTTAATATTTGCGATATGCAGTTTGTAACCAAGCCAATTTTGCTGGGACCCTTATATGGGCACTAGGTCTAAACATGGACCGATGTTCACCAAAATCAACAGGCTTCGTCCTTGGGCCAACTTAGATCTGTATACGAAATTTCATCAAAATATCTTAATATTTGCGACCTGCAGCGTATAAACAATATAATTTTGGTAGGACCCTTATATGGGCACTAGGTCTAAACATGGACCGATTTTAACCAAAATCAATAGGCGTCGTCCTTGGGCCGAAAAAAGTCGGTGTACCAAGTTTCATCAAAATATCTTAATATTTGCGACCTGTAGAGTACGCACAAGAATGCATGGACAGACAGACAGACGGACGGACGGACAGACGGACATCGTTAAATCGAAATTAAAAAAAATTCTGAGCCGATCGGTATACTATAAGGTGGGTCTAGGACCAATATTTTTTGGTGTTACAAACATCAGCACAAACTTATAATACCCTGACCATATAGTGGTGTAGGGTATAAAAATTGTCAATAATTTTGTCAAATGTTTTTAATTTCATTGGAAACAAAATACGATATCTATAGTGCCGATTAACCATTTGTCAAGTAGTTGATTTCAATTATTTTTTTATATTGAAAAACTTAGTTATCATCAACTAAATCAATTCAACTATATATTAGGGGATTTCACCTATAAGATAGTTGAAATATTCATTATAATCAACTAAGGAATGTTTTGAGTGTAGAAAAAGAATATTAAAAAAACAATTATTATTTTTAGATTTTTATCGTGTAAAAAAGATTTCGACGGCGGCGGCGACAAAAATTAGACGGCAGCTAGCTTAGCTGGTTTAAGCCATTCATCGCAGATCTCGAAATCTCAGCTGTCAACTCGCTGTCACTTAACGGAGAACAAAAATTCTGTTTTCAAGAGGTTCATCCGGCACGGAATGTTACGTTACAGACAAACTAATGATTCAAGTGCTTTTTCATAAAACAATAACAAATCAGCTGATTGGTCACGGCACGTTACGTACAAACTATACCTTAACACACTCAATCGGAACTTTTTCACAACCTTTAAGTAGAGTCTTGCGAATAGGGTCGATTTAAATGCACGTAATAGTATATTTAGACTGGGCGAAAACTAGTAGATTTTGGCCATTTTTAGTTTTTGAGCCGGAAATTATAAAATTGATTTAGTTTTTCCATACAATTTTCATACAAACTGAAAACCAGATTCTACCTGGTTTTTGTAAAAAACCAATTAAAAATATCTGAAATTTGTATTTTTGATACACCCGGTTTCTTTTATAATAAGTAATTTTCGGTACACCTTGTTACAACGAATATAGAATTAAAGCAAGTGTCAAAAGCATTTTTTTTAATTTTTTTTTAAATATTTCTGTTTTAGTTTAAAAAAATTGTGTGTTGTTATATATCTGTAAATGTGTTATTTCTTTTAATTTAATTTAGCAAAAAAAACATTAAGAAAAGTGTTTAATAAAAAAGTGATGTGACAAAGAAAAACTAAATAACTAGTGTAAATGACTTGGCTTTTATAGTTAGTTAGTTAGTTGACTTTTATTTATAAAATAATAAAGTCATTAAAGGCATTGACATTATGTCGTCAGCCATTATAATTACATTTCATTTACAATAATTAAAATTTTAAGTACTAAGTATCGTATTCTGTAAGCAAAATTTGCCTATATCTTAAAGCATTTATTATAAAAGCTGCTAAATTTCTCCAATTACATTGCTCATTCATACCGTTCAATAGATTTATTAGCTCATATTCATTAATGTAGTTTTTCCCGATATATCTAACCCGGAATTCCCTGAGTATCGGACATCTTCCCATAAAGTGTATTAGGTTCTCAGTTTCACCCAAATTACACAAGCAACATATAGTGCTAGTATTAGTTCTACTATTTCTATGAACATTTTTCAATGGGAGAGTATCTCAACGTGCTCTCAATATAGCTGAAATTTCATTTATACACAAATTCTGGTCGCATATATAAGTTGAACCCATAGCTGGTATTAAATTTTTATAAATACGAGTTTCACTTGCAGAAGCTGCTTGTAACATTTTATTGTAGTTTTTAATTTTAAGTTGAGATACAAAATCTAAACATCTAGAACGCCACTCAATACCACTCATTAAACTGAAGCATATACTGAATTCCTCGCCGATTCTATTAATTTCTTTTGCCCAAAATATATTTTTCTGTAGTATAAGTTTCGATAATTTATGTGGAAGTCTTTCAGTGTTGTAGTTATATATAGCTGCGTTGATGTAATTTAGATGTAGACATAGGGTATAAAAGTGACTATCTTCCGCTCCTGTTTCTAAAGCCAATGCATAATTGGGAGTACAGTCTGGTATTTTTAAAATTCTTTTAAGAAAATATCTTTGTAGTTTATCGACAGTTTCAAACGACGTAAATCCCCAAACTTGCGCACCATAAGATTGTATTGCCCTGCACACAGCTTGAAATATTTTCCATTTTGATTGTAGCGAAATATTCGGTTTATTTAAATAGCTTTGCCATGTTGCATTTATACTGTTTTTGGCAGAATTTTTTCTACATTCTACGTGTTTTTGAAAGGACATTTTTGGGGTAAAAATTACACCTAGATAGCAAAATTGTGTTGTTATCTTAACTTCTTTTTGATTATAAAACCATTTTTCATCTCTAGCCAATCTGCCTCCTTTTCTGAAAACCATCATCTCGGATTTTTCTAAATTCACCTCCATATTCCATTGCATGCAGTACATTTCGAGCTTGTTAATCATTGATTGCATAACCTTTTTATCATCAGTAATTATGACTATATCGTCTGCGTATAAAAGTATTCTTATATTTAGATCTTCTATCATCAAACCTCCTCCCAAATAATCGTGTAGATCATTTAAGTATAAAGTAAACAATAATGGTGATAAAAGACAACCCTGTTTGACACCCGAATATGTTTCGAAATATTCCGATAATTCACTACCATTCCAAACTGCAGACCAAGTGTTTCTGTATATATCTTCGAGTAATCTAACAATTTTAGATGACAAGCCAATCGAATGTAATTTATATATTAATTTCTGCCTTGGTACTTTGTCGAAAGCTGCTCTAAAATCTATGAAAAAGGCTTTTATAATTTAGTTTTGTACTAAAACCACCTGGTTTTTGCTCAGTCTAAATTCAGTATAAAACCCAATGTTGTATGCTGATCCATAGGTCTGCGGGATCGCCAATGTCATCAGTCAATATGGGTGGTGTCGCTATTCAGTAATCGTACTCTTGATGTTCTGGGCATGCGAATTCAGTGTGATGTCCATTGGAATAAACACATAAAGTGTCGAAAGAAATATTTCACTCCATCCGATCAACTTACTATTTATACCACCTTTATCCGAACGAAGATGGAATACAACTCCCAATATGGGCAGAAGCTTCAACGTCTATTTTGGAGCTTTTGGACCGTGTTCAAAGAAGAGCGTTGGCGCTCACCAATGACAGTAGGGTCTCCAGCTCTTTTGACTCATTGGAGCATCGTCGGAATGTAGGTTGTGCATCATTTTATCGATTTTACCATGGGAGGTGTTTTGCCGAAATTAGTGAACTGATTCCTAGGTCCAGAATATTTTTTCGGAACACTCGATTCCCTGGTAGAGCACATCCGTTTGTTGTCAATTGTCCAGTAAATCGCACAAAGCATTACAATGAAAATTCGTTTATCAGTCGTACAATCCGTATGTTGAATGAACTCCCAGTCACTTACAGTATACAGAAATTCAATTAAAATGTCCACAAAAACTAATCCCTCTTTCCTCCATAACCTATTTTTCTAATTCTAACACAATGCACTCGCATTAGTAGGGAGCATCCCCTGAGTGTTAGTCTATCGTAAAAAAAAAACATTGATGGAGAGTGAATTCTCATTAATACGTATACGTGATATTTATGTATAAATTATCAATCATACGTCAAAGTAAAAATAAATACATACACAAAAAACCATAGGGAAATATAATGTGTGATTCTTTGCACCCTCTTCTGTGAGTAAATTAAATAAAAAACAATTTTGTTTTAGTCTGTGAGTACTTCCAAAAATAAGAAATTTTGTTTAAGAGCTTTGATATTAAAACTTAAACAAATCAGGACAGTAAACACAATTTCAAATTCATATAAAACCAAGAATTTAAAAGTTGTACCAGACCAAATCATAAACTTGTTATAACAGTATTGAGTGAAATAAATTTCATTCTGTTAATGAAATTAGCTACAACCATAAAATTCTTTAGTTGATTACGACGAATATTATAACTATCAAATAGGTGAAATACCCGTTTCTAATACGGCTTTTTTGATTTTATATGACGACATACACGTTCATTATTATTGATCAATGTTTTTAAAATCAACCAAAGTATTTAAAAATAAAATGTTCTGATTGCTTGATTTTTGAAAAATTGATCAATTATATTGAACGTGTATGCCCTACTTAACAACTTAATAACAATTTAAAATTTCATTTGCTATTTTTCACAAAAAATATATTTGTAAACTATTTTGGCAACTTAAAATCTATTGAAATGTTAATTTACATGGTAACCAAAATTTTATTGATTTCAACGAATACAGTGGTTGTTTTTGATAATGATAGTTATTTATACATATATTTTTTTAATTTCAACTATCGATTTTGTTCACAATCTAACTATGAAATTTTATCGGTGTACTTTATTATGTCTTTTTCTGGAAAATACAATCAACAAATATTAATTGCGGTTGTACTTAACTTTGTTAAAATAACCTATCATTAGTAAATATTTCCTTTGATGTCATGAAATTCATGAGGATACCATTCGTCTATTCATCTACTACCAATAACCCAGGCAGAAATTGTGAATGGTAGCAAAAATTTAAAACAATAGCCGTATTTTCTAATCACTTTGATTTAATAAATCTAAAAAGTAGTTCTAAAAGTGCTCAACAGATGGGGTTAGATTCTCTCTATTTTAAAAAGAATTTTCTGTCCGACACTTCTTTCACCTTAATTTATAATACCGTATTCGATGATGAAGGATTTTACTTTAACTTTAAAGTTTTAATTATATTTTATATAAAACAGCGATAGACAGTCAGCCTTTTCAGTTTTATCACTTCAATTTATATTTTTACACAATTGAAAAATTCCATTGCAATATTTAATATTCACTAATTGGATTTAATTAAATTAATTACAGTAGAGTGAAAAATTGCCATTTCTATTTGAGCTATTTCTCCATGTCCAAGATGGAAAATATGTATTTGGTGAGATGCAGTTTTTTTTCTAAACATATTTCATAAAAAAATTTAATAAAAACCTTTTATTTGTTAGTTTTTAAATTTTTTTGTTTCTCTTTTAATTTTCATTCGTATTTTTTTCTGACATTAAATTAATTAATGTGTTCTTTTATTGTGTATTTATTAAATCCAGCTTTTTTTTTAAGGGGATTTACCCTTTTTGTATGAAAAATTCTAAATCCAGGTGATTAAAAAAAAAACGCTAAAAATAATTTTTTTTTAGTATTTCAAGGTCAATAATAGAAAATTCTTAATTTCCTATAAGAAAAAAACTAAAATTTAAGTAAGATTTTTCAAAAGAAAATTCTACTGAAAAGGTTTTCTCCAAGAAAAAATCATAAAAGAAAGATTCCTGAGATTCGGACAATATATTGTCATTAATATATTTTTTGCCTGGGTACACCAATTATAGGTTAGAGCTTACTTTGGTGTTTGTGTTTATTCACATTCATGCATGGTATACTTATGTGTGTGTTTGTGTTAATTTAGTTGACAAAATCCATAAACATTACGACCTTAAAGATCAAAAGATAAGTGAGAAATTTTTCTTGAATCTTGAAGAATGCTGCAGAAAAAACTGTTAAATTAGCAGATTGTTTTTTTTTTTTTTTGCTAAATACTAGTAAAGTAAGAACGGTAAAAATAAAACTGTTAAACTTACAGAATTTTAGTTATATTTAAGTTAACTTTTGTACATATTAGTAGACTATAAATAGCAAAAACAAACTGTTCTATCTACAAAATTTTTGTTATTTTTAACCTAAATTTAGTTGAATGCAAATAGCAGTCTATCCTGTTAAATTAACAGAAATATTTGCCAAAAACATTGTAAACGGCTGTTTTAAAAAGGCTTGATTTTTAATTGCATTTAAAAAAAATCCAAAAAAAAATTAGAAAATTTAAAATTTTTCGTTATTTTTGCCTGATTTTAGCAGGTCAATTTGTTATTTTCTATTAACAAAAATTTGACTCAAATATAACTAAAATTCTGTACATTTAACAGTTTTTTGCTGTTCCCATCTTACCAATATATAGCAAAAATAATCTGCTAATAGCAGTTTTTTTCTGCAGCATCATTTTTAGTTAATTTTTAGTAGTTGTAACTAAATTTTATACAGACGTTTTTCTATTAGTGTATGACACTTGCTCAATGTGTGAATTGATATTGGATTGCTGAAATGAAACAGCAAATATTTGAGAGAGTAAAGAATACCAGTGTTGCCAACTTTTGAAGGCAGGAAAGCACCGTGAGCATTATGAAAACGGGAAAAAACGGTAAAAATTTACCGAAAATGGGGTAAAAAAGCACGATATCAATTTTTTGAAAAATGTAAATCAAGAATTTAAAAACAAATTTTAACTTTGAAAAATCGTATAAAAAAGGTTCAAAAAATAACCAAAAAAGGGGTGAAAAAGCACCAAACTAATATTTCAAAATGTTTAAGTTTAAATGCAGAGCTTTGAAGAATTAATTCCTTTTTGAATGAATTCACTAACAATCGAATTCAATTTTCTCTTCAATTGAATGAATTCCTTTTCTTAAGTAATTCACTGAATTTGTTCAACTGAATGCGTTCATCAAACAACAAATTCAAAGAATTAATTCAATTGCAATAGTTCTTTTTATTAAATCAAATGAATTAATTCACCGATGAACGCGTTCAATTTTATAAATCGAACGGAAAAAAAGTGAATTAATTCCTTACTGAATTAATTCACTACTGAATTCGTTCAATTTCATTTTTGTTCAGTGAATTAAAAAAATATAAAATTACGTTCAGTGAATTAAAAAAAAAAATAATAAGTTCACTGAATTGAAAAAAAAAAATAAAATAAGTTCACTGAATTAAAAAAAAATAAAATAAGTTCACTGAATTGAAAAAAAATAAAATAAGTTCACTGAATTCAAAGCCTGTTTTCTGCCGTTCAGTAGAAGAAAACAATAATGTACAAATAAAATTTTTAAATAAGCAATTTTACAGCGTGTGCTAGTAAAAAGGAACAAATTAGAAACCAGATGCTGTTTATCAACCTACATGATTAAAAAACAAAGCATTTTACTATTAAAAATAAAAACTTTACAGATACAGATAAATTTGGAAAAATATAACTATATAATTAGTTTGAAAAATTAATAGTTATATTTTTTTCCAAATTTATCTATATCTGTAAAGTTTTTATTTTTAATAGTAAAAGGCTTTATTTTTGAATCATGTAGGTTGATAAACAGCATCCGGTTTCTAATTTGTTTATTTTTACTAGCACACGCTGTAAAATTGCTTATTTAAAATTTTTATTTGTACATTATTGTTTTCTTCTATTGAACGGCAGAAAACAGGCTTTGAATTCAGTGAACTTATTTTATTTTTTTTCAATTCAGTGAACTTATTTTATTTTTTTTTTTTTTCAATTCAGTGAACTTATTATTTTTTTTAATTCACTGAACGTAATTTTATTTTTTTTAATTCACTGAATGTAATTTTATTTTTTTTAATTCACTGAACGAAAATGAAATTGAACGAATTCAGTAGTGAATTAATTCAGTAAGGAATTAATTCACTTTTTTCCGTTCGATTTATAAAATTGAACGTGTTCACCAGTGAATTAATTCATTTGATTTAATAAAAAGAACTATTGCAATTGAATTAATTCGTAACAAAATAAATCGAACGAAAGCAAATATGAATTAATTTCATTCAATATATGGTGCTTAGTGAATTAATTTATCGAATTTTTAATTCAGAATTGAAAAATTGAATTAAGGAATTAATTCTTCAAAGCTCTGTTTAAATGTAACGAAGTTACTATTTAAAATTGTACTACAAACATTGTGCAATAATGTATTTCTTGTATACTTCGTTTTATTTTTAAAATTTGGACAGAAAATTCAAGAAAAATTTTAAACAACGAGAACAAATACCAAAAATTTAAACTGTACAAAAAACACTAAAAGCACTGCTTGAAATACGAAAAAGCACCGTAAATACCCGCTTTTTTTAAACGGGTATTTGTAAAAAATCAACGGGTACGGGAAAGAAAAAAGCACCAAAAAATACCCGAAAAGCACTGAAATGGCAACACTGAAGAATACAGTTTGTAAACAAATAAACAGTGATGCACACTTTGTTCCAAAGGAAGATCGCTAAAATTTGTTAAAAATCGTTATAAGCACAGAAAAAACGCTAGAAACGGAGAAAAACTTAGGAAATTGACAGCTTTAAGCCCGTATGACACTAGCTTGATTTTGTATTAATAAATTTTTTGAAAACACTTCTGTAGTCATTGGAAAATTACATAAGTGCAAAAAGAACAACCATACTTACATATCAGAGAAATCAATTCACTGCCTGTTTTTATAAAAAGAATCAGACAAATTAATTAAAACGTTTGTGTTAAAAACACAAACTTAAAAGCATTTTTTTTTAGTAGGTTTGAGGTTAAGAAGAAGAATAAACCTTTTTCTCAAAAGTTATAAACACATTAAATTTGTAAATCAGACTAGATCTAGTTGCTGCCTTTTTATGGACAGGCTCCATTAGTGATTTTCCATTAAATTGTATTATTTTTTATATTTTTATTGTCAGATTGTCTCTATATGAATAATTTCAGAAGTGATCAAACAGACATATACAAACATTCTACTTCAGATTTTTTGTTTATCTTCTTATTTCCTCCGTGTCACCTTTTCACAAATATTGCCACATTGACGTATGGTTTGTACGTACAAGTGCAGGCAATTTGTGTATATTGGAGACGGACACCCAACAGAGCCTTTTTATTTTTCATAGTAAAGTGTTGTTTTTTCAAACGCGTCGTATAGACTAAATACAATTAATATTGTCATTAATATGTATTTTTATTAATTCTAATTTAGTAGGTTTGAGGTTAAGAAGAAGAATAAACCTTTTTCTCAAAAGTTCTAAACACATTAAATTTGCAAATCAGACTAGATCTAGTTTCTGCCTTTTTATGGACAGCTTCATCAGTGATTTTCCATTAAATTGTATTATTGTTTATATTTTTATTGTCAGATTGTCTTTATATGAATAATTTCAGAAGTGATCAATTAATAATTTCTTTAAAAAATTTTAGCGATTCGTTCGAAATTGCAGCAGTTTTAAAAATCGAAATAAAGAAATTAAGTTTGTAAAGGTCTGATTTAAACAAATTTACTTAATGCTTATTTTGTTTGTGATATCTTGCCACTTTCTATTTTTTCGCTCAGGCTCAGCTAGTATTGCGAAAACCTAAAAGACAAGGTTCTACAAGAAAAATTTTGCGATTTTTACAATTATTTCTTTTTAAGCGTTTTGCTTAAAATTCGTTTAAAAAATCGACATTTGGAAATTTTTCACTGAGATAATCGTCAAAATGTTGTAAATCGTCTAGTCTGGCACCATTGTTTCTTTTACAAATTTTTAACAATCAATTTCATATTCTTGCAGTTTTTCTAGTATTGACAACATCCGTTATGTTATTTATTTTTAAGCACACCAAATAAGCTTCACCTAATTTGAGAAGATGGCGCTGTTCGTGCTGAATTAAATAGATAAATTCGAAATTTATCTAATTCAAGGCATAGCTTTTATCTCATTTCAAGGTATATTCGAAAAAGCTCTTGTTAAAATGTGCTGCACTCTGATAAAAAGCGCTAAAAACGATTAAAATCGTCGTGTTCGCGAACATGTTCGTGACCTATATGTTTTAACGAGCGAACTCGTGTTCGCAAACACGACGATTTTTATCGTTTTAGCGCTATTTTTGTTTGAAATTTTGCGTTTTTTTGCTTGATTGCGTGTTTGAACAGTAATGGAATTGGTATCAAGCAGTCGGTAGCGTGCTTGTACGTTAACGGAGCTGAATTCAAGCAATTCTGCAAGCAAAATACTCATTAAAAAGTACCATTTAAAAAAGTACATCGAAAAAAATAACGATATTTTGAAATAACGTTACTGAAATAAATTAAATACCGTTACTGCTTAAATACCGTTACCGTTATTTTTAATTTTCTGTTTTTGGTAATTGCAGGTGGTTATTAAGTGCTTTCCGTACATTAAGTTGGTAAATTAGTTCTGTTTTTAATCTCGTTTGTTTTTTGTAAAAAAAAAATTGCGGGAATGCTTCGAAATAACTGACTACAATCATCCTTAAAATACCATTACCGAAATAACTGAAATACCGTTAACCTCAAAATACCGTTACCGAAATAATCAAAAAACCGTTATTCTTAAAATACTGTTACCGAACTAAATACCGATACCGAAATAAATGAAATAGCGTTACCCTTACCGATAACGGCATCGTTTTGATTACCTTCCATGCAATAAATAAACATATGTTTTCGAATTATATGTTTTTTTCTGCTTGCAAATTCTTACTGGCACAAATTTGTCCAGTAAAAATTTTAAAGAAAAAGAAGAAGATTTAGAAACTCTCATCATAGAGCTGTCACTTTATTCTCTGCTTTTTTATTTCTGTTTACTGAGTATTTGTGTTAACGAACGTCATCCAGTAATAATTTGTACAAATTTTCCAGTTATCGAAAGGAACTAATAGTTTTTAGAAGTTGTTAAATAATTTGTATGTATTGTCGCCTAAATTCATAAACGCTTTGTAAAATTATAGGAGGTTTATCGAACAAATTTTGTATGAAAATGACGTTTTGTAAACCTGCTATAACTTTACAAAGCATTTATGAATTGAGGGGTTAGATTCTAATTTCAGCCAAATACTTGAAGGCATTATACCTTGCATTTTAGCCACTGATATGGCTCGTCCCAATTAGATATTAACACAATTTAAGGAAATCCCACCTGTGTTCGACTACACCAACCGCTCCCATATAAATTTAGTAAGTAGCTAAAGAAAAATCCTAGCTGAAGTGAATTTTTATTTCAATTCCATTTTTGTATTCATGTTGCAGCTCTGTATGATTCTCATTAAAGTTGCGGATATTTCAAATGAAGCTCGACATATGGAGGTAGCAGAACCTTAGCTTGATCGTTTGCTTCAGGGATTCTTTAACCAAAGTGCTGCGGAAAATTCAGAATGTTTGCCGGTGACGCCGTTCATGGATCCTGATAAAATTAGTAGGCCTGGGGGGTAACCGCGTAACTCGATTCGAAAAAAAAAATTTTAGAATTCGTAAATCTTGCAAATAGTGTTGAAAAAATAATTCTGTACAAAAATTCTACTTTTTAATTTATTTTTATTCTTAACCTTGTACAATATATATAAAAATTCAAAAAGTAAGTTTTATGCAAAAGCTTTTCTTTTTACATAAGGTACAAAATTTACGAATTCGAAAATTTTTTTTCCTATGGAGTTACACGGTAACCCCCTGGGTCTCAAGTTCGTTTTATTGGTCTAGTCCTACTACCACTACTCGAAGCATTGGGTGATCTCGTACCAGAACTAGTAGATTTTATTATAATACCTGTACGAATCGCTCTCGACTATTATAGGTGAAAATAATATTTAAATTAAACAAACGTTTGCGATTTTTCAACTTCGTTTTTTACTACATTTTATTTGCAGGCGTTTTAATGATGCTCAAAATAAATCACATAAATCCAGGGCTAATAGCAATTCATCAGCTGCCTCAGAAAATAATAACGGTGGTTCCGATGTAAATGCCGCTCCAACAAGCACGGATCAGCTGCTAGAGCGGGTACTAAAGTCAGGAAGAGTGCTGGTGCCGGCTGTACTTCACCTCAGGCATTAGTGTGAAGAACTGAGTATTCCCTCCCAAAAATCATCCTCGCGTATATCAGTTGATGAGCCAGGTGGCATGCCTGCTGAGGTGCATGATTTCCGAGAAGGCAGTTAAAGTGGAGATTCTGAAACAGCCACAGAAGTTGGTGTAAGTTATAGACTTAAAAATATTCTTACAATATTAATATTTGGCAGCCAGAAACAACTCGTCTTACGATACAGCATTTCAAATAAATATTTATATGCTCAAATTAAAATTTCCAAAAACTACCATTGAATGTTTGAATACTTGATGTTATTCAAATGATTAAGGTCTGTACCTAAATATGTTCACTCTCATACGCGCGTACTCAAAATAGACAAACATACATATGTCAAAAAAAAAATTTTAAAACGCCCAGAGGGGCGCGTGTTTAGAAACACATCGGCAGCGCGGATATTGAACACAAAAATAAACAGCCAAAAAATTTCGAAAACTTATCAAATGAATAAAAAAAAATTAACAGATTCATGTTCAGCATACTAACATTTATTCTAAATAATTTGTCCGTTCCCGTACTTTACCGCGATAACTCAAAATAACCCAAAAACGTTAAGGAACTCAAAATTTTGTGTAAATGATTGTTGTTTGAGTTGCTGTGTTGTAATACCGCCGCAAAATACGGGAACAGATTTTATGCGCCGGAATAGGTGGTTTTGCCAAATAAAAGAATAGAATAGAATACTAAGAATTCATTTTTATTAAATTCCCTATCAATTTTCTTTCCTTTGAATATAATTTTGACAAAAAAATAGATGGACTAATACCAGAGCTTTGAAGAATTAATTCGTTTTTAAATGAATTCACTAACAATCGAATTCAGTTTTCTTTAGAATTGAATGGATTCTTTTTCTTAAGTAATTCATTGAATTCGTTCAACTGAAGGCGTTCAACAAAAAGCAAATTCAAAAAATTAATTCAATTGCTATAGTTATTTTTTATTAAATCAAGTGAATTAATTCCTTACTGAATTAATTCACCACTGAATTCGTTCAATTTAATTTTCGTTCAGTGAATTAAAAAAAATTACGTTCAGTGAATTAAAAGAAAAATACGTTGAATGAATTGGAAAATAAAAAATTACGTTCACTGAATTAAAAAACGAAAAATTAGGTTCACTTTTCGCAAAAAAAACATTTTTTGATTTTTGTTTTTTCCCTATACTAATTTTGCTGCTCGCCTGTTACATTTTTTCATCTCCTTCTGTAGCACATTTCGTAAACAAAAATAATTATTCTCTTTAGTTTGCAAGAACACTAACACCACATAGTAATTAAGGAGAATTTGCTAAAATTCAATTTTTGCCCTCATCGTTCACGCTAAATAAAGCTCGAAAAAAGAAACCCTTAATTAATTTTTTTTTAGATATTTTATGATATTTTTAAGCATTTTAAAACAATTAGCTAGCTACATTAGTTTTGATAATGTTACAAATATAAGTTATATCAATTTTCAATTCAGCTAATTTATTTCTAAGCTGAATAGATTCAAATTTGTATTTGAAAAATATCTTATATCAAATTTATAACAAATATTAATTTGGCACTATTTACTTAATGTTCCATGATTTCAGTTAGATCAATAAGCTTTTATATTATGGTATTTCCAACAATTTCAAATCAATTTCAGATATTTAAGCTAGCTGAATAAGCCCCATAAATACCCTTTACCATATTTTTAAATATTTTCTGATATTTTAAAAAAATGTTAAAACAATTCAACTATCTTAATTAGTTTATAACCATTTTACAAATATAACTTAACTCACTTGTTACAGTTTAAACAATTTAGTTAATTTATTTCTAAGAAGAATTGATTAAAACTTGTATTTCAAAAAAATTTTGCATCAATTTTAGAACAAATATTTGGCAATTGCTGTGTTTTTGCTTTAACTATTCTCACAGAGAATAAAAAATATTTAAAGAATTCAATAAGGCCAGCAGGACAGAATACGCTATTTCGGCTTTCACTACAAAACCATCGTCAGTATCGTTTGCCTTGATGGGTTAATCAATGATAATGGTCTACTTATGTTAAGTGGGAAACAAGTAATAATATGTTAAGAACTCAACTAGGCTAACATCAACGAAATCTAACAATGCTATTTGTTATTACTGTTTTTGCTTTGAACTTTAATTCTTAAAGTATCGCAGCTGGTTCTATTCAACTCTGTATATGATAACGACAATGAACCGTTAAATTTAAATGTACAATTGTAACCATTTTTAAACTACAACATAAATCCATGTTGATAGTAAACAATTAGACATTAAATTATATTTTTCACTGTATCTAGTGTGCTAAGATGAATGGAGGGTATGTACAGTTGATCTTTTATTTGGTAAATGAATGTTTTTCGTTCTATTTGAGATCATATATATTATATCTTTCTTTTTATATTATTTTTAAATTAAAGAAAGATGATACAATTTTTACATGTAAATTACAGAGAATAAAAAAATTGAAAGAATTCGATAAGGCCAGCAGGACAGAATACGTATTGTCGGCTTTCGCTATAAAGCCATCGTCAGTGTCGTTTGCCTTGCAAGTTTTTCATAGAAATATATTTTTTTAATAGAAATATTTAAAACTTTTTGTAAATTTCTAATTTAACATAAAATGTTGCTTAATATCGTTAATTCTACAAAGGGTTTAGTGTTTTAATACCATCAAAATTGCAAATACTAATATGATTTTACATATTAAAACTCATTGCTTTCCCATTTTAATTCAAAATCATTTTAAACATATTTTAAATCTGTATTTTTTTCTCTCCTTCTCTATTTTTTCAGCCTTGGTGGTAGTGGTCCTGTCATCCCTTCCTATTTTGCCGAATTCCAACATAAATCGAAACGTGGCTCAATGTTTAGTTTCATGGCTGCCTTCTGGACATTTGGTAATCTCTTTGTAGCCGGATTAGCTTGGCTCATCACTCCCATGGCGTATTTTTTTGATGACTTGCTCCATTACTTCTTTTATTGTGGCTTTTTTGTTATTCTATTTGCCTGAATCACCCAAATTCATATTGTAAAAGGGTAAACAAGACAAGGCTTTGGCTACTTGCCGTGGCATTTTTGTAACCAACACCGCTGAATTGTATCCCGTAACCGATTTGGATGTTGATGAAAAATTAATGGAAGAATAAAAGAATCTAAAAAAGAGTCTATCAAGGGCAAATACTCAAAAATGTTATCCGGTATGGCGAATCACAGTAAACAATTGCTTATTTCACCTATCTTGAAATTCACCGTTGTCTCTATTATTAATAACTTTACTTTCCACATTGGTTACTATGGTCTGATGATGTGGTTCCCAGAATTGTTCAATTGTTTTGAGGAATATAGCACCAACTTTCCCGGTGATAGCTTGTGTATGTGCAGTTACTGAATATGTGGTCGGTACAGGTTCTCACGCAGATGCGGTGTGCTCTTCCCACATTCTTTCAGCTGTATTTATGGAGTGTTTGATCTCTTTGGCTTCTGCTTTACCCGCCAATTTAATGATTGCTATCCTGGGTTAGGATTTATTGGGTCGTAAATCCTTCTTGATTTTTGGTACCACTACAACTGGTGATTATATTTGGCAGTATTCAGTGGTGCCATTTCAGCTGCTAACGCTGCTTTGGATTGTTTGATTACCGAAGTGTTCCCCACACATTTGCGTGCTACTGGTGTGGCCATTTCTATGGTGGCTGCTCGTATGGGTGGTGTTATTGTTATTGCTACACTATTGGACCAATATAAAACGAAAATCTTTCTCATCCAAACTACACTCACACATAAAACTACACAAACACTTGCACACACATCCATACACACACACAACTACAATTTGTACACATATTTTAAAGTTATTATGAAGAAAATTTAATGTTATTGTGATGGAAGATGAGCCATTTTTAAGGTTTCCGCTATATTTTTATAGTGGATCTGGTTACAATTCTTACACCTCTTTGGTATTTTATTTTATTGTTCTAATGTTTAGGTATTGTATATTATATAGAGACTTGATGCTAAATATATATGTATAAATATGTATTAATTGTTAATTTAAAATAAAAAACCAAAACTAAAATATGAAAAAAAAAAATTAAAATTAATAATAAATAAAATTTGTAAATTCTATTTGGATTTTGTAATATTTAATCTTAAACCGAACAAAAATAACACTCATTGTAACAATCTTCAGATCAACTAAAAATCTGTAATAAAAATAAACAATAAATTTAAGTGTTTTATTAATAAGCTAACACAGAGCGAAATTTTTTTTTCAATATTTCTCCGATAAATATTATACTCAAATGTCTTTTTTTTTGATCGAAAATTTTTTTTCTCAATTTCCCCCCAATATTATACTCAAATGAACGGGCATTTCAAGGCCTATTAAACAGTATATAATTTTTTGGAAAATTCCGTGCAATGAAGTTTTCCTAATCGATATTCGTTAATTGAAAAAGGAGCTTGGCACTGAAAACCATTTTTATTGGATGCCCTATAAATTTCCAATATTATACTCAAATGAACGGGCATTTCAAGGCCTATTAAGGAGTATATAATTCTTTGGAAAATTCCGTGCAATAAAGTTTTCGTAATCGATATTCATTAATCGTGATTTTTTTGTCTCGATATTCATTAATCGTCATTTTCTCAAAAACTAAAAGGAGCTTCGCACTGAAAAGCATGTTTTTTAATTGCTTTTGAAATTTCCTTTCGTTTGAGTATAATTTTGACCAAAAGAAAAAAAATTTTTTTTTTGCCAAAATCAATGGACTTACACTGTCTTTTTTTTTTGATCGAAAATTTTTTTTCTCAATTTCCCCCCAATATTATACTCAAATGAACGGGCATTTCAAGGCCTATTAAACAGTATATAATTTTTTGGAAAATTCCGTGCAATGAAGTTTTCCTAATCGATATTCGTTAATTGAAAAAGGAGCTTGGCACTGAAAACCATTTTTATTGGATGCCCTATAAATTTCCAATATTATACTCAAATGAACGGGCATTTCAAGGCCTATTAAGGAGTATATAATTCTTTGGAAAATTCCGTGCAATAAAGTTTTCGTAATCGATATTCATTAATCGTGATTTTTTTGTCTCGATATTCATTAATCGTCATTTTCTCAAAAACTAAAAGGAGCTTCGCACTGAAAAGCATGTTTTTTAATTGCTTTTGAAATTTCCTTTCGTTTGAGTATAATTTTGACCAAAAGAAAAAAAATTTTTTTTTTTGCCAAAATCAATGGACTATACACTGTCTTTTTTTTTTGATCGAAAATTTTTTTTCTCAATTTCCCCCCAATATTATACTCAAATGAACGGGCATTTCAAGGCCTATTAAACAGTATATAATTTTTTGGAAAATTCCGTGCAATGAAGTTTTCCTAATCGATATTCGTTAATTGAAAAAGGAGCTTGGCACTGAAAACCATTTTTATTGGATGCCCTATAAATTTCCAATATTATACTCAAATGAACGGGCATTTCAAGGCCTATTAAGGAGTATATAATTCTTTGGAAAATTCCGTGCAATAAAGTTTTCGTAATCGATATTCATTAATCGTGATTTTTTTGTCTCGATATTCATTAATCGTCATTTTCTCAAAAACTAAAAGGAGCTTCGCACTGAAAAGCATGTTTTTTAATTGCTTTTGAAATTTCCTTTCGTTTGAGTATAATTTTGACCAAAAGAAAAAAAATTTTTTTTTTGCCAAAATCAATGGACTATACACTGTCTTTTTTTTTTGATCGAAAATTTTTTTTCTTAATTTCCCCCCAATATTATACTCAAATGAACGGGCATTTCAAGGCCTATTAAACAGTATATAATTTTTTTGAAAATTCCGTGCAATGAAGTTTTCCTAATCGATATTCGTTAATTGAAAAAGGAGCTTGGCACTGAAAACCATTTTTATTGGATGCCCTATAAATTTCCAATATTATACTCAAATGAACGGGCATTTCAAGGCCTATTAAGGAGTATATAATTCTTTGGAAAATTCCGTGCAATAAAGTTTTCGTAATCGATATTCATTAATCGTGATTTTTTTGTCTCGATATTCATTAATCGTCATTTTCTCAAAAACTAAAAGGAGCTTCGCACTGAAAAGCATGTTTTTTAATTGCTTTTGAAATTTCCTTTCGTTTGAGTATAATTTTGACCAAAAGAAAAAAATTTTTTTTTTTTTTGCCAAAATCAATGGACTTACACTGTCTTTTTTTTTTGATCGAAAATTTTTTTTCTCAATTTCCCCCCAATATTATACTCAAATGAACGGGCATTTCAAGGCCTATTAAACAGTATATAATTTTTTGGAAAATTCCGTGCAATGAAGTTTTCCTAATCGATATTCGTTAATTGAAAAAGGAGCTTGGCACTGAAAACCATTTTTATTGGATGCCCTATAAATTTCCAATATTATACTCAAATGAACGGGCATTTCAAGGTCTATTAAGGAGTATATAATTCTTTGGAAAATTCCGTGCAATAAAGTTTTCGTAATCGATATTCATTAATCGTGATTTTTTTGTCTCGATATTCATTAATCGTCATTTTCTCAAAAACTAAAAGGAGCTTCGCACTGAAAAGCATGTTTTTTAATTGCTTTTGAAATTTCCTTTCGTTTGAGTATAATTTTGACCAAAAGAAAAAAAATTTTTTTTTTGCCAAAATCAATGGACTATACACTGTCTTTTTTTTTGATCGAAAAATTTTTTTCTCAATTTCCCCCCAATATTATACTCAAATGAACGGGCATTTCAAGGCCTATTAAACAGTATATAATTTTTTGGAAAATTCCGTGCAATGAAGTTTTCCTAATCGATATTCGTTAATTGAAAAAGGAGCTTGGCACTGAAAACCATTTTTATTGGATGCCCTATAAATTTCCAATATTATACTCAAATGAACGGGCATTTCAAGGCCTATTAAGGAGTATATAATTCTTTGGAAAATTCCGTGCAATAAAGTTTTCGTAATCGATATTCATTAATCGTGATTTTTTTGTCTCGATATTCATTAATCGTCATTTTCTCAAAAACTAAAAGGAGCTTCGCACTGAAAAGCATGTTTTTTAATTGCTTTTGAAATTTCCTTTCGTTTGAGTATAATTTTGACCAAAAGAAAAAAAATTTTTTTTTTGCCAAAATCAATGGACTTACACTGTCTTTTTTTTTTGATCGAAAATTTTTTTTCTCAATTTCCCCCCAATATTATACTCAAATGAACGGGCATTTCAAGGCCTATTAAACAGTATATAATTTTTTGGAAAATTCCGTGCAATGAAGTTTTCCTAATCGATATTCGTTAATTGAAAAAGGAGCTTGGCACTGAAAACCATTTTTATTGGATGCCCTATAAATTTCCAATATTATACTCAAATGAACGGGCATTTCAAGGCCTATTAAGGAGTATATAATTCTTTGGAAAATTCCGTGCAATAAAGTTTTCGTAATCGATATTCATTAATCGTGATTTTTTTGTCTCGATATTCATTAATCGTCATTTTCTCAAAAACTAAAAGGAGCTTCGCACTGAAAAGCATGTTTTTTAATTGCTTTTGAAATTTCCTTTCGTTTGAGTATAATTTTGACCAAAAGAAAAAAAATTTTTTTTTTTGCCAAAATCAATGGACTATACACTGTCTTTTTTTTTTGATCGAAAATTTTTTTTCTCAATTTCCCCCCAATATTATACTCAAATGAACGGGCATTTCAAGGCCTATTAAACAGTATATAATTTTTTGGAAAATTCCGTGCAATGAAGTTTTCCTAATCGATATTCGTTAATTGAAAAAGGAGCTTGGCACTGAAAACCATTTTTATTGGATGCCCTATAAATTTCCAATATTATACTCAAATGAACGGGCATTTCAAGGCCTATTAAGGAGTATATAATTCTTTGGAAAATTCCGTGCAATAAAGTTTTCGTAATCGATATTCATTAATCGTGATTTTTTTGTCTCGATATTCATTAATCGTCATTTTCTCAAAAACTAAAAGGAGCTTCGCACTGAAAAGCATGTTTTTTAATTGCTTTTGAAATTTCCTTTCGTTTGAGTATAATTTTGACCAAAAGAAAAAAAATTTTTTTTTTGCCAAAATCAATGGACTATACACTGTCTTTTTTTTTGATCGAACATTTTTTTTCTCAATTTCCCCCCAATATTATACTCAAATGAACGGGCATTTCAAGGCCTATTAAACAGTATATAATTTTTTGGAAAATTCCGTGCAATGAAGTTTTCCTAATCGATATTCGTTAATTGAAAAAGGAGCTTGGCACTGAAAACCATTTTTATTGGATGCCCTATAAATTTCCAATATTATACTCAAATGAACGGGCATTTCAAGGCCTATTAAGGAGTATATAATTCTTTGGAAAATTCCGTGCAATAAAGTTTTCGTAATCGATATTCATTAATCGTGATTTTTTTGTCTCGATATTCATTAATCGTCATTTTCTCAAAAACTAAAAGGAGCTTCGCACTGAAAAGCATGTTTTTTAATTGCTTTTGAAATTTCCTTTCGTTTGAGTATAATTTTGACCAAAAGAAAAAAAATTTTTTTTTTTGCCAAAATCAATGGACTATACACTGTCTTTTTTTTTTGATCGAAAAATTTTTTTCTCAATTTCCCCCCAATATTATACTCAAATGAACGGGCATTTCAAGGCCTATTAAACAGTATATAATTTTTTGGAAAATTCCGTGCAATGAAGTTTTCCTAATCGATATTCGTTAATTGAAAAAGGAGCTTGGCACTGAAAACCATTTTTATTGGATGCCCTATAAATTTCCAATATTATACTCAAATGAACGGGCATTTCAAGGCCTATTAAGGAGTATATAATTCTTTGGAAAATTCCGTGCAATAAAGTTTTCGTAATCGATATTCATTAATCGTGATTTTTTTGTCTCGATATTCATTAATCGTCATTTTCTCAAAAACTAAAAGGAGCTTCGCACTGAAAAGCATGTTTTTTAATTGCTTTTGAAATTTCCTTTCGTTTGAGTATAATTTTGACCAAAAGAAAAAAAATTTTTTTTTTGCCAAAATCAATGGACTATACACTGTCTTTTTTTTTTGATCGAAAATTTTTTTTCTCAATTTCCCCCCAATATTATACTCAAATGAACGGGCATTTCAAGGCCTATTAAACAGTATATAATTTTTTGGAAAATTCCGTGCAATGAAGTTTTCCTAATCGATATTCGTTAATTGAAAAAGGAGCTTGGCACTGAAAACCATTTTTATTGGATGCCCTATAAATTTCCAATATTATACTCAAATGAACGGGCATTTCAAGGCCTATTAAGGAGTATATAATTCTTTGGAAAATTCCGTGCAATAAAGTTTTCGTAATCGATATTCATTAATCGTGATTTTTTTGTCTCGATATTCATTAATCGTCATTTTCTCAAAAACTAAAAGGAGCTTCGCACTGAAAAGCATGTTTTTTAATTGCTTTTGAAATTTCCTTTCGTTTGAGTATAATTTTGACCAAAAGAAAAAAAATTTTTTTTTTTGCCAAAATCAATGGACTATACACTGTCTTTTTTTTTGATCGAAAAATTTTTTTCTCAATTTCCCCCCAATATTATACTCAAATGAACGGGCATTTCAAGGCCTATTAAACAGTATATAATTTTTTGGAAAATTCCGTGCAATGAAGTTTTCCTAATCGATATTCGTTAATTGAAAAAGGAGCTTGGCACTGAAAACCATTTTTATTGGATGCCCTATAAATTTCCAATATTATACTCAAATGAACGGGCATTTCAAGGCCTATTAAGGAGTATATAATTCTTTGGAAAATTCCGTGCAATAAAGTTTTCGTAATCGATATTCATTAATCGTGATTTTTTTGTCTCGATATTCATTAATCGTCATTTTCTCAAAAACTAAAAGGAGCTTCGCACTGAAAAGCATGTTTTTTAATTGCTTTTGAAATTTCCTTTCGTTTGAGTATAATTTTGACCAAAAGAAAAAAAAATTTTTTTTTGCCAAAATCAATGGACTATACACTGTCTTTTTTTTTTGATCGAAAATTTTTTTTCTCAATTTCCCCCCAATATTATACTCAAATGAACGGGCATTTCAAGGCCTATTAAACAGTATATAATTTTTTGGAAAATTCCGTGCAATGAAGTTGTCCTAATCGATATTCGTTAATTGAAAAAGGAGCTTGGCACTGAAAACCATTTTTATTGGATGCCCTATAAATTTCCAATATTATACTCAAATGAACGGGCATTTCAAGGCCTATTAAGGAGTATATAATTCTTTGGAAAATTCCGTGCAATAAAGTTTTCGTAATCGATATTCATTAATCGTGATTTTTTTGTCTCGATATTCATTAATCGTCATTTTCTCAAAAACTAAAAGGAGCTTCGCACTGAAAAGCATGTTTTTTAATTGCTTTTGAAATTTCCTTTCGTTTGAGTATAATTTTGACCAAAAGAAAAAAAATTTTTTTTTTGCCAAAATCAATGGACTATACACTGTCTTTTTTTTTTGATCGAAAAATTTTTTTCTCAATTTCCCCCCAATATTATACTCAAATGAACGGGCATTTCAAGGCCTATTAAACAGTATATAATTTTTTGGAAAATTCCGTGCAATGAAGTTTTCCTAATCGATATTCGTTAATTGAAAAAGGAGCTTGGCACTGAAACCCATTTTTATTGGATGCCCTATAAATTTCCAATATTATACTCAAATGAACGGGCATTTCAAGGCCTATTAAGGAGTATATAATTCTTTGGAAAATTCCGTGCAATAAAGTTTTCGTAATCGATATTCATTAATCGTGATTTTTTTGTCTCGATATTCATTAATCGTCATTTTCTCAAAAACTAAAAGGAGCTTCGCACTGAAAAGCATGTTTTTTAATTGCTTTTGAAATTTCCTTTCGTTTGAGTATAATTTTGACCAAAAGAAAAAAAATTTTTTTTTTTGCCAAAATCAATGGACTATACACTGTCTTTTTTTTTTGATCGAAAAATTTTTTTCTCAATTTCCCCCCAATATTATACTCAAATGAACGGGCATTTCAAGGCCTATTAAACAGTATATAATTTTTTGGAAAATTCCGTGCAATGAAGTTTTCCTAATCGATATTCGTTAATTGAAAAAGGAGCTTGGCACTGAAAACCATTTTTATTGGATGCCCTATAAATTTCCAATATTATACTCAAATGAACGGGCATTTCAAGGCCTATTAAGGAGTATATAATTCTTTGGAAAATTCCGTGCAATAAAGTTTTCGTAATCGATATTCATTAATCGTGATTTTTTTGTCTCGATATTCATTAATCGTCATTTTCTCAAAAACTAAAAGGAGCTTCGCACTGAAAAGCATGTTTTTTAATTGCTTTTGAAATTTCCTTTCGTTTGAGTATAATTTTGACCAAAAGAAAAAAATTTTTTTTTTGCCAAAATCAATGGACTATACACTGTCTTTTTTTTTTGATCGAAAAATTTTTTTCTCAATTTCCCCCCAATATTATACTCAAATGAACGGGCATTTCAAGGCCTATTAAACAGTATATAATTTTTTGGAAAATTCCGTGCAATGAAGTTTTCCTAATCGATATTCGTTAATTGAAAAAGGAGCTTGGCACTGAAACCCATTTTTATTGGATGCCCTATAAATTTCCAATATTATACTCAAATGAACGGGCATTTCAAGGCCTATTAAGGAGTATATAATTCTTTGGAAAATTCCGTGCAATAAAGTTTTCGTAATCGATATTCATTAATCGTGATTTTTTTGTCTCGATATTCATTAATCGTCATTTTCTCAAAAACTAAAAGGAGCTTCGCACTGAAAAGCATGTTTTTTAATTGCTTTTGAAATTTCCTTTCGTTTGAGTATAATTTTGACCAAAAGAAAAAAAATTTTTTTTTTTGCCAAAATCAATGGACTATACACTGTCTTTTTTTTTTGATCGAAAAATTTTTTTCTCAATTTCCCCCCAATATTATACTCAAATGAACGGGCATTTCAAGGCCTATTAAACAGTATATAATTTTTTGGAAAATTCCGTGCAATGAAGTTTTCCTAATCGATATTCGTTAATTGAAAAAGGAGCTTGGCACTGAAAACCATTTTTATTGGATGCCCTATAAATTTCCAATATTATACTCAAATGAACGGGCATTTCAAGGCCTATTAAGGAGTATATAATTCTTTGGAAAATTCCGTGCAATAAAGTTTTCGTAATCGATATTCATTAATCGTGATTTTTTTGTCTCGATATTCATTAATCGTCATTTTCTCAAAAACTAAAAGGAGCTTCGCACTGAAAAGCATGTTTTTTAATTGCTTTTGAAATTTCCTTTCGTTTGAGTATAATTTTGACCAAAAGAAAAAAATTTTTTTTTTGCCAAAATCAATGGACTATACACTGTCTTTTTTTTTTGATCGAAAAATTTTTTTCTCAATTTCCCCCCAATATTATACTCAAATGAACGGGCATTTCAAGGCCTATTAAACAGTATATAATTTTTTGGAAAATTCCGTGCAATGAAGTTTTCCTAATCGATATTCGTTAATTGAAAAAGGAGCTTGGCACTGAAACCCATTTTTATTGGATGCCCTATAAATTTCCAATATTATACTCAAATGAACGGGCATTTCAAGGCCTATTAAGGAGTATATAATTCTTTGGAAAATTCCGTGCAATAAAGTTTTCGTAATCGATATTCATTAATCGTGATTTTTTTGTCTCGATATTCATTAATCGTCATTTTCTCAAAAACTAAAAGGAGCTTCGCACTGAAAAGCATGTTTTTTAATTGCTTTTGAAATTTCCTTTCGTTTGAGTATAATTTTGACCAAAAGAAAAAAAATTTTTTTTTTTGCCAAAATCAATGGACTATACACTGTCTTTTTTTTTTGATCGAAAAATTTTTTTCTCAATTTCCCCCCAATATTATACTCAAATGAACGGGCATTTCAAGGCCTATTAAACAGTATATAATTTTTTGGAAAATTCCGTGCAATGAAGTTTTCCTAATCGATATTCGTTAATTGAAAAAGGAGCTTGGCACTGAAAACCATTTTTATTGGATGCCATATAAATTTCCAATATTATACTCAAATGAACGGGCATTTCAAGGCCTATTAAGGAGTATATAATTCTTTGGAAAATTCCGTGCAATAAAGTTTTCGTAATCGATATTCATTAATCGTGATTTTTTTGTCTCGATATTCATTAATCGTCATTTTCTCAAAAACTAAAAGGAGCTTCGCACTGAAAAGCATGTTTTTTAATTGCTTTTGAAATTTCCTTTCGTTTGAGTATAATCTTGACCAAAAGAAAAAAAATTTTTTTTTTGCCAAAATCAATGGACTTATACACTGTCTTTTTTTTTTTGATCGAAAAATTTTTTTCTCAATTTCCCCCCAATATTATACTCAAATGAACGGGCATTTCAAGGCCTATTAAACAGTATATACTTTTTTGGAAAATTCCGTGCAATGAAGTTTTCCTAATCGATATTCGTTAATTGAAAAAGGAGCTTTGCACTGAAAACCATTTTTATTGGATGCCCTATAAATTTCCAATATTATACTCAAATGAACGGGCATTTCAAGGCCTATTAAGGAGTATATAATTCTTTGGAAAATTCCGTGCAATAAAGTTTTCGTAATCGATATTCATTAATCGTGATTTTTTTGTCTCGATATTCATTAATCGTCATTTTCTCAAAAACTAAAAGGAGCTTCGCACTGAAAAGCATGTTTTTTAATTGCTTTTGAAATTTCCTTTCGTTTGAGTATAATTTTGACCAAAAGAAAAAAAATTTTTTTTTTGCCAAAATCAATGGACTATACACTGTCTTTTTTTTTTGATCGAAAATTTTTTTTCTCAATTTCCCCCCAATATTATACTCAAATGAACGGGCATTTCAAGGCCTATTAAACAGTATATAATTTTTTGGAAAATTCCGTGCAATGAAGTTTTCCTAATCGATATTCGTTAATTGAAAAAGGAGCTTGGCACTGAAAACCATTTTTATTGGATGCCCTATAAATTTCCAATATTATACTCAAATCAACGGGCATTTCAAGGCCTATTAAGGAGTATATAATTCTTTGGAAAATTCCGTGCAATAAAGTTTTCGTAATCGATATTCATTAATCGTGATTTTTTTGTCTCGATATTCATTAATCGTCATTTTCTCAAAAACTAAAAGGAGCTTCGCACTGAAAAGCATGTTTTTTAATTGCTTTTGAAATTTCCTTTCGTTTGAGTATAATTTTGACCAAAAGAAAAAAAATTTTTTTTTTTGCCAAAATCAATGGACTATACACTGTCTTTTTTTTTTGATCGAAAATTTTTTTTCTCAATTTCCCCCCAATATTATACTCAAATGAACGGGCATTTCAAGGCCTATTAAACAGTATATAATTTTTTGGAAAATTCCGTGCAATGAAGTTTTCCTAATCGATATTCGTTAATTGAAAAAGGAGCTTGGCACTGAAAACCATTTTTATTGGATGCCCTATAAATTTCCAATATTATACTCAAATGAACGGGCATTTCAAGGCCTATTAAGGAGTATATAATTCTTTGGAAAATTCCGTGCAATAAAGTTTTCGTAATCGATATTCATTAATCGTGATTTTTTTGTCTCGATATTCATTAATCGTCATTTTCTCAAAAACTAAAAGGAGCTTCGCACTGAAAAGCATGTTTTTTAATTGCTTTTGAAATTTCCTTTCGTTTGAGTATAATTTTGACCAAAAGAAAAAAAATTTTTTTTTGCCAAAATCAATGGACTATACACTGTCTTTTTTTTTTATCGAAAAATTTTTTTCTCAATTTCCCCCCAATATTATACTCAAATGAACGGGCATTTCAAGGCCTATTAAACAGTATATAATTTTTTGGAAAATTCCGTGCAATGAAGTTTTCCTAATCGATATTCGTTAATTGAAAAAGGAGCTTGGCACTGAAAACCATTTTTATTGGATGCCCTATAAATTTCCAATATTATACTCAAATGAACGGGCATTTCAAGGCCTATTAAGGAGTATATAATTCTTTGGAAAATTCCGTGCAATAAAGTTTTCGTAATCGATATTCATTAATCGTGATTTTTTTGTCTCGATATTCATTAATCGTCATTTTCTCAAAAACTAAAAGGAGCTTCGCACTGAAAAGCATGTTTTTTAATTGCTTTTGAAATTTCCTTTCGTTTGAGTATAATCTTGACCAAAAGAAAAAAATTTTTTTTTTGCCAAAATCAATGGACTTATACACTGTCTTTTTTTTTTGATCGAAAAATTTTTTTCTCAATTTCCCCCCAATATTATACTCAAATGAACGGGCATTTCAAGGCCTATTAAACAGTATATAATTTTTTGGAAAATTCCGTGCAATGAAGTTTTCCTAATCGATATTCGTTAATTGAAAAAGGAGCTTGGCACTGAAAACCATTTTTATTGGATGCCCTATAAATTTCCAATATTATACTCAAATGAACGGGCATTTCAAGGCCTATTAAGGAGTATATAATTCTTTGGAAAATTCCGTGCAATAAAGTTTTCGTAATCGATATTCATTAATCGTGATTTTTTTGTCTCGATATTCATTAATCGTCATTTTCTCAAAAACTAAAAGGAGCTTCGCACTGAAAAGCATGTTTTTTAATTGCTTTTGAAATTTCCTTTCGTTTGAGTATAATTTTGACCAAAAGAAAAAAAATTTTTTTTTTGCCAAAATCAATGGACTATACACTGTCTTTTTTTTTTGATCGAAAATTTTTTTTCTCAATTTCCCCCCAATATTATACTCAAATGAACGGGCATTTCAAGGCCTATTAAACAGTATATAATTTTTTGGAAAATTCCGTGCAATGAAGTTTTCCTAATCGATATTCGTTAATTGAAAAAGGAGCTTGGCACTGAAAACCATTTTTATTGGATGCCCTATAAATTTCCAATATTATACTCAAATGAACGGGCATTTCAAGGCCTATTAAGGAGTATATAATTCTTTGGAAAATTCCGTGCAATAAAGTTTTCGTAATCGATATTCATTAATCGTGATTTTTTTGTCTCGATATTCATTAATCGTCATTTTCTCAAAAACTAAAAGGAGCTTCGCACTGAAAAGCATGTTTTTTAATTGCTTTTGAAATTTCCTTTCGTTTGAGTATAATTTTGACCAAAAGAAAAAAAATTTTTTTTTTGCCAAAATCAATGGACTATACACTGTCTTTTTTTTTTGATCGAAAATTTTTTTTCTCAATTTCCCCCCAATATTATACTCAAATGAACGGGCATTTCAAGGCCTATTAAACAGTATATAATTTTTTGGAAAATTCCGTGCAATGAAGTTTTCCTAATCGATATTCGTTAATTGAAAAAGGAGCTTGGCACTGAAACCCATTTTTATTGGATGCCCTATAAATTTCCAATATTATACTCAAATGAACGGGCATTTCAAGGCCTATTAAGGAGTATATAATTCTTTGGAAAATTCCGTGCAATAAAGTTTTCGTAATCGATATTCATTAATCGTGATTTTTTTGTCTCGATATTCATTAATCGTCATTTTCTCAAAAACTAAAAGGAGCTTCGCACTGAAAAGCATGTTTTTTAATTGCTTTTGAAATTTCCTTTCGTTTGAGTATAATTTTGACCAAAAGAAAAAAAATTTTTTTTTTTGCCAAAATCAATGGACTATACACTGTCTTTTTTTTTTGATCGAAAAATTTTTTTCTCAATTTCCCCCCAATATTATACTCAAATGAACGGGCATTTCAAGGCCTATTAAACAGTATATAATTTTTTGGAAAATTCCGTGCAATGAAGTTTTCCTAATCGATATTCGTTAATTGAAAAAGGAGCTTGGCACTGAAAACCATTTTTATTGGATGCCCTATAAATTTCCAATATTATACTCAAATGAACGGGCATTTCAAGGCCTATTAAGGAGTATATAATTCTTTGGAAAATTCCGTGCAATAAAGTTTTCGTAATCGATATTCATTAATCGTGATTTTTTTGTCTCGATATTCATTAATCGTCATTTTCTCAAAAACTAAAAGGAGCTTCGCACTGAAAAGCATGTTTTTTAATTGCTTTTGAAATTTCCTTTCGTTTGAGTATAATTTTGACCAAAAGAAAAAAAATTTTTTTTTTGCCAAAATCAATGGACTTACACTGTCTTTTTTTTTTGATCGAAAATTTTTTTTCTCAATTTCCCCCCAATATTATACTCAAATGAACGGGCATTTCAAGGCCTATTAAACAGTATATAATTTTTTGGAAAATTCCGTGCAATGAAGTTTTCCTAATCGATATTCGTTAATTGAAAAAGGAGCTTGGCACTGAAAACCATTTTTATTGGATGCCCTATAAATTTCCAATATTATACTCAAATGGACGGGCATTTCAAGGCCTATTAAGGAGTATATAATTCTTTGGAAAATTCCGTGCAATAAAGTTTTCGTAATCGATATTCATTAATCGTGATTTTTTTGTCTCGATATTCATTAATCGTCATTTTCTCAAAAACTAAAAGGAGCTTCGCACTGAAAAGCATGTTTTTTAATTGCTTTTGAAATTTCCTTTCGTTTGAGTATAATTTTGACCAAAAGAAAAAAAATTTTTTTTTTTGCCAAAATCAATGGACTATACACTGTCTTTTTTTTTTGATCGAAAATTTTTTTTCTCAATTTCCCCCCAATATTATACTCAAATGAACGGGCATTTCAAGGCCTATTAAACAGTATATAATTTTTTGGAAAATTCCGTGCAATGAAGTTTTCCTAATCGATATTCGTTAATTGAAAAAGGAGCTTGGCACTGAAAACCATTTTTATTGGATGCCCTATAAATTTCCAATATTATACTCAAATGAACGGGCATTTCAAGGCCTATTAAGGAGTATATAATTCTTTGGAAAATTCCGTGCAATAAAGTTTTCGTAATCGATATTCATTAATCGTGATTTTTTTGTCTCGATATTCATTAATCGTCATTTTCTCAAAAACTAAAAGGAGCTTCGCACTGAAAAGCATGTTTTTTAATTGCTTTTGAAATTTCCTTTCGTTTGAGTATAATTTTGACCAAAAGAAAAAAAATTTTTTTTTTGCCAAAATCAATGGACTATACACTGTCTTTTTTTTTTGATCGAAAATTTTTTTTCTTAATTTCCCCCCAATATTATACTCAAATGAACGGGCATTTCAAGGCCTATTAAACAGTATATAATTTTTTTGAAAATTCCGTGCAATGAAGTTTTCCTAATCGATATTCGTTAATTGAAAAAGGAGCTTGGCACTGAAAACCATTTTTATTGGATGCCCTATAAATTTCCAATATTATACTCAAATGAACGGGCATTTCAAGGCCTATTAAGGAGTATATAATTCTTTGGAAAATTCCGTGCAATAAAGTTTTCGTAATCGATATTCATTAATCGTGATTTTTTTGTCTCGATATTCATTAATCGTCATTTTCTCAAAAACTAAAAGGAGCTTCGCACTGAAAAGCATGTTTTTTAATTGCTTTTGAAATTTCCTTTCGTTTGAGTATAATTTTGACCAAAAGAAAAAAATTTTTTTTTTTTTTGCCAAAATCAATGGACTTACACTGTCTTTTTTTTTTGATCGAAAATTTTTTTTCTCAATTTCCCCCCAATATTATACTCAAATGAACGGGCATTTCAAGGCCTATTAAACAGTATATAATTTTTTGGAAAATTCCGTGCAATGAAGTTTTCCTAATCGATATTCGTTAATTGAAAAAGGAGCTTGGCACTGAAAACCATTTTTATTGGATGCCCTATAAATTTCCAATATTATACTCAAATGAACGGGCATTTCAAGGTCTATTAAGGAGTATATAATTCTTTGGAAAATTCCGTGCAATAAAGTTTTCGTAATCGATATTCATTAATCGTGATTTTTTTGTCTCGATATTCATTAATCGTCATTTTCTCAAAAACTAAAAGGAGCTTCGCACTGAAAAGCATGTTTTTTAATTGCTTTTGAAATTTCCTTTCGTTTGAGTATAATTTTGACCAAAAGAAAAAAAATTTTTTTTTTGCCAAAATCAATGGACTATACACTGTCTTTTTTTTTGATCGAAAAATTTTTTTCTCAATTTCCCCCCAATATTATACTCAAATGAACGGGCATTTCAAGGCCTATTAAACAGTATATAATTTTTTGGAAAATTCCGTGCAATGAAGTTTTCCTAATCGATATTCGTTAATTGAAAAAGGAGCTTGGCACTGAAAACCATTTTTATTGGATGCCCTATAAATTTCCAATATTATACTCAAATGAACGGGCATTTCAAGGCCTATTAAGGAGTATATAATTCTTTGGAAAATTCCGAGCAATAAAGTTTTCGTAATCGATATTCATTAATCGTGATTTTTTTGTCTCGATATTCATTAATCGTCATTTTCTCAAAAACTAAAAGGAGCTTCGCACTGAAAAGCATGTTTTTTAATTGCTTTTGAAATTTCCTTTCGTTTGAGTATAATTTTGACCAAAAGAAAAAAAATTTTTTTTTTGCCAAAATCAATGGACTTACACTGTCTTTTTTTTTTGATCGAAAATTTTTTTTCTCAATTTCCCCCCAATATTATACTCAAATGAACGGGCATTTCAAGGCCTATTAAACAGTATATAATTTTTTGGAAAATTCCGTGCAATGAAGTTTTCCTAATCGATATTCGTTAATTGAAAAAGGAGCTTGGCACTGAAAACCATTTTTATTGGATGCCCTATAAATTTCCAATATTATACTCAAATGAACGGGCATTTCAAGGCCTATTAAGGAGTATATAATTCTTTGGAAAATTCCGTGCAATAAAGTTTTCGTAATCGATATTCATTAATCGTGATTTTTTTGTCTCGATATTCATTAATCGTCATTTTCTCAAAAACTAAAAGGAGCTTCGCACTGAAAAGCATGTTTTTTAATTGCTTTTGAAATTTCCTTTCGTTTGAGTATAATTTTGACCAAAAGAAAAAAAATTTTTTTTTTTGCCAAAATCAATGGACTATACACTGTCTTTTTTTTTTGATCGAAAATTTTTTTTCTCAATTTCCCCCCAATATTATACTCAAATGAACGGGCATTTCAAGGCCTATTAAACAGTATATAATTTTTTGGAAAATTCCGTGCAATGAAGTTTTCCTAATCGATATTCGTTAATTGAAAAAGGAGCTTGGCACTGAAAACCATTTTTATTGGATGCCCTATAAATTTCCAATATTATACTCAAATGAACGGGCATTTCAAGGCCTATTAAGGAGTATATAATTCTTTGGAAAATTCCGTGCAATAAAGTTTTCGTAATCGATATTCATTAATCGTGATTTTTTTGTCTCGATATTCATTAATCGTCATTTTCTCAAAAACTAAAAGGAGCTTCGCACTGAAAAGCATGTTTTTTAATTGCTTTTGAAATTTCCTTTCGTTTGAGTATAATTTTGACCAAAAGAAAAAAAATTTTTTTTTTGCCAAAATCAATGGACTATACACTGTCTTTTTTTTTGATCGAACATTTTTTTTCTCAATTTCCCCCCAATATTATACTCAAATGAACGGGCATTTCAAGGCCTATTAAACAGTATATAATTTTTTGGAAAATTCCGTGCAATGAAGTTTTCCTAATCGATATTCGTTAATTGAAAAAGGAGCTTGGCACTGAAAACCATTTTTATTGGATGCCCTATAAATTTCCAATATTATACTCAAATGAACGGGCATTTCAAGGCCTATTAAGGAGTATATAATTCTTTGGAAAATTCCGTGCAATAAAGTTTTCGTAATCGATATTCATTAATCGTGATTTTTTTGTCTCGATATTCATTAATCGTCATTTTCTCAAAAACTAAAAGGAGCTTCGCACTGAAAAGCATGTTTTTTAATTGCTTTTGAAATTTCCTTTCGTTTGAGTATAATTTTGACCAAAAGAAAAAAAATTTTTTTTTTTGCCAAAATCAATGGACTATACACTGTCTTTTTTTTTTGATCGAAAAATTTTTTTCTCAATTTCCCCCCAATATTATACTCAAATGAACGGGCATTTCAAGGCCTATTAAACAGTATATAATTTTTTGGAAAATTCCGTGCAATGAAGTTTTCCTAATCGATATTCGTTAATTGAAAAAGGAGCTTGGCACTGAAAACCATTTTTATTGGATGCCCTATAAATTTCCAATATTATACTCAAATGAACGGGCATTTCAAGGCCTATTAAGGAGTATATAATTCTTTGGAAAATTCCGTGCAATAAAGTTTTCGTAATCGATATTCATTAATCGTGATTTTTTTGTCTCGATATTCATTAATCGTCATTTTCTCAAAAACTAAAAGGAGCTTCGCACTGAAAAGCATGTTTTTTAATTGCTTTTGAAATTTCCTTTCGTTTGAGTATAATTTTGACCAAAAGAAAAAAAATTTTTTTTTTGCCAAAATCAATGGACTATACACTGTCTTTTTTTTTTGATCGAAAATTTTTTTTCTCAATTTCCCCCCAATATTATACTCAAATGAACGGGCATTTCAAGGCCTATTAAACAGTATATAATTTTTTGGAAAATTCCGTGCAATGAAGTTTTCCTAATCGATATTCGTTAATTGAAAAAGGAGCTTGGCACTGAAAACCATTTTTATTGGATGCCCTATAAATTTCCAATATTATACTCAAATGAACGGGCATTTCAAGGCCTATTAAGGAGTATATAATTCTTTGGAAAATTCCGTGCAATAAAGTTTTCGTAATCGATATTCATTAATCGTGATTTTTTTGTCTCGATATTCATTAATCGTCATTTTCTCAAAAACTAAAAGGAGCTTCGCACTGAAAAGCATGTTTTTTAATTGCTTTTGAAATTTCCTTTCGTTTGAGTATAATTTTGACCAAAAGAAAAAAAATTTTTTTTTTTGCCAAAATCAATGGACTATACACTGTCTTTTTTTTTGATCGAAAAATTTTTTTCTCAATTTCCCCCCAATATTATACTCAAATGAACGGGCATTTCAAGGCCTATTAAACAGTATATAATTTTTTGGAAAATTCCGTGCAATGAAGTTTTCCTAATCGATATTCGTTAATTGAAAAAGGAGCTTGGCACTGAAAACCATTTTTATTGGATGCCCTATAAATTTCCAATATTATACTCAAATGAACGGGCATTTCAAGGCCTATTAAGGAGTATATAATTCTTTGGAAAATTCCGTGCAATAAAGTTTTCGTAATCGATATTCATTAATCGTGATTTTTTTGTCTCGATATTCATTAATCGTCATTTTCTCAAAAACTAAAAGGAGCTTCGCACTGAAAAGCATGTTTTTTAATTGCTTTTGAAATTTCCTTTCGTTTGAGTATAATTTTGACCAAAAGAAAAAAAAATTTTTTTTTGCCAAAATCAATGGACTATACACTGTCTTTTTTTTTTGATCGAAAATTTTTTTTCTCAATTTCCCCCCAATATTATACTCAAATGAACGGGCATTTCAAGGCCTATTAAACAGTATATAATTTTTTGGAAAATTCCGTGCAATGAAGTTGTCCTAATCGATATTCGTTAATTGAAAAAGGAGCTTGGCACTGAAAACCATTTTTATTGGATGCCCTATAAATTTCCAATATTATACTCAAATGAACGGGCATTTCAAGGCCTATTAAGGAGTATATAATTCTTTGGAAAATTCCGTGCAATAAAGTTTTCGTAATCGATATTCATTAATCGTGATTTTTTTGTCTCGATATTCATTAATCGTCATTTTCTCAAAAACTAAAAGGAGCTTCGCACTGAAAAGCATGTTTTTTAATTGCTTTTGAAATTTCCTTTCGTTTGAGTATAATTTTGACCAAAAGAAAAAAAATTTTTTTTTTGCCAAAATCAATGGACTATACACTGTCTTTTTTTTTTGATCGAAAAATTTTTTTCTCAATTTCCCCCCAATATTATACTCAAATGAACGGGCATTTCAAGGCCTATTAAACAGTATATAATTTTTTGGAAAATTCCGTGCAATGAAGTTTTCCTAATCGATATTCGTTAATTGAAAAAGGAGCTTGGCACTGAAACCCATTTTTATTGGATGCCCTATAAATTTCCAATATTATACTCAAATGAACGGGCATTTCAAGGCCTATTAAGGAGTATATAATTCTTTGGAAAATTCCGTGCAATAAAGTTTTCGTAATCGATATTCATTAATCGTGATTTTTTTGTCTCGATATTCATTAATCGTCATTTTCTCAAAAACTAAAAGGAGCTTCGCACTGAAAAGCATGTTTTTTAATTGCTTTTGAAATTTCCTTTCGTTTGAGTATAATTTTGACCAAAAGAAAAAAAATTTTTTTTTTTGCCAAAATCAATGGACTATACACTGTCTTTTTTTTTTGATCGAAAAATTTTTTTCTCAATTTCCCCCCAATATTATACTCAAATGAACGGGCATTTCAAGGCCTATTAAACAGTATATAATTTTTTGGAAAATTCCGTGCAATGAAGTTTTCCTAATCGATATTCGTTAATTGAAAAAGGAGCTTGGCACTGAAAACCATTTTTATTGGATGCCCTATAAATTTCCAATATTATACTCAAATGAACGGGCATTTCAAGGCCTATTAAGGAGTATATAATTCTTTGGAAAATTCCGTGCAATAAAGTTTTCGTAATCGATATTCATTAATCGTGATTTTTTTGTCTCGATATTCATTAATCGTCATTTTCTCAAAAACTAAAAGGAGCTTCGCACTGAAAAGCATGTTTTTTAATTGCTTTTGAAATTTCCTTTCGTTTGAGTATAATTTTGACCAAAAGAAAAAAATTTTTTTTTTGCCAAAATCAATGGACTATACACTGTCTTTTTTTTTTGATCGAAAAATTTTTTTCTCAATTTCCCCCCAATATTATACTCAAATGAACGGGCATTTCAAGGCCTATTAAACAGTATATAATTTTTTGGAAAATTCCGTGCAATGAAGTTTTCCTAATCGATATTCGTTAATTGAAAAAGGAGCTTGGCACTGAAACCCATTTTTATTGGATGCCCTATAAATTTCCAATATTATACTCAAATGAACGGGCATTTCAAGGCCTATTAAGGAGTATATAATTCTTTGGAAAATTCCGTGCAATAAAGTTTTCGTAATCGATATTCATTAATCGTGATTTTTTTGTCTCGATATTCATTAATCGTCATTTTCTCAAAAACTAAAAGGAGCTTCGCACTGAAAAGCATGTTTTTTAATTGCTTTTGAAATTTCCTTTCGTTTGAGTATAATTTTGACCAAAAGAAAAAAAATTTTTTTTTTTGCCAAAATCAATGGACTATACACTGTCTTTTTTTTTTGATCGAAAAATTTTTTTCTCAATTTCCCCCCAATATTATACTCAAATGAACGGGCATTTCAAGGCCTATTAAACAGTATATAATTTTTTGGAAAATTCCGTGCAATGAAGTTTTCCTAATCGATATTCGTTAATTGAAAAAGGAGCTTGGCACTGAAAACCATTTTTATTGGATGCCATATAAATTTCCAATATTATACTCAAATGAACGGGCATTTCAAGGCCTATTAAGGAGTATATAATTCTTTGGAAAATTCCGTGCAATAAAGTTTTCGTAATCGATATTCATTAATCGTGATTTTTTTGTCTCGATATTCATTAATCGTCATTTTCTCAAAAACTAAAAGGAGCTTCGCACTGAAAAGCATGTTTTTTAATTGCTTTTGAAATTTCCTTTCGTTTGAGTATAATCTTGACCAAAAGAAAAAAAATTTTTTTTTTGCCAAAATCAATGGACTTATACACTGTCTTTTTTTTTTTGATCGAAAAATTTTTTTCTCAATTTCCCCCCAATATTATACTCAAATGAACGGGCATTTCAAGGCCTATTAAACAGTATATACTTTTTTGGAAAATTCCGTGCAATGAAGTTTTCCTAATCGATATTCGTTAATTGAAAAAGGAGCTTTGCACTGAAAACCATTTTTATTGGATGCCCTATAAATTTCCAATATTATACTCAAATGAACGGGCATTTCAAGGCCTATTAAGGAGTATATAATTCTTTGGAAAATTCCGTGCAATAAAGTTTTCGTAATCGATATTCATTAATCGTGATTTTTTTGTCTCGATATTCATTAATCGTCATTTTCTCAAAAACTAAAAGGAGCTTCGCACTGAAAAGCATGTTTTTTAATTGCTTTTGAAATTTCCTTTCGTTTGAGTATAATTTTGACCAAAAGAAAAAAAATTTTTTTTTTGCCAAAATCAATGGACTATACACTGTCTTTTTTTTTTGATCGAAAATTTTTTTTCTCAATTTCCCCCCAATATTATACTCAAATGAACGGGCATTTCAAGGCCTATTAAACAGTATATAATTTTTTGGAAAATTCCGTGCAATGAAGTTTTCCTAATCGATATTCGTTAATTGAAAAAGGAGCTTGGCACTGAAAACCATTTTTATTGGATGCCCTATAAATTTCCAATATTATACTCAAATCAACGGGCATTTCAAGGCCTATTAAGGAGTATATAATTCTTTGGAAAATTCCGTGCAATAAAGTTTTCGTAATCGATATTCATTAATCGTGATTTTTTTGTCTCGATATTCATTAATCGTCATTTTCTCAAAAACTAAAAGGAGCTTCGCACTGAAAAGCATGTTTTTTAATTGCTTTTGAAATTTCCTTTCGTTTGAGTATAATTTTGACCAAAAGAAAAAAAATTTTTTTTTTTGCCAAAATCAATGGACTATACACTGTCTTTTTTTTTTGATCGAAAATTTTTTTTCTCAATTTCCCCCCAATATTATACTCAAATGAACGGGCATTTCAAGGCCTATTAAACAGTATATAATTTTTTGGAAAATTCCGTGCAATGAAGTTTTCCTAATCGATATTCGTTAATTGAAAAAGGAGCTTGGCACTGAAACCCATTTTTATTGGATGCCCTATAAATTTCCAATATTATACTCAAATGAACGGGCATTTCAAGGCCTATTAAGGAGTATATAATTCTTTGGAAAATTCCGTGCAATAAAGTTTTCGTAATCGATATTCATTAATCGTGATTTTTTTGTCTCGATATTCATTAATCGTCATTTTCTCAAAAACTAAAAGGAGCTTCGCACTGAAAAGCATGTTTTTTAATTGCTTTTGAAATTTCCTTTCGTTTGAGTATAATTTTGACCAAAAGAAAAAAAAATTTTTTTTTTGCCAAAATCAATGGACTATACACTGTCTTTTTTTTTTGATCGAAAAATTTTTTTCTCAATTTCCCGCCAATATTATACTCAAATGAACGGGCATTTCAAGGCCTATTAAACAGTATATAATTTTTTGGAAAATTCCGTGCAATGAAGTTTTCCTAATCGATATTCGTTAATTGAAAAAGGAGCTTGGCACTGAAAACCATTTTTATTGGATGCCCTATAAATTTCCAATATTATACTCAAATGAACGGGCATTTCAAGGCCTATTAAGGAGTATATAATTCTTTGGAAAATTCCGTGCAATAAAGTTTTCGTAATCGATATTCATTAATCGTGATTTTTTTGTCTCGATATTCATTAATCGTCATTTTCTCAAAAACTAAAAGGAGCTTCGCACTGAAAAGCATGTTTTTTAATTGCTTTTGAAATTTCCTTTCGTTTGAGTATAATTTTGACCAAAAGAAAAAAAATTTTTTTTTGCCAAAATCAATGGACTATACACTGTCTTTTTTTTTTATCGAAAAATTTTTTTCTCAATTTCCCCCCAATATTATACTCAAATGAACGGGCATTTCAAGGCCTATTAAACAGTATATAATTTTTTGGAAAATTCCGTGCAATGAAGTTTTCCTAATCGATATTCGTTAATTGAAAAAGGAGCTTGGCACTGAAAACCATTTTTATTGGATGCCCTATAAATTTCCAATATTATACTCAAATGAACGGGCATTTCAAGGCCTATTAAGGAGTATATAATTCTTTGGAAAATTCCGTGCAATAAAGTTTTCGTAATCGATATTCATTAATCGTGATTTTTTTGTCTCGATATTCATTAATCGTCATTTTCTCAAAAACTAAAAGGAGCTTCGCACTGAAAAGCATGTTTTTTAATTGCTTTTGAAATTTCCTTTCGTTTGAGTATAATCTTGACCAAAAGAAAAAAATTTTTTTTTTGCCAAAATCAATGGACTTATACACTGTCTTTTTTTTTTGATCGAAAAATTTTTTTCTCAATTTCCCCCCAATATTATACTCAAATGAACGGGCATTTCAAGGCCTATTAAACAGTATATAATTTTTTGGAAAATTCCGTGCAATGAAGTTTTCCTAATCGATATTCGTTAATTGAAAAAGGAGCTTGGCACTGAAAACCATTTTTATTGGATGCCCTATAAATTTCCAATATTATACTCAAATGAACGGGCATTTCAAGGCCTATTAAGGAGTATATAATTCTTTGGAAAATTCCGTGCAATAAAGTTTTCGTAATCGATATTCATTAATCGTGATTTTTTTGTCTCGATATTCATTAATCGTCATTTTCTCAAAAACTAAAAGGAGCTTCGCACTGAAAAGCATGTTTTTTAATTGCTTTTGAAATTTCCTTTCGTTTGAGTATAATTTTGACCAAAAGAAAAAAAATTTTTTTTTTGCCAAAATCAATGGACTATACACTGTCTTTTTTTTTTGATCGAAAATTTTTTTTCTCAATTTCCCCCCAATATTATACTCAAATGAACGGGCATTTCAAGGCCTATTAAACAGTATATAATTTTTTGGAAAATTCCGTGCAATGAAGTTTTCCTAATCGATATTCGTTAATTGAAAAAGGAGCTTGGCACTGAAAACCATTTTTATTGGATGCCCTATAAATTTCCAATATTATACTCAAATGAACGGGCATTTCAAGGCCTATTAAGGAGTATATAATTCTTTGGAAAATTCCGTGCAATAAAGTTTTCGTAATCGATATTCATTAATCGTGATTTTTTTGTCTCGATATTCATTAATCGTCATTTTCTCAAAAACTAAAAGGAGCTTCGCACTGAAAAGCATGTTTTTTAATTGCTTTTGAAATTTCCTTTCGTTTGAGTATAATTTTGACCAAAAGAAAAAAAATTTTTTTTTTGCCAAAATCAATGGACTATACACTGTCTTTTTTTTTTGATCGAAAATTTTTTTTCTCAATTTCCCCCCAATATTATACTCAAATGAACGGGCATTTCAAGGCCTATTAAACAGTATATAATTTTTTGGAAAATTCCGTGCAATGAAGTTTTCCTAATCGATATTCGTTAATTGAAAAAGGAGCTTGGCACTGAAACCCATTTTTATTGGATGCCCTATAAATTTCCAATATTATACTCAAATGAACGGGCATTTCAAGGCCTATTAAGGAGTATATAATTCTTTGGAAAATTCCGTGCAATAAAGTTTTCGTAATCGATATTCATTAATCGTGATTTTTTTGTCTCGATATTCATTAATCGTCATTTTCTCAAAAACTAAAAGGAGCTTCGCACTGAAAAGCATGTTTTTTAATTGCTTTTGAAATTTCCTTTCGTTTGAGTATAATTTTGACCAAAAGAAAAAAAATTTTTTTTTTTGCCAAAATCAATGGACTATACACTGTCTTTTTTTTTTGATCGAAAAATTTTTTTCTCAATTTCCCCCCAATATTATACTCAAATGAACGGGCATTTCAAGGCCTATTAAACAGTATATAATTTTTTGGAAAATTCCGTGCAATGAAGTTTTCCTAATCGATATTCGTTAATTGAAAAAGGAGCTTGGCACTGAAAACCATTTTTATTGGATGCCCTATAAATTTCCAATATTATACTCAAATGAACGGGCATTTCAAGGCCTATTAAGGAGTATATAATTCTTTGGAAAATTCCGTGCAATAAAGTTTTCGTAATCGATATTCATTAATCGTGATTTTTTTGTCTCGATATTCATTAATCGTCATTTTCTCAAAAACTAAAAGGAGCTTCGCACTGAAAAGCATGTTTTTTAATTGCTTTTGAAATTTCCTTTCGTTTGAGTATAATTTTGACTAAAAGAAAAAAAATTTTTTTTTTGCCAAAATCAATGGACTATACACTGTCTTTTTTTTTTGATCGAAAATTTTTTTTCTCAATTTCCCCCCAATATTATACTCAAATGAACGGGCATTTCAAGGCCTATTAAACAGTATATAATTTTTTGGAAAATTCCGTGCAATGAAGTTTTCCTAATCGATATTCGTTAATTGAAAAAGGAGCTTGGCACTGAAAACCATTTTTATTGGATGCCCTATAAATTTCCAATATTATACTCAAATCAACGGGCATTTCAAGGCCTATTAAGGAGTATATAATTCTTTGGAAAATTCCGTGCAATAAAGTTTTCGTAATCGATATTCATTAATCGTGATTTTTTTGTCTCGATATTCATTAATCGTCATTTTCTCAAAAACTAAAAGGAGCTTCGCACTGAAAAGCATGTTTTTTAATTGCTTTTGAAATTTCCTTTCGTTTGAGTATAATTTTGACCAAAAGAAAAAAAATTTTTTTTTTTGCCAAAATCAATGGACTATACACTGTCTTTTTTTTTTGATCGAAAATTTTTTTTCTCAATTTCCCCCCAATATTATACTCAAATGAACGGGCATTTCAAGGCCTATTAAACAGTATATAATTTTTTGGAAAATTCCGTGCAATGAAGTTTTCCTAATCGATATTCGTTAATTGAAAAAGGAGCTTGGCACTGAAAACCATTTTTATTGGATGCCCTATAAATTTCCAATATTATACTCAAATGAACGGGCATTTCAAGGCCTATTAAGGAGTATATAATTCTTTGGAAAATTCCGTGCAATAAAGTTTTCGTAATCGATATTCATTAATCGTGATTTTTTTGTCTCGATATTCATTAATCGTCATTTTCTCAAAAACTAAAAGGAGCTTCGCACTGAAAAGCATGTTTTTTAATTGCTTTTGAAATTTCCTTTCGTTTGAGTATAATTTTGACCAAAAGAAAAAAAATTTTTTTTTTGCCAAAATCAATGGACTATACACTGTCTTTTTTTTTTGATCGAAAATTTTTTTTCTCAATTTCCCCCCAATATTATACTCAAATGAACGGGCATTTCAAGGCCTATTAAACAGTATATAATTTTTTGGAAAATTCCGTGCAATGAAGTTTTCCTAATCGATATTCGTTAATTGAAAAAGGAGCTTGGCACTGAAAACCATTTTTATTGGATGCCCTATAAATTTCCAATATTATACTCAAATCAACGGGCATTTCAAGGCCTATTAAGGAGTATATAATTCTTTGGAAAATTCCGTGCAATAAAGTTTTCGTAATCGATATTCATTAATCGTGATTTTTTTGTCTCGATATTCATTAATCGTCATTTTCTCAAAAACTAAAAGGAGCTTCGCACTGAAAAGCATGTTTTTTAATTGCTTTTGAAATTTCCTTTCGTTTGAGTATAATTTTGACCAAAAGAAAAAAAATTTTTTTTTTTGCCAAAATCAATGGACTATACACTGTCTTTTTTTTTTGATCGAAAATTTTTTTTCTCAATTTCCCCCCAATATTATACTCAAATGAACGGGCATTTCAAGGCCTATTAAACAGTATATAATTTTTTGGAAAATTCCGTGCAATGAAGTTTTCCTAATCGATATTCGTTAATTGAAAAAGGAGCTTGGCACTGAAAACCATTTTTATTGGATGCCCTATAAATTTCCAATATTATACTCAAATGAACGGGCATTTCAAGGCCTATTAAGGAGTATATAATTCTTTGGAAAATTCCGTGCAATAAAGTTTTCGTAATCGATATTCATTAATCGTGATTTTTTTGTCTCGATATTCATTAATCGTCATTTTCTCAAAAACTAAAAGGAGCTTCGCACTGAAAAGCATGTTTTTTAATTGCTTTTGAAATTTCCTTTCGTTTGAGTATAATTTTGACCAAAAGAAAAAAAATTTTTTTTTTGCCAAAATCAATGGACTATACACTGTCTTTTTTTTTTGATCGAAAAATTTTTTTCTCAATTTCCCCCCAATATTATACTCAAATGAACGGGCATTTCAAGGCCTATTAAACAGTATATAATTTTTTGGAAAATTCCGTGCAATGAAGTTTTCCTAATCGATATTCGTTAATTGAAAAAGGAGCTTGGCACTGAAAACCATTTTTATTGGATGCCCTATAAATTTCCAATATTATACTCAAATCAACGGGCATTTCAAGGCCTATTAAGGAGTATATAATTCTTTGGAAAATTCCGTGCAATAAAGTTTTCGTAATCGATATTCATTAATCGTGATTTTTTTGTCTCGATATTCATTAATCGTCATTTTCTCAAAAACTAAAAGGAGCTTCGCACTGAAAAGCATGTTTTTTAATTGCTTTTGAAATTTCCTTTCGTTTGAGTATAATTTTGACCAAAAGAAAAAAAATTTTTTTTTTTGCCAAAATCAATGGACTATACACTGTCTTTTTTTTTTGATCGAAAATTTTTTTTCTCAATTTCCCCCCAATATTATACTCAAATGAACGGGCATTTCAAGGCCTATTAAACAGTATATAATTTTTTGGAAAATTCCGTGCAATGAAGTTTTCCTAATCGATATTCGTTAATTGAAAAAGGAGCTTGGCACTGAAAACCATTTTTATTGGATGCCCTATAAATTTCCAATATTATACTCAAATGAACGGGCATTTCAAGGCCTATTAAGGAGTATATAATTCTTTGGAAAATTCCGTGCAATAAAGTTTTCGTAATCGATATTCATTAATCGTGATTTTTTTGTCTCGATATTCATTAATCGTCATTTTCTCAAAAACTAAAAGGAGCTTCGCACTGAAAAGCATGTTTTTTAATTGCTTTTGAAATTTCCTTTCGTTTGAGTATAATTTTGACCAAAAGAAAAAAAATTTTTTTTTTGCCAAAATCAATGGACTATACACTGTCTTTTTTTTTTGATCGAAAATTTTTTTTTCTCAATTTCCCCCCAATATTATACTCAAATGAACGGGCATTTCAAGGCCTATTAAACAGTATATAATTTTTTGGAAAATTCCGTGCAATGCAGTTTTCCTAATCGATATTCGTTAATTGAAAAAGGAGCTTGGCACTGAAAACCATTTTTATTGGATGCCCTATAAATTTCCAATATTATACTCAAATCAACGGGCATTTCAAGGCCTATTAAGGAGTATATAATTCTTTGGAAAATTCCGTGCAATAAAGTTTTCGTAATCGATATTCATTAATCGTGATTTTTTTGTCTCGATATTCATTAATCGTCATTTTCTCAAAAACTAAAAGGAGCTTCGCACTGAAAAGCATGTTTTTTAATTGCTTTTGAAATTTCCTTTCGTTTGAGTATAATTTTGACCAAAAGAAAAAAAAATTTTTTTTTTGCCAAAATCAATGGACTATACACTGTCTTTTTTTTTTGATCGAAAATTTTTTTTCTCAATTTCCCCCCAATATTATACTCAAATGAACGGGCATTTCAAGGCCTATTAAACAGTATATAATTTTTTGGAAAATTCCGTGCAATGAAGTTTTCCTAATCGATATTCGTTAATTGAAAAAGGAGCTTGGCACTGAAAACCATTTTTATTGGATGCCCTATAAATTTCCAATATTATACTCAAATGAACGGGCATTTCAAGGCCTATTAAGGAGTATATAATTCTTTGGAAAATTCCGTGCAATAAAGTTTTCGTAATCGATATTCATTAATCGTGATTTTTTTGTCTCGATATTCATTAATCGTCATTTTCTCAAAAACTAAAAGGAGCTTCGCACTGAAAAGCATGTTTTTTAATTGCTTTTGAAATTTCCTTTCGTTTGAGTATAATTTTGACCAAAAGAAAAAAAATTTTTTTTTTGCCAAAATCAATGGACTATACACTGTCTTTTTTTTTTGATCGAAAATTTTTTTTCTCAATTTCCCCCCAATATTATACTCAAATGAACGGGCATTTCAAGGCCTATTAAACAGTATATAATTTTTTGGAAAATTCCGTGCAATGAAGTTTTCCTAATCGATATTCGTTAATTGAAAAAGGAGCTTGGCACTGAAAACCATTTTTATTGGATGCCCTATAAATTTCCAATATTATACTCAAATCAACGGGCATTTCAAGGCCTATTAAGGAGTATATAATTCTTTGGAAAATTCCGTGCAATAAAGTTTTCGTAATCGATATTCATTAATCGTGATTTTTTTGTCTCGATATTCATTAATCGTCATTTTCTCAAAAACTAAAAGGAGCTTCGCACTGAAAAGCATGTTTTTTAATTGCTTTTGAAATTTCCTTTCGTTTGAGTATAATTTTGACCAAAAGAAAAAAAATTTTTTTTTTTGCCAAAATCAATGGACTATACACTGTCTTTTTTTTTTGATCGAAAAATTTTTTTCTCAATTTCCCCCCAATATTATACTCAAATGAACGGGCATTTCAAGGCCTATTAAACAGTATATAATTTTTTGGAAAATTCCGTGCAATGAAGTTTTCCTAATCGATATTCGTTAATTGAAAAAGGAGCTTGGCACTGAAAACCATTTTTATTGGATGCCCTATAAATTTCCAATATTATACTCAAATGAACGGGCATTTCAAGGCCTATTAAGGAGTATATAATTCTTTGGAAAATTCCGTGCAATAAAGTTTTCGTAATCGATATTCATTAATCGTGATTTTTTTGTCTCGATATTCATTAATCGTCATTTTCTCAAAAACTAAAAGGAGCTTCGCACTGAAAAGCATGTTTTTTAATTGCTTTTGAAATTTCCTTTCGTTTGAGTATAATTTTGACCAAAAGAAAAAAATTTTTTTTTTGCCAAAATCAATGGACTATACACTGTCTTTTTTTTTTGATCGAAAAATTTTTTTCTCAATTTCCCCCCAATATTATACTCAAATGAACGGGCATTTCAAGGCCTATTAAACAGTATATAATTTTTTGGAAAATTCCGTGCAATGAAGTTTTCCTAATCGATATTCGTTAATTGAAAAAGGAGCTTGGCACTGAAAACCATTTTTATTGGATGCCCTATAAATTTCCAATATTATACTCAAATGAACGGGCATTTCAAGGCCTATTAAGGAGTATATAATTCTTTGGAAAATTCCGTGCAATAAAGTTTTCGTAATCGATATTCATTAATCGTGATTTTTTTGTCTCGATATTCATTAATCGTCATTTTCTCAAAAACTAAAAGGAGCTTCGCACTGAAAAGCATGTTTTTTAATTGCTTTTGAAATTTCCTTTCGTTTGAGTATAATTTTGACCAAAAGAAAAAAATTTTTTTTTTTTTTTGCCAAAATCAATGGACTTACACTGTCTTTTTTTTTTGATCGAAAATTTTTTTTCTCAATTTCCCCCCAATATTATACTCAAATGAACGGGCATTTCAAGGCCTATTAAACAGTATATAATTTTTTGGAAAATTCCGTGCAATGAAGTTTTCCTAATCGATATTCGTTAATTGAAAAAGGAGCTTGGCACTGAAAACCATTTTTATTGGATGCCCTATAAATTTCCAATATTATACTCAAATGAACGGGCATTTCAAGGTCTATTAAGGAGTATATAATTCTTTGGAAAATTCCGTGCAATAAAGTTTTCGTAATCGATATTCATTAATCGTGATTTTTTTGTCTCGATATTCATTAATCGTCATTTTCTCAAAAACTAAAAGGAGCTTCGCACTGAAAAGCATGTTTTTTAATTGCTTTTGAAATTTCCTTTCGTTTGAGTATAATTTTGACCAAAAGAAAAAAAATTTTTTTTTTGCCAAAATCAATGGACTATACACTGTCTTTTTTTTTGATCGAAAAATTTTTTTCTCAATTTCCCCCCAATATTATACTCAAATGAACGGGCATTTCAAGGCCTATTAAACAGTATATAATTTTTTGGAAAATTCCGTGCAATGAAGTTTTCCTAATCGATATTCGTTAATTGAAAAAGGAGCTTGGCACTGAAAACCATTTTTATTGGATGCCCTATAAATTTCCAATATTATACTCAAATGAACGGGCATTTCAAGGCCTATTAAGGAGTATATAATTCTTTGGAAAATTCCGTGCAATAAAGTTTTCGTAATCGATATTCATTAATCGTGATTTTTTTGTCTCGATATTCATTAATCGTCATTTTCTCAAAAACTAAAAGGAGCTTCGCACTGAAAAGCATGTTTTTTAATTGCTTTTGAAATTTCCTTTCGTTTGAGTATAATTTTGACCAAAAGAAAAAAAATTTTTTTTTTGCCAAAATCAATGGACTTACACTGTCTTTTTTTTTTGATCGAAAATTTTTTTTCTCAATTTCCCCCCAATATTATACTCAAATGAACGGGCATTTCAAGGCCTATTAAACAGTATATAATTTTTTGGAAAATTCCGTGCAATGAAGTTTTCCTAATCGATATTCGTTAATTGAAAAAGGAGCTTGGCACTGAAAACCATTTTTATTGGATGCCCTATAAATTTCCAATATTATACTCAAATGAACGGGCATTTCAAGGCCTATTAAGGAGTATATAATTCTTTGGAAAATTCCGTGCAATAAAGTTTTCGTAATCGATATTCATTAATCGTGATTTTTTTGTCTCGATATTCATTAATCGTCATTTTCTCAAAAACTAAAAGGAGCTTCGCACTGAAAAGCATGTTTTTTAATTGCTTTTGAAATTTCCTTTCGTTTGAGTATAATTTTGACCAAAAGAAAAAAAATTTTTTTTTTGCCAAAATCAATGGACTATACACTGTCTTTTTTTTTGATCGAACATTTTTTTTCTCAATTTCCCCCCAATATTATACTCAAATGAACGGGCATTTCAAGGCCTATTAAACAGTATATAATTTTTTGGAAAATTCCGTGCAATGAAGTTTTCCTAATCGATATTCGTTAATTGAAAAAGGAGCTTGGCACTGAAAACCATTTTTATTGGATGCCCTATAAATTTCCAATATTATACTCAAATGAACGGGCATTTCAAGGCCTATTAAGGAGTATATAATTCTTTGGAAAATTCCGTGCAATAAAGTTTTCGTAATCGATATTCATTAATCGTGATTTTTTTGTCTCGATATTCATTAATCGTCATTTTCTCAAAAACTAAAAGGAGCTTCGCACTGAAAAGCATGTTTTTTAATTGCTTTTGAAATTTCCTTTCGTTTGAGTATAATTTTGACCAAAAGAAAAAAAAATTTTTTTTTGCCAAAATCAATGGACTATACACTGTCTTTTTTTTTTGATCGAAAAATTTTTTTCTCAATTTCCCCCCAATATTATACTCAAATGAACGGGCATTTCAAGGCCTATTAAACAGTATATAATTTTTTGGAAAATTCCGTGCAATGAAGTTGTCCTAATCGATATTCGTTAATTGAAAAAGGAGCTTGGCACTGAAAACCATTTTTATTGGATGCCCTATAAATTTCCAATATTATACTCAAATGAACGGGCATTTCAAGGCCTATTAAGGAGTATATAATTCTTTGGAAAATTCCGTGCAATAAAGTTTTCGTAATCGATATTCATTAATCGTGATTTTTTTGTCTCGATATTCATTAATCGTCATTTTCTCAAAAACTAAAAGGAGCTTCGCACTGAAAAGCATGTTTTTTAATTGCTTTTGAAATTTCCTTTCGTTTGAGTATAATTTTGACCAAAAGAAAAAAATTTTTTTTTTGCCAAAATCAATGGACTATACACTGTCTTTTTTTTTTGATCGAGAAATTTTTTTCTCAATTTCCCCCCAATATTATACTCAAATGAACGGGCATTTCAAGGCCTATTAAACAGTATATAATTTTTTGGAAAATTCCGTGCAATGAAGTTTTCCTAATCGATATTCGTTAATTGAAAAAGGAGCTTGGCACTGAAACCCATTTTTATTGGATGCCCTATAAATTTCCAATATTATACTCAAATGAACGGGCATTTCAAGGCCTATTAAGGAGTATATAATTCTTTGGAAAATTCCGTGCAATAAAGTTTTCGTAATCGATATTCATTAATCGTGATTTTTTTGTCTCGATATTCATTAATCGTCATTTTCTCAAAAACTAAAAGGAGCTTCGCACTGAAAAGCATGTTTTTTAATTGCTTTTGAAATTTCCTTTCGTTTGAGTATAATTTTGACCAAAAGAAAAAAAATTTTTTTTTTTGCCAAAATCAATGGACTATACACTGTCTTTTTTTTTTGATCGAAAATTTTTTTTCTCAATTTCCCCCCAATATTATACTCAAATGAACGGGCATTTCAAGGCCTATTAAACAGTATATAATTTTTTGGAAAATTCCGTGCAATGAAGTTTTCCTAATCGATATTCGTTAATTGAAAAAGGAGCTTGGCACTGAAAACCATTTTTATTGGATGCCATATAAATTTCCAATATTATACTCAAATGAACGGGCATTTCAAGGCCTATTAAGGAGTATATAATTCTTTGGAAAATTCCGTGCAATAAAGTTTTCGTAATCGATATTCATTAATCGTGATTTTTTTGTCTCGATATTCATTAATCGTCATTTTCTCAAAAACTAAAAGGAGCTTCGCACTGAAAAGCATGTTTTTTAATTGCTTTTGAAATTTCCTTTCGTTTGAGTATAATCTTGACCAAAAGAAAAAAATTTTTTTTTTGCCAAAATCAATGGACTTATACACTGTCTTTTTTTTTTTGATCGAAAAATTTTTTTCTCAATTTCCCCCCAATATTATACTCAAATGAACGGGCATTTCAAGGCCTATTAAACAGTATATACTTTTTTGGAAAATTCCGTGCAATGAAGTTTTCCTAATCGATATTCGTTAATTGAAAAAGGAGCTTTGCACTGAAAACCATTTTTATTGGATGCCCTATAAATTTCCAATATTATACTCAAATGAACGGGCATTTCAAGGCCTATTAAGGAGTATATAATTCTTTGGAAAATTCCGTGCAATAAAGTTTTCGTAATCGATATTCATTAATCGTGATTTTTTTGTCTCGATATTCATTAATCGTCATTTTCTCAAAAACTAAAAGGAGCTTCGCACTGAAAAGCATGTTTTTTAATTGCTTTTGAAATTTCCTTTCGTTTGAGTATAATTTTGACCAAAAGAAAAAAAATTTTTTTTTTGCCAAAATCAATGGACTATACACTGTCTTTTTTTTTTGATCGAAAATTTTTTTTCTCAATTTCCCCCCAATATTATACTCAAATGAACGGGCATTTCAAGGCCTATTAAACAGTATATAATTTTTTGGAAAATTCCGTGCAATGAAGTTTTCCTAATCGATATTCGTTAATTGAAAAAGGAGCTTGGCACTGAAAACCATTTTTATTGGATGCCCTATAAATTTCCAATATTATACTCAAATCAACGGGCATTTCAAGGCCTATTAAGGAGTATATAATTCTTTGGAAAATTCCGTGCAATAAAGTTTTCGTAATCGATATTCATTAATCGTGATTTTTTTGTCTCGATATTCATTAATCGTCATTTTCTCAAAAACTAAAAGGAGCTTCGCACTGAAAAGCATGTTTTTTAATTGCTTTTGAAATTTCCTTTCGTTTGAGTATAATTTTGACCAAAAGAAAAAAAATTTTTTTTTTTGCCAAAATCAATGGACTATACACTGTCTTTTTTTTTTGATCGAAAATTTTTTTTCTCAATTTCCCCCCAATATTATACTCAAATGAACGGGCATTTCAAGGCCTATTAAACAGTATATAATTTTTTGGAAAATTCCGTGCAATGAAGTTTTCCTAATCGATATTCGTTAATTGAAAAAGGAGCTTGGCACTGAAAACCATTTTTATTGGATGCCCTATAAATTTCCAATATTATACTCAAATGAACGGGCATTTCAAGGCCTATTAAGGAGTATATAATTCTTTGGAAAATTCCGTGCAATAAAGTTTTCGTAATCGATATTCATTAATCGTGATTTTTTTGTCTCGATATTCATTAATCGTCATTTTCTCAAAAACTAAAAGGAGCTTCGCACTGAAAAGCATGTTTTTTAATTGCTTTTGAAATTTCCTTTCGTTTGAGTATAATCTTGACCAAAAGAAAAAAATTTTTTTTTTGCCAAAATCAATGGACTTATACACTGTCTTTTTTTTTTGATCGAACAATTTTTTTCTCAATTTCCCCCCAATATTATACTCAAATGAACGGGCATTTCAAGGCCTATTAAACAGTATATAATTTTTTGGAAAATTCCGTGCAATGAAGTTTTCCTAATCGATATTCGTTAATTGAAAAAGGAGCTTGGCACTGAAACCCATTTTTATTGGATGCCCTATAAATTTCCAATATTATACTCAAATGAACGGGCATTTCAAGGCCTATTAAGGAGTATATAATTCTTTGGAAAATTCCGTGCAATAAAGTTTTCGTAATCGATATTCATTAATCGTGATTTTTTTGTCTCGATATTCATTAATCGTCATTTTCTCAAAAACTAAAAGGAGCTTCGCACTGAAAAGCATGTTTTTTAATTGCTTTTGAAATTTCCTTTCGTTTGAGTATAATTTTGACCAAAAGAAAAAAAAATTTTTTTTTTGCCAAAATCAATGGACTATACACTGTCTTTTTTTTTTGATCGAAAAATTTTTTTCTCAATTTCCCGCCAATATTATACTCAAATGAACGGGCATTTCAAGGCCTATTAAACAGTATATAATTTTTTGGAAAATTCCGTGCAATGAAGTTTTCCTAATCGATATTCGTTAATTGAAAAAGGAGCTTGGCACTGAAAACCATTTTTATTGGATGCCCTATAAATTTCCAATATTATACTCAAATGAACGGGCATTTCAAGGCCTATTAAGGAGTATATAATTCTTTGGAAAATTCCGTGCAATAAAGTTTTCGTAATCGATATTCATTAATCGTGATTTTTTTGTCTCGATATTCATTAATCGTCATTTTCTCAAAAACTAAAAGGAGCTTCGCACTGAAAAGCATGTTTTTTAATTGCTTTTGAAATTTCCTTTCGTTTGAGTATAATTTTGACCAAAAGAAAAAAAATTTTTTTTTGCCAAAATCAATGGACTATACACTGTCTTTTTTTTTTATCGAAAAATTTTTTTCTCAATTTCCCCCCAATATTATACTCAAATGAACGGGCATTTCAAGGCCTATTAAACAGTATATAATTTTTTGGAAAATTCCGTGCAATGAAGTTTTCCTAATCGATATTCGTTAATTGAAAAAGGAGCTTGGCACTGAAAACCATTTTTATTGGATGCCCTATAAATTTCCAATATTATACTCAAATGAACGGGCATTTCAAGGCCTATTAAGGAGTATATAATTCTTTGGAAAATTCCGTGCAATAAAGTTTTCGTAATCGATATTCATTAATCGTGATTTTTTTGTCTCGATATTCATTAATCGTCATTTTCTCAAAAACTAAAAGGAGCTTCGCACTGAAAAGCATGTTTTTTAATTGCTTTTGAAATTTCCTTTCGTTTGAGTATAATCTTGACCAAAAGAAAAAAATTTTTTTTTTGCCAAAATCAATGGACTTATACACTGTCTTTTTTTTTTGATCGAAAAATTTTTTTCTCAATTTCCCCCCAATATTATACTCAAATGAACGGGCATTTCAAGGCCTATTAAACAGTATATAATTTTTTGGAAAATTCCGTGCAATGAAGTTTTCCTAATCGATATTCGTTAATTGAAAAAGGAGCTTGGCACTGAAAACCATTTTTATTGGATGCCCTATAAATTTCCAATATTATACTCAAATGAACGGGCATTTCAAGGCCTATTAAGGAGTATATAATTCTTTGGAAAATTCCGTGCAATAAAGTTTTCGTAATCGATATTCATTAATCGTGATTTTTTTGTCTCGATATTCATTAATCGTCATTTTCTCAAAAACTAAAAGGAGCTTCGCACTGAAAAGCATGTTTTTTAATTGCTTTTGAAATTTCCTTTCGTTTGAGTATAATTTTGACCAAAAGAAAAAAAATTTTTTTTTTGCCAAAATCAATGGACTATACACTGTCTTTTTTTTTTGATCGAAAATTTTTTTTCTCAATTTCCCCCCAATATTATACTCAAATGAACGGGCATTTCAAGGCCTATTAAACAGTATATAATTTTTTGGAAAATTCCGTGCAATGAAGTTTTCCTAATCGATATTCGTTAATTGAAAAAGGAGCTTGGCACTGAAAACCATTTTTATTGGATGCCCTATAAATTTCCAATATTATACTCAAATCAACGGGCATTTCAAGGCCTATTAAGGAGTATATAATTCTTTGGAAAATTCCGTGCAATAAAGTTTTCGTAATCGATATTCATTAATCGTGATTTTTTTGTCTCGATATTCATTAATCGTCATTTTCTCAAAAACTAAAAGGAGCTTCGCACTGAAAAGCATGTTTTTTAATTGCTTTTGAAATTTCCTTTCGTTTGAGTATAATTTTGACCAAAAGAAAAAAAATTTTTTTTTTTGCCAAAATCAATGGACTATACACTGTCTTTTTTTTTTGATCGAAAATTTTTTTTCTCAATTTCCCCCCAATATTATACTCAAATGAACGGGCATTTCAAGGCCTATTAAACAGTATATAATTTTTTGGAAAATTCCGTGCAATGAAGTTTTCCTAATCGATATTCGTTAATTGAAAAAGGAGCTTGGCACTGAAAACCATTTTTATTGGATGCCCTATAAATTTCCAATATTATACTCAAATGAACGGGCATTTCAAGGCCTATTAAGGAGTATATAATTCTTTGGAAAATTCCGTGCAATAAAGTTTTCGTAATCGATATTCATTAATCGTGATTTTTTTGTCTCGATATTCATTAATCGTCATTTTCTCAAAAACTAAAAGGAGCTTCGCACTGAAAAGCATGTTTTTTAATTGCTTTTGAAATTTCCTTTCGTTTGAGTATAATCTTGACCAAAAGAAAAAAATTTTTTTTTTGCCAAAATCAATGGACTTATACACTGTCTTTTTTTTTTGATCGAACAATTTTTTTCTCAATTTCCCCCCAATATTATACTCAAATGAACGGGCATTTCAAGGCCTATTAAACAGTATATAATTTTTTGGAAAATTCCGTGCAATGAAGTTTTCCTAATCGATATTCGTTAATTGAAAAAGGAGCTTGGCACTGAAACCCATTTTTATTGGATGCCCTATAAATTTCCAATATTATACTCAAATGAACGGGCATTTCAAGGCCTATTAAGGAGTATATAATTCTTTGGAAAATTCCGTGCAATAAAGTTTTCGTAATCGATATTCATTAATCGTGATTTTTTTGTCTCGATATTCATTAATCGTCATTTTCTCAAAAACTAAAAGGAGCTTCGCACTGAAAAGCATGTTTTTTAATTGCTTTTGAAATTTCCTTTCGTTTGAGTATAATTTTGACCAAAAGAAAAAAAAATTTTTTTTTTGCCAAAATCAATGGACTATACACTGTCTTTTTTTTTTGATCGAAAAATTTTTTTCTCAATTTCCCGCCAATATTATACTCAAATGAACGGGCATTTCAAGGCCTATTAAACAGTATATAATTTTTTGGAAAATTCCGTGCAATGAAGTTTTCCTAATCGATATTCGTTAATTGAAAAAGGAGCTTGGCACTGAAAACCATTTTTATTGGATGCCCTATAAATTTCCAATATTATACTCAAATGAACGGGCATTTCAAGGCCTATTAAGGAGTATATAATTCTTTGGAAAATTCCGTGCAATAAAGTTTTCGTAATCGATATTCATTAATCGTGATTTTTTTGTCTCGATATTCATTAATCGTCATTTTCTCAAAAACTAAAAGGAGCTTCGCACTGAAAAGCATGTTTTTTAATTGCTTTTGAAATTTCCTTTCGTTTGAGTATAATTTTGACCAAAAGAAAAAAAATTTTTTTTTGCCAAAATCAATGGACTATACACTGTCTTTTTTTTTTATCGAAAAATTTTTTTCTCAATTTCCCCCCAATATTATACTCAAATGAACGGGCATTTCAAGGCCTATTAAACAGTATATAATTTTTTGGAAAATTCCGTGCAATGAAGTTTTCCTAATCGATATTCGTTAATTGAAAAAGGAGCTTGGCACTGAAAACCATTTTTATTGGATGCCCTATAAATTTCCAATATTATACTCAAATGAACGGGCATTTCAAGGCCTATTAAGGAGTATATAATTCTTTGGAAAATTCCGTGCAATAAAGTTTTCGTAATCGATATTCATTAATCGTGATTTTTTTGTCTCGATATTCATTAATCGTCATTTTCTCAAAAACTAAAAGGAGCTTCGCACTGAAAAGCATGTTTTTTAATTGCTTTTGAAATTTCCTTTCGTTTGAGTATAATCTTGACCAAAAGAAAAAAATTTTTTTTTTGCCAAAATCAATGGACTTATACACTGTCTTTTTTTTTTGATCGAAAAATTTTTTTCTCAATTTCCCCCCAATATTATACTCAAATGAACGGGCATTTCAAGGCCTATTAAACAGTATATAATTTTTTGGAAAATTCCGTGCAATGAAGTTTTCCTAATCGATATTCGTTAATTGAAAAAGGAGCTTGGCACTGAAAACCATTTTTATTGGATGCCCTATAAATTTCCAATATTATACTCAAATGAACGGGCATTTCAAGGCCTATTAAGGAGTATATAATTCTTTGGAAAATTCCGTGCAATAAAGTTTTCGTAATCGATATTCATTAATCGTGATTTTTTTGTCTCGATATTCATTAATCGTCATTTTCTCAAAAACTAAAAGGAGCTTCGCACTGAAAAGCATGTTTTTTAATTGCTTTTGAAATTTCCTTTCGTTTGAGTATAATTTTGACCAAAAGAAAAAAAATTTTTTTTTTTGCCAAAATCAATGGACTATACACTGTCTTTTTTTTTTGATCGAAAATTTTTTTTCTCAATTTCCCCCCAATATTATACTCAAATGAACGGGCATTTCAAGGCCTATTAAACAGTATATAATTTTTTGGAAAATTCCGTGCAATGAAGTTTTCCTAATCGATATTCGTTAATTGAAAAAGGAGCTTGGCACTGAAAACCATTTTTATTGGATGCCCTATAAATTTCCAATATTATACTCAAATGAACGGGCATTTCAAGGCCTATTAAGGAGTATATAATTCTTTGGAAAATTCCGTGCAATAAAGTTTTCGTAATCGATATTCATTAATCGTGATTTTTTTGTCTCGATATTCATTAATCGTCATTTTCTCAAAAACTAAAAGGAGCTTCGCACTGAAAAGCATGTTTTTTAATTGCTTTTGAAATTTCCTTTCGTTTGAGTATAATCTTGACCAAAAGAAAAAAATTTTTTTTTTGCCAAAATCAATGGACTTATACACTGTCTTTTTTTTTTGATCGAACAATTTTTTTCTCAATTTCCCCCCAATATTATACTCAAATGAACGGGCATTTCAAGGCCTATTAAACAGTATATAATTTTTTGGAAAATTCCGTGCAATGAAGTTTTCCTAATCGATATTCGTTAATTGAAAAAGGAGCTTGGCACTGAAACCCATTTTTATTGGATGCCCTATAAATTTCCAATATTATACTCAAATGAACGGGCATTTCAAGGCCTATTAAGGAGTATATAATTCTTTGGAAAATTCCGTGCAATAAAGTTTTCGTAATCGATATTCATTAATCGTGATTTTTTTGTCTCGATATTCATTAATCGTCATTTTCTCAAAAACTAAAAGGAGCTTCGCACTGAAAAGCATGTTTTTTAATTGCTTTTGAAATTTCCTTTCGTTTGAGTATAATTTTGACCAAAAGAAAAAAAAATTTTTTTTTTGCCAAAATCAATGGACTATACACTGTCTTTTTTTTTTGATCGAAAAATTTTTTTCTCAATTTCCCGCCAATATTATACTCAAATGAACGGGCATTTCAAGGCCTATTAAACAGTATATAATTTTTTGGAAAATTCCGTGCAATGAAGTTTTCCTAATCGATATTCGTTAATTGAAAAAGGAGCTTGGCACTGAAAACCATTTTTATTGGATGCCCTATAAATTTCCAATATTATACTCAAATGAACGGGCATTTCAAGGCCTATTAAGGAGTATATAATTCTTTGGAAAATTCCGTGCAATAAAGTTTTCGTAATCGATATTCATTAATCGTGATTTTTTTGTCTCGATATTCATTAATCGTCATTTTCTCAAAAACTAAAAGGAGCTTCGCACTGAAAAGCATGTTTTTTAATTGCTTTTGAAATTTCCTTTCGTTTGAGTATAATTTTGACCAAAAGAAAAAAAATTTTTTTTTGCCAAAATCAATGGACTATACACTGTCTTTTTTTTTTATCGAAAAATTTTTTTCTCAATTTCCCCCCAATATTATACTCAAATGAACGGGCATTTCAAGGCCTATTAAACAGTATATAATTTTTTGGAAAATTCCGTGCAATGAAGTTTTCCTAATCGATATTCGTTAATTGAAAAAGGAGCTTGGCACTGAAAACCATTTTTATTGGATGCCCTATAAATTTCCAATATTATACTCAAATGAACGGGCATTTCAAGGCCTATTAAGGAGTATATAATTCTTTGGAAAATTCCGTGCAATAAAGTTTTCGTAATCGATATTCATTAATCGTGATTTTTTTGTCTCGATATTCATTAATCGTCATTTTCTCAAAAACTAAAAGGAGCTTCGCACTGAAAAGCATGTTTTTTAATTGCTTTTGAAATTTCCTTTCGTTTGAGTATAATCTTGACCAAAAGAAAAAAATTTTTTTTTTGCCAAAATCAATGGACTTATACACTGTCTTTTTTTTTTGATCGAAAAATTTTTTTCTCAATTTCCCCCCAATATTATACTCAAATGAACGGGCATTTCAAGGCCTATTAAACAGTATATAATTTTTTGGAAAATTCCGTGCAATGAAGTTTTCCTAATCGATATTCGTTAATTGAAAAAGGAGCTTGGCACTGAAAACCATTTTTATTGGATGCCCTATAAATTTCCAATATTATACTCAAATGAACGGGCATTTCAAGGCCTATTAAGGAGTATATAATTCTTTGGAAAATTCCGTGCAATAAAGTTTTCGTAATCGATATTCATTAATCGTGATTTTTTTGTCTCGATATTCATTAATCGTCATTTTCTCAAAAACTAAAAGGAGCTTCGCACTGAAAAGCATGTTTTTTAATTGCTTTTGAAATTTCCTTTCGTTTGAGTATAATTTTGACCAAAAGAAAAAAAATTTTTTTTTTGCCAAAATCAATGGACTATACACTGTCTTTTTTTTTTGATCGAAAATTTTTTTTCTCAATTTCCCCCCAATATTATACTCAAATGAACGGGCATTTCAAGGCCTATTAAACAGTATATAATTTTTTGGAAAATTCCGTGCAATGAAGTTTTCCTAATCGATATTCGTTAATTGAAAAAGGAGCTTGGCACTGAAAACCATTTTTATTGGATGCCCTATAAATTTCCAATATTATACTCAAATGAACGGGCATTTCAAGGCCTATTAAGGAGTATATAATTCTTTGGAAAATTCCGTGCAATAAAGTTTTCGTAATCGATATTCATTAATCGTGATTTTTTTGTCTCGATATTCATTAATCGTCATTTTCTCAAAAACTAAAAGGAGCTTCGCACTGAAAAGCATGTTTTTTAATTGCTTTTGAAATTTCCTTTCGTTTGAGTATAATTTTGACCAAAAGAAAAAAAATTTTTTTTTTGCCAAAATCAATGGACTATACACTGTCTTTTTTTTTTGATCGAAAATTTTTTTTCTCAATTTCCCCCCAATATTATACTCAAATGAACGGGCATTTCAAGGCCTATTAAACAGTATATAATTTTTTGGAAAATTCCGTGCAATGAAGTTTTCCTAATCGATATTCGTTAATTGAAAAAGGAGCTTGGCACTGAAACCCATTTTTATTGGATGCCCTATAAATTTCCAATATTATACTCAAATGAACGGGCATTTCAAGGCCTATTAAGGAGTATATAATTCTTTGGAAAATTCCGTGCAATAAAGTTTTCGTAATCGATATTCATTAATCGTGATTTTTTTGTCTCGATATTCATTAATCGTCATTTTCTCAAAAACTAAAAGGAGCTTCGCACTGAAAAGCATGTTTTTTAATTGCTTTTGAAATTTCCTTTCGTTTGAGTATAATTTTGACCAAAAGAAAAAAAATTTTTTTTTTTGCCAAAATCAATGGACTATACACTGTCTTTTTTTTTTGATCGAAAAATTTTTTTCTCAATTTCCCCCCAATATTATACTCAAATGAACGGGCATTTCAAGGCCTATTAAACAGTATATAATTTTTTGGAAAATTCCGTGCAATGAAGTTTTCCTAATCGATATTCGTTAATTGAAAAAGGAGCTTGGCACTGAAAACCATTTTTATTGGATGCCCTATAAATTTCCAATATTATACTCAAATGAACGGGCATTTCAAGGCCTATTAAGGAGTATACAATTCTTTGGAAAATTCCGTGCAATAAAGTTTTCGTAATCGATATTCATTAATCGTGATTTTTTTGTCTCGATATTCATTAATCGTCATTTTCTCAAAAACTAAAAGGAGCTTCGCACTGAAAAGCATGTTTTTTAATTGCTTTTGAAATTTCCTTTCGTTTGAGTATAATTTTGACTAAAAGAAAAAAAATTTTTTTTTTGCCAAAATCAATGGACTATACACTGTCTTTTTTTTTTGATCGAAAATTTTTTTTCTCAATTTCCCCCCAATATTATACTCAAATGAACGGGCATTTCAAGGCCTATTAAACAGTATATAATTTTTTGGAAAATTCCGTGCAATGAAGTTTTCCTAATCGATATTCGTTAATTGAAAAAGGAGCTTGGCACTGAAAACCATTTTTATTGGATGCCCTATAAATTTCCAATATTATACTCAAATCAACGGGCATTTCAAGGCCTATTAAGGAGTATATAATTCTTTGGAAAATTCCGTGCAATAAAGTTTTCGTAATCGATATTCATTAATCGTGATTTTTTTGTCTCGATATTCATTAATCGTCATTTTCTCAAAAACTAAAAGGAGCTTCGCACTGAAAAGCATGTTTTTTAATTGCTTTTGAAATTTCCTTTCGTTTGAGTATAATTTTGACCAAAAGAAAAAAAATTTTTTTTTTTGCCAAAATCAATGGACTATACACTGTCTTTTTTTTTTGATCGAAAATTTTTTTTCTCAATTTCCCCCCAATATTATACTCAAATGAACGGGCATTTCAAGGCCTATTAAACAGTATATAATTTTTTGGAAAATTCCGTGCAATGAAGTTTTCCTAATCGATATTCGTTAATTGAAAAAGGAGCTTGGCACTGAAAACCATTTTTATTGGATGCCCTATAAATTTCCAATATTATACTCAAATGAACGGGCATTTCAAGGCCTATTAAGGAGTATATAATTCTTTGGAAAATTCCGTGCAATAAAGTTTTCGTAATCGATATTCATTAATCGTGATTTTTTTGTCTCGATATTCATTAATCGTCATTTTCTCAAAAACTAAAAGGAGCTTCGCACTGAAAAGCATGTTTTTTAATTGCTTTTGAAATTTCCTTTCGTTTGAGTATAATTTTGACCAAAAGAAAAAAAATTTTTTTTTTGCCAAAATCAATGGACTATACACTGTCTTTTTTTTTTGATCGAAAATTTTTTTTCTCAATTTCCCCCCAATATTATACTCAAATGAACGGGCATTTCAAGGCCTATTAAACAGTATATAATTTTTTGGAAAATTCCGTGCAATGAAGTTTTCCTAATCGATATTCGTTAATTGAAAAAGGAGCTTGGCACTGAAAACCATTTTTATTGGATGCCCTATAAATTTCCAATATTATACTCAAATCAACGGGCATTTCAAGGCCTATTAAGGAGTATATAATTCTTTGGAAAATTCCGTGCAATAAAGTTTTCGTAATCGATATTCATTAATCGTGATTTTTTTGTCTCGATATTCATTAATCGTCATTTTCTCAAAAACTAAAAGGAGCTTCGCACTGAAAAGCATGTTTTTTAATTGCTTTTGAAATTTCCTTTCGTTTGAGTATAATTTTGACCAAAAGAAAAAAAATTTTTTTTTTTGCCAAAATCAATGGACTATACACTGTCTTTTTTTTTTGATCGAAAATTTTTTTTCTCAATTTCCCCCCAATATTATACTCAAATGAACGGGCATTTCAAGGCCTATTAAACAGTATATAATTTTTTGGAAAATTCCGTGCAATGAAGTTTTCCTAATCGATATTCGTTAATTGAAAAAGGAGCTTGGCACTGAAAACCATTTTTATTGGATGCCCTATAAATTTCCAATATTATACTCAAATGAACGGGCATTTCAAGGCCTATTAAGGAGTATATAATTCTTTGGAAAATTCCGTGCAATAAAGTTTTCGTAATCGATATTCATTAATCGTGATTTTTTTGTCTCGATATTCATTAATCGTCATTTTCGTTTGAGTATAATTTTGACCAAAAGAAAAAAAATTTTTTTTTTGCCAAAATCAATGGACTATACACTGTCTTTTTTTTTTGATCGAAAAATTTTTTTCTCAATTTCCCCCCAATATTATACTCAAATGAACGGGCATTTCAAGGCCTATTAAACAGTATATAATTTTTTGGAAAATTCCGTGCAATGAAGTTTTCCTAATCGATATTCGTTAATTGAAAAAGGAGCTTGGCACTGAAAACCATTTTTATTGGATGCCCTATAAATTTCCAATATTATACTCAAATCAACGGGCATTTCAAGGCCTATTAAGGAGTATATAATTCTTTGGAAAATTCCGTGCAATAAAGTTTTCGTAATCGATATTCATTAATCGTGATTTTTTTGTCTCGATATTCATTAATCGTCATTTTCTCAAAAACTAAAAGGAGCTTCGCACTGAAAAGCATGTTTTTTAATTGCTTTTGAAATTTCCTTTCGTTTGAGTATAATTTTGACCAAAAGAAAAAAAATTTTTTTTTTTGCCAAAATCAATGGACTATACACTGTCTTTTTTTTTTGATCGAAAATTTTTTTTCTCAATTTCCCCCCAATATTATACTCAAATGAACGGGCATTTCAAGGCCTATTAAACAGTATATAATTTTTTGGAAAATTCCGTGCAATGAAGTTTTCCTAATCGATATTCGTTAATTGAAAAAGGAGCTTGGCACTGAAAACCATTTTTATTGGATGCCCTATAAATTTCCAATATTATACTCAAATGAACGGGCATTTCAAGGCCTATTAAGGAGTATATAATTCTTTGGAAAATTCCGTGCAATAAAGTTTTCGTAATCGATATTCATTAATCGTGATTTTTTTGTCTCGATATTCATTAATCGTCATTTTCTCAAAAACTAAAAGGAGCTTCGCACTGAAAAGCATGTTTTTTAATTGCTTTTGAAATTTCCTTTCGTTTGAGTATAATTTTGACCAAAAGAAAAAAAATTTTTTTTTTGCCAAAATCAATGGACTATACACTGTCTTTTTTTTTTGATCGAAAATTTTTTTTCTCAATTTCCCCCCAATATTATACTCAAATGAACGGGCATTTCAAGGCCTATTAAACAGTATATAATTTTTTGGAAAATTCCGTGCAATGAAGTTTTCCTAATCGATATTCGTTAATTGAAAAAGGAGCTTGGCACTGAAAACCATTTTTATTGGATGCCCTATAAATTTCCAATATTATACTCAAATCAACGGGCATTTCAAGGCCTATTAAGGAGTATATAATTCTTTGGAAAATTCCGTGCAATAAAGTTTTCGTAATCGATATTCATTAATCGTGATTTTTTTGTCTCGATATTCATTAATCGTCATTTTCTCAAAAACTAAAAGGAGCTTCGCACTGAAAAGCATGTTTTTTAATTGCTTTTGAAATTTCCTTTCGTTTGAGTATAATTTTGACCAAAAGAAAAAAAATTTTTTTTTTTGCCAAAATCAATGGACTATACACTGTCTTTTTTTTTTGATCGAAAATTTTTTTTCTCAATTTCCCCCCAATATTATACTCAAATGAACGGGCATTTCAAGGCCTATTAAACAGTATATAATTTTTTGGAAAATTCCGTGCAATGAAGTTTTCCTAATCGTTATTCGTTAATTGAAAAAGGAGCTTGGCACTGAAAACCATTTTTATTGGATGCCCTATAAATTTCCAATATTATACTCAAATGAACGGGCATTTCAAGGCCTATTAAGGAGTATATAATTCTTTGGAAAATTCCGTGCAATAAAGTTTTCGTAATCGATATTCATTAATCGTGATTTTTTTGTCTCGATATTCATTAATCGTCATTTTCTCAAAAACTAAAAGGAGCTTCGCACTGAAAAGCATGTTTTTTAATTGCTTTTGAAATTTCCTTTCGTTTGAGTATAATTTTGACCAAAAGAAAAAAAATTTTTTTTTTTGCCAAAATCAATGGACTATACACTGTCTTTTTTTTTTGATCGAAAAATTTTTTTCTCAATTTCCCCCCAATATTATACTCAAATGAACGGGCATTTCAAGGCCTATTAAACAGTATATAATTTTTTGGAAAATTCCGTGCAATGAAGTTTTCCTAATCGATATTCGTTAATTGAAAAAGGAGCTTGGAACTGAAAACCATTTTTATTGGATGCCCTATAAATTTCCAATATTATACTCAAATGAACGGGCATTTCAAGGCCTATTAAGGAGTATATAATTCTTTGGAAAATTCCGTGCAATAAAGTTTTCGTAATCGATATTCATTAATCGTGATTTTTTTGTCTCGATATTCATTAATCGTCATTTTCTCAAAAACTAAAAGGAGCTTCGCACTGAAAAGCATGTTTTTTAATTGCTTTTGAAATTTCCTTTCGTTTGAGTATAATTTTGACCAAAAGAAAAAAAATTTTTTTTTTGCCAAAATCAATGTCTTTTTTTTTTGATCGAAAATTTTTTTTCTCAATTTCCCCCCAATATTATACTCAAATGAACGGGCATTTCAAGGCCTATTAAACAGTATATAATTTTTTGGAAAATTCCGTGCAATGAAGTTTTCCTAATCGATATTCGTTAATTGAAAAAGGAGCTTGGCACTGAAAACCATTTTTATTGGATGCCCTATAAATTTCCAATATTATACTCAAATGAACGGGCATTTCAAGGCCTATTAAGGAGTATATAATTCTTTGGAAAATTCCGTGCAATAAAGTTTTCGTAATCGATATTCATTAATCGTGATTTTTTTGTCTCGATATTCATTAATCGTCATTTTCTCAAAAACTAAAAGGAGCTTCGCACTGAAAAGCATGTTTTTTAATTGCTTTTGAAATTTCCTTTCGTTTGAGTATAATTTTGACCAAAAGAAAAAAATTTTTTTTTTGCCAAAATCAATGGACTATACACTGTCTTTTTTTTTTGATCGAAAAATTTTTTTCTCAATTTATACTCAATTATTATACTCAAATGAACGGGCATTTCAAGGCCTATTAAACAGTATATAATTTTTTGGAAAATTCCGTGCAATGAAGTTTTCCTAATCGATATTCGTTAATTGAAAAAGGAGCTTGGCACTGAAACCCATTTTTATTGGATGCCCTATAAATTTCCAATATTATACTCAAATGAACGGGCATTTCAAGGCCTATTAAGGAGTATATAATTCTTTGGAAAATTCCGTGCAATAAAGTTTTCGTAATCGATATTCATTAATCGTGATTTTTTTGTCTCGATATTCATTAATCGTCATTTTCTCAAAAACTAAAAGGAGCTTCGCACTGAAAAGCATGTTTTTTAATTGCTTTTGAAATTTCCTTTCGTTTGAGTATAATTTTGACCAAAAGAAAAAAAATTTTTTTTTTTGCCAAAATCAATGGACTATACACTGTCTTTTTTTTTTGATCGAAAAATTTTTTTCTCAATTTCCCCCCAATATTATACTCAAATGAACGGGCATTTCAAGGCCTATTAAACAGTATATAATTTTTTGGAAAATTCCGTGCAATGAAGTTTTCCTAATCGATATTCGTTAATTGAAAAAGGAGCTTGGCACTGAAAACCATTTTTATTGGATGCCCTATAAATTTCCAATATTATACTCAAATGAACGGGCATTTCAAGGCCTATTAAGGAGTATATAATTCTTTGGAAAATTCCGTGCAATAAAGTTTTCGTAATCGATATTCATTAATCGTGATTTTTTTGTCTCGATATTCATTAATCGTCATTTTCTCAAAAACTAAAAGGAGCTTCGCACTGAAAAGCATGTTTTTTAATTGCTTTTGAAATTTCCTTTCGTTTGAGTATAATTTTGACCAAAAGAAAAAAAATTTTTTTTTTTGCCAAAATCAATGGACTATACACTGTCTTTTTTTTTTGATCGAAAAATTTTTTTCTCAATTTCCCCCCAATATTATACTCAAATGAACGGGCATTTCAAGGCCTATTAAACAGCATATAATTTTTTGGAAAATTCCGTGCAATGAAGTTTTCCTAATCGATATTCGTTAATTGAAAAAGGAGCTTGGCACTGAAAACCATTTTTATTGGATGCCCTATAAATTTCCAATATTATACTCAAATGAACGGGCATTTCAAGGCCTATTAAGGAGTATATAATTCTTTGGAAAATTCCGTGCAATAAAGTTTCCCTAATCGATATTCATTAATCGTGATTTTTTTGTCTCGATATTCATTAATCGTCATTTTCTCAAAAACTAAAAGGAGCTTCTCACTGAAAAGCATGTTTTTTAATTGCTTTTGAAATTTCCTTTCGTTTGAGTATAATTTTGACCAAAAGAAAAAAAATTTTTTTTTTGCCAAAATCAATGGACTATACACTGTCTTTTTTTTTTGATCGAAAAATTTTTTTCTCAATTTCCCCCCAATATTATACTCAAATGAACGGGCATTTCAAGGCCTATTAAACAGTATATAATTTTTTGGAAAATTCCGTGCAATGAAGTTTTCCTAATCGATATTCGTTAATTGAAAAAGGAGCTTGGCACTGAAAACCATTTTTATTGGATGCCCTATAAATTTCCAATATTATACTCAAATGAACGGGCATTTCAAGGCCTATTAAGGAGTATATAATTCTTTGGAAAATTCCGTGCAATAAAGTTTTCGTAATCGATATTCATTAATCGTGATTTTTTTGTCTCGATATTCATTAATCGTCATTTTCTCAAAAACTAAAAGGAGCTTCGCACTGAAAAGCATGTTTTTTAATTGCTTTTGAAATTTCCTTTCGTTTGAGTATAATTTTGACCAAAAGAAAAAAATTTTTTTTTTGCCAAAATCAATGGACTATACACTGTCTTTTTTTTTTGATCGAAAAATTTTTTTCTCAATTTCCCCCCAATATTATACTCAAATGAACGGGCATTTCAAGGCCTATTAAACAGTATATAATTTTTTGGAAAATTCCGTGCAATGAAGTTTTCCTAATCGATATTCGTTAATTGAAAAAGGAGCTTGGCACTGAAAACCATTTTTATTGGATGCCCTATAAATTTCCAATATTATACTCAAATGAACGGGCATTTCAAGGCCTATTAAGGAGTATATAATTCTTTGGAAAATTCCGTGCAATAAAGTTTTCGTAATCGATATTCATTAATCGTGATTTTTTTGTCTCGATATTCATTAATCGTCATTTTCTCAAAAACTAAAAGGAGCTTCGCACTGAAAAGCATGTTTTTTAATTGCTTTTGAAATTTCCTTTCGTTTGAGTATAATTTTGACCAAAAGAAAAAAAAATTTTTTTTTGCCAAAATCAATGGACTATACACTGTCTTTTTTTTTTGATCGAAAAATTTTTTTCTCAATTTCCCCCCAATATTATACTCAAATGAACGGGCATTTCAAGGCCTATTAAACAGTATATAATTTTTTGGAAAATTCCGTGCAATGAAGTTTTCCTAATCGATATTCGTTAATTGAAAAAGGAGCTTGGCACTGAAAACCATTTTTATTGGATGCCCTATAAATTTCCAATATTATACTCAAATGAACGAGCATTTCAAGGCCTATTAAGGAGTATATAATTCTTTGGAAAATTCCGTGCAATAAAGTTTCCCTAATCGATATTCATTAATCGTGATTTTTTTGTCTCGATATTCATTAATCGTCATTTTCTCAAAAACTAAAAGGAGCTTCGCACTGAAAAGCATGTTTTTTAATTGCTTTTGAAATTTCCTTTCGTTTGAGTATAATTTTGACCAAAAGAAAAAAAATTTTTTTTTTGCCAAAATCAATGGACTATACACTGTCTTTTTTTTTTGATCGAAAAATTTTTTTCTCAATTTCCCCCCAATATTATACTCAAATGAACGGGCATTTCAAGGCCTATTAAACAGTATATAATTTTTTGGAAAATTCCGTGCAATGAAGTTTTCCTAATCGATATTCGTTAATTGAAAAAGGAGCTTGGAACTGAAAACCATTTTTATTGGATGCCCTATAAATTTCCAATATTATACTCAAATGAACGGGCATTTCAAGGCCTATTAAGGAGTATATAATTCTTTGGAAAATTCCGTGCAATAAAGTTTTCGTAATCGATATTCATTAATCGTGATTTTTTTGTCTCGATATTCATTAATCGTCATTTTCTCAAAAACTAAAAGGAGCTTCGCACTGAAAAGCATGTTTTTTAATTGCTTTTGAAATTTCCTTTCGTTTGAGTATAATTTTGACCAAAAGAAAAAAATTTTTTTTTTTGCCAAAATCAATGGACTATACACTGTCTTTTTTTTTTGATCGAAAAATTTTTTTCTCAATTTCCCCCCAATATTATACTCAAATGAACGGGCATTTCAAGGCCTATTAAACAGTATATAATTTTTTGGAAAATTCCGTGCAATGAAGTTTTCCTAATCGATATTCGTTAATTGAAAAAGGAGCTTGGAACTGAAAACCATTTTTATTGGATGCCCTATAAATTTCCAATATTATACTCAAATGAACGAGCATTTCAAGGCCTATTAAGGAGTATATAATTCTTTGGAAAATTCCGTGCAATAAAGTTTCCCTAATCGATATTCATTAATCGTGATTTTTTTGTCTCGATATTCATTAATCGTCATTTTCTCAAAAACTAAAAGGAGCTTCGCACTGAAAAGCATGTTTTTTAATTGCTTTTGAAATTTCCTTTCGTTTGAGTATAATTTTGACCAAAAGAAAAAAAATTTTTTTTTTGCCAAAATCAATGGACTATACACTGTCTTTTTTTTTTGATCGAAAAATTTTTTTCTCAATTTCCCCCCAATATTATACTCAAATGAACGGGCATTTCAAGGCCTATTAAACAGTATATAATTTTTTGGAAAATTCCGTGCAATGAAGTTTTCCTAATCGATATTCGTTAATTGAAAAAGGAGCTTGGCACTGAAAACCATTTTTATTGGATGCCATATAAATTTCCAATATTATACTCAAATGAACGGGCATTTCAAGGCCTATTAAGGAGTATATAATTCTTTGGAAAATTCCGTGCAATAAAGTTTTCGTAATCGATATTCATTAATCGTGATTTTTTTGTCTCGATATTCATTAATCGTCATTTTCTCAAAAACTAAAAGGAGCTTCGCACTGAAAAGCATGTTTTTTAATTGCTTTTGAAATTTCCTTTCGTTTGAGTATAATTTTGACCAAAAGAAAAAAAATTTTTTTTTTTGCCAAAATCAATGGACTATACACTGTCTTTTTTTTTTGATCGAAAATTTTTTTTCTCAATTTCCCCCCAATATTATACTCAAATGAACGGGCATTTCAAGGCCTATTAAACAGTATATAATTTTTTGGAAAATTCCGTGCAATGAAGTTTTCCTAATCGATATTCGTTAATTGAAAAAGGAGCTTGGCACTGAAAACCATTTTTATTGGATGCCCTATAAATTTCCAATATTATACTCAAATGAACGGGCATTTCAAGGCCTATTAAGGAGTATATAATTCTTTGGAAAATTCCGTGCAATAAAGTTTCCCTAATCGATATTCATTAATTGTGATTTTTTTGTCTCGATATTCATTAATCGTCATTTTCTCAAAAACTAAAAGGAGCTTCGCACTGAAAAGCATGTTTTTTAATTGCTTTTGAAATTTCCTTTCGTTTGAGTATAATTTTGACCAAAAGAAAAAAAATTTTTTTTTTGCCAAAATCAATGGACTATACACTTTCTTTTTTTTTTGATCGAAAAATTTTTTTCTCAATTTCCCCCCAATATTATACTCAAATGAACGGGCATTTCAAGGCCTATTAAACAGTATATAATTTTTTGGAAAATTCCGTGCAATGAAGTTTTCCTAATCGATATTCGTTAATTGAGAAAGGAGCTTGGAACTGAAAACCATTTTTATTGGATGCCCTATAAATTTCCAATATTATACTCAAATGAACGGGCATTTCAAGGCCTATTAAGGAGTATATAATTCTTTGGAAAATTCCGTGCAATAAAGTTTCCCTAATCGATATTCATTAATCGTGATTTTTTTGTCTCGATATTCATTAATCGTCATTTTCTCAAAAACTAAAAGGAGCTTCGCACTGAAAAGCATGTTTTTTAATTGCTTTTGAAATTTCCTTTCGTTTGAGTATAATTTTGACCAAAAGAAAAAAAATTTTTTTTTTGCCAAAATCAATGGACTATACACTGTCTTTTTTTTTTGATCGAAAAATTTTTTTCTCAATTTCCCCCCAATATTATACTCAAATGAACGGGCATTTCAAGGCCTATTAAACAGTATATAATTTTTTGGAAAATTCCGTGCAATGAAGTTTTCCTAATCGATATTCGTTAATTGAAAAAGGAGCTTGGAACTGAAAACCATTTTTATTGGATGCCCTATAAATTTCCAATATTATACTCAAATGAACGGGCATTTCAAGGCCTATTAAGGAGTATATAATTCTTTGGAAAATTCCGTGCAATAAAGTTTCCCTAATCGATATTCATTAATTGTGATTTTTTTGTCTTGATATTCATTAATCGTCATTTTCTCAAAAACTAAAAGGAGCTTCGCACTGAAAAGCATGTTTTTTAATTGCTTTTGAAATTTCCTTTCGTTTGAGTATAATTTTGACCAAAAGAAAAAAAATTTTTTTTTTGCCAAAATCAATGGACTATACACTGTCTTTTTTTTTTGATCGAAAAATTTTTTTCTCAATTTCCCCCCAATATTATACTCAAATGAACGGGCATTTCAAGGCCTATTAAACAGTATATAATTTTTTGGAAAATTCCGTGCAATGAAGTTTTCCTAATCGATATTCGTTAATTGAAAAAGGAGCTTGGCACTGAAAACCATTTTTATTGGATGCCCTATAAATTTCCAATATTATACTCAAATGAACGGGCATTTCAAGGCCTATTAAGGAGTATATAATTCTTTGGAAAATTCCGTGCAATAAAGTTTTCGTAATCGATATTCATTAATCGTGATTTTTTTGTCTCGATATTCATTAATCGTCATTTTCTCAAAAACTAAAAGGAGCTTCGCACTGAAAAGCATGTTTTTTAATTGCTTTTGAAATTTCCTTTCGTTTGAGTATAATTTTGACCAAAAAAAAAAAAATTTTTTTTTTGCCAAAATCAATGGACTATACACTGTCTTTTTTTTTTGATCGAAAAATTTTTTTCTCAATTTCCCCCCAATATTATACTCAAATGAACGGGCATTTCAAGGCCTATTAAACAGTATATAATTTTTTGGAAAATTCCGTGCAATGAAGTTTTCCTAATCGATATTCGTTAATTGAAAAAGGAGCTTGGCACTGAAAACCATTTTTATTGGATGCCCTATAAATTTCCAATATTATACTCAAATGAACGGGCATTTCAAGGCCTATTAAGGAGTATATAATTCTTTGGAAAATTCCGTGCAATAAAGTTTCCCTAATCGATATTCATTAATTGTGATTTTTTTGTCTCGATATTCATTAATCGTCATTTTCTCAAAAACTAAAAGGAGCTTCGCACTGAAAAGCATGTTTTTTAATTGCTTTTGAAATTTCCTTTCGTTTGAGTATAATTTTGACCAAAAGAAAAAAAATTTTTTTTTTGCCAAAATCAATGGACTATACACTGTCTTTTTTTTTTGATCGAAAAATTTTTTTCTCAATTTCCCCCCAATATTATACTCAAATGAACGGGCATTTCAAGGCCTATTAAACAGTATATAATTTTTTGGAAAATTCCGTGCAATGAAGTTTTCCTAATCGATATTCGTTAATTGAAAAAGGAGCTTGGAACTGAAAACCATTTTTATTGGATGCCCTATAAATTTCCAATATTATACTCAAATGAACGGGCATTTCAAGGCCTATTAAGGAGTATATAATTCTTTGGAAAATTCCGTGCAATAAAGTTTCCCTAATCGATATTCATTAATCGTGATTTTTTTGTCTCGATATTCATTAATCGTCATTTTCTCAAAAACTAAAAGGAGCTTCGCACTGAAAAGCATGTTTTTTAATTGCTTTTGAAATTTCCTTTCGTTTGAGTATAATTTTGACCAAAAGAAAAAAAATTTTTTTTTTGCCAAAATCAATGGACTATACACTGTCTTTTTTTTTTGATCGAAAAATTTTTTTCTCAATTTCCCCCCAATATTATACTCAAATGAACGGGCATTTCAAGGCCTATTAAACAATATATAATTTTTTGGAAAATTCCGTGCAATGAAGTTTTCCTAATCGATATTCGTTAATTGAAAAAGGAGCTTGGCACTGAAAACCATTTTTATTGGATGCCCTATAAATTTCCAATATTATACTCAAATGAACGATTATTTCAAGGCCTATTAAGGAGTATATAATTCTTTGGAAAATTCCGTGCAATAAAGTTTCCCTAATCGATATTCATTAATCGTGATTTTTTTGTCTCGATATTCATTAATCGTCATTTTCTCAAAAACTAAAAGGAGCTTCGCACTGAAAAGCATGTTTTTTAATTGCTTTTGAAATTTCCTTTCGTTTGAGTATAATTTTGACCAAAAGAAAAAAATTTTTTTTTTTTGCCAAAATCAATGGACTATACACTGTCTTTTTTTTTTTGATCGAAAAATTTTTTTCTCAATTTCCCCCCAATATTATACTCAAATGAACGGGCATTTCAAGGCCTATTAAACAGTATATAATTTTTTGGAAAATTCCGTGCAATGAAGTTTTCCTAATCGATATTCGTTAATTGAAAAAGGAGCTTGGCACTGAAAACCATTTTTATTGGATGCCCTATAAATTTCCAATATTATACTCAAATGAACGGGCATTTCAAGGCCTATTAGAGAGTATATAATTCTTTGGAAAATTCCGTGCAATAAAGTTTCCCTAATCGATATTCATTAATCGTGATTTTTTTGTCTCGATATTCATTAATCGTCATTTTCTCAAAAACTAAAAGGAGCTTCGCACTGAAAAGCATGTTTTTTAATTGCTTTTGAAATTTCCTTTCGTTTGAGTATAATTTTGACCAAAAGAAAAAAAATTTTTTTTTTGCCAAAATCAATGGACTATACACTGTCTTTTTTTTTTGATCGAAAAATTTTTTTCTCAATTTCCCCCCAATATTATACTCAAATGAACGGGCATTTCAAGGCCTATTAAACAGTATATAATTTTTTGGAAAATTCCGTGCAATGAAGTTTTCCTAATCGATATTCGTTAATTGAAAAAGGAGCTTGGTACTGAAAACCATTTTTATTGGATGCCCTATAAATTTCCAATATTATACTCAAATGAACGAGCATTTCAAGGCCTATTAAGGAGTATATAATTCTTTGGAAAATTCCGTGCAATAAAGTTTTCCTAATCGATATTCATTAATCGTGATTTTTTTGTCTCGATATTCATTAATCGTCATTTTCTCAAAAACTAAAAGGAGCTTCGCACTGAAAAGCATGTTTTTTAATTGCTTTTGAAATTTCCTTTCATTTGAGTATTATTTTGACCAAAAGAAACAAAATTTTTTTTTGCCAAAATTAATGTAGATTGCGTAGTAATGGGCGAAACAAAGGCTATCTAGCAAATGGCTTAAATTTCATTCTACCTTTTGGCGAAAATTTCGGTCAATTATCTCCAACGGTTTCTAAGTTATTGCAATTAAAAGAAAATTTAAAGCAAACACTATCCAGGGTTGCCGCATTTTGAAAATGGAAAATAAAACGGGGAAGCTTGAAATCAAATTTGGGTGAAAAATTCTGAAAGAGCATCGCAAATCTGGAACAGTAGGTTTTCCAGCCAAATTGGACCAGTATTTCCCGAGATATTCAAAAAACGGGGAAATCGTATGAATTTTTATTTTCTATATTTTTTTTACGTATGAGTTGTATTTATTGTACCTATTCATATTGAGTATACGTAGTGGTGTACCCTCAATCGATACAGAGAACAAAATACACTAGAAAATTTGTTTTTTTTTTGCCAAGAAAATCAACTATACAATGTCTTTTTTTGCGCGAAAAATTTTTTTTTCTCAATTTCCCCCCAATATTATACTCAAATGAACGGGCATGTCAAGGCCTATTAAACAGTATATAATTCTTTTGAAAATTTGGTGCAATAAAGTTTTCCTAATCGATATTCATTAATAGTGATTTTCGCAAAAACTAAAAAGAACTTGGCACTGAAAACTATTTTTATTGGAAGGTCTTCTGAACAGTATAGAACATATAAGTTCTCTGCAATAACTGACTTAACGATGCTTTTTTCCTCTGTGTATAATTATTTTGGAATTTTAAATAAAACGCAAATTTATTTTTTTTTAAATTTTATTTCATAAGTTTTCAAATGTTTTTTTTGTTGTTTAATTGATATATAATTCTTTATGAAAGTTAACTACATATTTATAATCATTTTGTTTTATTAAATTTTATTTTGTATAACTAAAAATAACTAAATGAATTTAATTCATTTCTAAAATTAACTGCCAAAAAAACAAAATGGGTTTATACATGCCAGAAAATCAAACAAAAATTATAAATTAAAAATTATACAGGGACAATTTTTTACAATACTACAGAAAATTTATATACAAGAAAATTAAATTGTTATAAATTCATAATAATTATATACACTAATGACCATAGGCATAACATATAGGAGAGTTTTATAACAGGTTTATTAAGTTATGTTTGTATTAAAAACAGTTTTAGGAAACTGTTATCAAACTCTTTTATAAGTAGCTAATTTAACAGGCGTTTTCACAATCTTCGTTAATAATTTACATAGAGAATATTTAATATTTAAAATTAGTTTAAGAAAATGAAACTATTAATACAAATTAAGTTTAGTTTTATTAATATTTTACAAATATTTAATATTACAGTGATATTTTTTTTTTGTTATAATTAATAATTTTTTAAAAAATTTTCTAAACATCAGTCTTTAACTTATTTTTTTTTTTTATTTTATATAAAAGAACCCCAATAGGAAATTTATTTAACAAATTTCCTTTAGGGTTATTTTATTTTAATTATATTTTTTTTTGTTATTACTTTAAGACTTCTTAGATTAGAGAAAAAAACTCAAATATCAACTAATTTGTGACTTTAGTCATACTATTAAAAAATAATAATGTTTTAATCATGTGTTTTTAGTTATTTAATAATAAATTTAATGACTTTTATAATGATATTTAAAAAAAGTAATTTTTACTTAGAAGGCACAATTCTTTTTTTAAGATATTTATGTTTACTTATAATTTAAATAAATTGTTTCTTTAAAATTACAAAAAAATAGGATAAATATAATACAGGAATATTGGTTTTTTTGCATAAACAAAATTTAAAAATTACTAAAATTATAAAGATATCAATAAAATCTTTATAGTTCTGGCAAATTTTTTTATAACTAAAAATAATATGACATTATTTCCAGAAAATTAAATTGAAGATTATTATGACGATTAAAAGTTTCGTAGATTTCAAGTACCATTTTCGGAGAGGGAAACGCAATGAAGTAGTAGCAGTACCAGTAGACAAAAGTTAGAATCTTAATAGCTAAGTTTAAAGTTTTATATAAAAAATACTGGTTTTTTAAATACCAGTATTTCTGTATATTTTGATATAATATCAATTTTATGTAAAAATTATTAAAAAAATAAAGTTTTACACAAACCCCAGTAATTAAAAGTACTAGATTAAAAGCCAGTATTTCTTAAAAATACTAAAAAACACTGTTTTAGGAATATCCTAGTATTTACTATTTCATATAAGAAAATGCAAGATAAAATGTTGTTTTTAAATATACCTTTATCCATAAATTACAAATTGATTTCCATTTAATGAATTGCTGTTTTTCTAACTACCAGTATTTTTATATTATTTAAAATTAAAAATTATTTTCATGTGAAAATTATTTAAAAATATAGTTTTACAAAACATTTTCAAACCCTCAGTACTTCAAAATATTAGTTTAAAAGCCAGTATCTATTACTTATTAGAAAATCCCAGTAATTAGTGTTTCAAATAATAAAATTAACGATAAAATGCTGTGTATAAAAATAATTTCATCTATAAAATTATCATAAAGTTACTTTCATTATAAGAAATACAGGTTTATAAGTACCAGTATTTTTATATAATTTCAATTAAAATCATTTTGGTGGTTAAATTGTTGAAAAATACAGCTTTAGAAAACATTTCTCAAACCTTTTCCTTAAAAACACTTAAAAATGCAGCATCATTTTTAACTAATTTTTAGTAACTTTTTCTGTTATTTTTACAGATTTATTTCTATGAGTGTAGGATTAGTTATAAAAAACAGCTGCGAAAATGATTAAGTATGACGTATGACCAGTGTTGCCACCAGTAAAACAAAAAAATACACAGCAGTAGGTCAAAAATTATCCAAAACTGTATGAAATTACACAAACAATTTATATTTTTATTAGTTTAAAATAATATTTTTTTTTTTTTAAATATGTGGCTCTTTGAACTCTCCTGCGCACAGTGGGGCAGAATCGAAATAATTTGGAAATAATTCAGCCACTTCTTACCGGCTGGTTGGAATGCTAAGAAATTTCACAAGGTCATAGAGTTAAGGAGCTCGACCATTCAGCTCCAAAAAAAGCCACCTCTAAAATGTGAAAATTTCGAAAGCTTGCCATTTTCCGATATATCTACAGATTTTAAAAACGTAACACAAAATTATATTCGGCAGAAAGTTGGCAAATGGTGTTTGAATTACAATCTAAAACGGCATTCACACCTAAATCTTAAACACGTGTTTAGCTAAAACGAGTGTAAAAGAATAAAGAACTGCTGTAGTAGAATAAAGAGCTAAAATACGTGTTTTAGCTAAACAGCTGTTTAAGTATTAGGTGTGAATGCAGCCTTATAATATGTGCTAAGTTTGGAGAAAATGAGTTAATATTTAGACACAGTTTACCTATTAAGTCAATTATAGAGTGCCAGTTGTAATAAAAATAGCCTTTGCTTGTTAACGAAGACTGAATTAATGAATTACTTAAAGATATTTAAATCTGCTCAACTGTGCTGCTGTAAGAAAATTTTTGTCTGATCAAAGCCCAGTAAGTGTTACAAAAACTTTGGAAATTACAAGTTTTTTTCAGTCATGAGAAAGTCTTAATCATAATAAACCCAAATTTCTTTGTTTAATTCGTTAATTTCAAATGGTCTTGCCACCCAAGACAAAAATAAATATTTTGCATTCAGTTTGACAATAGTTTTCTCAAAAAACTAACAAAATAAAAAATAAAACAGTATCCCAGGAAAATTTTCTGTTCCAAAGAATCGGTTTAGCTACTTTTCATTCACAACACCTTCTACTGTCGATTCTAACACCGATTCTTTTTGTTTGAAATTGTCCCAAAGGCAACCCCTTCTATAGCTCCAAAGTGGAACCGGTTGCTCTAGAATCAGTTCTGGAACTAGTTCTGGAACTGATTCTACGTCACCCACACCTTCCATATAGGATCCCAGGAACTGGTTCCGAAACCAGTTCCATGGAATCGGTTGCAGTGGAACCAGTTGTAGAATGGGTGTGGTTGGCTACCGATTGTAAAAAATTTTCCTGCGATGTTTTACTTCGTCTAACTAAATTGGGTTTCGTGTTGCAAAAATTTACAAAAATTCAGCAGAAACTGAAAATTTCTGGTAGATGTTACAAAAACAAACTAATTTTATCTACTGTTGAACTTCAAAGCATGGAATTTAGTAAATTTTTCAGTAAAAAGCTAAATTACACAAAAATTATACAAAAATGTCATTATTCAAAAATTATCCAAGGAATGTGTAAACAGTCCCATTTTTGAATAATTATTCAAAAAGTGGCAACTCTGCGTATGACCAGGGGGTTTCCATCAGCTGCTTTTAAAAATGCTTTATGAGCCAAAAAATTTCACGCAAGAAACAGAATAACAGAAGGAATATGAAGAAAATTAACAGCGAATGAGATAAAATGAAGGAATTCGGGGAAAACAAAAAAATAATAAAATCGTTTTTACAACAAAAAAACAAAAGTTAAAAGCAAACAAATTTATTTAAATTAATTAATTATTATTTATTACCTTCTTAAAGTTGTTTTTGTTAGTGTTTTTATCAGTAATCGCAAAAAACAAAATATTAACTTTTTCACTTTTCTTTTGTTTTTCTCATTCTTCACTGAAATTAACAGGCCAGAGCATCCATACAAATAATTGAGCACGAGTTAACATAATTTCTTGGGAAGAAAACTCTTTCCTTTAGATCCTCTTTGGTTGTACCTTTTGCACTTGTATAATTTTCCTATGACTATAGATTTGCACTGTTCTCAAATATTGACCAATACAAAATAAAGTTAGTGTCATACAGGCTTAAATAACTGTTATATACCAATCTGTTTGTTTTAATCATTCACAATTTAAGCTGAATTTTCTAAAAATTCATATAATTCAAAATCTACAAATTTCTATAGATCACAATATTTTCTTTATATAAATTATAAACGTTTCGTTTTCTTTAAGAAAGATAAAAACAGTTCTAATTTGTGTTATTAATCCCAATATTTTTCACATAAATTTCAAAAGTTTAATTAGCTTTCGTTTAATACAATTCTTTTGAAAGATAAAAGCAAAGCTTTGAAATTGGTTTTATAATATGTCTTCTGAAATCCCAATATTTTGAATATAAATTGCAAACTCAGATTTTATAACATGAAGCACACTCAGGAAAAAATGGTATTGATGACTCATTTTCATTAAAAATTTTGCAGTAATTACAAACAAATTAATTGTATTTACAATCAATATGTTTTTAACAACATATGTGTGAATCGAAATATTTATATAAGAATATATATGATCATACATGTCATTTGTTTATAATCAAGCATCGGCTTGTAAATATATAATCATACATGGACATATCTGGCCATATACGTTTTAATATTTCACCATACATGATTTCATATATCTTCGGATTAGAAATTTGAGGTTATATCAGCATATATAATTCATTTAAGAATACATATTATTATATACGGCCATATACCCTCAAATTAAATCAAGATCATATTTGGTCATATATTGAACTATCCATGAACGTATATGATCATATTTGCCCATATGTGATCATATGTTCGATTTTCACATGCTCATATAATTTGTAAAAACTATCAATTTGTTTGTTGATATAACAAACTTTTAATTAAAAATGAGTTCATTTTATCTCTGAATCGTTTGAAATTTATATAATACTTTTCATTAAAATTTCTGAAATTTCCTACTTTATAAAATTTTAGGCTAGTATTATAGTCGGCACTAAGTACGAATTCTTACTAAAATTTTATTTAGGTAAGAAATTCCTTAAGATTCAATTAGACGTGCCATAACCATAACCATATAAAACAGCTGTTCAAACCAAACGTATGAGCTACAATGTATTCGATTATTGGCGACATGCCATAACGCCATAAACGTGGACACCAATTGAATTTTGGTTTTCTGCTATGGCGATATGGCACGTCTAATTGAAACTTTAAGAACAATTTCAGTTATAAATCGTGCTTACAATGAAGGTATCCCAATGGGTTCTCTCCGATCTTAATGAGATTCGGATATGTGATAGAGGAGAAAAAAATGATGTATATGTATTTTTTTGTAGCGCCTCAATCTCATGTTAAGGGGCTTAAAAGTGGGGTCAAAAATTATTCAACTTTTGGTTTTTGTAATTTATTTCTTATAATTTAAAAAGAGGCCAAATTGGGTACCAAATTAAAACTTTTTTCGGAATGCATCTACCGCTATACAAAACATGTCCGAACATGTCAAACTTGTTTAGTTATTAAATTCTTTTTCCGAAAGCACATTTGTAAGGGTAATTTTTGTTGGCTTTAGCCTAAATGCCTATTTAATTTAATCGAGGAGGTGTCTGAGCTTATTTCGATATTCGTTCTTATCTCATAGAGACTTTTTCATCAATATTTAAATTAAGTGGTAACACTGGGACTACGACACCTGCAATATGGGTATAAGCATTTGAATTCTCTCGAGTATTTTAAAGCTTTGTACAAAGAAATCTAAATTTCCTAAATTTCATACATGTTCTCATAGAAAACCAAATTAATTTTTAATTCAACTTTTTAACGCTTAAAAGTAAAATTGGACCACTAGAAAAAAATACATGTCCCTTATTTTTTTGTCTCCTCTATCACATATCTGAATTTCATTAAAACCGGAGAGAACATATTGTTACTACCTTTCTTGTTAGTGTAGACTATAAAACAATGTCCCTTAGGCCTTAATTTTTTTAAAATTACTTATAATTCCCATAACTTTTCACTTAAGTTACTATCACCTATTATAATTTATTGTAGTAGATTTTAATAAATCTTCATTGTTTTCTTCAATATTTTTAAACTCCAATTCAGTGGCAATTTCATAGTTATTTGCATTCCCAACATTCTTCTTTTTCTTCTGTATAGGCTCTTCAGTTTGTTTAATAGGGGTATTCACACTACTACTGCTACTGGTGGTGGTACTTACTTCATTACCCTCACCTTGACCCGCCCTAATGCCCAACCAAGATGGTATTGTTAGAGACCACCAAAGATTTGGTAATCACCGTTCTGTTGAATGAGTCGTCGAACCAAAACCACTACCATAAGTGGTAGCCGAAGAACGTCTAAAGAAACCTAAAGTTTCTAAAGTTTTAACAGAACGTCTTACTAATTCCTCTTTATATTTCCATATTGTTTTATCTTCTACCGAATTTTCTCTATACTCTTCACAAGATTTTTTCAAAGTATTAACACAATCAGCTCTATAATGCTGCAAATGTGCATCTTGTATATCAACCGGATAGGATTTACAAACACCACCTAGACAGGCCAACGGAAAATGATTGTGTAGTGTTAATACTTTTTCAGGATTATGGAAACATTTAACATATTGATTGGGTTTTGTATAATTTTTCGCTCGGTGTACATGTTGCAACATATGCATATACTTGGGTATATCTTTATGCCAACCATGTTCATGTTGTTGATCGTCTAAAAAGTAGACATTACGGAAATTAAAACTATGATAACCCTCGGGCCGAGCCTTTAAAGATTCCGGCACTACTTTTTTCATAAGTTCAGACCATAAAACAAAGTTACCCTTAGGCATGATAACCTCATCGATATCGAGTAATGCTATATAATCGTAGAGATATATATTCTTATATAAACAATCATTATAGGGTATAACCTCATTTTGTCGTTTATGATTGGTTTTTTTCGTTAAATATAAATGTTGAAAACCGGGCACATTAGGTTGTCCACCGGGCAATGTTAAAGGTATGACTTGTACTTTTCCCTCCTGCTCATAATGACTTAATACTTTTGATATATTGGGATGTACTTGTAGATTGTAGAAAAAGATTTTATCGGCTCCCAAAATATTTAACATTTCTATCCATTCTATTAAACGCACCGACAAGTCGTCATAAAGGAAATCTAATCCTTTAACACAAACAGCAAAGCCTTTCTTTTGATCATCTGGTGGACGATTGTAGATGACTCTTAAATTATTAGTGGCCGTATCACATTCCTTTTCTACCATTGACACTGAACTGGGTACTACTCCATGGAAGGGTTTAGGTATTTGACAAGCTATTAAATATGGCTGATAGATACCTTGCTTATAATTACCCCATTTATTATACCATATATATTTATATTCATATGTTTTAACTATAAATGGTTCCTTTTGACCGTCAAACCAAAATTGACAAAATGTCTTTACCTTCGGTTCGATACGATCAATCATACCCAATATACGTACGGAAGGTCCCAATAGAGAATTTTTACGTATATCATAGTAGGCTCCAAATAGCTGGAATGTACCATTGGAGGTACGCATTGTTTGCCAGTAGATATTATTGAATTCCAATTCAAATATGGAGGGATATTTGGCACATGTTGATGATTTTTGTTGTAGAAAATTTTTATTTTTACTCCAATAGGCTATGGGTAGAGAGGGTATACGAGATTCAACATCACGTACTAATTGTTCATCGTCCATGGCTAAAAGGAAAAAATGGTAAGAAGAAGAAAAGTTATAGATAAATGTTAAATTAATGTAAAAGAAAATGTATAAAAATTATTATTAACTAGCTAAACTAATTCTAAACTAAATTCAGGTTTACAAGTTTCTTTGAAATTAGAAAATTTTTTAAAACAATTTTCAAAGAAATTTGAAGCCCTTTTGTCATTTTGTATTTAGTTTAGAACAAATTTAGCCACCTCGCACAGGGCCCAAGTAGCTAAACTTTTAATAAAAAATCACATTTTTTTCATAAAAGAAAAAACATGGTTGGGATAACCATATTCGAAAAGCATCATATATTTTTGGGGTTATGATTAAGACGTGGACAGTGTATAATAAGTTTGTGCTGATGTTTGTAACACCAAAAAATATTGGACTTAGACCCACCTTTTAGTACCGATCGAGTCAAAATCACTTTTTGTTTCGACTTATCGATGTCCGTCTGTCCGTCCGTCCGTCCGTACGTCTGTCTGTCCATGCATCCTTGTGCGCACTCTACAGGTCGCAAATTTGGTACACCGACCTGTGTCAGCCCAAGGACGAAGCTTATTGATTTTGGTTAAAATCGGTCCATGTTTAGACCTAGTGCCCATATAAGGGTCCTCCCCCAAAATTGGCTTGCTTACACGATGCAGGTCGCAAATACAAAGATATTTCAGTGAAATGGTTCGCTGACTAACATGGTCCCAAGGACAAAACCTATTGATTCTAGATAAGATCGGTCCATATTTGAACCTATCGCCCATATGGGCTGTATTTGCAATTTTATCTTCTTTTATCATTTTATAGAAAATTTTTACACAAGTCCATTTTAACCCATTCGAATTTCGGATCCAAACATTAGTTGGCTTTTAACCAGACTGGTGTAGGGTATTATATCGTCGGCATGCCCACGTAGTGGTGTAGGGTATACTGTAGAAAAATTCTTGTTAAAAATATACAATAACTTCTCAATACATCCGAATTGATCACAATATTCTCCTAAAGATCATACTATTTTCCCAGTGGTCATGTTATGGTAATGTAGAAAATGCTGTGATCATTTAGGATGATATTATAATTAGGAACATATTGTGATCACTTCGTGCATATTTTATTTTTTTTTTCAATTTTGCACTTCTTTCAACAAAACTTAAATCTGTCACACTCTTATTATAGACGCTCTCGAATAATATTTTTTCTACGCGATTAGAAAAAATTAAAAAAATAAAGTTAATACATTGAACTGTTGGGCCTTTATTGGGCAAATATTTTCTTTGCGTAGTTTCTATGTATGTTAGTTGTATTTTCATCATAGCTGAGGAAGGTTAGCTATGATCCATAAGTTTGACATTATTTGTAGATTGAGAGGAATATTTTAATAATGCGCTTATCCGGTCAATTTGACACTGAACGGGCTTTTGTGGAGTGTGTCGGTCACACGCTACGAAACAGATGAATTAACTGTAAAGTCAACAGCATCAGTACATATTAGAAAAAAGGTGTTGTAACACGACAGTGTAGCATTCTTTCATCAGTGGGATATATGACCATTTACGAAACTTCAAACTTCACTCAGGAAATTTCCTCATTCAGAATTTGTTATTTGTTTAACTACTCGTAGTATTTCAATTTTGTTGTTTAAAATGTAAATAACATTAATTTGTAGAAGAAATGTAAATTTTAACTACATTCGCAGGTCATTAAAAAAAACAAACAACATAAAGTACTGAGAATGGATAACATTCATATTAGGTGTGTTTCTTTACTTTTTGGGTAAAGTTCGGTAAAATGAGAGTTAACAAGAAATACTCTCACGAAATGACAAAAATGCACAAAAATAAACGAACGCGAAAAACCAGATTTGAAGCCCGAAAAACAAACGTCAATAGATTTGTGCATTACAGTTCCTTTTGGTGAGCGCTCTTTCTAGTTCTTGTTCAATTTGTTGTAAAAATCTAGATAGCTTTCTAGTTAAACCCCTTTTTAAATCAAAAATTTAATAAAAATTTCCTTTTTAGGCAAGGAATACATAGTTTATTAAACTTGGAAAAGATTTTAATATTAAACAAAAGCTTCGATTTATTTACATATTTATCTCTTTAACACATTTAAACAAGCGTCTTCAAAAAATTGTCGGTAATTTTATGGAGTTGTAAAATCACCGATAGGCTTTTGCAACTATTATACTAATTTTTGTAAATGATAAACATATTTTCTGAATGAATGAAATGAGTGATTGAACTAAAAGATCTATTAGTTGTGAACTAGGTCTTTGGTTCAATCGAACTAGTTGCACCCAACTGATGATATAAAAGCTGATAAAAACAATTTACCCAAATTTACACGAAAAAAAAGTCTGGGCTTCTTCGTGCAAGAAGAACAAGAATATTACTCTCTCATGACAGCTCTCATTTACCCAATTGTGTAGTAAGAAAACGCTTCTTGGTAAAATTGGGATCCCGCGGGATCCCAAAGTTGAGTACCCGAACACAGCTATTATTCAGTCATTTTGTTTAAAGAAAATAAAAAAATAAACAAAAAAAATTAGTATAACCAATAAGTAATTTTTGTTAGTTGTTTTGACTAACTTGTGGTTCTTTTTATTAACAGTCAAAAACAAGAGAAAACGTGTAACATAAATTTAAAGAAATGTTAATGGTCCTGTTTTTAAGTGAACTTTTATTTGTTTTTAAATACATTTGCCGCAGTCTTTACGTACAAAATATTTTAAGTGTTTCCATAAAGTTTCAAAACGATTTTCTGTGGGGAGCTTGACCAATATATTGTTGGTAACTACAACCATGTGTCAGTCGAAGCCGTTTACGGACTTTCAATAAAGGAGAAAAAACCCAAACCCAGCCAAAAGCTGCTACTGGAAACCTTTCCCTATGCCACATAGTAGAAAAACCCTGAGTCCGGCCACAGAAAAGCTTTTTTAAGTCGAAGCCGGTCGGGCATAACATATAGTACAAAACTCCTAATCCCGGTCGCAGGCCGGTTACTCAGAAAACTTTACTGGGATTGTGACTTTCTTTAAAATTGAAAAGTCTTGGATGCCGGAGTGGGTGGGCTTCAGATTTACTCGAATTATGAGCATTACGGTGTAATGATTAGCGTTTTGGACTGCCACACAGAAGGTTGCGAGATCGAGGCCCAGCGACGACAACATCAACACTAATTTGTATGATTTTCTATTTCTCATACATCCTCCTCCATCTCCTTCGGCGTTTTCATAGCACCACACCAAAGTAAGATAATATAACAGGGCTATGAACTAAACATCTTCAACAAGTACGCTAACTCTCTATCAGATCGCAGCCAACAACTGTTTTAAAAGTTTAACATTTTTTACAGTGCTGTCATCTTTTATCTATCATCTCTCCTTCACCCCATTTCCAATGAAAACAGCACATTAACTACCCAGGAAAATTTTAAACAATCGGTTTCCAACCACTCCACTTCTGCAACTGATTCCACTGCAACGGATTCCAGAACCATTTCCTCGGATCTTATATGAAAGGTATTACTGAAGGAGAATCAGTTCTAGAACTAGTTCCGGAACTGATTCTAGGGAAAACGGTTCCATTTGGGAGCTATAGAAGCGGTTGCTTTTGCAACAATTTCAAACAAAAATCATCGGTATTAGAATTGACAGCAAAGTGGTTGTAAAGCAAAAGAAGCTATTCTACAATCGATTTTTTAAACAGAAAATTTTCCTGGGAAGTAGCTATTCTACAACCAATTATTTGGAACAGAAAATTTTAAATGAAATGGAACGGGACACGAAATTTGCATTTGTAAATTAATAACACTGTACAACAAAATCAATTTTTTTCCAAAATAACTGACCACTGATCCTTGCATAGAGTACAAAAAAAATATACGTGTATCGGCGTTTTAAAAGTATAAAGTATAAAGTTCTCCCCCTTTTGCAAATGTTTATTGTGAATCGGCATAGGAAACCATGTGAATCTTCCATTAAAGGTATAGGACGTGTTCAGAAAACTTATGTAAAACACTACGATGAGCATTTTTGTGGAACATTTAAAACCGATATCTATTCAATTACTTTGTGGCCCCTTTTTAAAAATAGACAAAAAAGACCCGTTAGTTGAAGAGTTAGAGGGTTAATATGTAGCACAAATATATATGTCATGAAATTCTACTATAAGTCTCTAAAGACATCAAAGTTGAAAATTTAACTTCAATGCCAGAAATAATTTCGCTTAATTGTTTGCGATTGGATATTGTGACGTTAATTTTGGCCCACTTTTGGCTACTCTTTCGCAGACGACAGCAACATTTCTCCTTTTTGTAATGACACACTGAATCGTGACCTTTCTACAATCTCAGAGTGGGGTCGTGCGCATAAGGTCGACTTTAATGCACGCAAGATCCAATGTTGTATGTTGACCCATAGGTCTGCGGGGTCAACACTGTCATCTGTACATATGGGTGATATCGATATTGAGGAATCGGATACTCTTGATGTGCAGGGCATGAAAATTTAGTATGTTTTTCAGGTGCATGTTTTTTAGGTGTCGAAAGAAGCCACCATATTTTGTTTACAAAAATATGGTTAATACAGAACTCGAAAATTCGATTATTATAAAATTCTGGCAAAATTTCTAAAATTCTAGATTGTAAGAAGTTTAAATGTTTCGATTTGAAAATGCTTCATAAGCGGAGAAATAAAAAGTACCAGCAAATTGCACAAAAATTGAAAACAACTTATAATAAAATTGGATCTAAAAAATTTAGTTTTTTCAAAGGGAAAATATGTGCTACGAAAAAACCCTCAATGAGATAAAGGCTGAAAATAAGTTTGATAATGAAATAACCCCCTATGTTGGAATTTGAAATTGGGTTTTGATCGTGTTTCGCAGAACCATTTCATCTGAAAAAGAAATTTCTGTGTTCAAATCCATAATATTCGGTTTTTATTTATTATTATGATGATAAAAACCGCGCGATTTATTTAAAAAATTTAAATTTTTCCCCGAAGCACTAGTTTCTAACGTACTTAAATAATTAATGGCGCCCAATAATTTAACTTTTTTTAACAAAATAAAATAACCACCAAAAATGGAATAACTTCCCAAAAAAATGAATAGGCAATAACGTTCAAACTGTTTTAATTTTATTTCATTGGGGATTTTTTTCATAATGAAATATCTCAATATTTAAAGATTAAATAAACTCCCAAAAATTAAATAACCGTCAAACATTTTTGCATCATTTCTTGGATGTTATTTAATTTTTCCCCTTAGGGTTATTTCATGGGGGTTATCCGTAGCGCTGATAAATATGATTTTTTTAAGAGAAATTTTCCAAATTTTAAAAATTTTTGATAAAGGACTTTCAAAAGACAACAAAAAATTAAGGTGGCACGCGAGAATTTTTACAAAAAAATTTTTTGGCTAGGTTTTGTACGTCGGTGCAAGAAATACTTCACTCCATCCGATTTACTCACTATTTATACCACCTTTATCCGACCGAAGATGCAATACAACTACACTCAGATAAAAAAGTTAGTAAAAAAATTTGTAAACAGTTTCCAATCGAATTTTACTATTTTTATACTGATTTTTAGTACAATTCTTTTTTAGTAATCATTTTTGCTATTCTCTTATAACAAATTACGGATTTTTTTTACTAATTCTCGCTGCTGATTTTAGCAAAACATTCTACTAATTTTTCAAAACCGAGTGCTAAATTTAGCAGAAAAATATACTAATTATATAACAAACTGTCACCGAACTGGCCCCTTTATATGAAATAGACTGGTCACTTTTACATGGCGTTGTCATAGGAGGGGGAAATTGACCCCTTGTGACATGTCACAAGACAAATCCTAGGACAGGTCCCTGAACTTTGTTTCTTATGAGAGTTCAGTAACCTGTCCTAGGGTTTGTCTTGTGACATGTCACAAGGGGTCAATTTCCTCCTCCTATGACAACGCCATGTAAAAGTGACCAGTCTATTTCATATAAAGGGGCCAGTTCGGTGACAGTTTGTTAAAATTTCCCGTAGGGAATCGACAGAAATAAAATTTTTTTTTTTTAGATTTTACAGTTTTTGTTTTTTTTAGTACAATTTTTTTGCTAATTTCAGCATATTGATTTTAAATTACAGTTTACAACAATTTAAATTTATTAGCTGCAACTAATTATTTATACTAATTTCATTGTACTAAAATTATGATATTTAGTAAGTTTTTTAAATGATTTCAGCAAATAGATTTTGAATTGCAGTTTACATAAATTTTACTAACATTTAGTAGCGGCTACTAATTTTTTCTACTAATTTTATTGTACTACAGATCAGCAGACATGTGTTGCTAAAATTAGAAAAAAATATCGCTGGCCTCAAAACAGTTAAATTTCCCGTAATACAGCAAAATTTTCAGTAGCCATTACAGACTTTTTAGGTTGAGTGTACCATATATACTTCGAAGTATATTTTGGAGGTTCTGGGCCGCGTGCAAAGGAGGGCGTCGGCGCTTATTAATGAAAGTAGGGTATCCAGCTCCATTGACTCATTGGCGCATCGTCGGAATGTGGATTGCGTTAGCCTGTTCTGTCGATATTACCATGGGAAGTGCTCTGCTGAGATAAGTGAACTTGTCTGCAAAGCCCAAGTTTTTATTCGTAATACTCGCTTATCAAGTAGAGCACATCCGTTTGTTGTCGATTGTCCAGTGGATCGCACGGCACATTACAGAGAGAATTCGTTTATCATTCGCACCAGCCGTATGTGGAATAAACCCCCCGCAGAAGTCTTCCTTATTTCTTACAATGTAGAGAAATTCAAATCAAATATTCACAAACACTACTCCCTGTTTCCTCCTCCCTATAACCTATTTTCCTAATACCAACACAATGCACTGGGTTAGTAGGGGGCATCCCTGAGTGTTGGTCTAACACAAAAAAAGTTAACAATCATAGATTATACAAATTTCGTTCCCAGTCCCATTACATTTCGTTCCCTGTGTTTAGTGTTCCAATTTCACTCATTCTTCTAACCATTCCATATCCTTTTAATTTGGAACAATGTTCCATTTAAATATCGGAATTGGTAGCAAAAACAAGTCACCCTGTAGCTGTTTTATAGAAATGGTCTCCTGGATCAACCAAATTTTTATTATCAGGATGTGTTTATACTCCAAGGCAGCAAACATTTCGTCCATTTTGCCCTATATCGCTTAGTTTACTGGGTGTTTTAAAAAATATAATTACATAAAATCGGATGAAATTTTTGCAAAATTGACTAGAGTTTACACTGCGGTAACATAAATCAGGCAGGTCCGGTAGAAAGGCTCCCATTTACAGGATGGCTTACTTAGTGTTTTTTTTTTATCAGTTTATGTAATAATAGAAAAAAAAAAAAAAATACCAAGTATAGCGTATAATCTAACGTACTAGAAACTATGAGAGGGGCATCGTTCGTAATGTCTGGGCCAAATTTTAATGCCCTTTGATGAGTGGAAGTCGGAGCGCTGCGATGCAACGTGTTTATGATCTCCGAACATATCTTAAAAATTTTTTTCTTTCTCTATGATAACAATATAGAATGGTAGCATTAATATATCACATACGCAAGATGTCTTCTTTCATAATTCTGGTATGTTGAACAGTAGGTCAACAAAAGTAATTCTGGGCCACCCTAGTGGCGAGTCAATACTTGAAAAGCATTGTATATTATCGAGTATCGAAATTTTACAATTTGTATATTATTATTAAGATTAAATTTCTCATCTAAATCTAAGATTTTAATATCTTAATTTATCTTTTTCATTAACTTACCCGTTCTATTATCAACCAATATTTCCGATGGATCAAATTTATCTGTTGTCGTTGATGTTGTTTCAGCATATCTCAGCATGTCCTTTTGTAACAAAATGCGACCACTCAATGGCATTGAGGCATATTCCTGTGATACAATATTCGTGCCATGCATTTTAAATACACCAATAATGACAAAGGACCAAACACATAAAGTGAAAAGGATTTTTAAAATTATTTTTGTGCGCGCCATTTTGTGTTGTGTGTGTTTGTGATATTGTCTTTTTGTAAGTCAGAGTTTTTGTGGAGAAAATGAGGAATAATTTATACAAATTTAATTAGAAAATTTGAACACAAAAACTATTAAATAAAGAAATGGTTTACAATGACGACGGCAAACAACATTGGTGAAAATATATATTTTTAGGCTGCAAAGAGATAAGATAATAAAGACGAAAATGTTAATGTTTTATACTAACTAAATATACTCGTAATAAACAAAAAAGTCTTAATTAGTTTGTTGTTTGCATAAGAAATATACAAAACGGCTAAATGTTTATTTTTCTATGGAAATATTTTTTAGAGGTCTTTAGGATTTCTTTATTATTTTGCAATCATAAAAACTTCCTAATTACCATAAGGGCAAAATAAGAAACAAAATGCAGAGAAATAAAGCAGAAATTTTGAGGAAAAAAGAGGGGAGACTTGAAGAGAAATAAATAAACATTAATGACTTTGGTCTAACAAGGGAAGCCTTCCATTGAGAATACATGCCGTTTTTAATGAAAATTTTACTGAAAAAAGTTTGTCGGTAGATTCTGTTGAAAACGACTGTAAAACAAAGGTATATGCAGTTAAAAAGACGACAAAGGTTTTTTCTAACAATAACTAAAAATGTAGTTATTTTTAACCATTGAAAAATTACTAAAAAAATGTATTAAAAATAACTAACAATTTAGTAAAAATAAATGAAAAATTTTTATTACAAAAACTTTTGAAACTACTGACAATGTTGATAAAAACTACTGTTTTTTACAGTTAATTATTTTTTTTATATAAAAATGTGTTATTACTTCACCGCCCTAAAATTTGAAGTCAAATTTCCAAACTGTTCTCCATTTATTACGTTTTAAGGTATTGGAGATACAATATAATTTTCTGATTTCTATTTGCAAACTAAACCCTCAATTCATAAATGCTTTGTAAAATTATAGGAGGTTTATTGAACAAATTTCGTATGAAAATGACGTTTTGGAAACCTGCTATAACTTTACAAAGCATTTATGAATAGAGGTGTAAGAATATATCTGGGGGGTTACCGCGTAACTCGATTACAAAAAAAATTTTCGAATTCGTACATTTTGTACCTTTTGTAAAAAGAAAAGTTTTAGCAAAAATCTTAGTTTTTGAATTTTTATGTGTAGTGTAAAAATAATAAATAATAATAATAATCTTTAAAAATAATTTTTTTAGGATAAAAATAAATTAAAAAGTAGAATTTTTTACAGAATTATATTTTTAACAATATTTGCAAGATTCGAGTTACGCGGTTATCCCCCAGTAATAACAAATATAAACTAAACGAGAAGTTTAAAACTCAACGAATTATTTTTTCTAAATGTAACTTTATCGGAATATATATTAATTGCATTAGGGGGTATCGACTCTAGGAAAAATTCTGTTTTCGAATTTTTTTTATATTTCATTTGGATAGAGCATACTCTTCAAAACAATTTTCACATGTTTTTTTGTAAAATATATTTTAGTCACAAAGTGATATTCTATGCATCAAATTTGTACACAAAATTTTTTGGGAGCGTTTTTTATCATTGTCTTTATTATAAATCTTATTTCGTATAATACAGCAGAACAAAAAGAAAAAAACTACATCCAAAGATGCAAGAATTGCACGCAGTCTTTAAAGAAAAGCCAATGACGATTCCTCGATGGTGGGCGAAGGCACGTTATATGAGGCAGGTATTGATGGCGTTTTATAAGCCATGAAAGTTACAAATGTATATAAAAAATAAAAAACAAATACAAAACAAATTGAAAAATATACGAAATAAAAGATTTTGACCGAAATGAATTCTAATGTCTAATAAATATTCCGCCATCGTTTTTAAGAATATTTGGGTTAATATATAAAATACTCTTTATTCGATTCTTCCCAAATTTGGCGTACATGTAGCGAACTGCAAGATATATATTTTGTTCATACATGGTTTTTTGAAATTTTGCTGTTTTCTTAGAGTAAAATTAATTTTAAACTTTAAACGCGTTTCCCCACAACCCTGAGTTCAAAATCGGCTGCCAATGTACAGCCAAGGCGGGTTAACCGATTTCGATCTGGGCTGTTTCTTTCGTAGGCAACAAAAAGCTCTAGTCCTTATCGTGGCCCTTTTTTGAATTTTGGTCACATAGATTTTATATCCCCGAGCAAATATGGTTTTTCTTGCCTTTTTTGGAATGTTTAAGTTTGTGTGGCAACTTTGTTAAAAGAAAATTTTAAAAATAAAAATCGGGCCACGATAAGGACTAGAGAATATATCTGGGATTAAGAATCACTTTACATTTTTATTTTCCGATAATTAATGAAGGCTGCACCGTGGCAACCAATTTTGCCTTTTTAAAAAAAAGGCGATTTTGACTGGGGAAATATAAAACTGATATTTTTTAAAAATACTACAATAACATGATTTTTAAATAAAAAAATAAAATATGAAAAATATTGTTAATTGAATTTTTGACAACCCTTCAAACATGCTCTTAAAATTAAGTTGCTACAGTATTTACCCCTCTTAAAGGAATCAAATGTGCTAAAATCCCAAACGTAGTTAACAAATTGTGAAAAATAATCCGTTGTAGGCATGTCCCTATCCGGATTTCATTCTTGCCTAATAAATAACTAACAAAAATAACTGTTTATTGCAAAAATACTGTTTTGGTAATTGATTGTTATAATATTAAAAATAATTGCTTTAAACAACTGTTACAAAATACGTACTTTTCGTTGGTTGTTTTTTAAATAACTGCTATAAAAGTTGCTTTGTATTTTTCCATAGAAAACAACTGCATTTACTTTATTTGGAGATGTACAACTCAATGACTGCCAAATACATATAAGTATATTATTCCATATTAAATTTCATCGAACATTTATTTTTTCTTTTTTCGATATTCGTAGTTTTTTTGATTTTAACAAAGTTTTTCCGAAGTCCTTTTTTGCTACTTTTTTTTTAACAAATTGACTGTAGAAAGACACGGACAATAGCTGTATTTGTGTGACTCCTATCAGTGTTATCAAGAACGATTTTGACAGTTTTTCAACAGTTTTCATTGATAGGAATGCCGCACAAACACAGCTATTATGCATATCAAACTTTTCCTATTGAAGAAAACATTAATTTTATGCCAATTTTTCGATTTTCGATATGATGGCGAACCAAAAAGTACCCAAATGTAAACTTGCTTCTACTCCCATTTGTATGCCCTTTAACAAGGTAGACAATAATATAAAAATAGATCGATCATTCTTAGGTTTGGATTCTCATTACATATCTAAGTTTCATTTAAATCTGCCTATAAGCGTTGGGAGGCTTTCCTTGTAAATACAATTTTTTTGGCATTGGTTTTTGTTTTTGTTTTTTTTTTTAAAGGAAAAAAAGTTAAGAATGAAATTGTTACTGTTGTTTGGTTTATTATTATAAAATGTTAGCATTTCCTTTGGCGTCTATTTCCGTTTTACATTTTCTATTTCCTTTTGACCTTAGCCAAAGTTAAATCAATTTTTTTCTTTGCTAGTTAAATGTCTCGTCAGTTTGCGTAAATGTCAACTAGAAAATTGCACAATAATTTAGATTCATTTTAATGTCTTCGAAAATTATTCTTCTTTGTTTGTCTAATACTCATACCACAATGACAAAAAAAATGAACTGGATAGTTTTTTTTTTACTTTTTTAATAATATGGACGACCAACTTTTTGTAATTCTTGTTTTGGTTAAAATAAATTTATGTAGTTGTTTTTGAAAATGTTTTTAAGGACAAAGTATGAATGGATAGATATACAGTATGAATATTATAAAAAGACCTGCAGCTAGACAGTATTGTAGACAAGTATTTAAACTAGTCGTGTAGTTAGACAAAGTGACATTTTTTTTGACAAAAAATATGATGGTTAAAGCTTTTTTCTTTGTGTTTGCAAAGCAGAGGAGGTGCGGGTAATGCGTAATAAGGTTTTTAGTTTTAAGGGCGCTACAAAATAAGGAAATAACCTCCAAACAAAATAACTAAACAACTGCCAATGAAATAAAAACCAAAGAAAATGAAATAACAGCCAAAGGAAATAATTGAAATAACTCCTAAATTTTTTTTTTTTTTAAAGAAAAGCAACACTCAAGAAATTCTTCCTATTAATTAACATGTTGCTTTCTTTGAAAAGGGGATAGAGAAGGAGTGGAAGGTGGTGAAATATGAAGGACTTTAAATATGGCAAAATTATATGAAATAGCCCCTAAACAAGAAACGAAATAAAGACCAAATATTGGGTTTTACTTATTTATGACAAAACTCCCAAAACAACTCTAAAAAAACTCGCAATGCAATTTATACCTCATTCATACTGAGCCCAAAACTGGTAGTGTTCGTTTTCTTTAAAGTTTTCGAATTAAAATTTATATGGAACTAAATAAATTTCTAAACAATAAATGAGGAAATAACCCAAAAAAATTAAAATAAGCCAAAAATAATTAGATTCTAAAAACTTTATTTTATTATGTATGAATATACCATAAAGATCAATAATTTCATGAGAAATCGCTACAAATCTCACAAATGGCCTTCCGATATTCACTATGTACACTCTAATTAATTTTTGTTTAAATTTACCCAACTTATAGTAGGAAACTGGACTCCTACTATAAATATGGTAAATTTACTCTCAGTGCGTAAATGAAATAAATTACACACATGATGCGTAAGTTAATTACACACAAATTTTGTAAATTTACATTAAAAATCCGTAAAAAAATTAAAAAAAGATGTGTAATTTTACTACTTTTGTGCGTAAATTTACCAAATAAAATACGTAATACCGCCCAAAAATAAAAGAATAAAATAATTTTTAAAATGTTTTATTGACTATAAATGTTATAATATTATTTAAGCCTAACACAAGCCTAAGATTCTGAGTAGATTTCTCTCTCGACATACATTAGATTCTGAGCATTTTTTTCATTGAAAAAGCCTCTGAGTACTTTTCTTGTAGGAAAAGCCTAAGATTCTGGTCACTTTTTCCTAAAAACTATCCTCTTATAAGACCTTTTCGCTATGGAAAAAGCTATTTCCCTAAGAAAAGCCTCAGCTTTTCTGTTCTTTTTCCTACAGGAAAATCATTAGATTCATAAGATTTTCATATAAAAAACCACATATTTTGTGGACTTTTTTCTATGGAAATATCTCAGATTCAGCGAATGATTTGCCATAAGAAAAGTCTTAAGAAAGTGAGCCTTCCTCAGAATTAGAGTTTTTGTGGAAGAAAAATTTCTATAAATCTGGGGTTTTTTAAAGGCAGGGTCCTCAGAAATCGGAAAAGGTGCTCAGAATTTCAGTGGTTTTCTTTCAGAGCATCTGAGGCTTTTTTGAAAGGTTTTTTTTTGTGAGGTTTTTCTGTGGGAAAAACTCCTTATAATCTAGGAATTTTTCTATAAGAAAAAGTCCGCAGAATCTGACGGATTTTAAGAAGAAAACTTAATCATAATATGATGCTTTGTTTTTACAAAAGCACTACCAATGAACCATCTTAATTCGACGGAGTCAAATTCCATAAGCCTGAAAAGAAACAATGATGTGAATCGAAATCTTTTTAAGACAGACTAAATTTATCGTTACCTCTTAATTGTAGATGTTGTACAGATATATAACAATTACTGGTCCAGCTGAAGACACCGCATACAAAATTGGCACACGTTTTAGTAAAAATTTATAATAAAACAATTTATTTTGAAATATTTTATTTTATATTTTAATATTTCTTGAATTTTTATAAATGTCAATCTCTATGTATTTTCATTACTATTACAAGTTAGTAAATTTAAAAACTTTGTGCGAAAGATTTAAATTTATCAACAAAATAAAAAAATGTACGCATAAAATATTTAGTTATAAACATATAATGCCTATAATTACATTATATGTGTATTATTGTATATAAAAGTGCGTACAAAATAGTTTTGCGCATTTTTTGTTTATATTTACTCACTATGCGTTATATTAAACAAAAATTTACTCATTTTATAGTAGTGAATTTACTAGCATTTTTTAGAGTGTATATTGTGAACAGCTATATTATATGGAGCTTTAAATTTGTTAAAACTCGCGATTTCATGTAGATTTGTAATTTCTCAGGGTAATATATAGGAAACCAATAAATTAAAAGAAAAATTAAAAATGCACCGCAGCAGAAAATTTTGTATTAAAAATCAATGAAAAAATTCCCAAAAGAAATAAAAAAATTACCAAACTCAATTCTTAAATTTTTTTAGGCCTTTCTTATTTTATGGCTTGGGGGTTGTTTCATTGGGACTAAATTCGTGAATCCCCTTTGCTCGATTTAGTTTTTTCCGTATTCGGTTTTCTTTTAAAGAGAAACAACACTCAGGAAAATCTCCCTATTAATTAATGTGTTGCTTTCTATGGAAAGAAGATCGGGGGCAGTTGAAAGGTGGTGAAGTGCTTCAAATGTGGCAACACTGTAATGGCGCGTAAAGTAGTTAAATTTTATAATAGGTAAATAAATGCTATAGGAATAGGTAAATAAATGCTTTGGGAACGCCGAAAAAAGGCGTTGTGGTATGCACATATGAGCGATAAAACCACATTCATACACTCATGGAAATATATCTGTAAAACTAGCAGAGAAAGTTACTAAAAATTAGTTAAAAATGATACTGCAGAAAAAACTGCTAAAATTAGCAGATTTTTTTTACTAGATACTAATAAAATAAAAACAGCCAAATTAAAACTGTTAAATTTACAGAATTTTAGTTATATTTAAGCTAAGTTTTAGTTAATTGAAAATAACAAATCTTACTGTAAAATCTGCAGAAAATTTTGCTAAATATTTGCAGACTAAAAATAGCAAAAATAAACTGTTACAAAATTTTTGCTATATTTAAGCTGAATTTAGTTGAATGCAAAAAGCAGTCTATGCTACTAAAATCAGCAGAAATATTTGCTTAAAAATTGTAAACTGCTGTTTTCAAAAGGCTCGATTTTTAATTGCATTAAAAAAAAAATCGAAAAAAAACTTAGAAAATTAAATTTTTTTTTTTTGATTTTTAGGCTACTAATTATTTAACAGATTTTTTTGCTGATTTTAGCAGGTTAATTTGCTATTTTCCATTTACAAAAATTTAACTCAAATATGTATAACTAAAATTCTATTTTTGCTGTTCCTATATTACTAATATATAGCAAATATAATCTGCTAATTTAGCAGATTTTTTCTGCAACATCATTTTTAACAAATTTTTAGTAATTCTAACTAAGTTTTGTACGGACTTTTTTCCATTAGTGTATGTCTAGACCCACTTTTTATTTTATCTAATTATAAATTTCACTATTACCTTCTCGGAACTTGATCTGCTGACTGAAACATGACCCAAATCGTACTATTATGTACACTCAAAAAAAAAAAGTCATAAAGTCAGCAAAAAATGTTGCTGTGACAGCAAATTTTTTGTTAGGAGCGTGCTTGCAAAGAAGTTGGTAATTTCAGCAAAAGGTTTGCTGAAAATCAGCTCAATTGTAATCTCAGCAAAAGTTTTGCTAACAGTTAGTCGATTGCAAATGAAAAAAAATCCTTGCTAAAATCACTAAAGTTTTTGCTGAATATTAGAAGACTAAAAAAAATTTACTTTACTTTAGTTAATATATTTGCTAAAAATTTATATATAGAAATTGTGTAGTTATTTTTTTAATTATCATTTTCGTTGTCTGTACTACATCCAAGCAAGCTGCGACATCTATATCTTGTCTATCTGGTTGTCGTCCACGCTATAAATGCGGTTATCTGCACAATTTTTGTAGCAAAATAAATTAGTAAAACATTAGTTCAAAATTAGTTTAGTGCTAAAAAAATATAACTAAAACTTTTGCTGAAAACGGAATTTCAGCAAAAAAATTGCTGAAAACTAGTACACCTGATATACAAGACGTTTTACTAATTTTTCTACTAACTTATTTTTTTGAGTGTAAGGTTTCATACACAGAGGGAATTCTCTGCATGATAATAATGATGTTTTGCATAAAACCAACGAAGTTTCACTGCTGTGAAAATTTTAATTTTATTTATTAATAATTTCATTCACTCAATGGAAAAGTTTCATTAAAACTAGATTCATAAAATATATGAAGCTTTTTCATTAAATTTCGGAAGTTTTTCATTTACTTTGTGAAGAAAACATCATTAGTTCACTGAAAAATTTCATTATAATTCGTTCAGCAAAATTCTCTCTGTGTATAGCCCAATTTTTTTTTGCTTGTTTTTAGTTGATTTGATATCTTTAAAAAGTGATAAATTATATATCTTGATCACACTTTCTTTAGAATTAATGTGTCGAAAAGTAAGAATCCGCAAACTAATTTAAAACTTTTCAGTAGTAGTTTACGCAAATGTGTTAAAACAATAATTTCATTTCACTTAACATAAAATATACAATTTGGAAAATGTTTATTCCAAATAAAATTCTTAGACAGTCATGAAACTGTAATTCAATTAACCACCCAAATATTATTTATACAGGTCATTGGCCTTATAAGACATTTTCATATCGAAAGACATAAAGACGGCAAAAATCAACAGTAGATACAAAACAATATGTATCTATAAAAACATGTTGCTTCAGTTATTATTGATTTTTTTTTTTTTGTTCATTAACTTTTATTACACTTTCCAGGCATTAGATTACAAATTCCATTTAAATAAATTTAGATACAACGGTTTTAGCTTGTTTTTCGTACGGAATATGTAGAAAAATCTAAGAATCTTAACCTCAATTCGTGTGAGAGTATAAAAAACAAATTGTGATTGCTTTTAATGAAATAAAAACACTTAAAGTGCTTAAAGAGATAAAAATAACATTAAAAAATAACTTAAGAATAATATATTTAAAAATTCTGTGTACGATTTTGAATTGAATTTTATATTTTACGAGGTAACAGACAACAGGCTTTTAAGAAGTGATTTTCAACACCTTAAGTCGTTTTTTAAAGGGTATTGGAATAAAAAAACTAGTTTTTATTTGTTTTTTTTTTGCTCAAAGAATTTATGCAAATTTTTTATATTTTTTGTTCTTTTTTTTTATACAAAACATGAATTAGGTCATTTAGCTATTTCTGGTTCTTATTTAAAGACATATTACATACAGAGAAAATATTGGTTATAGCAACCGAACAGTGGTATTGAAGATATAAAATTGTGTTAAATTTACTATAAACAACAGTTAAAATAACTAAAATTGCTATTGCTCAAATTGACAATTGAAAATTGTGGCAAATTTTTTGTTGCTGTTTTTGCTTTTTTTCTGATATGTTAAATGTGTAATAATACTACTATATGAGAACAAGAAATTCTCATTGAGTTTGTAATTTAACCTAACAAATATTTTAGGATACTCTTAAAACATCGTCCCCTGACGATTTCCTTAGGCAAGAATGAAATTCGAATAGTGCAGGCCTTAAACAGATTTGTTTTCACAATTTGTTAAATAAGTTTTGGGAGTTTAATGCAATTACTGTTAATCCCAATAAAAATAAATTTAAAAAAAAAAACGGTTTTTTTAATTTTATAATTATTCAGCCCACTGTTTTAAAACACTTTAAAGTTCTAACCAAATCAAGTTCCAAAAAACAATCATAACTTGTAAAGCTGCTGGTTGACTTTGTAATAAGAAAAAAAATGTGTAGGCTTGGTTTGGTGTTTCTTAAATGGATACGGCTACCATTAACAAATAATTTATTTTCAAGTACAGTAGTTACCGCTTAAATGCGCCCGACTAAATAAGTTACCTGTTTAAATGTGCAAAAAGTTCTGGCAAAAATGAATTTCAAATAAAATGCAAAGGAATAATTCCATATAAATGCGTGCCACTTAAATGTGTTCCCCGCTTAAATAATTACCTTAGGTCAAACTATGGCACGCGTGCCAGTAGTTTCACGGAACGTTTTGCTGAATGTTGTCAAAAAATTATTTTTTATTAGACAACCATATGAAAAATATGTTAAAAATTCAAATTGATTATTTTGTTTTTAAAGAAAACAAAACTTGTTTGTTTAAACTTTATTCACAAATTGGTAAAATAAAAACACTAAGAAAAACACTGTTAAATTTAAAAAAGTTTATATGTAGTTTAGTTAATTGCAAATGATTTACTCTGCTAAAAATATAATTTATGTTGTTTAATAAATTAAAAGTTGTATTTATTCGACCTTTCCAATTGTTAATACAAGTTCAGTTATTTGAGCTCGAGGTTAGTGATTTTATTATAAATATTATAGGGAAAATATTATTGCATTGGACGGCCTTAAATTGTATGTTGAAAAATAAAGGTTCACCCTAATGAACAATTTTAGCTTTAGGTTTGGTTTTTATGTAAACATTCACTGGAAGAATCCTGAAGATAATATTCAAAGGATATCGAAATATTGATTTATAACTTTCCACTATCAACATTCTACTATTTTCAGCAATAGAAAATAGAAAAAGTATAATTTTTATAATGATTTTATTACGTATAATATTTACGAATGCGAGAAATTTGTTTCCCCTCTGTGATGAAATTTGTTAAAGAAATATGTTTCCAAGTTTTAAAAGGAAAATATATGTACTTATGTGGCACGCGATAAATTTTTACAAAAAAATGTGTCCGTTTTTGGCATGCAACGAAAAAAGTCTTGCCACCCTTGCTTTAAGCTGATTTAAATTAGTAAAATACTGGCATGTGATGAAAAACGATCGATTTTGATAGATTTGGTTAAAAAATTTCGATCGATTTGGTCAGAAATCAAAAATTAAATGATGAATAGGAAAGACAAATAGGTTTAAAATTGTGTTTAACCGCTTTAGTTGTATCAGGTATATCGATTTACGCCTTCCAATCGCTTTTAAATTAAAAATAATACGAAATATTCGGGATGGAAATTTTAAAAACGATCGATTTGAAAACGATCGATTTTCGTTTAAGTGCGTTTCTAAAAGAATGATTCTTTTTTGACTTAAAAAACAATCAATCAATTAAAAAAATATTTTGAATTTTTTTGTTAAACACAAAATTATGCTAAAATTTAACTAAAATTTGAAAAGTTTGAAATAATTCGTTGTGTTTTTATGCAATTGTGCAATATTTTCATAAATAAGTTATTGGGTGTTTATCCGAATTTTCGGATAAATGATTCCCCGTTTAAATACACAGAAACCTTGATAATTTTGGAGGCGCATTAAAGCAGGGACTACTGTACTTCTTAATCTTTATAACAGTTAGTTTAAAAATACATATCCCAGTGTACAATTACAGTTCAAAAAGAATCCTTAGACTTTCTGAAATCACAGCTATATGAGAGTCGTTTTATATGCCGGTGAAATATATCACCTAGCGGTTTTTATGACTCAACTCCTAAATATAAGCACTATTGAATATTTAAGAGTTTCTGGGCCATTTATAAATTTAGTTTTGAGTCATTTATGAGTAATGAAAAAATTTTCAACAATTATTTTAATTTTTGCATCAAAAATACAAAAATTGTTTTTTCGGACTTTTTCTATATTTTCATATATTTAGTTAGAATATTCTTCTACCTCAAGTCCAAATTCTAATATGATATTGTCATATTAGATTTTATTTGTTGTTTCAAAAAAGGTTGATCATTTTCCTGATAGACTATACAATTGTTTCGTAGCCATTACGCTAACTCTTCAGTTGTCCGCAATAAGAAAATGATAACTTTATTACTCAAACCGAGACATTACATAAGGTACAAAAAATCAACTGGACGAGAATTTTGTACTTTCGTATATGAACTGTCTGATTTGGTAAACCAGCTATAAATCAACTCCTTTTTGAAAGCAATAATTACATAATTTTCAAATAGTCTTCTATATAAGAGTCAATTTATGGTTGGAAAATGAGTGAAATCTGAAATTGTTTATATTTTAGAGTCTTTTATGAGTCATAATTACCGAACGCTCAGAATTGTGTTGGCTGGGTTGTTTAGAAATTAAAATCCCTAACAAATTTTGAAAGAATGACATTGATTAATTACGAGTACAAAAATCAGCATATGCAAATTAGTGTTAAATAAATACTTTTAACAAAAATAAAAGCTCTATTGTTATAGTATTAAGCTGAGATATAATATCTTAAGAATCATCATATATATATGCATATAAATATATTTTCTTAAAAAAAAAATGTTCAGTTTCTGTCCTTAATTTCATTTCGAAAATCCCTTGCTACTTTTAACACTTTCTTAACGTTTTCTTTATTTGAGCTCATGCATATTATATGCTGCCTGCTTGGTTGGTAAGTTGCTTGGCATTACCTTGATCTGCATAATGTCTGCATTTTACTTTTAAAATTATATGCCACAAATTTTCTTCTTGTTTCATATTTTAGCCTTCATAAGCAGGCATTATAGCACTTTACTCATCATAATTTTTCTTGTTTAAGTTACCAACCAACTGAATTTTTGTGTAAACTATATTATGCAATTTCCCTTGACATTTTTCAAACACCTTTTGCTGATTTTGAAACACAAAATGAATATGCATGTTTTTCCGTTTCCTTTTTGTTATCATTGCAGAGTAAAATGTTGAGAACTTTTCTATTACAGGAATTCATTTTCATATCTAAAAACTTAGTAATATTGCAACAATTTACTTAAAATTAATAAAAACCTGCTGATAAAAAACAAAATAAGTTTTCTAAGAGCTGGAAGGCACTAAATGTATTCTATCAGCCTTGCAGGTATGTCGTTGTAAACATAAACATTGACAAGATCTCAATTTCGTAACTGTAGCAACATACATATTTATATGGCTGTGAATACCCCTATAAATTTTCCTTTTTTAATTTTGTACCTTTTTTTAGTCACCGTGCGTATTTTGTTTAATGGCCTTTTTACTTTAGTTTTTTTTTAGAAATCTTTATGAAATATATTACATAGGGGAACAGGGCTTATTCTGGAAAGTGGGTTAATATAGGAAATCGCATTTTATTATCGCATAACTAAACAACTGCTTCGGGTAGCTTAATCGACATCACATTGTTCGGAAATCGTTGTAAATCAATGCTCGGTTTAAAGTTAGTTTTCAAAAACACGGTAAAAAAATTGTAACGACCGATTCCTCGATTAATCGCCTCTATTTCAGGTTATGTCGAAACAAATAATTTAAATTATTGGCCAAAATCACAGTTTTCTTCAAAATTTTTAAATTTAAAACGCCCTCATTTATAAGTAGTATTTTCAATTCGGTTAATCGATTAAAGATTCCTAGATTAATCGCCTCTATTTCGGTTAATGTCTAAACAAATAATTTAAAACTCAAATAATTATTATTTGCCGAATAATAGATTAAAATAGGCGATTAACCGGTTACACTTTTGATATGAATTTTTTCCTTTATTTTTTAAAAAAACTTCTTAATTTTCTTAACTTTGGCTAAAAAAACTGTCAAGAAAGCTTAGAAGAAACATGTCTTAATAAAAATACCATCAAATTCCTCTAAAACCTAGTAATAGAGACCATTAACGCTTAAAATAACATTTATTAAGCACATTATATGCTTAAGGAACTACAATAGACAACTCTTAATTCCTGTTTTAATTCTTTCAAAAATTTAAGTTCATGTAAATTATATAATTTCCCTATCCTATTTATAAGATAAGGATGTCTTTGTTGTAAATCGATATCAAACCATTGTCAATTGGCAAATTTCATTACAATATCTTTATCTTTGCAACCTGTTGCGCTTGAATAAGCATAGGAGCCAATTTTGGGTACTAAGGTCCAATAATAGACCAATTTTAACCAAAAGCATAAAGACTAGAATTTCGCAAAAAAAAAACCTTATTTTGAAAGAAAAAAATTATAGTCTCACCATGAAAAAGTCTCTTGTTTCAATTGGTTAACTCATTGGCCCTGGTCGGAACTGTGCCCCAAATCTTTCTTTCACCAAGTCGGAAAAAAGAGGTTAACACAAATACACCCTTTACTGGCGTATTACCAAAATGAGTTATTTAAAGATGGCCTGAAATCCATCCGTTCGAATTTGTCAGTATATATCTGCAAATATTCTTTTTGTGTATTAAACACTTACCATTATGGAAAAAATTTGGATTTATACAGCAATATCCAATTATTAATGCCATGTTGTTTGGTTGACCACACCTCATACCACAGCCATATTTATAGCCCGCCATTAACAGCTTCAATACAATTACCAAAATTTTTGGATGTTTTGTCAAGTTGTCACTATTTTGCAGACGTAGATGTTACTTTGCAATCCTTGATATACACAAAATGCTACAAGATTTGTGCATGATATTTTACATAAAACACTATTGGGCAATAGATAACTGTCCTTACTGCCACCAGGATTTTGAACCTTATATAAAACTGTCATTTTCTTTTTTAATAATCAGAAATTTTCACATTGAAATTAACTGCAATAAACAAATGTATTGTATAAATAAAAACAAAACAGAAACAGTGCTGCCAGATTAATACGTTTTTATTCTATCACATCAAAGGGCTGGAATTGAATAAAGGTAGAACTAGCTATACGTTGACGTAACGTTACGAGTCTCCTTATGGAAAATCTAATGAGTCAAAAAAGCATAGTTGACAGTCTATTTCTTTTTTACTCATTATTTTAGATTGAATCAGCTGATTCGTCACGTTACGTTACGTATGGGTAAATGAGCCTTAAGACGATTAAAGTTGAGTTTAGGGGCACAGCTCCAATCGGGTTCATATTTTTACCACGGGTAAACTTTTTTTTGGAATTCCACAACAATTTTTTTTGTTGTCGGTCGGACCTATCTCGGGAGTTATTTCGGTTCGAAATTGGACTTGCTTATAACTCCATGATTTATGAACGGATTTGGACAGTACGCGCACCATTACAAAGGTATTTGAAATATCTTTCATATGACATTAAAGATTTGTGTACCAATTAACCCATTACGGCCCAGTTTATGATTTAAAATTTTAAGAAGGTTGATTTACAAACAATATTACAGTTATAGGAATTGTCTGTAGAGGCCTTCGTCCTTTGATATTTTCTATGACGTTACTAAACGTTGCGCGTAAACCAATAGGCAATATACATGTTTTAAGTTAAAATTTTGATCATTTCCCACTTTAACCCAACTTTTCCTACTTTACCCCAAAATTTCCTGTTTCGAAAATCCACGATTTATTGCTAATATTTAAGCCAGAAAGTTAGACCACGAACTTCTCTATGGAATGTATTGTTAAAAAGAATTTAAAAAAAAATATGTAAAGGTACTTTTTTTGAGCCTGATAAAAATTATTCCCAAATTACCCCAAAGTCCCCTACTTACGATATATATCATATTTTTTTGTCTGTAAATATGCAAAAACTATAGAGTGAGATGAAGAAAAATTGCATCATTATAGTATTTATGCATATTTTACATTATACTGTCTAAAAGGTTGGCTTAAGTTTTCAACAAAATTTAATGTATCAGGGGAAAATATTAAAATATTTACGTAAGTGTTTTTTTCTCAATAAGGATTATAAGGATTTCATGTAGATTACGGGTAAAAAAGAAATATAAATATAATTCCAGTAATTTATAAAAATTCTGATGTTTTCACCTCAAAAAATTTTCTTTAATATATTTCATAATTTAATATTATTTTTAAATAGATATAAAAAAAAAATTGTAAAATCTATCTATACAATCGTGGCTATTTATGTATATCTACCAAGTTCTAAAAAGTTTTCTATAAAGCCTTCGTTTGAAAAAATTGTCCATCATATTTCCTTCAATAATTTTTTTAAAAAAATCATTGAAATTTAAATTTTTTTTAGTAGGCTTTAAAATGAATGTCACCTGCTAATAGCAATTCATTCGCTGCGGAAGGTATTCCAATTTCACACGTTCCTCCTTCAATTTCACATCGTTCCGATTTGCACCGATGTTCCAATCCATTATCTGAGTGTGTTAATCTGTATTATTACGTAAATTGTCAAAAACAAAAATTAAAAATATCAACCTGTTTTCTGTTGTATAAAAATGGATCCCTCGGAAGCTCTCTCGGACCTAACTTATTTGCATTATAGGAGTGTATTAGTACTCCCCTCCAAAAATTTGGTCCGTTTAGCGCTAATTCACTTAGTTTTCAAGATACTGACAATTCTTTAAAATGGACATTTGCAAGCTCGGCAATGATTACGAAATCTGTAAAGTGATGTTTACCAGTTCTTTCTTATAATGGAGGCATTAGAAATCGTAATGCATTTACTATACAATTGGCATTAGCAATGAAATCGATGTGTTTTAAAGCATAATGGAAGTAATGATAATGAAAAATGTCGTTACTATCGGTTTCAATTTAATGTTAATGAAATCTTCAATTAATTTATCGAAATAATTAATTAGTCACATGTAGGCTATGGATAAAATACCATAAAAAGCTAAAATTCAAAGGAAGGGTGGATTTTGGAACCGCATTTTGTCTACCTAAATTCCTAAAGAGGTCCCAAAGGCAGAGACGGGGACCTTAGAATTTGTTTTGTACAACATATCTAAGATATATTTGCTTGTAAGAGCCTTCAACACAATTGCTGGTTTCTAAAGTTTTAAATTTTTTTAAAGCTTTCTAGAAAATCGTGGGTTTTTAAGGTACAAAATAATGCTAAAAAATCATGTCAAGTGTAAGAATTTTTAGGAAACCAAAGAGGCATAGCAACTTAATTTTATAATTAATTTATACACAATAATGGGTCATATAAGAATCTTGAAGGTTTTTAAAAGTGCCACAAATTTAAAAGCTTTTAGAGCTTTTCTAGAATGATCAAATTTTTAATTGAACTATAAAGCTTTCGCCACATAATCCGGTATGCAAACAATTTAAGTTACAAAATCTTACTTAGCGTCTTGACGAGACATTGATTTGTTTGCCCAAAAACTAATCGTCAGCAGAATAACGGGAAAAAATTTGTCCATTTGTTTTGGGTGGAGAATACGTAATGGCAGACAATTCATTATTTTTTGTTTTTTGTTGGAGTAGGTCACAAACGAAACTACATATTTATTTTCATGTTTTCAATGTGTTTTTCACTAATTTTTTCCAATAATATAAAATAAATTGCATAAATCTCAATAATAATACCAATTATTTACTTTTTCTTAACATTTTATTCATTTTCTTTTATTAAATTAAATTAGTAAAAATTAGATCTGGCATCGTGGTTGTTGTTGCACATAAGCTGTGTTTGTGCGGCATTCCTATCAATGATATCTCGAACAATTTTGACAGAGGAAAGCCGTAATACGTTGAAAAACTGTCAAAATCGTTCTTGATAACACTGATAGAGAGTCACACAAACACAGCTATAGTTGTGAGAACAATTGTGCTGACAACATTGTCTGAACAAGAACAAAACATGAACAAGAGTGGGCCACAAATTCATGGGCGAACAAGAAATTGTTCGTTGGTTGAACAAATCGATATCTCGTGTAGACTACAAGTTATGATTTTAAATGTTACCCAAAAATTAAAAGCTTTCCATGTCAAAAGTACAAAAACACCAAATTTACAATTTCGCTATTCAAAAGATGCCAGTGAATAACTTTTATTAATTGATTTTTCTGTTAGTTACATCATCTTTTTTTTATTTATTTTGCCAACTATTAAATTACTATTCCTATGTTAATTAAATTAAATAAAATATTTCATTAATTAAATTATATAAAATGTTCTTTTTATTACAGTATTAATATTAAAAAAAAATTATGTATGATTATATTCAACAGTCATTGAATTTAGTTTAAATAAATTGAAATTTTAATCAAACTAAAACTAAAAAATAACCGCTATAAGAGAAAAGTGCTAAAAGACTACATTTTTATAGTTTTTATTTTTGCAATAATGAATATTTATAGTTAGTTAAACTAGATTTTATACGAAAAACATACAAATGAACTTTTATGAACTCTATGTGTGATAGAGGAATAAGAAAGTAAACACCATTTCCGAAAAATTATTTAAAATTTCCTTTAATAAGAATATTTTATGGAAACTGTTAAAAAAATATAAATTGTTAAGCCTTATTTCGTCTTAATTGCAAATTTTATTTCACTAGTTTTTTTTCTGAAAATTTCAAAAGCTTTAGAATAGACCTAGAGTTATGTATCTGAAAGGATGTGAATAGGAGATTCTAAAATAAAATTAAAGAATTTTTTTAATTTCTTTAAACAGTTTTTGAAAATTTATTATAACATTCCAAAATTTTAATATTTAATTTTTGGAAATGGTGTATTATGAAAAAAGCAAAGAACTTTTCTATATTGTACGTATATTTTTTTTATGATTTGCGGTTCAATGTTAGATTTTTTCTAATTACATGTACCGTCGTTGTTTCAATAGAGACTGTTAGAGAAATTGCACAAGAGAAGATGAAGAATAGAAAATAAAAACTTGAATTTCCATGAAATTGATTCTAAGGCCAGGAAACAATTGGCTTTTGGCTAGTTTTTATGGTTGGAATTTTTTTTTTTTCGTTCGTTTTTTTTTTGATGTTATTGAGTTTATGTTTTCGCTGGGTGCCAGTTTGTTGTTATCAATACAGTTTTTGTTACTGTTGTTGTATGTGTTATTACCACTTTTGGGTTAGTTTTAGCCATATATAGTTGAAATAACATGTTAGAGCATGATCATGAATGTTAACACTGTTAACGGTAAAATGCGGTTATTTTTGTTAGCTTTTATGAACATTTTTTTTCTTATTAAACTGGATTTTTTGGTTTATATACAGATCAAAAAAAAAAAAACAATCTCCTTTCTTACAAAAGTTAACCCTATAATGTAACAGTTTTATAAGAATATGAAGTACTATCAGAGAAGAACTTATATGCTTAGAAATATGTAAGAACTTTTATGGTTCAAAAAGACACAAAAATCTAAAAAATACTGTTACAAATCGTGGAACTTTTAATTCTGAAATTCAAAAGGACATAAAAAAAGCTTTTTAAATAATAGTGTTATGATTTAAATGATATAGACTGTAAGTGGTAAATACATATAAAAAAGCTTTTAGTTCAAAGATGGAACATCTTCGGGAGTCTAAAAGTTTACAATCACTAAAAAAAGATTTACACACAATTGCGGTACAATTTTTGAACAAAAGCGGCGTTTTTGAAAGAAATTAAAATTTAAAGTAATTTTGATTTGTAAGAGAACCAAATACTTAAGAATTGCTCGAAGAACTCAATAGGGTTTCCACAACAAGCCAAATCTATAGATTTTTCTTAGCTTTTTACAATGTGCTTTTAGTTACTAACTAGAACTTTAACTAGCATATTTTTTTTTTGTTGTTTTTCATAATTTGAATAAAACATTTTTTGTTTAAATTGTAGCTGTACATTCAGTGAATTATTACGCTGCCCATTTTTGATATTATTTACCATTATTGGGTTAATAGTGCATTAACTGAGTTATTGGAAAGCATAGAAAATCTATAATAATGATATTTGTTTTTTTGCATAACACAATTGCTAAGATTTCACTTAACTCAAATCTTATTCTAAAACTAAGCATTTTGTACAGCCGTGGTCATCTCATATCCCAATTACAAATGACCTGATTCAAGTGATTACCATCTACTCTATATAGCTTCCTTTAATATCGTAAAATTTCAAACATCCGCTCTGCAGCTGTCAATAATACTTTAATATTTTTGTAAGATGATCTTTTTATAATATCAAAATCTCGTTTTACTAACAATAATTTTCCCCTTTATTAAATCATTCAAGCTAAGCAAAATATGATTCAAAAGAATAATTGCTTTATTTTTTTAGTTTATACAAAAAAAAAAACAAAAAATAAAATGCATGCCTTATTATAAATTTCTATAAAGATCATGTTAAGGATCATAAATAATATACAATTTTTTTGCTTTTGAAATTATTGGTTTAGCGAATTTTTTTTGGTTTATTATTTCACCACAGTTATAAAACCTAAATACATATTTCTCTTGTACACATTTCACGATTTTTGTTTGTGATTTAGTAATAGGGAAATTCAATTATAAAATATCAAAGATGTAGTAAGTTAAAAAAAAATAAGATATACTAGAACTGTACTAAGGGTAACCTAACGTTTCCATTACAAATAAAATGTTATATAGCAATCAAAAAAATCGTGAACACTATGGATGGCCTTTAAAATACCTTTCCTTCAATAACCTATAACTGGCTACTTCTGTGATTAAAATATGAGGAATCTTTAAGTAAAATGTCTTCAATCGTATTCTATAAACATTTTTAAAACAGTCTGTGAATACCCTTATTGATTAATCTACACGTACTCTCAATATGATCCTCTTGTTTCCATAATAAGCTTTCATAAACAATCATCTTCCATCCTATTTGTATTATTATTATTATTTTGGAAGGCTGATTTTCGTTTAGGGTGACCAGATGTTTAAAAAAATTTAAACACTAAAATCTATCATAAAAACGTCTTCATTTTGGATTTTTAAAATCACTAATAACTAAATAAAAATATATCTGTAAACATTGGAATATCAGCATAGAAAGAAATATGAAATCCATCTATTTTTCTATAGAAGAGAAATCTTTGAAACTAAGAAAAATCTATAGAAGAAAACACGGCTAAAGAAATCGCAACTAAAAACTTCTATAAAAGAGATTTTAAATTTTTGAAGTCCTCTAGAATGAATTGAGAGATTTGTTTTAAATATGATGAGCTTTTAAATCTTAAAAATTTTCTATGGAAGAAAAATCTTAAAATGTAGAATTCTAAGAATTCTTCTTTGAAAAAAAAAAAGATTAAAATGTTTTTTAACAAAGAAAAATTTTAAGACGAGAAAAATCTTTTGTGGACATATATTTAGGTTTAAATATTTTTATTTAGAAGAAAAAGTTTTTATTCTGGGAAATTCTCTATGCAAGAAACTTCTTAAAAATTAGGAGTTTTTCTATTGAATAAAAGTTTTTGAGTTCTACAATAGCTTGTATTATTTAAAACATAAAAAAGATTTTATAAAGAAACAAATTGAGAAACCATGTGAAAATCGAAAATATGCTCTATTTTTGCATAAAAAATTTAATTTTAAAAGAAAATAGCAGAAATAAGCCAATATTTACAAAATAAGCAAAAACAATCAAAATTAGATAAAATTAGCAAAAAAAAAGCTCTAACAAATATAGCTTAAATTTCTTATATTGTTCTACCTTTTCCAATAAAAAAAATATGCTCTAGCTTCTTTTTGGTTGGCCTAGTTATAACTGATCCATATTTCGATCTATTCGGCTTAAAAATCTTATTTGAGCTTAAATGTGTTGAGCTTGAATGGTATTAAACTTCACGATTTTATTCTATAAACAAATAGTGCCCATTTACATAAAAATAACTCGAATCCGACTTTGGCTCAATTCGCCAGGATTTTTAACAGCGTTTTAAATGGCCGAAAAATTCGACAAATTATGGAAATTGTATTGTTCTTGAAGTTTTTTCATTCTTCAGGCGTAAAGTTCAAGGCCAGTATATCTGACCTAACAGACAATATATAACGGTATAAACACGTTTCAAATGCTCATACACTAATAGAAAAAAGTCTGTCAATTTTAGTTAAAACTATTTTAAATTAGTTAAAGATGGCCTCTCAGAATTTTAGTTATACGTTAGTTAAATTTAATTTAAAAAAATAACAACTTAACCCGCTAAAATCAGAAAAAAGTTTGACTAAATAATTAGTAGACTAAAAAATCACAAAAAATTAAAAATTTTCAAATTTTTTTTCGATATTTTTTAATGCAAATAAAAACCTAGCCTTCTGAAATCAGCAGTTTACTATTTTCTTAGCAAATATTTCTGTAAATTTTAGCAGGATAGACTGATGTTTAATTCGAGATATACAAACTTTCTCTCTCTCTATTACGTGCCTGTTAGCTGGAGGAGGGTTAGGGTAGTATTTATACCTAAGATTGGCAAGAGGGATCATGAAGCTGCAAAGGACTTCAGGTCTCTCATATTTCCTGCTTAAGACACTGGAAAGACTCATCTATGCGCATCTTAGACTATAACTGCATATCTCAGGGGCCGCTCAACGGAAACTGCGCTTCATGAGGTTGTGACCATAGTGGAGAGATCCCTAGAACTCGGAAAATATACCTTGGCTGTTTTCTTGGATATAGAAGGCGCTTTCAGCAATATCAGAACGGATGCGATACAGAGCGCCTTTTTGGAACTGTTGGATTGCGTCTAGTTCTCAGGATATTAGTCCCTCACGGGTAGGGTGGTCTTTTTAATACGGAGTCGCTCTTGACTCTACTTGATGCTCACGAGGGCTTGAGCTGCCACTTACACCAACCGTTAAACTCGATCTCCTAAGTGCCTTTCTTTTGATACACAATTTATATATATATAAAAAAACTCAAAAAATCTAGAAATGGGATAACTTTTGACCCCACATTTATACCCCTAAGACTTGACACCTAAATTACATTTCGTTAGTTTTTTTCAATCGCGATCTTAGAGTCCAACTTAGGAGACCACTCCTGTTAGTGGAGCATGTTCGCTGCTTTCCCACCATTTTCTTTTCAAACCTGGTCACCCTAAATTCGAATACATACTCTTCCCTATTTATTTTCAAATTATTTTAGTTTTGGTTAAAGAATACAGTAAATCACGTTTTCTATTTAGTTGTTTTCCTTTCATAATAATAATACAAAAATTATAAATTATTAAGACAAACATAAATATGATCGTTTTTTTTTATGAAAGATGATCAATGAGGATGCATGAATTAAAATAAGTATTCAATCTTTTTTGTGGTTTTTATACAATACTGAAGTTAGTTTACTAAACTAATGATGTTGGATTTGAAATTGAATAGAGATATTTCGTAGATTACAGAAAAATAAAAAAATAATATGAGCAGTTTATTTTTTTCCGAAAATCAGTTATAAAAAGATAATAATAGAAATAATTCTGGGAGAAACAATCATCATTATATTGTGATGGCAAAGTTTTGATAAAAGTTTTCAAAAGTTGATCAATATTTTTTTATATTTAGTAAATAACTGACAACAAGTTTAAAGCTTACTGAAAAAATTGCCTAATGTAGTGCATATACGTTCAATATTATTGATAAATTTTTCAAAATCAGAACATTTTATTTTTAAATACTTTGTTCTGATTAGTTAATTGTCATTAAGAGGATGTACTGTGTGTAATTTAGACCAATTGACAGGATAAATATCATCTACTCGTTAAAAGGCGTGCTGATATATCGTCAATTTCTTTTAAGCGATTACCACAGTAATTTTGTAATTCTATACCTTAGTCCTGAGGATTCAACCATAATAATAATTTTCCAACAACTTTTATATATTTTAATAAATATTAAAATGAATTTCTCCTTCCAAGGAAAAATTTACTTTTTTCTTATGCATAAAGTTGTAAACAATTTTTTTTTATTATGATATATTTTGATTAATGACTACATTTTATGAATTTGTTACATTTCAGTCTTTTGTGTATGAGTTTTTTTTTTGTTGATGATATGATATTTTTTATGTTTATATTATTGCTTTTGTTTTTTTCGTTGTAGTTTCTGTTATTATTAAGCCTAAGAGGAAAAACTGTCACTTGTTGTCAGGCCAAAAAGTTACTGACTGATGACTAACTGACTATTTGTTGAAACATCCATCATACTCGGTTCATACTAAATATACTATACAGATATGGAACGAACGACAACAAAAAAAGTCAAGTGAGTGAATGACTGTGAACAACATAACTTAGCATATCATGTACTATAACTAAGCTAGGATCAAAAAGTATTCAAAATGTTGACCTATAAGTACAACTTTAACAGTTGGTACATGACAGCTGATTGTATAGTAATTAATAGTTGTTGTTTTTAACTGCAATTACAGTGGTTTTTCTATAGCTGAATACAGAACAACTATTATGACAGTTGCTAAAAAAACTGACAAAAAGCACTGTATTTTGTAACAGTGCTTTTTTTAAGTTTATAATAAACAACTACTAAAAATGTAGTTTTACACACTCAGAATATTTTTACAGTAACTATAATACAATGATAGTAGTTATTTTTAACCGTAACTGTAGTTATTTTTGTATGCATAAATGTAAAATAACTACTTTTGACAGTTGTGTCAAAAATTGACTAACTAAAATTGTTAAGATCTAGTAGTTGTTTTTTTTTCAGTAAAAGAATAATTACTAATTTGTTTTCATAATTTTGTAAAATACAAGAATCTGCTTGGATTATAAGCAATAAAATCGGCCTGTGTATTTTTTTTTGGATACAATTTTAAAATTAGTCACACTCTTAATTTTTTTTAAGTGTAACATTTTAGACGATTTATCTATCAAAAATATTCTAAACTTTTTTGTGCAGGCTAAATGCTATTTATGAAATATAATATTTAATAAATAGCAAGAGACTATTAACTATAGAGATAAGACACTACTAACCGGTAGAGGGCGCTGTAATTTAGTATTACCTGAACAACTACTTAGTATCAGTTTAGTATCAGCTGAGTCTAAATTTAAAAACTCTAAAACTGCTAAAATCTGCTCAAAATATCGAAAATACAAGCGCGGAATATATTCAAATAAAAAATTTTGATATATCCGTTTGTTTTTTTGCTTTGTTGTTTGTTATTATTTAAATTTAAATAAAAAAAAGAAAATTGTCAATTTGCCATCTGGTGATAACGATGTTTTTATAACTTATTTTTTGACATTACCCCTGGAAATAGCATTATGATAATAATGTCAAATTTAAAATTTCAAAAAAAAATATTCAATAATTTAACGGAAAACTTTGTAAAATGATACACAAGTTTGTGCACAATTTATGTGCGAATTATGTTAAGTTACTTTTTTCTAGTTTCTTTAAATATTAAACTTTGTTGTATTTAAATATGATGTAGTTCTATATAATGAAGTTTTTAAAGACAACTGTAAATTACTGAGTCAAGAACTTAGGTAATTTTTTGCGTATTGTATAATTCTTGAAAGGAAACAAATTGCACCCCGACACTCTTTAAAATCGCATTTTCATTTTATTGGAAACCCTAATGTTCATGAAACAAAGGTAGCTGTTAATTGAAACTAGTTCAATAAATTCACCACACCAACCAACAGTGCTACCAGATGCTGTATTACCTAAGCAAGTGTAGTTGACTTCTGAGGGTACAACCACACCTGCACAGCGTAAACAAATTATTTAAACTTGAAAAAATATTTCATACAGTGTACTGTGACAAAAATATTGAAATCTAATTTAAGAAAATATGTTTTCATAGGAAAAATCTCTGATTCCTTTTCGTATATTATAAAAGATTATTCACTTGAAATATAATTGATTTTTAAATGCCAAATGTATTAGATTACACATTTTGTTATGCATAAGAACATAAATATTTTATATAATAATATAAATTTCACAGTATTTGCGGCATTAGTTCCATTTCAAACTTGAAAGCTCATATTTTCCTATGTGGGCGCAGTGGTGTTATGGTTAGCGCATTGGACATTTACACGTGAGGTTACGGGTTCGAGTCCCAACCAAGGCAACATCAATTTATGAAAAATAGTAATATGTATGAGTTTTTTTCTATCCCTATCCCTCATACATATCTCAGCGTTCTCCTTCGGTATTCCTATAGCAATTAACCCCACCAAAGTAAAATAATATAACAGGGCTATGAACTAAAAAGCTTCAACAAAGTTCGCCAACTCACCATTAGATGGCGCGCAACAACTGTTCTAAAATTCAACATCTCGCGAAATTACAGTGTTGCCATATTTGAAGCCTTCATCTTTCATCACCTTTCACTTCTTCTCTAACCCCTTTCCAAAGGAAGCAACACGTTAATTAATGGGAAGAATTTCCTCAGTGTTGCTTCTCTTAAAAAAAAAAAAAATGAAAACTTTTTGATTCGATGAAAATGATGACGATTTGAAGAAATAAAAGTCAGGACGTTTTTACATCTTGAATGGTAATTTCTAATACTTTTTGAATCCAGTGTTTTACCCAAATGAATGAAGACTACTTTTTTGTTATTATTATTATTGTTTTGGTTATTGTTTTAGAAGATTTTTTTAAACAATAAACACCACAACTTACAACGCTTGTTACAATTTTTTTTTGCAAAATTTTTACTAGTTGATTTATATGGTTTCATATGGTAACATTTTGTTTTAATTTTAATTAAAAAACTTTTAAGGTGACAAGGAGAAATGGCAACAAAAAAAATTTAAAATTATAAGAAAAATTCTTAATGGAAAATGTTAATTAAGGGGGAGGCAAAAAAGAGACATTATTTTTAATAAAATTGAACAATAAATTTTGGAAAAAGTTTTAAAAGTTGTTTTCAACAACACAGAATCGATTCTAAAGATACGAATTTGAATGCAAAATTTATGATAAAAGTAATTTCATATTTATCATATTTTTAAACAAACTTTTGTTGATTTCTTATGTTATTGTTAGTGACATTGTTCTTTACGAAATAGCCACAATTGAAATTACACTCAGAGAAGTTCTGCAGTTACTACTATAGCTACTTTTACAATTTAAACCGTTGTGCTAGCAATACTAACACCGATGATTTTTGTTTAAAATTGTTCCAAAAACAACCGCTTTATAGCCCCGAAGTTGGACCGGTTTTCCTAGAATCAGTTATGGAACTAGTTCTAGAACTAATTATTCGTCAGTTATACCTTACATATAACAGCCATGGAATCGGTTCTAGTGGAACCAGTTACAGAATTGGTGTGGTTGGGTTGGGAAATATTTCGAAGGTTATTTTCAAATTTACCTGACAAAAATTACTGCATTTCAGTCCAATTGGAAATATGTAAATGTTAAAATATTCTTTAATTTCTCTCGTGTTCATTTTAATAACTTTATAATTCCCGTTTTCTTTTTTTGTAAAATAATTCGTTTAAAAAGTTTCGCCGACAAATAAATATTTATTTTATTAATATCAATACCAGCCTTCATGGCTTTAAGTTGACAAAGAAAGTAAAAAAAGCTTAAATAGAAAATGAAATTTTGGAATATTTAACTGCACTTGTTAGTTGCTTTTACTACATACGCCCATTATTTCTACTTTGGACAAATTAACACATTTTTTGAACGTTTATTTTACTCTATTTGTAATTATTTTTACTACATTGGTCAATTGCTTTTTAACAGTGAAAAATAACTACATACTACAGTTGATTGTATTATTGTATTGAAAATGCAGTAATTTTAACTTTCATTTCCAGTTAATCTCAACTACATAATTCCCTGATTGTACCTTTTTAACATTGCATGTTGTTCTTATCTTGCAATTTATTTTCCAGATCTCTATTATTTTTAAATCCTTCAATTTTAAACTTATCCACTGTAATCAAATATCTGTTATTTTTTTTTGAAAATATAATATAAAACCTAATGACTTCAAATCATCAATATGAAAGCAGCTATTGTAACACAATATTTACTTTCTTACACTCACTTGTACAATTGAACATCATATGAGAACAATTTAAAAAAGAATTCTTCTTATTTCTAAAATAATCTTGATTTGATTTCCTCGTCACGTAACTTACTAACTACTAACTATATAAAGAAACTCGGATGCTCCACATTCATACTGTATAAGGATGAACGATTTAAAAAAAAACGCCAATAATATTGAAAATAACATTAAGATAAAAGACCCAGCAAAATTTTTGATTGAAAGAAATATCTAAAAACGGAATTTCTAAGGAGCGAGCAAACTAGAAGTTGTGAAAATTTAAAAGTAACTGACACTTACAGAAAACATATGATTGCTGGTTATACACAAATCCTAGATATGTGGTATTTTGGATGATGACAAAGAAAATTGTGGTATTTTTTTCTTTAATATTTGGAATGTTTAATAACTCTCCTAGAGTAGAACAAGAAATTCTCATTGAGCTTGTAATTTAGCTTAACAAATATTTCTAGAAATTCTAAAAACGCCGTCCTCCGACGATTTCCTTAGGCAAGAATGAAATCCGTGTAGGTATATGCCTTCAACAGATTATTTTTCACAATTTGTTAAATAAGATTTGGGATTTTAGCACATTTTATTTCTTTAATAGAAATTCTCGACTTATTTCAAGCAATTGCGAAAGTTAGAGTCGGCCTAAATCGACACTTGTTTGGGTTAACCCATATATGATCATATATAAGTAAGGAAAGCGTAATTTTTAATTTCAGGGGAAAGCGGGAAATTTATTTTGAATTACCGGGATCCCGGGATCCCGTCAGGGAAGTAAATTAGAAAATATTTTATAATAGGGGTTTTCATATAAACTCGTATTCTACTCGTAAAAGGTGTAAACCTGGTATGTTTATAAGCTTAATGTCAAACTCCATACATAAAAAATATGGTTTGTATTTATACTAGGTTTACAAGGAATTTACGAGTTTATATGATATCTTGTGTATGTATAGAATAAGTGCGATTAAAATTTTTTTACACAAACACTATTTAATTGAGTGGTTTTCTTAAAAAATATATTTTCCTTTTAGTGCCTGTTTTACGAGCTACTAAAAGGCACTTAAAATGTTCGAACAAGACTAGTGTAAAATTTTTACTATTTTCAAAACGTTAGAAAATTTTGCATATGAAAATTTGAGATAATAATTTCCCGGGAATCCCGGGATGGGAAATCCCGGGATGCATTCCCTATATATGAGCATATGTGAATCATGTATGAGTATATATGGTCATATATGAACATGTACGGTCATATACCCTCAAATTTCGGATCCGAAGATATATGGAAATATATGAAATCATGTATGGTCATACATCGAACTAGACATGGACATATATGACTATGTATGCCCATGTATGATCATATACAAGTCAATGTATGATCATGTGTGTTCATATATATTTCGATTTTCACATGGGCTGGGCTCCCAAGTGAAAATGGGATCGTATATTAACATATATGATCATATATGCGTATATCTGATCATATATGTCCATATATGGTACAATATATGTTTTCATATATGACCATATATGTCCATATATGGTACAATATATGTTTTCATATATGACCATATATGTTTTCATATATGACCATATATGTTCGGATCCGAAATTTGAGGGTATATGAACTTATGAGAATATATGAACATATATGATCATATACGACCATATATGATCATATATGGTCGGCACCGAACATATATGGTCATACATGAGGCCATATATGGTCATATATTGTACTATGTATGGACATACATCATCAGCTATATGCATATATGATCATATATGTGCATATACTATACCATTTTTACCTGGGCTGGGATAATAAAAATTGGATCGTATATGAACAAACATATTTTCACAATTTTTACGTCTGTTGTTTTAACTTCATTTGTAGTTCTTTTTACAGTTTTTCAACAGTTTTTATTCTTGTTCTTCTAACTGCATTTATAGTTGTTTTTGGTGTACACTTTTCAACTAGAGATGCAGTTATTTTTGAATTACAAACAGAAAATCAGATAACTGCAGCGTTCAGATACTTTAATATTTTTCTAAATAGTCAATATGCCACTACTTTGAGTTTATTTTCAATGATTTCATTTTACACCCAAAAACAGTATACTTTTTATAGTTAAATTAATTGATTTTTCAGTTATTTCTACTGAAGTGTAATTTTGATTGTAACATTTGATGATATTTATGTCAAATTACTAAAACTTAGTGTTAGAGATCACTAAGTTCTGCTTAAAATCCTTAGAATTTGTTGAATATCAGCTAAACTTGTTAAAAAAAAATCCGCAGGTTACATTTGAAAAAAAAATTTTTTTTTGACTGTGAAAATCGAATTTGTTGTTGGGATGCCTGTAAGTCTTTCGAATATTTTTAAATATGTAAAAGGAGAAATCTATAACGAAAAATTTCATATTCTGTAAATAAATGATGCCTCCATACATATGCTAGCAGTTATAGATAGGTACGGTGAAATCTGTCAATAATGGATTCACCCAATAGCGTACAGCTCCCTTTAATAGTAAACGTACATCTATCTCTCTTTAACACTTAATGTGAGCGCTGAAATTACGACTCGTTGTATGCTTTTGAATACTACTGGGTCAATTGGCACATAATGTGTGACGTGATTTAAAGAGAAATCTGATCTTTAGAATATTTAATTTGGTGTCACACTGTTGAAGAACCATACTTGAAGAACTCATAGAGTGTGAACAACCTTTTGCAGAGTATAATTTCTTCCATATTAGACGAAATTCAACAATAATTACTATTTATGTTAAGATCGATGGGACTGGTTAGAATTTCAAAATAACAGATTTAGAAACACCCTGTTAAAACAAAGAAATATGCAGATGACTATCATAGGCAGAGAAATCGAATGGTGTGCAAAATTTAAATAATATTTACAGAAAGCGTGCAACTTTGACATTTATAATCGATTATATACAAGATATTTACAATTGCTGCAGAGAAGACGACTGACTTTTTGGCATTGGCATTTGAAGCCACCCTGTTTAAATATAGTATAAACAAAATAGTGCCAAATTTAACCACGGTAGTTACGAAAATCTCTTTGGGAAGAATAATTTCCTTCCTTTTCGATTAGATTTAAACAATATTTTATAGGGATTAAAGAAGATGGAGTTGATTTTCAAATTATTGTATTTGAGGCACTCTGTTGCAACATAGGGCGATAACGCTGTAATTATTAGGAATATTAGCTTTCAGATGGTACAATTTTACAATTATTTTCAGGGCTTATAAAATATAAGTTGGACTTTAGAATTCCGGTATTTAGAGTTACCCTGTTATAGCACAGTGTTTCTAAATATTTTTTCAAGGCATAAAAACTTTTAAAGAGTAGAATTTCTCGAAATATTTTAATAATTGATATATTAGTCATTAATGTTCTATAATTACTGCAAATAAATATTACTAAAATACTGCACTAAAACAGGGTGACTTCAATACCTCAATTTTAGAGTCCACTATAACATAAAATAGAAAATGTTACAGAAAAAAACTTGTTAACGGGGTTTGCAAGATTTCTTTTCAAAATTTGAGAATGGTCATTTGACCCGCTTGATACATTTGTTGTTAAAGAATATCTTTGTAGTAATGGAGTAGCAAGTCAAAAATTTCAACAGCACAACAATATTTTGAGGCGGGCCATTTCCAAGTCAAAAGTGAATTATAAAATTAATTTAAAATATCATACTTCTAACAGTTTTTGTAAAATTAGCTAACTAAGCCTTAAAGATATTAAAATATTTTTCTTTTAATTTAAGTTTAAATCCATTAGGGTGGTAAGTATTTTAGAAAATTTTATGTATGAGGAGAGCCTTGCGTCATTTAACGACAATAAGTTTGTTAAAGAAATACAGCAAATTTCCTATTAATTAAAAAATTTTGAGACGGTCCACACAGAGGTAACAAAATTAAAGATTTAAAAATTGAAATGGATTATATATACCATAGTTGACCTTTTAAGGTTTATCTGAATTTTGTTGTTTGGCTCTGAAGTCCGAATAAATAAAACAAACTATTAAATGATTTTTATTATATTTAATTGTCCAATATTTCGATTAAAATCTATAATCATCTTCACGGGGTATTTAAAATATTTAATAATAATAATAACAAAACACTTTACTAACTTAGAAAAAGTTCATTAAAGGATTTTGTGATCGTTATTAAATATTTTAAATACCCCGTAGAGAATATTAAAGATTTTATTCGAAATATTATATAATAAAAATCATTGAATATTTTTTTTCGGACCTCAGAGCCAAACAAAAAAATTCAGATAAATTTTAGAATTGTAGAAAAGGTGCTGCGAAATATTATTTCTGTTATTAATGTGTCTTAAATTATGTATATAATTTATATTTTTTGATTTTATATCGAAATCTTTGTTAGCTTTCACTGTAAATTCATGAATGTTGTCGTATGATTGTGTATAGTTGCTAGTTGTACATATCTGCAGTCTTATTACCAAGCTTAAAGATGACTACTATGTCGTCAACGATTGACTTTGATTGCAAAATGCGCGTGTTGCATATTGAACACAGTACATTCATTGTATTCTATTGATGGGTTGGTTGGTTGGTGGTTGGTGGTGGTTACATTCGTTGTTAGTTGTTCAAATGAAAGTGCACCGACAATATGAACACAAACAAAATACGAATTCAATGAGAAAATTTTTTCTGTTTTAGTAATTCATAAAGGAAAATTTATGTATGGAAGAATATTTTACAATTTCTGAGGTAAAAATCAAAAATTTGTAAAAAGAAAAAAAAAAACTACTGAACATGTAATTGGTAACAAATCATAAAAATACGGTTTGGGGGAAAATTCAATTTACTATATAATTGTAAGGAAAATTATATTGATTTGGTATGAATGGGATTGTGCAAATAAAAATGAATACGTAAGTTTTAAATAGAAAATTTAGAGATTTATGATTTAAAATTCTAAAAAAACTGTAGATTAAATTCTGATACATAAAATTTATGTACGCAAAAGTTATTAAAATTTAATAATAAAGTTAATTGTAACAAGCCGTAATGAAAACTTTTTATAAGTCTTTAAGAAATATGTAATATTAAAAAAATATATCTTTTGGTATCAAGATTTTGAATCTAAAATTTGAATTTCTCCTCAAAATTGTCAAATTTTAAAAGAATTAATGAAGTTACAAAAAATTAGTGCCTAGTATAATTTTAAGATTACATAACTTGCTATTAGCTTTTAAAACAGTTCTTTGTGTCATATATGTAAAGTCATGTTATTCTCAGCGTTCCAGGTTATCATCTTTACAGTAGTAATGAGTCGTTATTTCCAGTTGTCAGTTGAAGTTGTTATTAGTAGTTGTCCTCACGAACAGGCAGTAGTTGATTGAAGTCCAGAAGTTAAAGTCGCACAGTCGGAAAACCTTTTCAGCTGTCATCGTGCTATTTTTTATTTATTAATCTTTACTTATTCCTATATTGTTTAAATTAATGTCCCTTTTGTGAATTTTTGAATTAAAAAATATAAACTGAAATAAAACTCAAATGTGATTTTACATATATGCCCATTTTGAGGCGGGCCACAATAGGTTTCTAATTTATTTTGCAGATTTTGTTACAAGTTTTCAAACTTATTTTTCAAGATGTCCTAACATTATTGATTAATTATTTATATAGATTTAAAATTTTAATTTAGGATATCATTACGGCCCGCCTCAAAATTTCCTATTTTAAAAGTATTACTGAAAAGTAACAAAAATTTGTAACTGCAACATATAATTTAATAATTTAGGATATCAAGTTTACATACCCTGCAGTTCGTTTTTTGAACCTCCTAATTTTAAAATATTGACTATGTTCTATATATGACTATGCTGAGGCGGGCCACAATAAGGTTATAACTTAAAATATTCAAAATTCACATTTGCAGATTTTGTTAAAAGTCATTTGTTATTTATGTGTTTGCCAAGTTGTGGAATATTATTGACAAAAGTTTTAAAAAATAGTAACTGCTGTTGACATTTTATGTAATTTTTCATATTAAAATTCCGAATTTTTTACTTTCAATTTCAGATTTCATTATGGTCCACCTTTAAATTACCAATTTTAAAAAGTAGTAATAAAAAGTTTTAAAAAAATGTACTTGTGATATAAAATTCTAAGATTGCATATTTTATTTAATAATAATTTTATAAAATTTTATTTAAATATAATTCTTTGTAACTTTTCATTGCCTAATAATTTGAAAATAACGTACTCTGTCCTATATTTGAGAATTTTGAGGCGGGCCGCAATAAGATTTTAATAAAAATTATCTGCCAAGATGTGTAACATTATGGACTGAATATTTAAAAATATAATAATTGCTGTTGACATTCTTTAAAATGTAATTTTTATATATTAAATTCTTAAAAATTTAGATATTTAAATGTTACTTTTGAATATCATTATGGCCCGCCTTAAAATTTTTCATATTTTTGAAATATTAATGAAAAGTTGCGAAAAAAGTGTTTGCAACATATAATTCAAAGTTAACATACCTTGCAGTTAGTTTTTTAAAACTTGGTAATTTGAAAATATTGTACTATGTCCCATATATGAAGATTTTGAGGTGGGCCACAACAAGGTTCCAACTTAAAATATTCAAAATCTACCTTTTCCAGATTTTGGTAAAAGTTGACGTTTTTGTTATTTATTTATGTTTATATTAAATTCTTAAGTTTTGATAGTTAAATTTTGGGTTTCATTATGGTCCACTTTAAAATTGCCAATTTTTAAAAGTATTAATGAAAAGTTTCAAAAAACGTACTTGTGATATAAAATTCGGAAATTCAGTTAGTTTTTATACATTTATATTCGCTAATAATTTAAAAATAATGAACTCTGCTACTTATTTGATAATTTTGAGGCGGGCCACGATAAGGTTTCATTTGTCAAGATGTGTAGCATTATAGACTGAATATTTAAAAACATAATAATTGCTGTTGACATTCTCTAAAATGTAATTTTTATATATTAAATCCTTAAAAATTTAGATATTTAAATGTTACTTCTGGATTTGATTATGGCCCGCCTAAAAATTTTCATGTTTTAGAAGTATTAATGAAATGTTATAAAAAAAAAGTAATTGCAATATTTTATACGAAGTTAACATACCTTGCAGTTAGATTTTTAAAACTCCTTATTGTCCAGTAATAAAAAATGTTATTTTATGTCCCATATATAACCATTTTGAGGCGGGCCATATTAAGGTTCTGAATTAAAATACTAGAAGAGGCAGTAGCCAAAAGGCCAGCTAACGTGGGCCCTGCCAAATCGTGTTCCCGTTGTGATAACTTAAATTATTTAAAGTCCACATTTTTCAGATTTTGCTAAAAATTATTATTGACTGATTTTTTTAAAAATATTACTTGCTGTTGAAATCACAACAATATAATTTTTACATATTAAATCCTTAATAGTTTAGATTTTTGAATTTTAAACTGGGTTTCATTATGGCCTGCGTTTAAATTGTCAATTAAAAAAAAAAATATTAATGAAAAGTCACAAAAATGTAGTTGTGATCTAAAATTCTAAGAAAACACACCTTTCAGCTAGTTTTTTATATCTTTGCCATGATTAATATTCTAAAAATTATGTCCTATATCCCATATATGACCATTTTGTGGCGGGCCACATTGAGGTTATAAGTTAAAAATTTCAAAACCTTCGTTTTGCAGAATTTCTTAATAAAATAAATGTAGATTTCTAATAAATGTAGATTTTTTCAAACATTTACTTTTGATCACTAACTGGCCCACCTCAAATTTTTGTTTAATATAACAAACCATTTTTTTCTAAATTTCATTTTCAATTAAAACAGAAATTTATGCTACATCAAAACTTACAAGACGTTTATAAAAGTCACTTATAAATTTTAAAAGGGATTATGCAATAATTTTTCACATCTTATTTAAAAAGTTTTCTAATTTTTTATAGAAAATAAAATTTTCACTTACAAATTTTTTTATAAATTAAAAAATTCATATTTTTCCATAACCATTTTTTTTTTTTTTTTTGTAATTTAAAATTTATCTCTTGTAATATCAGTTCTGAATTCAAACAGAAATTTATGTTATTTTGAATATTTAGTCAATAATTTTCAACATCTTGTTTCAAAAGTTTCCTATTTTTTGCTAGAATTTGCAAGAAGTGTAAACTTTTTTCTTACAAATTTTGTTATAAATTAGGAACTGGTCCGCCTCATATTTTTGTTAAATATAACAAATTTTTTTTTTTTTAAATTTAAACTTACTCGCTTGTAAGATCAATTCTTAATTTCATTACGAATTTATATTATTTTGAATACTTAGTCAATAATTTTTCACATCTTGTTAAAAAGTTTCCTTATTTTGCCAAAATTTGCAAAAAGTGTAAAATTTTTTCTAACAAAAAAAAAAAAAAAAAAAAAAAATAAAATTAAAAAACAAAATGTATTGCTGTTGGAACTTCATTATGCTTAAAAATTACGGGGAGATTATTTTCAATTTCCAAAAAGGACACGTTTTGTTATATTAAACAAACTTGTAAGGCGGGCCACTTAGTGATCAATAGAATATCTTTAAAAAACTCTACATTTTAAGGAATATGCCTTAAGAAGTTCAATATTTTCACAGCATTTGGTAGAAATAAACGAGCTTAACCTTTAATTACCTAAACAGATATTTAACATATTCCCTTAAGCCATACATGGATCCAAGAAAGGGCTTTAGGAAGGGAAGTTACAGTATTTGTATTAACTTTTCTACTATCTTTTATATGTTTGTATTTAAGATTATTGAAGAAAATATCCAAATTTACCTCCCTATGCTTGAGAATAATGTTCGAAAACTGTGAACTTTGATATATTTTAAGAAATTTTTAATATTTTCCATATATTTTTAATTAATTTTTGATGAAAACGTGTCTTAATATTCACAACTAAATAAAATTCAACAAAATTATTTAAATTATAAAGCGAGTTTATTCATTTTTATAATAATTTACTTTAAAATTCCAAACTTTTTTATAATATGGTTTACATGGGAAGGGTTAATACGGTTACAATTTAGTTTAAATTTTGAATTTATGGGGATTTTAAATCGCATTATGAAGAGATTATGTCCAAAATAAAAAAAAGTAAATAGGTTAGAATTTAAAAAGTTATGAGGAGGGCCACTTACTGTTCATAAGTAACAATTTTATACAATTTACAATTTAAAAAAGTTGGTGTTTAAATCATTCATAAAATTATCTTTGAAATATGAAAAATTTGAAATGTTAACACTAAAAATAGTACTAAATCTTAACATCGCTGTCTGTCATTTATCCTCAATTTAAATTTACATTAATACGCAGGTTTTTCTGTAAATTTCATAATTTCAAATAGACAGACAGCTTAAGATAAAAAATGGCTAAGAAAAAATAAAAAACAAGACTTCCTATTTCATAAAAAGCAACAACCTAAAGAAGTTATCAACTGTCAACGCCATTTTTATTTATTTTTATTTTATTTTTTGTGAATTTTAATCCAACAACTTATAGTATATGAAAATCACTATGTATGACTGACTGTCTGTCTGAATACCTATTATAATATAATGAAAAAAAATATAATTTTTTATATTTATTTTTTACTATTGTACGTACACAAAAAATCAAGAGGAAAAAAAAAGAGTGGCTCAGCACTTTAGACAAGATGAATCTTCAACGACTCCAACTACTTTGTATAAAATAGATTGGATGAATACTTACATTTATAATACAAAAAATATTATGCTTATGTAGTTGATAATGATGATGATTATGATGATGTACTACCAACAGCAGCAGCAGGCAGCAGGCAACAGACATTGTTAGATTATTTACTTTTTGTCATCACAATTCAACAACAGCCAACAACCAACATCATTTTATAAACACATACTGAGTATTCAAACAGATATTCATAAGGATGGCAAATATTTTTGAATATGAAATTTAGAAGGCATAAGTTGTGGTAGAACAAGTTATTCATTTTTAATGAAAATAAATCAAATTTGTAACAAATTAAAGATGTTTGAGGAGGGCCATAAAGACATTAAAAATGAATATTAAAAATATATATTTTGAAGAATATTTAATAAAAAAAAAAATGCCACAAATCTTGCAGATTTTGCCAGATATATAGAAAAATTATTGAGATATGGTAGAACAAGTTATTAAGTGTTAAGCCAAAGCCAATTTTTTTGCAAATCAAAGAAATTTGCTCAGATCCTGCAGAGATCAATAGTTGAAATTTATCGTTAAAAGAATATTTCTTGCTGATGTTGGTAGCAATAAACAAACTTAATCACGGGAATAAGATCTGTCAGACTGACGCAGACAATTTTTAATTAAAATTAGCTCAAATTTGTAACATATCAGAACATTTTCAGGAGGGCCACAACAAAGGATAAAGTTGAAATAAAAAAATCTATATTTTGAAGCACATTTGTTGTAAAAATTTAATTTTTAATACCTATTTTGTTAGAAAAATTAAATTAAGTCCTGAATATGTTTAAAGTTAAGCCTTAAATATTCAAACACTTATTTTTTAAGGCTTTATTTTTTTTTTTAACTTTAAATTCATAAGGAGTATAACCTGCTTTATAAAGACAATGTGTTAATAGCATTACAGAAGTAAATTTGTAACATTTTTTTAAAAAATTGTGGCGGGCCATATACTAATAAAAAAATTAACACATCCCAGCCAGCAAGTTCGGAGCGCTCATAAATAAGATTCTTAATTGGCTCATAGAAATGATTATTGTTTTTTTGAAAACACTCTTTTTTGGCAGAATATATGAACCCAGAAAAACAATCCAAAAAGTTGTCTCTACAATCTAAAAATCTGTCTCAATATGAAGGTTAATTTTTCGGACTCAAAGAAGATTCCAAAATTATTTAAATTTATGAGGAAAATTTCGATTTTATACGTTCTTTTTTCTGAGTCATTTCTGATTACACAGGGGGCTCTTTTGGACGTACCACTTTCATAGGAAATAGTGAAAAAATGTTTATGTTTTTGGAGCTCATTTCTGAGTCATTAATGATCATCTTTGTTTGCTGGGATAAAAAAATAATGGGAGGAGTTTAATTGCCCTTCTGGAAGCAGTTAAACAAATCTTTGTTACTTAAGCTTGTTTAGGTGACCGATGCATGGATTAGTAACTTTGTGTAAATCCAATTAACCAGTAAAAAGTAGCGATTATATTTGTAATCTGCTCCACATTGCATTTTATGGATTTTTGATACTATTCTAATCAATACGTTTGTAAATTATTATTAAAGAAGCTATTATTAATATAATATATCGAAGACCGTAAACCAATTTGGGAAAAATTATAACACAGTTTTTTTTTTTAAAAATAAAATAATTTTTTAGTTAGAAAATATTTTCATCGAGATTTTTAAAAAAGGAACCGTAATTTTTTTAATTTTCCTCAAAGATTGTTTGTGGAAGATTAAATTAACATTTTCTGGAAAATTGACCTTACATTTAACTTCGCCTCAGCACGCCGTGTGATGTGAACGTTCATATTTTAGCAGAAGTTAAAAAATTTGTCCGTAATTAATCGACCTTACAACGACACTGGGTTTTAGATTTTTAAACAAGATAATTTATAACAATTTAGAATAATTTGAGGCCAAAAAGTAACATTAAAAATATCATTCATTAAAAAAGAAAATGATTTAAAAAATGCCTATTTTGCAGTTTTGATGACATTTTGTTTTTAAATTTTAAATTGTAAAATTTAAAATTGATTTTCATTAAATTGACAGCTATTTTAAAACTTTTTATGTATGTGGAGCAGTATGTCATTGCTGGACCATCAGTTTTAAAACTTTATATTGTTAAAATCTCTACAAACAAAAGCATTTTGAGGCGGGCCACCTACAAATAAAAAGTGCAAGATCAAAATAATGCATTTTTGAACACTTTTTATATTAAGAACATCATACATTTCGAAAGGAAAGTGATTTAAAAACATGCCTACTTTGTAGTTTTGATGAAATTTTAGCTTTAAATTTCAGAACTTAAATCTCTAAAATTTATGTCTGTCTTTTTTTACTTGACTTGGTCTTGAAATTTTAAAAATTAAATCGCTGAAATTTAAACTGGTATTATTTTGGGTGTTAGTTATTTTAAAACTTTTTTATATGAGTAGAGCAATTTCTCATTCCACGAAATTAATTTTTGTAACTCAAAATTAGGCAAACCTTCTTTAAATAGGCACATTTTGAGGCGGGCCACAGTGAAATAAAAAGTGTAATAGCAAAATAAAAAATCTTTTTGTATTAATAATGTAAAAATACGCATTTTCAGAAGTTTTTGGTTGAAATTTACTTGACTTGGTCTTGATATTTTAAAAATAAAATCGTTAAAATTTTAACTAGAGAATTATTTTGAGTGTCACTTATTTAACAACTTTTTGTATATTGTCATTATACGAAAAGAATTCTACAACTTAAATTTGTTAAAATCTCCTTAAAGAAACACATTTTGAGGCGGGCCACAGGGAAATAAAAAGTGTAATAACAAAATAAAAAATCTTTCTGTATTAATAATGTAAAAATACACATTTTTAGCAGTTTTTGGTTGAAATTTACTTGACTTAGTCTTGAAACTAGAGTATTATTTTGAGTGTCACTTATTTAACAACTTTTTGTATATGAGGAGAGTAGTTTGCCATCCCACGAAAAAAATTTTACAACTTTAATTTGGCAAAACCTCTTTAAATATGCACACTTTGAGGCGGGCCACAGAGAAATAAAAAGTGTAATAGCAAATCAAAAATCTTTTTATATTAGTAATGTGAAAAAACATTTTCAGCAGTTTTTATGAAATTTGCCTCAACTAATTTTGAAGTTTCAAAAATCAAATCGTTAAAATTTAAATAGGAATTATTTTGGGTGCAAGTTATTTAACAACTTTTTATATGCGAGGAGTGCAGTTTGCCATTCCACATTAATAAATTTACAACTTTAATTTGGCAAACGCTCTTTGAATAGGCACATTTTGAGGCGGGCCATAGAGGAATAAAAAGTGTAGTATTAAAATGATAAATTTTACTACTATACTTAAATCCATAACTAAAGTTATGGAAATTAACAATAATACCAAAAGTTTTGAGGCGGGCCTTAGAAAAACAAATGTTTAAATGTAAATAATTTTAAATAATAAATATCAAGTCGTTTGAAAATTACAGATTTTTATTAATTTCTATAGTTTTTTTTTTGGAAAATTATATCTTATGATATCTTATGATTGTTAAAATCTAACAGAAATAAAAAATTTTAAGGCGGGCCATACAAAGGCAAAATGTTAATTAATTAACACGCACATTTTCAAGGAACTTTTGATGGATTAATGAAAATTATTAAACTTAATGTTAAGAATGTGTAAAGTTTTGCTTGACATTAGTAATTAAACTGAAATTAAAATCGGTTGTTTGTTTTCAATTACAGGTAACCCTGCTTAAGGAGCTTTTAAAATAATTAGATAAAAAAGTATTGTTCAATTTCGAACAACTCGTGAGTTTTCTTTGAAAATACCAAAAACTAAAACAAATCAAATACAAATTTCTTTAATTGATTGGAGGACTCAATTTTGATTTAGGCAAAATTTTTTCGCTAAAATTTTACCGCGTTAATGGAGGGTTGCCTGTATGTTTTTATGTGGGGTAAAGCTTGATATATTTATGCATTAAATCGAACACTTAAATTGTGCTAATTAGTTATAAATAGCAAAATTTTCAGGCGGGCCACATTAAGATGATCATTTAAAATTATATATTTGAGTAATGTAAATATTCCACATTTTTAGCAGGTTTATTGAAAATTCATAATTAAAATTTAAGAAATGTGGAAATGTAGAAAAATTCAAATAGATTTAGAATGCTAGAAAAAGTAGTCACACAAATACATTTTTACTACGCTTGCAGTTTGTGAAAAAAGTTTATAATTGTGAGGAATGCCATTCTCCAGCCCTTGACCATAAGCCGAGTACTAAAAGTGAATTGAATTCTACTAAATCAAAAAGTTCTGACGGGGGCCACATGGTGTTCAATAATAAAATTTATATAATATTCTTTCTTTTATAGAAAAAACTAAAAATTTCACATATTTTCATAGTTTTATTGAAACTTTCTTTCAATATTCTTGTAATTTTTGTTCTAAATAAAACTACCCCCCTAATACCCATTCACATGACTCTTATTTTTATAGAAAACTAGTCATTCAGTAATAGAAAATCATATATTTTTTCTAACTTGTCATATTTTCTTTAGAAATTTTCTTTTTATAAATAGTTACTTTATGTTTTTTTTTTATCAAAATGTTTTTATTTTCACAATCCCCCTTCTTATTATAAGTAGATATTGTATTTTAAATAGTATTTCATAATAAAAATAATGTACATTTAGTTTGCAGTTTCTTATAATTTTTTTGCTTTGGTGTATGTATTTTGAGTAAAATTTTTTATTTCCTTCAAGTACAGATGACAATGTTAAAATATATTCTTAAAATGATTATGAAGATGAAAACTTATGAATTACATTTTAAGTGTTAAGTATACACATATGTATGCTTCTTTAGAGATCTAAGAGTACTTGGAACAAAAACTGAATTACTTACTTGAAACATAAAATGCTTAAGTGCGAGTCTTTTCTTATCATAAGAAAATATTCAAGGAAGGATTGCTGGCGGAAAATTATTTGGGGGGAAAAATTTTCTATATTTCTAGGTGTCCTGGCATGATATTTGTTAACGATAGTTGAGATACTGTGGAGCAGCAAAGACACAGTTTTTATATTTGTAAGTTACTTTGTTTTAGCAAAACTAAACTAAAGTTTTATACTAGCTTGAACACAGAAATTAAATTAAGAGTGTAATTAAAGCAACAACTACACGGAATGTATTTGAATCATTTGAATCATTTGGAATTGGAATTTTTTTATTTAAATAAATATTTTAAAACTACAAAGTTTTATTTACTAAACACTTACTAACTTTACTGAACTAATACCCGAAACACTAAACACCGTAATTACTGCGATCTAAAAATGTACTTAAACCAGAGGACAACAATCCTTTATAAAAAATCTTTTAAAACTCAATTTGGACAAATTTGCCCTAAAGTAGTATAACTTGAGACGGGCCATATGAAAGAAATATAAATTAATGAATTCTTCAGTTTAAAGAATTATAAAGAACTATTATCTTATTCATCATTTTTATTAATTTTATTGTAAATTAGCAAAGACAGTTTTGAGGATGCTATATAAAATAAATAAATTAATATTCTGATAATATTTATAACTAATGAAGGTTATTTTCCTGATTGAATTTATTAGAAAAGGAATCCCCATCACCACAGCATTAAGTCTAATAATTAAATTGTGCAATATCGGTATAATTTGAGAAATCATGAGGAGGGCCATTCTTGGATTAAAAGCCAAAACATTAAAACGAGGCATTAGAAGTTAAAATTTAGAAATAAGTCTATATTTACGGAAAATTAATGAAAAAGTTTAATATTCTTCAAACCTCTATATCGATTTATTAAGTGTTGTAGAATAGTACAATTTTCTTAAAAATTTGGGAAGAGATAATTAAAGTAGAAACGGGAATTTGTAATTTAAAAGAAAAATTGTTGAAATTTTGTAATTTAAAGGTGATAAATTGTGTAATTTTGAGGCGGGCCATAAATTTAAAAACTATATTTTGATAGGAAAGTGATAAAAAATCCATATTTAGTAATACATTTCTTTTAAAAACTTATCCTCTTAAAATTTTTAAAATTTTGCAATAAATTTTAAAAATTTTACTGCTATACATCAAAATAATAAATGTAATGCGCAAATTGTGTAATTATGGATCAAACTGAAAAATTTTTGGGCGGCCCACTGAAGTTTTACAAAGAATTATTTTGCATTTGCTGATTTCATAAAGTTTCTTAAATTATTGAGGCGGGCCATTTTCTACTTAATAATTAAAACTTAAAATATCATTGATGAAAGCGAAAGTTGTAGTAAATATTCAATTTTAGACTAACTTTAGTTTATTAAAAAAAAAAATACTTTCTAGAAATTGTGAAAATATTACATAATATCGAAAATTTAAATGATCTAAGGCTCAAATTTAAAGCTAAACACAAATAAAGCAGGTATTATAAAAATTATCTCAATTTGAAACAGATTAGAAAACACTTTTTGAGACGGGCCACTTCTTAGACAGATGTTAAAACTTGAAAAATCTTTGATTCAAAAAAAAAAAAAAAAAATTATTTAGTTTGGAAAAAGATTTTTTTTTTAAATTTCAAAAATATTGAGCGGGTAACAAACTGCTCTAAAGCTACAATTTATGAAAAAGAAGCGTTTGTCTTAAATAGGGTGTAATAAAGAGGTACAAATTTGAAAATGTTCAGGCGAGCCAAGCCGTAATGGTTAAAAAAATTTTTGTTAAAAAAAATCAATAAAAGTCAAACTTTTAAGACAATTTTTTAGTTTAAACTAAAGACTTTATGGAAATTATAAAAATCTGCCACACATAAAAAATTTTATAGCAGATTAAATTTTTTTTGAGGCGGGCCACTTCTTGAACAGAAATATTTGAAAATATTTGATTCGAAAAAATGTTAAACTATTTAATTTAAAAATAGGATTTTCTTAAATTTATGCAAATCTTGCAAATTTAAAAAATATGGAGCGGGCCACACACTGGTCTAAAATTCAAATTAAAATGAAAAAGGATTTTATCTTAAATGATATTAAAAAAAGTCAATCAAAGTCAAACTTTTAAGAAAATTTTTTAGTTTAAACTAAAGTTTTTATTAAAATTATAAGAATGTGTACTATTTAAAAAAATTTTAGCAGATAAAAAAAATTTTTTTGAGGCGGGCCACTTCTTTAACCGAAGTTAAACTTTCAAAATCTTTGATTCGAAAAAATCTAAATTATATACAAAAGCTTAGAAATAATATTTTCTCAAAATTATGCAAATCTTGCAAATTTCAAAAACATTGAGTCTTAAATAAGATGCTATAAAGGAGCACAAATTTAAAAATATTGAGGCGGGCCATATCGTAATGGCTTCTAACTTAAAAAAAAAACTTCTATTAAAAAAAGTCAATCAAAGTCAAACTTTTAAGACAATTTTTTAGTTTAAACTAAAGACTTTATGGAAATTATAAAAATCTGTCATATTTGAAAAAAATTTCGGGGACCAAACACTGGTCTAATGTTAAATTTTACGAACAGCAATTATACAATTTAAAAAAGAAATACTAAAACAGTTTTTATGAAAATTATCGGAATTTGGGGTAATATTTGCACATTTTTTAGGCGGGTTACTAAAAAAAAGCACTCCAGAGAACAAGTGATGAAAAATCTGTCTTAAAAAAAATTTGTATATGTTGTAGGCGGGCCACATAAAGTTTAAAAGATAGAAATTAAAATAAAAAAAAAATAAAATGTATTCCAAAGGACAGGTAATGACTATTTCTAAATTTGGAAAAATTATTTAGTTTATAACATAAATAAATATAACATAACAATTTTTAAGGCGGGCCACATACGGTATACAATAACAATTGCAAATTAGTTTCATATTTCAAATTACTGAAATAGAATTAACAAAAATTGGCCAATTTTAAAGTAATTTAGAAAATTTGCAGACGTTCTTCTCAAAATTAAATTAAAAAAACTGTACTCCGAAGGAAGTTTATATGCAGGAAAAACTTAATATTTGGAAATATAATATGTAAAATATTATTTCCAAATTTGAAAATTTTGAGACGGGCCAGCTCTCACACAATGGTTAAAACGTAAAAAAATTCTATTAAAAGAAAAATTCAAACAAAATTTTTCTTAAAACAACTTTTTTAGTATAAATTATTTTCTTGAAATTCTAAAAATTTGTCTTAATTAAAAAAATTTTTCGCGGCCACATACTGGTCCGAAGTTAAAATTTAAGAACAAGAATTATGCAATTGAAATAATAAAGTAATAAAACAGTTTTTATGAAAATTAACAAAATTTGTGGCAATTTTTGTATATTTTGTAGGCGGGCCACTTTTTATTTTATAGCATAATTTCCTCGAAATTTTATAAATTTACAATTTTTAAGGCGGGCCACATACGGTGTACAATAATAATTAAATTTATTTCAATATTTTATAAAAATCTGTCATAATTCCAAAAAATTTTGGCGGCCCATATTGTGGACTAAAGTCTAAACTGAAAAAAAATAAAGATAATACCAATTAAACAAGAAGTTCCGAAGAAGGTTTTATGAAAAGTTGCTAAATTTTACGAAATATTTTCATATTTGCTACTTTCGAATATGCAGAACAATCTTTGTTCTTAGAAATATTATTATAAGTAAAACATTATCTCAAAATTTTAAAATTTTTAGGCGGGCCAGCGGTTAAAACATAAAAAATCTTCCATTGAAAGAAAGTCAAACAATTTTTATTAAACAAAATATTTTGTTTAAATTAAATATTTTCAAGAAAACCAGTCAGAATTCAAAAAATTTTGGGCGGTCCAAATTGTGGAACAATGTCTTAACTTAAAAAAAAACAAGAATAATAGAATTTAAATAAGAAGTACTAAAGCCGTTGTTATGAAAATTAGCTGAATATGGCGAAACATTTTTATATTTTGAGGCGGGCCACAAAGAGTTTCATAGATACAAATAAAAATAATATTTCAAAGTGGTAACAATTTGCAGATTTAACAAAAATTATCTGAATTGGGTACAAATTGGAAAATTTGCGTTCTATACTTAAAACAATATAAAAACTGAACTAATATCTTAAATACCAAACACGATAATTTCTGGGATCTAAAAATGTACTTAAAGGACAACAATCCTTTACAGCAAACCTTTTATTCTAAAATTCAATTTGGGCAAATTTGCCCTGAATAAGTATAACTTGAGACGGGCCATATACTCGTAAAAGGAATATAAATTAATGAATTCTTCAATTTAAAGAATTATAATGAAAATAAGATTTTGAATTACTCAGGAAGAGTTACAATAGTCTCGAATTTTGTTACAAAAACCAAAATAAGAAATCATTTTGCTTTATTTATGCAAAATTTTACTTTTAAGCCCATTTAACCGCGTTAATCGAGGGATATTTGTATTTATTTAGGTGATTGTTCAAGTTTATGTGTTGTAGAATTTTGCCTAGTTCAACATTACGTCTACAATTAAAATTTATGCCAAGTTTGAGGCGGGCCACTTGGAAATTCAAATTTTAAAAACAAAACTGTAACTTATTTGAAACTTCTACTGTTCTTTTCTTAACTTTTTACAATTTTAATGTTTATATTTTATCTGTCAGTTTCCTACTTTTGATAGTTTTAACTTTGCTTTTCTTTAAAGGAAATTGATATTTTGTTATAAAACTTTTCGGTTAAAAGTTTTTGCACAAACTTTAAATGAATTGAATGTTTTTCGTTCATAAACAAAGTTGTTATTGTGGATTTCAATGAAAACTTAATTATTGTGATAAAGAAAAACTTACCTTTTTCAGGGCACTTAGGAAACACACATTATGTTAGGGATGAATAAGAGAAACTGTAAATAAATTGAAGAAATAAAAATGAAAAAGTTAGTTAAAGTGAAAAAAAGAAAAACAAAACAATAAGAAGAGTTTAAAATATAATTTTGTATATATGACCTTGACTTAAGCAACGTTTTGGTATAAAGTATAAGTTTTAAGTATACGATTAATTTTTTTTTTTCAATATTTTTGGCCAACAAGTTAATAATGCACAGTCATTGACTTTGAGTCATTTGTTACTTGACCGAACGAACATTAACAAAAATTCAAGTTCAAAATACGCTTGGTTGGTTGATTGTCAATGAATTGTTTTTTGAGTTAAAGACGAAGACGATGAAGAAAAACGAATCAGTTGAATTTGAAATTAATCAGTTTTAAAGATGTTTTATTATCTTTGTAAATTATTTTTTAATTATTGAAACATTTTGTTTTTCTATCAATTTTATAGATGTTGGTTTCTAAAACCTGTTGTGTTTTTATCGATTTTTAATCATTTATAAATCTTTATAACCCTGTAGTTTCGTTTGCGGTTGAATCATGTGGAATTTATTTAAAAAAGAAAGTAATTAAATAATAATTAGTAAGAGTAATGTTTATAATACTCTACTTTTGATTAACAGGTATTGTGGGTTTGAATTGGTGTAGCGTGGTATCTAGTTTAAGAGCTAAGGACGGACGGACAATGAATCAAAAAGTAATTGTTAGTCAATCGGTATACCAAAAGGTAGTTTAGGTCCGATAGTATTTGCTATTACAAACATCAGCACAAACTTATTTTAGTCTATCCACTAGATCGTACCACTTTACAGGCAAAAAAGCAAAAAAAAGCAAATATAAAGTATTTTTGCAAGGCAATTTGGAAAACAAAAATTATTTTTTGTATTTAATTTTTTTTTTTTGTTGCTGAACGTAGGGGTCCCCCTTTTAAAATTTTCGTTTTATTTTCGGCATTTACAGTAGGATCTTTAAGATATATCGATGTTTTTGTCTCGAGGAGAGCAATGTTTTGCTCCACAGACAATTGACCTCAAGAAAAATTAAAAAATGAGACCCCTAAGTTCGGCACCAAAAAATCATATTTAAAATAGTTCTGCTGGAATTATCGAAATACATCCTTAGCAAAAGTTTAATGATTTTTTGTGAGCTTTAATTTTCTGACTTTAGGGTTGTACAATAGGGTGGTACGAACTAAGATCTGATGGGTAAATACTAGAAAGGGATACTTGAGGTCAATTGCCCTTAGAGCAAAAGATTGGTCCCCTCGAGACAAAAACATCGATATATCACACTTTAAGATCCGGCTGTAAATGCCAAAGACATAACGAAAAAGGCGACCCCTAAGTTCGGCAACGGAAAACTTTTTTTTCGAAACTGCCTTGCAAAAATTATTTATATTCGAAAGTGTACGGCGTACTTTTTTTTTGTGGTACGGCCTGCTGTCCACATAGTGGTGTAGGGTATAAAAAGCGTGATTTTAGTTTTTTCAGGAAATTAAAACTTTCTGATTAAGATGGTTTGCCTTAACTCCACTGACTCTTAGGACCAGTTTAAAAGCCAGAACGAATTTTGCCTAAAATTTTGCTTAAATAAGAAATTTTCAAAAAAAAATATTACCTTTCTATGCATTGGAGATACAATAAAATATTCTGAGTGTTATTTCCAAACTAATAATATATCAATAGTAACACATATAAACTAAACAAGAATTGTAAAAAATCAAAAAAAAAATATTTTTTTAATTAGTATATTTATCTGCTAAATTTAGCACTCGGTTTTGAAAAACTTGTAAAATGTTTTATTGAAATCAGCAGCGAGAATTAGTAAAAAGGTCCGTAATTTGTAATAAGAGATTAGCAAAAATGATTACTAAAAAAAAATTGTACTAAAAATCAGTATAAAAATAGTAAATTTCGATTGGAAACTGTTTACAAATTTTTTTACTAACTTTTTTATCTGAGTGTAGCGTCCTCTTTCATTATTCCCACAACACTTAACCCCCCGTTGTAAAATAACATAACAGAGATTTACATCAGATGGCGGGTAACAGCTGTTCTAAAATTCAACACCTCGCTAAATTACAGTGTTGCCATATTTGAATTCCCGCAATTTTCACCACCTTTCATTTCTTTTCTACCCACTTTTCAAAGAAAGCAACACGTTAATTAATAGGACGAATTTCCTGAGTAATGTTTCACTTGTAACCCTCTATTTAGGTCCACGTTTAAGTCTTAATCCAATTTCAAAATATATTCCCATTAAAGCTTTAATTTTTCGGTGTCAGTTTAGCTTAAATTTGCACATATATTTCACAATGAAGTCATAAAACTTAACAAGTGTTTTAAGTGTATAAGAATTTCCTTTTTGAACTCATAAAACTACTTTCAAAACTAATTGTTGTTTAAAATGTGTTTGAAATTCAAACTTTGTACGTTTGAACACCAAGTCTATGGACTCTTGTTTGCTACATTAATAATAGTGTTAGCAAAACTCAAACGCAGCCATAATTATAATAATTTCTAGCGCTTAGGTGATGTTGTGTATAGAAAAAATTTGCCTTTGTGGGGTCATTAACATTTGATACTCTAAAGATTAATAACAAATATAGCAGAGAAGTTAATAGTTTCTATGGCTGAAAAAAAAAAAAAATGTTTCTTTATAGTTTTTTTTTTTTCTAACCATATGAATACCCTACAGCATTCTAAGGTGCAGGGTATAATGAGTTTGTGCTGATGTTTCCGATAGATTCAGAAAGCAATGTCCGTCTGTCTGTCTGTGTAAAATCAACGACCCTTCTAAACAGATTTCCTTCATTTTCAAAACCAAACTTCTTAAGAAAGCATTTTATACTTTTCCTAAAATTTCAAAATCCCCGACCGCTCATGTAGGAAGTTATCGCTATTTTAACGAAGTGTATCACTAGCATGATATTCTATTCAAAAAATTAGTTTGTATTTTGTTTTAGGAGGTCTTACTGTCTATATGTTTAAGCCTACAGTAGATCAAATATTATGTTAACATGCCAGTTTTATAATTTATTTTACTGGTATATTATTTTAAATGGTCCAGGAAATTATTAATATTACAATAATTAAGCATATATTAAATTTGTATAGCATACAAAAAAATATTTGTATATTTTTAGATGAAATCATCTAGACTGAAATAAAATATACTGACAGCATTGGATTTAATTCACAAAAAAGTGATGAAATTACAATGATGGTTAAACAAAAACGAAACCAAAATATGTATATGTGACCTTCTCCGAGAAAAGGGACCTAGTGTGTCAAAAAACGGGTTTCAATAAAAATGAGAAAAACATTAAAATTTTATTTTTAATTTAACTTTAAATGCGTTCTTCTCAAAACTTCATTTTCACACACTAGGTGCCTTTTCTCGGAGAAGGTCACATATAGTAATTTTAGTGGTTCATTTCATTCAAATTCAATAATATAATTTGTATTATTCAAATTTTTTTTCAGTGGGAAGCATGATTAAAAATTTTTTATTGCATACTAGTATAAATGATGTGGGAATAATTGTTTGATAGAGAGAAAAAAATAACCAAATAAATTTTGCAATAGTTTATTGTGCAGTTAAATAAAAAATTCCCTTATATCAATTGAAATTTAATTATTTTTGGAGCAACTACTTTGCGGTTATTATATTTCTAAAGTTTTAAATGATTTGCTATTGTATTGATAATTTTGATAGTTGACTTAATCTTAAATACTAATTGTTCATCACTTTCGTTGGGCGCCATTATTTTGCTGCATGTCAAAGTCTTAACTAAGTATAACCTGAATTTGAAGGTTTTAACTAAACATTTATAACTGAGCATTTTTTTTATCTAAAAAAATGCCATATAGACAAAAGAATTTTTCAAACAAACAAAACAATTTTCACCAGTAGCACATAGCAACACCCAACAAACAGCGGTTTTTTTCTGCAATATTTATTTAGACAAAAGAAAAAAAAAATGTGAGCGGACATTGACAATAATACAGCAAAGAGCAGAATACATAAAAAAAATCTAAATACATGTACCAAACGTGCTATAAAAGGCAATATGAATGAGTACAGCAGTTTAGGTAAAAGAATGAATTCTTTAGGATTTTTCTTTTTGAAATTTTAATCGGTCTATGGTTAGATGTGCACTAGAGCGTACCACCTTACAGGCAAACAAAAAAAAAAAGTGCGCCGTACACCCTCCAATATGAAGTATTTTTGCAAGGAGGTTTCAAAAAATTTTTTTTATTTTTTTATGCCGAACGTAGGGGTCGCCATTTTACATTTTTCGTTATATCTTTGGTATTTACAGTCGGATCTTAAAGTAAGATACATCGATGTTTTTCTCTCGAGGAGACCAGTGTTTTGCTCTAATGACATTTTGACCTCAAGTATCCCGTTCTAGTAGTTACCCACCAGATCTCAGTTGCTACCACCCTAATGTACCACTCTAATGTCAGAAAATTAAAGCTCGCAAAAAATCATTAAACTTTTGCTAAGGAAGTTTTTCGCTAAACCCAGTAGAAATTTTATTTATATATTGGTGGCCGAACGTAGGGGTCGCCTTTTTAAATTTTTTTTAGTTGGATTTTTACTATATATCAAAACACTGGTCTCCTCGAGGCAAAAAAATCGATATATCACACTTTAAAATCCGATTTTAAATGCCAAAGCTATAACAAAAAATTGAAAAAGGCGACCCCTACGGTCGGCAAAAAAAAATTTTTTTTTGAAATCGCCTTCCAAAAATACATCATATTGAAGGGTGTACGGCGAACTTTTTTTTTGAGGTACGGTCTAATGAGCACTAAACCGTACCCCCTTACAGAAAAAAAAGTGCGCCGTACACCCTCCGATATGAAGTATTTTTGCAAGGAGGTTTCAAAAAAATTTTTATTTTTGTTATTTTTTTTGCCGAACGTAGGGGTCGCCATTTTACATTTTTCGTTAAATCTTTGGCATTTACAGTCGGATCTTAAAGTATGATACATCGATGTTTTTCTCTCGAGGATACCAGTGTTTTGCTCTAAGGGCCATTGACCTCAAGTATCCCGTTCTAGTAGTTACCCACCAGATCTCAGTTGCTACCACCCTAATATACCATCCTAATTAAAGTTCCCAATAAATCATTAAACTTTTGCTAAGGAAGTTTTTCGATAAACCCAGTAGAAATTATTTTTATATATTGGTTGCCGAACGTAGGGGTCGCCTTTTTAAATTTTTTTTCATTGGATTTTTCCTTTATAGCAACACACTGGTCTCCTCGAGGCAAAAAAATCGGTATATCACACTTTAAAATCCAACTTTAAATTTCGAAGCTATAACGAAAAATTGAAAAAGGCGAACAATCATTTTTTTTGAAATTGCTTTGCAAAAATACTTTATATTGCAGTGTGTACGGCGAACTTTGCTTTTTTAGGTGCGATCTAATGTGCACTCTTCAATAGAACTAAATCTGAAAAATAGCGGAAAAAGCAAGTAAAAATATGTTAATAACGACTTTTCAGAAGAAACTGCTGAAGTTATCAGACTTTTTTTACTGAATACTAGTAAGATAAGAATAGCAAAAATAAAACTGTTGAATTTACAAAATTTTAGTTATATTTCAGTAAACTTTTAGTTAATTGAAAATGACAAATTATACTTAGAAAATCTGCAGAAAATTTTGGTAAATATTAGTAAACAAAAAATAGAAAAAATGAACTGTTATATCTACAATTTTTTTTCCTATTTTTAAGTTAAATTTAGTTGAATAAAAATAGCAGTCTTTCCTGCTAAAACCAATAGAAATATTTGCTAAAAAAAATAGTAAACTGCTGATTTGAGAAGGCTAGATTTTTTCTGGCATTAAAAACAAAAATAAAAAATTTCGGAAATTACTATTTTTTTTTGATTTTTTGGTCTACTAATTATTTTGCAAATTTTTTTTGCTGATTTCAGCAGGTTTTTATTTTCTATTAACAAAAATTTAACTCAACTAGAACTTAAATTCTATAAATTCAACAGTTTTATTTTTGTTGTTACTACCTTACTAATATTAAAAATAATAAAATAATAATAAAAAATAAAATAATAAATATTAAAAATAATCTGTTAATTTTAGCAGTTTTTTCTGCAAGGTAATTTTTAATTCATTTTTAGTAGTTTTAACTAAAATGTTTACAGATTTTCTTTTTATAGAATAGTGTAGTTTTCAATTAAATACCGGAAAAATTGGTCAAGCTGAGGCCAACCTGTTTTTTTGTAAATAAAAATTTAACGATTCATCGTTGTTGTCGAAGTTTCGAGCACAAACAAGTTGCGGAAATTTCAAAGTGTTTTTAAATACCCAGAGTTCCAATTGTTCTGCATACTTACCCATTTTTTGCGGGTTAATCTTTAAATTCTTTTTAATCTCTGTTTTACAATATTTATATGAAAGTATATATGGCCTGTTAGTGAATGGCTATGGCAACTTAACTAAACATTTCCGAAATAAAAACCTCCATACACTCCACAGCAAACCATAAAGTATGTGTGTAACATATTGTAGGAATACATTTACAATTGCAGATACTACAGATGAGGAAAAAACCGGCTAGACGCGTTTTCTAAAACTGCAATCAACCATTGTCAAAGATATAAAAAAAGGCTAGAAAAAAGAAGTACATGTTTCTATTGAGCAAACAGAGTAAAAAAAAGTGGCAGCAGTTTGAAACAGAAAACAAAATAACAACCAAGCCTGACAAAGTGCACTCAATATATTAAATGTTGAAGAGCTCTTTTTTTTGCTGAAGTGCACTATAAGCTTGTAGACTACAACTTGAAATTATAAGAGGGAGACGTTATGATGCGATACGATGCATAAACGCACACAAGTTTTTCCCTATATGTTGACTGACCAATCGACCCTCCTTATAAACTTTTTGTTTTAATTGAGATAATAGGGGCATTCAGAGTTATGAGCAATTTTGAAAATATACAAAGTTTAAGAAAAATTGGTAATAACCCAGTTATCGGTTCTGTAGTTTGTTTGCAGTCTGATGGTGAAAAATCTTAAGATTTAAGTTTAAACCCTAAATCATTTCAAATTTTTCACGCTTTTATTTAAAGAGTGAGAAATTTTGATTTTGTCTAAAATTAGGTGTATTTAAGAGAAAATCGATATATATCATAGTCCACATGGGCGCCAGATCGAAAGATGGAAGAATTCTATAGTACATCAGTTGTCTTTGTCCGTTTGCCCATATACGTAAGTCAGTTTACCAAATTTCATTAAAACATGCTTGTTTTTGAGACCTGTAGCGTATAACCAAGCATAAGACCCAATTTTTACGCGATCTTTATATGAGCGCTAGGAATTGGCATGGGCCGATACTGGGAAAAATCAATGGATATTGCCGTTAGGCCCAGGCAAATTAGGGTTCGAAGCATAACAGCCAATTTTTTTAGGACTTTAATATAGGCACTAAGTCTACACAAAGACCGATTTTAACAAATATCAGCATGTTTAATCCTTGGGCCAATATAAGCTGGTGTACCAAATTTCGTCAAAATTATCTTAATATTTGCTACCTGCAGCATGCCAACAAGAATGCATGGGCAAACAGACGGACGGACGAATGCTCAAAAAGACGGACATCGCTAAATCGACCCTAAATGTAATTCTGAATCGATCGGTATACTAAAAGGTGGGTTCAATGTTCAATATTTTTTTGTGATAAAAACATCAGCACATACTCATTATACCCTATCCAGGTAGTGGTGTAGGGTATAAAAATTAAAGTCGGGCATGCCTACTATGTGAAACCCTTCACCATAGTATGATTTGGGTTATATTCCTGGAAGGAAATTTACATCATCGGTGCAACTTAGGGACACTTAGGGAACTTCTGCAATCAGAAATTGTGAGTTGTTTAAGTAGTATTTTAGTTTTATTATTTTAAGTGAAAATCACATTCATTTCCAGAAGAAATGTAAATTTTAGCTACATTCGTAAGTCATTAAAAAACAAACAACATAAAATACTGAGAATTTGTAACATTCATTTTATTCAGCCATTTTAGTTTTTAAAAAATTAAATAAAAAATAATTTATGTGAGTAATTTTTGTTAGTTGTTTTGACTAATTTGTGGTTCATTTTATTAACAGTTAAAAACAAAAGAAAATGTTACCACCGGTGACATAGAACCGATTCTAGAACTGATGCAAAAAAGTAAAAATGTAACGTGTTACTGTCCCACAACTAGTTCTAAAGCCGGTTCTCAAGCAACTTGTTGCAGTATTGAGGAAAAGAACATGTTGCTTGTAGGTCAAACTCCATATCAAAAGAATGTACTGTAGAACACAAATTAGAACCTTTGCTAATGCAATATAAGGTGTTCTGCAACCAGTTCTTTGGATTTTACCTTCTTATGGCGTAAATAATAAATAAAATTACATACATATATACTACACTAACAGAAAAAAGTCAGTAAAAAATTTAGTTAAAACTAATAAAACTACATACAGAAAACAGATTCGTAGTTCCAACCGAATTTTTCGCCAACCGAATTTTTGTAGTTCCAGGTAAAATCACTTTTATTTATTTTTAATACCATTGTAACTACCGAAATTTATTTACAATTTTTGAATTTTTGTTGTGTTAATAGATTACTTTAATGTTTGTGGATTATAAATTCTATAAATAGAAAAACACGTTCCACAAAATTTATTTAAAAATTAAAATTTTTTTATGTCGCTAACTGGTATCGAACCAGCGACCCTCCGCTTGTCAGCCCATTGCTTTCCCTCTAAGCTAAGCTCTATTTAAATTTTTTTAGTCAAATTTCAAATTTGAATTTTTTCAGGTTTGAATATTTTGTCTACAAATAAATTTATATCAACAACAGAAAATCAGTTGTGTCTTTTAATTTGAATAAAAAAAAATTAAAAAATTTATATCGCGAACCGGGGTTGAACCGGCGACCTTCCGTTTGTCAGCCCATTGCTTTTCCTCTAGGCTAAACTCGACATAAATTTTTTTTGTCAAATTTCAAATTTGAATTTCTTCAGGTTGAAAATTTGAATATTTTGTTTTTGAATAAAATTATATTCACAACAGAAAATCAATTGTGTCTTTTAATTTTAATCAATAAAAAAATTGTTAAAAAAAGTAACGCCTTGGTTGAGGTTTGAACTCAAATCTCTAAAGCTATAAGGCTGTGTCTCTACCTCCTGCGCCACAGATACTTACATTTAGTTGTTGTCTAACTTAGAATTTAAACACGCAAATAAATAAATAAATAAAACTTCTGTTCCTTGTCTCAATATATTATTATAATTACCAAAATAATGGAAATTAGTGGTTAAAGCTACTAAAGTTAAAAAAAAAATTTAAATTTATTGGAAAAACTAATACTTTGGATAGAGTGATCGATTTTATTCAAACACAACTGATACTAGATTTTTGCTGCCGATATTTTATTGAAATGACTAAGTCTTCGATAAATTGGTGGTTGTTGGTATTGAAGGTAATGTGGAAGTTAGTATTTTTTCAATATTGGTTAGAAAAGCCAATATTTTGGATAAGGTGACAGTGTTTTGGTTCATCATATTTATTTTTTGTTCACAAATAAATATAACTTTCCTGATGATGAATTCTAAATAACTGCAATTAAAATTATTGAATGATGAAAATATTTCGTTGGTTCCGATGGAATTCCAACCAATTTATTTTCTGTGTGTACTACAGATTATTTTTGCTATATTTTAGTAATATAGGAACAGCAAAAATAAAACTGTTAAATATACAGAATTTTAGTTATATTTTAGATTAATTTTTGTAAATGGAGAATAGCGAATTAACCTGCTAAAATCAGCAAAAAATTTTGCTAAATAATTAGTAGCCTAAAAAGTCACCAAAAAATTTAAAATTTTCGAAGTTTTTTTTCGATTTTTTTTAAATGCAAATAAAAATCGAGCCGTTTGAAACAGCAGTTTACAATTTTTTATCAAATATTTCTGCTGATTTTAGCAGAATAAACTGCTATTTGCATTCAACTAAAATTAGCTTGATTTTTTACTAAATACTAGTAAAATGAGAACAGCAAAATTAAAACTGTTAAATTTACAGAATTTTAGTTATATTTAGGCTAACTGTTAGTTAATTGAAAATAGCAAATTGTACTGTAAAATCTGCAGAAAATTCTCATAAATATTTGTAGACTAAAAATAGCAAAAATAAACTGTTAAATCTACAAAATTTTTGCTATTTTTAGTCTACAAATATTTAGGAGAATTTTCTGCAGATTTTACAGTACAATTTGCTATTTTCAATTAACTAACAGTTAGCCTAAATATAACTAAAATTCTGTAAATTTTACACTTTTAAGTTTGCTGTTCTCATTTCACTAGTATTTAGTAAAAATTCTGCTTATTTTAGTAGTTTTTTTGGCAGCATCATTTTTAACAAATTTTTAGTAACTTTTTCTGCTATTTCTACAGATTTATTTCTATGAGTGTACATTAAAAAAAGCTTATCGGTAGAATCTACTGAAAATAACAGTTAAAAAGGCGACAAAGGAAATAACTAAAAATCTGGTTATTTTTAACTACTGATAAATAACTAACAAATGCATTTAAAATAACTAATAATATCGTAAAATTAACTGAGAAAATTTTTACTATAAAAATTTTAAAACAACTGACAAAATGGGTAAAAACTACTGCTTTTTACAGTTAATTTTTCATTTTATAAGAATATGGTTTAATATTGGGTGTATAACTTAAAAATGCGGTATTTTTGGCAAATTTTGGACGTTTTTATAGTGAAAAATTGGTACAATATAAATTTATTCAAAGTATTGGCCATCTATTAACTATGACCTTTTCCCATCTTTCTGGCAAAATATTGTTACGAATTTGGATTAGTCTAGTATCGAGAACTCTAGAATTTTCTGGAAGAAAATAGCCCAAGAGACGGGATGTACAAAATATGTCAATTTGGCAACGTAACACTATATTTAATTATACACCTAAGCATATGCTAAGGTTAAATGCCATAAATAATATTAAGTAGTTGGTTGATTATTAGGGTTTGTGTGAATATTGTATTTTAGAGTAAGTAGAGTTAAGTAAGATAAGTGTTATATAGCATGCTAGAATCTTCCATACTTTTGTAGAAACATGGCTGTTACTATATAAGGCGGACATTAACATTAGTAGAGAAGAAGTTGATTATTAACATTTGTGCTGTTAAAGGGCGGATTATGGGACCGTAAACGTAAATGTGATGTAACTGTAACGTGCCGTAGATAAAAATTACAATTATAGAATACCGTAAACGACATTACTATTTAGCATCTATTTCATATGGTTTTTTATTTTATTCTAAATTTTTCAAATTTATTTGTTAATTTTTATTTCTTATTTGTTGTTTGAATATATTTTCTTTATACATTTTATATTTTTTCCGAAAAAAATTATTAAGCTGTTTCGATGAAGGATATAAAATTCTAATTTCAAAAGAATGATCCGGCAAGTACGTTTACATTTACGCGTTAGTAACCACTTATATACACTTCTTCTTGTGATTTCGAAACAGCTGATTCGTTACAGTTACGTTTACGGTTGAGTAACTCACCCTTTAGACTGCGCTAAGTGTTTAAGTTAGTAGCGCTCTAGTAAACGCCGTATTAAAGACATTTTGTGTATAAGTAATAGTGTGTAAATAAATGTAAGTGTTTAAGCCATTTCAAACTTAAGAGTGTGTTTGGATTATTTTAATTGGTTGTTATTATTGCTGAGAGAGCACAAGGCCAGGTTATCTAAGGGAGATAAACGAACGTTTTACAAGGTAAAACGTAACAATTGGTGTCAGCGTTGGTACTGGCTATTTTGATTGCTATAGAAAAGAACCCGGTTTATTTAAAGGAAATAAACTAACGTTTTTAAAAGGTAAAAACGTAACAATAATGATTCTGCGCCAAAAGAACTGCTAATTTTTAAGGCCAAGAAGAATCAAGCCAATTTCGGATACCCTGTTCTGAAGTGAAGCGTATTCCAGTGAAGGCGTACTGCATCGGTCGAAACAAAGGGTAATCGGATGGGGAAGAGGTTTGGACTATAAGGCCGGTGAGGCAAAACTTCCTAACCATTATTTTCCCAATAGTTTTTAACTGGTCTTGCAACATGTTGTCATAATGGAATATTACGGCTCCATGTCTGGTCGCATATTCCGGGGGTTTTTCGGCCAATACTCACTTCAAACGAATCAACTGTGTTCAGTACAGGCTCCTGCGATCGTCTGGCCCGATTTCAGCAGCTCTTCATCGAGAAATGCCTCCAATTCATCATCTTCGAACTTTTTCGGGTGACCTGGGCGGTCTTTGTCTTCCGTGTCAAAATCACCACTTCTGAACCGCACAAACCATCTCTAGCACGTTGAAATCGATGAAACACATTCAGGATCAGCTGCGGTCTTTGTCTTCCGTGTCAAAATCACCACTTCTGAACCGCACAAACCATCTCTAGCACGTTGAAATCGATGAAACACATTCAGGATCAGCTGCGGTCTTTGTCTTCCGTGTCAAAATCACCACTTCTGAACCGCACAAACCATCTCTAGCACGTTGAAATCGATGAAACACATTCAGGACAAGCTTCGATGAGCAATCGATGTGCTTCAGCTGCAGTTTTTTTCAAATTGAAAACGTAAAGCAACACTTTCCGCAACTAATTTTTTGTTGGCACAAAATTCGACATTTTCGAATAAAAAAAAAACTTAGTTGTTTACACTATTTCGTTCAATGACATAAATGACAGATGCTTACCCTCCAAAATAGAATATAAGTTATTAAAGACAGAAACCATATGTAAAAGATACGCCATCTGTTGTGAATCCCGCAAGTTATACACCCAATACAAAAAAATCAAATGTTTTCTTTCGATTGCAAAAGAATGTGTAATTATTCCTCTAGTTATCATATTTTTGGAGATTCAATTTTCTGATTTTTATTTGCAAACTAAGAATATATCAACGATAACAAATATAAACTAAACAAGAATTTTTAAAAATTCAAGAAAATTTTTATTTTTAAAAAGTTTTTAAATAACAAAACAAACAAAAAACTATTTACTGTAAAAATAATTTTTTGGTTGTTATTTATTGTAATATTAAAATAACTGCTTTAAACAACTTTTACGAAATACAGTAATTTTTCTTAGTTGTTTTCTTAAATAACTGTCATAGCAGTTGTTTTACGTTTTTCCATAGAAAAACTACTGAAATTACAGTTAAAAGCAATAACTGCAGTAACTGTCAAAATAAATAAAACTAATTAGGAATTGCTTAAAATTACTTTGGCTCAACATATTGAAGCTTTGATAGAACCCTTCTATGGCGATTACATCAAAAATAAATCGATTTTAACCATTTTCAATAGAGCTTGTCCTTGCGGCACTAATTGCTAAATTGATGATAAAATAATTTCCCTCGAGAAAAATTCATCGTTAATGAGATTTTAATTTTTTTTACATCTTTCGCTTATATTATTGTGAACGCCCCTAATAGTTTTTTCTTTGTGTTTATTTATTTTTTTTTTGTAACACTTCAATAGCATTGGTAACACTTTCAGCAAAACAACAACAACATATATTTAATGTCGACTTTTACATAAACTTGAACTTGTTTGCTTTTGGTTTTTGCGCATTTTAACAGTAAAAGAGTAAGAGAAATAGAAAACGTGATAAATTTCATAAAAATTTGTTATAGTTTCGTAAGTTGTTATAGTCAATATCATATAACACAATCATGAGCTGTTAGAACCCCTCGTTTGTAGGGCTGGGGAATGGTGATAAACGATGTTAAATTTAAAAATTTTATGTAATTTCTTTTGTGGAAATATTTTTTAAATTACTGTATTTTATTTCTAATGCATTTTAAAATTTGATAGCAATTTAATATAAATTAAATAATCTCACGTTTTCGTGAAGTTTTATTTTTGGCTATTTAATGAGGCGTGAAAATTTTGATTTTTTAAAAACAAGTATTAAATTTTATATAAATACATATTTCTTGCATTAGTTTTTAAAGAATTTGAATACCGCAAGCATAATAAATTTAAACAGATGTGCAAGTAAATATAGCACCAGCTAAAACTACCCGGTAGACCGGATGCATGAAGGAGAACATAATTTATGGCATTATGTTCTCCTAGTTTTATAAATTTTAAGTTTTTAGGTTATAACTTTGGAATCTATCCCTGGATTTTCTTAAAATATGTCTTGCATTCTATGTACCTATTACGATGCAAACTCTTCATAACATTTTAATTAATTCAAATTCTTTGCAAGATTTCTATTTAGAAGGCAAAATTATTTCCTTCTAAGTATTTGAAATTTTTTAAGACAAAAAAAAAAACACAAATTTCTATAAGAATATTTTGTAAGAATAAGCTATTGAAGTTTTACAAACTGATCTAGAAATACTAATGATTATAATAATTTATATAGAAATAATTTGAAGAGAAAATGTGCAGAATTTTTTAAAATTCCTTTTAGTCATGTTTCAATTTCAAAGAAACTTTATTTAATCAGCAAAATTTATTTACTACTATTAACTTTCTCTAATAAACAAAAGAATATTGAAAAATCCGCATTAAAAGTTCAAACAATCTTAAATTTTGATTATTCATCAAGTTTATAACATTTGGTTGGGCGCCATCTTGCCCAAAGCCATTTCCTGCTTATTAGGAAATTCATAAGAAAATTCTTATAATGTACAAAAGAATTCACAATATATTGCACCTTATGTATCTATTAAATAACTCTAAATATTATCTCAATTTATATTTTTACTTTTTGTGATAATTTTACCTTTCTTCAAAATTTTCATTATACATTTTACTTCAATGAACACTTTATTGTCATCATTGATGTTTGTGTGTCTCTCACAATATATTGCACCTTATGTATCTATTAAATAACTCTAAATATTATCTCAATTTATATTTTTACTTTTTGTGATAATTTTACCTTTCTTCAAAATTTTCATTATACATTTCACTTCAATGAACACTTTATTGTCATCATTGATGTTTGTGTGTCTCTTTATCGATACGTACTCTATTATGTTAAATAAATATTGTAAATTTTATATATTTTTGTAAATATTGATGTGTCACCATAGAGCTTAATGATGAAGTTGATATTGATAACAATAATGACAATGTGAAATTTACCTACATTCAACATATTTACATCAATAACTTCATCAGCTATTACCAACATTTTGATGAGTTTTTTTTGTTTGATACACAATAGAGATGGTAGAGTGGGTAACTTGTTAGTCATCCAATGTAAATTGATTTTAAAATATCGTTCAATTTAAAGTAGCAGGATAAAATAAGTATAAATCCAACTATTGCAGAGACAACTTTTACAATCATTTAGTTACCCAGCAAAAATATTTTTTATCAAAAAGTTCTTATAATTCGGCATTTTTATCGTTGAATTTCACATGGGCTTGTCATAGGAAGGAAGCATTCTTTTATGATTCTTCCGATGTTGTTTTTCCTTAAGACAAGTAGATTCCGTTTTGATTTTCTTTTTTGTAAAGGGAAGCAACACTCAGGAAATTCTTCCTATTAATTAACGTGTTGCCTTCTTTGGAAAGGGTATAGAGAAGAAGTGAAATGTGGTGAAAGATGAAGGGCCTGAAATATGGCAACACTTAGAACAGTTGTTGCGCGTATCTGATGAAGAGTTGGTGAACTTTCTTGAAGCTTTTTAGTTCGTAGACCTGTTATGTTATATAACTACGGTGGGGTTAATTGCCTTGGAAACACCGAAGGAGGACGCTGCGATATGTAAGAGGGATAGAAAAAACTCATACATACTTTTACTTATTACTTTTCACAAATTGATGTTGCCTTAGTTAGTGTAACAGTCCAACGCGCTAACCTTTACAATACAGCGCCCTGCAACATACGTGTATTGAGGACGAATTTCTTTTCCATATAAGCCCACATTCGTTTTCATTGCCCGAATGTTTGCGCTTTATGTGGGACTCAGGTATCCCTTTTTATTTCTTATTGAGATCTTGCGATGTAGATTCGCGATGATATTGTTTACCTGTATCAGCAACATTTAAACTGTAATGATACGGAATTTAACTCACTTTGGCTAAAGTTCAAAATCAGGTCTCTTATTGTATTTCGGGTTCTTAAACAGGAGACCAAACATGGAGACGAAGAATATCTTTAATGGATTCAACGTCCTTTCCGATTCCATTTCTAGAATTTTGGAGAGTTGCCTGAGTAGTTCAGCCGTCGTTGCTGGTGATTTTAATATTCGCAACATTGCGCAATTAGTGAATGAACCAAAGATGAATGAATGAAGGTGAACACCAGAATACTCTTGACCTTTTCCTTACTTCACATCCCGACAAGTATGAAGTAAGAACACTTGTACCTCTTAGAAATTCGGATTATTACGCCATTTTCGCATATTTTTCGTTCTTCGAAACGTTTTGAAAACAGCTGAGAAGCTTTCAATTTTTATTTACGAAAAAGCACGTTTTGCTGAGTTTAACGATTTTTCCGGCATTTTAATTGGAAACTCTGTTTCCTCGACAACAATGTCGTTGCCACAGCGCACTTGGTTCAACATGTTATGTTGCTTGTAATGACATCTTTCACCGATTCGAAGAAAATTTCGGTTATACCTAAAGATAAATGTTGGTTTGAGCAGACTTGCAGCAGATCCAGAGAGTTAACGTTCAATAATTGACGAGTTAACAAAAACGCCAATACTGATCTTGTTCGCAAACATACGAGATACGAGTGTTCAAAAAAACGTAGTCGTGAAAAGTTTCTTTACGAACAATGTCTTCGTACTAAAGTGCTTTCAACTCCTATGGGTAGTATGCGATTTTGATCATTCGTTAAAAGAGTAAAGGAAAATGCTAGTTCAGCTATCCCCACTCTTATAAAGGATGATCAAATATTCACTGAACCGGTTGATAAGGTTAACCTTTCAGCTGAGATGCTTGCAGGTAATTCACTCCTTTTGGAAAGCGATCAACCACAGTCCGAACTTGAAACAGTATCGTGTACTATGCCTAAGATATTCTTTCGATCTCGAGCAGCTAAAATGGTTCTTGCTGATCTCAACGTAAATAAGGCATAGGGGCCAGATGGTATACCAGCACTGGTGCAGAAACAGTGCTCTTCATTAGCGTTTTTTATCATTCGGAATTTTCCCCTCGTATTGGAAGGTTTATCAATATACAGTCACCCCCTAAAAGGAGTACGGCGATTGTAATAAGCTCTGCGCTCTTTAAGCTAATGGAGAGTGCGGTTAATTACCATCTTGTATATTATCTAGACTCTAACTAACTTTTTAACGATCGATAGTGAGGCTTTCATAGAAGTCGTTCTATGGGCGACTTGTTAGCGGTTCTCTCGGAACTTTGGAATCGATCCATCCACGGTTTATGTGAGAGCAAAATGGTTGCTCTGAATATTTCAAAGGCGTTGGATCATGTATGCCAGGGATCACTTGTATCAAAGCTTATGTTGATGTCGGTAATGACTTCGCTCGTTTTACTTCGAGCTTTCTCAGAGATCGCACTATTAGTGTTGTTATAGATGGAGTCTCATACGACGGGTTTCAGCTAAATTCAGGGCTACTGCAAGATTCTGTTCTTTCTTCTTCCATATTTCTTATCTTTCCCAATGACCCGTTTCGTGATCACCCAGGAAAATTTTTTACAATCGGTAACCAACCAAATCAATTCTACAACTAGTTCCACTGTAACCGATTGCATGGAACTGGTTCCGGAACAAGTTCCCGGGATCCTATATGAAAGGTATGACTTACATAGAATCAGTTCTAGAACTAGTTCCAGAACTGATTCCAGGGCAACCGGTTCCACTTTGGAGCTATAGAAGTGGTTGCTTTTGGGACAATTTCAAACAAAAATAATCGGTGTTAGAATCGACAGTAGAAGGGGTTGTAAATGAAAAGTAGCTATTCTACAACCGATTCTTTGGAATAGGAAATTTTCCTGGGCAAGTGTATAGGTTTTCTGAAAGTACATCACTCCCCAGAAAAATGTTCTGTTTCAAGGAATCGATTGTGAAATAGCTGTTTTTCCCCTCTACTGTCAATTATTTCCAATTGTCCCAAAAGCAACTGTTTCTAAAGCCCCAACGTGGAACCGGTTGCCCCAGAGGGAGAATCAGTTCTATAACTAGTTCCCGAACTGATTCTCCCTCTGTTATACCTTACATAAAAGATCTGTGGAACGGATTTATGAACCAGTTGCATGGAATTGGTTCTAGTGGAATCAGTTGCAGAATTGTTGTGATTGGCAACCGATTGTAAAAAATTTGTGGGGCTATCCGATTTACTCCTTCTTATACCACCTTTATCCGGCTGAATATAAAATGCAACTCCCATATATGGGCAGAACCTTTGAAGTCTATTTTGAAGCTTCTGCACCGTGTGCAAAGGAGAACTCCGGCGCTCATTAATGACAGTAGGATATCCATCTCTATTGGCTCATTGGATCATCATCGGCATGTGAGTTGTGTGACTCTGTTCCATCGATATTATTATGGCAAGTGTTCTACTGAGAAAAGTGAACTTATACCCAGAGCCGGCGTTTTTATTCGTAATACTCGCTCATCAAGCACATTCGTTTATAGTCGATTGTCCAGTGGATCGCACAGCGAGAAAGTCTACCTAAAGAAATAGCTAGAATTATAGTCGTATTGGAGCGGTCGAATTTGCATTATTTTCGATTACTTGCATAAGAAAACTTAATTGATAGAAAGTACTTCCATTCTGCCTTACTAAAATGCAATGTAAATTCGATTAATTAATTTTTTTCAAATTTTCTTTTCAAACTTTTTACTCAACTTTTCTTGAATCACTACAATTTTCGACTCACTTTTCCAGCTCTTATTTTTACTGCATTAATTTAAAATTTTTTGTGAGTTTATTGTATCATATAATATTTTTTTTATAAGAGTTTGTCATATCAAAGGTTTTTTTATACTCATATCGTTTTGATTGTGCAATTTTACATAATACAGCGCCAACACAGTTAATTTTAACAGAAAATAAACAAAAATAATGAATGGTTACACACTGATAAAAACTGAAGAGGAAAATTATTAAATTTCAGGACTAAATGACGAATAGGGAATCAAATTAGTTTGACTCTAAAGGAATTCTTATAATAAACAAGTAAAAGCATTAAAGACCGGCATGCCGACTATATGACACCCTACAGCACAGTACGATTTGGGACATATTTCGGGAAGCTGATCAAATTCCGGGAAGAGAATTTTAATTAACGGTGAGATATATGTAATTAGGGGTTATAAAAATTGGGTCTCGGTGAAGTGTTTTTTTTTTTCTGGTAGTTACAAACTTCAGCAGTAGGTTATTGTATCCTATACTGCAAAGTGTAGGGTGTAATTCTACAAAAAACGCATTTATAAAGTCCAACTGCTGATTTCTCTGATATTAGAATGGATTGAGTTTCATATAAAGAACTCTAAATCAACTAAATTTTTTAGAATAAGCTCTTAACAAAAACAGAAAAGTACCAAGCAAAGGTACCGCTAACAAGCTCTTGAAAATTCTCAATAACTTTATAAAATATAAAATCCCTTATTAACCGCAAAATCCCTGAGATGGCCGATAATCTCAGATACCCGAACCTTAGAGATCGTTTTTCGTATAATACATTACAACGAGCAATAGTCTTTGCAAAATATATGATAATGAATTATAACTGTGTTATAATAAATTATAAGGGGTCATAAAACATTATAATGAATTATAACTATAATATAATACATGATTACAAAATAAAACCATGTTATAATATATTAAAATGAACAATATGCATGGTATAATACACTAGAATTGATTACAAACTTGGTATAAGACAAATTAATTAATTCGACATATGAAATAACACATTTGAATATATAATAGCCGAATTATAATGTATTATACTGGATTATAACCGCGTTATAATATATTATAACGAATTATAACAGTGGTATGCTGCAGTATAGCGTATTATAATCGTGGTATAATATATTAAAATAAATTTAAAAATAGTATAATTCATTATACTGTATGATAACCATATTATAATACATTATAATTAATTATAACCGTGTAATAATACATTATAAAATATTATAACCATGCTATAATATATTATAATGAATTAAAGCCGTGATATTGTCGTAGGGATGAGTTATAAACGTATTTATGTATATTATAATGAATTATAACAATGATATAATATATTATAATGAATTATAACCATGAAATAATACCTTATAACGAATTATAACCATGGTATAATATTTTATAAGCAATTATAAATATGGTGTTATATATTACAATGTATTATAATTGTGGTGTAATGTATTATAACGACTTATAACCCCGTTATAATACATTATAATGAACTATAAACATGGTATAATACATTATAATAAGTTAAAACCGTAATATAAGACATTGCAACTAATTATAATCGTACCTTTATGTAATATAAGTAATTATAACCATAATCTAATGTATTATAACATATTATAATCATGATATAATATATTATAATGAACTAGAATCATGGTATTGTACGTTGAAAGGAATTATAAATGTTGTATACTATAACATAAAGAGTTATAAAATTTATATAATACGATATAAATAATTATAATTAAATTATAATACATTATATCTGAATATAACCTCTGTGTTGTACATTATAATCAATTATAATTGTTGTATAATACATTATAATAATTCATAATACTATTTCAATATCTTTAAAAGTTATATAATTGCTTTTTCCAATTCTATCAAAACATTTTTTAATTTTTTTTTATTTTATTAAATATTTATAAGTGAATATTTTTCAGTGTATTATAGGGATGCCAAACGGGAAATCCCGAATCCCGAAATCCCGGGATTTTCGGGATTGGCAAAATCCCGAATCCCGGGATTATTTCTCAAAAATCCCGGGATTTTCTTATTTTTTAATATTAGTATAAACTAGAGAACGGTTTGAGTACATTCGCTTTTATTGTGCAGTCATACCTATGGTCATACCATTCATTGCTTTTGCCATGTATTCATGCAACAACAATAACTAATGCTATTGCTATTATATACATTCATTGTTTTTGATGAGTGGTTTTTGCGCATTATTTTTGTAATGCCACTACATGTCAAGCAACGAAATGAAGAGATGACGCATTAAAAAAATAAAATCAATCACAACACTCATTTAGTATTCGTTGACCTGTTGCAGTATTTTGAAAAATGCAGTGTGAAGAAATTTCCATTTTTTTTATTTAAATATGAAATATGCATATATTTTCTCATTTTGTTAATGTTTAAGTGAAAAAATAAACAACAAAAATATGTATACTAAAACATTTGACAGAAAACAATTTAAAATTTTTATACAACCAACATTTAGACTATTCGTAACAATCGGATTGTATTCATACCAATCATTTTATATTCGTTGCTTTTGTGAGTGTTAGGTAAGATTAACAGAAGACATGCAATGCAATGCATGGCTTTCGTCATACTCACTTTTTTTCAATTGTGTCTGTATTGCATTACTGAAATGATGTGTATTGACAATAATATGCACATTTTTTGTGATTGCACTCAAAAGCATAAAATAAGGCACTCAAACCGTTCTCTGGTATAAACGCAAATAAACAAAGTGAGCAATTTTAGATTACCTACGTTTTTTCTTGAATTTTCTCATATTGACAAGATATTGGTAAAATTATGAATTAAGTAGATTATTCGAGTAAACTATGCAAAGACTTTGCAGAAAAATTTGAAATTTTGGTAAACAATATTAAGTTTTTAAGTAATACATGCGAAAAATCAAATTTGTTTGTTATTATTTATTTACCGATTTATTCTTCCAAGCGAAATTCGAATTCTGAAACTGGGACTGAGAGTTTTGGCTGGGTCTTTAAGTTTGAATTCTTCCATGAAAACATTTCATAACGATAACCAAATAACTTTGTTGCTGTAATTACACGATTTAGTGGGCAAGGTTATCGCAACGAATCTGTTTTAAAATCTGCTTACAAAATACTGGGCGCAAGTGTACTTAATGACAGGCCTTCATATATTATCCCAGCAAGAAGGTATTTTAACAGGTGGTACAAGTACTGACAAAAATTGCTTTCCCATTTCCAATATGATAACGTCAATAGACAAAAGGACCGGCAGTTCAAAAAGCGCCGGAAAAGTACTGTAGAAACAAAATTTTTAACTTTGGCAAAACGCTGCCAAAACCAATAAATAGGTGGTTTGGAATTATATTTTCCAAAATAAAATTTAAAAAAAGTTCATATGTATCTTTTTTTTGGCCTGCCGTGATGTTTTGTAAAACAAATAGCAAAACGATTTTTGCAAACGCTGGCAAAGCGTCCCAAATGAGTGTTCTGCCAGTCATTTATTTTTAACATCGCGGTTAGTTACATAACATACAAATTTTTAAAAATAAAGGAAAATTAAAATCCCGAAATCCCGAAAAATTCCGGGATCCCGAAAAATCACGCAGTCCCGAAAATCCCGGGATCCCGAGATCGGGATCCCGGGATTTCATACAAAATCCCGAATCCCGGGATTTTCAAATATCAATCCCGATTGGCATCCCTAGTGTATTATCACTAAAGGAAACCCTCTTATAGTGCAGTCATGATTACTCACAATGAATTATAAAAAAAAAGTAACAAAAAGTCAAAAGTATTGCACGTTTTAAAACCTGAAATTAGCACTTCAACCTACATTGAGTGTAGGAGTTAAAACTCTGTTATAATTATATTATAAAAAATATATATTTTACCGTTACAAAGAGTTGATGATGTTGATGATAGTGTTGATTCGGTTATATTGTTTATAACCTAAACAAACGTTTATTTAACATAATTTTACAAAACTGGCAAAAACCATATAAAATGAAATGATTTTTTTATTTCTTTTGCAAATTATTAACATTCACTTTCATTACTAAAGCTGATCTCTGTGGCTCCTCACAAACAAAGCGGTTTAAATGAAGTCAACAAACTTTTGTTAAAACCGGCTTTAAATTTTTATTGTTTAATATTTTAGGAATGTTACACATCATTTGTTTGTTTTTAATGATTTTAATTTGTTCTACTTTCCTTAAAGTGTTACTTTGAAATCAGTTTTTATTACACTTTTTCAACTTATTTAATTTTTTTAAACGAAAGTAAAAGTTTAAAGTTTATGCGAAGTGAAAAAGTTACAATTTTTTTTTGTATTAAAAGTATTTGTTGTGTTTGACAATGTTTTTTTTATTATCTAATAGAAATTTGTCGTAAGTTAAAAAAAAAAATCAGTGTCATCCAACATAATAATTGTGTTATAATTGTAGAGCAATAATTAGGGTTATTCGCAAATGAAACGAATTGTAATCAGTGTCATCCAACATAATAATTATGTTATAATTGTGGAGCAATAATTAGGGTCATTCCTAAATGAAACGAATTGTATTTTAGCGAAAGAAACTCAAATTTGTAGAGTCAATACTAATAAATAGTAAAATTTCTTCAAAAATAACAAAAATAGTAATAAGATTAATAGAAGCAACAAAAGTTTTATGCTATCAAAGAAGAGGTAGTGGGATCGATTCTCAGTAAAAACTCTAATCGAATGCATAATCGAGCCGTAAATCGGAAAAACACGTTTAATGAATTCACGTTTAATGAAATGTTGCGTTAAAACGTTTCATTGGATGAATTTTGCTAAAGTTTTTGATATATTTAAACAAAGCTTTTTTAATCACTGTAGTTAAACTTCTATAGATCTTTAACTCTACTATTTTCTTGAGCTTAAGGTTTGGTTTTTATTTATAAAAAGTTTTTTATTTTCGATATTTCGCTACTCCAATGTGTAGCATCTTCAGGAAATAACAATTAAAAAAAAAAAATGTGAAATCTGCATTTTCCACTGCATTCTTCCTATAAAGCCCCCTGTATATATCAACTGACAAACATTTAACATTTTTTTTAAATAAACACCCATTAGTAGGTTAATAAGACTTGTATTGTTTTTTTATAATAATTTTATTGGTAGTACAATTGTTATTAAATAAATATATAGACTACTGTGTTGCTGGGGTTATATTATTACGATGTGTTGATATATTTTTTTTTAATTCGGCATGACTTCTGATATTTATTGTTTTTTGGTTTTTTTTTTTAATATTTATATTACCCACAAAATTTTTTTTTTTTCTGATTTTATTATAACTTATTAAAGTTTAATTTTTAGGTAATAATAGCTGTGGTTATAATTTGGTAATAAATGCAATGGTGAGTTAATAATAAGGAAACAAAAAAAAAAAAAAAAACTAAAAAAATATAAATGATATAATAATGTGAGAAAATTATTTATGTGTAAAAAAAAAAATCATTCACCACTTTGTGAAGAAATAAATTAAAGTGATTGGGAAATTATGGGGAAATTTCCGTATTATAATTTGTGTTAAAAAAGTGACAAACAAAATAATATTAAAAATGATTTATATAAAAAAAATTTGAAAGTATTATAAACCACTACGAGGAACAATTTTGTTTAACATTTTAACCCTCTAACTCTTGAATAAAAGGGACTTTTTTGGCCCCTTTATAAAAAGGGACAAAAACATCCGTAAGTTGAACAATTAGAGGGTTAAAATGTTCCACAAAAATGTTCCTCGTAGTGTTTTACATAAGTTCGCTGAACACATCCTATACCTAAAATGAAAGATTCACATGGTTTCCGCCTTATATCCAGGTTCATTGGACATTTGAGCGCCAATTCTGAATAAGTACGAGATTAACCCTTAAACACATTTTAAGTTTTGACTTATTTCTGGCATTTAAGCTAAAATTAAAATTTTTATGTCTTCAGAGACTTATAGTAGAATTTCATGACAAATATTTTTACTCCACAAAAATATTCTTCGTAGTGTTCTACATAAGTTCGCTAAACACATCCTATAAATAAAATATAAAGATTCACTTGGTTTCCAAGAAACCAAGAATCCATTGTCAGAATCCCGTAATTTTGGAAAAAATTCGAAATTGTTGTATAGTGTTATTTAGAACTAATTTCGCACATGCTAAAGGTTTATCCACAACTAGCATTTTTTTTGTTGAAGAGAAGCAACACTCTTAAAATTCTTCCTATTAATTAATGTGTTGTTTTCCTTGGAAAAGGGTTAGAGAAGAAGTGAAAGGTGCTGAAAGATTGAGGGCTTCCAATATGGCAACACTGTAATTCGCGATACGTTGAATCATAAGAACAGCTGTCGCGCGCCATCTGATGAAAAGTTGGCGAACTTTTAGTAGATCGATAACCTACACTCTAATTAATGTTTGTTTAAATTTACCCAAATTATAGTAGAAAGCTGTTCTCCTACTACAAATATGGTAAATTTACTCCGAGTGTGTAAACGAAAAAAAAAATTACCCACATGATGCGTAAGCCAATTATTTTATTAATTTTTGTGAGTAAATTTGCCGAATAAAGTACGTTATTCCAGCCAAAAATTAATGAATGAAATCATATTCAAAATATTTTATTAATAAAACATTTCATAATATTTACGCACAATACAAGTCTCAGATTTACCACCCAGTATCTGAGGGTTTTTGTATGGGAAAAAGTTCCTAAGAACCTGAGGGATTTTTAACAGGAAAAAGGCCTCAGAATCTGAGTGTTTTTCTATAGGAAAAAGTCTTCATAATCTGATGGATTTTCTATAAGAAAAAGTCCTGAGAATCTCAGGGTTTTTCTATAGAAAAAAGTCCTCTAAATCTGAGGGTATTTCTATAAGAAAAATTCTTCAGAATCTGAGCGCTTTTGTATAGGAAAAAGACTTCATAATCTGAGAGTTTTTCTATAAGAAAAAGTCTTCCGAATGTGATGATTAATGTATTAGAAAAAGTCCTCAGAATCGGAGGGTTTTTATATAGGAAAAAGTCCTCATAATCTGAGAGATTCTCTATTGGAAAAATTACTTATGACCTGAGGATTTTTGTATAAGAAAATGTAATTAGTCCTCATACTATGAAGGTTTTTCTACAGAAAACCCTTAAACTCAGGGAACTTCTGCATTCAGAATTTGTTAGTTGTTTTAATAGTATTTCAGTTTTGTTATTTTAAGTGAAAATAACACTCATTTGAAGATATAAATTTAAATTTTAACTACAATTGTTAGTCATAAAAAAAAAGAAAAAATAACATAAAATACTGTAAATTCGTAAGATTCATTTTATTCGGTCATTTTGTTTTTTTTTAAATAAAGCAAAAAAAAATTATGTAATAATTTTTTTTAGTTGTTTTGACTAATTTGTGGTTCAAAAGTAAAAGTAAGTTGAATTTAATGAAATGTTAGTGGTCCTGTTTTCAAGTGAAATTTAATTTATTTTTAGATACATTTGCAGCGGTCTTTACAAACAAACTATTTTAATTGTAGATTTCCTCAAGATTAAAAAATAAAAACCTTCAGATTTTTATGACTTTTTTCTCTCAAAACGCCTCTAGATTCTGGGGACCATTTCCTATAGTAAAACGTTTATATTCTGAGATCTTTATACTATGGAAAAGCCCTGAGTTCTTGAGAAATTTTCTTGTAAACAACTCTAAGATTGTAATGACTTTTTCTGAAGGAAAATCTTACAGATTCAGACTTTTGCCTATAAAAAAAAATCTTAGAATTCTGAAAACTTCTTCTAATTAAAAACCGTTAGATTCAGAGCACTTTCGATTAAAGAATTACGACTTTTTCCCCTACAAAAGCCATAAGATTCTAAGAATTTTCAGCTACAGAAAAAAACACAACATCCTCAGATCGTTGTGCCCCCAGATTCCTGAAACTTATTTTATTTTTTGTAAAAATTCATAAATAAACATATTTTCTTTAAATAGTTACTTATTTTATTTAAATTTTTATTTATATCGACAACTAAATCCCGAGATTCCCAATAAAATTGAGATCTCAATCAAAATCTGATATGAAATCCCGTAAATTCGCGAGATTAGTAAGAAATCTCATGAAAATCTCACAAATGTGGAGACTTTTATAAAACAAAACCCTGTGTTTCGCTTAATTTGTAGGGTTTTTGCATGAAAAACTGGCAACGCTGGTCAACAGCTGAGTAAACAAATAAGCTAAAAACAACACAAAATAATGAAATAAAAGAATTATTAAAACTATAATAAAGATCAATTTAGAGCCAATGGAAATGTACCAGTGATTAAAGAAGTGTTGCGTGGTTCTAATTTTTGCTTTCCACGAAGCATAACTACCCAGCAAAAAAAGAGATGCCGAAGCAGTAGAAAAAGCACTACAATTTATGATCTAGATGTACCTCTTTTTAAAATTAAACACTAATGATTTTAACATTGAGTTTTCATAGGAGAGGAGTACTCTCAATTCAGCATTTTTTCAGTACTTTTTGAACGAGTGCAAAGGAAGCTCTTTTTCACCAATTAAAAGTTAAAAAATATTCTTCGCAAAAAATATTTCGAATGAATAAAATTATTTTTGGTTATATTTTTGATTTGAGATTTTTTTATTGTTAAAAAAAAAAAAAAAAAAACATAAATGCGGTTGTCAAATCGAACTCTCGTTACTGTCATAGTGTAAATGTAAACTGTCGAGATTTCCATTTACATCTCGGGACTTAAAAACAAATGTGAACGCAGCATAAAGATATTCAAGAATATAAAATTGTTTCTGACCATTTAATATATAAAAATGTATAAAGAGCACTAAATTAAATTGTGCGAGTTAACGAAATACTTCGAAACTATAAAAAAGACCAAAACATGTAAAGTTAACAAAGTTTTTAGGTAAAATTGCCAATAGTTTTTATTTTATTACCTAATTACCTAAATTTTTTCTACAACTTGTCTAAGAATTTCTGAAGTTGTGTAATATACAATAAACTTAGGTAACTTATGTATTCTTTTTGAGTTGATTTTACACTTATTATTTTTTGCGAGTAGAAGCATGTTCCAGAACTGTTCTAGAACACAACAAAAGGGTTAATTTTCTTATTTTATTATTTTTATTTTCTTCATTTCCAATGACCTAGCTTTTTCGCTATAATCGATCACAAACTTCTACACAAAAGAAACTAATTAAACCTCTTGTAGAACAATGCCATGTTGAAGAGACAAATTCTTTCGATGTTGCCATAGAACTTAACCCCACCGAAGTAAAATAATTTAATAGGGCTATGGACTAAAAAGCTTAAACAACCCTCCATTAGATGGCGCCCAACAGCTGTTCTAAAATTTAACTTCTAGCTCAATTACAGTGTTGCCATATTTGAAGCCCTCAATTTTCTCTCCTTTATCCCATTTCCAAAGACAGCAACTTTTTAATTAACAGGTAGAAATTACTGAGTTGTTCTTCCCTTAAAAAGAAATGCTAAAATTCCGTGACCAGTTCCTTTAATTTTCTAGTTGAGTGGCTACAAACCAAAGCTAGATAATTATAAATCTAGATCAAATTAAAATAAATATTTATGTCAAACAATTTGTTGACGTTTTGTAAAGACTATTTATCATTTAATTAATTAACCAACTAACATAACACATAATTAATTTATTAGCTATTTGAATATTGTTGTAATATAAAACGGCGCCACAAACCTCTAATAAATAATGAAAAACGCAAGATAAACTTTAGTTGCAGTCATGTGTAAAATACCATGAAATCACGGACAATTATTTAATTATCTACAAATTATAGGCAAATTTAAAAAGATTTGAAAAAAAAACAATAATAATTTGGAAAAATCATAAAACAATGAATTTAAATGAAACTAAATTTGTTTGAGAAGATTAAAAAAAAAACAAAAATAAGTGATATGCAACAGTCAATACTGTATAAATGAAAACGAAATTGAAAAAGACTATAAAAACCATATGACAACATGCCAATGTGACAGTTTTTAGAAGAAGAAGAGCCTAAAACCAAAAACTACAAACGGATGCAATAACAATTGGGTGAACATCATCATCATCATCGCCATCACCACACAGCAGTATACAATATACAAATTGGAAGTAGAAAACACCGAAAACTAAAAACATTAAATACAATAAAATACTTTTAATGAATGAATGAATGAATGGAATGATTCGAATGATTATGATACGCCTTACTGATGATGATGACATTTAAACATGCAATGAAAGTTTTTGTTTTGGCTTTAAATATTGTTTTTAATAATAATAAAAAAAAATCATTGAAGTCAATTTTTTTTATTAAAAAATCATCATTGAATTTTTTTTGCTGATTTGCAAATATAACAATTTTTTTTTTAAGTTTTTATTTGATGTTTTTTTTGTGAGAGTTTTTAATTTATTATTGGGAAACAGTGGGTTGAAATATAAAAAAAAATATTAAACTATAGCAAAATTTTCTTGAAGGTTCAGTTTGTAATAATGAACGAATAAACTGAACATGTGGGTTCAAATCTCAGGAAATAATTTTTTAGTAACAAAAATTGGTCTGGGCGCAAGAAATGTACCATATTGAACGAGGTGTGTTAACATTTTATGTCATCAATTTTGAATCCATCTACACTTTTTGCTTATTTCCCATACAAAATACAGTGGGGCTATGACGTAAATATTTCTGATATTGAAGTTAAATTTTCGACGTTGATGCCTTCAGAGACTTATATTAGAATTTCGGAACAAATATTTTTGCGGAACAATTTAAACTTCTAACTCTTCAATTTACGGGTCTTTTTTGTCCCTTTTTAAAAGGGGCCAAAAAAGTCATTTTAACCCTCTAACCGGCCTAAGGTTTTTTGCAAAGAAATTTATACCATGTTTTCCTCACGAAAAATAAACAATAAGTTCTTCTACAATAGTTTCTTTCGTTGCTTACTTTAGGCGATATTGGCCAAAATAGCTTAAGGGTAAATCTCGAAAACCAGCGCATAAAAGTTAATAGGATTAAGCATAAATTATTCCCCTTACCAAGATGTAATTGCAATAAAAAAATTACATTTTTTGTGCTGTTACTTAAGAGGTTGCAGCGATTTTCGTTTTTCGAGAAATGCGAAATTGAGCGAAAACGCACCACAACTTCAATATATATTATTCAAACTTATAAGCTTTGCTACTTATACCAAATATATTCTTTTTACCAAATTTCAGAAAAATCCGTTCATTGGTTTTCAAGTTGAGGCGATGTCCTTTAAAGGTATCCTTATGGAATCCGGTGTATCCTTGGGCCAAAGTAAGGAATTTTTTGAATAGCCGAAGCTTCAATCTTACTTTGTGGTCATTATCAAATGCTTTAGTCGATTTAAATATGTTTTTAAGATATTTGAAAATTGCGATTGTTTTAAAATATTTAATTTTCGAAATTTTATTTTTGACACTTTCTCGCTTCCAAACCGTGCACTGTATACAAAAAATTCCTTAACAAAAAATTTTATAAATTTTGTTTTCTGTTGAAAAAGCATAATTTCTTATTTTAAAATACGCGTTTTGCGCATTTCTGATCAATTTAATATACCCCGCCTAGAGGCGGGCTTGCCGGTTTGAGGGTTAATTGAAGAGTTATAGGACTAAAATGTTCCACAAAAATCTTCCTCGTAGCGTTCTACATAAGTATTTTGAACATATCCTGTACCAAAAATTGAAGATTCACATGTTTCTTATGCCGATTCACAATAAACATTTGCAAAAGGGGGGACATTTTAAGCTCCAACATATATAGGTCCAAACGTAAACTTTTAAAACGCCCATACACGTGAATTATTTTTTTTTGGTGCCCTGTGGCAAAATCAGCTGTCAGTACCTTGTTATTTTGAAAAAAAAAACTGAGTTTGTTGTACAGTGAAATTAAGGCCGTGAGCCTGATTTTAAAAGTGATTTTAGCACACAGAAAAATGGATATGGAGACTGTATGTATCGTAAGAGGTACCAGACCCAAATTTCAATTAAATTATTAAACATTGAAGTGAAGGGTATGAAAAAGTGTTGTGTATCACTTGAAAGCTAAAATGATGGCCTTCATTCTCAACTCTGACGTTGTTCAAAATTTAATTTCCGAGAATTTAATCGAGAACTACCCAGCAAACAAAGATTATCATTAATGACTCAGAAACTTAGCTCCAAAAATATAAACATTTTTCCACTTTTTCCTATGACAGTGGTACGCCCAAAAGAGCCCCCTCTATCGAAATTTTCCTCATGAATTTAAATAATTTTGGAATCTTCTTTGAGTCAGAAAAATGAATCCTCATTTTGCGACAGCTTCATAGATTGTAGAGACAACTTTTTCGATTGTTTTCTGAGGGTTCATATTTTCTACCAAAAAAAAAGAATGTTTTCAAAAAACAATAATCATTTTTGTGACCCATTTAAGAATCTCATTTATGAGCGCTCCGAAATTGCTGGCTGGGTAGTCAATTACAGTTTCACAGAATTCGAGATATTTTCGTTCAGTTTATAGAGATCAACGATGAAATTTTACTATGATTATCATAGATTTTTCTTAAATTTTCATTTCTCATCCCACTGTTCAATTGTTTATTATAAATAGCGTGACAATACTTGTAAACCTTTTTTAATTTTTAAATGCAATGTATAAATTTTTCGTTTTTGTTATTTTGTGTGGCAATTGTCATGAAATATTTATTGAAAAACGTTTCAATGCATCCTTAAATTTAGGTCAATTTTAATGAGAATTTTATTTGAATAAACATTATTTATAATTTCAATTTAATTAAAGTTTTTATTAAATGGCAAAAGTAAAATTTTGGCAGACATGACAATAGTTTTTGGGAAACACAAATAACTGCAGAAGTAGAGTTTGAAAATTTTTCTAACAACAAAACCGCAGATCTTAATGGAACTTAAATATTTTGCAGAGGATAAAATATTAATAGGAACGTATTTTTGGGGGTTCAACAGTTGTATAAAAAATTACACCATGTTTCTTCAGAAATATGGCTGAAATTCACGAACTTTAAAGTACTTGAGAAAATAAAAATTTTGAAACCCTTTGGACTGTTACAAAGAAGCTTGCGTGTTCGAGTCCCGAAAACACCAATTTATGGTGTATATTTTAAAAATGCAGTATTCACAACAGACGGCTTGTCTTTTACAAATGGTTTGTGTCTTTAATAAATTATATGGAATTTTGCAGGGTAAATATCTGTCATTTATTCTCACTTTGTCATTGAACGAAATAGTGTAAACAACAAGGTGTTTTCCTTGTGTTTGTTAAATTTTCCAATAAAAATGATTTCTTCTTCTTTTTCCTGTAAAATCAGCTTTAGAAAAAATTCTTTAGTAACCAATTCTAATATTAATTACGACTTTCCTATGCGAAAGTTACAAACAGAAAGTTTTTTTTAATATGTTTGAGGTTAAGAAGAAGAATAAACCTTTTTCTCTAAAAATTATAAACACATTAATTTTGAAATCAGACTAAATCTAGTTTCGGCCTTTTTGTATGGACAGACTTCATCAGTAATTTTAGATTAAATTGTATTAAATTGTTTATATGTTTATTGTCAGATAATTGATAATTTTTTCAATTACAAACGTAACTATACTAAGGTGCGATAGCTAAAACATCTCACCCAAGTAAGGCCTTGAATGCAATGTAACTATTTCGTTGTTTTCTTTCCTATTCAGCTTTCTGTTATTGTTTTTACTCAGAAGTGATTAACAAAAACACATACAAATATACTATTTTTAGATTTTAGTTTATCTTCCAATTTCATGAGTGTCTCCTTTTTCGCAAATTTTGCCAAACTGACGTATGGTTTTTACGTTCAAGAGCAGTTTTTTTTTCCCTTCAAAAATGTCGAATTTCGTGCCACTAAAGCACCATTTGCGGGAAGTTTTGCTTCACTTCTTCAATTTGAAAAAAAGAGCAGCTGCAGCACGCAGAGAAAAGATATGGTTGCAATATGATCACAGCTACCAAACTATGGTCACTACTGCCATACATGGTTGTTGCAATCAAATTATTAATGTATTAATCATACTTTACAAATGATATGGTCACCTATAACCATTTTATAGTTAAAATCTCTCTTTTTGTCGATTATCATAATATTTCTCTTGTCTACAATCACATATTATTTGGACAATCATATTCCTCTCTTCGAATTGCAATCATATTGTTATCTGAGTTGAGAGAAATCATGTTCACAATCATTTTAAGAGCGTCGTCTATAAGTTAGCGTCAGTCTTGCTTAAGATTTTGTGAAAAGAAGTTGTAATGTATTAAAAAAAAGACTTAAAAAATAGAAAAATATCTTATTGGTATTAATTTTAATAGTGACATTGATTTTGGAAGATAGAAATCGCTCTACCCAAGAAGATTGTCAAGCAATACTTAAATGAAATTATTGTTTATTATGAAATAAATTGTTTAGTGCTATAAATTAAGTGAAAAAAGTAATTGATTTTATTCAGAGCGTCTGTAATAAGAAGTGTGATAGATTTTAGTTTTGTACGAAAAAAAACTGAAAAAAGTGCAAAATTAAAAAAAAAAAAATTAAGTGCACGACGAAATGATCATAATATTTACGTACTGATTATAATATGTTTCTGGTGATCATAATATGATCCCAAATGATCACGACATTTTTTTCATTACCATAATATTATCATGAGGAAAATATTATGATCATTAGAAACATAATATGATCACATGTTATGATCATTTCGGATGCATTGTAAAATTGTATTTTTAACAATATTTTTCTACGCGTTATTATTTAAGTTTGTAAATTAGTCTTTGAATAAATAAATATACTATTGTGAATAAAACAAATCGTGCACAGCTTTTTTCTTCACCTTCAAGAGAATGCTGGGAAAAAACTATAGGGATCATAGTATGATATACAGGACTATAATATTATAATATTGGGATCAGTTTAGAATCATAATGTAGTAATTAATGGATAATATTATGATAGAAAAAGGTATTTCATAATATGATTGTCGCAATCATAAACCCAAAAATATATGATGCTCTTCGAATATGGTCATCCCAACCATGTTTTTTCTTTGCGTGAGTACATCGATTGTTCATCTAAACTTATCCTGATTATGTTCCATCGACTTCAACATGCGAGAGATGGTGTGTGCGCTTCAGAAGTCACGATTTTGACACGGCAGACAGAGACCGCCCAGGTCAGCCAAAGAGGTACCAGGATGATGAATGGGAGGAACTACGCGATAAACTCAAGAAGAACTTGTAAAATTATTGGGAGTCACTCAAACAGCAGTTTAAAACGTTTGCAAGCAGCAAAATTCATCCCAAAACAAGGAAATTGGGTATCACAGGAGTTGCAGCCGAGAGACGTTGAAAGTCGATTTTGCATGTCCGTCATGCTGTTTGAACGCCTTAAAAAGAAGTAATTTTTACATCGAATCACTATGTTTTTTTTTAATTTCTCAAACAAGACCATGTACTCAGTACATCTACATCACTCATAAATTTGTTCGTATATGATACATGGACTCTATAAACATGGTACAAGAAAATCATTTTGTATCATACATTGGACATTAAAATTCGCTTTTTTACATGAACTTTCATTTAAAACTAAACCTATTTACCTGACTATATTTACTCATATTGGCTATTTTGTTAATACGGTTTTTGAATCAATGACTTATAAAGAGGCCAAAAGTGCTAAAAGTACTTAATGACTTCGAAGAAAACTGTGCCAGCATCCTAATTAGTATTTGCCAAATATATACAATTATTAATCATCACTCGCGTAGTTTTGAAAGCGTTATATATTACCTTCTATATGTATAAAGTTACAACTGGCGCCCAACGTCAGGCCCAAATCTAAGAGTTGAATTATTAAGCATAGCAATTTCCAAAGACTGTTAATAAAAATTTCGCAAATAACTTTAAATATTAATACTTATTGATATATTTCAGTGAAAATCCATAAAATATTTCCCTAATTATTTTTATTATATATTCAAGTTCTTTTAAACTCGAATATTTCATTTTATTGGTAAATCACCTGTTTTTTTTTGGTATACTCGTATGCTAAAATTAATTATTATGAAATTTATATAGCAAGTAGTGTTATTTATTTTACCCTTTTTTTTTCTTTGTTAACTTTTTCTGTTTACTCCCATGAAATTTAATATTTTACAACATGGCCAGGGTTTCAATAACAACATCAGCAGCAGCTTCAGCAACATCCGAACACTTGTTTAACTTATTTTACTTGTATTCTCATCATCTCGTATTTACTTTACTTTTTTTTGATATTGTATTAACTTTTTATTGTTTTTATTATTACGGTAAAAACGATACACTTTTTAATTATTATTATATTTTTTTTTTTCATCCAAAACAAAAAAGTTTATTTTTAATTTTTTTTTCTCTGCAGTATTTTTTTTTACAATACACACGGTGGCAATGTGTAATAAAATTGTGGTAATCAATGTAATATGAGTACCCTTTTAGTTCATTCATATATTTTTATGATATTTCATATACCCTACAACTGATCGCTATGCAATACGGGTTTAGTTTGAAATAAAATAATTGATTGAAGATTTTTTTTGTAGACTTTTGATAAAAAGAACTTCCCGTGTAAAAAAGATCAGATCTGGCCAGATCTCAGCACATCTTACCAGATCAAATTAGATCTCAAAATTGGGGACAAATTTGAGATCTAATTAGATCTGATCAGATCTAGGCATATCTGGCCAGATCTTCGTAGATCTTACCAGATCTAATCAGATCTCAAATATGGAGACAAATTTGAGATCTAATTAGATCTGATCAGATCTAGGCATATCTTGCGCATTTGTCCAGATCACTTTAGATTTGAACAAATTTGGCACTAGATCTTATCAGATCTTGCCATAAGGTATTATCACATATGCCATATCTGATCATATTTGATGTGATCTGGTACAGGATCTAATTAGATTGAATCATATCTATTGAGAACCAAAAACATCTGGTCAGACCTAAACTTTTTTACACGGGTTGTTTTTTTCGCAACACAATTTTAATACTTTTTCAAGAGTTACGAGAAAATGCCAAAGAGTTGAAGAGAGAGTTTCGTCAAGCTAACAATAGGTGCGTTTGATGCACTTTGCGTGTAAACACTTTTGATAGAATTAAAATTAGGCATTTTGTAAAAGGTGAAATAATTTGATATTATAAACTTTAATGATTAAAAAAAATTCAAGCAAAAAGTGTTGTTGCTAAACAAAAAAAGGCCTACTGAAAAAAAACTATTTCGACTTAAGTTTACATATTTTTATATAGAAGATTTATATATATAAAGAAAGCATTACAAACAAGTTCTTTCCTAAAAAGGAATTAGTTATTTCATGTTTAGCCTTCTTTGTAATAGAAATAATTAGAAAAAATAGAAATAACTCTATTCAAAGCAGTATTGCCATTTCAGTGCTTTTCGGGTATTTTTTGGTGCTTTTTTCCTTCCCGTACCCGGTGATTTTTTACAAATACCCTTTTAAAAAAAGCGGGTATTTACAGTGCTTTTTCAGATTTATGGCAGTGCTTTTAGTGCTTTCTGTTCAGTTTGTATTTTTGGTATTCGTTCTCGTTTTTTTTAATTTTTCTTCAATTTTCTGTCAAAGTTGAAAAAATAATACGAACCATACAAAAATGATATTTTTTACAATGTTTGTAGTACAATTTTAAATAGCAACTTCGTTATATTTAATCTTCAAAATTTTGAAATGTTAGTTTGGTGCTTTTTTAGTCCTTTTTTGGTTATTTTTGAACCCTTTTTATGCGATTTTTAAAAGCTAAAATGCGTTTTTAAATTCTTGACTTAAATTTTTAAAAAAATTTAATATTGTGCTTTTTTACGCCATTTTTTGGTAAATTTTTACCCCTTTTACCCGTTTTCACAATGCTCATGGTGCTTTCCTGCCTTCAAGAGTTGGCAACACTGATTCAAAGCCCTCTCTCTCTCTCTCTCTTAAAGTAAGTTGAAAAGGAAATCGTGAACAAAAAATCATATTAATACTATTTCGTTTAAATACATATGCAGTTTGGTATTGACTTATTTTGTAGTAACTGGTAAGCGAGAGTGGAAGTAGGTTTCTTTTCAATCTTGTGTTTCACATGGAACTTTTTTGTTTAAATACTTTTCTTGCAGTCCATTTATATTATATATTAATTTACTAGGTAGTGCATTTTAAAGTCGTTTTTGTTAATTTAAGATTTTTTTAAATTTTAATTTAATTTTTTTTTTCACTTGTTTGTACTTGTATTGTTAATTGTGTTGAATGTTATAAATTCAGGTTTTTTTCTCACATGCAGTCAGAACAATTATCAAGTACTCATATATTCATTGTAATGATGATGGCTCTACGACCAATACTATCGGCCGGGATAAGTATGAATAAAGTTCTTGTAATGCAATGCAAGTGCTTTAGTGTGCAATAATTACAATTTTGTGTTTTTGACAAAATAATAAAAGTTTTAACAACAAAAAAAAAAATATTCAATAATTTAGTTTAAAATGCATTTGAAGGGTTTTTCATAAAAAAAATTATAGACAGAAATTTGGTAAACCCGGTTAAATATAATATTTTTTGTTCTAATAAATTTTCAATGACTACACTCAAAAAAGTTTTTTGGTAGAATCTACTAATAGTAGAATCTATTGGCAGTTAAAACAAAGTTATATGCAGTTAAAGATGCAACTAAAAATGTAGTTGTATTTAATTGTAAAAAAATAACTAAGAAATGCATTAAAAATAACTAACAATGTCGTAAAAATAACTAACAATGTCGTAAAATTAACTAAACAATTTTTACTACAAGAATTTTAAAACATTTGGCAAAATAGGTACAACCTACTGTATTTTATAGTTAATTTTTTATATTATAAATGTGAATTTAAAAGAAAAGGATTTTTTTTTCGATTATAAAAAAATGTGCAATTATTTCATGGTATTTGATATTTGATATTTTTTTATGTGTTGGAGACACAACTCAAATTTCTGATTTCTATTTGTAAATTAAAAATATATTTTACTGTAAAAATACTATTTTAATAGTTGTTTATTATATTAAAAATAACTGCGTTAAACAACTGTTACGAAATTATAGTATTTTTCGTTAGTTGTGTTCTTAAATAACTGTCATATTAGTTCTTTAACATTTTGCCATTGAAAAACAACGGTAAATACAGTTAAAAACAACAACTATTGATTACTGTACAAACAACTCTTATGATTCCACTTTTTTAAGCATTGGATGAACAGTAGACCGTACCCCCTTACAGGCTGAAAATTTTTCAACCAAACTTTGCAGATATATAGGCCAATGCCACATTAAGAAATTTCTGCAATTTCTTTTGCCTTATAGCGACCTCTAGTGGAAATATTGGCAACTAAAGTTAAAATTTTGTGGGACATAAATCCTACGCGGTTAAAAATATTTCAAAAATTTTAATTATGTATATTTTTTTAAATAAATTTAATAAAAAATATAAGAAATTTTTATTTTTTGAATTAACAGATTTTTATTTATGAATTTTTTTTTTTTTGAAAAATTAGGTGGTTTTTTTTTTGGCAATTTTTTAAACCTTTAACAGCGTGCTGGGAATTAGTACGGAATAAAACATTAAATTATGTATTTAAATTTTAAAAATATTCCCTGATGATGACCAACGAAGTTGGTCGAAATATCGGACAACTTAACATAAAAATAAATTGTTTTAATTATGGATTTTTAAATGAATAAAAATCTTTATTAATATGAAAAAAGTCTTTATTAATTTTCCTTCAAGGAAACTTTTTATAAATACGTATGATAAAGCAGTTTTCTATATTGAAATGTTATTAAGAGTAAGATTTCCAATTTGATCTCAATCTTTCTTTATATCAATCTAGCAAACAGAACACTGACAGAAATATTATTTTGGTATAAATGAAGTAGCAAACAGCAACTTTAATAGAGTACTTGGAAATATTAATTTATTTAAAAAAACAAATAATTGAACAAATCAGCCCAAAATTGAACAAATCAGCAACTTTAATAGAGTACTTGGAAATATTAATTTATTTTAAAAAACAAATAATTGAACAAATCAGCCCAAAAGAAATTCCTTACAAACAAACAATAAACAATTTTTTTTTAATTATTTCTTTTTGAATTCACAAAAACCTTTATGAATATGACAAAAGTCTTCATCAATTTTCCTTCAAGGAAACTTTTTAAAAATACATATGACTACTTTAACTAATTAAATAAAATCTTGTCCTTGTAGTTACTTTACAATATTTGCTATATTTTTTTTTTAATAACAGCAGCACTTGTTATTTTTATCTCCACACTTCAAGAGAAGATATTTTTAATTTACAAATTGACTGGCAAATAATTAGTTTGTAGCCATGTTCTACATATTTTATCTATTATAAAAAATAACTTTGTAACTTATGGGTTTAAAGTTTTTGTTTAAGGTGAAAAGTTGAAAACTAAATTATTTTATAACCTGCAAGCCAATGAAAATAATAATACTTTTTAGTCATACCTAAGTTTACAACGTCAAAGATTATTATAAGTTTATAGTGTACTTAGTTTTTTTTTTATTACTAATTTTTCAATTTTAATTGACATACAAGTCAAGCCATACAACTTGTTAGCAGTCATGGTCAAGCTGTAAAAAAAACCTTCTAAAGAATTAAGTATAAAAATAAATATTTTTATTTAAATAATATTTGTGTTTTTTTTTAAATTAAAATAAACAACAATTTTGTATGTATGTAAGGGAAACATTTTAAAAATAAGTAAAAATATAAATAAATATATGATGATGTTATATAAACAACAAATTTATAACCCTATCAACAGGTTGTTAAAATAGACAAACGTATCGATGATGTCTGAACAGAGAAATAATTATGCAAAAATTTAACACTCTAACGTACAAATGGCGCCCAATGTAAGGCAGAAACACCACAACACTAAAATAATAAAAAGTCGTATTGAGTTTAACCACAAATGAAAATATATTCCTTTAATCACAGCGTTTTAGTAACTATTAGACCTTACGTTGGGCGCCATTTTTCAATAATTGTTTAATAGTGGTAGATAACATATTATCCTACATTTTGTACTCACCACATTACAAGTACTGAATTTTAAAAGTACACTTATTGATGTCTTTATAGGGTTAATAACAATTTAACATTTTTAATGATTTTGCAAATAACTACCAATCAAAGTTTTATGAGTTGTGTCAACAACAGAACATTTTTTATTTCATTTAACAACCAACCATTTATTCTAACGCGTTCTTTTGTGAATATTTTTGTTAAACATTTAATGATGATAAAAATATAAAAAATATGAAAATAAACAATGGAGATGATTTTGATGTTTAACATCATGTGTATACTTAAGGATGTACAAATATTAGTCATATTAATAAAAATATAAACAAATTATGATGAAAAATAAAATATGTTTTTAAGGGCGAGTAACTTATATACAACATAACCATGGTTTAACGTTTAACCACCAGATATTTCCATATAAAATTGACATTTAAATATAACTATGGTTAAGCACTAAACTTAGTTTATGTAGAGATAAGTTAACAGGTCTAAGTAAAAATTTTGAAAGATATTTTAAAATTAGTTTGAATTACCTTGAATTTTAGGCTCGAGTCGGTTATGAATGTTTTTAATCCTGAAAAGATAGAAAAAAATATAGTCAGTATTGTATAAATTTATAAAAAGCTTTTAAAATATTAAGAAAGTTTTTAGAAGTTTAAAGAATTTGGGTGTGAGGCTAACAACTTATTTCTAAACTTTTTAGAATAATTTGCATGAATAAATAATATTTTTTATTATAAAGATAAACAATGTTCTATTGAGAAAACAACTTCAAATTTAGTGTAAAACAATTCCCGTATACGGAAAATATTTACAGCAAAATAAAAAGAGATACAAAAGCAGTCAAAAAAGCACTGCAATTAATAATCTAGATTTATTTATTTTTTTAACAGAAACAATAACAATTTTAACAATGAGTTGTCACAGGAGGGAAGTACTTCGACTTCCACATTTTTTTCAGCACTTTTTATACGAGTGCAAAGGGAACTCTATTTCATCAATTGAATGTAGAAATATAATATTTATTTTTTTTATAAGTGTTGAGGTATTATTCGACCTCTGAAATTGACTATAATTACGAATATTAAATAATTGAGCTCGAAGTCTTTATATTAAAAAAAAAACATACAATTATTAAATAATTCAGCTCGAGGTCTTTGCAGCTTTTTTACAAAATATCTTTCTTAATTTTAATAGTAAAATATTAATCTATCTTTCTTTATTTCATAATACCAATATTTCGTTACTCTTTGAATGACATCATCAGGTTTTATGTATATAACAACAAATATTAAAAACACTTAAAAATATTGCCACTGCTCATACCACACCTGGCCATATTGCATTTTTAAATTTAATATTGACATGCGTGGTATGCAGCGACAATATTTTTAAGTGCTATTAATATTTCTTGTTGTTTTTTACATAAACCCTGATGATGTCTGTCAAAGAATTACGAAATATTGGTATCCTATATGAAAATCGAAATATATATGAACATACATGATCATACATTGTCTGGTATATGATAATGCATGGGCATACATGACCATATACGTCAATGTATGACCATAAATGATCTCATATATTTCCATATATCTTTAGATCCGAATTTTGAGAGTATATGACCGTACATGTTCATATATTACCATATATGCTCACATATGATTCATGTATGCTCATATATGATCATATATGGCCATATACCTCCATATACCCTCAAATTTCGGATCCGTGGATATATTGAAATATATGAGATCATGTATGGTCTGATGTTTTCTCTTAAACTTACAAATATTTTCATAAAATATGAATTGAGATTGGGAAATTTTAATAGTTTTAATACCATTTTACCTTAAAGTTATAAAATCAATAAATTTTTGCAAGCTGGTTGGGGCTGAAAGGGTTACTTTATGATTAAAAAAAAAAAATTTATTACCCCCACCGGGTATTGAACTTTAGACCTCAAGATTGCTGACTAGCCCCCTGCAGCTGAACTAGTCTTTGACAAACATCACTTGGTCCTTAGGAGATATTGTGTTCTATTCTCGTCAATGAAAGTACTTTTTAAACAAGTGCAAAAGGTGCACTAAAATTCAATATTTGTTTCAGTACATTTTTCACAAGTATATAAAATGTAATTTTTAATAATTTTTATTTTTAAAAATACTAAAATTAAAAAACTATTGAATTTAGACAAATTATATATAAATACCAGTACTAACAAAAAAAAAAAAAAAACAAAAATTAAAAAAATTATTGATACCGCCAGGATTCGAACCCGCGAACCTTTGTTTGGAAACATACTGTTTCTAAATCACTTCTTAGAATCATTTTTAGTGCAATAATGCTGTTGAAGTAATAATTAAGTGATTTTTGGGATGTTGTTCAGAATTACTTCTGAAAAAGCTGTAAAATTATATTAACGTATACTTTAAAAACAGTGAAAGAAGTGATTTTTTTAAGTTGTGCATAATTACTTCTAAAAAAGCAGTGAAAATTCACTAACGGATACTGTAGAAGTAATGAAAGAAGAGATTTGTAAAGCACGACTTCCAATTTTTTTTTGCTGGGTTTATATCATAAGTAACTGGTCCTATTGCAGTTTCTACAAATTTTCCGTAAGGACATTACACCATTCTGTGGATTAGAGCTTTTAAAGTTTGTGCCTATCGACCTAGAATCACTATCTTAATAGATAAACCCTGTTAAAAAACTCATGAACCCTATTAAAAAACACCATCCACATCCTCTTTAGATTTGGTTCAAAAGTTCTTGACCTCATTCAGCCCCTGGAAGCATTGCCTGGAAGCATTATTGAATTATTTAAAACAAAGGAATATGCAGTTAAAAATGCAACAAAGGTATTTACCTTTAAAATAACTATTAATGTAGTTATTTTTAACTGTTAAAAAATAACTCACAAATTTTTTAAAAATAACTAAGAATGCCGTAAAATTGACTAAAAAATTTTTTTCATAAAAATTTAAAAAACAACTGAAAAAATTGTTAAAAACTACTGTTTTTTTAGAGTTAATTTAGTTGATGTTATAAAAGTATATTTTAATAAAAAAAAAATCTGTTTTGTATCGCTGATAAAAAAATGTGAAATTGCTTTTTCATAATTGAAATTTGGAGTACACTCAAAAAATAAGTTAGTAGAAAATTGAATGAAACGTTTGCATATCAAGTATACTGGTTTTCAGCAACTTTTCTGCTGAAATTGTGTTTTCATATTTTTTAGCACTAAACTAATTTTGAACTAATGTTTTAGTTATTCATTTTGGTACCAAAATTGTGCCAAACAGCCAGACAGATAAGATGTAGATGTCGCAGATTGTCTAGAAGTCGTCCGGACAAAGAAAATGATACTAAAAATACAATACAAGACCTGCAAACTTATCTTAAAATAAACTATGTTTAGTGCTTAATCATAGTTATGAATGTCAAATTTATATGGAAATGTCTGTGGTTAACGTTTAATCTTGGTTATGTTGGAAATAAGTTACTCGCCCTAAGACATATTAAAAATACAACCATGAAAGGACGCCAAAAGATGCGTATATATAAAAATATAACACAATAAGATAAAATATGATTTAAATTATAGACCAAATAAAATAATTAAATTTAATGCTGATAAAGATGAAATGTGAATGTAAAAACAAAATTTAGCTAAATGTTTTATTGATTTTAGCAAGAATTTTTTTAGCAAACTTTATCTGAGATTCCTATTTTTTTTGGTAAAAATCAGATCACTGATTTTCAGCAAACCCCTTTTGCTGAAATTACCAACTTTTTTGCAAGCACGCTCCTGACTAAAAATTTGCTGACACAGCAACATTTTTTGCTGACTTTACTGACTTCTTTTTGAGTGTAAAAATTACAAACGGTTATTACATTTTTATTCATTCGAGATACAATAGAATTTTCTGATTTTTATTTGTAAACTCAGAATATAACAATGACAAAAAATATAAACGAAACAAGAATTTTAAAAATGTCAACGAAATTTTTTATTTTTTTAAATAACTAGCGAAAATAACTGTTTACTGTAAAAATACTGTTTTGGTAGTTGTTTATTGTTATGATACTAAAAATAACTGCTTTAAGCAACTGTTACAGTATTTTTCAATTACAGTATTTTTCAAAATTACAGTATTTTTCATGAGTTGTTTTTTTTAAATAGCAGCAATATAAGTTATATTGGATTTTGTTTTCATGGAAAAACAACTGTAATTACAGTTAAAAATAACTACTGATTACTAGACAGCAACTGACAAATTTTTTTGGGTGTAAGTATTGACAGGAAAGGGCTAAAAAGATATATTACTAAATAATGATATATAGAGCTATAAGGGAAATTTTTATAAAAATAAATATGAGGTATACATACATATACATAGTTAAATATAACAATATATATAATCACATAAAAAATTATATAATTATATATAAACTTTTTTCACTGAGCATTTCTGCAATTTACCTTACAAATTCTATTTTAAATTCAATATTTAAATTTGTATCAATTTCCAATATTTTCCTCCCTAAATTACACACAATTACAGCTCCTACTTAAAAAATGTACACCCACAAAATTGTAAACAGTTGTTATTACAACATTTTCATATTTAGTTATGCAAATTATTTTGCTTGATAACAAAAATGTTTTTATGACACGTGTTCATAACAAAATAAACAAATATGGCGTCATGTGTTGTTAACAAACCCACTCGTTTACTGTCAGTGTGACAATCATAATAAACAACAACAATGCGTATATGACCTGACCCCCCACTTATGACACTTATTATGTCAATTTTGTATAATACAGTGCTGCCATATATGTATTTATGTAAGTAGGTGCCTTTGTTTATTTTTCTCAAAAGAAAAACATGAAATTGACACACATTTTTGAAGCATAATTTAAATGACAACAATTTTGAGTAAATTTGTCATAAGCATAAAATTTATTTTTAAATGCCATTATGTTAAACAAGAAATTTTATAATAAATTTCTTGTTTTTTTTTTTTTTTTTCTTAATAAAACGTTTAAATATAATTTATGTCATGTCTGGGAACATGTTGGATAATTTATGTTAATATCTTTTTAATTTCAATATAAAAAATTTCTAAAAATTTCCAAAGATATAAAAAACAAAAAAAATAGTTTCAAGAATTTTTAAAATGTTCGTCTAATTTAAAAAATATTTAATAAATCTTCATCAATCTTTAGCTGTCGTGGATTTCTGAAGCGTTAAATAAAATCAGGAAAATTAAAATAACTTAAAACTTGGCGCTATGGAATATATATTTCATTATTTCAAATATATATTTGTTTGTGAATAATCTTGTACGCGTTTGTTATTCTAACCTAATGAATTTATTATAATCATAAATTCTTTAAAAAAAAGAACAAAAATATTTCCACTTTTAGTACGCTGGTGTTCGTAATGCCTCTTTCAAGTTGTTGTAGTCTAAGAAAACAAAGAAAAATAAAATGCTTGGAAAATTTGTTGAGTAACATATGCATTTTGTAATTAAACACCTTTAAACGCAACGGGTTAAACTTAAGAAGTTTTATAAAAGCATCATATAACACTAGGGTTACCAGATGTATGAAATACAATAACAGAAACTTGTAATAAATTCTTCATGTACACTCTGTTAGTTACATAATTGTGTTAATAAGTTTAAATAGGGAAATAAATACAGATGTTTTATAAATAATATTTGCTAAATATTATTTGTTCAACAATATAGCAAAAATACGTCAAAGTTTTCCTATGAAATACGTTTCCCTACGGTTTAGATTACTGACAAATAACCGATATGATAATTGAACTACACTAAAAGAAATATCCTTCATGTTATTAATAATATAATTTCATAAATTGTTTTTCGTACATTCGCTGAAGAATTTTTCACAACTTTGTTTTCATAAAATTTCATAATTTCATAAAGAAAAGTCTTTACCCCTTCATAAATTTAATGAAAATGTTCTTTATATATATAAGATTGTTCAATAGTACATATTTACATTTTTTATTTTTTCATAAAATTTGGTCTTTCCATTAATTTTCATAGATTTTCATAGATTTTAAACTTTAATTCTCAAATAGTTTAGAGTTTTTCCGTGATAGAAATTCCTCTTAATTTAAAAATTGTTTTAAATAAAACAATTTTATTTAAAAACGAGTAAAAAAGTTAAAGTCGGGCATGCGGACTATATAATACCCTACACCAGTCTGATTTAAAGCCAACTAATGTTTGGATCCGAAATTTGAATGGGTTAAAAGAGACTTGTGTCAACATTTTCTATTAAAGCATAAAAGAGAAAATCCAAAATATAGCCGATATGGGCGGTAGGTCCAAATATGGACCGATCCTATCTAGAGTCAAAAGGCTTTTTCCTTGGGACCATGCGAGTCAACGAACCAAATTTCATTGAAATATCTTCGTATTTGCGACCTGCAACATGTAAACAAGCCAATTTTGGGGGGTACCCTTATATGGACACTAGGTCTAAACATGAACCGATTTTAATCAAAATCGTCCTTGGGACGACATAGGTCTGGGTACCAAATTTCATTGAAATATCTTTGTATTTGCGACCTGCAGCATGTAAACAAGCCAATTTTGGGGGGTACCCCTATATGGACACTAGGTCTAAACATGGACCGATTGCAACCAAAATCAATAGGCGTCGTCCTTGGGCCGATGTAAGTCTGTGATCAAAATATCTTAATATTTGCGACCTGTAGAGTGCGCACAAGAATGCATGGAAAGACAGACAGACGGACGGACGGACAGACAGACATCGTTAAATCGAAATAAAAAGTATATTATAAGGTGGGTCTAGGACCAATATTTTTTGGTGTTACAAACATCAGCACAAACTTATAATAACCTCTCCACGTAGTAGTGTAGTGTATAAAAACTCATATTCTAAGCATTTTTCTATTGGAAATGATTCCAAGAATCTAAGCGATTTTCCGTAGAAGAATGTACTCCGAATTCATGGGGGTTTCTGTAGAAAAAATTACGTTAAATCTGAGGGGTTTTCTATAGGAAAAAATACAACAAATCAAAGTGTTTTTCTCAATGGAGAAACTCTTAGAATCAACGGATTTTCTTTCCTCAGCAACTGAGGGATTTTCTAATAGAAAATTTTTTAAAGCAAATTTCTATAGGAAACAATTTGCTAACTCTGGGGGTTTTCTTTGGGAAAAAGATCTTCAGAATCTAAACGTTTTATATAGGAATAAGTCCTTTGAATTTGAGTATTTTTCGACTATTAGAAAAAGTCGTCAAACTCTGAAGGTTTTTTCTATGAGATTTTTCCTGAAGGTTTTTCTGCCCAAACATAGTATTTAAAATTAAGAATTTTTCTATTTTACTTTGAAAAAAAAATCTCCAGATTTAGACATCTTTTTTTCCTACAGAAAGCTCTTAAAGTTTAAGGAACATTTTCTCTGATTCGGACGATTACTTTTTTATAAAACACCTCAGATTCCCTTTCGATTCTAAGGAATTTTTCCCATAGCAAAAAAGTAGTTTCTGATTAAGGGGTTTTTATGGGTATACCTAGATTTTAAAAATTTTCTTCTGTAGAAACACCCTGTATTCTGAGGAACTAATTTAGAAAATCGCAAGATTCTTCGAAATTTTATTATAAAAAGTCCCTTAAATTATGATTATAAAAATAATGCGACCGGACCACAAAAAAAGAGTTCGAGTTACTTTTTCAAGGAGGTTTCGAAACAATTTTATTTTTGTTTTGCCGGACGTAGGGGTCGCCTTTTTAAATTTTTCTTTATATATTTGGCATTTACATCAGATCTTAAAGTCTGATACATTGATGTTTTTGTCTCGATAGAACCATATGATGCAGATATTCCTCGGTAAATTCCACTATTAATTTCGTCCTTTTGTGAAAAAAGCTGTCATGCACCAGCGAAAAAAATCAATTTTCACTTGCTTGGAATTGTAGTGAAAAAGTTACATTTGGCTTGTGAAAAACTAGCGATTTTTCAAGTTTTTATTCCAGTTCTAGGACTTTAAGGATATCGTGCGAAATTTGTCGCTTTTGTGAACAAAATACTGGTCTTGAACATTCAAATATATTTCCCATAAATGTTTTAAAATTAAAATTGATATTAAAAGTAATAAAATGGAAGATCATTCCAGGCCATCTGGCGACCCTACATGAGAGTGCGAGTGATAGAGTGTCGCATGGTTTTGTGCGTGATGAGCGTGAGACAATAAGGCGCCCGAATATTGGCTTTGACGTAAATCCAGTCTTTCTCTTGGTTGGGCATGGTACTTTGAATGATTTCTTTGCATGGGAACTCTTCGATTTTAATACGATTTGGATATGTGGGTGCAAAAATTACCAAATTCTTTTTCTTAAATTTCTTTCATATAATTTCTAAGAAAAACCGGCAATTTAAGCATCAAATGAAAGCTCTTTCGGTATACAAAACATGTCCGAACATATGCAACTTTTTTGTTTTTCAATTGTTATTATTTTTTACGAATAGCATATTTTTTTGCGGAATTGTTGTTGGTTTTCAAATTTACATCAGCCAGCATAGAATCTCAAGTTTAGTATATTTTTACAGCTATTTTAGAAGTAATTCTGAATAACAACAAAAAAATCACTTAAGTATTGCTTCTAAAGCATTATTACTCTACAAGGGGTTCTAAAAAGTGATTTTGATACAGTTTATTTCCAAACAGATGATCTTGGGTTCGATTCCTGGCGGGACCGATATTACATTTTTTTTATTTTTTGTTTAATATTTATAATTAATTTGCTTAAATTCCATTTTTTTTTAATTTTTTAATTTTTAAAAAATATATAAAATAAAAATGAGGAAAAATTGCGTTTTATGCACCTATGAAAATAGTACTGAAGACAATACTGAATTGCAGTGAACCTTTTGCACTTGTTTAAACAGTGCTGTTAGAGAAGAGAAGAGAATAAGACATGATACCCGCAATGGCAGTTGTGTTTTTATGCCAGTCAACTTTCTTTCATAACAAAGAATAGCTCAGCGGTAGAGCTAGACTAGCAATCTAGAGGTCTCATGTTCGATACCCGGTGGCGTCAATAAAAAATTGCTAAGGAAACTTTCAATTAATGTAAAAGAGTTTCCTTTGCACTCGTTCAAAAAGTACTCAAAAATGTTGAAGTGGGAGTACTCCTCTCCTATGACAACTCAATGTTAAAATCATTAGTGTTAATCTAGTATATCTAGATCATTAATTGTAGTGCGTTTTCTACTGCTTTGGCATCTCTTTTTTTTTTGGACGAGAATAAAATCCGGAAAGGGACATGCTTTCAATTATTTTTAACAATTAGTTAAATATGTTTTGGAATCTTAGAAAATTTAGTTCCTTTAATGCAAGGATCTGAATTGATATTGGAACGGGACAATCAATAGGTTAAATCCCTTGTTTGAATATCTCGGTAGGAAAGAGTTGGCCAATGTGGATGTGGGAAAAGGCTCTGTGTTCATAATAACATTCTAATTCCTCCGCTGAAACTGTACGGCGTGATAGAGGGCATATAGAATATGGAGAAGAGGTTGAGATTATTGAAAGAATGTATGATATACATATAGACCCTATTTGTCCTTGCCTGGAGAACGAAAACTGTTTTTGATATTGGTAAGCGAACGATATACCGAAAAACGATGACTTTTCTTAGTTTTGTAAGCAGAAAACCATTACGGTTAAAGGAAGACTTCCTGAGCATTGTTAAAAAATTGGGTAAGTAAGACCTGTAATATAATATTTATAATACTGTATTCAATTCCTTGCCCAGGTTCATAGACAATGATATTAGTCCCTGTGTACATAAGAATATCCTGATTCCTTTGCTGAAATTGTATTGGGTGATTGGTAACATATTGGATAAGTAGAAGATGGTAAGATCCTTGACAGATTGCGGGATATCTGGGAACATATTTGTCCTTGCCTAATCCAAGGAGAATGAAAACTGTTCTTGGTTTTGATTAACGAACGATTAGGATACTTATAGGAACTATTACGGGCCACAGCACGATAGACCAAAAAACTATGACTTTCTTGATTTTTAAGCAGAGAATCATTACGGTTACAGGAATCTTTGCTGAGCACTGTTCAAAAATTGGATAACTTAGACCTGCGATGTCATGTGATTAGTTGCGTAAGGGAATGTATTAAACACCTTGTCCAGATTCGTCGGCAATGACAATGGTCCCTGGATACATAAGGGTCGTGAGGAACAGGCTGGCCGATGAGTGTGCGCGAAATGACACTTGGTATAGATGGATGTGCTGATTTCTTTGATTGAGCTGTACGGACATAGCGAATATGAAAGCGAATAGAGGGCCTTGGCTGATTTTTGGATATCTTGGACCCTATTTGCTATTGCCTAATCCAAGGAGAGCGAAAACACGTATGTATAGGAAAACTAGTTAGGGAATTCCACTGGGGTTACTACCGTGCGGATTACTGCGGAAACTGAAGGGACGAAGAGGAGGAGAGAGTGCAGCATTCTGGACTAAAGAAGCGGTGACTCAGATATATTGGAAGCAGATGCTTTGATAACTTGGACGGTCGGCTGAATACGTCTCTGTACAGTCTCGCGGACTTTTGCAGGAGATCTGGATGGTTTTAGGTTTTCTTTTTCTAGCCGTAGTTGCGTTTATGTGAGTGTGGGGGAGACTGAGGAAATCGCAATGAACCTAATAGCCTCCGAGTGCAGCTGCCGTCTGACGATCTCCAATTCAACAAAACCTATCCTTGGATTAGTCACTTAAGGATAAACAAAGTACCACTGTGCACCAACAACTCTGCAATTACCCAGGCCCAGAAGAGCATCTAATAAATATCTGCCGATTTTATACTTGGAAGACCTAAAAACTTTGAAAGATGTCCGAATTTACAAAATTTTCATAAATATCTAAATAGTTTTAGGGCGTAGTGGCACATGCAGAGGGAGGAATTAAGAATAAACCCCCCTAAAAGTCGGCATAAAGACCCACAACCACCCAGGAACATTTTTTTCAAATGGTTCCCAATCAGAGAAATTCTGCAACTGGTTCGACTAGAATCGATTCCATGGAACTAGTTCCGGAACCCGTTCAAGGATTATATGTGAGGTATAAACGGAGAATCAGTTCATGGTGGAACATGGGTGCTATAGAAGCGGCTGCTTTTCGAACAACTTCAAACTAAAATCATCGGTGTTACAATTGACAGTAGAACGGGTTACAAAGGAAAAGTAGCTATTCTACAACCGATTATTTAGAAGAGAAATTCTTCCTGAGCAGATTTGCTAATAAAAATCAATTTAAATTTGGTAACTCTAACAAATTAATGTAAGAAATACAGAATTTTTGTCTTTAAATTATTTAGTACTCGTTTATGAATCATGTTTTCAAAACGTAACTGAACTTTATGGTAGAAGCACACCAATTTTATTTTGTGTGGGGTTACATTAAATACTACAATTCAAAAAAAAAAATTTTATGTTATTATAACTGGAAAAAAAAAATTTAAATTAATAATAACACTAAGTTCAAAAAACTGTTGATGGGTGTCATAAAAAGTGCAAATGTAAAACAAATACAAAAGTGTTAAGTAACCGAGGAAAAAAAACACATTCGTATAACAACTAAATTAGGCAAATTAAAATGTTGAAAAAGGGGAAGTGAAAAAGTCATAAAATATTAACGAAAATGTGTTACAGGAGAATATTTATGGAAAGGCGTTTAAAACTATTATTTTCCATAAGATAGAACCGTATATAGATCAGTAGATTGTAAGGATTGAGTATTTCGGCTTCACGTTGGGCGCCATTTTATTCCTACTGACAATTTGGTGGCTTTAACAGAAAGAAAAACATCATTGACTGACCGAGAAATTTTCAAATTTAGAATTCCTTTTGTTCCAATTTCTTCTTTTAGCAGCACATGCTTTTTAAATTACCCATTATGGAAACCCCATCAAAACTCTGGCATGTGTTAACAAGAATTTATAACATCATTATATATCATTTTAGAGGGGAACTTATAAGGTTTCATACCTTAAACTAATGGCTTTATTATAAGTTCTACTGCTTCCCATTTATTATTCTTTAAAAAAAACTTTATTTAAATTATTTATGTATGTTGCCAAAAGATATCAACCACCCTTATAATTACAAAATAATTTGAATAAAGCATGCAAAAAATTTATAGCATAAATTTCTATAATGAGTATACAAAAGAAGAGTAATACAATACAAAAAAAATTTAACATTATTTAAGCAATATAATAAATTATAATGCAAAATAAATGCGATTGTTGTTATAGTATGAAAGAAAGAATCGCGCAAAAGAAGGGATATTTTAGAACAATTACAAAGATATTTTAAGCAATTAAATTTTGAAATATTTTTATACAATTTACAAGATTTCAGGGGGAAAAGTACAACGGACATATCATTAAAGTCTGTAAATTGCAATTATTTGTTTTTTGCTTATCCTGAAACTTTTACTCCAGACAACTGCTGCCAAATTGCTGTTGTCACTGTCTGCTGAATAAATAAGTAGTCTTGATGATAAAAATTTTTGTTAAATTTAATGATACAATTGTGAAAAAAGCTTAGAATGCAGAAATAACAAATTGTTAAAAGTATTTGTAACAACATCCCTTTTTAAAAGTGTTGAAGTGGAGTTAGTACTTCAACAGACAATGAAAACAATACAGTGGCAGTAAGTAGACCTTGATATATGGAAAAAGTTTTATTTTAACTCCCTGTTTAGATTAAATCATACCGTCATTATCAAACATCCCTTATAAAACAATTTCTCAATTCAGTTTCCATTTAATATGGAATAAATAGCCCAGACGTCATGCTGTTTATTCCTGTTTTTTATTACATACTCGTATTTCTAAGAGTATTCATCATCTGCTACTACGCAATATACTTTTCATATTAATAATGGTAGATATTTTCTTTATTTTTAATTTTTTTCTATACGAAATATGTAAAGGTGCTTCCCATAAATCCATGTCACAATATTTTATTGTTTAACACAACATGAACAAATTCTAAAAATGACTTTTGCAGTTAAAAAAAAAGCCTCTGCCCTTCTTTTTTTCTTTTACAACAAATTGTTTCATTTCATTTCAATTTTTCTTCCTGTTTGTCAAACATCCTTTTTGTTTTGTTTTTATATTGTTACATCCAAACACTCTTAACTCTCATTGTATTCAAGGCTATCATAATGATTAAAATGTTGCAGACACGCAGCATGTGCTTCAATTTACAAAACAAAAGAAACTCATACTACTGTTTGTGAAAGTAGAAAAATATAATGGAACATTGTGCATACAATACCATTTTGAAACTTTAGAACACTTAGAGAAAGAAAAGTGCAAGAGCACAGATGATGAGAAACAGTTCTGTAGGACACTGAATGAGAAAATACATGTGCGCCTTAAATGGCGCCCAACTAGGGACTCATTTTTAAACTTTGAGTTTATGAACAACTTAAAATCAAAAATGTTTTCAGTCAAGTGTTGGATACTTCCATATGAAACTACACTCTCAAAACAATTTCGTTGTGACAACCGAATTTTTGCCAACCGAATTGGGTCGATTGCCCCAACCGAATTTAGTTGTGGCAACTGATAATTCGGTTGTCGCAACCTAATTCAAATCAAATTCCGCAGCGACAACTGAAATCAGTTGGCACAACGGAATTGTTCTGAGAGTGTAGAAAAGAAAATCAAACTGAACACATAAATGGCACCCAACATTTAGTAGCACCTAGTAGCTGACGGTTTAAAAGACTTTTCAGTTTAAAAATCTGGTTCTTATTCGGATTTGGTACGTATTATTTCTTGTCTTATACAAAGAATGGCCCAGTTAAAATCGAGACGAAATAAAACAGGTATAACAGAGTCCCTGTTGCATAACAGAACACCTTATACTGAATTAGCATAGAGACGCGAATTCAGTATAGGGTGTTCTGCAACTATTTCTTTGAATTTTACCTTTTTACTAGGGAATTAATAACAAAACAAGATCCTCCCTCATTTTCTTTAAGTGCACTCCATATGAAAGTGAAATTATGAATTACTTTAAAATGCCAATGGCAGAACTTTTCATTCGTTTTCCTTATGTGAATGTGTACATTTTACAAAAACTCCATAACTGTAGGTAAGGATTTTATCAACTAACTGTGTTACAACAAAACAGTTGGTAGCTGTGGCCAAGAACATGGTAATAATCCATCACTAAAGAATGTTTTATTTGTTGCCAACAGAAGTTTTTTGTTCTTTCTATCTTTCGAAATACAAACAACTTTTTGTAGCTGCTGTTGTTGTTGCTCTACTTTTGATAATTAATTTAATGTTTTCCATTAGATTACTTGGCAAAAATTTGTATTTTTTAAAGTTTTAATGGAAAATATCTAACAAATAAATAAATGTAGCAGCAGCATGCTTCTTCTTTGCATCATTCTACCTAATGATTATTTAATTATAATGGAAAGAAGTTTTTCTTTTTAAATCAATTTCACAATAAGTGTAACTAATTGTTGTTTTATGTTTTAAATTAATGCTAATAAAGCAGAAATTATGAAAAAAAACATTGAAATTTATTTGCAAATTTTGGGATAGGGAAGTAATATTTTCAATTTAGCATAAAGAGCTGTAAATCAGATAGAGAAATCAAGCTTTTAAAGTTTTGCTTGATGTAACTTAAGATCAGAAAGGTGTTTTTGGTATAAAACTCCGATTATGCTGAAATTTGTAGGGGCACTAGTTTAGTTTATCTCGTTGGATTTCGATAATTCTAATACGTAAATAAGATTCGAAGTAAACAAATTTACTCTCCCTTACAGGGAAATACTCTCAGACTGTAATAAATTTTTCTAATGGAAAATTCCTCAGATATGAGGAAATTTTATTTTGATAAATCATCAGACTTGAATGAATTTTTTATTTAAGAAGTCATTAGATTCGAAGGTATTATTGCTAAAGAAAACTTCCAAAATTTAAAAATGTTTTAAACGGAAAGATTCATAAATAAATTCTGCCTACTTTCATTTATAGAATTAAATAAAAAAATTTTAATAAGAAAAACAATTAAAAATATTGCCGCTGCCAGTTATGCCCACATTTTTTATAAACCCTGAGCATGTCATTCAAGGAGTGACGAAATATCGGAGATATTTATATCGTTTATGAAATAATAAAAGATATTTTTTATCGAGACATCGAGCTCAATTATTTAATAAATTAATTTTCATTGTTTTTTTTTCTTAGCTTTTAATACTCTTGGCCCTTAAATTTATTATACCCTTAATGTAAATATTATTTTATTATTTCTCTCTTATCCTATTTTTATCCATTTTCTATTATTTTCAGTTTAAAGTCTAATTTAAAATTCCATAAATATTTACCAATCCCATCAATTATTTTTGTCATAATAATCGCCATAAATATTTCATTGATTGTTGAACCAGGAAGCATTAGAACACCAGCAGATAAAACATGCCATTTATGGATTTGAAATTAAAAAAAAAAAAAAACTTTACATTAATTTTTATTATGAATCTCACGTTTTAACTACGTTTGTCTTTTCTTTCTTATACGAATATGTCAAACAATACCCAACACGAGTCATGTTTAAAAACGAAATGTATTTCTTGAATTATGTTTGCAAAAGAGATTTAAAATCAGTAGGGGTAATCATGTTAGAACTGTAAAATAGTTAAGGAACTTTTTGATAGCACAAGGTTATAGGATTCTGAAAATTCTAAGACTCTGAGGACTTTAATTGAAGGGTTTAAAACCATCATAAACCCTGACGATGTCATTCAAAGAATAACAAAATATTGGCGATATACAATATATAAAAAAAAAATAATAAAAATATTTTATATTTTAAACTAAATAACCTCTTGCTGATTTTTCTAATAGATTAATTTTTTGTCATCTTAAATGCCTTTTTAGTTTTCTAATTGGTTTAGTAAAGAGTTTAATACGATGATCCGCCCCATCCTGAATCTGGGATTTTTGAAAGGGAAACTCTCAGACTGAAATAAAATTTTTTATAGTGGAAAATTCTTCAAAATTAATGACTTTTTATTTAGAGAAATCATCAGGTTTGAATGACTTTTTTATTTAAGAAGTCCTTAGATTTAAAGTTATTATTGCTAAAGAAAACTTCCAAATTTTAAAAATATTTTAAGCGGAGAGATTCATAAATAAAATCTGCCTACTCTCTCTTACAGAAACTAAATAATTGTTGATGAGAAATACAATTAAAACTATTGGCTCTACACACCATCCATGTCAACATTTTATATAAACCCTGAGGATGTCAATCAAAGAATAGCGAAATATCGGTGATGTTTAGATGTGAAATAATAAAATATATTTTGGCCCTGTGCGAGGTGGCTAAATAAATTCTAAACTAATTAAAAATTGACAAAAGAGTTTAAAATTTCTTTAAAAATTTATTCAAATTTTTTTTTCAAATTTCATATAAATTTGGAAAACTGAGTTTAGTTTAGGTTTTATTTAGCCAGTTCGCACCCACTCTTAGATTTAAATGACTTCGAGCTCAATTAGTTAATAAATAAATTTTTTTTATCATATTAAATGCTTTTGCTGTTTAACTGATTTAGTAAAGAGCTCCCTTCCTAAATCCGCTATTGACAAAAACATGTAATTCCTATAGAGAAACTCTGAGACTGTAATGAATTTTTCTGTTGCAAAATTCCTCAGGTATGACGACTAAGACGATTTAAAGAAATCATCAGATTTGAAGTACTTAATTATTTCTAAAGAAAACTTCCAAACTATAAAAATTTGTAAACAGAAAAATTAATAAAGAGATTCTAACAACTCTGTCATACAGAATCTAGATAAATTTTGATGAGAAAAATAATTAAAAATATTATTTAGCGCGGCACACCACGATTGTCAACATTATATATCAGCCCTGAGGATGTCATTCAAAGTATGACGAAATATGAAATATATAAAATAATAAAAGATATTTTATATTTAAAACTAAATGACCTCAAATTCAATTATTTAATTAATTAATTAAATTTTCTTATAATATTAAATGCTTTTTTTTAGCTTTTTAATAGATTTAGTAAAGAGTTCAACTGCATGAACTGCCTCTCTAGATCCTCGATCGATAAAAACCATGTAATTCCTATAGGGCAACTCGCAGAATTTAATAAATTTTTCTGTTGAAAACTTTCTCAGATATGACGACTTTTTATTGAGAAAAATTATTTCTAAAACTCTCGGAAACTAATATATTTTTCTGTTGAATAATTTATCAGAAATGACGACCTTTTATTTAGCGAAATTATTTCTAAAGAAAACTTTCAACCTTTAAAATTATTTTAAACAGAAATAGATTCTGCCTACTCTCTCCTCTCTTACGGAAACTGAAAAAATTTTTATGAGTTATAGAAAATTATTTACATTGTACCGAATATTCTTATATTCACAATCACTTAAACCGTTTGAAAAATTTCGAATGAAAGATAGTGTTGTGGATTGTACCTAGGGTGGGCCGATTTGTAAGGACAAAAATTTGTCGATATTGCGCCATCGATTTTTCGATAGCTTTTGGCATGAGGAAAAAAAAGTTCCACTACGACATGTCATAAAAATCATTTTCGAGGCGCCCAAAAGTCGTCCCAAACTCGTTTAAAAACCCAAAAAGAACATTTTTTTCGAAAAAAATGATATCGCCATCGTTTTAAGCGTACAATTATACCTTGGATAGGATATATTTGAAATCGGCGAATTTTTTTTTACAAACCAAATTTAAAAAAACCTTAAAAATTAACGCGTAAAAAAAGATCGATTTTTCGACAAAAAATCGTCCAAAACCTCAAGAAAAACATTTCTTTGGAAAAACTGCTATCGCCATCGCTTTTAGCGTACAATTTCACCTTGGAAAGGTAATATTAAAAAAGAAAATTAAATCAGCCGATTTTTTTTATTACCTACTAAAAAAACCTTAAAAATAAAAGTTGAGAAAAGTCAAAAAATTAAAATTTGGGAGCCTCGAAAATGATTTTTTTGATATGTCGCAGTGGAACTTTTTTTTCCTCATGCCAAAAGAAAATATTGATTGCTAAATCGACCCACCCTATTGTACACTAAGAAAATTTTCGCTCGTTCTGTTAATGATTCGATTTAATTAAATTTACTTGATGTACTGAATGAAAAATTTCATTAAATGCTTTAAAAAAAAATAAAAAATTAATATACGGCGCTGTTCTCAGTTCCGAATCTACATAAAGAAATTCTAAAGTGAAATATTCCTAACATTTGTGCTGTTTTGTGATTCACATCCACAAAAATTTTTGTGAAATATTCCGTGTATAAAAAGCTGGCTGGAAGTAAAAACGAATGCACTATTTTTCTATGAAATATTTATTAAATTATTAAAAAAACATTTGTGAACAAAATTTTGAAATGTTTTCTTTGTATTTTCACTAAAATATTGAAATTTGTAGAACATTTAATATATAAAAAGATAATCTGAACCACTGGGTAAAAACATGTACCAATTTCCCCCATTTTCAATAGGGTTGACCTTACGGCATGGGAAATTCTGCACCAAATTTCTTCTAATTATCTTTACAATTGCGAACTGTAGTTTGAGTAAGAAAGTCGTTCATTTTACATGGAGAGTAGAGCGGCATTTTCTTGTATAACAAAAGAAATGGCTAATGGGTCAAAACCTGCACCGATTTCCACCATTTTCAATAGGGTTGGCCTTGCGGCATTGCAAAATTCTGCACCAAATTTCTTCTAATTATCTCAAGAATGGCGAACTGTAAATTGTTGTTTAAAAAATGTGAACAAAGAAGTTAATTTCGATTTTTTTTATGATTTCTATATAAAATTTTCAGTCAACCATCGTCAGTTAATATAAAAAATGGGTCATTTTGACACCATGCTCTCAAATAGGTTAATTTTGATTTTCTTTTTCTAAAAAATGCTTAACTAAAGGCTTTTATATCGATTTTCATGTTAAATGACACTTTTTTACATTTTAAAAATTTGGGGTCTTTTTGACCCCATGTGCCTATAAGGGTTAATTTTTGATTTTTTATTACTATGTATACAATTTGGTGTTAATAGAGTTATTTGGACAATTTTCACCAAATTCCGCAAGAAACAACACATTGTTTTGTTATACTTCAAGGAAAAATCGAAAAATTTTAAAAATTTCACCTTTGACCTTGTTAAAGAAAGGGTTAACGTTGTCAGATTTTTATAAAATTTTCAGAAAACAATCTCTTGTATCAGATATAACATAAATCGGAAGTGATTTTGTGACAGCTAGCTAAAAACACAAAAATTAATACTATTATCTAAATTATTGGCCTAAATCACACTTTTCTCTAAAATTTTCAATTTTAAAACGCCGTCACTGTTAAGTTAAAAGAGGGATATGTGTAATTTTTAGTAGAATTATTCTCTAAGCTGTCTTTAATAAACACCTTTACGTTGACCACTTTTTTTTTATTTTGTTGAACAAAATTAAAAAAAAAAAACTCAAAACTAGAGTTTTTTAAAACTTGTAAAAAAAATATCTCATCTTTGGCCATACCTGGGACTAGATTATCATAACCCAAGAAAGACAAAAATTTATATCTGAATATTTGTGGATCTTAGAAATGAAACTAGAGTATAACATTTTAAGTTTTTGAAAAAAAATATTTTATTTCTTGCGATTTTCATAATTTATCTCAATTTTAACCCTACAACGGCTGGGGAAATTGCAATTAATTAAATACTTTCCAACCGATTTCAGATTTTTATAAATTTCCAGAAAGGTGATTCAGTCTAGGTTGCGATTCTACTTACATTTTTGATAAATCTAGTTATTTAAGAGCCAGTATTTGCAAAAAAAAGGCCTTTTAAGTCGTATTTTAAACTTCAGGGCCGATGCAGCACGTGTGCCCGTTATACGATCACCTTAATTTTTTGCATGGTGTATTTTTATACCCAAAGGCACACTTCTGGGGGGGGGGGGGGGGCGGCCTTAAATCGCAAGTTGAAAAATAAAGTTCACCCTAAAGAACTTATATAATCAGCTATACCCATATATGATCAAATACGAGATCATATATTTTCATATACGATCCTCTTTTCACCTGGGATGTGACATTAAGTTTTACAAATGATTTTTTTTCTTAAATTTTTTCCATTTACATTTGAAATTCTTAAAAAGTAATTTATTTTTTCACTTCCAAGTGAATATCCTTAAATCCAATTACGACAGATTCGAATTTAAATACAAATGTAAATAATCATCAATAACTTGTCTTCAATTGTAATGGAGTTTGAGAAAAAAAAAAAAACTAAATATGACCCAAAAAATTGCTAGAAAAAAAGTGGTTAAAATTTCTTCTCGTGATAGATTTGAAATTTATTTTTTTTTTTGAAAATATCTTTACAATTGTCTATGAATACATTACAAGGTTTGACTGCAAATAGTATGGTGAAAAAAATAACGTACGTGATTGTCTCAATGCACCTTAAAAGTAACTAACGTATTGTATGGATTTTTTTATACATTTTTTTTTTTTTTTTTTTTTTTTTTTTTTTTTTTTTTGAATAAAATACCACAATAATTGTATAAACAATTCTTGTAAATTTTTGCTTAAATGTCAATTATTTCATGGTTTATTATCAGATTGTCTTTTGAAAACTAACTAAAAATTGTTGGTTGTTAGATTTTTTTAGATGTCAAATACAACTATCCCTCAAATAACGCAGTTGTATTTCGAAAACTTTTCTTCAAGTGACGCCCAACAGCTTTTCTAAGATTCAACATCTCGCGCAATTATAATGTTGACATATTTGAAGCCCTTCATCTTTCGCCACTTTTCATCTCTTCTCTATCCCCTCTCCAAAGAAAGTAACACTTTAATTATTGGAAGAATTTTCTGAGTGCTGCTTCTCTCAAAACAAAGAAAAAAACATGACTTTCTATAGAAAAAGTATTTTTCCTTTGATTATGCTTTTGGCGCCCAATCTTAAGTTTTGAACATTTTTTGATAATCTTTTAATGGTGCAGTTTTTCTAAAACTCGATATTTTTTGGGGAAGGGTGTTTAATTTAAAAGTTTGTTTTGGTTTTGTAATATAGTATAATGTATAAAACAAGTAGTAGTAGCATTTTTGTGTAATATTTGGTACGTATGTGCAAAATAAGAATATAATAATGTCTCCAATTTTGTTTATAATGAATTTTTTATGTATTTTTAATGTATGTTTCATGCGTATGATAATGATCATATCATTATCAATTGTTGTATGTGGCTTTTTTTCAGTTGTTACTGGTATGTTACTTGGTTCCCAAATCTAGGTCAAGTCATGTGAGTGTAAGAAAAAAAAATTGAATATTTTTTTTTTAAATTGACCGGCTTTTTTTTGGAATTTTTTGTTAGTTTTTTTTAAATTTTTTTGTTTCTACAGAAAACCTCACTTAAATGTTAATGTTAGAACATTTCATAGATTGAACAATAGACGGCATGTTTGTGTGATTGAATGAATGATAGATTTATATTTTCATTTCTAAATGATTTAGAAAGTTTTCTATAGTTTTATTTTGTGGGTTTTTTTGTTAACAAGTTTTGAATAACAATTGGATATTGTGTTTTTTTTTCTTCTTTTGTTTTCTGATATTGATTGTGTGGTTTGGATTTTATTTTGATGTCTTTCGATGGTAGATTTTTTTTTTTTTTTTAATTATAAAGAATATTGTAGTTCATTAAACCCATCAATATATAGGAGTTGTTTATATTGCATAAATATGGTAATAATCAATATGAAAGTAATTAATGTCTAATCAAGAATTTGGATTATATTTTTTTTTCTATATAAAAATATTCCAAATTTAAATTAATAATTATCTAGTTGAAAATCTAAACTAAATGGAATTTAGATAATAAAAAAAAATTAAATCAAGCAGAAACAACATTAAATTGAATGGAAACAGTTTTGATATTAAACTAACAAGCAAGCTATCGTTGGTTTGGGTGCAAAAAGTCCCTTTAATTGAAGAGCTAGAGGGTTAAAATATTTGCAATGAATTCTTCTGAAAACATGAAAGTTGAAAATCTAACTTTAGTGCCAGAAGTAGGTCAAAACTTAAAATGTGTTTAAGGGTTAATCTCGTCCTTATTCAGAATTGGCGCTCAAATGTCCAACAAACCTGGATTTTAGTGCGAAACCATGTGTATCTTCCATTTTAGGTATAGAATGTGTTCAGCGAACTTATGTAAAACACTACGAGGAACATTTTTGTAGAACATTTTAACCCTCTAAGTCTTCAACTTGAGGGTCTTTTTTGTCCCTTTTTAAAAAGCGGCCAAAAAAGTCCCTTTAATTGTAGAGTTATAGGGTTAAAATGTTCCACAGAAATGTTTCTCGTAGTGTTTTACATGAGTCCGCTGAACGCATCTTATACCTAAAATGGAAGACTCACATGGTTTCCTATGCCGATTCACAATAAACATTTGAAAAAGGGTGAAAATTTTAACCCCTCCATAAAATAAAATTCCGATGCGATCTTTCAAAACGCCGACACACGTATATTTTTTTTTTTGGTCTTCTCTACCAGAATCCATTGTCCGAATACCGTAATTTTTTTCGTGTTGTACTGTGTAATTAACCCCAACTAAAAGCTTTCTGCCCTAAATAACAACCTAGCAAAAAAAAAATTGCAAGTAATGCTTTAGAAACTACTTTTTTCACTGCTTCACAAGTACCCGCTAGTGTATTTTTACTGCTTTTTTAGAAGTAGTTCTGAACAACTTCTAAAAATCACTTCTTTCATTGCTTCCAGAGCATCCGTTAGTATATTTTTATAGCTTTTTTGGAATTACTTCTGAACGACATTCAAAAATCACTTAAGTATTGCTTCTAAAGCATAACTGGTCTAAAAGTGATCCTAGAAAGTGATTTTCGATTCCTGGAGGAACCAATATTTTAAAATTTTTTTTTATTTTTCTTTAATATTTATAATTAATTTGTTTAAATTCAATATTTCTTTAATTTAAAAATTTTTTAAAATATATAAAATAAAAATTATGAAAATTTACTTTTTATGCGCTTATGAAAATAGTACTGCAAACAATACGGAATTGCAGTGAACCTTTTGCACTTGCTTAAAAAGTGCTTTTATTGAAGAGAATAAAGCACAATATATCGCAATGACAAAATGGTGTTTTTATGCCAGTCAACTTTTATATCAAAGACTAGCTCAACGGTAGAGAGCTACACCAGCAATCATGAGGTCGCAAGTTCGATACCCGGTGGCGGCAATGAAAAAAAAACTTGTAAAATAAAAAATCTAATTTTCTTTTGCGTCCTTTGCACTCGTTTCAAAAGTACTGAATAAATGTTGAAGTTGAAGTACTCCTGTCCTATGACAACTCAATGTTAAAATCAATGGAGTTTATTTTAAAAAAAGAAGTACATCTAGATTATCAATTGTAGTACTTTTTCTACTGCTTCGTCATCTCTTTTTTTGCTGGTATGTTATATTACGATTTCCACATGAGTAGTGTGGTCTAAAAGTAACACGTCCCTTACGTCAAGGAAAATTTTCTGAATATTTCTTACCTTGTCAGCTAAAGTAATTACATATTTGTTGACATTAGCTCTATTTACTGCAATAATGAAATAACATCTTTCAAGTGTTTAGTTTAAATATTATTATTTTTTTTACGCAAGTAGTTCTATAACTTTAAATGTTGTTTATCAGAATTTTGAATTACAATGAATTATTTATAAAGATACTTGTACTTATTTGATGTAAGTGTTAAAAAATATTGAAATTCAAGGCATGTGTTTAAATAATATTAATACTATTTATTTATTATTTTTTGTTATATCTTTTTTATTGTTGTTTGTAGGTTATTTTTAAAACCATTATAAATCAAATATTTGTCAATAAACCGTAAAAGGTACAATCGATTTGTCGCCAAGTTAACAAGCGATCTTTTTTTCTTTTATAAGAAAACAATTGTTGGCTTCTTGCATATTAATTGTAAGCCAGCATGTTTTTTTTTAAAGATTTTTTTGTTATAAAAAAAAAAAATTAATTAACCTTGAATTATGATTAAAGTTTTTGAACACTAATCAAGGTTAAAATTGTTTATCAAATATAGTATAAGTGAGGTAATCATTTAAAAACAAATTTAAAGAATTGCAATATAAGAAATTTATTATTGAATAAAATGGTAAATTGATTTGTCATAGTTGATTTTAAAGTCAACCAAATAAGGACATGGGATCGGATATGGGATCCCATTAAATCAACATATTTGTTTAAATATTTAACAAGCAAAAACGATCTAGCAATTTTGGAAGTAGTGGTTTACAAAACACTGCCTTCATTACTTCAAATATAACCGTAAGTGTATTTTTATTGCTTTTTTAAAAGTAATTCTGAACAACTTCAAAAAAATCACTTCTTTCATTGCTTCCAAAGTATCCGCTTGTATATTTTTACAGCTTCCAAAAATTTTTTAGTAGATTTGAGGTTAAGAAGAAGAATAAAATTTTTTTCTAAAAGTTATAAACACATTAATTTGCAAATCAGACTAGATCCAGTTTCTGCCTTTTTCTATGGACAGGCTTCATCAGTGATTTTCCATTAAATTGTATTATTTGTTTATATTTTATTGTCAGATTGTTTCTATATAATAATTGTTCAACAACCCGTCGGCTGTAGGAATCGTACCCATGCACTCCTACTTTACAAACGTAACTATACTATAGTTCGACAGCTTAACCATCTAAACCACGTACGGCCTTGAATGTAGTGTAGCTAATTCATAGTTTTCTTTCCTATTCAGCTTTCTGTTATTGCTTTTTACTTTTCGAAGTGATCACTGATGAAGCCTGTCCATAGAAAAAGGCAGAAATTGGATCTAGTCTGTTTTGCAAATTAATGTGTTTATAACTTTTAGAAAAAATCTTTATTCTTCTTCTTAACCTCAAACCTACTAAATTGGAATTAATAAAAATGCATATTAATTACAATATTAATTGCAGTTGGTCTATATGACGCGTTTGAAAAAACAACACTGTACTACAAAAGAAAATATTTTGCTGAAAAGTGGCAACCATATGAAACATATGTTTTAAGTTTGAAGGTGCCAAGTTGTTTAGTAGTTTTTTGGAACCATCAATAGTTAACGAACTCCCATGTTTATAAAAAAAAATACAACAACATTAAGAAACCTGCTTTCTTTTATTGAATTTTTGAAAGGGAATGAAGAAGGAAGCGCTTAATAATGAGCTTCCAGTTCTGAGTTGTTTTTAAAATCGTCTCTATCAAATAACTGCCTTTACTTCCTAACGTTGAGCAAATTTTAGCAGCAATATTTCAATTAAAATTTCCTTTTGTTCAAAGAGGATCTTCTTTGAAAGGTTTAAAAAAACAATGAATAAAAAAAATCTCTAGATCCCTCTTAAATTGGTCAAATTCTGTTTTACTAAAGTAACTATTTATTCTATCTATACTTATAAAACAAAGTTCTGATGTAATCTTAATATAAAAATAACTTTTTATAATAAACGATTAACTAATTTTTAATTTTTTTTCATGCTTGAGCTATAATTAAAAAAAAAAAAAGATACAACTCTAGCAAAATAATAGAAATTTATACATATAAGAAAACTAACTTCCGCTCATCAAATTAAACAAGCAACGAAAAAACATAATTAATGTAATGGAATAGACCACTGTGCCAAACAAGCTAGATGCTAAAATAATAGCTTTTTCGGCAGTTTGTTGGTAAAACAAAAGTGTATAAATAAAAAAAGTTCCTAAAGAAAATTAAAAGAACATCATACAAAATAACCCAGCAAACTTTTTTTTTTTTGTATAAAAGAACTAGTTGTAAAGCAACTTCTTTTGCCTTAGATTTTGGTTATTTTTTATCACTGAGAACATAGTAAAAACAAATATCTTAGGGCCTCAACCAAATCAAATGGAAATAAAAGTATGTACTTTGATATGGTAGTAAAGCCGTTGATGGATTGTGCCCTACCTCATCACAATTCAATTTTATAGCCCAGGAAAGAGATCAAAATCAGCTGTGTTTTTTTAAGCATTGTGCATGGTTGACTTGTTTTCAACCAATCAGAATGTTTAATTACCATAAGGGCCCTAAATTATGCCCCCTATTTGCTGCATTCAAGCAGAATCAATATTAAATTAAATACGAATAGCTTTGAAATCAAGTTTATTTTCTTTTTCATTTAAATATGTTTCTACTTAGTTTTAAAATCCGAAAACCCAAGCTAAAATGTTCAAATATTAATTTAAATGTCAAAAAGTTTATTTTAACTACAATCATAGTTACTCTAATAATATTAACATTTAATTTAAAATTCAAATATGATATAATAATTGATTTAAGTATGAATTTTTCCTCAGTGTGCTGCCAAAGAACAGTTCTTGAAACCGCCCTACGGGAAATTTTAACAAACTGTCACCGAACTGGCCCCTTTATATGAAATAGACTGGTCACTTTTACATGGCGTTGTCATAGGAGGTGGAAATTGACCCCTTGTGACATGTCACAAGACAAATCCCAGGACAGGTCCCTGAAATTGAGAGTTCAGTAACCTGTCCTAGGATTTGTCTTGTGACATGTCACAAGGGGTCAATTTCCACCTCCTATGACAACGCCATGTAAAAGTGACCAGTCTATTTCATATAAAGGGGCCAGTTCGGTGACAGTTTGTTAAAATTTCCCGTAGGGCGGTTATTAGACAACTTGTGCTAAAAAGTTTCAGCATGGGAAAAGTTCTTAAAAAATTACCTGCAAAATGCTTACACTAAAAGAAAAACGGTTGTAAAAATTTTAGTTAAAACTACCAAAAATTAGTTAAAAATTATGTTGCAGAAAAAAAAGTGCTGAAATTAGCAAATTATTTTTGTTAAATTTTATTAAGATAGCAGCAGCAAAAATAGAATTTTTCAATACACAGAATTTTAGTTATTTATGAGCTTAATTTTAGTTTCTAGAAAATAATAACTTAATCTGCTAAAGAGGTTAATCACAAATGGGTCGATTGTCGACCGACGACAGCAAAAGTCGTCACGATTAATTTAAATTCAGCGACAATCGACCGTCGACATTTGTTGAAAAGGAAAGCAAAACAAAAATATTGTATATATTTGTTTCACCACAATTCTTCACCAATTCAATTGGTCTTTCACTAATTCTTGTTGCTTTATATTTTATTTTATTTTGCTTTTTTGCCGTAAATTATGTATTTTAAATTTCAATTATATTTCTTCTGTCAAAAAAATAAATTTTTTGTAAACAAAGTACGAATTTTTGCAGCTGTAATACGAATTTCTAACAACTCTGTTTTAATGGTAATCTTTAATTAGTTAAAAATATGGCAACAATTTGACAAATATTTTAAGTGTGTATTAAGCCCAAACCACATAGTGAAAGTGCCAGTGGACAGCGGCAGTGCTGTCAAACTTTGTTCTTGAATTTCGCGAAAACGATTTAATATTTTTAAAAATATTAGAAAAATATTTTATTTAGAAATTTTTCTAATTTCTCGGCAGTGACAAATAAAGAAAATACAAAATCAAATTATCAACAAAACGTCGCACTGCGTTTATCTGGTTTAGGCTTTAATCGCCGGATGACATGACGATATTTTGCTTCCCATACAAAATATATGAAAAAGCAACTCTCGTTGTCGTTGTCGACCCAGTTCTGATTAATCTCAAAATCAGCAAAATAAATTTGCTAAATAATTAATAGACTAAAAAATCACAAAAAAAAATTGAATTTTCAGAGTTTATTTTTGGATTTTTTTAATGCAAATAAAAATCGAGCCTGCTGAAATCAGCAGTTTATTATTTTTTATAGCAAATATTTCTAAATTTAACTAAAAAATAACAACAATTTTGTCAATATAATAGCTTTTTTTTGCTTCATTAGTCTACTAATATTTCGTAAAATTTTCTGCAGATTTTACAGTATAATTTGTCATTTTCTGTAAATTGAACAGTTTTTTTTGCTGTTCTCATTTTACTAGTATTAGCAAAAAAATCTGCTAATTTCAGCATTTTATCTGGAAGGTAATTTTTAACTAATTTCTAGTAGCTTTTCCTGTCATATTTACAGGTTTATTTCGATGAGTGTAGACAAAAATATTATAGTGTGATGAACTTTTAAACTTTAAACAATATTTAATAATTTAAAATATTTTTTTGTTTAACAAAAAAAAAAACTTCTTAAATAAATTAATAGAATACACAAAATTATTATAAAACAAATTAGAAACAAGTTAAAAAAGTAAAAGTCGGTTATGCCAACTATATTATACCCTAAACAACAGTATAATTTGGGTCTTATTCTGGGAAGGGAATTAGTGAAATATGTAAATAGGTGAAATAAAAACTGGTTTAAACATAGTGTACACCAGAGAACTGCAACTGCTGTTTGTAAAACCATCATACGTAATCAACAGCCGAATAAATATTCGTTGTGGATTGTAAATCAATCAAACCAAGGGATTTTTGTTGCGTCTTTGATTTAATCATCGGTCGTTTTCATACCATTCATTCATATTCATTCGGATCAAAGACGATTATTTTGATGTTGAATAAATCAGAAAAAACAAAAATGAACGAGTATGAGTTTTTTTCATGATTGAAACCAAATAAAAGAAAAATAATTTCATAATAATTTAAAGACGGGGTTTACAGTATCAGATTTTGTTGAAACACATTTAATAAATGGTACAGTGTACATTCCCATTATAAAACAATAAAATTTTATTTATTTTTATTTTATAAAACAACTAATACTTTGATTTATTCATGTGAGTTAAAATGTTCGATCAGCCGACTACGATTTTATTCAACAGCGAGTTTCTTTGAGTGATTAAAAGTGATTAAAACATGTTCGACGGACGACTCAAACTGACCCGGACTACTCGTTCAGCAGCATGACATTGATTTTATTCAACATTGAGTATTGTTGAGCGATTAAATGTGAATAAGAATTTTAGTGTATGATTAAATCAAGAAAAAAGTTCATTTTGCAGTTTTCTGGTGTACACATAGAAAAAATTTTTAAGTCTGTAAAAAGTCTGCAAAAATTTTAGTTAAAACTACTAAAAATACAACACGAAAAAAATTACGATGTTCTGACAATGGATTCTGGTAGAGGAGACAAAAAAAATATACGTGTGTCGGCGTTTTGAAAGATCACATCGGAATTTTATTTTAGGGGGAGCGGGGGGGGGGGATTAAAATTTAAAAAGGAAACCATGTTAATCTTCCATTTTAGGTATAGAATGTGTTCAGCGCACTTATGTAAAACACTACGAGGAAAATTTTTGTGGAACATTTTATCCATCTAACTCTTCAATTAAAGGGATTTTTTTGGCTCCTTTTTAAAAAGGGACAAAAAAGACCCGTAAGTTGGAAGATTTAGAGGGTTAAAAATGTTCCACAAAAATGTTCCTCGTAGTGTTTTACATAAGTTCACTGAACACATCCTATACCTAAAATGTAAGATTCACATGGTTTCCCCCAAAAATCCAGGTTTGTTGGACATTTGAGCGCAAATTCTGAATAAGTACAAAATTAACCCTTCAACACATTTTAAGTTTTAACTTATTTCTGGCACTGAAGTTTAATTTTCAACTTTGATGTCTTTAGAGATTGTTAGTAGAATTCCATGACAAATATTTTTGCGGAACATTTTAACCCTCTTACTCTTCAATTAAAGGGACTTTTTTTGGCCCCTTTTTAAAAAGGGGTCCTCACTGACACTCATTTTGACGGATATCATTAAAGTTAGTTAAAGGAGTTATTCTATTCGGTATACTTTATGGTGGATCTAGGTCCAGTTAGTTTTGGTAGTTACAAACATTAGAACAAATTTATCATAACCTTTCCATGTAGTGCGCTTTAGGGTATAAACATCAATCAAAAAAACAAAAACAAAGTTTTATAATAATTATATTAAGTTTATACTTGAAAAAGGTTTTAAACATGTTTAGATGTGTTTGTAAAAAGAAGCTTAACAAATTGTATATAAAAATGTTTAAATTATCTTTGACTTAATCATTAAAAGTTGTTTGAAAACTTATTAATTTTAAGTATATTATACTACACAGGAAAAAAATTTATAATAATTATAGGTTAGTTATTCGATTTTTAAAAGCAAAAGTACTGTAATTTAAAAAAAAGAGAACTACTTAAACAGTACTGAGATGGCTTTTCAAATTTTCACTCACAACTTTTGAACGTTTTAAACGAGTGCAAAGGAAGTTCTTTTTCACCAATTAAAAGTTAAAAAGAAATATATATTTTTTTTTACTTTACAAACGTCTTTTTATTGCCGCCACGGGTATCGAAATTAGGACCTCATAATTGCTAGACTAGCTCTCTAACGCTGATCTATTCTTTGATATGAAAGTTTACTGGCATAAAAACACCACTTTGTCATTGCGAGATATTGAGCTTTGTTGTCTTCAATAAAAGTACTTTTTAAACAAGTGCAAAAGGTGTAATTTAGTTACTATTTTCGTAAGTGCATAAAAAACAATTTTTCATCATTTATATTATTTTATATATTTTTAAAAATTGAAATATAAAAAAAATATTGAATTTAAACAAATTAAATAAAAATATTTAAAAATAAAAAAACTATATAAAAATAAATTAAAAAATATTGGTCCCTCGATGAATCGAACCCGGGAGCATCTATTTAGAAATACCAAATGATACCAAAATCACTTTTGAGGATCACTTTTAGAGATAAGTGATTTTTTGAAGTTGTTCAGAATTACTTCTACTTATTATTACCGTAAAAATACACTAACGGACTCTTGTGAAGCAGTCAAAGAAGTAGTTTTTTTTTAAATTCAGGAAATTCTTCCTATTAATTAACGTGTTGCTTCCTTTGGAAATGGGACAGAGAAGAAGTGAAAGATGAAGGGCTTCAAATATGGCAACACTATAATTGCGCGAGATGTTGAATTTTAAAACAGTTGTTGCGCGCCATCTGATGGTAAGTTGGCGAACTTTATTGAAGCTTTTTAGTTCATAGCCCTGTTATATTATTTTTCTTCGGTGGGGTTAAGTGCTATGGGAACACCGAAGGAGGACGCTGCGATATCTATGAGGGATAGAAAAAACTCATACATATTACTATTTTTCATAAATTGATGTTGCCTTGGTTGGGGCTCGAACCCGCAACCTCACGTGTAACAGTCCAACGCGCTAACCATTAAACCACAGCGCCCATTGTAAACCATTACTTCCATTTTTTTTGGGACCCTGATATCAGCAAAAAATAAATAAAAATATAAACTTTGAACTGAAACCGAGTAATTGAAGGTTTCTTCTTATAAAATCTGCCTAGCAAATCTTATTTAGAATCTTATTTTTACAGTGTAAAATATTTTGAATTTGTATTCATTAAATTAACTAAAACGTAGTTATTTGATTTATAGTAATATTTCTTAAATATTTACTAACAAATATCAGCGATATTTTTTTTTTTTAATTAATTATTTAGTAGCTTTAGCAAATTAACATTGACTACTAAGTTATACGCGGTCTTAGTAAAGTCTTCATCAGTAAAGTTGAATTATGAGCCAGTTTTATAGTCAGAACATAGAATGATATTTTTCTTAAATATTTCTTAATTAAAAAATATTTAAACAAAATTTCTGACTTACGAAATAGTTAAGACAAAAATTGTTCTTAGATTTGAGTATAAAACTGGCCCTAAAATAAGCTAAATCCTTGGCAAAAAAAAAAAATTTTTTTTAGCTGAAATACTTTAAAATGTATGACAAAAAATTGTATTTAATGATGTCATCATTATAACTAACTAATGATAGTTGATAGGAAAATGTATTAACAAAAACTATAATTAAATGTATTGTTTTATTGTTAAGTAATAAAGTTATTAAATTTATTGTACAAAATATATAGGAAAGACGATGAATATTTTAAAAACAAATTTGTATTTAACACTATACCAGCGAAGCTGGTCAAATCCAGCCATTTCTCGTTTGAAAAAATCACACTTTTTTAAATGTTTTATTTTGTAAATTGGTATACTTGAAAAAGATTGTCGGTAGAATCTATTTAAAACGACAGTAAAAGGTATATGCAGTTAAAAAAGTGGTAAAGGTATTTATATTTAAAACAACTAAAAATGTAGTTATTTTTAACTGTTAAAAAATAACTGAAAATGCATTAAAAGTAACTCAAAAGTCGTAAAAGTAACTCACAAATTTTTGATATAGAAATTTTTAAAGCAAATGTCAGCGTTAGCAACATATTTGTCTACAGCGCCAACATATTTTTGCGGCAGCATCTTAGAGATTAATCAGAACTGGGTCGACAACGACATGTGCTTTTTCATATATTTTGTATGGGAAGCAAAATGTCGCCATGTCGTCCGGCGATTTGTCGTCATAATAGAATCTATTATATTTTCGTGACGACACACTAATACACACTCAAAATATTTGTCAAATAGTTACCATATTTTTAACTAATTAAGGGAACAGAGTTGCAAAAATTCCTACTTTGTTTACAAAAAACATATTTTTTTGACAGAAGAAATATAATTGAAAATAAAAATGCATAATTTACCACAAAAAAGCAAAATTAAATACAAAAAAATGTAAAACAACAATAATTAATGGAAAACCAATTGAATTGGTGAAGAATTGTGGCGAAAAAAATACAACCATATTCTTGTTTTGCTTTAATTTTTTTATAAATGTCAAAAATGTCGACAATCGATTGTCGCTGAATTTAAATTATTCGCGACGACTTTTGCTGTCGTCGGTCGACAATCGACATAGTTGTGATTAAACTCTTAATATTAATTATGTGACTTTGTGTGTGTGCTTTTCAGTGCTGCCAACCGTCATTATAACAAAAAACTGCTTTGCATAAGATTAGTAGCATGAATACAGAGTCGTTTAGAAAATGTTACCAGATTAAAAGTTGTATAATCTTAGTAATCAAAAAGACTAAAATAGCGTCTAATCGACTTGTTTAGTGCTTGGTTAATTTGTTAATCCAACATTCACGAGATAAACTTTAGTGTCTAAACGGCGTATAAGGGTATTTAGTGGTCTGTCTAGTCTGCTTAATAAATTATCTCCCATATTTAAACATAAAAAATAGCAATTAATTTACTATATTGATATTATCATCATCCACAATTTCCAAACATTATAATCGCTTTTTTTAATTAAGTGCAATCAATTAATGATTTCAATTTAAACACTCTCAATTTTAATTCACAGCTATAAATCATTACAAAACATATTTTTTTTTTTTATTATTTTTTAAATTATTTTACAAATGTAAAAACCATTTAATAATAAGTGAGAAATTTACTTTCATAAAAAAATCAAACCAAATACAGTGCAATAAAAAATTCAGCGAACAACTGAAATGGTGTTATAACTATGAAATTTTAACAATTTTTAGTTGCAAATTAGAACTAGTCACTTGTGGTATACAATAGTGACAAGTAAACAATTGTGTTTAAATACCCTTAAAAAATTTATGGTCTATTTATAATTTTGGTTATAACTTTTGAGCCCATCGGCAGATTTAGATTATTTTTTATAAAAACTGGCTTAACATAATGATAAACATTATGGATAGAAATCAGTAAAAGATGCCGGCTAAGGAAGATCTGATGGTAAGTTGAACATACGAACTTAAATCACCAGAGAATGACTACGGTAATTATCACGGCTATTCTATAATTAGTTAACTTTAAAGAAAAATGTCTATGGCACTGAAGTTTAATTTTAAACTTTGATGTCTTCAGAAAATTATAGTAGAATTTCATGGCAAATATTTTTGCGGAACATTTTAACCCTCATACTCTTCAACTTACTGGTCTTTTTTGTTCTTTTTTGAAATGGGACCAAAAAAGTCCCTTTATTTGAAGAATTAAAGGGTTAAAATGTTCCACAAAAATATTTGCCATGAAATTCTACTATAAGTCTCTAAAGATATCAAAGTTGAAAATTTAACTTCAATGTCAGAAATAAGGGTTAATTTCGCACTTATTCAGAACTGGCGCTCAAATGTCCCACAAACCTGGATTTTAGGGGGAAACCATGTCAATTTTTCATTTTAGGTATAGAATTAATTCAGCGAAGTTATGTAAAATATTACGAGGAATATTTTCTTGGAACATTTTAACCCTCTAGCTCTTCAACTTGCGTGTCTTTTTCGTCCCATTATGAAAAGTGGCCCAGAAAGTCCCTTTAATTGAAGATTAGAGGATTTAAATGTTCCACAAAAATGTTCCTTGTAGTGTTTTACATAATTTCTCTGAACACATGCTTAACCTTAAATGGAAGATTCACATGGTTTCCTATGCCGATTCACAATAAATATTTGCAAAAGGGGGGAAACTTTAACACAAAAAAAAAAAAAAAATGGGGCTAGAAGTAAACTTTTAAAACACCGAGACACGTCTATTTTCTTTTTGGTTCCCTCTACCAGAATTAGTTATCAGGATCTTCTTATTTTGGAAAAACATTGATTTTGTTTTACAGTGTTATTTCTGTTAAGTTTTTTCCAAATTCTACATGATTAATTAACGGTGTACGTTCATTTCTAAGACTAACTGTAAGTAAATATGCAGATGATATTTCCTTTAGTATTCATTTTCCTTTACAAACATTTAAGTCATTCATTTGGTATGATATATGACCAAAAGTTATAGGAAACGAAATTTCTGTCATTTATTTAACAAAAAGTAAAAAAAAACAGGTGTTGTTGGATGTGCTAGAAAAAGTATGAAAACCCTTTTTTTTTTTTTTTTTTTGTTCTCATACACCATCCAGGGTTTGGTTTGCAAATACGATATATCGTTGTTATCACAGATTTTCAACTTTAACAGAACAGAAAATAAATACAAAATTGGAGGTGATTGTCACATAAGTTATGGAAAGCAAAAAAAAAAAAATGTATGGATACATAGATATTGGGTAGAAAAAGGTATGTGTTAAACCAGATAGAAAAATTTTTCTGCAAAAATTGTCATGTTCTGCAGTCTGTTTTTTTTCAATTTTTTGTGCTAAACATATTGTCATTGCGCAATTTTCCATGAAATATGATGGTGTTTGTTAAAAAACGTGTTTCAATATCTGTTTTTTTTTATTTATTTCTTTTTTGTTTTTGATAAAAAATCGACAAACTGTATAGAATATTAATTGTACAATTGTTCAAGGTTTATGCACCTAAGGAGAATTTATCATAGAGTTTTTGCCAAAATGGTTGTATCAAAAAAGTTGCCAATAAAATTATAAATTCTAGTAAGTGTTCAAAATAAAAATAATCTGTTTGCTTAGATTATAGATTTTGAAAATAGGTACATATGTACGAATATTATTTTGAATTTATAAATTTGAATTGAATTCTAATATATTTACTCAAGATTTATGGCCACTAGGGTGTTAATGAAAATTCAATTTTGGGATATTAATGTTACAAAGCTGTAATATTGTGCCACTTGCCATTTTACAAAATTGCCAGTTTCTCGAAAAACTAAGCGAAATATCTCTTAAAAAAGGCAACATTTTTGAAAACCTAAGTAGGGACCATAGTTAAAAAAAATTAAGATAGATATATTCGGGAGAGATCTTAAGGGATTAACTTTGATAAAAAGAGTGACTTATTTTCCAACAATTATTTTAATTTTTTCATTAAAAAAAATACAAAAATTGTTTTTTTGGACTTTCTATATTTTCATATATTTAGTTAGAATATTGTTATTGTATCAGGAAAATGATCAACCTTTTTTGAAACAACAAATAAAATCTAATGTGACTTATTTTCTTTCAATTTATACGATAATATAAATGAATAATGGCACCAAAAAATACCCGAAAACCACCAAAATGGCAACATTGATCTATATATTTTCATTTATTTTGTGTATGCACATCAGTGTTGCCAGAAATTCGCAAATGGAAAATCCCCAATTTCGTCCCCAATTCATTTTAGTGTAAACAAAACCCCATTTTAATAGAAGAAAATATAAATTAGTTTAATAGAATTTAAAACTTTAAACACATATTTTTGAGTTTTCCAAATTTTTTGTCAAAATACATATTATAATTTTTTGGCCGAAAATATGAGACATTAAAATGAATGGTTCCAAATATTATTTAGAAAGGACTCAGAAAAGTAAATAAAATTGAATATTTTACTAAAAAAAATATCAACGGTATTCATTTAACAGTATTGTTACACAAATAAATACAAAAACAAAAAACTTTCATAATATTTCTATGGTTGGCTATGCTTTGCAGAAGACTTCGAAAACATATTTTATTATTTGCTCCATTCCCATTTGGTTGATATAGCAGACTACATTTAATACTACTGCCACCACTTTCTAAAGAAAACTGATGAAGAGGACCTGGAAAATCCCCGAAACGATCGTCTTTTCATTCCTGAACGTGCAGAGGTTTTTGAAAGCAAAAACTCTGTGAAGTATTTGTCAGGAGAGTATCCTGATGAAGAAAAATAGCAGTTTTTGAAAAAAAGTACTTATTACTGTGGGAAAACTGGGGTCAGTTGTAGTGAGAGTACCTGTCCCGTGACCGGTGAAAACAGGACCGGTCTGAAGGAACCTGCCTGTGACCCGTCTCGTGACCGGTGAACACAGGACCGGTCTGCATGGACCTGTAATATGCGTTTTTCCCGTTACCGGTGAAAACGCAACTGGTCTTAGAGTACCGGTCCTGTGACTGGTGAAGAGAGTACCTGTCTGAAAGTACCTGTCCCGAAACAGTTGTAAATGAGACTGAACCAGTGGTACAAATATTAGAGTTGTCAATTATTCGGATTTTTATTTTGATCGATTAACCCTTACATGCCTGAATTGTAATGGCAGGGAATTTTCTGGCCAAACTTCGTGGAAATATAGATCTATGCCAAAGAAATATTTTTATTATTTTTATAGCTTTGCAGCAGTCCCTAGCGGAGATATTGGAATATAAAACAATTGATCAATCAGACCCTTAAGATCATTATCATTACAATTGATATTAATGCAATGCTAATGAAATCATTCATTAGATGATCCCATGTATGCCTCATGCAAAGATCGAATTTTTGTTGTAATTTCAATAAACTAATTAAAAGTAAATAAACTAATGAAAAGTAAATAAACTAATCACAAAGTAAATGAAAAATTTCTTAAATTTGATTAAAAAAAGCTTTAAATATTTTATGACTCTAGTTTTAATGCAACTTTTTCATTGAGTGAATGAAACTACTAATAAATTTAATTAAATTAATTAATATATAAAATGAAATTTTGCACAACATTTTATGAAAAATTTCATTAATTCAATGAAAAGTTTTTATGGACGAGTTTCAGTGAAATTTAATTGGTTTTTGTAAGAATTCATTAATATCTTACAGATAATGCTTTCAATGTAGTACACTCAACAGTACACTGACAGTTACTACATGACAGTTGTTTGTGTAGTAATCAGTAGTTGTTGTTTTTAACAGTAATTGCAGTTGTTTTTCTATAGAAAAAAGCAAAACAACTTTTATGACGGTTATTTGAGAAAAGAACTAACGAAAAGTACTGTGATTTCGTAACAGTTGTTTAAATCAGTTATTTTTAATATCATAATAAATAACTACCAAAACAGTATGTTTACAGTAAACAGTAGTTTTTGTTAGTTATTTAATATATAAAAAATTTCGTTTAATTTTTTTGAATTTTAAAAATTCTTGTTTAGTTTATATTTGTTATTATTGATATATTTCTAGTTTGCAAATAAAAGTCAGAAACTTGTATTGTATCTCCAATACATAAAAGCATAATAACTGGAGAACGATTTGGAATTTTTACTTCCAATTTTAAATAGGCTGAAGTAATAACACATATTTTTGTAATCGAAAGAAAAAAAAAAATTTTTTTTTATTAAAATATATTTTTATAAAGGGCCCTATGCTCCTTGTAAAGGAGTAAAAGGAACAAATATATATATATATTTATAAACAAAAAGAATTGACTGTAAAAAAGTAGGTTTTACCGGTTTTGTCAGTTGTTTTGAAATTTTTGTAGTAAAAATTTATCAGTTAATTTTACGATATTGGCAGTTATTTTTAATGTATTCAACAGTTAAAAATAACAAAAGTTTTGGTTATTTTAAAGGTAAATACCTTTGTTGCCTTTTTAACCGCATATACCTTTGTTTTAACTGTCATTTTCAGTAAATTCTACCGACAAACTTTTGTGAGTGTAGCATCTGGTAAATAAAATAAAGTGTCATTCATATTTTTTGGTCAGAATCCATCTTAAGACAATTTTTCCACCTCAAAAAGTTGTATTCATGACAAAAAATTCTTTTCACCACAAAAATTGTTGGTTTTTCTCTCGATTTAGGATTACTCCATTCAGGCTGGGGTTTTAACCCCAAATTTGGGGATATTTTGTTCGTCTTTGGGACAAACATTTTTATTTGGGGACAGGGGATTTTTTTGGGTATTTAAAAAATGTTTTGGGATTTTTTGCGGATATTTACACCCTTTCGTAAATTTTGGAGATTATATTAATTTTGAATAATTTATTTAACATTAGTCAAGTTTTTTCACGTAATTTCTAATATGAATAAAAATTTTATGTCTGAGATTTTAAGAGGATTAATGTACAAGTACCTCAAATATTGAAAAAGATATGTATTTTTTTTTTTTTTTTTTTTTGAATGAGCTGGTATTAAAGTTGATTCATTTTATGAATCAGTTAATAACTGATTATCAATGATTTAAATTGAATAAAGTTAGGATGAGAAAAATTAAGCCAAATTCCGAACAAACTTAAATGGTAAGTCAATTGTGGTTAAAGCTTTAGACGGTTAAAATGTTCCCCAAAATATTTGTCATGAAAGTTTCTGAAGACATCAAAGTTGGGTTTCGATAAAATTCAGAGAAAAATATTTTCTCAAATACTTCATTGCGCTACCAATGACCCCAGTAAATTTGTAAGATTAAACAAAAACTCACCAAATCCATTAAAATGTATTGAAAACTCACCTAAAAAGAGATAAAAATAAATCAATAGTTAATTTACTAAATATGAGATACAAAAAAATATTACATTAATATAAAAATATGGCAACTATATATAAATAAAATACGCAAGTATACACTAATAGAAAAAAAGTGTGTAAAAATGTAAGTTAAAACTACTCAAAATCAACTCGCAAAAAATCTACTGAAATTAGCAGATTATTTTTGCTTATTATTAGTAAGATAAGAACATCAAAAATACAACTGTTAAATTTACAGAATTTTAGTTATATTTCAGTTAACTTTTAGTTAATTGAAAATAGCAACTTAACCTGCTAAAATCAGCTAACAATTTTGCTAAATATTAGTGACAAAAAATGTATCTTAATGGAATTTTGATAATTAGTGGACGGGTGTTTGATTTGACAATCTTATATTTAGTAAGTAAAGAAGTATGTAGATTTTCTAAGGAAACGTAACAAAGTTTTATCAAATGTTTGAGATATCACTCCTTGAGATATCACTCCTTGTCAGACGTTACACTTTCAACTTTTCAATAAATCTCATTACTTCAAACAAAAACTACTTGAAATTCCTTTGATATTCTTTAAATTTAAATGTGTATCGAGTATTATTATTTAGTTTTTCTTTTATTTATCAGAAACATTTTATATCAAACGTTTTCAAAAGACTCTTAATCTAGTTTTTCCGATTTTACCTAATGACCTAATACTTCAAGGCCTGATTTTCATCTTTTTTGTTTTTATAAAGAAATTGCAAATTTAACACTTTGTGTTTTTATTTTTCTAATAGTATTTCTTTGTTAACTCAACCTTAATGAACTTTTTTTGTTAACACTTTTAATGTAAATATAGCACAGGCTTTGTTTAAATTATAAGACAGCATATGACATTTAGTTATGGCTTTGATTATTAACGCTTTAGAGGGGTCTTAACAGGTGTAAAGAGTCATAAACTGTATGTAATATTTTAATGACAAAGAAGAAGAAAAAAAAAGGAAAAGTAAATGTAAGTAATGTTTTTTTTTTTTATAATTATTTAAAAGTAGGCTGAGCATAATAATAAAACAAAACTAAACTTGTTGTAGAGTTTGATTTAGTTTTTATTTAAAAGAAAACAAGGTCGATCTTGATAATTAAAATTTTGAAACAGGTGGCCTTATTTGATGTAAATTTTGATAAAATTTTAAATTATTTTAAACTATGCTTTACTTAAAATAATAAAATCTTTAGACTACTTATTAGCTTTGCTCCTTTATAAAACGATTTTAAAAGGATATATGGGAGATAGGCGCATTGTTTTATTTTATATAGAATTGTATACAAAAAGTTATCACAGTATACAGAAATGTCCACTGATTTTCGTTGTGATTTTAAATTATTTCTAACTATAATTTTAGTATTCATTTTAAGCACATACTATAAAAGAAAGGCGTGACCTTGGTTTTAGTATAAAACTAAATCCATTCCTCAGTAGGTTCTTCAACTAATTTGGGGTGTTAATTTTCAAAATAATTTATAACTAATCTTTCAGAACCCACTTGTTAAATTTTACATAATTTATTTTTAAAATATAACATTTTCATATATCTGCTATTACCCGGTAGGTGGCGATACCATAGTATTTCTTAAATTGGTGTTATTTTAAAATTTTTCCACATTCTAATGATTTTTGTCTTTTTAACGATTTTTTTAATTCTCAAGTTTTTTAATTTTCCGACGACTTTTTTGAATTGTAGTGATTTTTTTTTTAATTTAAATATTTGATTCTAATTTTAACGATGAACGATCAGACATTTCATATACGAAAGTACAAAATTCTCGTCCCGTTGATTTTTTGTACCTTATGTAATGTCTCGGTTTGTGTAATAAAGCTATCATTTTCTTATTGCAGACAACTGAAGAGTTAGTGTGATGGCTACGAAACAATTGTATTGTCTATCAGGAAAATGATCAACCTTTTTTGAAACAACAAATAAAAAATCTAATATGACAATATCATATTAGAATTTGGACTTGAGGTAGAACAATATTCTAACTAAATATATGATTTTTTTTAAATTTTGGCGATTTTTTTAAGTTTGAGCAATTTGTTTTCAATTTTGAAATTTTTTTAAATTTAGCTTTTTCTTTTAATTTAAGCGGTTTTATCAATTTTGGTAATTTTTTTTTCAATTTTAGCGTTTTTCTTAATTATAGAATTTCATAATCTCTTAAACTTTAGCGATTTTTTCAATTTTATTGTTTTTTTTTAATTTTGGCGATTTTTTTAAATTGCGATTTTTTTATAAATTCCAGCGATTTTTTTTAATTTGAATTTTATTCAGTTTTGGCATTTTTTCGAATATACAGACTTTTTCAATTCAATTATTTCAAATATAGGCAATTTTTTTAATTTTAAGCGATTTTTTAACTTTTAAAATTCTCAATTTTTTTTTTTAATTTTTAGCGATTTTTCTAATAATAAAAAAATGTAGTAAAGTGTTGTTTTTTCAGACGCGTCACATAGACCAAATGCATTTGCAAATTAATAATGTGTCTAGAACTTTCAAAAAATGTTTATTCTTCTATTTAACCTCAAACCTACACTCAAAAAAATAAGTTAGTAGAAAAATTAGTAAAACGTCTTGTATATCAAGTGTACTAATTTTTAGCAATTTTTTTGCTGAAATTCCGTTTTCAGCAAAAATTTTAGTTATATTTTTTTAGCACTAAACTAATTTTGAACTAATGTTTTACTAATTTATTTTGCTACAAAAATTGTGCTGACAACCGCATTCATAGCGTGGACGACAACCAGATAGACAAGATGTAGATGTCGCAGCTTGTCTTGAAACGGAAATAACAAAAAAGAAAAACAAATCTACACATATTCTATATTTAAATTTTCAGCAAATAAATTAACTAAAGTAAAATTTCGCTACAAGTTTTTTGAATTTTTTTCAGTCTACTAACATTCAGCAAAAATTTTAGTGATTTTAGCAAGGACTTTTTTCATTTGCAGTCGACTAAGTGTTAGCAAAACTTTTGCTGAAGATTAATATTTTTTTGGTAAAAATCAGCTCGCTGATTTTCAGCAAACCTTGTGCTGAAATTACCAACTTTTTTGCAAGCACGCTCCTGACTAAAAATTTGCTGACACAGCAACATTTTTTGCTGACTTTATTGACTTTTTTTTGAGTGTACTTAATTAAAATTAATAAAAATTCATATTAATTACAATATTAATTTCATTTGGTCTATATGACGCGTTTGAAACAACAACACTCAACTGGAAAAATAAAAATGCCCTGCTGGCAGTCCGTCTCCGATATACACAAATTGCCTGCACTTGTACGTAAAAACCATACGTCAGTGTGTCAACATTTGTGAAAAAGGTGACAAATAGGAAGTAAGAAGATAAACAAAAAATCTTAAGTAGAATGTTTGTATATCTGTTTGATCACTTCTGAGAGTAAATTTTCATATAGAGACAATCTGACAATAAAATATAAACAATAATACAATTTAATGGAAAATCACTGATGAAGCCTGTCCATAAAAAAAAGCCAGAAACTAGATCTAGTCTGATTTGCAAATTAATAATGTGTCTATAACTTTGAAAAAATGTTTATTCTTCTTCTTAACATCAAACCTACTTAAAAAAATTTGTCTTTTTTTAACTTAAGCGGTTTTTTTTTATCAGTTTTAATAATTTGTTTCAATTTTAACGTATTTTAAATTGTTTATAATTGTTTTAATTTTTCCAATTTCAGCGGGTTTTTTTCAATTTTATTTTTTTTTTCAATTTTGGCGATTTCTTTAAAGTTATGAAGATATTTTTAAATTCTAGCAATTTTTCTAATTTTTAATATTAAATCAATTTCATAAATTTTTGTAAGTTTTTCAATTTTGACGTTTTTTTATATTGCCTTTTTTAATGTTTTAAATTTTAGCGATTTCTAATTTTATAAATTTTTTTTAATTAATGGGATTTCTTTTAAATTATGAAGCTTTTGAAGTTCAAGTTCATTTTTGATTCTGACTTTGTTAATTTTGAAATCTTTTTATAATTTTTTTATATTTTGTTAATTTTACAGACTTTTTCAATTCGGAAATTTTTTAAACTGTTTTAAATTCTGGCAATTTTTTTCAATTTCCAACGATTTTTTCGATTATTTTCACATTTGTTTTTAATTTCAATGATTTTTCTATATTTTAATAATTTTTTTAACTTAAGCCATTTTTTAAATTTGTAAATTTTTTTTTTAATTTTGACGATTTCTTAAATTTAAACAATTTTTTAAATTTCAGTGATTTTTTAAATTTTAGTGATTTTTAAAATTGTGGCGTTTTTTGATTTTGACCTCATTCAATTTTTGTTTAATTTTTTATATTTCGTTAAATTTTACGGACTTTTTTCAATTGGGCGATTTTTTTAAATTGTTTTAAATTTGGACAAATTTTTTGTTTTTTAATTTTTTGCGATTTTCCTAACTTTATTCCATTCTCGAGGTCTTTTAATTTCCGGCGATTTTGTCTAATATTAACGATTTTTTTTTAAAATTTTTTTCTTTTCCTTTTAATTTTAAAGATTTTTTTTTTGTAAATTTTGAAAATTTTTTAATTTTCTAAATTTTTTTTAAATTTGGTATTTTATTAAATTGAAGCAATTTTTTTAGTTTAGGCGATTTTTTCAATTTTAGTGATTTTTTCAATTTTCACGTTTTTTTAATTATCTCAATTTTAGTAATTTTAGCAATTTTATTGATTTTGAAAATTTTGACAATTTTTTTAAATTAGTTCTAGCGATGTTTCCATTTTTGATTTTGACTTTATTCAGTTTAGATTTTTTATATTTTTTAATCTTATTGACTTTTTTAATTTGGCGATATTTTTAATTTGTTAATTTTTGTTCAATTCCCGATTTTTCTTAATTTTCAGCGATTTTTTCGAATATTAGCATTTTTTTACTTTTAAATATTGCTAACGATTTTTTATATTTTGTCAATTTTTTCAAGTTTAGCAGTTTTTTTTTGTTGTCAATTTCTTTTTTTTAATTTTTCTTAAATTTAAGCGATTTTTTCAATTTAAGCAATTTTTCAATTTTAGTAATTTTTTTAATTTGGTGTTTTTTTTTTATTTTAGTGTTTTTTAATCTTTTCAATTTTAGCGATTTTTTTAAATTTGATTGATTTTTTAAATTTTAGTGATTTTTCAAAATTATGAAGATTTTTTAAATTCTAGCTTTTTCTATTAATTGACGATTGAGGTTTGACTGATTAAATTAACAAAATCGCTAAAAATTTCTTGAAGTTTTTTAAAATTTTTTAATTTTATGGGTTTTTCAATCTGGTGATATTTTTAAAAATTAAACTTTGGAAATTTTTAGCGATTTTGTTAATTTAATCAATAAAACCTCAATCCTCTATTTTTCTCAATTTCCAATATTAGCGATTTTTTTTTACTTTTAGCTGTTGCTTTAATTTTGACGATTTTTTAAACTTTAGCAATTTTTTAATGTTTTAAATTTTTTCAATTTTGGCATTTTCTGAAATTTAATCAATTTTTAAATTTTACAATAGTAATTTTTCTCAATTTGTCCTTTTTTTATTTCAGCGTTTCTTTTCAAGTTTAGCGATTTTTTTAAAATTATTGATTTTTAAATTTTGACAATTTTTTTTAAAGTTATGAAGCATTTTAGAATTTTAGTAATTTATTAAGTTTTCTGGTTTTTTAATTTTAGCGAGTTTGTTTTAAATTAAGCGACTTTATTTAAATTTTATTGATGTTTTTAATTTTGTCGGTCAATTTTATGAAATATGAAGATATTTTTTTTTCTTTTAGTGATATAAGCAATTTTGGCAATTTGTTTTTAAATTTTTCCATTCTTAAAAATTTTTGAAATTTTTGTAAATCGGCAATTTTTTATTTTAAGCGATTTTTTTCATTTGTGATTTTGACTGTGTTCAATTTTTACAATTTTTTAAAATTTTTTCAGTTTAAAAATTCTATTAATTGTTTTAAATTTTGGCAATTTTTTTTAAATTTTTTATTGCGATGTTTTTAACTTTTTTCAATTCCAGAGTTTTTTTTAATTTCCCGCGATTATTTTCAAATACTTTGGCGATGTTAAAAACTTACGAATATTTTTTTTTCAAATTTACTTTTATCGGGACAAACAATATATGCATTAAAGGAATTAAATGTGCTAAAATCCCAAAACTTATTTCACAAATTGTGAAAAACTATCTGTTGATGGCATGTCCCTAGCCGGATTTCATTCGTGCCTAAGGAACTCGTCAGGGGACGACGTTTTAGAATTTGTATAAATATTTATTAGGTTAAATCACAAACTCAATGAGAATTTCTTGTTCTCGTTTAGGAGCGTCATTTAACAAAAAAAAAAAATTTTACCACAATTTGCTTTGTCATCTTCCAAATTTCTTTTTCTTTTTTCAGTTTTGGGAATTTTTTTTTTTAATTTTGCCGTTTCCTTTAATTTAAGCGGTTTTTTAATTTAAGCGATTTATTCAATTTGGTGTTTTTTTATTTTAGCGTTTTTTTAATCTTTTAAATTTTAGCGATTTTTTTCACATTTATTGATTATTTAAATTTTGGCGATTTTTTTTAAATTATGAAGGTTTTTTCAATATTAGTGATGTTATGAATTTTGACGTTTTATTAATTTTAGCGTTTTTTAATATTTAAACTTTTAAATTCTTGTCGTTTATTTAACCTTCTTTTTTTATTTTTAACTTCACAATTTCCTTGAGCTTAAGGTTTGTTTTTTATATATAAAAAGTTTTTTATTTTCAATATTTCGCTGCTCCATTGTGTAGCATCTTCAGGGAATAACAATTAAATTAACAAATTTTAACTTTTAGCGATTTTTTTTAAATTTTTAATTTTTTTAATTTTTGACGGTTAATTTTAAAGATTTCTTCTTGAAATTTTAGTGATTTTATTCACTTTTGGCAATTTGTTTTTCAATTTTGGCGATTTTTGTTTTAATTTTGGGTAATTTTTTTTTAATTTTGCTAAGTTTTAGCTTCCAGCGATTTTTCTAACTTCAGCTGTTTTTAATTTTGTTTATTTTTAATTTAAGCGATTTTTTAACATTTTAACGAGTTTTATTATTTTCTAGCGGTTTTTCCCCAATTTTTTAAATTTTTGACAAATATGACAAATTAGATTTCACCCTGATTTTTTGCGAGTTCCTTTAATGCATGGGCTACAGATGAGCGAGAACATTTTTACCAAAACAACTGAAAACAGTAAAACTTGCTGTTTTTGTAAGTCATGTTTATCGCAATAACTTTATCGTAAAAGTTCAATAGTTATTTAAAAAGTAAATCAGTAAATTTGTTTCAATTAAATACGTAGTTAAATTGCAAAGAAATATGTTTTTTTTAACGTTTTTTATCAGTCAATCAATAAACATAATACGGACTAAGTTAAAATTAATTAATTAATAATTAAAAATAAACGATAAAATACAATTGTTTTAATTGAAAAATTGGTAGTAATTTTTTTAAACTTATTTTCAATTGTTTTAATGTACATATGAAGTAAAATTTTAAGAAAAAAATATTGTGAGAGTAGTTGTAGTAAAAACAAGTGCAAATGTCGTTAATTTTACTGTTTGGTAAATCATTAGTTTTTTGTATCTGTATAGAAAACAAATATAATATCAGTAATTTTTACTATTCGAATAGTAATTTTTATTAGCTTTGTATTAAAACAGCCAGTTTTACTACTTCGTAAGATATTGTTGTTAGTTAAAAAGAAGAGCAAACTATTTATTTGATGTATTTATTTTACAATAAAAAAATTACTACAATAAATAAAATTAATGTTCCATTTTGTTCATAATTTTATGTAGCTTGGTTTTTTTTAATGACTTACAAATACAAATTAAAATTATTTTTCTTATAAAAATATTTAGTTTTTGCTTAAATTAGTAAAATATTTGGAGTCAACTTTTTCAATAAAATTGCATTCTCAAGTACCATTTCAAATTCTTTTTTATTTTAATTTTTTCAAATTTATTCTCACCATTAAACCACATATTGCAGTTTTATAAATCAAAAAGTTTTCATTTAGTTTTTGCTTCTTTATTATTTCAATTTCCTTAAGCCATATTTTAAATTTCATTTGTTTTCCTGCTCTCTTTCTTTCTCTAAAATGCATTTTCTTGTTGTCAGTCATGTTTTAGAAAAGAATAATCATCAACACTTTATAATGTGTCGCCTGTATTAATTTGCATTTTTTCTTTTACTGCAAAACTTCTTTTACTGCAATTTTTCTTTTTTTGATTTTTCAAACAAAAATTTTGCCAACCCCAAAATTCAATTTGAAGCCATCAACATTGTAAATGACAACATAAAATGTTAACGCATAAAAAGACTCAATGAACTGTGTGTTTTTTTGTCAATTACTTTGCCAGACAAATGGCAGCCGAAAAGTTAAAACAAGCCAGCCAACCACCTAGAGTTGCCATATTAAAACCTTCCATCCTATTGGAAATCAGTATGCAGAAAATGCTATTAAAGTTTTGTTCAGCGTTTAGTATGGTCTATAAAATTAAATTGTAAGTTTTTCTGGTAAAGTTACTACTACCAGTTTAAAGACACTTGTCAAAAATGTGGCAATTTCCAAAAAAGAAACCTATTGGTTGACAGTTTAGGTTAATTTAACTAAGAGTTTTTAACAATTGACTGTTTTATACATGAAGTTTGCAAATAGGAAACTGTTTTAATAGACTCTTTCGTTTGTGTGTTGCTGAATACAGAGAAAAAAATCATAATTAAATCAATTATTATCATATTTGAATTAACTTCTTAGATTTTTGTGAACGTTATTAAATTAAATTAAAAGTTGTAATTATTCGACCTTTTTAATATAATAGTAAAATTTCAGATATTTGAGCTCGAGGTAAATATTCTCCTTATAAATCAATATTTCGAGATTCTTTGAATATCATCCTCAGGATTCTTCCAGTGAATGTTAACATAAAAACCAAACTTAAAATTATAGTTGTTTAAACATCGTCATCTGAGTCGTCGTTGTTTGCAGTAACAGACGACGATTTATAAACAACTATAATTTTAAGTTTGGTTTTTATGTTAACATTTACTGGAAGAATCCTGAGGATGATATTCAAAGAATATCGAAATATTGATTTATAAGCAGAATATTTATAATAAAAATCACTGACCTCGACCTCAAATATCTGAAGTTTTATTATTAATTTAAGTATGAAACTTATTAAAGTAAATATGATGACAGTTATAACAAAGTTTTTCGTTTCAAAATTAAATAAAATTTATATTTAAACATTTTTTCAAAGCTATTACTATTTAATTTAATGTTGTTTCTGCTTAAATTTACAATTTTTCTCTGTGTATACATTATGTTGAAAATGAAACCAATGAAATGTAATCACTTGTAATATGTAAAAAGTTCATTGTAAGTTTTTTTTTTATGTTAATCTTGTATTAAATTGTCACTTTGTGTTAAATATGGAATTTATATTAAATTGTAGTTAAGTTTTTAAAATAATTTTAATTTTACTAGAACACTGTTGATATTAGTGACAGAGTTGATGTTAGAATGTAGTGCTGTGGTCTTTTGAGAAAAACAACTTATCTTAGAAAAAGATAATTTTTCTATATTAGATTTTAAGAATTGAAAACGATCTGTTATTTTTACATGTCATTGTCATATAAGGAGGAAATTCACTCTTGTGAACTAACAGAGTTCATTGAATTTTCTTAAAAAGTGACTGTACGGGGATAAGTTTTAGTATAAGCCACAATAATATTTTACAACCTGTCACCGAACTGTCCTAAAAGCACCAGTTTGGTAACATATCACTAGCTAATTTTGTGACCTGTCACAAAAAGCATTTTTCTTTCTTCTATGGCTTCAGTTTATAAAAGTCATAGCTCCCATTCATAAAAAAGTTCGGCTTGTGGCAGATAAGCACAAAATTTCCAATAGGAAGATCTCTTGATTACAATCTAAAGTCTATACAACCAAATGTCACGAGTTCAATTCCTGGTAAATATCAAAAACTTTTTTGCAATCATAACTTAATTATGTTAAACTAACTAAACAATTTGAAAAATTTATTTAGAATATTTGCTAGTAAGCGCAAATTGAATGTAGTTTTATAATTATAATTAAAATAATTATAGACATGATATTCATTGTTTATAATTACTTAACAAAAAAAAAAAAACTCATAAACAATATTGTATTGACGCATATAATTAACAAGTGAATAATAATAATTCTTTAACAATTATTTTTTCGTTTGACATGTGTGTTAGGGTGGATCAAAATCGGCCTTTGAAGGGATTTCGCTTGAGGCAGCAGGAGTATACAAGTTGAGAATAAACACTGTTTATGAAGAGTTTCAAACAAATCCAATTAATCTTTCTAACTTCCTTTATTGAAATCTTAAATTTTCGAACAAAGTCAAACAATTTTTTCGAAATCAAAATTTTTTCACTAAAAAGATCGAGAAATTTCAATTTCGACTAAATTATTTCACTTTGTTCAAAAATTTCAGATTTTCATTCATACCCAGCAAAAATAAATGGAAGTCATGCTATACAAACCACTTCTTGCATTGCTTCAAAAGTATCCGTTAGTGTATTTTTTGTATTTTATTGCTTTTTTAGAATTAATTCTGAACAACATCCAAGATATCACTTAATTATTGCTTCAAAAGCATTATTGTTTTAAAAGTGATGCTAAGCAGGGATTTGAATGCAGCTTATTTCCAAACAGATGATCGGGGGTGCAAATCCTAGCTGAACCAATATTTTATATATATTTTTTTTTCAAATTTATAACTTCACAATTTCTCTAAGTTTAAGGTGTGTTTTTTTTTTTTTTTATTTATAAAATATTTTTTATTTTCAATATTTCAATAAGTCTGAAAAATTTGAAAAGCATTCGTCAAATAATACAAAAATTTTTAATTGACGAATGCTTTTCAAATTTTTTCAAACTTTCAAATTGTTTATAATTTTTTAATTTGTTAATTTAATTGTTTGTTTCCTGCTACAAAATGGAGTAGCGAAATATTGAAAATAAAAAGTTTTTTATATATAAAAAAAAACAAACAAACAGAGAAATTTTGAAGTTATAAATAGAAAAAGAAGGTTAAATAAACGACAAGAATTTATATATTTTTTCAATAGGATTATTAAATAATTTCACACGAGGACTTTGTAGCTTTTTATAAAATACCTTTCTTTATTTTATAATACCGATATTTCATCATTCTTTGAATGACATCATCAGGGTTTTATGTACTCGTTCATTTGTATAACTCAACGTTAAAATCTTTAGAGTTTCTGTTAAAAAAGAAGTACATCTAGATAATTAATTGTAGTGCTTTTTCTACTGCTTTTGCAGCTAACTTTTAGCTGGGAAGTAAGTAATAATTCTTTAAAAAAATTTTCATTTATTATCTTCCTTTGAAGGAATTTATATTTATAGAAAAACAGTTTTTTGTCTTTGGAAAGTTTCAAACAAATCAAAATTAATCTTCCTCTGGTTTTTTTTTATCTCGAAATCTAAAATTGTGGAATAAAGTTAGAAATATTTTTTTTTAAATCGTAATTTTTTTCACCCAAAAGAATTCTTGATTCATTCCTATTAATGAGAAGATAGAAATAAATCTGTCAAAATAGCAGAAAAAGTTATTAAAAATTATATTAAATAATTTCGTTGTTTTCTGTTTTAAAACAAAAAATTCAAATATTTTCGGTTTTCTTTTTGATTAAAATAGTTTGTATATATACAAAATTATTTCAATTTAAATTTCAAGAAATTCTTAACTCATACACACAAACATAGCCAATAAAAATATGAATGTGTGTGTTGTGTGAGTGTTTTGAAAATCCAAACAAAAAAAAAAAACTATTAAATATGAAAAAACAAACCACAAAATCGTTTTTTTTTTACGTTCTGCCAGTTAAAAATTGATGATTGTTTTAATAGACTTTTCAATTATTTTTATTTCTTTTATGGATTGTTTAAACATTGTTTGAAAATAAATAGCAAAATGGTTTGAATATAATGAAAAATCAGTAGTCCTTTTTTTAATTGTGTTCTCAATTAATTTAATATGTATTTTGGGTTGTTTTTAACGATAATACATAAAACATATAACAGTTTATTTTTGCTATTTTTGGTCTACTAATATTTAGCAAAATTTTCTGCAAATTCTACAGTAGAATTTGTTATTTTCAATTAACTAAAAGTTGACTTAAATATAACTAAAATTTGTAAATTTAACAGTTTCAATTATGCTGTTTTTATTTTACTAGTATTTAGCAAAAAAATCTGCTAATGTCAGCAGCTTTTTCTGCAGCATCATTTCTAACTAATTTTTAGTAAGTTTTTCTCCTATTTTTACAGATTTATTTCTATGAGTGTAGCCACCCTCATGCCGACCGCGGCGTATCTCATTAAGAGCTGATACTACCCTCTGTAGAGGGTTGCCGGTTTGACTCTCGGTCATGGCATATACAAAAATTTTTTAAAGTTCTTAGATGAGACGAAACTTCGGCAGTCTGGTGATGCCCTTGTTTCTGTTAAATTTTTCAATAAAAATCTTTTCTTTTTCTTCTTACCGTAAATGAGCTCCATAAAATTTTTAGTTTGTTGAAAAATTTCTAAAAGTCTGATAAAAATTTATAAAATTCCAACTCTGATTTGTCTGAAACTTTCTAAAAATATTTTTTACATCTGTTCACAACTTGTCTGACCGTGGCCATAGCGAAATTCCTCCAAAGCTCGAACTCGGTCCACCCTAATCGATGTGTCCATTGTAATGTATTATTTGTACTAAGAAAAATTTAGGGAAGGAACCCTAATTTTCTTAATTTATACGAATTGAATGAAATGAAGGAATTGAATTAATTGAATGAACTGAATGAATTGAGTGAACTGAACGAATGATATGAACTGAATGATTTAGGTGAATTGAATGAATTATGTGAATTCAATGAATTGAATGAGCTGAATGAATTGAACGAATTGAATGTATTGAATGAATTGCAGCAATTAATTGAATTGAATGAATTAAATGAATTGAATGAATTGCAAGAATTAAATTACTAATTAAATGAGTTGAAGAAATCGAATGAATTTGTTGAATTGAAATGAATAAATTGAATGAATAGAATCAATTGAACGAAATTAATGAATTAACTGAATGGAATGAATTAAATAATTGCAATTAACTGAATGGAATGAATTCAATAATTGCAATTAATTGAATGAATTGGATGAATTGAATAAATTGAGTGAATTGAATGATACATTAAATGCATTGAATGAATTTAATAAATTTGAATGAATTGAATCAAGTGAACCAAGTGAATGAATTGCATGAATGAAATGAATCGCATGATTTGAATATATTCACTGAATTAAATAAATTGAATGAATGCAATGAATTGAAAAAATTGAATGAATTAATTGAATTGAATGAATTGACTAAATCGAATAAATTTAATAAATTGCAACAATTGAATGAACTAAATGAATTAAATAAATTGAATGAATTAACTGAATGTAATAAATCGACTGAATTAAATGAATTGAATAAATTGTGGGATTTGAATGAATTGATTGAAATGAATGTTTTGAATGATTTGGATGAGTTTAATAAATAAAACGAATTAAATGAATTGCACGAATTGAATGAATTGAATACAAACACTGAATTAAATGAACTGAATGAATTGAAAAAATTTAATAAATAAACTGAATTGTATGAATTGACTGAATCGAATCAATTTAATGAAATAAATGAATTGAATAAATTGTATGAATTGAATGAATTAAATCACTTGATTGAATTGAATGTTTTGGACGAATTGATTTAATTCAATAAATCGTATGAATTCAATGAATTACATGAATTGAATGAATTTAAGGAATTCAATGAAATTATAAAATAAATTGAATTAAGTAACTGAATTGAATAAAAGGAAATTTGCGAAAGAATTCCAAAATAGTACGAACTGCCAAAAAATATAATAAAGTTTTTTTTTATAGAAAAAACAAGGAAGGTCTCAAGACGCAGACCAGCAGATCTTAATGGGCTTTGGGTATGTAGTAGAGTAACTTTTTAAGCGGCCCATTGGAACTGAGCCAAAAATTGACTTACATTTGTTGCCCGGAATGGCCACTAACTTGTTCCTGAAAAAATCGAGTTTTATGTTTATATGAAACCCTACACCAGTCGGGTTAAAAGCCAACTAATATTTGAAATGGGTTGCAATGGACTTGTGCCAAAATTTGTTTATAAAACCATAAAAAAATAGAATAACGCTAAGAAATATAAATTTGACCTAATGTTAGGTATTTTTTAATAGAATGTCGAAAATATAGTCTACATGGGCGGTAGGACCAAATTTTGACTGATTCTATCTAGAATAAATAGGCTTTGCCTATGTCAGTGGGTCAGCATACCGAAATTCATTAAAATTTCTTCGTATTTGCAAATTCTAGCAGGCGAAAAAGCCAATTTTGGGGAACCTTTATATGGGCACTAGGACTAAATATGCACCGATTTAAACCAAAATCAAGTCTTAGGCCGATATGAGGCGGTGTACCATTTATAGGCGACCTTTACACGGGCACTGGGTCTAAAGCTGGACAGATGCTACGTAAAATCAACCGACTTTGCCCACATGTGAACCAGTGTACCAGGTTCATGGATTCATCCATCTTACCAGGTACATTTTTGTGGAACGTTGAACCCTCTAACTCTTCAACTGAAGTGAATTTTTGGCCCTGTTTTACAAAGGGACAAAAATGACCCGTTAGTTGAAGAGTTAGAAGATTAAAATGTTCCACAGAAATGTTCCTTATAGTGTTTTACAAAAGATCTCTGAACACATCCTGTACCTGAAATGGAAGATTCACATGATTTTCTCCTAAAATCCAGGTTTGTGGGACATTTAAGCGCCAAATCTAAATAACGACGAAATTAACCCTTAAATACATTTTTAGTTTTGACTTCTTTCTGGCTCTGAATTTAAATTTGCAACCTTGATGTCTTCAGAGATTTATAGTAGAATTTTATGACAAATATTTTTGTGGAACATTTTAACCCTCTAACTCTTCAATTAAAGGTACTTTTTGGCCCCTTTTTAAAAAGGGTTATAAACGACCCGTAAGTTGAAGAGTTAGAAGGTTAAAATATTCAGCAGAACTATTTGTCATGAAATTCTACTATAAGTCTCTGAAGAGATCAAAGTTTAAAATTTAGGTAAAATGAAAGAAATAAGTGAAGACTTAAAATGTGCTTAAGAGTTAATTTCGTGCTTATTCAGAATTGGCGCCCAATACAGCACCCATATGTGCAAAGGTGTTATTTATTCACCTCCCCATGCACTTTCCGGTAGATTGGGTATAAAAAACAAGTAATATCCCGTCGAAAATTGATCTTCTCGGATTAAAACAGGCCAGTCACCGAGAGGCCTTTTAGCCCTAAAAATTGACTAAAATTAGTTTAAAGCTGCTTTGCACTATAACTCTTAAAGTAAAGGTTTTACAGAAAAATACTAATTGGACATATCTACAGGCAATAATGTGGCTAGCATTTTTCTCATACACACTTTTGATGTATCAGTGACGCGTCATGGTGATTTAAGTGGTTAAAGTCAAAATTTGTGTTTAACCACTTAAGTCACTTTGACTTTAACCACTTAAATCACCATAACGCGTCATTGATACATCAAAAGTGTGTATGAGTAAAATGCTAGTTACTTCATTGCCTGTAAATATGCCCATATAGTATTTTTCTGTAAAACCTTTACTTTAAAAGTTATAGCGCAAAGCAGCTTTGAACTAATTTTAGTAAATTTTTAGGACTAAAAGTCTCCGGTGACTGGCTGGCCTGTTTTAATCCGTGAGGACCAATTTTTGCGGGGATATTACTTTTTACGCTCAATCTACCGGTTTGCAACAGAAATAACAATTCAAAAAAAATTTGTTTTCATATCTATTACTACGCCTACCTTCCCCTTCTCTACAAATGAGTGTGTAAAAATGTGTAAAGGTATATAACATGTACTTACGTAGGTACCTACCTTAATATATATTGTTTATGGTTAACTACTGCACCTATTGTGTTGTACATATTAAAGAATTTCTGAGAATTAAAGGTTTTTTTTTCGTACATTTTCTTGTTCAACAGTTTCGTTTCATATCGAACAATGAGAAACAAAAAATATTTATTAACGGCCGTAAGAAACCTTACAAGAAAATAATACAACAAGGTGCACCACCATCATCATATTTATAAAAGAAAATAGAACTCAGATATTGCAACATTCAACAAACAATCCTGCTTACATAGTTTTTTTTTTGTTTTCTTCCTCAAAAAGAAAGAACACATAAATGGCAAGTAAATATTAACCTTTTAAGGGTTAACGGGGTTAAAAAATGATTTTTATCAACATTTTTTGTATCTTGACATAGCAGACAACTAAAATTTTACTCTCAATCGAGTGTAATAGTCAATCACATTTAAGGTCAAGGGTTCAACTCCCAGTCACACAACAAAATCATGCGAACAATTTTTAAATTATTTAAACATGGAGAATATTTCAGTCACTGTTGATTTTTCTGCACAAATTTAATCTGTAGCTAAAAACTCAAGTTCTATAAGGGTTAAAGTAAGAACGAGGAAGAATAAAATCATGAAAACTGCAGAAAATTTGAGCTGGTTTCAGTTAGCAGAAGCCATCAGCAGGTAACTTTATATATTTGTTTTTTTTTTGTAAATAAGTTTATGGTATCATGTTAAGGGTGCTGCTGTATTTAAACTACTTTATGTACGATATTTCTTTTCTCAAGTATTTTGTATTTTAGCCAATTATGCTATTTGTTATATTCTTTAGGGGATTCCTTGGTGGGGATTCAGTAGTAAATATTTTAATTGAACAAATATAAATTTCAAATATTCTTCATAAACTAAAATGTTACTAAAGAGAACTTGACAATATTAAACAGATATAACATATGTCTCCCTTAACTAGATAACAAGTAGGTATAATACAAAAAAAAACAAGCAATCGTTGTAAAAGTTCTTTGCTTTTGTTCCAATGACTATAAATATAATTAAAAGCTTGAATGTTAAATACAACATACCAAGATTTGCTTTACTACTAAAGGAACTTTGGTTAAAGCAACAACTAATAATTATAAAACTAATAAAAATATTTGAATTTATTTCTCATTTCATTATTTGCTTGATAGTTTATATAAAAAACAAAAACTTAAATCTACATTATAACCTAGAGAAAACACCATAAAGACAATATGATGATTGTGCTTGGTAGTACTTGAAAATGCATTAATTGTCAACCATTGGTTCTAGGAAAGTTTCTTTCACAAGTTTTTTTCATAAGTTTTTTCACTATTTGTTGTAAAATAAATTGTGAATTCTATTTTAAATTTGTCATATTTGATTTTAAAAGCGAACAAAAATAAACTTATTGGAATAATAAATAATATAAATCTCCTGAGGATGACATTCGATGAATGTCGAAATATTGAGAAATAAATTAATTTTTATAATAACAACAACTGGCTTCGAGCTTGAATATTTTATTTAATTAGAAATTGAAGGATCCAATAAATATAAAATTTAAATTAAATTAACTCCACAATTAATCACGATTTCCTATAAGATGGTTACAAAAAATTTTACCCAAAACAATGTAAAATTTGCCCTGCGGCAATGACATTTTTGACCTTCCTGTGGTATCCAACTATTGGAAGCAAATAAAACGAATTATAAGTAATTGCGAAAAAGAGATAACAATAGGATTAAAATAAAGCTAAAACATTCGAATTGGAAAATAAACTGTTCATATGTTACTTAATTCTGGCTCTTCTGATGACAAAAACAAGCACTGTGTAGACTGTGATTGCCAACCCACAGTCATCGATGTGCCCTATATGGTGTAATTCGCTAGGAGTTGATGCTACGAGTAACAATTTTTAGAGTGTTTATGGTTCAATTCCCGGTCACGGAATACATAAACTTTGTAGAAAAACCTTCTTCATACAGAGATAAGATAAAATACTTTGATCACACGCAAAGAAAACGAGCAGAAAAGTTACCATCGGACATCGCACTGTGGGAAGTCACTGTGGTGTAATGGTTAGCGCGTTGGACTGTTACACGTGAGGTTGCGGGTTCGAGCCCCAGCCAAGGCAACATCAATTTATGAAAAATAATATGTATGAGTTTTTTCTATCCCTCATACATATCCCAGCGTCCTCCTTCGGTGTTCCCATAGCACTTAACCCCACCGAAATAAAATAATATAACAGGGCTATGAACTAAAAAGCTTCAACAAAGTTCGCCAACTCACCATCAGATGGCGCGCAACAACTGTTCTAAAAATCAACATCGCGCGCAATTACAGTGTTGCCATATTTGAAGCCCTTCTTCTTTCACCACCTTTCACTTCTTCTCTATCCCCTTTCCAAAGGAAGCAACACGTGAATTAATAGGAAGAATTTCCTGAGTGTTGCTTCTCTTTCTAAAAAAAAAAAAAAAAAAAAAAAAAAAAATACATAGAAATGGTAAAGGCAACTCTGTTTCAAGCGGACTGTGTGTTAGGCTATCATGTTGTCTTGAACGTCATTTAAAAGGTTTTGTGCAGCCCTTTAGTAGGTAGCCTGATTGAAAGACGATTAATGTTTGGATTGGAAATTTGAATGGATTGAAATGGACTTGCGTTCAAATAGACCTGTAGAAATGGACTTTTATGCCAAAACGGATTCCTTCTTCCACAAACAGTGTAACTATTAAAATTAATATCAATACGCTGTTTTTCTATTTTTTTTTTTTTTTTAATTTCAAACAATAATGACGCTAACTGAACGATGACGCTCATAAAAATATGCACTGACCATCTTATAGTTGGAGAAATCATACCAATGATAGCTACAAATCTAAAATGATTTCGATTATTATATACATGATTTCTCTCAATTGAGATAATAATATGATTGTAATTCGAAGAGAAAAATATGATTATGCAAATAATATATGATTGTGCTTTCTAATGCTTTTTCTTTGCACCATTGTTAACCAATGCTTTGGGTAAACTTATTTCAGTTCAATAAGCTATATCTTTTGAAGTCGTAATTGGTATTTCATTCTGAAATTTAAGTACGATATTTTTGTAGAGATAAACTATCGAATTAAAAATTAAATTAAAAATTTTGTTCTTAATATTTTTTCGACCTACTCTTATCTACTTTTTTAAACCGGGTTGATCTTACCATAATTGTACTATTTTTTTATCTGTGTTTTGGAAAGCATAGTTATCTTAAAATTTATATTTATTTTAAACAGTTATCTTGACAAGTCTACGCTTGTTAAAATAATTTAATTAATGTTTTTGCAATGAAGATTACACTCACAATATATTTTCCATAACCGTTTGAGGTTTATTTGAAAAGTAAGAGCTAAAGTTTGTTCTCAATTGAAGAATCAATTAAAATATATTGGAACATATAGTTTAACTTTTTTTATCAGTCAATAAAAAACAAGCCACAAAAAAATGTGTATCGTGTGTAGGAGTTGATATTTTCAGCCAAATGTTCTATTTTTAGTTTTCTATTTTTAGAAAAAATAATTGAAATAATTTCGTTGTTTTCTGTTTTAAAACAAAAAATTCAAATATTTTCGGTTTTCTTTTATGTTAAAATAGTTTCTTTATATACAAAATTATTTCAATTCAAATTACAAGAAATTCTTTACTCGTACACACAAACATAGGCAATATGAACGTGTGTGTTGTGTGTGTAGTGTTTTGAAAATTAAAAAAAAAAAAAAAAAAAAACTTTCAACTATGAAAAAACTAACTACAAAATCGTCTTTTTTACGTTTTGTCAGTTAAAAATTGATGATTGTTTTAACAGACTCTTCAATTATTTTTATTTCATAATGTTGGGTCTTAATTTTTATTAAAAAAAAATAAAAATAGTTTTTTTGACCTTTTTATTAATTAATTAGAAATTTATTAATTCAGTTAGAGACCAATTTCCTTATTATGAATTAACATAATAAGTACTTTTTTCAAAAACTGCTATTTTTCTTCATCAGAATATTCTCCTAACAAATACTTCACAGAGTTTTTTCTTTCAAAAACCTCTAACACTTTCAGGAATGAAAAGACGATCGTCTCGGGGATTTTCCAAGTCACCACTTTCTAAAGAAAACTGAAGAAGGGGACTTGGAAAATCCCCGAAACGATCGTCTTTTCATTCCTGAAAGTGTTAGAGGTTTTTGAAAGCAAAAACTCTGTGAAGTATTTGTTAGGAGAATATCCTGATGAAGAAAAATAGCAGTTTTTGAAAAAAGTACTTATTATGTTAATTCATAATAGAAAATTGGTCTCGAACTGAATTAATAAATTTCGAATTTATTTTTATTTCTTTTATGGATTGTTTAAACAATGTTTGAAAATAAATAGCTAAATGCTTTGAATATAATGAAAAATCAGCAGTTCTTTTTTAATTATGTTTTCAATTAATTTAATATTTATTTGAGGTTATTTTTAACAATTAAATATTGTGAGTGTGTTTTTGAAAATAAAAAAAATTCCATAATTTGTTTTGGTCCTAACATTATAAAATATATCAAAACTAATGCGATTACTATTTGTAACTTTTGAATTTGTCGTCAGATTTTGCTAATTTCACTGTACAACAATTTCGAATTTTTCCAAAATTCTGACAATGGATTTTGGTAGAGGAGACAAAAAAAAAATATACATATGGGTGTCGGCGTTTTGCTTTTTGTCGGCGATCAAATCGGAAATTTATTTTAAAAAGTGTTTAAGAGTTAATCTCGTACTTATTCAGAATTGGCGCCCAAAAGTCCAACAAACCTGGATTTTAGGGGGAAACCATGTGAATCTTCCATTTTAGGTATAGGCTGTGTTCAGCGAACTTATGTAAAACACTACAAGGAACATTTTTGTGGAACATTTTAACCCTCTAACTCTTCAAGAAAAGAGACTTTTTTGGGCCTCTTTTAAAAAGGGACAAGAAAGACCCGTAAGTTGAAGAGTTAGAGGGTTAAAATGTTCCACAAAAATGTTCCTCTTAGTGTTTAACATAAGTTTGTTGAACATATCCTATACCTGAAATGGAAGATTGACATGGTTTCCCCCTAAAATCCAGGTTTCTTAAACATATGAGCGCCAATACTGAATAAATAAAAAATTAACCCTTCAACACATTTTAAGTTTTGACTTATTTCTGGCATTTAAGTTAAATTTTTAACTTTCAGGTCTTCAGAGACTTAAGTAGAATTTCATGAGAAATATTTTTGTGGAACATTTTAACCCACTAACTCTTCAATTTGCGGGGCTTTTTTGTGCCTTTCTAAAAAGGGGTTAAAGAAGTCTCTTTAATTGAAGATTAAGAGACATAATATGATCCTAAATAATGCTAATATCGTCATCATGGATCATAATATGATCAGTAATTATCATATTTATGATCAGTAAGAATCACATTTATAATCAGCAAGAATCATATTATGATAATTTCGTTTTCACCAATCATGTTTAACTATATTTTTTCTCTGCGTGAATATTGCTTATTTCTTTGGTTTGTCTCCTTAAGTGCTTTTCTTAAGTAGTAAACAATTTTTAACTACAAGTTTTTTGTTTTTGAAAACTGAAAAAAAATGTCTGTAAAATAAATAAACCTAATGAAAATTTTTAACAAGTTTTTTTAATTTAAAATTAAAGCAAACATGTTCCTTTATTACTTTTCTTAATAAACCGTATTTGTAAAAATGCATTGTTTGCAATTGTCAACAAAACATTTGTTTCAAGTTAATTAAATTTCAATAAAGTTCATTTCATTACTTGTTTTCTATGTAAATTCTTGAAGGTCTTATACAATTACGCAGAAAACTACAATAATTTATTGTGGTAATTTTTTAAATAGACATGGACAAATTTTTAAATGTCTCTCAAATTAGTCGAAAAAAACCTTTAAAAATAATTTCATTTAAATGTGTGCCTAAGGTTCTTCTACAACCTGTATTTACTTGAAGTTCCTTGCCCTGGACATTAGTTTAATGTGAAAATTGTGATAATTTTGGTTTAAAAATTTCTCTATTAAATCGCGTAATGTAACCTTAAAACGTGATCTGGTAATAATTTGTCAGCTACAACAAACATCTATATAAATTTCTTTTAAATTATAATTATGCACGCATTTTCAAAGACAATTAGATTAAAGCAAAAGAAAGAAATAAAATAAAATCACGTGTACGCATTTAACGCACTCTAATTAAAAAGGAAATCTAGATTTTTTTTGTTCATCAAAATTTACAAAATGTTGTAACACATGGCTGCTAATAATTTCAAAGATTCTTAAAGTGTTTTTTTTTAAGAATATTTAAGAAATTTCTGTGCATGTTTTCTGTAAAAGAAATCGTTTAAAATAATGAACAAAAGTATGTATTACAAAAGTTTGTAAAAAAAAAAAAACGAAAGCAAAAAATAGATAGTGATACAAATCTTTTTACTTCGTTAAGTTTACCTTGTCTAAAGAAAATAACGCATTTAATAGATACTAAAGTAGATATCTATAACAATATTATATTCTGTTTTTAATGCTTTCAACCATGTTTTTGTGTATTAAACAAAGTGATGAAAGTGATAATGTTGCTAAATTTATTTTTTTTAAACAGTTTTTGTGCTTGATAATTTTCTAACTGAGGTTGGCAATGCAAATAATAAAAATATATAATTCTATACAACGTTTTTTTTCTATATTGATTTTGTATCCATATTAGTCTTTTTATTTTTTAGTTAAATGTATAATTTAACAGAGTTAAAAAGAATTAGTTCTTCTTGTAATGAATTTCTTTAAAATTTCATTAAATTTTTTGAATTAAGGAACAGTTTTAGAAAACAATAGGAATTAATTCTTATGAATGAATTTATAAAAAGAAGAAAGAATTGATAAAATACATATTAATTACAATATTAATTGCAGCTGTCTATATGATGTTAAAACAACACTGTACTAAAATACATTATGAAATTTCTCCCGGCAACCTGACTCCAATATACATGCAAGCTGCCTGATCTAGAACGTAAAAACCATACATCAGTTTGGCAACATTTGCGAAAAAGGAGACACGGAGGAGCATGAAAGATAAACAAAAATCTAAAAGTAGAATGTTTGTATGTGTCTGTGTTTGATCACTTCTGAGTAAAAAACAATAACAGAAAGCTGAATAGGAAAGCAAACTATGAATTAGTTACATTGCATTCAAGGCCTTACTTGGGTGATATGGCTAAGCTGTCGCACCTTTGTATAGTTATGTTTGTAATGTAGGAATAGGCACAGGTTCGATTGCTGCAGCTGGCGTGTTGTTAAAAAATTATCATATAGCGACAATCTGACAATAAAATATAAACAATAATACAATTTAATGGATCTCACCCATAGAAAAAGGCATAAACTAGATCTAGTCTGATTTTGTAAATTAATGTGTTCATAATTTTTAGAGAAAACTGTTTATTTTTCTTCTTAACCTCAAATTAGTGGGCGCTGTGGTGTAATGGTTAGCGCGTTGGACTGTTACACGTGAGGTTGCGGGTTCGAGCCCCAACCAAGGCAACATCAATTTATGAAAAATAGTAATATGTATGAGTTTTTTCTATCCCTCATACATTTCGCAGCGTCCTGCTTCGGTGTTCCCATAGCACTTAACCCCACCAAAGTAAAATAATATAACAGGGCTATGAACTAATAAGCTTCAACAAAGTTCGCCAACTTACCATCAGATGGCGCGCAACAACTGTTCTAAAAATTCAACATCTCGCGCAATTACAGTGTTGCCATATTTGAAGCCCTTCATCTTTCACCACCTTTCACTTCTTCTCTATCCCCTTTCGAAAGGAAGCAACATGTTAATTAATAGGAAAATTTCCTGAGTGTTGCTTATCTTTAAAAAAAAAAAAAAAAAAAAAACATACTAAATTAAAGAATTAAAATTTAGCGAATAATTTCTTGACCAAAATGTTAAATATTAAAACTAATGAATTCATTCACTGACGAATTCCAATTTATACAACTATTAATTCTATTGTTCTGGACATTAAATGAGATTTTAATGCACTTCAATAATTTACAATTTATTTTTTTGAAGCACCCTGATGTTTATAAATATTTCGATTTTCACATGGGTCAGTTAAAAAAAAATGAACTAAGGAACTCACTCCTTCAAAGATCTGTAATTAAACAAGCTAACTATTAGTTTTTTAGGCCAGTTTTATAGTAGTATTTATTATAATTAATAATTATTATTTGTAACAAAAAAGTTTTATAAAAAAAATTACGTATTTAGCACACATTTAAAATCGTTTTTATATGTTTTCATTATTCGCTCGACAAAAAAAAAACGCCTTTCACACTTTAATAAATATAAAAAAAATCTAGTATTGACTTTCAATTTATTACTAATTAAATAAATATACAGCAAAACCTCTTAAAAGTGGAATTTTTCCATAAGAAAGTTGTGGTAAAGTTCTAATAAAGAAAAAAATCAATTAAAAATTTGATCGGAATATATAATTGATTAAATATTTTATATAAATTTGTATTCAAACAAATAAAAAAATTCAATTGAATATATAAAAGAATTCAATTAATATTATTATTTTATATTGAACACCGATATTTCGTCATTCATTGAATGACATCCTCAGGGTATAGGGAAACAACAATAAATAATTAAAAAACAATTTAAAATATTTTTAAATAATTATTTTAGTTTTTGCATTAAAAAATACAAAAATGAAACAACAAATAAAATCTAATATGACAATATCATATCGAAATTTGGGCTTCAGGTAGAACAATATTCTAACTGAATATATTTTTAAATATTTAATATTAATTTTCAAAATATTTCAAATTACTTTTAATTGTTTGTTGTTGTTTCCATAAACCCTGACAATGTCATGCAATGAATGATGAAATATCTGTAATATATATATCAAATAATAATAACAGATATTTTATATTAAAAACTAAAAGAAATTATTTTCATAAACCCTGAAGATGTCATTGAATGAATGTCGAAATATCGATGATATATATAAAATAACAAAAATATTTTATATTGAAAATTAAATGACCTCGAGCTAAATTATTTAATAAACTCATCAATTTCAAAGGTCGAATATTAATATAAAAGTTCCCATATTATTTTCCCCTAAATTGTGTGATTAACTCATTAAGGTCACGTCATAGATCCTCTAGACAAGCTGCAGTTATATACGCCAATCTTTCATTAAAAAAAAGTTAGTAAAAGTTTTTACCTTACAGCGCTCTCTAGTGGAAATATTGTGAAAATTCCAGATTTACACATGAAAAGCGCAAGTGGAAGTTCAATTCCAATTTGGCTTAAACTTTCCCATAATATTTTTTATACATATTCACAAATTTTTCACCCTACAACTAGCCCTGAATAAAATTCTTTCAAAATATGAAAAATCGATCCACCCTATTGTGCATATTATAATAATATTTAACTTTTTCTATATTTCCATGAATTTGATTACGTTTTTTTTTTGTTAATAACAATATTAGTTTACAATAGATTAATTAATATTTTTTTTATTGTTTTTCCAAATGAGTACCCTTAATTTAAAATATGCTGCAGTTTTCACTTTTTTCTAAATGAAAAATATATGTGTAACATGATTTTTTTTTTTATTTGGTTTTGGGTTTTTGCTGTAAGTTTTTCCATTATATTATTTTTGATGTTCAGTTTTCATATGAAAAATGTATAGGGGATAAGGGGGAGTATTCGCCAGTAGGAAAAAACCTCCCCCTCTAGTATACTTGAATATAAGAGAGAGTGTTATTAAATGGTTTAAATGAATAGTACTACAATATAACAAAAAGGGACCGAAACAAGTGACCCATTCTGTTTTTCTTCGAAATTTAAGTAGAGCTGGCACCAAATTTATTAAGAGACCATAATCATACGAAAAATTTTGTTAGTGCCAAGCCCTAGTTTTTTACAATATTAACTTGTTTTACATTAAACTTTTATTAAACTATGAATCTAGATATTTTCACAATTAGCATCAGATTTATAAAATTTGGAATATATTGCCAGAGGAGGGTTTTTTTTGAGGTAAATTACTACCTTGCAACTATAGGTTATCTTGGATTTTTTTCTTGTTTTTCTGGTGAATAGAATAGTTTTACTTACGCTTCATTTTAATCGTTAAAAAAGCAACTAAAGGTGCCATTTTCGTTCGTTTTGTGTTTATTTAAAATATTAAAGTACTAAAAATTAACAAATTTATGAAATTTCACTGGAAATTCCTTAATTTTATTAATATCACTTAAGAATTATTCGGCAAAACAAAACACAAAGAGAGTAAACAACAGCTGGCTCTTTCTGTCAAATATCGGTTATTATGGTGGTGCCATATTGACAAACACACAATCCCGGCGAGTTTTTTATCAACAAGTTTAAAAGTATGCCAGGGCTCTCATGCAAAGCGCGAAAAAAAAATATCAAACGAATTATCACCTTCTGCTGAAGAAGAAAATGAACAAGCTGGAAAAATGTCAAGAAGTGATCTAATTTGTTTAATACTAAATTCAATGTATGGGCTCTTTAATAAATAATAAACTGACTCTGGAAAATAAAGCTCTACAAGATGAAGTGGTTAAACTTAAGGAAGCAATAGAAGAAGACAAGCGAAAATTTAGGAAAATAGAAGAAAATTTTTGCAAAAAGAAAAGGGGTATACCATGGTAAAAATCTGCTGCAGATGCTGTTAAAAAGTTGTTATAAGAAAATATTTTTTTTTTAAATAAAGAGAAGCAACACTCAGGAAATTCTTCCTATTAATTAACGTGTTGCTTCCTTTGGAAAGAGGATAGAGAAGTAGTGAAAGGTGGTGAAAGATGAAGGGCTTCAAATATGGCAACACTGTAATTGCGCGAGATGTTGAATTTTTAGAACAGTTGTTGCCAGTGTTGCCAGGTTAATTGGGCACAAAATCGTCAAATTTTTTTGAAAAAATCGTCAAAATCGTCAAAATATTGCTAAGAATCGTCAAAACTTTAATAATCAAATATTTTTATTATTATAACCCTAAAATCATAATATAAAAATTTTAAAAAATCACCCGGTTTTTGGTGTCAGCTGAAATTTAATAAAAATTCTGAAACTTTAGTTTTTTATTTGATTGGTTTAAGTGTAGGAAACTTTCAATGTAAATTGATTTTATAACAAAAATAATTTCTATAGAAATAACGCAACACTTCACCGAGGTGTTTTAGAAAATAATACTTTAATATTCCCCTGTAAGCATTTGGAAGATATCTTCCAAGAAGATATTAAAGCGATATCTTCTATTTATCATTTGAATGGAAATAATCAAGTAGTATTTTGAAATTGTCTTCCATTTATGATTTGGGAGATAAATCGGTGATATTTGTAAAAAATAATTGAAAAATTTAATTTATTGTCATAATTTTTTATGGTAATATTGCGGCAATATTAACTTTTTATCATCCGGAAGATAAAGAAAATTTGTTTAAAATTTTTTGTCATTTTGGAAAAAATGAAAAGAAAATTTGTACAAAAATAACCAATAGATACATAGGGAACAAATTTCTCGAAAAAATTAAGATTTAATGCGTGGAAAAAATCGGCTGCGATAAAATCAATATAACTAATGTGTTGGTCAATGGATTATGTATGCAGATATTTTTTCAGGCTTAAATTTAATAATGAAAAAAATAAATCGTTTATTTTGTAACGGGGAGTTTATTTGGCGATATCACATTTTTATCTTCCAGGTAATAACTTAGCGATATCGCTGATTTATCTTCGCATTGCCTGGAAGTATTGCTTTCGGGTAACAGTTGTTCCCGACGGAGGAAACTTCCGCAATACGAAATTGATATTGCCGGCAATAAATGTTTTCTTCCTGGCAATAAGATCGGGGAATCTTCTTCGTATTGAAATACTTGATGGGTCGTATCTCCAAATTTCAAACAATTTTATGTATGTATTGAAAATTTACCATATACTGAAATTAATTGTTAAAAACAAAAATCATATCGAAAAAGCTTTATATTTTAATGTACTTAGTCTAGAGATATTTAACAGGTACCTACTAAAGAATTTACATGAAAAAAGAGTCTGATATGAGATACATCTCTTCGAAAAACATGTTACATTTATTAGAGATTTAGGAAAAACTATTTTAAATAAAAATAATTACCAGATTCTGTGTTAGCTTTCCTAAAAAAAACCATCATATTCTAAAATGACTACCTTAAATAAAAATTTTATGATAAATATTTATAAATTACCTGAATATATTTTCAGATTTATTGATTTAGATAATGGAAAAATAACGTATTTTTTCAACAATTGTTGCTATAATTCCTATTGAAAAAAATCGTCATTTTGAAGAGGAAAATCGTCAAATCGTCACTTGACTATTTTCTATAGTAAAAATCGTCAAAATGACGATAAATCGTCAAAACTGGCAACACTGGTTGTTGCGCGTCATCTGATGGTGAGTTGGCGAACTTTGTTGCAGCTTTTTAGTTCATAGTCCTGTTATATTATTTTACTTCCGTTGGGTTAAGTGATATGGGAACACCGAAGGAGCACGCTGCGATATGTATGAGGGATAGAAAAAACTCATACATATTATTATTTTTCAAAAATTGATGTTGCCTTGGTTGGGGATCGAACCCGCAACCTCACGTGCAACAGTCCAACGCGCTAACCATTACACATAAGATAGAAACAGATATTGGAATTGAGTATGCGATAAAACTGTATGAAGGTGAAGAAAAAATGACAGTTATTGCGGAATTGAAATCGGCTGGGATGGTGGTAGAAATATTTAAATACATAAAGAATTTAAAAAAAGAAACATCTATATTTATGGAACGAGATCTATTTATGTGCTGAGCGTCAACAATTCAAGAAGATAATGCTTCAGTTAAAGACTGAAATTCTCAAGATGGATACAACGAAAAGGATTAGTGTGAGGAATGTTAAAATGGTGATCGGTAATAAATTTGTTTATATGGAATGAAAATAAGATACTGGTGTGTGGTAAAAAATTGGGAAAGGAAGAACTCAAAAATATGTACGGAGAAGTGATTTTGAATACAAGCCTAGATTATAATCAAATTTTGGCCAAGAAAAATGCAAAAAGCTTTAAGTAAAACTCAAAACAAAAATATAGTTGTAAAACCCCAGAAAATAAAGATATATTAGAAGTAGTTAACAGTTATCAGGAAGTAAATTTAACCCTCTAACTCGTCAATTAAAGGGACTTATTTGGCCCCTTTTTAAAAAGGGACAAAAAAGACCAGTAATTTGAAGCGTTAGAGGGTTAAATGTTCTTCATAGTGTTTTAAATAAGTTCCTATAACTAAAATGGAAGATTTACATGGTTTCCCCCTTTGAGCGCCAATTCTGAATAAGTACGAGATTAACCCTTAAACACATTTTAAGTTTTGATTTATTTCTGGCACTGAATTTAAATATTCAACTTGGATGTCTTCAGAGACTTATGGTAGAATTTCATGAGAAATATTTTTCCTGAACATTTTAACCCTCTAACTCTTCAACTTATGGGGCTTTTTTGTCCCTTTTTAAATAAGAGTCAAAAAGGTCACTTTTTACTAAATTTTTTTTTTCAAAACTGGTCAGTGGGTCAAGCTAACAATAAGCCCACGAATTGATATTTGAAGCATACAAACGAAAACTGTCTCAAAAAATTTGTTGGTTTTATAGCAGAAATACTTTTAAAAAAAGATGGCTACTGCTCCCCATTCTTCCCTATTCACTATTACTATTTTCCAGTGAAAACTTATGGTATAGCCAAAACCGTATTGTATGTAGTACAATTTTATTTAGAGCAGAAACAATGTTTTTTTTATTGTTTGGTTCAACTTTTGCAAGGCTGTTTTTGAAAACTATTTTTGCTGTTAAATTTTAATTACAAAAGAATTGATGAATTGTAATTGAAAAAAAAGGGAAAGGGTAATGTTTTTTTTTTAATAATGTTGTTCTCTAAAAGAGAGTAATCTAGGTAACAATTGTTTTAAAAAAAGGGGGAAAGTTATGAATACGAAAATATTTAAACGTCTCAAAAAGCGCTGAAATGTAAAATAAAGCTCTAGAATTGTATATCACTAAAATAAATTTATAGCCTTATTTATTAAAACACAACTAATCAAATAATTTTTTACAATTTTGTATTTTTTAAAACACGACGATGAATGCGGTGACTATCTGTGTTGACTTACGTAGTTTTCAAACAAAATTGTATGGAAAAGTAATTTTTTTAAATCACCAGAGCATTATTTTAATCACTTGAATTTTTCACTTGAATTTTACACAAAAAAGAATCGAAAAAAACCACTAGAAATACACTAATTAACGATATTTAAAATTTAAAAATATATTTTCCAACACAATAAAATGAATTATAACACCACTTTACTTTTTTTTAAGAATTTTATTGTTTTTTGTGTTTCCTTCTTTGTTTACACTTTTATATTATTTTTAAGGGATGCCATGAATAAATTATATGAATCCCCACAAAAAAGGTTTAAATTTGTCCAATTTTGCAAAAATATGGCCACTTTTAAATGTAATGATTTGACAATTCAAGTGATAACGTGATAACAAAAAAGGAAAAATTTAACAAAAAGTAATTTTTTTTTTTGGCGGCAACAAGATTAATTAATTTTTGATATTATGCAATGTTATTATTACTACAAAAGGTAAAATTCCATTGTCCACCCCAGTCGAAAAAAAGACTTTTCAATGCCTGCTTGTGGAACAACTTCATGGCTGTTTCTACGTTTTTCTTTCACCGGAGGCAAAATTTAGTTAGATTTTCGTTCGTCTATCACTTTATTATGAAGAAATCACCTTTTTAATAAGGTTTACTTAAATTTAATTCATTTTATTCAAAGTTTACTCGTCTTCATTTTTTTTGTTTATATTGTCTTAAGTTTCGAACTTGTCATTCACATTAATTGATAACGTTAAACTTAAATGTATCGTATTTAACAAGGTGTTTGATATTTATAAAATATGATAATTATAAAATATATGTATAAAAATAATTATTTTTGAATCAATTCTTCAAAGCTCTGATTTGATTTATACTTTACGAATTATCTCTTAAAACAATATATTTAATCGAATCAAAATTGAATCAATATAAATTAGACTAAATCATTATCTCACTTTATTCAATATCAAATCATTGATTTTAAATTATTATAAATTATTTACTAATTCATAAAATGAATAAATTTTTATGCGAATTGATTCAAAAAAGAACTATCTTTTTCCAACTCTGCCAGTAGCTCGTTAAAATTTGGGCAAAAAGTCAAAATGCGTAAAATTTAAAACTAATAATAATAATAAAAGAAAATTGCGTTATTATTTAATTAAAAATAATTTCCGTATTACATTTGAATTCAGATACGTAAATGGGAAATACTAAATTTTTGGGGCAAAGTGTAATATCATTTCCTACTCAAACCGAGACATTACATAATTGTTGCTTTCAAAGAGGAGTTGATTTATAGCTGGTTTTACCAAATCAGACAGTTCATATACGAAAGTACAAATTCTCATCCCGTAGATTTTTTGTACCTTATGTAATGTCTCGGTTTTTTTGCTGAGTGGATAATACATTCTTCAAGTTAGAAAAATGAAAACATAATTTATATTTTTTTTTGTTTTTCAGCATCAAGATAACTTAATTATGTTTTTGTTACAAAATCTACATTTACATTGAAAGTTTCTTTCACCTTAACCAATCAAATAAAAAACCAAAGTTTTAGAATTTTTCATAAATTACAGCTGACACCAAAAACCGGGTGATTTTTAAGTTTTCTATTATAATTTTAGGATTATAATAATAAAAAATATTTGACTATTAAAGTTTTGACGATTTTCAACACTATTTTGACGATATTTTAAAACGCAATGACGATTTTGACGATTTCTTCAAAAATATTTGACGATTTTGTGCCCAACTAACCTGGCAACATTGTTGGCAACATTGGCAAGAGAACGAGAAACAAAAAATGAGAGAAAGAGAAAAACCGCCTTTAAAATAAAATAAATTCTATTTTATGACAGTGTTGGGGGGTTTCAACCGCCTAGGGGGTTTTCAGGGATACCATTTTGTTAAGGGGAAATTTGGAGGATAAGAAATTAATTTTAGGGATAGTTTTGCCTTGAAAAAAAATTAAATTTTAGAGACCGATGATTGGTTTTGTCAAATTGTTAATAGTTTTTCACATAAATTTTTAATTTCTTTTAGCCTACATATTTTTTAAATTGAAAAATTTTAGACTGTGACTAGGAAAGCAAAGAAAACCAGCTAAAATATAACGAAGTTTTTTTTTTATTACAACAAAAAAGTTAATTATTTGTATTTATTAAAAATAAATTGAACCAAAAACTTAGAAAATGGTTGGATTTTTTAAAATTTATTTTAGGGGATGTTTTATAGTGGTAGAGCAAATTTAGGGGGATTTTTGGACAATTTAGGGGGATTTGTAAAAAAGACTTGGCATCACTGTTTTACGATCTCATTGCCCGGCGGTTTTAAAATATCAAATTGTCTGGAAAAAACCTCTCCGCTTTTATTAGTGGGCCTACACTGAGAGAATTATCTGCATGATATTAATAAATTTTTGCATAAAACCAAAAAAGTTTCACTGGAACTGGCCCATTGTAACTTTTCATTGAATTAATGAAAGTTTGCATAAAATGTAGTGAAAAGTTTCATTTTATTTATTAAAAGTTTCATATACTCATTGAAAAAGTTTCATTAAAACAAGATTCATAAAATATATGAAGTTTTTTTTTATATCAAATTTAAGAAAGTTGTAATTTTCTTTGTGACGAAAACTTCATTAGTTTGCTGAAAAATTTCATTAAAACTCGTCCAGCTAAATTCTCTCTGTGACAGTGATGCCATTTGTAGGGAAAATTCCCTTTTTGTAGGGATTTTTTTTCAAAAATTCCACGTATAGGGGAAAAAAGACAAATTTTTTTTTTAATCTAACATTTTCAATGAAAATAATACAAAGCTTATGGCAAAGAAATACTAATTTCACTACTCTGTGTGAACAAAAAAAAATCCAGTATTAAATTTTCACATTTTTTTAAATTTCATTCAGTATATTTTATTGCATGAATTTTGCGGTAGATAAAAAATATATATTTTTTTAACAACGAAAAAATTAGTATTATGAAATATTTTTCTTAATAATTTTTTTCATGAAATATCAATAATTTTTCGAATTGAAGGGTCAATTTTATAATAATTTTTTTTTTCAAAATATTTTTTACATACGAAATTTTCAAGCAAAATATCTTACTTCATATTTCGCACAGAAGTCTTACTTATTTCCGAATATAAAACTGGTCATAATATTCAAAAACACTATTCATGATTTCGTCTTCGATTAGTAAGAAATTATAATTTATTTGTTTAATTATAATTTAGGCCCTGCGCGAGGTGGCTAAATTTGTTCTAAACTAAATACAAATTGACAAAAGGGTTTAAGACTTCCTTAAAAATTGTTTTAAAAAATTTTCTAATTTCAAAAAAAACTTGTAAACCTGAATTTAGTTTAGAATTAGTTTAGCAAGTTCCAATCCACCCTTAAAAAGGCTTTTTCATAAAAATTTCAGAAAATTTCTATCAAATTTGATTCAAAAACTTGAAATTGGTTTCAAACTATGGTAGTGTTTTGTTAAATTTAATGCACATATGGTGTAGGGAAGATTTTTTTTTAGATATAAGGGAAAAAGGGAATTTTTTTAACAAACGTAGGGAATTTTAAAAATATCTTCTGGCAGCACTGCTCTGTGTACACGTTGTGTGTGTGTGTACTCGTTTAATAGTACCATTTTAAAGGATGATAAGGCAAATTGTGGTATAAAAAAATTGTTTTTGTTTTTTCTTTGATATTTTAAATGTTTAATAGCGCTCCTGGATTAAAACAAGAAATTCTCATGGAGTTTTTAATTTAACCTAAAAAATATTTCTAGAAATTCTAAAAACTTCGTCCTTCTCCTGGCAATTTTCTTTGGAAGGAATGAAATAAGAACAGGGGCCTTCAACAGATTATTATTCACAATTTTTTAAATAAGTTTTGGGATTTTAACACATTTAATACATTAACTTTTTAGTTTTTTTATATGTTGCAAATTTAAACTACTTTTACTTGCTGCCATAAAACTTGTCTCGTGGAAACAAAAAGATTTTTTTTATTTACAAAATAATAAAAATTGTTTAAAATAAACAAACCTGAAAATAATTTCTTCATATTTTTTTATTATTTTGCTTTTTATTTAAATTTTTTTTTTCATTATGGTTGACAAATTGTTCCATGTGGTTATAATCATCATATGTTTTATATACATTAACGTAAATATGTATAAAAATTATTAAAACGAAACGGCCATAAAATATGATTGGTATTTATTTTTTTTTTTTGCTACATTAATAAATAAATTAACATATAAAAAATGAAAACTTACCAAAATGATGATGATAAAAAAACGTAATTTCGGTAAATGTTAATTATTCAGGTCTGCAATGAGAAGAAATAAATAGAAATTAATAAATAGTTGAAAAAAAAATCCTTTAAATATAAAAGTTTTTTATGAAAGAGAAAGGGAAATATTTCCATTTAAATATACATATAAATTTAAATAAATATATAATTTTTATAGTTATATGAATGTTTAATTAACCCAATTCATATGAATTATATCTAAGATGTATTTTTAAACAAAAATATAATTGCACAATGTCAGTTAATTACTTTATATTTTACTCGTGCTACAATAGGCTGACATTTATAGAAGCGGAGGTAGTACCAGATTTTTTGTAGGAGAAGTCCTCGTAGCTGTAAATTCATAAACTCATAGAACTAAAGCTGTAAAAATAGCAGAAGATAATTTCAATTTTGTTAAAACTCTATAAAAAGTTATTTAACAAATTTGGAAATTTTTTTTAAAATTTTCTTAAAGTATAAAATTAATTTTGAAATAATAAAATTTTTTTCACAATTCGTTTAATAATATTTAACAATTATTTAAAATTTTACCGTAGATTTTAGTTGATCTGAAGATTGTTACAATAAGTGTTATTTTTGTTCGGCTTTAAGATAATAAAAATAGCTTTGTGATTTTCGTTGTAATATGAAATAAATAAGTAAAAATGTTTGAGTTTACTTCTCTAAATATTTTTCAAATTGGAGTTAGCATAAATACAAAAACTAAAATCTACATTATAACCTAGAGAGAAACCCCCTAAAAAAATCTGATGATAGTGCTTGGTAGCACTTGAAAATGCATTAATTGTCAACCATTGATTCTAGTTAAGTTTTTTTATAAGTCTTTTTTCTCTATTTGTTGTAAAATAAATTGTGAATTCTATTTGGAATTTGTCATATTTAATCTTAAAACCGAACAAAAATAACACTCATTGTAAATAATTATTTAAAATTTCATTAAATTTCTTTTAAAATATATTCAACCCTATTATTTTAAATTTTTAACCATAATATTCATCTAGTTAGCTCAAATGTTTGTCATATTATAGTGGTTTATTTATTTAACCGCGCTAAATCATAGCAATTAGTAGACAAAATTTCAAGTCTGCTTTTAAATTTAGTAAATTTGTTTAATAACTAAGTTGTTTTTTCTTAATGACCTTGTAAAATGTTATAATATCATATATAATTCACTTTCTTTTATACGCCGACAACTTTTACTCAAGGTTAATTATAGTTAGTAAAGATACCAGAAGCGACACATGGATAATAATGTTTGTACATATAGTTATTTGTTTAGAAAAAAGGAAATGATAAAAATTTTAAATTATTAGCATTAAAAATTTTTTAAAGTTCTTTGGATTTTTTTAACGTAAAGGGACAAATATTTTTCCGGAACATTTTAATCCTCTTTCTGTTCAATTAAAGGGACTTTTTTCACCCCATTTTAGAAAGGGGCAAAAAAGCTCAGTAAGTTTAAGAGTTAGAGGGTTAAAATGTTACGCAAAAATATTTATCATGAAATTCTACTATAAGTCTTTAAAAATAACAAAGTTGAAAATTTAACTTCAGTGGGAAATACATGCGATATTAACAAGTCTTCAGAATATGATGGGGTTTCTAAAGAAAAATTTTAAAAAAGGAAAAAAGTCCTTAAAATCTAACGAAAATTTCTGTACAATGCAAAAGATTTTTTTAAGAAAGTTCTGCTTAGATTCTCCAAGATTTCCTTGAGAAAAATGTTCTAAAATTTGGAAAAATCAGGAAATTCCTTAGAATTTCATGAAGTGTCTTATAAGCTAATTCCAAAGTTTTTTCGGTTATCGTTTTGTTTTAAAAATTCTTTGAATCTAAAGACTTTTTTTTTGTTTTTTAGAATAAAACTTTTTTTCTAAAAATTATAAACACTAATTTTTAAATCAGACTAGATCTAGTTTCTGCTTTTTTGTATGGACAGGCTTCATCAGTGATTTTCAATTAAATTGTTAACTGTTTATATGTATCATTTTTTCAACAACTCGTCGGCTGTGGGGGTTCAAAAACATGTCCCCACATTACAAACATAACTATACTGAAGTGCGACAACAGCTTAGCCACCTCACCCAAGTAAGGCCTTGAATGCAATGTAGCTAATTCATTATTTTCTTTCCCATTCAGCTTTCTGTTATTGTCTTTACTCAGAAGTGATCAAACACAGACCCATACAAACATTCTATTTTTAGATTTTTGTTTATCTTTCAACCCTTTTGGTTTTAGAAAAATTATTAGATTCTGAGAGCTTTTCCTTATATAAACGTTTTTAGATTCTGTGGACTTTTTCTTATAGAAAACTAGCAGATTCTGAAGACTTTCTTATAAAAAAATCCTCAAGTTTTGATAACTTTTTATTATAGAAAAATCCTTAGTTACTTAATTCTGAGAACTATTTCTTATAGAAAAATTTTCAGATTCTGAGGGCTTTTTCTTTTGGAAAAATTCTCCGATTGTCAAGACTTTTTCTTACAAAAAAATTATCAGATTCTGAGGACTTTTTCTTATAAATAGCTAAAATATAAAAATTTGAGATTCTGAGAACTTTTTCTTATTGAAAACTATCAGATTCTGAAGACTTTTTCTTATAAAAAAATTTTGAAAACTTTTTATTATAGAACAATTCTTAGTTTCTTATAAAAAAATTCTTAAATTCTGCGAACTATTTCTTATAGAAAAATTTTCAGATTCTGAAGACTTTTTCTTTGGAAAAATTCTCCGATTGTGGAGACTTTTTCTTACAGAAAAATTATTAGATTCTGAGGATATTTTCTTATTGAAAACTATCAGATTCTGAAGACTTTTTCTTACAGAAAAATTCTTAAATTTTGATTTTTTATTATAGAAAAATCCTTTGATTCTAAGACTATTTTCTAACAGCAAAATTCTTAAATTCTGAGAACTATTTCTATTTCTTATTAAAAATTTTCACATTCTAAAGACTTTTTCTACTAGAAAAAATTACACACAAAATTTGTACATTTACATCGAAAATGCGTTAAAATAGAAAATATATTGTTAACAGGTAGCGGGTAAAACCTTAAGATTAGACCTGGGCAATTCAAGTAAATTTAAAAACTCTATTGTAAAGTTAACTGCTTTAGATTCTTCCACCACTTTATCAATAGAAAGCTTCAAAAGCCCGATTACCATACATTTCCTTTATGTTATTGGCAACTATCAGATTTTTGAGATTTTTTATTATAGAAAAATCCCTAGATTCTATAAATTTTATCTTACTGAAAAATTCTTAAATTCTGAGGACTATTTCTTATAGAAAAATTTTCACATTCTGAGGACTTTCTCTGCTAGAAAACTTCTCAGATCGTGGAGACTTTTTCTTAATAGGAAAATTATCACATTCTGAGGACTTCTTCTTATAAATAGCAAAAATATAAAATTTTGTTATTCTGACAAGTTTTCTTTATTGAAAACTATCAGATTCTGAAGAATTTTTCGTTACCGAAAAATCCTCAAATTGTGAAATTTTTTATTATAGAAAAATTCCTAGATTTTAAGAATATTTTCCTATAGCAAAATTCTTAAATTCTGAAGCCTATTTCTTATATAAAAATTTTCAGATTTTAAGGATCTTTTCTTTTAGAAAAATTCTCAGATTGTGGAGGGTTTTTCTTATAGGAAAATTTTAGGATTCTTAGGACTTTTTCTTATAAAAATTATTACATTCGGAGGACATTTTCTTATAAATATCAAAAATATTACATTTTGAGATTCAGAGAAATTCTTGCCAGCCAAAAAAAATTGGAAGTAATGCTTAACAAACTACTTCTTTAACTGCTTCACCAGTATCCGTTAGTGTATTTTTACAGCTTTTTTTAGAAATATTGTAATTCTGAACAACTTCAAAAAATCACTTCTTACACTGCTTTCAATGTATCCGTTAGTATATTTTTACAGCTTTTTTAGAATTACTTCTGAACAACATCCAAAAAATCACTTAAGTATTGCTTCTAAAGCATAAATGCTCTAAAAGTGATACTAAAAAGTGCTTTTGGTATTAGTTGGTATTTCTAAACAGATTATCGCGAATTTCGGGTTCGGTTCCTGGAGGGACCAATATTTTTTAAATTTTTTTAATTTAATTTTATTTTTTTTAATATTTATAATTAATTTGTTTAAATTAAATATTTTTTTTTATTTTAAAATTTTTAAAAATATATAAAACAAAAATGATGAAAAATAGCTTTTTATATGCTTATGAAAATAGTACTGAAAACAATATTGAATTGGAGTGCACCTTTTACACTGGTTTAGTAAGTACTTTTATTGAAAAGGATAAAACACAATAACTCCCAAATGACAAAGTGGTATTTTTATGCCAGTCAACTTTCATATCAAAGAATAGCACAGCTAGACTAGCAATCATGAGGTCGCAAGTTTGATACCCGGTGGCGGCATTAAAAAATTTTGTAAAATAAAAAAAAATATATTTGTTTTGCGAAGAATTCTTTTTAACTTCTAATTGATGAAAAAGAGTTTCCTTTGCCCTCGTTCAAAAAGTACTGAAAAAATGTTGAAGTGGGAGTACTCCTCTCCTATGACAAGTCAATGTTAAAATCATTAGTGTTTATGTTAAAAAAGAACTATATCTAGATCATCAATTGTAGTGCTTTTTCTACTGCTGAGGCATCCCTTTTTTTGCTCGGTATGTGAAATTTTTTTCTATTTTAAAACTTTAATTTTATCAAATTTTCGAAATTTTCCATTTACATCCTTCACGCTTGAAAATCGTTCCTTTTGCAAAAAAAAAAAAAAAAAAAAAAATTTAAGACCAAAAAGTAGCTAATTATGTTTTGCATTGATATAATATAACTTGTTTAATAAAAAATTGTTATTTTTATTGAAGACCGCTTCTTGGCGGCCTTGGGCATTAAAGGCCTAAATTGTTTAAATTAATATATGACGTATTGCATTCCAATCTGTGATCAGCCCTTTATATTGCGAAGACTATCATAATTCTTTATACCTCTTTCATTTAAATTATCGATATGAATTTTGAAGATATTTTCAATAATTTGAATTAATAAATTTGTGAAATTACACACAACAGGTTATTGTATATTTAATTATTCATGCAGTGTAGTATTATCATATGGGAGTGTCTTAATATTGTACAAAAGGAGTGTATTTTTAATTTAAATATTTATTATATATTTATAGTTCATATAAGAACATTAAGGTGGGTCGATTAGTGAAAATTTACAACGCCTTGAATATGAAATGAGGGAGTTTGCTGAAATATTGAAAATAATTCCACAATTTCCACTAATTGGCTTGTATTCTTGTTCGCTCGGTACACTGAAATTTGGTACACTGGGACCAAGCACAAAGCCTATCGATTTTGGTTAAAAGTGATGCATGTTTAAATCTTATCCCTGAATAAAGCCCCAAAAATTGGCTCTTTTTTTTGTTTTGTTTGTTTACACTACACTGCAAAAAATATCTGATTCATAAATATTTACATTATGTAAACTATGTAGAGAATAGTTAAATTCCCATAATTTTGGTGTTATTTTAATATTTTTTATATTTTTAAAGAAACTTATACCGGCGTGTAATAAAAATCGTTCGGTTTCAAAACGACCGTTTTTAAAATTTCAATTCTGAATATTTTGTATTATTTTTAAAGCGATAAAAAGACGTAAATCAATATATCTGATTCAACTAAAGCGGTTAAAACAATTTCACACCTTATTGCTCTTTCTATTCATTATTTTATTTTTAATCAAACCGATCGGTTTTTCATCACATGCCAGATAGTTTTATTATTATTATTGACATTAGGCAAATAATTTCAAAATATTTAAAATGTTTATAAAAAAAAATGCATATTTTAATATAATTAATTTCATAACAGAATTCATAAATAAAAACCTATTTTTTAACCTATTTAATGCAAACAGTTTAAGACTGTTATTATTATTATTATTATTAATAAAAAATGTTTTAAGTCTGTCTACCAACTATTTAATTAAAAAATTATACAGCTTTAGTTAGAGATATTATAAAGAAAATAATAATAATAAACAAAAACCTTTAGCAATTTTTCTAACTACTATTTTTTATGTGTTTTAATAAAAAAAATCTGCTAAAAACAAAAGAAAAACAATAGCTTTTTTTTTTAGAAAATTATTTTCCTTTCTAAAAAGAATTGTTGTTTTTTCTAATACAGCATATAAATTCTTTCTCTATTTATTGCAATTTTTTTTTATTGCATACATCTTTTGTTGCTATTTACCACACAAGTGACGACGCCTTTAGGTTGTATTTTTTGTAGCATAAATACATTTTTACACAACAATCTCCTCTAGGTTTTAATTAAAAACAACCAACATAAACATGCAGAGATCAACCAAGAAAATTACTAAAACTGATGATAAACTCCACCAGCTTCTTTTTATTTAACGTTTGATGTATACAAAAAAATAAATGAACGGTTAAAAAAAGTCAAGAAAAATAATAAGAAAAAACCTAAAACCAAACAAAATTATACTTAAGTTATACATATAATAACACTATACAACACCACAGACATCATCAATTTTTATTTAAGTTTTTTTTCCTACGTCTTCTTCTTTTATTTATAATAAAAATGCATCATTATCTTTAAAACCCTACATATAGTAATGGCTCAACAACTACATAAACTGGGGGTGATTTAAATAGAAGCACTAGATTTATGATTTATTGCTCGAGGCATTAATATGCTGCTTTACTTATGAAAAATCTTTAATAGACTTTTAAAACTATACTTAAAATAAATGTAATTTTAAGAATAATGATTTTTGATTATTGACTTTAGATTATGCATTATAGCGCTATTATAATACATTATAACGTATTATATCACGATTGTGATAACAAATAATATATTATATGGAATTATAGTACTAGTATAATGCATTATAATGGATTATAACAATACTATAATGTATTATATCAGGGTTATAATTCCAAATAATATATTATAAGGTATTATGACGGTGGTATAATGCATTATTATGAATTATAATATTGGTATAATGCATTATAATGAATTATAGCATTGGTTTAGTAATTATAATGGATTATAACAGTGTTATAATGCGTTATAATGTATTAAATCAGGATTGTGACTCCAAATAATATATTATATGAAATTATAACAGTGATATAATGCATTATAATGGATTATAACAATACTATAATGTATTATATCAGGGTTGTAATTCCAAATAATGTATTATAAGGAATTATAACGGTGGTATAATGCATTGTATGGAATTATAATAGTGGTATAATGCATTATAATGAATCACAACATTGGTTTAATTATTACAATGGATTATAACGGTGCTATAATGCATTATAATGTACTAAATCAGGATTATAATTCCAAATAATATAGTATATGAATTTATAACAGTGATACAATGCATTATAATGGATTATAACAATGCTATAATGTATTATATGAGGGTTATAATTCCAAATAATATATTATAAGGAATTATAACGGTGGTATAATGCATTGTATGGAATTATAATAGTGGTATAATGCATTATACTGAATCATAACATTGGTTTAATTATTATAATGGATTATAACGGTGTTATAATGCATTATAATGTACTAAATCAGGATCATAATTCCAAATAATATATTATATGAAATTATAACAGTGATATAATGCATTATAATGGATTATAACAATACTATAATGTATTATATCAGGGTTATAATTCCAAATAATGTATTATAAGGAATTATAACGGTGGTATAATGCATTGTTTGGAATTATAATAGTGGTATAATGCATTATAATGAATCATAACATTGGTTTAATCATTATAATGGATTATAACAGTGTTATAATGCATTATAATGTATTAAATCACGATTGTGATTCCAAATAACATATTATATGAAATTATAACAGTGATATAATGCATTATAATGTATTATAACAATGCTGTAATGTATTATATCAGGATTATAATTCCAAATAATATGTTATATGGAATTATAACGGTGGTATAATGCATTGTATGGAATTATAATAGTGGTATAGTACATTATAATGAATCATAACATTGGTTTAATCATTATAATGGAGTATAACAGTGTTATAATGCATTATATTATATTAAATCAGGATTATAATTCCAAATAATATATTATATGAAATTATAACAGTGGTATAATGCATTATAATTGATTATAACAATGCTATAATGTATTATATCAGGGTTATAATTCAAAAAAATATATTATATAGAATTATAACTGTATTATAATGCATTATAATTAATTATAACGGTATTATAAAACATTTTATTTCATTACAATCTATATATAATGAGTTATAATCGAGGTATAATACATTAGGAAGGATTATAACCATTGTAGACTACGTTAAAAATCATGTAAAAACAACCTAATATTATGCAGCACAGTACAATTATAATTCATTATAATGTATTATATCAGGATTATAATTCGGAATAACACATTATATGGATACATAATATAATAATAATAATATAATGCATTATAATTAATTGTAACAGTGTTATTAAACATTATATTTAATTATAATATAGATATAATGAATTATAATTGAGGTATAATACGCTATAATTATGAAAATAATAGGATACACTAAAAAACATATAAAAAGCAACCTATTATTAAATATTATCATACAATCATAATTCATTATTATGTATTATATTGGTATTATAATACGAAATAATATATTATAGGGACTTATAAGAGCAGTTTAATGTATTACACGCAATGCTAATAGAGGTATAACACATTTTAGTTGATTATAACAGTGTTATAATGCATTATAATTAATTATAACGGTGTTATAATGCATTATAATTAATTATAACAGTGTTAAGAAACATTATATTTCATTATAATCTAGAAATAAAGAGTTAAATTCGAGGTATAATACAATAGAAAGAATTATAACCACGAAGGAATACGTTAAACAAAACATCTAATATTATGTGTTACGGTACAATTATAATTCTTTATAATGTATTATATAATATATTATATGGATTTATAAGAACAGTATACTAAATTATTTATTTATTATTTATTATTTATTTATTTATTTATTTATTTATTTATTTATTTATTTATTTATTTATTTATTTATTTATTTATTTATTTATTTATTTATTTATTTATTTATTTATTTATTTATTTATTTATTTATTTATTTATTTATTTATTTATTTATTTATTTATTTATTTATTTATTTTCGTTTATTGGTATCCTGATAAAACAAGAATTAAATCTTTATCATTTAAATTATCAGTCATAATGAATTAATATAATCTATAACAAGAATAATATTGAAATAAATTTATAATGAAATAAAATTTTCAAATGAAAAATAATAAAATTAGTGAAAAGAATTTATTTAATTTTTTTTTTTTTTTTTTTTTTTTTTTAAGGAAAGTTTCTAGCCAAAATGTTTTGGGCAAGCCGTCAAGGGGGAGACTTTTAAACTTTTTGCAACTCCCTGTAAGAATTTCCTAAGTTTTTTTCTTTTAATTATTAATTTATAAATATTTTATATTTGATCGAATATCATAATATTTTATTTGGAACTGCTTTTACACAAATTTCTTTAACTGTTTATGTCTCAAACAACAAACACTTAACTTAAACATGTTTAAGCCCCCATCAGAGACACTTGAGGCTACAGCCAGTGGTATTCATTGCCTGGTATAATAATCATCATACATGTAACCATAAAACGTCATAGTTTTTATATACAACATTCCGTTTTTCATCTTTTCTCAGCTCTTTTTTCATGAATAACATATAAAAGAAACCACATCAGTCCGATTATCATCATAATGTTAATGATGATAAAAACTGAAGATGATGCTAAGACATGGTTATTTATTATAATATAAAGAAAATAAACATATAAAAATGTTAAAATATCGACAACTTTTAATCTATAAATGTGTTATGCAGTGAAACGTTTCAATAACGGACAAAGGCGAACGTAGAGAACTTAAAAAAAAAATCGTTGTAAAAAAATCGTTGTAAATTTCTTTGCTTTCGTTCTAATCACTATAAATCGAATTGAATGTTAAAACACAACATTTAAAAGTTTGCCACTAAAGGAGCTTTAGTCATAGCAACAACTATAACATCGAGAAAAATAATAACTTTGTTAAAAACATGTAATATGAAATAAATAAGTAAAAATGTTTAAGTTTACTTCTCTAAATGTTTTTCACTTTGTAGTTAACATATATACACAAAAACTTAAATCTACATTATAACCTAGAGAGAACCGCATAAAGGCAATCTGATTATAGTGCTTGGTTGCACTTGAAAATGCATTAATTGTCAACCATTGGTTCTAGGAAAGTTTTTTCTCTATTTGTTGTAAAATAAATTGTGAATTCTATTTGGAATTTGCCATATTTGATCTTAAAACCGAACAAAAATAACTCTCAATTTTAAAAATGATCAGAAATTAATGCATAGTTTAGAGTCAATGAGCTCAGAAGAGGTGAAGTCAATTTTTTTTTTTTTTTTTAAATTCTATTGAAACAGTGACTATATTTCGAAATTTTTTTAATTATACTGAAAAATAATAATAAAATAGTATAAAAAGATTTGTTGCAAAATATGTCAGAAAAAATCATTAAAATGTGCCCGCTAATCAGAAGTTAAAAAACCTCTACAAATACCAAAAAAATTGGATTTTGAGATTTCTATAAAAAGTTATTCCCATCACAACTGTGATAAAGAAATGCTAATTACTTTCCAATATCCGCTATTGGCAGGTTTTACTGTATATTTGAAATATATATATTCCCATCGTTCCTATAAGGAGCATAAGGCCTTAAAATAGCGCCAGCTTATTAAAAGATCTTAATATTCTTAAAATATATAAATGAAATTTTAAACTTGCTACAATAAAACAGTCATAGTTTTTTTCAATTTACAGTTTTTATAATGACTTATGGACATTTAAGTTGGCAACACTTCACTACTACAATACATGGCAAATAAGTAAAAGTTTTCCTTTAGGCTTCTTTATGTTACAAGAAGTCTGACTCTTTAGGCATTTTGTTTTTTAATGTCTTTATTTAACCTGGATTGCAGTTGACATTTTTATGGGTTTTCTGCATTCCTCTGGGCATAACTTCAAAAATGTTCTAAAAAAATTTAAAGATTTTTTAATTTTGTTAACAACCCAGCAAATATTGTGTAGGTTATTATGTGCCCAGCTGGAAATTGGCAGCGCCTTTTTGGGGACAAGGTAGCAGGTACAGACTTTTACCAAAGACGTCGTAAATATATGTTGCCACTTTTTTTCTTTTTTTTTAAATCATAAAGATAAACTTCCCATTTTGTCAATATAACAAGAAGTTTTTAGAAATTGACGCTGACTAACTGAGTATTTGACAAATGTGTGGTATGATGTGCTGAGATCTGGCCAGATCTGATCTTTTTTACACGGGACGTATAATGAGAGAATTATCTGCATGTCACTAATGAATTTTTGCATTAAATCAATGAATTTTCACTGGAGCTCGGTCCATTAAAACTTTTTATAAATGAACGCAGTTTTTAATAAAATTATATCAAAAAATTCATTTTACTTATTAAAAATTTCATGCACTCAATGAAGAGGTTCGATTAAAAACTAGTTTTATAAAAATGATGAAGTTTTTTTGTTACAATGAAGAAATCTTTCATTCACCTTGTGTAGAAAAATTCATTAGTTCATTGAAAAACTTCACTTAAACCCAGCCAAGAAAATGTTTTTCTCTGTAAGGTACTGTAATTTTGTAGCAGTTGTTTGAAGCAGTTATTTTTAATAAAATTTAAAATCGATTCAACTTGATGAAGTGATGTAAAAAATAAAAGACGCTTTCAACTCCACACTTTATCGTCAGATAATTAAATTTTTTCCCTGAAGATGAACAGCGAAGTGGTTTCGAAATATTGAAAGAAAATAAACGGTTTTTAAAAATAAAACTTAAACAAAAAAAAAAAAAAATTTTTTTTTTGATTTTTAAAATTTACCGAATAAAAAAACCCATCACACAACAACAATAAAGGTAAACTATACATTTTTAATATAAATTCTTGTCGTTTATTTAACCTTCTTTTATATTTTTAATTTCACAATTTTCTTGAGCGTAAGGTTTGTTTTTGATATATAAAAAAATTTTTTTATTTTCGATATTTCGCTACTCCATTGTGTAGCATCTTCAGGAAATAAAAAATTAACAAATTATGAACAATTTGAAAGTTTGAAAAAGTTGTTCGAACTTTCAAATTGTTCATAATTTGTTAATTTTTTATTTCCTGAAGATGCTACGAAAAACTTTTTCAAACTTTCAAATTGTTCATAGTTTGTTAATTTTTTATTTCCTGAAGATGCTACACAATGGAGTAGCGAAATATCGAAAATAAAAAACTTTTATATATAAAAAAAAAACAAACCTTACGCTCAAGAAAATTGTGAAATTAAAAATTTTTAATATATCTAGCAAATTTTAATTTAATTTAAATTCTAAAATAAATGATATTTAAATATTTTTATGAAATAATTTCATATATTTAGTTGGAATATAATTTTTTTATATGTATAATAATTATATATATGTATTTGTACGTTATAATGATAGTAAATGTAAATAAAATTGCTCATTATTTAACTTGAGCAAATAATAATAATGCATGCAGTATACAAAGGATATATTCATATTTCTTTAGAAATGCATGTATATTTACTACTATTTTTTTTTAATTGATAAACAAATAAGAAAGAAAATATGTAAATAAATATTTGTGTTGAATTAGTATTTACATAACCAACATAAATATAAACCCAGCAATATATTTATGTATATTGTTACGTTTTTACCTTTTAAAAAGGTTGGTTTATTTCCTTTAAATAAACTGGGTTCTTTTCTATTTGCAATCAAAATAACCAATTCCACTGCTGACAACAATTGTTACGTTTACCTTCTAACACGTTCGTTTATCTACTTTAAATAAACCGGGTTGGTGCTCTTTGCAATTGAAATAACACACACTCCTTTGGTTGATATTGAGCTTATACACTTATTTTATTAAACACTTTATTATGTACTTTACATACAGCAATGTAAAACACATACAATTTTATTTATTAAAAAATAAAAAAAAAAAAAAATAAATGAAAACAAAATTTATTTAAATCAAAATATGAAAATCTTTTATATTTTTAACACATAAAAAAATGCTACTTAGAGTTAAAACTATCCACACATATGCATTAAAATGCACAAAATATGCTTTAAAAGGGAAACAAATAATGCATTTCTATATGGAAACTTCAGATGCTGAAAATTTTTTATAAAAACAAAGTCTTAGATTGTGATGACTTTTTCCTCTAAAAAAAACTCTCAGATTCTGAGGAATTTTTTCTATAGAAAATTCTTTGATTCTAAAGACTTTTTCCTAACAGAAAAACCTTTAACATTATTTTGCTGGGTTATTTGTAAAGAATATATGTAAATCATTAGTCAACATAAAAATAAAATTAGTAAATATACAAACAAAAAATCATAAGCTCGATGCATTTATACGAAGATTCGCCCTATAATTCAGTGGGAGTTAAGGAGTATCATATATAGTATAGGGCTTATAACCAATTTTACCATTACTTTGCTGGGTTATTTGCAAGGAATATAAGTAATTTTTCAACATAAAAATAAAATTAGTAAATATATGTAGAAACAAAAAACCATAAGTAATTCAATAAACTTTTCCTGTTCTTCAGTTTGTTTGCTGCATTTATAAAGTCAACAAGTTTCTTAACAAAATTAAACTGAAAGTGAATTTGTGTAGTATTTTTTTTTTATAAAAAAATAAATATAATAAAATATTTACAAAAAAAAAAAAATATAACAAAATGAAACTAAAACTAAAACACAAACTCAATATGTTTCATCATTACAAGCACATGTTGCACATGTTTATGTATGTTGTATGAGTATTTTTTTATACATATGTACATGCATATTGAGCAATATACTCGTGTATGTATGTAGAGAATGTGCATGTAGAATTAAAAAAAAAATGTAGAGAGCAGGGATTCATAAACTTTTATTTATTTATTTTTTGACAAAAACAGTAAAAATTAAAATTATTATAATGTAGTTAATATTATAATTAATTGTTAAAGAATTTTTCTAAAGTTCATTTACGGGAAGCTTAGGTTGAACTGGTTGGTCAAAAGACCTCGATAGTTCCTAGCGTTACCAGCTGAGAAAGAATAACTCCCACGTAAGATCAAGCAGAAGTGATGGCACCTAGAGTACCCCACACTCTCTTAACAAAAGTCAGGAGTCTCAAGATTCCGATTCCAGAGATTTCCTACAGATATCGGAATAGTTTATCTCCCAAGCAGTGATCTCCCCGGTACCCTACAAAACCTATAATCATCACTCGCAAGCTCTCCTGCTCTCTTGGTAAGAAGAGTCCTGCGGTCTGTATCGCCACCAGAAGTCCACAGTCGGTTCTGGTTAAGCAAAGTAGAAGATTTGTCATCTTGGGATTATAGGATGTCCACATAATACTCGACACTCGGTACTTTTCAGTGTTTCCCCAAACCACCGCAGACCAGCCCATTATAGTGGAATCTACAGTCCTGTTCAAGTACCGTAGTGGCACACGAATGCCCAAAGCCCTTCTGTCAGGCAAAAGGAACCCCCGTTTCACCAATCCGTCTGCAAACTCGTTTCCCTCTATGCCCCGGTGGCGCCGAAAGCAGTAGATGTGTACTCTTCTATTGGAACCGAGTCCATCTAAAGAGTCCTTACACTCTTGGACAAGCGATGAGTACACCAGATTAGGAGAGATCGTCCTAATCGCCGTCTGGCTGTCAATGTAGAAATTAACGTAAGAACCAACTGTCTCAGGGGAATTTTCAAGGTCAGCAGCCATTTTGGCTGCCAGTACTTCCGCCTGAAAAATACTACAGTCATCGGGAAGTTTATATGACTCATCGATACCCAGCTCCCGAAAAAAATCCGCAGCTCCGACTCTCCCCTCCATCTTGGAACCATTCGTGAAGAAATTAAAGGTTCTGTGGTCACAGCGAAGACCTGCCATAGTGACGCGAAGTTCCCATTTAAAGCATATTCTGTAGAAAATGTAGTCACTGCTACAATTTATCTCCCCAATGACTCTCACGTGGCCGTAAGGTACATACCTAAATTGACACGTAGTCCCTAAGTGAATAGCGGATTTGCTCGCAGTCCCCTCCGCTACCAGATTAATCGTTTGTAAATCCAGAATTACATCCAGCGCAAAGTACTACGTATGTAGTGCACCAGTAATGCATACCCGAGTAAAAAAGTTTAGATCTGATCTGAACTTTTTGGATCTAAATAGATATGATTGAATCTAATTAGATCCTGTACCAGATCTCATCAAATATGATCAGATATGGCATATGTGATAATACGTTATGGCAAGATCTGATCAGATCTAGTGCCAAATCTGTTCAAATCTAAAGTGATCTGGACAATTGCGCCAGATATGCCAAGATCTGATCGGATCTAATTAGATCTCAAATTTGTCCCCAATTTTGAGATCTAATTGGATCTGATAAGATCTACTAAGATCTAATTAGATCTCAAATTTGTCCCCAAGAGATCTACTGAGATCTGGCCAGATCTGATCTTTTTTACACGGGTAGTTCAGAAAGTCTGTGCGTACTCTATAGGCGCCTGCATTAGACCCTCTTCTCCAACCACGCTACGAGAAACATTTTTGTGGGATATTTTAACCCTCTAACTATTCAATTAAAGGGACTTATTTTACAAAGGGTCAAAAAGGTCCCGTAAGTTGAAGAGTTAAAGGTTTAAAATGTTCCACAAAAATATTTTTCATAAAATTCTAATATAAATCTCTGAAGACATCAATGTTGGAAATTTAACTTCAATGCCAGAAATAAGTCAAATCTAAAAACCAACCCTCTAAAATTCAGGTTTGTGGGGCACTTGAGCGCGAATTCTGAATAAGTATAAATTTAACCGTAAAACACATTTTAAGTATTAACTTCATTCTGGCACTGAAGTTGAATTTTCAACTTTGATTTCTTCGGACACTTATAGTGGAATTTCATGGCAAATATTTTGGAGGAATATTTTAACCCTCTAGCTCTTCAACTTAGGGTCTTTTTCCCCTTTTTAAAAGGGTTCCAAAAAGTTCCTTTAATTGAAGAGTTAGAGGGTTAAAATGTTTACAGTAGTTCGCTGAACACATCTTATACCTAAAATAGAAAATTCACATGGTTTCCTATGCCGATTCACAGTATATTGATTCCTTTCGTTCCTATAATGAGCATAGGGCCCCAACAAAGTTTCTCCAATCGTTTCTGCTTGATGTTAGGTTCTTAACTTCATTCCAGATTATTCCTGCTCGCGAGGCCTCCGTATCTAGCTGTATTCGCCAAGTGTGGGCAGGCCATCCTCTCCTTCATTTTAATTAATTTTATGAATAATTGAATATTTCATTACCACTTTAAATCAATGATTTGATATTGAATAAAGTGATTAATTTCAATTGATTCAACTTTGATTCGATTGAGTTATTCGAAATCGATAAATAAAAGGTATAGAGGGAATCTCTATTCCACTGATTGCTCAATTATAATTGGGAGGCTGTTTATGTGATCCACACGGGATTTTTGTACTCTAAATCCGGCCTGTTGGTAACCAAACTCTTTGTCGAGGAAGTCAGCAAGTCTTCTGTTGATAATGTTCGCGATTACCTTGTTTATCATGCTTTGGAGTAATCCCTCTCCAGTTTTTGAACTCCGTCAGATCACCTTTCTTTGGTATGTTGATTATGAAGCCCTCTTTTAGTTTGTCGCAAAACCACTACTCAGAGACTTAACAGCAGTTTTGTAAAAAGTATCTCTCGAGATCAGTGCTGTGTGTTATAAGAGTCAAGAATATGACGAATATCTCGATTTTAATAACTTACCCCCATTATGCTAGAGACCATAAATATTTATATCACATATCGTATTATTTGAGAATCTCTTCTTCAGTGTAATGTCTTGTCTCTTGCCTTTGAAAACATTGAACGTGTTCAACATTTAAAAAACTCCTCATTTTTTTTTTTAATTTTTTCAACATTTTACACGAAACACACATCAGGCAACATGTAGTTAGGGAAAAAGAAATTGCTTAAGAACAAATATAAGAATAGATTTTTCTGTACAAATTCGTAATATGGTGCAAGTACAGTGTGAGTAGTGTATAAATTCAGACATTTAAATGAACACATATTCAACTCATGCTTGTTTTAGTTACTTTTTTCTTCTTTTGAAAACAACATAATGTTTTGCAGAAAAAAAAAACGAAAGAAAAACATATAGAAAAATGGGAAAAACTAAAACATTAAACACTTAAATAAGTAAGAGTGTTACAAATGGGTTGAACAAATTGTATCGTGTATCCTTCATTTATTTAAAGTGCACAAGTTAAGGGGAATGTAACAGCAAATTTACGACTTAGTTAATTTGGGAAACAATTGATTTATTTTTTTTACTTAAAATTGTCGTTTTAATTGCCCTGAAAAGGTTTAAAAATCGTTCACTAGTAAATAAATTATCAAAAAGTGCATTTTCTGTCCTTTCAAAAATTCCAGATTAATGACAAATTTTACTATTTATTTCAGGGTTAGTCGATTTAAAAAAAAAAAAAAAAAAAAAAAAAAAAAATTAGTTATTTTTACAGTACTGGAAGTAGTTAGCTGCAATATCTGTCATTTGCTAAATCGTCAGCTTATTATTGGTTTGACCCATATGCCAAAAAGTCGGTATCGAGAAAAAGGATAAAGAATGTTTATATTAATTTTTCTTTAAATATATTTTTTCTTTAAATATAAAATTTTCATCAATTTTTTTACAATTAATCAAAAGGTATTAAGCTTTAGAAAAAATAAATTTTCTTATTTTGTGCTGCCTATTAAGTTTTGTTTTTCAATTGGACTGTCTTTGCTTCATATCCATAATTTTATATTAATCTTTGTTTAAATATATTTTTTCTATAAATATATAAATTTTCATAAATTTATATACAATAAATCAAAAGTTATTTTAGCTTTAGAAAAAATAAATTTTCTTGTTTTGTGCTGCATATCAAGTTTTGTTTTTCAATTTGACTGTCTTTGCTGCATATCCATACTTTTATGTAAGCCTTAAAGCAATTTTAATTTTTATTTTTACTAGATCTGTAAATTCTCAATAACTTTGAGTACTCGATACTACTCAATAAATAAATAAATACTGTTTATGTATTTAAAACCAATAATATTCAATACTCAATAAATAAATAAATACTGTTTATGTATTTAAAACCAATAATATTCAATACATTTACAACTCTTTTGTTGTTATGGTAATGCAGCACAACAAAATTTGCTGTATATGCCAAAGGGTGGTGTATACAGCAAAACAATGCTAAATCATTGTTAAAATTGCGGATATAGAGCAAAGTCGATGCTGGATATCACACATACGAAACAAGATATCGAAAACGGGTTTCAGAATCAGAAAGGTGGTATTTACAGTATATATGATCCATTTCTAAGTCAATTTTTTCAAATTTGGTTAATGGGTCAAACCAATAATAAGCTGATGAAATGCTGTTTATGTATTTAAAATCAATTTTAGCACCCTTAATAATTACAAAGCCACTTTTGTTTAAAAACCCTCTTAATTAAATACATAAACAAACGCTAAATTAATAAAAAAATAATTACACAAAAATGTTAATAAAATGTTAAAACTATGTTAACTCATGTTGACAATGGTCTCCTTTAGAAAAAAAAAACGAAAATAAAATGACAAGAATGTTGATGATGATATGAGGTTGCTTTTGTTAAAAGCAACTTGATGTTTGAAAACACACACAAAAAAAAATACGAAAATCAGCTACATTTTGGCATGATATCCTAAAAGATGCCACAAGTACAAAGAAAACCCCAACAAATATTTAAAAAAAAACAATTTTATTTGGTATCATGAATAAAACACAAAATGAAAAAATTAAACATGAAAAACCGACCAAGGAAATTTAGGCATATTGAGAACACTTACGAGGCAACAACAAACGGGGGCAATAACAAGTAGTAGTACAAAGTACCAGCAAACAGGCTGGCCAGACTTGGGATTTTCTACCCAAATTTGGGAATTTTTTGTTTTGCTCTTGGGGACAAAAAATTTGCCATTGGGGTCAGGGGATCTTTTTGGGGATTTAATTAATGATTTGGAGATATTTAAAACCTTTCGTAAATTTTGAGAATTAAAGTTTTTTTCACATAATTTCAAAGAAAGTTACAAATTTATTTATTTTATACATTTTCCGTAACAATTCAAAGCTTTCTTACATAAATAAATTCTTTAAGCCTGACATTTGTAAAGAATTAATGTCAAAGTAACTAAAAACAAATTTAAAAAGATAAATCTTTTTTTAGATAAATTGCCACTAAAATTGATTAATTTTATGAATTTTTGAATAATTTATTATCACTGTAAATCAATGATTTTAAATTGAATAAAATGGGGATTAAATTGAATCAATTTTGGAATCGATTAAATTATTTGATTTTTGATATGATTCGCGAACTATAAATCAAGGCAATAATTTTCGGTTAAATTTACTTGTTAAAATTGAGTCAATTCGTTTGATTCTATGAAAAGAATCAACAAGAATCAAACCGTTTCTTTCAACAAGATATTAATTGATTGAAATACGAAATAATTCAAACAATAAAATGGGTTTTGTGAATCGATTCGTTCAAAATTGAATCAGATTTAAAAATCCAATTAAGGAATTATATTTTTCAAGTCTACTACAAGACAAACTGGAAAATTTCAGAATTTACAAATTTTTTAAAAAATTATTTAAAAGTCTTGAAAATTAAAAAAAAAAATTTAAGGCACATACGATTAATTTGAGCAAATTATATAAACTCTAATACTTTTTGCAACATCTTTTTTTAGTTGGGGATTTTTGGGGATACTTTTAGATTTATTTGGAGATAACGAAAAAAATTATCTGGCAAGCCTGCCACCAAATAGCAACTATAAGGAGAAGAAGACACCACACTGCAAAACACACACGAGTACTCTTTTTCAATACAAACAGGCCAAAATTAAATTAGTAACAACAACCACGAAAAAATACAACAACATTAACAGTAAACGAAAAAAAAGGCAGACGCCAATGCAGACAGTAATAAAGTGGCATAATTGAAAAGTTGTTAGAATAATAAAATTAAAATGAACGAAATTTCATAAAAAGGTACTTTTTTATAAAAGGGGTGAAATTTTAACCCCTCCAAGTTTAAGTTTTCACTTATTACTGGCACTTAAGTTAAATATTTAATGCTGATGTCTTCAAAGACTTATAGTAGAATTTCATGACAAGTATTTTTGTAGAACATTTTAACCCTCTAACTCTTCAACTTAGGGGTCTTTTTTGTCCCTTTTTAAAAAGGGCCCAAAAAATTCCCTTTCATTGAAGAGTTAGAGGGTTAGAATGTTCCACAAAAATGTTTCTCGTAGTGTTTTACAAAAGTCCTCTCAACACATGCTATACCTAAAATGGAAGGTTCACATGGTTTGAACACTAAACACTCTTAAATGCGTGAAATTTGTGTAAAAATCATGAATTTAGGCATTTAAAAAAATCCATTTTTTTTAATTTGTGGTAAAAAATAGTAACTAATTTTTAAATGATCTATTATATAACAGTATAAACTTACAAAAGAAAAAGAAAAAAAAATAATAAATAACTTTATATAATTTTTTTTATACTCCATCAAACTTAAGTAATTTTTGGATTTTCAAAAAAAAAAATGTGTTTTTCGGAGCTATAAAAAATAATTGTTTTGTAAACATATACTAAAATTCATATTTTGTTTTAACTACAAATATATTGAAGTAATCAAAAAACAAATCTTGGAACAAGTTTTATAAAAAGATGTATTTTTGAGAATTATTTTCGTGAAACAATTAAAACCCATTTTTCTTTTAAGTCATTTTTGCATAAAATTCTCTGAGTCTAGCGCCCTCTCTTGGCGGCAAAAGCAATCACACCAAATATTTTTTTTCACATTTGTTTGAGTTACTTTCTTAACTTTAAAAAAATCCTTCTTTAATCACAATTTGAGACAAAAAAATTTTTTTTTTGATTTTTGTCCATGGGACTAAGCATAGTGAGACGTAACATAACATGTATTCTTGTTTGGTCCCCTCTGCCAGAATCAGTTGTCAGAACCTTGTTATCTTTTTTGTATTGTACAGTGTTATTAAAAAAAAACCTCAAAATGTTTAAATACCGATTTTGTTCAGTATGGGAATGGTCGTTGGACTGTTACACATAAGGTTGCGGGTTCGATTCCCAGCGACTGCAACATCAATTTGGGAAAATAATATGTATATATAAAACCATCGAAGTAAAATAACATAAGAGGGCTATAAACTAAAAAGCTTCAACAAACGTGAACTCTATATCAGTTGGCGCGCTACAACTGTTCTGAGATTCAACAACTCGTGCAATTACAATATTGCCATATTTGAATCCCTTCATCTTTCATCACTTTTCATCTGTTCTCTATCCCCATTCCAAAGAAAGCACCACATTAATTAATAGAAAGAATTTCCTGATAGTTGGCCCTGGATTTATTTAGCCGGAATATTCACTACTTGATTAATGAATTAAACTCTATAGATTCTTTGCTAGAAACTGCTTCAAATCGCTTTGGTTTGGTAATATCATTTTAGCTCAATACATTCACTTCATTTTGGATATTGCCATGAGTTATTGGTCAAAACATTTAACAGATTTTAACCATTTTCAATAGAGTTCTTCCAAGTGGCACTGCAAACGGACGCCCAATTTTATTTTATTCATTTTACAGGGACAGACAAACGGATTAACATCACTAAATCGATTCTGCAAGTGATTTAGAGTCAAGTACTAGTACCAGAGTACAAAATTTTTTTTTTCATTCATCATGTCACTCAAAACGAAATTTGAGATTACAAAAAAAAAAAAAAATCGGAAGCAATTTGAAGTAAAAAAATTGTGCAAAATAACTTCGCAAAACAAATTCGCGGAAAGAAAATTTAGAAAAAAAATTAGCGAATAAAATTTGAGAGAAATTTTTGTAATTTATTTGTATTTCAGCGTTTTTAAAAAATTTTATTTTATTATACAGTAAAACTCGTTTAACACGAATTGTCGGTTAATACGAACTAATTTTAAAGTCCCGACAGTGTGGCAACAATTTTCATTTAAAACACATCCGTTGTAACAACAGAATTTTTTCTAACCTAATCGATTCTGTTGCCACAAAAAAATGTTTTGAAAGTGCAGCAATCTTGCTTCTATTATGGCGGAATTTTTTTGAATTTTAACAGATAAACGGACAAACAGACATCGCAATATGGACTCCGTTTTTTGTGCTGATCAAGAATATTTATAGTTTATGGAGTCCCAGATTTTTTTCACGAGTTTTTGTACATGAGGAATTGGAAACTGATATACTCGTATATTATTTCAATATGGGAATTAAACATTTTATTTAACTTTTTGATTAGACGCTTTCAGGGACTTTTATTTGCGATTTCAGGGACTTTTATTTACCGGCTATTTTGTGCTATTTTCAAAAGTCGCTCTTAAAAGTTGAATTAACTATATTTTGTTGAAGTAGAAAGCTAGACCGCGAAGCCAACTAAAAAAGTAATGTAAGCCTTAAAAGAAGATAAACAAATATTTTTGGACCATTTTTAAAAACAGTTCAGTTTCCCAGTTTACCCCATATTACTGTACAATTTCTATAAATTATCGAAAATTTTATTTTCTTCCCTTGTTTTTTAGTAACTTATCAATTCTCCCCCCGCATTGAACACATGAATAGTTCAAAAAATGAAAATTCAACCAACAACAAACGAAATATTTGTGTGTTCCCAAAAAAAAAAAAAAATAAATAAAAAAAATTAAAAAATATCTTGAAAATAAACTGCAAACCTTTAGAGTGTTTTTTGTACTTGTAATATTTTTTTGCATTTTTTTTTGCCGAAATATTTTCTCAAAACTTTTTTGCTGCTTTTGTTTTTATTTTATGCTTAAAAGTTTTATTGCATTAACTTTACAGCAGGCTGATGGTTGACTGAATCAGCTCGTTGACTGAATACATTCAAGCTGTCATTCATTCAGTCAGTCAGTCATTTCATTCAACCAGTCCATCAGATGTTGTTATTGTTGTTATACATCAAAATCTCTAAAAACTGTTTAGGTTTTGTTGTAAAAATTTTACAATATTTTGTTTATTTGAACGGTAGTGATAAAAAGTCATGGTTTATGGTAGGAAAAAGGAAAAGAGGAATATACAAACGCGATTACAAATACAAATATAAAACCGGTCAGGCATACCACCGTTCGGTGGTTTTTTGTTAAGAGACTACAATACTGGTGCTTTTTAAACTTTAAGATTTTTTTGGAATTTAAAAGTTATAGAAAGAACAAGAAAATTAACAGTTCCTGTAAAAACGCATTTTTTTGTGGTTTAATGGTGTCATGAGTGGGCAGAATTACAAGTTCCACTTAAATCACCATGACGCGTCATTGATATGTCAAAAGTGTGTATGAGAAAAATGCTGGTTACTTCATTGCCTGTAGATATGCCTATTTAGTATTTTTCTGTAAAACCTTTAGTTGAAGAGTTATAGCGTAATGAAGTTTTGAACTAATTGTCGTCCATTTTTAGGACTAAAAGCAGGGGGTGACTGGCCTCTTTTAATTCGAGAGGACCATTTTTAGCAGGCATATTATTTTCTACGCCCATTCTACTAGAAAGTGCGTGGGGAGGTCAAAAAATAACACTTTTGCACATATGGGTGCTGTATTGGGCGCCAATTCCGAATAACCACGAAATTAACTCTTTTTAAACACATTTTAAGTATTGACTTATTTCTGGCACTGAAGTTAAATTTGCAACTGTGATATCTTCAGAGACCTATAGTAGAATTTCATGACAAATATTTTTGCGGAACATTTTAACCCTCTAACTCTTCAACTTACGGGTCGTTTATATCCCTTTTTAAAAAGTGACCAAAAAGTCCCTTTAATTGAAGAGTTATAGGGTCAAAATGTTCCACAAAAATATGTGTACTATTTTAAGAGTTATAGATGGATAAATCCGTGAACCTTTTTTAGGATAGTTTGAGGACATAAATGTGAACGGCACAGATCTTATTTTTTACTCTCAACCTATCCGAAAATGGGCGGATAGCTGGAAAAATAACACTTTTGCACATATGGGTTAGACTGTCCCGTAAAATAGCGATTTGTCGATTTTCGTTCATTACACCCCCCAGTTTTATTGGAAATGGTCCCAAATGGAAGAAATCGATTTTTTTTTTTTTTGGAAAACGTTAACCCGTGCTGAAAGTTGGACGAAAATTGCCCTTTTTGGAAAAAAGTATATTACTATTAAAAATTCCCAAAATTATAAATTTCGAAAAAATTAATTTTTTATTTCACTTATTCATTTAATAAAGTCAAAATTATTCAGATATGGAATTGTGACTTCATCGGATAGCATTAACCCACTTTTGCCTGGAATGAAAAATGACCCACGAATTTGATAAAAATGCAAAAACGTGTTTTTTTTAAATTAATTTTAAAGATTTTTTAAAATGCTTAATTTGGAGATGTCGATTGATATTTGTACCACGCAATAGTTGATATTAAAGAAAAAAAAAAAAAAAAATTGGAAACATGATAATTCGAGTTTGTGTTTGGAGCGACTGCTTTCCAGGACATTTTACAAAAATTGCTCATTTTATCAGTTTTCGGAAAAACATCACTTAAATTTGGTTAGACTATAATTATCTTTATATTTGCTTGAAAAATCTTTAACCCTTAGTGGCCTTGGGTCAGAAAAGTCCCATGAAAGCCATTAAATTGATAAGAAAAACAATCTCAACTGGATAAATATAATTATTTTATGTAACGTGATCCATATGGGGTTAATTTTTATACTTTTGGCGCACAACAACTGTTCTAAAATTCAACATCTCGCGCAATTACAGTGTTGCCATATTTGAAGCCCTTCATCTTTCACCAACTTTCACTTCTTTTCTATCCCCTTTCCAAAGGAAGCAACACATTAATGAATAGGAAGAATTTCCTGAGTGTTGCTTCTCTTAAAAAAAAAAAAAAAAAAAAATATTTTAATTTTTTTAAAAATGGTTCTGAAAATATTAAACATAATTATTAAACTAATATTTCCTATAGCACATCCTCAATTTAAATTAAATAAGTTACTGCTCATATTAAGGCATATATACACCGGGAAAAAAGCACCCATTGATTTACAAATATTATTTCATATTTAACTGCACATTTAGTTTGTTTTTTTAATGTATTTTGAAATTAACTATGAATCTTGTTAAAGTAAATATGTTTGTGGTTAATTTTTTTTTTTTTTTTTTTTTTTTTTGTAATAAATTAAAAAGCAAACATATTCAGTTTAAATTCAAAGTTATTTCTATTTAACTTAATGTTTTTTTTTGTTTTTTAAATTTTTCTGTCTGTAAATTGGTTTAAACGAATTACAATATTTTGTCACGATCAAAAATCATTGAAAATGTCACATAATTTATTTTAAATTATTTTAACAAATTAACATTGTATTGATTTATTTTGAAAAGTATACAAGTTGCATAATTTGGTATATTAAAAAAAAAATAACTCTCAAAAATTTTATGATTTTATGAATATTTTGTGTGGAGTATTTAAATGAATAAATAAATATTTCCTAATTCAATTTAAAGTAATCTAGTTATAAAAACTACATATTAACAAAAGTAAATGTAAAAACCTTGTAAAATTTTATAAAATTATATGCAAACTTGTGGAAAAATTAAACATTTTAATAGTAGTTTTCTTAACAACTGGTAGAGTTTAAAATAACAGACATTTTTTATATTTATTACAAGTTTAAATTTTTATTACAAAGTGTTTATTGCAGCTAAAGTTTATCTTTTAGTGAGACAAACACATTTTTTGTTATGGATTTATAATATTTTTTATAAAAGGGGAATTATTTAAATTTTTGCTTCAAAAAAAATACTAAATATATAAAAGGGGATTTTTAAATTTTTAAAGGGTTTTAAACTAGCATGAATGGGAAATTATTTTGGGAGAGTTTAAGTTTTCATTTTTTCGATAAAAATTATTTAAAAATTAATCAGAATTTTAATGAAAGTTTGATCAATTAATTAAAATAATATCTAAAATTAAAAATTTTCTTATTAAATTGTATAAGTTTTCTGCTGGAATTGCATGGTTTTATAGCACTTAGCTCTTAAACTCTTAATGACGCACATGTGCGTCAGGCTCAAAAGCATTGAATCGAACTTTAGTTTAAACACAAAATTATTTACTTTTTGAGAGCCTTTGGTATTAAAAAATTGGAGCTTTTGTTTTCAATATTATTGTTTATTTAAAGTCCATTTATTCTAATTAACCCTCTAATCCACAAAGCTGGCTTTAGACACTGTTCATTTTTATAGCTATATTTGAAAAATTTTTAATTTTTTAATTAAAGAATGATGATTTATGATTTTCTACATTTTTAGTCAATAAATTTTTAGTGTTTAAAAGTAAGAAAAATTCAACATCGCAAAACTAAAAAAAAAATTTTTTTTTGAAAAGTACAACAATTTAAGAAATTTATAAAAATTTTATACTTTACTGCAAGATAATAAATTTTTAAGTATAATTCTATCACTGAAATTAACTAGAATTATTAAATAATTGAGCTTGTGCTCTTTGTTGTTTTTTATAGAATATCTTTCTTTATTTTATAATATCAATATTTCGTTATTCTTTAATTGACAGCATCAGGGTTTCTAATATTTGCACTAAAATGGCTTCAGTTTAATATTCTCACATATTCTTATTCTTACGACGCACAGTGCTTCGTCCCCATATAACGCTTGGGCAAAAATAGAAGGAGTGGAGACAGAGTTTTGAAATTTTGTATACTGACATAGAACCCCTTAGTTAAGAAAAATTTTCATTTTTGCAAATATCAGGCCAAGGACACGCCCACCTCCCATAGGTCCTGAAATTTAAAAATGTTATATTAGCTACATAAATGGACGTAAAATTACAAAAAGTATTCATTGAGATGCACATAAAACTGGAAACGTTTGTATCAATTTTTATCAAAATCGAACCAAGGACTCTTATTCCTGCCATATATCCTTTATTTTAAAATCTTTATAAAACCTGCAAAAATTATCCGATTGCGATGAAATTTAGCATGTGAATTGTTATAAGCCATATTTGTGCCAAATTTGGGTAAAATCGTATCATTAATAAAAAATAAAAATGCCTTTCACAAAAAATAGGATTTAAACGCTAAAAATGATTTTTCTAAAAAATTAAATAGGATTAATATAGGAAAAAATAAGAATACTCTATTTTAGGCATACGGCATGTTCAGCGAAGTTATGTAAAATACTACGAAGAATATTTTTGTGGAACATTTTAACCTTCTTTCTCTTCAATTAAAGGGACTTTTTTGGTCCCTTTTTAAAAAGGGACAAAAACGACCCGTAAGTTGAAGAGTTAGAGGGTTAAAATATTCTGCAAAAATATTTGTCATGAAATTCTACTATAAGTCTCTGAAGACATCAGCATTGAAAATTTAACTTAAAGCCCAGCAATAAGTAAAAACTTAAAATGTGTTTAAGGGTTAATTTCGTACTTATTCAGAATTGGCGCTCAAATGTCCCACAAACCTGGATTTTAGGGGAGAAACCATGGGAATCTTCCATTCTAGGTATAGGACATGTTCGGCGAACTTATGTAAAACACTACGAGGAACATTTTTGTGGAACATTTTAACCCTCTAACTCTTCAACTTACGGGTCTTTTTTGTACCTTTTTAAAAAGGGCACAAAAAATTCCCTTTCATTGAAGAGTTAGAGGGTTAAAATGTTCCACAAAAATGTTTCTCGTAGTGTTTTGCAAAAGTCCGCTCAACACTTGCTATACCTAAAATGGAAGGTTCACCTGGTTCGAATACTAAACACTCTTAAATGCGTGCATATTGCGACGTTTAGACCTACATCTATGAGTATGCCCCCTTAAACAGTTAACAGGTTAAACCTGCATCATGTTTTATTTAATTTTTTTACTAACTAGATAAAACTACACAAGATTTTTTATAATTTATCACATTTCTTAAGTACTTCGTCTAGAAATCTTATCAGTCAAGAAATTATTATCTTATTATTAGGAATTGTTTTCGTTAATAAAACTTTGCAAAAAAAAAAGTTTATAAATTTCGCAGCAAAACTATGATTAGAATGATTAAACAAAAGTTGTTGTACAAATATGGAAAAAAATATTATTTAAAAGAAAAGTTCCACTGCGTAATTTTAACCCTCCAATGATCTTTCTTCTGATAAATATTAAAATTGAGATTTATAGTCACCACGCTGGAAAAAGTAAGTTACGCACAAAACTTGTAAAAATACATTGAAAATGCTTAGAAACTATTCAGAAATGACATGCAATTTTACGATTTATGTGTGTAAATTTACCACATATAAAAATACGTTTTACTGCCCCAAAATGTAGGAGTAAAATCATTTTTAAAATATTTTATTAATAAAAAATTTTAAAATAATATTTAAGCCCAATACAGATTATAAGGACTTTTTCCTATAAGAATAGGGGATTTATCTATAGGAAAATCCTTAAATTCTGTGTTCTTTTTTCTATAGAAAAAGCACCAGAATTGGAGGATTTTTTCTATACAAAAACCTAAGATTTGAGGACTTTCTCTTATCAAAATGCCTCAGATTTAGCAAACTTTTTTCTATAGAAAAAAAGTCTTTAGAAACTGAGCGATTTTCTAGGAGAAGATGTAATTTAAAAACGTTTTCGAAAAATTTAGATTTTTTATAGAAAGGTTCCCCAGAATCTGGAGGTTTTTCTACAGGAAAAAGAGCCCATGTTGTGATGATTTTACTTTAGGAAAAAGTCGTCAAACTCAAATAAATTTTTTATATTTTATAGAAACGGTAATGACATACCAATATTTTTTGCACTACCAGTAATGACACCGACTTACTTTTTGCATTATTTGAAAACATATAATAATGAGTTACTAATAACTAGTTATTTGCTCCACTATTTTAAAATAAAAAGAATGCGTTACCAACAAAGACTTATTTTAATCATTATTTCGAACATAAAATATTGTATTTAAGTATTTAAAGAGTGAGAGTGAGTGCCTCGAGGAGACCAGTGTTTTGCTATAACGGAAAATCCAATGAAAAAAACTTTAAAAAAGCGACCCATATGTTTGGCAACAAAAAAAATAAATTAAAAAAAATTCTGCTGGAATTATCGAAAAACTTCCTAAGCTAAAATTTAATGGTTTTTTTCGGGCTTTAATTTTCTGACATTAGGGTGGTACATTAGGGTAATAAGTACTGAGATCTGCTGGGGTAAATACTAGAACGGGATATTTAAGGTCAATGGCCCTTAGAGCCAAACATTGGTCCCCTCGAGACAAAAACATCGATGCATCACATTTAAGATCGGACTGTAAATGCTAAAGATATAACGAAAAATGTAAAAAAGCGATCCCTATGTTCGGCAAAAAAAAATTTTTTTTTTTAATGGAACAGTACACAATTGAACAACGTGCCCTTAAAAAATTTTCCAACATTGTCCGTTATCGAACACCAGTGATGGAAACGGCAACACCGTGTTCATTTTCAAAAAATATAGCCCAATTATCCTTTCCGACGAAACACCGCAGCAAACAGTACACTTAAGTGGGTGTAATTGTCGCTGTTGAAGTACTCTTGGATTTTCCGTAGCCCATATCCTCCAATTTTGCCTATTAACGAACCAATTTAATTGGAAATGGGCTTCGTCGCTCATAATTAAATTATGAATAAAATCATGATTTTCTTCAATTGTGTACTGTTCCATTTTAAATTCCCCAAGTCTTCTTTACAAAATACTGAAAAAAAAAATTATAATAAAAAAGGAATTCAAACCCCTTGGGTAATTTTGGGCCACCCTGTATTATTGCTTTTACTCAGAAGTGATCAAATACAGACACATACAAACATTCTATTTTTAGATTTTTGTTTATCTTCCAATCTTCTCCGTGTCTCCTTTTTCGCAAATGTTGCCAAACTGACGTACGGTTTTTACTTTCAACAGCTTGCGTTTATATTGAAAACAGGTTGCCGCAAGGCAAATTTCATAATATATTTTAGTGTTGTTTTATATCATTTTCTTTTTAAATTATTTTCAAATTAAGGAAAGATGATAAAATTTTTACAAGTAAATTACAGAGAATTAAAATTGAAAAAGTCTAGCAGAATAGAAGACGTATTTTTGGGTCCCGCTACAGACCCATCCCATCCTCAATATCCTTTATGCCTTTATGGGTTTTTAATTGATAATGATCTATTTATATTGAATGTGAAACAAATTAGGAAATGACACACAACTCAATTAGACTAACATCAAGGAAATTTCAAAAATACTATTTTTTTGAAAATCTACTTTTAGACTCATTATTGTTGCCAATACTGGTAAGCATATAGGTAACGATATATTTTGTGATTTTTCGTATGCTGGTGTGTAACTATAAGTCATTATTTTGAGCGGCAATGTCGCAAAATACAAAAATAATAAGAAATGTAATAATAAAAGTTACTAGTTAACATTACCAGGTATGTAGTTACATAACCACCATTTTTTAGATTGGGTTATTTCATTTGATAATAATTCTAGGATGTTGACAAATATTTTTTTTTTTATTTAAAAATTTTAATTTTGAAATCTTAGTGATACACTTATAGAAATAAACTTGTAAAAATTGTTTATAATTTGTTATTTGCTGAAGACGCTACACAATGGAGTAGCGAAATATCGAAAATAAAAAACTTTTTATATATAAAAAAAAACAAACCTTAAGCTCAAGGAAATTTGTGAAGTTAAAAATTAAAAAAGAAGGTTAAATAAACGACAAGAACTTGTAAAAATAGCAGAAAAAGTTACTACAAAAATTATGCTGCAGAAAAACTTCTGAAATTAGAAGATTTTTTTTTTTTACTAAATACTAGTAAAATAAGAACAGCAAAAATAAAACTGTTAAATTTACAGAATTTTAGTTATATATGAGTTAATTTTTAGTTAATTGAAAATAACAAATTATGCTGTAAAATCTGCAGAAAATTTTGCTAAATATTGATGGACTAAAAATAGCAAAAACAAACTGTTATTTCCACAAAATTTATTTTTTTATTGTTAAGTTAAATTTAGTTGAATAAAAATAGCTGTCTATGCTGCTAAAATCATTTGCTAATATTTGCTAAAAAAAATATAAACTGCTAGTTTCAGATTTTAGGATTACAAAAAAAAAAAAAAAAATCGAAAAAGAAACTTTGAAAATTCTATTTTTTTGTGATTTTTGAGTCTACTATTATATATTTAGCAAAATAATTAGTAGACTAGAGAAAAAATTTTTTTTTAAAGTGCTGATTTCAGAAGATTAGATAATGTTTATTTGGATTAAAAAAAATCGAAAAGAAAACTTTGAAAATTTAAATTAAAATTTTTTTTATTTTTTAGTCTACTATTTACTTATTCAGCAAAATTTCTTTTGCTGATTTTAGCAGGTTAAGTTGTTGATTTTTATTAACTAAAATTTAACTCACATATAACTATAAATTCTGTATGTTTAACAGTTTTAGTTTTGCTGTTCCTATCTTATTAATATTTAGGAAAAATAATCTAAATAATTTTTAACAAATTTTTAATAGTTTTAGCTGAAAGTTTTACCGATTTTTTTTCTATTTGTGTAGTTATTTTGAAATGTTCAAAAATAACTCGATACTGTATTTAATCGGAATGGCCAATTTTAACATTTTTACTCGTTTTTCATGTGGAGTTTTGTTCAAAATAAAAAAAAAAAAAATACAAAATCATCAATAAAATAATTTCCAAAAGAAATTAAAGAATCTCCATTAAATTTGTAGCTTGAATTTTTTAGGTCTTTTTTTCTTTACATGGTTTGGCGGTTATTTTATTGGAGCTAATTTCTAGCGCCTGTAATAATTTATTATTATAAATAACCTGTTGATTCAAGGGAAAACACAATTTTAGTAGTCAATAAATGCTGGGAATCTAAAGATTTTTATATTTATAATAAGTTTCACAGTTTCGCCTAATATAAAAGCACCAAGGGAGAGATTAATTTGAACGATTTAAAAACGATTTTCAGATTATAATTTTTTTTTTTTTTTTAATTTTTGAAGTATTTAAAAATCATATTATAACAATTTTGTGGTTATTATTAAAAACAATGGGTGTTTTCTTGAACTCAATACTCTAAACAATTTAGTTTTTATATTGAGTTTATAAAAGAAACAACTTAATTTAATAGTGTTATTAAATTTTAAACTATAATTTATTAATAATTTTCGTTATATAATAATAATAAAAATACTTACCTTAACACAGTTTTATTTGATTTTTAAGAAAAATATAATTTTAATCCAATTTTTAGAGATTTTCAATAAAGTAGTCAAGTGTTGTTCTATTAAGCAGCTAAGTTGTGTCAATTGTTGTTGTTTAACAATGATGGTGGATTTAGTTTGTTTGACCAAAAACTATTGGCAGAATTTTATATAAATATAAACAAATTGGCTTAATATATTAACATAGTTGCTAATTAAATTAACAACAACAGCTAGATTAACACTAATTTAGATTATTTTACATACATTTGTTTGTGGGTTTTTTATGTTTAAAGAAAAATATTCCACAATTATGTTTTCTACACAATAATAAACATTATTGAATTTGTTTTTTATTATTTTTTTAAATTTTTACAAATTTATAATGATTTATTTTTAAAGTTTGTGTTATTTTTTGTATATTTATATGAATTTTTAATATTTTTATTTTACTTAGAAATTGTTTTTAATTTCAACTACATTTTAGTTAATTTCTAGTGATATTTTTTTAATAATTTCTTTAAGCTTTTTCTTTAATTGTTTATAATTTCAATAAAAATAGTTGATTTCTTAAACTATTTTTTCTTTAATTTAGCATATTTTTTTATATATTTCTATAATTTTTTACAATTTCTTTTAAATTTTTCGTTTGCTTTAGCAATTTTGTTTGTTTTCTTTATGATTTTTTTTTTCTACAGGATTCTTGTTTGTGTTTGCACTATTTTTATATGTGCACTCTTTTCTGCTTCTTCTTCAATTTCTAGTCTTCTCCTTCTTTTTCAGATTTTTTTTTATTTTGTTTACACTGTTTGAAAGGGCTTTAGTTGTTTTTGCACTTATTGTTGTTTGTTTGGTGTTTTCTTTTGTTTATTTGTTGTTGTTGTCTACGGAATTTCCTTTAAAACACATTCACTTTAAATAAAAACACATTTATATGTTTCACAAAAAAAAACTCATCACATTTCAACTCTCTTTCTCTCGTTTGTTGTTGGTTTTGCACGTTGTTTTTTCTTCTTCTTAATGTAGTTGTATGATTTTTAAGCTGTTGAATAATTCCTTTAAGACAAATCCGGTTTTATTTAACAAATATAAAAAAAAACAACAAAGACATTATTAAGAAAAAAGAAAAAAAAAACGAGAAAAAGAAAATCTTCAAAAATATATATCCAATAATAAATTTAAAATAATTTTAATACTTTAATCTTCTTTAACGACAAGAAAAAAAAAACAATAAAACTAAAATTTAAAGAAATAATTAAAAATAATTAATTAAAAATAATCAAGAATTTTAAAATTTCAAACACTAATAATATAACAAGAGTTTTTAAAACCTTTATAAAATTTTCAGTTAAATTATAGCACCCACCTTTTCTGAATATATTAATTTTTTTTGTTTGATATTTTGTACAATTGTTTTCAATATTTTTTTTATAATTTTCTTAAAATCTTATTCTATTTTTTTTTCACAAATAAATTCGTTAAAATATCTTATTATTTTAAATAATTTCAATTAATTTTTTTCTTTTTTTTTTTTTATATTTTTCACTTCAAACACAACGCGCTTTTATTTCCTCTTTAGGTCTTTAAACATACAATGCCGGCGTTCAACTAACGTTTGTTTAACATCTCATTAGCTCTTTTTACATAAAATCTATCATTTTAACTTTCAGAAGAATCGTCCCACAAATAACATCAACAACATCACAACAATAAGTTTTTAAGCCCCCCCAAAACATAAAATCCACTTACTGTTATCGTAAGAGATACTCTCACTGTTAATCATCTCTTTTAGCTGTTAATAAAATAATGACTTAAAAACAGTTCTGTAAGTTTTTATTTAGTGTTTATTGCATTAGTAGCAGGGTTGGAAAGTTTTTAGTTTATATATTTAGTAGTTATACCCTACAGCAGGGTATATTGAGTCTGTGCTAATGAATGACTCCGAACTACTTTTAGATTCGATTTAACGATGTACATCCGCACGCTTTAGGTCGCATATATTGAAGTATTGTGATGGAATTTAGTATACCGACTTATATCGGCCCAATGATTTAGATCAACTAATAAATTATTTCCTTCAGATAGATTATTAAATAAACGCAAATCTCTATTGGCTGACTCATTCATACGATTCGAAATATAAAAATATAATTATCCCTTAATGAGCGAATTGGAAAATTTATTTTGGAAAATAATGTTAAACAATCAATAGATTCATTTAATATTCCATGAATAAATAAATGAAAAGAAATTTTTATACGATTTTCTAAAGTATTCCAGTGAACATTCCGAGTCTGAAAAGACCCATAAAAGAGTCTTGAGACCTTCTGAAATTATAACAATAAGAGCATATTTTTCTTTGCAAGTGAAGCCTCCCAGTGTACACTTGGACTCCGAAGACTCATAAAAGAGTCCTAAGACCTTCTCAAATCATAGGATTATGAGTGTAGTTTTTCTTTACAGGTGAAGCCACTTTATGAACGTTCTTTTCCGACTCATAAAAACTCAATAAATATGAGCTATCGGAGGGGAAATTTTCTTCTTTTTTAAAAGCCTTTTATGAATAATAAAAAAATACTCAGAAATCTAAGTTTTTCTAGGGATTTTGGACGTTTTTATGAGTCGTTTTGGATTCATTTTAAGAGAATATTTTGATACCTTTTTGAGAGTTTTTTTTTTGAAATCTTTTGCATATTTTATGAAATTAATAAGATGCATATTACAAAAAAGAGCATAGAACAAAATAGAAAAATTGAAAAAGTCCTTAGTACTTTATATTCTATAAAAAATAATCCTTTTCATTATTGTTCTTACTGCGTTTGAATAAAGCAAGCTTGGTCTTTTCCAGGCATTCAATAATACTAATAGTTTCAATTTGTATTCCAAGTAATAACAATTATCATCGCAAAATTGTTTATGATTTGAGAACGGATTCATTTGTAGTATATCTTGCAGCATAAGTTGCACGAATATTGTTGACAATTGGGATTTCTTCAACGGGTATGAAATTGATCTTGTTTCAAAATTGGTTACGCGACATAATTATTTTGTTCTTTATTATGTATAAATATTTTTCCGACAATTTCTTGTCATTAAATGAAAACCAAAAAAGTGTAGTTCTTTTATTATACATTTTTATGAGCTCTTTTTGAGGGTTGGGAAAACATTTTAGCGGGTATGGGCACATAAATGGCTTGAAGGGCTTAATTTGGGATTTCACAAACCGCACCAATTATTTAATACATTAGGTACTCGACAAAAATTCATTTTTTGTACAGCCTTCTGCTAAAAACTTTTTTTTTAAGTATTTTGGTCCTTTAAGCCCGGAACTAAAGTCATAAAAGTTCCTTTGAATAGCCTTAGGCTTGTGGGTCTTTCTTTTTTTATCTCCTCACTCAGGGAAATAATTTATGAATCAATATTGCGGAGAATTACATCAAAATCTTTTATATTTTTATGATTTTTTATATTTTTGATCCAAATATATTTGAAATTATAGACACAGACTCAATAAATGTTTTTAAAATATTTTGCCCTCCTTAATACGAATCCGAAATGAAAAAACTTTGTCGAATTAATCTTAGAAATTATAGTTTTCGTTATTTCAAAAAATTTGGTTTAAGGTTTTCACCAATTTTTCAACTATTTTAAATTTACTTAATGGATTTCGATCCCATATTTTATTAATTGAAGTGTTTAACATGAGTTACATGACGAACGAAATTGTGATAGAGAACGTGGGAAAAACACCGCTGGTTCATTTATTTCGACAATAAGATCGAATTACTTCAGATAAATAAATTATGAAAACTTTGTTCATAAGTTGAATATCATATTAAAAAATTTTGGAATAAAGCGGAACTGTTTGCTTTAAAAGCGGCATAAAAATTCAAGGCGTTACAAGCCTTTAAAAAACGGTATAATCCCATCAAAAGCGGGACGGTTGGTCAAGTTAAAATCACTAATAGAAAAATGCCTCTAAAAAATTTTGCTAAAGCTGGTAAAAATTATTAAAAATTACCTTACATAAAAAAACTGCTGAAATAAGCAGATTTTTTTTTGGTAAATATTAGTAAGATAAGAATAGCAAAAATAAAGCTGTTAAATATACAGAATTTTAGTTGTATTTGAGCTAAATTTTAGTTTATTGAAATAAAAATTTACTAATCACCAACAAATTTTGCTGTATATTAGTAGAAAAAAACTCAAAAAAAATTTTTCAATTGTTTTAATTTGTTTAAAGAGAATAAAAATCTATTTTTGTGAAATTAGCAATCTATTATTTTTCATCACATATTTCTGTTGATTTTAGCTTGACTATTATAATATTTAACAATTTATTTTTAATCTTCTAATCTTACTACTGTTGAGCGAAAATCGTCAACAAATTTTCTGCAGTCACTTTTAAATAGTAAACCTGTAAAAATAGCAGAAAAAGCTACTAATTGTTTTGCTATTTTCACAGGCTTATTTTTATGAGTGTATAATTAAATTTTATTCCAACTGTTTTACCAAATTTAACTGCCTCAAGGACAACTCTCAAAAATAGCTTTCAGAGACCCTCACGAGGTCCGTAGAACAGCCTTAAACATTTTCTAAAATGAAAGGTAACTTTTTTGTTTTTAATTCAAACTATTAAAAATAAGACTCATATTAAGCCATAAAGTATCTTCCCTAGGTTTAAATAAAGAAGAAGAAAATTTAATAAAACTTAATATTCGTATGTAGAAGGCGAAAATACTTTAAAAAGTTTTAGGGGAAGTCTTTGTTGATCGGTGTATTCTTTGAAGACTCCAATGGATGTTTATATTTTTAAATTCTGACTCTAATTTTTTTAAAATATAATTTAAATTTTTTTTTAATTTTGTTTAAAATTTAAAAAAATTGTTTTGATGGTTTTAAAATTAATGAATGACCGCACGAAATTGTTTGACGGGCCGCATTTGCCCATGTATGCACCATAGTTTTCATTAATATTTGACTCTTTTTCGACTAAATTTTTTAAAATTCATTAATTACTCATTTTAAAGTGGAATTTTCGAATGTTTATATTGATATTTCCCATTTCTAAAAAATTCCTTCTTATTTCAGAGTCATTATTTTAAAATTATTTATGAGTATTCAAATCTGAATGAGAAAAAATTAAAATTGTCCATCCCTGGTTAGTAAGCATTTAAAATTTCTTTGGTTAAGTGTTGAATTCTGTTTAATTCGCTCAAATGTAAACTCAATAACAGTTCTGTTAGTTTCAGTTTTGTCTGCTGTTATGTTAGTTGCTGTTTCATGTGTCTGTAGTTAGGTATTAAATTCTGTTAACTCAGCTGTTTTTTGTTAACCACTTTTCCGCTCTACCTCTTTTATATTTTGTTGTTCATTTTCGCTTATTGTTTATTTAGCCCTGACCACTACAATTGTGTGAGTGAGTGTGTTTGTTTATTAACAAAATAGATTATTGTGTTTTTGTTTTTTGGCATAGGAATTTTTCAGTTGTTTCTGTAAAACCATAACCTACCGTATACTCTTTCCCAGGAAAGGTGGTTTATTAGGTTTACTATATTTTAAGGCCTGGGAAAATATATATGTATTGTAGTTTAGTATGTATGTACGTGTTTTGTATTGATGTTGAATCCCATATGGCAAATCTAATATTAGAAAATATTTCTATAAGAAAAAATAACTTTTAGTTTAACTTCCGTTATTTTTCAAATTGAAAGGATATTGAAATTTAAATGTAATCAGTTGTGTACAAACATTTTGTAACTTTTTTAAAATTCTAAACACGGTAGCAGAATTTTCTTTTCTAAGGAATCGGTTGTAGAATAGATTCTTTTACTTAGTAACCCCTTCTACGTACTGTTGATTTTAATACCAATGATTTTTGTTTGAAGTTGTCACTAAAGCAACCGCTTTTATAGCCCCAAAAGGAGAACCGGGATCTGCTATCATCAGTTATGGAAATAGTTCTAGAACTGATTCACTCCCAGTTATACCTTACACTTAAGTTCCGTGGAACAGGTTCCAGAACGGGTTCCGGGGAATCGCTTATAGTGGAACCAGTTGCAGAATTGGTATGGTTGGCAACCGATGGTAATAAAATTTCCTGAAATGTATCATTACCCTTGGAATAGGCATAATTTGGTACAAATATGCTGTTAATTTAGGATGAAAAGGAAAAAAAGTGGTTTCTTGAGTTTCGTTGTTGTCGCACAGGCACAAGTGAGGTCTGCACGACCAATTGAGATCAATAGACTCACCCATAGCTATTTTACTTACACTACAAATTCCTGTTTTAAACTTATAAATTAAAGCAAGCAACACTTCTGTATACTCATGTGATTGATAAAATCTTTCGGTTATAATTTGAAAATAAAAAAAACTACATAAGGCTTTCCATACCAACTATCCAGCTAAAAAAGGTTTATCGCATCAATGTCAAACCAACGAGCATAAAATCTCAGAAGTATGCATGCAACCCATCCTCTGTTAGCTTACACTGTTCGACATTTCAAGAAGTTTTAATAGGTGGTGATAAGTTAAGTTTTTTGGTAAAATTTTAGTTAAATATTAGGACACGAATATTTTCAATTTTTATTCTCTGTAATTTACTTGTATGATCACAAATCTAACAAAAAACATTCATTTAACAATTAAAAGATCACTATACATACCTTCACAAATCTCAACACACTAGATACAGTGAAAAATATAATTCAATATGCCCAATTGTTTCCTATCAACATGAATTTATGTTGTAGGTTAAAAATAATTAGAATATGCATTTAAAATTTAAAAATAAAGTTTCGTTGTCGTTCAACAAAACTGTGACGATCAGAATTGAATAGAACCAGCTGCGATAAATTAAGAATTAAAGTTTCAAGCAAAAACTGTAATAACAGAGGATAAAAATACTATTGTTAAAATTTCGTTGATGTTAGTCTAATTGAGTTGTGTTTACAATTGTTTATTTGTATCGCAGTCAATATAAGTAGATCATTATCAATTATTAACCCATAAAGGCATGGCTACTGTAGATGGGTCTGTAGCGGGACCCAAAAATATGTATTCTATTCTGCTGGCCTTATCGAATTTTTAAAATTTTTATTCTCTGTAATTTACTTGTGTGATCTCAAATCTAACAAAAAACATTCATTTTAATAAATATTAAAAATCGTTTCAATAAATATATAACATATGAAAAAATATAATAAAATAACTATAAGGGTTTGGCAATTTATCTCCTTGAAATATCAGCCAGAGCCAGTGAGGGAGCGCTTAACATTGAGCGACTTGCATAGAGCCTGGTCAAACTTATAGTACCAATTGCTCTATATGATACAAATTGAAATTGGAACTGCTCTTTTAATTTTTCCAAAACTTAAGCGAAGTAGGCGTGGTTTAATATTGATTAATTAAGCATTTATTTTAATATAGTTTTTATTTTATTTTCATGGTATTGGAACAAAATCAGTAATTTTGTTATTTCAATAAAGTTTTCGTATAAGCAATTAATTTACAAAAAAGTTCGGATATTTTTCTATCGATTTAGAAAATTTCAGCTTGTTAATTGGCTTCCTTGAGTATTCTCAATCTTAAATATTCAATAAAAATTAAAATAATGGTTCCATAATTAGTTTGTAGGCCCTGTACGTATGATCAACGTTATATATCCCATACGTTCCAGAGTCCCTAGTATATACTTGTAGAACAAAAATATAAATTTTTAATGAATATTTGCTTTCCCATATGAAAATTGAATAATATATGAACATATGTAATCATATATGGCTTCGTATATGGATATAGCTGATCATATATGTTCATATATAGTTTCATATACGATTATATATGGTATCATTTATGCAAATATATGTTCGGATCCGAAATTTGAAAGTAAATGTCCATATATGAGCATATATTAATCATGTATGCGCATATATGAATATACATAATCATACATATACGACCATATACCCAAAATTTCGGATCTGAATATATATGGTCATATATGAGCCCATATATGATCATATATTGTGCTATATATGGACATATATGGTCAGATATAGCCATATATGATCATATACGAGCCCGTACATAATCATATATGTTCATATACTATACCATTTTAACTTGGGTTGTAAAATATTTAAACGAAGCCGCGAGACATCCTGAAACTTGCTGAATCGATAGAAAAAAATGTGGGCTTTTTTCAGAAAAAAATAAAAATTGTTCAAAAAAGTCCCTTTGATTGAAGAGCAAGAGGGTTAAAATGTTCCGCAAAAGTATTTGTCATGCAAGTCTACTATATGTCTCTGAAGACATCAAAGTTGAAATTTTGACTTCAATACCAGAAATCAGTCAAAACTTAAAATGTGTTTAAGGGTTAATCTTGTACTTATTCATGAAATGGCGCCCAAATATACAACAAACCTGGGTTTTAGGGGGAATCCATGTGAATCTTTCATTTTAGGTATAGGATATGTTCAGCGAACTTATGTTAAATACTACGAGAAACATTTTTGTGGAACATTTTAACCCTCCAACTCTTCAACTTACGGGTCTTTTTTGTCCATTTTTAAAATGGGGCCAAAAAGGTCTATTTAATTGAAAAGTTAGAGGGTTAAACTGTTCCACAAAAATGTTCCTCATAGTGTTTTACATAAGTTCGCTGAACACATCCTGTACCTAAAATGGATGATTAACATGGTTTCCTATGCCGGTTTACAATAAACATTTGAAAAAGGGGGGAAATTTTAACCCCCCTTAAAATAAAATTCCAATGTGGTCTTTCAAAACGCCGACACATTTATATTTTTTTTTGGTCTCCTTTACCAAAATCCATTGTTAGAACACCGTCATTTTTTTCGTGTTGTACTGTGTTATAGAAGCAATCGAATTTTCTACATTCACGGCCGTTAAACTATAAAAGATCGAACATTACGAAGGAAGAGGAAGTTGTGCATTAACATTTGTGAAGTAAAGATGTACTGGGCGAAATGTTTTTAGTTGATCTGTTATTTAAGTAAATGAATGTTATTTTAGTTTGACTCAAGATCACTTTCTGTTTAAATTATTTTTCAAATCAAAGAAAGATGATACAATTTTTACAAGTAAATTACAAGGAATAAAAATTATTGAAAAAATTCGATAAGACCAGCAAGGCAGAATGCGCATTTTAGGCTTTCGCTACAAAAGTTAAAGATGTACTTTAACATTTCTACTGTTAAGTTGCGTACTAGAGTTTGTATAATTTCATATTAGCATTGTACAGTCAGTTGATTATTAAAGTTTGTGTGTGTGCTATATTGTTGTATTTAAATCAATACTACGTTAAATAAATAAGTGTAAAGCTAAGTCAAACTAAAGACAGAGTGTTATTTTTTGTACTAAGATCACCAGCACGGTTTATCTAAAACAAACATTTTTATAGGTAAAACATAAGGTGTCAACGGTGGGATTTGTTATTTTGATTGCAAAGGAAAAGAACCCGATTTACTTAAAGGAAATAAACCAACGTTTTTAAAAGGTAAAAACATAACAATATGATTATTACAATTTACTTTTTTTCTGTAGCTGGCGACATGGTATGGAAAGCTTCATATATGTACATATATAATAATGTAAGATTCTGATAAACTTTTTTCGTACATGTGCAGCATAACAAAATCGAATTCATGCATAAAACTCATTAAGTCACAAACATAAAAGGCCCCTGCTTCTAAGTAAGAAAAAAAATTATATAAAGCAACAAACTAATGCAAAATGAACTAAAAGGAGGCGTTTGTTTTAAGGCTAAAATTAACCCAAGTTTAATTAAAAATTCAATTATGTTGTGGTATTTGTTGAAAAACAGATTAACCTCGATTAAGGCACTTAAAAAGGGTTAGAAAATATTCGATCAATATAAAACCATGGTATTTAAGTCGAGTTAGAAAGGAAATTGATCATCCCTACCACCAATTCTGCGTATCAGCTGGGAACGACCCCTTCAAACTAATTTTCAATCGCATTATAGAAAAACTTCGTAAATCAAGGATTATCTGTGCATCTAAACAAAAACTTTACTAAGCATAACATTAAAAATGAAATGAATTGAAATTGTTAAAATTAACATTTTAGAAAAACAAAAATACTGAAAGAATTGATAAAAGAAAAAGTTTGTTATTTAAAAAAATAATGCAGAAGGCATCAACCACAAGATTAATTAAAATATTAAAAATAATAAAGTACAACAATTTAAGATGGTAATTAACGACTTTTTAGTACTTAATTATGATGGCTAAGATTTAAATCTATTTATAAGATCTATAGGACTCAACTAGGCAGATGTTTTATAATTTTGTCTAAATGGAAAGAATTTTTAGTAGGCTTGAGATTAAGAAGAAGACTAAAGCTTGTTCTCTAAAAATTAAAAACACATTAATTTTCAAATCAGACTAGATGTAGTTTCTGCTTTTTTCTATGGACAGGCTTCATCAGTGATTTTCCATTAAATTGTATTATTGTTTATATTTAAATTGTAAGATTGTCTCTATATGATGAATTTTTGAACAACCCGTCGGCTGTAGCCATCGAACATGAGCCTATTATTTCATTACAAATGTATTTATACTAAGGTGCAACCGCTTAGCCATCTCACCCGAGTAAGGCCTTGAATGCAATGTAACTAAATCATAGTTCTCTTTCCTATTCAGCTTTCTGTCATTGCTTACTTTTACTTACAAGTGAGCAAACACGAACATATACAAACATTCTATTTTTAGATTTTTGCTTATCTTCCAATCTCCTCCGTGTCTACTTTTTCACAAATATTGCCAAACTGTAGTATGGTTTTTACGTTCACGAGCAGACAGCTTGCGTATATATTGGAAACGGGTTGCCGCAGGGCAGATTTCATAATATATTTTAGTACAGTGTTATTTTAACGTCATATATACAGAAAAACTCAAATACTCCAAAATTTCATCTTATTTAACATCTATTGGCTTTAAATATCTTTTATATGAAGACTTTATTCGATTTATAGGAAAATCCTCAGGTTCTTAGAATTTTTTTAAGAGAATACTTAGGAAATTCTTCAAATTAATAAACATGTTGCTTTGTCTGGAAAGGGGATAGAGCAGAACTGAAAGATGTTGAAAGATAAAAGGCTTTAAATATGGCAATAGCGAAAATGCGCGAGATGTTGAATCTCAGAACAGTTATTGGGCGCCAAATAAGAGTGAGTTGGTGAATTTTCTTGAAGCTTTTTAGTTCATAGACCTGTTATGTTATTGTACTGCGGTGGGAATAAGTGCTATGGTAACACCGAAGGAGGACGCTGCGATGTATGAGGGATAGAAAACTCTTAGATATTATTTTTCTAAATTGGGGATCGAACCCGCAACCTTGAAAAGCAGTAAGTTTGTTATATTTATCAGTATTGATTAGGAATGTGTACTTAACAAACCCATAATTTGCTATCTTTAAATTTTTTAATTTTGTTTAAGAAAATTTTCACAATTTTAAAATATCGAAATTTGCCAGCTGACAACTGATTAGATGGGAGTTAGAATCTATTTTAGACTCACCTGAAGAAGCGCAAAGCATACTGTTGTCGGGCGGGTATTTTCTTGTTGGAATTGGCTGGAGATTGGAAACTTTTCAGCACGATGAGAAGACTTCCGTATGTTACGAAGTGCCAAAAAGGTTTCCCAATAGACGAGATGGCCTTAAAAAGCAGTGCTGGTATACCATCCGATTTGTACACTAAAAAAAAAGTAAGTATAAAAATTAGTGAAACGGTTTCCAATGTTATTATACTAATATTGCTAATTTTTATTGTAGTATAAAGTTATTTTTTAGTAAAATAATTTGTTATTCTCATTTTACCAATTATAGAATTTACTAATGGAATTAATATGGAACAAAACATTAAATTGTTTAAATTTTTTAAATATTCCCTGATGATGACCAACGAAGTTGTTCGAAATATCGATCTTTTTGGTCTGTTAGTCAGGCTGTGAGATCTATTATCCGAATCGATGTGAATTATTAAACAATTTTATGCCGAAGAATGAAAAACTGTAGAAAGATCAATACAATTTCCATAATTTTTTTTTTCCAAATTTCGGGAGTATCTGAAGTTGGTCAAACGAAGTTGGTCGAAATATCGAAGATTAAAATAAAATAAATGAATATATTAAGTAACCTATTACCAACATAACCAAGGTTAAACATTAACCACGGATATTTCCATAAAAATTTGACATTCATAACTATGGTTAAGCCCTAAATTTAATTTATTTTAAGATAACTTAGCAGAGTACCGATTCTTAATATTTTGTGAAGCTGTGAAGCGGTGAAAAATATTTTTCACTCGTTTAAAAATAATGAAAACAAATGACAGTTTTTATCACTTCACCGCATGTATACCATTTAGAATCGGTACTAAGGTCTAAAAGAAATATTGTAATATAAACAAATTCTTGTAATTATTGATTTTTAATTCAAAACCTCAAGCTGAACATAACTCTCATAAGTAAGTCTTTACTAAAAAGTTCTCCAGAGTGTTAACATTTCTATAAAGTATACTACAACAAGTTTAATTGCCTTTAAAAGTGTACTAATTCTTAACTTTGTGTAGGGTACTTTGAATATAAATGAACTGTAAATAAGAATTGCTTAGATCTCCAAATAGTAAATATTTTCTTTATGCTACCGCTGTTGTAAACCAACTCAAATTTATTTATCTTATTTGGCTCTACCACATTTTTAGTTTATTATACCATATATTTTTTACAGTCCAGCAAAATTTTCCATTACAAAGAAGCAATTGTTGTAATATTTTTGCTTTATCTATTGGAGTTTGTCCCCATTACGAGTATTAAGGGATTCTTTTGCTCCAAATTAAAAAAAAAGTAGGTTTGAGGTTCAGAAGAAGAATAAACCCTTTTTCTCTAAAAGTTATAAACACATTAATTTGAAAATCAGTCTAGATCTAGTTTCTGCCTTTTTCTATGGACAGGCTTCATCAGTGATTTTCCATTAAATTGTATTATTATTTATATTTTATTGTCAGATTGTCTCTATATGATAATTTTTCAACAACCCGGCGGCTGTAGAAATCGAAGCCATGCATTCATATATTATAAATGCAACTATACTAAAGTTCGACAGCTTAGCCATCTAAACCAAGTAAGGCCTTGAATGTAGTGTAACTAATTTATAGTTTTCTTTCCTATTCAGCTTTCTGTTATTGTTTTTTCTTCTAAGAAATTATCAAACAGACCCATACAAACATTCTACTTTAGATTTTTTTCTCTATCTTCTAATCTCCTCCGTGTCTCCTTTTTCTTCTTAGAAGATAAACAAAAAAAAAAATCTAAAGTAAGTAGAATGTTTGATAACTTTTGAAAGTAAAAACTAATAACAGAAAGCAGAATAGGAAAGAAAACTATGTATGAGCTACACTACATTCAAGGCCTTACTTGGTTTATATGGCTAACACTGTACTAAAAAAAGTCTTTAATTTGAACCGGCATAGAAGTGGTGACATATTAATTCAGTGGAATGAATTTTAAAAACCGGTGCCTTGAAATCAGTATTGAGAAATTATATTCTAAAATGCACAAGATTGGAAACCTTTTGAAAAAAATGTGCTGCTGGGTTGTTAATGTATTCTATACTCCCTTGTTTGCTCACTTACCATGATGACTGATTAACACGATTTTTGATGATTTTCTTAGTGTTACAAGATAGAATACTTTACTTAATGTATATGGTATCTAGTTAGTATAGGAAATGGCCATTGTTTTACTTATATAAGCTATAAAAGGTGCTTTGACTTTGCTTTTTTTTGTTAAATATATTTTGTTTTAAAAGCGCAAGAACCTTTTGTGTAGATTTTCCTTTTGTCTTTTGCCTAATAAAATTTGTGAAGTCTACCATAAAGTACTAAATTTAATTAAAGCCAGAAAATAAGGGAAATAATGAAATTCTAAAGAAGTTGAAAAAATTTAAAACCGACATACCGACTATATGAAACCCTAGACCACAGTACGATTTTTGTCATATGGAAGGGAATTTTAAATAACGGTGTATTAAATATAATGAAATATATCATAATAGATGTACTAAAAAGTGGGTCTGGGTCGAATATTTTTGGCAGTAATAAATAGTAGCACAGATGCATTATACCATGTACACAGAGTCATTATACCATTCAACCAGGCGCGTATATAAGAAAAGGTTTTGGTAACTTTTCTATCTTCTTTTAAGCTTTTGTATTGAATTTTTTTTTTTGGGAGGAAATGTTCCAATTTTTCTCTTTCTGGATAAACTCCTGCCCGTACTACAAAGTGTAGGATATAATTCTTTAAAAACGAGTTTAAAAAGTTTTTGTTCCGTTTTGACTGGTATAGGAACGAATCTTTTGAGCTTATCGGGTTTTAAAGCTTGGTTAAAGTAGAACCGAGTGGAACTGAGCCATTAATAAAATTATATAGATTGCGAAAAAAATTGCTTTGGGCGTTCAAAAGAAAAAGAAAATACCGACAACGGCAACAACTGAGAAACAGGAAAAAATTATTCAATCCAGGCTACGTCTACTTTGTCAAAATTACTTTTCCGCAGGCTGTGAGTACAAATGTGTGACGGATGGTGAGTCTTACTTTACAGTAAAAGGGAAATGAATTGCAAGAAAAGTATTACTATAAGTCTTCTGAACATGTAAAACAAAGTTTCCTGGAAAGCAACCCACCAAATGTTCTCCAAATTAGATCCATAGAAAATTTTCGGGCAAACTTAAAGAGAAAAGTGTTTAGAAATGGATGCCGTGCAAAAATATGGACTCCTTATCAAAAAATTAAAAAAGTGCTAAAAACCATGTGTACAAAGGGAATCCAAAGATCAATAGATGAAATACCAAAAATAGCTCGGAAGGCAAATTGCTATGGGGACAATATTTTTTTGTAAATGTAGTCTAACCTTGTGTGTAATATATAAATAAAAATGAAAAAATTAAATGCTTTGTTTATATATTTTTATACCCTGCACCACTACGTGGAGAGGGTATTATAAGTTTGTGCTGATGTTTGTAACACCAAAAAATATTGGTCCTAGACCCACCTTATAGTATACCGATCGGCTCAGAATTTTTTTTATTTCCATTTAACGATGTCCGTCTGTTCGTCCGTCCGTCTGTCTGTCTGTCCATGTATTATTGTGCCCATATAAGGGTACCCCCAAAATTTTCTTTTTTACACGCTGCAGATCGCAAATACGAAGATATTTCAATTAAATTTGGTACACAGACCTATGTCGGCCCAAGAACGGAGCCTATTGATTTTGGTTGAAATCGGTCCGTGCTTAGACCTAGTGCTCACATAAGGGCCCCCCCAAAATTGGCTTGGCTACACGCTGCAGGTCGCAAATACGAAGATATTTCAATGAAATTTGGTTCGCTGACTTACATGGTCCCAAGAAAAAAGCCTATTGATTCTAGATAGGATCGGTCCATATTTGGACCTATCACCCATATGGGCTATATTTTCGATTTTCTCTTCTTTTATGATTTTATAGAAAATTTTGACACAAATCCGTTTTAACCCATTCAAATTTCGGATCCAAACATTTGTTGGCTTTAAGTCAGACTAGTATAGGGTATCTTTTACCACCTTTCACTTCTTCTATATCCCCTTTCCAAAGGAAGCAACACGTTAATTAATAGGAAGAATTTCCTGAGTGTTGCTTCACTTTATAAAAAAAAAAAAAAATATATATATATATATAGTCGGCATGCCCGACTTTAACCTTTTTACTCGTTTTAAATATTTTAAGTTTTGCCGTATATTTTTTGGTAGCACAGGTATCTATACCGTTCCACCTATCGTCTGTCTTCGCAAGATAGTAATTGGCTAAACCACGTTTTATGGTTCCCAGTAGTGCTGAAACTGACACTAAAAAGAGATTTGCTCCATTTGAAGTTGTAATTCGGTCATATTTGAAGCTCTTCATCTTTCACCACCTCTCATCTATTCTTTATCCCCTTTACAAAGAAAGCGATACGTTAATTAATGGGAAGAATTTCCTAGCTGTTACTTCTCTTTAAAAATATATATTTCACGATTTATGGCTGCCAATGGTGATACAACCCTACGGGAAATTTTAACAAACTGTCACCGAACTGGCCCCTTTATATGAAATAGACTGGTCACTTTTACATGGCGTTGTCATAGGAGGTGGAAATTGGCCCCTTATGACATGTCACAAGACAACTCCTAGGACAGGTTACTGAACTCTCATAAAAAACAAAGTTCAGGGACCTGTCCTGGGATTTGTCTTGTGACATGTCATAAGGGGCCAATTTCCACCTCCTATGACAACGCCATGTAAAAGTGACCAGTCTATTCCATATAAAGGGGCCAGTTCGGTGACAGTTTGTTAAAATTTCCCGTAGGGAACGGACACCGTTCGTTACCACAGAAGTTCCAATGCCCAGAGACCCATATAAGAGTGATTGTGGAAAGACAACCTAGTTTTAAGAGTTCATCCCTGCATTGACTAACAACGTTGAAGGTTGTTGATTAAGAGTCCAAAACCATAAACACCTGGATGTCGACAAAAATAACACTTTGAAAAAGCGAGCTATACGCCTATTTAATTTCTAACACTTCTAAATACCGGATCCAACACCGCAGCTCATCTTACAACCGTCAGTACAAACCTCAATAACAAAATGGCCCGTAATACTAACCCTATTCTGGAAGGTAATTTAACCTCAAATGACTTGTTGAAGTTAATTCGCGGTGTGGAGTAGTCAAAATATCGAAAAGTCTCGCATGTCCATAGGGTTTGGCCTCCAAGAATTCATAGCAGACAGGCGCGCAGCTCTGATACCAGTAGTGGCCGCAATATGCAAATCATTGGGAATAGTCTAAAACGTGGTCCTAAGCGCCTCCGAAGAACACGCGCAAAGTGCTGCAGTAAAACCACTACATGCCGAACGATGCAACCTGTAAATCTGACTCCTAATTCACGCCTTGTCAGTCGTCGGTCACCACAAAAGCGAGCCACAATTATATATAGGAAGTACTATAGTCGTGTACATTCACAGGACCATCCTTGGGCTCAACCCCCATTTAGAACCGAATATTTCCTACAAGTGTAAAAACAACCAAAGCTTTTTTACCCTGTGTTCGATGTGGATTTTACAGAAATCTCTTCGGTATTTTTGTTCACTATTGAATATTTAGGAAACTCTGGCGGTGGTTACAGGATAATCAGCGGTTCTCGTGTTCAAAGAATACGACTAAATAATAAACAGATAATAGGCATAAACAGTGATTATCGTATGGAGCATCCATTCAATAGGGACGGGTACAGAAAAAAAAGAGATGCCAAAGCAGTAGAAAACGCACTACAATTAATCATCTATATGTACTACTCTTTTTTAAAAGAAGCACTAATGATTTTAACATTGAGTGATCATTTTTAAGTGACGAAAGAGTGTTTCCTTTGCACTCGTTCAAAAAGTACTGAACAAAATTTTGAAGTGGGAGTACTCCCGGCCTATAACAACTCAGTGTTAAAATCATTAGTGTTTCTGTTCAAAAAAGAAGTACATATATATCTTTAATTGTGCTTTTTCTACTGCTTTTGAATCACATTTTTTTGAGATAAATATTTTGTAAATTGACATATTTTGCTTATGGACTGTTATTCTTATTATCACGGTTATAGAAAGTTCAGAATAAATTCTCAAAAATGAACACTTCATTTCCTTGAATAATTATTACCATTTTAGTTTGGATGACTATTCCAGCCTTAATTCTCTTGCTATAAATCTTCAAGTTGTTTAATAATTAAAATTGTATATCATTGTGTTATTATCTTTAATAACTTCGTTTTGTTATTTCTAACTTAACTATTAACTATTATTCATTTAGTATTACGTTGACACTCATTAAAACTTTGTTTTATTTATAACTTCAGAAGAAATAGTAAAACAAAATAGTACTATTAAATAAATCAAACATTTGACCTTATACATCATAAACATTTTTAGCAAATTTTGTTTTAATTACAAAGTAGTATTTTTCTACACCCATTACCATACCCGTCATCATTATTATCGTCGTTGTCTTTGTCATCAGCTACTAACAATTAAATATGCATATAATATAACAAAATCACTAAATAAGGCTGAAACGACTTATCAACACAAAGTATAGATTATAGACACTAGATACAGATGGTTGGTTAGAAAGATAGTTTGATACCAACACGTCTTAAATTTTAAGTACACATTAAATTTCAATGTGAATGTCAAGTGCATGGTGCCGCAAAGCGTACAGAGATGGTTAACAAACAAAATAAAAGGCAACTGAAAGCCAACATAAAAAGAGGGGGGGATAAAATAAACAACAAGCCATGAATAAGATACAGAAGTAACAAAATACACCTCTTAGGGTGGAGTGAAAAAACAAGTTTTCAAAGTACAACAAAATTGAGGATGGGAAATATGCGAATTAAGCCACATTCACAATGATGGAGTACTCCACTCTGCAGTGTGGAGTATACTAAAATAGAAATGCCATGATACAAAAAATATGTAAGTGCGAAAAAGAAAGGAACAAAATCCACTCTGTAGAGTGGAGTACTCCAGCATTGTGATGGCTTTAACATTAGATATAAATACTGAAAACTTTAAATTTCATTTAAGGCATTGATGTCCAAAACCCACCGACCTAATCGGCTTAACAGTTTTTTTTATTTCTTTTTCTTCAAAGAAAAAGGATATCAGGTTTAAGTTCACAAGGAATTTAAAGATATTGTTCCCAGATGAAACTTTTCCCGAAGTTGTTTTTATATCCATTCACATTATCTCTTATAATTCTTTTTAAAATTATTAAAACTTTACAAATTGCCTTTTAAAATCCGCCCTAACACACACTACTCGTACAAGACATTATTAAAAAGTGTGTTATGTTTTTGTTAACAAGAAATGTAGAAAAACGGTTAAGACATTTGAAATACGTTTGAAGTTTTATTTACAAATATATATACGTATACAGACTTTTAGGTACACAACTCACCAATTACGAGTTAAGGTTTGTTTTATTTATATTTACATTTTTGACGTTTAGTGTGAAGCACATGTATGAATGAATATTATTATTTAATTATAGGCAAGTATTTACATATGAAACAAATTGTTTTGTACCTATTTAATTAGTGCATAGGCGATTAAGCGGTTACAATGTAAATTTAGCCTTATTTTAACAATGTCCCCTTAGCTGCTAACTTGCTATCCTTGCCTCCACAGCTCTCGCTTTAATCCAAGAGAGAGATACGGTAATGATGTTGGCGCCCAATCCAGCTAGTGTGTAGAGTTTGAAAGCACTAGGGACTTCTAGTAAGTACACACAAGGATCTCCGAGTACTTTTAAGCCCTACACACAAGCTGGCATATTATACCCAGGGTATGTCCGCATTGTAATGGCCCACAAGCCAACATACTTCGTAAGTACACACAAGCATAATTTGTTAAATTCGTTTGGGATTTTAGCACATTTAATTCCTTTAAGGCAATTAATGTATATCCCGATAAATATAAATTTAGAAAAAACTAATATGCAAGTGCTTGTGCAAATTTAAATGTTAGAAAATATTTAGAAAACATCAATAGAAGTTTATACATGCATGGATGTCACTACATTGCTAGATTTGTCAAAACAACAGAGTAGTATATTGGAAGATGACAAAGCAAATTGTGGTAACATTTTTTGTTGTTGTTTTTGTTTTTTCTTTGATATTTTAAATGTTTAATAACGCTCCTAGACGAGAACAAGAAATTCTCAATGAGTTTGTAATTTAACTTAACAAATATTTTAAGAAATTCTAAAAACGTCGTCCCCTGACGATTTCCTTAGGCAAGAATTAAATCCGGATAGGGACATGCCTACAACGGATTATTTTCAGAATTTATTTGATTCGTTTGGGATTTTAGAACATTTAATTCCTAAAGTGCCATGTAAGTTAGAAATTTTTTTTTCCCAAAAATTTCCAATATTTTAAGTTTCATACACAAGTATCCCATATCGTAAGTACGCACAATGTGAAGTACACGAAATCGATTACATGTTTTTTCAAAGGTTAAGTATTGCTTTCATTTCAGAAATGAAATATTCTTCTTTGCTAATTTCTGTGTCTTTGAAATAAAACACTTTTTTATTCCAACTCTTAATTTCTTTGGGTGTATTCTTATTTCTTGCTTCCCACAAACTACAAATAAAAACAGGAAATTCTTATTACGCGGTTATAATTTCTAAAAACTACAACTACACTCCACTTCCATCAAGTATCAATTTCATTTTAAAATTATTATTTAAAGATGCAAATTTTCTTTCTCTTTGGTGTTTTAGTTTTGCTTTTTGTGTTGGAAAAGTTTTTTTTTTTTGTATCTTTTAGAAACAAAAAAGCGGAAATTCACTGAACTGACAAACAAGTTTAAGTTAAAACAAACCTAAGACAAGAAGTCAATTTAGTTTTTGCATCCTGTTTTATGTGAGTAAGTATATTTCCTTTTTTATCTTCATTTGTTGCTACAATCGCGGTGCACTATGGGGCAGCATCTTAGTTTTGTGAACAAATGAGTAAATTAGGTAAAGCGAATATCTGAATTTATTTTCATAATCTAGCCAACGAGCATGTAACGACTAAGATATTTTGTTCACAATATTTTGCTGATGTTAAAGTCAGCATCACTTTCTGATATGGTTGGCAACCGAAACGAATAAGAGGCGTTTTTTCAGTTAACATTAACATTAAAAGGAGGAAAAATGACAATGATTATAAAGTCGTCTGTCAGTTTCTGAATATTTAAGAATATTTGGTTATTTATAAATACTAATTTGCACAGCATAAGAACATACAGGACTTAAGTGATCCTTATCTATACAAATCGGCTTTAATTTCATAGTGCAGTGCTAAGTGCATTTAAGTATGAACTATAAAATCGACCCTAAGTCGTTTCAGTTGCCAACCGTGCTTTCTTTCAAACTATAGGGTGCAAATATTAATATTTTTGAATGAAATTTAATTCAAAAGACATGAAAAGCTTCTGTGTATGAACAGTAGAGCGTACCACGTTACAGGCAAAAAAAAAAAAGTGCGCCGTACACCCTCCAATATAAAGTATTTTTGCAAGGAGGTTTCAAAAAAATTTTTTTTTTTTGCCGAACGTAGGGGTCGCCATTTTACATTTTTCGTTATATCTTTGGTATTTACAGTTGGATCTTAAAGTATGATACATCGATGTTTTTCTCTCGAGGAGACCAGTGTTTTGCTCTAAGGGCCATTGATCTCAAGTATCCCGTTCTAGTAGTTACCCACCAGATCTCAGTTGCTACCACCCTAATGTACCACCCTAATGTCAGAAAATTAAAGTTCGCAAAAAATCATTAAACTTTTGCTAAGGAAGTTTTTAGATAAACCCAGTAGAATTTTTTTTTATATATTGGTTGCCGAACGTAGGGGTCGCCTTTTTAAATTTTTTTCCTTGGATTTTTGCTTTATAACAAAACAATGGTCTCCTCGAGGCAAAAAAATTGATATATTTAAAATCCGACTTTAAATGCCGAAGCTATAACGAAATATTGAAAAAGGCGACCCCTACGTTCGGCAAAAAAAATTTTTTTTTTTGGAATTACCTTGCAAAAATACTTCATATTGGAGGGTGTACGGCGAACTTTTTTTTTTTGAGGTACGGTCTAATGAACAGCTTCTACGTGCTGAAGCTCTTGCTGCTCCCGTATTCGCAGATTAGTTTCAGAAATTTTATCCGCCATATTGTATATGCCATTTAAAATTTTGTTATTTTAATTTTATATTCGTTATTTTCAACCTTTAAACCGCCTTAATGATATTGCTAAGTCAAGCCTATTAAAAATTTCGAATTTGGTGAAAAATTTCGATCAAGGCCCATAGTGGTGCGGTTGTAAATTTTCCCAGTAAAATTTTTCGGTTGCAAGGAAGAAAGTAAAATACACACTCTGCAATAATATCGAAATTAACTTCGATATAACCGATTTTCAGATTTGTTTACAATTTTTTTTTTTTTTTTTTTTGGAAATTTTACCCCTCTTTTTTTTTATTACCTAGCAAAAAAATTGTAAGCCATGCTTTACAAACCAATTCTTTCATTGCTTCCAAAGAACTAATAGAAGTAATTCAGAATTACTTATAATAAAAAACCCGGCAAAAAAGAGATGCTGAAGCGGTTGAAAAAGCACTACAATTGATGATCTAGATGTACTTCTTTTTTAACATAGAAGAGGAGTACTCCCACTTCAATATTTTTTTCACTACTTCATGAACGAATGCAAAGGAAGCTCTTTTTCACCACTTAAAAAAAAAATTCTTCAGAAAAAAATTTGGATTTTGTTCAGAAGTATTTTTAAAAAGCTGTAAAAATATACCTTAGGATACTTTGGAAGCAATGAAATAAGTGGTTTTTAAAAGTTGTTCAGAATAACTTCTAAAAAAGCAGCAAAAATACACTAATGGATACTTGTAGTTTGTAAAGCATTACTTCCAATTTTTTTGCTGGGATGCTATAAAAAAGATCACTTCTTTAATTGCTTCCAAAATATTCGTTAGTATATTTCTACAGCTTTTTTAGAAGTTATTCTGAACAAAATCCAGAAAATCTAAAAGTGACCTTAAAAAATGATTTTGATACAGATTATTTCCAAACAGATGATTGTCGGTTCAATTCCTGGCGGCACAAATATTTTTTTTTAATATTTATAAATAATTTGTTTAAATTCAATATTTTTTAATTTTTAAATTTCTCATAGGAAAGGAGTACTCCCACTTCACTATTTTTTCAGTACTTTTTGAACGAGTGTAAGGGAAATTCGTTTCTAAAAATAAAAAGAATACAGTTTCTATTAATGAAAAAGAGTTTCCTTGGCAGGCGTTCAAAACGTACTGAAAAAATGTTGAAGTTGGAGTACTCCTCTCCTATGACAACTCATTGTTAAAATCATTAGTGTTTCTGTTAAAAATAGTACATCTGGATCATTATTTGTAGTGCTTTTTCTACTGCTTTGGCTTCTCGTTTTTTTGCTGGCTATTCGACTGATTTTTATTTTTTTATAAAATTTTTTAAATTTGTAGAATTTATTAAATAATTGAACTTCAGGTAAAATAAATTTTATTATTTTATATATATAACCAATATTTCATTATTCGTTGAATTGCATCCTCAGGGTTTGTCTAAATAACAACATACAATTAAAAACAATTAACAATGTTGCCACATGACGAAATATCGGTGATATATTTATATAAAAAATTAAAAGATATTTTATATTAATAACAATATGACTTCGAGCTCAATTATTTAATAAATTCATCAATTTCCAAGGTCGAATAATATTTTAACATCTATTATTGTATGATTTATATTTTTTTTAATTTCCTGTAACTTTGACCTTCTTGGCGACATATTGACTATAATTTAAATCACTCTTATTCCAATATTCTTCATATTTTGCAATTCTTATTCAGAAAATATTAATAGGAATTCATAAAATATCAACTGAAATTCATTATTTCCATTTGAAATTAAGAAAACATAAATTAAAAAACAGAATTCTTATTTTAAATTAAGAAAACATCAATTACGATTCGGATTTTCCATTTTAAATTAAAAAATATCACTTGAAATGTAGAAAATAACATTTTAAATTCGGAAACTAACAATTGAAGCTCAGAAAGTATCATTTAAAATTACTTAAATATTTTAACTCCGCAATTTGTTTTTTATATATAAAAAGTTATTTATTTTCAATATTTCGCTACTCCATTGTGTAGCATCTTCAGGAAATAAAAAAAGAAGGATAAATAAACGACAAGAATTTAATTAAATATCATTTAATATTCAAAAAATAGCAATTGTAATTCAGAAAATATTAACTGAAATTCAGGAATCATCAACTAAATTCAGGTAATGTCAATTAAAATTCAGAAATCATTAACTGAAATTCAGAAATTATCAATTGAAGTTCAAAAATCATGAATTAAAATTAATGTTTTATTTTCTAAAATTAAAATGATATTTTCTGAATTTCAGTTGATGATTTCTGAATTTCAATAGTTTTTTTTGTATTAAAATGTCAAGTAATATTTTCTAAATAATACACTCATTGAAATCAATCTGTAAAAATAGCAACAAAAAGCTACTAAAAATTAGTTAAAAATAACTTTGGAGAAAAATTAGCAACTTTTTCAGCAGATATTTTTTTTTTGCTAAATACTAGTAAAATAAGAATAGCGAAAAAATAAAGCTGGTAAATGTAGAAAATTGGAATTATATTTGCGTTAACTTTTATTTAATTGAAAATGAAAAATTATACTCTAAAATCTGCAGAAAATTTTGTTAAATATTAGTAGACTAAAGCAAAAAAAAACTCTTATGTCTAAGAAGTTTTTGTTATTTTTAAGTTAAATTTAGTTGAATGCAAATAGCAGTCTATCATGCTAAAATCAGCAGAAATATTTACTGAAAAATTAGTAAACTGCTGTTTTAAGAAGACTCAATTTTATTTCTAAAAAAAACTTTTAAAAATTTAAACTATTTTGTAATTTTTTAGTCTACTAATTATTTAGAAATTTTTTTGTTGATTTTAGCAGGTTAGGTTGTTATTTTCTGTTAACCAAAGTTAAGTCAAATATAACTAAAATTTTTACACACTTTTTTTTTATTAGGGCGCACTTAACTTTTAAATTTTATAAAAGTAAATTTAAAGCTGACGATATTAAAATGTTTACCTATATATTTGTTTCGATATTTTACTAATAATATTGCTCTCCTTATATGTACTTTTTTAAGATCATGGGATCAATTCCCAGTAGCAAAAAATTCTGTAATTTATATATTTTAGTAATTTATAACAAAATTTCCAAATTTAAAGATTAGCGATGAATTTTGGATGAAATCTCCGATAAAATATAGATTTCCTCTTTTTGGTTGGTTGTGTGAATTGAAAAGTCGTCAGGAAATGTTTGTTAGAAATGTTGCTGGGTTATTTATACTACTACATCATTTCATTTGATTATCAACTGTTTCTATAGAAACTTTTTAATGGATTTCCTTCTAATACTCATCAACATCATAGTAGTGTGCTTTGCTGCGTCTAAATAAATAAAATTGTGTGTGAATAAACATATTTTTCATGCAAATTAAGCCAATTGAAATATAAATAATACTTTTAGTATACAAATTAAGTTATTACAATTAGTTGCAGTAGTTTTAACAGATGCAATAAGTTTTTAATGATGGCAAATATAAAAAAAAAAGAAAATGTGATATATAAACTTGTTTCATTTTAATTGCAAAATTTCCTATCAAATTCTGGTTAAAAGGAAATTGAATGTAAAGTAGTTTATAGAAACTAATAAGGAAGGTTTCCTTAGTGGTAAGACTTCGATTTGTAATGAATTTGCGTTTTCTTCCCCCCAACCGAAACATTTTTATTTAAAACTTTTCTTATATCTACCATAGGAACTAGGTTGGGCGCCAAATTTTTTTAACTATAAACAAAATTTTGAAATGTTTAATTAAGTTGAGAGTTTTCTATGGAAATGTAGGTCACAATTGTTGTTAATTTTACTTATATTATATTTGCTGAATAATCTTTTAAAATACCACATTAATTCGATGGCTGATAGAAAGAACATTTTCAAAAATCTTCTTACTATATGTGATATACAAACTTGTTTCATTTTAATTGCAAAATTCTGGTTAAAAGGAAATTGAATGTAAAGCAGTTTATAGAAACTAATAAGGAAGGTTTCCTTAGTGGTAAGACTTCGATTTGTAATGAATCTGCGTTTTTTTTCCCAACCGAAACATATTTATTTAAAACTTTTCTTATATCTGCCATAGGAAGTAGGTTGGGCGCCAAATTTTTTTTAAACTATAAACAAAATTTTGAAATGTTTAATGATGTTGAGAGTTTTCTATGGAATTATAGACCACAATTGTTGTAAATTTTACTTATATTATATTTGCTGAATAAGCTGATAGAAAGAACATTTTCTATAATCTATAAAAAGCAAAAAAATTTTAATTTAAATTCTTAAAACTTATATTTTCCTTGAATGTAATGTTTAAATCCATGACAAATTACTTTTATTTAATAAATTTGTAATGCTTTAATGGTTGATTTAATAATCTACATGATGAACTTCAACGATGGCAGGTCATTATATGAATACAATGCATGGACGTGCGTGATGACTATACACAAATACCTCGGTTTAAACTGGAGATGGGCTAGTGACAAGAAATGTTTGTCAGTTAGGAATAAATACTAAAAAAAAGAATAAATATTTCCAGCATGATTTTTGAATGAAATTAGTTTTTTCATTATAGATTTTTGGTATTTTTCACAGTTTTCGTGAGAATTTCGTGATAGTGAGTGATTTTTTATGCTCACGTAAATCTGTGTAGGAAAAATGCTCGAGCGTTATTAATTCCTTTCCTTCATCAGCAGGATAAAATTAATCATGTGAGCAAAAAATCACTTACGCGTCTATCTCTACACTCATAAAAAAAAGTCCGTACAAATAGGTCAAAATTGTGCTGGCTCAAATACATGTACTATTTCCTGTTATTTTAGCAGAGTTTTGACCTATTTGTATGGACTTTTTTAGAGAAAATAACAGAAAAATTAGTTCAATTTAATCAGAACGCGTTTAACAGAATTTTGTACTAACTTTTTTTATGAGTATAGTTTAAAGCAAACTTTTTACTTCATTTTATTTTCACAGCATCATTTGAGAAAAATTATTTTTACTATCATCCCAATTTACTCAACTTTTTCTATTAAAATTTCAATTTAGATTTTCTCTTCTTTTTTCTTTTTCTCATTTTTAGTTTGTAAATCGAGTTATAGGTGTTTACTGCATTATGTCGTAACTAAATTGATTTTAAATGTATGCCAGGGTTTTACGGTTGCATAATTGTATATAAGAAAACTTCTTAATAAATTAATACTTTACTGTAGGTAAAATTATTGAATATGATGACATAAAACAATAACAAAGTGATTAATATTTCAAATACTTTATTGCGAAACGTTAAATAACAACATTTAAGCTAATGAAGAGCTTAGAAAAATATTTAAGAAATAATGATTGATTCAAAGAAAATACTTGAAAATTATTACGAAATATTAATTATTTATTAATTAGGCACAATTTTTAAACTAAACAGAGAGAAAAATTATAAAATATTGAATTTACATTTGCAGTTACAATTTATTGCTAATGATGGTTGCGAACTGGCTAAATAAAATCTAAACTAAATTCAGGTTTCCAAGTTTCTATGAAATTTGAAAAAATGCTCAAAGAAATTTTAAACACTTTTGTCAATTTGTATTTAGTTTAGAGGGATTAAATCTTACTTTTTATTATTAAAAAAAAAAATTAACTTACTTTAAGAAAGATATATTAAGAATGGTAATTACTGGAAAGTAACTTAATTATTTATTGATTAACTTACTCTTAAGGAAAATTGAACTAATTTCGGTAAAAACTTATAAACTTAATTTAAGTTAGGTATGAATTAAACTTTAGTTCATTTTTTAAAATTAATGGAAATTTTGATATATTTCAAATAGTTTATTTTAATCATTAAGAATTTTTTAATAAAAATTGAACTAAGTACCAGTTAGTTGTAAACTAAAATTTAGTTAATTTTGTAGTATAAATTTAAAAATTTTGTGAACTAAACTTAATGAATTAAACTTTAGTTCATTTTTTTTAAATTAATGGAAATTTTGATATATTTCAAATATTTTTTTTTAATCATTAAGAATTTTTTTAATGAAAATTGAACTAAATTTTAGTTTGTTGTGAACTAAAATTTAGTTAATTTTTTAGTTTAAATTTTAAAATTTTGTGAACTAAACTTAATGAATTAAACTTTAGTTAATTTTTTTTAAATGAATGGAAATTTTGATATATTTTAAATAGTTTATTTTAATCATTAAGAATTTTTTAATGAAAATTGAACTAAGTTTTAGTTTGTTGTGAACTAAAATTTAGTTAATTTTTTAGTATAAATTTTAAAATTTTCTGAACTAACCTTAATGAATTAAACTTTAGTTCATTTTTTTTTAAATTAATGGAAATTTTGATATATTTCAAATATTTTTTTTTAATCATTAAGAATTTTTTTAATGAAAATTGAACTAAGTTTTAGTTAGTTGTAAACTAAAATTTAGTTTATTTTTTAGTATAGATTTTAAAATTTTGTGAACTAAACTTTAGTTCATTTAAGTTAATGGAAATTTTGACAAAACATAAATGAAATAAATTTTTTATTAAATAGCATCTCCTATTAATTAATATATCTCTTATTCATTAATTAATTTCTAATGAAAATGGAACTAAATTCGGAAAAAAAACTAATCGACTTATTTTTTGCTAGTTGTAAAGCAAACTTTAGTTAATTTTGACCTTCTTTGCGACATATTGACTATAATTTAAATCACTCTTATTCTAATATTCTTCATATTTTGCAATTCTTATTCAGAAAATATTAATAGGAATTCATAAAATATCAACTGAAATTCATTATTTCCATTTGAAATTAAGAAAACATAAATTAAAAAACAGAATTCTTATTTTAAATTAAGAAAACATCAATTACGATTCGGATTTTCCATTTTAAATTAAAAAATATCACTTGAAATGTAGAAAATAACATTTTAAATTCGGAAACTAACAATTGAAGCTCAGAAAGTATCATTTAAAATTAATTAAATATCTTTAACTCCACAATTTCCTTGAGCTTAAGGTTTGTTTTTTATATATAAACAGTTTTTTATTTTCAATATTTCGCTACTCCATTGTGTAGCATCTTCAGGAAATAAAAAAAAGAAGGTTAAATAAACGACAAGAATTTAATTAAATATCATTTAATATTAAAAAAATAGCAATTGTAATTCAGAAAATATTAACTGAAATTCAGAAATTATCAATTGAAGTTCAAAAATCATGAATTAAAATTAATGTTTTATTTTCTAAAATTAAATTGATATTTTCTGAATTTCAGTTGCTGACTTCTGAATTTTAATACATATATTCTGAATTAAAATCTCAAGTGTTATTTTCCAAATAATACACTCATAGAAATCAATCTGTAAAAATAGCAGAAAAAAGCTACTAAAAATTAGTTAAAAATAACTTTGGAGAAAAAGCTGCTAAAAATAGCAGATTTTTTTTTTGCTAAATACTAGTAAAATAACAGCAAAGATAAAACTGTTAAATTAAAAAAATTGTAGTTATATTTGATTTAAATTTTAGTTAATTGAAAATGTCAAATTATACTGTAAAATCTGCAGAAAATTTTGTTAAATATTAGTATACTGAAAAGTACAAAAACAGTTAGAAATATCTATGAAATTTTTGTTAGTTTTAAGTTAAATTTAGTTGAATGCAAATAGCAGTCTGTCTTGCTAAAATTAGCAGAAATATTTGCTAAAAAATTAGTAAATTAGTAATTTTTTAGTGTAGATTTTAAAATTTTGGCGATTATATTTAAAAACTTTTAGCACAGATTAAAATTACTGATACAGGGTTTTTAGTTCAATTTTACTCCAACTAATAGCGTCTTATGGTCAGTTATGATTCCAGTTACTAGGTTACTCCTTCTTAACCTAAAAATCCTATCATTTTTTTTTTTTGGTATTTTTAATTTTTTTACACTCAAATTTATTATGTTTAATGGTTCCTAATCTTTAAAGCTATTACAAAAGGGTTTTTTTTTATACGGTCAACTTACTCCCTCCTCCAATTTAAAATTAGATAAACCGCTTCTAAAGGATTTGAATAACCACCATATTGTCTATTTGATTAGTTATAAAGCAAATGATAAAGGCTTTTATTTTCTAAAGTAGGTCATCGTATATAAAATGAAATAAAACCAGAAATAAAAATTTGTCATACAATAAATCACAACATTTTGTATACACTTACAGGGGACTACAGAATAGAAAAAAAAGAATAAAAAAAAAAAAAATTCAAACAAATCCCTGGGTTCCTATTTCATAAGCCAAAAAACATATTAACTTATGGTTTGTAATACACCAACGGCACTAAAATTCAGCAGAAGAAGACAAAAAAAAATGGAAAGCAGAACATATTTCCTGTTTTATCTTAAACTGACCCACAACACAGAGTTACTTGCATTATTCCAACAATACGTGACACATGGTTGTGGTAACAACAGCGTATGTGCGATGTGAGAGCACATGCTGGAATAACACAATATAACAACATTTTCTTTATAATACGCTTACATTGTGGTTTTGATGAGGTGTTTTATCTGGCCAAGGAGTAGTGGTGGAGTTTTTGGGGAAACATAACCAAATGTATGTGCAAACTGTAGGGTAGAATGGGGGGCATGCGCCATTGTCATTTTAAAATTCTGAAAATTTACTACTTTTCCATATTTTTTTCGTTACACTGTGCGATAGAGCTGTCAATGTCCTGTCTGATGTTTAAATTGTGTCGATGGTCCTTCCGATAATAATTGCCACTCCTAAACTTAAAGTCGTGGTAAAACCTCTTAACTTAAAGCTATGTCACATGATCGGTAACTGCCCAAATTGTCATTTAAACTCGTGTAGTAAATAACTCTCTTAAATCCACATATGTGCCCCACTGTTTAAAGCTCCCCCTTCTACCCTATATGATGTATTATAATGGTGACTTAACAATGTACGATGTTATTTATACGAGTAAAGCAAAAAAAAAAAAAAAAAAAAAAAAAAAACAGCAAACTAAAAAGAAACTGTGACAAAGTGGTCATTTATTCGTACTTATATCCACAAAAAGTTAAAAGACAATATTTAATCTCATATAATTTATTTAAATAACGTGTCAGAATGAAAAGTATTTAAATGTGACAAAAAAAAGATTAAAGAAAAGGAGTATTAAATACGAGTAGACTATATTGTCAGTCGAATTAATTTTACTCTAATTTTTATAAGTTTTCATATGAGAAAAGGTAAAACTAAATCAGATTTAGATCTTAATCGATTTATGACGTTGCGCCAGCGAGATATCTCAAGCGTGCTAAGGGACTCCCAATATTCAGCTCTATTTTTTATAAAATTTCCTTTAGTAGGTTTGAGGTTAAGAATATAATATTTTCTATTTGTAAAAAATTAACTAAACGTCGTAAAAGCAAAGGATTTTTTCAAAACTTCTTAGAAACATATAGCATGTCTTGCTGACGTAGCGTTGATTACTAAAACTACTGACAAACCAATTTCCTATTAACAAGTTCTCTATACAGAGACAATTTTACTGGACAAACAATATTGAAAATGTTCATTAAAGTAATGAAACTTATCTGCAAAGTGGCGGATAAGTATCATGTAATATGTAAAAGCACATGCTGCATGGTACTTACTGCCTCGAGAAGCATAGCTGACTGCTATCAGACGCATTCACAGATTGCGGATATTGGAAACCCCAGTAGATACTCTGGTATGCTGCGAATGAAATAAGCAGTCCCTGACGATTCAGCAGTCTCAAGGTGAGACTCTCGAGGATTCTCATTTGGAGCTCCTACCCGATTTGATAATAATCCTTGGAAAGAAATGGCGAGTAATTTGCACCACTCCATATCCAATCTCAACAAATAGTTGCATGTCTGGAGGCTCCAATCGGCGATCACGATACCATCAGCTAATCATCGTCTTAAACTCTTCTGATTACAGAAACCACAACGAATTAAAACCAAGTTGATCCCCAACTGTTGATGACTTTTAGCTTTAAATCAACGATACGATTCGGAACATGGAATATTAGAACTCTTCTGGAATCACCAAGATTAGCCTCAACCTTTTCTTTCTCGGTTTATGTAAAATAAGTTGGCTGGATAATGGCACCATAACAACCTACGGCGACAGTACCTTCCTGAATTCTAGCAAGCCAAGTGGACTCCCTAGATCGAGCTGCGTAGGTTTCCTCCTTTCTAGAGAAGCTAAGAGTGCCCTGATGGCATCATTCTGATAGAATTATATACATCCGCCTTCGCACCCGGGCGTGTCATATCACATGCATCCAATGCTATGCCCCTACTGAAATCTCAGAGCCCAAGGATAAAGAAGAATAAAGGACACGCCTAGTGGTGACATTTTACTTCTTATCGGTGATTTCAACACACAAGAAAGCTCAGTAAACACGAACATGGAGTCTGTTTTGGTAAGTCACGGACTGGGAGAAATGACAGGGGAACGGTGGAACCATCTTTCCGCACAGGGGCTTTCGGGTTTTCCTCGACCATCGAACAGAAACCCAAATTGACCACATTGCGATAAGCAGGAAGTGGAGTGGTTCATTACTAGATGTGTGCAATAGGCGTGGTACAGACGGAACCTCAGACCATACTACTATACTAGTAGGAGAGATACGATTGAGGATATCCACAATCCAGCGATAAACAACACAATCCTTGTCAAGATGATACGATGTATCCAAATTGAAATTCCCAAATGCACGCAAAAGGCATGTTGGCTCCTTAAGGTCTCGCTACGAAGGTGTGCCGAACAAGAACAAAAGGTAATTGAGTGAAATAAAATGCATATTCTTAAACAGTGCTAAACAACATTTTGGGCACCTACAACCTAATAGTAAAATGTGGATCTCGGACGCTACTTGGCAACTTATTGTGGATAGAAGTCAACTGAAAGGCACCTTAAACGTTGCCCAAACAAGAGCCTCTAAAACTATTCTACAAGCCCAGTATACGGGCTTAGATCGTCTAGCCAAACTTAGTGCGCGACGGGACAACCGCGTTTGTTTGGACAATATGGCCACATAAGCCCAGGCAGCTGGCGATAAAAATCGAAGTAGAGATTTGTATCAAAATGCAAAGCTGCTATCAGGAAACACCCGATCAACCACATATCCTCTTAAAGACCCTGTAGGAGGAACTACCTCGTCCGTGGAGCGGCAACTGGCAATATGGTTCGACTATAATGCCAGCATACTGCCAATTCTGCAACCCACATCTCTCTGGCGATGTCATTGGACTTCACATCAATTCAGATCCGACAGAAGTACAGTTTGCCCAGACGAAAGCAAGATCGCTAATGCTATACTTGTACTGAAGAAGGGAAAGGCACCAGGCGTGGACAACATCAATCGGCTGATCCAAATCTTAGCGCTAAAATAATCAGACTTATTATCAAAGACTTTCGGAAATCCCACTTTCTTCCCGGTGAGCTAAGCGAAGGCGTGATAATTAAACTACTCAAGAAAGGAAACCTCACAGAATGCCAAAACTGGAAAACTGTTAACCATGATTAATAACCGAGGAAAATTTTCTGTTCCAAAGAATCAAATGTAGAATAGCTACTTTTCCTTTACAACTCCTTCTACTGTCGATTCTAACACCGATTATTTTGCAACCACTTCTCTAGCTCCAAAGTGGAACCGGTTGTCCTAGAATAAGTTCTGTTCAATTTCAAACAAAAATAATCGGTGTTAGAATCGAAAGTAGAAGGGGTTGTAAAGGAAAAGTAGCTATTCTATAACCGATTCTTTGGAACAGAAAATTTTCCTGGTTAAAATTAACAGTTAACAGTTTTCCAGTTTTTGCATTCTGTGAGGTTTCCTCTCTTGAGTAGTTTAATTATCACGCCTTCGCTTCGTTTGTTTAGAAGAGAGTGGGATGTCCAAAAGTTGGGTAGGTAAAATCGAGCAAGAATCGGGTTACTATTCTAGCTATACTTAGCTTTGGCTTCCGAATCCTAGTACGAAGACATAACCTGATTCGTGTTTTCGTCACGTGCCATAGTGTGAACCTGTAGTTAGATCTTAGTAGTGACCTATCGAATTAGAGAAATAGCCGAGACCTCCCACATTCCTCTGGCTATTTATTTTCTTTCCGATACCTATTTTATTTTAGAGCAATAGTTGAGATCTCCCGATCATTTTACATTAGAGCAACAGCATTAGTCTTGCTATTTATTTTATCTTGGAGCAATGCCGAGATCTCTCTCAGTTGTCTTGCTGTTTATTTTAAATTAGAGCAACAGCCAAGATCTTTCGCAAGCTAGTAAAATTTCATTATCAACCCCCAAAAAAGTCTTCCCCTTAGCGACCTGCCCAAAACTCTTTAGTTAGAAACCTGAAATTTAAAGAACGAGTGTAATTGGAATACTAAAATTTGAAGCGAAATACAATGGGATGGGAAACAAGTGGAATTGAAATATTTGAGAAGTGGAATGAAATGGAAAGGAACAAGGAAGGACTGGAATTGAAATACCAGCCTAAGAAAATTAAATGGACAGGAAAGGGGAATGCGATGGAATGGAATGGGGAACAAGTGGAATTGAAATACTCTAGTTAGGAAACGAAATTGTAAAGAGTGGTATTAAAACACTAGACAAGTGAAAATGAAGGGAATGGAACGCAGATCGATTAATATTCAAATACTGATATTGAAACACTAGACGATGGCAGCGTAGTGAAAATGAAAGAGGAACAAAATGGAATGAAACGGAGAACGAGTTGAATTGTAACACTAAAACTTGATAACCAAATGGATCGGAATGAAAGGGGGAACCGATGGAACTGAAACATTAGACAATGAGAACGAACAACAAAATTAGAAAACCAAATAAAAGGGAACGTGGACAGAGCGGAATGGAAATATAAGACAAGTGGCATGAAATAGAATGGAACGGCGAAGGAGTGGAATTAAAACACTTAATATAGGGAACAAAATGGAAGTTAGCATAGATTTTAGTGAAATTGATCGATTTTACTTGGATTTTTGAGTCTACATATGACTGCCGGGCGATTGTAGTGTTTTCCAGGCGGAAGTCTAGGCAATTGACTTAGCCGCATGGATGATAATGGAACGGGATATGGATCCAACGTCCATTAGCATCTTTGCGGACAGTTTTTGTTGACTTGAGAGCCCTGGAATCCGACACTACGTGGGTTTCTATTTATATATTCAGCCTAACAATAAAATAATAGAAATTTACAAAGAGTGCTATTTTTGTTCGGTTTTAAGATCAAATATGACAAATTCCAAATAGAATTCACAATTTATTTTGTAAAACAAATAGAGAAAAAAAACTTCCCAAGTAAAAATGGGATATAACCGAGACAGACCTCATAAAAAAATCTGATGATACCCAGGAAAATTTTCTGTTCCAAAGAATCGGTTGTACAATAGCTGCTTTTCATTCACAACCCCTTCTACTGTCGATTCTAACACCGATTCTTTTTGTTTGAAATTGTCCCAAAAGCAACCCCTTCTATGGCTCCAAAGTGGAACCGGTTGCTCTAGAATCAGTTCTGGAACTAGTTCTGGAACTGATTCTACGTCACCCACACCTTCCATATAGGATCCCAGGAACTGGTTCCGGAACCAGTTCCATGGAATCGGTTGCAGTGGAACCAGTTGTAGAATGGGTGTGGTTGGCTACCGATTGTAAAAAATTTTCCTGGGTAGTGCATGAAAATGTATTAATTGTCAACCATTGGTTATAGGAAAGTTTTTTTCATAACCCGAGTAAAAATGGGATCGTATGTGAACATATATGAGTTTAATCTTACTTAAGGTAGATTCGTATATGATCATATATGCTCATATATGTCCATATATGGAACTATATATGACCGTATATAGTCTGTGATCCGAAATTTTAGCCATATACCGGTATATTGCTCAAATTTCGGATCCGAGACCATATATGGTCATATATTGTTCCATATATGAGCATATATGATCATCTACGAATCCATATATGATCATATATGTTCATATACGATCCTTTTTTACTTGGGCTTTGAAAAAAACTTTTCTAGAACCAATGGTTGACAATTAATGCATTTGTAAGTGCAACCAAACACTTTCATCAGATTGTCTTTAAGGAGTTTGCTCTAGGTTATAATGTAGATTTTAGTTTTTCTATATATAGGTTAACTTTCAAAGTGAAAAATATTTGGAGAAGTTAACTCAAACCTTTGTAATTATTTATTTACACTGTGGAGGCTATAAAAAGTTCGGTTAAGACAAATGAAAAAAAAAATAGATTTCCTTAAAACCTAGCAAAGCTTAAAGACAGTTTTGCGCCTTAGAGAGTTAATTTATACAAGTAGCATACTAAATTTTTTATATACAATAAGAGTTGTAGGGTATTCTTAAAGAAACATCAAAAAGATTCTGTGAAAAAATAAATTCTCAAAACCACTTTTGTTATTAATAAAAAAACACTTTCATTTTAGGTGTGACAAATGGTTTTTTTTTTGTTGATTCATTTTTTTTTTCTCCAGTAACTGCTACTTTAACAATCTAAACGTGATTTTAATTGATAACAAAATATTAAAACGTGCATCTTGTTTAAGCCGAAATTACTATAATGTTGTCTGCTGTAGACGAGTTATGATTGTAATAAAATATAGAGTAATAAATGTTAAAATATTTATCATTTTCGCATGTATTTAAATGGTACTTTTTCACTTTTTTAATTTTTTTTTACGTTCGAATAGTAAAATTCTATAATTTAGGTCAACAGTTACGGTTAATGGCTTTAAAATATCGATATAAGATGCCATCGTTGAATTTCTTAAGACCTTTTTTATTATTTCTGGCTTCTTAAATATTTATTTTTGCAAATTTAAGTTTAATTGTTTAATAACTTTCGCTACTGTATGTGGGTTCAATACAATTTTATTTGAGTTAGCTTTTTTTCTTAACAATTTATTATAAATTGCATTTAATAAGTATTTAATTGCTTTAATCTGTGTATTTCAAGAGTTTGATTACCTGCAATATTGTATAGTTAAGATTTTAATCTTACTTAATAGAAAAACTTTTTTTTTTTTTTTTATAATGATTCAAATAATTTCCGTTTACGTTTGGCTAAAAAGGATGTTGGTATAATTAAATAGCTGATAGGAAGTTAGCTAACTATATCTTAGGTAAGTGTTTGATTAGAAAAATTTCCGCTAAAGTTTGTTAAGCATTTTGAGAAAATTTATAGGGTTTAACAAAGTAGAGACATACTTAAGCCCGATTACTGAATGTTCAATTAGCTATTAACTAGGATTTTAACTGACACATTTTTTGTTGTTTCTCATATCAAATTTTAATTAAACAGTCAGCTAAATGTTAACTGGACATTCAGTAATCGGGCCTTAGTTGCTTTATATAGTTAATTCTTGCAAGGAAAGTACTCTAAGCTAAACTCACAGTAAAATTGTTTGTAAATTAATAAAGTGTTAAATAAATAAGTCTATAATAAACAAACAGAGTATGTTAGTTATTTTTAATTGAAAAGAGCACCAACCCGGTTTATATAAAATAGATAAACTTACGTTTTTGAAGGTGAAACGCAACAAAAAGAGTGTGTGTGTTATTTTTAATTGAAAAGAGCACCAACCCGGTTTATCTAAAACAGATAAACTTACGTTTTTCAAGGTGAAACGCAACAATTGGCGAACTAAATAGCGAATTAAACATATGATAAAAATAAAAACTGCTTTTAATTAAATATTTAATTGAATCAATTAATATTTTAATTGTTTCAATTAATCGTATACAATTTTTAATAATTAATAGTATCATTTGAGAAATGGAGGGTTAAAATATTGCACAAAAATGTTCCCAGGAGTGTTTCTCATAAGTTCTATGAACACATTCTATACCAGGGGTGGCAAGACTTTTTCCTCTGCGTGCCAGAAACGGACAAATTTTTTTTTGAAAAATTTCTCGCGCGCCACCTTAAGTTTGGTTGTCTTTTAACCCTTTGACACGGGAATTTTAATGGCTGGGAATTTTCCGACTTCGTGGAAATATAGATCTATGCCCAAGAAATATGTTTTATTACTGCTATGGCTTTGTAGCGCCCCCTAGCGGATATATTTGGAATTAAAATTCAAATATTAACATGCTGCCGATTCCGAGTGGGTTAAATTTTTTTTCAAATTATATTTTTATATTTTTACTGTTACTAAACACCATATAAAATCTTTAGAGTTTTTGAATTTTATTCATCACACAATTTTTGAGACTAAACTTTAGCCTTTTTTTTACTTTTAACACATTCCCAGCAGCGTTGACACACGCACTCTACTGATCTCATGTTGTTTTGAAATTTTACAGCCTGCTTTAAATTTGAATAAGAACAAAATAACCAACCGATAGCAGTAAATGAGTAGCGCGTTGGCTAAAATTCAAATCAGTAACGAGTTGCTGAAGTCGATGTACATTATAATGAACGCCACTCGCCAAAGGGTTAAGAGTAATTTTTTTTTTAAATTTAAAAATATGGAAAATTTCTCTTAAAAATATCATCGCAGATGTTCATATTTATCAGCGCTACGGATAACCCCGATGAAATAACCCCCAAAGGTAAAAATTAAATAACATCCAAGAAATGACGTAAAAATATTTGACGGTTATTTAATTTTTGGGGGTTTATTTAATCTTTAAATATTGAGATTATTTCATTATGAAAAGATCCCCAATGAAATAAAATTAAAACAGTTTGAACATTATTGCCTTTAAATTTTTTGGGGGGTTATTCCATTTTTGGTGGTTATTTCATTTTGTTAAAAAAAAAGTTAAATTATTGGGCGCCAAAAATTATTTAAGTACTTAAGAAACTAGTTTAAAAATGTGCTTCGGGCATTTTTAAAATAAATGGCGCGGTTTTTATCATCATAATAATGAATAAAAAGCGAATATTATGGATTTGAACAGAGAAAATTCTATTTCAGAAGAAATGGCCCCGCGAAACACTATCAAAGTACAATTTCAAATTCCAACAAATGGGGATTTTAGAAATTTTCCCAGAATTTTCTGATAGTCGAATTCTGTATTAGCCATATTTCTTTAAACAAAAAGTGGTGACAATACGGAGTTTTATTCATTTTAAAAGACGATTTACAACCTCTATGAAAAATTTCACCATTATGGAGTTAAATCACACATTCTTGTAGCGAAATTTAACATTTAACTGAATTTTTTGCTGGTCTTCTAATAGTTTAAATTTTTTAAAAATATCTAACAAAACGTCACGTGCCACCTAAAATCCACTCGCGTGCCACTACTGACACTCGTGTCATAGTTTTGCCAGCCCTGTCCTATACCTAAAATGGAAGGTTCCCATGCTTTCCTATGCCGATTCACAATAAACATTTGTAAAAGGGGGGGGGCGAAATTTAAACCCACAAAAAATTTTTAAAATCCCGATTTACTTATATTCTTTTTTGGTCCCCACTGCCAGATTTACTTGTCAGAACCTTGTTATTTTTTTTGTGTTGTGCTGTATTATTTATGGTGTTACATGATTTCAGACCAAGTGTGAACACCTTTTTATTATAAAGCAGGTAAATCACGCCACAATTGCTGGGATTTCCATTATTGAAGTTCAAGAGTTCAAGCAATTTTTAAAAAATCCTTCATATCTATAAAAAAAAATAACCATATTTATCCTTCAACTTTTGTACTTTTTTCACACTTTTTACAAAATATGCAAATATATATTATTCAAAAATTCAAAAACCATTTGCATATCTCAGTACAACTGTTTCTGAGTTTCTATAAATAAAGTAAATATAAATTCATTAATATTTTAGTATTCTTTTAGCTTACACAGCAATATAAACAAATATGAAAATGATTCATAAAGAAATATTTGGAAATACCACAAGTATTTAAATAAATAAAACCAGCGCACTGAATGATAATTTTGATTGAATAATATGACATTTTCAATTAAATAATAAACATTAAAAAACATTGCAGTGATATACAACGAATTATAATTACACTTTATATATTTAATGAAGTCAAATCAGAAAGTAAATTTATATGGAAAGAGTGTTTTGTTTTATATAAAATTTAATTGTAAGGTTGTTGCAGATTTTTAGTTATAACTTTTAAGTTTGTCGGCAGATTTAGCTAATTTTATACAACAAACTTCTCAAGAAGATTATAAATGTTTTCCGTGAAAATGCGGCAGTCCCAGTTAGCTACTGAGGCCTAAACGTGATTTAAACCGGTAGATGGAAGTTATGAAATAGATTAAGCATGTTGTTTCGGTAGATTTTATATTTTTCATTATAACTTTTGAAATTGTCGGCAGATTTGGCTAATTTTCAGCAACAATATAAAATACAAGATTAATAATATCTGTTGTAAAAATAGTCACAGCTGCTTACCTATTGAAGCCTGAGCGAGACTTCAAGCAACAGACAACATTTACTCGATCGTTTCATTATGTAAGTATATTGTTATAGTCATTGATACATTTGTAGTTATAACTTTTGAAATTTTCGGCAGATTTTGCTAGTTTTCCATAGAAAAATGCTTGAGAGGATTAAAAATAGTTGTAGTAAAAATTAGCATCCCTACTTATGTAATGATGGCTGAGCGTGAGTTCAACCAAAACACGAAGTTGACTTGTTCGAGTCGTTAGCGTGAGTTGCACACAGAGTTTGTGTGTGTGTGTGTGTGTTATATTGTTGTATTAAAATTAAGGCACTGTTAAATAAACAAGTGTATAAGCTCAAAATTTAACTAAAAGAGCGTGTTATTTTATTTGCAAAGAGCACCAACCCAGTTTATCTAAAGGAGATAAACGTATGAAAAAAAAAATGTTTATGAAGGTTTCAGCAGTGGGATTGGTTATTTTGATTGCAATAGAAAAGAACCCGGTTTATTTAAGGGAAATAAACCAACGTTTTTAAAAGGTAAGAATGTAACAATATTTTTATAATCAATTAAGGTAACTTTACGTCTTTATTTGGAATAATTACAAATGGTATAACAAATATTTATATATTTTGTGCTACAAATTTAAAAATTTTACTATTACTACTGCTAATTTTTCAATATCCTAAAAATAAACAAAAATATTTGCAATACTTTTTCATTCAATTAAAAATAAAAAAACCGTTAAGTTTAACAACTATTTTTTTTTTTTTTTGCTGATGTTTATTTAAAATAAAATAATTTAATTGAATTTCCTTTCATCGTTGACGCGAGACAAACTAAATAACAAAACAACATCTAAAATATATAAAAACAAAAAATAATTTTAATTAACATTTATTAGATAAAATAACGTGACAACATGATATTCATACTACACACCAAAAAAATGTCTGCTTGATTTTTTGCGCAAGATACTTTGTACAAAAAAAAAAAAACTATGCAAGTAATAATTGCTAAAATAAACAGAAATATTCGATGTCATCAAAAAAAAAAACAAAAATAAAAACATAAATAAATATTATTTTCAATACACGTAAGTGTTAATCAAACATACTCAGATGGATGGCAATTGCAGGAGAGGTCATTAGAGTTAGAGTAGACATATATAGGATTGGATTGTAGATACTTTATTTGGCCAGGTATTGATTATACATGAATTGCAAATTATTTATTGCATAAGCTATAAGCCGGTGATGAGTTGTTCACAGATGGTCCGAAGAACACTTAATTTGATTATGGGAATCCTGCTACATACATCTTCATTAACTCCCCTAAGGGAAATTTTAATAACTTGTCACCGAACTGGCCCCTTTATATGAAATAGAGAGTTGTCATAGGAGAGGGTCTTCTCTGCCTGTTGGGTATTTAAATACCCAAAAAGAAAGTACTTTTAGAAAAAATCTAGCAAGATCCAGGTAAGAGGTACTGCAAAATGATTTATGAATAAAAAAGTAGGGAAAGTATGAACTGAAAAAAGTTTGTCGATAGAATCTACTGAGAATGGCAGTTAAATTGCAGATATTTGCAGTTAAAAAGGCGACAAAGATATTTGCCTTTAAAATAACTAAAAATGTTGTTATTTTGAACTGTTGAAAACTAACTAACAACTACATTAAAAATAACTAACAATGTCGTAAAATTAACTGACACATTTTTACAACAAACTTTTTTAAACAACTGGCGAAATGGGTAAAAACTACTATTTCTTTACAATTACTTCTTTTGGTATTATCAAAGTATATTTTAATTAAAAACAATAAATTTTTTTCTTTCGCTTACAAAAATATGTGCCTATATTTCAGCCTATTTAAAATTTGAAGTAAAAATTCTAAACAATTCTCCAGTTATCCAGTTATTATGCTTTTATGCATGGGAGATACAGTACAAGTTTCTGATTTTTATTTTTAAACTAGGAAAGTATTAATAATAATAAATATAAACCAAACAAGAATTTCTAAAATTCCAAAAAACTTTTTATTTTTGAAATAACTAACGAAAATAACTGTTTACTATAAAGACACTGTTGTGGTAGTTGTTTATAGTGATATTAAAAATAACTGCTTTAAACAAGTGTTACGAAATTACAGTATTTTTCGTTAGTTGTTTTGTTAAATAACTGTAATAACAGTTATTTTAAAATTTCAATATAAAACAACTGTAATTACAGTTAAAAACAACTGCAAATTACTACACAAACAACTGTCGTGTAGTAACTGCCAAACTTTTTTTGAGTGTAGGACTACTTTTCGTTAGTTCTTTTCTGAAATAACTGTCACCCAGCAAAATTTTTATGAACTGGCTGCCTTTTAATCTGTTCTAGAAAAGGTGTTTTTACCACCGGTTCCGTGGAACAGGTTCTAGAACTGATACCTGGAAGTCAAAATGGAAGGCCTCACTGTCGCAGTACCGGTTCTGGAACCGGTTCCATAGCAACCTGTTCTAGTTTGGAGGAACATAATCTGTTGCTTTTGGGACAAACTCAAACAAAAATCACCGATGATAGAACATAAATTAGAACAGGTTGCATGCAAGAACAGGTTGTTCTACAACCCGTTCTTTGCATCCGACAATCTTGCTGGGCATAATAGTTGTACTGCATTTTTTCATAGAGAAAAAAACTGTAATTACAGTTAAAAATAACTGCTGATTACTACACAAACAACTGTCATGTAGTAACTGCCAAACTTTTTTGAGTGTAGTACTACTTTTCGTTACTTGTTATCTTAAATAACTGTCATAATAGTTGTACTGGATTTTTTAATAGAGAAAAAACTGTAATTACAGTTAAAAATAACTGCTTAGTACAACAAAAACAACTGTCATGTAGTAACTGCCAAACTTTTTTGAGTGTAGGACTACTTTTCGTTAGCTGTTTTCTTAAATAACTGTCATAACAGTTGTTTTGAAATTTTCCTTAGAATAACAACTGTAATTACAGTTAGAAACAGCAACTACTGATTACTACACAAACAACTGTCATGTAGTAACTGTCAAACTTTTTTGAGTGTAGGACTACTTGAAAAAAAAAATGTTGGGCTAAAACTGAACCCCCTCACATAGGGGTAGTTAACGATTCAAAAGTCATCAAATTCTCAAAATGTGGAAAAATTGCACGACAAAGGATCTGGAAAAGTGGGAATTTGGATAATCCTCTTCGTGTCTAATATTCTAAAGTGTCCTCCATCTTACAAAAAATACTGTAACGTTTTAAACTTCTCAAAACGTTGGTTTATTTCTTTTAATAAACCGGGTTCGTTTGTATTTCAAGTAAAATAACTGAGCACTCTTTTGTTTCTTATACACTTACACTGTACAACAATTTCGAACTTTTTCCAAAATTACGGGGTTATGATAATACATTCGGGTAGAGGAGACCACAAAAAAAAAAGAAAGAAAATACACTTGTGTCGCCGTTTTGGTAAAAATCACATCGGAATATTATTTTAGGGGAAGGGTTGTTAAAATTTCTCTCCTTTTTTAAATGTTTATTGTGAATCGGCATAGGAAACCATATGAATCTTCCATTTTAGGTATAGGATGTGTTCAGCGAACTTATGTAAAATACTATGAGGAACATTTTTGTAGAACATTTTAACTCTCTAACTCTTCAATTAAAGGTCAATTACAGGGACTTTTTTGATTCCGTTTTAAAAAGGGACAAATAAGACCCGTAAGTTGAAGAGTTAAAGGGTTAAAATGTTCCACAAAAATGTTGCCCGTAGTGTTTTACATTAGTTTGCTGAACACTTCCTATACCTAAAATGGAAGATTCACATGGTTTCCTCCTAAAATCCACGTTTGTGGGTCATTTGGGCGCCAATTCGCGAAATTAAGCCTTAAACACATTTTTAGTTTTGACTTATTTCTGGCATTGAACTTAAATTTGAAACTTTTTTGTCTTCAGAGACTTATAGTAGAATTTTATGGCAAATATTTTTGGGAAACATTTTAACCCTCTAACTCTTCAATTAAGGGGACTTTTTGGCCCTTTTTAAAAATGGACATAAACGACCCGTAGGTTGAAGAGTTAGAGAATTAAAAATTTGCGCTAAAATATTTGCCAGTGAATTCTAGTATAAGTCTCTGAATATATTAAAGTTTAAAGTTTAACTTCAATGCCAGAAATAAGTCAAAACATAAAATGTGTTTAAGAGTTAATTTTGTGCTTATTCAGAATTGCAGCTCAAATGTCCTACAAACGTGGATTTTACGAGGAAACCATGTGAGTCTTCCATTTTAGGTATAGGATGTGTTCAGCGAACTTATGTAAAACACTACGAGGAATATTTCTGTGGAACATTTTAACCCTCTAACTCTGCAACTTACGGGTCTTTTTTGTTCCATTTTAAAATGGGGCCAAAAAAGTCCCTTTAACGTGGATTTTAGAAGGAAACCATGTGAGTCTTCCATTTTAGGTACAGGATGTGTTCAGCGAACTTATGTAAAACACTACGAGGAATATTTCTGCAGAACATTTTAACCCTCTAACTCTGCAACTTACGGGTATTTTTTGTTCAATTTTAAAATGGGGCAAAAAAGTCCCTTTAATTAAAGACTTACCTAGTATTAAATTGTTAACCATTTTCGAAATATTGGCGTTTTTATGATTTCGCGAAGAACACAAACTATTATAATATTTATAAATAAATATATAAAATTTTTTTAAACTTACAATTAGTGAAAAAGAGTTTCCTTTGCACTCGTTCAAAAAATGCTGAAATCATGTTGAAGTTGAAGTACTCCTATCCCATGACAACTCAATGTTAAAATCATTAGTGTTGCTGTTAAAAAAGAAGTACATCTAGGTCATCAATGTTGAGGGGGCAAGTTCGGCGGCAATAAAAACAGTTTCTAAAAATAAAAAAAATATAATTTTTATAAATTTGTTTTAAACTTTGATGAAAAATTTTTTTTAAATAATAAAAATGTAATTTTTTGTCGTTTATTTAACCTGCTTTTTCTAATTTTAACTTCACAATTTCGTTGAGCTTAAGGTTTGTTTTTTATATATAAAAAGTTTTTTATTTTCGATATTTCGAAAATTAATTTGTTAATTTAATTATTATTTCCTGAAGATGCTACACAATGGAGTAGCGAAATATTGAAAATAAAAAAACTTTGTATATATATAAAAAACAGACCTTAAGCTCAAGTAAATTGTGAAGTTAAAAATATATACATATATATATATTAGGGCGGGTCGATTTAATAATCGCCCATGGCTCAGTGAAAATCGTATTCTAGGGATCAAAATAAGAAACTTTGCCGAAGGAACCATACCTCTAAAACGAATTCTACTACCCCCAAATGTTGACATTTGTCCCGTAGGGTCAAGTTTTGAAAAATCCCACTTTGACTCATTTAGAGTGCCCCAATCGAGTCCAAATGTATGACCGACCCCCACTAACTTTGGAGGGCCGATCCACCCATGCCAGTGGCACACCCTCTGGAACTCCCCTGGGGGGTTCCCCATACAAACATTTTAAAAAATCACCATTTTTGGCACTTTATTTTATTATTTTTTATTTATTTTATTTATTTTTATTATTTTATTTATTTTTTCTCTTTAGAAATTTATTTAGTCAGAACATATGTAAATGAAAAAATTAATTTAACTTAGTAATAGAAAAGAAAATAAAAAAAATTACTGTTTGAAGTCTTTTTTGCTTTCAAGTCTGGGCATTTTTTCTTTTCTATTACTAAGTTAAATTAATTTTTTCATTTACATATGTTCTGACTAAATAAATTTATAAGGAGAAAAAATAAATAAAATAATAAAAATAAATAAAATAAATAAAAAATAATAAAATAAAGTGCCAAAAATGGTGATTTTTTAAAATGTTTGTATGGGGAACCCCCCAGGGGAGTTCCAGGGGGTGTACCACTGGCATGGGTGGATCGGCCCTCCAAAGTTAGTGGGGGTCGGTCATACATTTGGACTCGATTGGGGCACTCTAAATGGGTCAAAGTGGGATTTTTCAAAACTTGACCCTACGGGACAAAAGTCAACAGTTAGGGGTAGTAGAATTCGTTTTAGAGGTATGGTTCCTTCGGCAAAGTTTCTTATTTTGATCCCTAGAATACGATTTTCCCTGAGCCATGGGCGATTTTTTTGCCTCCCCACAAATCGACCCAGCCTAATATATATATATATATTTTTTTTGATAAAAATTTGTTTTCAACTTTTAATTGATGAAAAAGATTGTCCTTTGCCTCGTTTAAAAAAAAAAGCTGAAAAAATTTGCTTTTTCTGCTGCTTTGCCATCTTTTTTTTTGCTGGGTTGTTAAACAGTTATAGGAAATTTTGTAACGATGCTTTAGTGAAATATTAATATTGTTTCCAATTTTCATAACGTCATAAACGGAAACGGTCTATGTGCTGTGTTGGGTTGACTTGGTTTTACCCTGACTAATTATTTTAAGTAAAGCACAACTAGTTAGAAATTGTTTTTATTAATTTAAATTTTACCAGGAAAACTAGTTCCAACATAGATTTACATAAATTTATTCACCTCTCAAACTGACCTCTTAGCTGTGTCTGAAAATTGACAGAAAAGTCCTGTTTGTTATTTTTGCTCACATAATTTATATTCATATTTAATTTGTAACACGCACAGTAAAAAATATATAGTGTTTAATCTAGCAACTTTACAATCAGCGGTCATTGCCATCAATAATTTAAAGTTTAAAAGATTTGAAAAAATTCAATTTTATAAATTGTCTTCTTTGCAAACAACGCAAATTGTAGATTTATCACATGAAACGAAAGTCGTTGAATTATGTCAAATGTATGTGGTGACTAACGAAACAGCCAGAGTTTTATTTTAAATTACAATTGTAGCGAAAGGCTACAAATACTAGAAGAATTTATAGTGAGTAACCACTCAACTGCTTGAGACGACTTTAATCGTGTTTTGTAAAGACAGGAAATTTATTTCTTGGGCTTATTCTTTAATTTTTTTCCGTAACTGGCGGCTAAGTAATGATGGAATGCAAATACCAGCCTGCGGAACAAAATGGAAACATTTTAATAGCAGCAGGACAAATTTAGCGTTATATTCAGTTAAGTGGTTACATTTCTGAATATTACAATAAAATTGTCCGCCTCCCATTAAAATTTGTCCATGTTATTCCACATTATTTTATTGTATTGCATCCCATCGTTTTAATTGTAAATCAACTGCATTAGTTTTAACGTCAATTTTATCATCAACATTAGCCACAGCAACAACAAGAATTGCAATAACAGCAGTAGCAGCAGCAACCGAAAACACTAAGCTGCCACAAATACCCACTACTACATATAAAAATTGTAACATTTTCATGTTTTGCAATTTAGAGATTATTATTTTGTTTTGTATTTTTCGAATTTTGAAAGTGAAAAGTAATGAATACAAAACAAATAGCAACAACACTATAATTTATAATACAAATGCGAGTACATTTCATTTCTTGTTTTAATTGTGGTTGTTGCTGCACATAACGATGACGATGACGATGATAATGATGATTTGATGGTACATAAATTGTTGTTGGTGGCGATGGTGATGACGTTTGGCATGCTAGCCATGGGTATGGCTAATTTAGCGTTATTACTATAAACGCGAAAGACAATAAATGATGATTACATATGAAAGTTTAAAGAATTTTCGAAAGCCTAACTGATTGTAAATGGATAATATCGTTGCTAGTTATTAACGTGGATTGTGGGAGTTTAAATTGTGTGTATGTGGGGGACACCACTTGACATTTTGCGTTCCAATAGGTAAATATTTTAATAATGTTTTGGTAGAAATATATGGTATACGGGTAGCAATGAAAACTCATCTAACAAATTGTGAGAAATCATCATTTCAAGGTATATACATACCTATCCGGATTTCATTGCGGTCCAAGAAAATTGCCAGGGTCCACGTTTTTAGAATTTCTAGAAATATTTGTTAAATTAAATTTCAAATTCAATGAGAACTTCTTGTTCTCGTCCAGCAGAGTTATTTAACATCTAAAAACATCAAAGCAATGCAAAAACAACAGCAAAACTATTTACCACAATTTGCTTTGTCATCTTCCAAAATACTACTGTGTTGTTTTGACAGATCTAACAATGCAGTGCCATCTGTTTGTGTATAATCAACAATAGAAAACGTTTAAAAAAGTTAAAGTCGGCTATATGATGCCTACACCAGTCAACTAATGTTTTGAACCGAAATTCCAATGGGTTGAAATGGATATGCGTCAAAATTTGCCCATAAAATGATAAAAAATTTAGAAAAATGGTAAGAAATTCTGATTTTTCCTAATGTTAAATATAATTAAGAGAAAATCCAAAATATAGTCCATATTTTTTTTTTACTATAGATCAACACTCAGGGGATGCCCCCTACTAATGCATTGTGTTGATATCAGGAAAGTAGGTTGTGGGAAGGAGGAAAGAGTATAGCGTCAGTCCAAATACTCAGTGGATGTCCCCTACTAAGGTACCAGGATATCAGGGAAATAGGTTATGGAATGGAGGAATTAGAGAGTAGTATTTGTGACTTGAATTTTAAATTGTAAGTATCTGTAATGCGCTGTGAGACTAATAGGAAAATCAACCACGAACGGATGAGATTTACTATACAAGCGTGTGTTATGGACAAAAACACGGGCCTTGGGATAAGTTCAGTTATCTCAGCAGAACACCTCCCATGGTAGTAACGATAAAAGAGTGTCACACAATCCACATTCCAACGATGCTGCAAGGAGTCAATAGAGCTGAATCCCCTACTGTCATTAATAAGCGCCGACGCACTATGCTTCGTCTCATGGGCAAAAAAAAAAAAAAAATATTTGGCTCAAATTCTGATTAAAGAAGTATTTTTTTAAAGATAAGAAAGTAACTCAAACAAATGTGAAAAAAAATATTTCGTGTGATTGCTTTTGCCGCCAAGAGAATTTTATGCAAAAATGACTTAACAGAAAAATGGGTTTTAATTGTTTCACGAAAATAATTCTCAAAAATACATTTTTCTAAAAACTTGTTCGAAAATTTATTTTTTAATTACTTCAATATACTTGTAGTTAAATTAAAATATGGATTTTAGTATATGTTTACAAAACAATTATTTTTTATTACTCCGAAAAACACATTTTTTTTTTTTTGAAATCCCAAAATTACTTAAGTTTGATGGAGTATAAAAAAAATTATATAAAATTGGATATTTTTTTTTCCTTTTTTTGTAAGCATATACTGTTATATAATAGATCATTAAAAAACTAGTTACTATTTTTTACCACAAATTGAAAAAAAAATCGATTTTTTGAAATGCCTAAATTCATGATTTTTACACTAATTTCACGCATTTAAGAAAGAGTGTTTAGAATTTAAACCATGTGAACCTTTCATTTTAGGTATAGGATGTGTTGAGCGGAATTTTGTAAAACACTACGAGGAACATTTTTGTGGAACATTCTAACCCTATAACTCTTCAATTAAAGGGACTTTTTTGGTCCCTTTTTAAAAAGGGACAAAAAAGAACCGTAAGTTGAAGAGTTAGAGTGTTAAAATGTTCCATAAAAATGTTCCTCGTAGTGTTTTACATAAGTTCGCTGAACACATCCTATACCTAAAATGGAAGATTCCCATGGTTTCTCCCTAAAATCCAGATTTGTGGGACGTTTGAGCACCAATTCTGAATAAGTACGAAATTCACCCTTAAACACATTTTAAGTTTTTACTTATTACTGGCACTTAAGTTAAATTTTCAATGCTGATGTCTTCAGCATTTCATGACAAATATTTTTGCGGAACATTTTAACCCTCTAACTCTTCAACTTACGGGTCGTTTTTGGCCGTTTTGAAAAGGAGCCAAAAAAGTCCCTTTAATTGAAGAGTTAGAAGGTTAAAATGTTCCACAAAAATATTCCTCGTAGTGTTTTTCATAAGATTTCTGAACATACCGTATGCCTAAAATGGAGGATTCACATGATTTCCTATATTAATACTATTTAATTTTTTTTTTTTTAGAAAAATCATTTTAAGCGTTTAAAACCCATTTTTGGTGAAAGGCATTTTTTTTTATTAATGAATCGATTTTACCCAAATTTGGCACAAATATGGCTTGACCTTATATCAATTTACGTGCTAAATTTCATCGCAATCGGATAATTGTTGCAGGTTTTATAAAGATTTTAAAATAAAGGATATATGGCAGGACTAAGAGTCCTTGCTGCGATTTTGATAAAAATTGACACACACGTTTCCAGTTTTATGTGCATCTCAATGAATGATTTTTGTAATTTTACGTCCATTTATGTAGCTAATATAATATTTTTAAATTTCAGGACCTATGGGAGGTGGGCGTGTTCTTGGCTCGATATTTTCAAAAATTAAAATTTTTCTTAACTAAGGGGTTCTATGTCAGTATACCAAATTTCAAAACTCTGTCTCCACTTCTTCTATTTTTGTCCAGTCGTTATATGGGATCAAAGTACTGTGCGTAGGAATCGAATCTGTGCATTCCTACATTACAAAACGTAACTATACTAAAGTTCGACAACTTAGCCATCTAAACCAAGTAAGGCTTTGAATGTAGTGTAGCTAATTCATAGTCTTCTTTTCTATTTAGCTTTCTGTTATTGTTTTTTTTTACTTTCAGAAGTGTTCAAACAGACACATACAAACATTCTACTTTAGATTTTTATCCTCATCGCATCCTTTAAATGTACGATAAAAACGTTTTAAGATCTACGATAAGTACATTTAAAGCATACCATTAGATTCCTTTACAAATCAAGATTAGCATCTTCCAGAAACCACTATTAGAATACTTAAAAGCCTACGATTAGAATCCTTTAAAATTCCACGATTAGAATCCTTTGAAATTAACGATAAGAATCTTTTAAAATCCACAATAGGAACCATTTAAGACCGATGGCTAGAATCATTTAAATCCTGCGATGAGAATTTTTTAAGCCCACGATTGGATTTCTTTATAAACAACGAATAGAATTCTTTAAAATCAACTATTACAATCCTTTGAAATCCACTATTGTAATCCTTAAAAGATAAGGATCCTTTAGATGATTAAAATCCTCTAAAAATTCACGATTAGAATTCTGTAAAACCCACGATTAGAATCCTTTATAAAACACGATTATAATACTTTAAATCCTATGATTAGCATCCCTAAAATCTTATGATAATAATTATTTAAAATCCATGGTAAGAATCGTTTAAAACTTACGATAAAAACTTTTTTAAAACCCACAATAAGAATTCCTTGAAACCTACACTGAACCAAAAAGAGCGGTGAAATCAATTAAGGAACATGTTAAATTGATGAATGGGGGTAATTACTATATAGCTAACAAAACCTGTTCGTCAATTTAACACATTGTTTGGTAAATTTATATTTTGACGTTTAACTATTTGATGGTGTGTTATTTTGACAAAATATCGTCAAATGTATTAACAAAAATTAGTTATGTTAACAATTATATTTAATCAAATTGAGTAATTATTTTGTTGTTTTAGCAATGAATTTTATTCAATTCAAGAATCCATTTTTTTTAATTATTTCATATTTTATCGATTGATTATTAAATTTTGGACTTATGTTTCATTATTTTTTATATTTACCAATTTCAAATTTATTTAAAGCCTTTCCTATAATTATAATCTTATAATTTTCAATTTGAAAAAAAATTATATCAAATTAACTTTACTGCCTTTTTAGCAAACTTTTTTAGAGCTAACAAATTAAATTTCGTTAATAAATGGGCAAAAACTTATCAAAACAAGAATTGCTTCGTAGAGTATTTTTGACGACAATAAGTATGTGCAATTTAAAAAAAATAGTTGATTCCAAAAAAAGACACATCAATTTGAATAAAAAAGATATTGTTTTAACAAATCGTTTCATCAAAAAGTGACAAAATTTTTATGTTGATTTTACGTACGTCTTTTGGTTCAGTGTACGATAAAAT